>OX442336.1:15669166-18480000 GCA_949358125.1 Idaea dimidiata
GGACCGTCTCCACGAGCGTTAGAATTGCGGCGATATCACTTATTTCTATACAACGCACCGCCCGCCGCGTTAACATCGCCGTGTGAAGACACGTTCATATTGAAGATTGTATAGAAATAAGTTGCTCGACAATAATATCGCAGCGATTCTAACGCTCGTGGAGACGGTCCCTAAGTATTCCAACGTCTTACAATGATATCTTGTATAAGTCGTCGCGAAGTCGTTCAGCTAAAAAAATAATAATTAAAAAACATCGAATAACAACAAACAAGATTTTTTTGTTTTTGAGCGACTAAAGGATGACAAAACAACGGCAAACGGTCATGGTCGCGCGGAATGTCCCTTGCTACAGCGCCAAAAATAGCATGGATTAAAAGTTGCTTGCACTGTATAAATTAATCATCTAATTTAGATGAAAAGGCCAATTGTTATTTAAAAACTTTAAGCAAAACCTACAGGGGTTATTCATTCATTCATTCAATAAGCGATGCTGCGTCGACGCAAAGCACTAATGAGGCCCCTGCCCTATTTCGATTGTTGAAATTTCAAAAACTATTTGTCAATTGTAATATATATTTATATATATACGTCGTCTATCAGGCATTCTCAGACAGTTACTACCAGTCATAAACAGGAGGGCTAATACGAAACAACTTCGGGCGAAACTTCGGACCCGACCAAACGTCATAGTTTTTTCTGGATAAATAATACTCTGTATATTCTTTGATTTTTTGTCTTGAAGACAACTTCTTACTAAGAAGACCATTTTGAGCGGTCTTCTTAGTAAGAAGACCGTTCAAAATGGACCAGATAAGTTCCACAGATTCGCAAAACTTTTACGAATTTTTTTCATTCCTAAAAGAAGAAATATGGATTATATATAATAGGTTTACGTGATCTAAAGCCACTGTGTTAGTATTAGGGGTTAAAGTATGAAATTGCCGATTTGTACTGAAAATCTTAATTGTTTATTTTTTAAATTTTTAACAAATTTATTTAATCAAAATAGTTGCCATTATTATCTATACATTGCTGCCATCTAATGGGAAGGTTATTGATGCCTTTGCGATAGAACTCCGACGATCTAGACTGCACAAACTGTGTGAAAGCATTTTGTACTGCCTCCTGGGAAGAAAACTTCTTGTCACGTAGATAATTGTCCAAATCACGAAAAAAATGGTAGTCCGTTGGAGCAAGGTCTGGTGAATACGGAGGATGACGAATGGTTTCTAAGTGCAGTTCCTGAAGGGTCAAAATGGTTTCTCGTGCTGTGTGAGGTCTCGCGTTGTCGTGGAGCAATAATGGTGAAGATCGATTCATGAGTCGGGGCTGTTTTACTGCTAGTTTTGTCAACATGGTTCGGAGTTCGGCACAATAGACATCTGCCGTAATTGCTTGACCAGATCGAAGAAAACTATAGTGAATAACACCATGCTGAGACCACCAAACAGTTACCATTACCTTTTTATTGGTAAGTTTTGCTTTAGGACACTGTTGTGGCATTTGACCTGGGGTCAGCCATTGCATTTTTCTTTTCCGGTTATCATAAAGAATCCACTTTTCATCACATGTTACAATTCGATCCAATATTCCTTCATTTCTGTACCGGTTCAACAAGGCAACACAAGTTTCAACACGCGTTTCTTTCTGCAGATCAGTCAAATCATGAGGCACCCATTTTTCGTATTTTTTTATTTTATTGATTTGACGCAAGTGAGTCAATAAAGTGGGTAAGGTAACGTTAAACCATGCCGCTAATTCCTGGGTAGTTTGACTAGGATCGGCTTCCACTATCTCTCTTAATTCATATTCACCTGTGTGGGCCGGTCTTCCTCGTGGCTCGTTCTTTAAGTCGAAATTTCCATCACGAAAGCGTTTAAACCAAAATCGCACGGTGCGTTCATTAGTAGACCCCTCTCCAAACGCAGCATTGATATTGCGGGCTGTTTCTGCCGCGTTAGTTCCGCGTCGGAACTCGTATTCAAAAATCACTCGAATTTTCGCAGTATCCATCTTTCTTGTCTAAATTGAATAACAAAAACAATTGAAAGTCGATATTCAAATGTTTCACATTTTTTAAAAAAAGAACATCACAGAAACCATTTGAAAAAAGTTTCATTCGAAAACCTCAAACCATGAAGATTCTTTGTCAATTCAAAGAACCTATTGCAATAAAACGGCAATTTCATACTTTAACCCCTATTATTTTCGTTTTATTTCCGCTAAATTAAAAGATATTATATGTTAAAGTTTCACAGTTCGGAGCACTACACTATTCTCCAAAGTTAAGAGAGATTGAGCCGTCACTTTTAGGTTTGGTGCTCTTGAGCGTGAAACTTTAATATAAAAAAAATATTTGAATGTTGCGGAAAATAAACGAAAATACTAACACCGTGGCTTTAAATCACGTAAATCAGTTGAATAATCTATATCTTGTGTTTTAGGAATGCCTTTAAAATCTCACTAATGTACCTCTACCCCCTAGGTCTGAGCTCTAAGGAAAAACGCCGATCTTCTTATTGGTCCAGAACGAACTATAACTACCCACTTTTGAGCGAACTATAATTACCCTCATTTGGTCGGGTCCGAAGTTCGGCCAAAGTTGTTTCGTAACAGCTCTTCAGATTCTATCTTATACTCCTCTTTTGTTTTCGGTTAACAAAATAGACGTAGTTCAGCCGAAGTCCGACCCAATTATCCTACTCATGAAATTTTGATTCAGCAATCTGCGGTCTTGTTTGAACGTACCCACTATTTATACCTATGTAGAATTATGGACATTTTAGCGCACCTATTCTAAATACGATTATGTATCTAAACGTGTATAATGGGTGTTGTTACTATGGTCTCCTTATTGACGGACCTAACTCGCTCTGCTAATAAAATAAATTACAGTAAAAAAATCCCGTATAAATATTTATTTAAAAAGTTCGAATTTCCAAAACTAGTAGAACCAAAGTTGTTCGTCTAGACGTCTAGAACAACCCCCTTTCAGCTTAAATAGATATAGCAGGGCGATTTAGGTCAGGACCTATTGCAGGCAAAAAAAAGACCACAGTAGGCCCCCATTTAGAAGTAAAGTGTATTAATAAGTCGTGACGGAGGCAGCGCGGCGCAGCGGCGCGAAATCTCTTTGTGCCTATAGGTAGCCTATTCTGTGGCTGTGTCAAAGAAATCTCACAAAACATCAATTTAGTTTCGTGAAGGTCTACAAATGTCATGAAAGGAAAACCGGTGCAAAACATGGACTTTAACATTGTCTTCAAAGCATGCGGGTGTTAGTATTTTCATTGTAAAGTGCCACCTTTTATTAATGACTCCCTCGACTTGAATTTTACTACGACGACTTGTTTTTGACGCAATCAACTTGCAAATATTAATAATGCTTACTTGACACTGGCTACTTTCCAAACGGCCGTAATTGGTTCACAACCGATAAGAAAAAAAAAAGCGTTGCTTCTTAAAAAGTTAGCGAGGTTAGAAAATCTCTAATTAACTTTTTAAATTCACACGAAATAATAAAACAATAATATGCGATGAAGACTCGGTAAAATGTAACTATGTTAGCCTCCAAGTATGTTAGTTTTGTGTTCATCTACCACAAGACCCAAGACATACCTACTTGGAACAAAACAATTACGATTATTCGTAAATCCATTTCCTAATATCCATTTTTTATTTTCTAATCTATTAGAAAATGGATCTATTTTTGATCCATTTTCTATTAGAGACTAGAAGAGAAAGGTCGCCTGATACTGATGCATTTCAAGCTCGCATCGAAAGGACCAGCTTCGGCAGTTCTAAATTTAAACTGTTCGGCAAATTACTTACACATCTTAAAAAAAGATTAATCAAAATTCTAACGTTCGTCGTTGTAATAATATCCATTATCTATGTAATCTAAAGAAGTACATACCTGAGGTACATACCTACCTTCCATTCAGTCGTGTACGAAACCGTAGTTTCCGAGAGTGATTTCGATCAAATAATTATTATTCCTTGTACGTAACTCGTTTCGATAGAGGAATTATTCTTCTGTTTACGAAACCACGTATACATTGGGCCCTACCATGATGTCTTATAAGTCGTCGAGAAGTTGTCGCGTTGTCGTTTAGCTAAAAACATAAAAAAAAAAATATATACGCGACGAATTGAGAACCTCCTCCTTTTTTGAAGTCGGTTAAAAAAGACATCAAATAACTAAAAAAAAGAAAATCATACTTCAAAAAAATAAAAGTTTTTTTTATTGTCTGGTTTTTAAAAGTAGTCGGAGTATTTTTTTATTTAAAATTTACATTATTTTTTTAAACGTCAAAAGGACGACATAGCAACGACAAACAAGCATGGTAGCGCGGATTATCATGGTTACGCGTACAAATAAATTATTGTCTCAGCAATTAAAATCCAGGATTACGATTACGATGGGTGACACTCGATTTGCTTGTTGTGACGATTTGCCTTTCCTTTTTGGTTTGTAGAAAATAGAACCGCACAGTAAACGTGGACAAATTCACAAAATTCGCAACCGAACGGGCGAGATAGACGGAATATATCGAGTAAATTGCATTCGGAGAACCTCCCACACGGGAGTGCAACGTATTTACAAAGCTATAGTTACATACATACACTCGTAGGTATATACAGGTAGAGAGTTAGATCGATCGATGTCCGATTAGTAGATTGAGTTAGATAGCCAGCGAGGTCCGAACTAGGATTTGAAATTGTTTGAAGCGTTTGGTCGTTTTGTCAAAATAGGGTTGTGGTTGGTCCCATTAGCAATTGCCCTATTTGATGTTTTCTAAATGAAATGACTTTTATATTTCACTAGCTGCGCCCTGCGGTTTCACAAGCGTAAACCCCGTTCCAGCGGGAATATTGGGATAAAAAGTGGCCTATGTGTTATTCTAGGTCGCCAGCTACGTACATTCACAGTTTCATCGCAATCGTTTTAGTAGTTTTTGCGTAAAAGTCATATTCAGACAAACATACATACAAACCGTCACGTTTATAATATTAGAAAGATGTAGGTATTTTTTTATTAGTAGTAGACCCGTTTGAGCCAGATAGCCTCATGCTAGTACTGGTTGCTAGATTGAGCTGTGTATGGCTACAAGATATGAACTATTTACTACTATGTTTCGTTGTTAAACAGATTCTCTACAAAATTTAAGTTTATGTTTGCGTAGTGTTAGTAAAAAGTTGTTATGTTAGATTGCAGTTTTCTAGCACTATGTATGCTCTACTGTCGCAGTCCTAAATTAATTATTGTAATTCATCCTAGATGTAAATAGAATGTTGACTCAATACTGGCAAAAATGTATACAACTGTTACCAATAGATAAAGGAATCACGGGGTGGCTTAAACCTACTCTTAAGTAAGCTTTCAAGCGCAAAAAATAAATTACTCTTTTATCGCTTCGACAAACAGTTGTATAGCTACGAAAACAATCGACGACGTATGTTTCTCGAGTAGTAAAGAGTAATTTCTCTTTGTAGTTCAAAGTGTTTGAGCTTAGCAGTCAAAGACAGAAATTGCAAGGCAACATTGTAAAGGTTCCTTATTAGGAATCCAAACGAACAATAATTTAATCAAATGAAATTACAATTTCTAAGAAAGAGTGACAAAAAGCGACATTTAACCAGTGATTTTACAAACTGAGTACCTTAAACATGCGTCAGAAAGGGAGGCTCCGACCGCCAAAGAGAAATTATGCTCTATAGGATGATCGCGATCGTTTTCGTGCAACCCAACAGTCGTATAGCTACGAAAATAATCCACAAAGATTTTTTTCATTTCTCTTTGGCGGTCAAAGTGTTTGAGCTTAGCAGTCAAAAACAGAAACTGTGAGGCAACATTGCTAAGGTTCCTTATTAGGAATCCCAAACAACAATAATTTAATCGAATGAAATTGCAATTTCGAAGAAAGAGTGACAAAAAGCGACATTAAACCAGTGATTTTACAGACAGTACCGTTTTTTGTCGGTGTCGAAGCGGCCGGTGTACGAAATAGCTCAATTACCGAGTGCCAGAGGCTCATTAGCCGTAAAACGTCGTGTGTATTGTTAATTACAGAATTTAATTGACAAATAGCTACTAATGATTTGTTTTGATTTCTGGTTTTAATTAATTACAGTTCTAAAGTAATGTAATAATAATTGTTTGTGAGTTATTTTCATCTATGTGATCGTATTCACACTGAGTATATCTATTGCTCAATGTTTGTGGTGATTCAAATAAACTAACATTATTTCTAAGTTTTTATAAATGTATGTACCTATTACTAACTCCTACGGATCAATGGTCTGTAATAAATGTATTTCATTCATTTATTTATATTTAAACATTCATCTACACACATATTACAGGTACTCACAATTTCAGAACTAGAAATTACTTTACACGAATAAGTCCCGTTCCCGGGAATATCGGGATAGAAAGAAGTCTATGTGTTATTCCAGATCTCCAGCTATCTGCGTTCTAAGTTTTACCGCAATCGGTTTAGTACTTTTTGAGTGACAATGTAACAAAATTACAAACTTATAATTGAAGACATTCTCGTTTGTAATATTATAGTAGGATATTTACTAATTTCAAATTAATAAATATTTCCTTTGTAACCTCTATAAATAAACCACCTGTAAATAAAACTAGGTACAATAACATTATTTAATAAACGTAATCTTACTAATATTATAAACGCGAAAGTTTGTATGTTTGCGAGTATGTCTGTATGTGACTTTGTTATTCTATCACGCAAAAACTACTGAACCGATTGCGATGAAACCTGGAATATAGATAACTTGGGACCAGTACACCATTGTCTACTTTTTATCCCGATATTATCGTGGAATCGGGACTTACGCGGGTGAAACTGTGGGGCGCAGCTATTTTATGTTAATAAAAGTAAGAATAAGAAGGGACTTATTGAAACTTACGAGTATCATAGCCACAGAGCATCCTAAACTGACGGTTTTTTATTTACAACACCGCACCGCCTTAAGCCCACGCAAAACAGCTATTCCTAGAATCTAGACACTTCATTGTGACTACTGGTTTATCTTTGACAATAAAAATAGTCACATAAAGCTATACGTAGCTACTTACCTACGTAGGTAGATCTACGTACTTACCTCATCATCATCATCAGCCTGTTGCAGTCCACTCCTAGAATCTAGACACTTCATTGTAACTACTGGTTTATCTTTGAAAATAAAAATAGCAACGTATAGTTTTACATAGCCACTTACCTACGTAGGTAGATCTACGTACCTCATCATCATCAGCCTGTTGCAGTCCACTCCTAGATTCTAGACACTTCATTGTGACTACTGCTATATCTTTGAAAATAAAAATAGCCACTTATACGTACCTCATCATCATCAGCCTGTTGCAGTCCACTGCTGGACATATGCCTCTCCAATTGCACTCCACCTGGATCTATTTTCAGCTTCTCGCATCCAGTTTGTGCCAGCTTTCTTGCCCAAATAGTCACTCCAACGTGCCTGAGGACTTCCTACACTACGTTTGCCGAGGCGTGGATCTCCGTACCTAATATAATTTTATTTTTTACTAGCTGCTTCTTGTGGTTTCACCTAGGTTCCAGTGTGAGTAAATGAGTAGAGACCTGAAAATATCAAAGAGATAACAGAATAATAATAAGGAGGTTGCACAATTTCATACACAGATAATAATTAATTGATTGAATTGGCCATTACTTTTCGGAACTCCACATAACAATGTTAAAAATTAATAGATATATAGATAATTAATACTTTATTAAATATTTAGTATAGTTAGTAGTAGTATTTAGTTTGAGTATAGTTTTTTATTTAATATTTAGTTATTAGTCCTGACACCTGACCATCATACACAACTTATACTTCGGACAATTAAGTTTTATAAAATATGCAACAAGGTTTTTTATGGCTTTTAAAGCTTTTTTATGGATACTCGACAACGGATATACTACACTTCTTTAAAGAAAAACCTAGAATCAGACACAAATATACAAAAATGCTTGTCTCTGGCGGGAATCGAACTCACAGTCTTCTGCGTTGCAGCCGAGGATTCGGCCGGCGCGCTACAAAGTCCGTAAAAAAATATACTCTATTTAGGTTAGGTATGTTACATGTTAGGTATTTGTTTTTTGATACTTAAACGAGTTTATTCCGCGGATGGACACTCGACATGTTTTCAGACAAAACATTAATTCTGTCAATTTCGGTCCAAATTCGGTCCTAAGTAAATTGAATAACATTTTGAATATAAGTAGATGTACGTACCTCCCCTAACTCCCTACCTACCTACTAACGAGTCAAACCTAATGCCATTGTTTCAAATGATTTACGATTCTATATAAAATACAATAAAACACTGTATGTACCTACGTTTGAACCAGTGATAAAAGAAATAAATAATATTTCGCAAATTTGTTTTTATTGCTCAAGGCATATTTACTAGAAATATTTGAAAGGAAAAATTCATCTTCAAAAATTCACTTGCGGCGAGATTTGAACTCGCGTCCCTGGATCAGTACCCCAGTGCCTTAAACCGCTCGGCCACGCAAGTTCCCATCTCGAGCAGCGAATTTAAGAATATGAATGTTTCCCTGTCTACTATTTTTCGACTACGGCTCGATTGAGACGCCATCTACAGGATCACTTTCCAGTGATTTACCTGCGCCAATGATTAACTTTACAGTTAACGCGTTGACCAAGAGATGTCGCTCTTTTTCCTCTTAAATATTTCGCAAATTTGTTTTTATTGCTCAAGGCATATTTACTAGAAATATTTGAAAGGAAAAATTCATCTTCAAAAATTCACTTGCGGCGAGACATCTCTTGGTCAACGCGTTAACTGTAAAGTTAATCATTGGCGCAGGTAAATCACTGGAAAGTGATCCTGTAGATGGCGTCTCAATCGAGCCGTAGTCGAAAAATAGTAGACAGGGAAACATTCATATTCTTAAATTCGCTGCTCGAGATGGGAACTTGCGTGGCCGAGCGGTTTAAGGCACTGGGGTACTGATCCAGGGACGCGAGTTCAAATCTCGCCGCAAGTGAATTTTTGAAGATGAATTTTTCCTTTCAAATATTTCTAGTAAATAAATAATATTTATTTGTTACTAACTGCGCCCCTCGATCTTACCCACGGAAGTCGCGTTCCGCGGGAATATGGATATAAAAAGTAGGCTATATGTTATTCTACATATCCAGCTATCTATATTTAAAATTTAGTTTTTGCGTGAAAGAGTAGCAAAGTCACATATTATACATATATACTTGCAAACTTTCGCGTTTATAATTACTAGCTGTGGGTTATAATAATACTAGGGAACATCGGGATAAAGAGTAGCCTATGTGTTATTCTATAGGTATCCAGCTATATACCAATATTCCAAGTTTCATTGCAATCGTTTCAGTAGTTTTTGCGTGATTAAGTAACAAATTCACATACGTACCGTACATACAGACATACCTACATACAAACTTTCGCGTTTATAATATTAGTAAGAAGTAAGATTAACTCTGATAAAAGCGTTAAAATAGCTTAAGTTGTGTGTAGAGCAAACTAAGCAGTTACTAAGTAATTTAGTTCTAGGTTTTTAAATCTAATATCATGTTTTTCTAAGTACAGTCAACATCAAAAGTCGTCAAAAGAAGAGAGAAAAGTAGGAGGGCTTATGAAGATATTAATATGGTGATCGGCTTTTGATACTGACCGTACTTAATTAAACTCGATATTATTCCTAAACGTGTCGTTGTCATTTTATAGTGAAATTTATGGATATTTTTTATATATTTTATGGAAATCACTTAATTTGTACATAAAAAGGTTTTCTGCGTTTGATATTTCTTAAATACAGGTTGGAAAAATGCAAAGGGGGAAATCTTTGCATATTCATTTGCGAATGTTCTTCGACCGATAGGTACCCTTGCGAAATAAAATATGTTCTCACATATTAATGTATTATTTTTACATTTTCACTGTTCTCCGTACCTATACCCATACAGCGAAAATTATATTTTTATTTTTAAGTGCTTAAGCCTGCACTGGACGTTCATAGAACTGTTTTTAAAGGAAATAAATATCCACAAAAACAGTTCTATATACAGCGAATATCGGGGACGATTATTTAAGCTGAAAGGAGCTGAAAGTCGTAGAATGATAGTTGTCCGTCTAGACCTCTAGGAAAACTGTGTATCAGCTAAAATGTGACAAAAAGAAATATCAAATACTGTATTCTAAACATCAGTTTAACGGATGATTTATATTAGACTATCACGAGCGCCGGCCGGGCCCGAGCTTCGTTTTCCATTGCTCGGCCGCCACTCGGCTGCAACAGACCAATCGACTGCTCGCCGAGCAATGGACAACGAAGCTCGGACCCGTGACGGTCTAATATAAATCATCCCTAAGTAACACACTGGGCTTCAATTTATCATAATACAAGTTTGTATACCTTACAGAGAAGGCAAAGTAACTATATACATACCTACCTATACATGGAATATGTTGACATTTTCAGGTAAAAAGGTCAAAATGATAAATGTTTCGACAAATTGTTGGGCATTCGTCACTGACTCAACCCGGCTTGTTACAAATAGTGTTGGAAAACTTCCGTCAACCCACAGACTAAACAGGCGAAGGGTTTAAAGTGGCGTGGTCGCTTGCATACGCCCGCACGAGCGTATATTCTACTGAACTTTGATTTGATTTTAGAAAACCCATTGCTTTTTAGTATAAAAAATCGACAATTCAACTCTGAACATGCATCCGTGGCCAAATTGGAAAAGGCGTTGGGACGGATCCCCAGAGATGCAGGTTCAAGTCCTGTCAAATGCGAAATTTTTGGAAAGCATCTTCAAGTACAAATTCAACTCTGTTTAGCACGCTATGAGACCCTAAATTTGTTTTATAAAACTACAAACTTTCAGCTTTATAATATTAGTAGGATAGACGTCGAACGCCATGCACTTATTGCCGTTCGATTAAGTTTTCAAGTCGTTACTCCCGGATTGAGAAAAGATGCGGAGTACGAATTCCGCTCAGTGTCCGTAATGGTTTGTTTTTACAGATTAATTTCTCATTCTCAAAGTGTTTCTGTTTAATAAAACGTACCTTTGCTAACTTATTTCGCTTCACAACTAAAATAAAATTAAGTAACTGAATTATTTCGAGCTTAACGCGTCCGCCAAAATGTCTGCATCATTTCCTGTCTCAACTCGCACAGAGTTACTCACACGAATAACTAAAGCACCTTTGAAAAGCACATTTCCTTTAGGAATTGGCGTTATTTTACATTTTGTCAGTAAAGAACGCACTTAGGCCGAAGGTTTACCGTCTTCCCTTTAATTTGTCCCACGGGTATCATATCCCTTCATCTTTATTTTTAACCATGCAGTAAAGAACGACGCTTTATGACATTTAGAGGCAGCTTTTATTCATGACACACGTATTCGTGGAGAATCGTGCAATTTTGATATTTAAAAGCAAACTGTGATGGACTGGGTGGCTGCCGCCTTTTTGGTAACGCGTTGAAATGCTGCGTGCTATGAATTTTCACGTCAATTTAGGGTAGATTGATTGATTGATTGATTAACACTTTATTGTACCAAAAAAAAAACACAAATTATAACAAGTTACATTTTAGAACTTAAAAACTAAAGTGGTACAAAGGGCGGCCTTATCGCCTATGGGCGATCTCTTCCAGGCAACCAATGAATGGAAAAGACTTAAGGAAGTGGATGGGTAATGTGTTTTTCGTGGGAAATTTTGATCAGGAGAATAAAAATACTTAAATAATATTTTATGACTTATAATACTTTTAACAATAATAAACTAAAAATAGAATAGGCATAGTATATAGGTAAATATATCTACATAAAATAGATTTTACTTATTATAAACAAACAAATATATAAACTACAAACTGAAATAACTTAGGCAAATTTATCTATTCGAACGTCTGGCTTCCGCAAGTGAAAGATAATGTCTATACACAAGCGATTTGAACACATTAAGTGACTTGGACTGTCGTATAGAGGAAGGCAGAGCGTTCCAGAGTTGCACACCGCGAGCGGTAAAAGAGTTTCCATAAAAGCTAGAGGAACGGTCAGGGACAGCAAGCAGAAGAGCTTTACAAGAACGGACAGACTGAGACGGGGGGTGAAGGAATCTGAAACGAGATTTTAAATAGAAAGGAGAGCTAGGTAAAAACAGAATTCTGTAGAGAAGGGAAAGGATATGGGAATCTCTACGCAGACGAATAGGTAGCCATTTGAGTCGACAACGGTATTCCGAGACATGATCAAACTTGCGCAGACCGAAAATAAAGCGAATCGCCAGGTTTTGCAGCCGCTCAAGTTTGTCAAGCTGGGCCTCAGTCAGATCAAGGAGGCACTCATCTGCGTAGTCGAGAACAGAAAGCATGAGAGTTTGTGCCAACATAATCTTGGTAGCAATGGGTAAGAAATTCCGCAACCTTCGGAGCGAAGCATTAGACGCGAACATCCGCTGACTCAACCCAGAAAGATGCGGATCCCATGTTAGATTGCAATCTATAGTGATGCCAAGGTTTTTTACTGAATCCCTAAAAGGCACCAAAGTACCATCAAAAATTATAGGAGGCAGTTGAGCATGTTTAATTCTAGTCGTTAATCTAGAACTACCTATAACAATAGCTTGTGTTTTTGTAGGATTGACTTTTATGCCATAAGCCTTGCTCCAGTTACAGATTTTGACTAGATCTTCATTAATCACTCTAATGGCTGAGTCAACATGTAAAAGGGGTGCTTGCGAGTAAATTTGTAAATCATCTGCATACAGGTGGTAAGAGGAAGAAAGATTAGAAGAGATAGAATTGATATATATAGCGAAAAGAAGAGGAGATAAAACGCCGCCCTGAGGAACACCGGCAGATATTAGATTCCAAGAAGAGCGATTGTCTTCGATCTGAATACGTTGCCGGCGTCCATACAGGTAACTTTGAAACCAGTCAACCGCCAACGGACATATGTTAAGAGAGCGAAGGATTCCAAGAAGGAGGTCGAAGTCGACATTATTGAAAGCATTACTAAAATCTAAAAGGGTAAGCACAGTAAGTTTCCGATCGTCCATTCCTTGCCGAACATCATCCAAAATATTAACCAGCGCTGTTGTTGTGCTGTGCCCCGGGCGGAAGCCAGACTGGAACGGGTTCATCAAGGAATTATTTGAAAGGTAGAGACTCAACTCTTGATAAACAAGGCGTTCCAGCACCTTGGACAGAAAGGGAAGAATGGATATAGGGCGATACTCAGAAAAGGATGAAGGATTAGGTTTTTTAGGGAGGGGAATTATCTGGGCTTCCTTCCACAGCACAGGAAAGGAGTTCGTAGAGATTGAATTATTGAAAATAATTCGGATGATATGTACGATTTCGTCGACAATCGGCATAATCATGTTACGGCTGATGCAATCATTACCCACTGCGCTTGAAGAAATGGACTTGATAGCTCTCTTAACGTCAACGTCGGAGAATTGAGAGAAAGAAAAAGGAGAAATGTTGGGAAGTGGTTTAAAGGAAAGAGATGTAAGTGTATGGGATTTAGTTAAAGTATCAAGACTAGAAGAACAAGAAAAATGTTTATTTAGATCGTTAAGGTTAAGATCATTAGAAATAAGAGATTTTGAACGTGATTTACCAACTCCCAACGACCGAAGAAATTTCCATACTTTGGATGGGTTTTCATTTACCACTGAGTCAAAGATGTGTCGGCGTAGTGCGTCTCTACACACTCTGTTGCAGTGATTACGTATTTCGTGGTACCTACGCTTGTTTTCGACACTGGGGTTTCGTTTCCATTTGCCCTTGGCTACAGTTTTTTTATGCATTATGGAACGGATTTCGTCTGTAAGCCAAGGTGAAGGAAGGTGCTTGATTTTAACCTTGTGTGTTGGAGCATGCTTATCGTAAAGATTTATTATGGTTTTGTTAAAATTTTCCACCTGGTCGTTTACGTTGGCAGAATCAACCACTTCAGTCCAATCAATAACCCGAGCATCACCACGAAGAGCATCCAAATCCACACCACCAAAGTTACGGCACAGAAGAATTTGGGGCTTGGGCTTCGGGGGACGAATTTTATAGGAAAGATAAATCAAATCGTGGCAAGAGAAACCGTCCGCCGAACACTGTCCGTGCTTTGCTACATTATTTGGAGAAGAAACCAACATGAGGTCTAGAAGAGAAGGAGTACGGTTAGGGACGTGATGAGTGGAATTGAGCGGCAAGATAGTGAAATTGGAGGAGTTAGCTAGTTGTTGAAGTTTGTTAGTTCGAAGGTCTTGTTTAAGGAGGCAAGTGTTAAAATCACCCATCAAAATGGAGTGATTGTAAGAAGGAGTCATATCTACGAGAAGTTGTTCTAAAGAATTGAAGTAATCTACATGCATATCATGGCTATAATATACACCGAGAAGAATTTTGGTCCGACATAAGGTCACCTCAATAAACAGATGCTCCCCAGCGTTTACCGGCGGCGGCTGGCAAGATCTGCTGATCACGGAGTAGGGTATGTGCGATTTAAGATAAATGGCAACACCTCCACACCGGGTGCCAATACGGTCATTTCGAATAAGTACATACCCGGGCAAGGAGTAAGCCGCACTAGGGAGCCACGGCTTAAGGAAGGACTCTGAAACTAGTATAGCATGAATATGTCTGTTATTAAAAGAAGCTAACATGTGATTATAATGTGCGTGAACGCTCTGCGCGTTGATATGGAGAACATTAAAATTTTTGGGGTAGTCCGATAATGTCGAATTAATAGTATCGGAAAGTGTGGGTAGGCTGAGAAAAGTTTCATCTTCATCGCCTGACATATCGGAACATGATACAAAATCGTCGCTAAGGGAATCCATTGCTCAAAATACTCGAAATAAATAAGATATAATAAAATATATAAATATAATAAAAATAAAAGGGGGGAAGGGGGGGGGGGTTAAAGTCAAATCCACCTGCCATTGTCGCGTGGAAGAGTGATAATAGGTACCTAACACAACCAACATTTCAAGAAAAAGTAAGTACAAATTTTTCATTCAAACGGTAGGTACATAAAAAGTATAAAATTTTCAAACGCACGTTTGCTGTGAAACTAAAAGCTAATATTCTTTTAATTCAAAATAAATAGAAATAGTCATCATCTACATAGTATTAAATATATTATTATATTATTAATACATTTTATTGTTACTCATGCCCTAAAAAAGGTAAACAATTAATTAGGAATGTGGAACATCACCTGTCAACAATCTTATAGACTTATTTTTCTTTGCCGCAAGGGCGTTTTACGGTAACTTTGGACTGCTTGGAATGGAATCAGGGAAGTTTGCGATGATTAGTTCTGATAAGTCCCGTTAGATGTCGGCACGATCAAACAATTTTTTTTTATATATTATTTCAAAACCATTTAAAAAAAACGATAAATAATTTAATTTTTGTCATAGTTGGATTTGATATTTTCTAGTTAAAAAAAAATTAAACAAGAAACAAAACAATAAAAAAAGTTAAAAGCTAAAATTAAAACTAAAATTGAAATTAAATATGACCTATAAATAAAAAATGTCCTCGAGGGCGTCCTCACGAGGCATTGTTCCCAGAAGGCTAAAAAAAATTGTACTTAGAACTTGACGACGAGATCTAGAGTTGATAGGACATACCCATCAACACACACACACACACACACACAGACAGACAAGCGAGTAAACTTATAAGGTTTCCCTTTTCACCCGTAAAATAACAAATGAAAATGAGTTGACTTAGAAGAAGATGAAGTGTTAAAAAAGAGATAATTAATTATACTTGTTGTGAGTGATGTAAGTGCTATTTGAATAAAATGTTATTTTCCCTATTTCTTTCTTTCGAAACTCCCTCATTTATTTGGGCTTCCATCCTGTCCGGAAATGTTATTTCCTTGAATTTTTCATCCCTGAATTTAGACCTAGAGTAGGTACACTGTACACTCGCTTTAAGGGCCTATATATATATATAACCCTAATAGCGTGACAGGGATAAAGCTAACGAATTTCAGATGTGTAAGTGAAGGACGTAATATGCGACTACGCTAAATTTTATTGCGTAAAATCAAACAATTGCTAGTTTCAAGATAACTAAACGTTAATCTTGAAATTCAAAAAATTCACTGTCTGTATTGAGCTAAGTTCAGTTCTTATACAAAGTTTTATTAGTTTTCGTACAATATTGACTGAGTAATATCACTTATTTGTACAATTTAGAGGGAAGTTTGGATTTTTTTTCTATCGAGAAAATTTTCATGAATCGTGTTTTCACGACATTCACGTGTTAGTAAATATCCTCGACTTTAATAAATATGGTTTTAAAAACTTTTATTTCAATTAACTTTTGTAGTAATTCATTCTAGAAACATCAGTTCTGGCCTACTACGGCCCCTGAAGTAGATAGTGGGATAGTGAAGTGAGAGCGGGGATTTAGGTGATGTCTACAGTTTGCCGGTGCTCGATCCATTTCGCACTGCTCGACGGATTACCCTTGTCAGGGCGCTACCTCGCTGAGCCCGTTTGTGTTTGAATAAAGGATTAAACAGGTTGGAATGTCCTTGATTGCATTTTGTTCGTTGCTAAGTACTCAGCCTACTACTTCATTGATGATATTCTTAGACCCCCGACTGTGATGCGGAAGGTTGCAGGTTCGATCCTCGCCGAGACCATGTAACCTAAAGGTTGCCTAGTAGAGATCACTTAAAGCGATAAGGCTGCCTATTCTATTACCTAGTTTTAAGTGTGTACGTATGTTTTCTTTGTATTGTAATTTATATGGTGTGTAGGTATAAACAAGAATTTATTAATTCAATAATTAACCCTTCTGAAATCACTGGCTTGTCAGTCTGTCTGTCAACTGCTCACTTGATTAAGAAACTGGCGAGCTAAGCTAAACTTAAAAACACTTTATTTATCGTGTTTAATCGCGTTTCGCGATCTCATTCAACCTTGAAAAAGCCAACTGTAAAGTTAGCGAAAGCTCGTTCGTTTAAAATCATGAATAAAACGCGATTAAACCCGATAAATAAAGTGTTTTTTTTATGCACAATCGCGAAAACCATAGGAGAAATAAAGCTAAACTTACTTAGTTTTAACATAAACTAGGAACTTAGGTCTGTCCTTCGCAGAAATAATTTGTGATTTAGACCGCCATAATATCGAGAGATTAAATTCGGAGCTAAAGGGACTTCAGAAACGGCCAATGTGATATTGTCTAAAGTGTGGAAACCTCGAAACTCATAAACTAATACCCCTTTATTACTAAACATCGTCTAACTGTAAACAAGGTTTAATTATAATTAAGCTTAGGTACCTAAGTGAAGCCTTTTGGTATAGACGAGAAATATGTTAAAATATGGAGAACTTTGTTACCTGGGAAAACCACATTTTAGTATAATGCAGGTAAACCCTATGTAAACATTTCTGCTAGCGAATTATGTTACTCTTTTGCTAACATATCTCGATTGAAATTGTTGATTTTTGCGATTGCAATTTGATAGCTCCAGTCGTTAGTGTTAATTGCAATAGCAATTTGTTTGTTCCTTTTTTATTCTATGATGGTCCCCACGACACGACTTTCTGCCGTTCTGCCATTTTTAAATGTTCGTAAACTTAGCAGAGCATTGTCCAGCAGATCAAAAAATAATATGAGTTCTATTCGCATACAGCCGAGTCCTATTGTTCCTGATACTATTTAGAAATAGTTCTGGCGTTTTAGCCTAAGAAAAGTCAATTGACAAAATGCTCTGCTAACTTTCGCGACACTACTTATTTTGGGATTTGGACATTATAAACCTAAACGTATTATAAGTTCTGTAATGAAAAAACTGGTTTAAGTTTCTGATGTTGCCAGTATTTGGAAAGTTCTTCATTTTTATGTCATGTTCTTATTTAGTTGTTTCGGCATCGATCAGTCTTTGTTATAAGACGGCGATAGATGATAATAATCGGTCCTTGTCCGATTACATATTAATGAGCGAGATGGAATTGCATGAAAAAATCTACAATTTCTCGTAAAATCAATCATGAACGAAGACTAAAATAATATTTTTATAAAATGTGATGAAGAGGTTTTAGGTAGGTAGGTTAGGTATTGTATTTTCTAATATTATGGTGCCTATAATAAAATGTAGCGGTTTATAATTTAGAAGAAAAATTTATTTATTTTGTAAAACAGGGGTAACTTTGCCTGTATAATAGTGGTATTTAAAGTTATTTTTTATTGTTTTTGAAATGAAGGGGACACTTCTTGTATCATGTACAATAAAATAATACATTGTTTAAAGATCTATTTGATACCGGTTATGAAGAAAAATATTCAATCGCAAGGGATTTCACATCAGTCGCGTCCTTAATATTTATGTTTGCTACTTAATGACGTGAAAAGTGACATGAATACAACAATTTTTTTCGTTTCCATCGAGATTTTGTTAGCAACAGAGATACGTAAACAGGCCGCTTGGACACCTATTCAATAACTAAAATGTCTCAACAATGCCTCAGCTGAGTTCAATTTGTTTAGAAAACATTTTAGAATTTATACAAGTTTTCGGTAAAGCCTTTGAACTTAGTACTTAGTTTATCACCTAGTGGTGATTCAAAGCCTAGGAAACGTCTTGTGACAACCGAGACAATATTATTCTTATAATTATGTACAACTAGCTGCGCCCCGCGGTTTGTCCCGCGTAAGTCTTGTTCCCGCGGGAATACGGGGATAAAGAGTAGCCAATGTGTTATTCCAGGTTTCCAGCTACCTATATTCCAAGTTTTATCGCAATCGGTTCTTTTTTCGTGAAAAAGTAACAAAGTAGCAAAACAGACATACATTCATACAAACTTTTGCGTTTACAATTTTAGCAAGATCTGGAGCTTTATTTTCGACGATTTGAATCTAATCGATGTCGGCCTCCTGCGGCGAGTGGTTGATACCACTCGTTGCCGGCGTGCTATTCAATAAGAAAAATTACAAAAAACGAACGAAAATGAGTAGAAACAGAGGTTTAAAATCACTAGAAGTGGCGCTAATGATTCAAAAGTTGAGCCCCTATACTCCGCTTGTGAAGATCGAATTTTTAGTGTCGGGGGCCTATTTGTCTACCACTACTCAAACACAACCACCACCATGTCTCACATAACTATACTGCACTTTTTACCGTGTTTTTATTACAAGCCGTTTAGTCCGGTAGTGTGCCGACGGATTTTAACACTCTGTTTGTCTATCGAGTTAACGAACGGCTTGCTGGACTCGGCTAGTTTATCTTTTTTCTTTCCTTTGTATTCTGTACGACCTGTGCGTGTAGCCAGTGTCAAGATATTATTTTTGCAAATCCCTTTACGACACGATGAGGTTACAACGTGGAAAAGCTTGTTTTAAAAGTACTTGAGTTCTTTGACTTACACAGCATATTAATAAACGGGGAATAAGTGCATAATTGTTATAATAATTTTTAGTTTATGTATGTTTATGTAATTGCAATTAATTTGATTCGTACTTTGTTGAAATATGTTTTTGTACCAAAATAATGATACAAAGTTTTAATTAGCATTTTTCTTCTAATTTTATTATCTGTCCTTTTTGTCTATATTGTAATACAAGCCTAATGCTTAGCTAGATTGCTCTGTGTGCTATGTAGTGAAATATTATATTTTATTTATATTATATTATTCCATGTACATGCATATGTTGCATATGCATGTATATGTTGCATAGACAAGACAAAATATCCCCCGTTCTCCGATTAACATAGGTACTGTGACGAAGATACCACATTCGTTAAGTTATAAACTAGCTGCACTTCGCGGTTTCACCCGCGTAGATCCCGCGGGAATATCGGGATAAAAAGTAGCCTATGTGTGATTCCCGGTATCCAGCTACCTATATTCCAAGTTTTATAACAATCTGTTCAGTAGTTTTTGCGTGAAAGAGTAACAAAGTCACATACAACTATACAATTTGTAACGGGTAAGTCCTTTTAATCCGAAAGGGAATACAAACTATCGCGTTTATACTATTAGTAACATATGTTTTAAAGTGTATCCAATTGTCTTCGACAAATTGGAATCAAACAGATAAATTAAGTCTCAAGTAACTTCCAACAATCTACTTATATGTGTAAATACCTTTACAGTTATAGATATCGTTGTGTGTGGTCACACTTCACACTACGGGCTGGCTGTTAAGGCTGCTATCCACGAGTAGAGTAAACGGTATAGTACAGTAGAGTATAACCATACCGATGTAGAGTCTACATCGGTATGGTTAAACTCTTGTAGACGGCATTGGTAGAGTACTGTTTGGAAGAGTAAAATAGCTACCACCATGGTCAACCTACTCTACCACTTGCCTTACCCCACCCTGGCGCCCTACTCTACCGTACACTCTACCCAAAGACAATATAGAAAATTGATCATACTGTGACTTTCTACAACACACAACTCACCGTCGCGGGCAGGAGTGAGGTAGTAATCGAACCTCGTGATTGGCTGATGCGTTACCTATCTTTACTTACACACCTTGTAATAAGGCGTTCTTGCACGAGAGTGCTACTCGTGAGGGGGGAATACTTAAGATCGATCTATTTTCAATATTATCTTTGACTCTACTGCTACACGACTAATGTATATTTAAATGTACAGTGATTTTGGTATTTTTATCCGTACCAGTATTGACAACATTATCCTCGGGTGATCTACATTTTAACAAAATATCAATTTTATGTTTAGATACTGACTCTCCTTTAATGGTAGAGTACTTATAACTAATAGAGTAGTAGACTAGTATAATCTACCGTTGACTCTACTGGTGGACAGCAGGCTTTAAGGCTGTAGGTGAACAAGTGTTCCCGGAGGCTTTTAAAGCGGGATCCATTAATGGTTTGAAAGGCCTCAATAAGGCAATATTTACACAACCTTCTTTGTTCCCTAGATATACGGGGCTAAAAATGTGAACAAGATTTTGTTAGTGCTGTCGAAATTGCTTAGAAATATGGTTAGTTTCTGCTACCTAGCTGCGTCTTGCGGTTTCACCCGCCATGAATAAGATTCCGTGGGAATATTGGCAAAACTATATAATCAAGCTTTCTTTTGGTAAAAAATATTCTGTACCTACCTACCTAAGCCCTTATGTAGTATGTAGATTACATAATATTGGCCTTTTCATCTAATTTTAGATGATTCGCGCAAGCAACTTCAAATCCATGCTATTTAAAATTATGGCACTGTCTGGAAATTGTTAGGTGGACTAATATTGCCCTGCACCTTTACCACCCTCCCAGCCTAGTCAGCCATGCCCAGAGGAAAGTCAATACGTCTGGAGTTACCTAATCCGTGGGTTTCCTCACGATATTTTCACACAGCTTACTTACCTTGCTTATTATATGAAACGAACCTAAATTTGCAACCTGCAATCTAACAAGCAGCGCTGCAAACTACTTACCTACCGAAATTAAAAGCAAATATTCTGAACAAAAACGAAAAATACCAAGCACTCGCATATTTGTATTCGATGCGCCAAAAAGTTTGCACCGAAAAAAACTTAACTCGCCCGAGCAGGTTCCCAACTTGATAATAAACCTGAAAGCAATTCAGTCGCCATATTTAATTTAATCGAGGGACGTGTCGTCGTATGTTGACCGTATCAATCAAAATTGGTCGCGTTGCAGTTTCGATGCGCGCGCGCAGGTTGCGTGCACGCAGGGGGGAAGGCTGCGGGGGGGTGTCACTGTGCAAATGCACTCGTAAACCTGGCCCGAGGTCAACGCACCCCCTCCCTGCCTCTCACACAACCCGCTACAGCCCTCCCTCCTCCCCTCTTCTATAATAAAACAGTTACCGTTCTAAAACGTAATTTCATAAGTTTCTATTGATTATGCGTAAGTACTTATGGTATCTTACAGTTGATTTTATTTCATTACGAACTTAGTTGTGTGTTGTCTTGTCGCACTTTTGATGTATGTTAACTGTGTATTGTTTGTTGCGCAATTTAAGCAATTATCTATATAAAAAAACCAGCTGCATCTCACGTCATCATCTCAAGGGAAGATCGGGATCAAAAGTAAACTATGTATACTCCTTGATAATGTAGCTTATACTATTGGTGAAATCGGTTCAGTAGTTTCGGAGGCTACAAACAAACAAATAAATCAATGCTATTTATAACATATAAGTATAGAAAATCGCATATTAATGAATAAGTAAAACAATAATTTTCTAGGGACTAAAATAAAAATAAAACTTTTAACTTGATGTTTCGCCCATATTACAATATTCTCGATCAGAATGACATTGGAACAGCGGTCGGCGTCATTATAGGTTACTACTTCCATCATATAAACCCTCGCACAATCCGATTTCAGCAAATTTTAATGACATACCGAACTCGGTGCAAGTATCTACATCATAATTTTACGATGTTTAATGTTTGAGAAAATTGCAGTCAGTCGAAATTAGTTTTAAAGCAATAAATTCTGCGAGTAATTGCGGAAGTTACTTGTCATTGCCGGTGGCAGTGGACACAAAAGTTAACTATGTCTTCCCATCACTAGAGGCTCCGATGAATCTTAAACTTTATTTGAAGAGTACTTCATTTTTCTAACTAATCCACTAAGCAAGTGAAGGATAATTTATGCTAGAGCGGTCGTGTGCAGAGTGCGGACCGGAGCGGAGACGAGCTACTTTTGCATGTCATTTTTCACGATCGGCAAAATGTTTCTCGTGCTTCTTCTTCTTCATTTCGTGTCAAAAGCATAAAAATAACAGTATGTTACACTTTGGTGGACCAGTATCTTGCCACATCCACAGCGACCCCTGTGGCTTCCATTAGGTCTTTCCTTGTGCAAGTGGTAGGCCATGAAGGGCAGGAGAGTAAGTGCGACATATTTTGGCTCAACGCCCCACAATCACACTCCGGCCTCGACGAGCATCCCTGCTGTACCAGGTTCGATCTACAACACCATACCCTTTCTCTTGCTCGTATGCTACCACTGTTGATTTAGTCGGAAAGTTTGGAAATAAATAAATAAACAAATACTCCAGAATGTTCCACACAGCAACCTAGCCCTAGACTAAGCAACTAGGGTTGTACTATGGGTACTATATAAAATAACAAACTATACGGCATAGAATCTTCACCGTGTGAAAGTGCATGGACTATAACTTTCCTCGAAGCTGACTTTAACTTCCTTTTCAAAAATATTATAAGTATTTTCCGGATAGCGTGAAGGCAGGATGCATGCATCTGACGGGTGACAATTAACATCTGAAATTGTGTTCAATAAGGAGACAGCTTCCGATTTTTAACACCCGTCGGGAAAAGAGGGGTGTTATAATAAGTTTCAGGTGTCTCTCTGTGGCATTGTAGCTCACGAACGAATGAAGTGATTTTGATGTCGTTTTTCTTTTGGTACATTAAAAATTTACAAAGTTAATTCATTGACTGTATGTGGGTGGATATTGTCTTGTAAGTGGCTTATACAAATATAATTCATTTAGTTTATTTAAAAGTCGATCTATGGCAGTCGTTTTCACAGATCCAACTAATAATTCGCGTAATGGTCCTAACATGAGAGGACGGCAGCCTGATTACGATTCTCGCGACAGGTTTGCAATAGCCGTAAATTTCGCGATAGTCGCTGTCAAACGTCACTTTCGTATTAGCTAACAGCAACGTAGCGATTGCTGTCGCGTTGCTGTCGCTGTCGCTAATACAAAATTTAACTTAAAAGGCTTGCCGATCACCTGCCTGGTGCTTGCGCTTGCTTCCCTTACTAGAAATATGAGTATAAAAATACCGATCAGTGCGAGTCGCGTTCCGTACCTATAACATAAACTAACTTACTTTAGTCGGCGGTGAACGATTTAAAATTTAAAAAAAAAAACAGTAAACAAAACTCCAACATTTTCTGTCATAGAAACTTAAAAATATATAAATGTTCACTTTCTAAAGTACCTGGGAAAAAGTTTTAACGAAAGAATTTATGGCACAAGGGAGACTAAGTCGGGAAATGCGGGCTTTACCTACCTTCCGATGTGACCCGAACTGAGCCGGATTGCAGCGCGAGCGGACTGAGGACAACGAGGTTAGGGCCCTAGGGATGTAATAACTACGAAACGAGGAAGTTGGTTTTGTATTTTATTTCTTAAGTAACTTTGCCTCGAAATTTCATCCACATATGGCTCGATGAGAATCTAGCTTACATATAGAATTCTAAGACCTGACTGACAACAGGAGCCGCTTTGAATCGCTCGTTGCACTTGAGGCTATTTAAATAATTCGATTTCTTCTGATTTTCATTCGATGTCGAACTCCTGTGCCTAGTGGTTGATACCACTCCTTGCGGTCGTTCAAAAATAGAGCCCTAGTGTTTCGGGGATTCAAAAAGTCCAAGAACATGTCCCCGAAAGACAATGTATAGACGCAAAGTCTAATTCGCAACGTCATAGACACAAGAGAATAGGAGGGTGATTCATTATGAAGTTTACATAGGTATTTACGAAGAAAGGGTTTTTAAAAAGCGGGAACCACAAAGTTGCGGGCACTTTTCTTTTATCCGCAACTTTTTCCATTTTAATCAGCGTCAGACCATAATTCCTTAACAATGTTTGTCTGCTAAGGACAGCACGGGAGCCCACTCCGAATTAGCCAATATCTTTGGACCGTTAAATCGAGTGATAATGATGAATTCCAGACAGATTTTGGCCTGCAAGACTGACACTGCTCATGTGCTCTCATCTCACGTGGCTTATCTAGCCAATTTTCTTTGAGAAAGGCATGTGAGCATAGATAAATCTAGTATGCATGAAAAAAACTTTATATTACTAATATTATAAAACGTTTTTTTTTTCGGGAAGTTACATAATTATGTTGTTAAAGTTGTCTAGAAATATGTTAAAATCTAAGCTTAAAAATGTTTTAATTGAAACGTTAAAATAATGCCGACTTTGTTTATTGGTTTTGTTCATTTTGATTGCAAGATGCTTTTTAGGCAAGTAAGTAAGTAAAATTCTGTGCATCTATTTATAATTTGTAAGCAAATTATAAGTAGATGCACAGAATAAAAATAAATGTAAATAGCGTTCACTCGCCAACAAACTGCTCGTCAGTTTGGTGGGATTCTAGTTTAAGTTTAAATTTGTGTACTCATTTCTGATTAAAATAAATGAAAAAAAAAATGTAAGCTCGGTCCAGTTTTAATCCCTTTAAAATAAAAACATTGAAAGTGTAGAATGATTAGGTACAGAATTATTACAGAAATTGTGAAATGATGGACGTGGTCCATTTCTGAAAGGGTAAATGAAATGAATATTTTCTCACAAACTTTGTGCTTAGTGTAAAACCGATGTCTGATTGTGACATTGTAATTTGGGAAATGTCTAATTTCGTAGTAATAAATGAATATTTGATTTGGTTTTGATTCGATACGTAATTATTTAATAGTAAATTGCGCCACGCTCATTACAAAAATGTGTCTTAAAATTGTTTCATAAATTAAGTCACCCGTGACTCCTGAACTTATTTCAAAAGTCCAGCGTGAGTCTTATGTCATTCATTAGACAAGTCCTTTTACGATCTCATTTTCTTACTAATGGATGTATGCTATGTTTTTTCTGTAAATTCTTTCACGCAAAAATTACAGAATCAAAACTATCAAACGACTTAAAGTAAGCAGTCCACGAGAGCATTCAGTACGACGTACACTGAACTCTCAGTTTTCTCGTAAGCACCACAAACTCCGGGGTCAAAATGTAAGTAAAATAATAAATACGTATTGTTCTAGAGGGGCGTTCACATCGACACGCGTTAGCGCACTCCGTGTGACCGCAGCCCGTAGGGTCTAGTAACGTGGGACTCGTAAAATATCAAGTTTAATATTTTACTAGTTACCGCATGCGGGACGTTGGCTTCGATGGTTTTCCGATGGTAGTGCTACTCTGTGGTACTTCTGACTTCTGAATTTCGAAATTGGAACAAGTAACTAGTATGTAATGTCAGGCCAGGATCAAACAAAAGTCGTTCTAACGTAGAGTTTTTATAAAGATAGATAATATAAAGATGATATTCAAGTAAATTAGAAAATTAATTAATTTAAGCTTACAATCTTGCAAGATATCGACAAATTCGATCTTCCAACACAAAACATACCTATAACTGATATTAACATTTTTTTTAAATTTTAAGTTGGTCTAGGTACTTTTATGAGGTAAATTGCCCGTTTCCCGTTTATTTATTTCTTATCGGTTGTGAACCGATTATGGCCATTGGAAATTAGCCAGTGTCAAGTATTATTAATATATGCAAGTTATTTGCATCGAAACAGTCAAGTTGTCATAGTTAAAGTCAAGTCTAGGGAATCATTTATAAACACGGCGGCCATTTATAAAGATTCTTCACGGAGCTTTGGAGACAACGCTAAAGTCCATGTTTTGCACCGATATTCACTTTCATTGCAATTGTTCACCTTCACGAAACTAAATTGATAAATATAAACAATTTTACGTGATGCTGTTGATGATTTAAAAAACAATTCAAGCCTATGCTGAATTTCGCAACAACTGCTGATATTCGAGACCTTTGCAGATCTCTCCCTCAGAGGTAAAATCTAAAGGTACTCTCTACCTATTCATCGTAGGTACCCACGTTGAATTTTCATAAAAAGCTGAATCCCTAAAAAGTTGTAGTAAAAATATATTCCTAGAAGGTTAATGAATGTAATTATTTGGTAAGGTCCTACAAAAGAGCCACATCTGATTATCTACTTCACCACGGTACATGAAAGTCTTACTTAATGAAATAAAGAGCCAACAAACAATGTCTGTCTGTCTCATAGCATCCGGCGACGAAGAACACAAAGACTTCACAATCAAGTTTCTTGAAGTTTATTGAGTTTTATTTTAAACTAAAAGGATCTGACATAAAACCTATCTATGTACTTAATAATATTAAAAACCGTTCAAGTGCGAATCGAACTCGCAGGCCGGATGTTCCGTACCTACCCTTGCCCGTGCCACAATAAAATAAACACTAATAACATCAAATTATTTGGTGTTATCGACGACAACAGAAATATATCATCTGTGAAAAGAAGACCGTTCAAAATGGACCAGCTATGTTCCACAGATAACACATTTTGCACTTTAAACAACTTTTATACAATTTTTTTTTATTCCTAAAAGAAAAAATATGGATTATTCATATTTTTTCTTTTAAATATTTTATAGGAGCACTACACTATTCTCCTAAGTTAAAGTTAGGAGAGATTGAGCCGCCATTTTTTAGGTTTGGAGCTCTTAACTGTGAAACTTTAATATACCAAATATTTAAATCTAGCTGGATAATAAACGAAAATACTAACACAGTGGCTATATATCATGTAAATCAGTTGAATCTTACTTCTTACTAATATTATAAACGCGGAAGTTTGTATGTAAGTATGTATGTATGTGAGGTTGTTACTCTTTCACACAAAAACTACTGAACCGATTGCGATGAAACTTGGAATATAGGTAGCTGGGGACCTGGATTAACACATTTTATCCCGATATTCCTGCGGGAACGGGAGTTAAGCGGGTGAAACCGCAGGGCGCAGCTAGTAATCCATATTTTGTGTTTTAGGAATGCCTTTAAAATTTCACTAATGTATCTCTACCCCCTAGGACTGAGCTCTGAGGAAAAACGCCGATCTTCTTTCAACTGTCTGCTTATCAGTACAGCCAGCACCCATATTATCTATCCAGTGGATGTCTGACAACAGTGGAAAATGACAGGCACTATGCAGTACGTTGCTGCTTTGAGGTGATCACCGGTAATAATCACGTTACGTCAAAGCAGCAATGTACTGCATAGTGCCTGTCAATTTCTATGGTGGTGACAGACAAACAAATGGACAGACAGTGGAGTCTTAGTAAAATGATCCCGTTTTTATCCTTTGAGTACGGAACCCTACAAACAATAATGTATGTTAGAAGGTAGATTTTTTTTATAAAAGGTTGTCCGGCTCCCATAAAAAAATGTTGAATTCTATAATATTTTGAACCGATATATATATATATATATTTTTATTTAATTTGTTGAGCCGCAGAGTATTAAAGCATTATTTTAATTACATTTCATTATTGCTTTACGTATATAAAACGCCCTATTTCATGTTTTATACAAAGGCAAATAATGTAATAAATGTTTTTATAACAGTTCTAGCTTTACTAGTGTAGTGCAAAACCTTACTTTCAGCTCTAAATGGCCCTCACCATGATCTCCTTCTAAATGGAAGACCTAAATCGGACCTAACCATTCACCTAAAAAAAAAACTTTTTTTTATTATTTGTGGTTTTCTAAATTAGCCGGGTTTTTTATTAATTTATTTATTTTTCGCGAACAATAAAATAACGAGAAAAGGTCGACAAAATAAACGAGAAACGATTGTGGTAAGCCACCATTATTTCGTACAGTTCTCATTAGAGTGTTTGGTATATCAAAGGCCGATGTTTAATTCTCAGACAAGGAGCATAAAAAACCTCTTTCCCATCCCTCAACAGTATCCAATTCCGGTGAAATTTTTGTGTATATACGTAACAAATAACTAGGCTTAAAAATAGGATAATGTAACGAAAAGTGGATGGAAAATAGATTTTTCTTTTTGGAGGGGGAATAACGTATCAAATAAACCTGTTTAGCAGATCTAAATTGGCTAGATGCGTGAGGAACAAATGTGTTGCAATGGTGCATCGATCCGGCAGCGACACATTAGGAAAAACACCCATGAAATGCTGGCTTCATATCAAAAAGGCTGTGTAAATGGCCCGCTGAAGTTTGGGGCTCGATTGCACACAGCGCAATCTAGCCCCAAACTAAGCCCTAGGCTTGTACTATGGGTACTAGACAACGGATATACTACATATTATACTTTATTTTTTGTAAATACTTACAATACAAATTATACATATAAGGACACCCAGACCAGATACAAATATTTATTTTTAAGCATAACTATTTGCACCCGACGGGAATCCAACCAGCAACCTTCCGCATTGCAGTCGAGCGTCCGCCCGACGCGTCACAGAGGTCGTCGAAATTTTGAGATTTGCACCGCTACTTTCTTTTGCGTTTCCACTTCGCACGTTCTTTACAAAAGAAAGTCTTCAGAGAGGGATGCAACCCGCAACATAATTCGAATGATGATGATGATGATGATGAAACAGAAACATTTTCCATTTCGGGCCTTCGAACTGGTGGCGGTTTCATCATTTACCTACCATTTGTAGTAACCTAACATAATGGTAGTCAAACTTCCACCCACATATTGCAAAAAAAACTGCTAACAAGGTATTCTACCTAAAGCTATAGTAAAAACATTGATCTCGCGGATCATGAGACGTTCGTCCTACTCAATTTCTGTGATTTGATTACCTGTACTAAATTGGCGAAGACTTTGAAAATACCAACATAATATTGATAGATGGGACTCTGACAAACGACAACAAAAAGTGGCATCGTTAAAGAAAAAACCAAACCCATGTTTTTGTTAAGTTACGATGAAGTGGTTTATGTCTACCCGGGATGATTTTGTACGATCTCAAATTTTGGAAGCTGCTTAAACCATTAAGCAGCTCCTAAACTTAAAAAAAATGCATACTAATTCTGTATTTAGAAATGCTAAATTATTTATTTAGCCCTCAGATTTATCTAGATGCGTTTCAGTATTTTAGCGTAAGGCTTCAATACTGCGTATTACACAATCATAGGATTCAAGGATCTGACGTAAGTCGTACTATCCGTTCATTATATATCGACAAAGAGAACACACAACTTTATCATTACAGGCCCTTTAGTGGCGACCTGAAAACCCTAACACTAGGTGAGGTGAGCTACACCACTATACGAAAAGAAGAACTCCATCTGAATTAGTTAGTTACAAATATGTACAGGTAGGTAATAAAATCGATCAGACGGCATTAAGACGTGTCTTCGCGTGTCATTGATCTCCGATATCTGACCATAAAACATAAATTGATGGACGAGATACCGTTTCCTTGTAATTATATCATTAAGCATGCATAGAGTTCACAGAAACCAAAGAAAACCTGGTGAAGATCAGTCTGTTTGCGAAATATCTGTCGATAGCTCTAAGGTTTAATGAGACTTTTAAAAAAAATTAGACATGTAAGTATAGTTAGCAACAAAAGTTAGCCCTACCATACATCCAACTACGAAACTTTATTTTAAGAAAATAATTACATCGTTTTGAAATAGAACTATACAATATTAAGAAAAATACAAACTCATTACACAAAACCTAACTTAAAAAAAGAGTACATTAAAACACAATAATAATTAAATTTAAACTAAAATAACTCCAAGCGCTTCCGCTGCAAAACTGTCCAAAATGCTAGCAGCATTCCCGCGCTGAACCGCAATGGACAATCTTTGCAGCAGGAACGCTCCGGAACGGACATCAAGACCTAATAATAACTAACCAAACCATTTACCATTTACAACGAAAAAAAAACTATACCTACGAATCAATAGAACTGTCGTCATTTGTCCAATAGAATTGACGTCAACGGGACGAAAAAAAAAGGCATTTTTTTCTTATTTTTTTTATAAAATTAGGTAACATACTTGCTTTTCCAACCAGATTTACTTATTAAGTAATATAAATTGGGAATCGTTTTTTTCTATTCAATGTTTGTCACGAATTTTTGTCAATTTGTGAACGTCATAATACTCGTATAATAATTTGATAATAATCCACGAGTCTTGTTATCTTGTTCTATAGAACAATTTAGGAAGCCTCCTTAGTTATAAACGATGATTAACAGCTGCATAAATAATGCATCGTTTGTCTTTCACTATTATTATTATTTCTTATCGGTTGTGAACCGATTATGGCCATTAGGAAATTAGCCAGTGTCATGTATTCTATTATATTATGCAAGTTATTTTCATCGAAACAGTCAAGTCGTCATAGTTAAAGTCAAGTCTAGGGAATCATTTGTAAACACGGCGGCCATTTACAAACAATCTTCACGGAGCCTTGGAGACAACACTAAGTCAATGTTTTGCACCGATTTTCACTTTCATTCCACTTGTACACCTTCACGAAACTAAATTGATTAATATGCCCCCGAAATTAAACAATTTGCACGCATATGAACTAGGTTTCACAAAAATGAAAATTTAGCACCACATCTCCTCAACGAGTTCCCGCCAAGACTCGTCTTTCACTATGACATGAAGTTTCAAAATTGACAGACAGAGACAAACGTTACACAACTTAGTCGTCTGTTAATCATCATTTATAATTTAATGGGAATTTATAGGTACCTACTAAATGTTCTATGGAATAATTATACGTAACGAGAATGTTTTTTTCTTTTTTTGTCCCGGTGATGTCAGTTCTTTAAAACAAAGTTTAATGGGAAATATCGTAATTTTAAAATACAACGGTCTACAGTCAATTTTGTTGCGGACTGTACTCAGATAGATAAACCGATCCTTGCCTTTGATTCATTCAAACCTAACATACCTATATTGTATACACAAATAAACTATGGGTTGCTACGTTATAAATAAATAAATATTACCTACCAATGATAGATTCAGATAGATTCAAAAGCTTATTTTTTTTTTAATTTTACATTGTTAAAAATCCACCCCAGTCAGTCAACAGCATTCATGAACATAGCCTTAGGTAAATTACCTAGGGCTATGTTCTAGAACGCCAGGGGGAATCGAGATAGGGGAATTGACATCGGAGGCGATTGCAACGAACCCGTTTTTGGTAGATCTGTACCAAGATTCATGTTCATTTTTGAATTAAATATAACCATTTGACACTTATTTCTAAGGAAAAAATATCAAATACAAGGAACCAAAACGTCAGTTTATAGTCTGAAATTAAAAAAAAGTACCAACTGTACCTAGGTAAAACCTAGCATAAACATTTTTAAGATGAAACTTAAATATAATTTCGGTGCCGAATTACGCAAATGAACCCATTACAATATTTGCAAGCCCATTTCCATAAAAGGCTCTTGCAAAACATTTTGAATAATAATAGAATCAAATTGGAATAATTACTTTTAGATGCTTTTTAAGTTACACGTTCTGCCATCTATGGGTATCAATATTAACTGAAGACAAATGTAACACCGTCATCTATGTTTATTTTTTGAACGAGTAAATCACTGTGTTGTCGCTAGATGTCCGTTTTTCAATCATGCCATGACAGCTTTTTAGAACTGTCATTGTCACTGCCTGACATCTGACATAAGTGACAGATTAGTGTCAGCTGTTCATCAAATAAACCAATCACAGCATCGGCTTATCGGAAATCGAAATACGAAAAAAAACAGCCAGTCAGTTGTCAAACACTTTTCGTGTGTGTTGTTGCGTTTTTATAATTTCGATTTTCAAATTCCGATTTTAAATGAGCAGTGCGGTTAGTTTGCTCTTTACTTTCGCGCATTTTTTATGATAATTCTATAGAATAAAATATAAAGGTTTATAAGGCATCACACGGCTATAAAAAATCAGTTAACAATGGTGAAAGATACGTAAATTCGCTTGTCGATATCTAAATCATCTGACGGAGACGCTATGTGAAATGTGATCAAACGAATTGGATACAAAAGAAGGATTACTTGGCTTTCGTAAGTAATGCATTGTCTTCTTTTCATTAATCATTGATCACAAAGTAGCTGTTAGAATGGAAGTGTACCGTACATTTATTTACAAAACATTGTTATCTGTTTATTTCTTATCGTTCACTTCGTTAATTGTTATTACATTGCTAATAAATCAGTCGGGCGGGACAAATACATAATATCAATTCTTAACAACTTCCCTAACTGCCCTATCGATTCTTACAAATATAGCATCTAGGAAAATTGCCATAAATGCATATTATGGATATGTCTATCCCCAACTATGTTATGGGGTCATTTTTTGGGGTAACTCAGTAGACGTAAAATCTGCCTTTGTTTTGCAGAAAAAATGTATTCGTTCCATCTTTCATCTCAAAAGTACTGATTCATTGCGATTCATCTTCAAAAACTACAACATTCTTACTCTCTTTAGCATATATATCCTTGAACTTTGTGTATTTGTCAAAATCAACCACAGCTACTTTTTTGCCAATAACCGTAGTTTAAGAAGTAAATATAAATTTAATATCAGCATGCCGCAGGCAAACAATGCACTATTTCATAAGAGTGCCTACTTTACTGCAATAAAAGTGTTTAATGCGTTACCTACTGAATTAAAATTTTTAGAAAATGTAAACATATTTAAATCTCATTTAAAAAAATGGCTTATAGCAAATAGCTTTTATTCACTTAAAGAGTACTACGAAGAAACAGACACGATTATTCATTAAGTAATAAATTGTATCAGTTTTTAAAATTACTATAGATTATTGAACCTAATTTTAATTATTGTATGCCTGTAGTGGGTAAGTGATTGTATCCAAAATATGCATGTTAATTTAAGATCATTATGTACATCACTTAAACAATAAAAATTCTTGATTCTTGATTCTTGATTCCAATATTCTCAACTCAAGAAAAATCATCTGGTATCTCTGATTTTGTTTTTTTTTTTTTGGTGTTGAAATAATTGCAGACGTGTCAAAATTGTAAAAAAAAACTCAAGGGGTATACATACCGGAATCACATCACTATAGAGACATCAGGATTTATTTATATGTGCAGAACACACAAGCTGGGAACTGGTCACATATTTTAGAAACTAACAAGTCTAAAGTCTAATCTATGCCACTGTTAATTTTTTATTCCATTCTTGGCAGAGAGACAGGAAGAGTATTGGTAAAGTGTTGGTAATTTCTTGCAGTATATTACCAAAAATTGCTGAATCCTTTTTGAGAAAATTGCAACAGTGCTGAAGCATTTTAGTTATAGAATAAATGCCTTTGTCACAAAAACCATCATAGCTTTGATTGGCTCCTGGACCCTTCCACTATGTGCATAAGAAACACTTGTCTTAGCAATTGCTCTACAAATAAAGCCCTAGAATCGTCTTTATGTATGTCTGTTTGTCTGTAGTTTCCAACATTATCCTGTCTATTAAGTATGTAAGTATTAGTAAGGTCAATTCTGGGATTTGGACAATTTTGGATATCGACATTCTGGGATATGAACAATTTGCACCCGCTGGACATTTTGAGATTTGGACATTATAAACGGTCTAGGGCTAGGGAACTAAGAAAAAGTAGTAGAACATAATTAACTACCTATATTATTTTTAAAATTCATGTGTGTCTGTCTGTTTGTTTCTCATAAAATTAAAAACTACTAAGCGGATTGAAATCTGTTTTCAATATTTGATAGTTCTATTTCTGAGGAATGTCGTGGTATACTTTACATTGAAATCCAATTAGTAGAACCCGAATAATAAACAAAAAAGTTGGCTATGCACTATTGCTACATGAAGCCGCGGGTAACAGCTAGTATGTACTAAGCAAGGTCTTATAGGTGATTCAATTACCATAACTAATTGATACAAACACAACTTGACCTCTTACAAGTTATACATTTTATACTTTTATGACAGTAACTAAGTAACATATTATCTACTAGCTGCACCCTTTGGTTTTACCCTTGTAAGACTAAAATTCCGCTGGAATATCAGAATCAAAAGTAGCCTTCGTCCATCCCCAAAGTCATCGTAGTTATAGTCCCACTACTTCTATATAACTATATTTCATAAAAATTGCTTCAGTGGTTTTAGTGTGAAGATGTTATAAACAGACAAGAGTTCTTTAGTATTTTTAATATTAGTAAAAATACTAAAGTATAATAAAAGTCTATACTTGGTTGCAAATTAAAAAGAGCATATAGAGATTAAGATATAATTCTCATTGGATTGTTTTTATCAAGACGGAATCTTAAAAAGCCGGATTTTTAAAAAGACAGATTCCCAAAAGAACATAAATAGTAGGTCCAGACAACATATTTATGTATTTCAACTCAAGTTTTTTTTTTCAGTATAAATAAAAGACAAGACCATCGAAAGTAAAAGATGATCAAATAAGGACTACTAAGTTTGACAACTGTCATCTAAAATGAAGATATCAAAGAACTCTATCTCATTTGCTAAGAAAGTAGTGGTCTAGTGTCAATAGTTTCCGAGATATTGACGTTTAAAGTTTAGCAGTCTGAAAGACGAAAGACGATCGAAATAGGTATAAAATATGACACTGTCTATCATTTTTTGTAAGTATCTATTTATAGTCTCGTTTTGTTTCGATCGTTTTTGTTTTCACTTCGATCGTCTTTTGTTTTCACTTCGATCGTCTTTTGCTTTCGCTTCGATCGTCTTTTGTTTTCACTTCGATCGTCTTTTGTTTTCACTTCGGTCGTCTTTTGTTTTACTTCGATCGACTTTTGTTTTTAACCGACTTCAAAAAAAAGGAGGAGGTTATCAATTCGTCTGTATGTATTGTTTTTTTTTGTATGTTCACCGATTACTCGAAGACGGCTTGACCGACTAAGATGACTCTTTTTTTAATCGATAGATGGGAGCTCCAAGATGGTCCCATAAAAATTTGATGTGGATCTGATGAGGGTTTTCGGAGTGATAAACGGAAATGCTCCTTAAAACGCTGTATTCAATTCAATTGTTCATCGATTACACGAAGATTTTTTAATGGAAAGGCAATAGCTCCGAGGTGGTCCCATAAAAGGATAATTTGGGAAGGATCTGATGAGTATCTTCGGAATTATAGACAGGATAGCATCCCAGAATTTAATAAATTACTCATTTTTGGACTTCTACCAAAAAGAATAGACCCCTAAAGAACTAAGTACAGATTGATTGGGCACCTGAAACCACCTTCTCATCCGCAAACTCCTCAATAATTAAAATAACGGTAACAATATTGTTAATTTTTAGGTAGGTAGGTATACTAAAAAGAGTAAAATAAAAAAATAATTTAAAAATTAAAAAACCGACTTCAAAAAAGAACCAAAAAATAATTTAAAAACAACAAAAATAAAGAATTGATAAAAAAGACCAAACTTCAGATGATAAGACAGATTAATTAGTCGGTGGCACTGTACCTATGTAGAGGTTGTTTTGGTCTTTTTTATCAATTCTTTTTTTTTGGTTGTTTTTAAATTATTTTTTGTGTTTGAAGTCGGTTTTTTAATTTTTTAATTTTTTTTTTCACTTATCGCTTTAACATTTTGGCACTTAACGTTTTTTTTTTCTAAATAAAAAAACTTAAATTGTTTTTCTACTTAGGTGTACTCTGTTCTTTTGAGAATCTGTCTTTATGAGAACAATCCGACAACCAACATAGGTACATTCATGTTAGCAATGTTACCTCTTAATATTAGTAATTATAGGTTTATTTGATTGCAGGTGCCTGCACAGCCATGGCCAACGACGAGTCCAGTGTGCGAGTCGCAGTCAGGTAATTTAAGTTTGTGAAAACCTATTGTATATTAAGTATTCGGGCCAGCGACATATGTATAAATTTCGAGTTTAGGGTACAAGTCCGCGGTATTTCCCGCGTAAGTCCCGATGCCGTGGGAATATCGGAATCAAGAATAGCCTATATTACTTCTCGATAATTTAGCTTTCTACTGGTGGAAGTATTCTTGAAATCGGTCTAGTAGTTCCGGAGCCTATTTTGTACAAACAAATATGTCTTTCCTATTACTAATATTAAGTTTAGATTTCACCCATAGATCAGTGATGACGTCGACGATAGATGTCCTGGGAGCTTTTCTTTAACTTAAAGTACTAAGACTAAGAAATAACCAGTCGCTTACACACGCAATATTTTGAGGTATTGCGTATAATATATATTATATATATAATATACAGAGGTACCCACCGACGACAAGCCGACGTTCCAGAAAATCAATTACCCGGCTATATTGTAGTCGGCCTCTAGTTTTGCCGTTCATTCGGTAATTTCGCAACCGACTACTCGTCCCATCTCTCAATTTTCAAATTACTAATGCAAATAAGTACCTCTTACAAGAAGATTGCAAATACACACGACTGTTTGCAATAAGCTATGCTAATGACTGAAGATTGCATACAAATATTGCAAACTATCAATTGTCCAGGCCACTTGTTTTGTTTCCACGAAGGTGTAACTCGCGACTGTTTGCTAGAAACTTTGCTCCAATGACGAAATATTGTATGTTTAACATATATTACATAAAAGCAAGGTTGTATGATAAATACCAAAAAATTCTATTACCAAATTCAATGCCTAGTGCTTCCATATGTGGTCTGACGATTTTAAACTATCATGGTTGCTTCACTGATGTCCGCAGTCTCGTGAACAAGTCAGTTGCAATTACTGGCGAAATAGAATAGGGCTACTCCATATCTTCCCGTGGGTGTCGCAAAATGTGACTAAGTTATCTGATGGAAACTACCGAACCTGGAGCTCTCAGATAAACTATTACTCCCAAGAGGTCAGGCATTCGGCCGGCCGTAAAAATATTGCCAAATCTATTTCCATAGGTGTGGTCATTGATGATGACTAACCTTATACTGCGCCAATTCCAAGTAACTTGGAGTTTTATCGAACCCCGGGCTCCTAAGCAGGATGCAACCAGGATCATCGCATAGATCAGAAGAAAATAGGTGAATGTATTTTATCAAATTGTAAATCCAACATAATTGTCAAACTAACTGAATTGCTGCAAAAAATCATCGTGAGCGACCTCCCTAAGCGAAGTTTTCCTTCACGACAAGGGTTGCAGCATTTTATATCCAAATCGCGTGATTTACGCAAAGCAAGGGGAAATTGTAGGCAGTAAACACACACACGAACTGCCTTAAAGAAAATAAAGAAATAAAATGATTGTAGGTAGGTACTTGCTTTATATCATCGTGACGTTTGGAATGATTTATGATGATTGATGACTTGTGAACTTGTTGAAAACTGATCGTTAGTGTTGGGTATCGCGAGCATGCATGAACTATCAGACGCAAGGAATTGGTTCTTCGTTCAGTCAACGCAAGACGTCTAGAATTCACTTCTCTCACTCGTTTTTTTTTTTCGAAATTCTATTTACTTTTGGGCCTATAATATCACTAGCTGCTTTACACCGTTTCACACACACGTCCTAACCCTGCAGGACGTGATATTAGCCTATATGTTTTTGGAGGTATGAGGTGGTGTGTACCTCCAAAGGGAAGATCTTCCACCGGGCTGATGGTTTTGCCCGGTAGGCCGCGGCCCAACGATGTCTCGTCGGTAGTTGTTTATGAACTTATCTCAGAAAGAAAGTTGATATCGCGATCCAGAATTTCATACTAGTAACGCCATCTAGTAGGTGCTGTGGGCGACCGCCTCATGTTTATCAGGTATCTGCCTGCATAGGTACCAAGTTTTCCGTGTTCCGATACGTTGACCGGTGCAGTTACTAAGGAAGGCTGAATCTTGTCTCACTGCCATTTTTATTTTCTTAGATGAGCGTGTTACATCTTTAAAAAATCATCACTTACCATCAGGTAAGATAGTGGTCAAACGCTCATCCATCGTGTTAAAAAACAATGATACAGTAATAGAAGCACGAGCTAAATGTATTCGGTTACGTTAATATTTTCAAGTGTTAGACAAGGTCGTGATGTCATTGTTACCTCATAGATAAGCGGCGTTTGTTCTTCTAAAGGAATACGGCTATTTTAAGATTTACGAGTTTACTTTATAAAGTACGTTATTTTTACTGACAATTAGACTTAATTTTTGTTGTTCCGTATCTCAAACGGTAAAAAAGGAACCCTTATAAGATCTTATAAGTGAAAGGACACTTTCTTGTCCCTCTGTACGTCTGTGTGTTACCACCAATTTTTCTCAAGAAAGAGTGAACCTGTAGGAAGCAACCCGGTGGTAATTTCTTATCGGTTGTGAACCGATTATGGCCATTAGTAAATTAGCCAGTGTCAAGTATTATTAATATAAGCAAGTTATTTGCATCGAAACAGTCAAGTCGTCATATTTGTAAACACGGCGATTTACAAACATTCTTCACGGAGCTTTGGAGACAAGACTAAGTCAATGTTTTGCACCGATTTTCTTTCATTCCACTTGTACACCTTTACGAAACTAAATTGATTAATATGCCCCCGAAATTAAACAATTTGCACGCATTTGAACTAGGTTTCGCAAAAATGAAAATTTAGCAATACATCTCCTCAACGAGTTCCCGCCAAAACTCCCGGCTAACATTACGTAACTAATTCTAACGATATTATAGATTGATTGATTTCGGATGCCTTCAGCAGTCTTGGTGGATTGCTGGCTTTCTGTGACAGCCAAGGACAATTTAGGGTAATTACAAGTCAGGTATAAGGGCCCAATAATTGTGAGGCTCAACAGCGATAAAGCCCAGTGAAACTAAACTAAACCATCATGTGTGGGCGCGTTCCAAAGCCTTGGTAGTTTTTATGAGTAAATTCAGAGATATGTAAAAACTTCTAGATACGTAATAGGGCAAATTTCTTGGCTACACAAATCCAAGCTAACTAGCCAGAGAAGTCTTAGTTCCATCCCAGCTCACGTCACGATTACCCGCTTGTTATGACACAGTACATTTAGTTCACTTTCACAACATTATTCACAGACAACAATGCCTTCGTGCGTATTTAGGCGATGCACGAATCATACTTCAAAAACTGGCAAAAATATTTTATTTTACACGTAAGTAAAGCTGTATTTATTTATTTTAGTTTATTTTTTGAAAGTTTTTTTTCCAAAAACTCAACGAAGTTTTTGACTTTGACGTTTTATCATTCTCTCTTAATGCTCCTAACCGCTTTAATAATAATATTATGACATCTCATTCTTACGTCATGCAAGTTTGTAGCATTGAGTCTTATGTTTTAGAAAGAGATAACAATAGTTTAGTATTTTTCTTCTTTAAATTATGTGAATGAATATTAAATAATGAGGTTGTATAGCATACTTTGTGCCGCTTTTCAATAATGATTTGTTCTGCAATGGCGTCTCTATAACTTTAATAGACTCATAGAGTAAATTAGAATAAATAGACCTAACCCATTCTGCGTACATAAAAACGTTTTGGAGGCAAATATTAAATGAGGCGATAGTGTACAGTAACTTTTTAGAACATTAAGAACGAATTACATCTCAGTCTACCCTAAAGGAACTGTCTGTAAAGACGGTGAAACGTCGGTATAGCATTGCAATAATGCTGTTAATAAATAAAACGCAAGTTGAACCCGGGAAATAACTACTGTGTTTGATTATAAACTAGTTACGATTTGGACCACGCGCAGACTTATCGGGCGCGCACTCTGTGAGTAGAGAGAGACAGGAAATGTTCCTCACAATTATTAGGGGTATGCCGTCAGCCACGCGGTTACTGTGGTTGGCAGAGATAATTGTATAGGTACGTGCAGTCGTAAGGGTAGCATAATAAAACGAGGCTTTATTAAGCTTTGAATGGACAACGGCTTATTCAGGTCGGTTAGTTTTCATTTGGAACGACGTTTGAAAGAGTTATCTATACAACACAACAACAACTGTAGATTTTATTGAGAGAGGTATACATTACTTATAAACGATGTTTAACAGATTCCCAAGTTAAGTGACGTTTGTCTCTGTCTGTCAACTTTGAAAGTTCATGTCACAGTAAAAGACAAACGATACATAGTTATACAGCTGTTAACCAGCGTTTACATAGATATTAGACTGTATCAAATTCAGACTGTATCAGGTGTGATAGCGGTAAAACGCTGACCTCATCATCATCATCATATCAGCCGTAGGACGTCCACTGTTGAACATAAGCCTCCCTCATCGATTTCCAGCCAAGGCGGTTGGAAGCAACCCATATCCACCGCTGGCTCGCGGTCTTAACCAGATCATCCGTCCATCGCGTCGGTGGACGTCCTACGCTACACTCGACGCTTAAACAGCGTCGAGCTCTAGGCTGTTACATTAGAGAATACCACTGCTGCCCATTGCCAATTCAGCCCGCTAATCCGTTGGACTATGTCGGCGGCCTACTACATCGGTACGGTACTAAACGCTGCTGGCCTAATTTATAGGTAAATAAGCGTAAATATAAAAGAAAAGTTCTGACTGAATAACTAATGGACCTAGAGTTAGAGACTGGTCCTAGAGACATAAAATTTGGAGTGTAGGTATCCTTTTAAAAGCTAATGACATTGGTACTTTTGATATACGTATTAATTATTTCTCTTCTTACACTCTAACGAAAATCAATCGCCAATTTTTTATGCTTGTTTGAATAGTAAGGGTTGGTCATGTTTAGGGTGAACATTGATCGACTACCCTCCCCTTTCAATGGCAAAGGGGAGGACGTTCACTCGGACAATATTTAATGGCAGGCTATCATCACATGCAATATGCGTCATACTTTAAAATTGCAAGTATTGTAAACTGCTTGTTCCCAAGGAGGCAAGGAGGGTTGCTAGGTTGCTACCAGCTAGGGCCCGGCCGTTTTAAAAATTATGAACTTTTCCTCTGTTTTCGCGACTTCTGTGCTTGTTATTAGAAGATACGGTAGTTTACATTAACCATTTAGGTAGTACAACATCAATGACGAATTACATTACAGTCTACCTTGAAAAAGGTGTCTGTAATCGGCTCCGAAACGTCTGATCGGCAATGTTACTTTGCATATTATAATAAAAATATTTTCATTACATTTCATATCCTACTTCCTACTAATATTATAAATCCGAAAGTCTGTTTGTTTGTTCCCTCTTCACGGTCAAACGGCTCGACCGATTTAGATGAAAATTTGCATAGGGATAGTTTAAATGATGGAGAGTAACATCCTACTATCCTACTAATATTATAAATCCGAAAGTCTGTTTGTTTGTTCCCTCTTCACGGTCAAACGGCTCGACCGATTTAGATGAAAATTTGCATAGGGATAGTTTAAATGATGGAGAGTAACATCCTACTATCCTACTAATATTATAAATCCGAAAGTCTGTTTGTTTGTTCCCTCTTCACGGTCAAACGGCTCGACCGATTTGGATGAAAATTTGCATAGGGATAGTTTAAATAATGGAGAGTAACATAGGATACTTTTGATCCCGAAAATCCCGCGGGATCGGGACTTACGCGGGTGATAACTATTTATTAGATGAAAATTTGCATAGGGATAGTTTAAATGATGGAGAGTAATATAGGCTACTTTTGATCCCGAAAATCCCGCGAGATCGGGACTTACGCGGGTAATAACTATTTATTGGATGAAAATTTGCATAGGGATAGTTTAAATGATGAAGAGTAACATAGGATACTTTTGATCCCAAAAATCCCTGAGGATCGGGACTTACGCGGGTGATAACTATTCAATGAATGAAAATCGACACAGGAGTAGAGTAAGTGATGTAGAGTGGCATCATCATCATCGTCATCCGTCGTCATTGTTATCGTCACTTACTGATGAAATACAAACTTTACCTCACTTCACCTACCTATCGCAGTGCAAAACTCCAGTATTGAAGTACTGTTGAAGCCAGGCGCTACCGCGTCTGGCATCATCAGTACTTCCCTGGTCGTCCGTTTAAGTGTGGATTATTGCATTGCGGTAGGTAGGTGTTCGAACAACGCGGGTTTGCAACTTGCGCGGGTGAAACCGCGGGGCGCAGCTAGTATATATATATATTTGCAGTAGGAATGATTTCAAATAAATATTTTTTTTACCACCGCGGGGCGCAGCTAGTACTAAATACGATTTAGTATATCCTACCTAAATACAATGAGTAAATTCACAAATTTCGGAATGAATATGTATTCGAAAGCAATGAGAACTTTCGAAGTTCAGTAACATTCCAATAAGTATCAAATTCGTAGAATTACAAGGCGCACTGACTTGGATTCATCGAATAGTTTCCATTAAGTACCTACATTAATCTTGAACTTGGCTGAATTAAAACGAGTCAAGGGCAAACTATACCCGAATTGAATTGCCAGTTTTTTTTTAGTGTTTTCGATTACTTCTGTTATTGAAAATCGTTTAGTCGCAAAATATCCAATTATCAAAATGTAAATTCGCAGAATGTCCTATTCGCAAAATGTCCAATTCAGGCAGCCAGCCGTGAAAATCTTGCTAAAATTGTTAGCAGTTAGGTGTCGTCATTGATGGCTTATACCTACTGTGAAGACTTCAAATAACACTTCCTTTGGCAGTCGTGTAATAAATGACATTCACTAATTCATTCATTCAAATATATTTTGGTTTTAGCGAACCATAGGCTCCCGAGAAACACAGAGGCCGTCTGGGAACATCGCCAGACGGCCTCTGTGGCGCGTCGGGCGAACGCCGGACTGCAATGCAGAAGGCTGCGGGTTCGATTCCCGCCGAGAACAAATATTTATGCTGACCATAAATGTTTGATTCTGTGTCTGGGTGTTTTCTATGTATCATAATGTATTAGGTATGTATGTATTTTATTTACAAAAAAAAAGTATAATATGTAGTATATCCGTTGTCTAGTACCCATAGTACAAGCCTAGTGCTTAGTTTGGGGGCTAGATAGGGCTGTGTGTCATCATCATCATCATCAGCCAGAATACGTCCACTGTTGAACAAAGGCCTCCCCCATCGAACGCCACAACGAACGACAACTTGCCGTTTGCATCCATTGGCTACCTGCGACTTTGACCATGTCGTCGGTCGTTGGGGGTGGTAGCGGGATCCCTGCCGGAGATTCTTTGCACCCTCTGTGCTGTGTGTAATGTCGTGCAATATTTATTTATTTATCACTCGACGAGAAGAATGAAGTGGCAAAATACTCATCGATATGTCTCCGAAATGTCTTAGTTAGTCTAAAAATAGCCGAGTTAATAATTAATTCAGTAAGTAAATGTCATTTAAACTGACCCCAACGCCTACACCGTGCAGTAATCGACTCTATCTTAAATCTAGCTGCGTTTTCCTACGTTATCGAATGACCCGAATCTTAACGATGATTTTAATGGCTATTTTATAATTATAATTAAATTTTATTGCCGGACAAAGTCGGAGAAATTTTCAATATGAAATCACTTCCTAGCAATATAGGTACTTACATATAATCTTTATTTTGCTTTTAATACAAGTACTGGCTGCGATCCGCGGTTTCACCCGCGTAAGTCCCGTTCTCGCGGGAATATCGGGATAAAAATCGCCAATGTGTTATTTCCGGTATCCAGCTACCTACATTTCAAGTTTCATCGCAATCGGTACAGTAGTTTCTGCGTAAACGAGTAACAAACTCACATACATACAAACTTTCGCGTTAATGAAATTAGTAAGAATTACGGCCGAATACTGAAACGCTACTCAACATTTGAGAACTAATTAAACAAAGAATCAGCTCTCAAATTCCAAAATTGCCATACTAATTTTAAATTTAGAAACTGCTCAATAATTTAAGAACTTCTCAAATTTTAAATGACTTTTCTGTATTCGGCTGGTAAGATAAGATTATTGGGGAGAGTGGGAGACCGTTCGATATGAAATTACTTCCTAGCAATATACATAATCATGGTTTTGACAAGTTAGTTCGATAAGGGTAAGTTACGAGCGTAGTCTTGTGCTATCGGTATCAAATACCTAGCTGTGGAACTTACAATTACAATATCCATTTAAGTACTAAGAGTTATCGGTTCGTACCGAATTAAAATCAATGATCCATTCGCATTGTTTGTTGCATTTCAAACAACTGGTACTCTGCCACCATTATTAGACATACGTTAAGGATGCGACTCATGTGAAATCCCTTCCGATTGAATAGTTTTATTATGATACAAGTAGTGTCCCCTTCATTTCAAAAACAATAAAAAATAACTTTAAATACCACTATTATACGGGCAAAGTTACCCCTGTTTTACAAAATAAATCAATTTTTCTTCTAAATCCTTAACCACTATATTTTCTTATAGGCATCATAATATTAGAAAATACAATACCTAGAACCCCTTCATCGCATTTTATAAAAATATTATTTTAATCTAGTTAATTATTGATTTTACGAGAAATTGTAGATTTTTTCACGCAATTCTATCTCTCTCATTTATATGCAATCGGACAAGGACCGATGATTATCATCTATCGCCGCCTTAACTTAAAATTTCTTACTTTTGCCCCCGCGTAAGTACCAATCCCGCGGGAATCTCGATATTTTTCTTTCATAACAAAGACAATACTTAACAAACACAACAAAAAAAATTGCTAAGTCTGTCTAGCCGTTCAGCCCCCCAATTATCTATCCAGTGGATGTCTGACAACAGTGGAAAATAACAGGCACTATGCAGTACATTGCTGCTTTTAGGTAATTACCGGTAATAACCACGCACGTTACGTCAAAGCAGCAATGTACTGCATAGTGCCGTCATTTTCCACGGTTGTCAGACGTCCACTAGATAGGTAATCTGGGGGCAGGCGTGATGCCGTGACCACGCGAAATAAGGATTCATTTTATATATATATAAGAAGATATTTTACGAGAAGAAATGCATGATCAAACATCCGAGTGCGCTAACCCTTGCTTTTCCATTAACTTTTCGTTGTCAAATGAGTTTGATAGGCACTATGCAGTACATTGCTGATTTGAGGTAATCATTGGTGATTATTACGTTATCTCAATGCAGCAATATAATGCACAGCAATGTAATGTCATTGTTAGATTAAGCTTGCCCAACATATATATACATATAAGCCTAGTCAGCCATTTACTCAGGAAAATATCGTGAGGAAACCCACGGCTCAGTTACCTCTAGCTAGAGACTTCTGTATTTTGACGTTATTATTGACCCGATGTTTTTTTTGTCATCATAGTGCCTATCAAAGTCAGTTATCAACGAGATAGGTAATACGAGTGCTAATGGTGGCCAATCCCGCAAACTTCAAATCAATAAAAACACATAAAAAACAACGCATCTTTGCGTCGCTCAATCAAGTAAAAAGTTGAAGACTAAGTAGGTAGAAAAGAACGTTGATCTTATAAATGTTATAATATCTAAAGATAAGTTAGATTCTATTGAGAAACAAATACATAGATAACATACGCCGTGACCGCAATAATCATCCAGATAACAATATTTAGGTAACGTTCAGTTGAGTAAACTCATATCATTACAAATTCACAACCTGACTTACCGTACATTACGTACCCATATTATTATGACTCATACGATATGTTGTACTCACAATCTGATTTCATATCACAAGTGTTATGGACTTTTATTAAACTTAGATAAGTCCTAACTTTAGTTGTTTATTTAATTATCCCATCCCACTCCTTTGTTTGTTTGTTTGTCTCGCTTTCAGGAGCAAGTTGAAAAGCTATAATACTAGTTACATAATGAGAAAAGCATTATGTAATTTGGACGCCCCGAATAACTTTATGTCAAGTTCTTATTGACCTGACCTAGCTCTGCCGACTCGCAAGGTATGTAGGTAACTCATAAAATTGTAGGTCTTGAAACGTCCTTCGTAAATAAATAATACAGTTGTGTCTGCGTATCGAAAAATCGAAGGAATTATAAATGTAAGGTTTGGTAGCGATGAAATTATGAATTTGTTAAAGGTTTGGTCTAAAATAGGTATAATGGGAAATCAATAAAATGTAGTTTACGATGGCTTAAGTATGTTTAAAGAAACGTCTAAAACCCTCATCTCAATCTCTGAAAGTAGTGAACTTTGACTCGTCTGTGGTAATCACCACTTCACCAGTGATCACCAAAAAGCAGCAATGTACCTTAAGCATAGTGCCTATCCTACTGAGTTATCCAATAGATACAAAATACGGGTACTGGTCAACCAGGGGTTTAAACACACGTCATCTCATCGTGCTGCGTTTATTGAACACAGCTTACCATACTTATAGACTAAACTTACAGCCAAAATAAGAATATTCACAAAAAGCATGATTAATAACTGTATAGTATAGATAGAGTTATAGATCAAAAGTATATAAAAGCAGTTCTACAGTACATAATAGACAAGATGAAATTAACCCATTTATGGACAAACAAACAGACCTATTAGCATTAAACTGTTGAATTCATAATCAAACAAGGATCATTAGTGCATGTCGTTGATCAAGTTTGCTAGAATATATTACCATAATATAACTATATGAAGGTGTATAACTTTTGTATATATAGTAATCTACAAGCTAATTGAAACCGTAATGCACAACACATTCTGAATGAATACATTGTGTGTGGAAATAACCTAAAAACATATTTCTCACAAGTTACCAACGTTACCTCTTTATAATATTAATATAGATGTTTATTACAATATTAGAAATACACGTGTTTACTGCTACGTCTCGTCGCGTCTCAGTATTCTTAAAGGCAAAGTTAAGGGAATCACGAGCAGTACCTCTACCATGAGCTGCTACGTAAATACGTACAGTCGTACACTGTAATGTTAACAGTTTGACCTTGTGCACAGCGCGGCCGCTCCGCGTGTTCCCCTACCGCACCGTTCCAGACGTGCTGGCCGTGCGTTCCGATATTTTCCTTTAGTCTCATAAAATCCACTATACCAAAATGTCCACTGTATCATAAAGTCCATAGTATCAAAATGGTAATTTTAAAATGTCTTATTATCAAAAAGTCCACTCTACCAAATTGTCAACTTTATTTTGAGTTGCGGACATGCCCAAACTGTTCACGTTACACACTTTTTAAACTCACATGATTTCTGCTCATTACCATTTTTATAAAAACTCGGATCTCGAACGCGTTTATGCACTTTTTATAAATTTATAATTACCCCGACGTTTCGGCAAACGGGTTACACCGGCCGTGGTCGCGGGAGCACTCCCGTGACCCGAGTTTTTTTATAAAAATAGTTCACGTTACAGTTTACATTATTCGCAGTCTGTTATTCGGGGTAACGTTATACAGTCTACATTTTTACGTATGAACTCATGGTTGGGGTACTGTAAAGTTCGTTTGCGTGTACGAATCTTACGTACATTCCCAACGGCTACTGGTTGCTATGTCATAGTGGTAGTTGAGAACTTATTAATGAAAACTTGCCCCATCCATTTACTCCCATCGTTAATTTGAAGAAAAACAAAACAATGGTGAAGATGATCGAAGTAAATCAAAATACAATAGAAGTATAATCAGAATCAGAATATTTATTTGTCTAAAATGTAGTTTCCATGCGTATGATCTTATAGGTTAAGAATATTTTTACATGCATACTTTTATACATTTTACCAGAAATCGGGTGTACAAATATTAGCTAAGTTAAAGTTAAAAAATTAGACTTATTATTATGTCAAATATGCTAAAGTTAAAGTCACTGAAAAATCAAAAGACGACCGAAGTAGAAAAAAAAACGATCGAAACTGAATCAAAAGGCGATCATTTTTACAAAGCCGAAGAGCGACACTGAAGGCACTATCACAACTCTGCTTCGAAACTGACTTACCATACTTATGATACGGCGTCCCTGCTTACTTACCTTTCCATACAGACAGGGTCCGCTGTACCGTCAAATGCTCAGAAGAACGCCATCTAGGATCAATTATAGACCGATCGTGTCCACAAAGCTAGTGGTCGGTTCTCTATAAAAGAGAGCTGCCCACACTAATACTACAGCAGCAGAATATAAAGGATAGATTTCCTTGAAACTGCAAACACGCAAACAAGACTTAAAAATAAAAAACTTGGTGCAAGCTATCAATTTTCAGTATTCCTTCTTGTAAAAATGTCAAACCTTCATCAAATTTTTTTACAGAATAAGTTTTATTGTAGGTAAATTTTTTGTTTCGTAAAGATAATGAAATAATTGGATCCTACGCAGTTATTATTGTCTAAAAACGTAAGCGATTATACCTTAAGCGAACATGAAAACTTACGACATTATGCAAGCAAGAATAATAAAATCTACCTGTATTACTATTTTTTCACGTTTCCTAAAGGATACTGGTTTCCTTAGAAACTATTGCAGATATTCTATACTAATAATAGTATAGTAAGTATAGTATAGGCGCAATATCTGAGGAAGAATGTAAGGAACTAACCGTCTTCCTATCTTTTCGATGGGAAGACGCCCGTGCCGTCTTCCCATTATTACTTTATCTGCGTCCCATCTACATTGTCGTTATTTGGCAAAACTAGATATTATTGATGATGAATTACATTTTTTACACGCCTGCCAAAGTAAGTGTTGTTTTTAATTAGTTAAAAAAGTTTTATTTTTGAACCGATAAAAAATCATTCGCGTATGCGTATGCGCAAGTCTAATCAATAGGCGCGCGGTCTCGTTCACGCATATACATAACGAGCGAGAGCAAGCATGTGGAACTGGAAATTTCAAATACCTAGGAATTTAATTATAGTGGTGTAAATATACTACTCCCGGTATCACATAATAATCACATACTTTTTATCCTGATAATCTTACGAGATCGGCAGACTCAGTTGAAGCCAACTTACTACCTATATCTGTTATTAAAATGTTCAGTAATGTTACTTGTACATACTATTATGTATTCTGTGGTATTGTCATCAAAACCACGTGCCTGTCCAAAATATCTAATAGACTGCATTCCTTAATTCGATAATTTAAGTGCGCGATCACTCCTCAAACCGAACCTACAAGTACATCCGTCCAATTGTAAACCAAAGCATGTTATTCCAACGATAAAATTGACGTGTTTATTGATGTTCCGCCGGCTCCCATCATCGAAAGAAAACAATGCATCCGAGATATTCTTTTATTTTATAAACCAAGTCTAATGGAAGGATGTTTAGTATGCATTAAAGGGTCTTTAGACGGTTAAATAGTCCAGTCCACACTCCAATGCATTACATTTCGATACGTAAACTGCGTGCCAGATAAGTGTGCACATGACTGGGGGCGCCACTGCCTAACATTATAGCGCTTCGTTATTGGACAGCGATTAGTTCCGATTTAGACCACGAGCAGACTCATAAGGGACTCACTCGTGTGTTGCGTTTTTTTTTTAATTGTAATTTGGCCGCCCACGAATAGTAGGTCGCTTCCAATGTCATATATTAAAGTTGTATTCTATTAAGCAATGATAATGAATAATTTTGACAGTAATTAAGTTTTCAGTCCTAATTAGGGTGTGTATACGGTATACCTACAGGGTGATCAATAGCTGGGTGTTTTTTACGTGTCACTGGTGTGAGTTATCGAAGGAGTTGATAGATCACGTTTCTTTACGGTCAATTGTATTGTAATTTTTGCAATTCAAATGATTACGTAACGGTATATTGGTAGATAAAACGACTTGCTAAAATTATTATAAACAGCATTGGTTTTCTTTTATCTTACAGGATCTTGAAAATAATTGGTTTTTCTTTAGGAAAAGTAGTTTTATTCCTCTTTTATATCAATGTTAATTCATTACATTGCACTTTCAACAGAAAAAAAATTGAGAACTTAATTGCTTTAGGTGTGCATGAAAACTAGTTTACTAAAATTAAGTGTTGCCATAGTGCCAGCCAAAATAAAATTTGACAAAATCAACACACTTTGTATGTTTTATCGTGGTCCCAAATTTATCCACTCAGGTATAAAATTGAACGAAAAACAAGCAGCAAAAATAACGGACTCCTAATTATTTTTAACCCAACAGTTTTTTACAACCACTAAAGCAAACCAACACGTATTAACCCAACAGTTTCGTTATCATTTTGACTGTTTGAAATTTTAAAGCTCAATCTAAATTTATGAAATGCTGTGCCCTGAGTTCAGTAGTCTGACGGACACTTACACACAACCTAAACCTCAGATAGCTTGAGAGCTGAAATTTAAATCTTCCTTATAGGATGAAGGCACTCGATAAGAAAGGAAGCTTGAGGGATGAAATTTAAATCTTCCTTATAGGATGAAGGCACTCGATAAAAGAAAGGATTTTTGAAAATTCTCACTGGATCAAGACATGAAACCACGGGACCCAGCTACTATTTATATGAATGTAAATAATATTCCATTTGCATGTGTCCTTTTACGTGCAACGAATTTGAAAGGAAATGCCATTGGAAGGTTGCATAGTTTTCGTCTGCCCACTGAGTTTCGGTGGCAATGATAAGTGGGCGACCAAAGCAAATAATTTAGCCACAAACACTGCCTACGCTCGGTCTACATTACCTTTAGGAGACTGCTAATACTACGCAAAATAGGCGCATAATACGATTATGGCAATATTTAATCGACTATTTCGAATTTAATTTGCAAATTCTCAATGGAATCTATAAGTATATTTTGTGGTTTCCGATTATGAAATCGAAGATTTTGCAAGCCATAACATAGAATATAGATTTATCTTTAAACTAATAGTATTAAGAGGAAAGATGTATTTGTTTGTTTGTAACGAATAGGTTCCGAAACGAGTGGACAGATTTAAAAAAATCTTTCACTTAGTATAAGTCTAGAAGTAACATAGACTTTTGAATTCGATAATCCCACGAAATCGGGACTTATGACAGTGAAACCGTGGGTCGCAGCAGCCTAGATATAATTTACGAAAAGTTTTGGGGAAACGAGAATTATGCATAAGTTACTCTTCAGATTTCTATCTATCTAACTAATCTCATTTAAATCGGTTCATTAATTTTAGACCCATTACTAACAAAAAACTTACCTCTGTAACACCATATGGCATATTCGCCATTAGCAATGATGTTAATAAGACATTTTGGACAATTCTATTACAGGAATAACCACCCAGAACCATTAAACCTTACACAATATCTGTAATCAATGCCACTATTTTAGTATAATCGAATAGAATCAAGAACATAACGGCATTCAGTAACAGGTCTATTGTATCAAAGACCATTATTCACACTTCTAAGGACACATTAAATGGCTGCAAAGTGCTACTTTTACATACGGTTGTCGCAATTTGTCCTAATATCCGGCGATTGGCGTTCGAATCGCCTACCATTGTGGTGGGTGAGTCGGCACTTGTAACGGACAATCTTTATTACAATAAAACGTGGGTTAAAGGCACTGGAAAGCAAAATCAAGCTTCATATTTCTTAGGTTTATTGGTCAAGGCATTTTACTAGAAATATTTTTCATCATAAATCATCCCATGAAATGGGGCTCCTTGAATAATATCCTCCCGTAAGCAATATCCTCCACAATAATCCTTTCGTGACAGGAGGGGAGATCCTATCCTGTCGCAAGGGGATTTTGGATACTAGGTACATATTTCATATAAATATTTTTAAAATCAACCCTGTTCTTTTTCTGGTTTTTAGAAATTGGAATGCCCTAAAATTAAAGTAAAAACAAGTTTGGTATAACCATGATTCGTAGTTTTCCGCGTTACCCTCGAAAATATGTCACAGAGAAAACCCAAGAGTTTCTTGTTTTCTCTCCCAGTTAGACGAATCCGACATTTTTTTATGTGTGAAGGCGAGAACATTGAGTGAATGTAGCGTAAATTATATCTTAACTTAGTTATTTTGAACGGATTGAAAGTCTAATTTAAAATTCTATCTTTGGAATGAGAAAACAGATTTATATCAACGCACACCTCAAACCAATAGATAGATTGGACTAAAACTTGTCACAGATATGGTGTTATTATGATGTATACGACCCGCTATAAAAGGAATTTTAGAAATTCCCAATGAATTAGGAATTCGCGATTAAATCACAAATTTTGACCTGATATGAATACTTAAAGTAAATTTTCTAAAAATTGCATTTTCCGTTATGATTGTATGTTCAATTTTGTCACATTTTGAACTTCATGTAACTCCACAAAGCAATTCAACCCGACTCAAATTTACTTTAGTGTACGTTACAATGCAGTAGGTATACAAATCAACGCGCAACGGTACCTTTGCTTACCTACATGCGGAAAATGGCGAACCTTTCTCGGAAAATGGGTCTTGCTTGTTTTTGTCCCAAGTTTCTATTCACACACGATTATAACTGCTACAAATGATCCTTGTTCCTTTTAAGTCAAGAAAAGATGGCAATGGTGGTAATTCAACTATTTGATCTGCTTTAGCTTTTGAAGTTAGAAATATTATACGGTTCCGTAGACACTAGGAATTTTAACAATTTTAATGGAATTCATAGGTTTACTCCATCAAGATAAGTAATATTGTATAATACGGTCTAGCTGCTCACTAGTGCGTTATAACTGCCGGCATGTTTTCGCCGCAAAGCCGCTCTGTATAATTAATAAAGCATCTCAAAATAAATATATTAACGATTTTTTAAAGTAATATGTACGTATTTAAGTCTTTCAAGTCAAATACCCAAAAACGATATTTGTTGGCAGCTGAAAGCATGTCCAGAAGTTGCTGTATTTATGTTTGTAATATCACATGAACATTATGTACAGCATTTGTGTTTTGCAGCTAATGAAAGGTGAACGAACGCCAGTGGGTACTTATACCTACCATTGTTTGCAGTTACGGGAAAACTAAGAATTGGTTGCCTGTTTTGTTTAGACTTGGTTATTATTAAGATTACCACGTTTAAACAAAATTCTGCCTTCTGTGTGGCAGTAAGACAATTAAGGTCTTCGTCTACCATGCATGATCCAGTCAGATCCGTCCCAGGGCAGGGCAAAGGTCGCCCTCGAAAACCCATTTGAAAACACCTGAATGGTTTGGTTTACCAGACCGGTATCTGCTCTTGCACTATCCACTCTTCCTTCTTTAGATCCAGTCGCGTCCAGTTCCTGTTGTTATTGATTAAGAGGAGATGACGGGATAAGGAGGACGACTAAATCTCCTCCACTGCCAAGGGGTCGCCTGCTATATGTTACCTAATACGTGATGGTATTTGTCCACATCTTGTGGCACATGAGCCTGGAAATACCAGTTCTTCAGCAGTGTTACCAACGTTCTTTATTTAAGTTTTTGAGCGCAGTTCCGTCCGTCAGCGTAACTGATGCACATTAATTTCAATAGCATGCATTTTACGTGGGCCATAGTGTGCCCTTCGGTATGGTGATTGGGACATCCGCTCCTCATTGAACTGCAATGTTCTAGCTTGTAAGCACTCAGTCACAATGCTTTGTAACTTCCATTCCAACTGATCGTTTTACTTGTTATTATCGTTGCCATTGTTCATTGTATCCAGATTAAGTTTGCAGATTCCATTTTCATATTAATGTCTAAGGTCGAATGATTGATGCACTGATCAGTTGCAACTTAAGCGGGATTTACATTAGGAAACTAGTAGCATGCTATTTATAGTAATTTTCACAAAAAAAATGCGTAGAGCCAGCGGTACTATTTATGTATTTGATAATCCTGCTTCCAGTAACTGCTAGACTGCATCCATAACACTAGTTTCATAATGGAAATTAGGCTTTAGAAACGTCTCGGACTTTTATTTCACTTTCTTTGCTAGGAAGTGGACTTGTGTCTTATAGACACAAGTCCACTCAAGTGCAATCGTTTTATTGAATCATTGATTAGATAGTAAGTGTAAGTATCAAATCGATAAAATTTAAATTTACAGCAGTCTGCTAAGTAAATAACTTTCTCGAAATACTTCTTATCTTTTCGGAAGCGAAAGCCCGGGAGCGAATTAAAACTACGATCGATTACTTATTTTTTAAATACTTATGTAAAAGTTACTTACTTTTGTTAGATAATAGAGTTTTTGGCGCCTTCGCCTAATTGTCGGTCAAGTAATTTATCTCTTCCAAAAGAAATAAAATATATAGAATGTTTGAATCATTTCTCGAATCTACTACCATCTTTAGCCAAATGCTCATTAGAAGGTCGCACGGATTTTCGACATAATTGCGCAAGGTAATGTCATAAGATCTCTCAATAGTATCCACTATCCATGTATCAAAGTAAATACATCAGCAGCATACCTGCGGCTGCGCTGCTTGCGTGCTTACCTTGTTTGGACCTAGCAGGAAACTGTCTAGATAATCACCGTTACCGTAGGCTTTGCTGCGTAGGTAGGAAGAATGATTCCTCCTTTGATGTTGACATCATGTTATTTTTCGTAGAATTGTAATCGATTTGTTTAAACTGTCAGCATTACACAAATATGTAGGTATTTCCGAATTGTATTGTATTTTTTTTGGATTCCGTGCCTAAAGGGTAAAAATGGGACTCTTTTACTAAGAATCCTCCCCTGACTGTCTGTCGTGTCACACTAGATTAGGGGACACCATCTATAACTGATTCCAGAGGGCGCTCTGCTGAGCACCTGACGGTACAGCAGCCCCCATAGTGATACCGTAGGGTGGGTCAGCAAGGACGCTATATCAATAGCCTGAAAGGAGGATTGTCCGTCTGCCTTTCTGTCTGTCACGTTCATCGTAAACTTCTTTGTAATGATACTCGTAATAAGCCCTCCCCTAGTTGAACTATTATTCTAGTAATGAAAATTTCACAATTCGAATGGAAGATTTACTCCAGAGGATCTTTAAAGAATGTTATGGTAACCAAGCAATTACAAACTTGGATTTACTAGAATTGGATCCGTTACAATTGTACTTAACTGTCATGTTTTCTCCCCAGGCTCCGACCACAAACACCAGCAGAAGTTCTAGAAGGATGCGGTATATGCGCCAGGGCTGGCGGCGCTGCCGGAGAAGGTGGCGTAGCCCTGGGCACCGAACGAGCTTTCACCTTCAACTACGCGTTTGAGCCCAGCGCGAACCAAGAAGAAGTGTACGACACTTGTGTCAGGAAGCTTGTAGAGGCAGCTTTAGACGGATACAATGCTACAGTGCTCGCCTACGGACAGGTCAGTTAATTCACTTTATAATTAACCGAGATGAAGTGTACGACACTTGTGTCAAGAGGCTGGTTTTGGCAGCTCTAGACGGATACAATACTACAGTACTGATCTATGAATAGGTCAGTTAGTTAGCGACCAATAGATCTCATTAGCCCTTGAGTTAGCAGTTAGAATTAGATGCTAAGGTTGCTTGGAATAAGTTAATTAGTAGTGGTTCGTCATACTCAGTCCATTGTTTTCATATCACTTCTTAACTCAGATTGAAACATCATCTTCTAATACTTTAAATTTGAAATATTATTAGTTATTAAGTATACATTTTTGATATTTTTATTAATATTGTATTTGTTTAATGCGCTGGTAACAACCTTTTTACTAAAAGTAATTTCAAAATTTTGTTATTTAGTGATCTGTTATTCTTCTTCTTTTAGTGCAGTGGTTAGAGTTTTGCGACCTCTTACTTGACCTCCTAACACCTGAGTTTTAATTTAATTCTAGAATTACACAATATTGCAAAAACAAATGTTAGCAAACTCATCTCGAGTTAGCCAAATAGTACCTACACAAGTTGACTTTACAGCGTATGATATGATTTCTTTTAAGTTTCCCTCACCTTGAATCTCCCTACCTGACCTAGTTTTCGAAGACGCCTAGCGGAAACAACATCCCCAAGTGCAATTGTTTATGTTTCCACCACGTTTCCACAGACAACGTATATCTTTACCATGTCAAAGAGGTTCTACTCTACCTGACGCCGGAACTTTGTTATTGTTCGAACGTACGAACGCGTGGCGGTATATAAAAAAAATACAAACCGGTTTTATTGTGTTTGCAAAAATGTTTTTAAATAATAAAGATCGTATTAATTAAAAGACCGTTGAGTAATAACGATAATATCAAACGTTCGAAATAGATACTGTTGTTAGTATCCATCTATAAAGTATTTTACATAAGGTACATACATTGTCCATTCACTATAGAACAAGTACCTTACTACGTATACTTACGTACCTATATAGCTTTACAATGATATCTCATTACACAAGTGTGATTTACCGCCGCAGCCTTTGACGCAACAGTAAAAACTAAGCCAGAGGAAATGAAGGGCCTGCGCTACCTGCGACCAGTATAAAGTTACGCGAACAATACTGTCTGAAGACCGTCAAGGCCGCAGTAGCTGACACTAATTACGACAGCAAATATACTCCTCAACACATATTATTGTGAGCAAAGGTTTATAGGTAAACAATAATTGGAAGAGCACGGTCTTGAGCTGGGTTTATATATTGATAGTTTAGTTTCTGATTCAAAATAGTAAAAACTGCTCGTATGTGATGTTAATGCAGTTTATTTATTTTGAACTTCCGCCGTGTTATTAAAATTAAACAAAAAAAAACACTCAAAATCGCTTCATCCGTTTAGAAGACGCACAGACTCCTTAAACTTATAACATCCCTCTTTTTCCGTCGGGGTTTAATAACAACGCTAGGGGCATTCCAAAGCACTTTCGAAATGCGCGTGAGCATAGAAATAGCACAATAGCTAAGCGTACATGTTAGAATCTTTCTGTAACCATCGTAAAGTTTTTAAAACTACCTACTTTTCACAGGGTTTCAACCAATTTTAATTGCGATTCGTCTTGTAGCGAATACCATGTCCGTTCTACTAGCTATTATCCGTTGTACAAACGAATCGTATCTAAATATATTATGGAAACCCGGCCTTGATCATCTTGATATTTATGTGGCATTGGACGCTATTGGATAAAACGCCGTTAACGTTAGATTACGTATTTTAAATTATGTTTACAATATTATGTTGATTGATAAATCTCTATAAGGGTTATATCGAAATACTCTTCACTCATTCAGGCAAGAATCTTCTTGTTGATTAATTTACACTGACTTCGAAGTTTTTTAATATTTCCATAATTAAGCAGTTTTATTTTAACGGATCTGTGCGGTTTTTTTTGTATGTAAGTTTGTTTGTTTTTGTACAGGGGATACTTTTTAGGGTTCTGTAGCATGAAGGTGAAAACAGGACCCTATACTGATGCCGCTGTCTATCCAACCGCTCGTTATCCGTTCGTATCGGCTGTATATTCGTGCGCGGGCCCGACTCGCACGTTTTTATTCATCTTTTCGTGTAGTGGTGTGGGTCACCAAGACAAGTGTTAATAGTACCTATAATTTGTCACCTAGGTCCAATGCCTAGGCCTGTCTGTGTCTACTACACAAACTATGAACTCTCCAAAAAAAGACATAGGACAATACTTACTAAAACAACAAGTCTTCATAACTTGACAGCGAGCCCAAAATGCTGGCCGCATTGCCACGCTGAATGGCCTTATTCTTTTTGCCAAGTAAACTCCAGCATTTTGGTCTCGCGTTGTCTCCACCAGGAGTTCAGACAAAAACCGATATATTGCCCCCATTAAAATATATTTTCAAAATTGAATTTCCGCCATATCAATGTTGCCATGATTATCAAATTGTATGCCATGGAGAAATATTAGTTACTTTCTGCCTTGCAGTATACATAGCGTGCATAAAACGATTTCGCCTCACAGTAGATTCGTTATTGCTCACTTAAAACAAGTTTGAATGAAACAACCGTTTCCTGATAGAGATCGATCTAATGATGAAAGTTAGGTACTACTTTTATTATTTCACCCAGAGGCTTTGACACGGCTGTTAAAGGTGTACTTGCTTCTGTCACAGTAAAATATACGGTAAAGCTAGTACGACTACAGTACGTGTTTGTTAATAGGACTGTACTACTTATTTTAATATTGATAACCCACGTGGTAAAAGGATAAAGCCGTTGTAGACAGAGCGCCGAAGCGCACCAACTATAAGGTAAACTGTGAACAGCTTATCATGCGGGATTTCTAAAACCGTTTGAATGTTTGTTTGCTATTTGTCTGGTAGAGAATACCATGTCCTACTACATCGATCATACGGTGAAGGAAAACATCGTGAGGAAACCCACGGCTTATTTAGCTCCAGACGTATTGGCCAGTTTTTTCCTCTGGGTATGGCTGACTGGGTATAGCTGGGCAAGCTTACTCCACCTGACAATGTCCCGGGCACTACAGCGCCGAAAAATAGCATGGATTAAAAGTTGCTTGCGCTGTATAAATCATCTAAAATTTGATAAAAAAGCTAATTTTATCATTATTATTAATTGTGCGTTTGTCACAATTAAAAAATGTTATCCCTTGCTCAGACAGAATCAAGACTAGAAAACATTCTTTAATCTGGCCAATCTAACCAGGTTAATTTCTAACCAATGGGCAACATCCTAAATATGACGAACTTTGTAGATTTTAGAAATACCACTGTAAAAGACAAATTTCATTACGGCAGACTTTGTAAGACAAGTAAAATGGATAGCTAAACATTGATGTAGAATCCCTCTATGTATTTTAATATTAAAAGAATAATATGTAGTGTATAGGTTATAATGTATATGTAAATAGTTGCATCCATAGTACAAGCAAAGTGCTTTTAGTTTGAGGCTAGATCGCGCTGTGTGTAACGTCGTGCAATATTGATTTATTCATGTCTTCAATCAAATACTTGGAATTCTTTTTAGAAACAAGACAATCCGGATCCGAGAGAAAAATAAAAGCCGTTTGGTGAACTTGAATGACATTTGCGTAATAGCATGAAACTAGTTTCGATTTTCGATGGCCGATAATTCGTTACACTAAAATTGGCATATTTCTTTGCTTTTTTTGTCGTGAAATAATTGTAAAGTCATTTGAAGTCGATTTGTCTCCGTATATACTCACTAGCTGCGTTGCGTCCCGCGGTTTCACCCGCGTAACCCCCGTTCCCGATCCAAAGTGGTCTAAGTTACTCCTAGATTATGTTTCTTTGGCAAAAGATTTTTGGAATCGGTTTTAGGCTCAAATCTATAGTCCGTACTTTGTCTTTGCTGAGCAAAAACATTGAATTAAGACAATTGTTGGTATTTATAAAGCGATCTTCGCAACTATCCATAGTTTTTATTTAGTAAAGTTTCAAATTTAGAATGTAAACCAATCAAAAACAACGACCTAAACTTTGCTTCTCTGTTATACTATGAAGTTCTTTTTATTATATTCGTATATCAAAATGAATTTCGACTATAAATTCCAGTTTAAAGTTTATGCTTAGTTTTTGCTAAGCTCAGTCTGATCAAAGGCAAAGTATGCACTATAGATTTTAGCCTATTTGTTACAAACAAAAAAAAAATCTTTCCTCTTTATAATACTAGTATATAGATAGATAATTTGAAGAGAAAAGATTCGAAAAGGCCCCGAAACTACTGAGCCGATTTCCAAAATTCTATAATCAATAGAAATCATAAACCCCTTTAATCCCGTTATTTCCACGGGATCGGAATTTACGCGGGTGAAACTGAGAGTTGCAGCTAGTATTAATACAGATTAGAACATTAAAATTGCGTTTTGTAATTTACATTAAAACCGAATCATGTAAATTGAACGCCTCCATCTTGTCCCGGCTGTGAATTAGATTCGCAATAAACCTGTTTATATTCTGTTGTATAGTTACTTTAAGCTTGCGACATCTAGATATTAGACAGCCTTACCAGAGGCATTAAGTACAAACACGACAGGTTATGCTTCTTGTATAGTTTTTACACTTTCAGCTCCTTATTTGTTGAAGTTAAAGATATAAATTGTTGGTATTTGTAGTTACAAAAAATATTGTATAAACTTTTTTAATTCACACAATTTGTTAACATAAGTTCCATCCTTATTATAAATCCGAAAGTCTGTTTGTTTGTTTGTTTATTCCCTCTTCACGGTCAAATGGTTCGACCGATTTGGATGAAAATTTGCATAGGGATAATTTAAAGAATGGAGAATAACTTTTGATCCCGATTATCCCGCGGGATCGGTACTGACGCGGGTGATAATTCGAATGAAAATCGCCACAGGAGTGGCATCGTCATTAACGATTGTCATTGTCATCCATCGTCATCGATCGTCATCATTACTTACTTACATACGAACTTTACCTAACCTACTGATGAAGCCAGTACTTCCTTGGTCGTCCGTTTAAGTGTGGATTTTAGCACTGCAGTAAAAATCACGATCACGGGATCTCGACTTGCGCGGGTGAAACCGCGGGGCGCAGCTAGTTTTACATAAATTCGGATTATTATTTTAAGAGTTACTCACATTTCAAAGATATAATAAACGATTACGTACCTATACTTATGTACTCTAAACTTAGGTATACTTCAATAAGGTAAATATTAACCGGATACGGTTAAATAGGTAAATGAGCAGGTTATCTATGATGACGTTTCACGTACTCTAGAGTTGTGTTACTAGCCATTTCGAACAAGCGAATGATGAATCTTAAATTTATCTATAAAATATATAATCAATAAACTTGAAAAAACTAGTAACTCGATTCCTTCTAGTACAGTCAGAATACGACTAAAGTTTATTTTTCAATAACGGTTCATTAATTTTTGGTTATTCTGCATTTAATGATTAACACTTCAGCGGCCCTAGCCAAAACTCTTATCGATTAACGAAAACGCAAATCGTCAGTTTTTTTTTTGTATGAAATTGACATAAGGTCAAGCTTGATTTTTCACGAGCTTATGTCAATTTCATACAAAAAAATCTGTCGATTAGCGTTTTCGTTATTTGATAAGAATTTTGGCTAGGGCCGCAGAAGCTTTCATGATATCAAGCAGAATAATCAACAATTACTGAAACGTTATTGAAAAAATTACAATTTTAACTTTAAAATATGCACCTCTGACTTTACCAAAATGGTGGCCTTTGACATTAGGTATCTACGCAGAAAACTGCCTAATTTTCTTAACGAATGTTTTAGCACGTATATAAATATGATTAACACTAGGAAGGTCAAACATAAACCACTATTCAAACAATATGTTGTGTAGGTATAGACCGCAGCATGTATTTGCAGATTGATGTAACTCAATTAATCTTGTCGTGTGACATCATATTGATTGAGTACACAGTAGTCAATCTATCAATCAGGAGCTCATTGGCCGAGCTGCACCTGCTGATCTTGAATGATCGTTCGGGTTAAGCAATACTTGACGCGGTCATTACTTGGATGAAAAAACGATAATATGCGTGTCAATATAATATTTACTCTAGCTCCTCCGTGCTTCGGAAGGCACGTTAAGAAGTTGGTTAGGTCAAGTCAAAGGCGATCCACACTATTTTATTATGAAAAGAAGTAAAATTGCCAGTGTGAGGGGCACTTTTGGACTCAATGGTCATTCACATTAGTCATAATCAATTAATTAATTGTTTTTGTTTTTTAATTATTCACAATTGTAGGTAATATATTAAAAGTAAATTTATGAAGTAATAAAATTTATGAAAAGAAGAAGAAGATCAAAATATTAACAGATTTACACCATTTAAATACTACGGCTTAATTCTGAAACGCCACTTAAAATTTGGGTTCTACTTATTATTGATTCTGTTGTGCAGAAAATTATAGATTCATAAGTGGTAGTTTTAGTTAAGAGCTGCTTCATTATTAGAGTATTTCTTCCCTCTTGTCCAAAATCCGGAATCGGATACCGTTAAGGGGTGGAAAAGGGTTTTTTTTCTCTCGTCCATTCAAAGGTTGCTTTTAGTCAAACGCTTTAAGCGATAAGGCCGAGCATTGTATCACCTAGGATTAAGTTGTTTATGAATGAATGAATACATACTTTATTGCACCAGAAATAAAAATTAACAAATATAACAAATACAAAAAAAAACTTAAAAACTAGTGTGGTACAATGGGCGGCCTTATCGCCTAAGGGCGATAAGGCCGATTTATGTTTTTTTCCTTCTAATGGAATTGTTTTATTTTGGTGTATTACAATAAAGAAGTACGTTTCGACTCTCCCATTACATCAAATATATCTTACCAATCCCAAGTTAGTGACAGCTTTATTCGCTCGTAAACCAGATTGCATCTTATCTTGCATCAGTTGTATGATGTCTAACTTAATAGAATGGTAGGTGTGAACAAAACTCTTGATTTAAACGCACGCTTGCGTTTTACATAACTTTATTACGTCTTACAGCAAACATACGATGTTAAATCTTCGCATTGCTTCTGCCAGAGGTGCCTTTCAACATCTTCAATATCATTATCTCAGCCCTTATCCGTCCACTGCTGAACATAGGCCTCCCCCATACGACACCACATATAGCTATCGCAAGCTACATCCATCCAACGACTCCCTGCGACTGTTACAATGTAGTCGGTCCACCGAGTAAGTAGTCTTCCAACACTCCGTTTCGCATTTTCAACATCTATACATACAAAATTCGAAGTCCTAACTGATTGAACTATACATCAATACAGAGCCCAAACCGCTGGTCCTAGAGATATGATTTTTTAGAGTGTCTTTGAGGTATGTAGGTAAGTGATTACTTAAACCTGAGATCCAAGATTTCCAAAAACCCTTAGAGATTTCTAAGAAAGGATTTTTGGAAAATCTCGGATCTAAACTTACGCTGACGAAATTCCGGGCGCAGCTAGTTCAAAAATATTGGAAAACGGAACATCTTTATCGGCTAATAGAGACGTTTCTAGGCTTAGGATAGAATACAAAATAATACAAGGTTTTAGCACAGTACATATAGGGAGCAGTATGGAAACTGCACACATACACGTTCACTGTTCATTTATTTCTATTTCTTATCGGTTGTGAACCGATTATGGCCATTAGGAAATTAGCCAGTGTCAAGTATTATTAATATATTATGCATGTTATTTGCATCGAAACAGTCAAGTCGTCATAGTTAAAGTCAAGTCTAAGTAATCATTTGTAAACCCGGCGGCCATTTACAAAGTATGTTCACGGAGCTATGGAGACAACACTGAGTCCATGTTTTGCACCGATTTTCACTTTCATTCCACTTGTACACCTTCACGAAACTAAATTGTTTTAATATGCCCCCGAAATTAAAAGATTTGCTTGCATTTGAACTAGGGTTCACAAAAATGAAAATTTAGCACCACCTCTCCTCGACGCGTTCCCACTAAAACTGTTCATGACGCGGCACTCAGTACTGACAACTACGCGAAACCTCCTTAGGGGTCTTGTCGACGCACATGTTTGGGTGAGTGAGCCGTTTTCGAGCATTTGTAGGTAGTATCCATACTGCTTTGCCCCAGTCCTCAGCCTTTCTATGCACTGTAGTCTTAGTAAACTAGAAGTTTAAGAAATCAATAAAGATCTAGAAAACGTAGAACATATTGATAAAATGCTACAAAATAATAAAAGCAACGAAATTAAAACCGGAAAATGAGTTTATTTCAATAAATCATCGCGAAAACAGAAGACAAATCTTTGGGATTTGGACATTTAGGAATATGGACATTCTGGGATAAGAACAATTTGCAACCGCTGGACATTATGAACCTTAACGATCTAAACTATGAGTAGATAGGTAGGTACTTATATGTATGTCCGATTCCGTATCGTGTGTGGTAGGTATTGCACAAAAAGGAAGGCTATGTAGTGAGTTCTTGTTCGTTTGATTGAACGCCATAATGTCTGACGCGCTAGTGGTTCACCCTGCCATGCCCTGATGCGGCAAACTAATTAATACGTGTGGTACTTAGTTCAAAGCGTGCCGGTTTTGTCGTGGGTTGAGTCGATTATAAGGCTATTATAAGACTTGTAATTTCTTTCAAATGAACAGAGAATAGGAGAGAGTCAGTTAATGACAGTATAAGTAGCCTAAGCAAATACACAAATTGGGAACGTTTCGGGAGCGGAAATTACTATGAGGTTCTCACTTCTATAAGCTCCATGGCACATATAAGGCGGTCTTTGCATCATTTCAATTCAATCATTTATTCATAAATATAGGTGTACAGGTGGTGAGTTTACAGTAACATGAGTTTCTCTATATTGGCCAGTTCGGCATATCCTAGATCGCCCGTTCCTAGATCGCGTTGGTAATTTTTATTTTATTTTTCTGAGTGCATCGTGCAATCAGTCCTGGAACTATGAGCAGATATTGTGTTCAGCGCAGTGGCTTGCTGAGCAAATTTTCCTGTTAGTCAAATTTCCTCTTTATGTTTAGGACAGACTGTTGATGTCCATTATCTTTCGTTTTTTGAGCCTTGATGGGCTTTGTTTTTTGTTTGGTCAAGTAGACTGCCAGTGGGTTAGGATGGTCTAGCTAGTCTCTCCCTGTAAGTCCCAGAGTACGTTCGAATTTTCTCCTTTACAGTGTTTATGTTTAAGTAGTGGTGAATCTCGCGTCGGTAATTAAGCGATTATAGTGTTACCATCTCGCTTTTTATATTTCAAAGAAAAAACTTCCTTATTCTAAGGGAACATGGTGGAAATTTAATTTTAAAAAATTATTTACATGTATGATGTATTGATTGCTATTTGTAAGTACCTAAGAATCGACTCTTCGACCATTTCATCACTTACCAACAGGTAGTGATCAAACACAAAAGCGCGTAGTTATTTTGACAAAAACTCTACTGATTTGTATATTGCATATCTTTTGAAAGATAATTCCGCTTTAGTGAATCCACTGATTTATTTTATCAAGCGCTCCATTTTTATCAGATAAATCTGTCACACAGCCACTATATTTTGGACATACATGTAGGTACTTACCTACTCCATTTCTACTTAGATATTTCAATTTCCATCCACGCACGACCTGCCCACACGTCCTTATGTTTTATAATGAATTATAAAAACTCAATGACAGCACCGAATGGCACCGATTATGATTAGCATGTGGCATAACAATAACACTGCGGTAAGGATTGTAATGAACGTGACCGAAAAAGGCATTGTATGTTGGATACTTCGGATCCGGTTGGATCAGTGACCATAGCCCATTGTAACCCTTCATTAAGATCCCTTATCATTACTGTAGCCCTATTATCGGCCATTGCTGATTTAGACATTCCATAATGAGCACCGTTGCCTTTTCGTTCGCTTGTCGTCTGTAGCTTTTCCCAAATCATCATCTCATCTGGCAAAAGACCATCCTGCTAGTGTCAAACATTCAGAGCAGTCATTTTTAGTTTTCTGTGATTGCAACACTTTAAATTAAATTATACTCTCCAAAAATATAAAATTTAAATCACGAATTAGACTGGATTTAAAAAAATATAAATGAAAAATCAGCTTTCAGCTTTTCAATTCGCGTTTGCACCCAATTTCATCATCGACACTTATAAAAATAGAGATCAATATCTTAAATATGAATTTTAGTAAAGCCATTACTTCCATCTATCTGTTTTCTTCCATTGAAGAAGCTGTCCGTAAGTTAGCTAAGAACCTTGTCAGGGTGTAAAGTTGAACGTCTGCGCGGGCGACGATACTCGACCGAGACGTCAGTCCTTGCGCCCACATGGCCGCTCTCCTTGCTCCGTATCTACTGCGGGTATGTTCACTTGTGTTTTAGTTTTACGATGACGGATTTACGTTTATGAGGGGTTATAAAAACGTATTTACCGGTCGTAAGTCACTTAAGATAATGATTATAATGTATTGTTATCGACTGTGAAAACAATGCTTATTATATAAAAGATAAATTTAACAAAAATTTAATTTACTTGATTTAGGTCAATGAAAAATCACCTCAAAATTTTAATCAATGCATCAGAAGATTAAGTTTTTTTTACATGGGATAAGGCATTTGACCTCATCTCACCTGATAGGATGATGCCTGATGGTTGCCTTAAATAAATAAATATTACACTACATTGCCCACAGCACAATCTAGCCCCAAACTAAGCACTAGGCTTGTACTAGTATAGTACTTGTACTATGGGTACTAGACAACGGATATACTACATATTATACTTTTTTCTTGTAAATTTAAATTTAATTGTGTTAAATTACAATCTGTGATATATCTATAATTCGAATAGTAGCAATCAATAATCAATAAAAAAAAAATTGTAAATACATACATATTATACATAGAAAGACACCTAGACCTAGAGATACAAATATTTATTTTCAAGCAAGAAACCTAGATTTATATTAGACCGACCCACGGCCGAGCTTCGTTGTCCAATGCTCGGCGAGCAGTCGATCGGTCTTTGCAACCGAGTGGCGGCCGAGCAACAGACAACGAAGCACGAACCCGGCACAGCCGGTAAACGGTCTAATTGAAATCATTCCTAATAATGTCCAAATATACGTTTATTTGTGGCATAAATGGCCGTATTTTTTTTTACGTTAATTAAGAATTTTTGCACAGCTTCAAGGGACTGTAAACCTATTTTTTGGTAGGAAGTTTCAAGTTGATACCTCCATGCGTTCCCCAAATTTCTTTGTAGGTTTGTAATAAATATCTAAAATAAAAACAACAAAAAGTAGACTCGGATTTTATACATGCTCCTAATGATTACGAGTCGTATTTATGATCTGTTAGTAAAAAAGGGAACCATTAACATTTGAATGGGTACCATGTTATGAGTGTTGTTAACTATAAGTTGCGTCCAGATGTTCGACGTTCGTGCATCATGTTGCAGTTATTCCTATAATGTCTGAAGACAAAAAAAGTTCGGAAATGCCCAAAAAGTTCTGCAAATTCTCATATTCAAATAAATAAATGGGCAGTTTACGAACTTTTTGTCCACATATTCCCATTTATAAAAAAGTTTTTTAAGCAATGGGGATTTCTGAATTTTTTTGTCCACAAATCTCTATTTTGCTTTTTAACAGCAATTAATGGGTATTTTTGGTTCAAAAATCCCCATTGGTGGGGATTATCAGTGGGCATTGTAGAAATATCTCCAGTTACCATCCAAGAAACTTTAGAGCAATCTATGTATAACCATAAAGGCTTTGACTGATAAAAGCCCTGAATGACTGACTGTTGGATCAATGCACAGCCTATACTGCTGATAGCAGAGAGCTGAAATTGTGAGTGTGATGTTTCGAAACACCCACGGAATATAGCGGGTGAGGTCGCGGAAACCAGCAAGTAACCGATATTTTACTATTAAAATATGGCGGTATAAGGAAGCTAGAGCAGAACAGCAATGTGCAAAATGCAAAGTACAGTGCCTATCAAACTCAGTTCACAACGATAGAGATTATACAGGGGCTGAATACACTGTTCTATCTTGATTCTGTCTGAAAATAAAATTGTAGATTTCGAGCACTAGATACCAAAGTCAATTTCGATGTTACTACTTTTGCTTTCTAGTTGGTTTAAAGTAGGTAATCTAGTCCTCATTTTCGGCATGAACAAAGCAGTTGCCAATGACTCAACGACAGACATCGCCGCAAGCTGCAAGCATGTGGAACAAACTCTCAATTGTTCTCATTAAATCGAATCTAGTGCTCCGGTCCGTTCACCTGTAATGTCTAGGAGTATTCGCAAAATTGGTATGAGTAGGTAGGTACTTACATTGACTTTCTATCAGACGGCCTATTCTCTTTTTAAAATTAACCAAAATATCATTTCAATATCATTGCCGTCAATCTTTTATTACATTAACTTTGTATCAGACAGCCTATTCTCTTTTTTAAATTATCCAAAATATCTTTTTAATATCATTGCAGTCAATCTATTATTAAAAATTTGAAGTATGTTAAACAACATAAAATAAAATTATATCATTATAAAATGAAAAACGTCTATGGAGTATGCCGTTTTTCATACATTTTTGAGTACCTATATTATAAAGTTTCTATTGCAGTCCAGATTATGGTTTCATTTTAAGTGTTTTGTTTGCAATTGCAATGATGTTGAAAAGAAATTGTGGACAAGTCTTATACAGGAACAACGCCCCCGTATGCAATGAACATGATACTTTTGAGACCACTTTTTCCATTATAAAAATAATGTGGTTAATGGTACGGATGATACAGTCATGTTCTTGTATTAAAATGATTGAAGGCGGGTTCTTCTCTGGTGCGATGAACTGCTAAGTATAGACTGTCATTAAATCATTATAACTGCTAATACATTAAGTAAGGTTTTATTAAATTCAAATAATTATGCACCTAACAATAATATTCTATCGAGTACAAAGAATATCTCCAAACATGTATAATCTAAAAATCTAAATACCTAACTATCTAAACCACGAAATAAACTACACCGACCCCCCCCCCCCTCCCAATAAGATAGGTCAGGTATATGTTAGAACATGATTACAGCGCCCAATTCTGTAATCATCTTTTGTGAGTCACTTGCACGGTAGCGGGTAAACCATACGCAACTGAATAATTTGTTGATGAGTGTTGATTCTCGAGACGTGCGATGGTCAAGTTCAAGATGTAGCACGCCCATCTAATAGGCACTTTCACTCGCACTTACGTAGATAATTTCTACGATGACAAATCAACTTAACACAATTCGATAATTTGTTTCACAAAGGGCCTCGACAAGTACCGGATTTCCGCTGATAACAATAGATTACATGTTTTGTCTATTTCATTACTGAATATCGATTTTACTTCGAAACTATGTTTCTGTTAAATCGTATAAACCAGCGTTTGGTATGAGGGTCTAATATAAAACAAGCTGACCTAAAAGGTACCTGTCTAATAACATATGAACCGCTAACTAAATTTTTATTGACTATTTCTTAAATGTAGGGAAAACCAAAGATAAAGTTTCGATTGCAATTCAGTAGCAAGTTAGTTGCATACTTACATTTTTCCCGGGTCTTATTCAGGTTTTGTTATTTTTAATAGTATTTTTAATAGTAATTGTTATTTTTAATAATATGTAACAATAGTCTTGGTCGCGAGGAGAATTTAGAAATAAAACCTAAAAAAATTAAAATATAAGTTGCAAATGTAATGATATTGAAACGATATTTTAGACAGTTTTATTACGGAAATTGGGGCTCTGTTATTTCTACTGTTGGCAGTAAGAAACACTCGCATTTGCTATAATAACATGATATCTAATTGTTCCCATGGATACACTGTCGGTCTATGTGCGCGGCATACTTAAATGTCGGCGTCAATTTATGAACAACAACAAGCGCAAGCGCAGCCGCAGTCGACTTGCCTTTTCAGGACATGCGCTTTGTCCGCCGTTTACTAAATAGGCGCAAATATGCGGTTAGAATGTTACAATCTTACATGCTTACCTACTTTATTTTGTTGATAGCTTCGCGCCGCGGTTTCACTCGCGTCAGTCTTTAACATATGAAAAAAAAACTATATCAAAATTGCCTTATCCTTTCGTTTAACGCGCTAATCTCAGGAACGACTGGTCTGAATGGAAACAATCTTTTTGTTTTTGATAGTCCAATTATCAAGGAATGTAATAGGCTTTTGATCCCCATATTCCCACGGGATCGGGTGAAAGCGGGACGCAGTTAGTATTATATATTTCTTTATCTACTTTCCTACATCCAAATCTCATGCTATTCTTATTACATACGTGTGTACATAGGTACTTAATTAGCCTATGCGTGAACAGTAGATGTAAATCTCAGCCGCGCGCCGCCCGCCCTTATACGGCGAGGCGCTAGGCGATTGCAGGCTGCCCTTAAAAGCCTCTGACATGTTTGTTTAATTAACTAACCAACAAAGAATAGGTGATAATTCCTTAGAGTACTGGAGAATGAGCATGAGTAACAGTTTTAACCAAATACATTTACTTTGGTTTTGTGTTTGCAGCCAATGTTTTGAGCCAAGATAATGTATATTTAGCGTTGTCTCCAAAACTCGAGTGAACCGTCATTGTAAAGAGCCACCATTTACAATGACTTCCTTGACTTGACTTTTACTACAACGACTTGACTGTTTTGATGCAAATTGCAATAAATCCCAATACTTGACACTGGCTACTTTCCAAATGGCCATAATCGGTTCACAACCGATAAGAAATAATAATATTACACCTTTAAAGTTTTATGTAAACACAACCTCCCAGAAACGAGTAGCAGTAATTGTGATTTAAATGTCAACATTCGAGGTAAATGAACGATAAATGCCTACGTCCGTCTTGCAGCCTGAGGCAGACATCATGTCTCGATGTAGGTACCTACTTCTTTTTAATGTCACACACATTACACTGGGTCTGTAAGGGTTACGTGAGAGTTTTGGCGGGAACGCTTTGAGGAGATGTATTGCAAAATTTTCGTTTTTGTGAAACCTAGTTGAAATGCGTGCAAATTGTTTAATTTCGGGAGCATATTAATCAATTTAGTTTTGTGAAGGTTTACAAGTGGAATGAAAGTGAAAATCGGTGCAAAACATGGATTTAGTGTTGTCTCCAAAGCTCCGTGAACAATCTTTGTAAATGGCCGCCGTGTTTACAAATGATTCCCTAGACTTGTCCTTAACTATGACGACTTGACTGTTTTGATGCAAAAAACTTGCATAATATTTTAATAATACTTGACACTGGCTAATATCCTAATGGCCATTATCGGTTCACAACCTATAATAAATAAGGGTTACAAGTCCCCGACTTACTAGATCGGATGTCTTAAGGATATTTAACTGTTTTCATTGCTATATAAACATTATATTTACAAGTGCTGTAAAGACAGTAAATCTCTGTACTAAATTAGATGGAGTGAGATTGCCAATACCTATACATACAAACTACCTAACAATGTCCCGGACACTACAGCGCCGGGCATGGATTAAAAGTTGTTTGCGCTGTGTAAATCATCTAAACCTATATATAATAAAAAGGCCATAATCTCAATCGACCGTGCTCACACGAAAGAAGGTTAGGTAGGTGATATTTTTTTTAAAATAGGTTTAAGTATATTCTTCATTGATCTAATGACATTCTTGATAAAAGTTTATTTATTAGTTAATATTTTTACCTAAATGTTTCTATTGTAATTTTTTTTTGTTTGTAATTCTTAATTTGGTATGTGTATACAGAGTTAATCTATCTATCTAAGAACTGCTATCTGATTATGTAATTTTGTTGCTAACAAATCTGGAAAATTAATGAAATAGCTGCTTTCATGTTATTTTAGATATTCTTTCCCGTCACTTTTGCGATTACTGATATATAGTTTGGCATTTGCAACCGCTAATTTCCATTGCAATAGCAACTTCTTAGCGATTGTAAAAACAAAAAAAAAAAAAAAAAACAAAATATTTATTTCTTTAAAAACTTAAAACTAAACAATAACAAAGGTTGAGGCCTACCCAGTAGGCTATAGAATAGTCCTGTGACGGGTGGCCTCGCTCTTCTATAGCTACAAAATACGTATATATTAAAAATTATATTATAAAGTAGTGATAAACGTATTTCGAGTATTAATATTATATATGACAAAGAGTAAATATTTCAAATCACCATTTATTCATTTAACAAACTTAAATAATAACTCTATATCCCTATATGTGATTGGCTTTAACCACTCCGTGACTTTTTTCTTACATTCTCTTTTTACTAAGCGGTATATATCAAGAGCTGTGTTTATCCTATTATACAACTGAGCCGAATTATATGTAAATTGTCTTTGAGCAAATTTTGTTCTTCTAAATTTCACAACAGCAACTGTACCTTTTCTCCTACGATCAAGTATTGATGAATCAAATTTTAAAGTCCGATGAAATTTCAAAATGGCATTTAGGATGTATAATTTTCTCATAGTCAAATTATCACTGGTTGCGTAAAGTTCTTCCGTTGAAAATCTTAGTTTTTTAAAATAAATAACTTTAAGCAAACATCGCTGGGCTCTCTCAGCTTCCAGAAATTTTGTTTGAGTTGCACCACCCCAGATTGCTATACAGTAAGTCATTACTGATTGTGCAAGTGTTACATAAATTTGGTTAATTAATTCTTTTGTTGTAATATATCTCAGATTTTTAAAAATCCATACCAACTTTCTAATTCGATTGCTGATATATTCTATCTGAGTGTACCAGGACAAACGGTGGTCAATTAACACCCCAAGATATTTAGTGGAAAGCACTCTCTCAATTTCATCACAGCAGCAATTATAGTTATCAACTTTGTTGCATTGATGAATTTTTAATTTAAGATCTGAATTTGGCATTGTTTTTTGGGTTATGTTAAAACAGATATATTGTGTCTTTTTAGTATTAAGAGTAAGGTAGTTATATTTAAGCCAGTTTGACACAATCTGGAGACCAGTCATTGCCCTATCAAAAACAGAGGCCCAATTTCTTCCATCAAAAACAAGAGCGGTATCATCTGCGTATGAAAAAACCTGACCATTGTCCAGTTCGATATTCGTCAGGTCGTTAATATAAATGAGGAACAGAGTAGGTCCTAAGACACTACCCTGTGGCACACCAAAATTGATAACCGCATCGTCGCTCAAGTAAGAACCCAATTTAACCCTTTGTTTGCGATTGCTTAGGTAGTCAGACAGTAATTCTAGTGGTAGGCCTCTCACCCCAATGTTTTCTAGCTTTCTCAATAAAATGGAGTGGGACACGGTGTCAAATGCCTTTTTCAGGTCAATAAAAACAGCTAAACATTTATTTGAATGATCCAGTTTATCCGTAATTTTAGATGTTAGTGCTTCTATAGCATCCTCAGTACATTTACCTTGCCTGAAACCATACTGTGAGTTCGATAATATGTTAAATTTCTGTAGATAGTTAATAAGACGAGCATTTATTAATTTCTCTATAATTTTGGATATAGTTGTTAGAACAGAGATTGGCCTATAGTTATTAAGGTCATCTCTCCTACCGCTCTTATGTACCGGAGTAACAAGGGATCTTTTTAACGATGTGGGAAATGTTCCGGTTTTAAAACACAAGTTAGCTAAGTGATTGATTATAGGCACCACTTCATTTTTTGCCATCTTGATAAATTTCGTGGGAATGTCATCCCATCCCGGGGCGCTATCCGATTTCAACCTCATCAAAATAGTCTCTACCTCTTTCAAATCAGAATCTACCAAAGCAAAGGACTGCGGCTGTGATCGATCAATTATTTTCTCTGTTTGTGAAGTATCTGGAAGGATAATTTTATCCGCGAGGTTCTTACCAATCGACGAAAAATAGTTATTAACAAAATTCACTGACTCTTCAGGCGTTGATTGAATATTGAGCAACTCGTTATTTGGTATTTTATTATTTTTAAAGTTAGTTATTGAATTAATAGTTTTCCATAATGTTTTCGGATTTTTAGCTGATAGAGTTAATTGTTCTTTTTCATATTTACGTTTTAGTTTTTTAAGTAATCCATTACAAAAGTTCCGATATCTTTTATAGGTAATTTTCTCAATTTCATTGTCGGGATCAGATCTAAGCTTAAGTTGCATCCTGTTTCTGTTTTTTATACAATTCAACAAACCTGGAGTAATCCAGGGTTTAATCGTTCGTTGTTTTCTCGGAATATTCTTAACTATTTTACCACTTTGTATAGATTCTATCAATTTGTCAGTAAGATGATCTATGACTAATTGAGGATCATTGCAATACAAAATACCCTGTATGTAACTATCAAATGGGCATAGCCCTTGCCCATTTTTCGTGCTCAGAGAAAATAAATTGTAGACTCATTTTAACATGCTACTATAACATTATGTCATCATCTATCTTCTATATCTATACTTATAATAAAGGAAGAGAAGACAAAAAGTCTGTACTTGGAAGTAAATTAAAAAAAAAGTTGTCTAGAGGACTTAGGAAAAGTAGTATACCAAAAATATATAATTTTTAAAATTCATGTCTGTCTGCTGTCTGTTTGTCTGTTTCTCTGTATGTTCCTTATACAATTAAAAACTACTGATCCGATTGAAATCTGGTTTTCAATATTGAATAGTTCTATTTTCGAGGAACGTTGTGGTATACTTTCCATCGAAATCCAATTAGTAGAACCCGAGTAATGAACGAAAAAGTGTAACCGCTCGAGAACCGTTCGGCCGGGCGTCCGCTCGTGATAACACGTGTTTCGCTTCCGCGGGTGAAACCGCGGAGCGCAGCTAGTAATCAATATTTGCTTTCTCGCACCCAAGTTAAGTCCATATATAAAAAATGTCCAGCTTGAAATCAGCCGACTAGGACTATCTATGGTTACTATCTAAATATTTACAGCGTTATTTTAGCCAGGATTAGTTTGATGATGACTCCGTGATATCATGGCGCCTATAACTCAACTGAATCGAGTTACTTACTAAGGCTGAAATCTATAGTGCGTACTTTGACTTTGCACAGACTTAGCTTAGCAAAAACTTGGCAAAGTTTATGCTAAGCAAAAACTTTGAATTGGAATTTGTAGTCGAAAATAGCATTGTAAAAATACGAATAGATTTAAAAGATCTTCATAGTCATAACAGAGAAGCAAAACTTAGGTCATTATTTTTGAGTAGCTGCGCCCCGCCGTTTTACCCCCGTAAGTCCCGATCCGCGGGATTATCGGGATAAAAAGTAGCCTATGTGTTATTCCAGGTTTCCAGCTACCTATATTCCAAGTTTCATGGTAATCGGTTCAGCGATTTTTACGTGATTTTACTCTATAGATTTCAGTCTTAGGGACGTACTAGAGCATCGGTCCGATGTCCAAGGCATCGGTCGAACCTTGGACAATTGTTGTATTAATTCAATGGTTTCTTGGATTGTTCTAAGGATAATTCCTACGTCCCCTAGACATTTTTTTTTAATATACTTCCAAGCAAACTGGCGGCGTTTCCCCTCTGAATCGTAAGGCTTATTCGCTGGGACAAGAAACCCCCAGCCCTGCGGTCCCCAGAAAGCTTGGTTTGCTTGTGACTTTGGGTCGAAGTGCCTTGGAGGATGACCTTTTTTATTGATTTTATTTTGTTTATTTATTTGCTGCTTAAACGACTTCATATACTTCCAAGTACTCTCTTGACTTAGACTTTTTGTCCTCTCTTCCTTTATTTAAAAAAATATATTATTTGTAATGATTAGCTGCGCCCTCGATTTTACCCGCTGAAATATCAAGATCAAAAAATTCTCTACCCTTATCCAACGTCCCATCTATATCTACAATAATTCATGAAAATCGGTTATTCGATATAGGTGTGAAAAGACAGACAGATACAGATAGAGTTACTTTTGCATACATTCAAACAATATCGTTCTTCAAATGGAATTTTCAGTTCGTTAAGTTTGATCTTTTTAAAGTAACCTACTTGTTCAAACTTGGAGTATTTGAGTCCATATTCAATTAGCTTACCTTGCTTTTCTGTGTTATCGGTAAGATAGCTTCAAATAACAGCAATATCACATAGAAATAGCCAGAAAATTGAACTTTAGCTACATTCTTGACATTGAAATCTAGAAATCCAAACTGCTTGATTAGACCGTTATCCTAAAGTCCACTTTACATAAGATTTAGCGTATATTTACATTCTTTAAACCAACGTAGTGAAGCCTGAAGGTCGTTTCCGTGACAGCTCCATATTTTGCATACAAACATAGATGACATCACTCTATCAAACACGACACTCGTGCGCAAGTTCTCGGGTCTAAGGTTGTCGCGAATATTTTTAGAGATCTCAAATGGTAGTGTCTATTTATATACTACAAAAGGTCCCAAAATAAGTTAAATTTCATAAAGATTTGCCTTGATAAGTTTCCATTTATGACCTTGAATAAGCGGAGCTATTTGAAATTATTTTGAATCTGTTTTTTAGCATTTTAGTCCCGCACAAAACACTATCTATGAATATGTCTCCGTGTGATGTTAATATGTTAACGCGGCGGTGCGTTGTATAGAAATAAGTTAATATCGCCGCGATTAATTTATGGACATAATTTATTGATTGCTCCTGTTCGAATTATAGATAATATCCGTATTATGACGATTGTAATTTAACACATGATCGCAAAAAAAAACCCCATGAGTTTCTTGTGGCTTCTTCTCATCGGAGGGCGCATTCCGAAGCCACACTAAAATCAATACATCTAAGACTTAGCCAAATGATCATGTGCATTTAATGTTGTACAAGAATCTAAAGGAAATAAACTATTTTGATTTTGATTTTGTCCTTGCCGCGTCCATACGAAAGATACGCCGGGCCGTGTCAAAAGCCCGGACACGGGCCGGTCCAGAAATCATCCCTAAGGGGTTTAAAACTTATCCCCATATGTCCTAACTTTTTCAAAACATTATTTCTCTTTCCATATCAATTACCTAGTGTTGTATAACACCACCTTTATGCCATTACGACATTTACTCCAGATTACAAATAATTACAAAGCATTGTTTTTCCCTTATTACACCCATGTGGGTTTTAGATAAAGTGTACGCGTAACAAAATGACTTTTAATTCCTTATCGAAAACCGTTTTCACTATTTAGATAGTGAAAGTTTAATTAGTAAAATAAATAATTGCTTAGGAAACCTAACCTGTCAAAGATATTATGCAACTTTAATTAGAAATTGAATCTAAGTAAGTTCTAAAATAACTAACTTCCAAATGCTGTTTATTTGAATAAGAAAGATCTCTATTTCTATTTCCTGATATATATTGAAGCAATTAAGTGTTGGAATTATCTAAGTAACCGATCGGATTTGCGTGAAACTTACCGATCGTGCTGAAATAATGATTAAATTGTATACAATGAACAGACCGACTCTATTATTATCTTCGCCAGAACGTTCGTATTGCTCGTACTTTCTCTCTTAGGTGCACTAGATTGTTGCAATCATTCTTTGTTACATGTGGTATAGACCTGTTCATTTGGTCTAATTCAAGTCAAGAGGAGACAGTCGATTGCAGTCAACACCTTCTTAATACTTATAACAGCAGTTCTGGTTAAATCTTGACATATAACATTCAAAGTTCTGAACCTATATATCAACACAGAGCATAAACCGCCAGTCTTGGAGACATCAAATTTGGAGATTGTGTCCTTTGTGGTATGTAAAAATCTACTAAGAAAAGGTTTTTGGAATATTCATCGAAATTGGCACTTACGCGGGTGAAACCAGGGGACTCTACTACAGACGTATAGATTAGAGAAAGCTAAAACAAGAAACCAAGTCGTGAGTGGATGATCTTGCTTTTTTCTTAGATGCAGCGTGTGAGATAGCAGTCCTAACACTAGTCTTCATTTATAAAGTCTAGGTTATGACAAGGTGAAGAAAAAATTTACGACAATTTCAGAGGCTCACGGTCACAGAATTGGATTGGCAATTGCAATTGCCAGAATTGGTTGCTACACAGTTGGAGTTTACATTCAATCACATTTATACCGCACACTGTTCGCCTGTTTGTCATAAAGATTATACTCTGCTCCTTATTCCACTTTGATTCTATGTGATGATGTACTTATGTGGAATACAAACAATTTTTTTTTTTTTAAACCTGGTCTCTTAAACCTTGGGGTGTGGTGTTTAAAACCCATTACTATCCCTCCTCTCCACCTGCAAACCACCAGTTTTTCAAAACCATATATTTTTGAACATTTTTTTTTCTGAATTTTACGGGGAACATGTTTGTTTTTGACTATGTATTAAAAAAAAGTTTATTTGCTTAATAGAATAAGGCGATACAACTATTTTTAAAAGGTAACAAACAGATTGTTGTAATTACAATATATACTTGGTACCTCTGGTATCCCTGTCCACTGCACTAGGTCTCTAAAGAGCCTGTGTGCCACACAGGCTCTTTACTCACTGGCTCACAGGCCACAGTGATTCGCTTCAGACCTCATATAAGTGGTTGCTGTATTTGTATCCATTATTATTATAGTTTTCCCAAAAAAGTTTACCTCGATAAACTTGACGGCAAGGGGAGTATAGCGGTGGGCTATTATTACACAGGTACAACAGTAATTATAAACACTTTATCAGAGACAAATTTGTACTTAAAATGCTGGTAGGCATGTGCAGTTGATATCTTGCCAACAATGAGATTAGAATGGCAGTCACGTGCATTCTCTGGCAATGTTAGACTGGCGGTCTCCAATGCACGTCATATTGAATAGGCACACGATGACATGAACCACCGAATGCGGTAGGTCGGGAAGGCGGCTGTAGGAAACTAATTGTTTGTTACGGCCTTACTTGGTTAGTAAAGGTGCCGGGTGTGATTCTAGGAATACGATCGTGAATTGCTTTTGGAGCTTGCATGACTTGGCAAGCAGAAGGTGTTGAGTAATTATAAAGGACTGAAATTACCTACGAGTCCTTTTCTTCTTCTATCTCCTATAGTGGTGTGTCTCACCAGTTACAACCTCATTAATAAACGTTGAGTAAGGACGGAGTAGTAAGAACATGCTTTGTCTTTTTCCGTTAACAACTTTTTAATTTAGAAATATTTTTAGCAAGGAAATATAAACCAGGCGACTGCTCTAACCACTGATCACTGTGTAGCTCAGTGGTTAGAGCAGTCGCCTCGTTAGCGAAAGGCGGCATTTTCGAATCCTGTCATGGAGATTTTTTGGAAATATATTTCCTTGCTAAAAATATTTCCAAGTTTAAAATGCCTTGAGTAATAAAAACAAAAAGAAATATTAACTTTTAAATTGACAGACAGAAACAAAAAGCGGAATAACTACTCCGACTTTACTCCTCTTTTATTAATAAGACTTAGAGTTTTCAGGCCGCTCTAAAGCCTTTATCTTAACCTAACTAAAGAAAGAAAGAAAGAAAGAAAAACATTTATTGACAACTAACACACACATAAGAACAATGGGACATAATTGTTACATAGATAATAATATAAGACAAAACAAAGATCGTTACCGATCGATAGTTCGATCGATCGAACTACCTGCTATTTGACATAACAACCAGTACCAACTGATTATCGTGCCTTCGGAACCACGGAGGAGCTCGAGAAAATGTATTTTGTTGCCACACATATGATCGGTTACCCATCCAAGTAAACGACCGCGGGTAAATAAAGGATTACCTACATTGATTATCAGATCGAGTTAATTATAGCTCTGCCCATTCATACGTGCAAATGTCGACCGAAATTTATGCTCATCCATGTTGATTCTTGCGTAAAATTAAATATCAATGAACATATGTTTTCTCAGCAACATGTGCTGGCTGGATTTCTGTTACGCAACCTAAAGATGATTTCAAATTTCAAAGTGTTTGCTTTTCTTAACTTTCGTTAAATTAATGTTAACAAGTAGAGGTTTGAAATGTCGAGGTTCACCAATCTAAACTTTACTAGAAATATTTTAAAATTCATCTTCAAAAATTCACTTGCGGCGAGATTTGAACTCGCGTCCCTGGATCAATATTCCAGTGCCTATACCGCTCGGCCACGCAAGTTCCCATCTCGAGCAGCGAATTTGAGAATATGAATGTTTCCCTGTCTACTATTTTTCGACTACGGCTCGATTGAGACGCCATCTACAGGATCACTTTCCAGTGATTTACCTGCGCCACTGATTAACTTCACAGTTAACGCTTTGGCCAAGAGATGTCACTCTTTTTCCTAATTAATATTTCGTAAATTTGTTTTTATTGCTCAAGGCATATCTAAACTTTACTTTTACACTTTCGATTTCGTTTATGAAGTTATAACGACTTTATTGAGTCAATGTTTATTTTGCAGACTGCTTATGTATACTGTGCAAATATTACTAAATATGTAGTATTGACTGTGCGTATGAAGCTACTTACCTTGGGATTTTTTCACTATTTGCTTATGTTATTGTAACATATGTCATACGATAACTCTACATGCGTAAGTCACACTAATTTATATCACTTAGAACAGTTTCGATACAAAAGACGGCGTCGGGCGAACGCCCGACTGCAATGCAGAAGGCTGCGGGTTCGATTCCCGCCGCCTTTGTAAATAAGTATTTATGCTTAAAAATAAATATATGTATCTGGGTGTGTTCCTATGTATAATATATACTTATTTATTTGCAAAAAAAGTATAATCTGTAGTAGGTATATCCGTTGTGTAGTACTCATAGTACAAGCCTAGTGCTTAGTTTGGGGCTAGATAGCTAGATCTCACGGAATCGGAACTTCTGCGAAACCGCGAGACTGCTATTATGACATAATTTGTCTCTACATATTATGGTAGCCAGTCATTTTATAAGTAGTAAATATTTCTTAAAAAATTTATAAAATAAAATGTTTTAATTAAGTGCTTAAAACTCTCATTAATTTTTTTAAAAAACGGTAAGCGGTAAACGTTCTTAATTAATAACACAATTTATTTGTTTTATTAAAACAGCGACATGGTCATCTTTGCATTTCCGGCTCTTTACCGCCCACGATGTAATAAGTAGACAAGACACACAGATTTTCCACACTCGAAACATAAGATTTCTAACACAAGTAAACAGTTTCAAATTGGTATAAAACTAGTAGAAAGTATAAGTTAAGGTGAAGCATTGATAAACTAAAAAGCTAGCTAGCTCGAGTTACGCCAAAACAGTATTTCTCGTTTAATATTAATTATATTGTTATTTAGGTTTAACTGTATTACCAATATGATGTGCAGATTACTACTAATCAATATAGGAAATTTCGTTGTAAAATGTAAATCTAGGTTTTCAACGAGTTTTTTTTTAAACATAGAAATATTTTTAGCAAGGAAATATATTTCCAAAAAATACCCATGACAGTGGTTAGAGCAGTCGCCTGGTTAGCGAAAGGACGCAGGTTCGAATCCTGTCATGGGGATTTTTTGGAAATATATTTCCTTGCTAAAAATATTTCTATGTTTAAAATGCCTTGGGCAATAAAGACAAAAAAAGAGTTTTTTTTTTTAAACAACTTGTTTTTTTTGGGTTGTAATAGTAACTAGTTGTGTAAACAAAACCAAGAAAATGAAGACAAATGAAGAATAAATTGAATACAAAACTTTGGTTTCTGTATGTTTTGTAATAATTACTCAGAGATCTTGACATCCAAATCTATAAATTCTTGAATTCGTCATCTTAACATACCATACCTACACTTTCTTACATTATATACCCGATTTGAAACAGATAAATAAAAGTAGCGAAAGACTGCAATTAAGTTGCTCCCAGTTTTCATAGTCATATGACTCTAGGGCCGGCTTGCATTACGGTATTTAAAAATATATTTAACTAAATCAATTTTAAAATAATTTATGGGAAATCCAACATTGTACTCTATTTCATTAAGTGGACGATTGATAATATGTTGCCACACATGGACAGTTCTTGACATTCTGACAGATTTTAAACACGTTTAACAGCTTAAACATGTTTAGGAACCGTTATGCAAGCCGGCCTTAGACTCGATCATTAAATGGTCAGTGTAGGAACCATAGGTAATTGCTTTTTTTAAATATCGAGTGTAGTTTTCATAATTACGTATTTGAAAAAAAAATGCGACGAATAGAGAACCTCCTCTTTTTTGAAGTCGGTTAATAAAGAATATATCTCGCATCTGGCCTAACCTCACCTGATAAAATATTATTTAGAGGATTGGGAAATTCATAATGTCTTTAATCAATAACGTATACCTAATTTTCGTTTTGAAACGTCAGCAAACTACCGTGTCTTTGGAACGCGACTTCCAATGAGTAACACAAGAAACCCAGGGACCTATTAACCGCACCCGCATAAGGCCTTAGAGGTCGTCAAAATAAATAGATGTTAGGTACTTTTTTGTTGTTCTTACAAGGGCCTAAAGAAAGTTTCAGCTTAATCGATTCGGTATGTACGTTTAAAAGTAGTATAACACTTCTTTTATTTTCTAAAGCTCGTACCCGTATCTAGTTATAACTTAGTTTGATATGCATTATGTAGTAGTTTGCGGCTTTAACGTCACGTGGTAATCACCGGTGATTATAGCAAGCATCAATGTGTTCAATGAGCAGCCACTGAGTTATCAACTAGGTAGATAATACGGGTGCTGGAGTATTGAAACCATTCCATTATATCATTTCCTATTTTGGGCTATGGTTGCTAACGCAATACACTATTGACTGAAAAGTCAAGTATATAAATGGCACCTATACTGTGGTCTTTACGGAAATGAAACTCTTTTTCCGGTTTAAATCGCGTTTCTTTTATTATTTTAAGCAATGATGCCATGCCGCATGCCGTTCCTACGTTTCGAAGACATTACAGACTCCTTCTTTAGGGTTTCTTTCAACTTTGCGAACAGAAAAGTGTAATCTTTTTTTAATTAAATTTTTAATTATGGCCTGTCTGCCAGCAATATAGGGATTTGGATATATAGCAATTTGGACCAGCATCACGTGGAGATAATGTAATCTACTTTACTTATAATAAAGGAAGAGAGGACAACAAGTCTGTACTTGGAAGTAAATTTAAAAAAAAGTTGTCTCGGACTCAGGGAAAGTAGTAAAACAAAATTATGTAATTTTTAAAATTCATGTCTATCTGTCTGTTTCTTTGTTTGTTGCTTTACACAATTAAAAACTAGTTATCCGATCGGAATCTGGTTTTCAATATTGGATAGTTCTATTTTCGAAAAACCTCGTGGTATACTTTACATCGATATCCAATTAGTAGAACCCGAGTAATGAACCAAAAGTCAGCTATGCACTATTTCTAGCTAGTATCAAATAATTTTATATAAATTTGCATTGTAGTCCCGACATAGAAATAGGGTTACCCCATCACTACCCGTGGGTGTTGGAAAAGGCGAGTAAGGGATCTAGGGGAGATTAGCAAACCTTGAGTCTCCCCGCGCGGTGGCGGATAAATTTCTTGATCCCTAGAAGGGTGGCGGCCGACCGTAAAAATATTGCCCAATCTATTTACAGCAACCGAGAACATCGGTCAGCTGGAATCATTTAATAGAATTAAAAAAAAAAAATTGCAACTCAAGCAAGATCTTTACCAGTTCTGTGTTATCGCCGTCAAAAGTTAAACTAATCTAAACGGTACACTAGTAGAAAGTAAATGTGCTGGGTACCGTGACCGTGGGAACGCCTCGTCGTGTCGCCCCCTCACCGAGCAATTAAAATTACTAAATTACTTCTTCCGCCACGAAAGTGAGCGCTTGGCATGTTGGCGATTGTTCGCAGACGTGGAATGCTTGCGACTTTTTGACAAACATGGAACACTGGGACGTTGAACTGAATAACTGGCTAATTTGGAAGTTAGACCTGAGTTTTTTGTTTGGCTGATTCATGTAAAGCGGTGGAAGAATGTTTTTTTTGTGCAGTTTTTTTGTGCAGTTTATACCTGACGTTTTATTTATAGTGTTTCTGAGAGACTTGTAAACGTAGTTACATTTTACTGGGTTTTACGAAGAACATGTCTTATGTTTGTATCATCGTATAGCTATTATTTACCTGACTTATGTACAGATTCATATAGAATGGCATTCAAATTGCCAATAAGGTCTAGTTTAGTTTAAAAGGTCGCCTATTCAGTCTGGTCTGAAGTAATAATATTCAAACTATAATTCTTTTCATTTCATTTCGTTCTGCTTTTTATAGCTTTTCTGTCAGCATTAAAGGGTAATTTCAGCCAGTTTCACGTGTTAAACACGTGTACTATTAAATCGTTTGATTTTTTTTATTAATATTCGCGAAAATGAAAATCCACTAACGCGTCAAAAACAAAAAACACAAATTATAATCTGTTTTCTGAAAACTGGATTTGACAAGTCGGGTGTAAAATTTCCTACAACATGTATAAAAGCTGGACAGCCGTAAGAAACGCTATAGTGCTAACTTCTTGGTAAACTGTGGTCGTACAATTAAATGTCTAATTAAGTGTAATATAAGTTGTCGTGACATCACAGCAAGGTCAATGCACAGGGTTGAGGTTATTTCCTGATTACGCCTGACTCGATTAAATGTAATCATATGTTGTGTCATTTAGAAATGGGTGTGATGAGTGATGCTTCACTGTTACAGGGCTTTTACCACAACACTAACCTGAATTACACAAACCTTACCTGAATTACACAAACCTTACACGTGTATTCATATATTCGCTAACGTTGATTGTCACTCACAATAGCACGAGAAAGCATTAAGCCACTCATTTGTTTGTGAATACGGCTGTCATCGTCTGTCCTATTTTTTATATATTTATTTTTTTTATACGATTTAAACTCGTACTGACATCTCTCGGAGAAACTTTTACAGTTTCCCCGCCATTTTTCATGTGATCTTACAATGTAAATTGAAACAAGATGACACCTCTAAAAATTAGTTGATGAAATATAAGCAAGTGTGGGTTTTGCCGAGCTATAAAATAATTTAATAATTAGAAAAAATCTCCTTTTATGGGTTCCCTTGCTCATATAGATATTACGTACGTACGAGTATAGGTACCCAAAAGTCCACCGAATAACATACGTCAAACTATAATTATCTTATCACTGGTATCTTTTACTGTTTACTCACAAAAAGATAATAAGTAGCCGTAGGAAATTAGTAATATTAAGCCGCGTATAGACATCGCGAGGCTTGTGTCAATTGTTATCTCGCATGCCTCGAACTGTCTGGATAATGTATGTGCTCACTGCCAGCATTCATAGCATGTCCGTTGCGAAAGCCCGCCTCAATGCTAGTCGTTGTTCGATCCGTTAATCGAAGTCTTAAACTATCTGCATACCAAATTTCATTGAAATCGGTCCAGCCGTTTCCGAGATTAGCGCGCACAAACGCACAGACAAACAGACAAACGGATAAACAGACAAAAAGTTAAACATGAAAATAAGGTCTGTTACGTTAGTTCATACCCCTAAAAATAGTTTTTTCAAAATATCTTTCAAAAACAGACACCGCTAAGTTACGATTTTATTATAAGTATAGATTTTCTTACCTCGACGACGTTTCGATCATGTTACAATGACCTTTGGCCGGTAAAATGTAAATATGGTAACGAGTCGTGCGAATTTAAAAAGTTCATTAATTTATGTTATGTACCTACGTAAATGTATGCCTCAGATTAAGACATTCGCAACGCACGCCTCGCGTTGTCTGGTCCCATCTTTAAATTTACCGTCATTCAACTAAGCTAATGTGATTAAACTGACCACTCATGCACTTCTGACGTCAATGCTTTACTAATATTTTACTTCAGAGAAACCACTTTAGCTGTGTATGTAAAATTGAAAACTATCGCCCAGCAATACAATATTTAATAGTTCAACGGTTCATTTTTTTAAAGTTGTATTACATACAAAAATCTCAATCATGTTTTACCACATATTGCCCGTTGATTTTACTTTAAGTAACATAATAATCTTATTAACACATTGTTTCAACGTCTCCCTTATGAAGTTCTCTTCTTTTCCAGACCGGTTCAGGCAAGACGTACACAATGGGCAGCGGCTGGGAAGGCGAGGGCGACGGTGACGAGGAACGGCGAGGGATCATTCCTCGCGCGATCAGGGACCTTTTCGCCGGGGCCGACCACCGCGCAGAAATCGCGCGCGAACAAGGGCTGTTACCCCCAGAGTTCTCCGTCCAAGCGCAGTTTATAGAGCTGTATAATGAAGATATTGTGGATCTACTGGATCCGGCGAAGGATCCTTATGCTAAGGTAGGTCTATAAGGTCGAAAGATGTTAGTGTCTCTCAGTAGCTAAAAAAGAGGATCTCATTGGCCTAGTTGCGCCCGCGGTTCTTTTATAATCGTGCGGGTTAAGCAACGCCTGAGGTTTCTATTATTTGATTAGATGACTGATAATGTGTATGGCAAAAAAACATTTTCACGGGCCCTCCGTGCTTTGGAAGGCGCTCTAAACAGTTGGTCCCGGTTGCTATCTCTGATAACAGTCGTTGTTAGGTCAAGTTAAAGGCCTTTGGGCGACCTGAAAACTCTAACATAAGGTGAGACAAACCACTACAAGAAAAATAAGAAGAATAGCAAAAAGCAAAGTCGCCGATTAGTCCGACTGGTTTTTAGCTAATATCTTCTAAATCAAGCAACCGATTTTAATAAATTCTGTGACCAATACACAGCGCCATCTAGCCCCATCGTAAGCTGCTAAGCTTGTGTTACGGTGACTAGACAACGGATACACTACTTATATTCTTTTTTCTTTTGTAAATACATACATATTAAACATAGAAATACACCCAGACCAGATACAAATATTTATTTTTAAGAAGAAATATTTGCCACCCGGCAGGAATTGAACCCGCAATGTCTGTATTGCAGTCGGGCAATTGCCCGCCGCGCCTCAGAGGCCGTCAATTTCATTCGGTTTTAAACTGCCACTTAGAAGATTTCTTCTGGAAAGTCTATCTATGATAATCCTACACCTGTACAAAGCCGGGGCAGGTCGCTATTAGGCTATCACTAATCGTCCAGAAAATGTAACTGTTGATGACTGATTTAGGTCAACGATGAGAATTTCCGTTCGGAACGCGGTCTTAGAAGTGTTTCTGGAAAGGAAGCTGATAATGTCGGCAATAATCTTAGAAGACAGGAACAGAATAAACAGCCGTGGGAATATTTCAAATACCTCTAATTAGTCTATCTTTGTAAGAAAGACTGGATAAGATACTTTAACTTTATGAAAAACCGGCTAAGAGATAGGCGGACTCGCGCACGATGGGTTTTGTAAAAAAAAACACTTTTTTTTCCCTGTATAGCCATCAGGGATTAAAATCAACCTGGTGAGAGAGAAAGAGCGGGAGAGTCTTTGTAAAATGGTGACATTTTACATTTTCAGTACGAAACTCTAAAAAACTACTTGACGGGATCGGACTTCTGTTTCCTTGGTTTCTTGTTTAAAATCCGAGCTGTCAAAGTTTCTCATAATTTTGCAAAGCCAAAATCCAAAGGAAAAGTCAAAATGTTTAACATAAAGTATTATTGTAATTCGTATGGTCGCAACTTACAGTTTTTAATTAGTAATGAATATTGTCTAATTTCAGAGTTCGTTACGTATAACCGAAGACGGAAGCGGTGGTGTAAAAATAGTTGGCGCGTCCATACGGCCGGTGCGAGGTGAGCTTCTATTAATTATGTCCTCGGATATTATAACTAGGAGTTCGCTTTGAAGTGCACACCGACGTTTTATTAGTTTTGGTCTGTTATGATGATGTGTATATTGGCAGAGGTTTGGGTTCAACTTCTAAGTTTAAAGTTGTTTTGTGCTATTCTGAAATATCATCAGGTCACGAACTAAAATCCTGTGTGCATAATTTTTTGGACTTTTATGATCTTATTTTATAACATACTCGATGCTCCTCGCGGTTTCACCCGCGTACGTCTTCATCCCGCTGGATTATCGGGATCATGAGGCCTATGTTCTTCTTTAAGGTCCCAGCTATATCTATACGAAATATCCATTCAACAAAATCGGTTCTACGGTTAGCGTTATTTCGCATTCAATATAAATAAATAAATATTTATTAAGTTCTCCACAATATAAACTTAGGTACTAATCTTAGGATTTATTCACTTATTATTAAGCAACATAAAGTTTGAAGTATACAAATTCAAACTGCGGAGACTGGAGCCCGCACAAAGGTTTGTGATAACCTGTTTTACAGGTCTCCAGGATCCATCAGATCCAGGCTACAACGTGATGCCCATAAATAAGTAAAAGAAGAGGGGTTACATAAGTCATGGAGTAAAATTTTAATTATGCACAATACATATTAGACAATCCACCAAACAGTCACTGTGGTTGTCTTGTGTATGTGTAGTATTTTGTGTGCGGTTCGAATGAGTGTGATAGTGTGTTTTTTTATTAATTTTATTTCATTTAGTATATTAGTTTAGGTAGATAATTAAATGTTATACCACTATCTTAACTGATGGTAACTAAGATGTAGCACGCTTAACAAGAAGGAAGAGAGGCAGCATTTGTACAAGAAAAATAAATAAAGCAACAAGTTACTTCTTTCGTAGCTTAACTATACATCCAAGAACGCACGAAATCCGCCTATCGTTGGTCGTCGAAGTTTTCAACCAAGTATTTGCGCCTTTAGAGCCACCATTCCACATTTAGGTCATCCCAATCCTCTTTACCTTTTCCAGGTTCCCAAGACGCTCTTAGCGCGTTAAGAGCTGGCGCCTTGGCCCGAACTACAGCAGCAACCAACATGAACTCATCGTCGTCTCGCTCGCACGCCGTCTTTTCTCTACTCCTCAGACAGAGACGGCTAGCAGACTTGGACTGCGACAAGGAAGAAACAGAGTCGCAAGAACAGTATGAAACGTTAACTGCTAAATTTCATTTCGTCGATTTGGCTGGATCGGAACGTTTGAAAAGAACTGGTGAGTTTTTTTCGTGATCTTGTTTTATAACAGATAGATGTGCGTTTTAATATATCAATAGTTTAGCTGTAACTGATCCAGTGGGAATTACGAAAGAGCCTTTTTTATCGAATGCAAATATCATACAAGGAACACATTCTCCAAATTTTAGCTCTATCTACTATCAGCGGCTTTAGCTGGGCGTTGTTGATACATCAGTCAGTCCGTCAGAACAATGCATTTAGCACGAAATATAGTACGTTTGCCTAGAAAATAGAAAGACTGTAGTAGAAAAAGTTTTAACTTACTCTTCTATCGAAACTACTTGGTGCAACGACTTTGCCTAAGCCAAATAGCTCCTTTAACATCACAACCAAAGGGGCAACTAAGTTTTAATTCCCACTGGCACGAAAAATACAAATTCCTAATAGATTTTCTTTGTATTGTTTTATAGGAGCGACTGGCGAACGAGCTCGCGAAGGTATATCGATAAACTGCGGGCTGCTCGCACTGGGCAACGTGATATCGGCGTTAGGAGACAAGTCTCGGAAGGTTCTGCACGTGCCTTACAGAGACTCGAAGCTTACCAGGCTTCTGCAAGATTCTTTAGGAGGTAAGTCTGAGTCGAATAAATAAGAATAACTTGCACGAACTGTAACGAAGTGAAACTCTTTGCGCTTATGGTTATGCCACCAAACCGTCAACTTACGAGTCTTTAGTCTCTCTACTTACTCTAGCCTGAATGGCAGCATGCTACAAAGTTGGCCTCATCGTCGCTTCCTATTGGTTGGGATGAGGTCAAATATACTCTTTGGATAAAACACATCTTGTTGCCAGAATAATGGACAAAAGTAAACTTGTACACCTTACCCTGCATCTCCTAACAAAGTAACTTATAAATACATTTATTCGTTCAGCATAAACTCGGAACTAGTTCCTGTATTGAGTTCGTCCATTGCTTAAATTTCCGATTGAAATTGCGTTTAATACTTCTTCCATCTCATTCCAGGTAACAGCAACACAGTAATGATAGCTTGCGTGTCGCCGAGCGACCGCGACTTTATGGAGACGCTGAACACATTAAAGTACGCGAATCGAGCGCGCAATATTAAGAACAGATGCGTCGTGAACCAGGATCTCAGCTCCAGGACCATTCACCAGCTGCGCGCTGAAGTGGCTAGGCTTCAGCTAGAACTGGCGGAGTACAAACAGGTAACTATTAAGACGGCAATCGAACGGACTCCATTCTCCTGAGAGGGTTGCAATCGGTGACATCGCTCGGATGACGATAATGATCAAGCGTAGATCAATAGTAGATCAATGTGGATCAATAGTAAAACATTGCTCCGGTTCCACTATAGCCATAAATATACGACAATGTGAATCATATTATGATCATTGTAATAAAATGTAAAAAAATATATGTATTTTGACGATTGTAAAACATGATCACAAAAAACCCCATGAGTTTCTTGTGGCTTCTTTTCATCGGAGGGCGCGTTCCGAGGCCACACTAGAGTCATAGTTGTAAGAAAATTCGACGCATTTAAAGTGATCAACACATTCAATTAAATAAAAATAAAAAAAATTGATTTTGGTTTCTTACTTTTCCAAAATGCCTAGAGAAAAACACAAACCTTGCAACCATAAAACTTTTCTGATCACTCAATGGCAAAAGTATTTAAACTCATCCCAAAGTCACTAAGACTTAAGCTATGACTTGCCATCCCTTTTACTCGCCTTTTACGAGGTAGAGGCAGGAATAACGTAGTCATATTATTTTAGACACTGGCTACGGGGCTAATGTTAGAGCTTTCTAACCACAACCAAATAAATAACTTTACATCCACATTAAATCTTCAGGGTAAAAGAGTAATCTCATCAAACGGCGAGGAAGGCTGGAGCGACGTGGTCCAAGAGAACAGCATCCTCACAGCCGAGGTGGAGTCTCTGAGACGTCGGGTGAAGGCCATGCAGGGCACCATCGAGCAGCTCTCGGCGCGGAACAGCGAGCTCGTCTCTGAGAAGGCTCTAGCTTCCTGGGCTCCGAAGGAGGGCAGTCCTGATACCAACGACTGTTCGCTTACTGCTTTAGTACAGGTATGTTAAACACTTTCCTCGTACTCGTAACACGTAACATGTAACGTAGTTCGAGTTTAGTTATAATAATTAATTTATATGTATGTTGGTCAATAAGGTATATATATTTATGGATTTATTAGGCGTCTATCTATATGGCACTATCCCCCTTAGGTATAAACGCTAATTAATGCGCTGCATAACTATGCATCGTTTGTCTTTTACTGTCACATGAAGTTTCAAAGTTGACAGACAGAGACAAACGTCACATAACTTAGTTGTGTGTAAATAATATTTTATAAGTAATTGGTACCTCGGTTGCTGCGATACAAGCTTGTGCTTAATGTAGAATCGATGTCTGATAATGTAATTTGAGAAATGTCTAATAAGTGTCATAGTTAATCAATAAATATTTGATTAGGATTAGTAGGATAAGAATGTCTGACAACCTATCTCTTTCCAACCAGGGCTACGTGACAGAGATAGAAGACCTCCGCGCGCAGCTGATAGAATCGAACGCGTTGTACGAGGCGACTAGAAAGCGAGGCGCTGTGGTCGCCAGAACCAGACACGACTCCGTCAGCGATCCCATGGCCATCATTGATGATGCCAAACGGGAACTTTACAAGGTAACAATACAAAATGAAACGGAAAACCTAATAGGTACCTAGAGTCTAGATAATTAGAAGCAAGACATACGTCTAACTTCTTCAAAATGTACTAATAAATAATAAAATCCTGTGACCAACACACAGCGCCATCTAACCCCATGGTAAGCTGCTAAGCTTGTGTTAAGGTGACTAGACATCGTACTTATATTTATTTTTCTTTTGTAAATACATACATATTATACATTGAAATACACCCAGACTAGATACAAATTTTTATTTTTAAGCATAAATATTTGCACTCAGCGGGAATCGAACCCGCAACCTTCTGCATTGCAGCCAAGCGTTCGCCCGACGCGCCACAGAGGTCATCAAAATAAATGAATTCTGTGAACATAACACAGCGCCACTTAGCCCCATCATAGGCTACTACTCTTGTGTGACGGTGACTAGGCAATAGACTGAAATATATTTTTTTTTTGTAAATACATAGGTACATAATATTATACTTTGATACATTAATTAAGTATAATTGAAGGGTCGAGATTTTGTTATTAGTTCAAAACGACAAATGCAATTTGGGTGATAAATTACTCGATGATAGATCTTGGGCAAAACTCTTTCACTGGTAAAAAAATCTTTTGATCCTGGGATCAGCGTATTGTTTGAAAATTTAAATATTCAACTAACTTCTTGAATATAACGGCTTCTGTGGCGCGTCGGGCGGACGCTCGACTGCAATACAGAAGGCTGCGGGTTCGATTCCCGTCGGGTGCAAATGTTTATGCTTAAAAATAAATATTTGTATCTGGCCTGGATGTCTTTCTATGTATAGTATGTATGGACCTATTTATAAAAAAAAAGTATAATATGTAGTATATCCGTTATCTGGTACCCATAGTACAAGCCTAGTGCTTAGTTTGGGGCTAGATTGCGCTGTGTGCAATGTAGTGCAATTTTATTTATTTGTTTTACATCACAAAGCGATGGTAAAGACCTCCCGTTAATAGTGTGTGCAACGAGTGAAAAACTATACTATGGTATACGTATGATTACAGGAAAAAGAGCTCCTAGCCCGCAGTATGGGCGAACTGGAGTTCCAACGCAAACTGAACATGAGCGATAGCGTAATCAGCACAGACGGAGACAAACCTATCGGCGAGAGGGAGAGGGCAGAGGGCGAGAGTGCGGACGACTCCGAGCCGGAGGACGATGACGGATCCGATTCCGACGAGGACTCCGAAACTAAAGGTAACATAATTTCTTCTATGATTTTCGCGATTTTGCATAACTAGTAGTTCGCCCCGAACTGACGACCTCACGACCCCCTATCTCCCCAACCCAGGGGGGTTGGGGAGATAGGGAGTCGTAATCGGTAGGGACCGATCCGGCTCATCTTCGAACTCATAAATTCTATTGACCTAAACTACGCGAATACCAAAGTTTATAAAGATCGGAGCTACGATACTCAAGTTATCGTCGAACAAAGTTACAAAGATACAAGCGCCAGGCTCGTCTACACTGGACCGTACTCGCTTCGCTCGTTCGGTCAATAAAACACTTTATTTTCCGGGTTTAATGGCTTGAACCCAACCTTGAAAAAACCGACTGTAAAGTTGGCGAAAGCTCGGTTCGTTTAAAAATCATGAATTTAACGCGATTAAACCCGGAAAATAAAAGTGTTTTATTAAAGGTAACGTTCTGCTATCGCTCGATGTGATCGTCACTACTCTAATTTAGGTAACTGTATAATAAGTGATAATGCAATCTAAGACTAGTAATTCTGTCAACAGTAGATCGTCCAATCGCTTAGACCTCTAACGGCCGAATACAGAAACGTCATTTAAAGTTTGAGAGGTTCTTAAATCATTGAGCAGTTTCTAAATTTAAAATTAGTAAGGCAATTTTAGAGTTTGAGAGCTGCTTCTTTGTTTAATTAGTTCTCAAATGTTGAGTAGCGTTTCACTAATAAAATATCCCTCACGATGAAATTCAAAGTACCAAGTTTCATAAAGATTCATTGAGAAATATGACCTGTAGAGGAAAGGCAACTTACTGACAGACTAAATAAATTTTTGCCAGATTTAAAGCAGAGACGCTTCGCTCGTTCGGTCAGCGAAGTACGCTGACCTAGAAGCTTATGCACTAAGCTATCGAAAACGATCAATAACCATATTTCTTTATTTCCCAGGCCAAAGAGCTCTCTCAGCCCAATTGGCTGCTCTAAGCGAAGACATCGACACTAAAGCCCGACTCGTGGAACAACTGGAGTCGTCGCAACGTCGTCTGACTGCCTTACGGGAGCACTACGAAACTAGGCTTCACACCCTGCATCATCAGATCAAGGCCACCGCTGATGAGAGGGATAAAGTCCTCGCTTCTTTGGGTAAGTCTCGTTAGGTAATAACACTTACATGCGTCTAAATGGGGTAACCGATCGCGAAACATTCGAGGAAGTCTTCAACGGTCTCAGCAGATGGTCTGGCAACGGTCTCAGCAGATGGTCTGGCAACGGTCTGGCTTTCTGGGACAGTTTGGGATGGTTGAAAGGTACCAAGGAAGGAGACTGAAATTATGGTTTATGGCGTTTATTTCTCTAAAAGAATTTACAAATTCACTTATAAGAGAAATACAAAATATACTTATAACAAAAGCTAGTGTACGGTAGGTAATTATATTCTTACATTTATTAAAAGAACAATACAAACACAAATATTTCGAACGCTAGAACAGTTAGCACTAAGCACCCACGATGTGGCCGTACTCAATACCAACTTGCATACCTGCATAATATTGCACCAATATTATAATACTGTAATAAATTCACGTACAATTATGAGTCTGACAGCCGAATACAGAAACGTCATTTAAAATTTGAGAGGTTCTTTAATTATTAAGCAGTTTCTAAATTTAAAATTAGTATGGCGATTTTGGAGTTTGAGAGGTGCTTCTTTGTTTAAGTAGTTCTCAATTGTCGAGTAGCGTTTCTGTATTCGGCCGTGAGAGCGAAAAAAGGCAAGAGAAAATAACCAATTGTTAGACATTATTGGGCGAAATCAATAATCGTATCAAGCGTTGGACATTATTGACCAAAATTGTCAGAATCCCTTTTTCGAAGTCCCCATTTACGAATGAGGCCAAATCATGTTCTTATTCTGAACAGCTGCCCAAGCATCCCCGCCGGGCGAGAAGCTGAAGCGCGTGCGCGAGGAGTACGAGCGTCGTGCGCAGGCGCAGGCGCGCGAGTTGCGCCGCCTGCAGGCCGCCGCGCGCGAGCACGCGCGTCTGCAGCGGCAGCAGCACGCCGCCGCGCTGCAGCTCAACACGCTGCGCCAGGAGATCACCGCCATGAAGAGAGACAAGGTCATTGATACGATCTTCGACTGAAATCTAAGCAAAAACTTTGACTTAAGACAATTTTTGGTATTTATTTTTGATCTTCGCAACCATCCAAAGTTTTTGCTTAGTAAAGTCGAAGTTTTTCAAATTTAGAATGTAAAACAAACAATAATAATGACCTAAACTTTGCTTCTCTGTTATGTATGACTATGAAGTTATTTTTATTTTATTTATTACTAGCTGCGCCCCGCGGTTTCACCCGCGTAAGTCCCGTTCCCGTTCCCGTCCCGCGGGGATGAAAAGTATCCTATGTCCTTCTCCTGGTTCTAAGCTACTTCCCCACCAATTTTCAGCCAAATCGGTTCAGCCATTCTTGAGTTATAAATGGTGTAACTAACACGACTTTCTTTTATATATATAGATATTACAAAACTAACTGGGCCCCGCAGTTTCACCCGCGCGGAACGCGAGAACGGGACCCCGTGAGAATATCGGGATAAAATGTAGCCTATGTTTTATTCCCGGTATCCAACTACTTATATTCCAAGTTTCATCGCAATCGGTTCAGTAGTTTTTGCATGATTGAGTAACTAACATCTAAACATCCAAACACACACACTTTCACATTTATATTAGAAGGATGAATTTCGACTATATTTCAATATTCAAAATTTATGCTTAGTTTTTACTAAGCTCAGTCTGAGCAAAGTCAAAGTACGCACTATAGATTTAAACCCTTAACCGAACACTAGCTTAAAAAAGAAAGGACTGGGCTGTTCTACAAGCTATATTATTGATCGGGTTAAGGGCGCAGTTCGATGTCCCTCAACTTAAGTGTGGATTTTTGCAGTATGGTAAATAGGTGTTCGAAGAAGGGGTGGAGAAGAGTCATCCTTTAAAGGGGATTTCCTATGGTCAATACGGTCGTAGCCGGGGGTTGAAGCTAATAGTTATATAATTTTCTAAAACAAAATAGTGGTTCTGTTTTGAAAGCGACATTTTTTTGCTACCTTAGTATTATATTATTTCAGGTGAAACTAGTCCAACGGATGCGTACTGAAGCCAAAAGACACGCGCAGGCAGAAGCCGTACGAGCCAAAGAAGTAAGCGATATTCATATTACTTTTAGCCTGAAAGGCCTATTGGTGGCCTCTTGGGTCCTTCGAATGTGATCGTCTCGCGAATCTAAGACTTTACGCGCACTGATAACTCGCGGCGGAAGCGTGTTGCATCGCAATATCCCTTTAATTATGGCCTATTCTGTAGTTATGTCAAAAAATAAATGACAGTTCAAAAAAGTCCAGTTTCGCACATTTGGTCATTTTCTTATATCATGAAGTTTTATAACATATTTCCAATTTATATTTTTTACTAGCTGCGCCCCGCGGCACCCGCGAAAGTGAAAAACTCGTTTTCACGGGCGCGTGCGGCCGAGCGGTTCTACTTTTTCGATCATTACTCGAGTTATTCTAATTGGATTTCGGTGCAAAGTATACCACGACCTTCCTCGAAAACAGAACTATTCAATATTGTATAAGGAACCGACAGATAAATAGAGGAACAGACAGACAGACATGAATTTTAAAAATTATATAATGCCGTTCTACTACTTATTCTAAGTCCCCTAGACCACTTTTATTTAATTTACTTTCAAGTATAGACTTTTTGTCCTCTCTTCCTTTTATTTATAAGTATTTATATTTTTATTATTTATATTTTCTCCATCAGGTAGCCCAGTTAAGGAAAGAATCTCGGAAGAACGCCAATATTATACGGTCTTTGGAAGCTGAAACTAAACTCAAAGAACAAGTGTTAAAACGTAAGCAGGAAGAAGTATCGCTGTTGAGGAGAGGCCATAGAGATAAGCTGAGCAGTCGTGCTGCGGGAAGATTAAATGGTAAGCTTATGTAGTTATTTTCATAATCTATTTATTTTTCTATAATATTAAACTTAAGGCATAGCCTCTATGAATATCCTTGAGCTCAAAATGCATCTTGAAAAATTGCAGCCGTAACCAAATTATTATTCAGCCATTGTATCAAACAATTTAGACCGTACATTGGATCAATAGCAAAACTAACCTTTTTTATATAAAATAGGCTAGCATTTGACCTCATCTTTTCTAATGGGAAGCAAAGACGTTCGAATTGAAACCTATTCTATGTATAATATGTATGTATTTACAAAAAAAATGTATAATATGTAGTATTTCCGTTGTCTAGTACCCATAGTACAAGCCTAGTGCTAGATTGCGCTGTGTGTAATGTTCTGCAATATTTATTTATTTATTCACTCTAGACTTGAAGACTTCAAGGTTGTAGTTTTGTGACATGAAAGACAACGCCCGTTTATAAAGAAGCTAAGTGTTTTTGGAGGTTTGAGATAAGGAAAGATCTTCCACAGGGCAGGTGGCCGTTCCCTGATATTTCGTCGGAATTTGTATTATTGTATTATATGAGCTTGTCACAGAAAGAAAGTTGTTAGTGCGATTCAGGACTTCATACTAGTTACGCCATCTAGTAGGTCCTGTGAACATCGACCACAGTTTGAATATATTGTCGACTAGCTGCGCCTCGCAGTTTTACCTGCGTAAATTCCTATCCCGTAATGTTAAGGATACATCACGTATGTCATACCAAGCGTTGCTTTACGATCATTCCAAGTACCCTATATCTTATTTCTACCTCTAAACAAACGCTGTACCAAATTTCATTCATATCGGTTCAGCCGCTCTTTTTTACCCATCACGTATGTTGTACTAAGCGTTGCTTAACCCGTACGATCATTTAAAGTACCCTATATCTTATTTCTACCTCTAAATTAACCCTGTACCAAGTTTCATTCATATCGGTTCAGCCGCTCTTTTTCACCCATCACATATGTCGAACCAAGCGTTGCTTAACCCGTACAATCATTTAAAGTATCCGATATTTTATTCCTACTTCTAAATCAACCCTGAACCAAATTTTATTCATATCATTCTTAATAGAGTTATAAATAGAAATACACGACTTTATTTTTCATTGCTGCCGTCCCTCAGTTTCAATCGCGTACATCCCGAATAGTCCCGATCCCGAGGGGATATCGAGATCAAAAGTAGCCTAAGTCACTCCTGGATAATGTAGCTTTCTATTAGTGAAAGAATTTTTGAAATCGGTCCAGTACTTTCTGAGATTACCCCCAAAATACATACATAAATGTTACCAACTTGTAACTTTTACCTCTTTATAATATTAGTATAGATAGATAGATTGCGTATCGTCCATTCTTGCCATGCTCCCAGAACGCGGCGTCCGCGGCCGTGGCCGTCACGTGTACCGCGAGCTGTGGGCCCGCCTGCAGTGCTGGGTGTCCCGCGCGTGCGCCGCGCGCGTCACTCTCGCCGACCTGGAGGCGGCCCTGGACCGCCAGCTGCGGCAGCGGGACGCCGCGCGGCGCCCGCTGCACTCCCGCCTGCATCCCGACACCGATCCCGACGCCAAGGACATGTTGGACTACCTTAACACTGCCATCCAGGACACGCAGGCGCAGATTATGCAGATTGAGGTACGTACTCGGACCCGATAAAGGAAAAACTTCAAAAATTCATAATAATAATAACAAATTCATTTATTTCAGGCTACAAAGGCCCATAAATATATACCTTACAGACCAACATACATATATCCAAATAATTCCTTTACATAACATTACAAATAAATCTTAAATCAAAATATAATTGTCAAAATGTCAAAATAATAACAAAATGTCAATAATAAATTAAAACAATAAAATACAAGCCCAAAAGAAAAAAAATATACAAATAGCAACATACACATACATACATATTTTATAATAAAATTAATGTGTTAATAGATAGCTTAGAATTATGTTAGTAGCATTTCCATTATTAAAAGTGCGTAATTAGGCCTCTGGGTCGAATGAGCGTATGGGCTCTTATTGTATGGACAATAGGAGGGTCTTTGATTGCTGGTCGTCAATTACAGACCTATATACAGTGCGTGAGTTTCTTGTGGCATCTTCTCCTCGATAGGCGCGTTCCGAAGCCGTACTAAAATCACTAAATTTGTGACGTCTCCAAATGATCATGTAATTACATTTATCAAGAATTAAAAGGAAATTAACTAATTTTGAATGACTCGCACTTCACCGATGTTTGTGTTAAGCTACGCCCACATCATTTTAGCCCATGGACTCAGCGATTCGACTGATATAACAACGACTTCATACTTGTTCGGTCACCGGTCCTAAGACCGATGATGGGACAGTATGATAATGATGAGGATCAAAACATGATTAGGAGTAGGAGTCGATAAACTGTAAGTACCCAATCCACTAAGAAAAAGTTTTTGGTACTGTTCAGGAAGAGAACGAGGAGAATGAACTCCCGCGCATCCTGGAGGCGGTGTCGCACGACGAGGCGGGGCGGTACGCGCTGGAGCAGCTGGCGGGAGTCGCGCTGCAGCACGCGCACGACGCCGCGCGGCACAAGGCGCAGCTGGCCGCCGTCACCGCGCAGCTCGCTGAGGTAAGGGACGCTCGGTCTACTTCTAGGAGTCTCCAATTTTCCAATTTATTTAAAGCTTGTAAAGAACCACCATTTACAATGACTTTTTCTACGACGATTTGACTGTTTCGGTGCAAATTGCAAATGTAAAAATTAGTACTTGACACCAATGAGTCTATTAAAGTTATAGAGACGCCATTGCAGAACAAATCATTGTTGAAAAGCGGCACAAATTATGCTATACAACCTCATTATTTATATTCATTCACATAATTTAAAGAAGAAATAGACGAAACTATTGTTATCTCTTTCTAAAACATAAGACTCAATGCTACTTGCATGACGTAAGAAAGAGATGTCATAATATTATTATTAAAGCGGTTAGGAGAGAATGATAGGACTTTTGTTTTTGACGCGTTAGTGGAATGTTGTCCTGAATTTTCATTTTTACAAAACATTGTTTTATTGCGTTTAAATTGTTTAATTTCGGCGGCAAGTTACCAATTTAGTTACGCGAAGTTCAACGAGTTGAGTGAAAATAAAAATACCAGTGCCAAACACGAAATCAGCACGTTACAAACAATTGTTCCATAGGGTTGGAGAAAAATCGTCGCCATTTTTTCTACAGCCTTCACGCATTGAAAATTATTTCAAACGATTACAGTATAATAGTGGTAGTTCACTATTTGTACGAGTATTTGGCTAAATTGTCCTATATTGCTGACAGAAGCCATAACTAAGAAAAAGAAGAAGAGAGAATGATAAAACGTGAAAGTCAAAAACTTCGTTGTGTTTTTGGAAAAAAAAAATACAAAAAATAAACTAAAATAAATAAATACAGCTTTACTTACGTATAAAATGAAATATTTTTGCCAGTTTTTGGAGTATAATTCGTGCATCGCCTAAATACGCACCAAGGCATTGTTGTCTGTGAGTAATGTTGTGAAAGTGAACTAAATGTACTGTGTGTTACAAGCGGGTGATCGTGACGTGAGCTGGGATGGAACTAAGACTTCTTTGGCTAGCTGGCTTAGATTTGTGTCGCCAAGAAATTCGCCCTATTACGTATCTAGAAGTTTTTACATATCTCTGCTTGACACTGGCTACTTTCCAAATGGCCACAATCGGTTCACAACCGATAAGAAATAAAAATAAAACAGTAAAACTCCTAAAATATTATTATATATACGAATTTAGGCTGTAAAATAAAGTAAAACACTTTTACGTATATTCATATCTTCTTCTTTAAAAATGGCTTTTCCTTTCGGACATTTGCCAGTGTCAAGTATTATCAATATTTGCAAGTTATTTGCATTGAACAAAACAGTCAAGTCGTCATAGTTAAAGTCAAGTCGAGGGAATCATTGTAAAAAGGGGGCCATTTTTTACAATGTTTGTTCACTGAGCTTTGGAGACAACACTAAGCTAAAGTACATGTTTTGCACCGGTTTTCACTTTTATTTATACTTGTACACCTTCACGAAACTAAATTGATTAATATGCCCCCGAAATTAAACATTTTACACGCATTTGAACTAAGTTTCACAAAATTGAAAATTTAGCAACACATCTCCTTAACGCATTCCCGCCAAAACTCCTATATTCATATCATAATATTATTACGAGAGAAACATTTTGATACCGATGACAGAGAACATCATTATACAAATCCATAGAGTACCTAACTAAAGAGTATAAATTCTAACAAAAACCACTTGGCAAGTTAGGTCTAAATGTTTGATTTGCATTCTTACCTCTGTTGCAGTTGGAAGAGGCTCGCGAGCGCAGCGAGAGCGCGATGCGAGCCGCGGAGGAGGCCCGCGCGGGAGGCGGGGGCGAAGCCCTGGCGCCCTGGACCGGCGGGGACCTCGCCGCATTGTTGGCGCATGTCTCTTCTGGCACCTCCACCAGATCTGTCTCACCTGTCGATAGGTTAATTTACCCTATCCCCTATCAGCGAACTTACCGCGCAACTTTTGTCGTAATCGGCATCGAAATCCCACTACGCAAAGGAATAACCTGCGCGGTGTAAACGATAGATGCGCGGTATCCTTTCTGCAGCCCTATACAACATTCTTATCGATTAACGAAATCGCCAATCGACTGTTTTTTTTTGAATGAAATTGACATAAGTTCTCGAAAAGTCAGGTAACTTTTCGCAATAATACTTTAATCGATAAGAATGTTGTCAAGGGCTGCTGGACTATGAAAGATTTTTACTACTACTACTAGAACTCCTAGTTTAATTAGTTTCTCGGTATGATTGTATCAGTGCGTTCACGGAGTCCCGGCCCCACATCAACGGCACGCGCGAGTCTGTGACCGCGCCGGCCTCGCCGCCTGACGACATCACGCCTTCAACATTCCAGAGAAATACGTAAGTTTTCACTACTAATTACTAACCCCTTTACTTATAAACGCTAATTAATGTGCTGCATAACTATGTATCGTTTGCTTTTTACTGTCACATGAAGTTTCAAAGTTGACAGACAGAGACAAACGTCACATAACTTAGTCATGTGTAAATAATATTTTATAAGTAAGGGAGTTACGAATTACCTATTTTTTTGTTTTTATTGCTCTATGCATATTAAACCACCCGAGCCAGTCAATAAGTTGCGAAAACTTAACTGGCAGATGGCGCTGAAACCAAGCCTCTTTGGTAAACAACTAGCAAGGAGAGATGGTCGAGAAGTTTAACATGACATGTTATTTCTGTGTAGCTCAGTGGTTAGAGCACTCGTCTAGTTAGCGATGGGGCGCAGGTTCGAATCCTATCATGGCTATTTTTTTTTAAAACGGAAAAATATTTCTAACTAATTACCAGTGTTTTGTTTTCGAAATGTTAATCATGATGTTTTGTCGTGCAGAGTCCGGCGCGGATCCGTCCGTCTCCGAGACCTGGGGGTCCTCAGCCGCGAGGAGGTGGTGGGGGGCGCGGGGGACGTCATGACACAATCCATGGTGGAGCCGACCCCCTCGCCGCGACTCATTCCGCTGAGTCGCGTGCCCAGCGCACCCGGCAGTCTCAGGTACTGCACCATAGTAGGAGCACTTTAACTGACCTAGTTCAGCACTTCAACCAATATAGTTAACACTGAACCAAGGTCTTCACTTCCGGATCATCACTTGAACCAAAGTAGTTCAACACATTTATCATATCTCTATGTATCAAATGTATGTATTTACAACAAACAGAAGTATAATATGTAGTATATCTGTTGACTAGTAACCATTGTACAAGCCTAGTGCTTTGTTTTGGGCTAGGTTGCGCTGTGTCTAATGTCGTGCAATACATATTATACAAGTTACAAGTAAGTTGAAACTATACATAAATAGAATAGAAGAATAGAATAGAATATGTATTTATTAGGACAAGCACACGGCAACAAATACAAAACATAACAAAACAAAAAAAAAAAGAATAAAATAACAATATTACATACTCACAAACTAGGAAGCCATGTGCGAACCCTAAAAGGGCCGGCCCCAGCAAAAAGCTGCAGCCGGTAGACATACTACTCAGCTACAGCGCTGGTCTTCCGGCCAGGACCAAGCGCAGCGATGCAGAAGGCACCGCTGCACGCCCCAACACATCAATCAATGCTAGTTAACAACGTGTAATATAGTAGTTCAACGCTTGAACTAAAGTAAACCAACACTTGAACCGAGATTATTGAACACACAAACCAAGTCAGCTCAACACCATTACGTTTGGTTTAGTTCAACACCTGAACCAAAGTTCAACATTTAAAGAATTGCAGCTGACAGGACAATTCGGCCACAGGTGCCAATCGGTTAAGGCGTTGGGCCGTACACCCCAAAGCTCAAGATAATCAAGATCAGGTTCCAGCCGTTGGGTGTAAATTATTGGAAAGCATTTTTTTTTTAATGTACTGATCCAAGTGTAGGAAACACTTAAAAATAAATCGAACAACAACATTTAAAGCAAGATAGTTCACATACGATCCAAGATAGTTAAGTTCTTTGTCGAAAACGATTTGATAGCAGAGTTTCCCACTGAACTGTACTATGTAGCATACAATGATCCTGTGTTTAGATTATGCAGAGCTCACAATGACATAAGTAGAGAACTAGACATCTTCAATTTACCACAATATTACAAAAGTGTACTTAAAAATATTGTAAGTTAGGATTTAAAGCATAACTATTTTTATTATGTGAATTTAGTTATAAATAAGTGTGCTTTTTTCATGATTATTTTTTTAATTTATGTTCCGTTGTTGTGCCTTTTAATAAATAAATAAAAATAAAAGATAAAAATGTTCCCACAGAGGTCTGCAGCCTATGGGTGGGGGTGGGGGTGGGGGTGGGAGTGGGGGGCTGGGGTCGCCGCGACGCGCGCCGCCCGAGTCGCCGCGCCCGCCGCGCCGACACAAGCCGCAGTTACAGTACGTATCGCCATACGACGTCGTACTCAGGATCGACTGAACGTACACTACCACGTAGACTCGCTCGCGCAGTGACAAGCCGCGGCATCGTGCCTAGAAAGCCCCACAGAATAAGCGATAATTGTAATTATCACCTATTCTGTGGTTTTATGTCAAAGAAATCAGCAAAGTGCGCGCCGAGACCGAGGGCCGACGTAATGGTCGCTAGTACGGGTTTTAGGGTTTTGCACTTACTTCATTTGCTATAAATTAGTCAGTAGGAGAAAGTTAGACTTCGCCATAATGCAACAAAAAATATCAACAAAAGTTTTTTAATACTTTAAATGTAGTCGGATTGAAATTTAACTTTGTTTTTCGGTTTTTATTACATTGTGTATAAGTGCTTAACGGTCCAAAACTGAGTTTGCAAACATCGAGCTTAAGTTTACCCAAGTGATTCCTGTGTAATCTTTATGAAATTGCGCTGGCATATTATAGATCTATAAATAGAACATATTTTTGATACCATAATAATTAAAAAAAAAAACAAAAAAACTCATAAAAGAAGAGTGAAGATACCAAATGTTGGCACTTCACTCCAATTTATTGGTACAGCACATTTTTCTATTATAATTGAATTTAAAAAGGAAAACTAATATTTATTTTTAATTTTGAATTGAAATTACAAGCCGTACGTACCCTAACTGTAAAGTTTCCGCAGTAAGATGGCGCCACGAGCGTTTCATGTAAATGTATTTTCATCCAGTAGCTTTTGCCCGCATTTGTGAGTTAGCAGACCTGTTACAAACAATCTTAAATAATATTTATAGTATACTTTATTTTTAATAGTTTTAAGCTTGTTGTAGTTATTTAGTTATTATAAGCACGAAATTATAAAATATTTGTATATCACTTCTGTAGTTAGAATATGCTTCACGTAGTTTGTCTCTTTCTTTCTTGCATACTTGCAGTATAGCCTTCTCGCATGCTACACGCTTTGGTATTGGTGCTTGTTACATACAAAAATAATTCTTTTTTTTTTTTCTTTTCTTTAATTATTATTATTCGGACTCATGTTTGCGCATGGTTGTATATGTGCGTATAAATAGCTTATACAGGGTAAAACGTCTTTATCGTTCAAAACAGTGTAGTGGGTGGTATTCAACATCAAAACGAACAACTTTTGTTCCACGACTTTTGGAAATTCGGAAAGTTTGAGTTTAAAGTTTAAATGAAAATCAGCTGTTTCTTAGAGTTAAATAATGGTCTAATTGACCTGAACTTGACCATTTATTTAGGTTTAAATATTACAATCCTAAACATGAATTGCCTTTATTGTCAAAAGAGCTGTATTTTATAGGTACATGATTTATGACAAAACTCAATATTTAAAAAAAAACTTCGGATTCTTAAAGTTGTTCATTTTGATGTGGAAAAATATCGATTTTGAATGTATCCTGTATCGAATAGATGCATTTGACATATTATACATTATTTATTAAACGTTGTTCTACGCACACATGTCAACCTGTCCAAATATATGAGTTTGAACATCTGTATTGGATTTCACATAATTTCTATTATGCAGTATTGGTACTTTCTGGGCCTATTTTGTGTCTAACAAGAATATAATCAATATTATTTTTCAAAATTCTCATCATACGAACTTTTTTCAAAAGATCATCAAATATTATTCTGTTTTTCCATATTTTAATTTAATTAAGCACCTTAATGACCCGTGTTGTGTCGTAGAAGTAGGTACATAAGTACGCATAATATTTAAGAGTACATGCATTATGTAACCAAAGCATTGTACTGTATTCATATAACAGTTAATAATCATTACTCATATGTAAGTAGTATATAAATAAGTAGACTGACCATATTTATTGAGATATTTTTTCTTGAATTTTCGAGATTGTGGATGTAATAATGACTAAAAACGAAGTTGCATTTGCCAAATCGGTCAAATTTAGGTTTAAATCGTCTTAAATAAGTAAAACACTGCTATTAAATAAAATGCTGAATGAAAATTTATTGCATGGCAAATATGGCAATTTAATTATATATGTTTTTACACACAATTACGTAATGATTTTGCAATGCATCGAAATATTTTTTTAAATTTACGGCAGCTATAGTCAAATCTTAGGAGAAAAGTGCTCCACTGCATTTCTAAAACAATCATTTTATATTTTAAGTGGAGACGTAAAAGTAGCAAAGCGGGGTCTGGGCTCCCGAGAGGGATGCAACCGGGAATAAATATATTAATATGATTAATCTATAATTCTAAGTGAATAACGTCACAATTTGTAAGCTTTAACTCGGTTATTGGTTGCTAATAAACTGGTAATGTATATAGTAGTCAAATAAATAGTTGGAATTGAGCTTGTGTTTGTTTGTTTGCATGTATGCACCCCACGGTTATGTTGCATGACGTATTACATATTGGTAGAGTGCGCGCTTGATGTCTGCGTGTGGTCAAAATCGGAACTAATCGATTCCGCTATAATCTTCTTCTTCTTCTTTTATATGGCTATATTCCATTGAGACATTAGCCAGTGTCAAGTATTATTAATATTTGCAAGTTATTTGCAACGAAACAGTCAAGTTGTCATAGTTAAAGTCAAGTCAAGGGATTCATTGTAAAGCGGCGGCCATTTACAATGATTGTTCATTGAACTTTGGAAACGACACTAAAGTCTATGTTTTGTACCGATTTTCACTTTCATTCCACTTGTACACCTTCACGAAACTAAATTGATTAATGTGCCCCCGAAATTAAACAATTTACACGCATTTGAACTAGGTTTTACGAAAATGAAAATTTAGCAACACATCTCAACACGTTCCCGCCAAAACTTTCCGCTATAATCGGTTGAATTAGTTACGTTATGTCAGAGACATGTTACATCGTCGTCTTCGCTCCTCGCGCACAGAAGACTGTGTACTTGACATCTTTTGAAAAATCAATTTCAATCATGTTCTCTAAGGTTAAGGTAGATTTTGCTTTGAAATATCAAAACGGTCCTGTTGAACCCAGTTGGATCCAGTCTGTCCCTATTTAACTAACCGACGAACACTAAAGTGAAAAAAGACAGACTGGGATCTCTCTAAGATCAAGCCGGACCGTTTTTTCTGACGAAGTAAGCTTTCTAGTTACTCTGTAGTACTATTTCTATGGCGAAATGTTGCAAAGTGGCGGCCTCAGTCACCACAGACTTATCTGCTGTGGTATCATCTAATTAGCATCCACCTCTACTAGTTGCTATTTACTGTCAAAAAACATATTTCGTAGTCTACATTGCTGCCTTGAAGTAATCACCGGTAACAACCCGTTACGTCAAAGCAGCAATGTACTGCAACTTAGCAACTACTAGCGGTGGATGCTAATTAGTTGATACCACAGCTGACGTTCATTCTACAGTGCACTTAAAACTTTATGGCTCTTCGCAACATAGGCGCCAGTTCCAAAGAGAATATAATTACTACGTTTTACCCAGTTCGAAACCGCGCTTCAGTCGAGTACAGCGTATGAGGGTGTGATACACTCCCATTACTGTAAACTACGCGCAGAGGGTAGTATTGTTCTCCATCCGACGCTCGCACATCTAAAAATCTCGTTCTTCGCGACTACTAGCACCTATATTCATAAGTCATAAAGTTTTACGCGCACTAAAGTTATGTTATGTAAGTATACCCCGGACAAAATCCGACTGGTAAACTTATTCACGCTATTTATATTTGTAGTTTTTGTTTTCTATTTTAATCATGTAAGGTAATTTATGATTTTCGTATCTCGAAGTAGTCTGTCGCTAGGAAACTGTACAAAAATAGCTAGTTCCTTATATTATGAGGATTTTTGAGAAGAAAAACTAGACTTAATTAAGATAGATTTAATCTTCACTCAAAAACATAAATAGAAGCATGACATTATACAATTGAAACAAAAAAATCCTGATATTAGTGTAAGTATTTGCATAGTTATTTTATTTTGGCTTTTTCGCTTCGAAACATTTCGTATGCTAGGTTTTCTGATCATGGGAATAACTGTTTATAGAAAATTCATGTTTTTAATTTAAAATTCATACTAATGATGTAGATAAAGATGTAGTTAAAGTTTTCACGCTTTATAAAATCTAAGTCTTTAAAAATTAGATAGGAAGTAAAAGCGGCATAGTCTATTTAATAATATCTCGATGGACCATTGATGGTTCTATACAAAATGAAAATATCCCTCATCAACATAAAACAAAAACGATACAAACGAAAACTCACCAAAAAAATAATCTTCCTTCACATATAACCACTGGATCACACGTACTTACTTATTTAATTCCATTCACACAATCACCCCTAACCTTCCTAGAGAGAACACATCAATCCCAACCGTGGGCACCGGTATAACCCCTCCAGCGTCGCCGGGCGCGGCGCGACGTGCGCGCGATGACGACGTGTTTCTGCGGCTGGCCGGTACAGCCACCAGCAGCGACCACTCGCCGCAGGGCGTCGTTAAGGAGTTGGCTATGAAGGTAGGTCCTGATCTCCCAAACTTGATCTCCAACGTAGGCAGCGACGTAATCCAGCTTACATCACGCGGTAGCCTCCAGACGAAACCTGGCCATTTCTTTTTCAAAAGCGACTATTTCTTAAAATGTGTTACTATATTGTTTTTAGAATTATAACAAATTATTCTAATTTCTTCTATGGTTTTCGCGAGGTTGCACAATAAAACACTTTATTTACCGGGTTTCATCGCGTTTTATTCATGATTTTTAAACGAACCCGATGTAATTTGTCTATTTGAACATGCTAAAAAGTTACTGTTAACTACCGCCTCATAATTATTTGTATTTGTATTTATAAATAGTAGTAACAAAACATTCCAGTGTACGCAGACTATAGAGTTATTGTAATATTTTGAATTAACAAATTATTCTGTTAATTTATTGAAAAATTTAACAAATTTTGACAATAATGTATTTGTTTTTTGTTATCTTACCTCTTATCTAAAAAAATTAAAGAGGAAAAGAAATTGCGATAAGGTATTGGTCCTGACCGTTACCAAAAAGGGGACAGTATGCAAGACTTTATTTTCGCTTTTCTGGCTTAAATTTTTTACTTTGTTTTATAAATCTGTCAACCTCATTTAGAACTATTCAATAATAACTTAATACTTCTATAATATCATAACAATGTTACTTATTTGCAACGTATATGCATGAGACATCGCATGACCGTTACCGTCTTTGACGGTAGCTATTTTTGCGAAAATGCCCACCTACCCTTTAGAGTTATTATTATTATCTGTTATACGTCCATTATTTCGGGGCTATGGAGCCCCGGATCTTTAGAAGGCGTGCTTGGAGCCAAAGCTGACATGTAGAGGTTCTTTTCATATCAATAACAATTTTACCCGCAAACTTTGAAGTGGCCACCAAGCTGGCGATTAGCTCTGTCTGCACTTAATACAGCCAAGGTCTACCACCGGGTTGGATAGATCTGTTAACAAAACTATAGGTGAAAACTACTTGGGATATAGCGTATAACAGTTATACCTATTGAGGTGGGCTTGAGGACATCATATTTATTTTTATAACACCTACTGTAATTTACCTAGTGCAAGCAGTTATGAATAAATGAATTGAATTGAAAAAGAAGATCGGCGTTTTTCCTCAGAGCTCAGACCTAGGGGGTAGAGGTACATAAATGAAATTTTAAAGGCATGTCTAAAACACAAGATATGGATCATTAACGTGATCTTAAGCCACCGTGTTAGTATTTTCGTTTATTTTCCGCTAAATTGAAAGAGATTGTGTATTAAAGTTTTATGGTCCCACGGGATCGGGATTAAAGTTTTACTCTCGGCGGAAAATGGCGGAAAATCTCGCCTAACTTAGGAGAATAGTGTAGTCCTAACTGTGAAACTTTAACATAATCTACAATATCTTTTAATTTGGCGGAAATAAAACGAAAATACTAACACCGTGGCTTTAGATATGCTATTCATAGTAGCTTTAGATCACGTTGATCTATTGAATATACATATTTCTTCTTTAAGGAATAAAATTTTTTTTGTATTAAAAGTTGTTTGAAAGTGCCAAATTTGGTATCTGTGGAACTTAGCTGGTCCATTTTGAATAGTCTTCTTTAAATGGCAGGAAGTCATTATTCCAATATCTTAAAAACTCAGTCATTGAAATTAAACTATCTCCGGCCTACGTTTCGAGGTCTTTCCAGAGCTCTCGCTCACATGTAGAGTTCAGTAATGTTTGTCTGTTCCAGCGTGTGAGCGGTGGCGGGGAAGGCACGTCTACATGGATACAGTGTACGCACGTGGCGGAAGGTCATGCGGGCGCGGCGCTCGCTCTAGCGGCCACCGACCATCTCATATACAGCGGAGGAGTCGGTAAGTCACGTTTGAATATAATTGAATAGAATAAATGTTTATTCGCAACAACAAACACAAAAACAAAACGGACCTCAACTCAGCATAAATACTAGTCATTCAACAAGCGCTGGTCTTCCGTTGAAACCGTCGTGAAGTGTCGGCAAGATCTCTGTATAACCGTCAGAACATGAGCTTAAAATCGAATACACAAACAATATAAGTACAAAAACGACATAGAAAAAGACAAAATTAAAATTAAAAATTATTTAAAACAATAAAATGAATATACATGTATGTAGATACAAATAATTATAAATGTTAATTATGTATTATACAATTATTCTATTGTTCTTTTGGTATATCCAGCATTTATGGAGATCAAACTAAGAGCGGTATTGGTCTAGTGGTAGATGTCCCGACTTTCATTCTGAAGATCGTAGTTTCGAATCTTAAACTAGACTATTAAAGACGTGAAAAACTTAACTTAAAGAAAAACAAAACAACAAGTAACTCAAACCTAGCGGCAATTTTTTTGCAAAAGCTGGGCTGGTTCTCTCACTTACAAAAGGAACCACCACCGTGCAAAAATAACTCTATTTTAAAAGGTCTGCTTGCGGAAAGAGCCGCTAAACAAATCTATTAACTAATTGTTTTATTGTTTACGCGATTTTTCATAATAAAACACTTTATTTATCGAGTTTAATCGCGTTTTATTCATAATCATCATGATTTTTAAACGAACCGAGCTTTCCAAACCCCCATGAGTTTCTTCAAACACCCAAACACACACGTTCACATTTATAATATTTCACCCGCGTAAGTCCCGTTTCCGCGGGAATATCGGGATAAAAAGCAGCCTATGTGTTATTCCCGGTATCCAGCTTCCTATATTCAAAGTTTCATCGCAAACGGTTCGGTAGTTTTTGCGTGAAAGAGTAACAAACTCACATACATACCTACATACATACAAACTTTCGCGTTTAAAATATTAATAAGATTAGTAGAAGAACTTTGAAATATCAAATAACGAAAGATGAATGAAGATAAGTAACGTATACCTAAGTCGTCGATAAGTAACGTATACCTATAGTATATATCTTTTATAGTATACACCTTACCCATCCCCTTCCTTAAATCTTGTCCATTCATTGGTTGCCTGGAAGAGATCGCCCTCAGGCGATAAGGCCGCCCATTGTACCACACTAGTTTTTGAGTTTTTTTTTTTTATTTGTAATATTTGTTAATTTATATTTCTTGTGCAATAAAGTATGTATTCATTAATTAATTAATTCGTCGGTTGTAATGTAACAGACCGCAGCGTCCGCGGCTGGGACCTGGCCGTGGGTCGCGAGGCGTGGCGCGGCTGGTGCGGCGGCGCGGTGGGCGCGCTGGCGGCGGGCGAGGCCGGCGGCGCGCGCACGCTGCTGGCCGCCGCCGGCGCCGCCGTCAGGCTCTTCGACACCAGGGCCCGGACACCGCTCACTACACTCTGGTAACCATGAAATTACATCTTCTATACTTATAATAAAGGAAGAGAGGACAAAAAGTCTGTACTTGGAAGTAAATTAAAAAAAATGTCAAGGGGACTTAGGATAAGTAGCAGAACAAAATTATATAATTTTCAAAAGTCATGTCTGTCTGTCTGTTCTTTATACAATTAAAAACTACTAATCCGCTTGAAATCTGGTTTTCAATATTGGATAGTTCATTTTTCGAGGAATGTCGTAGTGATGAACGAAAAAGTGCAACCGCTCGAGAAACGCTCGGCCGCCCGCGCCCGTGATAACGCGTTTTCACTTCCGCGGGTGAAATTACGGGGCGCAGCTAGTTACTAATATATATATATTTATATTATGAAGTAAGCTCTTACACGACTCCCGGCGATACATCGTCGCCCTACCTGGTCGGTTGAAAATTATGCCGTCAAACGTACCCACTATCTTTACTGTCGTTTAGATAAGCCGAGAACCGACGGTTAAAAAGCTTTCTCGTCTGATTATTCGAATTCAAAATTCAAACTCGTTAAGATGTGGTGCTCAATTTTTATTTTTATGAAACCTAGTTCAAATGCGTGCAAATTGTTTAATTTCGGAGGCATATTAATCAATTTAGTTTCTTGAAGGTGTACAAGTGGAATGAAAGTGAAAATCGGTGCAAAACATTGACTTAGTGTTGTCTTCAAAGCTCCGTGAACAATCTTTGTAAATCGCCGCCGTGTTTACAAATGATTCCCTAGACTTGACTTAAACTATGACGACTTGACTGTTTCGATGCAAATAACTTGCATAATATATTAATAATACTTGACACTGACTAATTTCCTAATGGCCATAGTCGGTTCACAACCGATAAGAAATAAATAAAATACATGACTATATGGCAGGTCATCCGGCGCGACGGGTCCGTGTCCAACCTCCCGCGGCACCGGTCACGGCGAGACTGCAGTCACGGCGCTGATCCTCGCGGACTCCCACCGGTTGTACACGGCGGCGGGGGACAAGTTGCGGCTCTGGGACTTGAGGATGTAAGCTGTTATGTCATCTGCACCCGTATTATCTATCCAGTGTCGACCTCTGTGGCGCGTCGGGCAGACGCTTGGCTGCAATGCAGAAGGTTGCGGGTTCGATTCCCGCTGGGTGCAAATATTTATGCTTAAAATAAATATTTGTATTTGGTCTGGGCGTATTTCTATGTATAATATGTATGTATTTACAAAAGAAAAATAAATATAAGTAGTATATCCGTTGGCTAGTCACCGTAACACAAGCTTAGCAGCTTACCACGGGGCTAGATGGCGCTGTGTGTTCGTTACATGATTTATTTATTTAGTGGACGTCGGACAACAGTGGAAATTAATAGGCACTATGCAGTACATTGCTGCTTTGATGTAACGTGGTTATTACCTATGATTACCTCAAAGGATGGATGCTCAACTGGATGCGAGAAGCCGAAAATAGATCTAGGTGGCGTGCAATTGGAGATGCCTATGTCCAGCAGTGGACTGCAACAGGCTGATGATGATGACCTCAAAGCAGCAATGTACTGCATAGTGCCTGTCATTTTCAACTGTTGTCAGACTTTCACTAGATAGATAATATGGGTGCTGGTCTTATAAGCCAACTTTCTGTGATACTGTGCTGCTTTCGATCCTCTTTTTCTTATCCTATAGTAGTATGGCTCATCGGCTCCTTTAACTGGACCTAACGACTGCTATCAGAGATAACGACCGAGACCCACTGCTTAACGTGCCTTCCTAAGCATGGAGGAGGCTTTTGGCTCACTGAACTGTGAATGTGGCACAACAGTTACGCAACACGTCATGCGTCGAACGTTGCCTGGTAAATACGAGGCTTTAAGCAACATGGATGTCCATTATACTTACCCTTGTCCCTCGATCCTTGAGTCAAGATCGATACTTAATTCGTTTGGAGTTTGGAAAATGCTATTCGAAGAAGAGGCCAAGACTGCAAGGCAATGCAAGACATTGCATTGGTTACACTGTACTTTTTTATTATTATTTATATTTTGTATTTGATAACGTATACTTCTGTACCTACTTTATTGTATGATGTATATTTCTATTATTTTTTTCCTCTTTTTTGGTTCTCAGAGGATCAAGTAAATGTAGATGAAGTATGCGAAGACTTGTAAATGGTGTTGAGTTAATTAATTTATTGTTTTTTTCACTGTATGTTTTCCAAATAATAAAAAATGAATAAATAAAATATTTGCATGATGTTTGTATATTATAGGCTGGAGACTCTCTGCAAGCTGTGGTCGGGGCACGCGGCGCCCGTGATGTGCCTCGCGCTGGGGCGGAACGCGGCCGGCGGGGGGGGGGAACTGCTCGCCACCGGCTCCAAGGACCACTACGTCAGGACCTTGGACATCATGCCGCAGGATTCAGGTACGATATGGATACAGAAAACTGTTCACCACCACCTCGTATTGTCACTCTTTACTTTCATTTTGTGTGTTCGTTCGTCATTAATTTAAAGATAAATATTTGTATCTGGTCTGGGTGTCTTTCTATGTATAATATTACGAACAAAAAGTTGAATTTGTAGTATATCCGTTGTCTAGTACCCATAGTACAAGCCTAGTGCTTAGTTTGGGGGCTAGATTGCGCTGTGTGCAATGTAGTGAAATATTTATTTATATATTTTACATGCGATAATGTCAAATTAACCAACGGTCGCTTTACCAGGCCACTAACATCCGAGCGATGTTCCCGGTTGCATTCCTCTCGGGAGCCTGGGGTCCGCTTTCTGCACTTATTCTCCATTTAGCACGACCTTCAGCATCACGTGTGAAGCTATTTGCACGCATATCACCCTACACGACATCGATTCCACCACTTCTTGGGTCTTCCTAATTCGCTGCGGCCTGGCGGAACCGCCATAGCAAAACATTGTAATACCGCGTACTGTACACGCTTTGATTTAATTTTACACCTAACCGACAAACACGTTAGTCTACCGACTAAACCCCCAATATGTTCCGAACGCATGTCGAGTGGATCGATGTCGGCCTAGTAGACCCTAGAAACCCCGACTTTTATTTCGAAGGTTACGGTTTGGAATCCTGACTGACCGCACACCAATATTATGTCTTTGTCTTTGACAAAAAAATATGTGCGCTTAACATCGCTGATCGTGATCGTTCATAGGGCTAATTGCGGAAACTGACAGTTAAAATGTAGCGTTATGTTCGGTATGCAGGCGGTTGGGAAGGCAGCAACCGCCGTCTGTTGGAGCCGCCGCACTACGACGGCGTGCAGGCGCTGGCGCTGGCGGAGGGCGGCGCCGCCGTCTACTCCGCCTCCCGCGACACCAGCCTCAAGAGGTGGAGTCTCGTAGACAACTGTCTCACGCATGTCAGTATACCAGTATTGTACACGATTAACTCTACCTAGATGCTCGTTTCTTTGGATAATAGTGCAAAAACGCTGAAAGTTCGTAGCTGATCTGAATCAACACATCGGCTACTGAACACTGTTTCTTCCTAAACACTAGTGTTGCCGGATAATCGATCGTGTATCGATTATTAATCGATTCTCCTAAGTACATATAAATAATCTAACAAATCGATCTAGTATCGATTCTATCGATATAGTCGATTGGATCGAGACTATCGATTCTTATATTTATACCAATAAAATCGATTATAATTGCTGATTCTGATAATTAAATTGATTATATCGATAGGGAGAAGCAAAACAATAGAATCGAGAAAATCGATTAAATTGATTAAATATCAAGGTATCGATTTAATCGATTGTATCGATTAATTTGATAAATTCGATTGTGTCGATAGTATCGATTTTATCTATGATATTGTTCTATACTCCCCAATGATACTATCGATATAATCAGAATCAGAGAGTATAATCGTTTTTATTGGTATAAATATAAGAATCGATAGTATCGATTCAATCGATTATATCAATGTAATCGATACTATATCGATTTGTTAGATTATTTAGGTACCTAATAATCGATTATCCGGCAACACTGCTAAACACAGGCTTGGACAAGTCAAGTGTCAAATATCTTGCAACTTATGTAACTATAAGAGTCTTGGCGGGAACTCCTTGAGGAGATGTGGTGCTAAATTTTCATTTTTGTGAAACCTAGTTCATATGCGTGCAAATTGTTTAATTTCGGGGGCATATTAATCAATTTAGTTTCGTGAAGGTGTACAAGTGGAATGAAAGTGAAAATCGGTGCAAAACATTGACTTAGTGTTGTCTCCAAGGCTCCGTGAAGATTGTTTGTAAATGGCCGCCGCGTTTACAAATGATTCCCTAGACTTGACTTTAACTATGACGACTTGACTGTTTCGATGCAAATAACTTGCATAATAAATTTGAATACATGACACTGGCTAATTTCCTAATGGCCATAATCGGTTCACAACCGATAAGAAATAAATAAAAAATGTAACTATAACGTAGCGATTTCCGACCTCAATGAATGTGACCGACCGAATCAGTTTCGGTATAAACGAAGAGCGTCGCAATTCGCCAAAAGCTAGGTGACCTGTGGATAAAGAAACTCGAGTCGGTTTTTTGGCGGGAGCTCGTCGAGGAGATGTGGTGCTAAATTTTCATTTTTGTGAAACCTAGTTCAAATGTGTGCAAATTGTTTAATTTCGGAGGTATATTAATCAATTTAGTTTAGTGAAGGTGTACAAGTGGAATGAAAGTGAAAATCGGTGCAAAACATTGACACAGTGTTGTCTCCAAAGCTCCGTGAAGAATGTTTGTAAACGGCCGCCGTGTTTACAAATGATTTCCTAGACTCGACTTTAACTACGACGACTTAACTGTTTCGATGCAAATAACTCGCATAATATAAATACTTGACACTGGCTAATTTCCTAATGGCCATAATCGGTTCACAACCGATAAGAAATAAAAAGCAACTCGTGTCGTATGCAGAGTGTAATGAACGCGCACAAGGGATGGGTGACGGGCGTGTGCCTCTCGCCGCGAGGTGCGGGCGTGGTGTCGGTGGGGCGCGACGCCACGCTGCGGGCGTGGGACGGCGCGCTGCGGCCGCGCGCCGCCACCCGCCTGCCCGACGCGGCGCACGCGCTCGCCGCGCACCAAGACCTGCTCTACACGGCGGGCAAGTCAGTATATACATACATATGTACCACATGTACCTATATTCCTGTGTGTCACCACATATACATGTTCCGCGGAAGTACCAAGCTTCTTCTCAGACCCCTTTTCTATGTATTCGGACACTACGAGACTTCACACACGATGCCATAACTGAACCCGGACGGCGCCGAGTGCAGCGGCCCCATACCGTAAGGTGGGTAAACAGAGGTGGTATATCGTAAACATGATAGATTAAACTTAGAAATATTTTTAGCAAGGAATCATATATCCTAAATGTATGAGATATGGCCGAAGAATTATAACATGACACGTGATTTCTGTGTCGCTCAGTGGTTAGAGCAGTCTCCTGGTTAGTGAAAGGACGCGGGTTCGAATCCTGTTATGAGGATTTTTTCGAAATATTTTTAAGTTTAAAAATTCCTTAAGCAATAAAAACAAAAAGAAATACATGATAGATTAGTTTTGACGTAGGGTTGTCCTCACACGATGCCGGCAGTCTGCGATGATGGGCATCGTTGACATGCCGTCGTCGGCTTTATACCGAGCCGTCAAAAGCTAAAGCGAGCCGTCAAATAGCCGCGGGCAAAGTAGCCAGGTGAAGTGTGGAGCCGGGATTGCAGTAAAAAAAAAGGGTTATAAAGAATTGTAAACCTCTTTTAAACCTATTTTCTGGTTATAAAAATTGACAGAATTAAACGCGTATAGTGCGTCACGAAAGATGAGACGTGAAAACCCACGTGTTTGGAAAGAGCATCGGAAGTACTGTACCTGGGCAGATTCTCCACTACTGACGCTAGTCATGTCTCATCTTTCATGGCACTTATTGTTTCAGTGACTTTTAATGTAAATTAGGTAAGTCAATGTATTTATTTGTTTGACCCACGTTTTAAATGAAAGGAAGAAGGTAGTCTGTCTCTCCACGTCTGCTCATCAACCGAGCGATGTTGCCGGTTGCTTTCCCCCCGGGAGCCCGGGGTCATTGTCTGTACGTAATTAACAGTGGAGTGTGTTGCAGCGGCGGTGACGTGCGGGCGTGGCGCGTCGTGGAGCAGTGAGCGTGACACTCGCAGGTGCATACCGCTATAATATACCGACCGACACGACCATTTACTGCACTATACCATGACATTGTAGGGGGATATGGATATCTTTTGCCGGGATAATACTGGTGGTAACAAATTTTACTCAAAAAAAAAATTGATTTGAACATTTTTGAATTTACTGCATACCCGGATATCGTACGGGTTAAATTCGAAAATATCATTCTGCTTTTAAATCATCAATACCTAGGCTATTGCTAGGCACCAATTGCTAGGTTCAAATTCGCGCCTGGCGTTGTGGTTTCTTCTGAAGCCACAACCTATGCCGAGGCAGATCCTAATTGGCAGCAAGCAACCAGCTCCTTGGACTTTTTTTATTCGTGTTCTTTTTTCATTTTATAATGTTGTTCTTTCTTTTGTGTGTTTATTTGTCAATAAATCTTTTCTATTTTTCTAATAAACTATCAAAACCTAAATAAATTTTGTTTAAAGAAATATTCAATTTGGGTAAAATTTTATATCTGAAGTACCTACTAAAACGCGACTCAAAATTAAAAGGCTACTTAATCAGTTAAGCAGCTCTTAAACTCAATTATTTATGTAGCTCTTAAATTTTAAGTGTTTTTTTTTAGTATTTGGCCGTAAAAATACTTTTCCTGCAAAAGGTTTTCAGCCCTCATAGTCACCTAACCCCTCATTCGTAGATCATCACGCTAGGTACCATAAATATTATAGCGAATTAAAAAAACTGCATGAATTGGCCCGGGTAGCTCTCTTCTACAAATTATAAATGCTTAAGCTACTTGCTTATTATTAACTAGCTGCGACCCGCGGTTTCACCCGCAGAAGTGAAAACGCGGGCGCGGGCGCGGGCGGCCGAGCGGTTCTCGAGCGGTTACACTTTTTTGTTCATTATTTGGGTTCTACTAATTGGATTTCGATGCAAAGTATACCACGACCTTCCTCGAAAATAGAACTATCCAATATTGAAAATCAGATTTCAATCGGATAAGTAGTTTTTAATTGTTTATGGAACCGACAGATAAACAGAGAAACAGACAGACAGACATGAATTTTAAAAGTTATATAATTTTGTTCTACTACTTTTTCTAAACCAACTTTTTTTTTTAATTTACTTCCAAGTACAGACTTTTGTCCTCTCTTTCTTTATTATAAGTATAGAAAACTGGAGTGGTTTTAAGGATTAGTAGTATCGAGTTACATGAAGCTTTAGAGTTACTTAGAATTTCATTCTCAGTTTTAAGTCTCTCTGTTCTAAGTCCCTGGGATATCATCCAGCAGGGGGACTTAGGACTTATGGCCTAAGTCCACTTAGTCCCCAGTTAATATACACTTGAATAGTAGACATTTTTAAGTGTACACTGTTTTTGTTTTCAATCCATTAATTCCATTTATTTTGAACTCTTTCTAGGTATTTAGATGTCACAATAGATCTTATCAGTAAAATGTTACGTCCTTTAAGCTCACTATAATAGTTATAAAGGCTTATTAAAAATACATTGCATTTGGTACCACCCTGCAAACCAAACGCAATATTTTTTCAATAACTCTGTTTGTTATAATCAAGGTAAAATCTATTTACTGTTTGTAGAGTTACCCTCTTACTTATAAACGATGAATAACAGATGACCAAGTTATGTGACGCTTGTCTCTGTCTGTCGACTTTAAAACTTCATGTCACAGTAAAAGACAAACGATACATAGTTATGCAGCTGCTAACCAGCGTTTATAAGTAAGGGGGTTAGTGTCTAAGTCAAGTTAGATGCCTTAGGGCTACCTTAAAACTCTAGCTCTAACTCCTTTACTTACAAAATATTATTTACACATGACTAAGTTATGTGACGTTTGTCTCTGTCTGTAAACTTTGTAATTTCATGTCACAGTAAAAGACAAACGATGCAGAGTCATGCAGCGCATTAATTAGCGTTTATAAGTAAGGGGGTAAGTGAGCCACACCACTTTTCGAAAAAAAAAAAAAAAGCCAACAGTTAGAAAGCAAATCAAATCCAATATTTATGCTGCGCCCCGTGGTTTCACCCGCGTAAGTCCCGATATTCAACTTTCATAAGAACCTTCTCCTGATCAAAACGTTTACAATAAAAAAATAATTATCGAAATCGGTCCAGGCGTTCAGGCGTGATGCCACGTGAAATAGGGATTCATTTTTATTATAAGAAAATATATGAAACTTACTAAAAAATTCCCAATAGAAATCGATTCCACGCACTAAGCACTAAGATTTTCAAAGCAAATATCACTGTAAGTGACAACTGACTGACTGTGTGACTGTCTGTGACTGTATTATCACTCCAAGTGTAGGAAACACTTTAAGAAATAAATTTAAAAAATCACTGTGTATGCTTTTGTGACTGCACTGTGTCAGCTTAAAGAAACGATAAGCATCGCCGTCGCTGCTTCACTCTACGCACGGTTTTGAGGTGAAATTTTAATTGAAACAGCGAGGTTAAATGTTACACTACTAGTGTTACATTTAGCCTCATTTCTGCGTATTCACAAACACTAACACGGCTTTTATTATATTTCAATAAACATTCTTTAGACGCAGAGACGCGAGTTCAAATCTCATCGCGAGTGAATTTTCGAAGATGAATTTTTCCTTTAAAATATTTCTACGAGACATGCTCAAGGCGAGCAATAAAACAAATTACGAAATATTTAAGAAAAAGGGCGACATCTCTTGGCGAATGTGTTAACTGTAAAGTTAATCAATAGCACAGATAAATCACTGGAAAGTGACCCTGTAGATGGCGTCTCAATCGAGCCTTAGTCGAAAAACAGTAGACAGGGAAAACATTCATATTCTTAAATTCGCCGCTCGAGATGGGGACTCGTGTGGTCTAGTTGGTTAAAACATTATTTATATTAATTAGCTTGTGTGCGTACTTGTTTTTCATGATATTTACTACTAATGTTAGCTTTGCCTGCGTACCTTTGACTTATAACGCAGAAGGTTGCGGGTTCGATTCCCGAAAGTTCGAATTGATGTGTTATATGTTTATTCCCTGTATATCCAAAATTTCATTTTAACATAATTGCAATTGCAAACAATACACCCAAAATAAAACTATAAACTTGCAACTGGACGGCAATTGAAATTTTATTGACGCAAAAATGTATGGAAAGCGGTATTCCAAAAAGAAAATTTAATCGATAAATCATCATCATCATCTTTAGCCTGTTGCAGTCCACTGCTGGACATAGGCACCTCCAACTGCACGCGACCTGGATCTATTTCAAATTGATAAATATCAAATATTATTTGTCAAAATTTAAAATTAAAGATTTTTTGCAATGAAATTTTGGATACTTAATTTAAAAACGCGAATAGTCTAACTGATTGTTATTATGAGTCATAAATACTTTTGTAACTAATATATTAATAAAATAATATTCTGTTTAATTTTGTCTTAGGTTTAAGCCAATATTAATATGTACCGGGTTTTACCCGCGTTTTATTTAAAAACGGCATTATTACAAAAGTACCGAGCTTTCGCTAACTTTACAGTTAGCTTTTTCACATCTCAGTCAACCTCGAAAAAGCTAACTGCAAAGTTAGCTACCCGTTGAATTTTGTGTTTTCAAATTCTGTTTTTATTTGCAACAATTTTGCAATGCCGATCCTATTGCAGACGTCTCGGGTCAGCATTGCAACAATCTGATAAAGAAATAAACAGCGCGATTAAAACCGCAAAATGCGTTCACTTTTTAAACTCACACGATTTCACACGGTTATATTTAAATTTATAAAAAGTGCATAAACGCGATCGCGATCCGAGTTTTTATAAAAATCGTGTAATGAGTTTTTTTTTCAATTTCAAAATCTCGCGAGAGCAGATGACAAAATCTAATATGTTATTTGTGCAAATGTTCCAGTGACGGACGGATACGATGCTGGCGTATCCGCAAACCGAGATGACAGTTGGGTCCGCTCGTGGCGAGCGAGGCCAGCCGCCAGCGCGCGCGTCGCGCCTGGAGGTGACATAATATGTATCCACAGCTACACACACACACACACACACACACACACCTACTGAGTGGTCTACTGCAGCGCGAGCGCCCTCTACCGGGGTTACCAGTATCACTCTAACAAGCCATGGCCAATGAAAACATTTTGGTTATAATAAAATTATTATTGCGGTAGCAAGCTACGAATCATCGCGAATGTTTAGTTTATTATATAATTAGACCTACCGGTCTAGATTGCGTTTTTAGATAATCTTGGTTTTAAATGACTTTGACGTTTTATCTGGAAGTCGGTACCGTGGCAGGGATGTACTTTTTTGTAGAAAGAACGTACGGGCGGACGCTGACATGACGGTTCGACGTATTTAAAGTGATCAACACACGGGACGCCTGGCAGATGTGAAACATCGAAATTGTTTTCATATAGCGTGGCGATGCATCGCCACGGGCTGTATCGCCATGCCTACAACCAGGTTTACCCTCGCGTATAGATGTTTCACACCAAAAAGTACGTCCCTGCCAACGGATATGGCGCGGTCAAGCATAACTCATACTTTAACCGTTGATTACATTATACAATTTGCAGAGACTGCATCCGTAATGACTATTTCCTATTCTATGGCTGTCTCCTTTAACTGTCTTGCTCTCTCATAAGTCTCTACATATGTCTCTGTCCCTCTCTAAAGTCACTACCGAGGATCTTGCAAATTGGATAGTGAAATCGACGGTTCACCCAATTATACTGCTTTTTATTTCGATTAAAGATTGGCTAAAGTCGATTCCAGTCTTAGTAATAAAAAGAACAGTCGAGGTTATAAATGCAGTAGCAATCTCTTCAAACTTCCGAATTTATTCATTTATAGACTACAATCTCTTATTGATTCAAACTGAACGAAATTAACACAATCTTTCGGAGTAAATCATAGAAAGTATGTGCGACAATAACTATAATATGTGGTACTGCATTTATGAACCTCGATTGTACAAATCTATTAAATAAATCTTAACCCTCAAGCAATAATGCGTAGAGAAACATAAATGTATATAAAATCATTTAGATTGTGTATTTGGTTATGGAATAAATGTTTTTTTTAGATAAAACAAAATTGATCTCGGAATTTAAATGAAATCGATAGTAGATGATTAGAATTTATTATTTTTTAATGAATTTACCACTTTCTTATTTTACATTTTTAGTCTAATTTCGTCAATTATTATAGAAATCATTGACATCAACTTGAAAGACAGATTTAAGACTTGTACTGTATACCTACCTAACTTTATTAGCTAAGAAAGTACCAACATTAATTTGTATGTTTTATGTTGCTCAAAAATATGTAACTTTAATACTGCCCGAAATAAAAAATCGTTTCAGTGCCAACCTCTGGAATGCCAATTTATCTTTTTTCCCTATTATTATTATGTGGAGATAGGCTTCGTCAATCAAAAAGCATATTTTTTCATATCTACATCTTTCCTGGGGCTCGATTCGGTAAGGACATAGCATGCGGAATGCCGCGAAATCAGGCGACGTGCAGGAGATGACGTTAATTCGTATTCTGTAAATGTTATTTTACTTAATTACTACTCAATTAGTTAAGTAGCCTTCAAAATGAAGGACTACTTAATTATTTAAATAGCTCCCCTTGTTACTCAGCCAATCAGTATTTAAAAAAGTTGTAGAATAGCTATTATGTTTACTCCTGCAACAAATCGACTTATGCAATGCTCGTGCATCCCGCCTGCTTGTCGCATGCTATGTTTTTACAGAATCCGGCCACTGGGTGTTATTCGCGTATTGTTGTTTTTAAAAGTCTCTTACGTCGACATTTCGACCCGGGAAAAATGTAAATATGAGTACAAATCGTGTATGTTTAAAAAGTTTCTCTTTTTTATTTAAATTTTGGCATGTGGCATTTCAGCAGCCGGTATGCCTCACGCATGGCAATGGAATAGAAAGTATTTTTTGTGTGGACCATATTTTTAATAAATTTATATTAGTAGACGCATGAAAGACAAAAAATAAACTCAGTATACTATGATAAACGGCCTTAGCTTAACACGCCTGTGATCAAACGTAACCTTGTTATTTTATCAAGATTAGAAATTATGAATTATTATTATTTTAATTTCATTTATACCATTTAGAAAGTAATAAAATATGAAAATCAAAACTAAGTAGTGAGTATTCTATTAAATTACGCATAATATTAAATCCATACCTACTAAGATAGAAGAAATTGAGCCAGTCTCGCTTCCCAATACAAATGTATAATTCCCCTGTTTTTTTTCTCAATATTTCTTCCAGAGCTTTTGTTTTAAATAAATGGTTCGTTGTACGCATACCCGACCTTTGTTTTTAATATTGGAAATTCCAAATTCTGGTTAATCAGACTTTGGAAGTAAAAGTAATTGAATTTGGAAGAATATTAGAATTTTCAAAATTGCATTTGTAACAAGGGAGTAGATACGTTTGTATGGAAGAGCGCAAGCCCTGCTAAGCTCCTAAAATAAAATATTATTTCTATATTTTTTTTCTAAATCAAAAATATGTTAGAAACGAGAGTTGTGAAACAGAATAAAAAACAATTCTTATTCGATTTAATGTGCTAGAATTAATTCAATACCTAATCAATTATTAATGATAAGTAAAATAAAATATGGTTACCTATTTTATTTTACTTCAACATAGCCCAAGTTCATCCATAGATTTGTTAATATTTTATCCACTCTGGTGGTTGTTCTTAGCTGCATTTTATAGAGCAGACAGGGATAATGGCCGGCTTGGTGTCCACTTTATAGTTTGCGAGTAAAATAGTTATCGAAAATGGCTTCTACAATATTATATAGAAATTTTAACTTTTCACCAAACACAGAAAGCGCGTGTTTTTTTTAATATTTTTGGTGAGTTAGGACCTTTTTACATTCCTATACTACGGGTAGTTCAGACATCACATTAGTTTTAGAGAAAAACTTAACCGACTTCTAAAAAAGAAGGAGCATATCTATTGAGATGTATGTTACCGGATTGCTCCGCCGTCTGAGGTCCGAATCGTGATGATTATTTTCTATTAGAAAGATATTAGCTTATAGTTCGTTCCCTTTAATTTATAGGTACCATTTTTATTTTTTACACGATCATAAATCCCTTGTGTGGATTTAAAAACTTCGATTTTAGTTTCAGACCCTTTTCTTTTCTGCTCATTCGGACAGAATTCCCTATTCTACTTAGCTAATATTCTAATAATATTATAATATTTTAGCTGAGTTGAGTAGATATGGTATGGATCCATATGGAATTCTGTGGGAAGTTTTTGCCCACTCAGGATCTAAACATATACTTTTTAATTTAAAACTAAAGACGATCGAAATGTATTCTAGAATATTTTACCAATGAGTGAATGGCTATGAAATCGTGTTTTTACTACAGATCTTTATTTTTGTTATTATAAACTAACGCTCAGTATTATTTTAATGCAATAGTTTTAAGAAATGATTGTTTTGCAAGTCCGAGCTGCTTTAGTTAGCTTGTTTTTAGGGCCTAAATGAACAATGTTTTTATGTAACGGATAATAATTTTAAGTGAACCGTTTAATATAACAATCAGACATGTGTATTATTTCTAAAACAGCGATTATACGAGCAATTTTTAGATAATTATTAGGTATATTGTCATCAATTCTTATTAAGATTCATTTTGCTCAGCGTTCGCTCGCTTACACACGTTACCTAACATAACCTAAAACAACTTTTTTAGAATGGTTTCTGTCAATATAGAGCTATAGTCTTGTGATATAGTTTATTAGCTATAGACGCGTTTGTAACTTGTTATAAGTACGTCCAAACATTCCCTATTAAGCGCTACTTCTTAAAATTGCTCGTATGAACGTTACCGAACGAAGCTAGCAAGCTACGAATGAAAAAGCTTTATTAACACAAAGATATTAATTAATAATGTTATGAATATGTAGATTTTATTGTACTACACTTATATTAATAATGCGGAAGTTTGTGAGTATGGTAACGACGACTCAGCTTAGAAAAGTAGTAGTAGAGAATAATCGTATGTGCCTGTGAAATATATATATTCATACATATTAATAAAAAACGGGATATTTACCATCTTTTCATGTGTCTTTACGGAGCACGATATTGCGCTATAGTGGTAACAAACGAACATGGCAAATATCCCGTTTTTAAATAATATTTGTAGTATTTATACATAGTTGTAATGGACTATCGAACACTTCTCTACTCATACAATTTTCCATTCAAATTTCAATTCGAAAACAGTTCTTCGTTGTTTTTGCCAACATTATTTCCCCACTAGAGAGAAATGGGTTTTTTCCATCGGTCCCCAGTGGGGACGTTTAGGGTGGGAAATAATGGGAGTAACAGGTGTCCCACTATGTGTGTCCTACAGTTTGAATAACTAAAAGCCGAATAGAAATCGGTTCAGTAATTTCTTAAACCAGCTAGTTCAGTATAACAAGCAATACACAGCTTAAAGCTCTCTAACACGTTATCAGTTCTTATATAAAATTTATAGGTAAATCGACCAAAATTATATAATTATTACGCACTAGTGTTTTATGTTAGGATTTGTGTTGTCAATTTAATTATGTACATTTTAGTGAATGATTGGTATGAAATGTTTATACGAAAATACATTTTAATTAAACTAAACTTTTTTCTTTTATTTATTTGGTTTGTCCTAAATCAATGTTTAAAAATTCATTTGCGTCTTTACTTACACTATTAAAAAGTTATGCTAAGATCATCCTGCTATCCTACTAATATTATAAATGTGAAAGTGTGTATTTGGATGTTTGTTACTCAATTACACAAAAACTACTAAACCGATTGTGATGAAACTTGGAATATAAAATAAATAAATAAATAAATCCTGTGACCAACACACAGCGCCATCTAGCCCCGTGGTAAGCTGCTAAGCTTGTGTTACGGTGACTAAACAACGGATATACTACTTATATTTATTTTTCTTTTGTAAATACATACATATTATACATAGAAATACGCCCAGACCAGATACAAATATTTATTTTTAAGCATAAATATTTGCACCCAGCGGGAATCGAACCCGCAACCTTCTGCATTGCAGCCAAGCGTTCGCCCGACGCGCCACAGAGGTCGTCGAATCGGAAATCGATTCGGAAGTCAGAATATAGGTAGCTGGATACCGGGAATAACACATAGGCTACTTTTTATCCTGATATTCCCGAGGGAACGGGACTTACGCTGGTAAAACCGCGGGGCGCAGCTAGTTAAAAATAAAACGACTAAATATAATTCTGAATAATTTATTCAAAAAATACTCATAATCCTAATTAGTACTTATGTTTAGAATGTTTGTGTTTCCTGTGGTGGTGTGTGGGGGGCGTGGCCGGCGAGCGGCGCCGCCTCTCGCGTTCTCTCTCTCGCTCGCGCTCCCTGTCGCGCTCCTTCTCGCGTTCTCTTTCCTTCTCCCGCTCACGAGACCGGGAGCGAGATCGCGATTTACTGTATGGAAATTTCGTTTAATTATGTATACATAAATAGATTACCGCTTTATAGTACCAAAAACACGAGTAACACAGATAAACTAAAATGGCACAATGGGCGGCCTTTTCGAATAGATGTGATGAAAAGAAAGTAACTTACGCATGTCTAGAACGCTTCGGTGGCGGCGATAAGGTCGCTTCTCTCGATTTCTTTGACTTCTTCGATGATGTCCTGCCATAGACATAGATAATATTTAGAGGAACTTATACTTATTGTTGATATAAGGCCCCTATACGAGCTAAACTGAAAATCCCTGTCAATCCCTGTCGGATTCATCGAAGATTGATGTTTTTTTTCTGATGCAATGTTTTACAATATTTTCTTATTTAGCGTTTGTAAATGACATTGTTTCCTACATTTTGGTGTAGGGGGGGGGGCAATTGTATGGGTTTTTATGCCTGAAATAAATGATATGATTTACTATTTCGAGCTCAAAATAAGAAAATACAGCATCTTACCAAAATATCTCCAAATGGTTTCCTAACTTATGGTTTTTTTTGTGATAATGTTTTAATTTACAATCGTCAAGATAAACATTTATATTATGTGCAATGATCATATGATTCACATTGTCGCATATTTAAATATAATATAAATAAACTCTGTGACCAACACACAGCGCCATCTAGCCCCATGGTAAGCTGTTAAGCTTGTATTACGGTGACTAGACAACGGATATATTACATATAGTTATTTTTCTTTTGTAAATACATACATATACATAGAAAACATTTAGGGCTATAGTGGAAAGGGAGCAATATTCTATCATAATATTATTGATATGATAATAGAATATTGTCTAGTACCCATAGTACAAGCCTCGTGCTTAGTTTGGGGCTAGATTGCATTGTGTGTATTCATGCAATATTTACAACTAGCTGCGCCCCGCGGTTTCACCCGCAGAAGTGAAAACGCGTTATCACGGGCGCGGGCGGCCGAGCGGTTCTCGAGCGGTTGCACTTTTTCGTTCATTACTCGGGTTCTACTAATTGAATTTCGATGCAAGTATACCATGACCTTCCTCGAAAATAGAACTATCCAATATTGAAAACAGATTTCAATCGGATAAGTAGTTTTTAATTGTATAAGGAACCGACAGATGAACGGACAAACAAACCTACATGAATTTTAAAAAATATATAATTTTGTACTACTACTTTTTCTAAGCCCTCTAGATAACTTTTTTTTTTAATTTACTTCCAAGTACAGACTTTTTGTCCTCTCTTCCTTGTATAATAAGTATATAGATAGAATAGAAGATACGTACGAGTAAGTATCATCATCGGGTGATCGTTTCCTCAAGTCGGGAGATTCTTGTATCTCTTCATTCATTTCTTTTAGTCCACGGAGAGCCTGAACAGAGATAGTTACAGTCATTGATCACAACCTTAAACAGCGAATAGGAATTTTGGCAGGAACGCGTTGAGGAGTTGTGTTGCTAAATTTTCATTTTTGTGACACCTAGTTCAAACGCGTGTAAATTGTTTAATTTCGGGAGCATATTAATCTATTTAGTTTCGTGAAGCTGTACATGTTTAATGAAAGTGAAAATCAGTGAAAAACATGAACTTTAGCGTTGTTTCCAAAGCTCGCGTGAACCATCATCGTAAAGAGCCACCATTTACAATGACTTCCTTGACTTGACTTTTACTACGATGACTTGACTGTTTTGATACAAATTGCAATTAACTTGCAAAAATTATTAATACTTAACACTGGCTACTTTCCAAATGGCTATAATCGGTTCACAACCTAAAAAAATATATAGCGAAAAATATATACATTAGAAGAAAGACAGTGGTAAACATCCACTGCGGTAACGTTACCATAAATTCTGTAATGCTTTTCAAGTTATAATCGTCATTCATTGACTAAATTTAGCGCCCCCAACAATGCTTATTTTTTTACGCAACAATATTGTCAGCGCTGCAGCGGCTTTTTATATATATTTCGCGTAAAAGATAATGAGCGTCTCCTCCTCGCTTCTTGCACCTCATTACTGAGGGTCGTGAGTCATCGCTGGATCACTTTTTCTGACATAGAGCTGGAGCTCTATGTCACGTACGTGGTCAGTTTTGTTACCTTCTTGATAAGTTTGTTTCTGTAATGCTGCAGATGGTGCGCGCAGGTGTTCCCAGCACCTGCCTCCAGCTCTATGTCACGTACAGACGTGGTCAGTTTTGTTACCTTCTTGATAAGTTTGTTTCTGTAATGCTGCAGATGGTGCGCGCAGGTGTTCCCAGCACCTGCCTCCAGCTCTATGTCACGTACAGACGTGGTCAGTTTTGTTACCTTCTTGATAAGTTTGTTTCTGTAATGCTGCAGATGGTGCGCGCAGGTGTTCCCAGCACCTGCCTCCAGCTCTATGTCACGTACAGACGTGGTCAGTTTTGTTACCTTCTTGATAAGTTTGTTTCTGTAATGCTGCAGATGGTGCGCGCAGGTGTTCCCAGCACCTGCCTCCAGCTCGTCGGCGTAGTGCAACACTCGCACCTCGATGTCGCGTAGCACGGAGCGAGGCAGCAGGCGCTCTGAGCTCGAGCTGTACACATTGATCAAAAAGGCTACTTACACAAGTACGATATTGCGGTATGCACCTATGTGCGGTATTGCACCTATGTGCGGTATTGCACCTTGTGGGTGCCACATTGAGGCACTGTGTCCTGTCAATGCCGCACAGAGGTGAAATATTGCAATACCCCAACTTTGTGGGAGTAGCTTAACACTGAACAACTAGCAACCCTGAGGGTGCCGTACTCATATACATCGCCACAGAACTCTTGGTGGTGGGTCTGTAGTTGCTGGCCAACAATTAAATACCCAATGGGTGTCTTTCTATGTATAATATGTATGTATTTACAAAAAAAAGTATAATATGTAGTATATCCGTTGTCTAGTACACATAGTACAAGCCTAAGTGCTTAGTTTGGGGCTAGATTGCGATGTGTGTAATGTCGTGCAATATTTATTTTATTTATTTAATTGTATGGACGCACATTACACCCAGAGGCCTAGTTACATATTTTTATTAAATAAGTGTATTGTATATTTTGTCATTTTTAACTTTGTTTTGTTTTGCCATTTCCCTAAATTTAGGCAACAAAGACAGATTTTTGCCAAATTTCATGAACGGGAAGTTTTAGAGTAAAAATACAAAGAATAATATAGTTTATGAGTATTTGTATTACCTATCATGCGAGGTGGGCGTGTCTTGCGGCGTGCGTGGCGGCGGCGGAGGCGCGGGCGCGGGCGCGGGCGGCGGCGCGGGCATGGCGCCCGGCTCCTCCACACTCTCCCACCGCGACGGTATGAACGCGCCGCCGCCGCCCGCGCCTCCGCCCGGTTCTGAAGGCGCCTCTAGCGGGATTCCGTCGATGTCTTCTTCCACTAAAAGAACAGGTTATTAAGGAACCTCATCAATTTCACAGTAAAGAGTAAATAATACGAGTACAATCATGGAGAAAATAAATTATTAAAGATAGACATACCGTCGTCGTCGGTTCCTAATGTTTCTGAAACTGAATAACGATCAAACTGACGATAGCGTTATTTTTCAAATTATTGAAACCATAATAGTGCTAACGATAGATAAATTGTCAACAGACGCCGACGACGGGTAGTCCAGTGATCATTTTTCAACCTGACTATGAAACCCTTAAAATTGAGTAACCTCGTATGTCTGGTCTTGTGCCTAAGATAAATAAATTTAGGTTATTTAAGAATATATTTAGCCACTAACATAAGTATTTTTTATATACAAACCTGTACCTGACATCTTTTGGTTCCGGGACCAGGATTTTATTATAGACTTTAACTAAAATTTAGGAACGAAATGCAGACCGCAGGCCCCCGAGAGGAATGCAACTGCGAACATTGCTTGGATGATGATAATGATGAGGATATTTTGAAAATCTTTACTTAGCATAGACTAAAAGATTCCTGGAGCTATATACCTGGCACTTCTTCAATCAGAATTCTATTATAGACTTTGACTAGACATAGACTTAAATTTACAGAATCTATCACATATCGGTAAAAAACTTTGTCTTCAGAACTTGCTTCCATCTTTGCTTGAATCAGTTCTTCCACAAGTCCTGTAGCTACACATTCCTGACACTTCATCCTTAGTGGAAGCTTACAGTTGGTGCCGTGACCAGGAAATTATTTATTATGGACTTCGACTTGACATAGACTAAAAGTCATGCGATCAATTACATATCGATAGGTGACTTCGTTTTCTAGCCTGACTTCTTTACTCCAGATAGGCTTCTACAAATTCTGTAGCTGCATACCTGGCACTCCATCGATGTCCTCAGCCTGTGGAGATATGTTCCGTGTGGCAGCTAGCCGGCGCAAGGCTGCCCCGTCAAGCGGGCCTCGGGCTCCGCCCTCCCACGACTCCTCGGAGGCTGAAGAATGAGCCGGGGACGCCGCTGTCGGCTCTATAGCGGTCATCGGCTCGTCCTGTTTATAAATAGATATTTGAAATTTTGGGTAAATCTATTTCTTATTTGAGGGACTCATTTGATTCCTTGTAATCAATCTTTTGCAGGCCCTCCGTCCGCCCGCCGCGACGTTACCTTATCATGTCCCAACAAGACGTCGTTGAGATGCAGCAGGAAGTCGGTGGGGTAGACGGCCCAGTCGGCCCAGGCCTGCAGCGTGCGCGTGACGCGCGCGCGCAGCCCCTCGCCCGCCAGCCGCGACGCCGCGCCGCGCCACGCCACGTGGCACGCGCGCATTATCTCCACCAGGCGTCCTTGGATTCTGGGGGACAAGAGGAAACGATTATTTTAAACTCACAAGACGTCTGTTCATTATTATTATTAAAACGTCGGGTCTGTCTGCACCACGGCCGCTGTAATATGTATTTTAAATTTAAAAATGTGTACAAACGCGATCTAAGCCCGAAGTTTTTAAAATAATTGTTATTATCAATATTTGTATGAAAAAGAAAAAACATTTCACAACAGATACCACTTTGATACTTATCGAAGAATTTACCGTGGCACCACGCCGCCATCACGTAAGTCGCAGTCGCTACATCGACGGTGAGATATAACAATTGGTGCCGTGACCAGGATTTCGCCTGGACGCCTTCACCACACCGGACACCACCTGCGCCACGTTACAGCAGGCTAAGGGAGAGGTGTCAACTCACGCAGATCTATAGGCGCTGGCGTTGGTGAGCTTGGCTTGTGCGTTGTGCAGGATGTCGGACAGCAGGTAGAGGCGCGCCACGCGCCGCGCCGGCGCCGTGCCCTCGCCCGACAGCGACTCCGTCACGCAGGACACCACCTGGGACGTTACGGAAGGCAAATATAAGCAACCTAAGTCGCTGAGTCTAAGATAATACAGGCTAAAACGCACGCTGGGAAAATTGCAAATGGCGATCTTAGTTTGCACATGATTCGTCAAATTGTATGAGATCAACTCGCGTGCGTGAGCAAATAAGCATGACGCTAAAACATCTTAAAAAACCATTTTTGGAGATTGGTCCAGGGTTAAAAGAAAAATTAAGTTTTTACGGACCTGATAAGAAACCTCATAGTTATCATGTCATACCTCTCATGTTTAACAGATTTGTAGGTCGTATCTTCGGGTTGTGTCTACCTATCGGGGTTGTATGACCTAGCACATCATTGCATAGTATAAATTTTGATCCGGTTTTTTTTAGTAGATACAGGTAAATAAAATAAATAAAAAAATATTTTAAAAAATAAAAAAACCCGACTGCTGTTTTAACAGAAAAGTGAAAAACAAGATGCTTCTAGTAGCTTTAGGAATGGTGGATGCAGTCGGGTGGGACTCCAAATAACATAAAGATAGTATAAGTACCTAATTATATAACACTAAGTATTTGGTGTTATTAAACTTATTCACCTTTTATTTGGAGTCCCACCCGACTGCATCCACCATTCCTAAAGCTACTAGAAGCATCTTGTTTTTCACTTTTCTGTTAAAACAGCAGTCGGGTTTTTTTATTTTTTAAAATATTTTTTTATTTATCGCTTTTTAGTTTTTAGATATCAGATTTAATTACACCAGAAGAAATTTATTGATTCTAGATGTATATACTCCAGTAGCGAGGAGGTGCATTGCTTTTTTTTGCTTACTCAGGGTGATAAGTACAAGAACTGGCTGTTTCCTATCCAGCGCGGGAACGCCGCCAGCATCTTGGGCGCAATGCCTCGGGTTGTTGTTGCTGACAACTTCTTTTAGATTATTACGTAGGTATTGTTTTCTTTGAAAAATAATTTATTTAAGTCCACAAACTAGTAAGAAGATACTTCTTCTTCTTTATATTGGCTTTTCCATTCGGACATTTGCCAGTGTCAAGTATTATCAATATTTGCAAGTTATTTGCATCGAACAAAACAGTCAAGTCGTCATAGTTAAAGTCAAGTCGAGGGAATCATTGTAAAAAGGGGGCCATTTTTTACAATGTTTGTTCACGGAGCTTTGGAGAGAACACTAAGCTAAAGTCCATGTTTTGCACCGATTTTCAGTTTTATTTTCACTTGTACACCTTCACGAAACTAAATTGATTAATATGCCCCCGAAATTAAACAATTTACACGCATTTGAACTAAATTTCACAAAAATGAAAATTTAGCAACACATCTCCTCAACGCATTCCCGCCAAAACTCCAAGAAGATACTTAAGTATAAAACGTAGTGATTATATTCTCTTTGTTTAAGTATTTTATGTCATGTCATCTCTGCCAATTTCTTCAAACTCTGCGTCAAAGTCAAATCCATAGATGAGATAAATATTTATACGAGTCAAATCGAAAAGTTTTTAATTAACGTTCCGTTGCTCTTGCGAAAATTACCTGCGTAATCATAATGTCATGTAGTAGCAACATAACTTTCGAAGTGAACCAGTAGAATTACTATTACAATACATTATTCACACGCGGATTGTTTTCGCATGCGAATATTGAAATCCAGAGGTAGTGCTAAGCCATAAATTGAAGTAAGTAAAAAGAATATATAAACGTCATTAAAGACAAGACAACCGAGCCGAAGGCAAGTGACATATTAATGAAGACAACCTACTTAAACGACTTCCGATAATTTTATAATTAATTATTTTAAAATTTATTTGTAAAACTTTACAAGCAATACTTTTCAAATGTAAATTTACGAAAGAATAAAACATATCGTTTGAGTGAACAATGTTACGCGTTTTCTCTGTTTTTTATGGTCTTTACAAATCTTGGTTAATAGCGTTTTACATCATTATTTTTATTTATTTATTATTTTAATGTACCCTATGTCACTCTCACGGTCATGACGAATCTAACGACGTATCATTTATTTAAATCGGCCCAGCCGTTTAGGCCCTACGACGGCACAAAAATAGGTCACATACATACATACATACATACAAACACTCACGGCAAAAACATAACACTTCCTTTGGCAGTCGTGTAAAAATAAGCGTATTGGCAAGTAACATACCTCCCCCGCCGCCTCCGCATGTTCCAGACACCACGCCATGGCCGCCCCGACGGCAGCGCGCGACGCCGTCAGTCCGCGAATCAGTTCCTCTAACCGATCGCGTTGACTGGAACATTACATGACAAATATTTGTAACTGGCATCAAATGGTAGCCAGATATGGAATTTGGTCTTGTTGCGCATGGTTTGCAATGTTCATGGTTGCAATAACTGGACGAAAGACGTATGGAACAGAAGTCACTTAGCTCCTTCCCGGGTGCTTTTGAGCTAGAAGCATTGGAATTTCAAAAGGAAGTCAACTTTAAACCCTTCATACCCTGGTTTCTGACCGCTGAAAGATGTCCTTTTTTTCGCCTTACTTCTGGCCAGCGAGCAGTCTTTGCAGCATCTGTACTTACCTGATCGACCGTTTAAGTGTGGAATTTTGCACAGCGTGTGACAGAGCGTAGTTACCTGTTAGACAGGGTTCCTCTCATGCTCTCCTTAGCATCTTCCTCCTCCACCAAGTCGTCAGGCATGCCGGCTGTGTACAGGTTCATGACGGGAGGTCGCCACACGCTGCCACCTGCATATACCAACACATTTTTATTTTATTTCTTATCTGTTATGAACCGATTATGGCCATTAGGAAATTAGCCAGTGTCAAGTATTATTAATATATTAAGCAAGTCATTTGCATCGAAACAGTCAAGTCGTCTTAGTTAAAGTCAAGTCTAGGGAATCATTTGTAAACACGGCGGCCATTTATTTACAAAGATTTTTCACGGAGCTTTGGAGACAACACTAAGTCCATGTTTTGCACTGATTTTCACTTTCATTCCACTTGTACACCTTCACGAAACTATTTCATATTTGATAATTGATTAATATGCCCCCGAAATTAAAATCTGCACGCATTTGAACTAGTTTTCACAAAAATGAAAATTTAGCACCACATCTCCTCAAAGAGTTCCCGCCAAAACTCAACACAAATTGAAAATGACACTTAATTCATGTCTTCGTGAGATTTGAAACACTATCCTATCCACTGCCTAAGCAGCAAAAAGTAGTTTTGTAACTATCTTGGAACGACATTTTATCAAAACAATAAATGGATGGGATACGGTTATAACAAAGGAAATGGGCCCATTTCATAAGCGTTTTTTTTTTCGTTTTTAACACCCTTAATACATTTGGTAAATACTACATTGACCAATAGTATCCTTATCGAAAGACAATGCAGAACTGGTTCCAGCAACGCCAACTAAACCCGTTTATTTAAACGATATGCTTTTAATAAACGCGTTTAGTTGGTTTCGCTGGTTCTGTTTCGTAGAACCACTTAGAGACCCTTAGCACCACTTAGAGACCCTTAGAATCTCGTAGAGACCCTTAGAACCACTTAGAGACCCTTAGAACCACTTAGACACCCTTAGTACCACTTAAAAACCCATAGAACCACTTCCCAACTAGCAAAATTGAGTTAACAGGCAATTTTTTATTACTAAGTAATGATATTTAACTTGTATATACGTAACTCTATAACTGCTTTTTGTATATCTGTGTTACAAAACGCTTAAAAGCTGTATAAGGTTAAACAGCTCAATTGCCTTTATACTTAACGACATAAACGTTTTGTCAGCTACTTTATACAACTTATATAACACAGCAGTAAATTGAAACTTTTAACTTGAATAAAGAACAATTATGTTGCACAATGGGTTCTATGATGCCATTAAAACGCAATAGTAAACTAATATGGCTTTAAGATCACTAAAATCGAGCTAATTATATATTGATCACCACTGTAGCTAACACGTGATATAATGGATGTCATTGTAGCTCTTATATCTCAGATATGATTTATATAAGCATCTATTAAACACTAGTGCTAAATATTTGATAAGGGATCTTTAATAACGTTAATAAGTGACAAAGAAGATCTGTGTGCGCTCATATATCTTTATTGACATAAAAACGTTTTTATTTCTAATTTAAACCTAAATAGACACATATATATTCACAGAAATTCATTTACTGGACCTTTCTGCGTTATTGCATAGTTTTTGTCGCCAAATTAACAAAATATTAATCAGACAACTACTTTATATTAAGTTTTGTGTTTTTAATCGCTTTTTCCATTTTCTCGGGTACCATTTTTTCCTGATTGAGTGCAGATTAAGAAGACTGAGGAATTCATAAGTTTTATTAGGACGGACTTAGTTATCTTCTTGCTTTAAGATAACCCTAAATATTGTAATGGCTGCAAGATGTTGTAAATCGTTTGTTTAGTAGCAATGATAACACTAATGAATTGTATAATGCTGCTTACAAAATCAATTCATAATATAAATCATCTTTATTTTATTAAAAAGTATAAATTAGAGAGGCCCACTGAAAAAACACTAATATTGTACCATAAATTTATCAACAGAATTCCAAGCGCATGTGATTTTACACTATTTATGATTTTTTAATTACACGCACAAATTTTAAAACAAAATGGACATTCAAATGTAACTTCTAACATTATATAAAAACCTTAACCAAAGTTATTATTGATATTTTTCTGCCAAAATACTAGCCAACAATGTATAGTTATTATAGAATCACAATCACCAATATATCATCAAATTACTTGATACATCGGTGTCGCTGTGACTCTATTGCTTCTTTATTGTGTTACAACTGATTTAAGGCCACTGATATAACGCCAACAAGATAAAAATAACACAGATCTATCACCAACATGTATCCGATTAGTCTTAAGTGGAGCTACTGTAGATACATTGTATTACTTAAAAGTGCTAAAAGTGGGGCCATTTTCGCATTGCAGAAAAGTTTCTACCACGGATATGCGACTGCTCTGTTCTCGATATATAGCTACATTTGAGGTTGATTTGTTAGTTGGGTTAAAAACCCTTAGAACCACTTAGTGCTGCAGGACATTTTTTTGTGGGTTAAATTTTGTTACTTCGGTTAAATTTTGTTACTTGGGTAACAAAATTTAATCACCACCAGCACTTACCAGCAAACATCCTAAAGTCCTCCAAATTCCACTGCTTAGCGGAGTCCCCTTGCAGCATGGAGTACAACTTCCACCGGTAGTAGACATGCGCCGGCGACTGGTTCTCGAAAAGGAACCTAAAGAACGGGTTGTTCATCTCCTTGTTCATTATGATCGCTTCGAACATGGGACCTTCTCGGATCACGAACTCGATCATACGGTGGATTAGCATTAGGATGTTTCTGTGGACGACAATGGTTAATTTTAATAATATTGTCACAATAATACACCCTTTTACTAAGAGATATGTCCCGGTTTTACCCTTTGCAACGGTAAAAAGATTCTAGTTGTGTTTTTTCTTGAAACGACGAGACATATTTTAAGAAAAACTTTAAAGTAAATCTTACCTTTCAGTAGGCACCACAACTTTTACTATTGATTGTGATAATATCTGAAACCAAAGACAGTATATGTGAAACCGAGGACAGAATACTTATACATACATAATTAATAAACATTTTAAACTCACACGATTTGAACTCATAATTATTTTTCCCGGGTCTTATTCGCGTATTATTATTTTTAAATTATCTTACTATGACTCTTAGAATGATCTTGGTCATTGATCATTGTAATCATCATTGATCATTGTAACATGATCGAAACGTCGAGGTAAGAGAATTTAAAAATAATAATACGCGAATAAGACCCGGGAAAAATAATTACATAATTAATGTCGTTCTGCTCACTGCCAACATTTGTATTGCAGTGTGTTATTTCTTAACTAACTAATTAATACATTGATAGTAAAGTATTGGCATCTTACGATTTTGGTCGCTAAAGGCGGCTACAGACTTTCAGTTTTAACTGTACAATCTAACTGTTTTAGCTAATCATATTTCGAATAGTTTATCAGTTCAAGTGTACAATTTTTTGTTTTGCCAATATATTTTAACTTATTTATTTATTTTAAGGTTTTATTTATTTTTAATTTTTTACCAACTATATTTTTCATAGACATAGCACTTTATTGGTATATAAAACACGTTACCAATTTAATTTCAAATAAATATATCTTAAAGTTTACACTAGTCTTAGCACAATTGTATTAAAAAAAAGTATACGTACCATAATTAAGTACCTACCATTATCAAATTATATTTATTTACATCAATATATGTTATTTTAATTTATTTGTTACTTTTATTGCATGCAGTCACTGCACTTATTCATACACCAGACAAATATTTAGTGATTTTTGGTGTTTAATATGCTATTTCAATTTAATATTGTTATAAATAAATGAAAAAAAGAAACTTCAAAAGTTTAATTAAACAGTAAACTGATGGTCTGTAGCCTGCTTAAGGGAGACCGCCTTCTACTAACTATTGTAACGTAGTCGAAATATATTTAAAAATAACGATATACGGGAAAAATACCCGAGAAAATATATATAGTTCAAGTTAGTAAGCTTATTTGTATATAGTACCTGTTCATAAAGTTTTCTGTCTTCAGGATCGCTAGGGTAGTGTTCGCCGAGCCGCACGCGCGGTATCTGACAAACAAACGCACACTTGCAACTATAGCGAGTAATATTGGAACCCAGTGGAATTGACAGTCTACCGACAAGTGGGAAGTGGGAAGACTTGTTTAATAAATTAACCAATTTTTACTCGACTATAATATAGATTCTTTATACATTTACCTGTACATTTGTATAATATGACCTAAATAATCCAGTCTAACGACTAAAATTTGCATTCTTAGTATAGGTAAGAATATTAGAACGACTTGTAATAATGCCAAGATCTACAGTAATGTTTACCGCTGTACTGTGTTTTTGGCAAATAAACTATCTGAATTTGATACATAGGACGGTGCAGCAACTAAAAGAGAGGGATCGAAAAGACTATTGCAGCCTTTTCTTTCCGATTTCTAGTCTAGAATTATGTGCTCTATCTTATACCTGCGGAGGGGGAATTACCCCACTTAGTAAAGGTATTATAAAGGTGAGATTTGTGAATGTGTTTGTTGGTCGGTCAAGCAAAATTCGCTGAATCGTTTGCGATGAAACTCGGTATGTAGGTAGTTGGAGACTTGGAAATACACATTTTTATTACGATATTCGCACGAGATTATGACTTATACAAGTGAAGTTATTATTATAATAGTTATAATACGAACTTCATAGAACATAATAGAGCCAAACATACTGGTAATTCTGACGACGGCCTCAGTGGCGCGGCGGGCGAACGCCCGATTGCAATGCAGAAGGTGGTTTAATTCCCGCCGGGTGCAAATATTTATGCTTAAATATTTGTATCTAGTCTGGGTGTATATTTCTATGTACAATATGTATGTATTTACAAAAGAAAAATAAATATAAGTAGCATATCCGTTGTCTAGTCACCGTAACACAAGCTAAGCAGCTTACCATGGGGCTAGATGGCGCTGTGTGTCGGTCACAGAATTTATTTATTTAAAAAAAACTTAATAAGAGCGACACACTGAGTGCTTCCAGAAGTTTCAGAAAGTTCATGTTACCTTATTGACAAGATGCTTGGGCGGCTGCGCGTTGAAAGGCAGGCCGGAGGCGGGCGGCGGCTTGCAGGGCTGCTGCAGGGCGGGCGGGATGTAGATGGGCACCGGCGGGATCACCACCGCCTTGCCCCAGCCCAGCTTCATCTCGTAGTTCATTATCTCCTTACCTAACGAGGGACGGGACGATAATCGAATATAGATTATCGATATTTTTAATCAATAGCACCTACCATCTACATAGCATTTTGAAAGCAATGACAAACCTTTTTGTCCAATGACATATTTTTTTGTCAAATGACATATCTTTTTGCCAAATGACATATATTTTTGCATGAATACCAATGTTACTTTTTTTATTTAAAACACAGTGTATATTTCTAGATATCGTTTAAATATACCTACAATTTTGCGCGGTCGGCAATGAGTTAAGTGTTGTATGTTACCATTGATATTCTTGAGTGCGCGCTCGCCATCCTTCCGCGACATGAACGCCACGAACCCGCAGTTCCGACCGCGCGCCTTCTCCTCGTCGGAGCGCGGCCACATTATCTTGATGCTGGCGAGCGGTCCGTGGCGACCGAATATCTCCATCAGCTGCTGTTCCGTTATCTACAAACAACAACACATACTTAAAACCAGGTAGTATTCCTTTCAGAATTATAAATAAATACACATATACCCTATTGACTATTAACATCTAATGACAACGACAAATCCAACGTTGGATGGAGGTGGCTCCCGACCTTTATTTGTTGCGTCGTATGGGGGAGGCCTATGTTCAGCAGTGGACAGATTAGGGCTAGAGTGCGAGAGCCTGGTTACACATCAGATCAACCTGCATGGCAACCCTATGGATCTTCCTAGGATCGTCACACGCCTCCCGGAGTGTTGAACACTCCGGGAAGCGTGTGAGGATCTCAGGAAGATCCTGCGCTTTCGGTCGGAGCTGGGTTGCCTGGAATAACATCACAGCCAACAAACACGTACAATAGGTCCACTGGAGTAAGTGCGGTAAATGGGAACCCAAAAAGACTAGGGCTGAAATGATGATGATGACTGTTGACATGTTTCACCTTAGGGTTGAGGTTCCCGAGATACAAGTTGGTGGTGTTGGGGTCCCCGGTGTCGTAGGAGCCGACGTCGGGCAGCAGGTCGAGCGCCGCCTCGTTGGCGACGCCCGCGCCGCCACCGCTGCGGTCGCGGAGCACGCTCTTGTACTTGTGGCGCTCAGACCGCTCCTCTTGGATCCTGGGGGAACGCAATATTACCACAGTGAACCTAGCAAATTTTTTAAATTTCAGCTGGCACTAGATAGGGATCGGTGGAAAGAAAGCGCCCTTGCCCCGAAGTGGGACAGTATGGGTTACAAATAAAATGTAAACAAAGTTACATTTTACCGACCCTTAATATTATAAAGACGTAACTCGTTTGCGTTAAAGACGTAAACGAGGCGTAGGTAGCCAATGAACTGATTTTGATTAATTTTTTTAAAAAGGTAAATTGGTCTTTTTCATCTAATTTTTAGATTATTTATACAGAGCAAGCAACTTTTAATTCATGCTATATTTATGGTGTTGTATTGCCAGGGACATTATCAGGTGGAATAGGCTTGCCCTGCACCTATACTACCCAGGAGGGACCAGGAGTAACATTGGCCACATTTAAAATCCTATACTTTCACAGGATCAGATTTGTGTGGGTGAACAATACATAAAAAAGAAAGAAAGATTGATTACTTATTACTCACTGTCTCAGCTCCTCTTTAAACAATTCCAAATTGCTCTTCTTCTTGTCCTGTCCCTTCTGCTTGGAGCGTGGTCGCCCCGACTCTGACTTCTGCACCAGGTTCCGTATGAAGTCAGACTCGCTACTGTTTCTCTTGTCGTCAAAACGAGATGTCGGTTTGTATAGTTTACCTTTTTCCGATGTGTCTTCTCCTAGAAAGTTGAAATAAAATAAGTATCTTTTCTAGCCTTACATTTCATAAACCTGATGGTTTATGACAGTAGGTTACTAATGCAGCATGCTTGCCTAGAAGATATTTTTAATATAGAAGAACTGTATGAGTCATATTTCTTATGTTTATTGCTTAAGACATTTTATTAATTTTACTTTGAGAAATGCATCATCATAAATTCTACTATGACAGTATCCGAACCTGTACTCCTCGCTTGGCCCAGTGCACTAACCGCTGAACCAAAAGGGAAGCCATGTGACACAGAGAATGAATAATAATTTTGCTATCATTAAATATATGTTATTTATGATTTAATAACTGTAAATGTTTACAAGATAATAATGAGAATACTATACTAACTTCTTGCCCCAGCATCGTAGGTGCCGGCTTTCACCCAAACCTTGCTAGTTGAACTAGGAGCCTCCTGAAACGTCTCCACAAACTCCTTGAACACCTGAAATTTTACAACATGGATAAAAATTAAGCTTATTTTAAATAATCAAGCATCTACTTATTTCAAAATTTGTATCACATTTATTGAGTATAGAGGCTGTTTGCTTATTTGCAATTCTTAAATTTGATGTAAAGTATACATTATAAAATGGACCATGGCTGTAATTCAAAGTCTTATTTATTATAGATTATTCATCTGTTTCTGGGAAGTTGGAATGACATTAAACTAAATGATTATGCTTTCATTCAAAAATGAAATTAAGCCAATTTTCTCAGTATAAATCACATTGCTTTTATTATTTTTATCATTTTATCAATGCCAATTTAGTATTTAACAGTAAAAAAAGTAACCAGTAAAATTTGTTAAATTTTAAAGTGTTATCAGTATCACTCTGATTCCTTAAGATTTTGGTTGTTGTATAACGCCATGTTTATCCCAGTAACCTAGGAAAGCTTTGTTTCTAGTCTAGTCTATCCTGTTCTGCATCAGTTATTCTATCTGTCCCGGGGAATGCCTGTGGACGGCTGTCTAGTGGGGACTTTATAAATATATTTCTATCATTTAGTTTGTCTATCCGCTAATTTTAAGACCACGCGACGGATTTAGATGTGGTTTTCACGATCAGTTAGAGATCTTCATCTCAAAGGTATGCATGTAGCGGACGAAGCGGAAGCTATAGATATGTGCCAGGTCTTCCGCTAGTGGTACTAACGTGAGCGGCTGCTTCTTCTTCTTCTTTTTTTCGGAGCTCTTCAAGCTCCCTTTTAGATAACCCTCCTCTACTCATTGTACAGGCACAGCCTTTTTTTTTTGATTGTTACAGACTTCTACTCAATAGTAGGACACTATCACAACACATACTGATATTAAAATTATTGAGTAATAGGTTTTTCAAGAATATTCATCTTATCGAGAGACTATATTTTGATTGTTGTGACTACAGCCACAGACAGACTAATAATAAATGTCAATTATTAATTATTATCGGTTGTGAGCCGATTATAGCCATTTGGAAAGTAGCCAGTGTCAAGTATAACATTTTTCAAGTTATTTGCATCGAAACAGTCGTCATATTTAAAGAAAAATTTGAGAAATGTTAGAAGTAAAAAAAAATTATAAATGTTTATTCAATATCTCGTATTGCCTCCCCGGGCTCTAAGAACTGCACTCATGCTCAGGGCCGCGCCGATCCTCGGCAGCACCTGTGTGCGTAACCCATGAAGCGCCTCTATTTTTTTTCCCGACTGTGCGACGACGCAAAGGAGATGTGGTCATTTCTTGTGTGTGGCGTTCTGGCCAAACGCGTGAACCGATTTCGATTATTCTTACATCGATTCTACTTAACATTGAGAGTTAGTTCAGTAAAATTATACACCACCGTATGCGTTAAATCCGGTAGCTGTGACTTTTGCAGACTTGTTTAGGATGGTGGCCCAATGACTAAGCCAAGTTTGTGACCTCGAGCGCCGAACGCTACTTTGTCAAATATAGAAAAAAGCGCGAAAATTTCGGCCATTTTGAAAATTTTGGCAATTCTTGGACTGATTTTGACGAAACTATTTAAGAGCGCTTCAAAAGTAGACTAAATTTGTTATAGTATGAGACTAGAATTGTCTCTGTAGATACAATAGTTTTTTTAGATTAAGTGAGCGTTAGTAAGTAAGTGACCAAGTGAGCGTGACTGAGTAAGTGACTTGTGAGCGTTCAATCCTACCTTCCTGCAGCTGCATGCATATCTATAAATTACAGGGTTATCTCTTTATTCAACCTCAAGAAATCAACAGCAAGAGGTGTCGTGGCACTGCGTTTCATCGGCCATCATTTTGGGATTGAGGTCTTGTGACATTGATATCTATCTACACCCTGGAGGGAGGAATAAAGTAATTGGAACCGTGATTGGAACTTCATCCCGCTGCTAGAGTCGTTTGAGTGATGTCTAAAATACAGAAAATACAAGAAAAATAAGCAAAGTTTAAAAAAAAAGAACTTTGAAAGGCCTAATCTCACAAATTATATGTACAGTCTCCAAGAAGTGGATATCTGTTGCGGATGATTTCTTGCGGTTGAACGAAGGGCTATGGGAACGCGTGCAGCTGCAGTAAGGCAGGATTGAATGCTCACCAGTCTATAACCACAGCAGCAACAGTGACTGTAACTTCATACCGCCGCTGGATTTGTTCGAATGATGCCTTAAATACTACTAAACATGGTAAAGTTCAAAAAATACTTTGATGGGCTATATCTCGAAAACTATTGGGTCTCCACCGACAATTCTAGCTTCATATTGTATAAAATTTTGTCTTGTTTTTAAACGTACTATAACCTTTAGGGCTATAAAAATTTAAAATATGGCTTAAATCTATAAAAATTTGAAATATGGCCTATAATTTTGCAGTTTTTAAAATTTTTAACAGATTTGCGTTCGGCGCTCGAGGCTCGAAGTCACAAACTTGGACTATTCATAAGGCCCACATCCTAAATAAGCCTGAAAAAATCACAGCTATTCGATTTAAGGACGCGACTGATGTGAATCGAGCTGAAATGCCTTTCGATTGAATATTTTTCATCATAACCGGTATATCAAATACATCTTTAAACAATATACTTATTATGTTATTGTATATAATACAAGGAGTGCTCCCTTCATTTCAAAAACAATTAAAAATAACTTTAAATATCCTATGGGTAGCCTGATTCCCTACAGGACGCGTCCCCAGGTGGCGGATAGGGGAATGCTCGTTGGAGTGTTAAACCTCCAAAGGGTAGGAGGAAAATAAAATACCTCCCGCGGACCACAAGGCCGGAGATGGACACTCCGATATCAAACCCCTGCCCTGGGCTTCTCTAACATAATTGGAATCGAGGCTAGGACCAGTGCTGCGAGTCTAGGTTGGGGCGCGCAGAAGAGTTGGCGGCGGATGAACCCCTAGTGGGTCAACGGCGGCGCTCGCACCTTAAGGGAGGTGACAACCTCAGTGCCAGATGATATCCTGCTAAGATAGGGGAGCCAACCCTGAAACAAAAAACAACTCAAACAAAAAAAAAATGGCAGCGGAATTTCAAAACTATTTACCCCAGGAGGGTACCAGCGATGCTGGAGAATCCCTCCCTGAGCACAGCTCAGGCAGCTCCTCGTATTCTGGGGGGAGCAAAATTTCGCAATCTACAGAAAACTCACGAACACAATATAATGACGCACGACCAAAAATGGTCCAACAGGCATTCCACCCTAGCTTGTTCAAACGTACCAGTCACAAAAATGTCACAGCAGCTAAACATCCGGAACAAAACAACTGTCCAGAGAAAGACAGTGGAGATGATGCTAACTCTGATAACCAAGCGCAGACTTGGACTGAAATAGCCGGTAAAAAACGACCAAGAAGTAGCCCAGAGGCCACACAAGGTCAGAAACAAACGAAAATAAACAAACACCTCCTAAATCAACCTATCTCCACTTTCAACTCATTTGCTGCACTTCAGGAAGAGAATGATTCTTGCTCAGAAGCAAAAACAGCAGAAAAACAACCGAAACCACCCCCTATCTTTGTGGACAAAGTGACAAATATAACACCCCTACTCGAACTACTAAAATCGGCAGTAATAGATGACTTTGAGCTAAAAATCGTTAAAAGTGAGCAAGTAAAAATACAACCCAAATCTCCTGAAGCCTACAAAATTATCGTCAAAGAACTTGAAGCTAAACAGGCAGAATTCTTTACTTATAAACCAAAACAAGAACGATCGTTTAAAGTAGTGCTCAAAAATTTACACCACTCTACTGACACAGAAGAAATAAAAAATGCTCTCAAAGACCTAGACCACCATGTCACAAACATTTGGAATATTAAACAAAGATCATCTAAGCAACCTCTACCTATGTTTATTGTTGAAATCGAACTACAAAATAACAACAAACATATATACGACACGAAAGTTCTTTTGAATTGCCGCGTCAAGATAGAGCCTCCTCGACCGAAACGAACTATCCCACAATGTGCAAACTGCCAACAGTATGGACACACTAGAGCATATTGCCATCGGCAACCTAAATGTATCAAATGTGCTGGAAATCACGCATCTGCAGATTGTGTCCGAAAAGGCAGATCCGATGATGTCAAATGTGTTCTTTGCGATGGTAATCATCCAGCAAATTATAAAGGATGTGCAGTGTTCAAAGAACTACAACAACTCAAGTTCCCACCTTTAAGAAAAAGACAGCAATCCCCACGGCTGGGAGCACCAATAGAACATCAAACCTATAGTGATGCTATCAAAAAATCAAATAAGCAACAAGAAGATTCTACAAACACATCAAAAGCGCAAAAAAATATACCCGAAAATTCGGCAAATACTACTAACGCACAAATGCAACCAACAACCGACAATGCAAAATTAATACAAAACTTCATGGATATGTTTAAACAAATAATGGACCAAATGTCAATCATAACTAACCTACTCATAAGCCTCACGTCCAAAATGCATCCAAATTCGATCCATTAAAGATTTGCATTTGGAATGCTAATGGGCTATCAAACCATTCACTAGAAGTGGATCTATTTCTGAAAAACAATGACATTGATATCTTATTGGCATCTGAAACACATTTTACTAGCAAGACTTTTTTCGAAATTCCTAAATACAAACTATACTGTACAGACCATCCAGATGGAACCGCACATGCCGGATCGGCAGTACTAATAAAAGAAATCATAAAACACCACAAAACAAATTCTTATGCCACGGAGCACATACAAGCAACAAATATTGTGGTTGAAGATAAGATTGGCGCATTCATAATAACAGCTCTCTACACACCACCCAAGCATAAGGTACAGTGTGATGCCTACATTGACTTCTTTTCTTCTCTTGGTCCGAGATACTTAGTCGGAGGTGACTTCAACGCCAAGCACACTGACTGGGGATCCCGCACTTCCAACACAAAGGGTCGAGAACTGGCTAAAGCTGTCCAACAATTACGACTTCATGTTGTATCAACTGGAGAGCCAACCTATTGGCCTGCCTGTCTCAAAAAAAGACCAGATCTGGTGGACTTCTGTGTTATAAAAGGACTACCAAGAACTAGCATAAGCTGTAGATCTAGCTATGACCTCTCGTCTGACCATACACCGGTTCTAGTGTCTCTAGATAGTAAAATATTCCAAAAGGAAATCCCTTGCAAACTCCACACCCAGAAGACTGACTGGAAGCTATTTCAACAATTAGTAGATACAAACCTCAGCAGCCAAATACCACTAAAGTCAGAGGAAGATATCACACTGGCCATCGAGGAGTTTACCACTATAGTCCAGAAGGCAGCGTGGAATGCTACTCCAATCTCGCATGATGTTAGTGTGATAACAAACTCTAAAGTCGTCAACGAAATGGTCAAACAGAAGAGGAAAGCCAGAAAAATATGGCAACAAACTAAGCACCCAAGAGACAAAACATATTTGAACAACCTCACAGCTAGGCTCAAAAAGTTACTTGCTGCAGAGAAAAACCACAGCGTCAGTCACTACCTACAGAACTTAGGAACCGCAGCTCCTAGTAATTACTCGCTCTGGAAGGCCACAAAAAAATTAAAAAGGCCTAAAACCCACGAACATCCTCTACGTAGAGATGACAATTCCTGGGCTAAAAGCGACCCAGAAAAGGCAGAAGAATTCGCAAAACACCTCACATCTGTGTTCATGCCGAACCCTGATACAGGCTCCTCGAAGAGTAGAATCGTATCTGAGATACTTAACCAAATTATCCAGCTTGATTTACCCATAAGAAAGTTCAGTAAATCTGAAGTCAAATACGCCATTAGCAAGCTCAAACTCAACAAGGCCCCGGGATATGATCTGATCACTGCAAAAATAATGAAAGAACTGCCAACATCTGCACTAACATACTTAACATACGTCTTTAATGCGGTACTCTCGAGAGAATTTGTCCCTCCACAATGGAAGGTTGCCGAAATTATAATGATTTTAAAACCAGGCAAAAAAGCTGATGAAAGCAAATCATACCGGCCCATAAGCCTCCTTCCAATAGCCTCAAAGATTCTTGAACACCTGTTCCTTAGACGACTAACAGTTATAATCTCCGAATCTAATATTATACCAGACCACCAATTTGGCTTTCGCCGCGGACATGGTACTGTTGAACAGGTTCATAGGTTAGTCGAAAAAATAAACTTCACCTACGAAAATAAAAAAATCTGTTCAGCGGCCTTTCTGGATATTTCTCAGGCGTTCGACCGAGTTTGGCACGAAGGCCTCCTCTATAAAATAAAACAAGCGCTTCCATCGAACTACTTTAAATTTTTAAAGTCATACCTTTCGGATAGATATTTCTTCGTTAAACATGGAAATGACAAAACCACCCTGAAGGAAATTCACGCTGGTGTGCCCCAGGGAAGTGTGCTGGGACCTATTTTGTACCTCATTTACACTGCTGATCTGCCACTTTCTGACAACACCCTGATTGGCACGTTTGCGGACGATACATCCATTTTGGCAGTCCATTCTGACGCTGTGCAGGCCTCTGCTATCCTACAAAATAGCTTAAATAATATCTCCTCCTGGCTAAAAGATTGGCGTATCAAAGCTAACGAAACCAAGTCAGTGCAAGTGACCTTTACAACTAGACATGATACTTGTCCGCCAGTGTCACTGAATGGAATACAAATCCCTCAAGCAGATCATGTACGATATCTTGGCGTATACTTGGACCGTCGCCTGACTTGGCAGAAACATATATTCACCAAAAGAATGGCCTTAAGTCAACAGCTAAGAACTATGCACTGGCTAATAAACAGAAAATCCCAACTATCGCTGGAAAATAAACTACTCATTTACAAATGCGTAATGAAACCGATCTGGGCCTACGGCATTCAACTATGGGGCACGGCCTCTAACTCTAACTTAGAAATCCTCCAACGGTTTCAGTCAAAAATGCTGCGTTTAATAACCTGTGCCCCATGGTACATTACAAATGTTCGGCTACACCATGATCTGAATATGCCAACCATTAAGGAAGAGATAAGGAACTTTATAAAAAATTACAAAATCAGAATATGCAATCACACAAACCAACTTGCGTCATCTCTGATGACAGTAGATTCTGGATTCAGGAGGTTAAAAAGGAAAGCTCCGCAAGACCTATTGCTATGACCTGAAACATACTACAGAAATGGGTGAATCAATGGACTCATGCCATGCAAGCCGCTTCAAGAACACACATAACCTCTTAGCTAAATGTCTCATGAAAGACAGATTGCAAGAAAATAAAGAGTTTAAAAAAAAAAAAAAAAAAAAACACTATTATACAGGCAAAGTTACCCCTGTTTTACAAAATAAAACAATTTTTCTTCTTAATCCTTAACCGCTATTTTTCTTGTAATAATAATTGGGCTTTTTCATTTAATTTTAGATGATTCTCATACAGCGCAAGCAACTTTTAATCCATGCTGTTTTATGGCGCTGTAGTGCCCGAGAGGTTGTTAGGTGGAGTACGCTTGTCCAGTACCTATACCACCACAGAGGAAAGAACTGGTCGATACGTCTGGAGATAACTAAACCGTGGGTTTCCTCACGATGTTTTCTTTCACCGTATGAGTGAAGAATTTTTAATAATAGTAATAATAACGAATAATTTTCTTATAGGCATCATAAATTAGAAAATACAATAGGTACCTAAAACTTCCTTCCATTGCATTGTAAAAAAATATTATTTTAATCATCGTTAATGATTGATTTTACGATAAATTATAGATTTGTTCATGCGATTCCATCGCACTCATTTCTATGCAACCGAACAAGTAGGTACCGATAATTTTCATCTATCGACGTCTTAACGCAGAGGAGCCCATACATTCGGACGACAATTTTACTGGCCTAAGTGTCACCATTACGTATTTACACTTTACCATTACGTACATTACCATTACGTACGAGTATAAAAATTCGAAAGAACGGGATACCTACTTCTCTGCAACAAACGTAGAATCGAATTTTGTTTCTTCGAGAACTTTTCATCGATATCTCTGTACTGCGACGCTTTATTAAATCGACGTATGAACTATGAGGGGTATCGTTAAATAGGTATTTAAAACCAATATTTTACCTCTTACTATCAAAATATCATTTATAGCAATTTCATGCAAAAGTAAAAGTAGCACGTGATGATAATTAGTTGTTAATGTAAATCTAGGACCATTAAGGATGCGACTGATGTAAAATCCCTTCCTATTGAATATTTTTCTTCATAACCGGTATCAAATAGATCTTTAAACAATATATTATGTTATTGTACATGATACAAGAAGTGTCCCCTTCATTTCAAAAACAATAAAAAATAACTTTACACACCTACTGCTCTACAAAGTTACTTTATTTGACCAAAAAGGTCAACGTAAAGCGACTCTTTATTCCCTAGGTGCATAAAGTGCACATTATGCACCTAGGGCATAAAGTAAATTAAATTTGGAACTAAGGTTCTGGTAGCATACGGCCATTTCGAACTGGCCACCTAGACATAACACATAAAAAAAATAAAAACTAGGCAAATTTTTTCTATTCTCATGGACGGAAGGGTAAAGCAAAAAGTTTTGGTTAGTATAAAGCCCCAACTTTTTTTTTTCATCAGCTAAGGCCGATGTGTGGTTTCGTCATTTTGATGTAACATTGTTAAATTTAATTAATATAAAGCTGTCAATATATTTCATATACGTTGCATTATTCTATTTTTTTGTTGTTAGTTAAATACTTATTTTTGTAGCCCTTTTATTGTCTCGCAGTAGATGTGTAAAGTAGAGTATTCACCTCGGTACTAAAGTCTGTCTTTATCTTGGGCGCTTGAATCCCACGCTTCACTCAGGACTCTAGGTGCATAACTAGGTTAAGTTTTTAACACCCTCGCTGCGCTCGGGAGTTAACCCTCTAGAGTCCTTCGTACGCTTTGGATTCAATATGACGCCCGCTATATAAGACAGGACTTTAGTACCTCGGTGCATAAACTACTATTAAATACCACTATTATACAGGCAAAGTTACCCCTGTTTTACAAAATAAATCAATTTTTCTTATAAATCCTAAACCGCTATATTTTCTTATAGGCATCATAATATTAGAAAATACAATACCTAGAACTTCTTCATCGCATTTTATAAAAATATTATTTTAATCTTCGTTAATGATTGATTTTACGAGAAATTGTAGATTTTTTCATGCAATTCCATTTCGCTCATTTATATAAGTATGTATAATCGGACAAGGACCGATAATTATCATCTATCGCCGTCTTAATGTAACATTTTAATTATAGATTTGATTGTATAGAATCATAGTACTTACGTTTTTGAACTATGATAGTCTTACGTTTTGGTGGGTAGGTACCTCCCTTGTAGGTTCTTCTTCTTCTTTAAAAATGGCTTTCCCTTTCGGACATTTGCCAGTGTCAAGTATTATCAATATTTAAAACAGTCAAGTCGTCATAGTTAAAGTCAAGTCGAGGGAATCATTGTAAAAAGGGGGTCATTTTTACAATGTTTGTTCACGGATCTTTGGAGAAAACACTAAGCTAAAGTACATATTTTGCACCGGTTTTCACTTTTATTTACACTTGTACACCTTCACGAAACTAAATTGATTAATAAGTATACCCCCGAAATTAAACATTTTACACGCATTTGAACTAAGTTTCACAAAAATGAAAATTTAGCAACACATCTCCTTAGCGCATTCCCGCCAAAACTCCCCCTTGTAGGTTGTAGGTTTGACAATTTGTCTACAGAAAGAAGTGTCAAATGGTTTCGAAAGAAAAATAGTAGATTGTATACCAAGGGAGAAAATACTATTTTTACGGCGAGAGTGTTTTTTGAATCCAGAGAGAAGCGAAGGATTCTAGAGTAGAATCCCGAGCGCAGCGAGGGATTCTTGAGTAGAATCCTGAGCGAATCGAGGGATTCAAAGTACCTCACTCGAGCTAAAAATAGTATTTGCTCCTGAGGTAGACATTTTACTTTTCATCGTCCTCTATGACAAAATGAGTACCTTTAACTTGTTAACCCAATTTTTCAAAGACTATTCGGGGTACTCCCTCAAAACAATGTTAGTCATTATTCTGAGGGTATACTCCCCTAAAAGCTTGTCACCGATAAATTGTTTCTGTTTCCGTCACTTGGCATTGCGAACTTGCCAGAACGATACCTACAGGTGCTAGAAAGTTTGTTGAACAATATTTGGCATGGAGGAGGTAAAGTCGCGCAGTATACTTTGCCCGCAAATGTACTTACCGCGAACTTACCCCCCACGCCAGATATTTTTCAAACAATTTGTTGTAGCACCTATACTTTTGTCATTATAATCATATTAGTTGCGGCCCGCGGTTTTACCCGCATAAGTCCCGTTCCCGCGGGAATTTCGGGATAAAAAGTAGCCTAGGTACCTATGTGTTATTCCAGGTCTCCAGCTGTACCTATAGGTATATTCCAAATTTCAGCGCAATCGGTTCAGCGATTTTTGCCTGAAAGAGTAACAAAGTCACATAGGTACCTGGGTGGATCTTCAAGACCCCCAAAATTAATGTCTCTCCTTAATATTCCTTGTTATGAAACAATTTCAGGACTTTTACTTTTTAATCTACTGCTTTAATAAATTCTACAGAAGCAATCAAAGCCATTCCGTGATTAATTAACAAAAAAAGGAACTGTCAGAAAAAAACTCTCAAAAACGTAAATTTTTCAGATGTCGCATTTGCTAGGTTTTAGATATTTTATATCATGAATCGAATAAATGTTCAGTAAAGTAGACCCGCGTGGGTATTTATATTGCTAAATATATACCCAACAAATTTCATACAAAATATACACAAAAATCAAGTTGTAAATTAATTAAAAATTAAGTCAAAAAATGTTCTAAAAAAATCTGTCATTTTCGGCAACACGATTGTTTTGCAAAATTCTGAAAAAACGGGACGCACCCGAAATATCACATTTGACTCAAGGCTGAGCCCCTCTCGTACCCTACGTCGACCGCCACTCATCAAAGAGAAAGGACGTTCATTTTTCGAGCTGTAAGTGATTGAATATCATTCTCCAAAATTTGGCATTCCAAACGTCATTCGTTTATATAGCTATATCTTAATGATGTGTGCATGGTTAACTTTTATTTATCAACGATGGTGAAGTATTCTTAAAATATTTGACGTGCAGTGATTGTTTTTTGTTCTCATTAACGTATTTCGGTCGTGGCGGCAATCTTTCCAGAATTCGTCACTGTCGGCACCATCATTATTACCAACATTACAAGAGACGACAATGACATCTGTTGCTAGTAATGATATTTTTTATTGAGAGCAATGACGATTGTGGCCAATAATGATTTTAATGTACGATTTACAATTGAAATTATAACTTTTGTATAGTTATTTATACATACAATTTGTAACGGGTAAGTCCTTTTAATCCGAAAGGGGGTTGTTCTAGACGTCTAGCCGAACATCTTTTGTTCTACGACTTTTGAAAATTGAAATATTTTTTTGAAAATTTTGATATTACGTTTCACTGAAAAAACAGCTGCTTTTGAAAATAAAGATAATTGAAGTTTTGATTGTAAACCATCAAACTAAATAAAAGGACAATATCAGGTCAATGACCTCGAACTCTCAGAAACAGCTGATTTTCAAGTAAACTTTACACCTAAATTTTTCGAAAAGTACTTCGAATTTCCAAAAGTCTAGACGTCTAGGCGAACACCTTTTGTTCTACGACTTTTGAAAATTCGAACTTTTTTTTTGACAATTTTGAGATTATGTTTCACTGGAAAAACTGCTGTTTTTGCAAATAAAGGTAATTGAAGGTTTGATTGTAGTAGACCAAACTAAATGAAAGAACAACATAAGGTCAATGACCTCGAACTCTAAGAAACAGCTGATTTTCAAGTAAACTTTACACCTAAATTTTTCGAAAAGTACTTCGAATTTTCATAAAGCTGAAGAGTTTGTTTGTTTGAACGCGCTAATCTCAGGAACTACTGGTCCAAATTTAAAAAAAAATGTGTTTGATAGTCCATTTATCGAGGAAGGTTATAGGCTATATTACATCACGCAAGTTGAAGAACAACGCATTGTTTCCGAAAGTAATATTGTAAATATGATATTAATCCTTATCTAAATAAATACGTAATTCATTAAAAGTATTTTATTTTAAACATAATTGACATACGTGATGGGTAAAAATGACGGTTAAACCGATTTGAATGAAATTTGGTACAGTGGAGTTAAATGGTTGAAATAAGATATAGGGTACTTTGAATAATCATACGGGCTGAGCAACGCTTGGCGTGGCTAATCACATACGTGATGCGTCACATACGTTACGGGATAGGAATTTATGCGGGTGAAACCACGGGGCACAGCTAGTATTCTATAACATTTTTCTATATAATATTGTTTATTATTCTTGTATTTTATTTCATTATTAATATCAAAATAATTAAACTTCACAATATATTCGTCAGTGTCGGCAACAGTCCGTCATTACAATCTGCAAAAACATCATTATCCTCATAGATCGTCATTGTCACCAACACCAACATTTTTATGTTTGCCATTATTTTCGAATATATTGTGTTTTTTGGCCTAACTTTGTTTTAACACAGCATCTATTTGATGTATTTATAGACCTAACTTAAAATAAAGGCTATTCTCGAGATATTGTGAAAGATATTTTTTTTCTATGTGAAGAATAATTTTTAGTAGATTCACCCACCTACATACTTTCACGTTTATAATATTAGTAAAGACCATTTAACCCCTAATTGTTTATCTATGATATTAGTAAGATATGTAAAGTTAGATAAATATATTAAGATTGTCGCGAGGTGCGCGACTTGAGTAGCAACACTAGTTGAATTGCTATTTTATGTACTTACTGAGATATGTTAAATTAAAATGAAAGTCAAAGTATGGACTTAAATTTAATAACAAGATAAGTAAACATATCTCTAGTACATAATATTGTCTAGTTTATTACAGTAGTTCCTAGTTTAAGATTAGATTAAGTATAGGACTGTAATATTAGTTTACTAGAACAGTAAAGATAAGTTTTATAGGTTTTATACAATACTTATTGTAGATTTAGGGGAAAGTTAATTATTGAGAATCTGTAAGACAATCAAATTCATTCAGTAGTAATTGTGGATTCAATACGGTATAATAGGAAAAGGAATCTAAATAGATTCAGTAGTTTCAGAAGAGAACATGAGATAAGGGTGTTTTAGGTCCGAGCAGAGTTTAATCATGTTTGATTTCATACAGGAAGTTAAGTGAACTTAGCTGAGTGGCATTATACGCAATGTAGGTGTGGTTAGCTAACGGTCCGGGGCCTCATCCTCCATAAGTTCTCATTGAACACCTTTCTGCGGGTTTTGCGTGTCTTCATGATAGTTCTTTGGGCGTTGTTCCGATTAAACGCCGAGCAAAAAAGGTACACGCTTGTGTGTCCTCAACCAAGGTCCTTTTATCCCAGACAAGGATCTTCTTTATACCCGACAAGGGAACCCTGCGGATCACAGTACATTTTCAGAACAAGGTTCGGAACACCCATGTTAGACGCTACCATCAAAATGCCTTGGTTTTACAATATTTCCTAAGTGCATTGGCTGAGTTACGTTCGTCTAACATAGTTGATTCCCAGAACAGAATTAAAGACTAAAGATATTGTAGGAAGGTACAGATTACAATATTTTACAACCTCATGTCACAAGGTGGATTAATATTTCGATTTTACAGTAGATATCTTACAGTGAATCAGTTCTGTGGTCACAAGATTCACAGTGAAGAACATCAAACGCTCCAGGATGCTGAGGGCTGAACGTAGAAAGCTTTTTCATCACGTTTTTTTGATCTTTGAAAAACTAAAGTCGAACTTTTAAGATTTTACAGAAATAAATATGGATCACTCACCTAGAAGGGCTATTAATTATCAATTAGTTATTTTTCATAGATTCCGTCGATTATTCTCTTTGATTAAATCAATATAATATTAGGTTCATCTAATCTGAAAATATCCCTACACCTTCGTCAGCGAAAATTAGAAAAAAATGACAGATCTTTTCGTTTTCTCGTAACGTCAAAATTCTGGACTTTACATAGTAGCCGGTGTCAAGTTATAATTTTTATTTTGCAAAATATTATTTTTTATTCTTTTATTTTAAATTTATTTGATTTTAATATTGCTTAAATAATTGTGAACAATGATATGTATTCCTAGTCAAAATAAATTTACCGCTGAGTGTTTATTTTCGAAAATAGTTAACATTGATTTCGATCTGAAATACTCGTAACTCCATCTAGTGAATTCTGATGTGTAATATTGATAAAAGGTTATGCTTGACCTGCATTAGAGGGCGTTGTTATATGTTTACCTATTTTACTTGTTCTTCTACTGTTAAATTAAATATTTTTATTATTCGTTAAGCCTAAACAGTGTTGTTTTATTTATTTATTAAGTTTTAATTACAACAATCATGTACAACGTTACAAGATACGTAGCTGTGGTACTAATAAGTCTAATAACGCAGTAAAATAAATTTATATAATTAAATAACTATTCTTTCTTTTTATATTTGTTGCGAGTACGTTAGTTACATACGTGCACGTCTTAGGTGCCATTGCGGTACAGAAATATTTGATAAAAGAAAGTGCGTTAGAAATTGTTATTGACCCTGCTGGACTCCGCAACTTCATCACTAGCATTACACGTGATCTTACGGTAACAGTAAGTAACTTATTTTGAAATAAATTAAACTTTTTGGAGGAAACAATTATCAACAGAGAGAAAAAACTCCGCAATACAGACCTACCTCCGAACTACCCGTATGGAGTTTTGGCGGGAACGCGGTTAGGAGATGTGTTGCTAAATTTTCATTTTTGTTAAACCTTGTTCAAATGCGTGTAAATTGTTTAATTTCTGGGGCATATTAATCAGTTTAGTTTCGTAAAAGTGTACAAGTTTAGCGTGGACTTTAGCGTTGTCTCGAAAGCTCCGTGAACAAACGTTGTAAAACATGGCGTTTTACAACGTTTGTTTAACAATTTTTTGTTTTACAATGATTCCCTCGACTTGACTTTAACTATGACGACTTGACTCTTTCGATGCAATGCAAATAACTTCCATAAATTCTGCATAAATTAATCATACTTGACACTGGCAAATGTCCAAATGGAATAAGCCATATATACGAAGAGGAGTCTTGGCGGGAACTCGTTGAGGAGATGTGGTGCTAAATTTTCATTTTTGTGAAACCTAGTTCATATGCGTGCAAATTGTTTAATTTCGGGGGCATATTAATCAATTTAGTTTCGTGAAGGTGTACAAGTGGAATGAAAGTGAAAATCGGTGCAAAACATTAACTTAGTGTTGTCTCTAAGGCTCCGTGAAGATTATTTGTAAATGGCCGCCGTGTTTACAAATGATTCCCTAGACTTGACTTTAACTATGACGACTTGACGTTTCGATGCAAATAACTTGTATAATATATTAGAATACTTGACACTGGCTAATTTCCTAATGGCCATAATCGGTTCACAACCGATAAGAAATAATAATATATACGAAGAAGAAGAAGAACTACCCGTATACCCGTTCTGTGAACTACCCTCAAGGATTAAAATTATAAGTGTTCCGTGTTGAAAAGGTTGAAAACACCATGAGTTCCCAAGGCAATTCCTCCAATGAATCTAACACATACTTCGGAAGCATCAAATATACAAAGACTGTTCCTAAAAAGAGTAGTTTAGAAATACATGCGTACTGGATTATTCCTGACTTTGTGAAGTTATGTGAAGGAAACAAAGAGATTACTGCTCCACCAAGTGCTTTGCATGGTTGTGAGTGGCAATTTCAGTTAAGGATTGTCCCTGGTAATAAGATATTCCATATTGAACATAAGTACACGTCACTAACACAGAACCCAAACATATTCTTACAATCATTTAAACTTAAAATGCTTACCTTTGATAGATCTAGATTCAATTATGACAAAGAACTATCTATTATTACTCAATCATGGAATACAATTATGATAACTGATATATGGAATATGAGTAGAATACTAACAATTGACAAATATTCTATTATTGAAACAAATAATAAAATATGCTATTTAAGAAATGGTAGTCTTCACATCAAACATGAGTATGTGATTATTGAAAGAGAAACAGAAGATCAATTTGAAATACCAACAACTCATCAATGCATCACTATGGAGAATATCTTCCTTCACAATAAGTTCACTGATGTTGTGTTAAAAAGTACTGATGATAAAGAGTTCCGAGCTCATAAGGTGGTATTGGCCAGCAAGTGTGCTGTATTAAACGCTCACTTTGAGCACCACACCACAGAAAGTTTCACAAATGTTGTAGAAACACCATTAGAAGGAGCAGTTTTACATGAAGTCCTATCATTTATCTATACCGACAAAGCTAAAGTAGATGAAATTCCAGAGAAGTTGCTGGCTGGGGCGGATTTTTACCAGCTAAGTCATCTGAAAAGTCTCTGTGAAAAAGCATTATATGAAAAACTAACTATAGAAAATGCTATAGAGGTATTACAACTTGCTGATATATACTCTGCCAATACCCTAAAAAGACTGACCTTAGAGTTTATACGGATTGATGGAAACTTAAAGTTCATAACTCAAACAGCAAGCTGGGCTAAACTGCAGTCTTTTGATTTGTTGAAAATGATTTGTAAAGATATCATAAACCTTTAATTGTATGGTAAACAAATTATTTTTAAAATGTAGTAAAGGTTCGTTTTTGTATTCTAGCCATCACTATAAATAATAAAGGTACAAAAAGCTCTAAGCTGAAAACAGATGTGTTTTTAGAGATCTATGACAGAACAAAGTAGTCAACTGAGCTTCATCAGTTTCAAAGTCAAATTGTTCAGGAAATTGCTCTCTAAGTACCCCTAATCTATGATAATCTAAACATATGAATACAAAGAACTATTCTAAGCTAACACTTAAGACTGAATAACTACATCCTGTTGAATTGGATATTATTTAGTGTTAAATCTACAAATGTTTGAAAATATGACAATTTTTTTTTCTACTTTGTATTGTTGTAACAGGATTTATTTACCTATAAGGCAAAAATGTTGAATGCCCGAAATGTTGCTTTAGTATAGATTATAGATATAGATATTTTATACTATCCATTTAAATAATTTGATTTTATAAATTTCTGTTGATTTGGTTATGATAGATTTAATCGACAAATGTTTGAAAATGTGTCAATTATTTATTTTTGTACATTGTATTGTTGTAACAGAATTTACCTAAAGACCAAAATGTTAAATGCCCAAAATGTTGCTTTAGTATAGATTATAGATATAGATATTTTATACTATCCATTTAAATAATTTGATTTTATAAATTTCTGTTGATTTGGTTATGATAGATTTAATCGACAAATGTTTGAAAATGTGACAATTATTTATTTTTGTACATTGTATTGTTGTAACAGAATTTACCTAAAGACCAAAATGTTGAATGCCCGAAATGTTGCTTTAGTATAGATTATAGATATAGATATTTTATACTATCCATTTAAATAATTTGATTTTATAAATTTCTGTTGATTTAGTTATCATAGATTTAATCGACAAATGTTTGAAAATGTGACAATTATTTATTTTTATACATTGTATTGTTGTAACAGAATTTACCTAAAGACCAAAATGTTAAATGCCCAAAATGTTGCTTTAGTATAGATTATAGATATAGATATTTTATACTATCCATTTAAATAATTTGATTTTATAAATTTCTGTTGATTTGGTTATGATTGTTAAATTTACAAATGTTAGAAAATGTGACAATTATTTATTTGTGTACCTTGTATTGTTGTAACAGAATTTAATTATAAGACCAAAATGTTATATGCGCAAGATATTGCTTTAGTAGATATAAGTACTTATAGTTTATTTTACAACTAGATACAATTAAACAAAACATTGTTTTGTTTAATTGTAACTGAAATGTTCATTATTCTGAATATTATTTTGTTTATTTTATTTTAGGTAAGTAAGTAGTTTTAAGTTAGGTATAATTTTTTGGGTTTTTCTTTTGTACTTTGTGACATGAAAATTGAATTTAGATGTATTAAAACAAATCTTTCAATAAAAATACTGGCCTATCATATTTAAATCTGTTTTATTTTAAAACAGAAGTTAATTTCTTTACCTTATAGAAATATTTTAAAGGAATAATAAGTCTTCAAAAATAACCAACTAGGCCACACGAGTCCCCATCTCGATCGGCGAAGATCCGAAGAGACTCGTGTGGCCTAGTCGGTTCAGGCGCTGCGGTACTGACGCAGAGACGCCAGTTCAAATCTCGTCGCGAAGGAATTTTTGAAGATGTATTTTTCCTTTAAAATATTTCTAGTAGATATGCCCTGAGCAATAAAAATGAATAACGAAATAGTAAGCTTATTCAATTATTTTAGTTCAAGCTAACAAAACTGGCAGGTGCGGCCTGCACTTCGGAATAATTTCATTGCCCTTAATGACGCAACTGATTTGAATCGAGCTGAAATCTCTTCAAATACATCTACAGTATAATATGTTATTATACATGATACAAGAAGTGCCCCCTTCATTTCAAAAACAATAAAAAAAACCTTTAAATACCACTATTATACCGGCAAAGTTACCCCTGTTTTTTTACAAAATAAACCAATTTTTTTTTCTAAATCCTTAACTGCTATATTTTCTATTAGAAAATACACTACCTAGAAACTCCTCATCGTATTTAAAAAAAATATTATTTTATTCATCTTTAATGATTGATTTTACGAGAAATTATAGATTTTTTCATGCAATTCCATCTCGCCCATTTCTATGCAATCGAACAAGGACCGATAATTATCATCTATCGCCGTCTTAATAGTTTTAAATTGATACTTATTTTAATCTCAATATTATTATAAACGAGAATAGTTGTATGTAGTACTTATGTCTGTGACTTTGTGACTCAATCACGCAAAAACTACTGAACTGATTGCGATGAAACTTGGAATATAGGCGGCTGCGGACCTATTAACCCTATAATCCTGCGGAATCAGGACTATCGCAGGTGAAACCGCGGGGCTCAGCTAGTGTTTAAATAAAAAAAACTCCCTAGAGGAATAGAATAGGGAACTACCTATAAATCAGCTCTACTCTACTGATAATGGGCCCTACCACGATGTCTTATAAGTCGTCCAGATAAAAAAAAAATACACATAAAACAATTTAAAAAAAAACTCAAAAAATATTTTTTTTTCAATTTAAAAAAAACTTAAAACAATATTTTTTTTCAATTGTCTGTGGTTTTCAAAAGTAGTCGGGGAGTTTTGGCGGAAACGCTGTTAGGAGATGTGTTGCTTAATTTTCATTTTGGTTAAACCTAGTTCAAATGCGTGTAAATTGTTTAATTTAGGGAGCATATTAATCAGTTTAGTTACGTGAAAGTGTACAAGTTTAATTAAAACTGATAATCGGTGCAAAACATGGACTTTAGCGTTATCTCCAATGCTCCGTGAACAAACGTTGTAAAAAATGGCTCCCGTTTTACAATGAATCCCTCGACTTGACTTTAACTATGACGACTTGACTGTTTCGTTCGATGCAAATTACCTGCAACTATTGATAATACTTGATACTGAAGAATAAGAAGAAGAACGACAAAAAGAGGACATAGCAACGACAAACGAGCATGGTAGCGCGGATTATTTCCAAGAATAAAAGTCCCAACATTCTTTTCAAAATTTATATTTCGCTTAGGACCCTAAAATAATGTACTGATTTCGATTTTAAATACATTAATTACACAAACACACCGACGAATGAGTGCTGTATTAATACAAACAATTTAATAAAATTGAAAATATAAAATGCAAGTGAAGTTTGGACAGCGTCAAAAGATTTTACAGTCTCAATAATAATAATATAATAGGTACGACTTTAAACTTACATTGTTGTTTTTACTACATTTATTATTAAATAACGAGATATTTACCCAGTTTAAAACATGTTGTGTCTCGTTAAAAAGCCAGTCGAAATTACTGGCGAAGAAACAAATTTAAACATGGTAAATATCCCGTAATTTAATATTTGTACTCAATAATAACTTCTCCTAGATATACCCAACAAGATGTAACTCTGAAATTACAACATAGATGCTTCCTTACTTATAATTTACAAGCTGCATAGCAAGCATAGTTCAGTCACTTGGAAATTGGCTCAGCGGATCATTAACTTGCTTTGTTATTTAAACAATGGCCTTGCAGGCGGGATTTATGAAGTAACTGGATATTAACTGCCACACTCAAATTCTGATTTGGAATCCAACACTTAGAAAGAAAATGACGCTGGTAATTCAATTTAACACAAATGATACTATAAATATTTTAAAGGAAAAATTCATCTTTTAAAATTCAGCCAGAGGCGCGAGTTCAAACATCGCCGCGAATATTAAAATATCTAAAGTAGGTAGATAAATATGCCTTTGAGTAATAAAAAAAAATACTAGAAATATTTAACAAATGATCACTAAAAAGAAAAACCCCAGGAGTTTATTGTGGTTTCTTCACATGGGAGCGTGAGTTCCGAAACCACACAAGTCATATGTATATTGACGTATCAAAATGATCATGTCTTTGTTTAAAAGTTTTACCCGACTGCGCTCGCAAAGGAGGGTAATGTGTTTATCGGTCTATGTATGAATGTTTCTATATGGCGTTCTAGAGGCAAAACACGTGGACCGATTTTGATGATTCTTTCGTCAATCGATTCGTCTTAATCTAGCGAGTGTCACTAAAGACATGACAGTAAACTAAGTTAATTTTTGTCAAAACCAGACGCCATATTCAAATCAATGTTAGGTTTCTTTTATTAGTGTAAGTAATGTATTTGACTATTTTCAAAATATTTTGTCGTTGTGTGCTGTAAACATCAAGATGGAAATTTCCTGCTATTTTTGGCAGGTTTCTGGTTCGATCAATTTCGACCCCAAAAACCCGATCCAATTTAAGCAAAGTGGAACCTAGTGTCAACAAAAACATAACCCTCCTTCGGTAGTAAAAAGGTCAGTGACTTTTACAGTACACAATTTCGACCAAGTCACTGACCTACGGCCCTAGCCAACATTCTTATCGAATAACGAAATCGCCAATCGACAGATTTTTTTGTATGAAATTGACATAAGCTCGCGAATAATCAAGCGTGACCTTATGTCGATTTCATACAATAAATCTGTCGATTGGCGATTTCGTTATTCGTTAAGAATGTTGGCTAGGGCCGCTGATGTAAGTGACGTGGAAGATTGGACTGAATGTTGGATCACAAACTAAAAATATCAGAATGCATGAGTATAACTACTTAATTAAAATCCAGTTTTTTCATCGAAAAGTCAAAGTAATACAGCTGTAAGGCATTAACTTTTACTTTCAATGCAAATACTGACCTTTGAAACCAGCTAAGCAGCGTAGCTATGAGTAAGGAAGATAAAAATAAGTTTAATCTATTAAATGCATACCATTGTACTACTATAAAACATACTTGGCAGATGATATACAACAATTAAATCTTTAATAAAACACGATATTTACCGGGATTTACTTGCGTTTTATTTAACAACAAAAAAATATTACCAAAGGCCGAGCTTTCGCTATCTTTACAGTAAGCTTTTTCAAGGTTGACTGAGTTGTAATTAGAATCGGCTAATTCTTTAGTAATAATCCTGTTATTAAATAAAACGCGAATAAAACCCCGTAAACATTGTGGTTTATTATGCAAAATCGCGAAAACCTTAAACACAATTAAATCCTTTTAAAATAAGAATAAAAGTATAACATTGTACTCCTATTTTTTTCAAGTTTCGGTTTCGCACGATTTATCCATAAAGACAGCAAATCAAGTTTATTTTTTTTGTTCTTATTTTAAACAATCTCCCTTGAACCCTTAAAAAAAAGTCGCTTTTCGTCACTCGTTAATTTCCGTTTAACTTGTACGTACATATTTATTGCATTTCAATAAAATACATATCAATAAAATAATTCATTCTATAATTAGTAATTACATAATTAAACTGAAAAAAAAAAAATAACACAAGGGCGATACGCCATTTTTCTTAGTGTCAAAAAAACGAATAATTTTATAGACGACTATTAACATAATTACATGTAGGTACATTAGTTATAATATTCATTGAATATATAATATAAAAACGCCTATTTATATTTTTTTTAAACTCTAACTTTCCGCTGCATTTTCAAACTATTAGAAACTTTAAAACATTGTACGGCAAGTTTCTTCATCGATAGTTGAAGGCAAAGTAACAGCTAATTTTCGGTAATTTCATTCGATGTTACTTTAGTCAACTACGGGTTGAAGAAACTTACTGCTTGTAATCAAACTTCACTAACTCTAGGACAGGCCGACAAAATTCCCAAGAATTGTTAACCATAGATACATTTTACTTAAGGATTGATTTTTGAAATCCCTAGACAGAGATATCTGACAAATAAATTGTAACACCACCGAATAAAAACGTCACTTAGATATTTAAAATTTCTTGTATCTTGTATATTTCACTACATTACACACAGCGTAATCTAGCCCCAAACTAAGCACTAGGCTTGTACTTAGGGTACTAGACATAGGATATACTACATATTATACTTTTTTTTTTGTAAATACATACAAATTATACATGGAAAGACACCCAGACCAAATATAAATAACTATTTTTAAGCATAAATATTTGCACCCGACGGGAATCAAACCCGCAGCCTTCTGCATTGCAGTCGAGCGTCCGCCCGACGCGCCACAGAGGCCGTCAACGTCAAAAATGAAAATAAATCTAAAAGAAGATCAAAATTTGAAGGCTTTTTTAAATTTGGTTGGGTTCGAACTTATTCGATAGATATCTTTTATCTGTAGAATGAAAAAATCAGCCCTTAATCGCATAGTCGAAACGTAAAAAATATATATTTATGGTCGAGGTAAGAAAATAAATATTTTCTTTTCTCGACGTTTCGACTATGTTACCAAAGTCTTAAAGGTCACGAGGAGACCAAAACAAAATTCCTTTTTTGTATGAAAATTGTCATATACCTCTTTAGAGTGAGAAGTTTTATCTTTTCGAGAATTAACCTTTTATTACAAAGTTTTTTTATGCGAGAGTAAGTTTCGATTTAGGTGTCTAGCAAAAGATTTTGCTGTTAAGAATCTATACCTTATTAACCTTGGGGTACGTTTCAATTTACTTTGGCAAATTTAAAAAATCATTGTCCTACCATAAGATGCACAGTACTTGTAGTGAGAGTTTTTATTTCATACAACAAACGCTATTTGAATATCTACAGGATGTTGCACATATCGCCTCTATCCCCATTAAGGAACCAAGCTTGTATTATGGGTATTTAATAGACCACCCCCACCAGCTAGGCAAGCAGTTAGCTAAAGGTTCCGTCTCTTTTTCCCGTCGTTTGAGAGAAAGAGATGGAACTTTTATTTGGATTCGACAAAATGGTTCTCATGGTTCTCAAGTTACTTATGAATGTAACAAAAAAAATGTATAGTACATTTTTTTTATTTTAGACCATAATCTGACGTTGTGGTTCTTTCTTCTTCTTCTTTAAAATTGCTTTTCCATTCGGACATTTGCCAGTGTCAAGTATTATCAATATTTGCAAGTTATTCGCATTGAACGAAACAGTCAAGTCGTCATAGTTAAAGTCAAGTCGAGGGAATCATTGTATAAAGGGGGCCATTTTTTACAATGTTCGTTCACGGAGCTTTGGTGAGAACACTAAGCTAAAGTCCATGTTTTGCACCGATTTTCACTTTTATTTACACTTGTACACCTTCACGAAACTAAATTAATTAATATGCCCCCGAAATTAAACAATTTACACGCATTTGAACTAAGTTTCACAAAAATGAAAATTTTGCAACACATCTCCTCCACGCATTCCCGCCATAACTCATTGTGGATCTTTGTATTTTGACCATTTTTATTTTCAGAAAGAAGTGTCAAATTGTGGTCTAAGATTAAAAAACGAAGCATAGAATCGAACCAATTATATGCAAATGCCGAAATTTCTCGTTTGTTTTAAAAAACTCACACTAAGTGTACAATGTTGAAATTTTATAGAATTCTTGATCTAAAACAATTGGACAGCTGATTGTCAAGTACTATTTTTTTCGTATAAAAACACTGTACGACACGTGTTTACCTAAATAAATACGTAACTACATACAAATAAGGTCTAAAATACATTGACTCGGTACGATAGGTTTAGGAAAATGAATATTACACTTTAGTTAGAGCTTACCTTAACATTAAGGGGTAAAATCGTGTCATACAATATCGGGACAGTATTAAGGCGTAAATACACATGCCAGTAAATGAATAAATATTATTAAATTACAATTAACGGCCTCTGTAGCGCGTCGGACGAAGGTCCGAATGCAATGCAGAAGGTTGCGGGTTCTGTTCCCGCCGGTTGCAATTATTTATGCTCAAAAATAAAAAAATGTGTAGTGCCTTTTTTTAATGTATTATATTATGTATCTATTTACAAAAAAAGTACAATCAACCGTGGTCGCAAGCTGACTCCAAAAAAAAATCTACAAACACGACCGCAGTTCAAATATTAATGAACAGAAATAGCAAAGTTTAAAAAGTATAAGGCATATGTATTACCGCTTTTAGATACCGAAATAACTAGCAGTGCCCCACGGATTCACCCGATTAAGTCTCGACATTAAAACCGAGATAAAAACGTATTGGTGATACTCAGAAAACCAAAGAGAAACTTTAGCTAAGGAATGTTTTGTCTCGCTCTTGTCAGTGTAACTTTACGTCAGTAAGAATGGGACGAAGCAATAGATTGTATTTTCCTAAGTTTTTACACTCTAACTTTTGTTTGCTTGTATGTTTGTTTATTTGTTTGTCGGTCCGGGCGGAATTTTGCAACTTCAATATGAGGCACTTCCCGAGCGGGAAGTTAAATTAGCGGGAAGTTAAACAGTAAAATCCACGTTTAAAATAAGTTTTTCTTTTTCTTCCTGCCCCTTATCACACAATATTTGGGGGTCGCCACTGTAGATAAATCTATTTCTACTGCAAATAGATTTGGCTAAAAATATAAACAATTTCGGAAACCCCAAATGCAAACCATTCTTTATTTACTCGTTAACTTAAATTAACTGAATATTTGAACCTTAAGTAAGATATGCTTACAATAAAAGCATTCCTTAGCTAACGTTTCCCTAACGTTCCTAAGTACCGCAATTAGTTACCTAGATTCCGAATTATTACATCGAAAATTGATTGCAAAGTTACGTTAAAAATTACAAACAAAAAATCCACATAGAAAAAACGGAATATTTTATCTTTATAATAATTAATTTATAGATATATTTTTAAATTCCTTGTGCAGGCTTACCGCCTTGAGTCCTATGTACTGTTTGTGCTTTGATCGACACCGTTTCTTAGTAGGGCTAGAGTTTAGCCGTAGGGTATGAAAATTTTCCCCCTAGGGTATGATAAATCTTTCTTCCTAGGGCTAAGCCATTAAGCTAAGCCTAGCCGTTGGGTATAACTTTTCTCTAGGGCTAGGGTTTAGCCGTATGGTAGGAAAATCTGGCTAGGGCTTAGCCGTAGGGTATGTTTTTTTTTTGCTCTAGGGTTAGGGCTTAGCCGTAAGGTATGAAAAACCTTTCCCTAGGGCTAGAGTTTAGCTAAGGGCCTTTAGTAGAGTTTAGTTATCCGCGTCGGCTCCCTTCAGTCTCAATCGAGCGAAATCTTCAAATATGATATCGTCGTCATTTTCTTGACCATTCTCTCTGAAAAAGGAAAATTTAATAATTAGAGGAAGGTTTTGTTTTGATTGCAGTTTTGTCGTCACCTACCAAACAATCAAAGCCAAACGTATGTCTTGTCAGACTCGTCCGTGTTCCGATACGTAGGCCGGGGAAGTCACTTTAGAAGACTGGACAGAACTCGGTCGTATTCAAGTGGGTTATAATTGTATAAGCTATACATGTATATTTGCTATGCGTTCAGCGTTACTATAACAAAACTAAGTTTTTTCTGTTTCTTTTTTAAATCTATCTTTACTCTTTGCTATTTTTTTAAATAGGCCTTCAAGACCAAATTCTAAGCTACGAGATGTGCGTTTAGCGAAACACAATATTGAATTTAAGTCTCAATTTTGGTAAAACTAAACTTGCAACATCGTTAACCTGTTCGTTTTACATCAAGTTTTATGTAAGGTCAATGAAATGCTTATAAAATATTGTTCTCAAGCGTCTCCGTGCTTAGGAAGGCACATTAAGCAGTTGTATCTCTGACAGTAGTCGTTAAAGTTAAAGTTTAACTGTGTGTTTCCGCAATTAGCCCTACTATTGGGGCCTTTGTGCGTGAATTTAAGCCGTGGGTTTTGTCACGATGTTTTCCTTCACCGTAAGAGCGATATTAATAGCGCACATAAATAGTAGTAAAAGTAATATAATAGTAGTCGTTAGGTTAAGTCAGAGGCTTTAGGGCGACCTGAAAACTTTAAAGCTACGTTAAGGCTACGTCCGCACAGGTAGGCGGCGCGAGCCTAGCGTGACATTCTAGATCTAGAACGTTCGTTTTAGTTAGAGCCTCTCTAGATGACTCGTTAGCCTCCAGTCCGTGCGGACGTAGCCTAACACTAAGGCTGACATCTATAGTGCGTACTTTGACTTTGCTCAGACTGAGCTTAGCAAATACAAACCATAAACTTTGAATTGGATTTTATACTCGAAATTCATTTTGTAATCTACGAATAAAATAAAAAGAACTTCATAGGCATAACAGAGAAGCAAAGGTTAGGACATTATTTTTTATTTACATTCTAAATTTAAAAAACTTCGACTTTACTAAGCAAAAACTTTGGATAGCTGCGAAGATCGCTTTATAAATTTATACCAAAAATTGTTTTAAGGCAAAGTTTTCGCTTAGCAATGACAAAATACGGACTATAGATTTCAGTCTAAGAAGAAGAATATATAAATTATATATGAATTGGATTTATATTATGTCTTGTTTTTTTTATGTATGTCTCTTGTGTACTGAATAAATCAAATCTCACTAATATTATAAACGCGAAAGTTTGTATGTAAGTATCTATGTATGTATGTGAGGTTGTTACTCTTTCACACAAAAACTACTAAACCGATTGCGATGAAACTTGGAATATAGGTAGCTGAGGACCTGGATTAAAATATATAAATTATATATGAATTGGATTTATATTATGTCTTGTTTTTTTTATGTATGTCTCTTGTGTACTGAATAAATCAAATCTCACTTATATTATAAACGCGAAAGTTTGTATGTAAGTATGTATGTATGTATGTGAGGTTGTTACTCTTTCACACAAAAACTACTAAACCGATTGCGATGAAACTTGGAATATAGGTAGCTGAGGACCTGGATTAACACATAGGCTACTTTTTATCCCGATATTCCCGCGGGAACGGAACTTACGCGGGTGAAACCGCGGGGCGCAGCTAGTAAATAAATAAATAAGAATATTAAGGAGAATAAGGAATACTAACGGATGCGGATCGAGCTGAATAAGGTCGTGCGCGAGCGGCGGCGGCTGCTCGGGTGCGGCGCGAGGCGGCTCCTCATCCGGCTTCGGATGCATCAGTATAAAGGGTAACTCCGCGCTTAGGTCACTGGAAAATGTACGAAAATCCAATTATAATAGAAACACTTCTTCTAATTCGACATGTTACTAATATTAAGTTATTGAATACGAATCGCAGTAAAGAGGGGACTCCTCTAGCACAAGTTTATAACTTAACAGCTCCCACACCTTTTGTTGTTATAACATGTAAGTTTTTTTAATAAATTATTTGTATTTGTATTTATATTATAAACGCGAAAGTTCGCAAGTATGTATTTAAGTCTGTATACATGGGACTTTGTTACGCTTTTAGGCAAAAAATCTTGAAATAAATATAAAATATCCGAAGCTGGAAAATTGGAATACCACATGGGCTTTTTATCCCAACATTCTTGTAGGATCTGGACTTACGCGGTGAAACCGCGAGGGGCCACTTTAGTTTGAAGATTCTTTTCTCTATGTAATTTGTTATAATATGTGTTTTTGGTACAATAAAGCGTTAATCAATCAATATTTGGCCTTTTCTCCAATAAAACACAATATTTACCGATTTTACTCGCGTTTTATTTAATAACGGCATTATTACAAAGTATCGGGCTTTTGCCAACTTTACACAGTTGGCTTTATCCCGTTTTTTTCACGCAATTAAATATTGGGTAAGTTAAAGGATTCCGTTAGATTTTTTTTTACTTGTAAAGCAGTTTAATTGTTCAAGTAGCTTTCAAACTTTGAGTAGCATTTTAGTATTCGGCCGTTAGTAAAATACAAAATGCAGCATCTTACCCTCCGAGTGGTCCGAGACACAATTTCACTTTGACCTTGTATTGCACTATGATACCTAAGTTTTCACGCTGCGAAGGATCCGCAATGCTGAAATACAAATAGGATATGCAATTAAATTTATTTGACAATTGGACGAAATTTCCTTGCTTCAAATATATGAAGATTTTTAACAAGCGTCAACTACTAGATAAACTGCCCGGACCAACAAACAAACAACCAAACAAGAAAAGTGAGAGTATAAAAACGTGGGAAAATGAGTAGTGCTGCGCGCGTTAATATGAAGTCGATGAATGACGATTAAGGGATGAATTATTATATTAGACCGTCACCCTGCAGTGCCGGGGCCGAGCTCCGTTGTCTATTGCTCGGCCGCCACTCGGTTGCAACAGACCGATTGACTGCTCGACCAATACGATCAGAGCCTACCTTTTTCTAGATGAGCGTGTTACCTCTTAGACCATATTATCACTTACCATCAAGTGAGATAGTGGCCTAACGCTCATCTACCGTGTGCGAATAAAAAAAATAACAAGTCCGATTCCAGGCAACAAGCAAGTTTGCATTCTATTACTTGTTTCAACTACAGTTATTCGCAAAGCCTAGGACGCGAACTAGTGCCCGACATAATTCTCCTATTCCATGGACCCTTACTACGTTCAATGCTCTCCTAGATGCTTGTCCTGATGTCCGGTGTTGATGTGAATGTGTTTGCGTTTTTGTAACTTCACCCGTGAAAGTACCTGCATGTAGCTATATCTCAATGTTGTTACTCAAATTATCTGATAGTTTAAGTATTTTTAATTAATTAATGTAATTGGTGTATACCGTATTAATTAAACAAATAAATAAAGTATAGAGTATCCTACGGTATGATACTAACAGCGTGCTCGAAGCAAGGTTGGTGTCCTCGTGTTTGAGCTGTCCGTCGAGCGCCAGCCCCCACTTGTCCTTGTTGTTGGCCAGCAGCGGCGTCAGCGTGAACACCTTGCTCAGCGTGAACCCGGGGCCCACCGGGCACCCTTCTCTGTTAAATGACACCTTATGTTAACGAGATAAACATGATAATTGAATGATGAATCGAGCTCAGCGTGAACCCAGTCATCCTTCTCTGTTGAATTATACCGTGTGTTAATGGGATAAACATGATTATTGAATGATGAATCACGCTCAGCGTGAACCCGGGCCCGACCGAGCACCCTTCTCTGTTGAATTATACCAAGTGTTAATGAGATAAAGATGATTTTAAAATGATGAATCACGCTTAGCGTGAAAATGGACCTAATCGGGCTCCCTTCTGTGTTGAATTATACAAACTGTTATTGGGATAAGGTGATTTTATAAGGCGATGCTGAATCACTCTCACTGGGCACATCATTCAACACTGGGTCACACTGGGTCGGGTCTGCAGCGAGCACGCTTTTTAGTTGAAAACGTGCGTATTGTTCAACATAGAAGCGTGCTCCATTGTGGGGTGTATCATTGCACCAAATTGAGCGTAAACCACAATTTGGTGCAAAGGAAAAGTACTACGTTTTCTACATTTGGAAGAGATCGCTTTTAGCGTTAAGGTCGACCATTATTATAACTAACTGTAAGTTTTTTGTTATGTAAATTAAATAAAGTTTTATTTTTTTGTACAATAAAGTTTTATCTAATCTAATCTAAAAAGGGCGTCACATACTCGTATAATATTTCTTCCCGAAATATTAAATGGATATTAGGGCTTTCATAGGTAACACTTAAAGGTGCAGCTTTTATTGTATTGAATATAAAAATAAAAACATTCACGAAACTGGTGTTTTTCAAAGCTGTGTTAAAAAATCAACGCATCAAAAGTATGTTGTCAGCTTGTTAGTTATATCCTATTCAAACAAAATGCAATCAATTTGAACCATAATCGTTCTGGGAAAGAGTTCGTAATAGCTAAGCATCAAACAAGACCGATGAGAACACAACACACAACTTACAGAGGCGGACTTTTTAATTTCTTATTAAACATTCCAAAAAATGGAAATCTAAACACCTCCTTCATCTTGGGTTTGGTATACCTACAAAATTAAAAACAAACCTGATATTTGGTTTCGCACCGGTCGGTGTGATCATGTAGACAGTGAGAAGAAAATATCGCATCCCTTTAGAAAATTCATTTATGTTTCAAAATACTGATTCATGTAAAATATTTAGACGCAACCAAAAACTGTAATAGTCAATATTCCATATCCCCAGAGGTTCTACATGCGACCTAAGCGTGCTACAATTTTGACTTCGTCATATACTATCTGGTAAGTTAAGCGTTCACCTATGAATGACAACATTTTTTTTAGTTAATTTCTGCTTAATCCCTTCCTGAATACTTCTATCTAGAATAAGGTACGAACATCAATTTTTTTAGATTGGAAGCCATTACCCTATAAAAGCCTCGAATACAATTTCTATAACAATAAGGTAAGAACATCAATTTCCAGATTCGATAGGGTAAAAGCTTCGAATACAACGACAAGAACTTTCAATGTTAAAATAATATGTAGTTATCGCAATCTGAAATACGATAAAATAAAGAATTCCACCGATATAACCACTTGTTGAATAACACTACCGAATGAGGCCCAAAGGACAATCCCTTACAGAATCACTAAGCGACAGACAGGCTTAATGGAGATTTTATGCGCATTTCCTAATGGTGTCGTTGATTTATTGAAGTGAATCGATTTATTTACTATCACTAAGTACTTTTATTAAAGAACAATATCATAGGGAAATAAAATCGATTAAAATTCGGTCGCTTTGCATGGAATACGTGGTAGAAGGTTAGTCAGAAGTAAGTAATTAGTGTTAGTAAAGAGTAATAAGAGTGTTAGAAGTTAGTAGTGGTAGTAAAACGGTGTAAGTGTTAGAAGGTAGAAGTAGGGAAATGTACGGTAATGTAAGAAGTAGTCAGTGTGATTAATAAGTATTTTTGCTAATTGGAAACAGTGTTAGTAAGATATAGTAAGTGTAAGTGTTAGTTAGTATGTCGTAGCAATTGTTAATAAGTGTAAGCAAGTGTTAGTAGGGAGTAATTAGTATTAGTAGATAGTAATTAGTGTTAGTAGGTAGTAATTAGTATTAGTAGGTATTTATTAGTATTAGTCGGAAGTAAACATCGGTTGTTTGCCAATCGTTCAAGTCGTACCTGGCATTCAAGCAATGCCCCGACGAACAGAGTATTGACCTTGATTAATGCGTTTTTGGAAGACTTCCAACAGATCGACATATTTGGTGATAAACTGTTTTTAGTTAATAGAAATCTTAGATTATACCTTAGTTGTAATTTAAAATAGTGTGCGTGTTGGTGTATACTGTAAACTACTATTTGTCTCAAAAAAATAAATTAATATTAGTAGGTAGTTAGTAATTAGTGGTAGTAGGTAGTAATTAATGTTAGTAGGTAGTAAGGAAGTATATCTCACTCGCTCTCGGCCTCTGCGACTGTGCATTTGTACTGTGCCGTGGAAAAGAGACAGATGTCGGCGAACTGTCGCACGGACACTTTGATCCTTTTGACGGAGCGGTTGGAGTTGTTTGCTATGTGCACGTTCACTGCTATGTTCTCGCCGTGGTGATATAGCTCCTGGATTAGAAGAAATTGGACTTTAGATTAGGGGAATAGGATTTATTTTCGTGAAGCAATACAGGTGTATTAATAGCCTTTTTCTAGTAGTTATGTCTTGTACATTTGTCTAGTAAAAGTTGAGAGCTAATTTGAATAATTTGTCTTTTTTATAAGCGTAATGATTTTTAGGGTTCTGCACTCAAAGACACTGCTGTCTGTATGTCACTCGGCTGTATCTCATGAACCTTGATAGCTAGATAGTTGATTTTACAGGTGATATATTTCAGTTTTCTTTGTAATAACAAATACAAAAAAAAAACAATTAATTTTATATTTAAGTCGGACTCCCCTATGACCAACTTGATTTTAGAGTGCCTGACTGGTAATCGCGCTTTTGTTGCGTTCTCGAATTTTGCTTTCAGTGTTAATTTATTTTTAAATTAAATATACAAGGTGTACCGGGTAAGCCCTTTTAATCCGAAAGGGGGTTGTTTTAAACGTCTAGGCGAACAACTTTTGTTCTACGACTTTTGGAAATTCGATGTACTTTTCGAGAATTTTAACTATAAAGTTTACTTGAAAATCAGCTGTTTCTGAGAGTTCGAGGTCATTGACCTTATGTTGTCCTTTTATTTCGTTTGATGGTTTACAATCAATACTTCAATTACCTTTATTTTCAAAAGCAGCTGTTTTTTCAGTGAAACATAATCTCAAAAATTTCAAAAAAAAAGTTCGAATTTTCAAAAGTCGTAGAACAAAAGTTGTTCGCCTAGACGTCTAGAACAACCCCCTTTCGGATTAAAAGGGCTTGCCCGTTACATCTTGTATATGTGTGATTATATGAGTTTGAGAAATGATATTTGTTTGTACCTTATCAAGCGAGGCTTCTAAATACAGTTTGTTAGGGCTCATCATGAATTCTTTGGAGACTTCGACCGAGGGCTGCTCGCCTTGCTTGCTCGGAGCGTACATTATCTTCCTTATTGCAAGGCGGACTGAATTCCTGGAATATTAATGTAGAAAGTCAATGGAAAATTATTGAATGTGGGTGAAAATTTCGTCTTTTCTGGCCACAATCTGAAATTATGTCGTCTTGTTTCTTTCGTGAGTAATTTTAAAACATTTTGTCAGCGGCTCCAAGACCAAACCCTTTAGACCTTGTACTGTAGCCTGGGTCTAAAATAATATAGCTTCAGTATCCTCTGTCCTTCGCAAAAGCAACAAAAAAAATTTCCTTGATGGAAGATTTTTGTCGCGACTTATTATTCTACTAACGAGTGGCGCCAAGTGGACTCGTCCGTATTTCGATACGTAGTCTAGCCCCTAAGAAAGATGGGTCGCATGTTGTTCCACAGACGTATTTTATCCTTCTAGATGAGTATTCTTCTTCATAGACAATATCATCACTTACCCCCACGTGAGATAGTGGTCAAAAGCTCACATATCCTGAAAAAATGCCACCTAGCTACGAAGACAACTCACCTTTTATGTGGCTTATCATCCTGCGAATCGGCTACGAAAGCCTTTAGCTCATAGTCAACCCCGCAGGGTTTCCCCGTGTCACCCGGCGCTGGTTGCAGCGTCACGGATGCGGGACAATGTGGGGGTAGCTCGAAGTAGAACGGATGAGCAGAAGGCCCAAGTTTCCTCACCAGGCGTTCTTGAAGCCTTGTTAGTGGCCTTTTGGGTGGGCCGTTCGTGGCTGGGTATATCTGTAAAAATATATAAGTTGAACAACACACAGCGCCATCTAGCTCCATGGTAAGTTACTGAGATTGCGTTACGGTGACTAGACAACGGATATAATGCTTATATTCATTTTTCAGACCAGATACAAAATTTGTGTAAGCGTAAATATTTGCACCCGGCGGGAATCGAGCCCGCAACCTTCTGCTTGCAGCGGGCAATCGCACAATGCGCCACAGAGGTCGTCAAGATACGTGGTTTAAGCCAGGATGTCGGGATAAATGGTGGCCTCTAATATTATAGCTGCCAAAGACTGTTTGCGTAACAAGGTCAAATGATAATCAGCAAAAGGGACACCAATAGAATTCGGTTTCGAGTCAAGCGAGCGTAGAAATACTCATGATTGAAAGTTGTGCTTTCTTGGAAGGCTTTAAGACAGACATTGACAAAATGTTTCCGCACAATGCTATTTTCGGCTGGTCGCAAAGTAATTTAAAAGTCAGTATTTTTAATGCATTATCTTCTCCAATCTTGTAGATTGCAACAATGTCTACATTTCTATCCAATCTAATTTTATAAATCAGAAAGTTTGCTTGAATATTAGTATGTTTTTATTGATTTTTCAAAGTGTTTCCTACATTTGTATGACTTATTTTTAAGAAAAAATAGACATCCATTTGGCCATTCTGTGGTAAAATTGGACAAAGCGTTGACTGGGAATGTAATAGATGTAGGTTCAAGTCCTGTTGGATACAAATTTATGAAGAGCATTTATTTTAAAAACACATTGCTTGTTCTCCCTCTTCACGGCCAAATGATTCGACCGATTTGCGTGAAAATTTGCATAGAGATAGTTTAAGTGATGGAGAGCGACATAGGACACTTTTGACCTCGACTACCCCGCGGGCTCGTGTTTTACTCAGATGAAATCAAGAGGTACAGCTAGTGAAGCGATAAATAGTGTCCTGTCAAATGAAAGTTTAATATAACGGTCTCAAGTTCGGGCCATTTATAAACAGGGTAGACTCATCGAACGGCAATTAGGATATATTAACAAGAGCCCAAAAATTACGAGCTAACTTACCATATCAATTACGCTATTACGCGCCGAACTTTAGCAATATGTCTTTGGCCAACTAGACAATAAATGTTCTAATCACTATGTGAATTGATAGATAACGTAAATTAGATACCTAGTTGTTAAATAGATGGCAATGAAGCTTGAGTTTACGAGTGTAGTGACCACAAAACTGAGCGAGAGCCAATTAGCTCGTCATAACTGTCCGAGACGCAACAATAGTATGGCATTATCGTTTTATGGATAATTAACTATTAATTATGTTGCGGACTAGTGCAACTGCAATTATAATAGGGGTTTAAGTAAAGAAAGAACTTGAGATTGAAAAGGCTATTAAAAAGAACTGCCAAAGACGGCCTCTGTGGCGCATCGGGCAGACACTCGACTGCAATGCGGAAGGCTGCGGGTTTGATTCCCGTCGGGTGCAAGGATTTATGCTTTAAAAAAATATTTGTATCTGGTCTGGGTGTCTTTCTATGTATAATATGTAGGTATTTACAAAAAAAATAAAAAAAAATATGTAGTATATCTGTTGTCTAGTACCCATAGTACAAGCCTAGTGCTTAGTTTGGGGCTAGATTGCGATGTGTGCAATGTAGTGCAATATTTATTTATTATAAGTTACTGTACGCGTAATGTCTTAAAGTGCTTACTGTATTCCTTCAATCATTTATTTCGTATAATTAATTACAAATCCATATTTAAAATTATACTAAATGTCCTATTACAAATTAATTCATTATTAAATCTCTGAGACAGCTATACTTTAGCTATCGACATATTAAGGGGCCGTAGTAGGCCAGAACTGATGTTTCTAGGATGAATAACTACAAAAGTTATTTGTAATAAAAGTTTTTGAAACCATATTTATTAAAGTCGAGGATATTTTCTAACACGTGAATGTCGTGCGAAAACGATTCCTGAAAATTTTCTCGATAGAAAAAAATGCAAAACCTCCCTCTAAATTGTACAAATAAGTGATATTACCCAGTCAATATTGTACGAAAACTAATAAAACTTTGTATAAGAACTGAACTTAGCTCAATACAGGCAGTGAATGTTTTGTATTTCAAGATTAACGTTTAGTTATCTTGACACTAGCAATTGTTTGATTTTTACGGAATAAAATTTTGCATAGTCGAATCTTAAATCCTTTACTTACACATTTGAAATTCGCTAGCTTTATCCCTGTCACGCTATTAGGGTTGTATAGACCCTTAAGGCGTCGATACGAACTCAATATTGCTTTCACACCATACAAGTGCGAAGCGGTATTTAGGAAAAACATGGGATATCACATTACAACGAATATCCAGTTTCTGAGTAATTATTTGTTCATCTCGATTCGATAATATGCCTTCTATCGATAAGTACCTACTTCTACGTCTCGAAAGCATACGTAGAAAATGTCAAGAGGTCCCTTTTTGAATACTTTAGTATTTGTTTGTCATCTAGCTTCCTATTATTTTCTCACGTTTTAATGCTATTCTTATTTATTTCTTTCTTTCTTATAATCTATATTACAGGTGTTGATCCTAATGCGATATATACAGTACATTTGTTTATCCCTATTAATAACTTAATACAAATAATGCCGTTCTCGTGAACTCACTCAATGAACATTCAAAAAGGCCCTTTGCAAGGATATACTATATCCTTTGCAAGGAGATTGAGAGTGTGCAATGCCCGCGTCTTGTTTGTTTATCGGTCCGGGCGAAATATTGCAACTTCAATTTGAGGCACTTCCCGACTAGCTAGCGGGTTGAAACTTTAGGATTAGTTCAGAACCATATGACAATGCAACCTAAAGCTACTTTCAACTTTTTCAGATATTATTTTAGAGTTTGGTTAGCGAAAGGACGCAGGTTCGAATCCTGTCATGGGGATTTTTTGGAAATATATTTCCTTGCTAAAAATATTTTTAAGTTTAAAATGCCTTGAGCAATAAAAACAAAAATAAATATTTAATAACATGGTTATTTTAACTACAAATATTATTTAATAATGGGGCATTTACCATAAAATATCGAGATTTATAAAAACAAATTTTACACTAAATTAGAAACGACCTAAGCTCATAGGCGGCTTACAAAATCTTTTATCTTTATACTAAGCTTGTGTTACGTTGACTAGAAAACACTTATATTTATTTTTCTTTTGCATAGGGATACATCGTACTTCTTACTATTCTTAGTAATATTATACACGCGAAAGTTTGTATGTCTGTATGTGACTTATTGTTTGTTACTCTTTCAAAAGCAAAATCTGCTGAACCGATTGCGAAGAAACTTGAAAAACATGTAGTATAGGTAGCTGGAGACCTGGAATAACACATATTTTTTATTCCAATAATCCCGCAGGATCGGGACCTACGTGATCCCTGTACATAAATATAGAAAAACACCCAAAACAAATTCAAATCTTCCAAAGTGTAGTGAACCAAAGATCTAAAGTAAAACTTACACAAACACAATGTCGAAGACAGCCCAAGTCTTCAAAGGGAAACTGGGTCGCGATATAACTTTTATTGAGTTTTTTAATCATCCAACCGCGAAGATAATTACGTAATATTGAAGTTTAATAATACAAAGAGGTGGGGGATTTTGCGGTCGGATTGCTGACCGACAATTTATTTTTATATTTCCTGCAATTGTTGGATAGGTACCTACTCTTTGGGCTTTTACGTCAGCAATGTTAAATAAACCCTTCCTTCTTTATTTTTAGAATATCTTCCGTATTTAAAACTTTAATACAAAATAGAGCAAGTTCCCGGGCTCTTAAACAATTATAAACTAGAAATTCCTGACTGACTGATTTATTGAAGGACTGAATCTTGTTCTTCTTTTCGTGTGGTGGTGTGTCTCACCTGCGGCCCTAGCCAAAATTCTTATCGAATAACTAAAAACGCCAATCAACAGATATTTTTGTATGAAATTGACCTAAGCTTGCGAAAAATCAAGCGTGACCTTACGTCAATTTCATACAAAAAAATCTGTCGATTGGCGTTTTCGTTATTCGATAAGAAATTTGGCTAGGGCCGCTGGTGTTAGAGTTGTCAGGTCGCCCTTAGGCCTTTGGGGCCTTAGGCCAGACAGACAGACGGACAGCGAAGTCTCAGTAATAGTGTCCCGTTTTTACCCTTTGGGTACGGAACCCTAAAAATGAACATCATCCAACTAAGTTAAAAGGCAAGGCGAGTCTTTTTTGTCATGAATAAAACATCCTCTACTCTTAGACAGTAATTTTTGTAAACAAAATTTCGCACTTTATTCTGAATTAGAATATGTGTTTCGAGATCATAATAAGAATTCTAAATTAGAGATGTTGCTACGGGGATAAACAGTCCAACTTCTTAATCAAAATATTATATTAATTGGTTAAAATAATTATGAAATAAATAGTAAAAAAATTACGATCTGAAGATCTAACAACAATTTAAAAAAAACAACACCACCCAAGGTAATTAACTTAAGAAATCTTTTATATAAAAATGAATCCATATTTCCCTTGGTTACGACATCACGCGTAGACGGCTGGACCGATTTTGTATATTTTTAGTATCAGTATATTGTAGTACTCAGTATATTTTTGGTGTGTTTGTTATCGTCAGGAAAAACAGGTTCTTCAAAGTGAATTCCCACGGGATCGGTACTTATGCGGGTAAAACCGCGGGGCACAGCTAGTAAATACTAAATATTGTAAGACGTTGCTTGCAAACCAACGGGAATCGAACCCGCAACTTTCTGCATTGCAGTTGATCATTCGTCTGATGGGCCACTGAGGCTTTCAGAAACATTTCAATCTCACAAATTTTATGGAAGCGAAAGTTTAGACGTTTGTTTGGATGTTTATGTTTCAATCACGCAAAAACTTGGTATGAATTATTATAGCTAGAGATCTTGACTAACACATAATAATGCTAATTTTATCCTGATATTCCTGTGAGAAATTTGTTTACCTGTTCCGCGGCGAGGTACAGGTCCTTCCGGAATGTAAGGCCCAACACATCCAGGTCTTCTCGACCGTACCTGAACGCCGCCAACACATGACCGAATACCTTCCGCTCCTTCACGTACTCAGGGTCGATTAATACTACCCCATCTGTAGGTAGATAAATGAAAACAACGGTTACATATAAAGCCTATGACAAAACTGTAAATAAGAAATTATAACAAGGTTTATATTCTGTTATCGCGATGTTGTTCTTTTTCCCACGTTTTATACTCTCACTTTCCTTGTTTGTTTGTTTGTCGGACCGGGCGGAATCTTGCAACTTCAATTTGACGCACTTCTCGACTAGCTAGCGGGCTGAAACTTTGGGAATAGTTCAGAACCAGATGATAATGCAACCTAAAGCTACTTTCAAATTTCCACTAGCACAATTGGCAACAATAAAGAATTGCACGGAACATAAGCGACTTGTCGCAAACGTGGTAGTTAAACCTCAAAACGTAGGGTGTTGATAAAATGTTTAAGTTATACAAGCAACGCGATGATAATCCCAGTAATTCGAACTAATTTTAAGCGCGAGAATAGAGAACAGTAATGGCTACCGCAACTGGACTTTGCGATGTGTGTATTGCTTCGCAAAGCCCAGTTTTAATTTTGTTAAAAAAGTTAATAGCTCTAACTTTACTAGAAATATTTTAAAGGAAAAATTCATCTTTAAAAATACAGTCGCGGCGAGATTAATTTTTGAAGATGATTTTTTCCTTTAATATCTTTCTAGTAAATATGCCTTGAGCAATAAAAACAAATTACGAAATAGCTTCAACTTTTTTAATAAAAGTTCTCTGACTAAAACTCTTTATAAGTTTGACTCACGCGACAAGACATTACTTTCGTCTCACAATGAAAGTTCGATTAAGTAAGTAAATAAATAAACTCACCAATCGGGTCTACATGGGTGATGTGGTCTACAAAGTCTCTTTTCCCTAAATATACTGTTATCTGAAAATAAAAGAAAATTACAATCAGTTAAGTATAACTTCCATACCTCCTATTTCATGGAACATCACTCCCACCTACAAGACCTACATATTTCATAAGACTTCCATAATTTACTAACAAAGCAGGAGGCAACGTCGAAGTTCTACAACTTGGAAAACATTTCAAGAGTGATATTATTTTCAGTGAGGTCACACACAGGCAGGTTAGATATACAGGGTGAACCATTTCGATGGGCTTTCAGGGGGATATCCTAAACTATAAGAGATAGCGAAAAATTATAAAAGGAGTTTCGTCCCCGATTTGAGATTTACTAATTAGATTTTTGTAAAAATTAATACCTTAAACAGGAATAGCACTTATTTTTTTGCAAAACAAATAAATATCCTATATTATTGTACCGATCGATAGTTTTACTGATAGAGATCAAATCCTGGAATCAAACATTGTATTGTAAATTGACAGAAATGTAATTTTTTTAAATAAAAATATTAATTAGTCAAGTATTCTGTACAAGTGCGTTGACCATACCTATTACAACGACCTACTTGATTTAAACGACTGCACTAGCATTTCTCATCATTACAGATCATGTTCACATTTCATAATATTGTCACACAGTCAAATAATGAGCTTTGATCCTTGATGATGGCATTGATGGATACCATTTCGAACAGTTGTAAGAATCTTTTTTGGTCGAATAAAATATTTTATAAAAAATAGGCATTTCTATCGATGTAACACACTGTGTTTGTTTCCAGGATTTGATCTCTATCAGCAACACTATCGATCGGTATAATAATATAGAGACTTTATTTAAGGGAATAAAATCGGGGACCCATTTCCTTTCAGCATTTTTTGTTATCTCTTATGGTTTGGGATATCCCCCTGAAAGCCCATCGAAATGGTCCACCCTGTGTGTGTATACCAATGTGATACAAGTACTAGCCGTATTTTGCAATTTCTCCAGGGACAGTATTGATTCCGAGATTTCGGTAGACATTTCCGAAAATACCTTTTACATAATACATAGCTAATTGGTCTAGCTTTGCCGCGGAACTTAAACTGGGTTAAGCAATGCTCAGCGCATCAGCGCCAGCGCTCAGAATAACATTTTTTCAACGTTTACATCTACTGAAGAACTTGGAACCTCAAATTGCCAAATTGTTACCAAGTGTTCAGATCAATATACATACACCTACAAACAATGTATAGACGATAGCGTGCGTATGACGTGCGGTTTATGTTAGTCCACTAAGTGATTTTTCCCTGTCTGGTACATGCACATCACAATATTATCATAATCGTGAATGAACGTGACAACTGCCTACACTTTATAATTATTAGTTGGCGGGTGGTTACTAATAAATTAAATCAATTCATTAATAAAATCAAATATTTACCATTTATAGTCCAGTAACTGTACATACAGTAACTGATGTATAAACATCAGCGTATGCGTTATATCCGGTAAATTTGAAAAAAAAATGAGTTTTTGATATTTGACAAGGTTGCGTTCGGCGCTCGAGTTCACAAACTTGGCTTATTCATTAGGCCAACATCAATACAAGCCGGAAGCCATCAAGCAAGCAAAAAATCACAGCTACCGGATTTAACGCATACGATCCCGTACTTTCGAACGACAATTTTACTGGACTGTTAACTAAGTAACTAGAGCGGAGTTTCAAATAACACCTTATTAGAACACCACCTGACATGAAACCAAGTGACCCTAGATTTCAACGTCATCCATCAGCCAAAGAGTTAAGGTGAGCTTTGGGAGAATAGAGACCTTTGAAAACTAACCTTGCCATTTGGTGAGCTCTTCTTGAATACTCTTGTAGCTTGGCGCTGTTTGTTGCTCCCGGTGTCGTCCATTTTGCCGCCTCACCCTCCTCACCACTGAAACAAAATATTACATTATTAAAAGTTTTAAAAACGCCTTACTGCTTACCTGTAAGAGACCGTCTCCAGGAGCGTTAGAATTGCGATAGCAACGTCGAGCCACTTATTATTATACAATCTGTATGAACGTGTCTCCACACGGCGATATTAACGCGACGGTGCGTCGTATAGTAATAAGATAATATCGCCGCGATTGCATCGCTCGTGGGGACGGTCCCTAAGATTCTGCAGAGTTGTACGTAAGATGGAAACGAGGCGTAGGTTTTTGAAATTACTTATAACGTGTTAGATACGATACGAAAGTCAATCAAATCTTACTAATATTATAAATCCGAAAGTCTGTTTGTTTGTTTATTTGTTTCTTTGTTTGTTCCCTCTTCACGGTCAAACGGCTCGACCGATAATTTAAATGATGGAGAGTTACATAGGATACTTTTTATCCCGAAAATCCCGCGGGATCGGGACTTACGCGGGTGATAACTATTTATTGGATGAAAATTTGCATTGCGGTAGGTAGGTGTTTGAACAACGCGGGATCGCGACTTGCGCGGGTGAAACCGCGGGGCGCAGCTAGTCATTCATAAATTAAATTACCTAAAGATCGAATACTGCTTGAAACTGCTGCTACTGAAATGCTGCTTAAAATTTAAGGGGTAAGTAAACAACTAAGCAGCTTTCAAACTCTAAAAATACCAAACTAATTTTGAATATAAAAGCTAATTATTTAGGGGTACGGTCCACTTTGATTTTGTGGCGTTTAACTAATCGGCCGTAAGACGCAACTAAAGATCAACTCCAACTCCAACTCATCAACTCAAGATTCAACTATACTAAAAAAGCGCTAGTTGAAAATTAAAACTAAAAACAAAAGAATCAAAATCAATTACAAATAATCAAAAATTCAAAATTTATGAAAGACAGCGGTTCGTGTCATTCCTCGAAAATGAAACTTACTATAGGTAATTTTGTTTTTAATCGGTTCAGAAGTTTCGGTGCTTATTCATTGCAAACAAACAAATAAACCTTTCTTCCTTTATATAATACTAGCTAGCTGAAAACGCGTTGTCACGGGCGCTGGCGGCCGAGCGTTTCTCGAGCGGTTGCACTTATTCGTTCATTACTAGGGTTCTACTGATTGGATTTCGACGAACTTCCTCGAAAATAGAACTAGCCAATATTGAAAACCAGATTTCAATCAGATTAGTAGTTTTTAATTGTATAAGGAACAGACAGAGAAACAGACAGACAGACAAGAATTTTAAAAATTATATAATATTGTTCTACCACTTATCCTAATTCCCCTAGATCACTTCGTTTTTTAATTTACTTCCAAGTACAGACTTTTTGTCCCCTTCCTTTATTATAAGTAAGAAGTATAGATTAGTATAGATGAGCAACTGTCAGAGCGCTACGAGGCGCCAACTACTAGATACAGCTACCTACTCGTAGAAAATTACGAAGAAACAAGAACGATCCATCAATCAATTAAGTTATTATAACCGAGAACTCCCGATCGGCGATGACCCCACTGACTGACAGATGAGACTAATCACTTCGTGGAATAATACCATCAATAGTCTTTAGGTAAACTAAACTATTTAGACAGAGTTTACGAGGTTAATTTCTCAACTTGTTACTAAGCCATGTTCAATTTCACGACTAGAGACTAAAACCACAGTAACTTAAGTAAACCTTTTAGAATTTCTTCGGATGGAAAATATGGTTACAAAGAGACTAACTCCTAACTAGGCTCTTTGCAACCATATTTTCTCACTTAAGTCTATTTCAAACAGATCTTATTCTATTCCAGTGAGTTTTCTAACGCTTATACTCTAAAAGAGGTCAAGCAAGTAAGTAATGTGTAGTGTTTAAATCACAAGCCTAATTGCTTACTTTGGAGTAGGTGTTATGTGCTATTATGTTCAGTAATCTATCTCCACTTAGAAAGATTTGTTTGTTTGTAACGAATAGGTTCCGAAACTACCGAAGACTGAACCGATTTCAAAAATTTGTTTTGAAATAGAAAGTTACATTGTCGAGGAGTAACATAGGTTTACTTTTGATTTCAGTATTCCCATGGGATCGGAATTTACGCGGGTGAAACCGCGGGACGCAGTTAGTTTTCTATAGTGATAATAAAGGAAGAGAGGACAAAAAATCTGGTTGTCTATAGGACTTAGGAAAAGTAGTAGAATAAAATTATATAATTTTCAAAATTCATGTCTGCCTGTCTGTTTGTTTGTTTCTCTGTCTGTTCCTGATACAATTAAAAACTACTAATCCGATTGAAATCTGGTTTTCAATTTTGCACAGTTCTATTTTCGAGGAAAGTCGTGGTATACATTTGCATCGAAATCCAATTAGTAGAACCAGAGTAATGAACGAAAAAGTACAACCGCTCGAGAAACGCTAGGCCGCCCGCGCCCGTTATAACTGACAACGCGTTTTTCACTTCCGCGGGTGAAACCGCGGGGCGCAGCTAGTAAATAACTATAAAGGTTGCGCTATGTAATGCCGCTAACAAATTTCATTGCGTAGCAATTCACGCATACCTAAAAGAACATGCCCACGCCAATAATTCGATTACACAGGCATTTTAATAGTATTTACATAACTTTTCTAAAACGTAATAAATATTTTATCGAGGAATGTGAAACATCGCCTACCTACTTATGAGCACTATACCTACCTACTCAGAATAGTATATGAGCAAACACTCACGAAGGCGAAGGTCGAAAGTTGAAAAACTCCCGAGTCAGTCAGTCAGTGTCAGTACCTACCAAATAACCTAAATACACAAAAGTTTCATAAGCCCCCATCTTCGAGGAGTTTTAGGGAACGTGAGCAGTTTCAGAATCTTCTGATCTTTCACTTAATGATTATGTAAATCGAAAACTTCACAAGAATGCATGAATAATTCAAAGTACCTAACGAAAGGGCGAAGTTCAAAAATCTCGCGCATTTGAAAAAGATTTTTTTTTCTTCATTTCTGTGACAAATATAATTTCAGTTTGGACAGTGTGATATAGTTATTTTTAAGATCAAGATAAATTGCTTCCAAGATTTATTTGCTTTTTGCTTTATTTTTCTCTCTTTGATATTGTTTACTTGTGCTCGATCGATTTGCTTTCACATTTTTATATTTATACATTGAAAAACAATAATTTTAAGGCTAATTTTTTATCTCATTCGTTTTAATTAAGAGTCAGAAATATTTTTTATATTATCTATATTAATTAAAGAGAAAATTTTAAATAAATGATTGCAACAGAGAGATTGAGTTTGTTACAATCATTTATTTAATATTTTCTGTGTGCTGTGTTTCCATTTCATGTCCTAATTATTGCAGAATAATGGGTAAGATTCACCAAATTTCAGTATTTTAAAGAATTTTACTTACTTGCTAAGCCGCTGCCGAATATTCGGTTTCGGTTTCGGCCAGAAAACCAGTTTCGGTCGGACACTAGTTGGCAGCTTATGGCCAACTAAAACGCAACTTTAGGGCCACTTAAATAAGCAGCTTTGAAACTCGTAATCCCGTACTAAATTTGAATTTAGCAGCTGCTCAATTACTTAAGTAACTCTTAAATTTAATTATCGTTTTAGTATTTTTCCGTTATAGGTGGTGAAAAAGTGACAAGTATAATTGTCCCTTCGACAATACTTTTAAAACTACTCTACTTTTAAAGTTTGAAATTAAAATTGAGCAGTAATCTATATCACAATACCATTCTGTTAAAAGCATGTCAATAAACCGGCTCCCAATTTATAGGTATTGCAAATTTGATTGATCACTTTATAATTAGTAAGAGTTATGATGAAATTCGTGTAGGCACCTGTACCCCTACCATTAGTTGATACGTAAATACGTATACTGTAACGTTAACAGTTTAGGCATCTCCGCAACGCAAAATATCGGCTCGCCGTAATTTACGTGCGAAAGTCGTATGATCTATTAATGGTTGATCGACTGAACGATTGTTCTCAAAGAGTTTATTGCGAAACAATCTTTTGTCTACAAACGCTGCATGGATTGAACGATTCGGCGGCGGAACACGCAGTGCGTCAGCGCTGTGCACAAGGTCAAGCTGTTAACGTTACAGTGCACGTATTTAACTTTCAACTCATGGTATGGGTATGGTACTTCAGTTGTAAAAGAGTACTAAACCAGATTGAATGTAGGTACCTAACTAATATAGAACGATGAAATCGGCAAAATGATCTGAAGAATTTCATTATCTCAGTGAAATAGGCTACGTAAAAAAATATAATTTGTTTCTAACTGTATTATATTCGTTTATCTGTAATTTCAGAGCATTTTGATTACAAAGAACAGTTGTTTTATCTTACGAGCACGGGTTTGTCATACTAATATGTACACTAGCTAACAGAACAGACCAAAAGATGTTAGTAAATAAGGATAAAGATGCGTAATACACGCGTACGCGCATTTGCAACAAAGCTTTTATTTTACGCACACAATTAGCTAATTCCGTGCTCGTGAGATGACAGGACTAAAATATAAATACTTACGAGTTTTGGCGGGAACGCGGTTAGGAGATGTGTTGCTAAATTTTGATTTTTGTTAAACCTAGTTCAAATGCGTGTACATGGACTTTAGCGTTGTGTCCAAAGCTCCGTGAACAAACGTTGTAAAAAATGGCCCCCGTTTAACAATGATTCCCTCGACTTGGCTTTGACTATGACGACTTGACTGTTTCGATGCAACGCAAATAACTTGCAAATATTCATAATACTTGACACTGGTTAATGTCCAAATGGAATAAGCCATATAAACGAAGAAGAAGATAAATACTAACATGGCCTCCTGGTAGGCTCCAGGGTGTGCGTGACTGTCGCTCCACACTGCTTTGCAGCCACCCCGCTCTGCAACAAAAACATCCACGTTTAATTTTTTGTCATCGAGTTGAACTTCAACTTACTTTTCGGTTTAAATAGCGTCGTGTTTATTACTTATCAGCATTTGTTCAATGTCCAACGATTCAAGACCTTTACAGATCTCATATATTCTGGGTAGTAGAAATATTTTAAAGGAAAAATTCATCTTCTAAATTCACTTGCGGCGAGATTTGAACTCGCGTCCCTGAATCAGTACCCCTTTAAACCGCTCGGCAACGCAAGTTCCTATCTCGAGCAGCGAATTTAAGAATATGATCGTTTCCCTGTCTACTATTTTTCGACTAAGGCTCGATTGCGTCCTATCTACAAGGATCGCTCCAAAGTACCTACAGATTCCCAAATGTAAAAAAAATTAAAAACATTGAAAAAATGCTAAAAATAATAAACGCAACGAGATAAAAACTGAAAAATTAGTTTTATTACAATCCTAGATCGCGAAAACAGAAGAAAAATCTCATCGAGATACTATTACATCAATTTATCCACAATATTTTATCATGGAAAAGACAAAAGTTAATCGTAGGCATTTGTGACGTTCCCATCAGCATAGATTATTTTCGGAATGTTTTGTATGTTAGGTTTAGTATAAACAATTCGTTACAAAAGAGTTTTAACCGACTTCCAAAAAAGGAGAATATCTAGATGCTATTTTTGTTTGTAAGTTACCGGATTTCTCCGCGCTCTGAGGCTGAAATCTATAGTTCGTTCCTTCGAGTTTGCTAAGCAAATACATTGACTTAAGACAATTTTTGGTATTTATAAAGTGATCTTTGCAACTACCCAAAGTTTTTGCTTAGTAAAGTCGAAATTTTCAAATTTAGAATGTAAACACGAATCAAAAATATTGACCTAAACTTTGCTTCTCTGTTATGACTATGAAGTTCTTTGTATTTTAATCGTATATTACAAAATGAATTTCGACTATAAATTCCAATTCAAAGTTTATGCTTAGTTTTTGCTAAGCTTAGTCTGAGCAAAGTGAAAGTACGCACTATAGATTGCATTTTGGAACATTCACGATGAATGTGCACCTGGTTCTCACGGCTTTGTTCTATGACAGGTGCACGGTTATTGTGAATCTGTTAAAAAAATATTGCTAGCAGAATTGCTATAAGAACCTTTTTGAGGTCTACCGATCGTAATGGTTCTGTTTTTATTATAACTTCAAGTTGGTCCCATGTCTGTTTTTAATGTCAAAATTTAAAAAAAAAAAATTATTTATTCACCGTAGCTATTTTACATAAATAAATGAATTCTTTAGATCATTCATTACTTTACTATTTTTCAGACCCTACTCCTCCTTTCTAAAGAGAATTTTAAATGGTTAATTAAGAGCTAAAAATCTTTTCACTGTAAGTATAAAATTGTTCGTTCACCAAACGACCTTATTAGATAATCAGTTTTAATAACAGCGTATTTTACATTAAATTCATGAGCTTGTCGAAGAATGTAAACAAAAGCTTTTCAGCGGCGGGTGGTGGTGCTCGAACATTGTTACATATTGTAACTAGCTGCACCCCGCGGTTTTACTCGCGTGAATCCCGTTCCCACGGTAATATCAGAATGTGTTATACAAACCTTCCTATTGAATCATTCTATCTACTAAAAAAAACCGCATTAAAATCCGTTGCGTAGTTTTAAAGATCTAAGCATAAATACAAACACCCAGACAGCGGGAAGCGACTTGTTTTATATCTACTACGTAATAATGATATTATGCTTCCTTTAAATGTGTGATAAAATCTATCCCCGGCCGCGCACCACGGTTTTTTTTTTAAGAAAAAATTATGTACGCTATTAACATCGCTCTTACGGTGAAGGAAAAACATCGTGAGGAAACCCACGGCTTAAAATCAGTTTGGGAACCCCTGGTCTATAGTATAGATAAAGATAAACCAAATAAAAGTAGGGGTATTATTTTAAACGGACAAACAAGATTTATCCGACATAATCCCCGACCGAACCGAAGACCACATCAGTACCCCTACCATGAGTTGCTATGTAAATACGTACACTGTAATGTTAGCAGTTTCATGAAACTGTGAAAATTGAAAAACAACCAAAATTATATCGTTTTCGAAAGAGCAGTCCATTGATCAATAACTTTATTTAAATAAATCGTTTAATCGATGCAGCGTTTGTCGACAAAAGATTGTTAATCTATAATAAACGCAATAAACTCTTTCGAACAACCGTTCTATCGATCAACCATTAATATATCATTCGACTTACGCACGTAAATTACGGACCCGGCCGCGCGACCCGATATTTTGCGTTGCGGACATGCCTAAACTGTTCACGTTACAGTTTACGTTTTTACGTACCGACTCATGGTAGGGGTACAGTAGGGGTATTCAGAGAGGTTCGGTCCGAATCCGATGTCGGAAATGATATCTCTATCTCACTCAGTGCGATTCAATAATTTGACAAATGTATATGACCGCGCTATTACGGTATATATATCACCACAGTTATCGATTCTTTTTCTGCTACGCAGAGTATACAAATAGATTACCCCCGCGTAAATCCCGTCCCCGTGGGAATTACAGAATCAAAAGTCCCCGATAATGTAGCTTTCTATTGGCACACAATATAGTTAAGTATCTAATTTCCTTCCCGCTAATAGACAACGATATCCAATCAGCTACAGACTAGCTACAGTATATAAAGAGTAGCAAGCAATCTACAGGATGCATCTAATACAGCAATGAAATGAAGTTGCCAACCGCTAAGGAAATCCGCGCCGGGGTAAGTGGCTGTCAGATTAGGTTTCCCGAGGATATCGGTTTACGCTGAGGTAATAGAAATCCACCACAATCAATAACTTATTTGTGTCACGTACGTACGTAGGTATATAACCGTCTGGGAAACAATTCTGTAGGTTTAACAGCGTAGAATAAGTTTTCTTTGAACTGTGTCTTTTGTTAACAGCTTACTGCGACTAGGCGAAACGACTAGTACCTGAACTGTGGATATCTATTAGAATAGATTTACATAAATAAATAAATAAATATTTCACTACATTGCACACAGCGCAATCTAGCCCCAAACTAAGCACTAGGCTTGTACTATGAGTACTAGAGAACGGTTATACTACATATTATACTTTTTTTGTAAATACATACTTATTATACATAGAAAGAAACCCAGACCAGATACAAACATTTATTTTTAAGCATAAATATTTGCACCCGACTGGAATCGAACCCGCAGCCTTCTGCATTGCAGTCGAGCGTCCGCCCGACGCGCCACAGAGGCCGTCAAGGTCAGTGATATAAGTCAGTGCCTTAAAATTTTCGTGGTCAGTCGTTGACTTGGTCAATATTGTATATCGCTGACTTCTGTCACTAACCCAATGTAACTAAATAGTCCCTTTTCCATGCCAATAAGGTTGCCTGGAAGAAATCGCTTTAAGCGATAAGGCCGCCTATTTGTTCAACATTTATTTAGTTTTAAATGTGTTGTTTTTGTAATATTTTTGCGATTGATCAAATAAAGTATTATCTATCTATCTATCTTTCAATGTAGGTAAACCAACTCTCAAACTAAATAAATAGATAATTCAAGGTCAATGACCTGTAACTCTAAACCAGTTAATTGTGTAGTATATTTTAACAAACAATTTTCGAAAACTACTTTGTATTAGAAATAATTTAAAGGATTTTTTTTTTAAATTTACTTTCGTGGACATTTGAGAGACTCGAAGACGCGAGTTCAAACAAGACGCGAGTGAATTATTAAAATTTTCCTTTAAAATATTCGTAATACAAAGTAGTTTTCGAAAATTGTATGTTTTAAATTAAACTTTTGTAGATGATTTTTTTCTTTAAAATATTCCTAGTAGATATGCCTTGAGCAATAAAAACAAATTACGAAAGACTACTTTGTATTTCCATAAGTCGTACAATAAACGTTGGTCGCCTAGACGTCTAGAATAACCCCCTTTCAGCTCAAATAACTGTACTTGAAACAACCAATTGAATAGGTACTCAGATTTCGTTGCGTTTGCTGCAATTTAAAAACTGCTGATGTATGCATCATAATGGAAGTTCCAGAAATGGTTTGTCACATTTTCGTTCACGTTCAATGGGCTAGGGTTTAGAGATCAATCAGTGTTTCGATACTGACACCTATAAAGCCACTAAGAAGACGGAATCTAAATTTTGGATCTGGTCTGGGTGTCTTTCTATGTATAATATGTATGTATTACCAACAAAAAAGTATAGTATGTAGTATATCCGTTGTCTAGTACCCATAGTACAAGTCTAGTGCTTAATTACGGGCTAGATTGCGCGCTGTTTTTAATATCATGCAATAATTATTACAATTAAATTAAAACAAAAAATAGGACAATATACCTAATTACATAATTATTACTTGACATGTAATCATTAATTTAATTACCAATAAATAAGTATTTGAGTATTTGATAGTAGGTACAATCTACCTAATTATTGTATCAATATTCAAAGAAAACCCTGAAACATGAGCTAGTAAAAATATTTAATAATGGAACATTCTAAACAAGCAAAGTTATGAAAGGTGAAATTTGAAACTGAATGAATTTTAACGCAACTTTTTCTTTATAAAACTTTTTAACTTCGGAAAAAATTACTAAAGCTACACTTCTAAGAATTCATGCTCTGTATTTAAAAGTTTTCAACACAAGTAAAGTTACGTTTCAGTTCCATGTAATTGCAAAAACCACGATTACGTGGCTGAGCTTTTCATTAATTAAATTGATTTTTGAACAAAACACAAGAATTAAGCGATTTCTTTCAGGTTTAATGGATGCTTTGGATATAAGGTGATACATCCAATTAGGTATAAGGTGCATTGTTATACTCAGTCAGTCAGTTAATCAGTTATTACTTAAAATTTTATATGTATAGATTATCATATCATCGATTTCACCAGTCTGCAAGGAAGGCCGGTAAATGGCGTTGAATGCCTCAGGCGTAAACAAATAAGAGATGCGATCCTTAATTTCAACTCGACTAGACGAGCACCTGTGGCCGAATTGGTTAAGGCGTTGGGCCGGACTCCCCAAAGATGCAGGTTCAAGTCCTGTCGAGTGCAAATTTTGGGAAAGCCTTTCTTTAAAAATGTACGTTTTCATAATATCTTCTATGGTTTTCGCGATTTTGCATAATAAAACACTTTATTCACCGGGTTTAATCGCGTTTTATTAATGATTTTTTACCGACCGAGCTTTCGCCAACTTTACAGTTGGGTTTTTCAAGGTTGACTGAGATGTAATTCGTCTATTTTAACATTCTAAAAAGTTACTGGTAAACTACCGTCTCATAATTATTTGTATCAAAACCTTCCCGTTTACGGGTCGGTTAAAAACATGAATAAAACGCGATTAAACCCGGTAAATAAAGTTTTTTATTATGTACGTTTTCATTAAGGAGCTCGATATTTCACTAGTAATTTCAACTGGCTTGTTCACAGACAGTTCACAGTTGATAATTGTTATAAACTAGTTATTATAGTTGCTCTTCTAAAACAGCCCCTTTGTTCTTCGAACGTTAGAAACTCATCTGCAGACTTTATAGAAGTGAGTTAATGTGAGCTCGGGAAGAAATAAATCGAATTGGTACGTAGTTAAACTGCTGTTTGAAGTCTTATTTGAAATGAAATTAGGTCGTGCAATATTGCGAGTTTTATGGGCTACGGACTAGCAGTCGTATTCACAGACGACCCAATGCGTGCACTCCGCTTTTGTCACATTTTCACTGACGTCGATTATTGCTGACAAGAGAAACTATTCGTATTCAATAATATGACGTTCTAATCGTCAATCATCGAAAATCTTAGCAGCTCTTCGTTTTAGACGCTCGCAGCGATGCTCATCTCTTTTTACGATAAACATAACAAAATTGTCAGCTCTGCAGCGCATATTCGGTTCAGCGGTTTTTACGTGATTGAGTAACAAGCACACATACACACATACTCACTAACTTTCAGCTTTATAATATTAGTAGGATATCTATAGATTGCTTTGTTTTGATTGACTGACTATCAATACACAGCCTAAATCGATAATAGGACATGGCTGAAATTTGGAGCATTCTTTATGTGATGTAGGCAGCCGATATGAAATTCCCATAGGGTCGAAGCTGACGCGGGTAAAATCGCGGTACACATCTAGTGTAATACTAATGAATTTAGGAAATTATGTAATTTTGATCTACTACTTCTTCTAAGCCCTCAAGACAACTTTTTTTTTTTATTGAATTGAATTGAAATCATTCATATCCATAGTGTTAGAAGTATAGATAAATAAACTTAGTAACTACCTAGTGTTAGTGAAAAATAAAAACATTATCTGGCATGAAGTAATATAAGTATAGATAACAAAGTGCTTCTATGAAAAAATAAAAAAAAGACAATAGTGGAAAATAATAAAAAAGACAGAAATAATAAGCAATAGCGGTTTGCTGGTATACCTAATACGTACTTGTTGTCGCGTGGACACACCGTACTAAAATATTCATTTGTTTCAAAGCTATGATACAATGGGGTGACTTCCTGACGCTTTTAACTAACTAATTGAGCTTTGTTCGCCACAGGCTTTATTGTGAAAGTTAAACTAAACATGACGCAAACACATTTCTATATGATAATATCATAGAGACTGAAGCATATTTTCTTTTATTTTCGTTTTTAATGAGGCACGGAAAACTACTCAACTGCTTTTATGAAACTAAGTAGGTATGAGAATCAAAAGGAAAACCAGAAACAAAATTATATATACCTATACTAATATTTTATCTTACTTATCCTACTATGCTACTAATATTAAAATTAGCTGCGCCCCGCGGTTTCACCCGCGCAAGTCGCGATCCCGCGTTGTTATTACACCTACCTACCGCAATGCAAAAATCCACACTTAAACGGTCGCCCATTGAAGTACTGTCCAAGCCAGGTGCTACCGCGCCTGGCATCATCAGTACTTCCCTGGTCGTCCGTTTAAGTGTGGATTTTTGCACGGCAGTAGGTAGGTGAAGTAAGGCAAAATTTGTATGTCAGTAAGTGATGATGACGATGGATGACGATCAATGACGATGGATGCCGATGGTTCAAAAACAACGAAATTACGCAATTTTTATTTTTAACCGAATATCCGGACTTGATATCCGGATAAAAAGTAGCCTATATGTTAATCGAAGTCTTAAGCTATCTGCATACCAAATTTCATTGAAATCGGTCCAGCCGTTGCCGAGATTAGCGCGCACAAACGCACAGAAAAACGGACAAACATCCAAACGGACAAACAGACAAAAAATTAAACACGGAAATGGCGTCTGTTACGTTAGTTCATACCCCTAAAAATAGTTTTTTCAAAATATCTTTCAAAAACAGACACCGCTAAGTTACAATTTTATTATAAGTATAGATATAGATGTGAAAGTGTGTGTTAGGATGTTTGTTACTCAATCACGCAAAAGCTTCTGAACCGATTGCGATGAAACTTGGAATATAGGTAGCTGGATACCGGGAATTACACAGAGACAACTTTTATCCCGGTATTCCCGCGGGAACGGGATTTACGCGGGTGAAACCGCGGGGCGCAGCTAGTATGCAATATATTTATCGACTGGTGCATTTTCAACACAAATTCGTGTGCATCATCAGATTGTTTGTCCTAATTCTGCCATAAACAATGATGTTATTAAGTTCGCGGTTTGAAATATGCTTATAGTTAGATACCCCGACTTTGATTCAGGCCGACCGCGCCCTAATGTTTCTTTCTTTAAGAAAAGTTATGTGCGTATATATTTATTTCTGCGAAAGATATAGCATGTTACGAATTTTAAAAAAAACAGTGTCAAACACGGAATTAGCGCATTACCAATAAATGATCCAATGGAATTGCAATAAAATACGACGCCATCTTTATTGCTTCCTTATGCATTGCTAAAATTGCTTTAAACGATTTGATAAAACACTGTTAAACACGTTGAACTTGTTTAAACTCAAATACTTATTTAGAAGCTGCTTAATTATTTCATGAGTCCTCAAATTGTGGCGTTGCTTACGTACATTGCTGCTTTGAAGTAATCACTGGTAATTACCACGTTACGTTAAAGCAGCAATGTACTGCCAAGTTCCTGTCAATTTCCACTGTTGTCAGTCGTTCACTGGATAGATAATACGGGTGCTGGACCTACGGACATAAAATGAAATATTCGGACCAAACCGCAAATCCAAGCCGACGAGGCTATATCTGGTTTACTTTGCCGTTTATATCTCGTTACATACGCTACAGTAGATCGACCGACCGTCACCCCTTTCGTTTTGATTGGAATTTTTCCTATTTCCTTTTCCTATATAATAATAGAATCGAGCTCCGATTCTCGTGTCAGAATTATATAAATTTTATATCAACATCATTTCAAAATCACTTCAATTCAATTTGCAATTGCAAGTGAACTGCAATTAAAACATTATCTTTTATATCTACATTTTAGATTTTAGAGTTTTAAAGTTTCGATTGCAGTGTAGGAATACAAATAGACGCAATGTTTTTAGAACACATTTTTTTTAGTTTGTTTTTCTAGGTATAATTTAATTTATTGTAACAACCATGCCAATAACAATTTTTTTGTTGCAATTCAGTTGCAATTGAAAGGTCATTTTAATGATATGGAAATTACATTAGGGACAATTCTAAAACGAAAATTGGCGTCTAATTGCAGTTAGCCAAGCAGAAATTGATACAAGCGTGAATCTATTCAGTTCATGTGTACATAATATAATGTACCTACATGCCCCTACGTCTCGTGTATCTTACTAATATTATTTATTTAATTAAGGAACATTCACAACTAAAAACAAAGTAAATATATAATATATAGATAACACAAAGCCAATTACGAACATTCACAAATAGGAACAATGTAATAATAAAAAGACAGCCTGAATAAAAAAAAAAAAAGAAATAGAAGAAGATTACAAACGCGAAAGTTTGTAATAAATAAATCCGACGTACGTACATCAATACGTCGGATTTTTTGGAAGGTTTCAATAAAGAATGTCGAGCGTTTCTCAATAAAAATACTTACAACTTTTTCGTAAAAATCTGTAAGTAAATGAAATATAATTCCAGATTCTATGAGAACATAAGGTAAATAATAGGGGTTAAAGTATGAAATTGCCGTTTTATTGCAATAGGTTCTTTGAATTGACATAGAATCTTCATGGTTTGAGGTTTTCGAATGAAACTTTTTTCAAATGGTTTCTGTGATGTTCTTTTTTAAAAAAATGTGAAACATTTGAATATCGACTTTCAATTTGTTTTTGTTATTCAATTTAGACAAGAAAGATGGATACTGCGAAAATTCGAGTGATTTTTGAATACGAGTTCCGACGCGGAACTAACGCGGCAGAAACAGCCCGCAATATCAATGCTGCGTTTGGAGAGGAGTCTACTAATGAACGCACCGTGCGATTTTGGTTTAAACGCTTTCGTGATGGAAATTTCGACTTAAAGAACTAGCCACGAGGAAGACCGCCCACACAGGTGAATAACGATGAATTAAGAGAGATAGTGGAAGCCGATCCTAGTCAAACTACCCAGGAATTAGCGGCATGGTTTAACGTTACCTTACCCACTTTATTGACTCACTTGCGTCAAATCAATAAAATAAAAAAATACGAAAAATGGGTGCCTCATGATTTGACTGATCTGCAGAAAGAAACGCGTGTTGAAACTTGTGTTGCCTTGTTGAACCGGTACAGAAATGAAGGAATATTGGATCGAATTGTAACATGTGATGAAAAGTGGATTCATAATGATAACCGGAAAAGAAAAATGCAATGGCTGCCACAACAGTGTCCTAAAGCAAAACTTACCAATAAAAAGGTAATGGTAACTGTTTGATGGTCTCAGCATGGTGTTATTCACTATAGTTTTCTTCGATCTGGTCAAGCAATTACGGCAGATGTCTATTGTGCCGAACTCCGAACCATGTTGACAAAACTAGCAGTAAAACAGCCCCGACTCATAAATCGATCTTCACCATTATTGCTCCACGACAACGCGAGACCTCACACAGCACGAGAAACCATTTTGACCCTTCAGGAACTGCACTTAGAAACCATTCGTCATCCTCCGTATTCACCAGACCTTGCTCCAACGGACTACCATTTTTTTCGTGATTTGGACAATTATCTACGTGACAAGAAGTTTTCTTCCCAGGAGGCAGTACAAAATGCTTTCACACAGTTTGTGCAGTCTAGATCGTCGGAGTTCTATCGCAAAGGCATTAATAACCTTCCCATTAGATGGCAGCAATGTATAGATAATAATGGCAACTATTTTGATTAAATAAATTTGTTAAAAATTTTAAAAATAAACAATTAAGATTTTCAGTACAAATCGGCAATTTCATACTTTAACCCCTAATATAAACCTAAGTTAATAAATAGAGATGATTTTTCGTTTTTTCTTCTACTAATTCAACTTATGTATGAAGCATGGCAATAAACATTTTCCATTGCAGTTCAGTTGCATTTTAAAAGGAATTGTAATGATATTGAAATGACAGAGGCAATTCCAGTACGAGAATTGGCGTCTGATTTCAGTTAGTCAAGCAGAAATTGATACAGACACGCGCGAATCTATTCAGTTCACGTGTTACATACATGGCTCTACGTCTCATGTTCATCATATGTCGGATTTATTGAAAGGTTTCGCCTAAGGATGTCAAGCGCTTCCCAATAAAAAAGACCTTTTCGTAAAAGTCTCGAGTAAACAAAATATAATTTTAGATCCTGTGAGAACATGACGTGAATATGAACCTACTAGCTCCAACTCGCGGTTTCACCCGCATTAGGCCTTATCCCGCGGGAATATCGGGATAAAAGCAGCCTATGTGTTATTCCAGGTCCCCAGCAACCTATATTCTAAGTTTCATCGCAATCAATTCAGTTTTTGCGTGATTGCGTGACAAACTCACAGACATACACGCAAACTGCCTCGTTTATAAAATAAGTAAAAAGATAGGTCAGCGATTCTATCTCACGTTATGGTAAAACACGATACCATTTAAGATGCAGTATTCTATCAAAATTTTACTCTCAAGAATTTTTGGAATTAAAAAAAATACCAACTCATTCCATTTCCTTGAATTGTGAATAAGAAAGACAGAATTGTTTACAATGGGTAATAAATATATCTTTTATACAGTGGATTTAATATACTACCTAAAACAGTTCCTTACATTTGAAACCCCAAAATAACAGACCCATTGTGGTAAAGTAGTAACAGGGTCTCATTGTTAGTTTAAAGAAGATAAAACCAGTCGACTGCTTACAAATCTTCCTACCACTCACGGAAATAGTACGTCTTTTACGACGACCTCTGTGGCGCGTCGTGTAAACTCACGACTGCAATGCAGAAGGTTGCGGGTTAGATTCCCGTTGGGTGCAAATATTTATGCTTAAAATTATTTTTTTGTATCTGGTCTGAGTGTCTTTCTATGTATAACATGTATGTACGGATTTTTAAAAAAAAGTTTTATATCCGTTGTCTAGTCACCGTAACACAAGCTTAATAGCTTACCACTGGGCTAGCTGGCGCTGTGTGTTGTTCACAGAACGTATTTATTTATTTATTTATTTTAGAGTTAGGAGACTAATGTCTGTATTGTAAGATTTAAAAAAAAAAGACGACAACTTACATAATGTCAACAAATAACAAAGACAAATGATTTTTGTTTACTAGCACTCTCGTAGAACGACCAACCACGAAAAGTCTAGGTAAACTTAGGAAACGCATTGCCCTATCCGCAAAGAGTGTAGGTAGGTATGAATACGTAACGCCAATAGTCAATCACTAAGTTGGATTATTACCTCACCTCCTGCCTGTGAAGGTGAATTGTTTTTATTTAAACTAGCTGCGCCTTGCGATTTTACTCGCGTAAGTTGCGCAGGAATATCGAGTTAAAAAGTAGCCTATGTATCAGATCTTCAGCTATCGGTTCAGTAGTTTAGTTCAATAGTTTTATAATATTACATTTATAATATTAGTGAGATTCGCGGTATGAGCCATCATTGGCTTAATTGTCTTTGGGCACATAGAGCATAGACGTTAGTATATTCTGGTAATGATTTATCGGCAGTTGCACATAAAGAAACGATGTTTACATAATTTATCATAGGTGTTTATGTTTCAAACTAAAAATATTCCGGTTAGAGTAGCTAGACGAAATAATGGATCTTTGTGATGTTAAAAATGTATACGACGCGAAAGTAGAGTAAACAGTAGTAGCGTAAGGGATCATTTATATTAGACCGTTTCCCGGCCGTGCCAAGTCCGAGCTTCGTTGTCTGTTGCTCGGATGTCACTCGGTTGCAAAAACCGATCGACTGCTCGCCGAGCAATGGACAACGAAGCTTGGCCGGGTGACGGTCTAATATAAATCATCTATAAGCCAGCGCGATCCATCCATCTAAGCACGTCAGACGGCAAGTGGCATCTCCAAGATAATGGATTTTCTTACCTTTACGTGCCCCTCAGGTACGAATAAATAAACCGCTAGATATCCCCGGGGGCGTTTTCCACTTTTTTATTTCATCCCAGCTGGCCTCAACGGCAATTATGTCAATATTCAACCCAAGCGAGGCGTGACAGATTACCTTTCAAGAGCCCCCTGACGTTCGAGATAAAAAGAAATGTTTATTTCATTAATTTCATTTTGAAGTGAAAAATGTGTCGTGACAGGAAGGTCGATTGCAGTCGACGTAAAATGAATGTTTTAACTAACTAACCGCGAGGACTTGACACCCGGCTTTTAATGTTTATGAATACTTTAAGGTGAAGCATTGATTAACTAAAAAACTAGCTAACTCGAGATGCAACTTTGTAAGAAAATATATTTCCAAAAAAAAAAAATCTAAAAATATTTTTAAGTTTAAAATGCCTTTTGCAATAAAAACAAAAAGAAATATTAGATTGGAGTGAAAGCGCATCTCATGTTGGGTCTGTTTACTTTAAAGTGAACCGCCTGAGTCATACAATAAGCTGCAAATCTTGACCGGCAGATGGCGCAGATGGCCAAGCCTTAGTTGGTAAAATAATTGGCAGGGAGAGATATGGCCGAAAAATTATATTATGACACGTGATTCCTGTGTAGCTCAGTGGTTAGGACAGTCCTCGGTTAGCGAAAGGACGCAGGTTCGAATCCTGTCATGGGGATTTTTTGGAAGTATATTTCCTTGCTAAAAATATTTCTAAGATTTCATATATGTTTCAATTTTTTTAAAACGTATTGTAAAAGTAACTAATTATGTAAGCAAAACTACCAAAATGAAGGCAAAAGAATGATAAATAAAATACCAAATTGTGGTGACCGTATGTTTCATAATTAATTACTGAGATATATCGACATCTAAATCAACAAATTCTTCAATTCGTCATCTTAACACTTATGAATACTTTAGATGTTTCGACCGACGCTTCGAAACTAGACGCCGGAGATATTCTCCCACTAATATTACGACGGAGATTTAGTTGTCAGCTTTCGGGCCATTTTACTCGCGAAAATTACTTACTGTCATCCTTTTGGCATGGCACCGTAACGTCTGCTCGCTGGGGAATATAGTGGAAGGCCACAATAAACCGACGAAACCGCCTAAATTAACACAAGTACATAGCTTTCGCTGTAAACACCAGTACATAATTACACGTATGTACTCGTAATTTAATGCGTGAATGGCTTTATATATCTGCTAGCTGATTGTGTAAATCTGTTGTTATCATATCATCTCGATTGAACCAATAGAAATTGTTGATTTTTGCGATTACGGATATACAATTTCATAGAAACAGTCGTTAGTTTTAATTGCAATGGCCATTTTTGTTTCAATCAAGATTGGTTAGCAACGGAGTTACATAATCAGCTAGCTGTTCTTGTTATCTTTTATATAAAAATGAATCCCTATTTCCCTTTCACGGCATCACGCGTAAACGGCAGGACCGTTTTCGATAATTATTTTTGAGTTGTGATTGTTTTGATCAGAAGAAGGATCTTATGAAAGAAATATCCCGATATTCCAACGGGATTGAGACTTACACCTACTGCTTAATCTCCCTATAATAAGACAGATCGCAGTACAAGAAAAACGTGGGTGAAACCACTGGACGCAGCTAGTTATTAGTAATACGATTTAATCAAATATACGTTAAACCACGTTTAGAATGTTAATTAAACATATATCGATTTAGATTTGGGTGAGTTTGACGGGTTTTGGGTCAAAATATAATATCCAGGTCGCCTTACATTAACTTAGCTTAGAAACTTCGAAGGACTGATCGAAAGGATTATCATTTAATTATAAAGGTTACTAAAACTAAAGGGACAAACATTTCGCTAAAACCAGACACTTAATAGTTATCAGGGTCTTGTCTTGTGTAATAATGACCACATTATACTAATAGTTTTCAACACTAATAATCTTAGTAATATTTAGGCTTTATTGTGAAAGTTAAACCAAACATGACGCAAACACATTCTCTATTATAATATTATAAAGACTGAAACATATTTTCTTTTATTTTCGTTTTTAATGAAGCTCGGAATCTACTCGACTGCTTTTATCAAACTAAGTAGGTATGAGAATCAAAAGGAAAACCAGAAACAAAATTATATACCTACCTACACTAATATCTTAATTATTTATCTAATATTATAAACGTGAAAGTTTGTATGTATCTATTTATGTGACTTTGTTACTCTATCACGCAAAAACTACTCAACAGATTGCGATGAAACTTGGAATATATTTAGGTTGCAGGATACCGGGAATAACTGATGGAGCATGTAAACAAACTCCTTAGTATAGCATAGCTTATAAAAAAGCAACACCTGTCTATGTAGGTATTTTATGTCAAGCCTTTTACCTGTATATCTTTGTATTCCTATTTTTCCACATTATATATCCTTAAATAACTTATCTAATTTATTTTCGCCCTATACCATCACCAACAATAACACATGAGCTACTTTTTTCCAGATATTCCCGCGGGAACGTGACTTACGCGGGTAAAACCGCGGAACGCAGCAAGTAATATTATAAAAAAGGAAAGATTAATTTATTTGTTTGTAACGAGACTCTTAAAGTACTGGACCGATTTTAAAAATGCTTTCACCTGTAAGAAGCTACATTATCAAGGAGTAACACAGGCTACTTTTTATCCCGATATTCCCACAGGATCGGTACTTGAAACGGACGCAGTTGGTTTTACATAAAACTATATCAAGCTGAAACCACTGAAATACAGAATTCTGTACCGATTATAGGTCGGGAATTGTTTGAAAACAATATCAAGCATGTTGTTTATCGGCAATGTTTGTTCATTTCATTCTCGGCTTGTACGGTAAGCAAACAAACAAGGAAATTGTATTTTTGTATTCCACTCGTAGGTACGTACATGCGTTTCGGGCTGGCTTTTACATATTCATTGAACGTGCACATACTAAAGTATTATAGAATTACGATATGGATGTAAGTTCTACCAACTTACAAAAGTAATTTAGTCGGGCTCTTAGGCTGAAATATATAGTCCGTACTTTGACTTTGCTGAGCAAAACTTTGACTTAAGACAATTGTTGGTATTTACAAAGCGATCGTCGCAACCATCCAAAGTGTTTGCTTAGTAAAGTCGAAGTTTTTTAAAAGAATGTAAACCAATTAAAAATAATGACCTCAACTTTCAGATTCAGATTCATTTATTCGTCCATAAACATAGGTAAAACAATGGTCCTAATAATTAATTACTTTGATTTGCTGTTGTGACAAAGAAGTTCTTTTTTCTAATATTATGAGGCTGAAAGTGTGTGTGTGTTTGTTACTCAATCACGCAAAAACTACTGAACCGATTACGATGAAACTTGGAATATAGTTAGCTGGATACCGGGAATAAAACATATTCCCGGTATTACTTTTCTATCCCGATATTCCCGCGGGAACGAGACTTACGTGGGTGAAACCGCGGAGCGCAGCTAGTATTAATATAAATTACAAAGTGAATTTCGACTAAAGCTTCCAATTCAAAGTTTATGCTTACTTTTTGCTACGCTCAGTCTGAGCAAAGTCAAATTACGCACTATAGAATTCAGCCATAGTATCTGAGCCAAGAAAAACAGACAGAGTTAGTTTCGCACATTTAGGAAGGATAGATTATTGCTCCAGTTCCACTATAGTTCGAAATATACGATCATGTAAATCACGTGATAATTGCAGAAAACAAAAAACATGTGTTTCTTGTTCTTCTTCTCATTGGAGGTCTGAAAATACGGTAGTTTGGTGACGTTTCCAAACCATAATGAATAGAATAGAGCTTATTGAATGAATAGGTGTATTTATCTATGTATAATATTTTGTAAGTATATTTATAAAATAAAAAAAAGTATAATAACTATGTAGTAAATCTTTAGATTGCCAGCGTGTGACTTTTTTTTTATTTTGTAAGTATATTTACAAAATAAAAAAAAGTATAACGATGTAGTAAATCCTTAGAGTGCCAGCGCTCTATAGTTTGCTTATGTTTACTCATACATGAGCAAACTATAGAGCGCTGGTATGAGAGTATGAACTGTAAGCACCGGTATGAACAGTCAAAACTTACAAACACGATGTCATCAGTCACCGAGGGTTACGGGAATTGACTGTTTCTCTCGTTAGAATTTATTCTAGTAATAATTATGGTGAAATGTTCAGTGCCGCGGTGTAAAAATGATTCGCGGATTACTATTAAACCTCAACATTTGAATATCTATGTATAGGGCATCTGCTTACACTTTGCGCAGTAGGCAAATACCCATATGCGCGCTCTATAGTTTGCTTATGTTTACTCTAAGAGTAAATCCGTTGTCTAGTACCCATAGTACAAGCCTAGTGCTTAGTTTGGGGCTAGATCGCGCTGTGTGTAATGTCGTGCAAAATTTATTTTGAATTTTGAAAGGACGAAATATATATTTTTCTGAGTTTACTAAGCCATTTTACAAAGAACAATATTAATACAACCTATTGTTACGGTGAGCATAATCCGAAAAGTATAGCAAACTGGGGCTTCTGAATCCGTAAATATGGACCGATATTTTAACAATAAACTTACGGGAAATCTAAAGAAAATTCGGAGAATTATGAGGTGAGGTTTATCCAAGACTAGCAGTGCCCTGCGGTTTCACCTGCGTATCCTTCGTTCGTTCCTGCGTTCACCTGGAAATTTCCGGATAAAAAGTACGCTGTACGTTAACCCAGATCTCCATCTATCTGCATATAGCAAGTTTCATTGTGAAAAGTAACATAAGATAAAAAATAACTTTATTTGCACAACATAAGACAAGAAAATAAAAGACAAGTGAGTACATATTAGAGTAAAGACAAAGCTTAAAATGTAAGTTGCACAAATGGGCGGCCTTATCGCTGTAAGCAATTTTTTCAGGCAACCTTTGGGTGGAATAGATGAATACATATAAACAAGTTGCATACTTTCCAGTTTAAGCTATTAAAAATTGACAGGGAACTTTGCAGTAAATTGCTGCTTTGATGTAACGTGGTTATTACCAGTGATTACTTCAAAGCAGCAATGTACTGCAAAGTTTCTGTCAATTTTCACTGTTCTCAGTCGTCCACTGGATAGAGAATACGGGTGCTGATCTAGTTTCCGCGGTTTTCCATGAGATTGACGGCCGTATGATGAAACGCCACTCACAAAATTTGAGGGCAATTAGAATAATTTTAAAGAGCTTCTGAATTCAAAATTAGTATAGAATTCTTTGAGCTTGAGAGTTGCCTGATGTATTGAATTTACATTTTGCGAAAACTATAATTTCTTGATAATTTGCGTGTTAGACATAATGCGTTTTCGACATTTTGCAAAAATAACATTGCTTGACATTTTGCGTGTTTGACCTTTGGCGTGTGATCCGATTTTATAACCGACTTCAAAAAAAAAGGCGGAGGTTCTCAATTCGTCTGTATGTATAATTTTTTTTTAAGTTTAAGTAGGTACTTGGATACGAGAACGAATTAATTAGGATTGTCTTGATTATTTTTAGAACAATTTAATTACCGAGCTATCTTTTAAAACCGCGGTTCGGAATAGATTGTTTTTATTGGTATCTGTGTTTACAGCTTAATCCATATTGAAGGGCGTGGGCGTTTCACGTTTTAGGTTCAATACTGAATGATAAGTCTGTCTGTCTGTCGGTCAAATTAATGGGTTTTACCACTGATTATAAACAGCTCCACTCGTAAAAACTGAACCGAATTGAATTTATATTCACACTAGTAGCGACCCGCGTTTTCACCTGCGTACCTAAGATCCGATCACGTGTGATTAAAAAAAAAAATAAGTAACCATTAGGGACAAAATAAAAATAAAATAATAAAAACGTGGGTCTTTTCTTTCCTAGAATTAAATGTCCTAAGAAGAGTAAGAATATAACCCGGCGGGGCCAAATAAGGGGCGCATCTTACTTATGTGATTTTATTGGCATGCATAGCATACATAGGTTTTGAGTGTAAATCGTCAAGATGCGCCCCTATATACGTTTTGAGTGGCCCCTCGTTTGGCCACTCAAAACGTAACAACGTAACAAAACCACACTAAAAAGAGTAAAATAACCCGTGGGCATATTTATTCCTCTTTTTATTACATTTAAATACGTGGGTTTTTAAGATTTCTTAAGTCCATGAGTTTTTTTTTGGTGAATGAAAAAGTGCTTGTAGAAAGTTTAGAGTAGCTTAAGGTTGCATTGTCATCTGGTTCTAAACTATTCCCAAAGTTTCAGCCCGCTAGCTAGTCGGGAAGTGCAATTTGAAATTGCATGATTTCGGACTGAAAAACAAAAAGTGAGAGTATAAAAACCGTGAAAAAAATAGGAAAAAACCAACTCGATGACATAGTTTGGAACCGAATGGGGAAAAATGTTTGTAAGTATTTATGTGTGAGTAACAAACACACATAAGTTCAAACTATAATATTAGTAGGATAGATAGCTTGGTTTATAAATACTTGTTTCTAACAGTCTAACAGTACCTATGTATTTGCGTTCGTAAAGGGAAGTGCTTCCATTACAAATTTGACAGGTGGGGCATTATTGGTCCATGCCATGCCTCTATATGTTAGGATCTCATCCAGCGAGACTGGAGCTTTCAGGGAAACTATGCAACATCTACTAAATTACTCACCTGTCAGAAGTTGTACGGTACCCGGTCTAATGTGAGGCAATAGTAAAGTTAAAAACCCTAGAAATTTTGTTGCGGAAGTTCAGAAACAAGGAGTGTTCCAATTATTATATTGTTTTTATATATTTACTAGGAAATAATATACAATTTAAAAAATTGGACAGCGATGAGACATTTTTGGTTTTCTTTTTTCTGCCATTCTTGAGTGACGTAATTATATATGACTAAACAAGAATTTCTCGACGAAAAGCGTCCAAAGTTTAATATTACCTACCTACATTTCCAATTGAAATATCCATTTCAATAGAAGCAATTTGCTCCCGTATACTATTTAAGGTCGTATCGAAAAGATTGAAAGGACAATGGCAACCCATCGCTTCGGCGGCGCATGATCCAATTCCTGAGACGATTTACACAACAATGCTGAACTGTGACAATAATATTTCAAGGTTGATGAAGGTACAGGTCACGACAGACACCTGACATTGTACCAGCCAGGAAATTACGTTCTACATACAGAATATTATTACCCGTACGGTTGTTACAAAGGCCATAAAGCCAATTGACTGCTCATACTCGCGAATTTTTCTACAATACACAACTCACCGTTGCGGACAGGGCGGGAGCGTGAGGTAATAATCAAACTTTGTGAATGTTCAATGTGTTATCTACCTATTGCTCAGGAATGACTTTCAAGGAAAGAATCTTTTTTTAATCGTGAAAAAGTTCCACGGACGATTTACACAACAATGCTAAACTGTGACAATAATATTTCAAGGTTGATGAAGGTACGGGTCACGAGCGAGTGATAGTACAACAGACAATTGCCAGTAAATTACGTTCTACATACAGAATATTATTAGTCAATTGACTACTCATACGCGCGGATCAGCACATAATATATAACACTTCCTTTGGCAGTCGTGTAAAAACAAAGTAGCTTCCCGCTGTCTGTCTATCGGTATGTTTGTATATATGCTTAGATCTTTAAAACTACGCAACGGATTTTAGGCGGTTTTTTAGAAGATAAAGTGATTTAATAAGAAAGTTTAACAAAATAAAAAACATAACATATAACAATCCAGATATTCCCGTGGGATCGGAACTTACTCGGGTGAAACCGCGAAGCGCAACTAGTTTTTCTACAAAACACAACTCATCGTTTGCAGGCAGGGGGTGAGGTGATAATCATACTTTGTGATCGACTTGGCTTGCTTTACCTATCTACTCTTAGACTTCCGCCTTCCTTATAAACGCTACGCAGAATTATCTATCGTTTGTTTTTTACTGTGACATGAAGGTTCAAAGTTGACAAAGACAAACGTCACGTAACTTGGTCATCTGTTAATCATCTTTTATAAGGGGGTTTGTGATTGGCCGATGCGTTACCTATTTACACTTAGACTCTTTGTGATTGGTCGCACTGGCACGAGAGTGCTACTAAAAAAGACGTACTATTTTCGTCTACTTATGAGCAGTCTACTACTTTTATTGTCTTTGGGTTGTTACGTTGTTGCTCCTATTTGAAGGTAAGTCGTGTGGGTATTATATTAATAAATAATAATAATAAATATTACACGACATTACACACGGCGCAATTTAGCCCCAAACTAAGCACTAGACTTGTAATATGGGTCCTAGACAACGGATATTAAACTACATATTTTACTCTTTTTTTTGTAAATACATACATATGATACATAGACACCCAGACCAAAATACAAATCTTTATTAATAAGTTAATCTACTTGACGTGTCTCGTGGTTACCACGAAAGCGTAAGTTTAGGTCCTATGAGAATTCGCATTCGAAGAGTGACAAACTGCGGCCGATTCCTTCTAAGAAATAATGTACAAAAAGCTTGCGAATACTTGCGCTTGTATTTGGGAATAAGGTTAAATGTTAATTGTGTTTGATTGAAATGGATACGTCCCTCGAGATCTTCCCTTGGCTACGTTCTTTGTATTTTTTACTTGTTTAATTTACTGGTGTGTAAGAGTAACTCTACATTTTCCTTTTAATTACCTCTAAAAGAAGTCGCCTTAAGCCCGTAAGGCTTTAGCTGAGCTGTTAGCTTTGTGGCAAGCTAAGTAAAGGAATATTTTGAAATATTGTAACACAAGATTAAGGCCCCTATACGAGCTAAACTGAAAACCCCTGTCGGATTCATCAAAATTGTTGATTAATCTCTGACGCAATGTTTTAGAATATTTTCGCTTGTAACGTTTGTAAATGATATTGTTCCCAACATTTTCGTGTGGTTTCAAGACAAAAACCTAAACATGATTTAATTCCAGAATTTCAATAAAACATCGCGAATACAGATAAACAATTCTATTACAATAGATGTCATGTGTTTTTTAATTTTTAATACAAATCAAATCAAAATCAAATATTTATTTATTAACTATGTCACTTATTAGACAATTATATTTATGGTAAGAAAACAGCATTGAAAAGTTAAACAAATGAGTCTATTTCATAATCAATGTGGTGGACATTGCGAAATTTGTATCTTATAGACTCGAAATAGGGTACATTATCTCTCAGCCTCAGCCATCCAAACCTTTAACCGTCCACTGCATAGGCCTCCACCATACGACACCAACCACAAAAAGCGATCGCGAACTACCTCCATCCAACGACTCCCCGCGACTGCTACAAAGTCGTCGGTCCACCGAGTAGGTGGTTTTCCAACACTCCGTTTCACATTGCATCGTGGTCGCCACTCGAGGACTTTAACTCCCCAGCGGTTATCTGTCAACCGAGCAATAAGGCCTGCCCATTGCCACTTAAGCCTACTAATTTTGAGAGCTATGTTCTACCTAAGAAAATAAACGAAAAACATAATGGAGTGGATTACAATAAAGAGTTCGATCTATCCATCTAACGCAATATGTCGCTATCAGCCTCATACAAAGCACTAAACAAGACAATAAACATGATTTGATTCCAGAATTTAATTACGGTAAAACCAGACAAAAGTCTCGCTAAGTGTTCTTTGCGCCTCGAGCGGGCTTCATTACGTGAACGACATTCTGCAAAGTTAATTAAACCTCCGTTTCTGTTGTAAATAACTTTGGGGAACACCTGGTAAATGACACCGTTATTCACATGTATGTATGTGTAAGGAACAAGACTAGTAGCGACTCGCGGCTAAAGCCCGCATTAATGAAAAAGAACGATGTAGAGGAAGAGCGGGTGCTCTGATGCATGGGTATACATCATATGCATCATATCATAGTATAGCACGTGATTGTTTAGCACCCAACTTAGTCCACGAAGGGCACTTAATAATAGTTTAGCAGGTGCTCTTCCCGGATACAAAATTCAAATCCGGATATGAATACAAACAAAAACGGATACGAAAAAAAATATATAAATGCTTAGAAATATTTTTAGCAAGGAAATATATTTCCAAAAAATCCCCATGACAGGATTAGAACCTGCGTCCTTTCGCTAACCAGGCGACTGCTCTAACCACTGAGCTACACAGGTATCACGTGTCATGATATAATTTCTCGGCCATATCTCTCCCTGCTACATTGTTTACCAACTATGCATTTTTGTCGACAAAAGGAAAGGTTCTTTTTTGTCTTGGTGTATCAATTTTGCTTTTATTTATGTTTTGTTTACAGTATGGTATGCGTATGAGTGTTACGTATGTTATGTATCTACTGAATTTTGTTATTTTAAATTGATCAGTTCAGAACTCAGGTGGGTCACTGTCAGACCGACCTAAGCCGATATGGGGTTGACCGATTCTTGTAATCCATGCTGGCTATATTTTGATAATTTACTTATATTTATTTATATTTATAAAAATATATATTGTGTGTGCCAATCTAGCCTTGCTTCCTGCATAGCACAGTCCTACAGGACATCTTCTTAGCGTTCAGGGTGTAAGCGGATGAACCGTGATAGCTAAACAGTTGACATTATCACATTTATAATATGTATTTTTGTTGCCGATTTAACAACAAATACATTAATTAATCTGTATAACATGTATGTATTTAAAAAAAAAAGTATGATAATTATGTAGTACTAGCTGCGCCCCGCGGTTTCACCCGCGTATCTCCCGTTCCCGCGGAAATAACGGGATAAAAAGTAGCCTTTGTGTTCCCCAGGTCCCCAGCTACCTATATTCTAAGTTTCATCGCAATCGGTTCAGTAGTTTTTGCGTGAAAGAGTAACAACCTCACATACATACATACATACAAACTTTCGAGTTTATAATATTATTAAGATTTCAAGCCTAGTACAAGCCTTGTTAAAGTTGTAATTCATAAACAATCCAATTCCAAATACTCGTTCCCGCCTTTACCTATTATCCATTCATCAATCAATCCCAAGACAAACAGTCCTGTCAATGTCAGTTCCTATTCCTATCCATTCAATCCACTTCCGGTCCAGAGGGCGCTATAATCATCAAGAAAACCAGTTGCCGTTTCCGCTTCTTAGCTCAAGCATCAAATTCGCGTTACTCCGGACAAAACTCATAAAAGTTTTACAATAGTGCTCGTTGTGTGAAATACGTACTGCCAAAGGATCATTAGAAAGGTGCAACACATCAACGTTGTAACAGAGGGCCCTCGAGAAGATTTCCTGCATCATATTGCCTACCAACGGAGCTTCACGTGAGTCCTTTCTCAATTCCTTCCCTAGCGATCCTTTTAATAACCATCTTACAACTTATTTACAGTCCATTAGCTCATTACAACAACATTTAATGGTCCTTGACGACCGGATTTTCAAAAAAAAGAACATAGCGTCCTATCATCATTGCAGTTCTAATTTCGAGCAATTCGCCATTTTGTGAAACTTTAAAAACTTTTGTCCATTTATTCATTGTGGGTTTCTAGCGTAACATAGAACGCAGAAACATTATCATAGCATATTGTCCAAAATCCAATGTAACATATAACATTCGGATTAATCAACATATCATTGAGTTAGGTATATTTTGGTTCTCGTGTAACATACGACGCGCGAACATATTTTCATCATATTTTGTTGTTTCTGAGTGTAACATATAACGCCGGAACATTTCCTCACGTACCATAGAACGTAGGAACATCATCATTGTGTAAAATCCAGTGGGATTTACCTATCATATCATTTTTGTATCAAACATTGTATACCTACATATCTATACATTCATACATCCATTTATTTTGTGTCTGGAGTAATAATATCATTTTTAACAGGAAACGGAACTCATTTGTTCGCAATTTATCATTCATTTTGTTCGTTTATCAAGCATTCACTCAATCGTTCAACATTCGATTATTCATTTTGGTGCATTATACTCAGTTTCCGGTTCAGTCAATCAATCGGAAATCAATCATTCAATTTCGTTTCGTCAAGTTGTCAGTGTGACGTCCATCAAAATTATCAAAACTAGTAACATTCAAACAAAAAAAAAAGGTGTGTTTGACTTTGACATTTTGTAAATTTTGTAAACAAAACATAAACAGTGCAGTATTTTCGTAATTATAACAAGTGTTTTTTGTCGTAAATAGTAAATTAATCATAATGTCGGAAACAATAATTAAACATCTCGAAACCAAACGTGATTTGGCTTTCAAACGGCTTCAGGATGCCGTCTTATGTGCGCGTTCGTGCGAAAACGATTCCCGCAAAATCATACGTTTAGAAACATGGTGTTCCCGCATCCCTTTAGAGATGGAGGTTTTCAATGAATCTCACATCAAACTCGTCTGTGAGTATCAAAGCGCTGGTCGCGATATGAAAGAAATTAATGTAAAACAAACTGAAATATCAGAAAAAGCAGATGACATGTATAGTGAAATTTTGGAAGCACAACGTAAATATCTTCCAATCATAAAAACAGATTCACCGTCTGGTTCCTCAAAAGTGTCTGTTCCTTCTCATGAGGTAAGCAGACCTAAACTTCCCCCTATGAAGCTACCTACTTTTTGTGGCCAAATTAGGGACTTCCCAGGCTTTATTGACCTTTTTAACTCTCTTGTTCATAATCGTACAGATATATCTAATGTAGAAAAGTTTCAATATTTAATTTCCACCCTGTCGGGTGAACCAATAAACCTAATACGGGCTTATCCCGTCTCTGATGTCAATTACCCATGTGCATATCAAGCATTAATTGATCGTTACAGCAACAAGCGATATTTAGCTTTTATGTGTTGGGAACAAATCAACAATTTGAAATCAATGCAATCCGGTTCTGTGCAACAGCTTAGAACTATTTTAAATACTATCAGTGAAAATCTAGCAATGCTCAATTCAATAGGGTTACCCACTGCACAGTGGGACTTTGTACTATTTCATTCATTATTAACCAAATTGGATAGGGCTTCTCGTGAAGCATTTGAATTAAATTACACAAGTGATTTCCCAACTTTTCAACAATTACAAACATTTTTAGTAGAAAGATGCAAAGCTCTGGAGCGTTCATCTATCAATTCAAACAACACTTTAAGTCAACCTAGTCAAACACACAATAACAACAACAAACGGGTCAACTCACACAATCAAATTAGACCAACCATGCTTTTGGCTCAGGTGTCTAACCCCTCATGTGTCATATGTAAGGAGGAACATCCTCTTTATTTATGCAACAAATTTTTAGCGAAATCTCCTTATGACAGATTTCAGTTAGTGCGTCAACATAAACTATGCTTTAATTGTTTGCGTTCTAACCACAACACAGCAGCTTGTAAGAGTAGTTACTCTTGTAAGACTTGCAACCAGCGACATAATAGTCTTATTCATTTTAGCACTAACAAATCACAACTTCCACAACCAACAACTAACATACTTAAAACATCAGTTTCAAGTGACCATGCAGTCACTCCTATTACTACATTGGCTAACATTTCAGCAAACCGTTCATCGGGTACACATTTTGTTTTATTAGCTACAGCAGAAGTGGAAGTAAAAAATGGTAGGGGTTGCTTTGACAAGGTTAGGATTTTACTAGACCCTGGTAGTCAAAGCAACATTATAACAAAAAATTGTGTTCAACGTTTAGGTTTAACCCAGCATAAGGTGTCAACACCAATGACAGGTATTGGGCAAGTGCCGGCCTGTTCAACAAGTAAAGTATTTTTGGAATTTAGACCAATTGGTAAGGCAGAGCCTTTATTCACATCAGAAGCAGTTACATTGGATAGGATTTGTGGGGACATGCCCACCCATCCGGTGGACACATCTGGGTTCAAACATATTTCAAATCTAGTATTAGCAGACCCAACATATCATAAACAACGACCTGTAGATATCCTCATTGGAGGAGAAATTTTCCCTGAAATTCTTTTACCAGGCAAACTTGATGGTGGTCCACATGCAGCAACCGCCATAAACACTATTTTTGGGTTCATTTTGATGGGTAAAACATTATCAAATTTGTCAACATCCACTCCATTATCAATCAATCATGTATCAATGGACAGTAACTTGGATATTGCTGTTCAAAAATTTTGGGAGTTGGATAACATACCATGTGGAGATAACATGCAATCTCACTCAGTGGAAGATGATCAGTGTGAAGACATCTTTCAATCAACCCATCAACGTGACAGTGAGGGACGATACATCGTTCACTTACCATTTCGTAATCAATCATCACCCTCATTTGAGGGAGCTTATGACATAGCTCTTCGTCGTTTTATTCATTTGGAGAAACGTCTCATGGCCAAGCCAGCGTTTCATAAACAATACAATCAACATGTTATGGATTATTTATCCAGTGGTCAGATGGAAAAGGTACCTGAGGAGGAGTGTCAATCACCAACAGCTTTTTATTTAGCTCATCATGCAGTAGCCAAGTCGGATCGTAGCCTACGTGTGGTCTATGATGCTTCAATGAAGGATAAACATGGAGTATCCTTAAACGACACTCTCTTGACAGGTGCTAAACTCCAGGCTGACATAACAAACATACTTCTTCGTTTCAGGCTCCATGCCTTTGCTTTTTGTGCGGATATTAAACAAATGTATCGTCAAATCCGTATAGCAGAGCATCACCAGGATTATCAACGGATCCTTTTCAGGTGTTCCACAAATCAACCAATTCAAGAGTATAAACTCAATCGTGTAACGTTTGGGGTGTCTTCGGCACCATTCCTCGCTATCCGAGTTTTACATCAACTTGCTAGTGATGAGGGAGAGTCTTTTCCAGCTGCAGCTCGGGTGTTGTTAGAGGATATTTATGTCGAAGACGCTGTGACAGGTTGTTCCAGCATCGAAGAGGCGGTCTGTCTTCAGCAACAGCTGATTAATATTATGGCGGCCGGTGGATTCGAACTCAGAAAGTGGTCCAGCAATCATGCAGCTGTACTCCACAATATTCCACAAGAACATCAAGCAGTGCCGAATGCAAACCAAACATTTGATAGTGATGGCCATTTTGTGAAGGTCCTCGGTTTAGCATGGAATTCACAAGAGGACATATTCAATTACCAAGTAAATCAAATCAATCGTGAGTGTACCAAACGTACCATGCTCTCAGAGCTGGCTCGTATTTATGACCCTGTTGGTCTTTTAACACCATTATCATTTTTAGCAAAGCATCTCATACAACGTCTATGGTTATTGGATTCGGGATGGGACCAGCCTGTACCAGACGACATCAATCAAATTTGGTCGAGGTATACCCAGCAGCTGCCTCATTTGGCTCAGCTTCGAATTCCACGGCGTATCACAAGCAATGATGCGGTATCATATCAGCTCCATGGATTTTCAGATGCGAGCGAGGCAGGTTTTGCTGCAGCAGTATACCTTCGTACAACTGATCATCATAATCAGCATCATGTTATTTTAGTTAGTGCTAGGTCACGGGTTTCTCCCACCAAGCGTAGGACCCTGCCTAGGTTGGAGTTGTGCGGTGCTTCACTGCTCGCAAATCTTCTCCGACATATCATCAATTTGTACAACAAGTTGCTCAACATAGAGAGCGTTCATGCATGGACGGATTCTATGATAGTGTTGTCATGGATCCGATCAAATTCATCAAATTTTAAGGCCTTTGTTGGCAATCGCATATCAAACATCCAGCGTAAGCTACCAGAAGCTGCCTGGAAACACGTTCCAGGAAAACACAATCCTGCGGACGCAGCGAGTCGTGGTCTGCTACCCGATGAGCTTATCAATCATGAATACTGGTGGACAGGCCCACAGTGGCTATCCTCAGATCAAAATCATTGGCCCAAAGAGCCACAACATTCAACAATTAACTATTCAGATCTTGATTTTGAAAAACGCGCTTGTGTGTTAACTGTCACAAACATAGTAGATATTCATCCTGTTGAGTATTTATTAAACAAATTTTCATCATTGAGAAAAATTCAACGTATTCTAGCATATTGTAATCGTTTCATTAGGGCCTTGCAAAACAAGCAAGTTGCAGGCCATTTAACGGAAGTTGAGCTTCATCATAGTCTCATGACATTAGTTAGGCATTCTCAATCAACAAACTTTAGTGAAGAGCTCAAACTTTTAAAATCAAACAAAACACTATCAAAACCATTTCGTAAACTCAATGTTTTTCTAGATGAAAACAACATTTTTCGTGTGGGGGGTAGGCTCTCTCAATCAGATCTTTCATTTGAAGCAAAACACCCAGCCTTACTTCCTCGCAAACATCGTTTAACACAACTCATCATTCAATGTACTCACAATGAGCATCTACATCCTGGCTTACAAGCATTACACTATTTATTACTTCAAAATTTTTGGATTTTATCACCTAGACGAGCAATCAGTCAGGTAATTTCAAATTGTCATCGTTGTTTTCGTACTAAACCAATTCCTTTTCAGCCAAAGATGTCAGATCTTCCCCGTTCTCGTATAACACAAATCAAAGCATTTCAATCAGTGGGTTGTGATTTTGCAGGACCCTTTAACATAACACTCCTTCGACATCGTGGGGTACGCACAACAAAAGCATGGTTGTGTTTATTCGTTTGTTTTGCAACCAAAGCACTTCACCTTGAACTTTGTTCTAGCCTAAGTAGTGAAACATTTATAGCTGCTCTCCGCAGATTCATAGCAAGACGTGGTCGCTGCAACACCATTCACAGTGATTGTGGTACCAATTTCAAGGGTGCTCATTCACAACTTGTAGAGTTCATGCGTTCAGCATGTGAGACGGAGCGCATTGATTTCAAATTCAACATTCCTGGTTCTCCACACATGGGTGGTTTATGGGAAGCCGGCGTAAAGTCGGTCAAAACACATTTATATCGCGTTGTAGGCACACAAATCCTAACATATGAGGAGTTAAACACACTTTTGACGCAAATAGAGTCGGTTTTGAATTCACGACCACTATCAGCCATGAGTTCTGATCCATCAGACTTATCGGCACTAACACCAGGACATTTTTTGACCCTGGCTCCATTAACTACGGTGCCTGCACCTAACTATTCGGACATAAAGTTGAATAGACTCAATCGATGGCAGCTGATACAGAGGATGCACCAAGATTTTTGGTCTCGGTGGCATACCGAATATCTTGTCAATTTATCACAACGCTTGAAGTGGACAGATGGTTCATCTCCTGCGAAAATTGATCAACTCGTCATCATCAAGGACGAGACTACACATCCATTACGATGGCGTATGGGTAGAATCACAGAATTGTATCCAGGCCGTGACGGCATTTGTCGCTCGGCATCAATCAGGACTGCACAAGGTGTCTTAAAAAGACCACTTGTGAAATTGTGTCCCTTACCAAACATAGATGATTAGGGTCACTATCATTATCACTCATCATCATCATCATCATCAAATCATTTTGTTTAGTATCTTGTTTCTAACATCATTATTATATTTTGAACTTAATCAATAGCAATCATCATCATCATCATCTTTGTTAGCATTATTGTAAAAAACTGCAATGATTATTGGACATGTGTACTTGGGAATTTTCTCAGTCTCATAAATTTCGCCAGCGCGGGGGCAAGATTAATGTTAAAGTTGTAATTCATAAACAATCCAATTCCAAATACTCGTTCCCGCCTTTACCTATTATCCATTCATCAATCAATCCCAAGACAAACAGTCCTGTCAATGTCAGTTCCTATTCCTATCCATTCAATCCACTTCCGGTCCAGAGGGCGCTATAATCATCAAGAAAACCAGTTGCCGTTTCCGCTTCTTAGCTCAAGCATCAAATTCGCGTTACTCCGGACAAAACTCATAAAAGTTTTACAATAGTGCTCGTTGTGTGAAATACGTACTGCCAAAGGATCATTAGAAAGGTGCAACACATCAACGTTGTAACAGAGGGCCCTCGAGAAGATTTCCTGCATCATATTGCCTACCAACGGAGCTTCACGTGAGTCCTTTCTCAATTCCTTCCCTAGCGATCCTTTTAATAACCATCTTACAACTTATTTACAGTCCATTAGCTCATTACAACAACAAGCCTAGTGGGGCTAGATTGCGTTGTGTATAATGTTGTGCAATATTGATATTACTCGTATTTGTTTTATTTTATTTATTTGTGCAATATTTATTTATTAAAATGGGGCTACCATAGAACAAACGTGTTTTTTTGTGATAATGATACGAAACCTTTCGTGCGCGGCTTTGACCGGCACTTCGGCGATTTCGAAGACAGACTTTCGCGTTAAATTTATTAGTTAGTACAGTAAGCACTATTTAGTAGGTCGCAGGACAACGGGACAATACCCCGCGGCGAGTAACGTTTAATAACATAATAACCATCTCGGTGACGCCGCCGCTATAATATTGTTATGGCCCATAAACTAGTGCAAAAATAACCGAAAACGTTAATATCCGTGAGTGGATGGTGAGCTATTGTGTTTTTACGTTACAGATAGAATCTCGAGGAATTCGATTAAGTGTGTTATTCTATTTGTGGTGGTTTTACAAATATATTATTCTTTTATGACGGTTTATATAGGTAGCTATAGCAGATTTTAGCGATAAAGCCGCCGATTGTACGTATGTTTAATACGTACAATCGGCGGCTTTGTTACGTTGTGTGTTGAGCGGTGTTGGTCTAGTGGTAGATACCCCGACTTTCATTCCGAAGGGCGTGGTTTCGAATCCCGTCTTACCGTGCACCAAAAAAAGCGGAAAAGTTATGTCCGTTAATAACATCGCTCATACGGTGAAGGAAAACATTGCTCAGTTAGCTCCAGACGTATTGACCAGTTCTTTTCTCTGGGCATGGCTGACTAGGCTGGGAGGGCGGTATAGGTGCTGGGCATGCCTACTCCATCTAATAACGTCCCGGGCACCACAGCGCCATAAAATAGCATGGATTAAAAGTTGCTTGCGCTCTATAAATCATCTAAAAATTAGATGAAAAGGCCATTTATTATTATTATATTTCTGTATTTTTTATGTCCTTCTCTCTAATTTTTGAAGAAATGCTTTTTGAAAATTGCACCCGACAGGACTTGAACCTGCAACCTCGATAATCTGTATCGTGCGCTCGCCAATTGCGCCACAGGTGCTTACTCTGTCGTCGTGAAATTATGGACTGCATCTCTTTTGCGACTGAGGTACGTAGCGACATTTTCCGGTTTCTTTACAAATAACCGGCTTGCATAATTCTATTTACATAGAAATTAATACAACGTTGAGATGATGCTTCCGATTACCTTGTTTTTTTTATATTGTTTCCTACTCTTGGATGACTAATTTCCCCCTTTTTTCTCCTTCTCTCTGTTTTTTTTGTTTTGTAGTAATGAAGTAAATAACTATAAAAAAAAACAACATCTCAGTCAACCTTGAAAAAGCCAACTGTAAAGTTGGCAAAAGCTCGGTTCGTTTAAAACCATGAATAAGAACGCGATTCAACCGGATAAATAAAGTGTTTTAATTGTAATAAAAATAATCTACCTGTTTAACACTAAATCTACACTGTCACTGCAAAAATTACATTTTAACAAATGATTAATTGAAAGAAATATGGCCCCTTAAAAACCTAAATAAATTAAGTACAGAGAAAATGAGAAAATATTAATAACTGCAAAAGAAAAGAAAATCAAAAAGGAAATGAAGGAATACATTTACATATTAAAATTACTGATGGGATACGACCTCTATTCCTCAGCACGGTATTGGTCTCAAGATGACCTAAGCATCGTTAGACTTTCTCGAAAACGTTCACATTTATTTTTGGATTTATTGCAGTTTCGATGAAGCTTTTAAAGTGTTAGTCATTTATTTCAAAATTTCCATAAATTGTTGGACCGATGCTGAGGCGATGTGGAGACGATGAAGACAGAAAGAGGCATATTGGATACATTTTAGTTATAGAATAGGTAAGTATAGAATAGTTAGCTATCTTGTTCTCACATCAGTTTTAAATGTCTTACATAGAAATGGACGAACACTTAAACAAATTTACTTCTTACTAATATAATAAACGCGAAAGTTTGCAAGTATACATGCAGTATGTGAATTTTTAACTCTTTCACGCATAAGCTACTGAACTGATTGCAATGAAACTTTGGATATAAATATCTGGAGATATAGAATGACACATAAAGGCTACAATTTATCCCGATATGTCAGTTTTAATATTTTAAAATTAGTTTTTGGTGAAACGTCCCGTATAGTTAAATATTTATACTAATTGTAGCTAAACCCCGCGGTTTCACCCGCGTAAGTCCCGTTCCCGCGGGAATATCGAGATAAAAAGTAGCCTATGAGTTATTCTAGGTATCCAGCTACCTATATTCCAAGTTTAATCGCATTCCGTTCAGTAAGTTTTGCGTGAAAGAGTAACAAAGTCACATACAGACATACATATGTACATGCAAACTTTCGCGTTTATAATATTAGTAAGATCAAATAAGCAGTAAGATTAAAAAATTAGGTTAGTGCCACGGATAGTTTTAATTTTCAGTTTACGTTCAGTGCTATCGATTTGAGACTAACTACTGTTTTAATAGCCCGGTTTCATTAGCATCGCAACGATATAAAATGATTTAATTATAAATAACTAATTAGGTTTTATGTATGTGTTTACGAGCAGTGTGTCGCTGTTGGAGAAAAAGGTGGTTGCAAATTTATGTATCTATGTACTTTGTTACTTTTTTAAGCTTTTTCGCACGCGTGCCTACTCGTCATACGAAGCAGAAATAGTTTTCAGAAATATAATTATTTACACATATTTATTTTACCTCTAAAGAATTCACTAAATATACGAAAAGAGACAATACCTACCAGAACAGAACCCCAGTACAGTTAACAAGTAGAACAATAACTGTCCAATTTAGTTCATCAAACGGACTAACTAGACAATACAAAGATATAAAAGAATACTTGATCCACAGTTTAATAGGCAAGTATTATCCGTAACATCCATTTGTTTCGGTATTAAAAAAGTTTGGATCCATCCGGCCGTCGGCCTCCGAATCACAAAGTTGTTAAAGCCCCCGCCTCTATAAAAATAACGAAGTTTAATACCTTACTATAGCTTTGCCAAACGGTTTCGGCCATCTTATCTTACTAACCTAAGACAGATAGATAGATAATGACTTTATTTGTACAAAATAAAACAATACAACAAAACACAGATATTTACATTACATAAAGTAAAGACAAAGCTTAAAATAAAATAATGCAATGTAATGTAACGTAATGTAATGCAATGCAATGTGTATGTATTCTTACTAACATTATAAACGCGAAAGTATGTATGTATGTATATCTGTATGTGACTTTGTTACTCTTTCTTTCAAGTTTAATCGCAATCGTTTCAAAACTACAGAAGCGATTGCGATTAAACTTGGAATATGGGTAGCTGGATATCGGGAATAACACATAGGCTACTTTTTATCCCGATATTACTTACGCGAGAGAAACCGCGGGGCGCAGCTTCTTTGATAAATGGATAATCCTAATATTATAAAGATGTAACGTAGGTTAACATGTATGTATGTATGTATATTGGGGGTAATTTATGAAAATACTGGACAGATTTTAAAAATTCTTTCACCTATAGTAATAACATAGGCTACTTTTTACATGCAGTACATTGCTATTTTGACGTAACGTAGTTATTACCGTCTTCTATGGTTTTCGCGATTTTGCATAATAAAACACTATATTAACCGGGTTTAATCGCGTTTTATTCATGATTTTTAAACGAACCGAGCTTTAACCAACTTTACAGTTGGCTTTTTTAAGGTTGAATGTTTTATTGTGGTCATTACTGGTGATTATTTCAGCAATGTACTGCATAGTGCCTGTCATTTTCCACTGTTGTCAGACGTCCACTGGATAGATAATCTGGGTTCAGAACAGATTGCAATGCATGAACTCGGTATGTATTAGCTAGAGGTATGGATTAACACATTTATCCTGACATCAGGACTTATATACGGCAGGTGAAGTGATAAATGCGAGGCACGTACCAATATGTACATTGTACATTCAGAAATTGAAAGAAAGAAAGAAAACACGTTTATTCAGACCGACACACGACTTACACAGTAGGTACAATAAACACATTAAATATATACACAACATAATAAATTACTATCTAAAAAAAAACAAAACAAACAATAAAACAAAATACAAAAAAAGAAACAAAATAAACGTAATCATATTATACTACAATATTACAACAGATAAATCTTACTAACATTATAAACGCGAAAGTTTGTATGTAAGTATGTATGTATGTGAGGTTGTTACTCTTTCACACAAAAACTACTGAACCGATTGCGATGAAACTTGGAATATAGGTAGCTGGAAACCTGGATAAACACATAGGCTACTTTTTATCCCGATATTCCTGCGGGAACGGGGCTTACGCGGGTGAATCCGCGGGGCGCAGCTAGTACTTTATCGATACATAGTTATGCCGACGTTAACTGGCGTCTATAAGTAAAGGGTTATGTCTAAGAAGCCGTGTGCCTCCGAAAAGGTTTCGCCTCAGCAAGAAACCTGCAGCACAGAACAAAATCCGCCGCAGCGCTGGTCGTCCGGCAAAACCCAAGGTTAAATTGCCATTTGTTATATTATTAGGAAACATACGTTTTGTTTGTATCACACAGAACGCACGTTTTAAGTATTCTGGAAACGAGGGCATTCAGTTCAACCTACCTACCTACATACATGTTTGTTTATTTTATTCCGAGACTCGGTTCTCACGATTCGTGTAAGTATATTTGTTGTTATAAGAACTTTGATTTTGTTGTCGTAACATGACGTATACTTACCTACCTATTGTATACATATTGTGATATATTATATGTGTACCTATGTGAATTGATAAACTATGTACCTATGCATATGTATAAGATGTGTACCTAGACAGAATCACGTAGGCCACGTTTTACACATGTTATACTAGCTGTGCCCCGCGGTTTCACCCGCGTAAGTCCCGATCCCGCGGGGTTTCGGGATAAAAAGTAGCCTGTGTGTTATTTCATATTTCCAGCTATCTATATTCTAAGTTTCATCGCAAACGGTTCAGTAGTTTTTGCGTGAAAGAGTTACACAGTCACATACATACATACAAACTTTCACGGTTATAATATTAGTTTGATACAACGCTAGCTGACGGCGCAGCGTATTTTATTTTACTATTTGCTCAAGGAAATTGGTGTTTTTGTTAAGAATATTAGGAAAAGTGTGGGATTAACACTTTCAAAATATGCCCTTGGTATTAATATCCTACTAATATTATAAATGTGAAAGTGCGTGTGTTTAGATGTTTAGATATTTGGATGTTTGTTACTCAATCACGCAAAAACTACTGAACCGATTGCGATGAAACTTGGAATATGAGTAGTTGAATACCGGGAATAAAACACAGGTTACATTTTATCCCGATATTCCCTCGGGAACGGGATTTACGCGGGTAAACCCGCGGGGCGCAGCTACTAACTTATAAGTGAAGATATAAGTAGTAGTATATCCGTTGTCTAGCCACCGTAACACAAGCTTAGCAGCTTACCATGGGGCTAGATGGCGCTGTGTGTTGGTCACAGAATTTATTTATTTATTTATTTATTTATAAGTTTACCTAAAAAGATTATTTCACTACACCTCCACGTAAGGTTTTCCCAAGCCTTTTACGTTCAACATTTTGACAAATATTTGATCTCTACACTTCCACGTGAGGTTTTCCCCTGCCTCTACGAATTGCGCGTTTACAATTCAATATCACTCTCCGGATGAATTCATTAATTCCGTTCATTCTCTGAATTTTAGTTTTTTGACGACGATTTTAATAGAGACATCTATTAAAATAAATACTTTAAAAACATTAATTTAGGGATGATTTATATTAGACCGTCACGAGCGCTGTCGGGTCCTAGTTTCGTTGTACATTGCTCGGCCGCCACTCGGTTGCGGATAGTGTTTCGAAGTAGCGTAGGGAACCCAGTTAAACCGGCATCCGGCACACCCCCAAAGTAGTAACTATACTGTATTTATATATGTAGGTCGAAAAGGAATCTAAAAGTAGCATTGAAACCGCGGTGCGCAACATAAAACCACTATTGTTATTTACTTTTGTGGTTTACTATATTATGTTAATGAATTAGGTATAAAATGATGTTTGCCTATTAGATTTTCCTAGTTCAAAAGGTTAGGTATGACGTAGGTAACATTTATTGAGATAAGAATAGAATTAAATTACTTTTCTATACATTTTTTATTTAATTTATTTATAATTTCAACAATACTTAAACTAATATATGAAAGTTTATGTATTTGTTCATTACAGGTTCGGATATCATTTCTATCATTACAACAGAAGCTCGTTTAAAAGTAATTTCGTTTAAAAGTAATTTCGTTTAAAAGTAACAAGTAAACCTTGATTTTTTATCGTTTATAGGGATGTTGATGAATGATTTTTTTTAATCAGTCCAGTGGTTTCGGAGCCTATTCATTACAATCAAAGAAAATAAATATTTCCTATTATATACTTATAATAAAGGAAGAGGGGACAAAAAGTCTGTACTTGGAAGGATATTTAAAAAAAAGGTGTCTATAGGAATAAAACTATTTAATTTTTAAAATTCATGTCTGTCTGTCTGTTCATCTGTCAGTTCTTTATACGTATATCTTTTATGTGATTGAAATCTGGTTTTCAATATTAGATAGTTCTATTTTCGAGGAAGGTCGTTGTATACTTTGCATGAAAATCCAATTAGTAGAACCCGAGTAATGAACGAAAAAGTGCACCCGCTCGAGAACCGCTCGGCCGCTCGTGCCCATTATAACGCGTTTTCCACTTTCGCGGGTGAAACCGCGGGGCGCAGCTAGTATTTAATATTAGTGTAGAAGGGAGCTGTTGGTTTCTATAATCTGGTTTAAACTTCAAATTTTTCTACATTTATTCTTAAAGTAAGTACAAATATAAATCGTCCGTACAAAGTACCCAATGTTAGTTTTCTTTAACAATCTGTAGTTCTCAGAGGCAAAGAAACCGGGTTAGTAGAGCTAAAAGCATCGCGTCTTGCTGTGAGTTGGTTTACTAACAACCATTATTTACACATACGATGTAGGTAACACATAGTTCCGGATTCTATTCTTAGATACTAACTTACAATAGCGGTCGAACTACGTACGAAACGAATCACGAGGCAAACCGATAAATTGAGTTCGATTCATAAAAATTTATAAAAAAAACCGTCTTCAAAACAGCGGCGCAGGCGCGGCGCGGGCGCGGCGGGGTGAAGAATTTTGTAATTATTTTAATTTAATTGTTGTAATTGTTTTAATCTATCGCGCGGCATTATTTCATTGGACTAAATGGTACTTAACTCATATTGGAAATGGATTCCAAGAAAACGGCATCGTCGTCAGAGCCCTTAGTATGAGTTTTGATAGTTTATCGTCTCGATGAAACTGGCAAATGACAGTTTACGTCATACATTTTCAATCAGCACCCCTAGCGGTAACTATTATGAACTAAAATAATGTTACTTATACTAAGGGCTCAGTAGTCGATCAAATCAGAGTTCCACCCCACCCGTCCGTCATCTTAAATACATACAGGTAATAAAACAGAATATTTTTTCCGAGTTTTACTCGCGTCAACCTTGCCTACACACAGTTTTCTCTACAAGAGTACTACGTGAAGCTACGATGCGAAAGCTCTTACGTTCTCTCGTAGCAGTATAATCAAAAGTAAATAGCTCTACGACAAATTATGATGTATGGAGGTCGCTCCGTGACGCCTCGCGCCGCGCCGCGTCTCGTCCCTTCCGTAACCACATTAAGGGAACATGGTTGCCTTAATGTGGGTTATACGTATTATGTATAATGTAATGAATAATTAATTGAAAAAGGGGTCGAAGTAGTCAACAATACCAGCTTGATATCTTCCTCTTTTTTATAATATATTTAACTTGTACTGTGTTCATACATAAGTTGTTCGCTTCAAATTTTAGAAGTTGAGTTTTTATAATTGACGTTATGTGTTTTTGACCACTACGGTATAAAATAAGATAGGAATGCGATGGTGTATATAATATAGCATGCTGACAAAAACAATTCACTCGTTGTTTGTTTCGCATAGCATCGCTTCGCATAGCAACCGACATGTCCTAGGACTTACCACGGTCCGAAGACATAGGACTTTCGCCAATCCGGGGTAGGCACCCGTGGTGTCTTACTGCCTAACCCCTCTAAAAGAAGGCCCTTGCTCTGCAGTGAGATCAAATTACCGGGCTGATTTTGTTATAATTATGTTATTCTATTTATTATTGTATTCTACTAGACAACGGATATACTACACAAACATAATCATAATTTTAGAGCGGTGCTGGTCTAGTGGTACCCCGACTTTCATTCTAGGTAGGTAAGTAGGGCTAATTGCGGAAACACACAGTTAAAAACTTTTAACTCTTTATACTATAATAAAATGCACGTAATCGATATGACTTTTGTGATGTAAACCTAACTATTTGTGTAATGTTGACATTTTTCATGACCAATTTAATATAATTAACCGAATTTATATCATTAATTTTATTATTTTTTCAATCTATAATTTATCTTTTTTTATTTCATGTTATTCAATATTATGTGTGACTAAACTTTGCATGCCGAATATTGGTTAAGTATGTGATACGCTATGCCTAATACATATATTGTTACACCATGCTTATTGCAAATAAATCTTTGAATCTTTAAACATATTTTTTAAGAATTATCATCATATCCTTCAACGAGTTTCTCAAAGACCTAACATTCATGTCACGTCAATTATAATTCCAATTCCCGCCTTTCAAATTGCTGCCACTCAACATGTTACCTCCTAAGGCTAAAGTCGGTGAAGTCTTTGAAATTATTTACCGAAAAGATAGCTGACGTTGACGTAACCTACCCGGGATCGGTTTCCAGAAAAGTTAATATTAGCTAAGTACCATCTTTTTGTGTCCCCTTTTCGGTGACATTTAAAAAGTATCATTAAGTATGTATTTGATATCAACTTTACTCACACAAAGTTGGATGGGAATGGGTAAGGAGAAAAAGACATATTGTTATAAGAATTTAAGTAAACATTTGGTGGAAGTTTCTGGAAATAACAGTCGAATACAGAAATAATAATTTAAATTTGAGGGCACTGAAATAAGTAAGCACAGTTTCTAAATTTAAAATTAGTTTTTTTTTTAGTTTGGCAGCTGCTTAATTGTTTAAGTAGAACTCAATTTTGTGTTGTAGCTTCTGTATCCGGTTATTAGCCTTTTAATATAGCGCTCTGATAGCGCTGGATAATCTCTGTCAAACAGAATATCGAAAACTGTTATTTCTAGAAAGGTTTTAGTCAAAGTCAACATTTATGGTTAAGAGACAGGGATTTTAAGTTTAGTCCTGGGGCTCGACCGCGCAAGCTCCGTCCAGTTCAACTCGACGTCCTTTGTGCTGTGTCGCGTTCGATGACAGCTGAACTCTACTGAAAGTGTACTGTACTGCGCGTCGTCGCCTTCAAATGCATGCAAAACAACGCAATTGTTCTCGCCGCACATGTTTTGAGCAGTGTGTATCCCAAAGCGACGTCGAGTTGAATCCGACGGAGCTTGGGCAGTCAAGCCCCTTATCCCGCGCAAATAACAAGATAAAATTAAAACACTTTATTTATCCGGTTAGAAAATAAACAAATATAGACAAAAATAGACAAATTACATCTCAGTCAACCTTGAAAAAGCCAACTGTAAAGTTGGCGAAAGCTCGGGTCAAATAATGAATAAAAACGCGATAAAACCGGATAAATAAAGTGTTTTATTATGCAAAATCGCGAAAACCATAGAAGAAATTAAGATAAAATTATCCCACGTCTTACTCCAGATTTGTAAATATTTTCATAGCAAGTTTCATCGCAATCGTTTTAGTAGTTTTCGAGTGATTGAAACACAAACAAACATCGTAAACTTTTGCATTTGTAATATAAGTGGGAAGTGTGATATCTCCCGACTTTCTCACGAGAACGGAAAACTTAATGAATTACGACGCGCGTGACGTGTGCCCAATCTCATTCTAAAAATAACAGCGAAAGTTTCATCAGAGTTGTAATGAGTTAAAAGAAGGACCATAGGCTACGCCCAATGTTTATCACAACTTTGGTAAAGAGACTAGAAGTCCCGGGGTTTAACCCGCTTAAGTCTAGATTCCGCGGGATTTTCCAAAAACCCGTTCTCTGTAGATATTCAAACACCATAAAGAACATATTTTCAAATTTTGTGTCTTTAGGACAACCGGTTTGGGCTCTGCGTTTTTCAAAAACGACACCGACAAACGTTCAAAGTCGTGGAACAAAAGTTGTTGGCCTAGCTAGACGGACGTTTTCAACAACTCCCTTTCGGCTAAAATGGGCATCTTCGGAACCCCTGTATTTAGATTATCCCACTCCTCGATTTTCGTGACTCTTAACAATAAATAAGCGTCATCAGAAATGATCAAACTAACAACTCAATTACTGAACTAAAAACTGCTTAAATTTTCAAAATGATAGGAAAGTTAAATAAACCGGATAGTAGTAACATATTAATATTATACACGAACGGCCTGGATTAATACAACATTTTACTTCTACTTTTTATCCCGGTTTACCCATGGGAAGGGGCAATTCGGGTTTTCTTCTTTTTTAGTTAAGTCGTGTCGTATGGCTTACTTATAGTGTCAGTTTTCAGGTCGCCATAACGCCACTAATTTACCTGCTATCGGAGATAACAAACGGTACCAACTGTTTAACATGACTGCCGAAGCACGGAGGAGCTCGAGAAATTGACTTTTGTTCTGATCTGTTTAATGACCGCGCCAAGCGTTTGCTTAACCCGCACGAGGTACACTACGCGGGTAAATCCACTGGGTTAAAAATACCACAGCTATTTAAAATACTCTTCTCAATCAATTAACTGTAATAGTGAGTGTATTATTTAAGCTTGGGATACATCAAATGAAATTTAATAAAAGCATTGATTTCCAATACTTCGGTTATTAGAATGAAAGTTGAAACAAAGAGCTCGAGAGATGACTATCGTATCTGTTTTTGAGGAAACGGATATGGATTAATTAATCCTTTTGTTATAGATAAATCTTGAATTAAATAAAAAATTAAGTAAACTCGAAAAATTTCAATTATACAAGGTGTAACGGGTATGCCCTTTTAAGCCGAAAGGCGGTTGTTCTAGAAGTCTAGGCGAATAACTTTTGTTCTACAACTTTTGAAAATTCGAAGTTTATTTTTAAATTTTAAAGTGTACTTGAAAATAAGCTGTTTCTTTTTATTTAAGAAGAATAAATAATAGTACGCCATTAAAACCCAGTACAATGAAACTTTTTACACTCAGTCCCCTCGCGACCAAGATCATTGTAACATGATCAAAACGTTGAGGTAAGAAAAATAAATAGTACTACGCGATTAAGACCCGGTAAAATGTAACTATGGTAAATAAGACTTATCTATTCTGTAATCGGATCCCGGACTTCCGAAAGGGATGCAACCAGGTATATAATTCCGTAGAGAAAAAAGGATAGGATTATAGCCGAAATTAACCTAACAAATTAACTAAAGCCACGTCTGTATGGTTTTTGTTTGATGGGTGCTTTGATCTCGAAGGCAAACACAGGTAAATTAGATTTATTTACGGCAATGATAATATTAATGAGGGGTCCGTAAACAAAGAACTCTCGCACGAAAAACTTTGCGAACATAATAAATGTATTACCATTTTATTTCTTTGTACAAAAAACCGAAACATGTTACGTTTTTTTTCTACAAGGAAGTTAAGGCGAAGGATTGATAAACAAAAAACTCATACCTACTTGTTTACTATGAGGTTGCTAGTTCGAGTTGTGACCTCTCGTAAGCGCCTAAACACTATCCCTGGTTGTCCGCGTAAGTCCCTATCCCGCAGAAATAAGGGGATTTCGCGATCGGGATCGAAGGTAACCTATGTTCCAAAATTGATCAAAATTGATTTAGCTGTTTAGTCGTGAAAGACTGACAGACAGCGTTACTTTCGCATTAATAATATTAGTGAGACAACTCTAGCCTAGCCTAGCTTTTGGATATTTTCAATAAGCTTGCGATAAACGAGATTTATAAAATGTAGTTTTCAAAGCAAATAAAAATATTCGTAAAAAAGTAATTGCACTGGAGGCCTTATTCAGAAAGGAAACGGAGGGATACGTTTAATGGAGAGGCGCGAGCCCGGATATGCCCTTAAGACTTAAGTGGGTAGGTAGGTACTATTTTTATTTTATGTAGGTAGGTACCTAAATCTACATATCAAACTGAAAAACTAAAAAAATACACTTAAAAATTGTCGGCTTCTTAAATAAATTGAGCAGCTTCTAAACTCTAAATTAAGTATAAGATATTTTAGTGTATAGGTAAATGCTAAAATTACACTTTAAATTTGACGACCACTTAAATAATTGTGCAGTTTCTAATAGTAGTGTGCGATTTCTAGATCTTTCATTTTGAACTGCAGACTGAACAGACTGCAGCAGCCCTTACATTTTGATTTTCGATCGTTAGCTGCTTAATTGTTTAGGTAGCCCACAAATTTTGGGTAACGTTTCAGTATTGTGAGTTATGCGGTTTCCAGCACGTGCGTTCGGTGATTTATCGTACAGTTAAGTGACTCCTCACGGCACTAACAATGCTTTATTAATGACAATCGATTGATTAGTTCATTCATAGCTCCCTCGACAGACTAGACTAAATTCGAAACAAGGACAGGTGCTTAATCGACTAGCCAGAGTTATTCAATTATTGAACGAATTTGAGGAACACTGGCCTAGCTGCACCTTCCGATCGTGAATGCTCGACCATTCGGCAACGCTTGGCACAGTCATTACTCAGATGGGTGACAATTTATGCGGCAAAAAAACACTTTATCGAGCTCTTTCCTGTTTCGGAAGGCAAGTTAAGTTGGTCTCAGTCGACCTAAAAACTCTAACACTAGATGAGACACACACCTCTGTACGATAAAGAGATAAATATTGATCGAATCTAACAAAACCAATTTCCTATAATCAAGCTTCACGAGGCGGGTATCCCAAGAGGAAACGGTAGGTTATACTGTACATTATTTGTTATTTAAGAGGAATAAAATAGCAATCTATAAACCTTGTCATATAATAAAGAACATTTATTTTTATGAAAATATTGAGAATGCCAAGCGGCAAAAAAACCGGAACCACGGCTCAGGGGGCCAATCAGCCTTTTACGAATGAACGAAAGATCGATTATATCGTAATGCGGTTTCAAAACAAATATTTTAAAAAATCCATTGTAATAAAAAGTAGACCCCCTGGTCTCAACGAGAGAACTTCGTCTGTAGTAATTGCCACTGTGGCCGGACGGGGAAGTAACTAGAATTTAAATGATTTAAAGTTGGTTAAAGATACTCTCTAATGAGAAGCGAAGCCGAGAAGTGGGCTAAAGAGGTAACCGAATGGTGTCCTAGATACAACAAGAGAAACAAAGGTAGACAGTATCGTAGAATGGGAAGATGATATGAAAAAAGTAGTAGGAACAAACTGGATTAGAAAGGCAAGGGATAGAGTAACATGGCGAACACTTGGGGAGGCCTATGCTGAAAAGCAAGACAATTAAATAACCGGTGTCTAATATATAAACTTATGTATATATAAATAATTAATAATTGTTAATAAAGGCTAACTTTATTTTTATAAAGATACTCTCTTGGTGATGGTACTTTTAAGCTAAATTTACTTTTAATCATCATTTACAATAAATTTGAAAATAGTGGCCATCTCGAACGGGGCCGTGGCGGGGCAGTCAGGGCCATAAGGAAGAAACCAGAAAATTTATAGACATAGTCCAAACGGAGCAGACAAACCGAAGTTAGTTCAGACTGTGTGCATTATAGTCCATAGTTTTCTAATTCTATCAGTTTTGAACTTGGTTTTCAACTTGGTTTTATTAACCAGTATAATCACTTACATTTGATAAGACGGCTATCCAACGCGGATCATCCTCGCTATTATCAGAGACAGCAACATTAACCTGTAAAGAAAGATAAGTCATTTTAATCGCATTGCAAGCTGGAAATCTGCTCAAATTATGTCTTGTTTGAAACTCATTGAATACGAGTGTGTGTAGCGGACATAATCCCAGTAACATTGCTGTAATGTTATCAGCATTTTACAACCTTTTGAAATGGTAAAAACCAGCCAAATGCTAGTCGGACTTGGACACGAACGGTTCCGTACCATAATCACAAAAAACATCCCCCCTACCGCGTAACACCCATCAAGTTCAACTCGTCGTCGATTTGGTAATACCATGCTGTCGATAACGCGGTCGGAAAAAGCTGTCGCGCAAGGAGCGAGCACATATTGTCTATAAAGCTTTAACGTCGACAATTTCTGCTCGCTCCTTGCACTTTTTCAAACCCCGTTATCGACAGCATCGTATTCCCAAATCGACGTCGAGTTGAACTCGATGGGAGTTACGCGGTAGGGGGGCAGGTTTGTAGTGGCAACAGAAATACATCTAGTAAAAGGGTCCCGTTTTTACCCTTTGGATACGGACGAAACCCTAAAAATTAGCCGACGACGACTCTACATGAAATGGAGTAAACTTATTAAGTATAAGCGTTCACAATTTTGCTGTACAGCGTTACATAAAATTAATAGGTTTGTTGTAGCTATTATAAACTGCCTACGACCCGCGGTTTCACCCGCGTAAGTCCTATTCCCGCAGGAATATCGGAAAGTAGTCTGTGTTATTCCAGGTTTCCAACTATCTATATTCCAAGTTTCATCTCAATCGGTTCAGTAGTTTTTGCGTGAAAGAGTAACAAAGTCACATACATAAATATAGGGTTATGGGATTCCAATCCATCATACATAACGAATAACTTTTGTTCTACGACTTTTAGAAATTCGAAGTTGCGTTTTAGTATTCGAGATTCTTAATTCTTTAAGTAGCTCTCAAACCTTGAGAGCTACTTAAACAATCTCAAACATTGAAAGAGTTTATGTATTTGGCTGTGAGTTTCAGTAAAGTAGATTCAATATAACGGTCAAATAGCAAAGAACACATGGTTAATTTGTTTGAAGAAATACTTTTCAAAAATTACACCCGACATGACTTGAACCTGCAACCCCGACATTCCGTGTTGTGCGCTCGCCAATTGCGCCACAGGTGCTTGCTCTGTCGTTGTGTGCTCGGATACAAATTAATCTTCCAAGTTTAGGAAACAATTTAAAAAAATCAACACATAGTTGTTGACGCAAACAATATTACAAAATACGCACGTCTAATCCCTGCCCACCTACTGTTAGGTAAACAGTAAACAGCACATGCAAACTATGTAAATATTTCGGTGCAAGTTTACTTTTTAGATAATAAAGACTACAATTTATTACTCCACGCAGTCCACACGTAAGGGCGCTTTCAAACTAGGTCTAGCAAGCAACTATACTGTGCGTTTACTGTGGTTTAGGTATAACACGCAGTATTAGGTAGGTATGTGGAGCAGTGTTGGTCTAGTGGTCGATACCCCGACTTTCATTTCTAGGGTTCGAATCCAGACCGACCGCGCACCAATGTTTTTTCTTTAAGAAAAAGTTATGTGCGCTAAATAACATCGCTCTTACGGTGAAGGAAAACATCGGAAACCGATATGTCTTTGGACTCACCACAGTCTGAAGACATGGGACATTTCGTCAATCCGGGGTAGGCTCCCGTGGCGTCTCACTGCCTATAACCCTCCTTGGACAAGGGACAAATTAACGGGCTGATTATGGTATGTTTAATACGCGGTAATACGCCCGTTTAAAAAAATCGGCTAAATGCGAGTAGGACTCGCGCACATATAGTCTTATTAATAAACGTGGAGTAAAAGCCGGAAAAGTGAGAACATGTTTTGTCTTTTTCCGTGACAAGAACTTTCAAAGTTGACAGACAGAAACAAAAAGTTGTAAAATGTCTCCGACCTTGCGCCACATTAATAAATAAGGCTAATAGAATTTCGTACCATTATCACAAAACAATCAAGTGTCTTGTATGGGACGGAAGCCCCACTTCAATATTTATTTTAAGCCTTAAATAAGAGTAGCTATCACGGTTCACGACATACAGCCTTGTAACAGACAGAACGACGGACAGAATATTCTTAGTAAAAGGTTGCCGTTGTTTACTTTGGATAAGGTCCCTGCGGCCCTAGCCAACATTCTTATTCAACAACGAAATCGCAAATCGACAAATTTTTTTGTATGAAATAAAGGACATAAAGGTCACGCTTGATTTTTCGCGAGCTTTTGTTCATTTTCATACAAAAAAATCTGTCGATTGGCGATTTCGTTATTCGATAAGAATGTTGGCTAGGGCCGCGGCAGGTAATGCAAGTTATCCTTCGGCTTGGCAGTTCGATGCGTCACTAGGAGGAGCTGCCGGAAGACCGGTGTTGTGGTTTCTCCTGGAGCCACAACGTATGCCGAAGCAGATACTCGTTGGCAGCAGACTCGCAGCTTCTTGGACGTTTTTAATTGGATTGTTTTTGTAATTGTTTATGTTTTTGTTCTTTTTTATCCTTTGTTTTTTTTTTATGTGAATTGTTGGGCCTTTGGTGTTCTTCTGTGTGTTTGTTGGCAATAAATGTTTTCTATTCTACTCGAAATGACTCGTATGCGCACATTTTTAGGTCGTTTAGGCTCATTTAATGTATAAAACTCTAGTCTGAAATAACCCTAAGCTAAAGTTGCGCAATTTTTCATGCGTAACGAAATAATTGAAATAAAACAACGATATTTCTGGCTTAAGGAACGAATGTTCCGTGTAATTTGATTTGGAAACAATGTTCATTTACCTACCTATTACATTATTATAATAAACAAACGGGGAAAAGATGAAACGATGTAATGAAATAATAATAATCATTGTAACATGGATATTATCAATGTTACATTTCCAGACTTACGGATCGTACTACGTCCTTTGTTTCTCGATCATCTTTAGCCTTATTAATAAAAAGGGGAGTAAGGTCGGAACAGTTATTCCGCTTTTTGTTTCCCTCTGTCAACTTCGCAAGTTTTGTCACGGAAAAGACAAAGCATGTTATCATTACTCCGACCACGCGCTTCGCCAATCGGCCTTTCCCAGGGCCCAATCAAAGGTCCTTTTCAAGACCAACTCTCAATCCGCTCCAAAAATCGGCCCTAAACGTTGTATCCATAAACATTAAAGAAGGCTTCGGACAACGCCTTAAAGGTTGCAAACTACTGACCTGGACAAGGTGTCTAGGAAGCGACACGAAAAGAAGCAGACTACTCCGACTTTACTCCACGTTTATTAATATGCCCTTAAGTTTCTATTTCACTCGTCTTGTTTCTGTTGGATAGTCTTTTTTTACAATGATCTAATGATTCACATTGTCGCATATTTAGGGCTATAGTGGAACTGGAGCAATATTCTACTATAATATTTCAAAAGGTTCCTCATTGTGTTCCTCACTCAAAAGACTCATTGTGTTATTCCACAGCCAAAACCTCAAATCATATTAGATCATGCTTTATACAGACTTTCCGAATAAGCAGGAAACTGGCTTAGCAGCTAGAGGATAGCAAGTCACCTAAGTAAAACGAATGGTGGGGAAAGTTCGCGACCGGCCGCACTAAGCGCATGGCGCCTAGCGCCGTATCTTGTCAGAATGGAAACTAGGCGCTAGGCGCGGAGCAGGCTTTTATGTATAGTAGGTAATTGTAATTGCAGCGTGCATTGAATTCTTTTCGGGTTAAATCAAGCACACTGTTCCCCTAATTCTCATCATCATCCGAGCCATGTTCCCGGTTGCATCGCTCTCGGGAGCCCGGGGTCCGCTTTCCTGCTTTTGCGTCTCCACTTCGCACGATCTTCGGCTGTGTAGTGAGACCATTGGCACGCATATTCATCCCTTACGACAGGGACTTCTTGGCTTAAGCCAGGACTTCTTGGGTCTACCCAGTCTGCCGCGGCCATGCGGAGGCGCCATGGCAAGACATTTGTTCCCTACGTACTTAACTGGCCGGTTTTCGCAAGACGTGACTGGTACAGTCACGTCATGTCTTCGCTGGCGAAGGCGACATTCTTGCAGTTTATCCGCAATGTCTCGTACATGAAGGCTGCCAAGGATGCGCGAGTTCTGTTACCCTTAATATCCCAGACAAAGTAAACGCAACCAAACAAATTCAACATAACATCAGAGAAGTAATTCGTAGAAAAGAAAAACCAGAAGAAAAGCTGTGATTATAATTAACCTTATTTCTGATTACAAATGGCAGGGGAATATGTAGCAGTAAATCAACTAGAATCACCGCTGAGCAAAGGTAATATCATGTCGGTAGTTGGCACATCAATCCGGGGCCGGTATTAAATCAGCGTCTAACCTTGGCGCCTCTGATTGTGTCCTGTAGGTATGTAGCTAGCTATACCTACTACTATGCATGCAGATAGGTATCTCACTAGAGGGAAATGAGCACAATTCATTCCTCGTACCCGTGAACGGGTCCATGAACACTCATCTCAAAATGTAAATTGCGCAGAATGTGCATTTCGCATAATGTGCGTAGCGTATCACAAGTGAATTAAAAAATCAAATCGATATTTTTTAATATGAAAAGGAAAAGGATTGCATTCTAAAGTACACCATTTATCAAAACAAGCAATTCGTAAAAAGCACACTTCACTAACATTTATAATATTAGTGTGATGTTAAACTCAGTACCTATAAAATGAGTACAATTCATTCCTCGTACCCGTCAACGGGTCCATGAACACTCATCTCTAAATGTACATTGCGCAGACTGTGCATTTCGCATAATGTGCGTAGCGTATCACAAGTGAATTAAAAAATCGAATCGATATTTTTTAATATGAAAAAGAAAAGGATTGCATTCTAAAGTACACCATTTCTCAAAACAAGCAATTCGTAAAAAGCACACTTCACTAACATTTATAATATTAGTGTGATGTTAAACTCAGTACCTATAAAATGAGCACAATTCATTCCTCGTACCCGTGAACGGGTCCATGAACACTCATCTCTAAATGTACATTGCGCAGACTGTGCATTTCAAATAATGTGCGTAGCGTATAACAAAAAGTGGATAAAAAAATCATATCGATATTTTTTAATATGAAAAGGAAAAGGATTTCATTCTAAAGTACACCATTTCTCAAAATAAGCATTTCGTAAAAAGCACACTTCACTAACGTACTTTTAAATTTATAATATTGGTGTGATGTAAAACTCAGTACCTACCTATACCCATACACTACTATATTATTGTGGGATTAACCTCTGTTACACAGAACATCTGGTAATGTCCTAGACAAGTGCACGTTTTGCCTTATGCAACCATGGAGTCTTCAAGTCAAGAGTGAATAGGTTCCTTCTAGGCAAGCATGTTACGTCGACCTCATCGATCCATCAGGTGAGATGAGCTCAAATGCAAGACTCTTTCCTTGCACATCAAAAATTACGCATTTTACCCGCGTAAGTCCCTTTCCCGCAGGAATATCGGGATAAAATGTAGCCAATGCATTATTTACGGTGTCCAACTACTTATATTTCAAGTTTCATCGCAATCGGTTCAGTAGTTTTTGCGTAATTGAGTAACAAACATTCAAACACACACAATTTCACATTTATAATATTAGTAGGATTTCATCGCAATCGGTTCAGTAGTTTTTGCGTGATTGAGTAACAAACATCCAAACATCTAAACATCCAAAACACACACACTTTCACATTTATAATATTAGTAGGATTTTGCGAAGTTCACATTCTGCGCCAGACCTCCGCCACGTGAATGTCGTACGTAGCATTACGGGCATACGTGCGCTAGGTAGTACCAACTCTCGCTCCTCTGTTATTAGATTTCCTCCACATCAATATAGAGCGAAGCAAGCACTTACCTAAAAACCAATAAACGACCTTCCCTGCCAAATTGTGAGACGCTCCCTTATATCTCGTTTCGAGACAAAAAATTTGTGTTTCTATCAAAATTAAATAAAAACATCTTCTATCTATATCTATGTCTAATTGTGTCTATACTCATAATAAATGGTTCAAAAAAAACGAAATTAAGCAATTTTTATTTTTTATTCGGATATCCAGACTTGATATCCGGATAAAAAGTAGCATATATGTTAATCGAAGTTTTAAGCTATCTGCATAACAAATTTCATTGAAATCGGTGTTTCCGAGATTAGCGCGCACAAACGCACAGACAAGCGGACAAACATCCAAACCGACAAAAAGTTATACACGGAAATGGGTTCTGTTACGTTACTAAATACCCCTAAAAATAGTTTTTTCAAAAACAGACACCGCTAAGTTACGATTTTATTATAAGTATAGATATAGATTTTTAAACGACCGAGCTTTCGCCAACTTTCCAGTTGGCTTTTTTTTTACATCTCAGTCAACCTTGAAAAAAGCCAACTGTAAAGTTGGCGAAAGCTCGGTCGTTAAAAAATCATGAATAAACGCAATTAAACCTGGTAAATAAAGTGTTTTATTATGAAAAATCGCGAAAACCATAGACGAAATTAGAAGATTAACTCTAGACTTGAAGATTCCAAGGTTGTAGTTGTAGGGGAAACAGCGGAGCGGGCAGCAATTCCACTTTTTAGCAGTGCGCACAAGAAAGGTGGAGCGGTGACGCTTTGTACGTGAAATTGGGACGTTTACCATAATATGCTTAGCGTTAAGAATCCCCAGTTTACGACTAGTGTGTATTTTTTATGAATATTACGTAACTCAGCACCCGAATATTTTTTTAAGGAGAACATCGTTGAAATTCCTTCTGAATAACAAAACATACTCAAATATGCCTTAGAAAACCCCGGGCACCGCATCGCTGGATTATCACAGGTTACTTTCTTTACTCGACAAAGAAATACCACAAAAACCAGCCAAGCGTGTGTAGGACATGCGCTCGAATAAGTTCTCACAAAAAAAACAAGTTTGTTGTACGGGAGCCCCCACTTAACTATATTTTATTCTATTACAAGCTGCGCCCCGCGATTACATCCGCGTAAGTCCCGTTCCCGCGGAAATGGGACTGGGTTAAAAAGTAGCCTATGTGTTATACCCGGTATCCAGCTACCTATATTCCAAGTTTCATCGCAATCGGTTCAGTAGTTTTTGCGTGACTGAGTAACAAACTTCCAAACATCCAAACACACACACTTTCACATTTATAATATTAGTAGGATTAAGAGTAGTATGTCAATTTCATAGAACAAAATATGTCGATTGGCGATAGCGGAGTCTTAGTACAAGGATCCCGTTTATACCCAGGGGTACAGAACTCTAAAAATCCTTGAAAGACAAAGACGTTCAAATACGTCATTTCCCTTCAAACAGGGTCACTTTATTTGTCAATCTAACTATCACAAACAACAATAACAATAAAAGTTAGATGCGAACAATGAATCGTGGGGATACGTAGATAATGCAGAATGCAAGTAATAAAATAAAACATACAAATATTATAAAAGCGAAAGTTTGCATGTATATATATATAGCTGCGCTCCGCGGCTTCACCCGCGTAAGTCCCGTTTCCGCGGGAATATCGCGACAAAAAGTAGCCTATGTGTTAATCCAGATCCCCAGCTACCTATATTCCAAGTTTCATCGCAATCGGTTTAGTAGTTTTTGCGTGAAAGAGTAACAACCTCACATACATACATACATACAAACTTTCGCGTTTATAATATTAGTAAGATGTATGTCTGTGAATTTGTTACTCGATCACGCAAGCACTGAACAGATTTCGACAAACCTTGGAATATAAGCTGGAGACTTGAAATAACACATAGGCTACTTTTGATCCCGATATTCCGCGGTATCGGGACTTGCGCCGGTGAAACCGCGTGTTTCTCGATGAATTATACCATCGGCAAAAAGTATTTAAATTTGAAGTGTAGCATCGATCAAATGTTCTTTGAAATGTTAAGCAGTCGATTAATTTAACGTTCGATTTATTATACTTTCATCGAAGTGTCATCGCTTAATTGTAATTCGACGTGACGTTCATCGAAATGGAGTAGTGAATTCGTTGGTAATATGTATGTATGTTTGTTGTACATATGTATATTGGGGGTAATCTCCGAAACCACTGAACCGATTTCAAAAAGTAGGTACTCCTACATTATGCAGCAGCAAAATAGGCTACTTTTGATCCCGATATTCCTACGGGATCGGGACTTACGCGGGTGAAACCATGGGGCGCAGATAGTAAAGAAGTAAGAAGTATTATCTTTCATTCCCTATTTTATCCCCTTGGGGTAGAATTTATCAAAATCCTTTCTTAGCGGATGCCCACGTCATAACATCTACCTGCATGCCAAATTTCAGCCCGATCCATCCAGTGGTTTGGGCTGTGGTCACTATGTCAGTCAGTCACCTTTGAGTTATATACAAGATGTAACGGGCAAGCCCTTTTAAGCCGAAAGGCGGTTGTTCTAGACGTCTAGGCGATCAACTTTTGTTCTACGACTTTTGAAAACAGAACTTTTTTTTGAAAATGTTGAGGTTATGTTTCACTGAAAAAACAGCTGCTTTTGAAAATAAAGGTAATTGAAGTTTTGATTATAGTAGACCAAACTAAATTAAAGGACAAAATAAGGTCAATGACCTCGAACTCTGAGAAACAGCTGATTTTCAAGTAAAGTTTACACTTAAAATTTTCGAAAAGTAGGTACTTCGAATTTTCAAGTCTTAGAACAAAATTTGTTCGCCTAGAAGTCCAAAACCACCCCCTTTCGGCTTAAAAGGGCTTACCCGTATTCCAAGTTTCATCGCAATTGGTTCAGTAGTTTTTTCGTGATTGAGTAACAAACTTCCAAACACACACACTTTCACATTTATAATATTAGTAGGTTAACCTGCGGTAAAACCGCAGGGCTTAGCTTGTAAAATATAAATCGTTTACGAGTATTAAGTCCATGCATTTGACGCACAACAAATGCAGCGGCCTTGCCTAGTGCAATGTACCCATTCGCCTCTGACGCAAACAGTTGTATAAAAGGATGATTTGAATTGTTTGCACACGACGCGACGCGACGCTGGGTCCCTGAAGGTAAAAGGAGAAATTTATAATGCAGATGTCTTTATTGCGAGAAAAACTCAACAGGTGGTACTTGCATTGTGTAAGTAGGGCAGGGTTTTTGGGTTCCGTACGAAAAGGTTAAAAACGGGGCCCTATATATTTATTTATTTATTACAGAATCTAATTCGATGTTGTTATGATACTAAAATAGTTAGGACATTAAATGTAATTTTAATTGTTTTACTACTATTTATTAAACAAGAAACAAAACAATAAAAAAAGTTAAAAGCTAAAATTTACTACTTTATTTATTTAACTTAGATTCTACAGTCAATACAATACAATACAATATAACTTATAATATATAATTAGTACACCAAAACTTAGACCAAATTGAATCTACATTTTGTACTTTTAAAATCGATGCCGCCGGATTTAATTGGATTGATTTACAAGCAGGTACATTTAGCTGACAAATTAGAAAAAAGGAAAAATAAAAGTATATTAAACAATTTTATTTTATCCAAGCATCGCGTGAATGTGTATGTATGTTGTGTGTGTGCGTGTATAAGTTGTGTGTCGTCTGTTATTAAGGAGCTCATTGGCCTAGCTGCACCTGCTGATCTTGAATGGTCATGTGGATTAAGCAACGCTTCGCGCGTTCATTACTTGGATGGGTGACCGAAAATTTGTGTGACACAAAAACATTTTCTCGAGCTCCTCCGTGCTTCGGAAGGCACGTTAAGCAGTTGGTCCCGGTTATTATCTCTGATGGCAGTCGTTAAGTTAGAGGCCTTAGGGCGACCTGAAAACTCTAACACTAAGAGAATCACAACCGCTACACGAAAAGAAGTGTAACTAGCACTCGGGTGTGACGTCACGTCAAGAAATTAATATATATTTTGACGATTGTAAATAAAAAATGATCACTAAAAACCCATGAGTTTCTTGGGGCTTCTTCTCATCGGAGGGCGCGTTCCGAAGCCACACTAGAGTCATAGTTGTAAGAACGCTCGACGTATTTAAAGTGATATAATACATCCAATTACATAAAAAACAAAAATTGAATTTCATTTTGATTCTTCATTATGATAACGGTACGGAACCTTTCATACGCGGGTCCGATTCACACTTGGCCAGTTTTTTGTTGTGACAACAATGACATCGCCATACTCAGGGCCTCGGTAGAGGCTAGAGTCCCAACTAACGAGGAATTTCATGTAAGCTTTTGTATTCGAGCTTTAATAAGGAATTTGCTCTACAATTTGTTGTCGAACCATTTATCATTTACGTTGGAATGTTAACATTTGTCTGTTGATGTTTAAAACTGTCCGTAATGAGACTAACAACTGCTCTAGTACTTTTAAATTTAAAAAGATAAAGATTTTAAAAACTCTACCGAAGAACAACCACATTTAGAGCCGATTTTTCATTCCTCAGATAAAAGATATCTGTCGAATAAGTTCGAACCCAACCAAATTTAAAAGCCCTTCATATTCAATTTCAATATCATAGTGACGTTTTTTATTAGGTGGTGTTACATTTTATTTGTCAGATATCTCTATCTAGGGATTTGAAAAATCAGCCCTTAAAGAGGTAAGTTTTGCCCAAACTGAAAGATAATTTCATTTAATACTGGCTCCTGGGCTCCAAGTAAATCCCGATCTCGTGAAATATCTTAACGGATGCCCTACTTCGTAATGAAGAACAAACACTCCAAATTTCAGCACATTAATATCAGAGGTTTAGGCTGTGCGGTCTATCAGTCAGTCAGTCAGTCATCCAGTCAGCCGGTCAGTCATTCAGGACAAAGCCTTTTATAGATATTACTAGCTGTGCTACTAGTACCCAATAAACAAATAATTATAAATATTGCACGACATTAAACACAGCGCTATCTAGCCCCAAACTTAGCACTATGCTTGTACTATGGGTATTAGACAACAGATACACTACATATTATACTTTTTTTTTGTAAATACATACGTATGATATATAGAAAACACTCAGAACCAGAAACAAACATTTGTGGTCAGCAGAAATATTTGTTCCCGGCGGGAATCGAACCCGCAACCTTCTACGTTGCAATCCGAGCTTCGCCCGCCGCGCCAAAGAGGCCGTCAAAATAATAAATATCATGTTAGTTAGACTTTTAGGTACGTAACGTAGTGATATGCTATGAATAATAAACACATTACGTTATTAAGACGTGAACGTTAACATTTACTACACAAACTAATAGAATTCGGCTTTAACATAACATAATAACTAACTAAGTACATTAATTATGAATTGAACATTCAGTCAAATTTCCTGAAAGGATAAACGTATTCTACTTAATTTCATTATTCGTACGTGGCGTGACGTAGATCTATACTCTATAATACTTATAATAAAGGAAGAGAGGACAAAAAGTATGTACTTGGAAGTAAATAAAAAAAAAAATCTAGAGAACTTAGGAAAAGTAGTAGAACAAAATTATATAATTTTTATCTGTCTGTCTGTTTCTCTGTTTATCTGTCGGTTCCTTATACAATTAAAAACAACTTATCCGATTGAAATCTGGTTTTCAATATTGGATAGTTCTATTTTCGAGGAAGGTCGTGGTATACTTTGCATCGAAATCCAATTAGTAGGACTCGAGTAATGAACGAAAAAGTGCAACCGTTCGGCCGCCTGCGCCCGTAATAACTGACAACGCGTATTTTACTTCCAAGGGTGAAACCGCGGGGCGCAGCTAGTTGTTAAAATATTTTGATACGTTTGCTTGGACAAGAAAAGCTCCGTCGGATCCTTAAATGAAAAAAAAGATAGCCACAACCAAATTGAGAACCACCTCCATTGTTTAGTGTTCAAAAAGTTGTGTTTATTAGTCATTTAGAAAAATATTCAACAAATTCAAGAACTAGATTCTATCCTAAAAGATACATAATTCGAATGCCAAATCACATGTCCTTGGTTCTGAACCTAAGTTAACAATTTACTGTATCACATTTGCAAACATAGCCAAGAATACGTGCGTATGTCGCTTGGACTGATCGTCACACTGCTCTGTCACACTGATGTGCCGATGATGCAATCATTTTCCTAACTGCCACACTATAGGATCATCGCTAACGAGGTTAGTAAACTTCATGCTAACGAACTCGTTTTCACATGTAGGTATGTGTATGTTGTATAAGAAGAGTTATAAGAAACAAAAGCCGATAAATCGAACAGAAAAATAAATGCTTTTTTGATATATTTTAATGTATTTCCTACACTTGGATGACTATACTTAAAGAAATGCTTTCCAAAAATTTTGTAATTATCTGTCGCCTGCGTTTTTTTTTAGAAAGCATTTCTTTTAGTATAATTGCTGCTAGTTATAGCTGGTCTGCACCTGCAGCTGACATGGATTAATGTCATTCTTTTGATTAGATTAAATTTGAATAATTTCATTTCTCTTTTGTTTTATCCTTTCGGGTGTATTTCGTGGAGTCGTTTAGTCAATAGTGCAAGTTTCACTTTTTTTGTTCAATTTGGATAAAGCAACTAAACGTGTAAATATACACCAGAAAACAATTTCCTTACCGTCCCACCAGCGAGACAAAGCAATATGACGGTGAGACCGACTCACCCATATTGTATGTATATTCAGTTAAATAAATATTCGCTAAACGAAATCGCTACGGACAGTTGTGCCTTATAAATTATGTATAAGAATATCACATATTCGTTTAGTACGTTTACACAAATACATCCAACAACTTATCACATAGAATAAATATTTTCAGATCCAACAAATTCGTCGACATTGGTACAACGATCGTGTTACAGAGATACGGCGACAGATCGGAACGTGGCGTTGTGGATGGTTGTGATTTGCATCGTCTGGTGTCATGTTCGAACAATAGATATCGGAACAAGGCTATTGGTTTCCTAGTACTCTTTTATATTTTTAATTGAGGGAAGCGTCTCTGTTTCTAGTCTGTTCATTTGCTTATGTCTTTCAGAACGTACACAGGTGCCGGCAAATTAGTTGGCGGGGCAAAAATATTTGGCGTGATAATTTTCAACTAAATTGCCGACACCTGTATGTATGTTTGTTGCTTCTCCTCTACAGGTTGTTTTGTTCCAAATTGATTACGGTATCAGCTGCTATAACTCGTCGGGATTAAGAGAGTTTCGGTCTACAACCGATGTCGGAAAGGTTATCTCCGTATCGCTCAGTGCAACTCAATAAGTCAGTCAGATAAAACACTTTATTTATCCGGTTTTATCGCGTTTTTATTCATTAAAAACGCGATAAAACCGGATAAATAATAGTAGTTTATGCACCGAGGTACTAAAGTCCTGTCTTATATAGCGGGCGTCATATTGAATCCAAAGCGTACGAAGGACTCTAGAGGGTTAACTCCCGAGCGCAGCGAGGGTGTTAAAAACTTAACTCCTGAGCGAAGCGAAGGAGTTATGTACCTAGAGTCCTGAGTGAAGCGTGGGATTCAAGCGCCCAAGATAAAGACAGGCTTTAGTACCGAGGTGAATACTCTACTTTACACATCTACTGCGAGACAATAAAAGGGCTACAAAAATAAGCATTTAACTAACAACAAAAAATAGATTAATGCAACGTGTATTGAATATATTGACAGCTCTATATTAATTAAATTTAACAATGTTATATCAAAATGACGAAACCACACATCGGCCTTAGCTGATGAAAAAAAAAAGTTGGGGCTTTATACTAACCAAAACTTTTTGCTTTACCCTTTCGTCCGTGAAAATAGAAAAAATTAGGCCAGTTTTTATTTTTTTAGTGTGTTATGTCTAGGTGGCCAGTTCGAAATGGTCGTATGCTACCAGAACCTTAGTTCCAAATTTAAATTACTTTATGCCCTAGGTGCATAATGGGCACTTTATGCACCTAGGGAATAAAGAGTCGCTTTACGTTGACCTTTTTGGTCAAATAAAGTAACTTTGTAGAGCAGTAGGTGTGTAAAGTGTTTTATTATGCAAAATCGCGAAAATCATAGAAGAAATTAAGTCAATGAGAGTCATGTCAAAACGATCTTCGATTTCGGCCGAAGCCTTATGGATACCCCTAACTATACGGTACCAAATTTAGAATCTTACTAATATTATAAAGCTAAAAGCTTGTGAGAATGTGTGTATTAATATAATCATAAACAAACTGCCATTATTAAAATATGACTTTAAACCTTTAGTATTATACTATAACAACCTAAAATAACACATTTAAATACTAAAGCGATTCGAATGAATTAATGAATGAGAATGTGTTAAAAAAAAAAAACGACAGAACCGATTGCGATGAAACTTGGAATATAGGTGGCTGGATACCGGGAATAACACATAGGCTACTTTTATCCCGATATTTTCGCGGAAACGAGACTTACGCGGGTGAAACCGCGGGGTTCAGCTGGTATTAAAATATTTTCTACTAGCTGCGCCCCGCGGTTTCACCTGGTAGCAAACAGACAGATTTTGGAAATTATTGTTTACAAGATAATGATTTCTAAATTTTGTCATAATAAAAAATAATTTCTTCTATAGCTTTCGCGATTTTGCATAATAATAAAACACTATATTTCTCCGGTTTTATCGCGTTTTTATTCATTATTTGAACCGAGCTTTCGCCAACTTTACAGTTGGCTTTTTCAAGGTTGACTGAGATGTAATTTGTCTATTTTTAACATTCAAATAATGAATAAAAACGCGATAAAACCGGATAAATATAGTGTTTTATTATTATAATAAAAAATATTTATATTTTTAAATAAGCGTACCAGACACACAGTGGCTATCAGCCACCTATCTTATTTTAAAAGCTCCATATCTAAATAGGCACTGAAAGCATTGCTTTTCTGTTTGATAAGGCGTCCTCTACTTAGCTTCCAGTCGACAGAGCTGTTTCGTTTAACTTCTACTAAGTTACAGACAGTAAATATTTACCTAAATGTTTTACTTTGCAAAGTTTTGGAGGTCAAAGCGTTTATTTAAAGGGAATTATTCGTTCGTATCGCTCCGGGTAACATTTTAAGTTATTTATATTCTAGCTAGCTGCGCCCCGCAGTTTCACCCGCGCAATTCGCGATCCCGCGTTGTTCTTACACCTACCTACCGCAATGCAAAAATCTGTTAAAAGTACTGTTGAAGCCAGGCGCTACCGCGCCGGGCATAATCAGTGCTTCCCTGTTCGTCCGTTTAAGTGTGGATTTTTGCATTGCGGTAGGTAGGTAGGTGAAGTAAGGCAAAATTTGTTGATGACGATCGATGACGATGGATGACGATAGATGACGATCGATGACGATGGTTAAAAAACAACGAAATTACGCAATTTTTAAATTTTATCAGTATATCCGGATATTCGGACTTGATATCCGGATAAAAATCTTATATGTTAATCGGAGTCTTAAGCTACCTACATACCAAATTTTATTGAAATCGGTCTAGCCGTTTCCGAGATTAGCGCGCACAAACGCAAAGACAAACGGGCAAACGGACAAACAGACAAAAAGTTAAACACGGAAATGGGTTCTGTTACGTTAGTACCTACCCCTAAAAATAGATTTTTCGAAATATCTTTCAAAAACAGACACCGCTAAGTTACGATATAGATATAGAGTATAGATATAGACTAGAAGTTGTTTTAGATTTTTTTTCTGTTATTAAGGTTAACCAATCGTGTAAAGAAAACTACCAAAAATGAAGATAAGAGAATGAAAATAAAATACCAGAATAATATTTCTGAATGTTTTGTAATTACTGACAAAATATTGAGATCCCTGCCGCCAATATCGTGAGTATGTCACCTTAATTGTTAATTCAGCTATCCAGCTGCGGCATATCAAGTTTTATCGCAATCGGTTCAGTAGTTCTTGCGTAAAGAAGAAACAAACATACCTACTTATTAACTTACACACAAACTTTCACATTTCTAATATTAGTAGGATTTTCAGGTATTTCTGAAGGTAAACTGTTTCCATTTGATGCCTAAATATTTCGGTATGTACTTACTGCCCATTAGACAATTTGAGTCAATCATCCCTTAACTTAGAACCTAAGATAAATGTTTAGCATAAATATCAATCCTATCCTAGTAATATTATAAAGCTGAAAGTTTGTGAGGATGTGTGTATGTATGTACGTTTGTGTGTTTGTTACTCAATCACGTAAAAACCGCTGAACCGATTGCGGTGAAACTTGGAGTATAGGTGCTGGATACCGGGAATAACACTAGCCGATAATCCCACGGGAACGGGACTTACGCGGGTGAAACCGCGGGGCGCAGCTAGTATCAATCTAAATACGAAAGTTTTGATGTTTGTTTGTGTTTAAATCACGCAAAAACTACTAAACCGATTACGGTGAAACTTGAAATATAGGTAGCAAGCAGGAGACCTGCAATAACACATATGCTTCTTTTTATCCCGATAATCCCACGGGAACAGGCCTTACGCGAGTAAAACCACGGGGCGCAGGCGCAGATAGTAATACGTAAATTACCGGCTGTATTGTTGCCAAAAGGGTGACCAATAACTTGTGCGGCAAAAAATCGGTGAATAAAGATAAAAAAAAAACGAATTGAGAACCTGCTCCTTTTTTTGAAGTCGGTTAACACTTTCTCGAGCTCCTTCTGTGCTTCGGAAGACAAGTTGAGCAGTTGGTCTCGGTTGTTATCTCTGATAGCAATCGTTAGTTCAACTTAGAGGCCTTCATAATAAATTATAAATTCATTAATTTCAGGCTACAAAAGCCCATAAATATACACTTTATCGATTAACATACATATTTTATAATGAAATGAATGTGTTAATAGATACCTTAGAACTATATTAGTAGCACTTCCATTATACTAAACTTTAGTCCTTGTGGCGTACCTGACAACTCTAACACTAAGGGCGACTTGCATAACACTATTTAAAAAAATATTTAACTAAATCAAATTTAAAATAATTTATGGGAAATCGAACATTGGACTCTATTTCATTAAGTGGACGATTGATAATATGTTGCCCCACATTGACAGTTTGACAGATTTTTAAATACGATTAACAGCTTAAACATGTTTAGGAACTGTTATGCATGCCGGCCTAGGTGAGCCAAACCACCACACAATTACGACCGACCAGTTTCTAAATTCGAGGTTAGTATTTAAGTTTTTAAGTTTAGAAGCTGCCTAATGTTTACACGACTGCCAAAGGAAGTGTTATGTTTTTGCCGTGAGTGTATGTATGTATGTATGTATGTATGTGACCTATTTTTGTGCCGTCGCTCGTAGGGCCTAAACGGCTGGGCCGATTTAGATAAACGATACGTCGTCGTTAGATTCGTCATGACCGTACGAGTGACATATGGTACATTAAAATAATTAATAAATAAAAATAAAGATTTTAAACGCATGGAAAGATGTTAGGGAGACCTTTGCTCAGCAGTGAGACAATATAGGTTAATAAAAAAATAAAAATAAAAACCTACAAAGCAATATTTTACTTGACCATAAAAATCGAGGAAACGCGCAACATTGTTTATTCAAACGATATGTTTTATTCTATCGTAAATTTATTTAAGTAGGTAGCTCTCATTTTTTAATAGTGTGTCAGTCATTGTTCGTCAGGCGATGTTCCCGGTTGCATCGCTTCCCGAGAGCGAAGCTCAGGGTCCGCTTTCCTGCTTTTGCGTCTCCACTTCGCACGATCTTCGGCATCCAGTGTAGTTAGACCATTGGCACGCATATCACCATTTACAACGTCAAGCCAGGACTTCTTGGGTCTACCCAGTCTGCCGCGGCCATGCGGAGGCGCCATGGCAAGACATTTGTTCCCTACGTACGTAACTGGCCAGTTTTCGCAAGACATGACCGTACCAGCGAAGGCGACATTCTTGCAGTTTATCCGGAATGTCTCGGACATGAAGGACATGACTAGCGTGTCGGTATCCGGCCAAAACTCTTATATTTTCCGTATAAAACCGAAAAACAATCCGTCAAAATGTTTATAGGGCTATTATTCGCAAGCTGAATAGTTGTCAATCTCGAATATCCGATGACGTAGGGAAATATCTTGAAAACCTTGATTAAAATATGTAAACTATGTTAACAGATGGTGTGAATGACGCCTGCAGGACAAGTACTAGGCTACCTTATGACGTGTCAAGGCACATCTTGGTGGTCAAGGTTGGATTGTAAGTAGTGATGGGCAGACTAGTCGGCACTTTAACCGACTAGTCCGCAAATTGTGCCGACTAGTCTTTAACTAACAATCTTACTAATATTATAACGCAAAAGCTTACAAGCATGCATGTGACTATGTTACTCTTTCAGGCAAAAACCGCTGAACCGATTTCATTGAAACTTGGACTATATTATGTAGCTGGAGACCTGGAATAACACAGATTACTGTTTATATTACCGCGGGAACGGGACTTATGCGGATGAAACCGCGGGGCGCAGCTAGTTATAAAAAAAACAATATTTATTTAACACAGTTAGAAAGTAGATAGTGACAAAACTTAAACAAATACCTCACAACCAGGGCGCACCTTAAATGTCTCAACATAATTACCTATCTCTCAGATCTAATCTTTTTTTTTCTCCAAAATGGTTCAACCATTTTTAGGAAGTTTTGATGACCACGAACTTGAACATCATCAAAGTATAATCATTTTTCGTTTTAATCTTTTGATTTGATTTTTGATTTTGATTTGATTTGCATTGCCGACTAGTCGGCAATTTTAAAACCGTCTAGTCGGCAAACACCATAGTCGGCCCATCTCTAATTGTAAGCTTACAAGTACAACTGGTTTTATACTCAATCACATACTATCGACTCATTATCAGAGTCTTTAGGTTTTATTGCAATTGTGCATGATATCGGCTCCATTAGCCTACGTCATAGGTAGATAAATAAATATATTTTTATCGTACTTCAAAAAAGATTTAAAGGAAACTAGCTACGTACCGCGGTTTGTGTTGGAATATCGGAATTTAGAGTAGCCTATGATATTCCTCGACAATGTAGCTTTCTATTGGTATTTTTTAAAATCGGTCCAGTAGTTTCGGAGCCTATTCGTTACAAACAATCAAATAAATCTTTCCTCTATATAATATTAGTAAGTATAGAAAAATTCAGAAATAGCTCTTTGTTTTTACTTGTATATGAAACTACAAATTCTGGGTGGGGTACATCTAGTTTTAGAGTTATGTCCCCGATTATCTATCCAGTGGACGTCTGATAATAGTGGAAAATGACAGGCACTATGCAGTACATTGCTGCTTTGAGGTAATCACCGGTAATAACCACGTTACGTCAAAGCAGCACTGTACTGCATAGTGCCTATCATTTTCCACTGTTGTCAGACATCCACTGAATTACACTTAGTTATAACAACCGGAACCCACTCCCAATCAATTGGTAGCTGCACCGCTCTATTGTCTATTAAAGACTCGGCTTCAACATTAAACCAGTAAAATTAATTCCATTCAAAGTTCAATCTCAATAGAAGGCAGACAGGTATTTGTAATACAATTTAACATTCTCTACAGGCTCATCACATTCATTTTATGAAATTCCCTTCTAAAATATCGTTACACAATTTATATTCGAACAAAGGTACGACTTGTTAATTCTAAATGATGTTCCCCGACCTTCGGAAATCCTGTTCGATCCCTAAACCCTTATACAAAACGTTCAATAAATCTTCGTTTAAGGTGGTTTAAGCCCGCATCGCCTCGGTGGCTAATCAACTCACCGTGAGAAGTAACCGCAGATGACCTAGATATTTAAAAAAAAACTTGTAACTTAGCGTATGTGGGTATTGTGTGTTTGACTAAAAGTTAAAGAAACCCCACGCAAACCCAGACGAAAATGGACGGAGGAACTTGACGCTTACTTGAACGACTTACCACACATTGACCGAGTTGTACGCATTGATCTCAGCCTTAGGGCTACGTCCGCATTGGCAGGACGCTGGCTTGGCGGCTAGAGGCTAGCGAGTCACCTAAGTAAAAGGAACCGCGGTGTAGAAAGTTCGCGACCGGCCGCACTGAGCGCTTGGCGCCTAGCTGTGTAGTTTGTCAGAATGCAGGCCACTAGGCATTAGGCGCGAAGCAAACCGCCTGCCTATACGGCCGCAGCCTTACAGCAGATATGGCATTACAAGGCATCCAGTTGAAACAAGCCCCTGTAGTAACACTACCTTAAATTCAATGATACATTTGACTTGTTAGGGATGATTGATATTAGACACGGCTTCGTTGTCCATTGCTCGGCGAGCAGTCGATCGGTCTGTTGCAACCGAGTGGCGGCCGGGCAATGGACAACGAAGCTAGGACCCGGCCGGCGCTCGTGACGGTCTAATATAAATCATTCCTTAAGCTATAAGTTGGCATAACAATGATGTTGCAAGCGGCTTATATTTATTTTGCGTAAAAGGAACATGGTATAATTATGTTTCGAGATATCACCTCTAGAACTAAATATGCTTGTATGGAAGAACACACCCCGTATATGGAATGGTTGTATGGTATTTCCAACAGACAGTGAGACGAAAATGGCTACCTTGAATAATCGTAACACGCAGTTTCAATTCCTAAATCCCAAGGAATGTTAAAGACTAATAAAGAAGCTCAGCACAGTTAAGATAAGGTGAGTGTAGATATGGGAGACAAACACGAACATTCATGACTATTTCATGTTCTGGGTAGACCGTAAAATATGTACACTAACTTCTGCTCTCTGTTTCTCCTATGTTAGTCTCGATCATGGGGCAAAAATTTATATCAATTACAGGTTTTGTTCTGATTGACTTGACTGATTAACACTCAGCCTAAACTGCTGATGGTAGAGTGATGAATTTTGCTGAGTGTGTTCTTTATATGATCCGATAAGAAGGGGTTTTTGAAATTCCCACAGGATCGAGAAAAACGCGAGTGAAACTGCGGGACACAACTAGTATTGTAGCAATTTCACGTATTGTGTACTCGACGAAACGCGGGAGATGCAGCCTCCTACTTTTTATAGAAAAGTGACCACAGTTTCTACTAGTTTTCCACGAGCACCAAAGGAAGTGTTATGTTTTTTATTTCAGGTTTAACAGACAAACAAAGAGACGAACATTAAAATTGTACATCTATAACCCCCATTATTTCCTAGCTTTCTTCTTGTATGTACAGATAACAGTTATAGGTAGCAGTCATAAACGGACGAATGAAATAGCAAATCGTACTGAATTAACTACGATATCGTTCCAGTAGATTGTCTCAAAATGGAAAAGGGTCAGTGCTGACACAAAAAAGGCAGTGTGACAAAGTAAAATATATTTCAGTATAACGAAACGATAGATACAACCACAGGATACAACAATCCATTTGTTCACATTTTATTGTATTACTTATCGAACAAGGCCTGGATTTCATGTACAATACATCCCTAGCCCCAAGCTGATTGTTTCCAAATAACGCGCAAAACAATCTCCGAGAGAAACAAGAAAATTATAAAATAATTATAATGCTGCAAAATTAAAACAAAATGAAGAAAGATAATTATGATAATCAAGGCTGCTTCGTTATTTATAACGCTTTTGGCGTTTCGTGCGAAATGTATACAATTTTACGCAATTTCCACAGTTAGCAGTCTGTAGGTTCTGCAGGGCGAATAATCTCAAGTGTTACCTTGGATTAAAGTAGCCAGAATCTTCGCATATAAAAACAGCTCCGCTGGAGTTTTCTCGGCATTTTTTATATCTTCCAACAAATCTCTTGCAAAGTAATTTAATCAGATGCAAAATGGCCCGATAAGACTAGGAACATATTTACATAGTATCAAACAAAGTCGTCCCGCTGTCTGTCAGTTTGTATGTATGCTTAAATAAATATGTATGTTATGTATGCTTAGAACGAATTTTGATGCGGTTTCTTCAGTAGATACAGTGATTCAGTAGTGATTCAAACAACTCTCTCTTTAATATTTCTTTTTGTTTTTATTGCTCAAGGCATTTAAGGCCGGCCAGCTGGCCTGAGCCAGTCAATAAAGCTGCAAAGCTTGACCGGTAGATGGCGTTGAAACCAAGCCTTAGTAGGTAAACAATTAGCAAGAAGAGATATGGCCGAAAAATTATAACATGACACGTGATTCCTGTGTAGCTCAGTGATTAGAGCAGTCGCCTGGTTAGCGAAAGGACGCAGGTTCGAATCCAGTCTTGGGGATTTTTTGGAAATATATTTCCTTACTTAAAATATTTCTAAACTCTCTCTTTACTTTCCAGCGGGATAAGGCCTTACGCGGATGAAACCGCGGGACGCAGCTAGTAAACGTATATAATGAACTTATTTAAATAAAAATTGATGGTATTATAGAATGACAATATCTTCATGTACGAGTATGTAGGTACATATACGACTTCGCCTTTTCACGTTCACACCCAGTGAACTGTACAAATCAATGAGACATTTAGCTTTTGGTATACTTATACTATCCTTTTTCAATGGCATTTTTTCTTTTTTATTCGACACGCGGGGCGCAGCTAGCCCCGCGGTTTTACCCGTCTTAGTCTTGAGCCAATGTACAAATCGGAAATTTCTACGGTTATTTTTAAACTACCTTTGGGCCCAGTTGACTACCATCAAGATCGAAAGGGATCGCTGGTCCCAGTTTCGAGGAGTCGACCGACGACTTCAACCCTAACCCATCTTTGTAGGGTGCCTCTCTTCAATTAGTGAAGGTTGGCATTCAATCAGCGTGTTTCTGTACGGCTACGTCCACATAAGCAGAAGACTTGCTTAGCGTCTAGCTAAAGGCTAGCGAGTCACCTAACTAAAACGAACAGTCTCGCACCGAGCGCTCGGCGCCTAGCTAGTCGCTTGGCTTGCATCAAAGTAAATAAACAGATTGGTTTTATGTCAAGTGACTCGCTAGCCCCTAGGCGCTAAGCAAGTCTCCTGCCTATGCGGACGTAGCCTACTTGCATCGTATTTGAACTGTGTAATGTTGAGATGGATGTGTGGAGTGACTGGAATTGATAAAACAAGGAACGTAGCTGAAAGTAGCGCCGGTTACGGAGAAGGTAAATAGGAATAGTTTCAGTTGTTATGGACATGTGATGGAGAAAGGAGACGCATGTGATTAGAAGAAAGTTGAGTGTGAATGTAGAAGGATGTAGAGGTATGGCGTAAGAAAAAATGGATGGGCTGTGTGAGATAGGATATGAGAAAGATGGGTGTAAGCAATGAGATTACGGCTAATAGAAGAAAATGGAAGAAGAAATGGTGCTGCACTGACCCTAAATAAATGGGATTAAAGGGCAGGCTGATGGCGACTAGGGAAGATTAGGCCAGTCGTTTCCCATTGCCTTTTTATTCAACTAAATAGGTTCACTAGTTTGGATCATGTGATGTGATGACAAAACGTAAATGCAAACCTTTAAAGGTAAATTGTCCATTTAGAACAACAACCGAAGCAATTACTACGTAAAATGGCCATGACGGTCGATATTCGATGTCACTGCACAATAAATGGAGCAGCAATTCCACGAAACGAATTCAATATGCATAATGGCACTCTACCTATCAACAGGAGTTATTCATTTATAAAACTTTTACTATTAACAAACGTAAACTTAAGTACATTATATTGCTATTAATGTTACCCAACTTATGGATGGATATGGATTTTATGTTATGTTAAGTAATTATATCCATCATTTAATTATCATAACACAAGCATAGTACTGCCTCTGAAGCTCGGACTGTAAAGCAGAAGGTTGCGGGTTCGATTCCTGCCGGGAACAAATATTTCTGGTGACCATAAATGTTTGTTTCTGGTTCTAGGTGTTTTTTATGTATAATATTATATGTAATAACTACAATATGTAGTATATCCGATGTCTCGTACCCATAGTACAAGTCTAGTGCTTAGTTTGGGGCTAGATAGCGCTGTGTATAATATCGTACAATATTTATTTATTGTAACTTAACATGCATGGAGCTAAATGGAGCTGTAATGTGTTCACAAAAATTTATAGTTATGGTAGAAAGTTTCTACCATAACAATTTGTTAAATTTCTACTAGAAATTGAACAGGAACAAAAATCTGTACGCATTTAGAGAGTAATGGTATTTCAATACTATTCTTCGATAATAATATATACATATATGTGGGGAATAAATAATGATTACAACAATATTTTCCACCACCGTCGTCGGTGTTCGTTTATTTTCGTCTTTCTTTACAAAATTCTTCTTAGAAACGTCTTCATTCGCCATTGATCTCCTTAATTCTCCTTTTTCCTCCATTCATCATCTTTCTCCCTCCCGCATTGCACCTTTTCACTATCTTTCCTCTCGCTCACGCTTTAGTATCCTCTTTCTCTCTTGCCCATCTATCGTCATCTCGCTCACGCCTCGGTCTTTCATACGGCCTCGCACGATTCAGACTCATCAATCATACAACTTAAGCATAACCTTTCATGCTTTTCATATCAAATTACATTCATCAAACCGAAACATTCCGCCTTACGTTCCATTCCACTCATAAACTTACGTTCCGTATCCTTTCACAATCCCACAATCGGCCTTCCTGCAACTAGGCTGGCCTCAGCCTTCTCTTTCATACTGTCACTGTCATTCGTCACACTCCCGTCATTCCATCTCATACACCTACCTACATAATTATGTATCGCTATATTGTTACATGGGTACTATTGGGTACCTACTTACTTTTACAAACATTGACTCTATACAACTCAAAAATCCCTGCTTGCAACTAAACAATTAAATCTTATTACAGTGAAAGTTACATTCTCAACAGTAAACAAAACAACTTGACTAACAATCTGCCAAAACAAAATACAACATTGGAAGTTATTTTTACAGTAATACTTTGAACAAACTAAGACATCTCATATAGTCTTACAACATGAAGTTACAATCTTTATACATGGGTATGAATCTTTAGTGAAATTATACAATTCAGGTATCTAACTGTGATTTTAACTTTTTAACAAACATTTTTCTTTGAATATTATGTGTAATATTAATATACTAAACCAATCTTTGAAGTGTAAAATGTAAATAAGCGACTTCTAAATAAAATAAACCTATTCTTATCCCTAACTAGCACTTTCATTTCACTCCTCATCTTTCATAGTAACTCATAGGGGTAAAATAAAACAAAACATGCATTTTTTCTTTTTTAGCTTAATCTAGATAATTAATTACCTGCTCCTCCGGCCAACGTTTCATGTGATCTGCAGCACTGGACGTCTTTCCAGGGCCTTCGTCGTACGAATTTAGCTTCTCCACCTCATAACGATCGTTGCGCTTGACTTTTGTCACCTTATAGGGTCCCAGGAACTTCGGTTTCAACTTCAGACCTCCACCAAACTGTGTACGTTAAATGGCCACCAAGTCTCCCTCCTTATACTTAGTGCTTTCCTTTCTTTTCTTGTTATATTCTCTCTGATTTTCCTCCTGCACCCTCAGTATGCTCTCTTTAGCTTCGATTCTCAAGTTTTCTCTCTCTTGACTGAAACAACCTCTGACTTCCTGTGATATTAACTTATGCACTTCCAGATCTTCTTTAGTTCTCATTCTCACGCCCACTAACAGTTGAAATGGTGTTGTGTTGATGCTTCTTTGATAGGTACTGTTAAGCGCCCTCTGTACTTTACTCACATGTTTATACCAACATCCAGGTTCTGAAATACAAAGCTTAGTTAAAACTGCTATCAAAATTCTATGGATCCTCTCTACTTGTCCATTTCCTCTGGGAATTCCCGTCGTAATTAAGCAATGCTCAATATTTTCTGTCACACAGTACTCCTTAAACTCGTTGCTGGTGAAAGCTGAACCTCTATCAGTTATAAATCGATTAGGGTTTCCAAAAGCTTGTTGATGTGTGGCAATTTTACTCAATGTCTCTTTACTTGTAGTACTCTTAACTGGAAATAACCAAACATATTTAGTAAATGCATCTATCATCGTTAGAATATAGTTATATAACTTTTTAGTCTCCATCATAGGTCCAATATGGTCCACATGAATAGTATGTAAAGGTGTATCATCTTTTTCTATAGTATTCAACCATCCTTCCTGCTTTCCCGCCTTCCGTGTTGCTAACAAACAAGGTATGCATCCCTGCACAAAATTATCAATCTTCCTGTTAAGGTCTGGTATGAAATAATCCTTACCAATAATATCCATCATCTTCTTCTTAGAAAAGTGTCCCTTCTCATGCGCCATCCTCAAAATATCTCCTTCCATAATTTTAGGTACAACTAACCGTTTATCCTCACCTTTATACAACAGTCCATTGTCCAGGTAATAGTCTTCAAACCTTGTATCCTTCAAAATCGCCATAATTGCTGCTAAACCGTCATCTTTCTTCTGTGCAATTCCTACTTGGTCTATAAAGCTGCTTATTACCGCTATGTATGGTGCTCGGCTGAGTGCGTCTGCATGTCTCATCTTCTCTCCTGATCGGTGCTCGACTATAAAATCATATTCGCTGAGCAGTAACACCCACCTTGCAACTCTTGTGCATAAATCTTTCTTTTTTAATGTTAACTCAAATGCTTGACAATCTGTAACTATTTTGAACTTAATTCCGAACAAATAGTGTCTGAATTTTCTTACTGCTTCTATAATAGCTAACGCTTCTAATTCATAACTTGAATACTTACTTTCTGCTTCAGTGGTACGCTTACTTAGGTAATATACTGGATGTAAGCCATCTTCATGATGTTGCATCAATATGCCTGCTATTCCTATACTAGAGGCATCCGTGGGTAACTCAGTCCTTAATTTAGGATTGTATATCTTTAATACTGGGTTTTCTATCAAAATCTGCTTCAGTTGATTAAATGCTACTCTTTCTTTTTCTCCAAACTCAAATTTACAATCTTTTTTCAATAGATCGGTCAAAGGTCTAGCTATAAATGAATAATTTTGTACATTCTTTCTAAAATACGACGCTAATCCTACGAAACTGCGCAACTGCTTCAAATTCTTCGGTTCTGGGTATCTTGCAACTGCAGAAACTTTATCCTTAGACGGCCTTACCTCGCCTTTTCTTATCACATGGCCCAGGTACTCAACTTCTTCACACAGTAACCGTGCCTTATTCCAGTTGAAATTCAATCCATACTCGGCAGAGACATCTAGTACTAGCTTTAACCTGTCCAAAGCTTGCATAGCTGTTTGCGCTGGAATCAAAATATCATCGATGAATATTACTACAATACCCTGTGCGATAAGCTCTCTAAAGATAATAGACACAAATCTCATGAAATATTTGGGAGAATTCATCAATCCAAATGGGGCTCTCAAAAATTCAAACTGTCCGTGATGAGTAACAAAGGCAGTATACTTAATAGAAGCTTCCTCAACCTTCAAGTGAAAAAAATCCAGCCTTTAAGTCTAACACGCTGTATACACTAGCATCCTGCAGCTTATCAATAAGATCAGAGATAATGGGTAATGGGTATTCATCTTTCAGCATCTGTTTGTTCAGTAATCGGTAATCCACACAAACTCGGATACCTCCATCCTTTTTCTTAACTAATACCAATGGACTAGCAAATTCTGAGTAACTCACCCTGATAATTCCATCTTGTAACCACTCATTCACCTGTTCTTCGACTTTACCTTGCTCAAATAAAGACAGATGTCTTGGACGTTGTGCAATTGGCTTTTCATCTCTAAGTATTATTTTCAGTTGAATTGGGGCTTCCTTCAATGGACTTTGGTGCTGATAACTCCGCGTCAACTCAATCACTTGCTCTTTGTACTTACTGTCACCGATAAATCCTGCAAAATCATCATTAGTAGCAAAACACTCAATACAATTCATCCAATCATCTTTTTGAGTTATTTTCACACAGCCATCTTTCACAAACAAACACACTTTGGATAAAAACACTGAACCAAGTATTGTTTGGTATGGTATCGCTTCATTTTTCACTACATAGAAAGGTACGTTATCAAAATATTGGTTGTCTACTTCAAAATTTAACTTTATCAAACCTAGGGGGATTGATTTACCTCCTCCCACACCTCGAATTATTAAACTATCGCTTGGTATGAATTTCGGACTGTTCAACTTTAAATATACATCATAATTTACTATGTTAATGGAGCTACCTGTATCAATTAACGCTTTACATTGCAAAATGAGATTATTATAAACAAATTTTACGGTTTTCAATGAGTCTGATATGTCATTGGTGTTACTGTCACTTTGGCATGTGACGTTGATGTTCTTGCTGTCGATGTTTGTTTCTTCTGTAGCTGTCCGCTCTGTGCTCGTAGTAAATACTCGCTTGCTCGCCGCTGTCATCTGTTGTTCTCCTTGTGGCTGCTCGATGTGGTCACTCCGTCGTCTAACACTCTCAGCGCCTGCTCTGCAATTTGTAGCGATGTGCCCGTACTCGTTACACTTAAAACATTTCAGTCCTCGTCGACATGCTGATGCCAAATGGTCTTGCTCGCCACAATTGTAACACCTCTTTAGGCTTGATATAGTTCTAGTTATAGGACCCGCTGAATTATTATTTGACCTACTGGTCGTACTGTTAATATTACTCACTCTAGGGTTCCTTCGTGTCTTTTCCTTAAATACTTCATAGATCTTGAGTTTCTCCTTCAGCTCCGGGTATGTTGACACTCCGTACAACATAATTTTGTTCGCCTCGTCGTCGGTGATGCCCTCAACAATATATTTAATGGCCACGTAATCTGGTAGTTTGCCACGTTTGCCAAGCTCCTTCATAATGAGTAAATAATCTTGGCATGACTCGCCGGGTTTCTTGCGTCGTGCGCTCATCATCTCGTGGACTCCTTTCTGGTCAATTGTGTCTGGAAATTCTCTTAACAATCCCGTCTTCAGCTCTTCCCAAGACTTACATGGTTTTTCTGATCGCAACCAGAGTGCCGCCGTGCCAATCAGTGATCTTCGCGCCACGATGAGTTGCTGTAAAGGGCTCCATCCAAAGATCGTCGCGTTCTCTTCAACTTCTTGCACCCAACGTGCCGCCGTATATGTTTTATCGCGTCCGCTAAACTTCTCAATTAATTCGTCGGCATATTGTAGATTCATGTTACCAGTTTTTCCGTTAAAACTCGCCTCTGCGTCTTCAAAATCGCTTTGCCGGCTTCCCTGCTTCTTCAATTCGTTTTTTCCCATCTTTTTTTTTTCCAAACCACGCCACCTCCGTCTTCTCTTAGGTTACCGGTATTTCTAATCTTCTTAAATCTTTGCCAAATCTTGATATTTCTTCTTAATTTCACTTCTGTCACCACTTTTGTGGGGAATAAATAATGATTACAACAATATTTTCCACCACCGTCGTCGGTGTTCGTTTATTTTCGTCTTTCTTTACAAAATTCTTCTTAGAAACGTCTTCATTCGCCATTGATCTCCTTAATTCTCCTTTTTCCTCCATTCATCATCTTTCTCCCTCCCGCATTGCACCTTTTCACTATCTTTCCTCTCGCTCACGCTTTAGTATCCTCTTTCTCTCTTGCCCATCTATCGTCATCTCGCTCACGCCTCGGTCTTTCATACGGCCTCGCACGATTCAGACTCATCAATCATACAACTTAAGCATAACCTTTCATGCTTTTCATATCAAATTACATTCATCAAACCGAAACATTCCGCCTTACGTTCCATTCCACTCATAAACTTACGTTCCGTATCCTTTCACAATCCCACATATATGAAATATTCGAAGTTACCTTTTTAAGGTTAGTATGGTATCATACCATCCACTAACAAAGTGTACGCCAAGGTTTATAGAAAATTACTCAATATAAATATATTTTCGCCAGACATTAGGTCTGCCCGTATGCTTATTTAAACGTTTTGGTATTGAAAAGGCGGTGTTGCATAGTGAAAATAAATTATCAAGGTAACGCCGGCATGTATCCGACAATTAAGATTGGCATTTCAAATACCCATGTAATTCAAGAAGTACTAATTATTCAACATACTTATAATAAAGGAAGAGAGGACAAGAAGTCTGTACTTGGAAGTAAATTAAAAAAAAGTGGTCTAGGGGACTAAGAATAAGTAGTAGAACAAAATTATACAATTTTTAAAATTCATGTCTGTCTGTCTGTTCCTTATACAATTAAATTTCAATATTGGATAGTTCTATTTTCGAGGAAGGTCGTGGTATTCTTTGCATCGAAATCCAATTAGTAGAACCCGAGTAATGAACGAATAAGTGTAACCGTTCGAGAAACGCTCGACCGCCCGCCCGCGCCCGTGACAATGCGTTTTTCACTTCGACGGGTAAAACCGCGGGGCGCAGCTAGTAGATAATAAGTGTAGATACTGTATAGAAACGAGCACCCCTCAGACTCTCAATTTGTTGTATTGTGCGATATTGTGCGCACCGTTCGTTGAATACCAAGACTAGAATATTTAGGTATTAAATATACCTTCTTTAGATGCTTCTGTTATACCATACTATTTTCTGCCCGCGGCTTCGCCCGCGTGTCCTCCTAAAGAATTAGGAGAGGATTGGGATTATTATTAACTCGCCCCATAGACACATTACACATAGCGCTATCTAGCCCCAAACTAAGCACTAGACTTGTACTATGGGTAATAAATAGACAACGGATATTCTACATATCATACTTTTTTTTGTAAGAGAAAAGAGAAAAAAATATCCTTATCCTTGTCTATCTATACTACTAAAGAAAACTATTAAGTGCTTTGTTAATATAAAGTGGCAGAACTGCATTTTGATCATTAAAACCAGTTACTTTTAATAAGCAAGATTAAAATTATGCACGTAGGTAAAGCAGACAGGCGAGACAGTACGATACTTGAGAATTCCACTTGGTTAAACGTTCGCGTTGGCAGTGACGTCATCTCATAAATGTGAGGTATTCGACATGCAGCCTTCGAGATGTTCAGAAATAATACTAGCATGTACCGACCATACAGATTAAGACATTTAAAAGTACAAATAGACATGTTACTAAATATACGCGGTTTTAGCATATTTAAAACTAGCATGCTCTTTGACTATATTACATAGCTGTTACCCGTGGCTTTGTCAGCGTAGAAATAGTGCATACTTTTTCGTTCATTACTCGGGTTCTACTAATTGGATCTTAATACTCTACTTAATCGATGTTAAGTATACCACGAGGTTCCTTGAAAAATGGAACTATCCGATATTAAAAACCAGATTTCAATCGGATTAGTAGTTTTTAATTGTAAGTATAAGGAACAAACAGGGAAACAGTATAATTTTGTTCTTCTACTTTTCCTAAGTCCCCAAGATAACTTTTTTAAATTTACTTCCAAGTACAGATTGAAGATATAGACAGGTAGATATAGATTTGCTTAAATAATACTTCATGCTAGTTTTACTTCGTTTTCATAGGCAAGCCGCCGCAGGCCGCCCCGTCTACACGCTCCTAAACTGCGCAGCAAGCTTATAATAAACCTTCATATTATGCTACTAAGTAGCAATGATTCATCAATTAATTAATTGCGGGAATCGAACCCGCAAACTTCTGCGTCGCAGTCCGGGCTTCGCACCACAGGGGCCGTAATCTTTTCTAGCTCTAGTTTTACTAAACACAACTAAATAATGTTAAATTCTTGTTTACCTAAAAGGCGTTACCCGTGTTTTATCTACTACCGACGGTTGGAAGTATACTATCTAAAGAACAGACGCTTTGTATTTATAGTCGAATGTAATCGCGTAGGTTGCTGGAACAGACATTATCCACATTTGGCTCCCTCAAATACTCGTACTATACATTCTTGAGTAATGGTTTTCTTTCATGATATAGGTGATAAAATGCAATGAATCTAAAATATTACTTACGTTGTTTATGGTTATGGTTAAGGTATTAGAAAATTACTTCCTTTAGTAATAAATGCAGTTTTAGCGAAATTTGTCGTGCGTTTAATGTAGTAAATTGGTTGAAATTGGTGTCAAAATTTGTTTTACACTAAAACAGGCAACTGAAATAAGAACTTGTAAAAAAACCGGAGAAGTGCGAATCAGACACGCGCACGAAGGGTATGTTTGTTAAATGGGAACCCTACTTAGGGCTGATTTCCGTTGTCTAGTACCCATAATACAAGCCAAGAACTTAATTTGGGGCTAGATTGCGCTGTGTGTAATGTCGTGCAATATTTATATATTTATTTTTCATTCCTTAGATAAAAGATATCTGTCGAATAATATCAAACAAACCCAACCAAATTTAAAAGCCTTCAAATTTTGTTTCTTTTAATATCATACTGACGGTTTTTTATTCGGTGCATGGTGTTAAATTTTATTTGTCAAATATCTCTATCTAGGGATTTGAAAAATCAGCCCTTTTAAAATTGTTTTACTGTGCTGTTTTTATAGTGACAACGGAAATACAATATCTGAGAAAATTCCAACTGTCTAGCTTGCACGGTTTATGAGATACAACTTGGTGATGGACAGTAAAGTCTTAGTAAAACCACAGTACATAGAACGGCTGAGACCTCGGGTACAGCAGTAAGGAAACTACCTAGAAATGCTCGAATCGGCTCACTCACACAAACATGCGCGTCTACGAGACCCCTAAGTATGCATCGCGGTGCAGTCAGTACTGCGTGCCGCGTCACAACAAGTGTGAAAGTGTACTGTGGTAAAAAGGGTTCCGTTTTTACTCTTTGTCTACGGAACCATAAAAAAGATTGATTTAAACCATCCAGTACGTAGGTACATTGTCCTGTCAATCTAATACCAGCCGGCCTTTATTTCCTGTGATGGCGGATGCGCAATCATTCCTGCATAATATCTCATGATGCGTAACTGACACTCCCTCTGCTACAATAGATCTCTATTGACCGAATGACAAATCGAACGTAAGCAGAATTTAAACCAAAGTAAATTGCAGGCCGACCGCGCATCTTCCGTCGTAATCGGCATCGAAATCCCACTGCGCAAAGGAATAACCTGCGCGGTTCGAACCATAGCGTTAATTTGAAGGCGACGCCGTCGAGTTCAACTGTCATTGAAACCGGCAGCACAAGAGGCCTCGCTTTCAATAACAGTTAAACTCGACGACGACGGTGCCGGCTTCAAATTCCGACATGACGACGGATTTCGACGGCAGATTACGACCTTTTATCTTTTCTCAGTCCGGGAGAAACGACTTGAAATCCAAGTTATCTATGGGGGGGTCGTTGGTGACTCACCTGAACACCCAGTTCAGCCTTATATGCACATAAAATTAAAAACAAGAATATCACTGTCTAACCTTGCCATGAAACGAGGCCTCTAACCACCTCTTCCCTGTGTAGAACATGTTGATGGGATAACTTATCTTCTTTTAAAGTACAGTCGGGATCAAAATTGGTTTCCCACCATAACGTTTAAAATTCTTTGACTTGTAGACTCACAAGAGTCTTAAGTGAATTAAAGGCAGGTATATATCTTGTGATATATATTTCTGTCTTCCTAATTGAAATAAAGCTCAAGGCGTAAGACCGACGATGCTGAAGAAGTATCGTATACGAACCATGCCTCAACGTGGGACCCAAGGAATCAGAGTGAGAGAGAGAGAGAGACATTGGTACCTATCGTCCAACAACATTCCCCGTCTCTGGCAGGATGTCAGTCTGAAATGACTTTTGTTATTAGAAAGGTAAAGTAGCTTCTCATTGATCCCGTTTAAAATTGATGAAGCTCTGATGAAGACCTTCGGAATACCATTGCATCCCTGAATGCAGTTAAATACTAATGGAAACTAATAAGGTAGAAATTAATAGGTTCATAATGTTTTGACGGCCACTGTGGCGCGTCGGGCGAACGCTTAGCTGCAATGCACAAGGCTGCGGGTTCGATTCTCGTCGGGTGCAAATATTAATGCTTAAAAATAAACATTTGTATCTAGTCTGGGTGTCTTTCTATGTAGAATATGTATGTATTTACAAAAAAAAAGTATAAAATGTAGTATATATCGTTGTCTAGTACCTATAGTACAAGCCTAGTGCTTAGTTTGGGGCTAGATTGCGCTATGTGTAATATTTATTTATTTTTCTATCAAAGTTTTTGCACAGTGAGGAACCAGTTTTGACCTTGACCGTACATAGGATAAAATCAAAACACGCAACAAGTCTGAAAACGCGCCAAAGTTGTCTACATTGTGTAAGATCTCTAAATTGATAAAATAGAAACGGAACTTACGGGGCTAACTTTAGATTAGTAAAGTTAAAACGTATTTATATAAGCCAAACTTAAGATATCAGTACGAGTAGGTTCTATCGATCTACACATTATAATATTCAAAGTTGTGACTGACTTAATTATAATACTGACCTGGCTAAGTAGCTGACCTTACGCGGATGAAACTGCGGAACATTGCTAGTCTGTACAAATAAAGTCCTGACTAAATGACTGACCTATACATCAACACAGAGCCCAAACCGCTGGCGCTGGTCCAGAGGACGTGAAATTTAGAGAGTATATATATGCTTTGTGGTGTGTAGATGTCCATTTACAATGATTGTTGGAAAATCTCGCAGGATCAGGACTTACGCGGATAAAACTGCGGGCTGCAGATAGTACATACAAAAAATTTCATTCAGAAGACAATAAAATAAAATAGGATATTTTATTTGAGCAGTGATACCTCGAGGGGCTATTCGAGCAGGATACAACGACGAGACAGGACGTGATCCGAATTAAATATACTAAACGACGAATTACTTTTATTTATCATTCCTTCCCTAAAAGTCAAATGATTTGGACAGGAAGATTTCTGATGGATTCAGGTTATAGGTTTCGATAATATCTCAGATACTGTAAAAGTAACTTTTAAACCCATGCAGTTGTTTCCAGATATCTGCTACTGTCAGAACAATTTAATTATCATCATTATCCGATGTTCCCGGTTGCATTTCACTCGGGAGCCCAGGATCTGCATTCCTACTTTTACGTCTCCACTTCGTACGGTCTTCGGCATCCCGTGTTGTAGTGAAGCTATTTTCACGTTTATGACGTGAATCTAGGAGTTCTTAGGTCACTGCACACTTGTACACACAATACACACTTTCAACTATGAAATTGTGATATACTGATGAAAAGAATCACAACACAACTGGCACGAATCGACCAGACATACCTAGTCGTTTTAGGTCAGTCGGATCAGAAACAGAACTTAAAGCTGAAATCTATAGTGCGTACTTTAACTTTGCTCAGACTGAGCTTAGTAAAAGCTAAGCATAAACTTTGAATTGGAATTTATAGTCCAAATTCATTTTGTAATACGTATAAAATAAAGAGAACTTCATAGTCACAACAGAGACGCAAAGTTTAGGCCATTATTATTTTTAGTTTACATGCTAAATTTGAAAAACTTCCGACTTTACTACTCAAAAACTTAGGATAGTTGCGAAAATCGCTTTATAAATACCAAAAATTGCCTTCAGTCAAAATTTTTGCTTAGCAAAGACAAAGTACGGACTATAGATTTCAGCCAGAGTTCTAAAGGACGGAAATCATGCTTGCGAAAACGTTCGCATATTAGCTCACGAGGCTCTAAACTCAATATTTAAACAACACATCAATCAAACATCAGCTAACACTGTAGTCCAGAAACATAGGTTTATGGAGCAGAGCTTTACGAGGGACGTGAATACTTACATACGTCCGTACGGTAATTACGTGCACCCGGCTACAATACCGGCAGGCCGGCGTCAGGTGGTATTGTAAACAAAAACCGTGCGTCATTTACGTCGGCAACAGTTGTTTTGCCAGTTACAATCGAGACGAACCTCGTGTTGAGGAGGTAGTGAGAAATACGCAAACAGAACAAGACAAAGTTGTGTTTATTTACGTAAAGCTATTCCGTAAGGTTATTCTTGACAATAACGCGATTAATATGATGGATTTTTAAATTTTATTGACGTGGAAGTAAGGAAACATCAACATCATCATCTTAGCCCCTATCCGTCCACTGTTGAACATATTTGTGGCGTTCTATAAGTTTCCCCTATAGAATGCCACAAATAATGATCCCGAACCACCTAAATCCAGCAACTCCCTGCGACCACTACAATGTCGTAGTCGTTCCACCGAATAGGTGCTCTTCCAACTTTCTACTCTCGGTTTCAAATTGCATCGTGGTTGGCTTTTACTATGCAACGGGTATACGTACAAAGTCAATGCTGGTCTAGATTACATTGGATAGTTATAAGTATCAATACAGCTTGAAAGGTACTCATCATAACCCACCACAAATTTTGAAGGCAATAAGAACTCGAAGTCCCTAATAAAATGTAAAAAGCTTTCATTTAACGATGTAATAAAAAATATCTCATGTCGGAAACTTGAACATCCACCGGATGTTAGGTCTTATCGATTACTCTATACGACATAATTGTTTGTTTATCGATGTACCGCTGGCAAATAAACCGGAACCAATTGTTGTGGTCCGTCGGTACTTCTACCTACTATGTATGAGGGGATTGAGCCATAGTATTTCGCAAACGAATTTGGACCTTACTCCTTTTTAGGAAGAGAGGATATGGCACGCAGCTGGTCGTGGGAAGCGGGCTATGGGATGCGGTGACGCAGCAATCTGCTCTTTACTTGGATGTAACCTTGGATGCCTACTCGACTTCTTTTAAACAATCCTGTTTCGGTAGTTGGACCAGACAAATCGGAATAAGTAACTTTAGGGTTTCGTAGGATATAAATGGAACCCTTTTAGTAAGATTCTACTGTCTATCTTTTATCTGTCTATCACCAGTCTGTATCTCATGAGCCGTGATAGCTAGATAGTTGAAATGTTCATTTATGAAGTTGCTGCTATAAAAAGAAACACTAAATATAGAATAAATGTACGAGTATTTAAGTGAACAAATGTGATTTTGTTGTAATAATGGTACGAAACTTGGCCTCTTTTAGTTTTAATGTTAGACCATCACACCTGACGTAACTGAACACGCGGTCTGTACGATAAAGAACGCTTACCTAAGCGACTTGAAGCCCGTACAGGCAGTTGATTGCATTCCACTTTTTTGCAGAAATCCTATAAGTGCCCCATGAATGAGTAATCGTCATATCTCGTCCGATCAAGACCATCAATGAATCACTTTAGATTGACGGAACTGTGATTCACGGTTATTAGACATTCCTATATAGTTCCACCCAAAACATTTTACCTGTCTTTTTAAATCTGAATACAAAGTAGTGTAGGGTATACCATAGTAGTGTGAAAACTTGTATGTTTTCTGAAAATGGGTTTTGACAGTCTTAATATGCGTCAAATTTCCTACAATTTTTACGACTTATGTGACCTTTTCTACAACTTTTGTGACAGGTTCTGAGTTCGATGGTCCCGGTAAACAAATTTGTATGGAAGTTGGACACCTGTAAGAGCACCGCGAGGCGCCAACAACTAGGTAAACTGTGGTTCTACTAACTGTACCTACGAGCATCTCCAATGCTTACGGTTTGACCTGTTCTTTTGAGACATGATCCCGTGGGCGGTGGGAAGATCGGGACAAAAAGTTGTGACCTACCCTACGTTTCAGTATCTAATCTTTTAGAATAAGGTTGCTATTCAATCCGGTTTTAAAGTGTGTTATTTACCGTAAGTTTCTTTAACAAGAAAGTAAAAGTCAAAGTTAGAGTTATACTGACAGCTTCAAGCATTCCTGAAAATATCCTTTGAAAAGTCACCTGTAGCTGTTACTTGCCGGTGAAGAAACTCGGCGTTACTAGTTAGAATCTATGACACGAAAGGACATAATTTTATCTAGGGTTCTCGCGTCTAAGGTTTTCGGTCGTTTAAAAATAACGACGTTATTGAATAAAACGCGAGTAAAACCCGGTAAATATTGTGTTTTTATTATGAAAGGACATATAACTATTAATATAGCAGTCGTTATTAAAATATTCACATACCAGTACGTACGAGTATAATAGTTGGGTTGATTATTCTAAATGTAGTGGATAGTTAAGACTAATGGACACGTTGGGGAGTGTTCATTTGGTATGTTCATTAAACAAATTCGTTTACCGAGTAGGTATAATATGTAGGTACATTTATGAGTAGAATCAGGCGGGCGGTCTGGGGACCTGAGTGCCTATACCTCAACTCTCATCGATTTTTTATCCAAAAAGGTTCAACGATTATTAAGTTATTAGTTAAAGTAAAGAATAGGTGTCTTATGAAGTCCACAGCTAACGCCTGCCAATCTGTGTGACATGTATGTTGCAAATTCTAACAGTGGAAAAATTTCTATACAACCGCAAAGCACTTAATACTCTGCGTTCCCGGTGTATTCTGCGATTTAAACTATTGTTATCGATTCTAAATGCGCCATCATAATTAATTTTATTTAATAAAACATTATTATTGTCTAAAGCGTTACAATTCAAGATTCGTTCTAAACCCTGTGTGTAAAGCTACCCTGCATGAATACAGAAATTGTACGCATTATTAATATTCATTAAGCAGAAATACAGCGCCAACACGATATTTAATTAGTTTGCTGTACATTATAATGTGCATAACAATTAAAATATTTTTAGCTTTGTCCACGTCACTGTGCCGACTAGGTAGGTAGGTAGGTAGTTAAGTACTCAGGCTGAAATCTATAGAGCGTGCTTAGACTTTGCTAAGTCTAAACTTTTACTCAAGACAATTTTGGCAATTAACTATAAAGCGATCTTCGCAACTAACCAAAGTTATTGGTTGGCAATGTGTTTTAGTTTAAGTTTAAGAGTTTAAGGTTGACTTGCACGGCTACACTTAGCCAGGGTTAACTAAATAAATCTATATCTATCTATATATATAAAAGAAAGTCGTGTTAGTTACACCATTTATAACTCAAGAACGGCTAAATCGATTTGTCTGAAAATTGGTGGGGAGGTAGCTTAGAACCAGGAGAAGGACAAAGAATACTTTTAATCCCGCGGGAACTGAAACGGGAACGGGACTTACGCGGGTGAAACCGCGGGGCGCAGCTAGTAGGTAAATAAAATCTTCTCATTGGTCTTTGTGCACTGACTGACACAAATGTCAGTGCACAACCAACCAATCACAAGAGTTAGCACGTCATTTATTTGGTTAGCCCTGGCTAAGTATAGCCGTGCAAGTCAATCTAAGTTTATCAAATCGGTGTCTTAGAAAGAAACTCATTGAAAACATGTTAAATCTTTATAAAGCAGATATGAATGAGAACGTGCTGCGTAAAAACAAATATTTGTACTTTGACAATGTCGGTCTTTGCTTAAGCTTAGCAAAATCTTAGACAATTTCGACTATAAATTCCAAAGTAAACTCTAAGTACACTCTCTATAGATTTTGGGCTAAGTTAAGTTTCCATGCAACAATTTTTATTGATAATTTATGTTACAACTTAAATTTAAAATAGCACGTAAATTGTAGCTGCCTGTTTTTTATAAATTCACAAACAAGGTAATTATATAAAACAGGATCTTGGTGTATGAGGAATGATTTAGCACACCTCTTATTCAATCAACCATAGATAGGTATAAGGTAGGGAAAGTAAAATAATCTAAATAGCATTTTTTTGCATGGACACTCCATACTCTAAGTTCTATTATGGTATTATTGATATTTAACCGATATACAGCTAAAACACAATACCGACAGATCGAGCTTTCGCTAACTTTACAGCTAGCTTTTTCAAGGTTGAGCTAACTGCAAAGTTAGCGAAAGCTCGGTCTTTAGTAATAATGCCGTATTAAATAAAATGCGAGTAAAACCAGGTTTGTTTTATTAACACTATTTTTAACACATTATTTGTTTGATGTAGGCCTGTACTATGAGGATGTTTTAGTATAATCCGTCAATCCGTCTTCGAGTAATCGGTGAACATACAAAAAAAAATAAAAAAAATATACATACAGACGAATTGATAACCTCCTCCTTTTATTAAAGTCAGTTAAAAATATTACTTTTAGGCAAAATTGGCTGAAAAGAAGTGAATATTAAAAAAAAAAGATGCTGATATTGGTTCATTTTAACTATTGATTCGGTTGAATCTTATGGGTTTATTTTGTGCAGTAAGTTCATAAATATATACATTTGAAAATACAAATCAATGTATTTCTTTATTCGGTTTTTGCAATGTTGTATTGAAATTAAAGTTTTTAATGGTTTAAATGGTGTTGCCTCAATATTTTTAGCATTTTATCAATAGCGAACATTTCATAATCTTCACCGATCTCTTCCTTAGACTAGACAAAATGCTAAACATAATAAAACCCACACCATTAAAACCATAAAATCTTTAATTTCAATACAATTAAAGAAACATTGCAAAAACCGAAGATAAATCTATTTGATTTGTATTGTTAAATGTATAAATTTATGAACTCATTAGATTCAACAGGCAGGTTATGTGATTACTACCTATGAAAAATCACAGCCTTATTATTTTTTCTAGTAGGGGCACCAGCGCAAGCACCAGACGGGTGATCTGTCCTCTCATGTCGGGACCATTTCAACATGTTCCCCAAATCACAGCCTTAATCAGAATACTTAGTTATGGGAATAAAATACAGTGTACACACTGAAACAATGTGACAGACAAACAGTACAATCTGCAATGCAAACTACTTTTATCATCCGAATCTTGTGATAAGAGTTATCAACAAACAAGTCCGGAGGAAAATGTGTTTTAACAGATAACATACAGGATTGTGCACATACATGAAATGTTCTATGATAGATAACCTGATAATGGTCATTATTTCTGAGCTATGTGACAATGATTTTATTATAACGCTAGCTGTTACCTGCGACTTCGTCAGCATAGAAATAGTGCATAAAGATAAAGATAAAGATAAAGATAGCCTTTATTGCTGAACATTAGTAGTTAATTCTAAACAAACAGTTAATTTATTATTTTATAGGTTGTCAGCTTGTCTGCTGACATAGGCCTCCTCCAAGCTCTTCCATATAGTTCGGTCCCGAGCACTCCTGGTCCATAATGGACCTGCCACCTTCTTAAGATCATCTTCCCACCTTCGCACCGGCCTGCCTTTTTTTCTTATTTTGCCCCTTGGGTACCAATTAATCACCTTCTGGGACCACTTAAGTCTGCCCCTGATCACATGGCCGGCCCATCTCCATTTTAATTTCTGGATGATTTCCGTTATGGGAATCACCTTGGTTTTCTGTCGTATGTCAGCTATTCTAACTTTGTCTTTTATTTTTAAGTTTAACAAGCTCCTCTGCATCGAGTTTTGACATACTTCTAGTTTCTTAATTGCTTTTAAAGTAAGTGCCCATGTTTGACATCCATATGACAGACATGGCGTTATGCAGGTGTTAATAATCTTACTTAGAAATAGTGCATAGCCAACTTTTTCGTTCATTACTCGGGTTTTACTAATCGGATTTCGATGTAAAGTATACCACGAGGCTTCTCGAATACAGAACTATCCAATATTAAAAACCAGATTTTGAACGGTTTACTATTTTTTAATTGTTTATGGAACAAACAGAGAAACAGAAAGATATGAATTGTAAAATTATATAATTTTGTTCCAGTTACTAGTTACTTTTACTAAGTCCTCTAGACACATATTTTTTAATTTACTTCCAAGTTTGTTTGTATGTGTTTTTGTTACTCAATCATGCAAAAACTACTGAACCGATTGCGATGAAACTTGGAATTTAAGTAGCTGGGGACCTGGAATAACACATAGGCTACTTTTGATCTTGATATTCCCGTGGGAACGGGACTTACGCGGTTGAAACTGCGGGGCGCAGCTAGTTATTGAATAAAACTACATTGACAATGACTATCTTGATAAGGATAGTCAACTTAGTTCATAATAGGATTGACTGCAAGATGCCATAGTTACTATTAATTATGTAATTGTAGTAATCCGGTATAAATATAACAATTACATTAGATAATTTATTGGATGGTGACTTAGAAACATATTTCCGCAGTAGTTACAAGCACACAACGAGTGCAGGATTTGTACTGCTAAGCAACCAAGGTTCACAAATTTAAAGGTCCAGATGGAGTTTTAAGTATAGTTCTTATGTGTATTTTTCTTCATGTGGATTAATTTATCTATATATGTAGGTGTTATATTAACAATGTACATAGTTTATCAATAGATTGTAAAAAACTAAAACAAATTATTTCTGAACTGAAAAACCAGAGCACCAAAGTGCCAATAACTATTTCTTCTCATAAATGTTCAATATATCATATCCTCATAATGACTGTAAGTGATGTGTTGAAGCTTTCTAGTAGTTTTTGCCACTTCTCAAATAAATGCAAAGTTCCCATTTGTTCATTATTAAACTCAAGCCCTACTATAAGCATTCCGAACAGCAAAGTGCCTTACCTTCCTAGAAAGAGACCCTGTTGAGAGGCAAGGCCACTTAATGTGCCACTCTAGAATTACATGTCTAAACTTAAAAAGTATGTAAATATACGTTTGTAAGTACCCTCAACATCTACAATAAATCTAAAGTTTTTTTGGGATGTAGGTACAAAAAAAACAGTTTCAAAAGGTTATGTAGGCACTTTAGAACAATCAAAACGAGACTTTGTCAAGTGGTCGCCGATAGCTGGCACTTGTCGTGGTACAAGACAGATAAGTAGTAAAAGGTACTTACGGAAGGAGTGCACGTTGAACACTATTTACACAATTCCATATCACCGGTATACATACAAAAGTTTTTAAAGTTTAACCCGTAATCGGCACTGTAATAGCCGTGGTCGGTTTACCAAATGAATGGATCACAATGAAGCTTCACAGTCACTAATTTATCATCAGCATCACCACATCGCGGTTTGATAATCCTTTTGAAGTCAAACACAGGTTCTTGCTCACTGCTTCTACGGTTTAACTACTATTCGCGTATATTAGACAATAGACAGTTTTTTGCGTTTAACTCGTAAAACAACGTAAACCAACCCAATCAACGACGCAACGGCTGGGGAAGGAAGGAAGCAAAAAGCACAAAATGATGGTCAGTCAGTCGCACAGACTGACATTTTTGACAGATCCGTTGACGTTTTTATGGATGTGTTGCCAAGGCGCAAAAATATACTAACATGAAATATATTTTTAAAACTAGCTGCGCCCACCGCTATTGGTCGCGTTTTCACACGTGCGCCCGACCGCAGCGCCGCATTGGATCTCGACTCCCGTTGTGTGTTTCCAGTAACTGGCTGTATAGTATAATCAACCGATTGAGCAAAATGAACTAAGCGTATAAATTGTGGCGTGGGGATTTTAGATTAGTGAGGTATTTCTTCCACAATGGAGGTTCCTTTCCTATATAATATGCGTTCCTATATAATTGCGTGAAGTTCATTGACCGAACGCGCGAAGCGAGTGAGGTCCACTGCAGACAGGCCTGGCGCTTGTATCTTTGTATGTTTGTTCGACGATAACTTGAGTATCGTAGCTCCGATCTTCATGAATTTTGGTATGCGCGTAGTTTAGGTCAATAGAATTTATGAGTTCGAAGATGAGCCGGATCGGTAGGGGGGTTTGGGAGATAGGCGATGCATAAAGAGAAAGTTCTAAAAATTTGTCAATAGATGGCGCTCGACATCAGTCTTAGATCGCGGTATCGTTGCGTTTGCTTGCGATATATACTCCAAGATCTGACATTTTTGCAGGGAATGTTAACGTCCATTAATGTTTAACGTAAATAATTCATGTTTATGTTACAAATTGTGGTCGATTTTCGTAATTAAGGAATGTTGTGTTCGTTTTTCTCGTCTTTCGTTATATTATTCGTTTAATAATAATTCTTATTTTGTAAAAAAATAAAGCTGTTGGTGTTAAAATCCTACAAAAAACAAAATCTCTGTAAATGGATTCTCGTGAGGTCTCAGTTTGGGGCGAACTACTAGTATGTAACATTCATTATTCATGTGAATTTTTGAATCCTTCAATTTGTGGACATTTTATTTACTGGCAGCACATTTAGTAATGTGCTGAATGTCTTTGCATGTTTTAATCGACTAAAATCGTCGACATCGACTAAAATGTAAAGAAAAAAGGCAGACCAAACAAACAATATTTTACGATTATTTCTGTCAATTTTGCTTGTTTGACTGACGTGTCTTTTACATTATTTTACGCTGAAATTTTTTGTTATGTGTTTTTAAATATTTACTATCAGCATCTAACTAGAAATAAAGACAATGACGGATGCGGAAAGAGTGCCAGACAACATAGCTTCACCTGAAAATCATGCAGGAGATGGGGATAATATCTCCGGTGCAGTGTCGGAACGAGAAGCGTATTTCTTAGCTTTGCGATTATGGATTCGGCAAGCACAAATATGCCACAACTTGTCCAGCTGCTTCCCGTATTACATGATGACGTTTCAGGGCTTGCAGAACAACCCGACTAACGTGCCATTGTTGAATAATAATTATCAGTTTCAAGGGCAGCAATTTAACTTCCAAGTGCCGAATCCTCCGCGGCCAAATGTTCCAGAAAACACACCTCTGGAACCCCTCACTCCTGTCGAAGGTAAATATCGATTTCTAAGTAACATACTTAATAATTGTAAGCAACATTGTAAAGTTTACTTCAAATTTGAACTATACTTATAAATAGTTTTTATATTTTTTGTTTTGACATACTGCTAAGGTTTTGCAATATAACACACCTACTGAAATTGTAATAATTATTTTTTATTTCTAGTAATTGCTCGTCACGGAGGCTATGAGTACATAATACCTCCGTTATACAAGAGACTTGCCGCTGAATTCATAGACTTTATGCTTCTGTTTATACTGAAACTGATTGTTACATTTGTTGTTGTGGACATGTTTGATCTCATGTGAGTATAAGTACTTATTTTTACATAAAATTATTTAAAAACTGTGGATTTACCAAGCTCTTAATAATTAAAATATGGCAAATATGGTATTAGGGCTTGTAGCCAACAAGAAACCTTAGGCTTTGTCCGTATAAGCTATGTCTGTCTGAATTAACAAGCTGTAATTTTTTGTGAGTTATTTAAATATAATACCTACTTGTTGTGAATTAAAAACATACACTCTATGTAAGATTTAAGAGAAAAACTAAGGGTTTTTGAGCATTGTGTTTAATTTTTCAGAGATATGGAAAAATTTGATTTCTACAAATTCAGTGAAAACTATGATGATTATAAGTTTGCCATGGAACTTACATCTGACATATTGTTCCTTGAAGTCATATATCGAATACTTGTCTGCATATATGAGGTAAGATAAAAAATTGATCAATATCATCAAATCAAACAAACTCCTTGCTGGTGTTATTATTTAAATATCCATAGAGAAAATGTTTGATAAAATTACTATATTTGATACATTTTGAGTGACTTAAAGCTGTAGGTTGCCTCAGGATGATTTCCTTCACCGTAAGAGTGATGTTAATAGCACAAATACATTTTTATTAATGAAAATAATATTGCTGCAGGGTCGGTCACAATTTAAAACCATAAAAAGTTGTGGTACTTACCACTAGACCATTACTGCTCTTGTTTTGACTATAATATATGTATTTTTCAAAATTGCATTTGATCTTTCAATCCATAAGTTAATAAGTTACATAAGGAACTTTATACATTTCTTTATGATAATTGATTGAATTAGGCGTTACTTACGCACGTTACATAGTGAAGCTAGTCAGATGTCATGACTAAAAAAAATATTAATTCGTAACATAATTTCTATAAGAATTTCGTAAATTAAATAAGTTGAAAATGCAATTCACATTTTATTCAGGCATTTTGCCTCTGCGGGAGCGTTGGTCGGACTGGCGGAGCAACTCCAGGAAAAGCCCTTCTAGGTCTAAGAGTTGTCACAGCCTCGGCTGTCATACCAGTCGAAGGGAGGCCAAAGGAGACTGTTCTACTGTACCCAGGGAAGTCACTGACATTCTTCATAGCTCTTGTACGATCATTCATGAAGAACTTCCTAATTTCGCTTCTTTTCCCACTGTGTGTGGTGCTTTTTGTGTTCCGACACAACAGAACTGGTTACGATCTATTATGTGGTGTAATTGTTGTCGAAGAGAACATGTATCCCGCTAGAAGATTCGCGCCTTAGTTTCCTGAATAATTAGTTAAATATTCTAACAAGCCAATGCTTTCGTCTTGTGGTCTGAGATATACGCAAGAAATTGTGAACTGGTAATGCCAACAGATAGACCATAATCAGTTTTTTTTTTATTTCGTTGAATAAGCCTTTAATTTATTTCTGACAGTGAATGACTAGTTAATATTATATTTCAGTTTTTAGGGATTTCAAAACTTTTTTGGTTCGGTTGAATTAAAATATGTTGGGTGTTGTACCAATATGTAATGGTTTTAATAATCATGACTATATTTGCAATTTGTTTCCCAAACATAAAACAATTGCTTTTGTTCAGAATATAAGATAAACCACCAGCTGATAACAAATATTGAGTCTAGTTTGGTATAAATGAAGGGTAAATATGAAAAGTTATTTTTTGTGATATTTTTTAATGTGAAATGTAAATAATCTAAGATAGAACCTATTTAATAAATTTATTTGTTATTCTAAATTTAATGTGTTTTTGAATGTCCTTTTTACGCTTCTAATAATAACATCAATAAGAATAGAAGGCCTAAGTCGCATTCCCCGGATTGGATTGAGATGCGTTGGTTCGAATCCCGCCTGACGTAGACCGTGCGCTGTGTTTTTGTGAATATATCTTTTCATTAAAAATAGGAATAAGAATAGAGAACCTTAGTACCTAGCTATGTAGAATTTGTGTAGAATACAGAAACGCTATACTCAAAATTAGAGTTTAATTATTTTTAATTAAAGTTTCTGTATTTGGCTGTAGGAGCATTTGTGAATTGATTTATAGGCAAAGTAACGGGGTCGATATCATGAGCTATGATTTACACCCAAAGATGACATACTTTCATTTTGTCGCTTGGTAATGTGACGGGGTAATTATTAATTTTACTAATTTATTTTTTAATATTACGGAGTGGGGAATCAAATAACCCACCTTAACTTAACAATCGACTATATTAGAAAGCAATCAAAATTTTAGTCGATTTATTGCCGATTGTTTTAAAACAACACTATTTGTTTGCTTGTATGTCAAAAGTCAAATAATTGTCAAAGTCTAAAAATCGATTTGATTCGTTCAAAAAATAAAATTCTTCTTTCTGTGAAATCTACCTGCTTGGAGGTTTCCTTTGATTGCCTAATAATAATTAAACAAATTAATTAAAATCAAGTGTTTTTATGAAATCTGTCTTCAGTGTGTTAACTTGTTGAGATTATTAGGTCATAGTGAGAAATAAGTTTTGCTGAGTTGGCTCTTGCGACGGCCGTCAGTCTGCCGTAACGTGGCGGCGCTGCGCTCGTCTGTGCAGCAGGAGTGGCTCAGTGGCTTGAACTGTCATTGTTCATGTAGTTTTCGTGATAATAATTACTGTGAAATAATAGTTTAGCGAAATAATAAAACAATCACGATGTCCGCGTCGGGTGAATTTGGTAATCCATTGAGAAAGTTCAAGCTGGTTTTCCTGGGGGAACAAAGCGGTGAGTCGATAGCAATTTATAGCTCTACGTTGTACATTTTTAATATACAGCTTTGAATTTACGATACGTGAGTATAGATCCGTCTAGACTTTATCGAATTACTGACCTACATAGGCTTGGGAGGCTGCAACTTGGGGGTTTGAAATAAGCGCCAAGTGTGACATAGATCGAGTGTAGTAATCGACGTATCTCGCCGAATTACGTGATCTAGAGAGATGTAGGTTACATTCTCTAGCTGCTCTAACAAAAGGCATGATTTTACAATTCCCACGGTATCTGCCATTATCAATAACTTCACACCTGACTTTGTAAAATGTACTTTACAGTTCATTGACATGAAATTGTCTTTTTTTACAGTTGGAAAGACTTCTCTCATCACTAGGTTCATGTATGATAGTTTTGACAACACTTATCAGGTGAGTCACAACAATTTCATAAAGTAGGAGGTGTATTACTGCAATAATTACACTTCCAGGAAACAAAATTGGGCATTCAAGTGTATTAGTGTAACAATACAAAATCCAAACCAAGATCTACACATATAAAATTCAAAGTCCTGGCTGAATTAAACAATGGACAGCCTAAAGTACTGAACCTAACAACTTGAAATATGAAGATTGTGTTCTTTTTATGTTCTTTTTGATGTGTTGGTATCCAATAAGAAAAGGTTTTTGGTAAATACCTAGAGAACATGAGTTTAACCGCAGGACAATACTTGTATTATTAACTACAATGTGCCCCATGATTTCACCTGCATAATTCCAATCTTATAGAAATATCCACTCCTACTGATTTATGTCCTATACACTACAGCTCCTTGATAGCATGAATTAAAGTTGATGATATTTTTAAATTGCCCATAGATTTCAGTTATTCGAAAACCAGAATAACTAAATCTATGAGCTTTAATGAGAGAGACCTATTATGAGGCAGGGGACGTCCTATGGCTGATATTATGATAAATACATTTAATATTGTGACTGAAACAATCAATAAATAATTTCTCCTATTGGTACTTTTCATTACTATTAGATGAGACACATAAATAATTTAAATACACCTTGTATGATGTATTCTTCCAGTTTTATGTAATTAATACTGAATCCATCCTAATTTCTTCCATGGTTTTTGCGATTTTGCATTATAAAACACTTTATTTACCGGGTTAAATTACGTTTTATTCTTGATTTTTAAACGAACCGAGCTTTCGCCTACTTAACAGTTGGCTTTTTCAAGGTTGACTTCATAAAAAAAACCTGGTAATTTTTTTTATTATAAATCCATCCTAGTTATAATATTTTAACACTCATTCATGAAACCATCTCTATAGAAGAAAGATCTCTTAGAATATCAATGTCATAGTTACAACTTTACTTACACAGCTTTCTTCTTTTTTTTACCCTGTAGTCCAGGTCTATTAGAATATGCCCCTGCCTGTTGTGAAAGGTGACTAAAAGAGGTTTCTTGGTTGGTATTTTAGGTTAGGTTTGGATTGTTACCACCCCCTTCGGTGTTCCGATATGTTGACTGTTCAGCCACTAAAGAAGTCTGATTGGATCTTGTTCTACTGACGTCTTACTTCTAGATGAGTGTGCTACATGTTAGAACATATCATCACTTACCATTAGGTGAAATAGTGGTTGAATCTATCTATATATAAATTCAATGGCCCAACTAATTGACTGACTGACTGAACTATACCTAAACTGCTGTCAGAGACATATAGTTTGGAAAGTATGTCCTTTGTAATGGGTGGGCATCCACTCAGAAAGAGTTTTTCGAAATTCCACCCTTAACCTCTCGGATTCCAGAGAGATTTCAAACTTGTTCCCCTCGTATACCGCGTATGGCGAATACTTGCCAAATCACTAACCGGATCCGGCCTTCGATGAACGAGTGGTTAAGGCTGGAATTTTTTTGTATAAAACTTTTTTTTTCTTAATCAATTGACAAGAAAATAGTTACACATACATACAAGAGGGGCGGGATAACCCTAATTTTTGCCTAATTTGTTTCCTGTTGGACGCGCGGGCGAAAGCCACGGTCAGAAACTAGTTGTTTTAATATAAGCTGGACAAGTGTTAACTAGAAGCGAATGACCCGTGAATCAATCTATACATACAATATGGCTATTAATATGTTACATCATACATGAGTCATAAGCCCTCATGAATATTTATTAACATGTTAATGAGATTGTATGTCTGAGATTGTGATCATATCTATCTCATGGTTTGAAACAAGTGGTTACTTAATTGAGTGCCATTTTGAGTTTTTTATTTACTGTAAAATTCATTACATTGTAAATTTTAGACGTAATTAAATTAGACAGTTATGAAATTATTAGAGATAGATTTAATCTAAAAAAAAAGGACTTCTTAATAGTTATGTATTTGATAGTAATTTTTTGATAACTATCTTACCAGATTGTAAATGATGGTGTGGTCTAAGATGTAGAACAAATTAATACAAGATACAAACTTAACTAATTCTTTTTTGGTTAATTTGCTTCTACATATAATCTATACTTACTTATAATAAAGGCAGAGAGGACAAAAAGTGTGTACTTGGAAGTAAATAAAAAAAAAGTGGTCTAGGGGACTTAGGACAAGTAGTAGAACAAAATTATATAATTTTTAAAATTCATATCATATCATATCATTGTATAAAGAACCGACAGAAAAACAGACAGACAGTCTGTTTTTCTGTCGGTTCTTTATACAATTAAAAACTACTAATCCGATTGAAATTTCGTTTTCAATATTGGATAGTTCTATTTTCGAGGCAGGTTGTGGTATACTTTACACCCAAATCCAATTAGTAGAACCCGAGTAATGAACGAAAAAGTTCAACCGCTCGAGAACCGCTCGGCCGCCCGCGCCGGTGATGACGCGTTTTTCACTTTCGCGGGTGAAACCTCGGGGCGCAGCTATTAAAGATAACATTTAATGATTGAATAACATGTTATTGTACCAAAAACACAAATTTCAGCAAATTCTGATAAAGAAAAACTTACTGACGTTTGGTCGGGTCCAAAGTTTTTTCGTAATAGATAGCTAGTAATATAGATAGATAGATTAATACTTTATTTGCACAACCAACAACAATACAATCAGTTTACATTTAAAGTAAGACAAATACACAGAAAGCTTAAAAGTATAAGTTGTACAAATGGGCGACCTTATCTCTAAAAGCGATTTCTTCCAGGCATCTCTATGTTTATATATAAAACCCTATGTTTTTCACTCAATCCAGGCAACAATCGGTATTGACTTCCTATCGAAGACTATGTACCTGGAAGACCGCACGGTGAGACTGCAACTCTGGGACACGGCAGGCCAGGAAAGATTCCGGTCCCTCATACCTTCCTACATTAGAGACTCGACCGTGGCTGTTGTCGTTTATGATATTACCAGTAAGTTATTTTTTATTTCTTATCGGTTGTGAACCGATTATGGCTATTAGGAAATTAGCCAATGTCAAGTATTATTAAATCCGGAGCCAATAAGAAAAAAAAAAAAAAAGTATTATTAATATATTATGCAAGTTCCTGTTTTGCACCGATTTTCACTTTAATTCCACTTGTACACATTCACGAAACTAAATTGATTAATATGCCCCCGGAAAATATTTGCACGCATTTGAACTAGGTTTCACAAAAATGAAAATTTAGCAACACGTCTTCTCAACGCGTAAGTCACCAAAACTCCTACTAGTAAGTTTATACTTTTTATACTATTTAACCAACTTCAAAAAAAGGAGGAGGTTCTCAATTCGTCGCGTATGTCTTTTTTTTTAGAACAGATGAGCTTTTTACTTCTGTTATCTAATCACTAATGTTGATGTCGTAAATAACCGTTTTAAATACCCGAATTATAAAAATGGGAACCTTTTTCCAAGACTCCAATCCAACTAAAATAAGTATTTAAGTGAGATTCCAACAACAACAAACGTACGTCCCCTCGAGACCAAGATCATTGTAACATGATCGAAAAGTCGGGGTAAGGACAATTAAAAGTTAATATCACGCGATTAAGATCCGGGAAAATGTGTAAATGTGAGTTCCAATCGTGTAAGTTTAAAAAGTTTAACAACAAACGGGTTTTTTATGACATTGGTACGGAAGTCTTTGGCAGTCCGATTTGCACTTAGCTGGTTTTTTTATGTAGCCCTATTCTACTGCATAGCCTAAAGCTACACTATTTCACAAGGGATTGCCACGTATGAAAACGCAGGAACAGGAGCAGCTAGTAAATTTTCGACTATTTATGTGTGAGTGACCATTTTAAGAATTCATAGTGGTTGTGTTCTATTTGTAGATATTGTGTTCTGTGCAAAAAAACCCTTCATATACCAAAGACAAAAATATATTGTTAACCAACTTATTAAGGCTATACCTATACGAGCAAAACTAATAATCCCTGTCGGATTAATCGAAAATTGTTGTTTATTTTCTAACGCAATGGTTTAGAATGTTTTCGTTTTTAGCGTTTGTGAGTGACATTGTTCCGTACATTTCAATGTAGTTTCAAAACAAGAAAATCTTATTGTTTCGAAGCCTTGCCTTAGAACATTTTACACAAAAATGTATATTTTTTTTTGGCTAAAATGTGCTAAGACATTTTGATTTAAAATCTACACCAAAATGTAGGAAAAAATGTCATTTACAAATACTACAAACGAAATATTAAAAAAAAAATGGCGCAGAAAATAATCAAACAATTTTCGATGAATCCAACAGGGATTTTCAAAGGGAATGTATGTATTTGTGTAGTTTTTCTCGCATTTAGATGGTTTTTATATTACACAAAGCGTAATCTAACCTCAACGAATATACTGCATACATACTTTACTATTTTTTAACCGACTTCAAAAAAGGAGGAGGTTCTCAATTCGTCGCGTATATTTTTTTTTTTTTTTTTTTTTTTTATGTTTGTTCACCGATTACTCGAAGGTGGCTTGACCGATTATGATGGTTCTTTTTTTAATGGAAAGGTGGAAGCCCCGAGGTGGTCCCATAAAAATTTGGTGAGGATCTGATGAGGATCTTCGAAGTGAGGACCGGGAATGCTCCTCAAAAACCTATATTCAATTCACTTGTTCACTGATTACTCGAAGGTGGCTTGACCGATTAAGATGGTTCTTTTTTTAATGGAAAGGTGGAAGCCCCGTGGTGGTCCCATAAAAATTTGGTGAGGATCTGATGAGGATCTTCGAAGTAAGGACCGGGAATGCTCCTCAAAAACCTGTATTCAATTCACTTGTTCACCGATTACTCAAAGGTGGCTTGACCGATTGAGATGGTTCTTTTTTTTAATGGAAAGGTGGAAGCCCCGTGGTGGTCCCATAAAAATTTGGTGAGGATCTGATGAGTATCTTCGGAATGATGGACAGGATAGCTTCCCAGAATGTAATAAATTACTCGTTTTTGGACTTCTACCAAAAAGAATAGACCCCTAAAGAACTAAGAACAGATTGATGGGCCACCTAAAACCACCTTCTCATCAGCAAACTCCTCAATAATTAAAATTACGGTAACAATAGGTATTGTTAATTTATTTGGCAGTCGGAAGTAGGTAGGTAAGTACTAAAAAGGGTGAAATAAAAAAATAATTTAAAAATTAAAAAACCGACTTAAAAAAAGAACAAAAAATAATTTAAAAATTTAAAAACCATAAAAAAAAAAGAATTGATAAAAAAGACCAAAATAACCTCTACATACAGCGCCACCGACTAATTAATCTGTTTTATCATCTGAAGTCGGGCAATTTTACTGGCTGTATGATTCCATATTGTACTTAGTTTGGCTGCCCGACTTCAGATGATAAAACAGATTAATTAGTCGGTGGCGCTGTATGTAGAGGTTATTTTGGTCTTTTTTATCAATTCTTTTTGTAAATACTTACATTACGATACATAGAAAACACCCAAACAAGAAACAAAAAAATATTTTCAAGCATAAACACTTGCACCGAGTTGCACTTGACGGGAATCAAACTTGCAACCTTCTGCGTTGCGGTTGGGCCTTCGCCCACACGCTAGAGAAGTCGTAAAAATCTCCTACCTACACTACATTTTGACCCATACTGATAAGGATCTCCTTTATTCCTACCTTCTATCAAAATATCTTTATCACTGTACATACAAAGATCTTAATCATAACATTAACACAGTAGAGATAACCCAACATTAATTTCAGGTAAAGAACAATCATTTTTAGTTCAGTCTGAATCAGTAATTATGTAGGTACGAACAATATAATTGTAATAAATCGATTAGGAATTCCGGACGAAGGTCGAATCTTAAATAGGAACAGGAAATAAAGATGAAACTAAACCAGATCGTCTTTAAAATATATACGGTAGTTAGAGTATGTCGTAGATAGGTTTTCTTGAAAGCGAAAAATCCTGGGTATGTCAACCCGTATTCTGCAGTTAAAATGTGTCAAGCTTGCCTCAGCTAGCTCTGTTTAATTATATGCAGAATGCAGCTGCGCCCCGCGGTTTCACCCGCTTAAGTCACGTTCCCGTTCCCGCGAGAATATCGGGATAAAAAGTAGCCTGTGTTATTCCCGGTATCCAGCAACCTATATTCTAAGTTTCATCGCAATCGGTTCAGTAATTTTTACGAGCAGGCTACATACATACTTTTACCCTTATAATATTAGTAAAATTTTGAATCATTTATTATCGAAAAAACCTGAACAGGGCTGATAAAACATTTAAATTAATTTACAGGATTCGGGCCCTAGTCAATACGTTTTTTGTTTTAATAAGCAAGACGTCAAATCAAAAGATGCCAACACTCATCAGATAGTAAGAAACAGACGGTAGGAATATATGGTCTAAGTTGTAACAAGCTCATATATACAATAGTAAGTTTGAAATACCTCACGCTAGATGATAAAAGTTAGGTGGTCTAACGCTTATATCTTTTTTTCACTGAATATTAATCAGAATAAAAAGAATTGAGAGTAGTAATAATGAATTCATTCATTCATTCATTCAAATCTTACTAATATTATAAACGCGAAAGCTTGCATGTATGTATGTGAGGTTGTTACTCTTTCACGCAAAAACTACTGAACCGATTGCAATGAAACTTGGAATATAGGTAGCTGGATACCAGGAATAACACATAGGCTACTTTTTATCCCGATATTCCCGCGACTTACGCAAGTGAAACCGCGGGGCGCAGCCAGTCAGATATAAAGGAATTTATTATGAAGTTCAGAAATTGTGAAGCAGAATGTGGGTCGATGCAGTCAGGGGCGCGACGAAGGTTGCACTTTATTTACGAGTTCTTCATACATGCATACTTACGTAAAAATCTAGAGTAACCACAACTAACATGAAACGTTAATTAGAAGGAAAGAAACTCCAAAACTCTTAAATAAATGAATATACTTAGTTACTTAGTCTTGTAAAAACTTCGAAATATAAAGCCATTTTTTATCAAATTAAATTAATACAATACATATTTTATCAACGAAATCTCTTTCATCTACAAAATCGCCGAAGTATTTTAATTAAATCGGATTAAATTGGACGGAATGAGGTAATTTGGACTTTATTTATAGTGGATTAGGTCTGGGTTTAGGTTACGTCGGGTTTGGCAAATATTTACTAGGGGTGGGCGAATGAGCCTTGGTCGAGTCTAAGCCAATACCTACAAATCATATAGTTTCGACGTTTGCTTTGCCGAGCCTACGTTCGGGTGCCTTATTCTGTATGTTACTTGCGACTCAATAGAATCGTCTCAAAGTCCTTTTATTTTTGAAAACGAAAACTTAAAATGATTGGTAAGTAAGTTTGCAAGAAATAATTAACAATTCGAAGGCTCCTACCACAGTAGTGGTAGTGAAACTTTGCAAAATTAACTACAAATTGCAAAGATATTCAAGAACAAGTTTTTTTTTAAATTTATTTACCGGAATAAACAATAAAACTAGATTTACAATGTATTACTTAACATCAATAAACCATAGAGGTTTGAGCGGATGATAAATATTATAGTCTAGTCAGTCCATATCTAATAATGAAGGTAGGTTAATACAATTCGTTCGAATTATCATAAGTGATTCTTTCATGTTAGAACAAATTAAATGTATTATAGGGAAACGTGCTTTATCTAAGACTTATTAACACTGACCATCAAGTATGATACAGTGGGCAAACTTAGTCCTGTTTCCATAAGTATTAATCTTATTTTTCGGTTTTAAACTCGTTGCTTTTATTATAATAAGCCTTTTTCAACGCTCGACGTTTCGTGATTTTTCCAGACGTCTTCACGGATAGTTACAAATTATAAAAGTGACAGTTAAATGTCGCTTTTACAGCTGTTATTTTTTTCCTTCCGATGATTAACTCTTTGACTGCATACGTTGAAATCGCAAATCTTCGCAATTCGCATAATTAAAACCGAATAGTAACAAATCGATGAATCAAATTCGCAAACACATACATGTGATTTTAGCAGTCAACGGGACTTGCATCGGAATACAGAAACGGTACTGGAAATTTGAGAGGTACTTAAATACTCGATGTAGCTACTCAATGTAGCTTCTAAATTAAAAATAAGTGACATAATTTTTAAATTTCGAGACCTGTTTTATAATTTTTTAAAGTAATGCTTTCTAAAATTTCGCACCCAGCAGGACTTGAACCTGCATCTCTGGGAATCCGGCCCAGCGCCTTTACCATTTCGGCCATAGTTGCTCGTCTCGTCGAGTCGAAATGGTGGATTACATCGCATTTGTTTTTTACGCTTGATTAAAAAAAATGTCATTCAATTGTAAAAAACACTTTAAAATAAATTAAAAAGCTGCTTGATTGTTTGAGTAGAAGTCAAATTTTGAGTAGCATCTCTGTATTTGGCCTTGGGAGAGAAAATATATAGAATAGGGGTCGTGTCCTCCATTCGGCATGTAATTTTATAGGTGTCCGTGGGATACGTCTGTACGTCGTGCAACAACATTCGTTATTTATGTCGTACATACAGGAACTTACATCTTAGTTTCATATTGTACCGCCTACCGAACGAACCTTGTAAATATCGTATAGGAAAAGGCAAAAATGTTTCACCAATTTGAATGACTTGGTCTCTATTAACTTGTCTTATTTATTAGTTTTTTTTTGTACTAAAACACGATGTTCTACTGAGGAATTCTTACACATTACAAATATTAGTAAAAAGCAGGATACTTACCATGTTTAAATTTGTGATTTACGGAGCTCGATATTTCGCCAGTAACTTCAACTGGCTTGTTCACAAGACTTGTGGCGAAATAACGAGCTCCGTAAATAAAAAAATATAAACATGGTAAATACTCCGTTTATTTAATAATATTTTTTGTGAAAGCAACCATGCTTGTTAAAAATCGTATATTATCGCCTCGACATAGAAAAGGGTTACCCCATCTCTTCTTGTGGGCGACTATGGGTTCTGGGGAAGACTAACAAACTTTGAGTTGTCCCCGCACGGTGGCGGGTAAACTGCGTGGTCCCGAGGAGGGTTAATCAGGCAGGCCGTTGGCCGTAAAAATAGAACCAAATCTCAATCTCAAAGTAGGTTTGGTCAATGATGACTTAACCTATTGAGCCGACCTCAAAATTTTTTAGGTTTTAGCGGACCCTAGGTTTCCGAGGGATGCTACATAGAACATCGCGCTGATGAGAAGAAGTTATGGAGTGTTTTAATTCTGTCTGTATACTTTAAAACTTAATGTCATTGTTAAAGAAAAATTTAACCTAAATGCAATGGGTATAGGTTTCTTTAGATTCCTTCATAAATCCTCCATTCTAAAACTGTAACAAACATCAGTAGATCGTAAAAATTCGTACCACGGCGAGAATAGAACTCGCGACCTTCAGCGCCTCAGGCAGAGAGGTCGTCAAGTTATTATATTGTTTTCCATTCGTTTACGAGCAGGCTGCAAGTCTCTAAAATCATAGAAAAGGCGATAAACTCCGTAATTACACATAAAACTTGGTAACTTTTTACGATATAGAAATGTAATAATTTTACCCCGTATAGGTAGGTACGCGTAAAGTGTTCAATTTACTTCAGTTTGACATATTCTGGAGTTTCTTAATATTAATAAAATGTTAACTAGCTTTGCCCTCCGATTGAACTCTCTTGGGATTACCGCAAGATGTGGCCTTTTTAAGAACTCTATATTTTGTCTACCTTGTACTCGTAGGTTTCGTTACAATTAGTTTAGTATTTGCCAAAAGTAACAAAACAAAAATCAATGTTTTTCTTCGGTTTTCGCGATGTTGATATAAAATAAAAATATTTTTTTTACGTTTTAATCGGGTTGCTTTTCAACGCCCAGCGTTTCGAGGTCTTCAAGTGGGATCAAGTAGGATTCCTTTGTGGCTAAAGATATCGTAAAGAAGATATAAAAAAATGGAGGGTTCATTTAATACTAAGGAGAAATCCTAAAGAGGAGATAACGACGTTTAAAAAATAGATTTTTTTTGTTAGTACGTACTACGAAGGAATATGTGTTTTCATGATACAAGTATTATACTCGTGCATTAACCGCCATACGATGTCGATTTTGTGTCACCATTTATTAGCGTTAAATTAGTAAAAATATATAAATATGTCACTTTTATCTAGTACGAGTACGAAGATAAATTATTATTGTAAAGTACGTATTTGTTGAAATAATAATAAAAAGTAATATTGTTGGTCGAACACGATTTATTACTGTAGATTATTTGAAAGATTGTTTTACTGTAGGTAAGAACATGGCAAGGTGTCCATTTGGTATTTTGTTTGCTTTTTAGATCCTTTTTAACCAACTTTATAAAAAGAGGAGGTTTTCAATTCGATTATGGCTATTTTTTTTCCTAAACATTTAGATGTTTTCTTTCTGTGTACTCTCGAACAGCACTTTACTTTGATAATCCATTGCGTAAATATTAATGATCATTGATACGGTGCCAGTCTCCGGACCATTCCACTAAGCTAATTAAGTATCTAACAGTCTAATACAGAAAAGCCATTTAAAATTTGGGGGGTACTTAAATAATTGAGCAGGTTCTAAATTTAAAATTAGTATGGGAGTTATTGAATCTGAGAGCTGCTTACTTGTTTAAATAAAACTCAAATTTTAATAGCGCTTTCTGTATTCGGCCGTAAGTTAAAATGCAAAGTATGAAGGGACTATCTTTTTTCCACTATAATACAGACATTGTTTAGAAGTAATTAACACAACCCTCAAATATATTCGTACTAGGCGCCCCGCGGTTTCATTGGTGTAATTCCCGATCCCATGGAAATATCGGGATAAAAAGTAGCCTATGTTTTAATCCAGATCTCCCGCTTCTTTTTCTTCTTTTTGCGTGATTGAATCGCAAACAAAGAAACAAACAAACATCTAAACTTTCGCATTTATTTTTCGTAGATTTTCTTATATCTCAGTGTCCGCGCGCCTAAAGCGCTTTCGATTAGCATACCATTATAATTTTATCTGCTTACTAGCTGCGCCCCGGGTTTTCACCCGCGTACGTCCCGTTTCCGCGGGAATATCGGCATAAAACATAGCTATGTGTTATTCCCAGTATCCAACTACTTATATACCAAGTTTCATCGCAATCGGTTTAGTAGTTTTTGCGTGATTGAGTAACAAACATCCAAACACACACACTTTCACATTTATAATATTAGTAGGAACTAGGATAACTATGGCAGCGTCATTGGCATCTTAAAGTGAGATCGTACACGCGTTGGGCACAGTTGGGATTGAAGTAGGGAGTTAAATTCCTTAGGGTATGATGATCGATGCTCACGAATACTTACCGATGGTGGCTTACCACCACTTGTATTTGACAAAATAATTGAATTAAATCGTATATTAAAAGCAATTATATATTTGCACACAAATTCATGGCTGAATCAAAAGAACTATAAGTAACTTAATTATCTATCTAAAAATATATACTACAAAGATATAAAATCTAAATATATATAATATAAATAATTTAATTGACCATTGAGTCCAAAAGTGCCCATCACACTGGCGGCATTACCCATGAATTAAATACAATATTATACAGTTCTTACTTTTCAAAATTCCAGACGCAAATTCATTTCACCAAACGTCGAAATGGATCGACGACGTCCGCACCGAGCGCGGTTCCGACGTCATCATAATGTTGGTCGGCAACAAGACGGACTTGTCAGACAAGAGGCAGGTGTCCACTGAGGACGGGGACCGGAAGGCGAAGGAGCTCAACGTCATGTTTATAGAGACCAGTGCTAAGGCTGGATATAATGTTAAACAGGTAAGCTTCCTGGGGCCTTACCGGCTTACTTCCGAAATCCCACTACGCAAAGGAATAACATGAGCCCTTAGTATGAGTTTTGATAGTTTATCGTCTCGATGAAACTGGCAGTTTACTTCATACATTTTCCATCAGCGCCCCTGGCGGTAACTATTACGATCTAAACGTGAGATCCTATAATTGGCTTCCTGGTGATACACGTTAATTTATACTTCTGTAATAGCTGTTGGATTTCCTAAATAATAAATAAATAAAATAATGTATGGAAGTTAATTGGCAGTTTCATCGAGACGATAAACTATCAAAACTCATACTAGAAGGGCTGCACTGTGAAAACGACAGCGTTGTTTTGCATTCATTTGAAGCCGACACCGTCAAGTTTAACTGTCATTGAATGCGAGGTCTCTTGAGCTGCCGGTTTCATTGAAAGTTGAACTTGACGGCGTCGCCTTCAAATGCATACAAATGAACGCTATGGTTTAAACTGCGCAGGTAATTTCTTTGCGCAGTGGGATTTCGATGCCGATTGCGACGGTAGTTAGCCTGTAAGGCAGGGGTTTTAGGATGTTATATCATAATGAATGAATGAATGAATAAATTCTTTATTGTACACAACATATAAATTACAAGATAAATCGATAGAATAAGATTTATCTATTATAAAGAGATACAAATACAGCTTAAATTTAGGAAGCACAATGTGCGGCCTTATCGCTGTAATCATATCATTTTATAAAATAATGACCCGTCATGTCTTTTCGAAAAAGAAACGCTATACCCACCAGCATCCTGATGTACGTTCACGGATCAGTTCTTAACAGCTAGCAGGCTCCAACTTTCTTCATACCGAGTTTTATTGTAAACGGTTTAGCGGTTATTGCGCGAAGGAGCAACGTCAGTATGTGGTCCACGAAATCAGGACTTACGTGCGCACTGCTACTTAAGTATATTAATTTACTCAGACGATTTTTTGTTTAAAATATAATTTGTTAGGTAATTAGATATTATATGATTCTTAATTTATTTAAATGTGATTATTTCACATTATTAATTTTTATGACCTTTGTTTTTATTCTATTTTTAATACGAACGTCCGCGTCCATATCTTAGAAGCTCCTTTCACAAAATAGTAATAAAGCTTATGCAATTTTATTGGTAACTAGCTGCGCTCCGCGGTTTCACCTGCGTAAGTATTTATCAAAAAATTTAAAGTTCTGGCATAAGATCCTTCTCCTGATCATAACAAATACAACGCAAAAAGAATTATCGAAATCGGTCCAGCCGTTCATGCGTGATGCCGTGACCACGCAAAATAAGGATTCATTTTTATATAAAAGAAGATATTAATTAAAGATGACAGACTTCCGTATTTTAAAACAGGTAACTGATCGAAATTGAAGGCTGCGGGTTCGATTACCGCTGGGAACAAATATTTCTGCTGACCATTGATGTTTGTTCCTGGTTATGGGTGTTTTCTATTTATATTATGTATGTATTTCCAAAAAAAGTAATTTATGTAGTAGAACCGTTGTCTAGTACCCATAGTCAAGCCTAGTGCTTAGTTTGGGGCTAGATGGTGCTGTGTGTTGGTCACAGAATTTGATATTATTATAATAATATTTGTAATTTCAGTTATTCCGAAGAGTCGCAGCGGCGCTACCCGGCATGGACTCGGCGGAGAGCAAGCCTCCTGAAGACAGTATCCTTTTCAAATACATCACACTTCACTACACAGTACATAGAAATACTATACAATATCATAGCCCACAAGTTAATAATGCATTTTATAGAACCGTTATTTTTTTTTTAAACAACTAACTGCGCCCCGCGGTTTCACCCGCGTAAGTCCCGATCCCGAAGGAATATCGATATTTTTCTTTTATAAGAACTTTCTTCTGATGATAACAAACACAACTAAAAAAGAATTGACAAAATCGGTCCAGCCGTTCAGGCGTGGCGCCGTGACCAAGGAAAATAGGGATTCATTTTAATATATATATACTAGCTGCGCCCCGCGGTTTCACCCGCGTAAGATTTATCAAAATCGGTTCAGTATTTTTTACCACTCCCTACCGGCGTCGGATGTTGTTAGTTCGATACCACTGAGCGGTGCCCGTGCGTTGTGTTTTTGTAGATGTATTTTTTTCTTTAAAATATTTCTATGTGCGCGCAGTGAGTGCAGGCTTAGTAGGTAAGCATTTAAAATAAAAATAGTTTTTTTTTATATATTACAAAATGTGTTTATTTGAAATGCATTATTAAAGAATGCAGTTAATTATTTGGAACCAATTAATAAATTGTTTCTGCAATTAAAAATATATAAACAGTTACAAAGAACATAGGTAGGTAGTTACAGTTCAAAACAAAATACACATAACATAAATGATACAAGGAAAAATATTATTTAGTAACAAGATATTTACTATGTTTAAATTTGTTTTTTTTTTACGGAGCTCGATATTTCGCCAGTAATTTCAACTGGTCGAAATTACTGGCGAAATATCGAGCTCCGTAAAAACTAATTTAACACACGATTTTAAACTTAAATGGTTGTTATTACTACTAATATTAATATTAAATAAAAGGGGATTTTTCCGTGTTTTATTTTGTTTTTGATATAATTAATTTTAACTAGCTTGTTCCCGCTTGTCTCGTGAACAAGCCAGTTGAAATTACTGGCGAAATATCGAGCTCCGTGCAATACAAAAACATGGTAAATACCCAGTTAATTAATAATAGTTGTGGTGAAAACAACAATGTAAGTTTAAAATAATATACAAATTATACTGACATAATAATATTAACACGCTCGTTTAGTCCATAATGCACAGTTTGCCCACATATTGTTATAAGTACATATTTATACCTAATGCTATTGGTTTTTCGCGCTAGTCACTTCGTTTTATGGCTATTTATTGCCAGTTTTGTGATTACAAAATAATGCGTGTTTTTTATAATAATGTTTAGCTGCGAGATTTTTTTTGGTGTCTTTTTTAAGGTTGTGTACGTTAAAAGGTAAAAAATAACCCTTAAAAGATGGCGGGCGACTCTGTCTGTCTATCTGTCTGTTTTAATTACAGTGCCCCAACTGTTTCACCTACATAACGTATGTTCTCATGGGAAATATCGGGTTAAAATAGCTTTTAAATAATATTTGGCTTGGTATTAATTAGATCCATCAAATTATAACGACAACAGAAATACCACATCTGTGAAAAAATCAACTTTTCGTTCATAAGATCCAGCCAGGGCACAGAAAGACGGACAGTGGAGTCTAAATAGAATTAATAATGAATTTCGATAATCGCATAATTGGTCATAAATTCATAATGCATAATTGGTCATTTTGGGAATGGACATTTTGGTTAAGTAATCATTTTATTATGTGGTAATATCGGTATTAAAATGGAAATTTTGCGGCACACAATATCACTCAAGAATTGGTCATTTTGGGAACAAACATTTCGGTAATTGTTCATATCGATATTTGGTCATTTTCGCACGTAATTTAGACGTTTTGTTTTGGACAATTTTGGCACATATTTAGACAATATTATGTATAGATCTCGCAGCTCATAAGTTTTTACGTAACAAAAAAGAGATAATAACAGTGTCGTGTGAAGTGTTTGGTGGTGGTCGTCTAACACATGTGTTGTAAGTACATATACTAATATTTTGTATTGTCTGTCATTATGTCCCATATATGTTATTATATACATGGTAACATTGCTTTTTAACGCTTACCTATACATAAAGTACAGCTACGTATTCTACCACATAATATTCTAAAATATCTAAATTACTTTGCGCTTTTTTTTAGGTATGTCTTATTTTTCGAATGTATTTATACTTATATTTATTTATATTTAATGTATTTATACTAATATTTATTTATATTTAATGTATTTATAACAGACAAACATTTTTACACTACTTATCAACACTTTAATATAATTTTCTCTTATTTCTAAAGTATGGATTACGATAGGTAAAGCTTAAAATATAATATCGTCTGTTACGAGGAATAAATGCCATTTAAGCCGAAAGATAATTGTTCTAGAAGTCTAGGCGACCAATTTTTGTTCTAAAAGTTTTCGAAATTCGAAGTAGTTTTCGAAAATTTTGAAGTCTCAAGTTTACTTGGAAATCAGCTGTTTCTTAGAGTTGGAGGTCATTGATCTTAAGTTGTCCTTTCATTTAGTTTGGTTAAAAAATTTAATTGCTGTTGTTCGCCTAGACTTCTAAAACATCCCCCTTTCAGCTTAAACGAGTATCCTCGTTACACCTTGCCCGGTGACAGAGAGACCGACAGACGGACAGTGGAGCTTTAGTAACAGGGTTCAGTTTTATCCTTTGAGTGAGTTAGTCCTGAACCAGTGAGAAATTCAGGATTTCCTTCGTTTTCAGTTATATTTAAAAAAACGTACATAAGACTTCTAGAACAATCCGCTTTCGGCTTAAATTTCCGTCCTTCAAACATACTGGATTGCTTTCACTGTCGTAATCCTACTTAAAACTATCTCTTTATTTAAAAAACGATCAATAATGACTTAACAACTACTCTTTTTGTTGGTTGTAAAATAATTACACCCTTTATCTATCGATTTTTCAGTAAAGAGGTATACCGTATATGAAGTAGTAATTTAGCCAACTCGGTAGTTCATTTTACTTTCCTTAATATCGTGTGTGCAGTGCAAGAGGTGATCCTCCGTCAAGCGCCCGGAGACAACAAGGAGCCTGACGGCGGCTGCGCCTGCTAACTCAACCTCAACCTTATTACCACTGCAATACGACATTAATTACAGCAGACGATGTACTAGCATCTCGGTATCAGACCAAGTTATCTGTTCAGTTGGCTGCGGCGCTGCTGTCTATGCGATGTCTGAAAAGATGTGTAGTTCCAATTTTATCCGCTTTGCAGATAATTTGGTATTTTCAACGATGATGTCTTATTAATTAAACCAAGTTATCTGTTCAGTTGGCTGCGGCGTTGCCGTCTATGCATTATCTAAAAAGATGTGTAGTTCCAATTTTGTCCACCTTACCAGATAATTGGGTGCTCAATTGTCTACAACGAAGCGTTTTATTTGCTTCCACTGACTTTGAGTCTATCTATTTAAAATAACTAAGCGATTTCAAAACTAGATTTTCGGTCTTTCTATGCTGACTTATCTGTGGAGTTGACAAAGATCTCAATTTTGAAAAATAGATGACGTTTGACTTAATTATTTTGGATTCTACAAATAAGTTGGTTAGAGCAAATAAGCATTTTGGCGTCAATTAATGCTTGCTTAGAACTTAAGGTGATTTAAAGGTGTTATAGAAGTAGGTATAAGTTTTATAACCCAAACCGAAAAAAGCATCACCGCACGACGCCATATTGTTTTTGGTTCTTTACAAGCAACTTTTGTTAGCATTAAGGGACTTGATATAAAAAGCGCCTTAAGCGCGCGGCCATGGCGATATGAAAATAAAATAAATGGGGACATTTCGCATATTAAAATTATCGCAATATTCACTTCAACGTCACGTAAATACCAATGCAATCTATAATTTCAAATTTCCATGCATTTTTGAGTGTAAACATTTTCGGTTTTCGACAGTCTGGTTTTTTTTGAGTGGTTTATTTTGAGTGAAACATATTGTTTATATTAATAATTCTCAATATGTAATTTTATTTCGTGCAAATAAATGTCATTCATTCATGTATTGGTTAGAATTGTAATAATGTTTAGATAGCCGGAAAAAGAGGGGTGGTATAAGTTCGTGGTTACGAATGGATGAAGCGATTTTAATTTTCGTCTAATACGGAAGTCAGGGACATGGCCGCACCCCAGGTGCGCTTTCTATACCAAGTCCCTTGCTTGTTTCTTTAACATGTTAAAAGTTGTACAATCCGATCGATCGTGTAAACGCTTCTTAAAATTGCCATCTGAGTGGTTTAGGCGACATAATAATATTTCAACACTTGCTGATGTGCTTTTGTGTGTAAAGTGATATTAGATTAGTTCCCATAAGTAAAACTAAGGAAGTACGCTATCTCTCTGCATTTTTAGTAGTAATTGTTGTGCAATTTTTTCTATTCATAAATGAGATTTTACTTTTACACCTATAAGCAAAGTTTAATTTTGTCTTAAGTATTCGAGATTTTTCATAATAAAACACTTGTTCAATAATAATATTTATTATAATACCTATACTATTTTAAAGTATTAAAATAGACGAATTACATCTCAGTCAACCTTGAAGAAGCTAACTGTAAAGTTAGCGAAAGCTCGGTACTTTTATTAAATAATAATATTTATTAACCTATACTATTTTAAAGTATTAAAATAGACGAATTACATCTCAGTCAACCTTGAAAAAGCTAACTGTGAAGTTAGCGAAAGCTCGGTACTTTGTAATAATGCCGTTATTAAAAAAAGGGCGTGAGTAAAACCCAGTAAATATTGTGTTTTGTTATGAAAAGTTTTTTAAAGAAATCGACAGCTCGGGTAAATTATGTTCACTAGGATTCTGATGAATGTTCACTTTGATCCAAAGGTTCTTGGATAGAACTCATGTCTTCACTAGGGTTTAGACGCCTAGGACCCTAATGAATTTGTGTGTATACTATAGGGCAGGTTTTCACTCGTTGCACAATGTTGGAGCGGTGCAGAGAGTATTTCGCTCTCTCTCTTTTACTATCGACAAACGCTTTAGATAGGCAACATGTTCGTTGATTTTTCTAAACTTACTACGAAGCAGCGAGAGAAAAAATGTACTATAGGGTTCTTGAGAATGTATGTGTTCACTAGGATTTTGGTGGTTTTATATTATGTTCACTCGGATGTAGTGATCAGCACCCGTACTATCTATCCAGTGGAAGTCTGACAACAGTGGAAAATGAGAGGAATTATGCAGTACATTGTTGCTTTGAGGAAATCACCGGTAATAACCAAGTTACGTCAATGTAGCAATGTACTGCACAGTGCCTGTCAATTTCCACTGTTGTCCGACGTCCACTGGATAGATAATACGGTAGCAGCACCTGTATTATCTATCAAGTTGCTAACTCAGTTTCAAAGGTACCAATGGAGTTTTGGAGGAACGCGTTGAGGAGATGTGTTGCTAAATTTTCCTTTTTTGTGAAACCTAGTTCAAATGCGTGCAAATTGTTTAATTTCGGGGCATATTAATCAATTTAGTTTCGTGAAGGTGTACTAGTGTAATAAAAGTGAAAATGTGCAAAACATGGACTTTAGCGTTTGCCTTCAAAGCTCCATGAACAATCATTGTAAATGGCCGCCGTGTTTACAAATGATTCCCTAGACTTTAACTATGACGACTTGACTGTTTCGATGCAAATAACTTGCATATGTGAATAATACTTAACACTGGCTAATTTACAAAGGGCCATAATCGGTTCACAATCGATAAGAAACAAATAAAAAGGCACTAATGCAGTCCATTGCTGCAATCATATCACTGGTGATTACCACTTTGAGTCAAATCAAAGTACCTATCTAGCTTAGTTACCAACTAAATAGATACGATGGACATTGGACATACTCAAAAGTGTAGATCTACCGTAATTTACCCCCACTTGAATTGCGGAAGTTGACAATCAAAATCGGTTCAGTACACAAACTTTCACATCTACGCTAATTCAATAAAAATGTTTAGTATTTTTATATTTGTCGGGAATAATCTGCAACTATCCAACCGATTTTTATTATTTATTATTTTATATGTATGTTTGATGGTGCATTTTTTTTAATCTGGGTTTTAGTGTGACGTTATCCTTCAATGATCTAAAAATGATATCTATTTTATCTGTGAACACAAAAGCACTGCGAAATAAACCGATAATTAGTTAGGTATATGATACCAACTGAACTCTTATATTATCAAAATTTCAATTGTACAGTCGGTAATAGAAGTGGATATCCACCACGTACTGTGTTAAAAGAAATGACTCTAAAATCATGCTTAAGATATTGACTTAAAAACGGGGGGGCCTCAACATCCTTTTTTGTTCGATTTTTCTCGAAATCTGTTTTTTTGTTTGAATCTATCTTTGACTTTTTAAGCGAAAGAATCACCAATTGACCTGAATCTCACCAGCTGTGGTGTCATCTAATTAGCATCCACCGCTACTAGTGGCTAACTTGCAGTACATTGCTGCTTTGACATAATGTGGTTGTTACCGGTGATTACTTCAAAGCAGCGATGTAGAATACCAAAAATGTTTTTTGACAGTAAATAGCAACTAGTAGCGGTGGATGCTAATTAGATGATACCACAACTGATAGTAAGTGATGATTTCTTATTATAAGTCGTCGCTAAGTCGCCGCTATATCGATCAGCTAAAAAAATAAAATTAAAAACTCATCAAATAATTAAAAAAAGGACTTTTTTATTATCTGCGTTTTTTTAAAGTTGGCGGGTGTTCTTTATTTAAACGTTTTTTTTTTGAGCGGCGACAAAAGAACGACTAAAGAACGAGAAACGATTATGGTAGGGAGGTTAGTGCAGATTGTTGCACAATCATTTAGAAGATACGGAGACTGCCGTAGAACAAGGGACGCTTTGTCTTCCTTATTGGCAGTTTTAAAACTTTACGGTGAATATCCATTTGTTACCTCGACTGTACCTAATGACAATAAACACTAAATTAAAAAAAATATCAATTTGTTAAAATATCAGTAAGAACAAGCCAGTCAATTTCGAACCTTGCGTTAATAGTTTCAAAGCTGAATTTGCAAGTGATATCGAAGCTCACTCACTTCATTACGCGACTGCAGTTTACGCTGAGCGTAACTCTTGAAAATACTTATGAATATTTTAATGTAGGAGACCTAAGAGCTGCTGAAATGTATGTATATAGTTATTGGTCGCGGTAACAGATAATTGAAAACATCCGGTTTTGATATTTACTGTTAGTTAAAGACCCGTCAAGTGTGAGTAGAAGTCGCGGACCAAGGGTTTATTAGACAGCTAATTCGTCCCACTGCTGGGCAAGCGCCTCCTCCTAGAGGGGTTAGACAGTAAGACGAAACGGAATCCTGTTCGGGATTGGCAAATGTCTTAAGCTTTCAGATCGTGGCAAGTCCTATAGGAGTATGTTAACAAAGTTGATTTACTGCTTTTGCCTGTTTGTTTAATCAATTCCTTTGTTTGGTCTGTCTGCCAGCAATATAGCGCTAATTGAGCCGGTATATCAAAATATTTTAAAGTAATTTTATAAGGCGAAAGCTAAAATAAAAATAAAAATGACGACAGATTGCAACTCCATGAGAGCATTTGTTTGTAACGCGCTAATTCCGTATTTTTATTATTATGTACTTAGCAAGGCAAAATATTTATTTTGCCATGCCTACTCTACTTTAATGAGCGCAGCGCCTTTATGCTAGTTTTTAAATACAGTGATTACTAACTAAAATAATCCCTTTTTAAAGATATTTTGCAAACATTCTGTTACCGCGTCCTTTCTGTACATTAGTATTATTTATTCACTTAGTGCTATAAGGATTACTTATGATTTTTGCAACGTTAGTGAGATGTTTCACTGTTAGCTTGAATTTATTATTACAGATTTTTTACTGGCAATGTTTTAACTTTCATAGATAAACTAGATGGCGCTGAGTGCACATATTAGGTGTGTAAAAGTCACGTAAAAAGTTCTTAATACATATAAATTTATGCGAACTTTTTGTCTACTTCTACTTTCCTATTAAAAAAGTTTTAAACATTGCCAGTAAGATGCAGAAAATTAGCCATAATATTTACCAATCTATAAATTATGTTATATTACTTTAAAATTATGAATAATCATTCCAGCTTTGTTAATATTTTTCTAAATATAAAGAAGGATTAACTTAAAAGAGAATTTACACTTTTATAATCACTAATTCGGTTGAGCAATATTTTATTTTAATGTATTAGATTTAATGCTTATTTGTAATAAATTATTTTTAATGAATGTTGGTATTTTTTTTCAAACCGCTATTTTTCACTCTAATAAAAATATGTATGCTTAATGAATTGTCGCGCTATGCTGTCTTTTATGAAAAATCAATGTTGACAGAAAAAAAAACCAAAATATTTTGTAACCTCATCTCACGCATACGTGTATTTTACTATAAGTATGACGACTTAGTAGATCTACAAATGCAAATTATAACATATTTTTCCCGTACCATTATGTAAGTAGATAGAACCTTTTGAATTAAAAATAATGTAGACACCGGTTTTCCGGCATTCATCACGGCCTTCCGCAACTTGATAGCTTATAAAAAATACTCAAATTTACAACAATGACAAAGTCAAAATATTTTTACTTCTAAGATTGATACTCTAATAAAAATACTTTTGCATTATTAAATTTCTCTGCAGTATTGTATATTTTATGGCTATAGAACCAGCGGTTTTCACCTTATTTCCATGGGTTCAACAATATAGGTTGTTTATTTTTCTGCAAAAAAGACAAGGTTCGATTCCTGACAAGGGTAATACATTTTTTTTATCTAATAATGCCATTTTAGTTTCTGCCAAAATCGGGGACGCGACTCCTTTCAGCATTTTTCGGTATCTCTTATAGTTTAGGATATCCCCCTGAAAGCCACTGTTCAAGTTCACTCTGTTCAATCAGCCAGTATGGGTATACAAAGAGCTTCGGTGTCAATCCTGTCGGAAATTATATCTCCATCTCGCTCTGCGCGATTCAATAAGACAGTGACAGGCATGTCAAGTCGATCATCGGTTGGAGTCTTGACGGGAACTCGTTGAGGAGATGTGGTGCTAAATTTTCATTTTTGTGAAACCTAGTTCATATGCGTGCAAATTGTTTAATTTCGGGGGCATATTAATCAATTTAGTTTCGTGAAGGTGTACAAGTGGAATGAAAGTGAAAATCGGTGCATAACATTGACTTAGTGTTGTCTCCAAGGCTCCTTGAAGATTGTTTGTAAATGGCCGCCGTGTTTACAAATGATTCCCTAGACTTGACTTTAACTATGACGACTTGACTGTTTCGATGCAAATAACTTGCATAATATATTAAAATACATGACACTGGCTAATTTCCTAATGGCCATAATCGGTTCACAACCGATAAGAAATAGAATAGATCATCGGTTTCGGACCGAAGCTCTCTGGGACTTTTGTTCTTGACGCGTTAGTGGAACGTCGTCTTGAATTTTTATTTTTACAAAACCTAGTTTTATTGCGTGTAAATTGTTTAATTTCGGCGGCATGTTATCAATTTAGTTACGCGAAGTTCAACGAATTAAGTGAAAATAAAAATACCAGTGCCAAACACGAAATTAGCACTTTACAAACAAATGTTCCATGGGGTTGGAGAAAAGTCGTCGCCACTTTTTCTACAGCCTTCACGCATTAAAAATTATCTCAAACGATTACAGTATAATAGTGGTATGGTAGTTCACTATTAGTACGAGGAACTGGCTAAATTGTCCTATATTGCTGACAGAAAGCCATAACTAAGAAAATGAAATGAAGCTCTCTGAAGAAGCCTTTAGGACTTCGAATTTCATATCTGTGTAACCGAAAGTTTTCTTAACTCTTCGTCTAGCTGTGGACTTGCAGACCCAATCACCGATGGGCTCGGAGCAGGAAGGCAACGAGAGCGGCTGCGTGTGCTGAACCACCCCCTTTCACACCCCCCCCCCCCACACCTCGCTACGCACCGCTTAAGATTAAGTAGTCATACGATATTGGTCATTTTCTAATAGGACTCTCAATAAGGCTGATCTGAAGTGCCGCTTGACTATGTACCCTTCTACTTGAAATATATGCCTGAAGAGGAAAGGAAAGGTGATTCTTTTCGGCATTATGAAAATTAGATACCATTCGAAAATTAGATAGATATTCTTTCTTATGTATAATATGTATGTATGTATTTACAAAAATAAAAGTTTAACATGTAGCATATCCGTTGTCTAGTACCCTTAGTTCAAGCCTAGTGCTTACTCGCCTGATGGAAAGCGACAATGAGGTCTAAGATGTCGCACGTTTACCTAGGAGATAGCTGTTCACTCGTGACTTGAAGACCCCCAAGTTGTAGACATTCGGGAAGACATACGCAGAGAACTGATTCTATTCCCTCGCAGTACGAATAAAGAATGACGATGCGAAACGATTGGTTCGGGTGACGGGTGATTACCATGAACTGGTGCCGCTTTTTATAGAGAACAGCGTAGTTTACTTTCCCCTTTAGGTTACAGCAGCCCTAGACAACATGCTTATCGAAGAACGAAATCGCCAATCGACAGATTTTTTTGTATGAGATTGACATATTTTTCGCGAACTTTATGTCAATTTCACACAAAAAAAAATTTGAGGTTATGGTTCACTGAAAAAACAGCTGCTTTTGAAAATAAACGTTTTATTGTGTTTAATTGTAGTTTCGATTGTTGTCGACTAAACTAAATGAAAGGACAACATAAGGTCAATGACCTCGAACTCTGAGAAACAGCTGCTTTTCCTCTAATTTAAAATCTTCTTCTTTATCTTTGCCTCTTCCCACTTTAGGTGGGGATTTCGTTATTCGATAAGAATGTGGTCTAGGGCTGCAGTTCCACTAGTTAAGGCTAAAAATGGCGCTGGCCCAGTCCTGTTAGTAAATATACTGCATTGCAACTTTCATCGCATTTCATGCATTTTTAAAACGTCATCGTCGAACTCTTGGCTATTTTAAAACAATTATAGTTAAAACAGCCTGAATTTTTTTGTTTGTATTCTATTTAATTCTCTGGGGGTTATTCCTGTTGTAGAATTGTCCGAAATTTAATTTCAACATCATTGCTATTGCAAATAATAGACTCAAAATAAAACTATACCTCGGGGGACTGGACTGCAGCCGAAACCTTATTGACCCAAAAAGTATGGAAACTGTATTCTATGTATATGTATGTATTTACAAAAGAAAAATAAATGTAAGTAGTATATCCGTTGTCTAGTCACCGTAACACAAGCTTAGCAGCTTACCACGGGGCTAGATGGCGCTGTGTGTTCGTCACAGGATTTAATTTATTTATTTATTTTTATTCTCCAAAGAAAATTTGAAATTGCAATTGCAAATGTCACATTTTAAATTAGAGATGATAATATGACTAGAATATGATATACCATGGTATAGAAATGATGTTGAAATTAAATTTGGGATAATTCTATTACGTGAATAGCCCTATGACGGTAAAAGCAAAAGGTATTGGGTATTTGACTGTGGGAGTAAGGTTAAACGCTCAACCTGCCGTCAGTTTAGTCTATAAGTCTGAGCAACTGATTCAAGGTGATTTTCCACGATTTCATTATTCTGGATCATCAGTCCGTCAGATGCCCAATCGTTTCAAGCTAAGTTGATAAATAGAATGAGCGAAATATATTGAAGTTGTCGTTTCGCACAAACTCGTGCGAATTTACTACAAACTAGAAATCCATAGCCGACTTTTACCATAAGAAAAAAAAAATCATAAAATGCATATTACACAAACTGTGAAGCACTGCCTGTACAGTCTATCTGTAATTTTGAAACATATACACTGGTGTGAAATGTATTGCATTGCAATAACAATGTATCCGAATTTTCGCTACTTTAGGTAATTAATTCTAGAATAAAGAAAACTACCGTTATGTTAATTTCAGATATTTTCCACGTTGAAACTTATAAAACTCATTTAAATTTGTATTTTTTTTACATTCGATATTTTTTTTATATTCTGCTAACATGGAAGCATTACAAACTTCTTGGACTTTCCTGTTTTAAAATTAGAGACTATTTTTCTTTCACAGAAAACTGCCAGTCATTTCATCAAAAGTTGTAAAACCTTTTTAGTTGAGAATTTAAATGTACTTACTTACGTAAGTACATTTACTGATGGTGATGAAAACACAATCCGCCCCACCATGATCTCTTAGAAGTCGTCGCTAAGGCGCCGCTATATCGTTCACCTAAAAAACATATTTAAATAAAAGTTTTTTTTTAATTATCTGTGGTTCTTAAAGTAGGCGGTAGTATTTTTTATTTCAACTTTATTTTAATTTTTGAGCAGCAAAAGGTCGTTAAATGAACGAGAAACGACCTCAGCAGGGCGGAATATCTTTTTTAACTAGAGAAATATGTGTAGCCAGTCAGTTTAACAAAGAGGTTTGTTATATTATTAAGTTTTTTCGAGAAAATGATTAAAACGGCAGAGGAAAGGAATTTATTTTTCAAAATACTTTTTTTTAACTCTTATCTAATTACATTTTAACTAAACATTGCTAGGAAATATTACTAAACAATTTTTGACTTTTGTAATAGTCCCATTTGATCATTATAAAAATAAATAATAATGAACGTAAATAACATGACAACAATGTAAAAAGACCTTGAAGAAAACATCGCAAACCGATCGATGGCCAAAAAAAGACATTTTGGACATAAAATTTGTAAAACTAAAGTTATTTTAGGAACAGGAAATGCGGTATCAAAGAGGAGGGGGTACAAAGAAATTGTTTGTAAAGTTCACGTAAGTTGGTGATATAAAGGACGCGGACAAAGTTTACTTTTACACTATTTTAATTTACGAAATTCAAGACAACATCACATAGAAACGGTTGCCTTAGCTGCTTTCTATATTCGTAAAAAGACTAACGACTGCTATTATCAGATAGCATTCGACAGCTATCAGAGATAGCAGTCGTTAGATCAGTTAGAGGCTTTAGGACCTGGGGCCTAATTCTGTAAGAAAAATCCAATAGAATCCACACGACATCCATACGGTTCTCGAGAAGGTTCAAAGTTTAAAAATAGTATCGACATAGCTTCTTTATATACACAGGTTTCAACCCAAGTCTCCACATAGTTTTAGGCTGAAATCTTTAGTCCGTACTTTGACTTTGCTAAGCAAAAACTTTGACTTCAGACAATTTTTGGAATTTATAAAGCGATCTTCGCAACTATCCAAAGTTCTTGCTTAGTAAAGTCGAAGTTTTTCAAATTTATAATGTAAACCAATCAAAAATAATGACCTAAACTTTGCTTCTCTGTTAGTACTATGAAGTTATTTTATTTTTATATTACAAAAATAATTTCGACTATAGATTCCAATTCTAAGTTTATGAAGTAAAGTCAAAGTACGCACTATAGATTTCAGCATTAGAGAAGTTGCCTGGAATCTAAAGAGGATACACGCGTTTTTTTTACAGAATTAATCCCCTGAAAACAAGGTACTTAAGCTACTTCACGAAAAGATAAATAAATAGTGTAAAAGGGAATGTGTAATGCCAAAAAAGACGCGTGATATACCTAATATATTTAATTGTAATTTCAACGCGCTTTTTTTTGAAAGGCCATTTCCCGTGTGGTGTTGCCCTTATATTAAACTAAATGATGATAAATAAGTATAAGTATTTTCGAATTTATTTATTACCTAATTATTACTTTTTTATATTTAAATAGGTATTTATAAACAGGTTTTCTAAATACTTAACTACATGCAAACTTTGATCTCATTATCTAAAGTTTAAACATAATTCAATAGTAAATAATAATAATAATAATAGTAGTTAACAGTGATTGTTTTTTAATAATGGGCTAAAATACGAGTGTGTGTTTATGAAACCGAAGTCGAATTTCATAATAATAACACACAAGTGTCTTAATGCCAGTTATAACCAGTTACATATATAGTTACACTGTTTTATCTACACAAATGTTATGAATTGCAAAACGCAAAAACTGCACCAAGACAAAGTTAGTCGAAAAATTGCGGTACATTTTGGTATCGCCTTATTCTTATGGTTTTAGAAATGAAATATCTCATGCAAGCGTATAATCTTACAAATTATAAACGCGAAAGTTTGTATGTATGTATGTGACTTTGTTAATCTTTTACGCAAAAACGAATGAACCGATTGCGATAAAACTTAGAATATACGTAGTTGGAGACCTGGAATAACACATTATGCTACTTTTTACGCGGGTGAAACCGCGGGGCGCAACTTGTAATAACATAACATCGAATTCAGTCCAAAATTATCACAGGTTAAATAAAAATATTTGTAACAAAACAGTTTGCTATTTTTTAAAAGATCATAGAAAGTTTATAACATTAGTGTAGATAAAAATACCCATATTTGTTTATAAAATAATGCAGATTAGTAAAAAACTGCTATTAAATACGTATTTTTAGTTTCTTAATTGTCTCCTCTTTTGTACATTTTAAAATATGTTAAAAATACATTATTATTTATTATTTTTCTTTAGCAAACCACTATCAATATGACTACATTAAATAATCAAGCAAGAGAGTGAACGAATGCCTTATTTGTAAGTTTATAAATCATAATTATGTTAAACATTGTTTGTTATTATTATTAAGTAATAACTATTTAATAATAAAATAACTGAAAATTAACATGCATCTAATATTTTACTGACGAATTTTAGCTTTGGCTAATGCGACACAATCAATTTTGTACTTTTTAATGTTCATATCGCATGTGGTGTTGCTTTATAGCAGTTTAGAAAACGATTGTTTTATATAAAAATAAAAGGAAAATTGAATTAGCATCGTGTCCGAAAGGTGTTTCATTTGTCAGATTTTTTCAAATTTAAAATAATAATCCCCTGTTATACAAGGTGTAACGGGTATGCATGTTTCACTGGCAAAACAGCTGCTTTTGAAAATAAAGGTAATTGAAGTTTTAATTGTAGTAGACCAAACTAAATGAAATGACAACATAAGGTCAATGACCTCGAACTCTGAGAAACAGCTGATTTTTAAGTAAACTATACACTTAAAATTTGCGAAAAGTACTTCGAATTTACAAAAGTCGTAGAACAAAAGTTGTTCGCCTAGACGCCTAGAACAACCCTCTTTAGGCTTAAAAAGGCATACCTACCCGTTACACCTTATATAAGCCTACCTCTATTACGGGAGGTCGGCTGATGTCGGTCGCTCCCGTAAAATTCGTAACTTGTCAAATCAGTACGAAAATAAGCGAACCCCTTGCTTCCTAGAGGGATGTAACCTGAATCATCGCTCGGATGATGATGATGATATATCTATCTGCTATACTAACCTATATAGGCGTATATGCGTAGGCCTATATGCGTACCTATATAGGATTTATCTACATTACGCTGTATGTGGTCAAAACTTTTATATAACTACCTCATGAAATCACTGACCACTACGATAAAATACTTGATAGCAGTTGGGGAGTTCCCTGTAACATTCTCCCATAACAGTGCCAATAGGTAGTGGTTAAATTTGATAACAAAACCACTAATAGATTGCCTTTAAAGGAGTATAAAAGCGGGAGAATTACATGAATGACACAGTTCGTTTTGTTTGGGTTTGGAGAAGCCATAAATGTAAGTTAATTTAAACACCATACAATCAATAACATCGATATAAAATATGAAATAAATAAATTCTGTAAAAACACATGTATGTGGTATGCACCTGGCTGGAGACCTGAATTAATACATAGGATACTTTTTATCTCAATTTTACCGCGGGATTGGGACATACGCTTGTGAAATAGCGGGGGCGCTGCTGGTTGTGCATCCCTTGATGGAGTACCAATCCCTTGTAAATATCGGAATTAAACGTAGCCCATGATATTTCCAAATGCAATGTATCTTCATATTAAATTTCATCAAAATCGGTTCAGTGGTTTCGGAGATACAGCCAGTGACATACATACATGTTACCAACGTCGTTACAATATTACCCCCTTACTTATAAACACTGGTTAACAGCTGCATAACTATGTATCGTTTATCTTTTACTGTGACATGAAGTATCAAAGTTGACAGACAGAGACAAATTTTACATAACTTGGTCATCTGTTAATCAATCGTTTATAAGTAAGGGGGTTAGTATAGAAGTATACAAAGGAAAATCTTTTAAACTGTAACTTAATGTTTTAGAAAAATGTCTGACGGGCATGCTGTGCAAGTTGTGGTACTAGAAGACCACACATACAGGCTCGATTCTACAGAGTTGAAGAAGATTCTAGAACGAGATGACGTGAGGGACCTGCCGGTAGCGGTAGTTAGCGTGGTCGGTGCCTATCGGGGCGGGAAGTCGTTCCTACTCAACTTCATGTTGAGATATCTATCAGCTCCAGTATGTATTAAACTATTACAGCTCCGCGGTAAAACCCGATCCTGAAAAAATATCAGGATAAAAGGTTGCCTATATGTTTTTTAGATATCTAGTTTTCTACATACTGATTTTCATCGCAATCGGTTCAGTGGTTTTTGCGCGAAGGAACAATAAACACACTGGACAATACCCAAACTTCTTCAATTAGTTGGAATATTTTTTAGAAAACACGTTTCCCTCTAAATCTCTAACTTGACTAACTTCTTATTGAGGAAGGTCTTGCTCTATAGTTTGACAAATTGCTATATAGCTAATAATAGCTGTAATAGCCCAAGGGCCCATGTCGGCCAAACCTTCGTTATTTTATAAAAACCGATTTTTTTTCTGTACATGTCTTACCGGGTATAATCGCGTTTTATTCATGATTTTAAACGAACGCTCGGCTAAGTCGTTGAAGCTCTGGACCCTTATTTTTGAATCGCTCGTTGAACTTCAGGCGATTTAAATAATTCGATATCTGCTGATCATCGTTTGATGCCGGAACTCCTGCCCCGAGTGGTTGATATCACTCGTTGTGGACGTGCGATTCACGTCCAAAAGAAAAATTATAGAAATTGAACGAAAATCAGTAGAAATCGAGGTATTAAAATCGCTTGAAATGCCTCATTTGGTTCAATAATAGAGCCCCAGTTCGTTTAAAAATAAAGTGTTTCGTCATCCATTGTCAGACACTTATGATAGTTGATAGATAACTTATAATTGTATTTTCATTATAGTTTAAAGTCTACTAATAAAATACAGAAAATTTTACAGCTTTTTTAAAATAACGAAGATCTAGCCGACGTGGGCTCTTGCTCTAATAGCTTTCTTAAGAGAAGTTTCTCTATTCAGCTGTATTTTGTTTCAGCAATCGTCCCGCGACGATGGCACTTGGTTAGGTGGTGATGAGGTGCCGCTACGTGGGTTTAGTTGGCGTGGCGGCTCCAATCGGAATACCACCGGGATACTCTTGTGGTCGGAGCCGATGATCTGTACTACCAACACTGGAGAGAAGGTATGTTTGGTGATGATGGTACGTGGTTAGGCGGTGATGAGGAATCGCTGCAAGGTTTCATAGTGCGGCGGCCCTAAACGGAATACCACCGGGATACTTTTGTGGTCTAAGACGATGATCTGTACTACCACCACTGGAGAGAAGGTATGTTTGGTGATGATGGTAGTTGGTTAGGCGATGATGAGGAATAGCTGCGAGGTTTCATAGTGCGGCGGCCCCAAACGGAATACTACTCTTGAGGTCGGAGCCGACGATTCGCACTACTTCCATTTGAAAGAAGATATATTTGGTAATGATGGTACTTAGTTCGGTGGTGATGATGGTATATTTTTTGAAGATAGAACTTCGTTAGGTGGTGATGAGACGCTGCTGCGAAAGACAAAGTATATCTACTTAGGTATGTGACTTGTCAATCATATTACTAAGGATACAGTTATATCATATATTTATAGACAAGACATATGCCTACCTTCCAGATAGCAGTTCTCCTAATGGACACGCAAGGCACGTTCGACGCAACAAGTTCGGTTCGCGACTGCTCTACGATATTTGCGCTCTCAACGCTCATGTCTTCCGTCCAGATCTACAACATATCGCAGAACATCAAGGAAGACGATTTACAGTTCTTACAGGTACTGCTGTGGTATCATCTAATTAGTATCCACCGCTAGTAGTTGCTAAGTTGCAGTACATTGCTGCTTTGACGTAACGTGGTTGTTACTGGTAATCACTTTAAAGCAGCAATGTAGAATACGAAATATGTTTTTTGACAGTAAATACCAACTAGTAACGGTGGATGCTAATTAGATGCTACCACAGCAGATTGGATCATGTTTAAATTTAAGAGCTTAGTCTTACAGGTGTAAACTTAAGTATTTATGTATTACTCTTTCAACCCATTTCCTTTATCTGGCGCATTGGCATTTCTGTTCTAAGTTTTTCTTTTATGATGCCTCACAAGGTGTCCAATATTTTTTCCTCTCAGGTACTTTATAAAGTTTTTAACATCATCATGGTAGATGCCTCGATTTTCATTCCGAAGGTCATGGACATCTCAGCCGACCGCGTAAGTTTTAATGTCATTTTCTTCAAGAAAAATGTATGTAGGTACGCTATTCATATTGCTCCTAAGGTAAAGGAAAATCTTTGAGAGAAAACCCATGGCTTAAAGTCTTAAAGCAAAAAAGCCCAGTTATGGAAACGCACCGCAATAACTGAAAGACAAACTTTTTTTTTCCAGCTGTTTACAAATTATGGAAAACTGGTGACCGAAGACAACGGGAAGGCGTTCCAAGTCCTAGAGTTCCTGATCAGGGATTGGCCCTTCCCGTGGGAATACGAGTACGGAGCGGACGGTGGAAAGCTGTATATTGAACAGAAACTTAAAGTAAGTTTTCAAAGAAATATTGGGGTCCAAATTTTGCATGTGGAATAACTATTAGGATGCGTTTTTGGAAACTGTACTGTACTTAAAAATATTTATTCTTTAGTGTACACTTGAAAAACTTAACATAAAATAACTTATAAGGTACATATTGCCACCTTCTCTTGAAGACATCCAGAGAAGCACTATCACGCACGGAAAGCCCATCAGCCCATCAACCGTGGTGAATGATTTGTCTCAAAGAACTAAACACTAAAGAACTAAAGATCACTAAAGAATAAACTACTATTAAGTATAGTACTTACGTACATTAATAAAATAAACTTTTTGATGATTTTTCCTGATTTCAAATATATAAATAACTAATTTTGGCCAAAATGTCCTTTACGACAATTGAAATTTCGCGTATCGATATTATATTAATTAATTAATTAAATATTGGAGGTATGTAGGTTTATAAAATCTATATGGTGAGAAAATATGTAAATAAAATCATTATGTTTATTTAGTGGTCCACCTAAGTCCTGGAACCAGCTCGGGGGGTGTAGATATCAGTGCAATCTAGTCTTAGTGTGCAACGTTATGGAATATTGATTGAAACATCTACAGGCGGGGGTTAACCTGACCGTTAACACGGCGATACAGGCCGTGGCGAGGCCTCGCCACGCTATATGAAAAAACGACTATCAATGTCAAATGTTTCACATCTGTCAGGCGTCCCGTGATTTTATATGTTGAACCGTTTTGTAGACGTTCTTTGTGTTAGAAGAGTATAACGTGCTGACAGTGGAATTGGTTGCAATTGTGGTCGAAGCAAAATCAAACAATCTTTTGATCTAACAACTTGCTCCAAATTTATTCTTCGATAATGGTACACTCTATAATTATACAAGGTGTAACGGGTAAGTTCTTTTAATCCGAAAGGGGGTTGCTCTAGACGTCTAAGCGAACAACTTTTGTTCTACGACTTTTGGAAATTCGAAGTACTTTTCGAAAAATTTAGGTGTAAAGTTTAGTTGAAAATCAGCTGTTTCTGAGAGTTCGGGGTCATTGACCTTATGTTGTCCTTTTATTTAGTTGGATGGTTTACAATCAAAACTTCAATTAACTGTTTTTTCAGTGAAACATAATCACAAAATTTTCAAAAAAAAAGTTTGAATTTTCAAAAGTTGTAGAACAAAAGTTGTTCGCCTAGGCGTCTAGAACAACCCCCTTTCGGATTAAAAGGACTTACTCGTTACAAATTGTATACTTGGTCGATGAAATACGATATCTTAATTTATGAGAACAATATAACAATGGTTTCAATGGAGGTGTTTTGCGGTAAGTAACACCGGCGTAAGAGAGAGAAGAAAGATACAGCACTTAAAATATGAATAAACACAATGTTGCCTGCATAGAATACCCAATTATCACAGATTATAGAATCGCATTACGCCCTGTGTCCACGCACTCTTGAAGAATATTATTGACCGAACGAGCGAAGCGAGTGAGGTCTAGTCTAGACGGGCTTGGCGCTTGTGTGTTTGTTCGACGATAACTTGAGTATCGTAGCTCCGATCTTCATGAATTTTGGTATGCACGTAGTCTATAAGAAAAAGAAGAAACGAATCAGGTCGGTCAGGTCGGAATTTATGAATTCGAAGATGACCTAGATCGGTAGGGGGGTTGGGGAGATAGGGGGTCGTGAGGTCTCAGTTCGGGGTGAACTAATAGTATTTACAACACTTTGTAAAATCTGCCTTTGTTTTGCAGAAAAAATGTATTCGTTCCATCTTTCATCTCAAAAGTACTGATTCATTGCGATTCATCTTCAAAAACTACAACATTCTTACTCTCTTTAGCATATATATCCTTGAACTTTGTGTATTTGTCAAAATCAACCACAGCTACTTTTTTGCCAATAACCGTAGTTTAAGAAGTAAATATAAATTTAATATCAGCATGCCGCAGGCAAACAATGCACTATTTCATAAGAGTGCCTACTTTACTGCAATAAAAGTGTTTAATGCGTTACCTACTGAATTAAAAATTTTAGAAAATGTAAACATATTTAAATCTCATTTAAAAAAATGGCTAATAGCAAATAGCTTTTATTCTCTTAAAGAGTACTACGAAGAAACAGACACGATTATTCATTAAGTAATAAATTGTATCAGCTTTTAAAATTACTATAGATTATTGAACCTAATTTTAATTATTGTATGCCTGTAGTGGGTAAGTGATTGTATCCAAAATATGCATGTTAATTTAAGATCATTATGTACATCACTTAAACAATAAAAATTCTTGATTCTTGATTCTTTGTTGTTCCCAGGTGGAAGCCAACCAGCCTGCAGAACTTCAAGAATTGCGACAGCACATCAGGTCATGTTTTGAGAAGATCACATGTTTCCTGATGCCACATCCGGGGCTGCTCGTGCTCTCGCCTACGTTTCAAGGGAAACTTAATGGTATCCATATCTTCTATCTCCTATACTTCTTCTATACTTATAATAAAGGAAGAGAGGATAAAAAGTCTGTACTTCGAAGTAAATAAAAAAAACGTTGTCTAGGGGACTTAGGAAAAGTAGTAGAATAATCTATACTTATATAAAGGAAAAGGACAAAAAAAGTCTGTACTTCAAAGTAAATTAAAAAAAAAGTATCTAGGGGACTTAGACAAAGTAGTACTTACGTACAAAGTAGTAAAGTAGACTTAGACTGTTTCTCTGTTTGTTCCTCATACAATTGAAAACTACTAATCCGATTGAAATCTAGTTTTCAATATTGGATAGTTCTATTTTTAAGGATCTTAACATCGAAATCCAATTAGTAGAACCCGAGTAAATAAAGAAAAAGTCGGCTATGCAATATTTCTACGCAGACGAAATCGCGGGTAACAGCTAGTTTAGGATAAAATGTAAAATTTACAATAAGTTTGTTATATTTTTGCCGCCAAAAAACCGTCGGTGCCAAAGCGACTAATACTAGCATTTCTAAATTGACCACGCCCGCCGTATGTAAATGGCGGAATAATACAAATTGCCTGTGAAATAAGGGAAGTTTTTTTTTACTTTTTCTTTCTTCTTTCTTTTCCTTTTTCTTCAAAAGGGAACCATAATTTAAGTTTTCATTTAAAGTATTTTAATCATTCTCCGTCTCAGAATATTTGCGAAAATATTTCTGAGGTTTTAAAGCAGTTGATTTTTTGTAGAAATCGATAAAGACTTCAAAACGTATCTGAAACAACTAGCGACATCTCTGTTTGCCCGCGACAAACTCTGCGTGAAACAAGTCCACGGGACTGCGGTGAAGGCGAGCGAATTGTGCGTTTACTTCACCACTTACATGGAGATATTCAATAGTAATCAGCTTCCTACGCCTACCACTATTTTGAAGGTAACACCACATATTAAGGCTGAAATCTATATTCCGTACTTTGACTTTGTTAAAAAAACTTCTTAAGATAACTTATGATATTTATAAAGTGATCTTCGCAACTATCCAAAGTTTTTGCTTAGTAAAGTCGAAGTTTTTCAAATTTAGAATGTAAGCCAATCAAAAATGATGACCTAAACTTTGCTTTTCTGTTATGATTTTGAAGTTTTTTAATTTATTCGTATACTAGTTGCGCCCCGCGGTTTCACCCGCGTAACTCCCGTCGGGATAAAAAGTCCTATGTCCTTCTCCTGGTTCTAAGCTAACTCCCCACCAATTTTCAGACAAATCGATTTAGCCTTTTTGAGTTATAAATGGTGTAACTAACACGACTTTCTTTTATATAGATAGATATATATAGAATTACAAGAAGAATTTCGACTATAAATTCCAATTTAAAGTTTATACTTAGTTTTTGCTAAGCTCAGTCTGAGCAAAGTACTCACTATAGGACATCCTCAGGCACGTTGGAGCGACGATTTGCGCAAGACGGCTGGCACAAACTGGATGCGAGAAGCCGAAAATAGATCTAGGTGGCGTGCAATTGGAGAGGCCTATGTCCAGCAGTGGACTGCAACGGGCTGATGATGATGATGATGATTGATGACACACTATAGTGATAAATTATGTGAAAAATCTACCTGAAACAACTAGCGACATTTCTGTATGTATATTGAGGATAATCTCCGAAACTACTGAACCGATTTTAAAAATTCTTTCTCCAATAGAAAGCTACATTATCGAGGAGTGACATAGGCTGCTTTTCATCCCGATATTCCCACGGGATCGGGACTTACGCGGGTGAAACGCGACGCAGCCAGTATTATCTAAACTGAGTGACATTTCCCCAGGCCACAAGCGAAGCTACTCTGCAACTAGCGGTGACCAACGCTCGGAAACTGTACGATAGGACCATGGAATCTGCATGCGGGTCAAACAGCGTTAGCATGACCGCCGACGTGCTACGTTCCGAACACACTCGCTCGGCAGATACCGCGCGGAAATACTTCTTGGATAAGAAAAAAATGGCGTCGGAAGATATTGTGGAGAAATTTTTTACCCAACTAAATAAGGTAATAGACGAGTTTACCATTTAATTCGTACATCAAGTGCAATAAGCACTTGGCTTGTACTATGGGTACTAGACAACGGATATAGGTAGGTAATACATATCATATTACTTTTTCTTGTAAATACATACAGATAGCTATATAAATATGTACATATAACTATTAACAAGTGTTAGATACACCATTTCTAACCATTAAAACATTTATAACTCAAGAACGGCTGAACCGATTTCGCTGAAAATTGGTGGGGAGGTAGTTTAGAACCGAGACCTAAAATGAATATTTATATTACGGGAACGCAACTTTCGACATTATATCTACGTAATTATATGAATAACCAGTAAATAAAGACCCTTTAATTGTATGCGCGCTCATTCGACCTAGAGACCTACTTACACTGTTTACTAAGTGAGGTACGGAATCGACCAATGCACTAAAGCTTATTACTTTCTCCAGGACTTAGAACATCGTCTCGGAGATTACCTCGCGATGAACACGAGCAAGATGTACCTCGCGATGAACGAGGCTAAGGAATCGTATGACCAGTACATCAACACTATACGGAATGGTCGGCCTTTCTGCGTTCATCCACTTGATGTTACAAGGTACATATTAGTTCCACTTTAGACTAGCTGCGACCTTGTCTGCGTAGAAATAGTGCCTAGCTGACTTTTTCGTTAATTACTCGGGTTCTACTAATTGGATTATGATGTCAAGTATACCACGACGTTCCTCGAAAATAGAACTATTCAATATTGAAAACCAGATTTCAATCGGATTAGTAGTTTTTAATTGTATAAGGAACAAACAGAGAAACAGACAGACAGACATGAATTAAAAAAATATAATTTTGTTCTACTACTTATCCTAAGACAACTTTTTTTAATTTACTTCCAAGTACAGACTTTTTGTCCTCTCTTCCTTTATTATAAGTATAGATAGAAAGACACCCAGACCAGATACAAATAAGTATTTATTTTTTAGTTGAGCGGTGTTGGTCTAGTAGTAGATATCCCGACTTTCATTCCGAAGGTCGTGGTTTCAAATCCCGGCCGCGCACTAATGTGTTTTTCTTTAAGAAAAAAATTATGTGCGCTATTAACATCGCTCTTACGATGAAGGAAAACATCGTGAGAAAACCCACGGCTTAAATCACGCACAAAGGCCCAATAGTAGGGCTAATTGCGGAAACACACAAGTTAAAACTTGTTGTTGTTTTAGTTAAGTGTTTGTTTTTGTATTTGTTTGTTTGTTTAAATTGTCGTTTGGTTTTTTGTAATATACATAAAGTATTAAAAAAAAAAAAAAAACTTTATCTTTTTATGTATATATTTTCAAGCATAAATATTTGCATCCGACTGGAATCGAATCCGAAGCCTTCTACGTTGCAGTCAGGCGTTAGGTAATTGAAGGTCTCCGTCACGGTATCTACATTGTTCTAGACTCCACAATTACGCTGTCACGGCGGCCATGAAAACCTTCGACCAGCATCGGAGACGAAGTGACGTGGACAATGAACGGCAGACATTTTTAGAAGTAAGCAAAGCTCTTTCATTCAGATTCAGATTTATTTATCGCTTTCATGAGTTTACAGTTATTATTTTTAGATTTCTAAGTACATACATGATGCCCGGTGGGCTTAGCAACACAATATTATCATGTTAGTAACTATCCAATCCACACATTGACACACCAACTCATACACAAATTGACATTAAAATCATCATTAACCATGAACCATTTATAGATTTTAATCTCAATTTGTGTATTGTCAAATTGAGTTGGTGTGTCAATGAGTGGATGATTAATATTATTTAAAATCGTCAATAACTTAAAGATATGTAACAGAAAAAACAAAAAATAATAAATGTCATGAAATAATGGTTAATGTCAGGAATTTCTAAAAAACTGTACCTAGTTTTAAAATACTGTTTACTCTACTTGTGGAGGGCTTCCGGAAGCCCCGTTAACTAATTTCATCCATGCGGTGTTCTCGATTGCATACCTCTCAGGAACATGTAAGTTTAAGCACAGTAGGTAAGTTTTATTGTCCACACCTATTGTGGAAAGATTTGGCAATGATTACGACCGCTTGCATGTATAAATGACATTTATTTTCAGATAAAACTTCATAATTTCATATGGCATATAATAGGCCAAATATAGAGTCAAAATCTTATCTTATCTTACTAATATTATAAACGTGAAAGTTTGTATGTAAAGTATGTGAGTTTGTTACTCTTTCACGCAAAAACTACTGAATCGATTGCGATGAAACTTGGAATATAGATAGCTGGAGACCTGGAATAACACATAGGCTACTTTTTATCCCGATATTATCGCGGGAACGGGACTTACGCGGGTGAACCCGCGGGGCGCAGCTAGTATATATATATTTTACCACTATTATCTGAACTGTACACCGATATTTATGGAATAAATAATTGAATTGAATTGCCTGACATTAAGCCTCTTGGAACCAAGCAGTTTACCCGCCATCACGCGAGGGAATTCCAAACTCGCCTAAATTCCTTAGTAGCTATTTTCCACTCCCACGAAAAGAAATAGGGTAAAGTGAGCTTTCAGCAGTCCTAGCAGATTGTCGGCTTTTTAGGCTTATTTGTTGCAGTCGTATAAGCAGGCGGCTTAACGCCTAGTAACTTGCATTCTGACAAGATACGGCGGTAGGCGCCAAGCGCTTAGTGCGGGCGGTCGCGAACTTTCTAGGCCGTTCGTTCTAGTTAGATGACTCGGTAGCCTCTAGGCGCTAAGCTAGACTCCTGCCAATGCAGCCGTAGCCTTAGTTGATCGAAATTCACGTACAATGGCCCAATTATAATTCTAAGTACGAAAAACGCCCAAAAATACTAAACTAAACGTCCTATTCGCACCGAAAGCGGTTACTTAATGAAAATGTAAAGCTGTTGTTTATTTATATTTTATGGTCAGGTAATTAATGCTGTCTCTTTTTAATTAAGTACCTATTGCCAAAGCTGGTTCACCTATCTTCTAATTTCCTCAGAGCTTCGAAGACAAACTGCTCTACCTAGAGACGAGCAACGATCAAAACAACAAGCTGGCCATAAACGAGATCCGCAGCTGGTATTGGGAGCACATGTATGCCCTGATTAACAAATGGCCGCCGATGTCGCGTCTAAATCTCCATAATTTACAAGAAGAGGCGCTTGAAACTAGCTTCGAGAAGTTAAAAGAAGCCAGACTGATGGAAAATTCGAAGCCTGATGTGTATAGCGAAAGATTGAAAGAGGTAAGTTTGTTTATTAAAAAAAACTGCTTTGTAAATTCGAATGGTTCCTTTTACGGTGATTCTTAGAACGTCGAAGTTTTACTACGGTGAGCATTGTTTCATCGATGAAGCTTTAACGTCGCGTCTTTTAACATCGACATCGGTTTTATAGTGACTTCCTTCCAAGCAGAACATATCGAAGCCGCATTCCGTAGCAATCGAATGCCGCAATTTTCTTGAAGTACAGTCAGAAAAACAGATCGCAATTTTTGGTTTACACGCTAAATAATATCTCGGAAACTATTGATACTAAAGCACTACTTTCTTAGCATAATATTTGATGTCAAACTTAACGTTAACAGAAAAAAATGAGGTTATTATTATAATTATTACGAGCCTGTAATATCCCACTGCAAGGCAAAGGCCCCTTCCATAGCTCGCGGTCTTGTGCGGTGGATTCTGCGTCAAACTTGGAAAATTATGACAGATCAACATAATTTTGTCCTAGGTTTTCACGATTTTGCATAATAAAACACAATTTTTACCGTGGTTTATTGACATTTTATTAAATAACAGCATTATTACTAAAGTCCGAGCTTTCGCTAAATTTACAGTTAGCTTTTTCATGCTTGAAAAAGCTAGTAAAACGCGGTAAATATTGTGTTTTATTGTCCAGTATCAACAGTGGAAAATGATAGGCACTATGCATTGCTGCTTTGAGGTGATCACCGGTAAAAACCACGTTACGTCAAAACAGTAATGTACTGCATAGTGTCCGTCAATTTCTACTGTTGTCAGACATCCACTGGATGATAATATGGGTGCTGATCATCTCGCCACCTTTGACGGGGTCTGCCGAGTAAACCTCTACCATTGGTTGGGGTCATTCATGTCCACAAGGTGGTTATTTTGGCCCAATCTTCATCCGGCATTCGGCAGTAAGGCCGGCTTAATTCCATTTTAAAGCGGCAGCTTTTTGGGTTACGTCTGTGATTTAGGAGCGTAGCGTATTTCCGTATTCCGTATTCGGATCGTATTTCCGTATACCGTATTCGGAGCGTATTTCCGTATTCAGTATTCGTAACGTATTTCCGTATTCCGTATTTGGTCAGTTAGTTTGACCCCGAGAATACTTCGCTCCATTGCCTTTCGGCAAACCCTAAGTCACGTTTCATAAAAAAGCTGTTTTTGAAACTTAAAGGCAATTTATTTTTAGAATGTACTTACTTACTAATTTAAGGGCTGATTTTTCAAATCCCTAGATAGAGATATTTGACAAATAAAATGTAACACCACTGAATAAAAAACGTCACTACGATAAGAAAAAAATTTAAGGGTGTTAAAATTTTGATCTTCTAAATTTAGATTTATTTTCTTTTAAATTTCATAGTGCCGTTTTTCATTTTATTTGTCAGATATCTATCTAGGGATTTGAAAAATCAGCCATAAACAAAATAAAAGGTCAACAGCTTAAAGTGAATGATCTCTTACTGTAAAAATACCTCATTTTCAATTAAACTTTAAACTCAACATTTGAGTTTTACAGAAAAGCTACTCAAAATTTGAGTTTTACTTGAACGATTGTTCAAGTAGAACAAAGTACCTACCATACTTATTTTAAATTATAAACTTGCTCAACTAGTATCACTCAAATTTTAAGTGGCGTACCTGAATTAGGCTGTAAGGTAGTTACAAAATTGTTTTATTTTAGAAAATATTACCAATGTACGAGCATCTAAAGGTGATGAACGACAACAATCTAGAGAGGCAGAGATTGATTCAAGATGAGATCGAGAGGAATAGGAGAGAGAGGGAGAGAGCGAGATATAGGCCTCCTCCTTCCCCGCCACGTCAAGAATCGGGCAGTTCTTGTGCTATTCTATAAGGAACCCCTTAAGGAAATACTTTTCCAAAAAAACCTAAAGTCTTGATTAATCAGCAAGGTCTTTTATAACCTGAGTATTTTGACCATGATGAAAAATAAATACTAACTAATGATCGTCCACCATTGGTCGAACATGTTTTTTTCGATTTTAAAAGTGAAGAATATCTCTATTCCACTTATTTCATATTGTTGTGCTGGTATAAATATTGGATTTCTTACTTAAATTTAGGTAATGTAATTTTATACTACATTATTATAAGCTCAAAATGAGTAGACTGTGCACTAGTTAATATAGTACATATTTAAGACCAATGTACCTACATAGTTTGAACAATAAATTATTCTTATTCTTTAAGGCCACTACTTTTTAACCGACTTCAAAAAAGGAGGAGGTTCTCAATTCGTCGCGTATATTTTTTTTTTTTTTTTTTTTTTTATGTTTTTTCACCGATTACTCGAAGGTGGCTTGACCGATTAAGATGGTTGTTTTTTTAATGGAAAGGTGGAAGCCCCGAGGTAATCCCATAAAAAATTTGGTGAGGATCTGATGAGGATCTTCGAAGTGAGGACCGGGAATGCTTCTCAAAAACCTGGATTCAATTCACTTGTTCACCGATCACTCGAAGGTGGCTTGACCGATTAAGATGGTTCTTTTTGTAATAGAAAGGTGGAAGCCCCGAGGTGGTCCCATAAAAATTTGGTGAGGATCTGATGAGGATCTTCGAAGTGAGGACCGGGAATGCTTCTTAAAAACCTGTATTCAATTCACTTGTTCACCGATTACTCGAAGGTGGCTTGACCGTTTAAGATGGTTCTTTTTGTAATAGAAAGGTGAAAGCCCCGAGGTGGTCCCATAAAAATTTGGTCAGGATCTGATGAGTATCTTCGGAATTATGGACAGGATAGCTTCCCAGAATGTAATAAATTACTCGTTTTTGGACTTCTACCAAAAAGAATAGACCCCTAAAGAACTAAGCACAGATTGATGGGCCACCTAAAACCACCTTCTCATCAGCAAACTCCTCAATAATTAATCAATAATTTGGCAGTCGAAAGTAGGTAGGTAGGTACTAAAAAGGGTGAAATAAAAAAATAATTTAAAAATTAAAAAACCGACTTAAAAAAAGAACAAAAAATAATTTAAAAATAAAAAAACAAAAAAAAAAGAATTGATAAAAAAGACCAAAATAACCTCTACATACAGCGCCACCGACTAATTAATCTGCTTTATCATCTGAAGTCGGGCAGTTTTACTGGCTGTATGGTTCCATATTGTACTTAGTTTGGCTGCCCGACGTCAGATGATAAAGCAGATTAATTAGTCGGTGGCGCTGTATGTAGAGGTTATTTTGGTCTTTTTTATCAATTCTTTTTTTTTTATCCAAAACGTCCTAAGGCTTCGAGACAATAAGAAGTTTTTGTCTACTACACCAAATTATAGGGAACAATGTCATTTACAAATGCTAAAACGAAAATATTCTAAACATTCCGCGCTACCATAATCGTTTCTCGTTGCCTTGTTGTCGTCCTTTGTCGTTCAAAAAAATAAAGTTAATTTTAAATGAAAAACAACCCGACTACTTTTTAAAACCACAGATAATTAAAAAAAGTTTTTATTAAGTTGTTTTTATTTTTATTATTTGATGTGTTTTTAATTATTATTTTTAGTTGAACGACAACGCGGCGTCTCGCGACGACTTATTATAAGACATTTTGGTAGGGCGGTACGTTTTTGTATAGAGAACGAGTAGGTATCGTTTCCTTATGTCATATGTTATGTTTTAGATGCGCTTAATTATTATTAGAACTACTTGATGGTCTTGATCGCGTTTTGAAATCTAATTTATCTACAACGCGATTTAGATTCGTATATCGAATGGGCTGGACGCCATTTCGAGCGATTTTAATGCCTCGTTTACTACTCATTTTCGTTCAATGTCTTTATTTTTTCTATGGGAATCACACGACTCACCGCAGGAGTTCGACTTTAAAAAAAAAGCAGCATAAATCGTTTTTTTAAAATCGCCTGAAGTGGAACTAGCGATTCAAACATAAGGCTCTAGAAATCGTGTAAGCATACAAAAATGTGTCGCTTTTTGTAGCCATGTAAATTCAAAGAAAGCAGATCTAAAACTAATTGTTTTAAAATGACTCTTCAGCTCTTCACTGATTAAAACAGAATTATATGAAGTGAAACGTAAATAAATAGGTGAGTAACTTAAAAGGCATTTTTGTATTTTTGGTTATACTATAATTATATGTGAAATTACACTGTATGCTCTATTATACCTAGGTATATGTATAACAAAGGGATATTATAAAAAATCCATAAAATAGGAAAGAAAAAAAGAACGCTTATTTTTAACACACATTATATTAAAAATATTTTAATTCTAAACATTCCGCGCTACCATTATCGTTGCTCGTTGCTTTGTCGCTCAAAAAATAAAGTAATTGTTAACGCCTACGTTAACATTCGCCGCTGTCACTGTCAGGTGACAGGTGACAGTGGCCATTGCGGTTGGCACCATTGGCCGCCGCTAGCGCCGCTTCGGTTGGCAGCACTGCGAGCAAACAGCGCTCGCGTCACCGCGTCGAACTCCACTTCCACTTCTGGATGGTCATCCGTCTTCGCAACATTACAACTCAAGATCATAAAACGACGCTCATTATTGTTATCTCTGTTAGTAAATTCATTATCAACCAACAAATCTTTTATTAAGAGAAACACAATAAACATTATGGTCCTTCGAGCCGGATCTCCACTTCCACTTCTGGATGGTCATCCGTCTTCGCAACATTACAACTCAAGATCATAAAACGACGCTCATTATTGTTATCTCTGTTAGTAAATTCATTATCAACCAACAAATCTTTTATTAAGAGAAACACAATAAACATTATGGTCAATCTTCGAGCAAGATAATTTTACGAAGCAGCAAACATGGAGTCGAAGAGCGTCGCATCGTGTTGAAGACGGAAAATAATCTGCGTGTGCAACGCATCTAGAAGTCAAACAAGAAAAAGGGTGAAGTGTAACGTTCCAATTTCCCTTTATTTCCTCCCTAAATCCCACTCGTCCGTTCATTGTACTACAACCAAACCACGAGAGTCGAATACATCGTCCATTTTGTACAGACGCGACGAGTCCATTTCCCAAAGGCTTAGTGTGATTTTGTGTGTGAATTTTAACTGCTTTTAATGCTTTACAGCAAATCCTGTCGTGACCGCGCCCTTTGCTTGACCGAGTGCGCGTGCAAGTACTGCTGGGTGCGACGCGACGCGTGCTGTGCACGTGGCGTGGGTGTGACTGCACAAGTTCCGCGTGCTTTCTGCATTCACTGCTTCTCAACTGCACTGCAAACTAATTTAAGTATTGTTTTGGTTGCATTTTCTTTGCCTAATTTGTATTTTGTGTGAATTTTGTTAATTTGCTAGGCTAACTAACCTAGATTTCAAACTAACACTATCATCTGGGTATACCTACTAAATTTCATTGCAATTTCCATCGCACAATTTATTTATTTCATTCAAAATGGACATAAAAATGTTAATAAGGCGCAGAGCCACTCAAAAATCTAAACTAACATCTTTTACCAAGTATTTAACCTCTATGATTATTAGTGATTCACTTTCTTCTTCCCAAATAACAGAGCTTAAAGTCCGTCTAGCTAAAATCGAAGATATGTATGCAGAATATGATACAATTCAATGTGATATTGAGAGTATGGCTGAAACTGTTTCAGCAGAGGACGTGGAGCGGGAAGAGTTCGAAAACTCTTACTACTCTGCTGTCGCCGCGGCCCGCGACCTGTTGGAGCGACGGTCTCCTGCAAGCAACACTAGCGGAGCGACGAGTGTCGCAACAGCCCTCGAGGGACATTCAGGTGACACAGTCAGTGCAGGTGGGCTACCTATACAATTACCTACCATACACCTCCCCGAGTTCTCTGGTTGCTATCATGATTGGCTAGAATTTCGCGACAAGTACACATCAATGATTCACAATAACAATTCAATCGCAAACATCAATAAATTCCACTATCTTCGTGCAATATTAAAGGGCACCGCAGCCTGTGTTATTGAATCTGTAGTCTTTTCTGGAGATAACTACAACATTGCTTGGCAGTTGCTGTGTGACAGATATAACAATAACAGTCAACTTGTCAACAATCATATACATAACATTTTTAATATTGAACAAATAACTAAAGAGGCGTCAGAGCCATTACTTAACATCATTGATACAGCTAGTAAAAATCTAAAGGCTCTTAAAACATTAAATTTACCCACCGAACATTGGGACATTCTCATAATATCTATTGTAGTAGAGAAGTTAGATCCCATAACTAGGCGGGAATGGGAAGTAGGTCGCAAAAGAAACTCAAGTACTCAAAAATATCCTACTTTAACAGAGTTTTTTGAATTTCTGAGGGGCCAGGCAGAGTTATTGAGTTCTGTCGAGCCAGCCTCTCATAACAAAACATTCATCACACACACATCAAACCAAACATCACACAAGCAGCCATCACACAAACAATTTTCTTATTCTCAGGGGGGAACTAACAAACTTCCAGCATGTCCCATTTGCAAAAATCAGCATATAATATACAGATGTTTTAAATTCAAGGCAATGACAATTGAAAAACGCATTGAAATAATAAAGTCACTTAAACTTTGTTTGAATTGCCTTCGTAGCCATCCCGGAAGGGAATGTAAATCGGGACCATGCACATTATGTTCCAAAAAACATAATTCTATGTTACATTTAAACAACACCCAACCTATTGCACAACCAAGCATTGTTCTATCTGCAACCATGCAAGAGAAACCACAAAGAGCAGTTCTCTTGTCCACAGCAGTTGTCAAGGTTCAGAACAACTTTCAATGTAGAGTGTTGCTCGATAATGGCAGCACATCTAACTTTATAACTCAGGCACTATGCCAAAAACTTAAGTTAAAACTTCAGCCATCACATGCTGTGGTGGAGGGTTTAAACTATCAGTGTTCAACTATAACACAACGTTGTAACGTGCATATTTCATCTAGAAATGATAAATACATACGTTCATTATCATGTCATGTAGTCCCTCACATTACACAAACATTACCTACACATGTAGTATGCATTGACTTACCCAGTGACATACAATTAGCTGATCCCACATTCGGTACACCAGCCGAGGTGGAAATGTTACTCGGTGCCGATGTGTTTTGGGAAATTCTGGGTACCAATCGCATACCTTTAGGTAAGACCAAGCCAACATTAATAGAAACAAAACTAGGATGGCTTGTGTCTGGGGGAATACATTCTCAATATTTACAAAGTAATACAGTCCACACACATCATAATCAGGAAGCTCAGACTTTTCTTTCTGACACTGGTTCACTACATAACCAGGTAGCTCAGCCAATTTGTTCTGACACTGATTCATATCATAATCAGGAAGCTCAGACTTTTCTTTCTGACACTGGTTCACTACAGAACCAGGTAGCTCAGCCTATTTGTTCTGACACTGATTCATTTCATAACCAGGCAGCTCGGTCAATTGAGACCGACACTGGTTCATTTCATAACCAGGCAGCTCGGTCAATTGAGACCGACACTGGTTCAGATCATAACCAGGCAGCTCGGTCAATTGAGACCGACACTGGTTCATATCATAACCAGACAGCTCGGTCAATTGAGATCGACACTGGTTCATATCAAAACCAGGTAGCTCAGTCAATTGAGACTGACACTGGTTCACAAATTACCCAGGCAGCTCGGTCAACTAAGACTGACACTGGTTTAAACATTTTAAATGAACAGGTAGCTCAGTTCTTTGAACTAGAGTCTGTCAAGTGTGCAACTGACCCGATGTCCAAGGAACAATTGGCATGTGAGCAGTCTTTTGTTAAACACACACAACGTCAACATGACGGTCGCTTCATGGTACATATGCCACTAAAATTTGCTCCCAATAGTCTAGGAGATTCAAAACAACAAGCTTTTGCAAGATTTTCGTCTCTTGAACGTAGGTTTAAACGTGAACCTTTATTCAAAAAATTATACAGTGAGTTCATACAGGAGTACCTGGACCTCGGTCACATGTCTGAGGCCTACACAGTACCTTCCACAGAACATACTGTACATAATTTCTTACCACATCATGGAGTCTTACGGACAACAAGTAAGACAACCAAACTAAGAGTAGTGTTTGATGGGTCCACTGTTACATCATCAGGCTTATCACTCAACAACATACAGTTCGTAGGTCCTACAGTACAAAATGATCTCATTAGCATTCTCATTCGATTCAGGCAGCATAGGTATGTAGTAACGGCAGATATTGAGAAATTTTACCGTCAGGTTAACATCAACAAAGAACATAGATGCCTTCAGCAAATACTGTGGCGGTTCGATCCCGCTCAAGAACTCAAAACATATAATCTCAATACCGTTACCTATGGCACAGCATCTGCACCATATCTAGCCACTCGATGCCTAGTAGAAGTAGGGAAACAATGTAAGGACAAGGCTGTGAGTGATGTCATTATCAATGATTTTTATGTTGATGATTGTTTAACAGGCGCAGATAATCAAACACAACTATTACACATTTGTAGAGGTTTAATTCATGAACTTCAGGGTGCTCAATTTTATTTAAGAAAATGGCACTCAAATGACCCACATATCCTTCACCAACTGCATGGTGAGGATACAAGGGATTCATTACTCAATCTTGGCGGGGAGGAGTGGTCCAGGACCCTTGGACTGCTCTGGGCGTGCAAGGAGGATTGCTTAGTTTTCTCTGGTAAAAAGCTTGAAGAGCCTTCAGCACAAGTTACAAAGAGATCAATCCTTTCTAGCATGTCCACCATTTTTGACCCTCTAGGTCTTATAAATCCCTGTATTTTAGAAGCCAAGACTTTACTACAGAAATTGTGGTCTATTAAAATTTCATGGGACGAACCAGTTCCACAAGAATTAGCCAAACAATGGTCTAATTTCACAAGGTCTCTAACAAACATTAGAGAAATTAAGGTGCCTCGAGCACTCATCTCAAACAATTTCAATTGTGACTCTAAACCATGCAGGTTTGAGTTGCATGTTTTCTGTGACAGCTCCACAGTAGCATATAGTGCTTGTGTATACTTGCGCTACATATCAGGTGATAACATTTCAGTAAATTTAGTGATTGCTAAGAGTAGAGTAGCTCCAATCAAACCTATGACAATACCGCGCCTAGAGTTATGTGGTGCATTGCTTGCTACCCGTTTGGCAAACAAGGTCAAGCAAGCCCTTAGACTTACCATACACTCTACTACATACTGGTGTGACTCCACTATAGTTTTAGGGTGGATTAGTACTCCTAATTCACATCTATTAAAAATGTTTGTTTTAAATAGGGTTAATGAAATAATTGAAGAAACCGATCCACACTCATGGCGATACATACCTACACATATGAATCCAGCTGACATAGGCTCTAGAGGTCTTGATGCTGCTAGGTTACAGGAGTCAGAGTTGTGGTGGAAGGGTCCGTCCTTCTTGCTACAATCTGAGCAGAATTGGCCCACTCACCCTACTAAAATTGATTATAATAAATTGCCAGAATTCAAACAACTTTGTCACGCTAACATTACTCTCTCACAATCTGAACAATCACCTTCATTTATACATAAATATTCTAATATCATCAAACTAAATCATATCACGGGATACGTTTTACGGTTCTTACATAACTGTCGTTTTCCCAAGGCTAAATATGCAGGTTATCTTCAAATTAAGGAACTACGTTTAGCCATGCAAACACTTTGCAAGTTGTCTCAAATGGAGTCATTTCCCAATGAGTACAACATTTTATCTAACAACAAGGAATTAAACATTAAAAATAACCTTATCAAATTCAATCCTTTCATTCATGAAGGTTTATTAAGAGTAGGCGGTAGGCTGTCTAATTCCAACTATGATTACGACACCAAACACCCCATTCTTCTTCACTCATCTCATCATATCACACAACTTTTATTTAAATGGTATCATACCACACTCTTGCATGCTGGCCCCCAGCTTTTGCTCGCCACCCTTCGCCATAAATATTGGGCTATAGGCGGGCGCAACCTAGCTAGGACAACAGTACATAAATGTCTTACATGTCTTAGATATTCTGGTAGGAATCTACAACCTATCATGGGGAATCTACCCAAAGAAAGGGTACAAGGTGAGTTTCCTTTCTTACACACTGCCGTCGATTATGCTGGTCCAATAGTGATAGCAACAAAGAAAGGTCGCGGTAGTCAACTCATTAAAGCATATATATGCGTATTTGTTTGCCTAACTGTAAAGGCTGTGCACTTAGAATTAGCTACAGAGCTAACAACTGAATGTTTCTTGGCGGCACTCAACCGCTTCATTGCTCGTAGGGGCCGTCCCTCTACTATTCATTCAGATAACGGCACAAATTTCGTGGGCGCATACAGCGAATTAGCAAAGTTCTTACAACATGCAAACCCTCAAATAAGGGCACATGCGGCTGAGAATGCAGTGCAGTTTAAATTCTCACCAGCATATTCACCTAACTTTAATGGTCTAGCAGAGGGTGCAGTGAAATCAATTAAATTTCATTTAAAGCGGGTCTTAAATACATCACACTTAACATATGAGGAAATGACCACGTTGCTCATACAAATAGAATCCATATTAAACTCCCGACCCCTTACTCCACTGTCCTCAGATCCCTCAGACCTTATACCCCTTACCCCTTCCCACTTCCTCATTGGACGTACACTAACGATGCTCCCTTCTCATGAAGAGCGAAAGGCAACAATCATAGATGCTCTACCTCGCTTTGAGCGAGTGCAACAATTGAAGGCTGCGTTCTGGCAGCGATATTATGTGGAGTATATTTCAGAGCTCCAGAAACGTACCAGGTGGCAGAAGGGGTCAACCAATCTACAGCGCCATGACATGGTGCTAGTTAAAGATGAGAGGCTCCCGCCGAACCGGTGGCTGATCGGGCGAGTAGTGGAGACGCACCCCGGCAGCGATGGGGTCACGCGCGTCGCCGACATCGCCACCACCACCGGGACCATTCGCAGAGCCTGCTCGCGCCTCTGTCCACTGCCTTTGGAACCTCCAAGCTTCCAAGGGGGGGCAGCCTGTTAACGCCTACGTTAACATTCGCCGCTGTCACTGTCAGGTGACAGGTGACAGTGGCCATTGCGGTTGGCACCATTGGCCGCCGCTAGCGCCGCTTCGGTTGGCAGCACTGCGAGCAAACAGCGCTCGCGTCACCGCGTCGAACTCCACTTCCACTTCTGGATGGTCATCCGTCTTCGCAACATTACAACTCAAGATCATAAAACGACGCTCATTATTGTTATCTCTGTTAGTAAATTCATTATCAACCAACAAATCTTTTATTAAGAGAAACACAATAAACAGTAATTATTATTAAATGAAAAATGCTCCTACAACTATTCAAAACCACAGTTTTTTTTGTTTTTTTTTTATTGGTGGATGTGTTTTTAATTAAAATTTTTTAGTTGAACGACAACGCGGCTACTACGCGACGACTTTTAAGACTATGTAGAGCGGATTGTTTAAAAAGTATTAAGTAGGTATACACTTAGAAATATGATTTTTGAGAAAAAGTATGTTTCAGAAATTTTGCTTAGTATACCTATTACCTACGAATTAAAATTATTTTAAAGCGTGAAAAATTAGCCGTCTTTTCTTATGAAACGAACAAGTGGTATGTAAATGAGTAGGTAAATTATTTTTCTATATACTAATACTGGCTGCGCCTCACGGTTTCACCCGCATAAGTCCCGTTCCCGCAGGATTATCGGGATTAAAAATAGCCTATGTGTTTTTCCAGGTCTCCAGCTATCTGTATATTCCAAGTTTCATCGCAATCGGTTCAGCGATTTTTACGTGATTGAGTAACAAATACACATACACACAAACTTTGAGCTATATAGATAATATTAGTAGGATACAACTATAAAGCTGAAGAGTTTCTTCGTTGGATTGTTTGGTACCGTTGAACGCGCTAATATCAGGAACTACTGATTGAATTTTTTTTTGTGTTCGACAGTCCATTTATCGAGGAAGGTTATAGGCTACTTATGATCCCGATCATAAGGAAGGAGTTATGGACCTAGAGCCCTGAGTGAAGCGTGGGATTCAAGCGCCCAAGATAAAGACAGGCTTTATTCGTACGCTTTGGATTCAATATGACGCCCGCTATTTATGACGGGCTTTAGTACCTTGGTGCATAAGCTTTAGTACCCGGGTAAAACCGCAGTTGCTGCTAGTTAAAAATAATCTTAAAAAACATGATTATCTTAACCCTTGACTCTTATCTACATAATTAACTTTATATACTAAAGTCCTCTAATAAAATGCAATAGGCAGTTATAAAGAAATGTCCCACTGCTGGGCTAGGGCCTCCTCTTAGAGGGGTTAGGCAGTAAGACGCCACAGCAGCCTACCCCAGATTGCCGAATGTCTCATGCCTTCAAACCGTGGTGAGTCCTAGGACATGCTGGTTTCCTAGTAGTTTTTTTAGGTACAGTTTTAAAAAAAACTAGCTGCGCCCCGCGGTTTCAACTGCGTAAGTCCCGTTCCCGCGGGAATATCGGGATAAAAAGCTTATGTGTTATTCCCGGTATCCAGCTACCTATATTCCAAGTTTCATCGCAATCGGTTCCGTAGTTTTTGCGTGATTGAGTAACAAACATCCAAACACACACACTTTCACATTTATAATATTAGTTGGATCACTGACATTCGGCGAGTCTGAGACTTGCAGAGTGCCAGCATCTTATGTACTAAATTAATTAAAAAAAAAATAGTCTTATAATTGAAATTGATTAAAAAATTACAATAGTTATAGGTAATTAGTACTTAAAATATTACTAACAGAAGACCAGCTACTTATTATGCCACGTTGTTTGCCATTATAAGCACAAATAGGTAGCCTTATTTATAAAAGGGATATAAGCTCGGAGTAGTGAGCACCAGCTTTCTGCTTTATCTTTTTCCGTGACAAGAACTTTCAAAGTTGACAGGCTGAAACAAGAAGCGGAAAAAGTACTCTAATGTTTATGTTATTCCCTGTATATTAATAAGTTTATCTAAATATGTTTATTTATACTACGAAATATCGAGATCCAGAAATGATAAAAAACAGAACTCGTGTCAGTTTAAAGAGTGTGTGAGACAAAAGAGGCAAAACTTTCCTTACTATTATACTACTCTTTGGGCAAAACGCTATAAGCCGTAATCTTTCTTTCTTTTATTTTTCTTAGTTATGGCTTCTGTCAGCAAAATAGGACAATTTAGCCAATTTCTCGTATGAATAGTGAACTACCACTATTATACTGTTATAGTTTGAAATAATTTTCGATGCGTGAAGGCTGAAGAAAAAATGGCGACGATTTTTCTCCAACTCTATGGAATAATTGTTTGTAACGTGCTAATTTCGTGTTTAGCACTGGTATTTTTATTTTCACTTAACTCGTTGAACTTCGCGTAACTAAATTGGTAACTTGCCGCCGAAATTAAACAATTTAAACGCAATAAAACAATGTTTTGTGAAAATGAAAATTCAGGACGACATTCCACTAACGCGTCTTAAACAAAAGTTCTAAGCAATCATTTCTCTCGATTTAAGACACTGGTGGCAATTCTGCTGTCACAATCCTAAAACTTAACCTGAAAGTTTCCAAAATTAAGTTGGGACAATACTCCTATTGTCTTGGTGCCCCGTCCTAAACTTAAACATTTTGTGGTACCAAATTTAACTACAGCTACTACAACAACAGAATAGCTTTTTGTAATTTCTAAACTAAAACTACAGAATTTTAGGTTTAGTTTAGTTTAGGTAAATGAACAACAGAATGGCTACCACTATGTTTATTTCCAGGTTTTGATCTCTATCAGCAACACTATCGATTGGTACCACAACTACTTAGGTACATAATATCGGTACAGTTGTTTCATCTCACGAACGCGTGTTTGTCATGCTTGTAGGTATACAACTGGCTGGCGTATAGACTCGCCAATTCGCAAATATGTGCTGATACGCGAGCTCGCACTCACAAAACAACATACATGGACAGGATTTTCGGCGGGAACGCGTTGAGGAGATGTGTTGCTAAACTTTCATTTTTGTGGAACCTAGTTCAAATGCGTGTAAATTGTTTAATTTCGGGGGCATATTAATCATTTTAGTTTCGTAAAGGTGTATCAGCGTAATGAAAGTAAAAATCGGTGCAAAACATGAACTTTACGTTGTTTCTAAAGCAACGTGAACCGTCTCATTGTAAAGAGCTACCATTTACAATGCCTTCCGTGACTTGACGTTTACTACGTCGACTTGACTGTTTTGATGCAAATTGCAGAAAACTTGCAAAAATGATTAATACTTGACACTGGCTACTTTCCAAATGGCCATAACCGGGTTACAACCGATAAGAAATAATACTAATACATGGACATGGAATAAAGCTACGCACACAATTTAACTAGACCCGCACTCGTGAGATAAAGTACATACTGTATATAGGGTTTAAAGTGTGTTTATTTTTTTTTTTAAATGCAAGACACGATTCCTGGCAAGGTTAATGAATTTTTCAAAAATTTCATAATGCCATTTTAGTTTTTGTCGTAATCGGGGACATTTTTCGTTATTTCTTATAGTTAAGGATATCTCCCTGAGCCCATCGAAATGGTTCATTCTATATATTTACACGTCGAGTGAAGTCTTACGAAGATAAATTTGGTAAATCATTCATGAGTTAAACGGAACCCCAAATTCTCTGGCGAGTGCAAACAGGGGGTTACAATAGTTGTTGTAACCTTCAGCGATTTTCTGCAACAAGTTAAAACAATTTTATAAAAAAAAAACAACCATGGCGCGTATTCATTATAGGTATAACATTCCATATCTCAATGATGGCATTATACATAGATTACTAGCTGCGCACGGCGGGTTCAACCGCGTAAGTCCCGTTCCCGCGGGAATATCGAGATAAAATATAGCGTATGTGTTATTCTCGGTATCCAACTACTTATATTCCAAGTTTTATCGCAATCGGTGTAGTAGTTTTTGCGTGATTGACATCCAAACACACACACTTTCACATTTTAATAGTAGGATTCTCGAAAACGGTATAGCAATTGTTGGTAATTTTATAAGAAACGCAATGTTCCGTGCTTGCTAACCACGTTATTTCGGTCCCGTGAAAACATCGAGAAACCCTTTCTTATCAGTAGGTACTAGGTACCTACACATCCTAAAGAACACGCCCGGCGCCCTCCTCGACATGTTTCTAGTATGAATGGTTTAGGCTGTATGTTGGTTATCAGTCAGTCAAGACTTTGGAATTTCTATGTTACAGGAAAGGTATGAAACTTATGAATTGTAAGTGGGGCGTTGAGCCATAATATGTCGCATTTACTCTGTTGCCCTTCTTGCCCAACCACCTGCACAAGAAGGACCTAATGGAAGCCACAGAGGCCGCTGTGGATGTGGCTGAATTTTGGTGAACCAGACCAAAATTTGACACACCTATTGTTATTTTTATGCCATTGACACGAAAAGAACAAGAATTGTAATTGTATACAATTGGAAATGTAAACAATCCAGAAACTATTTAGAAAATGTGTAAAATATTGTTTGAAAGATTATTTAATAGACACATTTCCTAAATGTATACCTACTTTCCCTAGGATATGTGTGGATTTGTATACACTTCCTAAAATGTACTAGGAAATGTAATGACATTATATTAAGCATTAAGTTAAAATCAGTCCCAGGTCCAAATTTTCAGTCACAAGAGGTCCTTTTTTAACCACCTAGGAAAAATAAATTTCCGATCGATGTTTAGGGAATGTTTACAATAGAACTATTTTTAAAGAAAAAGATTTATCCACAAAAACAGCGCACGGTCCATGTCAGGCGGGATTCGAACCAACGCATCTCAATCCAATCCGGGGAATGCGACTTAGGCCTCTTAGTCTACCGACGCGGTGACTCATACGCCGAATTATCGCTTCAATATCTTTTCCATTCACTACAACTAGGCATGTTAAGGCATGCCTTAGGCTTGTCTTAAGCATGTGTTTTATGTGGATATATCTTTTCTTTAAAAATAGTTCTATGAACACCCAGTGCGGGCTTAAGCACTTTGAATAAAAAATATAATGTTTACAATTCCTAGGAAAGTCAGTTAAACAATATATTTCACACGTTTCCAACTTGTATACATTTCCTAGGAACTATATACAATAGACTGTAACATAAAATATAGATTACTAACACTACAAAAGCTTTATCCAATAACCTGTGACATTGACTTACTTCTCTCAACCTGTTCTTATACGTATCGTCAGCGTCATCGTTTCCACTGCGATGCGACCAGAAATGTCGCATCGCCATGTCGGAAGCCTCCTCGTGGTAGCGGGGTAACAGCACCAGTACCTGGAGACATACACACTTACATTACAACAGGGAATTAATGAGTGAGGACCGTAAAACTGAAGAAGGACTCTAGAGTTAACTCCCGAGACCAGCGAGGGTGTTAAAAACTTAACTCCTGAGCGAAGCGAAGGAGTTATGGACCTAGAGTCCTGAGTGAAGCGTGGGATTCAAGCGCCCAAGATAAAGACAGGCTTTATTCGTACGCTTTGGATTCAATATGACGCCCGCTATATAAGACGGGCTTTAGTACCTTGGTGCATAAACTACTATTAAATTTAGAAATATTTGGTGTGGTCCAGAGGAAAGGACTCTCGCCCGAGGCAAGCGTAAGACACGAGTTAGAATGTGAAAGTTTGTATGTAAACGAAAATGTTTGTTACTTCTTCACGCAAAAACTGTAGAACAGGGTCCGTGAAGTTACCGCGCAAATTGCGTAGTAATCGGTATCGAAATACCACAGCGCAAGCGCAAAGGAATAACCTGCGCGGTGAAAACGACAGCGTAGATTTCATTTGAAGCCGGCATCGTCGGGTTGAGCTGTCATTGAATGCAAGGTCTCTTGAGCCTTGAGCTGCTGGTTTCAATGGCAGTTGAACTCGACGGGACTTTTGCTTTTGACGCGTTAGTGGAACGTCGTCCTGAATTTTTATTTTTGCAAAACCTAGTTTTATTGCGTGTAAATTGCTTAATTTCGGCGGCATGTTATCAATTTAGTTACGCGAAGTTCAACGAGTGAAGTGAAAATAAAAATACCAGTGCCAAACACGAAATTAGCACGTTGCAAACAAATATTCCATGGGGTTGGAGAAAAATCGTCGTCATTTTTTCTGCAACCTTCACGCATTGAAAATTATTTCAAACGATTGCAGTATAATAGTGGTAGTTCACTATTAGTACGAGAAACTGGCTAAATTGTCCTATACTGCTGACAGAAAGCCATAACTAAGAAAATGAATGAAATGAACTCGACGGCGTCGCCTTCAAATGCTTGCAAATTAGAGCTAGTTTGAAACGCGCAGGTTATTGCTTTGCGCAGTGGGATTGCGATGCCGATTACGACGGAAGATGCGCGGTCGGGCCCACTCTATTTCTACGAAAGAACGAAAGATCTGTCAAAATGCCTGCCTATAATGACAGATTTTCTCTCTGAATTACAGTTTTTTTTTCGTTCGTTCGATATCTGAAAATCTAATACATAGGCTTTTTATTATTCCCATATTCTCGCTTGATCGGGACTTACATGAGCGAAACTGCAGGGTGTAGCGAGTACATCATAAATATGGGATGGCAAAACAGGATAGACATTCTGAAAATAAAGGAGAAGAGAATTTCAGACCTGTACTTATATTATCTATCTGTTGACGTCTGACAACAGTGGAAAATGACAGGCACTATGCAGTACATTGCTGCTTTGAGGTAATCACCGGTGATAACCATGTTCCGTCAAAGCAGCACTGTACTACATAGTGCCTGTCATTTTCCACTGTTGTCAGTCATCCACAGAATAGATAATATGTGATTGTATCTGTCCTGTTTTGACACCTCATAGTAATGATGATTTATAGCGACTTTGAAAACTTTTGATTCCTACCGTACCCTCAACTTTTAAAACCCATTTAAATGCGGTCGAAATCCAAAGCACTACTGTTCTTAGCAGTAGTGCTTTGGATTCAGATGAACTGAAAACAGTTATCGACTTTTGATTCTGACTGTACCATCAATTTTTGAAAACCATTCAAACTCAGGTTGTTCTTAAGCAGGCTTTGTTTCTGGTACAAATACGAAGGGCAGATTAGTTCCTGGATTTAGGTTTACCTTAATGAGCCAAGGCACGATCAATATAGAGGCGAGAGAGGGAGTACACTTGCTGTCCATGAATCGTGCGTACACGTCGTACGACGAGTCGACGAGAGCATCGTTCCGTGTATCGTTTATATTGCACAATTCCGTGAACCGCTCCTCCAGCTCCTGGAAACAGTAAAGTTTAGATGAGCAACTGTCGAAAACTTAAGAACAAAAATCACGTGACAAGAATCACCACATGAACATTATAAATAAATAAATAATAATAAATAAATAACGGTTCATAAAATACGGCTGGGGACAGACTGAAAGAGAAACAAACAAGAGGTTTAGTAAAAAGTCCAGTTTTTATCCTTTGGTCCTTTCTAAAATGGGCACTGGTTTTCTTCTTCTTCTTAGATAGTAGGTTTATCATTCCAATAGATAATGATCGTCTTCTACTAATCCAGAATTCTGATTACGTTTTTCCATATTTTGAAAGCATTTCTTTTTAATAGGCCAATATGTTGTCAGATGGGGGGCCAAAATATTTATCGGGTGAGTAAACAATATCGCGTCGGCTAGTTTGCCATTCAGGGCTATTCTCCTGCACAATGCAAGATCTCCATGACGTCATAGACAACACTGACGAGGACGCCTACGAACGACAAAACGCGGAATCAATCGAAAGAAACAGCAACTGGAGCGAGTTTTGGCGGGAACGCGGTGGGGAGATGTGTTGCTAAACTTTAATTTTTGTGAAACCTAGTTCAAATGCGTGTAAATTGTTTAATTTCGGGGGCATATTAGTCAATTTAGTTTCGTGAAGGTGTACAAGTGTAATGAAAGTGAAAATCGGTGCAAAACATGGACTTTGACGTTGTCTCCAAAGCTCATTGTAAAAAATAGCCGCCGCTTTACAACGATTTCCTCAATTTGACTTTAACTATGACTGCTTGACTGTTTCGGTGCAAAAAACTTGCAAACATTAATAATGCTTGACACTGGCAAGTGTCCAAATGGAATATAGCCATATATAAAAGAGGAACGGCACCTGGATGAAAGCAGCCTCCTCGTCATCATCGACAGCATTCTCCGCCCGTTCCTCGCGGAACTCGCGGAGTGCGCGAGCGATGGCGTCGCGGTGCACGGCCCGCAGCCGGTCGCTGCCCACCGCCGCGCCGCCGCCGGTTTCGCGGTCTACTTGCGCGTTGTACGCGAGTAGAGCGGCTTGTCTCGCGCCGCGGTTGCCGCGACGATTGCTCGCCTGTACCTCAGAGAATACCTCCTCGATTTTCTGTAATTTTCCAGTTTCATTAGCAACATTGTGGGGAGTTAGCACATTTGGAGACATTTGTAATCGGTGCCCTCGTTGGCCAGGGTGGAATAAGACTATGGACGGGGGTTGGCCTCTGCATGAAAAAAATAGGGAGATGGGACACGATCGTGTTTGATCCATGCCAGATTTCTAGTAGATACTATAGAGTTATAGTCATACTAGTTCTGACGTGATCAAATCATATCTTCCCAGTTTTCCCAATCCCATCTTAAAGATAAAGATGTAGATACAAATTGGTCTTAAATTATATAAAAGTTTCATATACTTTGCCGTCACATAACATTCAATTTTTTTCTTATAAATAATAAAATAAAATAAAATGATGCTCTTATTTTTGGTGCAAATAGTCTTCTCCCATATAAACCAACCCTATGTCAGCCAATATTAATGCGATTGCCCTTGCGGCATACTGGAGCGGGCGGATCTAACCCCATTCCTTAGACACGAATGAAAAGAAGAAGTTCGTTCACCTGGTCTAGGTCGGTCAAGTACTCATCTTCCCTGTGGGAATGTGACTGCGAACGTGCGCGTGTGAACTCCTCCTTGGCGGCACGTTCAGCTCGCTCGTGTGCGTCCCTCAGCGCGGCAGCTCCCAGCATGCCGGCCCGCAACGCGCGCCGCATGTTCGTCGCGTACGTTGCTGCGGCAGTGTTGCACGCGGCCTCGTTTGCAACACGATTCGCCTCGGTTAGTGCTGGCAGCTTCAACTTTAGGCTCTGAGGAACACAAGGATGTTATTTTACAAGTTTTTGTTTGAGAAGACTTTAGCTGAAAACTGTCGTCATCCATCGGTCGAACGCCGAATGTCTTCATCAATAGTAAAAGTCGAAGTAACGTGACAAAGACAATTTTCGGAAGAAAGCCTCAGCCTACATCTAGAATAATAGCACCGCTCCCTGATTGGTGGAAAATCACGGCTATTTCCAACTAACGAAAACTAAGATCCGAGTACAGGTAGGTACTGATGAGTAACAGCATAGATAAATTATTAGGGTTATGGTCTTTGGTAACAGGTAGGTATCTTCTAGATGACCGTGTCACATCTTAGCATTGACATCATCATTTATGGTGAGACATTGAACCTGATGAAGTGTGTGGTATGTGATAGATGTGGAAAATCGTCAAATATAATGTACATACCTGTTTCAAGTCGTCCTTCTCTGGATCACTGCCACCTTCTGGCGGATACCGGCCTGCGTCGAGTTCATCGAGCGCAGCATCGACAGCCGCTGCGTGTACAACCTTCAGATCCCGCGCGTGTACGCACAGCGCCCGCGCACCGCGCACTCGCGCCAGGTGCTCTTCGTACGCTGCTTGAGCGCGGGACATTACCGCCTGGAGTTTCGCCGCGTTTAACTCCACGTAGTGAGCGAGATTGCCGTCCAATTCCTGGAACAGACCGGTAAGTTTACGTTCACGTAAGTAAAAACAGCTATCCTCGTGTTTCCTGCCGCAACGTTTGGGACATGTTGGCCACGCGACCCGATATTTTACGTTGGCGACATGCCGAAAATGTTCACGTTATAGTTTATGTTTTTACTTCTTGGCCGCTCTGGGCAATCCAGAGGTTATGACGATTGTAATTTAACACATGGTCACAAAAAAAACCCATGAGTTTCTTGTGGCTTCTTCTCATCGGAGGGCGCGTTCCGAAACCACAATCAATACACCTAAGACGTAGCCAAATGATCATGTGCATTTAATGTTGTACAAGAATCTAAAGGAAATAAACTATTTTGATATTTTTTTTGATTGGCTAGAATTTACCTTTGATTTGTTATCTTACCTGCAACAGTTCTTGAAGCCTTTGTTCAACCCTTGCTGGCGGTACTAGTGCTTTGCGGTCCTTGAAGTGTTCCCTGACTGAGGCAATAGCGGTGGCGTGCAATAAAGGAACCTTGGGACGAGCCACGGCGCGGTCTCCAGTGACGAGCTGCATTAATTTCGCGTATTCGTTCCGTGCCTCGGATACGCCTACTTCCAGGCTTGCTTCTCCCGTCGCCTGTCGACCAAGACAATGTTACTTCTAAGGTAAGAACTTCATCTTCACGTCTTATACAAGGTGTAACGGATAAGTCCTTTTAATCCGAAAAGGGGTTGTTCTAGACGTCTAGGCGAACAACTTTTGTTCTACGACTTTTGGAAATTCATCATCATATTTATGACCAGCTCCATTGACAACTTCATAAAGATGCTAATAGCATGTGCTACATACTTTAAACATATTGAACGTAGAAGATTCGACATATCTTGAGCGCTGAGAAGGTTAACGGTAAAAAGGTTACGAGTTCAGAGCCCTAAACTATATCCGAATAACTAGAGCTAAAAAGACTGTTTATAGCTTATTCTGTACCAACATGAACTCACCTTCAAAATACTGACAGGAGTCGGCAACTGGCCGCTGTTGAACACAGCCATGTATGTTCGGAAATAAGTTAAAATGTCTTCAGTTTTCAGTTCTTGGCCGTTTATTGACTTCGCGATTATTCTGTTAGAACTGAATAGTGACGGAATGAATTGCCTTAACGAGTCTACAAACTCTGGTCTTAAATCTGTAAACAAATTACCGATCTTAATGATCATAGAACTAGCTCTAGAATTTAAAAATAATGTCAAGACCTCATATTCAGCCCCGAAGAGCTTCGGACTTGTGTCTCCTGTTTGTTAGGTGACGGGAGCAGTTAGGTTTCAGGACATATAAGAAATATCGGTAATCGCTTCTTAGGACTTTAAAAATGTTAACAACGTACCACAAATTCGACCGCTGAAGTTTTCATCTGTGACTGCGAATCCAGGGTGTGGCATCAGTACGCACGAAATGGTCTCGAAGCTGCCTCGTATGTCCTCGCGAAGCTCTCGTAATTCTTCTTGCTGATTTTCTCTTATCTAACATATTATTTTAAGACTTTAAATGTCAAATAACATTGTTTCCTTGCCTCCAGCGATGTGAACCAATAAGAGTCACCCTTTGAATAACAATCTGCAATGACCTACTGGTAGTTGCTCAACTGACTCCAGGCTCAAGTAGGCCGTTGTAGACAAAACGCAATAGCTAGATTGGATGGATCACATCAACGAAAGGGAAGAAGTGTAACTTTTGGGCTCTACCGATCACAGTCAATGAAACAGTTGTGCATATTGTGCCTTAACAACTGCACACAGGGGAAGCTCATGAAAGGCAATACCGCTGCAGTTGTGGAGGTTAATAAACACATTGACACCCGAAGAAACAGAAAATTGTTAAATTGGAGTGATCAATTACCTGTTGATTGTAACTTGCTCACCTCGAGAACTGTTCTGAGATATTGTTCCCCGCCCACAACACCATATGGCAACTGAAAGGGAGACATCCAATCTCGTACACGGAAGATCAACGACTGGAAAGGCTTGCTGTCGGACGCTGCGCACGCCAATTTACCATATTGCGTAAACAACTGAAATAATTGGGAACATTTTTAATTTATAGCAGAAAAATAGTTACCTAATGTAATATTGGCTTAACAATGTCGATCAAAAAACCTGCAAGTGTTGAAGATCATCCTCCTTTATAATTGAAGCTAGATTGTAGATTTGGACTGAGGATAGGAGTGTTGACATTGCAAAGATAGTGGTGCAGTCACGAACGGTGCTGGTGTTGTCGAAGGTGCCTTGTGTGTCCATTAGAATTACTGCTATCTACAATTATAACAAAAGGGTCAATTGTTAACTTGATTTCTTCGTCCACAAACTTTTTTTGGGTTTAATTTACCAACCTTTCTAGGTCGTCCGTTATGTTGTTGTGTGACGATGATTGGTTCTGACCAGATCAAGATGCCGTTGGTGTCCCGTTCGCTGCCGCCTCGCCAGCTAAAACCACGTAGTGGCTCATCATCGGCACCGAGCCACCTTCCATTTTCTCGTGCCTCCTCCTGCAAAAGGCGCGTGTTGTAAGACTGCGCGTGTGAGAGGATGCATTTGCCGTCGCGCGTGTGAGAGCATAATATGTGTGTAGATACCGGTGCGTGCAGGTATCGCAGGAAGAAGTCCAGTAAAAAAAAACGTGCCGCCACGCGTGTGAGAGCATATTTGTAATTGTGTTTGGTGTAGGTACCGGTGCGTGCAGGTCTCGCAGGAAAAAGTCCAGCAGGAAGGACTTGCCGCCGCGCGTATAAGAGCATGTGTGTAGGTGTATGGTGTAGGTACTGGTGGGTGCAGGTTTCGTAGGAAGAAGTCCAGCAGAAAGGACTTGCCGCCGAGCATGTGATAGCATGTGTGTAGGTGTATGGTGTAGGTATCGGTGCGTGCAGGTATCGCAGGAAGAAGTCCAGCAGGAAGGACATGCCGCCGCGCGTGTGAGAGTAGGTATTTGTGTAGGTGTATGGTGTAGGTACTGGTGCGTGCAGGTTTCGCAGGAAGAAGTCCAGCAGAAAGGACTTGCCGCCGAGCGTGTGAGAGCATGTGTGTAGGTGTATGGTGTAGGTACTAGGTACTAGTGCGTGCAGGTATCGCAGGAAGAGTCCAGCAGGAAGGACTTGCCGCCGCGCGTGTGAGAGGATGAGTGTAGGTAAATGGTGTAGGTACCTACCGGTGCGTGCAGGTATCGCAGGAAGAGGTCGAGCAGGAAGGACATGCCGCTCCGCGTGTGAGAGCATGTGTGTAGGTGTATAGTGTAGGTACCGATGCGTGCAAGTATCGCAGGAAGAAGTCGAGCAGGAAGGACTTGCCGCCGCGCGTGTGAGAGGATGTGTGTAGGTAAATGGTGTAGGTACCTACCGGTGCGTGCAGGTATCGCAGGAAGAAGTCCAGCAGAAAGGACTTGCCACCGCGCGTGGCGCCCGCGACGGCTACCACGGCGACCGGCAGCCCCCGGACTTCCTCTCGAGTCACCACGCGACGCACCGCCTCCTCGTCAACTGCGAACACCCCATCCACCGAACCTCCCACTGCTTGCACACTGTGGCTTCTCTCGAAATTACTCATTGTACCTGTATAAAGATGGTAAATTGTTGTAAAGACTTGATTAGCTGATGTTAATTGGGTTACTGTCCATTAATACTGAGTAATTTCACGTCTTAACCCCAAAAGATAAAAATGAAACCTAGAATATTTCCTAGAATTAAATAATGTTCCTAGAATAGGCTCACTTAACGATATCGGTCGTTGGTAGATAGATACCTATTCTTGAAATATTATCTTTATATTATAGCGGTTATAGATACCACGATTTGGTACAGATGTAGACACTTAGCTTATAAATTCTGTATAACAGATGTTTACACAAAACAAGCTCGTTTCTGTTGTTTTAAATCCGTACAAGGTTAAACAAATATCGGGAAATGTTACAAAGTGATGCGTTCCGAATTCATCTTTTACCTTTTAGCTTTTATATTTTTTTTCAATAAATTAGTCAACTACGTCGGCGCCGGCCCGGCGGCGCTAAAAAGAGGGGTTATTTTAGACCTTGTGAGAACTAAAAGAATCTGAGGAAAATATTCAAATAAAAGAAGTCGTGAGTCACCGGATACAGCGAACTGTTCAAGGTTAGTAGATGTGCTTATTGTCTAGACTCTTGTAGCACTTGTTATAAAAAAAGTAAAGTGTTATTCGTTGACTACGGACCCCTAGAAATCTTAAATTTTACTGCATTATTTGCCTTTTAACCTGCCTGCTTAATAAAAACATTTTTGAATAAATATACTTTGTAACCGTCCGCTTAGTATGATATGTTTGTTACTTCCTATCGCAATCACTACAAACGAATTCTGACTGTACCTAGGTACTTAGTTTTAAGCTAGCAGGAAAAATCTTCTAGGTATTGCAGAGTATTTCTTAGAAGCTCATTTAGATACGCGTATAATAGGCCGATTTATGTACCTACGTATGGAATGGATACACTGTAAATAATGACAACAGTTAGTATGCTGTAGGTAGAGATATAACTTTGTGGGCCCACTTGCTCTGCTGTACTTTACTTTAATTTTCGATGAATCCGACAGGGATTTTCGGTTTAGCTTATATATTACCCCTTAATATATTACCCCGTTTCAGTAATAGGCCGTTATTTGCTTAAATACCGTATATAGGTACCCCCTTAAACACCCCACTAGTTCTCAGTACTTAGCCGTAAATAAATGAGTGTTGGTAAAATCACAAAAATATTAAAGCCAATTTTCATACCGAACACACGCAGAGGTTTGTTACTAAACAACAAATGGTAAAGCACAATGTTTGTTTTGCTTTCAGGTATATTTTTACTAATAGTTCAAAGTCTTGGTGTTTGTTATTTGCTGCCAGTGAACTCTATAAGTACTAGTACACTTGCACTAAAGAGGTCAGTGTTTTCTGCACGTTAGAGGACTAAATAAGTAAATAGAATAAATAAATTCTGTGACCAACACACAGCGTCATCTAGCCTCATGGTAAGCTGCTAAGCTACCATGGGCCTATATGATGGGTAGAGTGTATTTAATTTTCCATACAAGGGTAAAAAGAAACATTTTTTACATCCCTTAACATTATTTCCTGAGTGTGTATTTGATGAGGAACTGACTGAGCTCTATAAAAATGAAACAACTGAAAAAGTACAAGAAGGGTAAAAAGTAAAACTTTTTTCATACCGTAACTTTTGTTTTTTTTTTGTGTAGAACATAATTATAGAAATGACAGATTTTAAAACTTGAAAAAATACTAAAAAAGAGAAGTTTTTTTTTATTTTTGTGAAATAGTTAAACCTTTAGACACACAAAGAAACTGCAATCGGGTAGAGGTTAAGAAGGTGGAGGTTAAGAAGTGAAAATGAGGTTTTTTTTGCCTGTATCATGAGTAATGTGGCAAACAGTCTTAATTTTGTTTATAAGGTTAAAATCTATATTGCATACTTTGACTTTGCTTAGACTGAGCTTAGCAAAAACTAAGCATAAACTTTGAATTAGAATTTATAGTTGAAATTCATTTTGTAGTACACAAAGACAATAAAAAAGAACTTCGTAGTCATAACAGAGAAGCAAAGTTTAAGTCATTATTTTTGATTGGTTTACATTCTAAATTTGAAAAACTTCTACTTTACTAAGCAAATACTTTGGATAGTTGCGAAGATCACTTTATAAATACCAAAAATTGTCTTAAGTCAAAGTTTTTGTTTAGCAAAGTCAAAGTACGGACTATAAGTAGATTTCAGCCTAAAGTGTTTTCGCTTAAAATTAAAGAAAGAGACTTACTTGTAAGTAATTATTATGAAACAATGAAAACACTATCAGAGTAGATACACGAGTAGGTACGTACGAACTCGTGTAGCAGACAGTCTAAACAAACTACTGGCGGGACCACACAAATTGTAGCACGTGAGTCATTGGGAATTAAAATATTCGTACACAAGAAGCGTTGAATAATAAAAATCAATTGACGATTGCTCGGTATTTCGTGGGCGCTTGCGCGTGCGCCGGTCTCTCTTGTTATACTAGTATTTTTGAATGGTCTACGTGCGTCAGGGCATCTGTAGGTAGGTAGGTATATACGCTTCTGCCTCACCGGCTTATCATTTCGCAAAATGGCGATTTATATTCATTATTTAAATATAGAATTCTAGCGAATCATTTATTTATACGATTAAATTTGAAATCTTCGTTCTAGGAATTATCGGTCCATTTTGACACTTTTGTCGTTGTTTTACCGGGTAATTGTTATAATATAATTTATTTGTTATCTAATAGCAGTCGCATATTATAATATTGTGTTTCTGTGGTTTTTTTTTATTACCTACATGTTATAATTTGTGTTATAATATATCCACACCAGAGGAAATAAAATGATATGCTGGTAAGCTTGCTATATAGATTTTCATATTTCAGATTTACTCATTACTTTAAAAAATTTGGATAGGTACTATGTAGAATAGAAGTATTTAGTTTCTGGTCTGGGTGTTTCCTATGTATCAATGTGTATGTATTTACAAAATATGTAGTAAGTATATCTGTTGTTCAGTAGGTACCCTAGTCCTTAGTTTGAGGCTATATTTGCGCTACCTGTGTGAAATGTGTTGCAATATGTTATTTATTAAAAAATTAGGATCTATTTCCAGAAAGAAACTTTCAATAACTTGGTGGCGGTGGGTTTGTTTGTAGTTGGGTTAAATGCTGCAGAGGACATTCTTCTGTTTTTCATTAAGTTTCTACTGCTGTATTTAAAAAACGATGTGTTTAATGTTGTGGTCTAGTTGTTTACAAATGTTTTAAAGGAAATATATACTTACATCTGCAAAAATTCACTCGCGGCGAGGTTTGATCTCTCTTCTCTGGGTCAGTACCCCAGCGTCTTAACGAACTAGATCACGCGAATTTCTAGATCTAGAGCCGAGCTCAAAATATAAAATCTGTTATTATATAATAACCCCGTAATCCGCTTTTTACAACCTTTTTCCGGTTTCCTATCTCTATCCGTTACTTATCTTTATCCGGTTCCGGTTACCCATATCACGCTATCCGTGTTCGATGGAAGAGATTACCTAAATATGTCTACTTATATGAGTTAAGATTACTAAAGCAACTCAGTCTACCAGTTTCAAAGTTTTTACGTCTACTTGGAGCCTTATTTTTAAATCGCTCGTTGCACTTCAGGCAATTTAAATAATTCGATATCTGCTGATTGTCGTTTGATGCCGGACTCCTGCTGCGAGTGGTTAATACCACTCGTTGTAGACGTGCGATTCACGTAGAAAAATTACAGAAGTTAAACGATAATCAGTAGAAATCGGGGTATTAAAAGCGCTCGAAATGCCTCATTTGGTTCAAAAATAGAGATAAAAAAAAAAAGAAAGAATAAAAATGAAGATGTATTGGTCCTTGGGGAAATACTTATATCATAAGAAGTGAATCAGTGTGAAACAGCTAGTTTAATGTTAAATTTAGACAATGCTGACGTAATTATACCTAGAAAAAAAAAAATTGAAGTTTAAAGTAAAATTGTTAGTTTGATTGTTTAAAATATAAAATATTGAAGGAAAAAATTCATCTACAAAAATTCACCCGCGACGAGATTTCAACTCGCGTCTCCGTAGTGATTTTTTATTGATAAAAACAATAAAAACAAATTACGAAATAATAATGTGGGTGTGATGTATTTATAGGTATGTAGGTACCTGTCAATACCTAGATACGAGTATAATATTGAGCGATATCTAGTCAAAATAAATATTTAAGATTAGTTTCCCCGTAGCATAAACGTATGCGCGCATAATCTAAATAAAATATCTTGATAAAAACTAGTATATCTACAATATACTTCTTCTTTAGATACGAGTAATAGGTACTTAAGTTACGCAGGTAATGTATAAAGCCCGCTTTATTGCTGACTGTCTGATAAGTAACAAAATATAGTTTAATTCGTGAGATAGCGACTTCATAATCGTCTTTTATTTAGAACTAGTGAAAGACAATAATAAACAGTGACAGTTTTGTAAGAAAACAATAAACAGTAAAACTTTGATTTAACTTAGCGTTAAGTGTTGAGTGCTTGAGTTGGTAAGTTAAAAGATTAATTTTACATTTTGCTCTGTCTCTTTTTAGGATTAAATAAAAAATATCGATGTACGTACTTACCTAATGTTTATCAGTGGCTTCTGAGATATCATCGCCATTTCATTTGATCTGTCAGGCTATTTTGATTGTGCTGCCATCTGTTGCTAATCGTATTTAAGCAAGGCGGTAAACTCGTTCTTGAATATTTGAACATTTGTTTTTGTATGGGGAGTAACTTACTTATACTGAGTTTTTTAGAGATTTTACGTGCTATAGACAACCTGTATTCTATTAAATGTGTTTTATTTGTAATCGCTGTGGATGTGGCACAGTGCATTCGTGTTCTTGTGTTGTGTTTATGTTCGACATTGTCATAGAATTGTATTCAGTATCCCGCCCAGTAACAAATAAATATATATCTGATATATTTTTGCTAACTACAGTACCTCGATCTGAGTCATTTTCTGGTAAACTGAAGTTAATGGGGGTTATCGAGTGAACTGAAATTAAAAGCTTGGGGGTTATCTTATTGTCACGAAGTCAGAATTTTTCATTGGAATCAATAAAATTTAATTTATCATCAATTATCATAGGTACCTAGAGTACCTACATAAGTCAGTGTACTTGCAACAAAGTAAGTAAGTAAAATTTTATCTAATATATTGTTTTACAGTTATCTAAGTTCAGTAAAGGATTGAGGCAGCTCTTGACCATGTAGCGTGTTGTAGGCGCGCGGCCAAAATGGAATACAGTTATAATTTCGGGTTACGCTCAAAATGTGCACTATGCAAACTGAAAATCGGTCAAAAAAGGTAAACTTCGCACAACGGGCTCTTACCTCTAAACTCTAGGCAAAAGTTTCAAAACTCCCTATTTCATAAAACGGTAGTGCAAGGTCCCAATTGTCAGCTTTTTTATCATTTAAACCTATTAATATTATAAAGCTAAAGAGTTTGTTTGTTTGGTTGAACGCGCTAATCTCAGGATCTGCTGGTCCGATTTCAAAAATTCTTTTTGTGTTTGATAGTATATTTATCGAGGAAGGTTATAGGTTACTTTCGATCCCAAAATTCCTACGGGATCAGGTCCTACGAGGGTAAATCCCGCAGGACGCAGCTTTAAAAACGAAAGTCGTGTTAGTTACACTATTTATATCTCAAGAACGGCGGAACCGATAGGGTATAATAAATAAGATATAGGGTACTTTAAATGATCGTACGGGTTAAGCAACGCTTGGCGTGACACATACGGTCAAAGAGAACGATCGCACCAATTAGAATGAAATTTGGTACAGGGTTAGTTTAAGAGTATAAATAAAATATAGGGTACTTTAAATGATCGTACCGGTTAATTGGTATGACATAGGTATGTGATGAGTAAAAATGACGGTTAAACCGATTTGAATGTTTGGTACAGGGATAGTTTAGTGGTTGAAATAAGATATAGGATACTTTGAATAATCATACGTTAAGCAACGCTTGGTATGGCAAACGTGATGCGACACATACGTTACGGGATAGGAATTTATCCGGGCGAATTAAATATTTTTTAGGAAGAAATTTAGTAATAAGTTATGCAGTGTTTGTTGCCGACTGTACTGTACCTAACCTACCTACCTGTGAGTGTACTCATACCTACGTACTTTCTGTATATCTACCTACCTACGTATTATTGCTGTTTCTTACTGTTTCCTAGAATCCAAGCTAAGCATGTAGATGTCAACTAAACGTTTCAGAACTTCTGCAATGGCGAACAAGAAAGGTCACAGCGTACAAGCCGTGAGCGTATCACAGGATGGATTATTCGCGGTTAACGAGGAGGCGGTGTGTCGTGTGGTGATGCGAGAGGAGGCGCGAGGGCTGCCGGTCGCTGTGGTGGCTGTCGCGGGCGCCACGCGCGGCGGCAAGTCCTTCCTGCTGGACTTCTTCCTGCGATACCTGCACGCACCGGTACCTACACCATACACCTAAACACATGCTCTCACGCGCGCGGCGGCAAGTCCTTCCTGCTGGACTTCTTCCTGCGATACCTGCACGCACGAGTACCTAGTACCTACACCATACACCTACACACATGCTATCACACGCGGGGCGGCAAGTCCATTCTGCTGGACTTCTTCCTGCGATACCTGCACGCATGCGGCGGCAAGTCCTTGCTGCTCGACTTCTTTCTGCGATACTTGCAGGCACGGTCCTTGTAACTAACATCAGGCACTTTCCAGGCAGAAGCTCGTGAAAATGGTAAATGGCTCGGTGCTGATGACGAACCGTTGCAAGGGTTCAGCTGGCGAGGCGGCTGCGAGCGGGATACTACCGGTATCCTGATATGGTCTGAGCCAATCATTGTCACCTTGGACTCTGGAGAAAAGGTAAATCTTTAGATATTTAGTGATGAATGCATCCACTAAAATTGCAGCTGTGACGAGATCTGCACTTTTTAGAAACCTCCTTACTCCTTTTTTTTCAAAAGATTTTTATTCACTCACCTATCACAGCGAATGATCTATATCCAATGCGTCGATGTGGTCAAAGAAGTATTACGTTTATCAGAAAGTTACTTCTGGTGAATGCTTAAACGTGTATAAAACAAGTAAAAGTTGATATCTGAAGTGAAGTTCGGAAGACTACTGTGGAAAGAGTTGCCAACTTTATTAGGTAGTTCTGCATATCGATGCTCGGACAATTTAGCCATGAAATAAATTAAAAAAAAACTTTCAAATGTTGTCATTACCTTTTCTGCTTGTCTACAGGTGGCTGTGCTACTGATGGATACGCAAGGAACTTTCGATTCGCAAAGCACATTCCGAGAGTCCACCACTATTTTTGCTTTGTCTACTCTGTTATCTTCGACCCAGATCTACAATCTGTCCCAGAACATAAAAGAAGATGATTTGGAATATTTACAGGTAAACAATGTTTTTCAGCTGTACTTTCAACGTTTATAAAACCATTTAAATTTCGCGTATTTCAAAAGCAGGTGCTATTGAAAATGTTGATAGTGGAAATACCAACAGCAGGCAAAAACCTGTTCTATCTTAAATCTATTTGCAGTGTGGGTATTGTCCTACCAAAAAAATGCAGGAAAAACAGTTTAAAATATTCTATTTTATTTATAGTTTTTCACAGAATATGGTAAGGTAGCAAGCGGTGGAGGCGAGAAGCCTTTCCAAGTCCTCCAGTTCCTGGTGAGAGACTGGCCCTACGCTTACCAACATCCTTACGGAACAACCGGGGGACAAAGTCTACTGGATGTTAGGCTTCAAGTAAGATTGGCTCTTTTAAGTATTTTGTATAGTTACAATAGACTGAATAGATGACTGCTGGATCACCTTGTCTGATTGTGATCAAGAGATTTTTTGAAATCAAGGTTTTGGCGCAGGCTTGGCCCAATTAGACTGCGGCGGCGCTCACTTGACCAGTAATTAACTGTGCGCTTGGAATTTTGATGGCAGCAAATAGCTTGATTGAAATAGCCACGATTCTCGCATCATGGTGGGGCAGACGCATCTGAAACACTTGTTGAAAATTTGTTGAGCCGATATCGGTCCAATAATATACCAGAAGACGAAGATATAAAAGAAGTTTATGACTTAGTTTTCGCTTGTGTATTTACGAGAAATTTAACTTAGAATTTGCACTCGATTTGAAGGAAGAAAACTGCAAAGAAGAGCTGAAGGAAGTGAGACAGCAGATAAAAACCAGCTTCGAGACTGTCCGGTGTTTCCTGATGCCGCATCCAGGACTGGAGGTTGCTACCAGCCCTAACTTCGTGGGGTGTCTTTCAGGTCTGATATTTACAACCATTTTGACACAGCACACTACATCTGCTACCTACATCTGGCCTGGAGCCTTATTTTTATCGCTAGTTGCACTTCTGTCGATTTTAAAAAATAGTAACTGCTAATCTTCGTTCGATGTCGGACCCCTGCGGCGAGTGGTTGATACCACTCGTTGCGGTCGTTCGATTCACATAGAAGAAATATACAGATATCGAACGAAAATCGGAAGAAATCGAGGTATTTAAATCGCTCGAAATGGCACATTTGATTAAAAAATAGAGCCCCTGATCTCGTAGGACCATCGGGATAAACTTTAAATTTTGATATTTTTTCAATTAATCTTAATTCTAATCTAATGTTGCGCATTATCGCTTTGGGTTAACATAAAGCGATAAATTACATGAATGACCCTGTAAAGAAATAGCAGTAAAATAATGTAAAAATAATGTGTTATTCCAGAACTTTAGCTGTCTACACTCCAGGTTTCATAGCAGTCGGTTCGGTAGTTTTTATTTGACGGAGAAACAAATGCCTCTAAATGGGTACTTAGGATTTTTCACCATTTAAGTATTAGTAGGATAAATAGTAGCATTGGTTAGCTTAGGTTATCCATTCCCGAAACAATCTACGTTAAAACCAAAACCAAAATGATCGCAATTTTCTCGTTCGCTTTAGATATTACAAAGGAATTCAAAAAGGCCCTACTGGATCTCACCTCGCTACTGTTCAGTCCGAAGGACTTGGTCTTAAAGAACATTAATGGTCAGACTGTAATGACTGAGGACTTGTTCGAGTACCTGAAGACTTACGTTGAGATGTTCAACAGCGATGAGTTGCCGACACCTGTTAACATTTTGAAGGTTAGTAGGGTACAGTGCTGCTGACTTATTTGTTCAGAAGTATTGTTATTGATAACTAAAAGTAGAAAAGTCATGTAGTCAGTATATATCAGAGTCCCTAAAAGAAAATTTGTTCTCTATTTCTTACTTGATATATTCAAATTACGTGTTCTCCAGGCAACAGGCGAGGCGAGTCTCGAAGTGAACGCGACGTTTGCACGCAAAGCGTACCACGCTCACATCAGTCAAGCGACACAGCTTCGTGCTGTAGCACGCGCCGCCGTGCCTCGCCTGCACGCCACCGCGGTGAAACTGGCCGAGAAAGTGTTCACCGCGAGGAAGATGTTTGTCACGCCAGAGCGACATAATCAGCGGCTTCAAGAACTTTTATTGGTAACTATACAATGTAGAATGGTCATTTTGCCCAAAGGTTCATACGTGCCCAAAGGATAAAAACGGGACCGTATTACTAAGTCTTCAAAAGTCAAAAGCCAAAAATGTCTTTTTTTAATTGGATGTATTCGATCACTTTAAATACGTCGAGTGTTCTCGACGTATTATGACTATGTAACTATGACTCTAGTGTGGCTTTGGAACGCGCCCTCTGATGAGAAGAAGCCACAAGAAACTCATGGTTTTTTTTTGTGATCATGTTTTTTTTTACAATCGTCAAAATATATATATATATATATATTTTACATTTTTTTTTACAATGATCATAATATGATTAACATTGTTGCATATTTAGGGCTATAGTGGAACTGGAGCAATATTCTTGTGATAATAGTACGGACTACGAAACTCTTCGTCCGCGAGTTTGACTCACACTTGGCCAATTCTTTAGATCTAATTTTAGAAAATTTATACAATGCAAGCAATTTCTTATCCATGTTATTTTTGGCGCTGTCGTGCCCGGGACATTGTTAAGTGAATTCGATTTTCCTAGCACCTCCCAGCCTAGTCAGTTATGCCCTGAGGAAAGAACTGGTCAATACATCTGGAGCTAACTTAGCCGTGTGTTTCCTCACGATGTTTTCCTTCACCGTACGAGCTATGTTATTAACGCCCATAACTTTTTCGCAATCAACGCCATGGGCAAAAGACACTGTTGCGCGGTCAGCCGGGATTTGAAACCACTACCTTCGGCATGAAGGCCGGATTATCTACCACTAGACTAAAATCGCTCACAAGGCCGGTTCTAATCTTATCCTACTAATATTATAAACGCAAAAGTGTGTGAGTTTGTTACACAACCACGCAAAATCTACTGTAAATAACCGATTGCGATGAAACTTGAAATATAGGTAGCTGGACCTCCCGCGGGAACGGGACTTACAGATGGAACCGCGGGGTGCAATAGTACATACATATAGACAGTTCGAGTAATAACCTAACATACATAATTCTTAACCTACCGAAATTCCAACAGGAACTGGAAGCAAGCTTACCCCAATACACAATCCTTAACGAAGAAAAACTGACTGCTTTACTAGCGGCCTGCGAGGCCATTTTCGAGGATCTTCTGCAGCAGCCATCTTGTTTGACTCCAACTGAGGTGGTGGACGTACATCGGAAGGCTGTTGACGCCGCTATGGAGAGATTCGACGACGTGTTCGCTGATGATGATAGTGAAGAAGTTGATGAAGACAGATCTCCTCTATTAAAGGTATATATTGAATTGAAATGTCCGCCAAAATGCGCCATTTGTTGGCGGAATTCGAACCCATTATCGAGGGATGACTGGCCCTAAATGAATTTTCTTGGTGGGAGGTCTGAGTCGCTAAAGCTGAAATCTATCTATTCTTTGACTTTGCTGAGCAAAAAACTTTGTTTCAGCTCAATTTTTGGTGTTTATAAAGCGATCTTAGCAACTATCCAAAGTTTTAGCTCGGTAAAGTCAAAGTCTTTCAAATTTGTAATGTATACCAATCAAAAATAATGACTTTAACTTTGCTTCTCTGTTATGCCTATGAAGTTCTTTTTATTTTATTCGTGTATTACAGAATGAATTTCGACTATTAATTCCAATTTAAAGTTTATCCTTAGTTTTTGCAAGCTCAGTCTGAGCAAAGTGTACGCACTAAGTATAGATTTCAGCCTAAGTTTCGTTACATTGACCGGTGGAGCCACTAAGGAAGATGGGTCTGATTTTGTTCTATTGCCATCCTCATTGATCCACCTACATGAGCGTGCTACATTATAGATCATTCATCACTTACCATCAGGTGAGATAGTGGTTAAAAGCTCATGTATCATGTGTAAAGTATTAGTATGAATTGACCGTTAGAAAAATGTTCTATCTTTATGCTGCTTCCGTTTAGCAACAATATCATTGTATTTACAGAAATTGGAGGATAATTTGTCTAAGTTTGAAGCCGAGAACGCGAAGCGAATCAGAGATCTTGTTATTGATTCTAAAGCTCTCTACGAACGAGTATTGTTAAGGTCAGTACAGTGTTCTTTTTCTTTTATATGCCTACTAGCTGCGCCCCGCGGTTTTACCCGCGTAAGTCCCGTTCCCGTTTCAGTTCCCGCGGGATTAAAAGTATTCTATGTCCTTCTCCTGGTTCTAAGATACCTCCCCACCAATTTTCAGACAAATCGATTTAGCCGTTCTTGAGTTATAAATGGTGTAACTAACACGACTTTATTTTATATATATAAATAAAGATATTCCATTTGGACATTAGCCAGTGTCAAGTATTATTATTATTTGCAAGTTATTTGCATTGAACGAAACATTCAAGTCGTCATAGTTAAAATTAAGTCGAAGGAATCATTGCAAAACGGCGGCCATTTACAATTATTGTTCACGGAGCTTCGGAGACAACGCTAAAGTCCATGTTTTGCACCGATTTACACTTTCATTACTCTTGTACACCATCACAAAACTAAATTGATTAATATGCTCCTGAAATTAAACCATTTGCACGCATTTGAACTAGGTTTCATAAAAATGAAAATTTAGCACCACATCTCCTCAACGCGTTCCCGCCAAAACTGTACTTACAGTATTCTTAAAAGCATTACTTAAAATTGGGTCTGCCACGCCTAGACCAAGAAGGAAAAACTAATTATCTATGGAAAATGGAGGTCCATAAACCCAGCGGGGTGATTGGTTAATTTAACTGGCCGTTTGTCCGTTTCAGCACATTGTTTATTTCGTTGCTTTTAGCACATCAGTATTGTCATAAATTGCATACTTCACCGTATCTATACTTATTTATAGGATGAGAGAACAAAAAGTCTGTACTTGGAAGTAAATTTAAAAAAATTAAAAAACCGACTTCAAAAAGAAACAAAAAATAATTTAAAAAACAACAAAAAAAAAACAAAAAAAGAATTGATAAAAATGACCAAAATAACCTCTACATAGGTACAGTGCCACCGACTAATAAATCTGTTTTATCATCTGAAGTCGGGCAGCCAAACTAAGTACAATATGGAACCAACCAGTAAAACTGCCCGACTTCAGATGATAAAACAGATTTATTAGTCGGTGGCACTGTACCTATGTAGAGGTTATTTTGGTCATTTTTATCAATTCTTTTTTTGTTTTTTTTTTGTTGTTTTTTAAATTATTTTTTGTTTCTTTTTGAAGTCGGTTTTTTAATTTTTAAATTATTTTTTTATTTTACCCTTTTTAGTATACCTACCTACCTAAAAATCAACAATATTGTTACCCTAATTTTAATTATTAAGGAGTTTGCTGATGAGAAGGTGGTTTCAGGTGCCGCATCAATCTGTACTTAGTTCTTTAGGGGTCTATTCTTTTTGGTAGAAGTCCAAAAATGAGTAATTTATTGAATTCTGAGATGCTATCCTGTCCATGATTCCGAAGATACTCATCAGATCCTTACCAAACTTTCATGGGACCACCTCGCAGCTTCCACCTTTCCATTAAAAAAAGAACTATATCAATCGGTCAAGCCATCTTCGTGTAATCGATGAACAATTGAATTGAATACAGTGTTTTGAGGAGCATTCCCGGTCCTCACTTCGAAGATCCTCATCAGATCCTCATAAAAATTTTACGGGACCATCTCGGAGCTCCCACCTTTCCATTAAAAAAAGAATCATTTCAATCGGTCAAGCCATCTTCGAGTAATCGATAAACAACTGAATTGATGATTAATGCGTTTTGAGGAGCATTTACGTTCATCACTCCGAAGACCCTCATCAGATCCACATCAAATTTTTATGGGACCATCTTGGAGCTCCCACCTATCCATTAAAAAAAGAATCATCTTAATCGGTCAAGCCCTCTTCGAGTAATCGGTTAACATACAAAAAAAAAAAAAAAAATTATACATACAGACGAATTGATAACCTCCTCCTTTTTTTGAAGTCGGTTAAAAAAAAGTTGCCTAGGGGACTTAGGAAAAGTAGTAGAAAAAAATTACATATTTTATTAAATTAATGGCGGTCTGGCTGTTTTTTCCTTAAACAAGTCCGCTCGTCAACCGAAGGACGGATCCGTCCAAAGCCGTTGTCAACCGAAGGAAGGATCAGTCCTGTGATTTTTTTGATTTTTGTTTATTTGATTTTATTTTTTATTTAAGGGGTATTTTGGTGTGAATATGGTTTCACTGTCGGCAGGTTGAAAAACTTTACGAAAATAAATCAACTTCCGAAAAAAAAAAGTTGTCTGTATCATCAATATTGCCAGTCAAAAATTCACGATTTGCAAAATCATTTTCCCGCCATTTTATTTTTAATTATTTTTGATTACTGAAAATGGATCCTATCATGATGTAAATATGTTTTTTTTTTAGGTTGACGAGTACTATTTACGAAATACAAAATAACGTGCGGGTGGAGTTGTGATAAATAATGGTCAATAAAATAAAAACCATAGGATATTTATTCTACAAATTACTGAAAATTAGGTTCGTTAGTTATTAATCTTTCCAAAAAATCTTAGTTCCTTGTGTTATGGATAGACAAACGCAGTATTTCAACCGAAACGCGGGGAAGGCGCACGTGACCTTGAATGACCTTGAAACTGCTGGTAGACAAGGGATAAATTTTTTTGGTTGACACGGTTGACGAAAAGAAACTACTTATCCGATTGAAATCTGGTTTATAATAATAGATAGTTCTATTTTTGAGGAAGATTGTGGTATATTTTTCATCGAAATTCAATTAGTAGAATCCGAGTAATCAACGAAAAAGTCGGCTATGCACTATTTCTACGCTGACGAAGTCGCGGGTAACGGCTAGTAATATTATATATTGAGGCCTTTATCGTTTATCGTAACTTTGCAGTTACTTTGTCTTTTCTTTGGCCCCTTCCCAGGCAATTAGTTTACTACGTTTAAATAGTAATAAGAATATTCATGGACCTTCATTATGATTAATAAATCTTGTCAAGAAGTGTTGTGTGATTTATTTAAACCATCCAAACGTTATATCGACCTTCACCGAGACTACGCTATAGTGCTGCACATCTTTACCACACATTCCAAGTTATAGAGACGCCATTGCAAAACAAATCATTATTGAAAAGCGGCACAAAGTATGCTATACAACCTCATTATTTATATTCATTCACATAATTTAAAGAAGAAATAGACGAAACTATTGTTATCTCTTTCTAAAACATAAGACTCAATGCTACTTGCATGACGTAAGAAAGAGATGTCATAATAATAGGGGTTAAAGTATGAAATTGCCGTTTTATTCCAATAGGTTCTTTGAATTGACATAGAATCTTCATGGTTTGAGGTTTTCGAATGAAACTTTTTTCAAATGGTTTCTGTGATGTTCTTTTTTTAAAAAATGTGAAACATTTGAATATCGTCTTTCAATTGTTTTTGTTATTCAATTTAGACAAGAAAGATGGATACTGCGAAAATTCGAGTGATTTTTGAATACGAGTTCCGACGCGGAACTAACGCGGCAGAAACAGCCCGCAATATCAATGCTGCGTTTGGAGAGGGGTCTACTAATGAACGCACCGTGCGATTTTGGTTTAAACGCTTTCGTGATGGAAATTTCGACTTAAAGAACGAGCCACGAGGAAGACCGCCCACACAGGTGAATAACGATGAATTAAGAGAGATAGTGGAAACCGATCCTAGTCAAACTACCCAGGAATTAGCGGCATGGTTTAACGTTACCTTACCCACTTTATTGACTCACTTGCGTCAAATCAATAAAATAAAAAAATACGAAAAATGGGTGCCTCATGATTTGACTGATCTGCAGAAAGAAACAAAAACGCGTGTTGAAACTTGTGTTGCCTTGTTGAACCGGTACAGAAATGAAGGAATATTGGATCGAATTGTAACATGTGATGAAAAGTGGATTCTTTATGATAACCGGAAAAGAAAAATGCAATGGCTGACCCCAGGTCAAATGCCACAACAGTGTCCTAAAGCAAAACTTACCAATAAAAAGGTAATGGTAACTGTTTGGTGGTCTCAGCATGGTGTTATTCACTATAGTTTTCTTCGATCTGGTCAAGCAATTACGGCAGATGTCTATTGTGCCGAACTCCGAACCATGTTGACAAAACTAGCAGTAAAACAGCCCCGACTCATGAATCGATCTTCACCATTATTGCTCCACGACAACGCGAGACCTCACACAGCACGAGAAATCATTTTGACCCTTCAGGAACTGCACTTAGAAACCATTCGTCATCCTCCGTATTCACCAGACCTTGCTCCAACGGACTACCATTTTTTTCGTGATTTGGACAATTATCTACGTGACAAGAAGTTTTCTTCCCAGGAGGCAGTACAAAATGCTTTCACACAGTTTGTGCAGTCTAGATCGTCGGAGTTCTATCGCAAAGGCATTAATAACCTTCCCATTAGATGGCAGCAATGTATAGATAATAATGGCAACTATTTTGATTAAAGAAATTTGTTAAAAATTTAAAAAATAAACAATTAAGATTTTCAGTACAAATCGGCAATTTCATACTTTAACCCCTAATATTATTATGACATCTCATAGCGGTTAGGAGAGAATGATAAAACGTCAAAGTCAAAAACTTCGTTGAGTTTTTAGAAAAAAAACTTTTTCAAAAAATAAACTAAAATAAGGACTTTTGTTTTTTTTCGCGTTAGTGAAATGTCGTCCTGAATTTTCATTTTTACAAAATCATGGTTTTATTGCGTTTAAATTGTTTAATTTCGGCGGCAAGTTACCAATTTAGTTACGCGAAGTTCAACGAGTTAAGTGAAAATAAAAATACCAGTGCCAAACACGAAATTAGCACGTTACAAACAATTGTCCCATAGGGTTGAAGAAAAATCGTCGCCATTTTTTCTACAGCCGTCACGCATTGAAAATTATTTCAAACGATTACAGTACAATAGTGGTAGTTCGCTATTCGTACGAGTATTTGGCTAAATTGTCCTATATTGCTGACAGAAGCCATAACTAAGAAAAAGAAAGAAAGAACTAAAATAAAAAAATACAAAATTACTTAATAACGGGATATTTACCATGTTTAATAATTTATTCGCGGAGCTCGATATTTCGCTAGTAATTCCAACCAGCTTGTTCACGAGACTGGAGAATGCGGGTAGGTGATGACAGTTAGAGGCGTCCATATCGGACTACCTGCTTTCTGACACGAGTTATAACCATGTTAGTTTAAAATCGTATAAAAAAATACAGCTTTACTTACGTATAAAATGAATTTTTTTGCCAGTTTTTGCCAGTTAAGTTGAACGAACATAACCAATATTTTTTCAAATAAAAACTATTTGTTCCGATGTAAGTTAAGAAACAAAACTTATGTCTTCGCAAAATATTTTGCTTAAGCTTAGTAATATTTACTCTAAGGTCACAAGTATACAAGGTGTAACGGGTAAGCCCTTTTAAGCCGAAAGACGTCTAGGCGAACAACTTTTGTTCTGCGACTATTGAAAATTCGAACTCTTTGAAAATATTGAGGTTATGTTTTACTGAAAAAAACAGCTGCTTTTGAAAATAAAGGTAATTGAAGTTTTGATTGTACCAAACCAAATAAAAGGACAAAAAACATCAGATGGTCCGTTGGGACTCATCAGTTGGTCCGTTGTGAGACATCAGTTGGTCCGTTGTGAGACATCAGTTGGTCCGTTGTGACACATCAGTTGGTCAGTTTGAGAAATCAGTTGGTGTCCGTTGTGAGTCATCAGTTTGTCTGTTGGTCAGTTTGAGACATCAGTTGGTCCGTTGTGAGTCATCAGTTTGTCTGTTGTTCTCACACGACGTTGATCACTTTGTCCGTTGTTCTCACACGACGTTGATCAGAGTTAGTCACAGTCAGTTCTTTATTAGGACACTAACTGATGTCTCCATCAGTTAACTCCATTGTGAGACACAGTGGACAAACTGATGTCTCACAACGGAGTTAACTGATGTCTCACAACGGTTTGTCCGTTGACCCATGAGTTTTGCTGACTGTGGTTGCGCATCATGTTTCAGGGGTTCGAGTGCTAGTTCGAGCGGTGTTTCCATGTCGGCGCGCGCGCTACAGCAACGACACCGCGGCGCTGTGACCGACGCCGAAACTTATTTTACTGTGCAGTTCACTTCCGAGGAAAACGCAAATAATGAACATAAGGAGGAATTGCTACAGGTTACTATTTATTTTTCAACGAGCATTAGGTCATCGACGACCTCTGTGGCGAGTCGCTAGTCTCGCCTCTAAATATGTAGGTATTTATTAGGACAAGCACACGGCAACAAATACAAAACAGAACAAAACAGAAGTAGACACTAACGTAAATAAAATTAAAAAAAAACTATAAGTATCACAATATTAGATACTAACAAACTAGGAAGTCATGTGCGAACCCTAAATGGGCCGGCTTCAGCAAAAAGCAGGCCTCAGCAAATATTGTGTTTTATTAAGCAAAATCGCGAAAACTTGAGACAAAATTACACTATGTTTGTTTCCATGATTTGATCTTTGTCAGCAACATCGATCGGTTCGATTTCTGGCTAGGGAAATGATTTTTTCAAAAATGTAATATGCCATATAGTTTTTTTTTTTTTCAAAATCGGGGGCAATTTTGTTTTAAATTTTTTTTGCTATCTCTTATAGTTTAGGATATCCCCCTGAGAGCCCATTTCAATTGGATCACCCTGTTTAACACTTACTTTTAATCCCGATATTGGCGCAAAATCTGAAGTCTCGTGGATTAAACCCTGGGGCGTAGCTAGTGTATGAATAACTAGCTGCGCCCCGTGGTTTCACCCGCTTAAAGGCTCTTCCCGCGGGAATATCGGGATAGAAAGTAGCCAATGTGTTGTTCCCGGTATCTAGCTACATGTATTCCAAGTTCCATCCCAATCGTTTTAGAAGTTTTTGCGTGAAAGAGTAACAAAGACACATTCATACCTACGTACATTTTACAAACTTTCGCTTTTATAATAAATAAATATAAATAAATCATGTGCCGAACACCCAGCGCCATCTAGCCCCGTGGTAAGCTGCTAAGCTTGTGTTACGGTGTCTAGACAACGGATATACTACTTATATATATTTTTCTTTTGCAAATACATACATATTATACATAGAAATACGCCCAGACCAGATACAAATATTTATTTATAAGCATAAGTATTTGCACCCAGCGGGAATCGAACCCGCAACCTTCTGCATTGCAGCCAAGCGTTCGCCCGACGCGCCAAAGAGGTCGTCAAATTAGTAAGATTTACAAAAATAATAATAATAGGTATGCGGTTCCTACATCAGTTGTCTATTACCCATAGAAAAGCCTAGGGCTTAGTTTAAGCTGGATAGCGCCGTGTGTAATACCATGCAATATTTATTTATTTAATTGTGATTGTGTTCCAGTACATCGAGACGCGATGGTCGGAGATATCGACGGTGAACGACGCCAACAACAACGTGGCTGTCGTACAAGCCACAGAGTACTATAACGAAAATATGAACGAACTCTTCAGTAAGTTATTGGGCCCTACCATGATGTCTTATAAGTCGTCGCGTTGTCGTTCAGCTAAAACAAATAAAATTAAAAACACATCAAATAATTAAAAAAAAAACAGAATTAATATTGGCATGCCAAGTTTAGTGCTGGTGAAATATAATGTTAAACCTCATTCATTATTTTACAACAACTGTTGTAACCGTATTTCGTGCAAATAAATGACATTCATACAAGAAAAAAATACTTGGAAAAAAAAGATTTTTTTAAATTATCTGTGGTTTTTAAAAGTAGTCGGGGTATTTTTTATATTTCAAAACTAGCTGCGCCCCGCTGTTTTACCCGCGTAAGTCCTGTTCCCGTGGAAATATCGGGATAAAATGTAGCCTATGTTTTATTACCGGCATCCAACTACTTATATTCCAAGTTTTATCGCAATCTGTTCAGTAGTTTTTGCGTGATTGAGTAACAAACATCCAAACACACACACTTTCACGCTTATAATATTAGTAGGATTTACTTTATTTTTTAAACGACAAAAGGACGACATAGCAACGATAAACGAGCATGGTAGCGCGGAACATCTTCTGCAAATATTTTTAAAGAAAAAAATCATCTTCAAAAATTCACTCGCGACGAGATTTGAACTCGCGTCTCTGCGTCAGTACCCCTTAACCGACTAGGCCACACGAGTCCCCATCTCGAGCGGCGAATATAAGAATATATGTTTTCCCTGACTATTTTTCGACTAAAGCTCGATTGAGACGCCATCTACAGGATCACTTTCCAGTGATTTACCTGTGCTAATGATTAACTTTACAGTTAACACATTCGCCAAGAGATGTCGCTCTTTTTCCTATTGAATATTTCGTTATTTGTATATTTTTATTGTTTTGTATTACAGTCGACTATAAATGCCTCCACCCAAGCGATCTTGAGACGGAACACACGAAAATCCACGAGCTGACGATCATCAGATTCCAAAACACCAGAACAGTGATCGTTGATGATGACAACGAAGATGATATTCACTTGGATGACTTAAAGGCGGTTAGTTGATATTAAAGCCCACCACCAATGAGTCTAATCTATATCTATACTTCTATATCTATACTAATATTATAAAGCTGAAGAGTTTGTTTGTTTGATTGTTTGTTTGTTTGTTTGAACGCGCTAATCTCAGGAACTGCTGGTCCGATTTGAAAAATTATTTTTGTGTTAGATAGGCCATTTATCGAGGAAGGTTATAGGCTATATTACATCACGCTACGACTGATAGGAGCGGAGCATCCATGAAATATGTTGCAAAAACGGGAAAAAAATCCCTCTTTTCCGAGATTCTGTCGCGTGCGCTGAGTAAACGGTCAAAGTTACATAAAAACCATGTATGAGAGAATTGTTCCTCTAAATAGGATCTAATAAATAGTCCGCGACAGCATATGCCTAACTCTTAAGGTTGACTCAATATAACATCTTTTAGAGTAATGAAATTTATTGTAGAACAATGCATTGTTTCCGAAGGTAATTTTGTAAATATGATATTAATCCTTATCCAAATAAATACGTTATTCATTAAAAGTATTTAATTTTAAACATAATTGTCCTTAACATCACTTGATTTCAATGAATATCTCACGAGATATTACAGTTTTAAAATAACTCCACAATAAATAATTAATAAGTACCAAGCGTGCATATACTTATACACGTAGCGGGCGACGATGATGAGGGTGGCCAGCCAGCTCTGTGAGGCATCATGCCGCGCGGCTCAATCGGTCGGCTCCATGCGAGACGGTAGTGTCACCAAACTGCAGTGCTTTTTAATAATTATTTTGCAATATCTCACTGTAGGTACTTTTGATTCTTAATATTTTGTTTTATGTTGGTAATTAATATTTTAAAGAGATTACGTTGGTAACATGTATGTATGTATGTATTTTGGGGTCATCTCAGAAACTTCTAGACCTATTTCAAAAATTCTTTCACTAATAGAAAACTACATTATCCAGATGTGACATAGGCTACTTTTGATCCCGATATTCCCTCGGGATCGGGACTTACGCAAGTGAAACTGCGGGACGGCAGCTCTGAAAAATAAAGTGGTGTATTTCTATTTTTAACTCAACAACCCGTAAACCGATTTGAATGAAATTTGGTAAAGGGTAGAAATAATATATAGGGTACTTTGAATGATCGTACGGGTTAAGCAACACTTAGTACAACATACGTGATGGGTGAAAAAGAGAAGGTGACCCGATTTTCATAAACTTGGTACAGGGTTGGTTTAGAGGTAGAAATATTATATATAGTACTTTGAATGATCGTTAAGCAACACCTGGTATGACATACGTGAGAGATCATTAACGTTACGGGATAGGAAGTTACGCGGGTGAAACCGCGGGGCGCAGCTAGTAGGTTATATAGAGACGCCACAAAGCAACAAATCATTAGGAAAAAGCAGCACAAACTGTGCTATACATACAACCTTATTACTTATACATATTCTTGCACATAATTTAAAAAATAAATCGACAAAACTATTGTCATCTCTCCCTAAAATATAAGACTCAATGCTACTTGCATGACGTTAGAAAGAGATGTCATAATATTATTATAATAATATTATTATTAGCGATTAGAGGAAATGATAAAACGTAAAAGTCAAACACTTCGTTGGAGTTTTGGCGGGAACTCGTTAAGGAGATGTAGTGCTAAATGGCTTTTGTTTTTTACGCGTTAGTGAAATGTCGTCCTGAATTTTCGTTTTCACAAAAACATTGTTTTATTGCGTTTAAATTGTTTAATTTCGGCGGCAAGTTACCAAATTAGTTACGCGAAGTTCAACGAGTTAAGTGAAAATAAAAATACCAGTGCCAAACACGAAATTAGCACGTTACAAACAATTGTCCCATTAGGTTGGAGAAAAATCGTTGCCATTTTTTCTACAGCCTTCACGCATTGAAAATTATTTCAAACGATTTCAGTACAATAGTGGTAGTTCGCTATTCGTACGAGAAATTGGCTATATTGTCCTATATTGCTGACAGAAGCCATAACTAAGAAGAAGAAGAAGTAGTGCTAAATTTTCATTTTTGTGAAACCTAGTTCAAATGCGTGCAAATAGTTTAATTTCGGGGGCATATTAATTAATTTAGTTTCGTGAAGGTGTACAAGTGGAATGAAAGTGAAAATCAGTGCAAAACATGGACTTAGTGTTGTCTCCAAAGCTCCGTGAAAAATCTTTGTAAATAAATGGCCGCCGTGTTTACAAATGATTCCCTAGACTTGACTTTAACCATGACGACTTGACTGTTTCGATGCAAATAACTTGCATAATATATTAATTTAAATTAAAGTATTTTAATTTAAAATACTTGACACTGGCTAATTTCCTAATGGCCATAATCGGTTCACAACCGATAAGAAGTAGAAACACTTCGTTCTTTCGGTAAAATCAAATAAAAATATTTTATATCAAAATACAGCGTTATTACGTATGAAATGAAATATTTTGGCCTTTGCTTTTTAGAAAATAATTCGTACATCGCCTAAATACGCACGAAGGCATTGTTGTGAAAGAGAATGATTTATGTACTGTGAATAAGCGGGTGATCGCGACTTGAGCTGGGATAGAACTACGACTTCTTTGGTTAGTTAGCTTAGAATTGTGTCGCCCTGAAATTCGACTTATTACCTATCTAGAGGTTTTTAACATATCTCTGCCCACCACTTGCATTCATCGCAGCTTACCACCTGCGTATTTCGGACACGAACGATCTGCATTATAATGGTGCAGGTCGATCACCCTATCTATACTAATATTATAAAGCTGAAGAGTTTAATTATTTGATTGAACGCGCTGATCTCAGGGACTGCTGGTCCGATTTGAAAAATTATTTTTGTGTTTGATAGTCCATTTTTCGAGGAAGGCTATAGGCTACTTATAATCCCGATATTCCTACGGGGTCGGGACTTAAGCGAGTAAAACTGCAAGCGCTACTAGTTATACATAGAAAGACAGTCTTAAGTTCCTGAGATTAGCGCGTTTAACTGTATACTCTAAGGTTCAGCCAAACAAACAGACTCTTGAGCTAAGTAGTATATCCGTTCTTTAGTTCTACTCTAGAGGTTAGATGGCGCTGTAGATTGTTCACAGATATTTTTATTTATTTATTCCTCTCTCTAGAAATTAAGCATATGCCACGGACAACACAGAAGCTTCAACTGGTCAAAGAACGAGGAAGCTGTGGAGCAAGCGCACACGTTGTACAAGAGGTTGATGGGAATCCCAGAAGGTTCCGGTGGCATAGCGGGGACAGCTCTCCAAATACTAATGACTAATATGAATTGGATATCACATGGAAAAGTTAGTTGATACAATTAGATTTTCTTCGGTTTTCGTAGTGTTGATGATGAAATTTAACTATTTGATTTTTCGTAAATTTGTTTTTATTGCTCAAGGCATAATTACTAGAAATATTTTTAAAGGAAAAATTCATCTTCAAAAATCCACTTGGCGGATTAATCGAGCCGTAGTCGAAAAATAGTAGACAGGGAAACATTCATATTCTTATATTCGCTGCTGGAGATGGGAACTTGCGTGGCCGAGCGGTATAGGCACTGGAATATTGATCCAGGGACGCGAGTTCAAATCTCGCCGCAAGTGGATTTTTGAAGATGAATTTTTCCTTTAAAAATATTTCTATTTGATTTTTGACCAGATACAAATATTTGTATCTGGTCTGGGCGTATTTCTATGTATAATATTGTATGTATTTGCAAAAAAAAAAAAAATATAAGTAGTATATCCGTTGTCTAGTCACCGTAACACAAGCTTAGCAGCTTACCACGGGGCTAGATGGCGCTGGGTGTTCGTCTCAAGATTTATATTTATTTAAATTGAACTAAATTTGTAGTAGTGTAATAAAACAGTATGCATTGTAACGTAGGTCGACGATACATTACATAAATACGATACTTGTAACTCGGAATGTACACAATAAATACATTCCGAGTTTGCATGACACTGACGAGGTGCGTTTTGGTACGACTGGTCAAGGGTAGACCGGGGAAAATGTATATTTACGGTAAAGGAAAACTTCGCCAGGAAACCCACGGCTTTAAAGTCACATAAAAAGGTTTCCGCAATTAGCCTTACAACTGGGTTGTTGGGCTAATTGCGGAAACACACAGTTAAAACTTTAACTTTAATATGAAAATATGTACTTAATCTAATCGTGTTAGAGCCGATTTTTCATTCCACAGATGAAAGAAATCTGCCGAATACGTTCGAACCCAACCAAATTTAAAAGCCTCCAAATTTTGATCATCTAAATTTAGTTCTTTTTCGTTTCATAGTGACGTTTTTAATTCGGTAGTGTTACATTTTATTTGTCAGATATCTCTATCTAGAAATTTAAAAAATTCGCCCTTAGATAATAAGTTTATTTCTCTTTAGTTAAAGGTAACTTGTTTGTATTTGCAGTTTTCAAAAGAGGCTATGGACCTGTTTGATAACGTGTGGCGGCGAGCGAGTGATACTCGTCATCAACTTGATTTTCATCGCATGAAACTTGTAAAAGTGAGTAGATTGAGTGATTGATTGGTTGAGTTTTAGCGTTAAAATAATAATAATAATTGGCCTTTTCATCCTAATTTAGATGATTTATATACAGCGCAAGCAATTTTTTTTAATCCATGCTATGTTATGGCGCTATTTGCCCGGGACGTTGTTAGGTGGAGTAGGCGCGTTTTAGCGTTACAATGATGATTATTATCATTATACTGTCTGCGCTCCGCGGTTTCACGTAAGTCCCGATACCGCGGAAATGTATATATATAAACCTTTCTATTGAATCAATCCATCTACAAAAAAAAAACGCATCAATCCGTTGCATAGTTTTACAAACACACAGACAGTGGCTACTTGATTTATACTATGTAAAGATAATACAAACCTATCGCGTTTGTCCTTTTTTAAAATTAAAATTACTTCGTCGCGTCGGTTACAGCGGTCGTGATCACGAGAAGACAACGATCGAGATTTCTAATAATAATAATGAACAGAAATCGTGTAAGTTAATTAAGTGTACCACAGTGACTTATGTCATGTTACTGTAGGTTGGAAATGTATGTATCGTGTGGAACTGAGCTTATCTATACAATATGTAACATGTAAGCCCTTTTAAGCCGAAAGGTGGTTGTTCTAGACGTCTAGGCGAACATCTTTTGTTCTACGACTTTTGAAAATTCAAACTTTTTTTTTGAAAAAATTGAGATTATGTTTTACTGAAACAACAGGTGCTTTTGAAAATAAAGATAATTTAAGTTTTGATTTTAAACCATCAAACTAAATAAAAGGACAACATAAGGTCAATGACCTCGAACTCTCAGAAACAGCTGATTTCAAGTAAACTTTACACCTAAATTTTTCGAAAAGTACTTCGAATTTCCAAAAGTCGTAGAACCAAAAGTTGTTCGACTAGACGTCTAGAACAACCCCCTTTCGGATTAAAAGGGCTTACCCGTTACACCTTGTATATAGGTTACGCATACGCACGGTAAAAAAAAGTGCAGTACGTAAGTGCAGTACCTCTTAATATCTATCTATCTATACTTCTTCTATCTATATCGATATATATACTCTATATATATACTTATAATAAAGGAAGGGAGGATAAAAAGTGGGGGACTTAGGAAAGTAAAAAAAACAAAATTATATAATTTTTAAAATTAATGTCTGTCTGTCTGTTTGTTCCTTATACAATTAAAAAACTACTTTTCCGATTGAAGTCTCGTTTTCAATTTTGAATAGTTCTATTTTCGAGGAACCTCGTGGTATAATTTCACACTTAACCCATATTTTACATCGAAACCCAATTAGTAGAACTCGAGTAATTAACTAAAAAGTCGGCTATGCACTATTTTGACGCAGACAAAGTCGCGGATAACAGCTAGTTTATAATAAGTTGTGAATACTCGTAGGAGTTTCGGTAGTCATAATCAAAGAGTCTATTAAAGTTATAGAGACGTCATTGCAGAACAAATCATTATTGAAAAGCGGCACAAAGTATGCTATACAACCTCATTATTTATATTCATTCACATAATTTAAAGAAGAAATAGACGAAACTATTGTTATCTCTTTCTAAAACACAAGACTCAATGGTACTTGCATGACGTAAGAAAGAGATGTCATACATAATATTATTATAAATAGCGGTTAGGAGAGAATGATAAAACGTCAAAGTCAAAAACTTCGTTGAGTTTTTGGAAAAAAAACTTTCAAGAATAAACTAAAATAAATAAATACAGCTTTACTTACGTATAAAATGAAATCTTTTTGCCAGTTTTTGAAGTATAATTCGTGCATCGCCTAAATACGTACGAAGGCAAATACATTCACAGACAACTGTGAATAATGTTGTGAAAGTGAACTAAATGTACTGTGTGTTAACAAGCGGGTGATCGTGACGTGAGCTGGGATGGAACTAAGACTTCTTTGGCTAGCTAACTTAGATTTGTGTAGCCAAGAAATTCGCCCTATTACGTATCTAGAAGTTTTTACATATCTCTGGTCATAATGAAGAATTGCTTTTTGTCATACTCAAAATAACTGTGCAGAATAGATTCAAATGATGTCTTTGCGTCCATAATGATTGATATTACAATTTATTTATTACAATCTTTACAACTATCATAACAGGATAAAACCTAATGCGATAGTGTACTTACTATTTACACATATCTATTCTATTCTCTATCTATTCATCTATTCATTTTTTTTATTCTATTCTATTATATTCTTCATCTATTCTATATTTTATTTCTTCTATTTATATTCTTCTTCTTTATGTAGTGGAGTAGGTACATTAGAAATAACACGATGGTAGGCGAGATCATCACTTACGGCCGAACCCTGAAACGCAACTTAAAAATTGAGAGCCGTACTTAAATAATTGAATTAGCATCTAAATCCAAAATTAACATGCGATATTTTGAGTTTGGCTAAGTTTGTAATGGTTTCAGTCTCAAATTTTGAGCGTTTCAGGATTCGATAGTTACATCGTAAAATATCCTTTTCAGACTTACAGATCACCATATTACAAGCTAATAACTATATGTAACTTAGTTTGGGGGTTTATGAAGCTGTGCGTTGAAATATATCTAGGAGCGTTAAAAAGGTAGTTGGCAGATTCAGCAAACAATTCTGCGTTTTGACATGGACAGAAGGTTGCGGGATTGATTTCCGCTGGGACAAGTATTTATGCTAACCATAAATATTTGTGTCTGGTACTGGGTATTTACTATTTGTATTAGAGCAGACGTTGCCTACCCATAGTTGCTTAGTTTGGAGCTGGAATGTGTTTATTTATTTATTTGTAGTTGCACGCAACAAATACTTTCTAATTGAAACTAAATCATCAGACCTATGGTCAGATGCATATTTATTGTGACTACAAGCTGCGCCCGCGGTTTTACCCGCGTAAGTCGCGTTTCCGCTGAAATAACGGCACAAAAAGTAGCTTATGTGTTAATCCAGATCCCCAGCAAACTATTCATTATCATCTATTCAAGTTTCATCGTAATCGGTTCAGTAGTTTTTGCGTGAAAGAGTAACAGCCTCACATACATACATACTTACATACATACAAACTTTTGCGTTTATAATATTAGTAAGATAAGATGTCAAAACACAGAATTGGTTGCATAATCGGCTAAAGTACCTTGTTTCTTTTTCAGCAAATCTCCGCAACGTATTCGTCGCTAATGTTTAAAAAAGCGATTACAGCTGTTGGATTGAGCGCTCTGCCTGTCACAATATTGGGGTCTTTTATATTCAGGAGGTGAATAATGGATTTTGCTATGGCAACACTTCTTTGACATCTTTCATATGAAGAAATAAAGTTTAGTGTTAACTAGTGAAAGTAAAAATGGTACCGTAAAAAGTTAAAATATGTATTGATTTTTTTCCAGCTAATCTACACAACCTTCACGTCGGTAATGTTAAAATTTTGTGCTGGGACTGTGTTGAAAACAACATTGTTTGGCTCTTTTATTTTCGGCAAATTGAAGCTCTAGTAGAAAAATCCCGGGTGTCTTAAAAAAGTGAGCCGTCACGGGACGCCTGACAGATGTGAAATATTTGACATTGACAGATATTTTTTCATATAAAACTCTTCTTCTTCTTCTTTGTTTATATGGCTTATTCCATTTGGACATTAGCCAATGTCAAGTATAATTAACATAGAAGTTATTTGCTTTGCATCGAAACAGTCAAGTCGTCATAGTTAAAGTCGAGTCGAGGGAATCATTGTAAAACGGGGGCCATTTTTTACAACGGTTGTTCACGGAGCTTTCGAGACAACGCTAAAGTCCATGTTTTGCACCGATTTTCACTTTTATTTAAACTTGTCCATTTTCACGAAACTAAACTGATTAATATGCCCCCGAAATTAAACAATTTACACGCATTTGAACTAGGTTAAACAAAAATTAAAATTTAGCAACACATCTCCTAACCGCGTTCCCGCCAAAACTCAACATATAAAACTTGCCACCAAATAAATTATATTACTCGTATGAGCACGTAGAACTAAAAAGTGTTCCGCTACGTTGTGCGTGCTGTCCCTTTCCAATAACACTATTAGAAAGGGGCATATCTCTGCAATGATCATGCTGTCCCTTTCTAATTACACTATTAGAAAGAGACAGAACTCTACATTAAAGCAGTCCACTTTTTAGTTCCACGTGACCATTCTAGTTTTAGTATTATAACTTTGCTCGCCACAGCCTCGCTACTCCAAAAATCAGGTTTACCCTCGCCTATCGATGTTTCACAACACAAGTACCTAGTTTAGCAGATTCTATTAAGAATTCTGCCTATTGACACGTTATAAAACTAAACCGTAGTTTATGGGACTGTTTCATAATGATAGGCAATAATACACGAACACAATTAGAACCTTTGAGAAGCTCATTGGCCTAGCTGCACCCGCGGTTCTTGTATAATCGTGCGAGTTAAGCGTCGCCTGACGCTGTCATTACTTGAACGGGTTATCGATATTTTTTTGTGGCAAAAAATAATTTTCACATGTTGTATGTGTAATATGGGCACATATTTTACAATTATTATGTCTCAAGTATGTCTCAGATATGTCAATTTATTTAAAAAACGATTCCACATTTGTTGGTGAATTTACAATATTACAATATAACCAAAAAAATCTAAACTGTTTTCGAAAAACATTGAACGTTACTTGAGATATATAAATTGTAGACCCAAGAGCCTTATATGCCCAAGAGCATCGGCATCGGCATTGGGCATATATGGGTTTATATGCCCAAGAGCCTTATTCTGACTCGATCATAATAAAATGATCAGAATAAAAATGATCAAAATAAATCAATTATTCTTAAATTTTTATTTACGAATTGTCATAGAAGATATTTTATAATCTTACAATGGGGTCTATTATGAATTGACAAATTGTAAAAAACGACAAAGATAATTAATTAATATAATAATTACATAATAACAGTTATTTGGCATAATACTAAACGAGTTGGCACTATATTTTTATTTTATACAGAACGCGGGCTTTACTTGGAATGACTAACTCCCTTACTTATAAAATATTATTTACACATGACTAAGTTATGTGACGTTTGTCTCTGTCTGTCAACTTTAAAACTTCATGTGACAGTAAAAGACAAACGATGCATAGTTATGCAGCGCACTAATTAGCGTTTATAAGTAAGGGGGTAAATGAATATTACAATTAAACATTTTTAAGTACCTATATTATTTTTGTACAAAAAATTTAATCTCAGTTTATTTTTAATCCACCTACCCGAAAAATGGGTACCTAACCTTGTCATGGTTCTAATCAATTATCCAAGTAACGCCAGCGCTTATTTAATGAGTGGTTCTTACACACTGGGCCAGCAATCGATCGCCAACCAAGCCCTTCGTGTCATAGGTAATGCAAATCATTCACTGTGGCCTTCAGGCCAAATTCTACCTATTCTAAAAGTCTAAATTACTATGACTCGGATCTCTTGACTTTTTCAAACAGTTGTTGAAAATTTTGCAAAGCTGAAGTTTTTAAAATGCCACAGATTTATTGTAAAATTAGATAGATAGAAAATACTTTATTTGATCATCAACAAATTACAAATGCAACACACTTAAAATAAATTTAAAACTAAATAAAAGTTGAACAAATAGGCGGCCTTATCGCTTAAAGCAATCTTAAATTACCAATTGTTGAACTGTTTTCGAAAAAAAAAAAAAATTAGCAGACCCAAAGCATTATTTCTAGTAGAAGACGCCAGCGCAAGCACCAGACGGGTGATCGGTCCTCTCATATTGGGACCATTTCACCCAGTTCCCCAGACCCAAAGCATAGTTAAGATAACTAAATTACAGAAAAGGTGCCCAATACGTTAAAAGAAAAGACAAACCAAAGCTTTTTTGGCGTCCATACAATACTTGGCTCAGTGTGTACACGCACTAAAATTTAATATACCTACTTTAAAAACTAAACTTTATTTATTTTTACAATTTGGTTCGACATCACATCTCTTTTAACTTACAATTGTTATTTTACATTTTTTTTATAATTAATTTTTCAATAGGGAAGGCCGGGGTACAAGTACTAATGAAAAAGTCCGTATTTGGCTTTGTGAACTAAGTACTTATAGCGCCGGCCTTTCTTATACACGAGTATTATATTGTATATTATTTTAGCTGTTAGTCAATAAGTATACTTTGATACAAAATACTTTTTTTATATATTTTGAATCACTGTTGTATAAGGTTTTAACTTTAGTTTTAGCCTTCCGTACCGATGTATACCTTTATAGTTACTTTTTATTTTATACATTTGAATTTAAGGTTTCGAACATTTCAGGGAACGAATGTAATTCTGGAAAAATACTTTAGCTCTAAAATTCATTGCTAAAATGGGCGGGACTCGAATGCGTAACCTGTCGTCATATAGCCGTGCGCACTACCAATTATTATTGTCCCATGCTTGCTCTAGTCCAGTGGTGGGCAAACAACGGCCCGCGGGCCATCTTCGGCCCGCGAATGGCTTTGATCCGGCCCGCGACTGTCAAATTTGTATCAAGTGCAGACTTTGTTGAATAAAAATGTCTCAGTCTATCCGCGGCCCGTATTATACACTCACATAGGCCCAAGTGGGAATATAGAGATAAATAGTAGCCTATGTGATATTACAGGTCTCCAGCTAACTATATATTCTAATTTTCATCGTAATCTGTCATTAGTTTCTGTGTGAAATAACAAAGTCACATACAGACATAACGTACTACATACTTGCAAAGTTTCGCGTTTATAATCTTAGTAAGATAGAATAGAAATAGGATTTAAATCCTTGGCCCGCTATAGATTGTTTGCGTAAATATTTGCACGGCGAATGAAAAAGTTTGCCCATCCCTGCTCTAGTCCCTGGTTTGATTTCAAATTACGCATTATTCTCATTTTACGACTGAGTTTACTACAGATTTTTATTTCTGCGCTGATTGTTTCTCTAAGCATTAAAAATATGATATTGAAAGAGAAAAATGTATTCAATTTATGTATTATTACGAGCAAAATTGTATAAGTTTGGGTCTAAATATCACGGTATACAATATTTTATTATTTTCTTACATTTAATTTAATAGCTATAGGTATACCTGCTTATATTTACAGAAATTAACTATTTTAACTGTACCAAAAAGTCTTGTTTAATTTATGTACCATTTTCGACATAATTGTATCTACTAGTAACGCAGATATTTTTATTTATAACAATATGGAAATCCAAAAGACCTAACTAGGTGGTAAATTTTACCATTCAGTAATACTAGTAAACTTTTAAATTCATTTATATTTTTCTCTCTATTTGCTTAAATGAAGTAATTGTAAATACTTTTGTATATCGTTAGTTAATATACAAAAGTTCGAATGAGAAAATTATAAACTCTACACAAATATTATGTAACATTATATTTATTACCTATCTACTTGTTAATTATTTCCCAAATAAAGTACTTTATTCATGATTTTTAACCGACCGAGCTTTAGCTACTTTAGCTATTTACAACATTTTTATGTAAGTGAAGGAAACGTTATGTCAAGCATGTAAGTATGATTAAAAATCAATTTTATTCCGTTTTATCTACTTAAATGTAATTATGGAAGAAAACATTTGAACACTAACTAGATAGGTACCTACTGAATTACGAAATAAATGCAATTCACAGTATTAGGACATTCGAGTGTCCTAAAGTTTGAGATAGTTAGCTAGGTATAGATTTTAATTAGTTGCTATTGTACAGTCAATACACTGAATTTACCGCTACCGAAATCACAAACTACGACCAAGACCGTAAAAACGATGCCGTGTAGTTCTCAGACTATAGATTGCGCTTTCAAACTACAGAGAAAACTGTGGGGCAACAATGCTAATGCATATTGTATGAAATGTATCCATAATTCAATCTAGATTTTATGCCATAACAAAAGTTAAACCCTACCTATGTTACCTTACGATAATATTACTTTTTACTGGTAAAAGAAGTTTTTTAATCTGTCCGGGTCTGGAGCCTATTCGTTACAAAGAAACAAATAAAATATTTCTTCTTTATAACATCAGCGTAGATAGATCCAGTTCGTCCAATATAAAACATTAGTAAAAGTAGATTTTACAGATCCACTGACATCGTTTTTGACGGACAAGAAGCACTTGCATATTCACGATATAGTTAAACGTTCTTCAGTAGTATTTTAGACGTCGAAAAGCAGCGCTATATTGTGCTGCGAGGCGCGTCGCTAGTAGTGGTCGTGGCGGTAGGGGGGCGCAGGCGCGCGGGCGTACGTGCCGTACGCAGAGTCCTCGGACGCGAGCGGGGTGCGCCGCGCCCCGGTCCCCCCTATAGAGCTGCCGGCCGTACCGCTACCGCTGTATACGGACTCGCGACGCTCGCTCACGATGCTGCTTGCTGCACCTGCAAAACGGACGGTGTGATCAAGAAGCAAAGTCTAAACACACTATAGATTTCAGTTCTTAGATTGTTTACGCGACGTTGAAATTAAGCTCTTTTGATTATTAACTTTATTCGTCGCTGGTGGAAGCGAATAAAAATATTAGGGACCTAATAATATTAAAATTTTACATTCTTTCTGAGTGGGCAGTTGTTACAATTTTGCGCGACGCGACTTTCTAATCAAGCCTAAGTAAGCCGGCGCGGGCGCTTTGGATAAGTTTTCGTCCGAATTTAATTCGTGGGTTAACGTACGAATACGTATGAACAACCACAACAACAGGATGAGAGTACTTACTCGTACGTTACCGAAATTTGAACGAAAACGAATCCAAAGTGTGCCCGGCCTTAATCGAAAAACAAACAGGGATGCTTAACCAGTAATTCATCGTGTCACATGGGTTCCTGTATAGCGTAAAACGAGACACGACACACGAGAATTTTCGATGATGCCTTACTCCCAACTTACTCCTTTTATGAAATTCCTTGAGCAATAAACATAAGAAATGAACTTTTTAAATTCACACGATTTGTTAACATATTTACATTATACCGCCGCAGCTCCAGTCCCCTCGAGACCAAGATCATTGTAACATGATCGAAACGTCGAGGTAAGAAAATATAAAATAGTACGCGATTAAGACCCGGTATAATGTAAATATATAAACATAAGAAATATTAGAAACCACTGGTAAAATAACTACGAACCGGTAGGTCCGGGCCTGAGGGCGCTAGCGGGCGCGTACGGCGGGTCTCGTTGCGCGTTGTGTGCGTTCTGTGAGTGCGCGAGCGCATGTGCGTGCGCAGCGGCCGCCGCCGCCGCCGGCCGCAGCACCAGCGACTGCGCCGCCGCCAACGCGCCGCCTCCAGCGCCGCCGGCCGCGCCGTTGCCCTTGCTATAAACCGACTGCGATCTACAACACAATATATTTCTCTTTCTAAAGTTTTGACTTCAAATAAAACTCATTTTACGGTTTAAGGGCTGATTCTAATTGTAACGGGCCGTGGACGGGCTTTCGCGGGCTACTTCTCTATGTAAACAGCTTTTGTTTTGAATGTCGTACTGTTTTTGATCATACAAAAGTAGCCCATTCCGGCCTCGGCCCGGACACGGCCCGTTCTAATGGGAATCTTCGCGTTGTTTTATCAGCATTGTTGCAATGCCGATCAGACAATTTGGAGCTAATTAATTAAGGAGCCGTAGTAGGCCAGAACTAACTTCCCTCTAAATTGTACAAACAAGTGATATTACTCAGTCAATATTGTACGAAAACTAATAAAACTTTGTATAAGAACTGAACTTAGCTCAATACAGACAGTGAATGTTTTGAATTTCAAGATTAACGTTGAGTTATCTTGAAACTAGCAATTGTTTGATTTTACGCAATAAAATTTTGCATAGTCGCATCTTGCAATGCGTTGCAATGCAACTTGTTTGAACAATGTTTCCGTGCCTGTCGGCACAGGTTCCAGTACTCCGATAAACGAAAAAAAAATATTTTTGAGTGTTTTAGAGACCAATTAACAAATTAAGAGCCTATGCGTTCTAAAAATAAAAGTTTAAAAAATAAGGGACACCCTATATAGGTGCTGCTCGATACTACATACTAAGTGTGAGAAATCTTTATTTTACAATTTGAGATTTTGTGTAGGTACCATGGGATTGCCATGCCTTGTTTTTAACTATAAAGGACTCAAGCTGAAGTCATCAACTTTTGTAGTCTAATTTTACGCACTGGTAATACTCGTAATATAATATATAGTTCAATTTACTGTGTGCTATATATATACATACCTATGCAACCCAGCATGCCTAGCCGGCGGCGGCGACCGGCAATACAGCGACTTGGTCCCAGAATACAGGGGCTCAGTCGTATCGGGTCGAGGCGCCGCGGCGCAATACGTCGTCCTATAATGGTGAGGGTGATGCGACGTGAACGTCGGCTTGTCCAGCTCATCCAGGTCTCTAGGCGAGGAGGCTCGGGAGGAGCTCCTTCGGGCTCTGCCCCCTCCGCACCACTCGTGTAGGAGCCCCGCTGCGGCCCCCCCTCCGATGCCGCCAGCCCAGCATACCCAGTGGGATTCCCAGCGGGATAGCACGAATGATGGGCCCAGTGACCTAGCCGGGTTTAGTGATGGCATCTGAAACATGAAAAAAAAATTTAATTTATTTGGAAAACAATTACCTATTTACCTTATAGGTACGATTTACGAAAGTCAATTCGGTTATTTCTGGCGGTTTTTTACTAGGTGAGCACTTTGGTTTTCTGGGTTAGATACCGTGATAATTCGCGCTACGATGGTCGTTTGTCGTTGCTATGTCGTCCTTTTGTCGTACGATAAAATAAAGTAAATTTTAAATAAAAAAACCCCACTACTTTTAAAAACCACAGACAATTAAAAAATCTTTTTAGTTTTTTTAAGTCTGATGTTCTTTTTTTTTAATTATTTGATGTGTTTTTAATTTTTTATTCGCTCTACTATCAGAGCGACTTAAGTTGTGTACCTATCCTTCAGCGATGCAGTCAGAACAAAGTGTTTTATAGATATTTATTATACTAGATTACTAGGAAGTACATCATTACAATAAAAATTTTATTCGTTGCTAAAAGGATTTTCAAATATCCTTGAACAAAATGAAAAATCAAATTAATTTGTTTCAGTGGAATGTCCAAGCTCTTAATACATTTAATGGCGGCAATAACAATCAACTCGAATGAGATAGCTCGAGCCGTTCCCACAAACATTTATTATAATATCTAAGTGGGACGGTACGTTTGCTATGTTTGAGTGAAGTAAATTAGATGATATGATATGACAGCGGAGTATGATGTAGGTAGGTCATTTAAATTAAAAGTAGTTAAAACTATGTTAAGCATATAAGAAATAGTTAATACCTACCTACTAAAATTACTTATTACGGGGTGTTTACCATGTTTAATAATTTATTCGTGGAGCTTGATATTTCGCTAGTAATTTCAACCAGCTAGTTCACGAGACTGGCGAATGCAGGTAGGTGATGACAGTAAGAATAATTTAACCCCGTTAATAAGTAATTTTAGTAGTGAAAATAACCATGTTAGTTTCGTATAGTTAATACCTATTATGAAATAATGGCCGGTTTCAAAGATATTTAACAAAACATTTCTGAAACTTACAGTAAGCTAACTGGAAAGTTAGCGTAAGCTCGGTACTTTTGTAATAATGCCGTTATTAAATAAAAAGCGAGTAAAGCCTGGTAAATATTGTGTTTTATTGCACTACTTATAGTAAAAATAAAATTATACTTAAGAGTCACAAGACCTACACTACAGATCGTGCGAAAAACATATAAAATATCCGACTTCGAACAAATATTAGTAGAGTCCCGTTTTTACTCTTTGAGTACGGAATCCTAAAAAAATACCCATAAAATGTAGAAGCAGGTACCTACTTCTAGAGTCTACGCTAATATCTACTCGACCATCCAACCAACTGATAGTACAGATACAATAAATTCCTTATAATTTATTTGTAAGAAAAAGTTTGCGAGGTGCTTTGAATGGAGATCGGAGGAGTATCTTTGTGTTCCGTGAATCCGGGCCTTTGTCCGCGGACAGATGCGGACAAAACACCGGCAGCTGCTGTCTTGTACAAAAGGCAGGTAACTATAACTACGAACCTTACACACATGTATAAGTAGGTAGGTGTAAGTATATCAGTGACGTATTCCAGTGTTTGAGGCACTTTGGTGTAGAAAAATCGTATTTATCACACCTGCAAATAGGCTATTTTAGTGGCTTGCATAAAACCGTAAACCATTCACAATAATTTAGCTAAATTATGTAAGAACGTGTTTAAAAGTTCAAAAGTAATTTACAGAAAATAGAACATTAGACTATTTCTATTCTCAGAATCAGATTTCTTTTATTGTTTTTACCCGACTGCGCGACGCAAAGGAGGGTAATGTGTTTATCGGTGTATGTATGTATGTATGGATGTTTCTATGTGGCATTCCAGAGGCCAAACGCGTGGACCGATTTTGATGATTCTCACGTCAATCGATTCGTCTTAATCTGGCGAGTGTGACTAAAGACATGACAGTAATTCAAATCAACTTTTGTCACAACCAGATCCCACATTGTCAAAATTAAAAAATCCAAAATCGACAAAGTATGTCAAGATGGGTATCGTTGAATAGGTATTTAAAAATCAATGTTATGTTTCTTTTACCATTTTTGATTTTAAATAACAGTTTAGGAAATAGAACGGTATAAAGTTAATTACCAATGAGGTGTTCATGCTTTTTATTACTAACGAACAAGTTTTTATTTTTGTTACGTAGTTACGCTTAGAACTACCAAACTATAAGCCGTGATGGTACAGGTGACAGAATTTATTAAAATAAACTAAAAAAAACTTACATAAATTGTACCTGTTGTGTGAAGAAAAGCCTAATAACATTTAGGTACTTAGGTGCTGAAAACGTTACCTTACTTATCTTACTTAGGTGCTAAAAACGTTAAAAGAATAATAATAAATTTAAACAATAAATACCTAAAACCTAACTGAAATAGAATATATAAATAAATAAAGTAGGAACATAAAGTACCTTCCTACTTAATTATAATATTAGTTATCTACTGAATAATCCACATGATATTAACTCCCTTAATGAAATGAATAGATTACGAGACTTACCGTCAATAAATGAAAATAACTAAAAAGCGGCAAATAAAAAAATTAATTAAAAAAAACAAAAAACCCGACTGCGTAAAAAAAACGATTTACAAATACGTAAAAAACAACAAAAAAAAAACTAAAAAGAATAAAAACAAGCCCAGTAATTTGAAATTATGCCAAGTAATACTGAATAATCATTCAAATAGTTTTGTAATCGATCCACACAGAGCACATAGTATATGAGTAAAAAATTACTCATAGTCGAGACCCATTCATTTTACCGATCTAATTTTTCCAATGGGTCCCGACTGTGAGTAATTTTTTACTCATTTATTATGTGCTCTGTGTGTATCGATTACAAAACTATTTGAATGATTATTCAGTATTACTTAGCATAATTTCAAATTACTGGGCTTGTTTTTATTCTTTTTAGTTTTTTTTTTTGTTGTTATTTACGTATTTGTAAATCGTTTTTTTTACGCAGTCGGGTTTTTTGTTTTTTTTAATTAATTTTTTTTTATCGGTTGTGAGCCGATTATGACCATTTGGAAATTAGCCAGTGTCAAGTATTATTAATATTTGCAAGTTATGTGCGAGTCTTGGCGGGAACTCGTTGAGGAGATGTGGTGCTAAATTTTCATTTTTGTGAAACCTAGTTCATATGCGTGCAAATTGTTTTATTTCGGGGGCATATTAATCAATTTAGTTTCGTGAAGGTGTACAAGTGGAATGAAAGTGAAAATCGGTGCAAAACATTGACTTAGTGTTGTCTCCAAGGCTCCGTGAAGATTGTTTGTAAATGGCCGCCGTGTTTACAAATGATTCCCTAGACTTGACTTTAACTATGACGACTTGACTGTTTCGATGCAAATAACTTGCATAATATATTAGAATACATGACACTGCCTAATTTCCTAATGGCCATAATCGGTTCACAACCGATAAGAAATAAATAAAATAAGTTATGTGCATTATAAACAATAATGTCGTCATAGATAAAGTCAAGTCGAGGGAATCATTGTTTTAAACACGACGGCCGTTACAATGATTGTTTACGGAGCTTTGGCGACAACGCTGAAGTCCAAGTTTTGCACCGTTTTTCACTTTCATTACTCTTGTACACCATCACGAAATTAAATTGATTAATATGCCCCCGAAATTAAACAATTTACACGCATTTGAACTAGGTTTCACAAAAATCAAAATTGGGTAACATATCTCCTCACCGCGTATCCGCCAAAACTCCATCAGAAATGTTTTATTTGACAGTATCACATTTAACACTTCTTGTATGAGAAAACCATAGAAGAAATTACTTGTAAGAGTTTAAAAAACGGTAAGGCTGTGGGATTTAGATGCCGATTTCGACGGAAGTTGCGCGGTAATCGCAGATTGACGAACCATTTATGAAACTTTTACGTTTTGCCGAGATTTAAACAAACAACTAAACATAGATGTAGTAAACAGAAAGATAGGAACATTAGTTCAGACTAAAGGAAGAATATTTGTATCACGTTCCTCTCCTATCAGTTACCTCGGCACTGTATAATTGTGAATACCTTACGCCACTGGTATTGTGTTGTACCACCTACATACGTGGAACCATTATTGCGCTGTATTGTATTACACGCACACCATCCGTCAGTTCGATCGCTATTGAATCAAAAGTTTGTTAGTTGTAAGAAAGGGAGTGTCTAACATTTGTGCTCTCCCTTAAATTCACTCCCGAGTCCTGACCCTCAAACTATATTTCAACAAATCGTTCTAAGATTTTACTTCGACAACATGGAACTCCGATACGTCCTTATTTCAATTAAGTATACTTTAATTGAATGAATGAATTGAATTGAATGAATTGAATTTACTTATTAATATGAAATCTTACCAAACATTTATTTAATTAGAAACAACTTAAGCTTTATGTGTTAATACTACCATATTCTCGCTTAAAAAGTAGCCTAGTGCAGTTACCAAGTCTCCAGTTACTTATTCCAAATTTCATCGCAATCGGTTCGGTAGTTTTTGCGTGATTGACAAACACACATGCATACAAACTTCGGCTTTATAATATTAGAAGATTCCAGGTTGCCATCTACCACCATACTGAGTCATTACAGATTCATTGCAATTGGTTCAGCAGTTACTGCGTGAAGGCGCAACAAACACACACACGTCGACATCTCTTATATAATATTAGCAGGATTTTGTTTGATATTCCTTATACGCAGCGCCATATTATGAGTGCGATTGGGAATCAGTGTAGGTGTACTATTCACTTTTGTATCTACTTTTGCATGAAGACAGCTTTTTTGCAAAACAAAAGCTATATTCATGCAAAAAGTGCAATAATGACGCACTTTTATGGTGGTGAATGACGATTGGCTAATTTTATCTGTTAACGTTCAGGATTGTTTTTATTTATTTATTCTGTTTACCTACTCTTTGTAAGAATTGGTTGGTTATTATTAGTATTTAGGCTCATATCTACATTGTTTTTTGTTCGTGAGATCCTATAATTGGCTTCCTGGTGATACACGTTAATTTATACTTCTGTAATAGCTGTTGGATTTCCTAAATAATAAATAAATAAATAATAAGTAGTTTGATCTGTCACGGGCCGGTCTAGTAGCATTGTGAGAAAGATGTAAATGAGAAAGGTGAGTTGTTCGTTCGGGGTGCGTTTTGCGAAAGGTACATTATGCGACTGAGCCCTTCTGAGTGGTTGTGCACTGACATTTGTGTCAGTGCAAGCAAGATCAATCACAATGTTTAGCAACGGGCTAGCTCAATAGCCCAGCTGTGGTAGGTATCATCTAATTAGCATCCATCTACTAGTTGCTATTTACTGTCAAAAGACATATTTCGCATTCTTCATTGCTGTAACAACCACGTCACGTCAAAGCAGCAATGTACTGCAAGTTAGCAACTAATACCGGTGGATGCTAATAAGATGATACCACAGCCGGGCTATCTAGGTGAATAAGTTGCAGCAAGGTTCGAACAAACTTACACAGACGAAGCTGGCAGCACAGTAGGCCGCTCCGAGCAGTAGCGGCGCGGCGCCGGTCCAGCGACGGTCCATGGCAGCGAAGTAGGCGGCTGCCACCAGCCCGGACAGCACCAGCTCGGCTCCCAGTCGCTCCCACGCCGCCGCCCCGCCCGCTGGCAGTGAGGCCGATAGCCCGCCGGCGTATCCTGGCACGCTCACACTGGAATAAGAAGATATTACTTCATTGAGTACAAGTTATCTAATCTGGTTCAAAACTGGTTCAAAAGTTGACAGACAGCAACAAAATGTGGAAAAACTACTCCGACCTTACTTCATGTTTATTAATAAGGCTACTAGTGTTAAAATTGAAAAGAATGCTTGTTAAACTGTGCTATTAATATACAGTGCTATTGGTATACCTACAGTACAGTTTTGAATGTGTCCTTATACAAAGTGTAACGGGTATGCCCTTTTAAGCCGAAAGGGGGTTGTTCTAGACATCTAGGGGAACAATTTTGTTCTACGACTTTTGAAAACTCGAACTTTTTTTTGAAGATTTTGAGGTTATGTTTGACTGACAAAACAGCTGCTTTTGAAAATAAAGGTAATTGAAGTTTTGATTGTAGTAGACCAAACTAAATGAAAGGACATTAAATTTTCAAATACTACAAATAGCTTTATTTTCAAAAGCAGCTGTTTTGTCAGTCAAACATAACCTCAAAATCTTCAAAAAAAAGTTCGAGTTTTCAAAAGTCGTAGAACAAAATTGTTCCCCTAGATGTCTAGAACAACCCCCTTTCGGCTTAAAAGGGCTTACCCGTTACATCTTGTATATTTAATGCAGGTAAAATAAATTATTAAACACGCAGCGTATTTGGTAAGCCAGCCCCATGGTAAGCTGTTAAGCTGTTAAGCAGTTACGGTGACTAGACAACGGATATACCAATTATATGTATTTTTCTTTTGTAAATACATATAGATACTATAAGTATTATAAGTACATAGAAATACACTGACCTAAAGGTACCTATTTTAAGTTTATCATCCCAACATAAATTTAACTTTACGTCCGTTAAATTTGATGAATAAACAAAGTAAATCTGCGCTCGATTAGCTACCTCTATCCACACAATCTATTTACGTACCCACTTACGCACAGTGTGCGGACTTACACACCCCTTGCGTATAAAAAACATATAAAAATGGTTTACCTAAAACGTCCCTTTTAAGAGTGCCAATCACTCGTGCATACTAAGCTTCTTCAACGATAGATGGGGTCATAACCCCGCATTAGAATACTGTTAGAAAATGTTTGCTTACCTAATACCCTTCGATATAATCTAAAGCTGATTCAGGTGCGTTTTGCATATTAGAAAATAAAACTTTTTTTTCTAATGTACCTATGTAATGAAACGATTTTCGCACTGAAGGAGGTATATATCTAATCTAAACGTTATTTCTAGTTATGTTTAGGTACTCATAATTCAACATAATAATAATTCATAATTGATTTATTGCGAATAAGGGTAAGTAAAGTACATTATAATTTGTTATAAAAAATAGGATCTCCTTACTCCACCAAATTTGGCATGCAACATTGCTGTCAAGCGTTTTTATACAATATTCTAATATTCAGTCAAAATTTCTTATCATTACACGTTTCACTTTCTAGATACCTATATTTTACTAATTTACAAATGTCTATCATATAATAAAATATTGTCGAAAAATAAATAATAAATTGGACTGGAAAACTATTTAAAATAATCAGTGTAAGCTTAAATCTTACTAATATTATAAACGTGAAAGTTTGTATGTAAATATGTATGTTAGGTTGTTACCCTTTCACACAAAAACTACTGAACCGATTGCGATGAAACTTGGACTATAGGAAGCTGGGGACCTGGATTAACACATAGGCTACTTTTTATCCCGATATTCCTACGGGAACGGGACTTAGCGGGTGAAACCGCGGAGCGCAGCTAGTATCAGATATATATTTATTTGTTACTGGGCGGGATACTTAATACAATTCTATGAAAGTATGTTGAACATCACATCAAAACACAACACAAGAACACGAATGCACTGTGCCACATCCAAAACGATTACAAATAAAACACATTAAAATCAAAAAACAAACCGCGGGGCGCAGCTAGTACACAATAAACATGTTTGTAGTCGGCTACGAATAATTACATAGGTTGTTTTAGGTAGTAGCCGATTACGACATAGTACACGCGTCAACTGTACCAAATCACAATTCACACAAAATTACTTCTAAATAATAAATACCTACTTATTCGAACATTTGTCTAGTATGTAATTACAAAGAAATAAAAGAAGTGACATTTTAAAAGCTTTAGGTACTTCATTTTTTTTTCGGAAAGTTCCGGAAAATCACTGGTATCAGACTGATTATTCTTGATTGATTCTGATTTAGGTACAGGTTGGATGATACCTAAACCTAAACCTAAATCAGAGTATCATAATTAATAAATAAATAATAAATCCTGTGACGAACACACAGCGCCATCTAGCCCCGTGGTAAGCTGCTAAGCTTGTGTTACGGTGGCTAGACAACAGATATACTACTTATATTTATTTTTCTTTTGTAAATACATACATATTATACATAGAAATACGCCCAGACCAGATACAAATATTTATTTTTAAGCATAAATATTTGCACCCAGCGGGAATCGAACCCGCAACCTTCTGTATTGCAGCCAAGCGTTCGCCCGACGCGCCACAGAGGTCGTCAATTAAAGTGTTAATGAATATTGAAGTTAAAAAAAATGTAATAAAACAAGCTATTTTAATGATCGAGACATTAATTATTATTTACGAGTGAAACAAGACGTGACCGGGGAGGGGAGGGGGGGGGCGGTTCCAGTACGATTTAATTAAAGGGATGATGTCTTACCGGTAGCCCGCGAAATTGATATGCATTTTCCCAACCAGCGACTTTTTTTTTGAAAATTTGGTTTCCAAGAGAGTATTTGAATCGAACTACCTAACATAGTTATTTGGTCTGGGTGTCTTTCTATGTATAATAGTATTTACAAAAAAAAAGTAAAAAATGTAGTATTTTTTTTTTTTTTTAACGAGGGGAATCACTTTAAGACCATCAGGCCGCTCCCGGGGGAGAGCGACCCGGTGTGTGGGGGTCCCTCTGACCTAAGATGGTGAGCGGCCAGAGGTTTACCCACTAAACCCCTCGGTGTCCGATCTCTCCGCTAGTGTCGAGACATACGGGAAACACTCCCGCAGTACAGCCGTCTGCCCCGACAGCGGTTGGCCGCGTGCGGCCTCACCTCCGAAGAACCCCTTGAGGGGTAAAACCCTTTCGAGAGGCGGCGTGGACACGCCGCCGCCATCTCTGTGCTCGTTGATTGGCAGCGGACTCCCCCGAGTCCGCCGCCAAGAGTCATTTACGGTGGCAAATGGTCATCTCTGAATAATATGTAGTATATCCGTTGTCTAGTACCCATAGAACAAGCCTAGAGCTTAATTTGGGGCTAGATTTGCGCTGTGTGTAATGTCGTGCAATATTTATTTATTTATTTATAATTTTCTGTGCTTTGGATACTATTTCAATTTTAAAAAAAGTTATACTTAGGTACGTATCATTATCCAGTGATCGTATTCATAGCGTGAAAAAGTCTTATTCATGACTATGAAATTACTTCTTCTATCTTTCTGATTTAATGTTTTGGTTCCTACTAGTACACATTTTTGTACATTCGTAAAAATAGTGAAAATTTCGCGGTCACCCGGTCAACATTCACTTCAAAACGCCATTCGAGCAAAATCGTAGGCCGCCCGCGCCACTGAAGTTTCTTTTCATATTGAAATAATGAGTGCGTTAATTAACGAACTATGCAACATAAATAAAATATACCTATTAACATAACATTCTTCTAGGTAAAAGCTATAGTAACCTAGTTATGTACCTATGTATTTTGGTAAGATGGATAAAAATGTGTTTTGCTAAATATACATGCTACATACATAGTATGGATCATGCTAGGTATTGCTTAGCCAGTATAGGTAAATTAAATAGATATGGTTTAGGAGAAAAAAACATTTTTAATTGTGGTCTTCCTACCTACCTACCTACATACATCTCTATCGAAACGAAATTAGGTTTTATTACAAACCATTTTCTTTGTAAAGTAAGAAATTCGCGTCTAATAAATAATTCGTAAAAAATAATTGATACCTACAGAATATTCAGATTAATATTCGGAGCGTTCTGTCCGCCCTTATGTGACAGTGATCAATATTGGCAGATGATTATGCATAATTTATGCGCACGAGTTGGGGTCAAGTGGCCAAAAATGGGGCGCGATTTGTTCGACCATCGTTTTATGATTTTTATATGAATGGACAGCAAATTGTGGGACATTCACACCTTATGTCGTGCATGGCTGTGACTGGACACTTTTATGTTATTTGCTTATCATTCACGGAGAATGGTTCAATGTGGTTCATTCTTTATGGAACACAAGAGGGCCGGAATGGTTTGTTTTTATCATAATGTTTTTCTCTTTTAACCATTTTATTATGGAGGAAATGTATGCGCTTAGATTGTAGGATACCTGAGTAATAACATGGTCGCAAGATTGGTCAACGATAAAAAACATATTTCCGAATTGATAACTTTCTCCCTTTTTGGAAATCGGAGTTAAAAGATTTATAATTATTAATTATGTACGGCTCTAATTCACTAGGAAAAATGCTCTCTAGTGCTTTACCGCTTGAGAACTTTGTAAGCGCTCATCATCGCCTTAATTTAAATATGTTTTAGTGGAAATATTTACTCAGTAAGCTAAACTTAGGTACTTTATGAACACAGTTAAGGGGACCTTTAACTTAATTTAATCTAAAATAGCTTAAGGTGCCTATATTGAGTCAATAAATATTTAAACAAACAAAATCAAAAAGAAAATAAAATATCCAAAATCAAATAGATAAATTTAACCTCCCATTCGCCCTTCGCTACAGTTAACATCCAAACAATTATATTTAATTTACGGATGGGTTTTTTAAAGTGTCCCAATATGGCGTGACTATCCCTTGATAAAAAAAAACGGCTAGACGATAATGAACCGCGACATTTGTTAAAAAATACAATTCGAGAGGGTATCGCGGACTATTTGAAAAATTCAATTGTATTCGAGTGGTATTCGGAACCGATACTTGTAAAGTGCGCTAATAAATTTAACATTACAACCCCTATGGTTTCTGGGATAAGGACGTCGGATGATTTACATATAAGTGCAGGGGATGTTTTTTAAATTAAATCTAATTCGGCGGATAAGTGTGTTTGTATATAAATTTCTAACAGCTGACGGACATTAAGATAAAAGAAGAGATATTGATATCGAAAGAGGCAATGTATTCAGCCATTTGGATAAAATACTGGATTTATTTCATTATTTTATCTAATTACTTTAGTCCATACTCTTTAAAAATACTAACTATTTTTTAAACTATTTTTACTAATTTTGTAAGTACTTACAAAATCAGTAATAATGAAGTTAATATTTGAGGAAATAAATAAGCGATGGGTCCGACATTTTACATTCTAATGTAATTTATCTGGGCTACTTCTATCTACCCTTTGAGATAGAGGCGTAGGATGATCAAACGAACTTTTCTATTCATAACTAAGAACACAATGGATAGATAATACACCACAGGGTACTTCTAACATCTGACCCTCGAACAGCTTTATCAGATTAATCCGCTTCACATAAAGACATCATACAAATATTTCCGAAAATAATCGGATCTAACCCAAAAAAGCACAACCCAGCGGGAGGCAGGCGTTACCATGTTGCCCTTTGCACTTTACCCTTTGTTTTCCTGATACCATAAAGAAAACAACGTTGCTTTAACCCCACGGTTAACCCTTTTGAGGCAAATGTCGTCGCATTCTAACCGCGAACAATAAATATCTATTCACCACTGTCGTTTAAGCCATTTTGATCTGTATTATCGAGTCGTAGAGTCGTATAAATGCCGCGAAATGTTTATTAAGCAGTTTTTTGTTGAGCAAGACATGAAATATGTGCGTTACTGTGTGTTATTGTGTTCGGAGTGGCGTTTTATTGCGAATTTCTCGTACATTTGTGGGATTGTGATGTTCCTGCATATGGCGAGTTTTTGATGCCTAACTTGTTGTGGTTTCGTCGGTGAATATTTTATTAGGCGCTTGGACTGAAATTGAAATTTCATTTTGTTAATATGCATTGCGTTGAAGATAAGGAATATGGTCCATTGTCTATGCTTCAATTAAGATAAGATAAGCTGTTTCTTTATTGTACCAAAATAATAAAAAAACCTACACATAAATTTACAAAAGAAATAATCACCAATGCCTAGAATTTTTTTTTTAATAATAAACTTAAAAAAATAAGATAAAAATCAATAATGGTACAATGGGCTACCAAATATTATCTCAAAAAGATAGGCAACTTTTGGATGGAAATTGGAATTGAACGATTTATTTGGTTATTTTTAAGTTCTATAATAATAATAGGTGCAAAGACTTGGACTGTGAAGTCTCCAAACTTTAAAAATAAAAAAAATTTGATAATTTTGTAGTTTTCTTTTATTCTTATTCTATATATACTAATGCCTACTACTACGAGTAATATTGTGAATGTTTGTGTGTTACTGTGTATGCAAATGTGAAGCGAATCAGCTATAACAGGAGATTTCCCCAGAGAAGAACAGTTTTATGCCGCAAACCACGCTATCTCTACGCTCTAGGTACCATTAGACGCAAATTTATCTTAGTGCATTCGCTGCAAAAGGCAACAAAACTTAATTTCAACAGCAGCGAGATTTAAAAGTTGCTTTTCAAATGCAAATACCCAATACCTACTCAATTCTTTCAATTTATTCAAAAACACGATAATCTTTTTAAGTATTTTTAAGAAAATAAATATAAAAAGTTGCTGGGCGCTATAGTCTATAATGAAATGACGATTAAAGGGTCAAAAGCGTCATTGAGTAGGTGATAGCGTGACCACAGTATATTTGTATACAACAGTCTTCATTCTGATGTCAAATCTACTGTAAAGATTGAAATCAATGGCAATAGAACTTCAGCTTAACTGGGTTTATCTTTTAAAATGTTTCTCTATTTGTTTACCTTCTTCATTAATGCGACCTAATTTACTTTACTTCAATACATCTTACTTCATACTAATATTTTAAACGTGAAAGTTTGTATGTAGGTATACCTACATACAAACTTTCACGTTTAAAATATTACTCACATACATACATACTTACATATATGTAAGTATGTATGTATGTGAGTTTGTGACTCTTTCACACAAAAACTACTGAACCGATTGCGATAAAAATTGGACAATAGGTAGCTGGATACCGGGAATAACACATAGGCTACTTCTTATCCTGATATTCCTGCGGGAACGGGACTAACGCAAGTGAAACCGCGGGGCGCAGCTAGTAGTAGGTGTAAAACGAAGTCACTTCCCGCGCTGTCTGTTTGTGTACAGGTACTTCGATCCTATAAACTACGCAACGGATTTTGATGAGGTTTTTTTTCCTAGATAGAGTGATTCAATACATCGTGATATTCCCGCGGGATCGGGACTTACGGGTGAAACCGCGGGGCGCATGTAGTTTATGATAATTGTATTGTTGCTGTGTTGTTTATGATGCAAATAAAACAAATCTTATAGACAGATTTCAATTCAATTCAATTTTAAAATATCTTTATTAAATAATAATAATTAACATAAGTACAATTACTAGTGTAAGTGTAATCCCAGCAGTACAAAAATCATAAATAATTCAGTTTGTTTAACAAGCTAAAACTTATATATAAACTTGTTACTTGAGCATCGCATTAAATAAGGCAGGTAGGTTAATAAGTATTTGTATGCAGCAGGTTTGTAATCTGCAAAAACTGTTAGATAAAAGTTGAGTAGCTTTAGGTTAGCAACACAATTTACAAAGCATGAATAATTCAGTTAAAAAGAAAAAGAAAAAAAAAGAAAAAGACATATAGACATACTAGCTGCGCCCTCGCGGTTTCACCCGCGTAAGTCCCGTTCCCTCAGGAATAACGGGATAAAAAGTAGCCTATGTGTTAATCCAGGTCCCCAGCTACCTATATTCCAAGTGTCATTGCAATCGGTTCAGTAGTTTTTGCGTGAAAGAGTAACAACCTCACATACATACATACATACTTTCGCGTTTATAATATTAGTAAGATTGTAATTATCTGTCTACCTTATTATACCTACTCGTAAATGAATCGAAAACAAAGTCACCCCTATCATCCCATATTCACTGTTATTTCAACCCAACAACTTACACGCACACTTTGATTGTTTCACGAAGTTCCCGTCAGAATGTGCGGAAGTTAAAAACTCTCGTCCCGAACGACTGAAGTCTTCGTTCGACTGAGGGTTAATGTGGCCATTAGGCTTTTGTCGGCTAAAAGATTTCGAGTCTACCGATAGTTGGGAAGCGAGAGTAGGTAGATGTTGAGGTCGAAATAATGGGAGGTATGAAACAAACGACTGGTAAAAACATCTGTGATTTCATAGCAATATTTTAACCGGGTCTTACTCGCGTACTGTCACTTTTAAATTCTCTTACCTCTGTGGCGCGTCGGGCGAACGCTTGGCTGCAAAGCAGAAGGTTGCGGGTTCGATTCCCGCTGGGTGCAAATATTTATGTTTAAAAATAAATATTTGTATCTGGTCTGGATATATTTTTATGTATAATATGTATGTATAAATTTACAAAAGAAAAATAAATATAAATAGTATATCCGTTGTCTAGTCACCGTAACACAAGCTTAGCAGCTTACCATGGGGCTAGATGGCGCTGTGTGTTGGTCACAGGATTATTTATTTATTTACCTGGACGTTTCGATCATGTTACATTGATCTTGGTCGCGAGGGGACTTAACAAAAAAAAACACTCATCATCACTCACTGACTCATCTGTGTATTCGACAAAAATGTTTTAAAATTGCACACTACATACCTGTGTAATAAAGTTGAACTTCCGTAGAATATCAATAATGCAAAAATGTATGTGGACTTACATATGGTATAAAATTAGTAATTGTGTAATGTGTAATTTTCCGTCATTTAGATGTCCATGTTCCCGCGGTTTCACCCGCGTAGGTCTTGTTCCCGCGGGAATATCGGGATAAAAAGTAGCCTATGTGTTATTCCCGGTATCCAGCTACCTATATTCCCAGTTTCATCGCAATCGGTTCAGTAGTTTTTGCGTGAAAGAGTAACAAAATCACATACATATACACACACATACAACCTTTCTTGTTATAATATTAGTAAAATAAGATTATGTGCCTACGCAGTTAGAACAATATTTTTCTTATTTTCTTCTTACTTTTATCGGCTTACAGAAAGTTTCCAAACAGCGAGGGTTCCAGGAATGTGAACCTCACAAACAGACATAACTCACAAGTTACAAACTTACCCCGTTTCCATCGGGAAAATACTTCCACTGTCAGTTGCTATTAGGAGGAAAAACTTCGCAAACTGAACCGGGGTCGGCTCTGATTATGCGTATCTCAATCTGAAATACTATCTGGTTTCATCTCCATACATATTACTTCGTAATCTGTTTGATTCTTTTTATTTCTATACTAGTTGCGTACCGTAGTTTTACCCGCATTAGGTCCTGATTACCGCGTAACTCCCGTCGAGTCCAACTCGACGTCGATTTGGGAATACGATGCTGTCGATAACGGGGTTGAAAAAAGCTACCGCGCAAGAAGCGAGCAGAAATTGTCTATGGCTTTAACGTCGACAATTCCAGCTCAATCTTGCGGTAGCTTTTTTCAACCCCGTTATTGACAGCATCGTATTTCCAAAACTCGACGGGAGTTACGCGGTAGGGTCCCAGGTCTCTTGGGAATATCCTTATAAGATATGGAGGAGTAACATAAGCAAAAGTAGCCTATATACTCCTCTATGATGTAGGTTTCTGGTGTAAGAACTTTCAGTTGTTTTTCCTTTTGCTGATAAAACCTCGAAATTAAAAAAAAAATTCGAATTTCCAAAAGTTGTAGAACAAAAGTTGTTCGCCTAGACGTCTAGAACAACCCCCTTTCGGCTTAAATAGGTATCTTCGTTAACCTTGTAGATGAGTGCGCGTATACGAATAAATTAAATTCTTGTAATTTACACAGGCTACTTTTATCCCTAAATTTCGACAGGTTCGTGTCTCGAGACAAACCGCAAAACGCTACCGGTTCTAAGATAAATATCCATCCTAAACAAATAGTGTGCCTTCTTAATTTGCAAAGTCTTATCTTTAAATATCGTTCATTATAATTAAGTCAATGAGGAGCTGAGGAGCCCGCATACTCCCATGAGTTTCACAAACAAAGTACACATCATTGAAGCATCCTGTTCATTTAAAATTAATTAACTCTTTCTAAAGACTAACAGGAAAGTATTTTGCATCCTCAGGACCTCCTTCGTTGAATAAATTTTATGCAAATATTTAAGGAAAAAGTAAAATATTTTGGAACAACTAAGTTAGGAAAACAGTTTTCGAAAAAAAGGGAAAAGGACGCGACCCGTAATGGGACCTATCTCTACATTATTACTACATTACCAAATGAACCAGAATGTGATCGAAAATTATGTTGATTGAATTGAACAAAAGAAAAATGGCGGATCGTAAAATTAAGATAATAAGTAAACTGATTAACTAAAGGCCATCTCGGCCGGTTTATTGGTCAAATAAAATCCCGTGTTTTCTCCATTTGAGCAATGGTACTTTTAAGGCAGTCCTATTTAGTATTATTTATTTATTTATATAACAAACACTTTCAGACTTACATTGCATTTAAACACCAAAACGTCTGAAATCCATTGTACCATAATTACAAACAATTAATGAAAAATATTTTTTTTAATCACATAAATTAGATTTAGGTAAAACTAGGTAGGCATCAAAATGAATGAGCTAATACCAGAATAGAGACAGATCTCAAACAATATTTGTGCCTTGGCTCAACCACAGCCAAATCAAGCTATTCGGCGCTTAAGTAAATTATTTTACGCATCAACTGCTGAACAAAGCTACCTTTATTCGACCAAAAAAATCAACGTAAAGCAAGCTAAGGCAGGGAGCTTTGATTTTTTTGATCGTTCAATTCAAAAAGCTATTGGAAATTAAAGACTAGTATTAATTATTAGTTTAAGCATCGACGTACTAAAGTCCTGTCTTATGTCATGTTGACCTTGCTCGAGATCATAACATTATACTCGTGTTCAGTACATAATATGTCCACCACCAATGAAACTAAGTTAGCTCGCCAGCTTTTAGAGATAGCTTTAGTAGTTTGCGGTGGTGTAGATGTTTGAAAAACTTACTTAACTACGCATAGTTAAACACTTAACTAACTGGGTTCGTAAATTCAGTTAGTGATGGACGCTCCGTTTTACAGTCCATCTCAGAAGTTAGGGCCATCCTAAACTACAGTTGCAAACAAACTGCTATTGAACACTGTATTTAATCTTTAGGCAAATTGAATTTTATTACTTTAGGATCAGCAAATTACGTATTCGGATCATATATAACAGGATTGGGTGAGATGCCTAACCTAACCTACCTATGAGTTATTTATACTAGCTGCGCCCCTCGGTTTCACCCGCATAAGTCCCAGATACCGCAGTATTATCAGGATCAAAGGAATCCCATGTTACTCTCCATTAGGTACTTAAACTATCCCTATGCAAATTTGAACGTAAAGAAATAAACAAACTTTCAGATTTATAATATTGGTAAGGTTGGTACGTATATAGGTCATCCACAAACGTAACTAACTTACCTAGTAATTTCTTCTATGGTTTTCGCGATTTTGCATAATAAAACATAAGCTCGGTTCGTTAAAAAATCTATCTATACTTATAATAAAATCGTAACTTAGCGGTGTCTGTTTTTGAAAGATATTTTGAAAAACTTTTTTTAGGGGTATGTACTAACGTAACAGAATCCATTTCCGTGTTTGACTTTTTGTCTGTTTGTCCGTTTGTCTGTGCGTTTGTGCAGGCTAATCTCGGAAACGGCTGGACCGATTTCAATGAAATTTGGTATGCAGATAACTGCAGACTTCGATTGACATATAGGATATCCGGATAAAAAATAAAAATTGCGTAATTTCGTTGTTTTTAACCATTAATTGCCATCGATCGTCATCCATCGTCATCGATCGATTGCCTTACTTCACCTACCTACCGCAATGCAAAAAAAAACACACTTAAACGGACGACCAGGGAAGCGCCTGGCTTCAACAGTACTACAATGGTCGTCCGTTTAAGTGTGGATTTTTGTATTGCGGTAGGTAGATGTAAGACGAACGCGGGATCGCGACTTGCGCGGGTGATTACCGCAGGGCGCAGCTAGTCATGAATAAAATGCGATTAAACCCGGTAAATAAAGTGTTTTAACTTACCTAGCAGTAGCACTAATACTATTGTGAAGCGGGTGAAACACTGACCGGGTTTTACGTAGTTATTAATATAGGATGCGGATATGAAGTATCCAAACCGTAATTTCATGCAATTGTGCAGGCTAATGCAATTGTGACTAGGGTTACCCGAACTCTGATTTGCTCTGAAATCTGATGATTTAAGACACATCATTATAATATTTCTTTTTTGTTTTTATTGCTCAAGGCATTTTAAACATAGTAATATTTTTAGCAAGGAAATATATTTCCAAAAAATCCCCATGACAGGATTCGAACCTGCGTCCTTTCGCTAACCAGGCGACTGCTCTAACCACTGAGCTACTCTAATCCTGATTCCTGTGTAGCTCAGTGGTTAGAGCAGTCGCCTGGGTAGCGAAGGAATCCTGATTCCTGTGTAGCTCAGTGGTTAGAGCAGTCGCCTGGGTAGCGAAGGAATCCTGATTCCTGTGCCAAATTGGAAAGGCGCTGGAACGGATTCCCAGAGATGCAGGTTCAAGTCCTGTCGGGTGCGAAATTTTTGGAAAGCATTTCTTTAAGTATAATATATTTCCTTGCTAAAAATATTTCTACACATCATTATATTTAGATTGCGAAAATATCGGGAAAAACTTCGAATTTTCCAAACTTTCAACTAATTAGTAGATAGATACCTACCTTTTAAATTCCTACTTAGTTATAATTTCTTTTAAACAAAATTAGTTGTTTCTTTTAGATTCCTACTTAAGTAATAATTTGATACAAAGATAACCTTTTAAACAACGTGTACCTACTGAAATAAGTGCCCGTAAAGAGGATTAAAATCAGATGTCTATACATAAACAATTCCACATAAGGAACACCCCCTCCCCCCTTGTGGAGAAAAATAAGGTAAGTACGTTATGAGGATAAATTGAAAATATCCAGATTTTTAATGCTAACCCACATGATAACCCTAACTGTGACGGGACTGCAAAAAGTTTTGTAATGCAGTTTACTGTTTGCTATTGTATTCAATTATTCGTTAGGTTAACTATGATGGATTGATTGGTGTAGTTTAACTTGCTGAGGCTACATTAGCGGCGAATACACATACATACATACTCACAAACTTTCAGCTTTATAATATTAATAGGATAGGATAGGACCAGCTGCGCCCCGCGGTTTCAGCCGCGTAAATATGGTTCCCGCAGGAATATCGGGATAAAAAGTAGCCTATGTGTTAATCCAGGTCTCCAGCTGCCCATATTCCAAGTTTCATAGCAAACGGTTTTATAGTTTTTGCGTGAAAGTGTAACAAAGTCACATAATACTACCTCAAAGCAGCAATGTACTGCATAGTGCCTGTTATTTTCCACTGTTGTCAGACATCCACTGGATATATCTGGGAGCTAATTGTTAAAAAAACCGTCGTGTTAGAAGGATTCCGTAGGTACCACTAGGTATCAGAAAAGCCACGTTTGTTGTATGAAAATTCTACTTATATACCGCAAATTGGGGATACTTTGTGACTTAATTTTTGGAATACGAGTATATAACTTTCCGAATTTAATCGAAATTCATTCGGAAAATTATTTATCGCGTTATAGTTCAGCTAAAAAAAAGTTAAAAACACGTCAAAGAATAAAATAAAAAATAAAAATCCAACTTAAAAAAAAGGGGTACCGTTTTTGCCCTGCGGGTACGGAATCTTCCTACTAATATTATAAATGTGAAAATGTGTGTGTGTTTGGATGTTTAGATTATATTAGATTCCGTAGCATCCTACTATAAATATTATTATATATTACCTAATAATATAAATAAATCCTACTAATATTATAAATGTGAAAGTGCGTGTGTTTAAATGTTTGGATGTTTGTTACTCAATCACGCAAAAACTACTGAACCGATTGCGATTAAACTTGGAATATAAGTAGTTGGATACCGGGAATAAAACATAGGCTACATTTTATCCCGATATTCCCACGGGAACGGGACTTACGCGGGTAAAACCTCGGGCCGCAGCTAGTATAAAATAAATAGAAAAGCTTCTCCTTTTCTTGAAGTCGGTTTATAACGTGTTGGCATTCATACCATACCAAAACCTAAAGAGACTGATTTAATTAACTATATTCTTTGTTCTGTGTTAGCTGTAAGTATTTTAACGAAGGGAACGCTCAAATTGCGCTGTTTCATAGCCTTCGTGAGTCAACGGGAAACCCTTGTTGTTCCTAATCACACTCTTAGAGCGTCCAGTGATAGGTTAAGGAAGTATACCAGAGTAAATAGCTCTTTAAGTAAGGGTCTAGCGAAACGTCGTAATTCAGCGTTCTTCCTTTCTTTTTCGGAATAAGTCGTATTCATTGGACTTAGACTAACACTAAACAGTCCGTCTGTCTTTCAAGCTCTAATTTCTTCTATGGTTTTCGCGATTTTGCATCATAATATTTACAGGGTTTAATCGCGTTTTATTCATTTTTTTTAAACGACCGAGCTTTCGCAAATCTACGCATAAAAAGTAGGTACGAATAAAATGTATACAATAAAATAAATACAAAGTAAAATAATTATTTCAATGGGGTTCCCATACAACAAACGAGTTTTATGTGATAACTAGCTGTGCACCGCGGTTTCACCCGCGTAAGTCCCGTTCCCGCGGGAACGTCGGGATAAGATGTAGTCTATGTTTTATTCCCTATATCCAACTACTTATGTTCCAAGTTTCATCGCAATCGGTGCAGTAGCTTTTGCGTGATTAAGTAACATACATCCAAACACACACACTTTCAAATTTATAATATTAATATTTATAAAATACATTTATTATAAAATATAGTAGCTGCTCCCCGCGGTTTCACCCGCGTAAGTCCCGTTCCCGCGAGAATATCGGGATAAAAAGTAGCCTATGTGTTATTCCAGGTCTCCAGCTTACACATTATATTCCAAGTTTCATCGCAATCGATTTAGTAGTTTTTGCGTAAAAGAGTAACAAATTCACATACATGCATACATACATACATACAAACTTTCACGTTTATAATATTAGTAAGATATATTAGGTTGTCTCTGATAGCAGTCGTTAGGTCAAGTTAGAGGCCCTAGGGCGACCTGAAAACTCTAACACTATGTGTGACACCACTACACGAAAAGAAGAAGAAGAAGTAAGATATATAGTAGGATGGTACGGAACCCTTCGTGCGCTGGTATGAATCGCACTTGGCCCTTTTATAATTTAACCTAGTGAACCGAAATGCTAATCTATGTTTTTACTTCTTCTAAACTACTTACCTACTGAAAGCTACAAAGATATCCCACCGAATTGATATTAATCAAAGAATTGATCTTATCAAAGAAGTTACCTTTTCTAATAAAAGATGAAAGCAATTTGAAAGCTACCTATCCTTGCTTTGATAATATAATAGGACTCCTGCACACTACAGACTTTTCCAAATCAAACTATCTGTCGAAGACTGGTAAGTCTATTGTACTGTGCGTACTTTGACTTTGCTTAGACTGAGCTTAGCAAAAACTAAGCATAAACTTTGAATTGAAATCTAAAGTTGAAATTCATTTTGTGATATACGACACAAAATTAAAAGAACTTTTTTTGTCATAACAGGGAAGCAAAGTTTAGGTCGTTATTTTTGATTGGTTTTCATTCTAAATTTGAAAAACTTCGACTTTACTAAGCAGAAATATTTGATAGTTGCGGAGATCGCTTCATAAACACTAAAAATTGTCTTAAGTCAAAGTTTTTGCTTAGCAAAGTTAAATTACGGACTAAATATTTCAGCCTAAGAGTCCGTACCGTGTATTGAAGTCTAGACTAGCCATCGCTAGGGACACTACCCCTGGTTTTACTAGCTTACTTCCCGTTCCCATGGGAATTTCGAAAAACCCTTATCTTTGTGAATCCAAGTTTTATGTTTTTACCCGGCTGCAAGGAAAGGGTAGGCACTTTTGGACGCAATGGTCATTCACCTTAGTCACAATATAATTATTAGTTGTTGTAAAATTGCATAATTAAACATTACGTTCATTAAAATATATTTAATACGAAAGGTTTATGTTTTTCTCGCCTATCTAGTATGTTTGTAATATTCTTCCTCAGCTCGTATATTCCACACCAATCGATGGATTTTGTATGGTTCTTAAATGGACATACAAATAAAAACAAAATTCTTTAATCATTGAATGAGGTTTTGGCAGCGCGTTCATATACAGTTCAGTCAGGTCAGTCAGTTATCTAGTCCAACTTTGAATTTTATATTTTTACTAGCTGCGCCCCGAGGTTTTGCCCGCGTAAGTCGTGATCCCGCAGGAATATCGGAATAAAAAGTACCCCTTGTTACTTTCCGTCACTTAAACTATCCCTAATATATTTTCATCCGAATCTGTCGAACCGTTTGAACAACATTATTGACAATATAATGTCGGAACAAATTAACGAGCTTTCAGATTTATAATCCTACTAATATTACAAACGTGAAAGTTAAGATGTTTGTTTGTGTTTCAATCACGCAAAAACTACTGAACCGATTGCAATGAAACTTGTATTATTATGGTATGGATGGAAGAGTACGAGTATTAATAGATGTGCGCACACTAAACCGATTTAGTAGCGGCCGAATGTTGAAGTCATATCAAACAATCGGTAAAAAGTCTGCAGTGTGTGGAGGGACTAAATACCAACCTATCTGTTATTTCACGGATAACCAGTCTTTCCCTTAATTGAACTTTATTTAAATACCATTTCAATTCCTATTAAAATTATTAGTTTCTGGTTCAAAGGACGAAGAATTGTAAAGAAAAGACGCAAAGCAGCTCGCCTACTTAAGGTACCTACTACGGCATATTTAAATTTTTAATTCAGAAACCTTTTTGGAGAAAATATTTTTTCTTGTTTATATTTCTAGAATGCAAGCTTAAGTACTTAAAATTTATAAAACAAAAGATTTGTTTCAAACCAAACTACTTGGAAGTCTTTGGTAAATTACCTACCCTCGGAATTCGGAATACTGCCTTCCCCAAAACAGTGTAAACAGCCACAAAATTCATTAAAAAAATAATCCCGGTTTAAGACTTTGCGAGTACAAACTAGTACTGTACAAAGTTTCCGGGAGGTAGTACAGTAATAATTGTGCAAAGTTTCCCCCAGATAAGCGGGAAGTTCACGCCTGCTCCGCAGAGTTAACAGAAACTCCTTCGTAACACTGACTACTTTATAACCCGGATATTGACTTTTGAATTTTAATTACGACTACTTAGTTATCAGTTTTATTCTGTGTTCTAATTTTGAAGTAAAGTATTTGTGATGTTTATTGTTATTGTCAAAGTTCCAATCCAGCAGGAATATTAGGACTTATGTGTTTATCCAGATCTCTCCAGTTATCTATATATGAAGTTTTACCGCAGTCGGTTCAGTACTCTTTGCGTGATTGAAACAAAAACATTCAAACAAAGAAACATCTAAACTTTTGAATTTATAATATTATTAGATTGACTAGCTGGACCCCGAGCTTTCACCCGCGCAAGGCGCGATTTCGCGTTGTTCTTACACCTACCTACCGCAATGCAAAAATCCACACTTAAACGGTCGCCCATTGAAGTACTGTTGAAGCCAGGCGCTACCGCGGAAATGGGTTACCCCTAAAAATAGTTTTTTCAAAATATCCTTCAAAAACAGACACCGCTAAGTTACGATTTTATTATAAGTATTGGTTGATATTGATTGATTGATGAGCAAGCGTTTGATAGGTCACTGTCTAGGTGGTTAATAACGATGTGTTCTTAGATATAGCACACTTTAACGGTGGAATAAATTACCGTCATCGCTCTACAAACCATAAAAACCGAATCCCGTGTAAATAATTTCGCTGCTCAAAATTCTATGGGAAATGTGAACCAAAGCGATTATTTTGCGTCATATTAAAGCCGGACTTTAATAAGGGCCTCTTTTAACAATTTTTTGTTTTAACGACCTTCCAAATTTGGGTAGAACGAGGAAAAAACTGGCACCAGGTGCAAGGTACGTGAGGTTATGGGAAGTGGGCCTAATTAGAGATGGAATCCTGTGGTATTCCATGGTAAGATGATTATCTTTAACCGGATATTTGTAGGTATTATTGAATGGTTTTTGCGATGCTCGTAAAAAAAGTTTAATGCGACATTTGATGCAAACTACCCTAATATGAGCAAAAATGGAAAAGATTAAGAGGAGAGGATTAAGAGGAAGTATTTGCTTGTTTGTGTGTGACGAAAACACTCTGAAACTACTGGACCGATATGAAGAATTCTTTTAACAATAGAAAGCTCCATTATTGAGCAGTAACTTTATTTTATTTTTCACTCACTATGCCTCGTGAGGACGCCCTCGTGGACATTTTTTTATTTATAGGTCAAATTTAATTTTAATTTTAGTTTTAAAACACTTTATTTATCCGGTTGAATCGCGTTTTTATTCATGGTTTTTAACGAACCGAGCTTTCGCCAATTTTACAGTTGGCTTTTTCAAGGTTGACGGTTCAGTTTTAATTAATTTTAGCTTTTAACGTATTTTTGATTGTTTTTTTTTCTTGTTTAATAAATAGTGTTATCTAAACGAGTAACTTGCTTTTGACGCTGATATTCAGGCGGGGTCGGGTAAAACCGCAGGACGCGGCGTTGTATTATAAAAACTCGGCTTAAACAAAAACCTTTCTTCTAAGGTCGGTGAAGTGAAACAATGAAACAGTTTTCTGAATAAAGGCTGGCATATAACAAGAGTTTTTTTGTGCTGAGCACGTTTGGGAGCGTGCTTTCGTATATAAGGCATTTTGCAAATATTTTGTAGCATGTAAGCGAAATACGGCATACTGGGCACCTTTTTGGATTAACTTGGATAGTACCTACCTATCTACATTCTTCATCAACATTGCGTCACTAGAATTCGTCGTGTTTACAGTGTAATTTGTAAAATTTGAGTTTTAATAGGAACCTCTGTTGAGTTCAGTCGAAGACCTCTGTGGTAGTGCGGTGCAGTGGACTAACATTTAGTTATTAGGTAGGAATAAATAGAATTGAGATCTAACTTCACTATTAAATTGGAAAAAAAACCATGTTCCACGGTCACACAGCAGCAGATGCACACACTGACGTGTTCCTTACAGTATTACGTATTATCGACCTTGGATCGACCAATGGCGGACGATGTTTCAGTGGATTTCTTTCTTTTAGATTTCTATCTGACTTTTTTTCTTGTTTCGTCCTTTTTAGGCCCCCTTTTTCACGTAGTCCGGTTATAGTTTTTTAATCTTTTCATTTAATACTTTCCGTTTCCTGATCGGGTACATTTTATTTTTAATGTGCTCGCCAAGACTTTTCTGTTGATACCAAACATGTGATAATTTTCTCAGTTAATTTGTTTCAAGGTTAGAATCTAAGGTTTGACTACCATGTTGATAAAAATATAATGCTATCGATCCGGCCGTTTAATACGAATCTATTCACCCCTCATTTATTAAAATTCGTTCAGTAGTTTAGGCGCTACGATGGAACAAACAAACATAATTATATACATACATAGACTGCCAAAAACATTACCTTGTCGAGTAAAAGTAGAAGGTTACGAAAACGCCTACTCTTGTAGCGCTCTACTGGCTCTACGGTCCGTAGAGCTTTCTCTTTCCTTGTATTGTACGAAAATAAACAACAACAACCGACTTCAGATAAACTATTATTTTCCGTATCAGTATTGTCTTAGGCTTAGCATTACATTTATTTGTACGTACATACTTACATACAAATAAGGCCTTTCTTTACCTTAGGATTGTTGTAATACCTACGTAAATAGGTAGATACTAGGTTTATGCCTACGTATCTACAACAATCCACTGTATACTCCATAATTCATGTTATGACTGCAATGCAGAAGACTGCCGGTTTGATTCCCGCCGGGTGCAAATATTAAAGCTTAAAAATAAATATTTGTATCTGGTCTGGGTGTCAATCCAAGTATAATAAGTATGTATTTACAAAAAAAAGTTTACGGTTTCACCCGCGGAAGTGAAAAACGCGTTATCACGGGGGCTAGATTGCGCTGTGTGTAATGTCTTGCAATATTTATATTTATTTACCTATTTATTTTGTTTAAGTGGAGTTCAAGTATCCAGATTACAGCTGCAATTTTATAATTCACTAAACGGATTTAAACCTCTACGTTATGTGTATACCTTTACCTATTTCACTTGCTTGAATGCGTTGGTAGTAAGCAAGCCATGCAGTGATGCGAGAGAAGCCTATGGGGAGCCCAGGCTTCTCTTGCAAGGTTAATTGTATTGACCATACCTACTCTACACGAACCATAGGGAAAATGAACAATCGGGGAAACAAGTATTCGGTAATGTAATCTATCGGTCAATCGTCTTCGGCGATAGGTGTTTTGATGGATAGTGTTTCGAAATAGCGTAGGGAATCCCCATAGATTTGGTAATGTGTTTACGACCGGCCACCAGCCTGATACCTGCTAACCCCCCTTAGGACGAATCAGTTTCAGTTTACCCGCCTTCACGCGGGGAGGAGAACTACAGCTTAGCTAGCCGCCAAATCTAATGCCTTGTGTCGAACAAGGCGACTAAGAAATTGCGAGGTGGCGAGAAAAGATGGCGCCATTCCAGTCTTGAATCTTTTGTAGCTAATTTAATTTAGCAGGCAGCAGTTCATTGACGAATTAATGGATTAAGGTAGGTACGTAGGTATGCTTAATTTTGTATGCAAAACGGTCAATCACACATCGAGCACAAACAATACTAGTTTCATGCACGAATGAACAATGAAATAGAACTCTGGGCACGCGTTGCATTGTTTTAACTATTTCCACTACGTTTTTGGGTTCGATTTTCCACAATACAATTCGAGTGTTTAAATTTTTAATTTTAAAACTCGCTGCCCGTTTATTCAGTGGAAACTATAAACAAATGGAAGGTAGATATTAAAAAAATGGTTGGTATAAATGTGGGATTGAAACCGATGTTCAATGTTTAGCCGTAACAGACGTCCGAACCGCATCGCCGCACCACTGACATTAGTTATGCACCTGTGGCGTTTGTTCACAGAATACATCATGCTTTTGTCAAATTACTTAAATCTGCCTAGACTATTCTACCTTTTTATTTATTTTCACCTTCAAAATTGTCTTTCTATTCTAATTAAAAAATGAAAGTTTTATCTACACTAATCAAAAGTTTGTATGTATGTATTGTATGTTTGTATGTATGTGAGGTAGTTACTCTTTCACGCAATAACTACTGAACCGATTGCGATGAAACTTGGAGTATAGGTAGCTGGATACCGGGAATAACACATAGGCTACTTTTAATCCCGATATTCCCGCGGGAACGGGACTTACGCTGAAACCGCGGGGCATAGCTATCTTACTTCTTACTAATATTATAAACGCGAAAGTTTGTATGTATGTATGTGAGGTTGTTACTCTTTCACGCAATAACTACTGAACCGATTGCGATGAAACTTGGAGTATAGGTAGTTGGATACCAGGAATAACACATATGCTACTTTTTATCCCGATATTTCCGCGGGAACGGGACTTACGCTGAAACCGCGGGGCACAGCTATAATATTATAAAGCTGAAGAGTTAGTTTACTCTTTAAGGCTACTTACGATCCCGATATTTTCGCGGGATTGAAACTTATGCGGGTGTAACCGTGGGCGCTGCTAGTATAACATAAACATTTGCTCTTCTTTCTCCAGAAAGGAAACCGTCGATTAGGTTTCCACGGGGAAAGAGTAGAGGTACCGATCCATTCCCAATTCCAAAGCCTCTAGATATAATATTAGCTTTTTGTTTACCATTTGTCTATCGTGTATAGGTACCTAATGTTTGCTTTCTTACGTAAGTATAGCGTCTATTTTGTTTATCTACCTATATATATACTTAGATCATTTTCGTTGCTGAAATACAGTCAAATAAAAAGACACCAATATCTCCAGTATTTTCCAGGTAGGACGGTACTGTCGTGAATAAAAGTAATAACCAACTGAGTTCTCCGTTCAGGTGATTGCGCCGACAAAGAAGCTTTTTCAAAATTTATTCGCTTTTAGAAGTTAGAACCAGGAACGCTCCTTAAAGTTCACAAAGCATTGTAAACTTGTATGAAGTTAAGCACCCGACTATACCCAGAAGGAAACTGAATATATCTACAATAATCTACATACTTACGTACATAGTACATACATATACGTATTATTAACTCGTTAGCTAGTTCATAAAGTTTCGACTTATAGTTATACTAGCTGCGCCCCGCGGTTTCACCCGCTAAGTCCCGTCCCCACGGGAATATCGGGATAAAAAGTAGCCTATGTGTTAATCCAGGTCCCTAGCTAACTATACCTATTCCAAGTTTCATCGCAATCGGTTCAGTAGTTTTTGCGTGAAAGAGTAACAACCTCACATACATACGAGTACATACATACAAACTTTCGCTTTTATAATATTACTAGCTGCGCCCCGCGGTTTCACCCGCGTAAGTCCCGTTCCCGCGGGAATATCGAGATAAAAAGTAGCCTATGTGTTATTCCCATTATCCAGCTACCTATATTCCAAGTTTCATCGCAATCGGTTCAGTAGTTTTTGCGTGAAAGAGTAACATAACAACCTCACATACATACATACAAACTTTCGCGTTTATAATATTAGTAAGATAATAAGAAGTAAGATTGATACCAATGCATAAAGCTTAGTTTACTTACTGGGGTTTTACAAGTTTTCTTATTCAAACGACCCATAGATAAATTTCAGACTAACAATATTTTCAACTAAGCCCCACTATAATTATTTTACAGATCTGACTATTAACTTCGAAGCCATACACTAACTTCTATAACATCTATCTATCTATTTATCTACAAGACAACCAGATATACCCGGCCCTGGTGAGCGTTGCCTTTTCGCGTACATCACGCATTCTCGCATCCACCTTATTCCTACGTACTACAACAAAGTGCTTCACTTTGTAATAGTACACATCAGGATTTTTATTTTTAATTGTTTAATTTCTTCCATTGTTTTCGCGATTTTGCATAATAAAACACTTTATTTACCGGGTTTCAACGCGTTTTATTTATGATTTCATGATAATTTATTTAGTTCGTAGTACCTGATTAATAATAGGGGTTAAAGTATGAAATTGCCGTTTTATTGCAATAGGTTCTTTAAATTGACATAGAATCTTCATGGTTTGAGGTTTTCGAATGAAACTTTTTTCAAATGGTTTCTGTGATGTTCTTTTTTTAAAAAATGTGAAACATTTGAATATCGACTTTCAATTGTTTTTGTTATTCAATTTAGACAAGAAAGATGGATACTGCGAAAATTCGAGTGATTTTTGAATACGAGTTCCGACGCGGAACTAACGCGGCAGAAACAGCCCGCAATATCAATGCTGCGTTTGGAGAGGGGTCTACTAATGAACGCACCGTGCGATTTTGGTTTAAACGCTTTCGTGATGGAAATTTCGACTTAAAGAACGAGCCACGAGGAAGACCGCCCACACAGGTGAATAACGATGAATTAAGAGAGATAGTGGAAGCCGATCCTAGTCAAACTACCCAGGAATTAGCGGCATGGTTTAACGTTACCTTACCCACTTTATTGACTCACTAGCGTCAAATCAATAAAACAAAAAAATACGAAAAATGGGTGCCTCATGATTTGACTGATCTGCAGAAAGAAACGCGTGTTGAAACTTGTGTTGCCTTGTTGAACCGGTACAGAAATGAAGGAATATTGGATCGAATTGTAACATGTGATGAAAAGTGGATTCTTTATGATAACCGGAAAAGAAAAATGCAATGGCTGACCCCAGGTCAAATGCCACAACAGTGTCCTAAAGCAAAACTTACCAATAAAAAGGTAATGGTAACTGTTTGGTGGTCTCAGCATGGTGTTATTCACTATAGTTTTCTTCGATCTGGTCAAGCAATTACGGCAGATGTCTATTGTGCCGAACTCCGAACCATGTTGACAAAACTAGCAGTAAAACAGCCCCGACTCATGAATCGATCTTCACCATTATTGCTCCACGACAACGCGAGACCTCACACAGCACGAGAAATCATTTTGACCCTTCAGGAACTGCACTTAGAAACCATTCGTCATCCTCCGTATTCACCAGACCTTGCTCCAACGGACTACCATTTTTTTCGTGATTTGGACAATTATCTACGTGACAAGAAGTTTTCTTCCCAGGAGGCAGTACAAAATGCTTTCACACAGTTTGTGCAGTCTAGATCGTCGGAGTTCTATCGCAAAGGCATTAATAACCTTCCCATTAGATGGCAGCAATGTATAGATAATAATGGCAACTATTTTGATTAAATAAATTTGTTAAAAATTTAAAAATAAACAATTAAGATTTTCAGTACAAATCGGCAATTTCATACTTTAACCCCTAATATATCATTTTTTATCACTGATAGCAGTCGTTAGGTCAAGTCAGAGGCTTCAGGGCGACGTGAAAACTCTAACACCAGGTGAAACATACACCGCTATTCGAAACGAAGAAGTTCGTATTTTCGTACTCCTCTTTTAATAAATTTCTCATTGCATTAATAACTTTTATTAAGCATCGTTTGACATTCTTTAATTAACTGATCATATGTCCAGTACAGAATGTTATTCTGCAGGATAAGTATATTGCGGCTCAATCGTTTTAGACATTTCTCAGATCAGGAAAGTTCTTTTATGAAGATAAAAGAGGCATAGAAATAAAACAAATACTCATGTTGATATTGTCAAGGCGAAACAAGTTTCGCTAGAATAGAAACAACAAGCCGGGTACTCGCTAGAGAGTAACCGTAAACATTGCACCTCATTACTATAACCAAAAAATCATAGTCGTTCAAATCCGAAGAGCGCTCGCTGACAGTACATTATATAGAACCTGCTATGCTGGCATGCCAGCACGAGAAATGTTTTGTCGAATTGACATAAAGGTTTTTATTCCGTCTTTATTCCTAGTTGCTTGAGAGAAATGTCGATTCGACGAAATGTGTCTCGTGCTGTCATGTTAGCCTAGCTGGTTACCCTTAACTTAGACAATAAATATTTAACGTTTCTGAGACTTGTCTGAGACAAATGAACTGCAATTACCTTATATAATAAGGCCCCTAGTCAGTTTACGTCTAATTACTTTAGTACCTACTCATTCGTTCAAACATCACGAGACTGGATCTTCAATAGATTTTATCTAGATTAAAACACGTACGGAAAATCTTTGTTTCACTTAGAAAATAGCTTTCAATCGATAAGTTGAAGTAGCCGGTGCTAATTGCCTTTGAAAAGTTTTTCTTTGAGGTGATATTATATAGAACGGTTATTCTCAAAGTTATCTAAAAGTAGGGTGGATTTTGGGTAAATAGGTACTCCATGGACAAAATAAGTTAAAAAATTAAATTACACAGTCTTATCTGGTTCTCAAACATTATTTCTTAACCCATACTTTGCAAATGTTTCTTTTGTAAAAAAATGGTTTAGACGCATTTTGTGATTATCACAAAAATATAAGACACTATAACAGCAGCGTAACGCGGTTTCACCCGCGTAAGTCGCGTTCCGGGGGAACCTATATCTATTCTAATATTATAAAGCTGAAGAGTTTGTTTCTTTGTTTGTTTGTTTGAACGCGTTAATCTCAGTAACTACTGGATCCAATTAAAAAAATATTTTTGTGTTTGATAGTCAAATTTTCAAGGAAGGTTGTATATTCTACTTTTGATCCCCATATTCTCACGGGATCGCACTTACGCGGGTGAAACCACGGGACGCAGCTAGTGTCGGGATAAAAAGTAATCTATAATTATGTTACTCTTCGATAATGTAGCTTACTAATAAAAAGTATAAGAAGGGAATGCTCGATAATGTACTTTTTTAGGGGTGAAACAATTTATGAAATCGGTCTAATACTTTAGGCGCCTATTTCTTACAGACTAATAAATTTTTCCCCTTTACATTATTACTAGTAGTTTATTTAGTTTAGATTTTCTCGTACATCTGTGTGTGTCTATTTTTCCGAAAAACAAGTTACTAAATGGAGTTTAGGCGGGAACGCGGTGAGGTAATGTTGCTAAATTTTCATTTTTGTGAAAGCTAGTTCTTAAATGCGTGTAAATTGCTTAATTTCGGGGGCATATTAATCAATTTAGTTTCGTGAAGCCGCACAAGTGCTGTGAAAGTAAAAATCGGTGCAAAACATGGACTTTAGCATTGTCTCTAAAGCACCGTGAACAATCATTGTAAATGGCCGCCGTTTTACAATGATTCCCTCGACTTGACTTTAACTATGACGACTTGACTGTTTCGATGTCAATAACTTGCAAATATTAATAATACTTGACATTGGCTAATGTCCAAATGGAATATAGCCATATAAAAGAAGAAGAAGTTACTAAATACTTACCCAATACAAACAAATTTACGTACCTACCTTGCACAAACAAAACTCATACGGTAGCTTCGAGGTACTTTAATTAAATAAACTAGATGCCACAAATAACTTTCTAATGTAATTTTAGCGAAGTTTCTTGTTTGCAGATAATTTCGTGGGATTGTTGAAGATGAAATTTTAACCCAGTTTTCTTAAGTGGGCACTCGGTAATAAGTTCCATTTAAAGTTTATCAAGACGAAACGGACTCTAGTTTTTTACCTTTTAGGGTTCGGTACCCAAAAGGTAAAAACGGGACATTACTAGGACTCCATTGTATGGTCTCTGTCATTTATGTATCTCATGAACCGTGATAGCTAGATATTAGTTAAAATTTTCAACGAAGATGTATTTTTAATGCCGCTATAACAACAAATAGTACTAAAAACAGAACGCATATAATGTTAGACTGAAATCTATAGTGCGTAGTTTGACTTTGCTCAGACTGAGCTTAGCAAAAACTAAGCATAAACTTTGAATTGTAATTTATAGTCGAAATTCAATTTTGTAATATACGAATAAAATAAAAATTAACTTAACAGAGAAACAAAGTTTAGGTAATTACTTTTGATTGGTTTTCATTCTAATTTTGAAAAACTTGACTTACAAAGCAAAATATCTTTTAAACCCATGAGTTTCTTGTGTCTTCATCTGATTGGAGTTCTAAGGGCACGGTAGTTTGCTGACGATTTTAAACGATTATATGATAATAATTTTAAGGCTGATTTTTCATTCTACAGACAAAATATATCTGTCGAATAAGTTCGAACCCAACCAAACTAAAAAGCCTTAAAATTTTGATCTTGTATGATCTTGTGCATTTTATCTGTCAGATCTATATCTCTATCTAAGGATTTGAAAAACCAGCCCTAAAAAATTTACGTTGACTTAAGTCAACTTGACTTTGATTATATTGCTACATAATATAAAACATTGTCAAAACCTTAACTGTTCGTTTAGTATTTGTAGCTATTTTGCGTAGTCGTCTCAACAAGAAAAAATAAATAAAATAAAAGTATAATCGAGGAAAGATCCTAAAATCTTGTCATTGGCAGAATTTGTGATCACATAAAGCCATTAAACTTAAAAAAAAAAACCTTACCTGTTTAATACCTAAGTGTTACCCAAGAAAGTACAATAAATATGCCCTAAAAAGGTCGCCATAGCTACGAGTATTCCCTGAATGAAAGACGCAGGCTGAATGCTCTGGAAACATAAAGGCTCGTCGTCCCCAAGTTGACATGCATGACACATTTCCCGGACGCTGCAGGATACAGCCTAATTCAATATTTATAGCGAGTGCTAGTTGCTGGACGAAATTTTATAAGCATTACAATTTTAGGTCATCTAGTTAGGTATTTATTCTGTGGTCGTGCTCTGAAATTCTCCTGAATGAATCTTTAATCAATGAAATCTAGGCTCCTAACTAAGCGACTATAGAGTCTTGACATCTGATTAAATCCATACTAATAACTTACCTCCTTAAAATGCGAAAGTATGCAAAATCTCTGCCCTACCATGCCATTAGCTCTTCGCCGCCGCAGTCGCCGCTATATCGTTCAGCTTTTAAAGTAAAATAAAAAAACATCAGTTGGCAAAAAAAACAACTAGTGGTTTATTAAGGTGTAATTTAATGGTTTATTGTAGTTTTAGGTGCTTATTGTGATTTATATTTTTTCATTTGTATTTGTTAAATCTCTATAATAATAAAAAACAACTTCAAAAAAAACATATTATTTGTTGTAGGTATTTTAAAGTAGTTGCGGTATTTTGTTATTTAAATGTTTTTTTTTGTGCGGCAAAAGGACGAAAAAATTACGAGAAACTATTATGGTCGGGCGGATTATCTGTCTGACGTTTTGGCTGCTAAACCGATTTTGATGAATTTTAATATACATATAGATTGGACCTTGGAAAAGGCTATTTTTGATCACGATACTCGTAGGAAACCGCGGGGCGGAGCGAGTACTTAAAATATAAACTGATGAAAAGTGTTCTATAATATAAAACACAGGATAGCATAAAGCATTTGAATAGACGAACCGAAACTAGAAGTTTGCTTGTGTGCGATAGGTAGGCAATATCACAAAAATCATTGAACCAATTTTGATCCGGTTGAAAAAAATAAAAGGAAAGTTATTTGTAGGTAGTGAGTGCTGGGATTATTCGTAACGTGGATAAAAAAGAATTGGAACAGTCGAATCAAATCAAAAATATTTTTTATCAAATGAATCTTCTATACCTACATATACTTATAATAAAGGAAGAGATGGCAAAAAGTCTGTACTTGGAAGTTAATAAAAAAAAGTGGTCTAGGGCTTAGAAAAAGTAGTGGAACAATACTATATAATTTTTAAAATTCATGTCTGTTTCTCTGTTTATCTGTCGATTCCTTATACAATAAAAAACCACTTACCCGATTGAAATCTCGTTTTTAATATTGGATAGTTCTATGGTTCTCGTGGTATACTTTACATCGAAATCCAATCAGAAGAACCCGAGTAATGAACGAAAAAGTGCAATCGCTCGAGAATCGCCCGGCCGCCCGCGCCCGTGATTACGCGTTTTCACTTCTGCGGGTAAAACCGGGGGGCGCAGCTAGTAAGAAAATAAGGTTTATTTTAAACTGAAAGGAAACTGGAACGAATAAAAAAAAATCTGTGACCAACACACAGCCCATCTAAACTTGGAATAGAAATAGTTGGATATCGGGAATAATACATAGGCTATCCATAAGCATTTTATCCCGATATTCCCATGGGAACGGGACTTACGCGGGCGAAATCGCGGCTATTATTATAAGAGGCTCCGAAATTACTGGACCGATTTCAATAATTGTTTCACCAATAGAAAGCTACATTATCGAGAAGTAACATAGGATACTTTCTATCCCGATGTTTCCACGGGATCGGGACTTACGCGGGTGAAACAGCGGAACGTAGCTGGTAGTTTTTTTTTTAAATCATGTGACGAACACACAGCGCTATCTAGCCCCGTGGTAAGCTGCTAAGCTTGTGTTAGCGGTGACTAGACAACGGATATACTACTTATATTTATTTTTCTTTTGTAAATACATACATATTATACATAGAAATACGCCCAGACCAGATACAAATATTTATTTTAAAGCATAAATATTTACACCCAGCGGGAATCGAACCAGCAACCTTCTGCATTGCAGCCAAGCGTTCGCCCGACGCGCCACAGAGGTCGTCATAGTGTAGCTGTGTTGTTGCAGTTCAGTTTACGAGAGTCTTTCTCCATTACGTGCTCCATTTTTCACTTGGTTCGTGATTAGGACGTTCAGTGTCGTTGTCAGTATTATGTTGGGTTGTGGACCAAGATATGGGCTGTGATTTCTTAAGTTTTCCTAAACACCTTACTACTTTACCTTGTTAGTAAGGTTATTAGTAAATTTACTGATTTTAACAGTGAGTTCCTATCGATTCAAGCGTTACATACAGCGCGCACGTTGTGATGAGTCGAATATAATTTAATGTTACAATACAAAGTCCGAAATTAAATAACCACAGCTTATTTTTTTCAACAATCATAATATAATACTTATAGATGATGCAAAATGTTTTGTTAGTTTTCTATTCTATTCGTATTTTATTTTGTAATTTTCAGGAAAGACTCCTCAGAACCTAGGTTAAAAAGCAATAGCAGTCGTTAGGTCAAGTTAGAGGGCCTTAGGTCTTAGGGCGAACTTATAACTAAAACAATACGTAAGCCACACTTTAGTAACTTGCACCATAACGCAAACAGTGTTAAACGACAGAAAGCTCGTCCCTGGCTCGCTATGATACATGAACGTTGCACTGTAAAGCCAGCGTCGGACGTTCGCGTTGCCTTGATGAAGCACAACATTTAAGTATTTGCTTTAATACAAGTATCTACACATTATTTTAAAAAAAACATCATTATGTATTTTTGTCTTTTACTTCTTCTTTAAATTGTAGACTACGACCTGACGTTTTAAGTATTTCTATTTAACATAATTATTTTCTTCAGGAAGATATGTGTAAAATCGTTGTCTTTCTACAACTACGAGAAATAGGTACAACATGTCAGTGTGTGCATCGGTCACACAGCAGCAGATGCACACACTGACATGTTCCGTACAGTTTTACGTATGATCGACCTTGGATCGACCAATGGCGGACGAATCATCATTCTAGGCCCTGCAACCACCGTTTGCGTGGAGCATTTTTTCAAAGGATAACTACTTTATTCGAGTTCGTTAGTCTACAGTTAATAAAACGGTTGTGACGTACAGACTCACAAAAAGTGATCTTTTAGAATACTAAAAACCACACGGTTTAGGGTGAAAGCTATAGAACACCCTTGCTTTCACCCGACTACAGAGAAGCCAAAAGGAAGGGTAGGTTTCTTTACTTATTGCTTTTACTTTTGAGTTTTTTTCGGAACCCTAAAAACGAAATAGGAATAGGTACCAAGACCTACACACTTTTTTTTATTTCTAGTACTTTTAATCTAAGTACTCTAAAAATCTCTTTATTATGTAACCAGAATAAAAAACGTAAAATAAGGTTTCTATTTCAAAATCAGTGTAAAGATCTCGTATGCAAATATATAAAAACAAATTAACTTTCACAGTTGGAGTTATTAAATATTTCTTTGCATCAAAGGGGCAGGTTGGAGCAAAGTTGAAGCTCAAGATAAATAGTGTCATCGGTTCAAACACCTCGACTACTTACGTATGTATGTACATTTATAGCTCAAATATTTGTCCTCCTACTGAAATGACGTGGGAACCGAAACAGCAATCTTTCTTTGAGCTGTTCTGTTCACACGGGGCGAGTGGGTCCGAAGCGCCTTCGGCCTTTCATACAAAAGTGTAAATAAATAAATACAATAAATATTGCACGACGTTATACACAGCGCAATCTAACCCCAAACTAAGCACTAGGCTGGTACTACGGCTACTAAAACAGGTATACTACATATTATACTTAGAGTCAATTTTTTTTCCTCAATTAAAAGAAATCTGTCGAATAAGTTTAAACCCAACCAAATTTAAAAGCCCTTAAATTTTGTTTTTTTTTTAACATCATAGTGGCGTTTTTTATTCGGTGGTGTTACATTTTATTTGTCTGATAGGTATCTCTATCTAGGGATTTGAAAAATCAGCCCTTAGGGAAATACTTAAATTGCATGAGATTGCATACAGCGCCACCTAACCCGCATATTTATATATTTAAATTAATTGTGAATCATAGCACTCAATTTTTAGGCAAACAAATGCAATATAACATGATATCTCTGGATTTTATTTCGGTCAAATTGCTGTACCTCTGCATTACTCGATCCAATTCATTTATTTCCATGAATAATTACTCAGTTATTACAATAATAAATTATTAATGAAAATATCAAATATTTACACAGTAGATATTAATGTTTTTTTATGGATGCAGTTTACTTTATTTAAAAACTAGCTGCATCCAGCGGTTTTACCCGCATTGAAGACAATACATATAATAGACATAAGTAAATATTCCCTCCAAATAAGTACAATAAATTTGAAGTACCTATATTTGTAATTAAATTATATTTACAGGTTACAATAGTTTTTATGGAAATAACTGTAGTAGTTAGATACTAGGAGACTTTAAGTAGGTAACTACTAACTTAAATTATTAGTTTTAAGCTTAAATTGCAGTGCCCAACCGGGTTCATAATGTAAACAAAATGTCATTTTGTAAACCATTACCTTATGAAGCAATAAATAATAATTATTATTATTATTTGTTGTTACCGTTTTCGATTCTCGGGGCTATGGAGCACCCGGACCTTTGGAAGGCGTGCGTAGGGCCGAAGCCAACACGTAGAGGCCCGTTTTAGTAACATTTTAATTTCAAAATATGTGATGGACACCAAACCGGCAATTATCCCTGTCTGCACTATAAAATGCAGCCAAGGACAACCCCCGGGTCGGATAGAACTATGAATAAACTACGAGTGAAAACTACTTGGGCTATGGAAATGAGTTGGTAGTGGATCGGGTACTGGGGGGAACTATGGGGAATATGGCGCCTGCCGTCACAATGTTCAACAAACACGTAAAAATGGCAGACGGAGACTCGCCAACTCACAAACTGGGCCACCCTAATTAAGCCGAGCAAATTACAGCCAGGGGGCAACAGGGGCGTGAGAGGCTGAAGGATGGAGAGACCTCACTGGATTTTAAACCATCCTAGGTCGAGATCCTGTGGAGCGGGCCAACTCATCACTGACGTGAAGTATCCATCCTCCGAGCATTTCTGCTCTCGCGACTCCACTCTGACCGGCCGGTGAAGGCAAGCCAAAGGCGGGGGACCACTTCCTCGTCAGTGTTCACTCCGACCAGCCAACTAAGGCAAGCCGGAGGTGAGGAACGGTGACTTCCCCCTGGAGCACTCGGGAAGCCGCGGGGTCGCTACTCCCCGACACCTCGCCTCAAGGTGCCCTGCGGGCTTATTATTATTATTATTAAGTCCCGATTTTTTTAGGAATATTGGAATCAAAAGTAGCCTATGTTACTCTTCGATAATACTATGTAACCTTTATATAGGTGAAAGAATTTATGAAATCGGTCCAATATAGATTCGGAATCTATTCATTACAATCTTCTTTTTGTTATAAAAGTATCCTACTAGTACTATCCTTCCTACTAATATTATAAAGCTGAAAGTTTGTGAGGGTGTGTGTATGTGTATATATGTGTGTTTGTTACTCAATCACGCAAAAACTACTGAACCGATTGCGGTGAAACTTGGAATATAAGCAGTTGGATACCGGGAATAACACATAGGCTACATTTTATCCCAAAATTCCTGCGGGAACGGGACTTACGCGGGTGAAACCGCGGGGCGCAGCTAGTTGATTGATAGTAGTAAAAATCCGGCCAAGTGTGAGTCCGAATCACGCACGAAGGATCCCGTAGAATATTCCAAAAAATCACGTTTATGTATGAACTAGCTGCGCCCCGCGGTTTCACCCGCATAAGTCTCGTTCCCGCGGGAATATCGGGATAAAAAGTAGCCTATGTGTTAATCCAGGTCCCCAGCTATCTATATTCCAAGTTTCATCGCAATCGGTTTAGTAGTTTTGTGTGAAAGAGTAACAACCTCACATACATACATACTATTACATACAAACTTTCGCGTTTATAATATTAGTAAGAAGTAAGATATGTTTGTTAAACATAGAAGCCACGTTTCTCGTGCGTTGTAGTTTAAATAATAAACTAACGCCTACAAATGTGTTAACGAGGTGCTGATTGATGGTATATATTCGTAGGAGCTTAGCGACGTAGGTAGGCTGTCGTCCCACATGGTTCCCACGGTACACCACTCAGCGTAGCTTAGACAGCCGAACGCGGGCCGCATCGAGGGCAACCAACTATACAAATAAGTTAACTACATGATATTGTTTGCGATATAATATTTTTAATTTATTAATTATTTCCTTTTGATAGGTAGGAGTTCCAAGATGGTCCCATAAAAATTTGATGTGGATCAGATGAGGGTCTTTAGAGTGATGAACGGAATTGCTCCTCAAAACGCATTAATCAATCCAGTTGTTTTATCAATTACTCGAAGATAGCTTGACCGATTGATATAGTTCTTTTTTTAATGGAAAGGTGGAAGCTGCGAGATGGTATCTTCGGAATGATGGACAGGCTAGCATCCCAGAATTCAATAAATTCCTTATTTTTGAACTTCTACCAAAAAGAATAGACCCCTAAAGAACTAAGTACAGATTGATGGGGCACCTGAAACCACCTTCTCATCAGCAAACTCCTCAATAATTAAAATTACGGTAACAATATTGTTAATTTTTAGGTAGGTAGGTATACTAAAAAGGGTAAAATAAATAAATAATTTAAAAATTAAAAAACCGACTTCAAAAAGAAACAAAAAATAATTTAAAAAACAGCAAAAAAAAAACTGGTTGGTTCCATATTGTACTTAGTTTGGCTGCCCGACTTCAGATGATAAAACAGATTAATTAGTCGGTGGCACTGTACCTATGTGGAGGTTATTTTGGTCATTTTTAGAAAAAATATTTTTTGTTTCTTTTTGAAGTCGGTTTTTTAATTTTTAATTAATATTAGGAAGGATTCTGTGGTACCCACTGAGTGTATGAAATGTATACCTAAACACGAATTATGAGCTCTATTACATTCACATTACATTCACATTACGTACATTAGCTAATCAAGTTCAGTGGTAGCTAGGTACATACAGCCCGTATCCACTTTAGAATACATTATAATTTGAGTTGAGGGAGACTCATGAGCTATTAAGTTGATGATGACTTTACAATGGAAATTAAAAAGATATTTTCATGATTAACGGTATATGTGGCGAGATTTAAAAGGTTGCGGGTTCGATTCCCACCGGGATAAGTATTTTTGCTGGCGATAAATGTTTTTTTCTGGTTCTGGATGTGTTTATTTGAATCACAGGTGTGTATTTACAAAAGATATGTAAGTATAATATTATGTAGTATAGATAGATGTATGTTGTCTAGTAGGTATTGTACAAGCCTAGTTGCTTAATTTTGGCTAGATGTTGATGTGTGCAATATTCTGTTTTTTTTTTAATTTACTTTGATTACCTAATTAAATTTTTAAACCGTTTTCTACACTTGGATGGCTAAATTTTAAGAAATGCTTTCCAAAAATTTGCACCCGACAGGACTTAAACCTGCATCTTTAGGGAGTCCAGCCCCAAATATTTATTTATTTATAAACTGGCTCTTTAAGAACTCGACAGTAAACAAATCTATACTTTTACCGTAATTTAATTTCAATACCTTTGGAAAGAAAAATTCGTGAAAACAAAAGAGAAAAACTTATAATAACTCAAAAAAGAAGGGACAATTTAGAAGTAAAAAGTTTGTTCTTTTGTCCCTTTGCAAAGGTGTAACAACACGTCACAAAAACTGAGCATTTTCTGGAAAGTAACAAAACAAATTAGAAGAAAAGAAGATATGTTATTATTTCTGTGTGAATTTCCGCAAATATAACCATCACATTATATTTACGTTAAACGCTTACCCCTTACTTATAAACGCTGGTTAACAGCTGCAAAACTATGTATCGTTTGTCTTTTACTGTGACATGAAGTTTCAAAGTTGCCAGACAGAGACAAACGTCACATAACTTGGTCAGCTCTTAATCATCGTTTATAAGTAAAGGGGTAATTTTTAGAGGAACTTGAAGCTGCATACCTGCAGTTGCATTTTACTTTCCTTTTTTTCCCCAACATTTTTAGTGTGTACGCGTATTTACGGGAACAAATGTTCCCCTCAAAAAAGCATAATATACAAAAGCTTTTTTGTAAAAAGAACGAAGTTAGAAAACAAAACCTCGATGCATTTTGCAACACGCCACCCTAGTCATTGACTAACAGTTGCTTAATTTTTATTCAGGCTTTAAAAAAACCATCGTAAATTTTGAAAGACGCTACGTTAGTCTACGAAATAAAAGCCAATATTTGCATTTTGCCGTTGCATTTAAAACTAGAAAAATATCAAATTATACGCTGACTTCTAAAATAAATATCATAAATTCATAAAATAAACTACTAACGCCATTATTATTGAGGTCCCTTTTTAAATAAATTCTACTTACTAATTGCAAACGTCCCGACAACCATATTGATGTTAGCGACAGATAGCGCCTCTAGAAACGGTCGAGATAAGTTTCCTGTCCAACGAATATCAATTTTCTTTGAAAATGTTCGTAACAAAATTACTTTTAACCTTGAAAAACTTTAGTCAACCTTGAAAAAGCCAACTGTAAAGTTGGCGAAAGCTCGGGTCAAATAATGAATAAAAACGCGATAAAACCGGATAAATAAAGTGTTTTAAAATTACTTTTGATATTAAGGGCCTATATAACCCTAATAGCGTGACAGGGATAAAGCTAGCGAATTTCAGATGTGTAAGTGAAGGAAGTAAGACGCGACTATGCAAAATTTTATTGCGTAAAATCAAACAATTGCTAGTTTCAAGATAACTAAACGTTAATCTTGAAATTCAAAACATTCACTGCCTGTATTGAGCTAAGTTCAGTTCTTATACAAAGTTTTATTAGTTTTCGTACAATATTGACTGAGTAACATAACTTATTTGTACAATTTAGAGGGAAGTTTGGAATTCTTTTCTATTGAGAAAATTTTCAGGAATCGTATTTTCACGACATTCACGTGTTAGTAAATCTTGACTTTAATTAAATATGGTTTCAAAAACTTTTATTTCAAATAACTTTTGTAGTAATTCACCCTAGAAACATCAGTTCTGGCCTACTACGGCCCCTTAAATTCATTTTTGGTTTTAATTGCGTAGCCAGTGTCGCGTCTCGTTGCGTCTTTACGTGATCAGGAGGTCTGGAAACACCTCGAAACTTCGACGTCCCTGTCAGATGTATCGAAAATTGTAGATTAAATTCTGACGCAGTTTTTTGAATTATTTCGTCGTTTAAACCGTTTGTAGACTTCATTGTTTCCTACATTTAAGTGTAGTTTCAAGACAAAAACTTCTTATTATTATTTCAAAGCTTCGACACTTTTTAGACACTAACATTTTTTTAAAGCAACGAACGGAATTAAAACAACCCGCGTAGGTTCCGATCCAGTGGGAATATCGGGTTCAAAATTAGCCTATGTTATTTCTCAATAATATAGCTAACTGTTGGTAAAAGTATTTTTAAAATCGGTACAGTAGTTTCGGAGATTACCCCCAATATACATACATAAATGTAAATGAAATGAAAAGCTTTTTGCAAAGCTTCTGGAACTACCAACTTATTACCCAAAAGCAAGTTAGACTAATGCTTGTCGAGTGTTTTGCATAAATTATGGGTCTTGTACGGGTGTTGGGCGGCCTGGGGCCATTGACGAGCCAATTAAATACACACCGAATTATATTAGCCGATCGTCCATCGTTAACTAAACTAAGGTATGAAACTAATTAGACCGTCCGTCACCCTTTCGTGGCGGGTCCGAGCTTCGTAGTCTGTTGCTCGACCGCCACTCGGTTGCAACAGACCGGTCGACTGCTCGCCGAGCAATGGACAACGAAGCTCGGACCCGGCACGGCCAGGTAACGGTCTAATATAACTCATCCTTTAGTATTAGCTTAGCATTTTATTTTTGAACTTTTATGACCGAGCAAAGCGTCTTTCTGCTTCAAGGTCATGTTTGTTTTTTCTCCTCTAAGCTAAAGATCGCGTACCTTTCATTCGATTTTGATAAGAGGTGTTGGTTTCGGGGGTAGAGGTTCTCTGAGCATTTACATTTCGTTGATGAGATATTTTTGATTGGTGGGGTAATTCCCCACCAAGTGAGCTATTTGATGTCTGCACATGAGATCCGTTTTTTAATAAAAAAATTAGGGTTCTGTACCGTATTTCAAAGGTTAAACGCAACATAATTTCTTCTATGGTTTTCGCGATTTTGCATAATAAAACACTTTATTTAGGTACCAGGTTTATTCGCGTTTTATTCAGGATTTTAAAACGAACCCAGCTTTTGCCAACTTTACAGTTGGTTTTTTTCAAGGTTGACTGAGATGTAATTTGTCAATTTTAACATTCTTAGCAAGCTCGATTCGTTTAAAAATCATGAATAAAACGCGATTAAACTCGGTAAATAAAGGGTTTTATTAAACGCAACCCTTATAAGATCACATTTTTGTTATTATTTACAAGGTAGTGGCTTCAAATTCGTTCCATATAAATATGGTGAAGAGCTGGAGGATCTGCAAAGTGATGATGTTGACACAGGGTGTTTACGTCTAACTCCCTTTCGGCTTAAATGGTCATCGTTGGAACAGCCTGTATATCCTTCGCTTTTAAAGAGAAGTATAAAATAGGTACCTACGTAGTGTGTTCAATTGTGTGTTGTATATAGGTACCTACTTATTTACATCTAAAGATAGGACATCAAGGACGTTCACAACGCAGACGGGAAGCTGTCTATCACTTCACTTACGTTGAATGAACATCGATTCTAACATCTTTTAGACCTAGTATGCCTACGTACCTAGGTATACTTGTTACTTACAATAAAGGGGTAGGTACCTATAAGTCAGAAGTGTCTTTATTTCGTAAAAATTAAAAAAAAATGATACGTCATGTTGATTGTCACAAAGTCATACATAACGGGAGTCTTGGCGGGAACTCGTTGAGGAGATGTGGTGCTAAATTTTCATTTTTGTGAAACCTAGTTCATATGCGTGCAAATTGTTTAATTTCGGGGGCATATTAATCAATTTAGTTTCGTGAAGGTGTACAAGTGGAATGAAAGTGAAAATCGGTGCAAAACATTAACTTAGTGTTGTCTCCAAGGCTCCGTGAAGATTGTTTGTAAATGGCCGCCGTGTTTACAAATGATTCCCTAGACTTGACTTTAACTATGACGACTTGACTGTTTCGATGCAAATAACTTGCATAATATATTAGAATACATGACACTGGCTAATTTCCTAATGGCCATAATCGGTTTACAACCGATAAGAAATAATACATAACTGTCACAAAATACCCCATTTTACCAGGTACTGATTTCTTGAATTGGTTTAGTTCGTGGAAATTTGAACCATGTTTCTTTTTCTTAGTTATGGCTTCTGTCAGCAATATAGGACAATTTAGCCAATTTCTCGTACGAATAGTGAACTACCACTATTATACTGTAATCGTTTGAAATAATTTTCAATGCATGACGGCTGTAGAAAAAATGGCGACGATTTTTCTCCAACCCTATGGAGCAATTGTTTGTAACGTGCTAATTTCGTGTTTGCACTGGTATTTTTATTTTCACTTAACTCGTTGAACTTCGCGTAACTAAATTGGTAACTTGCCGCCGAAATTAAACAATCTAAACGCAATAAAACAATGTTTTGGAAAAATAATTTTTTAATAAGTTTAATAACTAGTAGTTCGCCCCGAACTGAGACCTCACGAGAATCCATTTACAGAGATTTTGTTTTTTGTAGGATTTTAACACCAACAGCTTTATTTTTTTACAAATAAGAATTATTATTAAACGAATAATATAACGAAAGACAAGTAAAAAAATATTTAAAAAAATAAAAAACCCGACTGCAGTTTTAACAGAAAAGTGAAAAACAAGATGCTTATAGTAGCTTTAGGAATGGTGGATGCAGTCGGGCGGGACACGATAATTTTATAATTAATAAATTTTAAAACTTAATTGTAAAGCTTTACAAGCAATACTTTTCAAATGTAAATTTAGGAAAGAATAAAACATATTGTTTGAGTGAACAATGTTAAGCGTTTTCTGTTTTTTATGGTCTTTACAAATATTGGTTAATAGCGTTTTACATCATTATTTTTATTTATTTATTATTTTAATGTACCCTATGTCACTCACGCGGTCATGACGAATCTAACCACGTATCGTTTATCTAAATCGGCCTAGCCGTTTAGGCCCTACGACGGCACAAAAATAGGTCACATACAAACATACATACATACACTTACGGCAAAAACATAACACTTCCTTTGGCAGTCGTGTAAAAACGATAACACAAAAAGAATTATTCCTTACTAGCTGTGACCCGCGGTTTCACCCGCATAAATTCCTATCCCGTAACGTATGTGGCGCATCACGTATGTCATACCAAGCGTTGCTCAGCCCTTATGATTATTCAAAGTAGGTACCCTATATCTTATTTTAACCACTAAACTATCCCTGTACCAAATTTCGTTCAAATCGGTTTGACCGTCATTTTTGCCCATCACGTATGTCATACCAAGCGTTGCTTTACCCGTACGATCATTTAAAGTATCGTATTTATACCCTTAAAGTAATCCCTGTACCAAATTTCATTCTAATTGGTGTGATCGTTCCTGTTGACCCATCACGTATGTGTCACGCTAAGCGTTGCTTAACCCGTACGATCATTTAAAGTACCCTATATCGTATCTATATCCTTAAAATAACCCTGTACCAAATTTCATTCTAATTGGTGCGATCGTTCCTGTTGACCCATCACGTATGTGTCACGCCAGGCGTTGCTTAACCCGTACGATCATTTAAAGTACCCTATATTTTATTTAAACCCCTATACTAACCCTGTACCAAATTTCGGTTCCGCCGTTTTTGAGATATAAATAGTGTAACTAACACGACTTTCGTTTTTATAGCTGCGTCCCGCGGGATTTACCCTCGTAAGTCCCGACCCCGTAAGAATATCGGGACCAAAAGCCTATAACCTTCCTCGATAAATGGACTATCAAACACAAAAAGAATTTTTCAAATCGGACCAGCAGTTCCTGAGATTAGCGCGTTCAAACAATCAAACAAACTCTTCAACTTTATAATATTAGTATAGATAGTATAGATTTACGACAATCGACCACAATTTGTAACATAAACATGAATTATTTACTTTGATCACTAATAGACGTTAATATTCCCTACAAAAATGTCAGATCTTGGAGTATATTTCGCAAGCAAACGCAACGATACCGCGATCTAGGAGGTATGTTGAGCGCCATCTATTGACACATTTTTAGAACTTGATTATTTTCTCTTTTTGCACCCCCTATCTCCCCAACCCCCCTACCGATCCGGCTCATCTTCGAACTCATAAATTCTATGGACCTTAACTACGCGCATACCAAAATTCATGAAGATCGAAGCAACGATCCTCAAGTTATCGTCGAACAAACATACAAAGATACAAAGATACAAAGATACAAAGATACAAGCGCCAGGCCCGTCTACACTGGACCTCACTCGCTTCGCTCGTTCGGTCAATAAATAAGAGGACGACATTTCACTAACGCGTTAAAAACAAAAGCCATGTAAGTGGTCTATAAGTAGAAAAAAAAACTCGTAGAAAACATTATATATTTCTCAAGAAAAAAAAATAAGATTGAACCCTTGGTTCAAGTTTATCGCAAAGATTAAACGTCAGTCAACCTCCTCCGAACCTCAGTTGTAATGTAAGGAATGAACATGATGTTCTGATTGGAACAACATCTCAACGTCTTACAAACTTTAACAACTTTTAATTTGGGGGATTTGTTGAAAAAAAAATCATTTTATATTCTTATTCAATTTTGGTTTCGCAAGATTATAATAATGTTTTAAACAAATTATTCAATTTAGTTTCGTTAAGGTGCAAAGGTCATGAAAATGAAAACGGTGCAAATTGCAAAACATGGACTTTAGCGTTGTCTTCAAAGATCTCGTGAACCGTCATTGTAAAGAGCCTGGTGGCTCTTTACAATGACGGTTCACGAGATTCACGAGTTCATTTCACGGTTCACGAGTTCATTTTACAATGACTTCCTTGACTTGACTTTATCTACGACGACTTGACTGTTTTGATGCAAATCGCAAATAACTTGCAAAAATTGATAATACTTGACACTGGCTACTTTCCAAATGGCCATAATCGGGTCACAAACGATAAGAAATAATAAGTACCTACCTATTCTTTTCTGTTAGGAACTTTATAGCAGTGACATAGAGTTGATAATTATTTATTTTCACTAACTCGTGACATACCTACATTTAAATATTCATTTCTCAGTAAAATTAAAATACAGTCGCGAACAATGTTCCCAAAGGGCTGAGAGGGAAGCAACCAGCCACTTTTATGGCAGTTTTGTGTTGTATTGAACACAACTGTGAAAGTTAAAGATATTCTTAAGTAAGATTTTAAGTAGGTACCTTTTTTAACTGAACTAGGTGTTAAGTTAATGGGTTATAATACCCTGAAACGTTTTCTTTTCTTTAAAATAAGCCCATAAGTTTCGAAAACTTTCTATTACAAACAAAGAAACGATTGACGTCTTTTGAGTATTAGTAAAGACAATCCACGCTACCATGATCGTTTGTCGTTGATATGTCGTCCTTTTGTCGTTCAAAAAAATATAATAAATTTTAAATAAAAACATAACACTTCCTATGGCAGTCGTGTAAAAATACCCTTTTACTACTTTTAAAAACCACAGACAAGTAAAAAAATGTTTTTTTTTAAAGTGTTTTTTTTATTTATTTGATTTATGTTTATAAATATTTTTTTAGGTGAACGACAACGCGACGACTTATAAGACATCATGATAGGGCCCAATATAACGTGCAATTGTGTTAATATATAACAAAATTTATATAACGCCCATAAGAGACAATGTCCAAATGGGTAAGGGTCACCCATTCCATTACCCACCCAGGTCCATTATCTAAACAATAAATTGAACTCAACGTATTTTAAAATCTCATGTTATACGTAACGAATGGTTCATGAAAAATTGTGATGTTCCGAAAGTAGAGAAACTTGTAAAGTGCTTCGGGCGAACTACGTTGCTGTTAGAACTTTTGCAGATACGTTTAGTTTCCATCGGCCGATTTTAATGTCTTTAACAAACTGGCGACAATATCGTGATTGACTAAAAGCTATTGTACTTAGGTATTTATCTATATTCTATACTTATAATGAAGGAAGAGAGGACAAAGAGTCTGTACTTGGAAGTAAATTAAAAAAAAAAGTGGTCTCGTATAAGTCTAGTCTAGTAAAAGTAGAGGATAAGTAATAGAACAAAATTATATATATTTTTTTTAATTCATGTCTGTCTGTTTGTCTGTTTCTCTGTCTGTTCCTTATACATTTAAAATTAAAAAAAATATACCTATTTGTTATAATAACTATTACAAAAGAAAAATAAATATAAGTAGTATATCCGTTGTCTAGTCACCGTAACACAAGCTTAGCAGCTTCCCATGGGGCTAGATGGCGCTGTGTGTTGGTCACAGAATTTATATATTTATTTTATTTTATTTATAACTCTCTTCTTGCCATACGAAATAAGATAGATAGATAGATAGATAAAGGTCCCCCACGAGAGTTTTTGCGTGTCGAAATCTAAAATGTTACATTACTCACAAGTGAATACTGGCTGTGAGAGAGCACTTAAAGGTGATTTCAAATGAAAATTTAACCCACTTCAAAAATAGTTAGACAGGATTTTTGTTACGAGAATGTTTTTTAGACCTTTGGAAGTTGCTCAAACAGTTAAAACACGATATAATACAATTTTCGTGATAGATATAACGTTAGTTTGAAAAGTGTTTTTTGAGTTGTTTATTTTATTACAAAAGCCTACAAGAAGTAGCATCTGGAAATGTTGTTCTTAGATCGACCGCTCGCTCGGTCGATCACCAATAATTATTCAAATAAGTAAACTTTTGTACCCGCGCGTTGAGCGAGGCAACTTTAAATAAAATACTTCAAATACCTAAACTGACGGTTAAGCAGCGTCTTAAGCCATAGATAAAAAAATAAAAATAAATAAATCATTTATTGCAATAATTAAATGTTCACAAATCATTATGAACCCTAACATATGAACAAGCGTTAACTGTATGTCAGATGATAGTTCTTGCCTTCGTGTGACAATTATTTTGCATTTAACATTACAATAATTATTAACATTACATTTAACATTATAATCAATACTACATTCAACTTTACAATAATATTACATTCATCATTACTATCATGCAATTCAAGTTCATACATTTTTAATTACTGACCATTTGACAGGAACAGATATTTGATTTTATAGAGATAGATACCGATATTTGTTAGATTCTTATTGAGAAGATCGATTATTTTAGTTTTTAATATGCAGTAGCGTTTGTTACCAAATGCATCGTGTATGCAAACTATATATACCTACCAACCTACTAAAACGTAAAACTAGTTAATGTGTTATAGTTATTAGTGGACGTATGCTAACAGTGTAACGTTAACAGAATCCAATGTTAGCACATGTAGGGTTCGTGGCTCGCACTTTGTTACCGCTGCCACAGTGATTCGAATAGAACAAGCTAGCTAGACAAAATTATGTATTGGGGTATTTTGCTTCAAACGGTTTTGTTATGACATTTTAAAGCGGGTTTAGTGCAAAACACTCGAATCAAACAAAGGTAGGGTCACGGGTACAAAGAAAAAGAGAAATAACAACAGATAACTTCGTTTATTAAAGAGAGAAAAGAAACAAAATAATTTTTTAACAATGGTCATAAAATACTTAACAACTAATAATAACCCGGATACTAATTACATAATAGAACTCGTTGACGCCATTTTTTGCGTAACAATAATTTAACATATACAGTTCATAAAACTAAACATCAATTTGTTAATAATAATTAATTTAGTGGGATATAGAGATTACACATTGTTAGTACAAAAGAAGTAGTTACTAATGGTGTAGAATAAATAGAATGTTTATTCTACATCACTAGATTCTCCTTCTGAAGAATCATCTACATTATAATCGGACATATTACTAATATTTTGCCCAGAACTACTAAGATTTACACTTGAACTTATATTTACAGTGGGTGGTATTATTAATTCTAAAACCTCAGAAGGTAGTTTACTCGTCGGTTTTTTGGGAACTTCTCTAAGACCGTTTATTACAGGATCAGATGTGATTAGTAACATATTGAGTAAATCCCTATTCGTGGCAATACGTGAACTCTTTCTAGTATTGTGCTCTCGGAATCTCCTACAATCTTTATTGCGCGCCTCTTGAGCTTCCTCAGAAAGCTGCCCAATAGGTAAAAGAGCCGATCTCACAATATCGACGCGTGTACAAGAATTTTATGCACGGTAACAGGCATGTAATACCACGGATAGAGATCAAGATACAATTTTTTTGTGTCCTGTGTAAAACGACTAAATTTTTCAACGTCAATATCATATCCCGAGGCTAAAGTTCTAAGAATTATGTCAAATTTTTTAATTAGAGTCACTTCTAATCCTGTAATATCCGAAGACAGTTCAGGATTCGCAAAAAACCGACGAGCAGTATTTCCATCATTCGTATTACCGAATCCTGGTTTTGGTTTATCTACAATCAAACCCATTTCAGCTTTAAACCTTTCTTGGATACGAGTCTTACGTTGATTCATACTTTCCCTGTCAGTTTCTCGAAGTTGCCATTTTTTTATTTCAAGGCGGTAGCTTATGTGAAGCAAACATTCGAATGTGCGTATCCAAGCGTGAAGAGGAGATATACCAAAACCAAGATTGTCCCTATTTACTTCAAATTCCTTTGACTCATCATTCATAAATTTAGGAGTGCACCCACAAATATAACATTTTTGTGTCGAGGAAGTTTCAGTCATGGCGTTGCACACTTTACCGTCAATCATCGTGAACAGTAATTCATGTTTGACAGATACCTGATTTCCATCTACATTACATATTGTGGGAACCAATTCGTTTATTTCTTCCAAAATTTTATTAGTCTCGGTGACAGTAAAATCTGTAGTTTCTTTGGAAAAAATAAACTTAATCGGCCGACAATACCGAGTAGAAGAAGGTCGAGGATTTTGCCAAACAACGTTACCACTATTGTCACGTAATTGAAGCGGTACAAATGAGAACACAAACAAAAACTCATCAGTGTCTTCACTGTTTGTGAATTTTTGCTTGTATGTGCTATGACCGGAACTTCCATCGCACCCCCACTTGCTAATGAGCCAAAATGGAGAGAATGATGAGTCAGGAGTCAACGATTTTAAAACTTCGCGTTGTGTAGAAATTAGACGTTCAGCAGTTTTATTTAAAATAGCTTGAAGTTTGATTTCTACACGCGTTTCATTCACAAAAATTTGTTCCTCGGGAGGATAACATTGAAATTTTGCCTGCCTGACACTATAGAATGATGGAAATACCTGATGTCCCGCTTTGATGCTCCACTTCCTTGTTTGTTTATATGAGTGGCTTGTTGATTTAGCGTCTACATAAAACGCCAAAGCCTCTTCTTTTGTAAGACATCTGGGTTCTTCGTGGGCACTCACACTTTTTTTCATTGTTTGGCACTTGTCAGGACTCTGACTAGCTTCTTTAATCACCGAAGCCAAGTTCCGATGACCAGACGATCGCGCTGACATCTCGGCTGCCACCATCAATTGGTTCATATCTCTTGATTGAAGAAGGTCGTCCACGCGTCTTCTTTTTGTTTTTTCACTAGCTTGAGTGAAATCTACTTGTGGACGTCCGGGAGTCGAGGTGCTGAGTGGTTCTGAGTGATGAATGGATACTTTTATGGTAAAATATTCACTCAACCACTCAGAATGCTTACTTAGAAAGCGATCACGGTTCTTCCCTGATCTTGTCCATTTTTCTGCCATTTTTGACGATAAACTTCCGATTGTCATCTTGACTTGCCTCGCAGATGCTTCCGTAATATTTTCGAAATCGTGTTTCGTCGATAAAAAATCATACAATCGACTATTACGGTTCTCTTTGGGATGTTTCTGCCATTCATCAAAAAAATCCATTTTCGAAACTGAGAATTCGTATTCTGAAAAAGGGGCAAAAAGGCAAAGTTGTACTCATGTGTGCAGGCTAAAATGACATTTATTTAATAGTTTATAGTTGTCGTTTTCACATATATAATTTGTAGCACAGGAGCAATTAGGAGCAAGTACTTCCTAGACTGATTAATATAGAAAATCGTAAAAAAAAAACAAAATTCCTAAATCTTCATCAATTTAAATAAAACTGTGGTAAAGTATATCTATATACAAATTATACTTGAAAAGCACATACCTCTTTCTTGAAGATCCATCACTAATATATTTAAAAATACTAAAACTCACTGACTTATATTGTTACTTCGGTAAGCGCAAAATTGCAACTAATACGTATTTTTTTCACCCTTTCTTTTTATACCTGACCTAATTACCTTATCAGTGGTTGACAATAGGCAAAACAATTCTTGGAATTGGGAGTTTGCGGGTTGTACCTAGAAGCTTAAGTAATAAATGTCGGCAAATTCAACAAAGGCTTTTGTCTAGCTAGCTTCTTCTAATCGAATTACAGTGCGCTGTTTTAATTACACAAATGTTCAAGCTAAATTTCGCCGCATTGCAATCGAATAGTTACAAAGGCATTTGCGACGCTTTAGCGCTACTTTTTATTTAATCATTATTAAAAATTTATTTTATTGTTTTCTGTTTTCAATCTGTTTTTATAAATCAGTTATAATCGTTGTTTAATATCTTAGTTAATTTGGAGGTTATCATCCAAATTAATTAAGTTAACTTATGTTTTGTTTTTAATCTTAAGCCCACTTGCGCAAGACAGAGCTAGATTACTAGATTTACAAGATTATAGGTATGAAAATGGAAATAAGATATCATCAGCTTTATGTTTAAAATTAACTGTTGTCTCCTAAACAAAGACAATTTTAACCCTTCAGAAGCCGACTGTGATTCAATTTATCCCAATTAATTTCATGAGCAAAAGCTAATTGATGTTACACAAAGCTCCACCCGAGACCTGACTGGGTAAATCCAAGTCTGTTCAGTAGGCTATGGTTAATTTTACTTAGTAATGAACTAATTCGAGCCTGGGGCAAGTTTAGAGAAACACAGCCATATACATTCGCTTTGGAGATAATATGACAATGCTTGTTCTAATTCGAAGTAATAAAGCCCATGCATTTATAGCTAATCTAATTTTAGATGATTTATACAACGCAAGCAACTTTTAATCCATGCTATTTATGCGCTGTAGTGCCCGGGACGTTGTTAGGTGGAGTAGGCTTGCCCAACATCTATACCTAGCTTAGTCAGCCATACCCAGAGGAAAGAACTGGTCAATACGTCTGGAGCCGTGGGTTTCCTCACGATGTTTTCCTTCACCGTGTGATTTATCGTTACTATGTAGCTAAATGCAACAGACGAAAGTTTTTTTATTCCCTTTAGCCGCTTTACTTTCTAAGGAAGCTAATTTGACGCCATATTTTTAAATTTTGAAGTGATATTAATAAAATTAAAATTAAAATAGAGATGGAAAAGTTAAATAAATACACAATATACCAAAAATCCGTCCTACCGCATGATCGTTTCTCGGTGCTTTGTCGCTCTTTTGTCATCCTTTTGACGCTCAAAAAATAAATAAAGTGAACTTTGAATAATAAATACCCCAACTCCTTTAAAAACCACAGAATTTTAAAATTTGTTTTTAATTTTAGCTGGACGATATAGCGGCTATAAATAAATAAATATTAGTTAGATTACTGGGACATTATACCAAATTATTACAAAGAAACATAAAAATAGACTAACAAATTAAAATCATTTTTTTTAATAAACTTGTAACGAATGAATACAAAGGTGCAATGTGCGGACTTAACGTTAAAAGTGTCCTTTTATTCCAGGCATTACTTCAGGAAGAAGTCTAATTCTTATTTGTGATTAAATTCCTACGTAAGTCCATCCATTTCTACCAACATCGAGTAGAAATAGCAGCCGAATGAGCACATTCTACAGGTAAGCATTACAGGTGGTAGAAATTCGAACATTTCTCCAGTACAATAGGGGGTCGGTATCGACCGGGGAGTCCGCCCTATAGCCCGCACCTCACTGCAGCCCGTATTTAGTGCAGATTAAACCTGGACTTCACGGCAATCAAGTTAACTCTCTCGAGCTATTTTAATGAATTCACATTGTGACGTCGAATTTTATAAAGCGTCTCAATTATTATTCTTTGTTTTAACTAATTAATTTAAAATCTTCGTCAGAGCTATGTTTCCAGTTGCATCCCTCTAGGCGGCCAGTTAAAAATAATAGGTAAGAAGTCTTATTGACAACTAGCAGTTTCACCCGCGTAAGTTCCGTTCCCGCGAGAATATCGGGGTAAAAAGTTGCATAAGTGATATTACAGGTCTCCCTCCACCTGTATATATGTCATCGCAATTGGTTCAGCGGTTTTTACGTAATTGAGTAACAAAACGGCCACAAAAACGACACCCATGACGAAAAATATGTTTTTTTTTAAATTGTTTTGTCGTCTGTTTCTGAACTTTTCCCAAAGTTACAGCCCGCTAGCTAGTCGGGAAGTGCCTCAAATTGAAGTTGCAAGATTTCGCCCGCAGCTCGGACAGACAAACAAAAAAAGTGCGAGTGTATAAAAACGTGGGAACACAAATACATACATACTCACAAACTTTCAGTTTTAGTGGGATACCAATTAAAATGTTTTGCCTATTTTCAATTGGTACTTATGTATTCAAATCTTTACTGGGACGAAGCAGTTTACTCGCCACTGCGCTCGGAGATTTCCAGGTTCGCTAGTCTACCTCATATTCGAGAGACCATCTGTATTCCATTAAATATAATAATATCTCTGTTAGAGATGGGGTAGCCCTGTTATTTGCCCGAGCTACGCGTCCAATCAATGCTTTAAAAATGCTCTTATACAAGGTGTAACGGGTAAGCCCTTTTAATCCGAAAGGGGGTTGTTCTAGACGTCTAGGCGAACAACTTTTGTTCGACGACTTTTGGAAATTCAAAATACTTTTCGAAAAATTTAGGTATAAAGTTTACTTGAAAATCAGCTGTTTATGAGAGTTCGAGGTCATTAACCTTATGTTGTCCTTTTATTTAGTTTGATGGTTTACAATCAAAACTTCAATTACCTTTCTTTTCAAAAACTGTTTTTTCAGTGAAAAATAATCTCAACATTTTCAAAAAAAAAGTTTGAATTTTAGAAAGTCGTAGAACAAAAGGTGTTCGCCTAGACGTCTAGAACAACCCCCTTTCGGATTAAAAGGGCATACCCTTTACAAATTGTATACCTCAAAGTAAGGAAAATTAAAAAGTTTAAATCACGCGATTAAGAACCAGGAAAATGTATAATTATGAGTTACAATCGTGTTAGTATAAAAAGTTTAATAGGGGTATTTCTTATTTAAAATTTATATAGGTACTTACCTATTTTTTTTTTGAGCGACAAAATGACGATAAGTGAACGAGAAACGATCACCCGCGCACAAACGAGAAAATAACTAGCTGCGCCTTACGGTTTTACCCGCGTAAGTCCCGTTCCCGCGAGAATATCGGGATAAAAGTAATCCAGGTCCCCAGCTACATATATTCCAAGTTTCATCGCAATCGGTTCGGTAGTTTTTGCGTGAAAGAGTAACAACCTCACATACATACATACTTACATAACATACAAACTTTCGCGTTTATAATATTAGTAAGATTATTACGCAGTGGACGTTTTGATTCAGTGGACATTGTGATATACTTAGTGGACTTTATCAGCTTAGTTAATAAAAGGTAATATAAGGTAAGTAAGTATTCCGCTTTTTGTTTCTGTCTGTCAACTTTGAAAGTTCTTGTTACGGAAAAAGACAGCACGTTCTTACTACTCGGATCGGACCTTACTCCACGTTTTTTTTTTTAAACAAGAAGAAATATGTAAAGAGTAACATTAACACACCCATAAAACCTAGAGGGGTTTACCTTGGGTGTCCATTCCTCATAAGTAAATAATACATAATTAATTTGACTTGTTACATCTATCTTCTTATATATATAAAAGAAAGTCGTGTTAGTTACACCATTTATAACTCAAGAACGGCTAAACCGATTTGGCTGAAAATTAGTGGGTAGGTAGCTTAGAACCAGGAGAAGGACATAGGACTTTTTATGCCGACGGGACTTACGCGGGTGAAACCGCGGGGCGCAACTTGTAATTAATATTGTTATACACACATAAAACACACAATACTTCGAGCAGTAAAATAAAAAAACACAATAATTATACTATAGACAACATACCCACCCCACTAATACGATTAATACACCCCATATTACCCCAGACTATTCAACGAAACATAGATAAAATAACACGTTTAATAGCTTTAGTCGATTTAAATTGAACCGTAAGGCAACAGGGAAGCAATTACGGGACGAAAACGATTTTAACTTCAATTTAAAAGGAAAAGCCAAAAAATATGGAAAAAAATTGTATGAATAATTTTAATGCCATTAAAATATTCCCAACACAGATTTTATTTTTGCCCAACAGAACCTCACGGCGTGAAATTATACCGTATTTTTATGTTTTATGGATTCCGATGTTTCGGTAGCGTACCTACTTATAAGTATTATAAGCAAAATATACTTAATTTCTCTGTGGTTTTCGCGATTTTGCATAATAAAACACTTTATTTATCGGGTTTAATCGCGTTTTATTCATGATTTTTTAACGACCAAGTTTTCGCCAACTCCACAGTTGGCTTTTTCAAGGTTGACTGCGATGTAATTCGTCTATTTTAACATTTAAAGAAGTTACTGTCAAATCATAAATAAAACGCGATAAATAAAGTGTTTTAAAATATACGTAGTAAAATATTTAGATTAGGATATTATTTAATTTTAATTAAGTATGTTGATTATTATTTTTATTTTTTATTTAGTAATACTAAAAGCACGACACACAATAAATGATTACAAAAATATAAACTTCTACTATGTGGAGAGGAACGTGACGAATAGGTCTAAGATGTTACGCGTTCACCAAAAAGATGGAATGAAATATGACAGTGGAATAAGTTCCACAACTTACCTATAGGTATCCGTTCCATCGTCGTCGACGGAAACCATTAAAAATAGAAAGCTAAACAAAAATGATTGTGCGTAGGCATTGTATGCCCTTCCGTACTACTCTGAATGGCTCTTTGTTGTATTCCACCATCTCTTCGTTTGAATCCTAGTTGTGAATAGGTTTTTTTTTTTTTCGAATTTCGCGCACTTTGTGTTGTATTAAGAAGAACTTTAATAATGAATTAATAAAAAGAACTTGTTCCCACAGCTACAGGTAGAAGAAAATAATTATGTTACTTTTGATGCTGACATGGATTTGCAATCAAAATTATCGCCATTGTTGTTGTTATTTACCAAAATTGGGACTAACATTCTAAATAATTTTGTATATATTATAATACTAGCTGCGCCCCGCGGTTTCATCTGCGTAAGTCCCGTTCCCGCGGGAATATCGGGATAAAAAGTAGCCAATGTTAATCCAGATCCCCAGCTACCTATATTTCAAGTTTCATCGCAATCGGTTCTGTAGTTTTTGTGTGAAAGAGTAACAACCTCACATACATACATACATACCTACTTACATACAAACTTTCGCGTTTGTAATATTAGTAAGAGTAAGAAGTAAGATGTAGTATATCCGTTGTCTAGTACCCATAGTACAAGCCTAGAGCTTAGTTTGGGGCTAGATTTAGGTAGGTATATTATTGGCAGTAAGGACATAAATGAAATTTTAATGAAACACAATGTTTTGCTATGATTCATTGAAATTGTTTATTAATAAATAAAACGCAAGTAAAACCCAGTAAATATTGTGTTTAATTCATTATAATGTTGAATTTCGAAAACAGTTTTTTTTTATTTTGTTTTAATGTTTGCTAAGTTAGGTTCAAAATTAGACTACATTTTAAGTATTTGAAGTAAGATCAATGAGTCTATTATAGTATAGAGAGAGACGCCACTAAGGAACAAATCATTATGGAAAAACGGCACAAACAATGCTATGCAATCTCATTCATTACTTATATTCATGCACATAACCTAAAAATAATTCGATGAAACTTTTGTTATCTCTCTCTAAAACATAAGACTCAATGCTACTTGCATGACGTTAGAAAGAGATGTCATAATATTATTATTAAAGCAATTAGGGGAGAATGATAAAACATCAAAGTCAAAAATTTCGTTCTTTCGGTAAAAACATTTTTAATTAAAATATAGCGTTATTAATTACTTATGAAATGAAGTATTATGGCCTTTGCTTTTTGGAAAATAAATCGTACATCACATAAATACGCTTGAAGGCATTGTAGACTGTGAAATGTTGTGAAAGTGAATTATTTATGTACTGTGAACAAGCGGGCGATCGTGACGTGAGTTGGGATGTAACTAAGACTTCTTTGGTTAGTTAGTTAGCCAAGAATTGTATCTCCAAGAAATTCGCCCGATTTCATATCTAGAAGTTCTTACATATCTCTGAGTAATATACTATTTTTTGCTAAACTTTAATAAAATGCATAATCAACAATTTATTTTCATTATTTTTTTCTTAGTGTAAAATATTGTGCAAAAATTCACTTATTTTTTTCTTTATGAAAAATTCATTTTGCTACAGATGAGATTTCATTTACAGCGTGGTTCGTTTCAATCAAAATTTAATTAAAAACAGTAGAAACAACTACATACACCAACACTGTAATAGGGTTGCCAACTGTACTATATTTCAGCTCAGTGTATTCTTTTACCCACTTTTGAAAAAAAAAAAGATCTACGAAAAAAAACTTACTTTCTTGTCAAACCGATTTCTTGACTTTTGTCTATGAATATCTGAAAAAGTGGGTACAAAAATTTTAAAAACAACTTCTTTGAACGTAATTTTTCAAGAACGCAGTTACATTTTACCGTGTCGTAATCGCGTATTATTATTTATTTTCTTACCTCGACGTATCGATCATGTTACAATGATCTTGGTCGCAAGGAAACTCAACTAAATTTATGCATTTATGACTTTTGCAATTAATCGACAAAAAATAATTAGTTAATTCATTCTTTCATTCAAAGAACTATCTGGTCCTTGGAGCCGACATTTATGGTCATAGTCTACGATTACCATTTTCTGCAGTCGCAATCTGGGGCTCGATTCGGTAAGTAGCTTTCAAAAAAGGCTACTTAATTATTTAAATAGCTCCCCTTATTCCTCAGCCAATCAGTATTAAAGGAAATTATAGAATAGCTTTTTTTTTTACAAATGCAACAAATCGACCTATGCAATGCTCGTGCATCCCGCCTGCTTGTCGCATGCTATGTTTTTACAGAATCGGGCCACTGGTCTCTGGACCGAGGAGCAGTATGCACTTAGCCATATTTTTTTGGGGTAAGTTATAAGTACTTATACTTTATTTTTCAGTAACAAATCCTTTATTTAGGAACAATGTGTTGACAACCCTAACTGTAAAAGTTCCACCACAGAATGGCTACGTCGGCCGATATCTATGCTTTGCGTAGACGTGAGGTTTGGGTAAGTATTCAAAGTTTATTTGGGAAATAGTTTAACCAAATCTCAAAGGACATAATAGGCCGCTAAATGCATCAAAGTTCTAAACCCATTACCTTGCTGGGTAAATAAATTATTATTGTTACACATACACTGGTCCAAAGCTGAGTTAAGTAAAGCAATTAGGGCGGAAATTACTATTTTAAAGGTTTTCAAAACTTCATTTCTTTCTTTCTTTTTCTTAGTTATGGCTTCTGTCAGCAATATAGGACAATTTAGCCAATTTCTCGTACGAATAGCGAACTAACACTATTCTACTGTAATCGTTTGAAATAATTTTCAATGCATGACGGCTGTAGAAAAAATGGCGACGATTTTTCTCCAACCCTATAGAACAATTGTTTGTAACGTGCTAATTTCGTGTTTGGCACTGGTATTTTTATTTTCACTTAACTCGTTGAACTTCGTGTAACGAAATTGGTAACTTGCCGCCGAAATTAAACAATTTAAACGCAATAAAACAATGTTTTTGTAAAAATGAAAATTCAGGACGACATTTCACTAACGCGTAAAAAACAAATGTCCAAACTTCATTTCAATTTCATTACAATTGTGTAAACAAAAGATTACCTTACTGTCAACTGAACTACCATCTAAATGGTATTCTCCAAAGAAAAGTTAAAGACGGCATCTAAATGTGTCAAATACTAGCTGCGCACGCGGTTTCACGCGCATAAGTCCCGTTCCCGTTAGAATATTGGGATCAAAAGTAGCCTATGCATTATTCCAGTTCTCCAGCTACTTATGTTTTAAGTTTCATCGCAATCGGTTCAGTAGTTTTTGTGTTAAACAGTAACAAAGTCACATATGTAAAAACAATATACTTGCAAACTTTCGCGTTTATAATATTACTGCGCCCTGCGGTTTTACCCGCGTAAGTCCCTTTTCCGCGGGAATATCGGGATAGAAAGTAGCCTATGTGTTATTCCAGGTCTCCAGCTACCTATATTCTAAGTTTCATCGCAATCAATTCAGCAGTTTTTGCGTGAAAGAGTAACAAACTCACATACTTACCTACATACATATAATATTAGTAAGGTTACCTATGTCGACGTTTGTGACACAACGTGCTACAAAGTTCATCATTTTACAGTTTTTCAACAACTTTATTCTAACCCCACCAGACCATCGGGCGATAGAATAACTGAAGTCTGAAAAAGCTTTAACTGTGGGGTGCTAGTAGTGTAGGTAGGTAGGTGGTATGCATCAGGGTGGTAGGTAGGTACCTTTCTATGAATGCAATGAAACGTAAAATAAAACCATAGAATTACAAGTTCTGCGCATATTAAGCTACCTGCCAAGACCATTATGGCGGTGCGACTGTTGCATATTGAAACGCTAGTTGCATATTGCAACACTAGCTGCGCCCAGCGGTTTCACCCGCATACGTCCCGTTCCGTAATATCGGGATAAAAAATCGAGGGCTCCAGCTACCTATATTCCAAGTTTCATAGCAAACAGTTCAGTAGTTTTAGCGTGATTGAGTAACAAAGTCACATACATACAGACGTATATACTTTTAAAATTTCGCGTTTATAATAGATAATATTAAACTACATTGGACCCTACTATGATGTCTTATAAGTCGTCGCGTTGTCGTTCAGCTAAAAAAAAATTAAAAACATCAAATCATTAAAAAAAAAACTAGAAAAATATATTTTTTTAAATTGTCTGTGGATTTTAAAAGTAGTCGGGGTATTTTTTTATTTCAAATTCACTTTATTTTTCTGAACGACACAGCAACGACAAACGATCATGGTAGCGCGGATTATCTGTGACACAATTAAAACTGGACAATTTAGGAGTGGGTGTTTTCATTAATTTCAATTTAGATTAAATATTTTGTGAGAGTCAAGTTGGAGTGTAGGTGTACTCCAATAAGCACAAATTAATTTCTAATCTAATCGCCCGATGGTTCCCTCTACTTTTCATCTTTCATCATCCCTTGTCCATCGAAAGATTGCCTAGAAGAGGTCGCTTTAAGTGATAGGTCCATTGTGCCAACTATATTTAAGTTGTTTTTTTTATTTATTCTATAATACGATTTGTACAACAAAGAAATCGTTCTGGATCTAGACTTGAAATTACTAACTTTTTAATTTTTCTTATGATCTCGACGTTTCGATCATCATTACAATGTCAGTCCCCTCGAGACCAAGATCATTGTAACATGATCGAAACGAGCGCGGTTTCAAGACCCGGGAAAATGAGTTCCAATCGTGTTGGTTTAAAAAGTTTGTTGAAATTACTACTCCTACATTAATCACGAGCGATCATAAAAAAGTGATCACTGATCAAATAGGGCAAGTTCGATCGTTAATCCACAAACGTACGTAACGTAAGAGACATGAAGGTAAGGGTAGATGGGTGGCCTAAAGGCTATTTGCTGCAGGTGGCACGTGGGCTCGAGGCGAGATACCACTTGAGAGCAAACTTACCTTAGTTGGAGTAAGTAAAATGAAAATAGTTTATTACCAAAAAGATTATTAAGATAAACCTCGACGACCTCTGTGGCGCGTCGGGCGAACGCTTGGCTGCAATGCAGACGGATGCGGGTTCGATTCCCGCTGGGTGCAAATATTTATGTTACAAAATAAATATTTGTATCTGGTCTGGGTGTATTTCTATGTATAATATGTATGTAAAAAAGTAAATATAAGTAGTATATCCGTTGTCTAGTCACCGTAACACAAGCTTAGCAGCTTACCATGTGGCTAGATGGCGCTGTGTGTTGGTCACAGAATTTATATATTTATTTATAAGCATCATACCTCGAACTAGGAACACCTGTATCTCAAGAATCAAGAGACGATTTTACACAAATAAATTACTGTGAAACCGCAGAGATTATTAAGTGAGCTATTTAACAAAACAAAAGAAAAACAAAGGCTCAGTGAGAGGGTGTGTTTGTGTGTGTGTGTGTGATCATGTTTGAGGTGTGTGTGGATATGTATGTGTTTGTCAAATAGTAGCTAAAGACTCTGAGAATCGTATAATTAGTAAAGACTCCTACGTTTTTCAAATAAATTAAATCATGAATCGATCAGAGTGCACAAAGAGAATCTGGTTTTTTATATGAGACCAACAGGGTAATTCGGAATTCGTTTTTCGATTTTACGCGACAACTTTTCTCAGAAAAGCTAGCAGGTAATAGAAAAAAAAATCAATTTTCAATAAATTCACGAAAAGACAAAAAGCCTTGATTCTCCATCTGTATCTGGTTCTTCGTAGGGACGTATATCACATTTTTAGGTTGTATATCTACATATTTTTTCCTTTCTTATATAAGAGGCTTTGTGCTGTGCGGTTATGGCCGTTTTTAAATTGTCCAAAATTTCATTTCACCATCGTTTCTTTATATCAATGCAGTCAATCTTTAGTTTAATTTCACAATTGGCATTCAAAGTGTCCAAGGAGCTGTGTGTTTGCAGCCAACGAGGACGCGCGAAATATAAACGCGAAAATTTGCAAGTACGAACATACGTATGTCTGTATGTATGTGACTATTACTCGCGACGCAACGAACAGATTGCGATGAAACTTGGTATGCAGATAGCTGACTACCTAGAACAACATAATTGCTACTTTTTATCCCGATTTTCCCGCGGGAACTGGACTTACGCTGAGTATATTATAAACAGAAGTTAGTACGGTGCTGTTAGTCTTACTAATATTATAAACGCGAAAGTTTGTATATATGTATGTGAGGTTGTTACTCTTTCACGCAAAAACTACTGAAGCGATTGCGATGAAACTTGGAATATAGGTAGCTGGGGATCTGGATTAACACATAGGCTACTTTTTATCCCGATATTCCGCAGGAACGGGACTTAGCGGGTGAAACCGCGGAATGCAGCTAGTATATTATAAACAGAAGTAGGTAAGTACCTACCAACATATTCATAAAGTCAAACATCATCTTGAGACAATTAAACAAATGTCCACAACTCATCTGGGGATTCACCCTCCCTCTAATTAATCGGTACCTCTTACTATTATTAACAGCACGTCATAAAGATGACAACTGCATCCTCAGAGGAAGAAAACTACAATTACTATTGAAAATAAACCCTATTTCAACGAGATAAGACCCAGATAAGACGTAACTGAAACTTAATTTGTGCTTAAAGGACCTGCATTCTGAACCTTAAGCTTTATTTATGTTTGAACAGTTAACTTTGAACTCACCCTTCGATTTAGAGTCTTAAAGCTAACAAAATAGAGTCAGTTTTTGAATGCAGAGTGTTATTTCGATCACGTGTGTTGGTTGCACGTGCAACGCAAGACACATCTGCTAAGGGTTCAGTGCACTACTTGTATCGAAGGCATTTTTAAGGATAATGATAACTGGTTCTTAAATATTTCTTATAGTTTTAGCGTTGGATGTCGCTTTGTTTGTGTATTCATTCGCCTACGAAGAGACAATTTATTAGTTCACTATAATCTCTTCTATGGTTTTCGCGATTTTGCATAATAAAACACTTTATTTATCCGGTTTTATCGCGTTTTTATTCATTATTTGACCCGAGCTCAGTCAACCTTGAAAAAGCCAACTGTAAAGTTGGCGAAAGCTCGGGTCAAATAATGAATAAAAACGCGATAAAACCGGATAAATAAAGTGTTTTATTAGTCCACTATAGTCAATTTGCTTCAATAAAGCGAATAACTCGCTTCATAGTAGGTGCACAGCTGATAAAATTAATGATAATCACGAAATAGAGTATAATATGATTGATAATATGGCTCCATTTCCTAAGCGTGAAAATATGATGGTTAAAAAAACACAATGAAAAACATATGTAGGTATACGGAAAACTGATGTTTTTGAGATGTTTTACTGAATTTCTTTAGAATCCTCTAGTTTTTAATACTAATTATTATTTAATTTGGTTATAATAATAACTATTTCTTAAATGCGTTCAACATAACATAATTTTGATAAACTGTCCAATTAACTTGATTGTAATTAGCAAATATTTGATTTCTAGCACTAAAATATCGTATTTTACGACCTTTTTTACACATTTGTATTGGAGTTATCCCTGTCACAATTCATCGTTATGGTACGACCTTAGCATATTATTATATCTAGTAGGTAACTTGACATTTAAGTTTGACACGCCTACACAGTGTCGTATCATAAAAATAATTGGTGACTTTTTCACTTTGATATTATTTTGACGGCTTCTGTGGCGCGTCGGGCGGACGCTCGAATGCAATGCAGAAGGCTGCGGGTTCGATTCCCGTCGGGTGCAAATATTTATGCTTAAAAATAAATATTTGTATCTGGTCTGGATGTCTTTCTGTGTATAATATGTATGTATTTACTATTTACAACAAAAAAAGTATAATATGTAGTATATCCGTTGTCTAGTACCCATAGTTCAAGCCTAGTGCTTAGTTTGGGTCTAGATTACGCTGTGTGCAATATAGTGCAATATTTATTATTTATTTATTATGTATTTTATTTGATCGTCGCAAATCGTAGTACCCTGCAGTTTATCCGCTCAACTTTGTCAACTTCCAAACTCATGGGAAAAAGGAACTACAAGTTTCATCAGCCGTCCGTACTTTAATGGCTAAACTGCATTTTTCAAAAACTACCCTGTTTATTCGTACCATGTACAACATTGGAGGCACACAATTTATAGCCAGCCCTGCGCAGCATATGAATGCTTTTAAAAAATTGAAGCCGTTTAGTTTCAGAACCTATTCTAATCCATTTCTATCCTCTTCCTATCCCTTACGCGTGTGAAATCTCATTGCTGCTAGTCACAACTATCCTATTAATTTTCGTGATAAAAACGACAACGTCGGGATATAAAATGAAGGTAAAGCCAAGGTAAAGCTATAATTGTTGTTGGTGTCTAAAATTATTTTATAAAAGAAGGCGAGCATGGTTTCCATCTTTGAAACCACCTGCAGCTGCACGTCATCCCCTTGCACATTATCCAATATTTTTTCACTATCGCCCACGAAACTCATTGGGGCGAACAAAACGAGCGCCAGGTAGAATTCCTTCAATCACAATGGCTGTATATATTGCGTAGTTCGGTCTCATATTGTAACGCACAACATTGTCACGGCGAATCGAGCTGAGGACAGTGGACACCTATTGTTGCTGCGAATCGTAGGTGTAGTGAATAAATCTTGTAACAAACACTTGTTTGATGAATAGTAGAGTTGACAAAAAAATGGTATTTATTTGTGATGTGACGTGATAACTTTAGTTTTAGTAGAGGTTATAATGTTTTTGAAAGTGGAATATCACTTCAAGGTAGGGCTTATATTTTATGACTAGCTGTGCCCGCGACTCTGTCCGCGTGCAACTCCTTGTTGAACTGTTAAGGAATCAGGAGTTATATGTGTTATTGTTATTATTATAATAAAGGAAGAGAGGACAAATAATATGTACTTGGAAGTAAATTAAAAAAAAAGTTGTCTAGGGGACTTGCAAAAAGTGTTAGAACAAAAGTTTACTATACCTAATTTTTAAAATTCATGATAGTCGGTCTGTCTATCTGTTTGTTCCCTATACAATTAAAAACTACTAATCCGATTGAAATCTGGTTTCCAATATTGGATAGTTCTATTTTCGAGGAACCTCGTATTTTATGATATGACTACGCAATAATTCATTTTGCACACTTTGTAATTTTAGCCCCAAATTAATCAATTAGGCTTCTACTATGGGTACTAGACAACGAATACCAATATTACATTCTGCATTATAATAGGCACTGTTTTTTATTCAAATTTCAATTCATTAAAAAAAACTAAAAATTTAACTGAATGTAATATCCACAAATAACACCATATTTTTTTTTAATAATTGTCTATTTTTATCGTTATGTAATATTCAGATATTTTTTACAAAAATGGTTTAGTTTTACACTACTTAGATAATCTAAGACACAAACAATTTTAAACAGAAAAAGAAATAGTTTTTCTTATGTTTTCGCGATTTTGCATCGTAATAAAACACAATATTTACCGGGTATACTCGCGTTTTTTTTATTAACGGCATTGTTTCACTGCTCATACCGACGTATCGCTAACTTTGCAGTCAGCTTCATCAAGGTAGACACACGCGCGATGCAACGCGATTAAACCCGGTAAATATTGTGTTTTATTACAGAAAAAGAAGTTTAACTTAATGGCAATGGAGGTAAAGTGGCAGAGTAGGAAGGTAAGTGGTCAAAAACCTAGCATATAATAGCATGAACAGCACAGACCGAAGTAGGTAAAACCCTTTTTATTACGCATCCATTTCTCAACCCCGGGTGCTCCCTGCCTACTTTCAATTATGCTCGAAAAGGCTTTGTTTTTCCATTATTTCCAGGGGAAAATAGCCAATCTTAGAGTCTTAGCCGTAACTAGTACAGTTTTGTGATACTTAATGATAATTAGGTTGGTTGTAGATTGCTTACCTATTTGAATTCCATTAGGTTAGGTACGGGTCTAAATAACTAGGTTGTTATGGTATGTATTTAGATAGATTTCGTTTGTTATACGTCTAGTATTACCGGGCTAATAGAGTCCCGGATTTTAAAAGGCATGGAGCCGTAGCTAACACTTTTTAGCAGGCCCTTTTCAATAACAATTTCACTAGCAAATTATGAAGTGGACACTAAGCCGGCGATTAGCTTCTGCACTATAAAATGCAGCCAAGGACAACCACCGGATCGTATAGAACTATTGAGTTGAGAAATCTTTGGTGAAAACAATAAGATTTTGTTACTAAATTTATATTGAATTAAATTAATCAAAAAAGATTTTTAGGGTACCGTACCCAAAGGGTAAAAAGGAGACCCTATTACTAAGACTTCGCTGTCCTTCCGTCCGTCTGTCTGTCACTAGGCTGTATCATGAAAACTGTGATAGCTAGACAGTTGAAATTTTCACAGAAGATGTACTTCAGTCGCCGCTATAATAAATAATAAATAAATAAATCGTGTGACGAACACACAGCGCCATCTAGCCCCATGGTAAGCTGTTAAGCTTGTGTTACGGTGACTAGACAACGGATATACTACTTATATTTATTTATTTTTCTTCTGTAAATACATACATATTATACATAGAAATACACCCAGACCAGATTCAAATATTTTAAATAAATAAAAATATTAAACAATTCTAAAAACAAAAATTAACACATATTTAAGGCAGGCATCAAACGTGGTTTTATTGACGTTTTTTTTTTGCAATAATGGTACGTAATGCACTCTCGCATTTGACCGGTATTTTAAATTGAACTTAATATAAAACCCAGTAGTTAACTATAGTGTAGAAAATATAGATACATACACCGACACAAATAATAACATGTTTTAAAAACGTGAAAACTACAAGTAAATAAAATATGGTAAATAACGGAGTAAATTAGCATATTTTTTTCTTGAGATTCAGTAAATTATCCCTTACGAAAAGTATGCGAGAAATATTTTTAGAAACAATTCAACAGTTCCGAACAATTTCAATAAGGTGCGCTATTTGCCGAGTGGAAGTAGGGTTTGCAGAACACGGCATATTTTGAATCAGCTAATAATAATAAATTAATAAATTCTGTGACCAACACACAGCGCCATCTAGCCCCATGGTAGGTAACCTGATAAGCTTGTGTTACGGTGACTAGATTATGAATTGACTATACTACAATTTATTTTTCATATTTTGTAAATACATACATATTACCAGAGATATGTAAAAACTTCTAGATACGTAATAGGGCGAATTTCTTGGCAACACAAATCTAAGCTAGCTAGCCAAAGAAGTCTTAGTTCCATCCCAGCTCACGTCACGATCACCCGCTTGTGAACACACAGTACATTTAGTTCACTTTCACAACATTATTCACAGACAACAATGCCTTCGTGCGTATTTAGGCGATGCACGAATTATACTCCAAAAACTGACAAAAATATTTCATTTTATACGTAAGTAAAGCTGTATTTATTTATTTTAGTTTATTTTTTGAAAAAGTTTTTTTTCCAAAAACTCAACGAAGTTTTTGACTTTAACGTTTTATCATTCTCTCCTAACCGCTTTAATAATAATATTATGACATCTCTTTCTTACGTCATGCAAGTAGCATTGAGTCTTATGTTTTAGAAAGAGATAACAATAGTTTCGTCTATTTCTTCTTTAAATTATGTGAATGATTATAAATAATGAGGTTGTATAGCATACTTTGTGCCGCTTTTCAATAATGATTTGTTCTGCAATGGCGTCTCTATAACTTTAATAGACTCATTGCATATTACACATAGAAATACAGTCTACTTTTACTTACTATCTGCATTATTTACTACATACATTACTTTACATTATTTACATTACTATTTACTTACTATCTAGATACCTAACTACTACCTTTTCCACTTCTTGTCCATTCAAAGGTTAACTGAAAGAGGTTTGACTCTTTAATATCGCAAAACCGTAAAATCGAAATAAATATGTTACAATAAAAAAGTGTAAAAACAAACAGATTTACCTATTTTATATTATTTTTCCTTTACTTTCTGACTGTACCGACAGGTGCGAACTTGGGGACGGACCAAGTTTTTGTGCCATCGTTAAGGAGACAGTTGCGAAGGAAATTCAATACATACAGAGCAATATTGAATCCCATCTCGTAACAGTTTGACTGTGTGTGACTCACGTGGAATGTGTATGACAGTTTGATGTTTGAAACAAGCCTGCAGTTTGGCTCAATCACAGTCTTAGGCCGGCTTGCATAACGGTTCCTAAACATGTTTAAGCTGTTAAACGTGTTTAAAATCTGTCAGAATTTCAAGAACTGTCCATGTGTGGCACTGGCAACATATTATCAATCGTCCACTTAATGAAATAGAGTCCAATGTTCGATTTCCCATAAATTATTTTAAAATTGATTTAGTTAAATATGTTTTTAAATGGTTTTATGCAAGTCGCCCCTAGAGCAGTTGTTTCATCTAATTTTGGCTGCATTTGATAGAGCAAATTTAGAACTGAATCCTAGACATACACATATCGTTTTAGGATAGGGCGCGCGCGGGTTTGTCATACTTGTAGGTGGTTACGTAATGCATATAGCGAATTTAAATATGTGTGTGTCTAAAGCACAAAAAACACGCAAAAAAGTAGAAAACACCTACCTACCTTTCCTCTTTCTTTGCTTCTTGTTCATTCAAAGGTTGCCTGGAAGATATCGCTTTAAGCGATAAGGCCGCCTGTTGTACCACCTAATTTTATGTTGTTTATATTTTTTTTTATTCTTTTAATTATTTAATTGTGGTGTGTTGCAATAAAGTATTAATCAATCAATCAATTAAAACAGAAATGATGACAAAGTATGCAATAAAAAAGTGGCACGCTTCGACGCCATAGATTTCAAGGTAAAAACGTAGTCTATCATACATAATTATATCTTGGTTTGTTGGTTTAATAATGTTATGTTAAACCGAAGACTTTAAAATATTAAAAGACGGAACTCTGGCAAATTTTACCTTACTAATAAATCTAAACGTGAAAGTATGTATGTATGTGAATTTGATACTCAATCACGTAAAAACTACTGAACCAATGACGATGAAACTTGGAATATAGATAGTTGGAGATCTGGAATAACACATAGGCTACTTTTTATACCTATATTCCGGCGTCGAAAAGATATTTCTTACGCGAACTCTGTAGAGTATAAACTCACTCTGTAAAAAGTTCTTCTCCATCAATTCTTATAAAAGAATCGATAGAGAAGAACTTTTTACACACATTTTTATAAGTATAATTAATTTAGATAGATCTTTATCCATCTTAATTAGTTACTTATAAATCTGCGTGAAAAACTTTGTGAAACTCGAATTAACGAAAACGACAAACTCTAAGTAGATTACTTTAAAAGTTAAATGACTTATATATGGGCTTAATTAAAAAGTAATTAATTGTAATTTACTTTCATCATATAGGTACCTGAATACTTCAGCGAATAGTAGAGTTACAATCTACCTACTGTAGTTAATTACTAATAAGTAATTCAAGAATGCCTGAATACTTCAGCAGCAAAGTTAATACTTACCTACTGAAGCTTCATCATCATCATCATCATCAGCCAGAATACGTGCACTGTTGAACAAAGGCTTCCCCCATCGAACGACATAATGTTTCACCCACGTTAGTTGCGGTCCTCTGTTTTTACAAAATAACAAATAATCAGTCGAAATGGAACAGATTTTCTTCCAGGATGACAGTTTTTTATTGTGTAGATAATTAGAGTAGCGGCCCAGGATGGCTTTTACGAAACGTACCGACCGACCGACCGATCATCAGTAGGTGGTTAATGTTCGTTCTGAACCAATAATTCTCAATATATTCTTTGTTTTTTTTTCGCCTTGAACGTATAGTAATTATTGGTTCAGAACGAACATTAACTACCTACTGATGTTCGGTCGGATCAGTCGGTAAGTTTCATAATAGCCCTCCTGGGCCGCTACTCTAATTAACTAAACGATAAAAAACTGTCATCCTGGAAGAAAATCTGTCACATTTCGACAGATTATTCGTTATTTTGTAGAAACAGAGGACTGCGACTTACGTGAGGGACTTTTGTTTTTGACGCGTTAGTGGAACGTCGTCCTGAATTTTTATTTTAACAAAACATTGTTTTATTGCGTTTAAATTGTTTGATTTTGGCGGCATGTCATCAATTTAGTTACGCGAAGTTCAACGAGTGAAGTGAAAATAAAAATACCAGTGCCAAACACGAAATTTGCACGTTACAAACAAATGTTCTATGGGGTTGGAGAAGAATCGTCGCCATTTTTTCTGCAGCCTTCATGCATTGAAAATTATTTTAAACGATTACAGTATAATAATGGTAGTTCACTATTAGTACGAGAATTTGGCTAAATTGTCCTATATTGCTGACAGAAAGCCATAACTAAGAATATGAAATGAAAATGACGTCAAACATTGCAACTAGTCCATAATTTGTGGTGAGACCGCGAGGCATTCCAAGTACCTATAGTCCATAATTTGTATTTGTAGACAATGCGACCAGTTAATTAAAGCGCAATAGTTCAGTATTAGAGTTACTGTTGTAGTTTCAGTTCCCAAGTATTCCCAACTGGAGTCCGGAAACAGTATCGATATATCATTTGGAAGAAACTAAATAATGTCTTAGTATGCCACAGTCGGTGCTTGCTTCGTTCGGTCACGTCTCACAAACTTTGTATCATAAGTTGTGGACATTTATATTTAGACATTTAGTAAGCTATGAACGGTCCTGGTCTAATCTATACTTATTATAATAAAAACGTAACTTAGGTGTTTGTTTTTGAAAGATATTTTGAAAAAACTATTTTAGGGGTATGTACTATCGTAACAAACCCCATTTCCGTGTTTAACTTTTTGTCTGTTTGTCCGTTTGTCCGTTAGAATGATTGTCCGTTTGTGCGCGCTAATCTCGGAAACGGCTGGAACGATTTCAATGAAAATTGGTATGCAGATAGCTTAAGACTTCGATTAACATATAGGCTACTTTTTATCCGGATATCAAGTCCGGATATCCGGCTATCCGGATAAAAAATAAAAGTTAAATAAGTTCGTTGTTTTTGAGCCATAGGCATCCATCGTCATCCATCGTCATTAATCGTCATCCATCGTCATCATCACTTACTGACATACAAATTTTGCATTACTTCACCGGGCGACCGTTTAAGTGTGGATTTTTGCATTGCGGTAGGTAGGTGTAAGAACAATGCGGGATCGTGACTTGCGCGGGTGAAACCGCGGAGCGCAGCTAGTACTGTAATATAATTTTATATTTCTACCTAACACAGGTAATGGTCGCTTAACAGTGAAGCTTTTCGAACTCGGTTTTATCTGTCGAGCTTCATCAGTTCCAGTTTACCGCCTGATTTTGACAAATTAAAAGTTTAGGGACTTAGCGATTGATTACTATTTTTTGACCTTAGAACAGTTAGTTAAGACACACTGTTGTGTCTAAGTTTTTGTTAGTAAGTACCTAACTTTATTCGCATACTTATTTGAAATTTGGAAGTATTTAAGTAAATAAATCAGCCCTTAAAAATAAGTGGCGTACTGTTTTTAAATCGTTTTCCTCGCTTTTCCAGAATTGCCAGAATGTGGCCCTTGCATTGCCAGAATGTGACCCCTGCCTGCCAAAATGTTACCATAGACTCTACGACTCTATGACAGAGTTCCTTACGCGGATAAAACCGCCGAGCGTAGCTAGTCTACACCACCATGCTAATAAACTCTAAATTGAAATACGACACTCTGACAAATTTAATAATCATATGAAGCAGATTATAGGCAATATCGCATGAATTCTGTTCGGTACATTCTGTAGAAATCGATAGATTTTGTTTGAAGTGTAACGACATGGAGAAATCAGAGATCTATCTATATTTAATGCTTATTATGTGTGTGTGTGTTTGTGTGTGTGTGTCTTTATTGATTCACGTTATCGTATGTTTGACTCTAATATAACAATCGTGATTTAAAAAAGTCTACATTTATCTCACGTGATACCTACTCTTATGTCAAATATTAGTAGATAACAGACCGGACATTTAATAAAAAAAATGTGTTCTACGACGACGACGTTTCGTAGATATTGTGAACTAGCTGCGCCCCGCGGTTTCACCCGCGTAAGTCCCGTTCCCGCGGGAATATCGGGATAAAAAGTAGCCTATGTGTTATCCCCGGTATCCAGCTACCTATATTCCAAATTTCAATCGCAATCGGTTCAGTAGTTTTTGCGTGAAAGAGTAACAAACTCACATACGTACATACAAACTTTCGCGTTTATAATATTAGTAAGATTTAAAAAAAATATTTATTAAGTACCTCTGAATAAGTGTCTTGCAGGTTAAACAGTACGGACGGACCATCAATTTCTTAAAAGGTTTAATAAAATGAGAGTTTAAGGGACTTTGAAATGCATGCTTCTTTAGTTTCAATGACAATACAATGTATAATGATAGTGATTCCTAAGGTCTATCCTAATGTACACCTATAGGTAGGTACTTATTTCATGCGCATACAAGATTGTACTATTATCTCTCTGAGTGTACCCTAACCGCCTATTTATAATTAAACGCTAATTAATCCGCTGCATAACTATGCATCGCTTGTCTTTTACTGTCACATGAAGTTTCAAAGTTGACAGACAGAGACAAACGTCACAAAACATAGTCATGTGTAAATACATATACAAGATGTAACGGGCAAGCCCTTTTAAGCCGAAAGCGGGTTGTTCTATACGTCTAGGCGAACCACTTTTGTTCTATAAGTTTTGAAAATTCGAAGTACTTTTCGAAAATTTTAAGTGTAAAGTTTACTTGAAAATCAGCTGTTTCTTAGAGTTCGAGGTCACTGACCTTATGTTGTCCTTTCATGTAGTGTGGTCTACTACAATCAAACCTTCAATTACCTTTATTTTCAAAAGCAGCTGTTTTTTCAGTGAAACAAAACATCAAAATTTTCAAAAAAAAAGTTCGAATTTTCAAATGTCGTAGAACAAAAGTTGTTCGCCTAGACGTCTAGAACAACCGCCTTTCGGCTTAAAAGAGCTTGCCCGTTACATCTTGTATAGTAGAATTGACGACCTCTATGGCGTGTCGGGCAAACGCTTGGCTGCAATACAGAAGGTTACGGGTTCGATTCCCGCTGGGTGCAAATATTTATGCTTAAAAATAAATATTTGTATTTGATCTGGGTGTATTTCTATGTATAATATGTATGTATTTACAAAAGAAATAAATATAAGTAGTATATCCGTTGTCTAGTCACCGTAACACAAGCTTAGCAGCTTACCATGGGGCTTGATGGCGCTGTGTGTTCGTCACATGATTTATTTACTTATTTATTATTATTTATTTATTTATTAAAGGCAATAGTGAGCAAAAGAGTCTGACTGTCCGCTCTGGAGCTAGTTAGATATTAAAATCGTTTTGACTTGATTTCCGTTATCATTATGTTTGACACACGTAAACACAAACAACACGCGGATAAAATTTCGACATTTCTCTAACAGCGTATCCGTAATTGTTCAATAAATATTGCCGTAGGTAAATTCAGATAAATTCACGGTTTTTTGTTTTTTTTTTTTTTTTTTTTAATTTATTACCAAATATAAAATTACTTATAAAACATTGATTCACTTAGCATAATTAAACCACTAAGGTTTGTAGAAATACGCTAGAATTAGTCTACGCCGATCAACATAAAAATGGTAGGTAGGTAAGTATTTAAAAATAATTCGGTAGGTACATACACAATTTAAGTCTAACAGGTGGGTACATAAAGATAACACTGCGAGGCGCTGGGTAGATACATAGGCACATAGGATTTACACCAAAAATGCATCAATATTATAAACGTTGCGTAAATTGTTTAGATAGTGCGATTTAAGTTTATATTTAATATTATTGGGGGTTAGGCTATCGCGTACATCGAGAGGTAGCTTATTTATAAGACGTGGTAGAAGGTAAGCAGCGGTTCGCTTGCCGTATACATTGTTCGAGCGAGGGATATGCGTGGTACAAAGTCGACGCTGCACAACTGCTCTAGTATGCACAGGGTGATTGATTTCGGACTTAAGATTTGTATTGAAGAACAATTGTTTTAAAAACATATACTTAAACTGAGTGTGAACAGGTAACACATTACAGTGTTTGAAGAGGCCACTATCATCATTACGAAATTGGTTGCGGTTTTTAGCTGAAACAATATTTTTTAAGATACTGACTTGTAACCTATAAATCCTGTTTAGGTAGGTGTTGAAATACTTTATTTTAATGTTGAAAACGTAAGTTATCCATTTGGGATTTAAATTTAGGAAGGCACGTGTAAACAAATATATAAGTATTACAACTCTATTAAATATATATATTTTTTTTAAATATTTTTTTTTATTGGATTCAATCAAATTGAAAATACATATACCTATAATATTTGGCCTTTTCATCTGATTTTAGATGATTTTTATACAACAAGCTACTATTAAAATTATGCTATTTAGGGCGCTCGCTGTAGTCCCCAAACATTGTTAGATAATTTTTGTAACAATATAATTACTTTGGATATACCTTGTATATTACATTTTTTAATTTCAGACTATAATCTGATGTTTTGGTTTCTTGTCTTTGACATTTTTTCTATAGAAAGAAGTGTCAAAACATTCAATTAAAAAATGAAGTATAGATAGGCTTATGCTCAGCTCCTTACCACCCAAACAATCAAAAAGTATTATATTATGTACTAGGTACCTATATCTGTCGTCTACTACCCATAGTACAAGCCTAGTTCCTTAGTTTGGGGCCAGCTAGATTACTATGAGTACAACGTCCTAAATAAAATCCAGAAAACAGTACCTACCTACAGAACATAGTAAAATACGTACACACTTCTATATTATTTCTTTTTCTATTCGCCAGAGCAAACAAGATCATAGATAAAATTGATGGACATCCCTAATAACCGTATGATATTGTAGTCGCTCTGTATGATATTGCGAACACACTATACATATAAAACCTTTTTATGTTTTATATAAAGGTGGGATAACCTTTGTTGCTACGAGAAAACATTATACGGAACCATCTTTTATCTTCTTCAATACTTACATTAAGACACAGTGCATAGAAACCCCTTTAAGGTCTTAATTAAGGCGGCGATAGATGATAATCAACGGTCCTTGTCCGATTGCATTTAAATGAGCGAGATGGAATTGCGTGAAAAAATCTACAATTTCTCGTAAAATCAATAATTAACGAAGATTTAAATAATATTTTTATAAAATACGATGAAGGGGTTCTAGGTATTGTATTTTCTAATATTATGATGCCTATAAGAAAATATAGCGGTTAAGGATTTAGAAGAAAAACTGATTTATTTTGTAAAACAGGGGTAACTTTGCCTGTATAATAGTGGTATTTAAAGTTATTTTTTATTGTTATTGAAATGAAGGGGACACTTCTTGTATCATGTACAAAAACATAATACATTGTACATAAGATCTATTTGATACCGGCTATGAAGAAAACTATTCAATCGGAAGGGATTTCACATGAGTCGCGTCCTTAAGGTCTGTATTTTAAATAAAGATTACCTATACCTACGGTGTAGTAACAGTACTTAAAGTTAAAAATGTAACTGTGTGTTCGGCTATTAGGCCTACTATTGGGCCTTTGTGCGTGATTTAAAGCCGTGGCTTTCCTCACGATGTTTTCTTCACCGTAAGAGCGATGATAATAGCGCACATATTTTTTTCTTCAAGTAAAGGACATTGGTGCACGGCTGGGATTCGAAACCACGACCTTCGGAATGAAAGTTGGGGTATCTACCACTAGACCAACACCGCTCTAGTAACAGAACTTACCATGATGCCTAAATATCAATAGCAAGACCTAAACAGAGCGCTGCTAATCTTCTAAGTACATAAAACGACTGTTTAAAACACGTTAAATATCGCTATATTTTTTTTCTGGCATGATTACTTTTCTAAGGTATATATTTGTACTATAAACAATTTTAAGACAAACAATCCAAAAGCGCTGCTAAATAGCTTGAACGGTGCTGCTCAACCCAGATACAACGCGAGCTTCTGCACCATGACCTGGATTTATCCAGGTATGCCCTGGATTTATCCTGGTATGTGAGGAGTTTCAGTGTTCCTATAAGTAACAGTAGTTGTATCTGGATTGTAACTGTATTGTTTAACTCCTGCTTAAGGGCTACTCAAATAAATAAGCATAAGCTCCTAAACTCAAAAAATCGCATACCATTTTAGAATTATAGCGCGTAGCGGTTCTAGGACCTATCTTCCTTCACTGTTTGCCTTAAATAAAACACCTTATGTACATACCTACCTACCCAGTACCAACCAACTACGATACACAAAGTCCCGCTATTCGAACATGCCTGTAATGTGCCATCTCATTTTTAGGAGGTTTGATAAAGCGCTTTATTGTGCGTTACGCTGAATTTTATATGAGGGATGTCAAGCTTTGTCTAAGTTACTAAGAAGTGGGACCCAGATTGGGGTGGGTAATTGAATTTTTTAAGTCGGTAAGTATTTAGGTATTGTTAGTATCTGTATAGATGCTGTGTGTGGTATTCGAGGCATTACCTTCGCATTAACTGCTCTAAAGTATAATTTCCATTACGAAATTACTGTCATGCATTATAGAGTCAAATTCACAAAAACAGTCTCACAGCAGTAATACTGAAAGCAATTTTATGAAACAGATAAATGCTACTAGTTTTGTAATGTTAATCCCGTTTAAATGCTGTTTTAAAGTTGGTAAGTTATCAAAAATAGACTGCACAAGCGTACACAAAACATGATGATGTGACAATCAAATAACTATGCCAATGCAAGCAATAGGTAACTTTGTTATTGTAAAACGTGTTAAAAATTAAATTTATTTGAATTTGAATAATCAAGTTAGTGATTTTCAGTCCCGTTACCAATATCACAAATATAAGCACGAAGAACCTACTTCGTGCTTCTACAACTCTCTAACTCTAGTCTCTGATACGTACTTGTATCATAGGTCACCATACTTTTCCCAGGTCGCTACACCAATCCTAGATTGCTATATCTATCGTAAAGTACTCACCCATAGATGGCAGCAGCGCCCGCGATGCCGCCGCCGCACTGGGCGGCGATATACAGAGCGGTTCGTAGAGGTGACACAAGCCGACGGACGCACATCGCCACTGAAACCGCAGGGTTCACGTGCGCACCTGAAATAGTACATAAGTGTGAGCAAATCTTTAAAACTTGAAAACCATTTCACTTTAGCTATAGTCATCTTCAACCTTACTCAAATTCCGCTCAACGATTCAGAACCGACATTGAAGTCCTAAAATGTATCAGTGCTTGTTATAGAACCCACTAGAAGCTAATTTGATGATTCTTACGCAGTGATTTGTCTATTAGAAGAGTCTAATAGAAGAACCATTGCGATAGGACCTTGGAGGCGGAGATTATCTACCCATAAAAGTAACATACATACAAATACAAATAAGATACGTATCCGAATTAATATTCTCCTATTTTGGAAGTTAGTTAAAAAACAATTGAACGAACAAAATTGTCCTAAATAACGAAATAGAACAGTAAATTGACGTTGCGATATTTTTTGTACAGATTTAGCAGTCAGCCATAGGTACCTACAGCTTTTCTGTCTTTGCCCGTAAATCATAAATATTTTACAGTCGAAAATAACAGTGATTGCTATAATAAAGCGGTTATAGCTGTTGGTAGCGATATAACTCGTAATAAAAACAGTTAAAAATGTCTTTCAGAACATGAAACCATCCCCAAATTACGTCCGACCACGTAGTCAGTGACGCAGGCCTACGGAGTATCATTATCTATGAATTATGGCCGCCGACGACACTGTTGGTTGATGTTTCTGACGGATAAACTGAGCTTTAGGCTCCAGACAGACAGATGTAGCTCAACTGTACGCCTGCTGCAAATTCTGCAGTTTAAGACTACCATTTCTCAGGCAACACGATGCGTACAGTGCCACAAGTATAAGTTGGCACGACCATGCGCCACTGTGTTCAGTTTAAGCACTGTTTGTCTGGACTGTTCTCGGATTTAGAAAAGTTAGTGAGAACAAAAAAAAACAAGAAAAGATGACTTGCAACATTTTTACAACAGCTTTTCCATAGTTGTGGCACTATAGTTCGCCATACAGCAAAGATAAAAGAAAATCCTTTTTGCCACCCAATATTTATCACAAAAAAACAAAATGGACCCCGTTTGCAGTCGGTGTGCAGTTCCTCACTGCATGCGCCACCTATGCTTACTTGTTTAAAAACTCCCAAGCTAAGCTGAACTAACACGATGGGCTCTTTATAGTTGCACCTAGTTATTTTTCTCCTTGCACGGAAACGTTAGGACATCAATTATGTAAATAAGTATCATCCAGGTATCTTACTATCTAACTATATAAAGGTGAAAGTTTGAAGTGTATTTATCGTGTGTTTATTGCGGTTAGGGGGGAAGTCGTCCACCTAGAAACTGGGACCAGGGACTAATTATACCCTTTCGAATTTGATAATAGTCAACTGGGTCCAACGGTATTTTAGAAATCGAAATCGGGACGATTAAACTACATACCTATTAATATTTTCGACGGTTGAATATATAAATAAGAAGACACTCAAGTGCTGCACAAATATATATCTACAAATCGAAGTTCATCGCAATCGCGATAAACCTTGATTTGTAGACAGCTGGAGACCTAGATTTACTGATAGGCTACTTACTTATGTCCTGACTGACTGATGGTTTAACGCACAGCCTAAACCTTTCTTCAATAATTATCCGATAACAAATGCGTTTCGAAACTTCCACGGGATCGGGACTTAAGCAATTGAAAGCGAGGAACACAGTTAGTATGAGAACACAATTCCGGTCCCGGATATTAAAAGATCTCCATAATATACTCGATCCCTACATTTTATTTACATTATAAGATACCTACCCATATTACCCATATCGTCGGGATTAAATTAAGCTACCGTGTTAAAATAAGAATGTCCTTTCGGGAACATTATCGAGGGGACAAATAACAATTGTCCTGGCTGTTCTATACGGAGTAATTTGGAAGGCGTATCTCTTCAAAATGAACGGCTTTTGGTAACACCGTCGGTACCTACCAAGAGTGGATTACCGTACCTATTTGCATTTATAAATGTGAACTCAGCTGTTTATTTTGTTTACTAGGAAGTTGTCTCGATTAATGACAGAAAGGGGATAGGAAACTGTGGAAATACTTATGTGAAGTAAACGAGTCGAAATGTTCGGCTTGCATTGCGATACATTAATATGTTTAAAATGAGGAGCTAGCTAACTGGATGCGAGAAGCCGAAAATATATTCAGGTGGCGTGTATGGAGAGGCCTATGTCCAGCAGTGGACTGCAACAGGCTGATGATAATGAGCTAGCTGATCCTGGGCTCCCGAGAGTAAGGCAAGATGAGGGACTAGGTGAGGGCTTGTGTTATGGTGGACTAGACAACTGATGATGACTTATATTTATTTCTGTATAAAATATAGAGAGACACCCTTACCAGAAACAAATATTATTTTTTACGTACATACCTACTCGTTCTCGATGGTAATCAAACCCGCAACTTTCCACACTGAGACACACTTCACCTGACACGCCACAGAGGTCGTCATAATATAGCTTATAAAAGCAAAGCTCTTTAGGTAAAGTTCCTATGAACCTATTGCCTCTAAGACCTAGAAAATTTCACATTTAATTTAATAAGACAATCTAACTTTAAAATAATGGCTCTAAGTCGTCCCTCCGTAAAGGTTTATGTCAATGCAGGAAGGAAACATTCACATGTACATTATTTAAATTAAATAATGCCCCGCCTGCGATTTCTGGCCCATCCCAACCCTTTCGAGGTGAAATATCTACCCATCCTACCTCGTTCCTACTTAGTATTTACGGACGCAAGGGATTTCATATAAAAACAATATTTTTCCGCCTCTACCCGGCGATTTAGGAACGCTCTCGTACATATTCGGCGAATAAATAAAATTATGAATGAACTTCCTAACAATAAGTGAAGGTACGATAATAAAGGGAAATGAAAAATGGTAGTTTTTATTCTTTGTTTTGTTAGTTGATGAATTTCCAAAAAATGTAGTGGATGCAAGGCTCAACATAACTTCAACTCTTTCTAAGATCCCAATTAGCTAGAAGAGAAGGGTAGACGAAACACGAACCTTGAAGAGATCGCTTTTAGCGATAAGACAGCCCATTGTACCATTATTGTCATCAAATCCAATATTTATTTATTAATATGAACCTCACATTTCCCATTTATAATATTGTATAAGGTTAATTTAGTTTAATTTGTTACTGTGTTTATTTCATTTTTTTTTTTTATTCTTTTGTAAGTCTTCATTTTATTTTGGTATAATAAACCGTAATCAAATCTAATCTAAGAAGCCGCTAATGTATAAGATTAAAATAATAAACGCTTTTCTTTGTTAGAAATTGTACTTATTAGTTGATGTTGATGTACAGTGAGTGATCATCAAAGTGGATAACTGCCTTCAGATTTTTAAAATCGCTATACCTACCTACATCATAATAATAGAGGCCAAAACAAAACAGACATTTTGAAAACAACTCTCTATCTGTTCTATCATACTTTCATAAAGTCTGTTGTTTTGACATTCCACAATAACGTTGAAAGGGATTTTAAAAAATCAACAGTCTACAAGGTGTAACGGCGATTTGGGTTCCCCATTTAAGCCGAAAGGGCTTTATTGTTCTAAATTGTTCTAGACATCTAGGCGAATTTCAATTTTTTTTTTAATTTATGAGTTTTCATTTCACTAAAAAAGCAGCTGTCCACTTTTGATTCTGACCGTACATCAACATCAACTAATAAGTACAATTTCTAACAAAGATAAGCGTTTATTATTTTAATACGTTCACAATTTGGATCTAAGATTCTAAAACAGGGCTTAGGCTAATAGGCTTGGTATAGGTCTCTATCAGAAAGTTTTCCTCTACCCTCCCTATGATTTTTTATTTTATTTTATCGTTTGTGAACCGATTATGGCCATTAGGAAATTAGCCAGTGTCAAGTATTATTAATATATTATGCAAGTTCTTTGCATCGAAACAGTCAAGTCGTCATAGTTAAAGTCAAGTCTAGGGAATCATTTGTAAACACGGCGGCCATTTATTTACAAAGATTTTTCACGGAGCACACTAAGTCCATGTTTTGCACTGATTTTCACTTTCATTCCACTTTGCACGCATTTGAACTAGGTTTCACAAAAATGAAAATTTAGCACCACATCTCCTTAACGAGTTCCCGCCAAAACTCTTCCCTACGATTGAAATGACAGATGGCGAAGGCTGTCAGGGCTGTCACCGAGTCGCAATATCGCAACTTGTATCGCAAGTAGGTTACCGCCTTTTACAAACTGACAATCCAGTTCAGAATTTATTTATCCGTAGCTGTCCGTAGCCCATTTCCACAGATGTTGCTGAAACTTTACTGTGAAATGAATTTGCTAGATTGAAATCTGTATTCAGGGCTATTATTCTCATCGGGGCAAAGTTTAAATGGTGGTTTCGTGCAGGTTCCTAATAGCTCTTTTCAGCGAACCAAAATAAAGTGGTAAAATGTTTGAAGTACTCAACCGGGAAATGGTCTGTAAGTTGCATTTACTGAGCCCGATGTTTGTTTTAAGATGAAATATTTTTTTAGGATTCTGTTTCCACTGGTTGGTTAGGTTGAATTGAAGGAGGGTTTTGGGCTTGAAGAGAATTACCTAGGTTATGTTACTTACCAATTACGACCTACTCATCTTTCAAGACTTTTGTAATTGCGCAAGCTTTTAGTTCTTGCTTAGATGTATGTACATTGGGCAGCAATGGGCAGGCCATATAGCCCGAAGGACAGATAACCGATGAGTAGTAAAAGTCCTCGGGTGGCGACCACGATGTAATGCGAAACGGAGTGTTGGAAGACCACTCGTTGGACCGACGACATTGTGGCGGTCGCGGGGAGTCGTTGAATGGAAGTGGCTCGCGATCGCTGTTTGTGGCGTCGTCGTCGTATGGGGGAGGCCTATGTTCAGCAGTGGACGGTTAAGGGCTAAGATGATGTAGGTACATTGTTAAATATTAATAATCTTAAACAACATCAGTCAAGTACCTACAAGTTTATTTTATTTTTCTTCGGTTTACAATTAAGTCTACACATGACCAGCACCCGAATTATTTATCAAGTTGATAACTCAATTTCAAAGGCACTCTGCAGTAGGTATCTACATCTTTGCGGATATCACCTCTATACAAAGTGTAACAGGTAAGCCCTTTTAAGCAAAAAGGTGGTCGTTCTAGACGTCTAGGCGAACAACTTTTGTTCTTACCAAAAAGGCATACCCTTTTAAGCACATACACACACTTTTAAGTTACATCTTGTACAGTACCTACTGGTACATTTTATTTGTCTTTTTCCGTCGGGGGTTAAAAACTGCAAAGGGTCGTAGCCATTTCATGTTACAAAGCCATCGAGATTCATTCGATCCGATTTTTTCTCTTTTTCACTATCGCAAAGCTCCATAAATTCAGATAGACACCTATATATCAAGTGAAAATGGAATATGTCCGCCGAGTTTAGGTAAAAACTAAGCCGACGTAAGTATTTACGAAATTTATATCGGTTGTTGGTCACTGAAGTATACTAATAATTTACTAAGTGCTTAACTTTGGCTTTCTGAAAACTTCAGTGAGAGAGCCTCTACATAGGGTTGCCAAAAGTAAAATGTAGAAACGTTTTTTTTAATTTGGAATACCTAAAAAAAAAATAAAAGACAAAGAAATTAAGCTATTTAAATCACTCGTATTTTGATGAGCTATTAAAAATACTACAATTTGTATCCTATCTTGCTAAATATTATAAACGCGAAAGTTTATGAATACATTATATTCGTTACTCTTTCACGCACAAACTACACAACCGATGATAATACAACTTGTAAAGCAGGTAGCTAGAGATCTGAATTAACAAATAGGCTACTTTTAATGCCGATATTCAATAGAGAACGAGACTTATGCAGTTAAAACCACGGGGCTCAGCTAGTCCTTGTTTAAATCATTTATCTCAACCCTACCTACTTACAAAATATAATACCTAATTTACCTAATCTCTCTGGCATTTTGTTATGTCCTCTAAGCCTTAAAACATCTGTGTCAAATAAAATAAATAAAACGTTTTGTATTAAAATTTTGTTCTAAATGTTACCATGGCAAATTCTGGCTGACTCGTGACTACTTACTGTGATTCTGGTAAGCTTAAAACTAAAACGATTTCTTTCTGGCAACCTGGGGCTCTATTTTTGAATCATTAGCGCCACTTCGAGCGATTTAACAACTTCGATTTCTACTTATTTTCGTTCGATTTCTGTAATTTTTCTATGTGAATCGAACGCAACGAGTGGTATCAACCACTCGCCGCAGGAATCCGACATCGAACGAAAATCAGCAGATATCGAATTATTTAAATCGCCTGATGTGCAACGAGCGGTTCAAAAATAAGGCTCCTGAACCGACGCATAAGTAAAAAAAAAAACTATAAAAATACATTTATTCTGTGACCAACACACAGCGCCATCTAGCTGCTAAGCTTGTGTTACAGTGACTAGACAACGGATATACTACTTATATTATTTTTCTTTTGTAAATACATACATAATATTACATAGAAATACACCCAGACCAGATACAAATATTTACCTATTTTAAAACATTTGCACCCGGAATTGAACCCGCAATCTTCTGCGTTGCAGTCGGGCATTCGCTCGTTGCGTCATAGAGGCCGTCAAGTGATGCGACCGCTGTAGAGAGCTACGTTATATTATGACTTATGGAGACATATTACGTCCCAGGTAGGTCCCAGGTGGCAATGGCGATGCGGCAGGTGGATATCGACAACGTAACATCCAATTACTATTCCTATAATCCTCTATTCACGAGCTTATCCTGGCTTAGCCATGTTGATGATCCAACGAGCTCGTTTCCACTACGTGTAAGTACTGCATTAGGTACAGTTAGCATCAAATTTGATGACTACATTCGGATAACATTTTTCCAAAGAGCGGATTTTGTAACTCTGTTACTAACAAATCTCGATTGAAACAATTGAAATTGATGTTTTTTTACCATATCACAGTTCACACAGTTTTCACAGTTCAGTTTAGTTTAGTAGTATTATTTATTCTTAACTCTACTTTTCAACCATAATATTATTACAATGGCTGAAACGTCTTGGTCGCAAAGGAACAAATCGTATAAATTTAAAAAGTTTACATTCAGATTTTAAAAACAGTTGAACATCTTAATTATTGGGGGTCAAAGTGGGGCCAAAAGAGGACAGAGTTTCGAAAAACAAAAGAGAAGATACAAAGTTGTTTTCAAATTGTCTGTGCTGTTTTTTCACAATTATGATGTACCCATTTTTGTTATATTTTAAAGTGTTTCCTACACTTGGATAACTATACTAAAGAAATGCTTTCCAAAAATTTCGCACCCGACAGGACTTGAACCTGCATCTCTGGGGATCCGTTCCAACGCCTCAACGTTGAATTTAATTCTATGGAAAATAGAATAGTTCAAGCTGGCAGTCTGCAAATATTGTTAGTAGATGGCGCTACGTGCCTCCAAAAACGTAAAAACAATAAGAAATGCAATCCTTAATTTCGACCTGATTGAACATGCATCCGTGGCCAAATTGGAAAGGCGTTGGGACGGATCCCCAGAGATGCAGGTTCAAGTCCTGTCGGGTGCGAAATTTTTGGAAAGCATTTCTTTAAGTATAGTTATCCAAGTGTAGGAAACACTTTAAAATATAACAAAAATGGTTAATCGGAAGCAACATCTCAACGTTGAATTTAATTCTATGGAAAATAGAATAGTTCAAGCTGGCAGTCTGCAATTATTGTCAGTAGATGGCGCTACGTGCCTCCAAAAACGTAAAAACAATAAGAATTTATGCAATCCTTAATTTCGACCTGATTGAACATGCATCCGTGGCCAAATTGGAAAGGCGTTGGGACGGATCCCCAGAGATGCAGGTTCAAGTCCTGTCGGGTGCGAAATTTTTGGAAAGCATTTCTTTAAGTATATAATTATGATGTAGGTATAGCAATTTTAGAAATCTTAATGTTGTCATCTACTTTTGACACTGATCGTACCTTCAAGCTTCGGCTTATACATAAACAACCCTTCCGGAAAAATCGCATCAAAATCCGATTCGTAAAAGGAGTTAGCGGATAAACAGACAGATGACGAATTCTACACCTAACACTCGTATTCATAGGTAGTCTAAATAAGTAAGTCTCACGTCTAAATAATCCGAGCTACCATGATCGTTTGTCGTTGCCTTGTTGTCTTTTTGTCCCCCAAAATAATAAAGTAAAAAAATATATTAAAAAAATACCCCGACTAGTGATTCGGCAACCATTCACCTACGACTGATTCGTTGTTGGACTGTTCGTCTACTTTTAAAATCCACAGATAATTTATAAAAAAAAGTGTGTTTTGGTTTTTTTTTATTATTATTTTATGAGTTTTATATTTTATTTTTTTACCTGAACGACAACGCGGGGTCTTCGTCGTGGAGAGCGGAATGTTTCTATCACTTTTTCACAAGACAGTGCATTCGCTAGTCAAAGTACGCAATACCTCAGCTACTATGACATACTCAGATCAGAAACAATTATATTTATTTATAAACAAAATTACTTGTCCTGGCCGAAATCGAATCGGCAACCTTCTGCATTGCAGTTAGTCGGGTACACGTCCGACGCGCCAAGTGACTCTGCCACAATTGATCGTCTAAAATGCAATTAGGTAGAAAATAGCGAGCTTTTCACAGTTTACGTCTCGTATTAAAGCAAATAAGTCAGTCCACGTGTGTACCCTTTCTGAATAATGAACTTCTTAGATAGAATCAGAGGCTGTCGTACATATCACAGCAAAAAACGTGCCTCGAGTCTCAATGTTCGTACGTAAATAAAAATATAATGCATTTATTTCACAATGTCGGGAAATGTGTAAAGAAATATGACACGTGTACAGTTGGGCAATAAAAGTGCACATCCAAGAAGTAAAGTTATAAAATTAATTGATTATTATGAATGAATTATCAGTTTTTGGGAGAAATACTCCACTAACCGATATTAAAATACCTATGTTCAGAGCATAGGTCCTAAGTTTTATCAAAATCGGTTAGAAATAAGACCGCGTTCAGTTCGATAAATGTCTAGTGTACCTACTATAATAACCAGTGTATCAAAATGTCTAGTGTACGATAATGACCAGGCCTAAAAAGTCTAGTGTCTCAAAATGACTAGTTTACAGACTGGTAGAAAAAATCAAACATAAGTACCTACAGACGAAAGCAAATAACTTTAAACCAACTCGCTCGATCAATAAATATTGCAGTACGTCGCACACATCGCAATCTAACCTCAATACCACATAATATGTAGCTATAACTTAATTTGATACATTTGTAGGTATAAATTAAAATTTCAAAACGGATAAACAAACACCATCGACGACGGTCCAAGATACTCTAGATATATATTTATTTCGCATTTATTATTAGCACTAGCTCCTCCCCGAGGTTTCACCCGCGTAAGTCCCATCCCGCAGGATTATCGGGTTCAAAAGTATCCTATGTTAGGTAGGTACTCTCCATCTGTTAAACTATACAAATTCACACCATTTTACCCTGAAGAGGGAACAAACAAACAAACTTCAGATTAATAATATTAAGGATTTCATATTCCGCGCTACCATGATCGTTTGTCGTTGCTATGTCGTCCTTTTGTCGTTCAAAAAAATAAAGTAGGTAAGTATATTTTAAATAAAAAATACCCAACTACTTTCAAAAACCACAGACAATTAAAAAAAATCTCTTTTTTTTACTGTAGTTTTTTTTTTAAATTATTTGAAGTGTTTTTAATTATTTTTTTTAGCTGAACGACAACGCGACGACTTATAAGACATCATGGTAGGGCCCATTATAATCATTTCACAAAATCTTTTGTTCTAATATTATCGTACGTAACGCCTACTCACTACAAAAATTTTGCAAGAAAACTTGATAAAAGCAACACTGTTGATAAATTACTCAATTACATTCGAGACAGTTGGCTTTATTCGGCACATTGCTTTAAGTTAAGCGGATATCTTACCGGGTGTCCGGGAAATTTAAACATTGCGATGCATTTTTGCGTCATAATGTGTATAGGTAATTAAGGTTGAAAATGCAGACTCTTGTGAGAACGCTGACTGTTACTTTACGTGTATGATTCCCAACTATTAAAAATCGTAAGTAAATTGTATGCTTTGGAACTATCGTATTGAAATTCAAGTTCATAAAACCATCAATTTCACTACCTACGATTATCTACAATTTTTTGAAAAATTTAGACTGCTGAAACCGCAATAAAGGTTTTATAAAAACCACCACGGTGCTGAAGAAAAACAATTTTAAAATGCAATTTTATTATTTAGTTTTTGGTTGTTGTTTCTTTAAGATAAAATTATGTGCGCTATTAACATCGCTCTTCCGGCGAGAGAAAACATATTGAAGAAACGCACGCGCCACGGCCTAAAGTGACGCAAAAAAGCCAGTTGCGGATACACACCAGTTAACCTATTTAACTTTAGGTATCCATTGTTACTTTTTTTTTTTAAACGAAAAAATAATTCCGCGCTGATAGGACTTTTGAATTAAAAGCCAGCAGGTTATCGCAATGAAGCGTTTATTGCCGAAGATAAGATGAGAAACAAAAAAAACAGACAGTCGTCGACACTACTAGAACCACAGAATTGCTCTATATAAGATGGCCGACATACAGTATTCCACTTTATAAAAACTACATATTTTATTGCCAACTTAACACCACCCCTCAATAAAATGTTTTACTACTCAAACAGTTGTTTTCTGAATCTCTTAAAAGATATACCTCCTAACGCTTTCGTCATGATATCTGCAAGCTGGTTACTGGTACTTATATACTTCAAACTTAAAATTTTACTTTCTATTCTCTCCTTAACAAAGGCTTGCTTTATCGATAAGTGTTTAATTCTAGTATTACCAGTGGCCATCTGCGCCATTCGTATAGTCGACTGATTATCTTCATACATATCAACAATACACTCAAAACCAAAAGTAGACAAAATGTCTTTTAACCATGATGCCTCACTAGAAGCAGTACACAAAGCAACAAATTCTGCTTCAGTTGATGACAATGACACATTTGCCTGCTTTTTACAAAGCCACATCACCGTACAACCATAAATTTTGAAAACACACCCTGTAGTCGACTTCCTGTCGATACAGCCTCCCCAATCACTATCAACATAGCCCTCTACATTATTATTTTGACTCTTACAATAAACTAATTTTAAATCAATAGTTCCCTTGATGTATCTCAACACATTTAACAATAGCTTAAACAATAACTTTGATGCACAGCTCTGATACCTACTTAGAAAGTTAACTACAGTACAAATATCGGGTCTAGTTCCCATTGCTGCATATATTAGACTACCAACCAACTTTCTACATTTATTTTCAATATCAGGGCTCTCAGAACTATCTCTCTTTAAGATGTGGAAATTAAAATTCTTATCAATAGGCAAAAGCAAAGTCTTAGCATTACTCATATTGTAAGTTTGCAATAGTCTTTCTAAATAACCCTTTTGTGAAATAGTGGTACACCCCTTTTCCAAGTTCTGCTCAACCTCAAAACCTAAGAATTTACTAATATTCCCCATATCCTTCATCTTAAAAGTTTTACATAAGGTCTCTCTTAAATTACAAATCTCTTCCTCAGAATCCCCAAAGTACAATATATCATCTACATACACTAATAAATATGTTCTCTTATTACTCATACATTTTGTAAATAAACAGTTATCTTTATCACATTGTTTGTAACCCATAGAAAACATAACATTACTAAAAGTTTCATTCCAATATTTAGGTGATCGTTTTAAACCATAGATTGACTTTTGTAATTTTACAAATCTCCCGACAGTTCCCTCAGGTAACTCTAAGTACAATTCCTCATTTAAATTAGCATTCAAAAAAGCCCCACAAACATCCATTTGGCGTACTCTAAGGCCAAGCTTGGTTGCAACAGCCATCATAATTCTGAAAGTATTTAACTTTGCTACAGGAGCATAAAGATCAAAATTGTCACAAACTTTTTGCTCAAACCCTCTTGCAACCAACCTCGCCTTATAAGAACCATCCCCCTTCTGTTTTAAAACCCACTTAGAAGTAATCAACTCTTTTCCTTCAGGTATACCCTCTACTTCTGTCCAGGTCTTATTCTCTTTCAATTGTTTCAATTCCTCCTCTATAGCTTTCTTCCACTGACCTGCGTCTTTAGATCTCATTGCTTCATTATAGGTTGTAGGTTCCTCTCCAAGCACTAGGTAACCTAGGTCATAATCCTGTAAGTATTTGGGTGTTCTCACCATTCTCTTTTCTATCCTTGTCATTCGCTGATCATTATCTCTTTCAGGTTCATCATCAGAATCCAGAATCTCTTCTGATATCTTATTCTGTTCTGCATCCTCAAATTCATCATCTTCTTGTATTTCTTCTTCAGTCTCAGGTATCTTCCTTTCTTCATGTTCTTCCGGTAAGTATTCATCAGGTAAGTCTTTGTCCAATATGTCTAAGTATATGATTTCCTGTTCTCTCTTACATTCATTATTATCGTTCAAAAAAACTATGTCCCTCCTTGTAAGTACATCATTCTTTTCTGGGTATAAAATTCGAAATCCCTTTGAACCATCATATCCAACGAATATTCCTCTTTCTCCTTTGCTGTCCAACTTTAATCTCTTTTGTTTTGGAATATGTGTAATTACCTCTGTTCCAAATATTTTATCCAGTTTCAATATATCAAACTCTCTGTTATGAAATAGATTATATGGAGTTTTCCCATTTACCTTTGTGTAACTTGTCCTGTTAAGTACATAAACTGCATTATGAATTGCCTCAGCCCACAAATTTTTCGATAGGTTTCTCTCGTTTAGCATTGATCTAGCCGCTTCAACCAAGGTTCTCATATCCCTCTCAGCTTTCCCGTTTTGTTGGGGTGTATATGGTATTGTGGTCTGATGCTCAATTCCGGTTTCTTTACAAAATCGTTCCATTTCCTCATTCACAAACTCCTTTCCGTTATCTGATCTTATTACTTTCACTTTCCTCTCAGTTAGTCTCTCTGCCCATTTAATAAATTCTTTAATACTCTTTACTGAATCACTCTTCTTCTTTAAGAAATTTACTACTCTGTATGAACTATAGTCATCTTTAATTAATAGAAAATACTTTGCACCTCCTAGACTCTCCACCTCCAAAGGTCCACACAGATCCACATGCAACAACTGTAGAGGTTCAGTTGTGCAGGTTTCACTCTTTTTGAAAGGTAATCTATGTATTTTACTCTCAATACACGAAGTACATTGTTTCTTATCCGGCGTATACTCAATATTATTATTTCTCAATACGCTTTTCACTAAGTCTTTATTTTGGTGACAAAAACGCTCATGCCACTCACTCAACGTAACTGTAGCTAAAGAATAGTGCGTAGTTTCAACATCTAATACGTAAGAATTCTCTTGAAATTTACCAATCGCGCACAATAAATCGTCTTTGTAGATCAAACATTGGCGATCACTCATGGTAACTTTGTAACCTCGTTTAGTCGCACCAGCTACCGAAAATAAATTAACTCGCAACTCAGGTACATGAAGAACATTATTTAATGTCGATTTTACGTATTCTACGCCATCAAACACGGAAATTTCGCATTTTCCGATCCCAACAACAGGTAAACAACGTCCATCGCCTACTATGACAGTTCTGTTTGACACTGACGTATAGTCTTTAAAAAGGATGCGTTCACAACACATATGTTCACTCGCGCCGCTATCAATCAGCCAGATTGATTGTCTATAGTTCGGATGCACTTGCCGTGCAGTGGCCGTAAATGCATGATTTTTAGTTGACGAATGTCCACTCTTATTGCGATTATTTGGACACGTAGATTTCAAATGTCCAGACTTTCCACAAGAAAAACACTTCCTATTTTCCGTATTGTTATTGTTCACAACACAGTCTCTCGCAAAGTGTCCCAACTTTCCGCACTTGAAACATTTCGAATCACTCTGTCTCTTCATAATATTAAAACTTCTCTGTTTTCTTGAGTAAAAAGCAACACTTTCTTCTTCTGTTTTCTGCTTTATTCTTTCCTCTTCCACCATTAGCCTTGCTACTAAGTCATCATACTTCTGTTTGCCAGCCTCCACAGACTCCCATGCCGTTATAAAATGCTTGTAAGTGTCCGGCAGCGCCATAAGTATCTTTGTTATCAAGAACTTCTCCGATACCTCCTCTCCTGCTTGTTTGAGTTGATTGGCCATTTCTTGAATTTTTGCAAGGAACACTGCAAGCTCTCCATCGTCAAATCTTAATGAAAGAAATCTCTGTTGAAGCATGAGTGTACTTGTAGCTGATTTTGCCTCATAAACACTATGAAGCTTTGTCCATATTTCATAAGCCGTTGAACATGTCAATACATGAACAGTTGCTGCCTCACTCAGCCGTGACACAATAATGCTTTGAGCCTTAGCATCTTTCTTTAACCACTTTTCTAATTCTGTCTCCACTGGTGGTTTCTTCACATCTCCAGTAACTAATGCATACACATCAGCTCCTCTCAGCGCTACTGCAACTTGGAAACGCCACACGCTCCAATTCTTCTGACCCTCTAGTTTGAAAGGTGAACTTAAAACCTCAGAAGTCATCTTGAATTTTTATAACCTCCACAGCAATCTGACACCGCACCCCGTGCACTCCAGATACTGCAACCTCTAGGTCCACGTCGACTACGACCTCTCCGACGACAACAACACTCAGCCAGCACTGCACCTCGCTCACACCTCGTGCGGGCCTCGCCTCCCAGACGATGACACGAACCGGCAGATCCTCACTTGTCTTCACCTAAAAAGGTTTATAGGCACTGGGCCCATAACCTGATAGGACTTTTGAATTAAAAGCCAGCAGGTTATCGCAATGAAGCGTTTATTGCCGAAGATAAGATGAGAAACAAAAAAAACAGACAGTCGTCGACACTACTAGAACCACAGAATTGCTCTATATAAGATGGCCGACATACAGTATTCCACTTTATAAAAACTACATATTTTATTGCCAACTTAACAATCCGGTATACCATCCGTTAAGCTAGAATTCTTAATCAGATTTCTACGAAACGAATAGTGCCGATAAAGTTTCCACTGGGACACATCTAGGGCAGGGTAAGAATCTCACGCCCCGTTCGGCATTCACCCCTGGTTGTCAGTTCGCCACAGATAAAACCGATTACGTCGTCACCTCACGGACTCATCAAATGGACATTCCAATTAACGATTTAATTATCTCTAGAAAGTTTCTAAACTTACATGGTTACGTAAAGGATAGTTTAAGTTACTATCTGTGATAAACTGATAACACATTTAGGTCAAGTAAGAGTTTATTGTCAGTTCTTTCACTAGGTGAGCCACACCACCGATATACGAAAAGAAACAAGAAGTCCTTAAATTCATCACGACACAGGACGAAAATCTGTGGACTAAAGTTGGTCAGGCCGTTGAATCAGGTTGTCAGAGATGCAGGTTCAAGTTGAGTCGAGAGGTACCGTCGAGTACAGGGTTTATACATATAAAAGCGATATTATTATGTGTGAAGTGGAGATGTAAAAGTAGGAAAACGACCCCGGGCTCCTTAAAGGGATGCAACTGGGAACTTTGCTTGGATGATGATGATGGTGATGATAATTATGGTACAAATACTGTCATTTAACCCTGGATAAACAGAGGAAAAAAAATCTCATCTTCTAGTGAATTAATGCTAATGAAACACTTCTGTGTGGTCACAAAGAATTTTAAGTTCACAAAGCTTTTCCAAAAAGCTAAATTGATTTGATGAGACTGTAATTTTGGATTAGGATATCTAGCCTATAATAGCATAGAGTAGTCTAAGTTTACCTATTAGAAGTTTGGACTACCCTTGTCATTCGATAAGCCAGGACATCAGGCGAGCTAGATTCAGCCAGCTAAACTACATTCACCGCGAATAATAACTTCACATCTTTATGAAATAGGATTTTCGGCGAAACGAACTGTGATCCCTGGCTCAACCCATATCAATTACTCAGTACACGAAGGTCGAAGGTCGAAGACAAAACGGCCTTTGTAATAGGAGCGTATTTAAGAAAATAGAAGTCATAGTCAGAAATAGTTTATAGTAAAGTTTTGTGATCTTCTTTATAGAGCTCAGAAATGGAGGAAACTTTAAGAATTGCAAGCAGTAAGTACATTTTTGTAAAGGTGGTCTCTCACTGGGAGCATGTAAAGTTTAAGTTACAGATTCCAGCCTTACATTTAGCGTGCATCTAATAATAATAGGATGTGTAATATCTTGATACAGCTTGCGCTTTACTTGTAATAAAATGAAATTATACATTCATTACACGTGAATGTCACGACTTGTCAGTCAGGCAGGTGCAATAATATATTAGACCGTCAACCGGCCGTGTCGGGTCCGAGCTTCGTTGTCTGTTGCTCGGCCGCCACTCGGTTGCAACAGGCCGAACGACTGCTCGCCAAGCAACGGACAATGAAGCTCGGACTAGGCCGAGCAGTCGATCGGCCTATTGCGGCCGAGCAACAGACAACAAAGCTCGGACCAGACCGAGCAGTCGATCGGCCTGTTGCAACCGAGTTGCGGCCGAGCAACAGACAACGAAGCTCTAATATAATTCATCCTTTACTCTTTGTAAGAATTGATTAGTTCTACTGGTATTTAAGCTCATAGCTACATTGTTTATCTACTTTTTTTGTTCGTGAGATCCTGTTATTGGTTTCCTGATGATACACGTTAATTTATACTTTTATAATAGCTGTTGGATTTTCTTAATAATAAATAAATAAGTCGAATCTATCTATACTGCTACATGACTAGCGAAGGCTCGCGGCGAAGGAGTAGGTATCTTAAGATCAACTTTAAGAGCAGTTACTTCTCCAAGTTGTTGAATTGGTTTGGAAAACCTGAGCGTATTGAGTGAAAGATAAATCTAGTTCTTAGTTGAAAGTTTAACTAGTTCGTAAGCCGAGTAATTAAGGTGATGAAGTAGCTTTTAGTCATTAATTTTCAATTTGGCCAAATCACAGTTTAAAGTTTTAAGCGGGTAATTAATTTATCATAATTTAATTTCAAGACCTTGAAGGAGCGAGTCTTCTCATTTCAGTAGGATGCTGTAGATGTTTATGATTTTCATTAGAACGTTCCGCGTTTAGGCCAATATGCCAAAAACTGAAAAACTATATACTGTATATGCAAACGAATCCCCGCGACCGCCACAATGTCGTCGGTCCACCGAGTAGGTGTGGTCTTCCAACACTGCAATAAACTTTTTAAACTAACACGATTGGAACTCATATTCACACTTTTCCCGGGTCTTAATCGCGTGAAATTTAACTATTCCTCCCCAGGCACCCCCCTCCCCCCCTTAACTCCCCCCCTTAACTCCCCCCCCTCCTCCCTCCTCTCCCCTTCCTCCCTTTAGCTCCAGTCCCCTCGAGACCAAGATCGTTGTAACATGATCGGAACGTCGAGGTAAGGAATAGTTAAATTTCTCGCGATTAAGACCCGGGAAAAGTGTAAATATGAGTTCCAACACTGCGTTTCGCATTACATCGTGGTCGCCACTCGAGGACTTTTACTTCCCATCGGTTATCTGTCCTTCGAGCTATATGGCCTGCCCATTTAAGGCAGGTATAAGTATAGAAGGCAGGTATAGGTGTCTTAAATAAGTAGGTAACATAAATTTTCAAAGTTAAATAAAGCGGCATCCGGCATTCAGAGCTTTGAGGTTTCGTATTTGATTGATGAAGGGTAAACTTTTGATGTCTATAATGTAATAAAGGTTCGTTATTGTTTTGTAATCGTTTATAGGATCCGAACAATGCCGATTTAAATGAGATTCAAACAATAAAATGATTGTGTGTAAAGATGGATTGGTTTGCTCCTGTTAGGCTGAAGCGCCCCACAGATTGCGGGCTTTTTATCGGCCGATAAATCATTAAACAATTTGGCTGTTAATCAGTATATGTTAAATATATTGCACGACATTACACACAGCGCAATCTAGCCCCTAACTAAGCTTCTATGGGTACTAGACAACGGATATTGGTACTACATAATTATACTTTTTTTTGTAAATACCTCCATATTATACATGTACACACATTACATGATTTGGTGTTCTTCATGTGATGTGGATTCACAGATTTTTTCATTAGTCAGTAGGTAATCTGCGGAAGTCTACGGGTGAAGAGTGAAAGCAGATTAGGTACATAGAAAGACTATAATATCGCAGGAGAACCGAAGGTATCAGAACAGAAGGGAGGTAGACCTCGCCAAATTATCGGGAGACAAAAAAAATGATGTCTATCTCGATTTTATTAATGAATGCCACCTGAATTATTTATTGAATTTACCAGCTTTGTTAGCACAACGCAATCCAAGCAAATTGCTTGCTCGGTAATGTAGTTCTATTACGAATAATTCAATAATTGAATAAGGTGGCTCGAATAATGGTATCGAATACAGGAACAAATTATACTTACCTACTTATATATTCAATAGTAAACATTTTAATAGAAAAAGGTTTTTTTTAAGGAACTGATTTAATAAAATATAACAAACGAATTGAGAACCCCCTCCTTTTTTGAAGTCAATAAAAAACCAAACTAAAATACTACTTTTTAATTTATAAAGTTTTGAAATTCACACGATCTGTTAACATACCTATTTAGTTGCTAATAATGTAACTAAAGTAGGTATTTCATTATTTTTTATAAATACAGACTATTTCAACATAAACTCGAATTACCCTAATTATACTTGTTCGTATATGAGGTACCTAAGTAAAATAAGGTTGTGCGATTGTGTGCTTATAATTTTTAAGGAACCCAAAAAACTACATTGAAGTAGGTTCACCCGTTCGTGAGCTACGATGCCTGCCACAGATAGTACATAAACCCATAGACAAACACGCAAACTTATAACTTTACTAGCTGTGCCCCGCGGTTTCACCCGCATAAATTCCTATCCTGTAACGTATGTGACGCATCACGTATGTCATACCAAGCGTTGCTTAACCCGTATGATAATTTAAAGTACCCTATATCTTATTTCAAACACTAAACTATCCCTGTACCAAATTTCGTTCAAATCGATTTAACCGTCATTTTTACCCATCACGTATGTCATACCAAGCGTTGCCTAACCCGTACGATCATTTGAAGTATCGTATTTATACCCTTAAACTAATCCCTGTACCAAATTTCATTCTAATTGGTGCGATCGTTCGTGTTGACCCATCACGTATGTGTCACGTCAAGCGTTGCTTAACCCGTACGATCATTTAAAGTACCCTATATCGTATATATAGCCTTAAACTAACCCTGAACCACATTTCATTCTAATTGGTGCGATTGTTCTTGTTGACCCATCAAGTATGTGTCACGCCAAGCGTTGCTTAACCCGTACGATCATTTAAAGTACCCTATATTTTATTTAAACTCATAAACTAACCCTGTACCAAATTTCATTCCTATCGGTTCCGCAGTTCTTGAGATTTAAATAGTGTAACTAACACGACTTTCGTTTTTATAGCTGCGTCCCGCGGGATTTACCCTCGTAAGTCCCGACCCCGTAAGAATATCGGGATCAAAAGTAGCCTATAACCTCCCTCGATAAATGGACTATCATACACAAAAATAATTTTTCAAATCGGACCAGCAGTTCCTGAGATTAGCGCGTTCAAACAAACAAACAAACAATCAAACAAACAAACTCTTCAGCTTTATAATATTATATAGTAATATAATATATAATATATAATATAGAGTATAGATAACACACTTTTTTTTCCGTCGGGGGTTAAAAACTGTCAAAATTATATCAACAAAATTTGCCTTTATACCTAGTTAAAAAACAGTTAGGTACATACATTAACCATTCATTACATTAGGTAGCAATAGCCGAATAGTAGATAGGAGTTTTGGTGGGAATGCGTTGAGGAGATGTTGCTAAATTTTCATTTTCGTGAAACTTAGTTCAAATGCGTGTAAATTGTTTAATTTCGGGGACATGTCTCCAAAGCTCCGTGAACAAACATTGTAAAAAATGGCCCCCTTTTTACAATGATTGACTTGACTTTAACTTTAATGACGACTTGACTGTTTCGTTCAATGCAAATAACTTGCAAATATTGATAATACTTGACACTGGCAAATGTCCGAATGGAAAAGCCGTTTTAAAGAAGAAGAAGAAGAATAGTAGATAGATATAGATTAGGTAACTCATTCTGCTCATACTAATTTCTATCGTAAATAGTTAGGTCCAATTCATTGAAATCAACTTCTCTTTTTCTTTTGTCTCTTAATCGAAGTTAGAGCTCCAATGACTATTCCAACTTACCAATAAAACTCGTAAAGAAAAACTCAGTCGAACGATTATCACTAGGTCACCTCACCTGAAGTCCAGGTCAAAGAGGTTTATTTTAATCTTGTAAAATATAGAGATGTGGCTTATTCGCTCAATATCATCATCCATCATCCAAGCGATGTTCCCGGATGTATTCAGCCTGAAGTCTGTTTTCTTACTATTCTGCGCTACCATGCTCGTTTGTCGTTCAAGAATCAAGAATATTTATTGAATAACTGTGTACATTAAGGTGACATTAAATATTAAAGGTATCAACAGTTTGTCCATCCCGGACATACAATATAGAGTAGAGGTACTTATGTACTTAATTTAAGCACTTCTTTAAACTTAAAAATAACAAAGCAAGTTATAGTAAAGTAAACGTTGCTATGTCGTCAAAAAAATATAGTAAATTTTATATAAAAAATACCCCGACTACTTTTAAAAACGCACAGACAATTTAAAAAAATATTTTTTTCTAGGTTTGATTTTCTTTTTTTTTTCTTTTTTTTTCTTTTTTGGTGTGTTTTTATTTTTATTTTTTTTAGCTGAACGACAACGGGTGAATCTGTGGGAGTTTTGGCGGGAATGCGTTAAGGAGATGTGTTGCTAAATTTTCATTTTTGTGAAACTTAGTTCAAATGCGCGTAAAATGTTTAATTTCGGGGGCAAATTAATCAATTTAGTTTCGTGAAGGTGTACAAGTATAAATAAAAGTGAAAACCGGTGCAAAACATGTACTTTAGCTTAGTGTTTTCTCCAAAGCTCCGTGAACAAACATTGTAAAAATGGCCCCCTTTTTACAATGATTCCCTCGACTTGACTTTAACTATGACGACTTGACTGTTTTGTTCAATGCAAATAACTTGCAAATATTGATAATACTTGACACTGGCAAATGTCCGAAAGCCATTTTTAAAGAAGAAGAAGAAGAAGGATAACGACAACGCCACGACTTCGCGACATAAGACATCATGGTCAAAGTCTCCACTTGGCACGATCTTCAGAATTCCGTGTAGGGAGACCACGCATGTCAGCCCTTACGATGTCCAGCCAGCGTTTCTTGGGTCTTCCCAAAAACGTCTACGTCAAAGTTCATTGTAAAAATATAAAGGATCAAAATATTTTCTCTTCAACGATACCGTAATCTGTAACAATATTATAAACCTCTTTGTCAGAAATCGATCCGAACTGCAATTTGCGAGCCGCTCGGTTTAAAATAGGGTTTCTCTGTGTCCATTAGTGGAAATTAGGGCGTATAGACTACGAGACAAACTTTAAAAATACCTCGGACATTGTCCGTGGACGAATTAAACCGCAATTGTGAGACGACAGGCTAATATCTGGCTATAATAATAAGTTATTGTTATTGGTATGATATAATTTAAAATGTCATTGTCCCCTCAAGAGCGATGGCTGTGAAGTTATAACGAGGGGACAAAAGGGTAAGGGACACGTGTTATCGATTCATGGAAGCGTTAATGTTCTGAGTTTTTATAGATATCACGAAATTTTAATTGTGATAAGGGTTTAAATGGTAAAGTCTCGCTGTATGGGCTTGGGAAGGCATATTTACGTGAACCGGACCATAGGCATCAAGCACAAATTAGCTAATAGTTGGTCTAGCGCGAAGCATCGCGAATTCCTTTGACATAATCACAAAATAGGCGTTAACCATAAAGGAATTTGTGCTAGGACTTCCTAAAGGATAATTCGTAATAGCACGCTACGCATTTCAGCTAAGACTTATCAGTGCGCATTAACATTATAATCATAGGTATACTTTCATAATTATAGGTAAGAAGGTGCCATAATTTTTCAGTTCTCATGATAATTTGGATTTCCGTGGAATACTACTAGAATTAATGCTGAGCGTATTTTACCTCAAACCTCAAACACACAGAAAACATTAAGGTTATATAAGTAGGTATATTTACCTAAACTAAAGACCTAGAAATCCATTCTATATTCAGTCGGCTCGGATTATGATTGTTTTTATATATCTATCTATCTATTTCTATGTTATGTACATAGGTCTCATTTTTCCACTTGTTTACTTTCGTAATTTATTCTCGATCTCTCGACTTTACGACGATCCTTAGGTACATTTCGTGGAAGGTATAGGTACCTCATTTGAGACTGATGTTTATTCAGGATTTGTAGGTAAGACGAATTCGGAGACAGAATCCATACACAAGACGACGACGTAAACCGAAAATCACAAGAAATAAAATAGGCTACCTTAACTAAATAAGTAATACGAAATGTTGTTTCTACTGTTGACCGTCAAAGAGTTCCCTTGTCTATACCCTTTGTTTTAAAATGCATTATCATATGACAGAACTAATGAAGTATGCAAAATTCTAAGTTCAGAGGAAGTGGTTCAAATTTAACTTGCAAGATTCTACCAGCACATACATTAGTCATTACTTACATTGCAAGTTATCTAAGTAATTGGTTGTTAGCAGTTGTTTAGTAAAAGGCCTTGAGTGTTACCTGAAAACTGAATTAATTAACTTTAGGTGTGCCACACCACTTTAGGAAAGAAGTTAAATAAAAGCTTGTTTAATATATTTTAAACATAGATACATTGTAGGGAACGTAATACCTTCATTTGAGTAATTTACCTACATAGGTAGTTGTTTGTTTTGTATTTACAACCGAGTTCTTTCAATTTATATTCGAGACTGTTTATACGGAATGTGTTGTATCGAAAGGAACAACAAATTGTTGTAATAAGTTAGTAGAATCCATGGCAACATCTGGCCCCAAACGAACCTTGTATAGATTCTCTCATTTATCAGCTGTCTTCCAATGAGATAGCTATAGCAATCAATGTCTCTCTCTGTTATTCTGTAGCGAAAGAACACAATTTACCAAGTAATATTTCAACAAATAAATTCAAGCCTACCTTTGCTTTGTCTTTGAAGGTAAAGCCGGTTATAAAATATTGGCAGGCAGAATTTGTTGATAGGAGCTCAGTAGGAGCTATTTAATTTAATGTTGTAAGCTTAAAACCTAATTTTAAGGAGTATGTATTTACGAGCAAAACTAATTCCCGGCTTTTGAGTATGTAAGTGACTCCTTAGACTTCATTTTGATATTAGTTGATAATGATTTAGGTAGGTACTTAATTTTATTACCCGACTGCAAGGAAAGGGTTATGATTTTCGCGCCTATAATTGTAAATTGGTAGGTAGGTACATTTTTTTTTTACTTTTCTTTGTCGTGTCCGTTACACGCACATATTTATTCTTAGTAGGTACTTAATCATCAACCGCAACAAAAAAAAAGGAGCTTGCGTTCAAGATGTGAAAAAATGCATACCAAACTACTTTCATCTTGCAGCCGTCTCGTTGAAAAAACTAAAGATAATTGTAAACATCTGCCGCACCGCACGGACTGACTCGCATGCCAGCAAGTTGATGCCTTTTATTGAAAAAAAAAAAAGAGATCAGTCCTGTTTTTGCATCGAATAGTAGCGACTACCTAAGCTTAATAAGGAAGACAGGTCAGATCTTGTCCCACTGCTGTTTTTATTCGTCTAGATGACCGTAGTGTTATATCTTAGACCACAATATCATAGATGATGTATGAGATACCTAGTGAGATAGTGTTAAAAAATAAATATTTATAGAAACGGGCAGTTGCCCATAGATAAACCATACCGAGCTACAATAACTTAGTTTAGTGGACGGTAAACGATCGGCTTTATCACCATCACTCTTCGTTTGTCTTGCTATACCTATCTGGAGATAGTAGGTAATTGTGGAACTAGACTTTCATCATCATCATCATCAGCCTGTTGCAGTCCACTGCTTGACATAGTCCTCTCCAATTGCACAACACCTAGATCTATTTTCGGCTTCTCGCATCCAGTTTAGACTACTAGTTCAAACTACCAATTCAAGCGACTTAAATACCTCGAATTCTACTGATTTTCGTTCGATTTCTGTAATTTTTCTATGTTAATCGCACGACCACAACGAGTGGTATCAACCACTCGCTCGCTTCTGGAGTACCTACCTCCGACATCAAACGAAAATCAGCAGATATCGAATTAAAAATAATATTAAATCGCCTGAAGTGTATCCAGCGATTCAAAAATAAGGCTGTACATTAGACATTTTGACACAGTAAGTACACTAATCATTATAGAACAGAACGACTATAAAGATAACCAGCCTGTCTAAGTTTCTAGAACTCATTAAACTTGATGCCCTATAAAAATAAAGAGATAAATTACAAGTGTAAAATTATTACAGCTATTTGAGATTGGAGCCGGGGTCTTTTATAACTAGAAGCTACGTTGGTCAGTTTATGTATTACTATCTACCTAGAGTATATTTCTGCGTATATATAATGCTACATTTGCATGTTAAATAAAAACCCACAACTATACCTATAGTGAATACATCACTCGATATAACACAGGTAAGATACATAAAACATAAAACAGGAGATATGCTTAGGTAAATTTAAACTGGCATGGGCGGCCTTATCGCCTAATAAAGGCTAACTCATCCTAGCACCTATGTACTAAAATATGTTAAACTCAACTTGTTTCGTGTGTTAAACTCCAAAGCTTAAACTTTAAAATTCTACCCCATTTAATAGGTATCATCTTACCAGACTCTACTGACAAGGGTAGCTAGTTTAGTAATTTACCCTTCCACTATCCTTATAATCAAAGATAATGAACATAGCCGGTAGAGTTCCACTTACCGGATATCTTAGCGAAGCACATCGTGAGCGTGGCTATAGCACAGCCTGAAGCGAGCGCGGTTGTCAACAGCACAGCTGAAGCGGATGCTCCCACACCCGCTCCACCTGCTGCTCCACATACAATAAAAACATAAAGAAAAGACGCCGCACATTCAGCCACTACCGCCTTCCAAAGTCCTAAAGACCGCAGCTCCAATCTAGCCGGCACTTTACCCGCCAAATTGTCACAAGAATTTGCATCTTTTCGCATGCACTCTAACTTCTCGAACAATGTAATTATGTGCTGTTCTAAGCTATCGTCTGGTATGTTGAATGTTTGTTCACCCATTTTGGTCACTGCACTGTTTTCACTCACAGGTTATTGTTTAAACTGTCATTATAACTGGGAACGTACGCGTAAATCGAGATGAAGCTATCGTCGTGCTGCGGAGCTGTCTGCTCAACGTCCGTCACGTACGGTGTGACGGCTATGAATGGACTGGAGGCTGGCTGGGGGCTGAATGAGCGGGGGCGCGCTTCGCACTTGTTACACCCGCCCGCCCGGGACTTGCATTTCAACAAGGGTGTAATCAAATCGGCAACTTGCCGCGTTCCTCGCTGCACCATTACAATACGGCTTTAATTGGAGCTGACCCTTTTTTAATCATTTGAATATTATTATATTCTATTGCGATTGGAATACTTTTTAAGTGGCCAACCACATGTTGATCATTTTGGGGTCCCGTTTCCGAGAAAATCTAAAGTTGCTGTAGCGTTGTAGAGATGATTTAACTACAGAATAGCGAGCTGGTTCTCGTTTGAAAAATCGTAGTTTGGTAATTAGTTTCGATATTGGGGCCTACCATGGACCTAAGTCATTTTGCTAATTGATCTTTAAAGGCTTTATATAGACATGGGGCGGGTACCCGGTTTGGATCCGGTACCCGGCGGATCCGGCGCTTTTTTTAGGATCCGGCCGGGTACCGGGTAATGGTGCCGGGTATCCGGCTCTGCCGGGTAATTTGATAGACCAAAAATAATGAAACATATTACACTTTTTAAATAATTTATTATGCTGAACACAAACGGTAATCATTATAATTATGTTTTGCTCACTAATTTATCAGAAAGAACTAAAAAAACTAAATATATATTTTATTTTAATATTGGTAATTTAAGATGGGTAAGTTGTGATGTAAGAACGCCAATTTTTCTGCGCGGTTAGCATTTAGGCGAATGCGTTTCTTGTCATAAATTAGCCCTGCTTCTGAGAACAGGCGTTCGCTGTATACAAAACTAGATGGTGTACATAGATATTTCGCCGATACTTTTCGCACCCCGCGGGAACATGCGCTAGCCAGCCGGTACGCGGCGATTCAAGCTATCAAAGACGCCAGCGCCACCTCTATTTCACTTCAGTTGCGCCTGAGCGGGCAAGGACACACGCGTTACGACGCGTTACCGCTGCCGGGTACCCACGAGTACCCGGCGCAGAATGTGTCGGGTACCCGTTCAGCGAGTACCCGGCAAAACCACTACCCGCCCCATGTCTACAGTTTATAGCTTTCGGTCTATGCTCACTTTATGAAATTCTTTTTTGTTTTTTTGTAACAGTTTAGTCAGGGTTGGGTCAGGGTTACTTATATTTTTGTAACAAATCCCGTGACCCTATTATTCAACAAATAGGTCTCAGTGATCGCATTTCAGTAAAAAAATGAAAAAAGAAGCCATAACTCCTAAACTATGAAAACTCCCAAAACATATTATTATATTATAAGAGTTGATTCGGGTGCCCTTAGGGTCATCTACCTCTGGAGCCTTATTTTTGAATAGCTCGTTGCACTTCAGGCGATTTAAATAATTCGATATAGCTGCTGATTATCGTTATATGCCGGACTCCTCCTGCGAGTGGTTGACACCACTCGTAGTGGATGTGCGATTCACGTAGAAAAATTACAGAAATTGAACGAAAATCAGTAGAAATCGACGTATTAAAACCGCTCGAAATGCCTCATTTGGTTCAAAAATAGACTGGACTTTCGCTTGACACTACCTACTTTCTCGGACATTCTATATATAACATAATATGCATAATAGTACAAGGAATAAACCTAAGTTTCTACACTCAGTCATAAACTGGGTCTCCCATGATTCACACCGTGATTAGACCATTAAAAATTTTGAACTTTTTGTGTACGTAAAATGTATGGAAATCAGTGGCGATCTTCCCCTTTAAGCAAATAAGCCCGGCTTGCCTAGCAACCTCGATTAAATTTAAACCACAGCCGCCGATTATTTAAAATTTCCCGCAATTACCTATTTATTATTAAGACAAGTTTTATGTGCAGACCTACACAACACCTAGCTCTATCTCTACGCGAAAGGCGCGCGGCATCGCGTGATCCGAAGTCCACCGAGCTAGGAAATATATTGCTCCAGTTCCACTATAGCCCTAAATATGCGACAATGTGAATCACATGATCATTGCAACAAAAAATAAACAAAAAAATAACCCCATGAGTTTCTTGTGTGCTCTTTTAATTTTAGGTCGCTTTTCGAAGACACGATAGTTTACTTGACGTTTCTAAAAATCATCATCGTCATCATCATCAGCCTGTTGCAGTCCCCTGCTGGACATAGGCCTCTCCAATTGCACGCCATCTAGATCTATTTCCGGCTTCTCGCATCCAATCAATCAAAGACTTTGGTTTTCTGACTGATCACCTCATTTCTGGATGCGATCCCTTGCATTGCAGTGCAGTTAGGAAGAATCAACTGAGAATTCAGTTGGGATGGGCAGCATTTGGGAAGCTACGTCGAGTTTTTACATCATCAATCCCACAGTGCCTAAAGATAAAGGTATTTAATCAGTGCGTCCTACCCGTCCTGACATACGGAGCCGAAACGTGGACACTAACGGCACGGTTGGTCCACAAATTCAAAGTCGCTCAGCGGGCTATGGAACGAGCTATGCTTGGCGTTTCTCTGAGGGATCTAAAAAATATGTAAATGACTAACTTTTCATTCTACACATAAAATATATGTATCGAATAAGTTCGAACCCAACCTTTAGAAGTCTTCAAATTTTGATCTTCTGAGATACTATTTTATTTTCTTTTTTTAAGTCATAGTGTTCGTTTTTGATTCGGTGGTGTTTTATTTTATATTAGATATTAGGTACATACATTTTATTTGTTAGATATCTCTATCTAAGGATTTGAAAAATCAGCCCTTAAAAATGCCTTAAATAATAAAAATATTTTGAATTTGAACACGGTACCACAAAATACATAGCATAGATAAATTATTGGGGTTAGTAATGGTCTTCTTAGTAAGAGTCGGTGCCGATTTCCTAACCGATCCACTAAACTTATCCAATCTAGTAAGCCAGTTAAAACGCATAGTGTGAATATGATGTTGGGAGACGTCCCGAAATTACAAATAATTTTTAAAATAGCTCCATCTAGTTGTAAATACAAATTTGATTAACAAGACACGATTCTCGGTGTGCATTTGGTTCTTAGCCATTAATCACATCGGTTTTGAAAAAAAAACAATAGATGGCAGTTTCATGGAGAAGATGTTGCCTTTAGTAAGCTTTAGGTATTTCAGGGTAATGGTTGTTTGTCAACTCGAATGATCCCAGTCGTCTGAATTTTAAACCTATACGGCGGGCGGCAGTAGTCACAATACTTTAAAAGTAAGTTTCGAACGCGATGCGACTGGCTAAAGTTTGGGTAAATAATCGAGACACTATAGATATAATTATTAGGCCAACGAAAATATAAGTTTAGGGTAAAGTTTTATCATGTACCCGGCCACTCTACGCTGGTTCAACTGACGTTGACGTATTTCTAACAAACAGCGTTGTCGCGACATCTGTTGCATTGCTGTCATTCAATTAGAATTTCTGGTAATGGTGGTTGCGAAGAAAAGTTGATTAGCGTAGCAATTTTCTTATTTGTAGTTTATTTTGTAATTATAGTAATATCATTGTTATTGTGGCTGCGGCCATATCATGCTTTCATATGTCTGGAACCGCTAAAACTCCTGTTTTGGCCGAGGAGGGAAATCAGTGCAGAAAACGTCCTCTCGTTACCAACGAACAGTGCAGCAAAAGAACAAAATCGGACGATATGAGTTCTACTGAGAAGAAATCTAACTTCTCCTTGGTGAATACTAATTCAAATGGATCCGTCAAAATGGCATTTAATAAACCAGGGGCTACGACGAAGAAATTAGTGATAAAGAATTTTAAAAGTATGTTTACGTGAATTTTCTTATTCTAACCTCTGTGTCAAGTTAGATTTCAGTTACCAATCTCTGGTATGGTGTTTGCAGGTAAACCGAACCTTCCGGAGAACTACCAAGAGACGACATGGAGCAAGCTTCGCGAGGCTGTGATAGCAATTCAGACCTCACGGGCTATTGCATACTCACTCGAAGAACTCTATCAGGCTGTTGAGAATATGTGTAGCCACAAGGTAAACAGGATCTCTTTATTGTCAATGGTTGCAAATTGTATGTGTGGAATATGTACTACCACACTCATATATTTAAAAACAAACATAATAACTTTCCATTCTTTCACTACCATGAGTAGTAATGTGTTAATAACGCATCATGATGCAGTCAAGTCGCAGTCAATTTTACAAGTCTACACATTTTCAAATGGTTTCAGATGGCATCTCAACTGTATGTGAACCTAACAAACTTAGTGGAAGCTCATGTGAAAGCTAACATCGAGCAGTTCCTATCAGAAAGTATGGATCGGCAGGTAAGTGATGTACATGAGATGTATGTATGACACACTTTCTTATATTTAGGTTAAAAACCAGTAAAATTAGATGTTTTGTTCCTCATATTGTACATTATTTGTTTATCGTATGGCTTACAATTTAGAAGCACTGGTACAATTGGAATACTTATAATCTGAACATTCAAATTAGCATTAATTGCATATTAATATTTAATATGCAAATACCAGCCAAGTCCCACAGTTTCACCCGCATTAGTCTCAATCCCATGGGAATTTCAAAAAATTCTTTCTTCTTGGAAAGAAAAAAGATAGAAATTTTTAAAAACTGTTTTATTCTAATAAGAAATCTTTTTCATTTATACCTAAAGTTTCAGAATTTAGCATTTAAGATCAAAGTGTTTTTATGTTCATCACAGGTATTCCTGAAAAGAATGGATGACTGCTGGCGTGCTCACTGCAGACAGATGATAATGATCAGAAGCATCTTCCTCTATTTAGATCGAACTTATGTCTTGCAGAATCCTAGCATACATTCTATTTGGTATGTTATTTAGACCAAAGGAAAATAGGATTAAATAAAAGGGTCTACTTGGAAGCAAATATAAAAACTGAAAGGGTTTCCTGTAGACTATGACACCCTAAAAAGTTGCCTCTAGAAGATTTTGACCTAGAACAAAAATTTATAGATTTTTCTCCTCTTATTGCAACGGTGTAGATACGAACTGTTAATTTTTATTGAACTACTGAATCAATTAAAATATAGTTTTCAGTAATGAATAGCTCTGTATATAAGGAAAGTCACCCCCACCCTTTAGCATGTGGTAATTGGTCACATTCTCTGCTTTACCAAAATTTTCTACTGTATTGAGAGTAGCTGTCACAGCTAGTTAATTAAAATTCCAGAGTTTTGCTACAAAGTGATATTTCGTAATTTGATTTCTAATGCTTTATAAGCTATTCAATACTGAATCACTTTTGGTGAATGTGTTAACTGTAAAGTTAATCATTCACACAGGTAAATCACTGGAAAGCGGTTCCTGTAGATGCATTAAAATGAGCCTAAGTTAAAAATAGTTCACTAAGAAACATACATCTACTTAAATTTGTCGTCTGTGGTGGAAACTCTCGTGGTATAGTTTGTTAAGACGAAGGGGTACTGATTGACCCAGAGACGTGAGTTCAAACCTCGCCGCGAGTGATTTTTTTTAAATATTTCCAATCTAAATGGTTTATGTTCCAGGGACATGGGGTTAGATCTGTTCAGGCACCACATAGCAATGAATACGCTCGTTCAGACTCGGACTGTCGACGGCCTTCTCTTGTTGATCGAGAGAGAACGCGGCGGGGATGCGGTCGATATTTCGCTCTTGAAGAGTCTGTTAAGAATGTTGTCAGATCTGCAGATATATCAGGATGCGTTCGAACAGAAGTAAGTTCTAGAAACTTAAAGTTTTTACTGTGTGTTTATGTAATTAGCCCAATAACTTTGCCGTTTTGCAAAGTTATTGGACTGGATTTTCTCAAGATGTTTTACTTCATCGTAAGGGCGATATTAATAGTTCGCTTATTTTTATTTCAAGAAAAAGACATCGGTCTTGTCTTTGTGTTAGTTCTATGTATTTTGTGATAACTATCAAATGACGCTATAGATTCGCTATTAACATTTATGATGAGTTTCTATCGAAATCTGTGTGTAATTTGTGTTTAGCTTTAGGTACATAAAAATAAGTCTAGAATTACTCAAACTTTTGCTAGAAATTAGAACATTAGGTTTCTTTATCTCCATTTCAGATTTTAAATTAGTAGACTATCTCTTGCAATCATCAATTTTGACCGCAGATAATATAGATCTCAATAGAAGTGGTTTATACTATTGTGAATATGTTTCAGGTAATATAGATCTCAAAAGAAGTGTTCTGTACTATCTTATCTTACTATAATATTATAAACGCGAAAGTTTGTATGTATGTATATATGTGAGGTTGCTACTCTTTCACGCAAAAACTACTGAACCGATTGCGATGAAACTTGGAATATAGGTAGCTGGGGACCTGGATTAACACATAGGCTACTTTTTATTCCGATATTCCCGCGGGAACGGGACTTACGCAGGTGAAACCGCGGGGCGCAGCTAGTTGTAAATATATTTCAGATAATATAGATCTCAAAAGAAGTGTTCTGTACTATTGTGTATATGTTTTCAGGTTCCTTCAGGCGACGGAGCGTCTGTATGCGGCGGAAGGTCAGCGCCTGATGAGGGAACTGGCCGTGCCGCAGTACCTCGCGCACGTTGAGAAACGACTCAAGGAGGAGAACGAGAGGCTTCTACACTACCTAGACTCTTCTACCAAGTAAGACCACAGTTTACTTAGTAGTTTTCATACAAATTTGATTCCCAGCACTGATCACTTGATCAGTTAAATTTTTTCACACACTGTTATCAGAAAACAGGAAAGTTTGCTTACTGTAATTTTTTTTTACCAGGACACATATGAAAACTTACAGCTATATATATCTATAAAATGCTTTGTCCTAACTGACTGATTGATGGATATACGCACAGCCTTAACAGCTATAAAAAATAGTACAGAGCTGAAATTTATAGAGTATTTTCTTTATATCATGTAAGCATCCAATAAGAAAGGGTATTTCTGCAAACAAGCTGCTAAGTTGAAGGGCTAGATATTGCTCAATTCTATCCAAAATATTTTAATTCAATATAATTTAGTGTTTTTCGGAACTGACCTCCAATAAGTAAAAAACACAAGACTCATTGTCATTTTTTTGCTTTCATTATGCTCCTAGCAATGTATACTTACAATATTGATTTGTCTATCTATTTCTGCTCGGGACCAAACTATATGGAAGAACTTGGAGGAGGCCTATGTCAGCAGACAAGCTGACAACCTTTAAAATAATGAATTAAACTGTTTGTTTATAATAACCTGCTAATGTTCAGCAATAAAGGCTATCTTTATCTTTATCTATTTCCAGATGGCAACTAATCCACACAGTGGAACGCCAACTGCTCAGCGAGCACCTGACCGGCATCCTCAGCAAAGGCCTCGAGACTTTGATGGACGGTCCTCGGTTGACCGACCTCACTACACTGTATAACCTCTTCTGTAGAGTCAAGGATGGGCCTACGGAACTATGTTCACATTTCAATAGTTATATTAAGGTAAGTAACTAAATATTTCTTATGTTTATTGCTTGAGGCATTTTATTAGAAATGATTTACGTGCACTTGCCCATTGCACTCGCTCAGCACGCCAAGGGCACGGGGTTCTGAATTCTGTAATGGGATTTTTAAAGATACATTTCTCTTTGTAACATATTCTAAAAGGAGACATGACAAAGAAAATCATTGTAAATATAGTCTTTTTTTAGGTTTTCGCTACACTTATACGATATTAGACATATTTTATTTCTGATCCTGTTCTATTCAGATTCTGTTTGAATCGCTTTACTTTTGTATTTTTATCATATTTCAAACGCCCGACATTTCGAGATACTTTGCAGTCACTCTCTACTGATTAAGGGTACACACAAATGCAACGCGATTGAAATCGAAAAATGACATTAATTTAATCTCACTATATTCACATGGGATGGGAACACATTTAAGTGGAAATTGAAAGGTTGTCTGGAAGAGATCGCTTTTAGCGATAAGGCCACCCATTGTACCTTTATTATAATTAGCTGTAAGTATTTGTTTATGTAATTTTGGTACAATAAAGTTTTATCTAATCTAATCTATATTCTAAGCTTCACATTCATTGTATAATGGAAAAAAATCAAATAGATAAATACGAGTGCAAAGGGCTTCCTTCTTATAGATGAGCGTGGTACATTTTTGACCATATCTTCACTTACCATCCACTTACCATCTTAGGTGAGATAGTGGTCAAACAGTCAAACTTTGTTAATAGGAAAATTAGTCTTTTGAAAGAATGTTTTAGTTCTTTTACTAATTGCTTTACAGAAAAAAGGCAAAACATTAGTAATAGAACCGGAGCGCGACAAGAGCATGGTATCCGATCTGCTGCAGTTCAAGGAACAGCTGGACCACATCGTGGCCGTCTGCTTCCTGAAGAACGACAAGTTCATGTACTCGGTTAGAGAGGCCTTCGAGTTCTTCATCAACCAAAGGCAGAACAAACCTGCTGAACTCATCGGTAAGTCATATAATCTCTTGCAGTTTACTTGTTATTGTTTAATGGGGTTTCCGGAAGCCTTCTGCGGGTTGAGAGAATGTACCAACCACTTGGCGTCCAACAAGATGTTGACTAATCTGTGTCATGTCAGTGATTAGCCATTCATATAGTATCTGCCCAAAACTGCCCCCGGCGACGTCATTGGCCTAACTAAGGTCGTCCACTGTACAGATGTTGGGGCACAGTGGGCATTGGAATAGACGTTCCATGGACAGTGTAGGGGGTCTGTAGGTCCCCACAATCAATATTTGCTTTTGAAGCCGGTATTAAGCCCCAACAAGCCATGTTTTGAGTCTGGACTCAGTTAAACAACTTCTAAGTAACGAGTAAAGTTGACTAATGCAGCAATAATTTGACCCCCAGCGAAGTACGTGGACGTGAAGCTCCGCGCCGGCAACAAGGAGGCCACGGAGGAGGAGCTGGAGCGGCTGCTGGACAAGATTATGGTGCTGTTCCGGTTCATACACGGGAAGGACGTCTTCGAAGCTTTCTATAAGAAGGTCAGGACAATATATAGACATTTTGTTTCTTCTCTATCTTGAACCGATTATTACCATTTGGGAATTAGTGGTAGATGGTGCTACGTGCCTCGGGCAAAAGAAAAATGAAGAAATTCAATCCATAATTTCGATTCGACGAGACAAACACCTATGGCCAAATTGGTAAAAGGCGCCGGGGCGGAACCCCAGAGATGTAGGTTCAAATCCTGTTGGGAACGAACTTTTGGAATACATTTCTTTGATTAACAATTAGTCAGTGTCAAGTATTTTATAATGTTTGCAAGTTATTAATCAGCAAGCAAGTTTGTAAGTTAGTTCATCTATAAAAAACAGTCTTGTCGTCGTAGTCTGGTCGAGGGAGTCATTGTAAAATGGTGGCTTACTATTTTACAATTCTGTACGTGTTTTGAAAGCCACGGCAAAAGTTCATGTTTTGTACTGATGGTTTTCATGTTTATTACACTTTTTTTTTTACCTTGTTTTCTTAGATCATCAATAGCATTTTTATACTAGCTACGCCCCGTGGTTTTACCCGCGCGTTACCGCGGGAATATCGGGATAAAAAGTGGCCTATGTCCTACTCCAAGATCCCATCTATCTCTATACCATTCGTCAAAATTGGTTCACCGGTTTAGACGTGAAAGCGTAACAGACAGACAGACTGTTACTTTTGCATTTATAATATTAGAATGAATATTTTAACAGCCACTCCTGTGTTCGCTTATCTCGCTCTAAACTGATTCCATACCTATCTCACTTCCAGGACTTAGCAAAGAGGTTGTTAGTTGGTAAATCAGCGTCAGTGGACGCGGAGAAGTCGATGCTGAGCAAACTGAAGCAGGAGTGTGGAGGAGGCTTCACCTGCAAGTTGGAGGGGATGTTCAAGGATATGGAGCTGTCCAAAGACATCAATGTTACATACAAACAGGTACGTCTTAGAACAATTTTAGGGTACTAACAAAGAATTTCGTACATGTCTTTCTCTATCTTCCATGACTTTATCTATCTGAACGATATTTGCACTGAAGCGACACTATCAAAAACTCTTTTAGTGTTCCGTTGCTCAAAAGGCAAGAACCCTGAATTTATAGTCGATATTAATTTTGTAATATACGAATAAAATAAAAAGAACTTCATAGTCATAACAGAGAAGCACAGTTTAGGTCATTATTTTTGATTGGTTTACATAAACTTGAAAATCTTCGACTTTACCAAGCAAAAACTTTGGATGGTTGCGAAGATCGCTCTATAGATACCAAAAATTGTCTTAAGTCAAAGTTTTTGCTTGGCAAAGTCAAAGTATAGATTTCAGCCTAAGACGCCAAAGTTTAATCTCGCGCACCCTTTCTCGTGTGTAAACTGATCAGGATACTGCTTATGATATAGCATGCCCGTTCAACCACCCATCGGTATCAAGATACCGTCGCTGTACCGTCAAGTGTCCCCGAACACTGACTAGCCTTTGTATTGATTCAAAGATTTATTTGCAACTAGCTGCGCCCCGCAGTTTTACCCGCGTAAGCCCCGTTCCCGTGGGAATATCGGGATAAAATGTAGCCTATGTTTAGTCACGATATTCAACTACTTATATTCCAAGTTTCATCGCAATCGTTTCAGTATATTTTGCGTGATTGAGTAACAAACATCTAAACATACAAATACACACACTTTTACATTTATAATATTAGTAGGATAAGCATGGTGTAACAATAGATGTATTAGGCATAGCGTATCACATACTTAACCAATATTCACACAAATAATATAAAAAAAAAAAAAAAAATTCGGTTAACTATGTCAAATCGGTAATGAAAAATGATGATGACCATGTGTATCGCTGGGATGTGGTCAGCACCTGTCGGCGAGCGGCGAGTGGGGCGGGCTGGAGCTGTCGGTGTACATCCTGACGATGGGGTTCTGGCCGACGTACCCCGCCGTGGACGTGCGACTGCCGCCCGACCTCACCAAGCACCAGGACCACTTCGCCAAGTTCTACCTCGCCAAGCACTCGGGCCGCAAGCTGCAGTGGCAGCCCACGCTGGGACACTGCGTGCTCAGAGCGCACTTCCATCAGGTTCGTACAGTACAGTACAGACTACACCAGTACCACTTCGCCAAGTTTTCTCTCGCCAAGTTCTACCTCGCCAAGCACTCTGGCCGTAAGCTCTCCAGATTACAGCTATTTCAGGTCATTTTGCAGTTTACAACAAAGGCAATTGTCGTCTTGAACCGACGTATAAAATTTCCAGTACCAAGCTGCAGTGGAAATTCTCGCTGAAACACTGCTCAGAGCGCACTTCTAACGGGTTTGTTGCCTTTACTTGTTGGGCTAAGACCTTCCCATTTCCTTCATAATCTCCTGGATCTCCAGCTGTTTCTGGTTCTGATTCTGCATAGTTCCCCGGATCTAGCAAATGCTTTTGTCGTCTTGAGGAGTCTGCGACGTATAGAATCTCCAGTAATAAACTGCAGTAGCAGTTCTCGCTGGGACACTGCTCAGAGCGCACTTCCACCAGGTTAGGTTAGGTTAGGCCTTTGACTGTTGGGCAAAGACCTAAGCCCCCGATTTCCTTTCTTGCTCTCTAAGTGTCTCCCAATCTTCAGCTGTTTTTGGTCACTTTAAACGATCACTTTTTGTGAAAAAAAAAAAGTTTATCACTTTTTTTTGGTTATAAGTTGCTCTAGACCCAGGAAACGACAGTACAGCGACAAAAGATTTGAAGCTAAACTCTAGCATAAAGACTTGTCGTCTTGAGGAATTGGACTTATAGAATCTTCCAACACTGAGTAGCGACGACCAGGCATTGCAGCTATCGTGCTAACGTACGTTTCTAAGACATGCTTTAACTTTAGAAGTACAGAAATAAAATGTGTATGTTGCAGGGTAAGAAGGAGCTACAGGTATCTCTATTCCAAGCTCTGGTCCTGCTACTGTTCAACGACGGAGACAATCTCTCATTTGAAGATATCAAGACTGGTACTAATATAGAGGTTAGTATATCATGGGCTTTACCTTAGTTTTAAATTGTATTAGGATTTATAACATTTTTTTCCTTGTTGCATATCGGTTAGTTCTTTATATATAAATTTTAGTAAGGTTATAATGCGCGGCACTGCGTCCGCCTATAACACCCTAGAGAGGGAGCGAAATTATCTCTGCCCAGCTCCCATATTTTACGACTCTATGCTTATGTGCACCGAGGGAAAAACTACTAAATTTTCAAAATTGTCAGTAATCTCAGTTGTCTTTCTTGCCGCGTCTTGAGCACGTAGATAATTTATCACCAGAGCTCCTCGACCGAGTGCCTCATATAGATCTCATGATTCTGTGCACTGCATCGATACATTTGTCTGTGGTCGTGTGGTGTCAGGAAGGCGAGTTGCGGCGCACGCTGCAGTCGCTGGCGTGCGGCAAGGCGCGAGTGCTGGTCAAGTCGCCCAAGGGACGGGAGGTAGACGACGCCGACCACTTCGCCTTCAACGGGGACTTCACCAACAAACTCTTCCGGATCAAGATCAACCAGATACAGATGAAGGAGACTGTAAGTCACCACTTTGTCAGCTTTGTTTCTAACTAATTGCTTTGATCTCGCGGTGAAGGATGATAGTAGTTAGGCTTAGTATTGATCCGATAGACAATCTGGAACCGGAACTCTTCCCAACATTATAAGCAAAAAAGGAACTATCTGTGTGTTAAATTAAGTTTGTAAAAGAGCAAACCTCCTTCGGCAATCGGATAATAAAACACAATCCCATCCACAAACACACAACCCGCCCAACAGGGCCTACTTTCTTCCGCATGGCAAAAATACACAATCACATCCACAAACACACAACCCGCCCAACAGGGCCTACATTCCTCTGCATTTAAAGTTTGAAAATCCCAGATCTTAAAAAGTGGCGCTGTGTCTACGTATTTTTCTTTGTAAAAATGGCTGTAGATTGCATCCCAGATCTTTCCGAAGTTTTTAGGTTATAAACTCCTAAATAGAATGTCTGAATGTACAATCCCGGGATTCCTAACCGCTTCATTACTATTGGCTATTTTTAGCTGTTAACGTTTAGGATTATTTTTATTCATTCTGATTACCTACTCTTTGTAAGAATTGGTTAGTTATTATTAGTATTTAAGCTCATACCTACATTGTAGATCTACATTGTTTTTTGTTCGTGATATCCTGTAATTGGCTTCCTGGTGATACACGTTAATTTATACTTCTGGAATAGCTATTAGAAATATTTTTAAAGGAAAAATTCATCTTCAAAAAACAATTGGCGACTCAATCGAGCCTAAGTCGAAAAAATAGTAGACAGGGAAACATTCATATTCTTAAATTCGCTGCTCGAGATGGGAACTTGCGTGGCCGAGCGGTATAGTCACTGGAGTATTGATCCAGGGACGCGAGTTCAAATCTCGCCGCAAGTGAATTTTTGAAGATGAATTTTTCCTTTAAAAATATTTCTAATAAATAAATAAATGAATCACCCTTGCAGAGCGAGGAGCAGAAGGCGACGGAGGAGCGCGTGTTCCAAGACCGGCAGTACCAGATCGACGCGGCCATCGTACGCGTCATGAAGATGCGGAAGGCGCTCTCACACAACCTGCTCATCTCGGAGCTCTACAACCAGCTCAAGTTCCCCGTCAAGGTAATTGTCATCTCAGCCCTTCACCGTCCACAAATTGACCTCCTCAATACGACGCCACATAGCGATCGCGAGCTACCTCCATCCGGCGACTTCCCACGACCGCTACGATATCATCGCTCCACCACCCCGCACAATACCCACCCGTCCGCTCTTTCTTTCGCTTCAGAAATTTCGTTTCGTTCATCCAAAGGTTGCCTGGAAAAGATCGCTTTAAGCGATAAGGCCGCCCATTGTGCCACCTGATTTTTAAGTTGTTTAAGTATTTTCTTCTTATTGTACTTATTTAATTGTGGTGTGTTGCAATAAATAAATAATCAATCACAGTATCGCATCGTGGTCGCCACTTGAAGACTTCTACTCCCTAACGGTTATCAGTCCTTCGATCTATAGAGCCTATCCTACTAATATTATAAAGCTGAAAGTTTGAGTATGTGTGTTTATAACTCAATCACGCAAAAACTACTGAACCGATTGCAATGAAACTTGAAATATAGGTAGCTGGATACCGGGAAGAACACATGAGCTACTTTTAATCCCGATATTCCCACGGGAACGGGGGTTACGCGGGTGAAACCGCAGGGCGCAGCTAGTAATATAATATTTTCCAAGACTTACGTGAGTAAAAATAGATATTTGTATCTGGTCTGGGTGTATTTCTATGTATAATATGTATGTATTTACAAAAGAAAAATCAATATAAATAGTATATCCGTTGTTTAGTCACCGTAACACAAGCTTAGCAGCTTACCATGGGGCTAGATGGCGCTGTGTGTTTATCACAGGATTATTTATTTATTTATCAAGTCAAGTTTGAGGCCTTAGCGCGACCTAAAAACTTTAACACTAATCTGCCTCCCCCTCCCTCCAGCCGGCAGACCTGAAGAAGCGTATTGAGTCTCTAATCGACCGCGACTACATGGAGCGCGATAAGGACAACCCTAACCAGTACAACTACGTCGCGTAACTCACACACCGACCACCAGCCGTCAATCACCGACAACCAGCAGTCGACCACCGACCATCAGCCGTCGACAACCGACCACCAGCCGTCGACTTACCTCCCCCCAGATTATCTATCTAGTGGACGTCTGACAACCGTGGAAAATGCCGGCACTATGCAGTACATTGCTGCTTTGAGTTAATTACCGGTAAAAACCACGTTACGTCGAAGCAGCAATGTACTGCATAGTGCCTGTTATTTTCCACTGTTGTCAGACATCCACTGGATAGATGATCTGGGAGCAGGAAGGCACCGCGGATCTAGCGTCGGCATCGGCATCGAAATCCGGACTGCGCAAAGGAATAACGTGAGCTGTATAAACCACAGCGTTGATTTGCATGCCGACGACATCGATTTGAACTGTCATTGAAAAGTGTAGCTCAAGTGACGTCGGTTTCAATGGCAGTTCAAATCGACGGCGTCGGCTTCCAATGCGTGCAAATCAACGTCGTGATTTGCACCGCGCACCTTTGCGGATTGCGGATTTTGATGCCGACGCTAGATATGCAGTAGGGTCCCGGGACGTATTTATACTGAACACTGCAACTGGACACATGGACACTTTGCCGCAGTTAATCTCTGAATTACAATAAACTAAGAGAATCTTGTCTATTTGTATTTGTTTATTATTTTGTAGAATTACTAGCTGTGCCCTGCGATTTTACCCGCCCTGCGGTTTTATCCGACCTGCGGTTTTACCCGCTTAAATGTCGATCCTGCGGGAATCCTATTAATATTATAAAGCTGAAAATTTGTATGTGTCTTTGTTACTCAATCACGCAAAAACTACTGAACCGATTGCGATGAAACTTGGAATATAAGTAGTTTGATACCGGGAATAACACATAGGCTACATTTTATCCCGATATTCCCGCGGGAACGGGAATTACACGGGTGAAACCGCGGGGCGCAGCTAGTATGTAGATAAAAGTGTGGTAAAACAGATCTCCATACGAAGCTTAATCAGTTCAGTTGTTTTGCACTGCAGCTTCACCCTTTAAAATTAGATATCCTATGTGTTATTTGAGAACTTTAGCTGTCTATTTTCTAAGTTTCATCGCAATCAGCTCAGTAGTTTGTGTGTTTAGGAGTTAACGAAAGAAGGTAAAAAATCTTAAATAAATATTTTACTGCGGATAAAACTATGCTGTGTTAATACAGGTTATAAACTGTGTGCGAAATATGTGTTTGACAGCTAAACATATATACTTTCGCATTTATAATATTAGTAGGATGAGTTGGAATGAGTCAGGAATTAGTTTTCTATATGTGCAAAATGAGAAATGCCAAGTGCAATAAGGAAAAATAATAAACTAAAATAAGTAGGAATAAAGGTCCAGGATAAATGCACGAATAGTATTTTCAATCAATACTAGATTAAATCATAAGTAAAAGTCTTTCTAATGTAAGAATACTTAACTAATTGATTTTATAATCGCCATTTGCTCAAAACTTTCAATTACTGACTTCCTCTATGCTACCGAATGTCCCCAATCGAACCGTTAGCTAAACAATGCTTTGTCTCGTTTTCACTGACGTGAAATGCCACTAGCAAGAGCGAGACAAAACATACTTCTAGGCAAGCTTGCGTCAGACAAGGTTAAAAATTTAACTCTCAAAGTTTGCAAACTGTGTTATTTATTTGCGTGCATTTTGGCAGTAATTGTGTATAACTCTGGGGTTAAAAAATAACAGCCCTATTCACAAACGACACTATGCGTGGCTGAATGTTTTGTCTAGCTCTTGTCGATGTTATGCCACGCATTGGGTTGTTTGTAAATAAGGCTGTTACTGTCCGGCGCAAGGAGCTTTGAAACATTTCTAAATGCTGTCGGTGGTTCAATATACAGATTAAAAACCAACACGATTCGAATAAAAATAGCGATTTTGTACAGAATGTTTCTTTTAACGATTATTTTCGTCTAGAATTCATTTAGGTTCAACGTTGGCGTGTAGTTAGTTAGAACTATGAATTGCGGTCAATGTTTTCCTGCATAAAGTCTAACGTGTGATATTAGAATGAAAACCCTTTCTGTGAAACAAAATACCTAAGCCATCTTTGTACATACTGAACTCATGTTGGTACGTGGTTGTGTGTGGGTAAAACCACAGGTAAAACTTATATAGATAGCCACAGGTCGCTTTTTACACTAACTCGATGGAAATTGAAGTCTGCTTGCAAACACGGCCGGTATAACACGTGCCTAAACGTCGAGGTATTCAAATAACAATATCCATAATGCGAGCTAACACCCTAAAGTTCATAAATTATATCCGTAGTTAACAACGGGCGGACCTAGAAACAGTGAAGTACGTAAAACTGTTTGTCTATAATTTAGATAGACATTTTAGTCTAAATTATTCAGTATTTATTTAGAAAAAATAGGAACAAACTCAATGTTTATGTATGATAAAATTAACACATGCCGCCACGTGCTAATATCAGCCAAATTCCTATTCTACAATTAAAAATGTCTTAAACCCGCTAATCTGAATATACCAGTCTCTTTTTCAATAAAAATGTCGAAAGGTGTTGAAGCCAAAAAATAGATTTATGTCTAAAATGCTGTCCTAAAGCTTCAAAACAATGAGAAGTTTTTTCTTGAAAGTTGAAACTATCATTTATTTTCATTATAGCGGGTAAAGGGCCCAGTTTATCGAAACATTTATTTTTGATTTTAGTTTTTTTCTTAAATTAACTTTTGAAGTTTTAGTGATTTCGTATAGAACGGGGTTCATGTTTAAGGCATTTTAATTGTAAAAGAGGTACCTAGTTTAATGCCAAGTCGCTTAGATTGTGTGGTGTTTTTGTCGTGTCTTTAGTTAAAACTTTTGACTCAGTCTTCATGTGCCGAGTGTCAGAAAGGGTTCACTGATTAAAATAAAAACTATTTATAATTTTACTTCTTTGTTTCATTTCTTCCAGTTTATATTATTATAACTGTATATTGTTATATTATTAAGCTGTGCCCCGCGGTTTCACCCGCGTAAGTCCCGTTCCCGCGGGAATATCGGGATAAAAAGTAGCCTATGTGTTATTCCAGGTCTCCAGCTATCTAAATGCATACCAAGTTTCATGGTTATCGGTTCAGCGGTTTTTACGTGATTTAGTAACAAACACACATACTCACCAACTTTCAGCCATATAATATTATTTAGTAGGATTCGAGAGCCTTGTTAAATCGGTGGTAACAGACAGACGGACAAACGAGTAGGTCATCTTATAAGGGTCCCTGTTTAACCTCTTGAGGCACCTTAAAAAAAAATCATTACTTTTTTATATGCGATTTTTTGAAGATTCAATTGACGCTGGACGGTTAGGGTAGGTAAATGGGGTGCACTGAAACTAGTTTTGGCAAAAATAGCGAGAATTTTCCAAAGAAAATGTTCCAAATACGTGAAAATTGAGTGAATTTAGCATTATTTGTATGTAGCTATATACAACACCACAAACAGCTCGGCCGAGCCTCCCCGCGACCGCAACAATGTCGTCGCTCTATCCACCAGCAGGTTATCTTCCAACACTCCGTATTGCATCGTGGTCGCCACTCGTATTAATTCCCCATACATAATATCCATACTTATACTATAGGAAGAAAGGACAAAAAGTCTGTACTGTACATGGACGTAAATTAAAAAAAAAAATGTCTAGAGGACTTAAAGGAAAGCAGTAGAACAAATATATAATTTTTAAAATTCATGTGTCTGTTTGTTCCCTATACAATTAATAACTACTAATCCGATTGAAATCTGGTTTTCAATATTGGATAGTTCTATTTTTGAGAAACGGCATGGTATACTTTACATCGAAATCCAATTAGTAGAACCCGAGTAATGAACGAAGAAGTCGGCTATGCACTATTTCTATATTAGTAAATTAATAAAACAAACAGAATAGGTAACATATTTATTACGATTGTTAGACAATTCCCATTTCATTTGGCACGTGATAAGTTAAGCCAATATTAAAATACTGATGTTAACAGTTATACCATATTATTGTCTATCTATAAGTATGTGTTTATCTCACAATCTTAAATCAAAGATGTATGGTTATTAGTTGCCATAATTATATGGGTTTTTTTCGTGTAGTGGTGTGGCTCACCTAGTGTTAGTTTTGAGTTCTTGCTGTTACATTCACGCCTAAACCACCGTATCATGGATTAATAACGTTAGTGTAACATCAAATGGTACCTACATTAAGATAGACGGGCGCAAATTTCCCCATACAAACAATTTTTATAAATATTTCGTAATTTGTTTTTAATGCTCAAGGCATATTTATTAGATTTTTTTTTTATCTCGCCGCAAGTGAATTTTTGAAGGTGAATTTTTCCTTTAAAAATATTTCCAATTTTTATAAATATTAATTTTTGCTGTTTCCAAGACTGACTTTTTTTTCACGTTGGCAAAAAGGTCAGGTAGGTATATGTATATTAAAAAAAAACACGGCGAGGGAATAATCAGGAATATGTTTGTATAGGTAAGCGCGCACCCGTCTACCCTCTTAAATATTTGTTGAACATTGAACAAATATTTTAATTGTCTTTTATTGTCATGATTACTTATTCACAATAAATATACCTAGCAAGTTGCCTGTGGATATGCACTTATATTAAGGCTGAAATATATAGCGCGTAGTTTGACTTTGCTCAGCTTGAACTTAGCAAAAACTAAGCATAAACTTTGAATTCGAATTTATAGTCGAAATTCATTTTGTAATGTATGAAAAAATAAAAAGAATTTCTTTCTCTATCTTCCATGACTTTATCTACCTGCACAGTATTTGCACTGAAGCGACACAAACAAAAACTCTTTTTGTGTTCCGTTGCTCAAAAGGCGAAAAACCCTGAATTTGTAGTCAATGTATTCATTTTGTAATATACGAATAAAATAAAAAGAACTTCACAGTCATAACAGAGAAGCGAAGTTTAGGTCATTATTTTTAATTGTTGTGCATTCTAAATTTGAAAAACTTCGACTTTACCAAGCAAAAACTTTGGATAGTTGCGAAGATCGCTTTATAAATACCAAAAATTGTCTTAAGTCAAAGTTTTTGCTTAGCAAATGTTAAAGTACGGACTATATATTTCAGCCTGAATGATTAAGTTTAGATTTTACATACATATATGAATTCTACTAATATCATAAAGGTGAAAGTTTGTGAGTGTGTTGCTCCTTCACGCTAAAACCGCTGAACCGATTGAGGTTTAACTCAGTATGTAGATAGCTGAGGACTTGGTATAACACACAAACTACATTTTATCTCGAAATTCCCAATAGATCGGGAAATCTGCCGGTGAAACCTCGGGGTACTCCAAGTTGTACATATCTATTAAAAGCATTAAAATAACTAACAGCCAATTACAGAAACTCAACAAAAATTATGAGGGAAACTTGTATTAAATAGTACCAAATAAATATATTAAATATAAGTAAATATAACAGTAGTGAAGTTGTAGGTATTTATAGTGTTGTATCGATTTTGTTTTATTTTAAATTTGTATTTGTTTTCTATTAAAATTTCAGGGACTTTTATTTAATTAAGCAGCTTTTTTTTAGTTTGAAAACTGCTCTTTTGTTTAACTCAACGTTTAACTCAATGTTTTACTCAAATTTTCAATGGCGTTTATGTCTTCAGCCATTAAACTGTTACGTTAAATATTTAAAAAAAAATTGAGTGAAAAAGAAAAACCTATATAAAATAAATACAAAATTCAATGCTGAATTGAAAATATTCACAGTCCAAACTAAACATTAATTATCAAAAATATACAATATATTTACTATACATAGAGTATTTAGAAATAAATACATTTATTTACAATTATTAAAATCAACGCAGGGTACATTTTAATAGGCTGAAATTTCGAGCGAGTAAAAAATTTTACAGGAAAAATACATCTACAAAAACACGAGTGATCGACACGCTTCTTTTATTAATCCCAGAAAAATCACTTGATGACAATCTACTGGCATCTGTGACTCACACCTTGATTTTTTGCATCTGTATTTAACCATCTACTACAACTTGGGCATGTTTCATAATTCCTATTAATTTATATTTCTGCACCTGTAGTTGATAACTGATTTTATAGAATGTCATTCTATAAAAGGGCGCCCACCAATCTTAATATTCTGATTATCCAATAGCCTTATTAATAAACGTGGAGTAAGGTCGGAGTGGAGAGAACATGCTTTGTCTTTTTATAGGATTACTTCATAACAGCAAAGTGCATATGACTAAGCACAAAAGTCGAGTAGTCCCCCTTAAGGGCCTATACAACCCTAGTAGCGTGACAAGGATAAAGCTAACGAATTTCAGATGCGTAAGTGAAGGACGTAAGATGCGACCTTGCAAAATTTTTGTGCGTAAAATCAAACAATTGAATGTTATTCTTGAAATTCAAAACATTCACTGCCTGTATTGAGCTAAGTTCAGTTCTTATACAAAGTTTTATTAGTTTTCGTACAATATTGACTGGGTAATATCACTTATTTGTACAATTTAGAGGGAAGTTTGGATTTATTTTGTATCGAGAAAATTTTCAGAAATCGTGTTTACACGACATTCACGTGTTAGGAAATATCCTCAACTTTAATAAATATGGTTTTAAAAACTTTTATTTCTAATAACTTTTGGTAGTAATTCATCCTAGAAACATCAGTTCTGGCCTACTACGGCCCCTTAAGACCTTTGAGCGGACATGAAAGAGGAAACTTCTTATATGAACACAAGTAATTTTGTCTAGGTTTTCGTGTTTTTGCATAATAAAACACAATATCACAGTAACTTTTTAGAATATTACAATCGACCAAAGACGAATTACATCTTATCTTAGTCAACCTTGAAAAAGCTAACTGTAAAGTCAGCGAAAGCTCTGGACTTTGTAAATATTGTGTTTTATTGAACACAAGTACCTATGCATAATATCAAAAATATAATTCATATTTATCAAAATGGAACATACAAATATGATAATTATGCATACTAATATGATATCTACCTTATGTGTAGGTATAATTATGTATTTAACGTTATAATGTATTTTTAATATCCAAATCATCGATTAGTACGAATTATGTTTTTTTTGGTGATGCCATAAGCTAAGGTTTAGGCTAAAGAGTTGTTATGTTATTCTTGTAACATAAACTTAAGAGGGTGAACGGGCGAAATATACTTACTTAAAAAAAACCTAGAGTTAACAAAAAGTAAATTGATTTGACGTGTTTTTTTTATTAAATCACACTTTAAAAATACTATTAAAACAATAATCTGCAAAAAAGCGCAAAATCATCATCATGAAAACGTTTTTGCGCCCGTCCACTCTCTTAAATAGTTGTAAAAATGTAGTACTATATAAAATATAAATGTCTGTTTTATACAATAGATCTATAATAACAATATAATCAACCCATCTGTATGGTATCGGTATGGTAGCACCACGGCATCTCCTCACCAAACTTTTCGATGTGCGCGTTGTTCTAAAAAAAAATATTGACCGAAAATTAGAAAATATTCTCCAGGAAAAAACAGTGATACGTGTTTGATAGTTGATTGATTATTTGATTCATTAATACTTTATTGCAACACATCACGATTAAATAATTACAATAATAAAAATATATAAACAACATAAAATTAGGTGGTACAATGGGCGGCTTTATCGCTTAGTTTTTTTATCGGGAAAGGTTTAAAGGCTACTTTTCATTTTTTGTTTTGGTTTTAAACCGATTTGAATGAAATTTAGTAAGTACAGGGATAGTTTAGTGGTTGATATAAGATATAGGGTACTTACGGGTTATACGCTCGCCATGACATACGTGATGCGTGAATACGATACTAGAAAGGAAATTATGCGGGTGAAACCGCGGGGCGCAGCTAGTTATCTAATAATATTCATAGCGAAAAAAGCTATGTATTATTATTTATTTATTATTTATTTATTATGTGTTTATTTGTTATTTATTTATTTATTATTTATTTATTTATTTATTTATTATTTATTTATTTATTATTTATTTATTTATTATTTATTTATTATTTATTTATTATTTATTTATTATTTATTTATTATTTATTTATTATTTATTTATTATTTATTTATTATTTATTTATTATTTATTTATTATTTATTTATTATTTATTTATTATTTATTTATTATTTATTTATTATTTATTTATTATTTATTTATTATTTATTTATTTATTATTTATTTATTTATTATTTATTTATTATTTATTTATTTATTATTTATTTATTATTTATTTATTATTTATTATTTATTTATTATTTATTATTTATTATTTATTTATTTATTATTTACTTATTATTTATTTATTATTTATTTATTTATTATTTACTTATTATTTATTTATTATTTATTTATTATTTATTTATTATTTATTTATTATTTATTTATTATTTATTTATTATTTATTTATTATTTATTTATTATTTATTTATTATTTATTTATTATTTATTTATTATTTATTTATTATTTATTTATTATTTATTTATTATTTATTTATTATTTATTTATTATTTATTTATTATTTATTTATTATTTATTTATTATTTATTTATTATTTATTTATTATTTATTTATTATTTATTTATTATTTATTTATTATTTATTTATTATTTATTTATTATTTATTTATTATTTATTTATTATTTATTTATTATTTATTTATTATTTATTTATTATTTATTTATTATTTATTTATTATTTATTTATTATTTATTTATTATTTATTTATTATTTATTTATTATTTATTTATTTATTATTTATTTATTATTTATTTATTATTTATTTATTATTTATTTATTATTTATTTATTATTTATTTATTATTAATTTACCTTAGCATCGTACAGCTTGCGATGGTCGACGTACGCGTCGCACCGGTAGCACCACACGGAGAGGTCCCGCAGGGACAGCACGAGCGGGTGCCCCGCGCGGGCGCGGTGCGCCGCCATGTGCCCCGACACGGCGTGCCCGCACGCCCTCTAAGGAATTTAAAAATACACAGTTTATTTAGCGGGACCTTGTAACTAAACACGACCATACTACCGACTTTTACCGGATCTTTGCAGCCTACAGTCGTAACGTGGAAATCAATATTCATTCTCAAAGCAGCAATCTAACTAATATTATAAAGCTGAAAGTTTGTGAGTATGTATGTATGTGTGTTTGTTACTCGATCACGCCCTTGGAATTTGAAACTTGGAATATAGGTAGGATACCGGGAATAACACGTAGGCTACTTTTTATCCCGATATTCACACAGGAACGGGACTTACGTGAGGCGCAACTAATGTACAATAAAAAGCATGGAACGAAAACAATGACATTACATATTATAAAATAGTTGAAATCTGCTAATTCCCAAATGGCTGTTATCGATTAAAAACCGATAAGAAAATTAAAAATAATATAATAGGAACCTTTAGCCTGCGTCCCACATATGATTGATTCCCGCATATTTTTGTTCCGTTCCTTCGTTTTGACAATATGTGTTTCTACACACAACAACTGGATGGACACTAGAACTGGATGGTATGGATGACAACTTCAAACAAATGATCTGTCATTTGGAAATTCTTTCACCAATAGAAAGCTGGCGGGAACGCGTTGTGGAGATGTGTTGCTAAATTTTCATTTTTCGAAACCTTGTTCAAATGTGTGCAAATTGGTTAATTTCGGAGGCATATAAATCAATTTAGTTTCGTGAAGGTGTGCAAGTGCAGTGTAAGTGAAAATCGGTGCAAAACACGGACTTTAGCGTTGTCTCCAAAGCTCCGTGAACAATCTTTGTAAATGGCCGCCATGTTCACAAATGATTCCCTCGACTTAAATTTAACTATGACGACTTGTTTCGATGCAGATAACTTGCTTAAATATTAATAATACTTGACACTGGCTAATTTCCAGATGGCCTTAATCGGTTCACAACCGATAAGAAATAATAGAAAACTACATTATCGAGGAGTAACACGGAGTACTTTTGATCCCGATATTCTCGCAGGTGAAACGCATAATAGTAATAATTCCTAATTATAAATAAATAAATAAATCCTGTGACGAAGGTACAGCGCCATCTAACCCCGTGGTAAGCTGCTAAGCTTGTGTTACGGTGACTAGACAACGGATATACTACATATATTTGTTTATTTTTCTTTTGTAAATACATACATATTATACATAGAAATACGCCCAGACCAGATACAAATTTTTATTTTTATGCATAAATATTTGCACCCAGCGGGTATCGAACCCGCAACCTTCTGCATTGCAGCCAAGCGTTCGCCCGACGCGCCACAGAGGTCGTCAAATATAATATAATATTAATATAATATATAATAATATAATAATCAAATATAATATATTAAAATATACGTATGTACTTACAATATAACAGTGCAGACACACCCAGTTCTCGCTAACCTCGTCACAAGCCTCACACTTGCCCCCTTGCGAGAACCGCACTTCCGGCGGTATGGCGGGCAGAGAGTCGAGGTGCGGACACCAGGGTAGCGGGATCACCGCGAACATCTCGCCTTGAGCGATCGCGGCCATGTTCGATGCTAGGTAATCCACTAGAGTTGTTGGGTTTTCTTGTGTGGTTGAGGTACCTGGTTTTGAACTGCCGCTGGAAATAATATACACCATAGTAGAAATAATATATACCATAGTGTTCTGGCATTGTTTTTTTGTTGAGTTATATCAATGTGTATTACTGTTGGTGTGCCTAATTAAATAAATAAATAAATACACTTTTTTAAAACACGATATACGAGTGTTTAACGTCTATCTCAAATATTGGTAAGTGATGATAATCCGCGCTACCAAGCTCGTTTGTCGTTGCAATGTCGTCCTTTTGTCGTTAAAAAAAATAAAGTATATTTTAGATAAAAAATACCTCGACTACTTTTTAAAACCACGGACAATTTAAACAAATCTTTCTTTTTTTTTTGGTGTTTTTGTTTTTTTTTTATTATTTGATGTGTTTTAAATTGTAATTTTTTTAACTGAACGACAAGGCGACGACTTATAAGACATCATGGTAAGGCCCAATGTCATGAGCAGCAGGTGCTTTATATTGCGCTTTATACTTTGACCATATTATAATGGTATAACTAAGATAAAAATGGTCATCTAGAAGACGAAAGGCTGTAGTAGAACAACATACGACCCGACAATAATGATGTAGGTATATAAATTTATTATCACAAAAAAATCAAAGTTAGTTGTTTAGGAGACCCTCCTTCCTTATTATTAGCTGCGCCCCGCGGTTTCACCCGTGTAAGTCCCGTTTATCCCCTTGGGGGTAGAATATATAAAAATCCTTTCTTAGCGGATGCCTACGTCATAACATCTACCTGCATGCCAAATTTAAGCCCGATCCGTCCAGTGGTTTGGGCTGTGCGTTGATAGATCACTATGTCAGTCAGTCAGTCACCTTTGAGTTATACTATACAAGGTGTAACGGGTAAGCCCTTTTAATCCGAAAGCCCCCTTTCGGATTAAAAGGGCTTACCCGTTACACCGTTCGAAGTACTTTTCGAAAAATTTAGGTGTAAAGTTTACTTGAAAATCAGCTGTTTCTGAGAGTTCGAGGTCATTGACCTTATGTTGGCCTTTTATTTAGTTTGATGGTTTATAATCAAAACTTTAATTATCTTTATTTTCAAAAGCTACTGGTTTTTCAGTGAAACATCATCTCGAAATATTCAAAAAAACAGTTTGAATTTTCAAAAGTCGTAGAACAAAAGTTGTTCGCCTAGACGTCTACAACAACCCCCTTTCGGATTAAAAGGAATTACCCGTTACAATTTGTATACTTAGATAGTGGCAACATTATACAATTTGTAACGGGTATGCCCTTTTAAGCCGAAAGGAGGTTGTTCTAGACGTCTAGGCGAACACCTTTTGTTCTACGACTTTTGAAAATTCCAACTTTTTTTTAAAAATTTTGAGGTTGTTTCACTGAAAAAACAGCTGCTTTTGAAAATAAAGGTATTTGAAGTTTTGATTGTAGTAGACTAAACTAAATGAAAGGACAAAATAAGGTCAATGACCTCGGCATCTCAGAAACAGCTGATTCAAGTAAACTTTACACCTAAATTTTTCGAAAAGTACTTCGAATTTCCAAAAGTCGTAGAACAAAAGTTGTTCGCCTAGACGTCTAGAACAACCCCCCTTCGGATTAAAAGGGCTTACCCGTTACATCTTGTATCCATCGACTGTGACAATTTCATTTACCTAGCTACATAAAATATAGCCTAGTGACAGACAGACAGACAGAGTCTTAGTAAAAAGAGTTCCCTATATTTTTTGTGGGAATTAAAAACCATTAATACAAAAAATACCTGGCCTGAGCAGTATCGTTGGAACAGCCCGCACTCCTCTCATCACTAGAAGTCTGTGGCCTGTCTCTCAGCCCGGAACACCCAGCACCAACACCGGAAGACCCACATTCCTGTTCCTTCTCATCTTTCCTAGCATTCTCATCTTCATCGTCTGTACCACAGTGTATACCATCTGAGCACTTGTCTATGGTCGTATTACCGCATTGTAAACTGTCCGCAGGCTTGTCTAAGGTCAGATTAGACATCTGTATGTCTAGATCTGGCGAGATGGGAGTGTCCGGCTGTATGTGGAGTCCTCGGGAGGGTAGAGGCGGACCGAGGACGTCTTCAGCCGGTAAAGCTACTTGAAACCTGAAATATTACACAAAAGACAATTATATTTTCATCTCTCTTGTTCGGATCAGTTTGATTGTCATGGGTAGATAGCCGGGTTGTAAGTGGCTCATTTCATCCCTAGGGTGGAAAGAAACATTTTTTAAATAATGCAACCATTTGACACAATTTTATTATTTTTGTGTTTTAATATGCTCTTTTTTTAAAGTTAGGTTTTGTGTTATGAGTTTGTATTTTTCTTAATATTGAATAGTTCTATTTCAATAAAGATCTTTTTTTTTTGACACTTTTTTCTATAGAAAAATTGACAAATACAAGAAACCAAAACGTCAGATTATAGTCTGAAATTAAAAAAGCGCCTTATTCTCAATACCTCTAACATATCGTTATAACATCATTTATCGATGCTGGTGATAAATGATGTGCAGTGCTTTTAGAGCGGGTGACATTACACCCGCTCTAAAAGCACTGCACGAAAGAAACTCAACCCACCAGGTTGACAACAAAATGCATAATTCCTTACCTTAACGACTTCCAATACTTTTTATGCGTCGTTATAACATCATTTATCGTTTCAACTGCCGACCAGTGCGGGGGACAAGTCTCCCTGGCGTGCGGTATAGGGTCACCCAGCAAGGCCTTGGTGCACATGGTCATGGAGTAGGCGATGCTGGTGACGTTGTACCCCCCCTCCAGACACAGCACGAGGCGCCCCCCCGCCAGCGACCGGAGGAGGGCAGTCATTGTGCCGTAGCATTCGGGCGATACTTTGCAACCTGAGGTTTTGAATTATAAATTGTATAAATCTTAAAACACTTTATTTAGCACTTTTTTTTTCTAGTATTTGTTTTGTAATTATTTCTTCTATGGTTTTTGCGATTTTGCATAATAATTTAATAAAACACTTTATTTATCCGGTTTTCAACCTTGAAAAAGCCAACTGTAAAGTTGGCGAAAGCTCGGTTCGTTAAGAACAATGAATAAAAGCGCGATAAAACGGGATAAATAAAGTGTTTTATTGTTTTGTAATTTTTAAGTTTTATCTAATCTAATCTAATTTACCGGATTTAATCGCGTTTTTATTCATGATTTATTCATGTTTTTTATTTTTTAGTGTTTTATTATGCAAAATCGCGAAAACCATAGAAGAAATTGTATAAATCTTGCTAATATTATAAACTCGAAAGTATAAATGTATGTGAGTTTGTTACTCTTTCACGCAAAAACTACTGAACCGATTGCGATGAATCTTGGAATATAAGTAGCTGAAACATGGATTTACACATAGGCTACTTTTTACCCTGATATTCTCGCGGGAACGGGATTAAATGCGGGTGAAACCGCGGGGCGCAGCTAGTAATAAATAAATACTGTGACCAACACACAGCGCTATCTAGCCCCATGGTAAGCTGCTAAGCTTGTGTTACGATGACTAGACAACGGATATATGTGGGGAAAAGTAATTATAACAACAATATTTTCCACCACCGTCGTCGGTGTTCGTTTATTTTCGTCTTTTTCTTTACAAATTCTTCTTAATAAGTATTGTACGTCTTCATTCGCCATTGAACTCCTTAATAGTGTTCCTTTCCTTCCATTCATCCTTTTTCTCCCTTCCGCGTTGCACCTTTTCACTATCTTTCCTCTCGCTCACGCTTTAGTATCCTCTTTCTCTCTTGCCCATCTGTCGTCATCTCGCTCACGCCTCGGTCTTTCATACGGCATCGCACGATTCAGACTCATCAATCATACAACTTAAGCATAGCCTTTCATGCTTCTCATATCAAATTACATTTATCAAACCGAAACATTCCGCCTTACGTTCCATTCCATTTATAAACTTACGTTCCGTATCCTTTCACAATCCCACATTTATACTACTTATATTTATTTTTCTTTTGTAAATACATACATATCATAGAAATACACCCACACCAGATACAAATATTTATTTTTAAGCATAAATATTTGCACCCAGCGGGAATCGAACCCGCAACCTTCTGCATTGCAGTCAAGCGTCCGCCCGACGCGCCACAGAGGTATATACCTAGTTAAGTATAAGTTTATTTATTTAAATTTATTTTATTTTGTTACCCCCTAGGTGAACATTGTACTTTTCAACACCCTCTATGAAAAAATGTAACTTCACCCACGGATTCGTAAACGTGAAAACAATGCACAGGGAATTTTACTCTCTCCCACTCATTCTAATTTAAACAGTGTCGGTGTGCAGCGCGTGTAAAATAGTACTATGATATGTTACCTCCCAAGGGATCACCGACGCAGGCATCGAACCCCGCCGACACGATGATGAGCTCGGGATTGTACTCGAACGCTATAGGAAGCACAATCTGTGTGAACGCAGCTAGGTATTCCGTGTCGCCCATACCGCGCTGTCGAATATAATACAATTTGAAAATGAATATGGTATAAATATAATTTATACTTATAATTAAGGAAGAGAGGACAAAAAGTCTGTACTTGGACGTAAGTTAAAAAAAAAGTTGTCTAGAGGACTTAGGAAAAGTAGTAGAACAAAATTATATAATTTTTAAAATTCATGTCTGTCTGTCTGTTTCTCTGTTTATCTGTCGGTTCCTTATACAATTAAAAACTACTTATCCGATTGAAATCTGGTTTTCAATATTGGATAATTCTATTTTCGAGGAAGGTCGTGGTATACTTTGCATCGAAATCCAATTAGTAGAACCCGAGTAATGAACGAAAAAGTGCAACCGCTCGAGAACCACTCGGCCGCCCGCGCCCGTGATAACCTGCAGGTGAAACCGCGGGGCGCAGCTAGTTTATAATAAATATACATTTTCATCTCTCCTGTTCGCAAAGTTTGATATTCATGGGTAGATAGCCGGGTTGAAAGTGGCTCATTTCATCCCTAGGGTGGAAAGTATATTTCATTTTTTTAATTAATGCAACCATTTGACACTTCTTTCTATAGAAAAATTGTCAAATACAAGGAATGAAAACGTCAGATTATTAAATAATATTTAAAAAAAAACTATTTTTCTTTCGTTTTGCTATGATAATAATAATTGAATTATCATTACTTTCGATCAAAACCGGAACACTAGTTTTATTACAATAAATACGGTTTTCATTGAAGTTTAGGGGTTGGCGAGATCGCGTTTAGGAAATGTGTTGCTGAATTCTAATTTTCATGAATCCTAGTCCTTTTAAAATAAATTTGTAAGAGTTGTTTAAGAAAAACACAATCATATCCACAAATACACAACCCGCCCAACAACACCCGGGATAGCAGTGTGCCTACCTTATTCCAAGGTATGTTGACATTGAACCCCTCAGCACCGGGGCCGCCGACCGCGGTGTGGTCCGCTTCCTTCGAGTGTGGGAAGAACGAGCCGTGGTCGTAGCGGTGAAGGGATATGTACAGAATCTGGAAAATAAAGATCTCTCTTTCGATCTCTCTTTCTTTCTTTGTTATCTATTAACTCTCTCGAGGTAATAGATAACAAGTCAAATGTAAGTTAAATTGGCGCGTCGAAGGTTTCGTAGTCTTGACTGTATATTCGGTTCGGTGTTTGGAACTCTTCTTTGGAACTCTCGGCGGCGTAGGCGCGTCTGTAATTAATGACCGGCATTCGAGACCTTCCTGTTGTTTGGGCGCTTTTACGACAAAAAGGCCTTCTTGCACTGGTTTGTTTGTAAGTTTTGTCGTTTAATGTAATTTAACGTCCAATACGCTCTTTAATTTCCATAATTTTTATTATTTGGCCTTTTTCTTGGCGTATGCTACAGACCGTTTTTTTTTGCAAAACTTCGTGAATAAAGCCGCATTGTTCCCGCGCGTGTCCCGCGCGTGTCTATCCACTATACACACTCACCCCGCTGACGCGCGTCACGCCGCACTGTTCCCGCGCGTGTCTATCCACTATACACACTCATCCCGCTGACGCGCGTCACGCCGCACTGTTCCCGCGCGTGTCTATCCACTATACACACTCACCCCGCTGACGCGCGTCACGCCGCACTGTTCCCGCGCGTGTCTATCCACTATACACACTCACCCCGCTGACGCGCGTCACGCCGCACTGTTCCCGCGCGTGTCTATCCACTATACACACTCATCCCGCTGACGCGCGTCACGCCGCACTGTTCCCGCGCGTGTCTATCCACTATACACACTCACCCCGCTGACGCGCGTCACGCCGCACTGTTCCCGCGCGTGTCTATCCACTATACACACTCACCCCGCTGACGCGCGTCACGCCGCACTGTTCCCGCGCGTGTCTATCCACTATACACACTCACCCCGCTGACGCGCGTCACGCCGCACTGTTCCCGCGCGTGTCTATCCACTATACACACTCACCCCGCTGACGCGCGTCACGCCGCACTGTTCCCGCGCGTGTCTATCCACTATACACACTCACCCCGCTGACGCGCGTCACGCCGCACTGTTCCCGCGCGTGTCTATCCACTATACACACTCACCCCGCTGACGCGCGTCACGCCGCACTGTTCCCGCGCGTGTCTATCCACTATACACACTCACCCCGCTGACGCGCGTCACGCCGCACTGTTCCCGCGCGTGTCTATCCACTATACACACTCACCCCGCTATCTTCGTACGTGATCCGCTGCGTGCCGTTCCCGTGGTGCACGTCCCAGTCTAGCAACAGGACGCGCGTCACGCCGCACTGTTCCCGCGCGTGTCCCGCGCCGACGGCCGCGGAGTTCAGCAGACAGAAGCCGGAGGGCGCGCAGCTGTCGGCGTGGTGTCCCGGGGGACGCACTATACATACGGCCGAGCCCACCCTGCCTGATGTCACCGCCTCTACCGCCTGGGGTACAAAAGATATATTTCTTGGTGCAAATATATACTTCTTGGTGCAAATATATACTTCTTGGTGCAAAAATATACTTCTTGGTGCAAAAAAAATCTTTTTGGTGCAAAACTATACTTGTTGATACAAAATATACTAGATGCAAAAAAATACTTCTTTATGCCATTTTTTTCCTTGGTGCAAAAAATACTTCCTTACGCCATTTTTTTTCCTTGGTACATAGAAATACTTCTTGGTGCAAAAATAATAGTTCTTGGTGCCTAAAAAAAAGACTTCTAGATGCAACATAAAACTACTTGGTGCAAATGAAACCCAGTTCGTTTGTTATAAAAGCACACTTGGCGCAGTTGTTTGGCACGCTCGTCGCGTGATCGTGAGGAGGCTCACAACCAAGTACACATTCAAAATTCATAATTTAATTGAGAGAAACGTATACAATTCATGATCATTTGGAACGTATACAAGATGTAACGGGTAAGCCCTTTTAAGCCGAAAGGGGGTTGTTCTAGACGTCTATGCGAACAACTTTTGTTCTACGACTTTTGGAAATTCGAAGTACTTTTCGAAAGTTTTAAGTGTAAAGTTTACTTGAAAATCAGCTGTTTCTCAGAGTTCGAGGTCATTGACCTTATTTTGTCCTTTCATTTAGTTTGGTCTACTACAATCAAGACTTCAATTACCTTTATTTTCAAAAGCAGCTGTGTTTTCAGTGTAATATAACCTCAAAATTAAAAAAAAAGTTTTAATTTCAAAAGTTGTTCCCCTAGATGTCTAGAACAACCCCCTTTCAGCTTAAAAGGGTATGCCCGTTACACTTTGTATAGGACGATAATATATCGCGAAGTTGTTGTTATGGATTGTTAATGTTTTACCTCTATAACACAGCCAGCGGCCATCGCTGCACTTTTCAAGGAGTCCGGATGGAAATACACTGAGTCAAACGAATCTTTTTGACTGTTCAGATCTCTCAGTTTTGTCGTTGATAATTCTTTTAACCTGTAATTGTTCAACAGGTTTAGGTTAACCCCCTTACTTATTATGTTATACAAGATGTAACGGGTAAGCCCTTTTAATCCGAAAGGGGGTTGTTCTAGACGTTTAGGCGAACAGCTTTTGTTCTACGACTTTTGAAAATTCGAAGTGCTTTTCGAAAAATTTAGGTGTAAAGTTTACTTGAAAATCAGCTGTTTCTTAGAGTTCGAGGTCATTGACCTTATGTTGTTCTTTCATTTAGTTTGGTCTACTACAATCAAACCTTCAATTACCTTTATTTTCAAAAACAGCTGTTTTTCCAGTGAAACATAATCTCAAAATTTTCAAAAAAAAGTTCGAATTTTCAAAAGTCGTAGAACAAAAGGTGTTTGCCTAGACGTCTAGAACAACCCCCTTTCGGATTAAAAGGGCTTACCTGTTACATCTTGTATATATTTTTTTCTTTAATTGTAGAACTATTGATGCCTACCTACTGGTTTATTAAGTAAATATAATAAAACTAGCGATTGTATAACTTAAAAATAACATGTAACAATACTATTATTGTAACATGTTATTTAGAAGCACCGAGAACTACTGCCAACAAACTGCTGTGCAGTTTGGCAGAGTTATGTATGTGTTATATTAAGTGTCTTTCTTTAAAAAAAAACAATAAAAATAAAAAAAAACTTATTTAAAACGCTAATTAATCCGCTGCATAACTATGCATCGTTTGTCTTTTACTGTCACATGAAGTTTCAAAGTTGACAGACAGAGACAAACGCGTCACACAACTTAGTCATGTGTAAATAATATTTTATAAGTAAGGTAGTAAGAATATAATATTAAAAATTATAAATCTATAGATTTTTCTTCTATTGTTGTTGGATTGAAAATAAACTCATTTAATTTCAATTTTAATCTTCTTTTGGGGTCTGCCCCTTAATTAATCACGTAGGGCATTAATTACCTTTTAAAAATAATAAAAGCAAAGCGAATAAAACTGCAAAAATGAGTTTCATTTCAATTATAAAACTGATACATTTACAATCATAAGAATAGATCAGAAGACATTTATTGGCAATAAAACAAACAAAAAGAAAAAAACACATCTTAATCGGTCCAGCCGTTTTGAAGATAAATCGGAACATTGGAATGAGCCCCCCACCCTAAAAACTAAAGTACACAAAAGAAAAAGCAAAAACGTATTACGATATAAAAAGTAAAAATAACAAAAATTTAAAAAGTATGCAGATGCACTAAGAACCCCTATTTTAATCCAATTAAAAGTAATTGGATTAAAATAGGCGGTTAGGTTTTCTAGGGTTTAATAGGGAGTAGATAGAAAATTTACCTATCTAAATGCGAAGCAGAATGCACGGCAAGTATCTCCTGATCGGTGGCCGGTCGAGGTGTGAGCTGTAGCACGCGGTCCAGCAGACCGAAGTCGCGGTGTCGCTCGTGGATACGCAGGATACGTTCCGGACATTCCACGTGACCTCTGGACATTCACAAAAGTTCACTTTATATTGTAGAATCATAAATGTAAAAAGTTTTAATAGACTCGGATTTCTCGTTTAAAAAAAATGTATTAATAAAATAAATAAAATAAATCCTGCGACGAACACACAGCGCCATCTAGCCCCGTGGTAAGCTGCTAAGCTTGTGTTACGGTGGCTAGACAACGGATATACTACTTATATTTATTTTTCTTTTGTAAATACATACATATTATACATAGAAATACGCCCAGACCAGATACAAATATTTATTTTTAAGCATAAATATTTGCACCCAGCGGGAATCGAACCCGCAACCTTCTGTATTGCAGCCAAGCGTTCGCCCGACGCGCCACAGAGGTCGTCGAAAATTTTGTTTGTGTGTAAATAACTCTACTTCATCATCTTTTTCTTTTCGTTAAATTTTCTGTATACAAATCGGTAATATTATACTTAAACGTTTAAAATTATAAAACATTATATCTACCAGGTTTTACTCGCGTTTTATTTAATAACGGCATATGAGGCGGTAGTTTATAGTAACTTTTTAGAATATTAAAATAGACGAATTACATTTCGTTTAGTTTAAGTTTTTTCGTCAATAAAACGCGAACGTGATGGTTAAGTTAACGCGTATTTTGTATGGAAACTAGTAACTTCGATATCGTCCGCTAGGGGCGCTTTTTGAGTTTCCATACAAAATACGCGTTAACGTAACCATCACGTTCGCGTTTATTTTACTAAAAAATTCACACTAAGGGTTCAGTCAACCTTGAAAAAGTTAACTGTAAAGTCAGCGAAAGCTCTGTACTTTTGTAATAATGCCGTTATTAAATAAAACGCGAGTAAAACCCGGTAAATATTGTGTTTTATTATGCAAAATCGTGAAAACATAAGACAGTATTACGTTTGTTTATTATTTCAAAATATTTTAAAGGCAAAATAAATATTTACAAAAAGCACAACGCACGGTGAACGCTCAACGGGATTCGAAACAAAAACGTATCTCTACTCAATCCGGGAGTAACGACTTATCAATTAGTCAACCGGCGTCGGTGACTCATACGCTGAATTTTTGCTTCTGTATTTGCCATCTACATCTATGTAAAACTTAGGCATGTTTGCGGCATCCCGAGGACATTGAGTTATGATCACGCCCTAGTTTGCATTTTTTTTTCAGTGCAGTACACAAGGTCATTTATTCATTAAAAAATTATATTGCATTATGGTGGTGATTCTGATGGGTTAGAGGTGAAGTCGTCCCCCTCGAAACTGGGACCAGGGACCACTTGACCCCTTTCAAATTTGACAGTAGTCAACTGGGCCCAAAAATAGTTTTAATGTCACCAAATCCTAAAATTTAGCAAAATACGACCTAAAAAATCTTAAATCTTCGCAGAGAACTTCCGAGAACACCCGAGAAGTTATGTTATGTGTTATTCCAGGTCTCCAGCTACCTATATTCCAAGTTTCATCGCAATCGGTTCAGTAGTTTTTGCGTGAAAGAGTAACAAAGTAACATACAACTTATACATTTTCGCGTTTATAATATTAGTAAGGATAACATCCCTATATTCTCGCGGGAACGGGACTTACGCGAGTGAACCTACGAGGAATAAATAGAATGAAGATCTAACTTCCCTATTAAACTCGATAAAAACATGTTCCACGGTCACACAACAGCAGATGCACACACTGACATGTTACGTACAGTATTACGTATGATCGACCTTGGATCGACCAATGGCGGACGATCTTTAGTGACAGACAGGCGGTCGAATCATCGTTCTGGGCCCCGCAATCACCGTTTGCGTGGAACATTTTTTCAAAGGAATACTACGGGGCGCGGCTAGTATAATTATACTTACGGTTCACAAATATTCCTATGTTTGAGCATGGCTTGGTCGTAGATGTAGCCTACAGCGTGTTTTGGTATCGTCAGATCCGTCACTGAAATAAATAAAAAAATAAAATAAATATTGCACGAAATGTCGTGACACACAGCGCTATCTAGCCCCAAACTAAGCACTAGACTTGTACTATGAGTACTAGACCACGGATATACTACATATTATAATTAAATTTTTCTATTTGTAAATACATACATATTACACATAGAAAACACCCAGAATCTGACAAAAACATTTATATAAATATTAAATATTAGCTGCGCCCCACGGTTTCACCTGCGTAAGTCCCGTTCGCGCGGAATATCGGGATAAAATGTAGCCTACTTACTTACTTATATTCCAAGTTTCATCGTAATCGGTTCAGTAGTTTTTGCGTGATTGAGTAACAAACATCCAAACACACACTTTCACATAATTTATACTATTAGTAGGCTTATTAAGTTAAAGTTTTTATCTATATGTTTCCGCAATTAGCTTTAAATTACGCACAAAGGCCCAATAGTGGGGGCCTTTGTGCGTAATTTAAAGCCGTGGGTTTCCGCACGATGTTTTCCTTCACCGTAAGAGCGATGTTAATAGCGCACATATTTTTGATGCGCAGCCGGGATTCGAGACCACGACCTTCGGAATGAAAGTCGAGGTATCTACCACTACCACTGGCCACCCATCCAAGAACCGACCGCGCTCAGCGTTGCTTAACCCGCACGACCTTTTAAGATCGGCAAATGAATCCAAATCAACATCCTCATATAAGTAGGTTAACAAAGAAACATTCCGCGCTACCGTGCTCGTTTGTCGTTGCTAAGTCGTCCTTTATGTCGTTCAAAAAACAAAATAAATTTCAAATAAAAAATACCCCGACTACTTTTAAAAACCAGACAATTTTTTTTTTCGAAGTTTGTTTTTTTCTTTTATTTAATTATTTGATTAGTAATTTCTTCTATGGTTTTCGCGATTTTGCATAATAAAACACTTTATTTATCCGGTTTTTTGGTCAACCTTGAAAAAGCCAACTGCAAAGTTGGCGAAAGCTCGGGTCAAATAATGAATAAAAACGCGATAAAACCGGATAAATAAAGTGTTTTATTATTTGATTAGTTTTTAAATATATTTTTTTTAGCTGAACGACAACGCGACGACTTATAAGACATATGGTAGGGCCCATCGGGTAGCAGGGCCGTAAACCAGGACCTCGAAAATGTGACTCGGATCCTCAGGGAAGAAGGTACGAGATTTTGTAATATGCAGCGTAAGGGCAAAAAGTCTAAGCTTTCAGAAGGGACTCTAGGGCTAATGAAGGAACGACGTGAAAACCCACCCATCACTTCGTCAGAAAAGCGGACTCTAAACCAAGCGATCAGCAAACACGTACGACGCGACCTCCGGCGCTTCAATACTCTTTTAATTGAAAGAGCGATCGAGCAGAACCGGGGGTCAAAAGTGTTTGTACAGTCTCTTGGAAGAAGCCACCTGACGAAGTTGACCACAGCAGGTGGAAAAGTCGTTGCTTCGAAGCCGGCAGTCCTTTCGGAGGTAGAAGACTTTTATGCCCGATTATACGCATCGCATGCATCTCAGCCGAATCCCGAAAATGAGGATCCTAGAGCAACATTAACACGCCATTTCACCGAAGACCTGCCAGAAGTCAGTATTGACGAAATCGAGATCACTCTTGGACAGCTCAAAAATGGAAAAGCCCCTGGAGAGGATGGCGTTACCACAGAGCTGGTGAAAGCAGGAGGTAAACCCGTACTGAGGGAGCTCCAGAAGCTTTTTAACGCTGTCCTGTTCGAAAGGAGAACTCCAGAGGCGTGGAGTAGGAGTGTGGTCGTCCTGTTCTTCAAAAAGGGAGACAAGGCCCTGCTGAAAAACTATCGACCCATATCCCTTCTAAGCCACGTCTATAAGCTGTTTTCTAGAGTGATCACGAACCGTCTTGCGCGAAGACTCGACGAATTCCAACCACCGGAGCAGGCTGGGTTTCGGAGCGGATATGGCACCATAGACCACATCCACACAGTGCGGCAGATTATACAGAAGACCGAAGAGTATAATCAGCCCCTGTGTCTAGCATTTGTGGACTATGAAAAAGCCTTTGACTCGGTTGAAATCTGGTCTGTTCTGGAGTCCCTGCAGCGCTGCCAAGTAGATTGGCGGTACATCCAAGTGATGAGATGTCTTTACGAGTCCGCCACCATGTCCGTCCAAGTACAGAATCAGCAAACAAGGCCCATACCGTTGCATCGAGGAGTGAGACAAGGGGATGTTATTTCCCCGAAATTGTTCACAAATGCAATGGAGGATATGTTTAAGACGCTGAACTGGAAAGGACGTGGCATTAATATTAATGGCGAGTATATCTCTCACTTGCGATTTGCAGATGATATCGTCATCATGGCAGAAACGCTGCAGGACCTACAACGGATGCTGAATGACCTGGCTGACTCTTCTGTACGCATTGGCCTACGGATGAACATGGACAAAACCAAGGTCATGTTCAACGAACATGTTCTACCGGAACCTATTGCGATACGCGGCGCCGTTCTCGAAGTTGTTCAAAAATATGTTTACCTAGGGCAAACATTGCAGTTAGGAAAAAACAACTTTGAGGGCGAGGTGAACAGGAGAATTCAGTTGGGTTGGGCAGCATTTGGGAAGCTACGTCGAGTTTTTACATCGTCAATCCCACAGTGCCTAAAGACGAAGGTCTTTAATCAGTGCGTCCTACCCGTCATGACATACGGAGCCGAAACGTGGACACTAACGGCACGGTTGGTCCACAAATTCAAAGTCGCTCAGCGAGCTATGGAACGAGCTATGCTCGGCGTTTCTCTGAGGGATCGCATCAGAAATGAGGTGATCCGTCAGAAAACCAAAGTCTTCGACATAGCTCACCGGATTAGCAAGCTGAAGTGGCAGTGGGCTGGCCATATTAGCCGTAGAACCGACAACCGTTGGGGTAAACGAGTTCTAGAGTGGAGACCGCGTCTCGGCAAACGTAGTGTAGGACGTCCTCAGGCACGTTGGAGCGACGATTTGCGCAAGACGGCTGGCACAAACTGGATGCGAGAAGCCGAAAATAGATCTAGGTGGCGTGCAATTGGAGAGGCCTATGTCCAGCAGTGGACTGCAACGGGCTGATGATGATGATGATGATGGTAGGGCCCATTACCTATCCTTAAATGATCCAATCTCTGCGCGATCCTCCTCTTCGTCTCATCATCCTGCAGCGGGTAACAGTTCCTCGTGGCGAAGCTGTCCGGCCTCGTCTCGTCTCCCTCCCACCGCACGCAGACCTCGTGCTTCTGTCTCCCTCCCTCGCACACGTTGGGCGGCCCGCTTATATTGTACACCGGCTGGTATTTGAAGCAGTTCCAATGCCGTTTTTGTACGTATATGCAGTTTAGGATTGTTGAAATTATTCTGGTAAATAAAGAAAAATAAAGTTCTTTATTTATTCCATCCATATATTTTTTTAATAAAGACAAGCTTAAAAAAACAAAATACAGGCCAAAAATTACCAATTTATCTCACGTGCTGAATTTTATAGGATCAGCAACTGATCTCAGATTTTAAATTACCTAAGATAAATAAATAAGTTCTATGAAAAATCTCCATTGCAAAAGGTTGCGGGTTCAATTCCTACTGGGAATAAGTAATTTGTACTTAAAATGAACGCTTTTATGATCTGATTTGGTTGTGTAATTGTGTACAATACTTTTTTTGAGATGCAATCGCAATGAATCTGCTCGAAAAACAATACTAGGTACGTGCGTACAAAAACGCGCACACGCGTTGTCAAGGGCGCGGGCGGCCGAGCGTTTCTCGAGCGGTTGCACTTTTTCGTTACTCGGGTTCTACTAATTGGTTTTCGATGCAAAGTATACCACGACGTTCTTCGAAAAAAGAACTATCCAATATTGAAAACCAGATTTCAATCGGATTAGTAGTTTTTAATTGTATAATGAACAAACAGAGAAACAGACAGACATGAATTTTAAAAATTATATAATATCGTTCAACTGCTTTTCCTAAGTCCTACAACCTTTTTTGAATTTACTTCCAAGTACAGACTTTTTGTCCTCTCTGCCTTTATTATGAGTATAGACGATATAGATAAGCTTAGTAGCTTACCATAGGACTAAATTTAAGTTTAAAAGCTGCTCAATTATTTAAGTAGTTCTGAAATTTTAAATGTCGTATCTGTATTTCACTATTAACTACCTAAGGCTAAGTCCGCACAGGCAGGAGGCTAGCTTAGCGGCTAGAGGCAAGCGAGTCGCGTAACGAAAACAAACGGTAAAGAAAGTTCGCGACCTGGCGCACTGAGCTGCGTATTGTCAGAACGCGAGCCACTAGGCTCTAGACACGACTCACTCTGCGCAGGGCGCGGGCGCGGTGTAGTCGCGGCGATGCGCGGGCGCATGTCCGAGCAGCGCGCGCAGCGTGTGCGCCGCGCCCTCCGCCAGCGACGGCAGGCAGTACCCGCCCTCCAACACTACACACACGGCCCCACACACGCCCGTCAGCTGCTGCAGCAGCGACCCGTACACGCCCGGGGTCAGCTCCATCTCGCCCTGGGAATAACGACCTATACAGTTCGGTTCGTTTTGGTTCCCTAAGTTTCTTTAAAAATAAAATACGTAACACGTCAAAAACAGAAGAAATAAATATTTAAACAAGATAATAAAACACTTTATTTATCCGGTTGAATCGCGTCAAAATCAAAATCCGGGCAAAATACATCTAAATTACATCATCATCATCATCTTCATTTAAATTACATCTCAGTCAACCTTGAAAAAGCCAACTGTAAAATTGGCGAAAGCTCGGTTCGTTTAGAACAATGAATAAAAACGCGAATAAATAAATTGTTTTATTATGCAAAATCGCGAAAACCATAGAAGAAATTATATACAAGATGTAACGTATCCCTTTTAAGCCGAAAGGGGGTTGTTCTAGACGTCTAGGCGAACGACTTTTGTTCTACGACTTTTGGAAATTCAAAGTACTTTTCGAAAATTTTAAGTATAAAGTTTACTTGAAGATCAGCTGTTTCTTAGAGTTCGAGGCCATTGACCTTATGTTGTCCTTTCATTTAGTTTGATCTACTACAATCAAACCTTCAATTACCTTTATTTTCAAAAGCAGCTGTTTTTTTTAATGAAACAAACTCAAAAGTTGTAGAACAAAAGTTGTTCGCCTAGACGTCTAGAACAACCGCCTTTCGGCTTAAAAGGGGTAACCCGTTACATCTTGTATGGGTCAGAATCAGAGAGGCGAGCATTTTAGGTTTTCAAATATCTGCGAAAAAAAGTTTCCTTTTAAAGAAAACTAACAAGTGGAGTCTGTTGCGTCAGTTTCCACAAGCCTTTCTTGTGAAGGGGCACGCACAAAAATGAATATTTTAGAAGTTTTAGCTGGTAATAAGAATAATACCAGGGTCATAAGTCATTCCGGGAACGCTTTGATTTATTTTGTAAATAATAATATAACCAACGCATTTAAGAATTGCCTTCAATAAATTGTAATAAAACTGTTCCTAAATCGCTAAATCTCGTTATTTTCTATATTTTTATGATCAAACACTTATTATTCAAATAACTCTTAATAATTTTATAATTGGTGTAAATTCGGCTCCAAATTTTTAGCTTATTGTATACATTGTTGCACTACGTTATTTATAAATAACATACATACAAAGGTATAACGGTTATTTCATCATGTATATGCAGTATTTAATTATAGAATTACATATTAGTGATTTATTTGCCGTTTTTGTGATGTTCCCGAAAATGATGTGTGTTCCCAAAATGACAATGAAGTTCCCTAAATGATATTGACGTTCCCTAAATGAAACAAACGCCCGGTTTTCGGGATATTTTATGCATGAAATTAATACACATTTACGTACATATTACATCTTTATTTGTACATAAGGGTAAGAAAACACGTGGAGGGTATTTAGGTGAGGCCTGGCACTCAATATTCTTTGTAACGATGATTTCAGGTGACCCCATACAGCATGAGCCTGATGGTCCAAGTTATCACTTAAAGTGGCAAATGAAACCGTTTCAAGATACGTATCGTTTTTGGCATAAAAACCCCTGTGTGCATCGATAATTGACCTTTAGAAGCTCCGAATCTAATCGATTGAATCTCTTTCCCATATTTTGTCATGTAATTTTCAGCGAAATCAATTTGAATCATTAGCTCTGTTTCTTTTAAATTATCTTTCAGTTCTCTTTTGGCCTTCAAGTTTTCACTAATTCCATAAACATGTTTTTTCATTGAAGAAATATCCGCAGCTAAAGATATTTTCAATTCCTTGACTGTGCTTGTTACAGTAACATTTTTAGTAAGTTTGACACGGTTTTTTTCTCTCCTTTTATGATTCGGTCTTCATTTGTTACCTGCCACTGAAAATATTGGACGGTATCCTTATTACTCCCAGATTCTAATTTGATCTCCTTGCAATCAACACATAAACCAAGCATACAATCATAAGAAATAATGTCACAGCGGTACGCTTTTATACACTGGGATGTGGAATTGTGCAGCAGCTCTCCTAGTCGGTTCAATTTGTTTAGTTTGTACTCAAAATTTTCGTGTCTTACACAAAAACAAGTATCTCGATCCCGTTTTGTAGGTTGCACTACCCAATAAGGCTTCTCTCTCAAAAACGTCGAATGAGATACTCGAACCTTTTTTTTCTGTCTATACTTTTGAGAATTTATTCTCCACAACTTTCTCTGCTTCTTTTTCTCTTTTTCAGTCATATCACTAACAGTTTTTACTTTATTTTCAGCTTTCTTTCTTTGGTAATATTCCCTATCTTTCAGTCTCTTCAATTATTTTTGTTCAGGTGTCATTTTATCTAAAAACTTGCGCTTCCTTGCATTAGCCTTTTCACGATGCCTTTTATAGGCTATACTGTCCTGTTTCATTCTTTTTTTCGACTTCTTTTTCCCTTCATTTTTATCGTTTTCTATGTTAATCGTACTAATTGTATACCTTAAATCAACATTTGACATTATTATGTTTTTTAAAAACCTTGGGCATTAATTTATATATATTTGTCATGCCGGCGTCAAGCGTGACATGAAAATATTTATCGAATAGTCATTTCGTGAACACTCGAATCATTTCGGGAACGTCCATCATATACGAGAACGTTCCCGAAATGACCGTTACCGAAATGACTATTCGATAAATATTTTCATGTCACGCTTGACGCTGCCATGTTAGATATTGGTTTTAGAGGTTATGAACGACTGAGTTGCAATATCTATACGAATTTTGCAAAACGTAAGCAAATTTTGGAAAAACTAATTTACAAACAGCGTTCACGTAGTGACAGGGAATTGAAGTACGCATCACATATATCAGACTAAAAAGTCACTTACCCACAAAATCGAATTGTTTGTTTTCGTAAACACAAACACGTTATTTTCTTTGACTAGCGAACTTCACACTGCTGCTCACTAACGCCACCTAGGGTATGTTGTTTTAACTGCATTGTACATTGTCTATCGCGTTCACGGAATGATTTGATAAACGTCAGACACTATTTGAAGAGCCAAAATGTGAACATATTAAAGTGATATAAATTTAATTTATAGATATATTTGTAATTTAAGAATTTTAAAACCTAATAGTAAGATATGACATTTTTGAATCGTAATTGTATGCATCTTTGACTTGTCGGTACTATGCAACATTGTATAAGGACGCGTTCCCGGATTGACTTTTTAGACCTCTTTTTGATAAAAATCAAATGAAATATTATAATACAAAAGTAAATATGCTAATTGCCTTGTAATTATACACAAAACCTTTATTTTGGAAAAACTATTGTAGTAATATCATGTTATTTTATTTAAAAAAACCTTGTCAGACGTACAAAGCTCACCTCTCTGATTCTGACCCGTATATGTTACGACGAGACACTGGCAGATGGAAGACGGGCCAGTTATTCGATCATTGTGCTGATCGACAAAGAAAAAAAACAACCTGTATAGGATGTTTTTTTAAAATATGAATAACTATATGCATGTTTATGAATAACTATTTTTTTTAATTATAATTCGCCAAAAAACATGATCACACATGACACATGATCACTAAAATGAAAAACCCTCATTTATTTCTTCTCATCAGAGGGCGCGTTTCCAAAACCACACTAAAACCATAATTATAAGTTGATATACCTAATGAAATGATTTATTATTACTGAACAAGCATTTGGTTAAATGTCACAAAATGCTCAGTCGCAGTAATTATACCAAAATTCCAATGTAAACTTATGACCTAACTAAGCCGCAGTCTGACGAACACATAAAAAACTCTGAAAACAAAACCCAGTTTTTGCAGTCGTGTTTTAAAAGCCATGATTTTCACAAATCATTCGCAATGATTTTTACAAATTCCCAAAATCATTCCCAATGACTTTCACAAATCCCCAAAATAATTCACAAAGAATTTCACAAATATCCAAAATCATTCCCCATGATTTTCACAAATTCCAAAATCACACCCAATGATTTAGGTACCTTTTCGTCCCCCAAAGCCGAGTCGAATCCGGCCGACACGAGCACGAGCTCTGGCGAGTACTGAAAGAGACAAAATAAGGTGAACGTGCAAGATAGAGAGAGACGGTTGTACCTCGGGACAGCCGAAGGCAGCGTCGTAGCCCGCAGATACAATGATCAATTCTGGTTGGTACTGCGGCGGGCATGGAAACAGAAACGTGGGTTAGGTTAACACTGAACATTCATATTTTTTAAGTATATTTTTTGGAGTAACTACAAAAAATAAAAAAAACATTTTTTTTTCTTTATTTCGCGATGTTCATTTGAAATTAAACTCATTTTTCCAAGATTAATCACCTTGCTTATATATCTTTAGCGTTTTTTCCTACGTTTCCAGGTCTTTCCAGACCTCTTGCTTACGATTGCTCATCTAGCCTGAGATGTAATATATAGTGGGGTGTTGATAAAATCTATCTAATATATAACTCAAAGGTGACTGACTGACTGACATAGTGATCTATCAACGCACAGCCCAAACCACTGGACGGATCGGGCTGAAATTTGGTATGCAGGTATGACGTACGCAACCGCTAAGAAAGGATTTTGATAAATTCTACCCCCAAGGGGATAAAATAGGAGATTTATCTAGTACTTTATTAATAAAAGCAACGCGATTAAAACCGGGAAAATGAGTTTAAGTATTAAACTACTATAAAACTAAATGCTAAAATAGTTTTATGACTATTTATTTCATGTTGGAACCGTAAAGTTTTTTTAATAAGTATTAATTTTTTGTCATTTTTGAATGAAAGTAACAATCGTCTAAACAACCTGACTATGACAACAATGTTTTCCTCAAAACCTTCTCACCTCAAACGCCATAGGCAGCAGCATCTGGGTCCAAATGGCCAGGTAATCTCCGTCCGTCATACCGGTCTTGTTAAGCGGCACGTTGCAGGTGAAGCCGCGGCCTGCCCCGCTGCCGGTGTAATGGAAATCCGACTGGCGGAGGTTGGGCCAGAACGAGCCGTGTTCGTACCGGTGGATTGAGAAGTATAAAACCCTGGAGGAAAACGGAATTTGTATTATCCCGCCCGCACCGCCCCGTTTAAATAACGAAGCGAAACTCTTGACAAAAAGTACACCAAAAAACAAACCATCGCTTGCAGTCGTGTTCAGAGGCATGAATTTCACAAATACCCAAAATCATACCCAATGATTTTCACAAATACTCAGAATCTTACCAAATGATTTTCACAAATACTCAGAATCATACCCAATGATTTTCACAAATACACAGAATCATACAAAATGATTTTCACAAATACCCAGAATCATACCCAATGATTTTCACAAATACTCAGAATCATACCTAATGATTTTCACAAATACTCAGAATCATACCCAATGATTTTCACTAATTCCTCAAATAATTCCCAATGAACATACTGCAGTGTCAGTTTACAAACTCGCAGTTATGTTATAATTAAAAGCAAATTCTTTCAATTATTCGTTCTAGGCTGGTTTCGCTACTGGTAATCAGAACCAACGCGTCAGAACCCAACTGCTCAACCAGCAGAATTAAGTGCATATGTATACAAATAATTAAATCCAATCTTACATGTTATTATTATGAAAGCATAAAAAATATCACTTTTTTATGATCAAAATAATTCAATTACCTAGGATCGTCGTAGAACATTTGTTGCGTAGCTTGTCCGTGATGTACGTCCCAATCAACTATCAGTATCCTGGAAGAAATAGTTATGCATCAGAAAGATGTAAGAGCGATTTCCAGGTCGCTATTGGCTGGCATTGAAAGCTATGTCTTTCATAGCAATCGGTTCAGTAGTTCTTGCGTGAAAGAGTAACAAAGTCACATACATAAGTACAAAATTACGCGTTTATAACATCAGTAAGAAGTAAAATAAGCTATTTTAATTGTTATCCTAATATAATAAAGCTGAAAGTTTGTGAGTATGTGTGTTTGTTACTCAATCACACAAGAACTACTGAACCGATTGCGATGAAACTTGGAATATAGGTAGCTGGAGACCTGGATTAACACATAGGCTACTTTTTATCCCGATATTCTCGCGGGAACGGGACTTACGCGGGGCGCAGCTAGTTGCAATATAATTGTTATTTATTACCTAGTAATAACCGCTATATTACCGCTAGTAGAAATAGTTCGTATGTACTCCGTGGGGGGTGAATGTTACCTCTTCAGGCCCAGGTTGTCGAGGGCATGTCTCGCAGCTAACGCGACGTTGTTGTAGAAGCAGTAGCCGCAGGGCTCGGCCCGCATGGCGTGGTGTCCCGGCGGCCGCACGAAGCACGCCGCGTTCTGCACCGCGCCCGACACCACTCGCGACACCATGTCGATGGTGCTGCCGGCCGCCAGCAGGGCTAGCTCGTGCGTACTCTGTGGGGGAGGAAAAGGGTATGATTTACCCGAGCAAGCGTCTATGCTGCAAGTCTGGAGAAATTTGACTTCATAAACTTTCCAAATTCACATGATTTTATTTCTTAATTTTTTTTTGAGCTAACTGGGGATAGTAATAATTATAATTTAAATTAAAAACAATAACTCTATAGTCTGCGTACACTGGAACGTTTTGTTACAAATAATTATAAGGCGGTAGTTTACAGTAACTTTTTAGAATGTTAAACATGTCAGTCAACCTTGAAAAAGCCAACTGTAAAGTTGACGAAAGCTCGGTTCGTTTAAAAATCATGAATAAAAACGCGATAAAGCCCGGTAAATAAGGTGTTTTATTTCACACGATTTGTTAACTTAGTTACATTTTACCGGGTCTTAATCGGTTCCCCTCGCGCCCAAGATCATTGTAACATGATAGAAACGTCTAGGTAAGAAAATAAATAATAATACGCGATTAAGACCCGGTAAAATGTAAGTAAATTTGCTTTCGTCTGTCAGTATGTACGTATTTAAGTCTGTTCCTTCTTCAGTGTTTCTGAGCCGTCAGAAAAGCATTGCGTATGCGGAATGCCTAATGAATGGGTATTTGGTCTCGCTCACGCACATACATACACAACGAGCGATAGCAAGCATGTGGTACTCGAACTTTCATATACGAATTAAACTACAGTAGTTTATCGAAATTAATTTCCATTCATAAATAAGGCTGCAGGTCGTAATTTTCAATCGATTTCGATGAGACTTGTTATATAACGCTGTATATAGGTTCCCCGAGCACATAGATTTATGTTTGTTGGAGGTTTTTGATAAGTGGAGGTTTTCTTCCACTTCGGGGTTTTTCATCACAAACTCTTTATAAGGTAACAGTAAAAGTTGTGGTCGTTTAAAAATAGGTATATATCGCTGTATATAGGTTCTCCGAGCACATAGATTTATTTTTGTTGGAGGTTTTTGTTAAGGAGGTATTTCTTCCACTTCGGGGCTTTTAATCAAAAACTCTTCAATAGGTAACAGTAAAAGTTGTGGTCATTTAAATATTTAAATTGTATGCTAATAAGTCAACTGTTTGAGATGAGAACTACCACTAGTATACATACAGGATGGATATAAACAGCATCGTATTTAGCCGACAATCCTTCCAAATACTCCACGTCGTTATTGTTGTGGGTTGTCTCCAACATTTCATACACAGACGGCGAGTGTAACAGAGCCAGCTCTTCTTTAGTAGCTGCCCGGGGCGGATACTGCTTACACTGGTCTATTAGGTTTAGTTCATTGCACCTGTAACAAAACACACATTAGTAAGAAAAAAAATGTATCTTGTGTGCACAGTCTTACTAATATATAAACGCGAAAGTTTGAGAGTAGGAGAGAGTATGTGATTTTGTTACACTTTCACGCAAAAACAACTGAATCAATTGCTATGAAACTTGTAATATATTTAGCTGGAGACCTGGAATAAGCAGCTAGTTTTATACATATAAAGAATAAGAAATAAAAAATTATATATTCTTAAATCCACTGATTGATGTGGGAACTCGCGTGGTGTTATTCATTCGCGGTATAGACGGAGACGCGAGTTCGAGTGTGAGTGAATTTAAGAAGTTGTATTTTTTTCTAACATATTTCTTATCAGAAGTCTGTAAGTAAAATGTGGCTGCAAGGATTTGGCGTTGATGTCAGCCACCTAGATGAATCAGCCATTAAGTTAGCAGCTCTTAAAATAGTAATAAATACTTACATTTAACATGTTTTTAAAAAGCATGCATTCTTTGTCTTCGGAAAAAATGAAATAAAAATTATATTTAATTGGTTGTTGGACATACTAAAACACAATACCTGTCTATAACCCTTATCAATCTCTCAGGGCACTCAGGGTAGTTATCATCCCACAGACACCGGTGCTCCGCCATCCGAGGTTCAGTCACAAAACCAGTCGGACCTTTTACTTTACTTTTAGAGTCCATAGCCTAGAACAAAAATATGGTTTTGATTTTTATCAAAATATGGTAATGGACACAAGGAAATAAGTGACAACCAAATTTAGAGCCTCCTTTTTTGTGGTTGTTTAAAGCATTCACTATGCTTGTGCTATGTCATCGGGTATCAGACAATGAATAGACTAGAGATACACTATAATGAGAACAGAGCAAAAATCAAAGAATGATCCGCGATAGTGGGTTTTTTTATTGTTATCTAGTGCATATTCCCAGTATTCACAAAACAGCTGCACACAATTTTTTGTATTATTTATGAATAAAAACATTATGTTAATTATCCCTTGTCAGAAAAAGAGGGGGATGAGTATGAGGTGTCTGTGACATTGTAGACATGATTTTGATATAGCTAATTTTGTTTAAGAATAAATGGCACATAAAAAATTACTGCCTGTTTGTACATACACATTGTTAAAGGTAAACAACTTACCACTTGGTATGGATCTTTTAATTCTGCCTGAATCATGTTTTTTTTCTTTTGCTGTGCTTTCTTTTTAGCTGCCAAAACCGATGCTGATGGCTGCAAGATATAAAAAACACTGTACACAAAAAATATTAAGTCTATGTTATAAAGATACATACAGATAATAGTTGAAGTAATTACCATGAGATATAATTTGAAAGACGTCAAGTCATCATAAAGATAAGACAGTAATGTTAATTAGCTTTCAACTGATTTCAAGGCCATGTTAAATTATAAACAAACATAATTTTACATACTAATTCAGCATGTTAATTTATCTATCTATATAGATAAATGCCCTAATCCGTAAATAAGATAGATAATCATAGAAACTAGATGTTCAAGTAAAATTATAATACAGAATTTTGTTCTACCACAATATATTAATTGATCTTCAAGGTAAGCATGCTACATCTTAGACGCTACAGTGGTATCACCCAGGTGGGTGGGAAATATTTTACTGCCGATCATCTGCCTAACTATAAACCTCGCCTGGATTAAGTAGGTACCCATCTTGTTTACCATCACCATAGATAAATAATTACTGGTTATAGATTGCTAACGTTCATATAAACCAGCGTCCGGCCGTAAACGGTGTCAAAAGATGGCGTTAGCTGTATTCCATCACGTAATAACGCAAAACTTCTACTGTCGAAAAGCGCCATCTCTTTGATAATTACGATTTGTATATAGATGGCGACTTAATCGAATTAACCCAACTCTAATTAGTTCCACTTTCTTGCGTAGATGTCAGCACAGTAGATAGGTAGGCAAAGAAACAAACAAAATAAGTTCAATCATGTTCCGTAGGTACATTTAAGGTACGCGTGGCGGTCGGCGTTGAGCCACAGTGTAAAGGAAATATCGCAGTAAGGCTACTAATCAACTAACAGTAAAAAATATCTCGCAGTACTACTAAAACATAAAACTTGTAGTATACCTACAGTTTCATGCTCGCATTTGAGATTGTTGTAGGTCTGTACAAAATAAGAAATATAAAAAGTAGGTAGTAATTTCAACAAAGCACTCAAAATCAGTTATTTTACGAACCAACTTTGAGTAATTCATCGACTTAGAAATTATTACTTGGTGGGGGCATATTCCACTAATCCCCTTACTCAATCCCCTGCCAAGGGGATTTGTAGACTTTTTCTCCACAAATCCCCTGGCGGCGATACAACGTGATTAGCAGGGGATTTGTGGACAATTAGTCTACAAATCCCCTTAACCGATATTTTCATTTCCTTTTTTTTAATCAAATAAAAACAGTGTGTTACGTAGTTTCAGTCTTCGTGTTTTATTTACATAATATACGAGTGGTGAACAAAATCACAGAATAATCACTTTCATCAATGTTGATTGAGTTTCTTAAATCTAAACACTCTTATATGTAAGTACCTTAATCTATACTTATAATAAAATCGGTGTCTGTTTTTGAAAGATATTTTGAAAAAACTATTTTTAGAGGTATGTACTAACGTAACAGACCCCATTTTCGTGTTAACTTTTTGTCTGTTTGTCCGTTTATCTGTTTGCCTGTGCCTTTGTGCGCGCTAATCTCGGAAACGGCTGGACCGATTTCAATGAAATTTGGCATGCAGATAGCATAAGACTTCTATTAACATATAGGCTACTTTATCCGGATATCAAGTCCGGATATCCGGATAAAGAATAAAAAATCCGTAATTTCGTTGTTTTTGAATCATCGGCATCCATCGTCATCCATTGTCATTGATCGTCATCGATCGTCATCCATCGTCATCATCACTTACTGACATACAAATTTTGCCTTACTTCACCTACCTACTACAGTGCAAATATCCACATTTAAACGGACGACCAGGGAAGTACTGATGATGCCAGGCGCTACCGCGCCTCGCATCTGGCATTTAGTAAGCAGTAAATAATTATTTATTAACTTTGAAGTAAAAACTTTTTCCCAAGTTTCTTCCGACTTTCTCTACGAAGCTTGTTTCACAATGACTGTAATCTGGTCCTAGTTCAACTATTGTAAAAAGTGTCATTACAGTCTACCTATTACCATAAAATATCATTTACATGTAGCTATCATAGGAAAATAATAAATAATTCAAGTTGAAATAAAAGTGCCGTAAGTATAACTTACAAGTTTGAACAAACTACATTCCATTGTGACCCTTATGTTCATGACGCTAGAGCTCAACCAAACACGAATTTTACGTATTTTATCGAGCGGTTTTCTGACTTGTAAAAAAGTGTTTCTACAATGATATTTGAATTTTGATACGATACATACCAAAAGACTAGTCCCCTGGGCAGGGGATTGAGTAAGGGGATTAGTGGAATATGCCCTTGGTGGCTACCTACTTTTTTCTTCACGTTTTTAAAAGTAACCTTTCTTATTTGTTGTTCTGTCCGGGCCCCGGGCGATCTTCATTTATTTCTGTTCCGATCGTAAATTTTTTCAAGGTTTGTGTTTACCTTAAACGTAGTTGTTGGTCCTTTGACAATTTACTAGTTTGACATTTTGTGTTCTTGACAAAATACCTTTTTGCCCCGAGGTACTAAAACCTTATCTTATATAGCGGGCGTCATATTGAATCCAAAGCGTACGAAAGACTCTCGAGAGGTAACTCCCGAGCGCAACGAGGGTGTTAAAAACTTAACTCCTGAGCGAAGCGAAGGAGCTTAGATACATAGCCAAGATAAAGACAGGCTTTAGTACCGAGGTGAATACTCTACTTTACACATCTACTGCGAGACAATAAAAGGGCTACAAAAATAAGCATTTAACTAACAACAGAACAATAGATTAATGCAATATTCTATTCTATTCTATATAAGAATAGAATAGAATAAACAAGAACAAGAATAAAGAACAGAATAAGAAAACATTTATTGGCAGCAAACACACAGAAGAACACAATTACTCAAAAAAAATAAAAAACCATCCCCATAAAAAAAAAACAAGGGATAACAACAAAAACATAAACATAGTCCAATTAATAACGTCCAAGGAGCCGCGTGTCTGCTGCCAACAAGGATCTGTATGGGGCATGGTGAATACTATTATTTTTTTCTTTTTCTTTTGTTTTTTCCTTTTCGTTTGTTGTTTTGTTATTACCTATATAAATTCTTTCAGAAATAATACATTCGAATACTTACATGGACAGACACATACCTACACAGCATAAATAACCAAACCGTGATTAAGATAAATAAGAGGATAAATACAATAAATCAGTTTTTATATTACTTTATTACTTTTTAAGTTTTATAAGCTTATTTTTGACATTTAATAATAAAAAAAAAACTAAACTATTTAAAACTAAATTATTTACAGCTTATAAATATATTTCATACTATACAAAGTGTAACGGGTAAACCCTTTTAAGCCGAAAGAGGGTTGTTCTAGACATCTAGGACAACAACTATTGTTCTACGACTTTTGAAAATTAATAATATTTCACTGAAAAAACAGTTGCTTTTGAGAATAAAGTTAATTAAAGTTAATTTCTTCTATGGTTTTCGCGATTCTGCATAATAAAACACTTTATTAATTAAAGTTTTGATTGTACTAGATCAAACTAAATAAAAGGACAAAATAAAGTCAATGAACTTGAATTATGAGAAACAGCTGATTTTCAAGTAAATTTCATACTCAAAATTTTCGAAAAGTAGGTACTTCGAATTTTCAAAAGCCGTAGAAAAAAAGTTGTTCGCCTAGAAGTCCAGAACAACACCCTTTCGGCTTAAAAAGGCATGCCGTGTATAGTATACATTTATAGTTATATTAATTAAATGTAACAATGTTACATCAAAATGACGAAACCACACATCGGCCTTAGCTGATGAAAAAAAAAGTTGGAGCTTTATATTAAATAAAACTTTTTGCCGTACCCTTCCGTCGAAATAAAATAAAACAAAAATAGCCCAGTTTTTTTATGCGTTTTGTCTAGGTGGCCAGTTCGAAATAGCCGTATGCTACCAGAACCTTAGTTCCAAATTTTAATTACTTAATGCCCTAGGTGTATAATGAGCACTTTATGCACCTAGGGAATAAGTAGTCGCTTAACGTTGAACTTTTTGGTCAATTAATGTAACTTTGTAGAGAAGTAAGTATGTAATAGTAGTTTATGCACCTAGGTACTAAAGCCCTGTCTTATGTAGCGGGCGTCATATTGAATCCAAAGCGTACGCAGGACTCTAGAGAGTTAACTCCCGAGCGCAGCGAGGTTGTTAATAACTTTTTTACTTAGACTTCTGACTCCTTTAACTTATTTACCTAGAGTCCTGAGTGAAGCGTGGGATTCAAGCGTCCAAGATAAAGACCGGCTTTGGTACCGAGGTGAATACTCTACTTTACAAATCTACTGCGAGTCAATAAAGAGGCTACAAAATAAGCATTTAATTAACAACATAACAATAGATTAATGCAACGTGTATGAAATATATTTACAGCTCCATATTAATTAAATTTAACAATGTTACATACAAATGACAAAACCTAACACCGATCTTATCCGATGAAAAAAAATTGGGACTTTATGCTAACTAAAACTCTTTGCTTTACCCTGCCGTCGAAATAAAAATAGAAGAAAAATAGCCTAGTTTTTTATTTTTTTAATGTGTTATTTCTAGGTGACCAGTTCGAAATAGACGTATGCTAACAGAACCTTAGTTCCAAATTTAAATTCCTTTATGCCCTAGGTGTATAATGAGCACTTTATGCACCTAGGGAATAAAGACTCGCTTTACGTTGACCTTTTTGGTCAATTAATGTAACTTTGTAGAGCAGTAGGTATGTTAACTACTATTACATACTTATTGCTCTACAAAGTTACTTTGTTACTTTGTAAAGTTACTTTCAGATTAAAAGGGCTTACCCGTTACACCTTAATAGGTAAGTAAATAAAAACTGGGATTTGTTTAGGTACCTAATGGTTTTTTTATATGGTACTACTTTTCTTACATTCTTACTGATAGTATTAGTAGCCACCTAATTAATTAAGGAAATTTGTACGCATTCAATCAACAGAATATTGGCTCGGAATAAACCGAGTCGGGTGTAATTATGTATTGTGTTGTACACGCATGTTCACGCCAGGAGGAAGGCATGAGCGGCATGAAACAGATAGCATTTTTGAAAATACCTACTCGCGCCGCATATCGGAAGTTGATGATCCTTTTAAATGCAATATTTTTCTTCGGGTTTAAATAGCTACTTACGTCTAGCTACTTTTTAGTCAGAAAAAAATACTCGATCTAGCAACTTTCTGTTAAATCCTAGCCACAAAGTACTTTGGTCACACTTGGCAACACTGCTCGAGTCCCATCACTGTGTTTGTGTTTGTTGAGTTCGAATTCGGTATCATTGCTAATTTCAATTTATTGTGTTTATTTTTGACGACTGTTTTACGCCAACTGGACTTCCGATCACCTTCTTTCTACCGATCTGACCGTGCAAGATTACACCTGGACCCTGAATTTGTGTTTACTTTCGACGACTGTTTTTACGCCAACTGGACTCTGGACCCCCGATCACGTTCGAACGGTGTTAAATTGGGGATGAAAGTATCTATGGCATATTTTTTTCCGAAATTGTTTTCGAGTATTTATCCGTTTCCCGTGTGGGTTTCAGTTCCGATTGCGGTTCCGGCTCTCAGTTTCCGGTTCAGGGGAAGGAATCTAATCGCCCCCAAAAAGGGGAAGGGGGCAAATTTTGGTTTAAACTTTTTATTCAAGAGAATTGGTACATATACCTACCTACCTATAGTTTTGTACATACAGTACAGTAGGCTGATCCTTTGCCGATCATATGTTGAATCTAGGCTGATCCTATGCTGTCTATGCCGATTCTATATTGAACCCCTAGGCTGAACCTATGCTGATCGTATGCTGATCCTATGATGAACCTAGGCTGAACCTATGCTAATCCTATGCCGATCCTATGTTGAACCTAGGCTGATCCTATGTTGTACCTATGCTAATCCTATGTTGATCCTATGTGGATCCTATGCTGAACCTATGCATCCAATTTTTTAACCTAATTTTTATCCAATTTTGATATTATATTTCCTAAATTTCTTAATGCGGGCGAAGCCGCGGGCAGAAGCTAGTATAAGATAAATTGTGGAGATCTAGTTCTGATCATCACCACGCGCAGACTTATCTTGCTTGCTTTTAATATTTATTTATTACCAGCTGCGCGCCGCGGTTTGACCCGCGTAAGTCCCGTTGGCCGTTCCCGAAGCTATTTCGGGATAAAATGTATTTTATGTGTTATTCCCGGTATCCAACTATTTATATTGCAAGTTTCATCGCAATCGGTTCAGTAGTTTTTCAAACACACACTTTCCCCTTTTTATAATTATACAAGATGTAACGGGCAAGTCCTTTTAATCCGAAAGGGGGTTGTTCTAGACGTCTAGGCGAACCCCTTTTGTTCTACGACTTTTAAAAATTCGAACTTTTTTTTTTGAAAATTTTGAGATTATGTTTCACTGAAAAAACAGCTGTTTTTGAAAATAAAGGTAATTGAAGGTTTGATTGTAGAAGACCAAGCTAAATGAAAGGACAACATAAGGTCAATGACCTCGAACTCTAAGAAGCAGCTGATCTTCAAGTAAACTTTAAACTTAAAATTTTCGAAAAGTACTTCGAATTTCCAAAAGTCATAGAACAAAAGTTGTTCGCCTAGACGTCTAGAACAACCCCCTTTCGGCTTAAAAGGGCTTACACGTTACATCTTGTATTACGAGCTGCGCCCGCGGTCTCACACGCGTGAGTCCCGTTCCTGCGGGAATACCAGGATAAAAAGTAGCCTATGTGCTAATCCAGGTCCCTAGCTACCTATATTCCAACATTTATCGCAATTGGTTCAGTAGTTTTTGTGTGAATGAGTAACAACCTCACATACATACATACAAACTTTCGCGGTTATAATATTAGTAAGTAAGAGTAAAATCTAGAAAGGACCAACAAAGTTGGGAGACCGAGACACAGAATACACTCGCGGCAAAAACATACAACACTTCCTTTGGCAGTCGTGTAAAAAGGGGCCTTTGGCCAGCAGTGGGACATTCTATTTCTTATCGGTTGTGAAGCGATTATTGCCATTAGGAAATTAGCCAGTGTCAAGTACTATTAATATATTATGCAAGTTATTTGCATCGAAACAGTCAAGTTGTCATAGTTAAACACGGCGGCTTGATTTTCACTTTTATTCCACTTAGACACCTTTACGAAACTAAATTGATTAATATCCCCCCGAAATTAAACAATTTGCACGCATTTGAACTAGGTTCACAAAAATGAAAATTTAGCACCACATCTCCTCAACGAGTTCCCGCCAAAACTCCCAGTGGGACATTGACATGAGATGATGGATAAAAAAGTAAACCAAAAAAAATAACAATAACTAACTAAAGCGCCATCTTGTATAAGGTTGTTAAACCGATATTTTTCAATTAACAACTTTTGAAAATTCACATAGATGGTGTTGTAATAAAATAAAAATAAATGTTTTTAGAGTAATTTTTTTGTTAAATTAACAAGTTTTTCTTCAATAAAAAAATATTATTTTCCTTTTTTAGTTTTTGAGACGTGATCTGAATATTATTTATTGCCTTAACAATAAAATACAACTGATTATTTATATGAGGTGTAGCGACAGGTAGCGCCATCTAGCCACGAGGTGTATTTTTAGCATTTATTTGACGGACGAAAATTTGTTCGCATTTGACAGTCTTTACTTATTAATTGTCTTTGCCATCACTAAACTAAGCATTGGGAGTACGCCAGGTTCGCTAGTCCGGGAGTTGCCTTTTACGAAAGCCTCGGGAAGAGAGGTAAGCAGCCCTATTATGTGTAGACCCAACATATTAAAAAAAAGTAAGTTTTTTTTTTACCGTAACTTTTTACACTAATAAATAACTTACTTTGGCACCAGCTGACATCGCGCGTGTTTGTATCTTGGCCTTGCGAGCACCATTTCTAGTGACGATACTGGAAGGCGGAGGCGTTACCTTCTTACTGTCTCCGCCTGATTTCCGCGCCTGCTCGGGCGGTGGAGTCGACTGTAATCACCACATTACATCGTTACGAACGAAAACCTCATCAAATTATACACGAATATCGTTAGAATGCCGTACTCTCTCTCACCATCACGAGATCACTTTGTACGGATGACTATGGTTTTATTGGGCGCCGAGTCTCTGTGTTAATAAAATTCATAAATCATTTTAGACTTTATTTGAATCGGAGCAACGTAGTTTTATTTATTTTTGAAGAAAACGTGAATAAACGAAGCAGTGTGTGGAAATTACATTTAGAATGACAGTGACAGACTGTGTGTGAGTGAGAATGTTGCATAGCGGTCTGTGGCGCAGCACGAAAAATCGAAAAATCAGTATTGGTTTGGTAATGGGAAGTTCTTTCCCTTTTATTTTAGAAACCCCTGTCCGCTAATCTGTCAGTGTCACAGCTGACATTTTATACAGCTGCTTATCTGCCAAAGTACCTGTCGTCAGTCCGTCAGAGAGTAGTAAAATAAAATCGTCAGTCAGTCACAATTTTAGTTGTTTGCGCGAAATATTAATGAAAAGTTTTATAGAACGTTATTTTGCAACCTAACAAACTATCACATACTTAAGTTTTTTAACAAAACAGCGATCGACAAAGAGGTAAGGACCTTATTCAAGCAAGTTTTCAAGTTACGAAAAGGCCTTACGCGATTTTTAAAGACCTTCGCCTTTCACATAAAATTCCACCACATTTTGTGTATAATAAAAATGATTTGTTTACAAATATAGATAGATTAATTATAATTAACTATGCGGATCCCAGCCCTAACCTAAAGCAATGGTGGAAAGAAAAAATCCTGGGTTTCAATAGAGGAATGGTTTTTATTTCAGTGCAGTAAACAATGAAGTTACCTAAGCCTCTGTGGGTACTCCGGCCTGGTGGTAGGAAGAAGTCAGTTCGGTCTGTGAGCACTTGGTCTCCTCTTGCTACTGCCTTCAACACCAGACCCAGCTCCAGGCCTGTATTTGACAACATTAGGGAGAGAACAGTGAGTTTTGGAATAAATATAACTTAAGAAACACCTAATAACCTTACCAAAAACCAAAAGAACATCTTTTGTCAGAGATGTTAGCCGTAAAGTATTCTGAGCCTGTCAAGTCAATCAGTCATGGGTTTGTATCCTGTCACAAGACGCTTTATGATAATGCCTAAGGAACCTAAGAGCCTTGATCAAAAATAAATGTTGATTAAAAAGTGTTTGACCACTTTCTTTTACAATGGTTAGTAAGAAATGTGGTCTAAGGTTGTGTTTGTCTCTTTGGAAGTTTTAGTATTGAAATCTCTAGTGATTAAATTTTTCAGGCTAACCTTAGTGAAGTGAGCCACATCACTACACAAAAAGAAGAACAAAATATTAAAAAGATTGTTTACAAAATTCTATATCAGTAAAATAAAACTCATGACCTGCAGATATCTATGCACTGTGGCACCAACCGTACAATCCACATATTAAAATATATGTTCTAGGGCCTATTCAACAAACCAGAGCTAATAAACTTTGAAGGATTTCACATTCTAAAAGAGCAAGCTATCTCAGCGACAGACCGGCTGATAGAAGAAGCTACATCATCTCCAACACGTCCCATGGTCGAGATATTTGATGAGCTATCCGACACACTGTGTAAGGTGGCAGATTTGGCGGAGTTTGTGAGGATTGCGCACCCACAGTCGCACTTTGCTAGTGCTGCTGAAGACGCCTGCATTACAGTCAGTGGGGTTGTTGAGAAGTAAGTATTATAATATCAAGGTCTTATTTCATACAAGAAGTTATGACGTTCGGCGACAAGACTCAATCTTATCCTTCCTGCTTGCTGGCATCCTCTCCTCTGGATTACATGATTGAATGCGAACTCATCTACCCTACGGCGATTTTATAAATCTATATTCCACCAGGTGAAATTTGAATTTGAAATTTTTTTTTTGCTTACCTCCAACTATAGCATATAGGATCACTAACCAAGTTTCAGATTTGTAGAGAAATAGATTGAAGAGAAAGTGCTACAGTATATGAAATAGTTATTTTATTGCGTGTAACAAGCTGTACGTATACTGAGTCGTATGCAGTCTGCATGCTTCCATAGTACTTGAGGGATTGAATTTCTTTGTATGTATGTTACCGCAAAAATGAAATTCAGACGAAAACGTGCAAAACGTGAAAACGAAAAAATATCCAAAGTGCGCGCGGCCAAATTGGTTGTTGGTCCACAGATTAAACACACACAAAGGCCTGTACGAAGCACTTCGGGACTCAGTCAAACGTGGCACGTCGGGGGACCAACACCTCGCCAATCTCTTCCTGTTTGACTTCGAACAAAGCGGGATTCACCTCGCAGAACACAAGCGGCAGAAGGTGGTTGCTCTCAATGACGTCATCCTGCAGACGGGACAGCGGTTCATGGCGGGCGCGGCTAAACCGCGGCGGGTGAAGCGGACTGCAGTGCCACAGAATGTTAGGCAGTTGTAAGTAGCGTCACTTCATTTATAATAAATTAGATTATTGGGATGCCCGGATGTGATATCAATTTTTAAAAGTTAAGCTTCATTTAATTTTGTGACAGCACTGTCTATTTTAATAGGTAAATTGTAATAGCTTCCTCACAACCTGTAATTATCAATTGCCATCGATAAATTACGACTATAGAATGACATCGCCAAAATTTGTCATCAGGATTTGGTAATCAATTCACATTGGTTACCAAATTCATCCTTCAGTTACATCCAGATTTTTAGCTTTCCCAGTAAGCCAAAACAGAATGATTTCAAGTTCGTGACAAAGAGAATATGTTCGTGAGGCTGACAGACCTATCTAGTTCTTGTACACAATGCTTTTTGACTGGCTTACATAAATGGCATCAGCATAAAATGTTTCCATGTTGTGCGCAGTTTCAGTACAGAAGGCGAAGATATAATAGTATCGGGAGTGTACGCGGAATGCGGGGAGGCGGCGGCGCGTGAGGCGGCGTACCGCCTGTACCTCGCGCCCGACGCAAGTCAAGAACGTCTACTCACCACCACCCTGGACGCCCGGCATCAGATGGCCAGGCTCACTGAGTTCCACTGCTACGGAGATCGGTACGTACAGTGAAACTAAACCATCCAGCCAACCGTGCCATTTAGTTCCTTATCTGGGCAAATAAGGAACTAAATGATAGGCAACGCGACGCCTCGCCGCGACCTAGGAAATTTGTTCGAAAATAGTTGAACTTTTCCTCTTCTTCCCGAATCAATCCAATTCAGGGCAACCCGGAACTTTTTTTTTACTGCTGTTTTGGAGAGTTTAGAATAGTTCCAGTTAGTGTCTTACTTCCGCCTCCATTGTGGTTTATATCGGGCGAAGATGCTGGGCTAGGAAGCAGAGCCAAAACGTGTCAATGTTAATTAGTTGTCTACGTAAGTTACTTGCCGACCAACCGAAAAATTATAGATTTCCAAAAAATCTAATGAAAAATTTATCCGGATATTGGCCCTACTTGCTGACTTTCCATGTTCTGGCAATGTGTAGAGTTACGCTTTCAGTTAAACTTATGACTTCTCTATTGAAGGGCAATAAAAGCAAGCACAATGGAAACAGCATCAAACGTGCGCCAATTCCTCGATATTCTTTCGGACAATTTGCACGACCGAGCCAAGATGGACTTTGATCAAATGTTAAAAATGAAGAAACAGGAGACTTCCTACCAGAATTCCCTGATGTGCTGGGATACGCCTTACTTCACGCACAAGGCCAAAACTCAGATGCTGAATGTGACAAATGCAGAGTTCAGTCCTTATTTTTCTCTCGGTGGTTGTATGGAAGGGTTAAATATGCTGTGCCAAGAACTGTACGGTATAACGTTGAAGTCAGAAGAAATGTTGCCAGGTAAGAAGAATAGTTATTTGAAAGTTAAAATCCTAAAAAAATTGGGCTTTTAATTTGTTTTTTCGTGCAATCTAAGTTTGTAATTTACTTTACCCCCACTGATGAGAAGCGATGACGAGGTCGATGTAGAATGCTTGCCTATAAGAAATCTGAAGAAATAGATTTCTTCTGGGCAACATTGGAAGTTATTTACCTCCAAGGCAAACAACCTTGAACTCTCCAAGTCTAGAGTAAAAACTCCTATTAAAGGAATTGAAAACTCTCCTAACAATTCAGTCTTCAGCTTGTAACAGCCTTGGAGGTTTTAATTGTAAACTAGAAAACCCCATGGTTGTTTGGGATTGGGAAATGTGACTCAGCATCTACAACAATAACCCAATATGGTACTTCCCAGGCGAATGTTGGTCACCAGACGTGTACAAATTGGCCGTAGTCCATGAAACCGAGGGTCTGTTAGGCCACATGTACTGCGACCTGTACGAGCGACCTGGCAAGCCGCACCAGGACTGTCACTTCACCATACAGGGAGGGAAACTGTTACCTGACGGGAGCTACCAGGTTAGTTCCACTTGCCGTGTATGCCTACAGATTACAGCAGCATCATTGGGAGGACACTTCTTTATTCTAAGCAGTGTCTTTGGAATGGCACTTCTTTTATGGTGTCATAGACTCAAGATAAAGATTCTTAAGTTTTGCGGCATTGGTCGTCCTCGGCTAATGATCCAGTGGCAGTGACGAGGTGATCCATTGTCTGCTTGACCATTCCACAAACGCACTGCGTGTTTCGCTTCTCCTTAAAATTTTTAACCGACTTCAAAAAAAGGAGGAGGTTATCAATTCGTCTGTATGTATAATATTTTTTTTTTTTTTTGTATGTTAACCGATTACTCGAAGAGGGCTTGACGGATTAAGATGATTCTTTTTTTAATGGATAGGTGGGAGCTCCAAGATGGTCCCATAAAAATTTGATGTGGATCTGATGAGGGTCTTCGGAGTGATGAACGTAAATGCTCCTCAAAACGCATTAATCATCAATTCAGTTGTTTATCGATTACTCGAAGATGGCTTGACCGATTGAAATGATTCTTTTTTTAATGGAAAGGTGGGAGCTCCGAGATGGTCCCGTAAAAATTCTATGAGGATCTGATGAGGATCTTCGAAGTGAGGACCGGGAATGCTCCTCAAAACGCTGTATTCAATTCAATTGTTCATCGATTACACGAAGATGGCTTGACCGATTGATATAGTTCTTTTTTTAATGGAAAGGTGGAAGCTGCGAGGTGGTCCCATGAAAGTTTGGTAAGGATCTGATGAGTATCTTCGGAATCATGGACAGGATAGCATCTCAGAATTCAATAAATTACTCATTTTTGGAGATCTACCAAAAAGAATAGACCCCTAAAGAACTGAGTACAGATTGATGCGGCACCTGAAACCACCTTCTCATCAGCAAACTCCTTAATAATTAAAATTAGGGTAACAATATTGTTGATTTTTAGGTAGGTAGGTATACTAAAAAGGGTAAAATAAAAAAATAATTTAAAAATTAAAAAACCGACTTCAAAAAGAAACAAAAAATAATTTAAAAAACAACAAAAAAAACAAAAAAAGAATTGATAAAAATGACCAAAATAACCTCTACATAGGTACAGTGCCACCGACTAATAAATCTGTTTTATCATCTGAAGTCGGGCAGTTTTACTGGTTGGTTCCATATTGTACTTAGTTTGGCTGCCCGACTTCAGATGATAAAACAGATTTATTAGTCGGTGGCACTGTACCTATGTAGAGGTTATTTTGGTCATTTTTATCAATTCTTTTTTTGTTTTTTTTGTTGTTTTTTAAATTATTTTTATTTTGCCATGTTCTATCTGGAGCGACCAACCTGGATTCGAAGTCAACTCAACGACTTCCATATCCACCGTAGAATCCGCCATATCTTTCCATTGCTCGCTTATCATAACATAGGCAATCTATTTTATACAAAAATTGTAAATGCAAAGTATTTATGTCTGTCTGTTGCGTTTTTACGTTTTGTTTAGATAAATTTTAGTACAAAGATAGATGGGACCTTCTAGAAGGACATAGTCTACTTTTGATCCCTGACATTGCCATGGGATCGGGGATTATACGGGCGCATCTAGTAATGTAGATTTATTTTGTTTGTTTATTTGCGGTGTCGGTCTAGTAGTGGATACCCTGACTATCATTCCGAAGGTCGTGGTTTCCAATCCCGGCCCAAAGTCTTATTCTTTAATAAAAATGCGCTAGCAAAGGAAAACATCGTGCGGAAACCCACGGCTTTAAATTACGCACAAAGGCCCAATCGAATAGTGGCTAATTGCGGAAACACACAGTTAGGACTAACTTTTGTTTATCCCATCATCCCCAGAATCCCATAGTGGTGGTGATGCTGTCCCTGGGCGGAGGGCACCGGTCGGGGCCGGCCCTGCTGAGCGCGGGCGGGGTGGACAACCTGTTCCACGAGGCGGGGCACGCGCTGCACTCCATGCTGGGCCGCGCCGCCCACCAGCACGTGGCGGGGACGAGGTGCCCCACCGACCTCGCCGAGCTGCCCGCCGTGCTGCTCGAACACTTCGCGCACCATCCACAGGTATACACTCAATGGCGGGCCGCGCCGCCCACCAGCACGTGGCGGGGACGAGGTGCCCCACCGACCTCGCCGAGCTGCCCGCCGTGCTGCTCGAACACTTCGCGCACCATCCACAGGTATACACTCAATGGCGGGCCGCGCCGCCCACCAGCACGTGGCGGGGACGAGGTGCCCCACCGACCTCGCCGAGCTGCCCGCCGTGCTGCTCGAACACTTCGCGCACCATCCACAGGTATACACTCAATGGCGGGCCGCGCCGCCCACCAGCACGTGGCGGGGACGAGGTGCCCCACCGACCTCGCCGAGCTGCCCGCCGTGCTGCTCGAACACTTCGCGCACCATCCACAGGTATACACTCAATGGCGGGCCGCGCCGCCCACCAGCACGTGGCGGGGACGAGGTTCCCCACCGACCTCGCCGAGCTGCCCGCCGTGCTGCTCGAACACTTCGCGCACCATCCACAGGTATACACTCAATGGCGGGCCGCGCCGCCCACCAGCACGTGGCGGGGACGAGGTGCCCCACCGACCTCGCCGAGCTGCCCGCCGTGCTGCTCGAACACTTCGCGCACCATCCACAGGTATACACTCAATGGCGGGCCGCGCCGCCCACCAGCACGTGGCGGGGACGAGGTGCCCCACCGACCTCGCCGAGCTGCCCGCCGTGCTGCTCGAACACTTCGCGCACCATCCACAGGTATACACTCAATGGCGGGCCGCGCCGCCCACCAGCACGTGGCGGGGACGAGGTGCCCCACCGACCTCGCCGAGCTGCCCGCCGTGCTGCTCGAACACTTCGCGCACCATCCACAGGTATACACTCAATGGCGGGCCGCGCCGCCCACCAGCACGTGGCGGGGACGAGGTGCCCCACCGACCTCGCCGAGCTGCCCGCCGTGCTGCTCGAACACTTCGCGCACCATCCACAGGTATACACTCAATGGCGGGCCGCGCCGCCCACCAGCACGTGGCGGGGACGAGGTGCCCCACCGACCTCGCCGAGCTGCCCGCCGTGCTGCTCGAACACTTCGCGCACCATCCACAGGTATACACTCAATGGCGGGCCGCGCCGCCCACCAGCACGTGGCGGGGACGAGGTGCCCCACCGACCTCGCCGAGCTGCCCGCCGTGCTGCTCGAACACTTCGCGCACCATCCACAGGTATACACTCAATGGCGGGCCGCGCCGCCCACCAGCACGTGGCGGGGACGAGGTGCCCCACCGACCTCGCCGAGCTGCCCGCCGTGCTGCTCGAACACTTCGCGCACCATCCACAGGTATACACTCAATGGCGGGCCGCGCCGCCCACCAGCACGTGGCGGGGACGAGGTGCCCCACCGACCTCGTCGAGCTGCCCCACCGACCTCGTCGAGCTGCCCGCCGTGCTGCTCGAACACTTCGCGCACCATCCACAGGTACAGCGTAACTAGATGGTGCCACTAGCACGAAAGCCTGAATCGCGCTTGCAACATTCCTCCATGCTGGTATACCGACGTAACTTTGTCGGGTCGTCCATTCAGAGGTAGGTATTCCAATTGGAGGGAGTTAAGTCGAACCTCCATACACATCATCCATACATTATGCTGCTTCGGCCTGGTCGGCATATCAGTACCCATAATTATTATCTATCTGTTGACGTCTGGCAATAGTGGAAAATGACATTGCTGCTTTGGGGTAATCGCCGATAATAACCACGTTACGTAAAAGCAGCACTGTACTGCATAGTGCCTGTCTTTTCCACTGTTGTCAGACATCCACTGAATAGATAATATGGGTACAGAAGCAGCTGGCCATTCCTGGTCATGGTACGGACACATGGCACACGGAGGCAGTCCCCCATAACTACACCTAAAGAAAATACAACCATCTTCTTACATGCGTGTTACCATTGCCATTAGTGTCACAGCGACGGCAGTCGTTGGCCTGCTAAAGCCATCCACCGTTCATGGTGTTGGGCATTCGACTAGGTGTTTCATGTAGACTGGACAACAGACAACCCTCCGTCGAAACTATTCTATACTATAATGCTACCGGCAGCTGTGTTCCGTCTGGCATTATAGTTATAGACAGATCGGGAACCTTACCGCGCAACTTCCGTCTTAATCCGCATCGAAATCCCACTGCGAATAACCTGCGCGGTGAGAACGACAGCGTTGATTTGCATGCATTTAAAGCTGGTACTGTCGAGTTTAACTGTCATTGAATGCGAGGTCTTTTGAGCTGCCGGTTTCAATGACAATTAAAAGCGACGCCTTTAATTGTCATTGAAACGCACGCATTGAAATGCATGCAAATTAACGCTATGGTTTGAACCGCGCAGGCGCAGTGGATTTTCGATGCCGATTACGACGGAAGATTGGGCCGCGTGTCCCAAAGTGTTTGGGTCATATTGTAAGACTAACAAGATACTATATTCCAGGTGGTCCGTCGGTTTGCTCGTCACTTCCAGACGCACGAACCGATGCCGGAGGACATGCTGCACCGACTGTGCGCCTCTAAACACTTGTTCGGAGCTAGCGAGATGCAGTTACAGGTATTCCAGACTTCTTAATATTGTCAAGCAACACGCGGAAATAGAAGACAAATCTAAAAGTTAAAGTTTTAACTGTGTGTTTCCGCAATTAGCCCTACTATCGTGATTTTAATCCGTGGATTTCATTACGATGTTTTCCTTCACCGCACCGTAAGAGCGACGTTAATAGTGCACATATTTTATCTTAAAGAAAAATATATTGGTGTGCGGTCGGGATTCATAACCACGACCATCGGAATGAAAGTCGGGGTATCTACCACTAGACCCACACCGCTCTTAAGACAAATCTATAACGTATTATAATATGTTCAAACTATAGGTGTTCTACTCAGCATTAGACCAGAAGTACCACAGTGGCCCGCCGGCCGGGAAGACCACAGATATCCTACAGCAAGTGCAGAAACAGTACTACGGGTTGCCCTACGTTGAAAATACGGTACGAATACTAAGTTAATGTGCTACTCAAAGTTGTAATTCATTTTTCTTATTTTAAACCGTTTTCGGAACGCGACCTCTAATGAGATTTGGAAATATAGTGGTGGTGTATACCTCCAAAGGGAAGATCTTCCACCGGGCAGGTGGTTTTGCTCAGTAGGCCGCGGTCCGACGATGTCCCGTACCCGTCGGTAGTTGTATATGAGCTTTTTTCAGAAAGAAAGATGATATCGCGATTCAGGATTTCATACTAGTAACGCCATCTAGTAGGTACTGTGGGCGACCGCTACAGTGAAAAAGACAGAAATTTAAGACGTTTATTTTTTAGATGTTATGTGATATACATTTTGATCCGCCTTCCTATACTGTAGAATAGATTTTATTCATCGGAGAGTTTCAGTTTGACAACTGGAACCGAAATCAAAGTGTTACATTACGATTTCTATTCTTTATTGTACACACCATAGAATAGACAAACATAGCTTAGGAGAATACATGTACATAGGCAAGCTTAACCTTAACAAGAGTTCTCTTCCAGCAAAATCAACCGGCCCGCAAGAGGCGGGGCGTTAAACAACTTAGTTTAAAAAAGTGTATATATATTTTCAGGCATGGCAACACCGCTTCAGCCACCTGATAGGGTACGGAGCGAAGTACTACTCGTACCTGATATCTCGCGGGCTGGCGTGGATGGTGTGGAACCAGTACTTCGAGGGGGAGCCGCTGTCGCGGGCCGCGGGCGAGGGGCTCCGCCGCGGCCTGCTGAGGCACGGGGGCGCCGTGCCGCCGCAGGTCAGGGATACTACAAGTTGAGGGGCCTTGCTACAACAGCCTGATGGGTTGTTGAAGTATTGAGGGGCCTTGCTACAACAACCTGATAGGTTGTTGAAGTATTGAGGGGCCCTGCTACAACAACCTGATGGGTTGTTGAAGTTTTGAGGGGCCCTGCCACCACAACCTGGTTGATATCTCTGATAGCAGTCGTTAGGTCAAGTTGAGGTCTTAATGCGACCTGAAAACTTATCACCAGGCGAGGCATTGAGGGGCCTTGCCACCACAAGTACAAAAGCAGATTTTAACAGAACTTCCACTTTTGAGAAGTAATTAACACCTGCATTTATTTATCTAAGTCTGATCTCCAGAACAGTAATTTTTTTCTCACAGATAGTGTTTTTTTTTGTTGCCGCTATAACAACAAATACTAAAAACACAATAAAACAAATATTTAAGTGGGCCTCCCATATTACAAACGTGTATTTTTTGTGGTAATGGTACGGAGCCCTTCGTGTACACGCTCTTGACCAGTTTTATTTATATTCTTGGTTGTTTTTGTTCCCAGAAATTGCTTCGGGAGTACCTAAACACGGATATAACACCGAACACATTAGCCATGGCGCTCACTGAAGAGTTGGACTACCACAAGGATCATCTCGATAGAGTTTCCAAGATGATTGATAAATGAGTATAATTAATTAACTTAATTTTGTCTGAAGTTTTCGCGATTTTGCCTAATAAAACACAATATTTACCGAGTTTTACCCGCGTTTTATTTAATAACGGCATAATTACTAAAGACCGAGCTTTCGCTAACTTAACGGTTAGCTTTTTCAAAGTTGATTGCTTTTCAAATTGGTACCCGGTAAATATTGTGTTTTGTTCTTCGCGGATTAAATAGAATGGAGATCTAACTTCTATATTAAACTCGATAAAAACATGTTCCACGGTCACACAGCAGCAGATGCAACCACTGACATGTTCCGTACAGTATTACGTATGATCGACCTTGGATCGACCAATGGCGGACGATGTTTAGTGACAGACTGCCGGTCGAATCATCGTTCTAGGCCCCGCAATCACCGTTTGCGTGGAACATATTTTCAAAGGATTGCTACTTCCATATAATATATTCAAGTTTGTTGGTTTTATTATCATTACCTTGTTTGTTTCTAAATATTTTTCTATAAGAGGAGGGCTTAGAAGACGCGCTGTCGAACTCATGTTGATGTGTGATAGTATGGATGTGTTATATTGTATATGTATGTAGAAAGATGCTTTTAGCATAAAACATGTTACTGGGTCTTATCGCGTATTAATGTAGTAAACACGTTGTCCCATACTAACTTTGCCACCCCTTTTCAACCCCTTGGGGTGGAATTTTTAAATTCCGGTTGCCTACATCGTATCCAGAACGTACTCTAAACATTTAAACTCTGTAGTGTCAGCAGTTTAGGCTGAGCGTTGATCAGTCATTCAGTTAGTCAGGACAGAGCAATATATACTATATTTTCCTCCACCTTCTCGCAACCAAAACTATTGTAACATAGTTAAAATAGCGATATAAGAAAAAACATATAATAACACGCGATTAAGATCCGGTAAAGTGTAACTACGTTAAAAAATCGTGTGAATTTAAAAGGTTTTAGATACATTAGACAGAGCGCTTTTGCAGTTTAACCGTAAAATCGAACACTACAATAAATCAGTCAGCATTTTTTTTAAGTTGTCATTTATTATACAAGGTATAACGGGTAAGCCCTTTCAAGCCGAAAGGGGGTTGTTCTAGACGTCTAGGCGAACAACTTTTGTTCTACAACTTTTGGAAATTCGAAGTAGTTTTCGAAAAATTTAAGTTTAAAATTTACTTGAAAATCAGCTTTTTCTCAAAGTTCGAGGTCATTGGCCTTATCTTGTCCTTTCATTTAGTTTAGTCGACAACAATCGAAACTACAATTATGTTTATTTTCAAAAGCAACTGTTTTTTCAGTGAACCATAACCTCAAAACTTTCAAAAAAAAAGTTCGAATTTTCAAAAGTCGTAGAACAAAAGTTGTTCGCCTAGATGGCTAGAACAACCTCCTTTCGGCTTAAAAGGGCATGCCTGTCACATCTTGTATACATATTACATATCTATCTAAATTAATTTAGTAGTCAATTGGAAGTCTTCCTTCAATAAATTATGATGTAAATAGTCGAATTCGAGTATTTTACTTTATATACATAAATTTAAGATACTTCTCAAGATTACTTTTTGCTGTCCTTCAGTTTACTTCAACATGGCATGTTACATGATACAATGTAAAGTACAGTCGTGGGCGACCTCCTCAAGGGATATCTTAAATAAAAAACACTGTTTTTTTAAGTAACACATTTATATGGCATCAAAACGTAATACCTGCGTACAGCATAAACAATCCAAAAACACTGGATAACAAAATCAAATCTAACTGATAGGGATACCGGATACTCGGGAAATAATAAAATAGAAATTGTTAAATGACTTTTTTAGGTTAACAGCAACATAAGCTCTGTTGCTGTTTAGAAATAGAACTTGATTAAAAGAAAATTGTTAAGCCTCCGGTTCCCACACAAAGGTAATGGAATGTGAATCGATATATATAGATTAGTGTTAGAGTACAAAAAGATTAGTAGCTTAAAAATTCATGATAAAAATATCAATAGTCAAATAATTATTATATTCATTAGGATTGAGCAAATATTAAAAATGTTAAACAATCATTATTTAACTTAAAACTATGGTGAAAAAATATCAAAAACATATAATATAAAATTAAGCACTAAATTCTTTATGATTCTACACAAAAAATGGAAACGAGGTTCAAACATAAAAAACGTATTTTACTTCAAACTCGTTCTCTTAGGTATGTAGGACAAAATTAAGGGTCACTCGATTTTACGATGAATAACATTATTTTTCTCGAATGATAGAAATAAATTACCTATTTAAGTAAAACACTACTTTTTAGTTTTGGGTAAACTTTGAGTAGTAAAAAGTACAAATTATTAAAGTACGTATATAAATTGTCCAATATAAAAATAATAACTTATTAGGAATAAATAACGGTGGTTAAAACAAAATTATAAAAATAATTTCATGTCATGAATTGTATTTAGCCGGTGCGTACTCTGGTGAGCAATTTAGGTATAAGAATTGTCTAAAATTTCGCAATTGAAACTTTATTAAACATATTTTTGGGTTTCTCAATATATTTTAGAACCAATGGACTTTCGATTGTAGTTCAGTTGCAATTGAAAAGAAACTGAAATTAAATTTTACACAATTCTAATACTTTATATTCCTTCACTCTAGCGGGCAGCGAAAAATGGTGAAGTGGAACTTTCAAAATCAGGTGCCTTTATCAATCAATGTTTTTTTTCTAATTTCGCTGGCATCCGGTACGAAATCATCTTAGTGTCTAACGTCTAAAGCCTTAACTCTATAAATCTTAAGACAAAACCTTTGTACAAAACACGAGATTCTCTGTAACATATTCAGATCTAAAACTTGAGATTCATTTTTCTTTAAAACCTTATTTTCAATGCAAAATTGGTCCCGATTACTCGGGAATTTAGGAAACGCCTCCGAGCAGAAATGCGGGTAAAACGAATGTTCCTCGACTACACTAAAATAAGTATACTTGCGGGCCGCAATTAAGAGTTCCTCGTCTAACGAACAAGGGGACGCAATATAGAACCTATACTGCTTCTTATGTTTGTGTAACATCATCTCTGCATCAGTCAGAACGTCATCAACCTTAATAAATAAATCATTCATCGGCAAAGAACCGTACTTGTGTATAAAAGTGGATGGGGCAAGCTTATACTTGTGTCCAGTCTTCTTATCCCTCCAAACTTTAGTAGTACTCTCCAGCTGCAGCAAAAATGTGGGTATACTATAGCTATGTGTGGTTATAACGTGGGTATGGACACCGTAGATTGAGTTTATTTCGCGGTAAAGGCTGTTTGCGAACGGATATATACCTCCTTGGTGTATAAAGCCAAAGAAAATCGTCAGCAAAACATTAGCTGTGTACCACAGATACAGAAGTACCGTCTTGAGTTTCCCTTTGGTGGGACTGTCGCTTTCGTTGGTGTAGAGATGGTTCCCATAGAGATATACCAACGGTACGAGGACGGGAATGATGAAGCGGGCTTCCTGATGCGGGAACAGGGATAACACCGCCACTGGAACCACTAGAGAGAATAACATGAGGCCTGTGATGCTCTGGATTCGCGGCAACTTGCTGTACTTGCCGCGTAAAAAACTGAAATTGGAAAAAGAAAACTTACTGCACAAACTCTGCCTGCTAGTTCCTTGTTCTGACTGATTGAACTATATACAGGGTGGAAAAAAATAAGTAAAATTGCATTTAAAGATTAATATTAAGGGTATTTTTCCTCCAACCAGTCTTTTTTCCACCCTGTACCATTGCACAGCCTAAACCGAAAACGGATTTTCTAAATCCCCACGGCATCGGAAATTTCGCGGGTAAAATCGCGGGACGCTGCTAGTGTTCAATAACTGAGTAAACAGAGCATAGGCGTTTCACACATACATATCAATTTCAGCATAGTAACTAGTGGTATTGTGTTATCTTAAAGAGACATTGTTCTCAAACAATAGCTAATTAGACTTACAACAATGCAAACACATTTAACCAATACAAACAAAAGAACTCAATTTCTCAGTACATTCCTTAAAGGGAATGTTGAAATAATTTAATTTATGCAAAGAATTCACAAATTTTTGCAAATAAGAATACCTCTTCTTCTTATTAAGAATACCTATTTAACATTATTTATCTAAACACTAGCAGCTTCCTGCCGTATTACCCGCATTATTCCCAATCCTGTGGCAATATCCCTATCTACTCAGCAAGTTTCATTGCTTTGGTTCAGTGGTTTTTGTGAGAAGGAGTACTTAACAAACATTCACACATTACATAGAAAATCACAAACATTTAAAATATTAGGAGTGTTTTTAAAAGTTACCCAGCCTTTGCTTTCTTAACGTGAAAAAAAGGAAAATCTTAATAAAACACAATTTTTACCTGGTTTTACTCGCGTTTTATAACAGTAACTTTTTATATTGTTAAAATAAACGAAAAAATACATCTCAGTCAACCTTGAAAAAACTAACTTTAAAGTTAGTGAAAGCTTGGTCTTTAGAAATAATGCCGGTATTAAATAAAACCAGAGTAAAACCCTGTAAATATTGTTTTTTATTATGCAAAATTTTGAAAACCTTAGACAAAATTATGTAAATCTTCTTACCGATAGGTATTAACAGTCAAAGTGATCACAGCTAAGATTCCCAAGGTGTTAAAGAGCAATGGCACATTCACAGCCAAATGCAGCCATCTCGGATGCAACCCGTGTTGAGTGAGGTTCCTCATGTCAGAGTTGTATCTCAGGAAGTTTAACGGAGTCACCACCCAGTTGTTCCAAGTTATTTTCAAAGTTTCCAACTCTACCATCGTGAGATAACCATAGTACCCTGAATCTACAACTATAAGGAGTAATGCAGTTGGTACACCACATAGAATAAACATAAAGATTCTATAATGAAAATCTTTGAAGCCTACCACTTTCGAACCTAACCCTCGGTGTAACCAAAAGAATATTGGAGAAAAAGCAAATCCTACGAAGGTAGGGCGGTTAAATATCCCTATTACTACTATAGTTGCAATAACAATGACATGATTCAAAGAATGTGCAGGTAAATGAGTCTTTAGTTTGAAAAGTTTAACTTTTTCAACAGTACTTTTTGCTTGTTCATACTTTTCTCTCAGAAACTCATCATGGTAAATTATTTTATCTGATTTTAACATACATTCTGCAACTAGAAGCAAAAGAAGAGAGAAAAAGATCATTTCGAAAGCGTTTGAGAAACTTCTGCAGCAGTATACTAATACTACATAAGAGCTTGCAAATATCTTTAATCGGTTCCTAAAGTTTTGTCCGTATAACACACATATTCTGTACAAACTATAGTCGTTGATTAGCGAAAGTAAGCATATAAACACGCGTGGAATGACTAGTAAATAATATGGGGTTATCATGTCGATATTAAAGTAATATTTGGTGTAGGGATTTGCGAGGCGAATAAAATGTAAGGGTGGGCCTAGAATCATTTTAGGGACAAATATATTCCTGATTGGAAACTTTGGATTGAACTCCCACGTTCTGGCAACGTCGATGTTGAGGATATCTCCTGAAAATAACGAAATAAGAAACCCGGTTGAAAGACCAAAGTTACGAGTACCAGTTCGTTACGATTAAGTTTGAAAAATAGTAATTAAGTAATTTTACTTACCAGCGATGACCTCCACATTTTGAAAAAACTCATCGGGATGTATGTAGCCGCGTTGTGGTAAAATAGTAAGCACAAATCTTATAATTACAAGCACCCAGTAAGAGAGGGGTAGTTTCACAGGATTTCTAAACGAAATCGCCTTGAATATTTCTGTTTTTAAGAACATTACTCCAACTGTTAATATTCTCAATCTATGAGATTCTTAAATTGACTAGTTTTAAACTGTATTTATTTATTTGAGAAAATCCATTATTCTATTGCGATTCCGTCCGACACAGTTTCGTCCACAGAACACTATTACTCCTAGCGGAGGTTTCGTCCAATTTTTCTGCTATTTTTGACTTTGACAATGTCAGTGCAAAATTAGGTAAGCAAAAAGTTTTTAACTTTGTAAAGCCGTGTTATGGCCAAGTCAGATGAAGGTGGATCATGCAAAAAAAATGTATATATAATAATATTTTTATATTACCTAAATAACAACAACTTGAATAAAATATTTATACAAGTTTCTTGGGTGTATGTCAGTCAGCTTCGATATATATCGACGCTTGAAAGGCAAAAATGCGGAAGCGACAATGAGGCAACTGTTCAGGAGAGCTGTTTAAAGTTTCAAATTTTAGAAAAATGGCCATAAAAAAATTGTTATTTATTCTACGTACATGACTCCAATGAAGATTTAAAGCTAATTATGCTCCTTTATTATTTGCCATTGATAGATTTCCGTTTTCTTTCCTAATTACCGAGTTAGTGTCCCATCGGAATATTTTACTTAAAATTACAAACAGGTAAAAATGACCAACCGACACAAAAATAATATAGTAATTAAGGACAAAACCTCTAATTGAACATATTTTAAGATTTTTAGAGAGGTAAAAGTGACCAGACGTTAATAAAAAAATAGTTTAAGTGAAGTAAAACTGCGTAAGCATTTGTAATAGACTACGCTTAACTAGTTATTTTTAACTAAATGCCAAAACGTGAATGAATCTCCACTGAAATCTTACTAGTATAATTTTAGTTTGAAAATGTGTTTACTAAAAAAAAATATTGTAAAATAAAAAACATTCACATCTTTAATCATTATTTATAATATTGTTTTACTTAAAAGAAAATCTAATACCCTGAAATTGAAAAAAATAAAACTATTATGGCATCACAAAAAAAATTACGAATACAAACACAATAAAACCATTTACAGTAGTACTCAGAGCACAGAGTACGGCAGTTAGGTAGTAACTTATACACTTAGATAAAAATAAGTAACTTTAACATAATAAAATGTAGCTTATAACTATTGTTAAGTTAAATTCCCAGGACGCTCTGTGAGTACGGCAGCTGTTAGGTAGTAACTTATACACTTATATAAAAAAGCAACTTAAACATAATAAAATTTATAGCTTAAAATGTAGTGACTTTTACATACTGTAAGGAATTGACATCATTAGGGAACATTGTTTTTAACACTACTAATACCTAAAATCACCATTTTTGTTTATCAAAACAGTACAATTAAATTGTTATTGTGTAAACGAGTACAAAAAAAATACAAACAAACAAAATTTCATAGTCATCATTATCATCATCATCATCAGCCTGTTGCAGTCCACTGCTGGACATAGGCCTCTCCAATTGCACGCCACCTAGATCTATTTTCGGCTTCTCGCATCCAGTTTGTGCCAGCCGTCTTGCGCAAATCGTCGCTCCAACGTGCCTGAGGACGTCCTACACTACGTTTGCCGAGACGCGGTCTCCACTCTAGAACTCGTTTACCATAACGGTTGTCGGTTCTACGGCTAATATGACCAGCCCACTGCCACTTCAGCTTGCTAATCCGGTGCGCTATGTCGAAGACTTTGGTTTTCTGACGAATCACCTCATTTCTGATGCGATCCCTCAGAGAAACGCCGAGCATAGCTCGTTCCATAGCCCGCTGAGCGACTTTGAATTTGTGGACCAATCGTGCCGTTAGTGTCCACGTTTCGGCTCCGTATGTCATGACGGGTAGGACGCACTGATTAAAGACCTTCGTCTTTAGGCAATGTGGGATTGACGATGTAAAGACTTGACGTAGCTTCCCAAATGCTGCCCATCCCAACTGAATTCTCCTGTTCACCTCGCCCTCAAAGTTATTTTTTCCTAACTGCAATGTTTGCCCTAGGTAAACATTTATTTTTGAACAACTTCGAGAACGGCGCCGCGTATCGCAATAGGTTCCGGTAGAACATGTTCGTTGAACATGACCTTGGTTTTGTCCATGTTCATCCGTAGGCCAATGCGTACAGAAGAGTCAGCCAGGTCGTTCAGCATCCGTTGTAGGTCCCGCAGCGTTTCTGCCATGATGACGATATTATTTGCAAATCGCAAGTGAGAGATATACTCGCCATTAATATTAATGCCACGTCCTTACACGTCGTTTCCAGTTCAGCGTCTTAAACATATCCTCCATCGCATTTGTGAACAATTTCGGGGAAATAACATCCCCTTGTCTCACTCCTCGATGCAACGGTATGGGCCTTGTTTGCTGATTCCAGACTCCAGAACAGACCAGATTTCAACCGAGTCAAAGGCTTTTTCATAGTCCACAAATGCTAGACACAGGGGCTGATTATACTCTTCGGTCTTCTGTATAATCTGCCGCACTGTGTGGATGTGGTCTATGGTGCCATATCCGCTCCGAAACCCAGCCTGCTCCGGTGGTTGGAATTCGTTGACAATTCGCGCAAGACGGTTCGTGATCACTCTAGAAAACAGCTTATAGACGTGGCTAAGAAGGGATATGGGTCGATAGTTTTTCAGCAGGGTCTTGTCTCCCTTTTTGAAGAACAGGACGACCACACTCCTACTCCACGCCTCTGGAGTTCTCCCTTCGAACAGGACAGCGTTAAAAAGCTTCTGGAGCTCCCTCAGTACGGGTTTACCTCCTGCTTTCACCAGCTCTGTGGTAACGCCATCCTCTCCAGAGGCTTTTTCATTTTTGAGCTGTCTAAGAGCGATCTCGATTTCGTCAATACTGACTTCTGGCAGGTCTTCGGTGAAATGGCGTGTTAATGTTGATCTATCCTTATTTTTGGGATTCGATTGAGTTGCATGCGATGCGTATAATCGGGCATAAAAGTCTTCTACCTCCGAAAGGACTGCCGGCTTCGAAGCAACGACTTCTCCACCTGCTGTGGTCAACTTCGTCAGGTGGCTTCTTCCAAGAGATTGTACAAACACTTTTGACCCCCGGTTCTGCTCGATCGCTCTTTCAATTAAAAGAGTATTGAAGCGCCGGAGGTCGCGTCGTACGTGTTTGCTGATCTCTTGGTTTAGAGTCCGCTTTTCCGACGAAGTGGTGGGTGGGTTTTCACGTCGTTCCTTCATTAGCCCTAGAGTCCCCTCTGAAAGCTTAGACTTTTTGCCCTTACGCTGCATATTACAAAGTCTCGTACCTTCTTCCCTGAGGATCCGAGTCACATTTTCGAGGTCCTGGTTTACGTCTGTTGTGGTTTCCACGGCAGTGAATCGGTCCACCAGGTTTGACTGGAACGTTTCAGATCCTGCCGTGATTTGGAGCAGAGTTGGTCGGAGTCTGGACTTCATCCCTATATTTTATGACCACGAAAAGGCAACAAACAAATTTAAACAAACTCATTATTATATAAAAATTAGACACTAAATAATGTGAATTATGTATAGTAACCGCACAGTTAATAACTAATACAAATCAATAAAAACACCACTTACCAAATTGTCTTCTTTTTCTGATATTCCCGCATTCATCAACGACGCAACGAAGAAAAAGACACTAACATTAATAGTTTTCATACAAACTTACCAAAGATCGTGTTCCAAGCGGCGGAAATGCGGTAAGCGAGAATGCACCAAACGACGGTTTGACGCACACTGATCGTATTTTGTTACTAACAGCCATACGATAACCGCTTCGCGTCAAGGCCATGCGACAACGCTTCATTCATGCGGTATACATACCTGCTAATTTTATTGGAAGATTATCTTGCAAAATCATACTAAACGCCAAAATTATTATAAAGAATGGCGAGTCAGATGTTCCTAAGCGACATAAAAATATGTTCTGTAGTTTTGGTCATAAATTACTAAGCGCCATTTTTTCTATAAAAAATACCGGAGAAAATATCTAAACTCTGTATAAAAAAATATACTGTAGGTTAAAAAGGGGCGAATACAGAAATAAAAGAAATAAGTGAGAGGTAAAACTCACTAAATTGAAATTCACATTTTTATATTTTAAAGTAAAAATAACTAATCGATAAAATAATTCTAATCAAAATCAGGAAAAGATCTCTAACTACCAAAACAGTTAAAAGCAGAAGTCTTTAATGAATTATTTTTAAAAAAGGTACGAAAGTTTGTCGGTTAGTCGCCGAAAAAAACAAAAAAGCATCAAAATCACAAATTCCTAAGCGACATCAAAATCCATCGTAGAGCCATGAGAGTAAGACCAATCGACGCAGAATTTTATTACGAATCCAATGTTGTATATAACTCAATATCGGCTGTTGTGTCGCTTAGGAATTTTTGCCTTTCAAGCGTCGATATATATGTCTTGATCACAACGGCCGGCCCGCGAGCCGCGACGATTAGTGGACTATGTTTCAAGTAATCAAAAATATCGAATAAATCGATTTGTGGACCGTACCCTGTGACCGTGCCCTAAAAGCCGTTTGCTTGACTCTTCGGAAGATATTAAAAAAAAACCATTTGTTATTGTTTTGATTTACGTCACGTGTTGTGTTGTTCTCGTTGTTGGTTCGTGGTTGGTTTCTTATTTTGGGTTCTAAGGGAAGTTTTGGATTTTTCTTCTACTTTCGCATATTATGTATTCACAGAGAGAAACTATTCAATCTTGCATTGATAAATGCTTAACTGTGATAAGGTTATACGACTGGTTGCTGGATATGTATGTTTTGGTTAGTTAATTATTTACACATTTATCTCTAGTGCTACTGAAGTTTCTTACAGATTATTCACGAACTCTTTTCATTATTTACAGGATTTCTTCGTAGACAACCACTGGGTTAAATTACCAAGAAGCTGGCAAGCATGTTTCGATAAAACCGATCCCTCCGAACTCGGCCTAATATTGACTGGAAACCCAGCAAATAAAGTGTACCCGCTATCTTTTCTAGCTCTAGTAAACACTATCAAAGCACTAAGCATACCTAGAGAACAAAATTTTAAATCAAATAGCAACGAAAGTAGCTCAAAAGATTTGCAAAGCTGTGGTGGTCATCCAAATTTGAAAAACCTCTTTTTAAAACATGTAAAACTGAAGAAGAGACATGAAATCGGTCTTATGGCGGCAGTAGTTGCTGATACTGCCTTAAAGAGCAATTGTTCAGGTGTGATTGACTTTGGATCTGGGTTGGGTCACCTGGTAAGAATGCTTTCTTACAAATATGAGCTGGTTGCTGCGGGGATCGAGTGCCAGGGTCAACTCACTGAAGAGGCTAGGTTTGTACTCTTGGTAGGTAACAGTAAATGAAGAAATTCAATTGAATGATTATAATTTATACATCAATGGGTCTATAAGTCTAAGTGATAGGCAGGTTCTACTAGGCAAGCATGGTACATTTTTGACCTCTATGTGAGGTATACATCATAACTAACAAATGTGAAAGCAGTTACTGACTCTTAGAAATGAACCTTTTCAATGTTTTAAGTTAATTTGAATAAATAAATTGCATTTTTATTACAGGAAACTGGACTTAGAACTAGAATATACAGCAAAAAAGCACCTAGCACCAACCTCAATCGCAAAACTAAAGCGGCCCTTACACTTAAACATAACACTCTCTTCACTCGACCAACTATCAACCCTACCTTTAAACTCTAGCGAATATGGCCTAGTGGGCCTCCACCCTTGTGGAGACCTAGGACCTTTGTTACTAAAGCACTTTGTACATAGCAGTAAAGTGAAATACATCTGCCTCGTTGGCTGTTGCTTTATGAAGCTGAGTGACTCAGGATATCCATTGAGTAAGTTTGTAAAGGACCTGAAGAGTGATTTGTCTTTTGTGAGTCGGGAAATAGCCTGCCATGCATTGGAGGTCTATTGTCAAAGACTTGTTGAAGGGAAGTTTGAGAATTTGAAGGTAAGAAGTCGCAACAGCATTGTATTCCCAAAACGTTGAACTTGAGTTGAGTTGAGTAACGTTGCGTTAAACTCGACGGGAGTTACGCTGGCCTGCCTAGGTCTGACATGTAAAGCAGAATTGCTGCATATCTGGTTAACCTCATCACAATAACAATACAATTTCTTTCATGAGATGAGGTCCACTAAAAGGGTACCTACCTACCCAACTAAATTTTAAAATGCATTCTGTTTTAGATACATGCTTTCCGAGCAGCTTTAGAACATGTCCTGGTGACTTACAATCCAAATCTAAAACATGCTCCAGTTAGAAGCATTAAGCATTCAGATACCATGACATTTGAGAGGTAAACATTTTTTACTCTAAAACTATGGGCCTTTGACTTTTTACATCTTATTTCCGTACAGACTTTGGTCGTCATTGTAACCCCTTTAAGGGATACATTTTTAAAATTCTTAGCTCTTGCTTAAGGTAAATGCAGATTGATCCGAGCCAAACGACTCAATTTTTTGTCGACCACGGGAAACAGTACATTATACAAATAAAGATAAAGTACATTTATATTTACGATGACGTCATCAGTGTCGGTCGACGCTGGCGAAGTGTAAATGTAATGGACTTTATCTCTAATTGTGTAAGATACCGTTTCCCGTAGACGACAAAAAATCGATTCGTTCAGCTCGGATCAATCTGCGTTCACATTTACCTGTGCGTGGCTCCCATATGAAAGACCTGAACAACCTTTCCCATCTAATTTCAATACAAAACTTCAGTCACCCTTTTAACCTCCTTAAGGGATGAATTTAAAAAATCCTTTACGGCTTAAGGTTACCCATATCACCCATATACCTAACCAAGTATATGGCTAATAAAGGTAAGGGAACTAAGTTGGGTATGGTTTTTGGTTAAAAACTTTACCTATCATACTTTGATCGACATTTCACCTCCTTAGGTGATGAATTTTGGAAATTCTTTACCCTGCTTTCTTACTATATTTTAAGTTTATAATCTTAATGAAGTCACTGAATTACTTTCAAATTGGGTATCAAAACAATTTTCCAGGTACTGCACCCTAGCGACGGAGAAATTAAACCTGAATCTCGACTGTGATTGGTCGAAATGTACCTCTCTCGTGGACCAATGGCGACGCGTGGTGACTGTGTACACGCTGCGGCTTGCGCTCGCGCCGCTCGTTGAGACCGTTATATTGCTGGATAGAGTGCTTTATGTACTTGAACAAGGTAACAACTTATATTATATATAAATAGCTGAGCCCCGCGTCTTTACCCGCATCCCGTTCCTGCGGGAATATCGGGATAAAAAGTAGCCTATGTGTTATTCTAGGTCTCCAGTCATATTAAGTTTCGTCGCAATCGGTTTAGTTATTTTTGCGTGAACGAGTAACAAAGTCTTATATAGACATTTAATACTATCAAAAATTCGGGTTTATAACATTAGTAAGAAAGATATTGCAGGCCGTTGCACACAGCGCCATCTAGCCTCAAACTGAGTAACTAGTCTTATATTTTGGGTTCTAATATAACGTCAAAACAAAAGCGATAACTTTTCGCGTTGCTTTCAAAACTTCTATTAGCTTCTATGGTTATGATAAATAACCACTACTTTACAATAATTTTGGACTATTTTTAACGATTATTGTCACAATTATTAGAAATCAGGTTATTTTAATGTCCGTTTTTTTCTTCTGTATTCTTCACTGGAGGCAATATATTGTTATTGATGCAAAGCAATAATAAATTGCTAATTAAACTAAAATAAAAACAAATTTTTAGTTCTCATAATTATGTGTATTAACATCAAGATCACACGATTTGTACATAATAAAGATAATAATTTATTTTTATTCAATATTTAATATTTATAACTCTAATATTTATAATAAATAATTACAATAAACCCATTGACTCGATCGATTTAACATAAGCAAACACCACAACAACGACTTATGGGACTAAGGATGCGATTCCACTAACGGGCATTAGGCGAAGCAGATCGTGAATGGGCTAATCAGTGCTCGAAATCTTCAGTGGAAACGCACCCTAAGTGCGGATACAGCTAGAAAGCTGACCAATGCCGATCTACCTGTATTCGCAATAAATATCGTACTTAGAGGCTGAAATCTATATTTGCTCAGACTTTGCCAAGCAAAAACTTTGACTCAAGATAACTTTGGTATTTATAAAGCGATCTCCGCAACTATCCAAAGTTTTTTGCTTAGTAAAATCGAAGTTTTTCAAATTTTATCATCAAAAATAATGACCTAAACTTTGCTTCTCTGTTATGACTATGAAGGTATTTTTATGTATATTACAAAATGAATTTCGACTATAACATCCGATTCAAAGTTTATGCTTAGTGTTTGCTACGCACAATCTGAGCAAAGTCAAAGTACGCACTATAGATTTCAGCTTTAGAGGCGGTCCTAAGAGAGGCCTTAGCTAAGTAATGCCTTGTCTATCCTCGTAGATAGAGACAACACGCTACGAGTTAGGTGTGAGTGAGACGCATCGTATACCTATAGCGATTATCAATTCATTTTTATATTGTCAACACTGCAACTACTTATATTTAATTCGAGACATCACCTCTAGTAAGTAGGTACCTACATGGGCCCTACCATGATGTCTTATAAGTCGTCGCGAAGTCCTCGCGTGGTCGTTCAGCTAAAACAAATATATTAAAAACACATCAAATAATAAAAAAAAAAGAAAAACAAACTTAAAAAAATAAAAAGATGTTTTTAAATTGTCTGTGGTTTTTAAAAGTAGTCGGGGTATTTTTTATTTAAAATTTAATTTATTTTTTTTGAACGACAAAAGGCCGACATAGCAACTACAAACGAGCATGGTAGCGCGGATTATCTCAATGAATGGCACGAACTAATTTCGCAAATCAGTCAACACTTTTCTTACCTAAAGCCCCCTTTAGAAACGTCTCTTATGTACAGCCACATGATAAAAATATTTGGCACTTTACAAACACAACATCTTAACTAGATTCCTAGTCCTAGTCTATTGTTTGGTCAAAACTGCATGGGATACTTAGTAAAGCAGAATGTAATTCTTCTAGAAATATTTGAAAAGGAGAAATGCATCACCATAAATCCTAACGTAACCAGGATTCGACCCTGGGGATCGACCGCTCATCTCCCGTCGTAATCAGCATCGAAATCCCACTGCGCAAAGCAATAACCTGCGCGGTTCTAACCATAGCTTTAATATACATGCATTTGAAGGCGACGCCGTCGAGTTCAACTGTCATTGAAACCGACAGCTCGAGAGACCTCGCATTCAATGACAGCTCAACTCGACGATGCCGGCTTCATTATGCATGCAAATCAACGCTGTCGTTTTCACCGCACAGGTTATTCCTTTGCGCAGTGGGATTTTGATGCCGTTTACGACGGAAGTTGCGCGTTACTTCGCTTGCCGGGTGGGTGCACCAACCATTGCACCACACTGAACCCACGTGACACGGTGAATGAATGATTCTGCATCACCTCCTTTTTTGTTTATCGAATGTAGGTTATTCTTGTTTCAGATATATCGTGTGAAATCCATCCGGTGTTCGATCCGAAATTATCGCCAAGAAATCATATTATTATTGCAAGAAGATGACGAAACTAACAAGTTTTTAATATACTTTTAAAACTTACAGGATTTTTTTTACTCATATTTATTTTTTTCCCTGGTCTTAATTGCGTATTTTAAATTAGTTTACCTTGACGTTTGGACTGTTTCGTCCCCTTGCGACCTAGACTATTGTAGCATAGTCGAAACATCGAGATAAGAGAATTTAAAGTTAATTATACGCGGGAAAAAATAAATTATAATTAGGTTTTTGTCGGTTTTCTTATAGCTCCGATTGGTGATTACTGATTAGACAATTATTATAAATACCTGTTTTTACTATGTACCTATACCCTATTCCACTAACTCGTCTAGTTGTAAAACCAATGAATCTGACTAATAGGAAAAACCTGTTGGTCAGACCCTTTACCAAGGAGAATTACCAATCTGAACTCTGGAAAACACCCGTTTTTAGGGTTCAATACAGTGAACGGATATATAAGCATGGAAGCATTCCTTACGCTTCAAAATGACACCACGTAAAATAGTCCGCGATGGGCAAAGTGTACCGCGACACAAATCAGTCACTTCGGTTACACTCGAGTCGTTGACTGACAATAGGTGAAAATAATGAACTATTAAACAATTGTCCAATTGCTTAGCTAGTAGCGTGGTGTTTAGTTTCTGTATGCATACTTCGTATTTGAGTGAGTTTTGGCGCTATTATTAAGCTTGATTGATATTGATTTATATTATTGACATGAGTTAGTATGGAAAGGCTTCTTCCATGCGTATATCCGTTCACTAGTTCCATACCTCAAAAGGTCATTTGTACTGTTTGTTGAAGTTGTTTTTCTATGCTTATAGTGTTATTAATAAGGAATGTCTATTATTATTTATAGTAAATAGAAGATAATTTATATACAAAATTGGCTATCTTATTTACTACTTTAGAGCGCAAAATACACATACCGGGAAACCGATAGCGGTCCGGGGCGGTAAACTTATAATGTTACATACGCACGAATTTGTAACCCAAATTGCCATTCCAAACCCGTCTTCAATACAAGGCATACGGTTTACAATCGGTATGGCCATTGGAAGCATGCGTTGAATTGATATCGAAGCTGCCTCCTGTGTTGGATATGGAACTGAAACAGCGCCTCTTATAGCCGTATTCACAAACGACCCTATGCGTGGCTAAATGCTTTGTCTAACTATTGTGAGTGACAATCCTCTGTGGCGTGGCGGGTGACGCCCGGACTGCGCAGAAGGTTGCGGATTGGATTCCCGCCGGAAACAAATATTTATGCTGACCATAAATGTTTATTTTTAGATCTGGGTGTATTCTGTGTATCATATGTTCATATGTATGTATTTACAAAAAAAAGTATAATATGTAGTATATCTGTTGTCTAGTACCCATAGTACAAGCCTAGTGCTTAGTTTGGGGCTAGATAGCGCTGTGTGTAATGTCGTGCAATATTTATTTGTTAAAACGTCAGTGAAAATGTGACAAGAGTTCACGCATTGGGTCGTCCGTGAATAGTTACAAACCTTAGACCTCACGTCCGGTAATGTGTTTTCTACGCTTTATGGTCTGCGTAGATTACGCGCATGACTAGATTGAAATCGAAAATCGAAACACTATTGGTCTGTCTCATCACGTGACTTATATCACTGGCCAATAGGATCCGAGTCCCGTAAAGCTAAAAATTAGGCCCGGTGTAGACGGTGGACAGGATAAAACTGAGTTCCCGAAAGTTCAAGTACCTAAGGAAAAACGCGCCATTATTAAATGTTTGTATTCCAATATTTACACAGTCACATCCAAATGCCAATTAAGTAGGGACAGTAGTAATACACTAAGGCCCACTTGCGCTGCACTAGGTTTTGTACTGACATTTGTGTCAGTGCAACAGTAACACGAATCACAAGATTTGTAAAGTTAACACTGGGCTAGCTCACTAGCCCGGGGCTAAGTACAGCAGTGTAAGTGGGCCTAAATACTTATATTATGAGAATATTTCCATGTACCGATAAACTTCAAATATCGTATTGTCTGAACGGTCGGTGTGTGTGTATGTTGATCACACCCATGGTCGTGTCAGTGATCAGTCTGCTGTGGATACCTATGTGCGGGGAGAGGGATATCGCTGCCTGAGACCGATGCTTCATTAGTAAAGTTTTATATTGTCTCCTAGTTTATACCGACGCTTCAGTTACGGGTTGGGGAGCGCTCCTATATGCCTATATACGTACATGTGGCGTCAGTATCCAGTGATCAGGCAGTAGCCGGCGGGTGCGGTAACATGGGCGCGGGCTCCTCGTCAGAGTCCTCGGAGTGCACGCGCGTGAACCGCCCGCGTCTCGCGCGTGACCCACGCTCCAGCAGACGTCGCAGTTTGAACTCGCTCGCGCCGTACTCCCAGCGTCGACGCGCACTGCTCTTGCGACCTAACCACCAATTTGTTTAGGCTACGAGTATTATTGGTAGAGATCATCATCTCAGCCCTTAACCGTCCACTGCTGAACATAAGCCTCCCCCATACGACGTCACAAACAGGGATCGCGAGCCACCTCCACCCAACGACTCCCGCGACCACCACAATGTCGTCGGTCCACCGAGTAGGTGGTCTTCCAACACTCCGTTTCGCATTAGGTACATTACATTACGTAAAGATTTATTGTTTCGCTGGGACAAGAAAGAAGTAATACTTACTTACATCTTACTAATATTATAAACGCGAAAGTTTGTATGTATGTATGTATGTGAGGTTTTTACTCTTTCACACAAAAACTACTGAACCGATTGCGATGAAACTTGGAATATAGGTAGCTGGGGACCTTTTTATCCCGATATTCACGCAGCAACGGGACTTACGCGGGTGAAACCGCGGGGCGCAGCTACCCATCTCTAAATTAGAAGAGTTAAAGCGTTCGATGTTTTTTTAACTTGTAACTAAAAAAGCAGTGCCAAACACGGAATATACGTGTTACTAACAAACGCTTTGAGTGGCAATAAAATCCCCTGCCAGGTGAACCCCAGGCTCCTCAGAGGAATGCAACCGGGAACATCGCTAAAGTGAGAAGTGCATTGCCGCTTTGACGTGAGCAGTAAGGTGCTGCATAGTGCCTATTAAAATTAGTGATTATTCACTAGATAGGTAACAGGGGTACTCAGATGTCAATTACCATCCTTATATAAATTCTACAACTAAAACGCAATGAAACAAGACAAACTAGTGCTTACAAATACAAAAAGTGTCAAAAAAATGAAGAGGTGCAAAATAAAAATACAAAAGCTGCTTCCAATAAAATATATTTTATAATCACATTTCTACAATCACAATTTAAGCGCAAATAAATAATATAAATGCAACTCAGCATAATTTTTAGATAACAAGTGTATAGTATACAAAATGTATAGTTACATCAAATCATACCACAAATGGGGAATACTTTGTGACAAACTTTTTCCGTTTCTCAACCTTCATCGAAATAAATAATAATGTGGTGCAATAGTTATTTATTATTTATTTATTTGTGTAGATAATTATGAAACAGTGGCATCTATGTAGAAATTTATGAAATTGCTTTTGCGCTAGTCGGTCATAGATGGCACTTTTTAAAATAAAGTGAAATGCAGAAGGTATTAAGAATAGTCGACATTTTCCGAAGTCGAGAAAGCTCCGCTGGACCTTACGTCCTGTTGATTGTCAAAAAGTGGGGAGTCACAAAGTTAGGCATACTATCACAAAATACCCCCATTTACCCGGTATTTATACAATGTTCAAAGTGTTATGAAAGAGAGAGAAAACAACAGATAAATGTAAAACTACATAAGTAAAGCACAAATAATAAATAATAAAAAACAAACAGTTTTAGACATGTTTGAACTCATGACGGTGAGCGGTTGTTTCTATGTGTGCGAATATTTTCATTTTCAACAGTTGAGTAATTAAATTAAATAAAAAAAATACTCTATAATTTTTATTTTACAGTGTTTACTACACTTGGAAGATTTATTTGTTTTGAAGAAATGTTTTCCAAAAATTGCACCCGGCAGGACTTGAACCTGCAACCCCGCAAAATTGGCCAATTTTTGGAACGCATTTTTTCAAAATAAATAAAAAATTATACAAACAAGTTTACCTACGACGAACTAAATTAAGAATCAACGTTTATATGTAAGATATATAAAATTTACAGGACTGTACCGTACGCCTACTCTGAACTGTGTCTGTACAAGCTTTACACACACATACAACCAAGAACCAACACGAGTCCAAACGTGTACAAAATAATATGTCACCGGAAAATAGCAAGAACCGCAAATTTATAAGTTTTCTAGGAAATTTATAAACCTTCGTAGGATTTGGAACGAGAGAAAAATTGTATTATTTGACGCCCACATGTTCGCGAATTGATAAACTAACCGCAATCACGCGAAAAAAAGTAATAACCACAAGCATTGCCACTGTAGAAACCGACCAATCAGAGAGCAGTGTGTTATTTGCCGTATTTTAAAGACGTATAAAATTAAAAGCTCTTCTGTGATTGGTTGAACCGTTTAGAATCTTACGAATGGATATCCGTTAGTTTATAAATTTACCACGAGATGTCGCAAATTGACGTAAAATAATAAAAAAATGATCTAGTTTAGAATCCTATGTAAGTTTGTAAATTTCCTTGTTATCTTGTTAATTTCCGATGACATATAATTATATCGAATTCAGAAATACGCAAAACATAAATAAGTAATAAATTTCATCTAATTTCTATACAAAATAAATAATGGTAAGTAATTTCGTTGTAATCTCGATTTAAAGGCGGGTTGATAGTATAAAATACACAATAAGTTACTCGAAATGTAAACAGAAACCATATAACGTAGTATAAGTAGGTACATTTTCCCTTAATACATATTAGAATTATTTTAATTCAGATCATAAAGCAGATCATTTAGTTAAAATCATTCTTCCGGTTTTAAACGCTTTGCTTTTATTATTTAAACATTCCCGTAAACAAGAGGTCTGAAAAGACATCGAAATGTTGGGAATTGATAAAATGCTTATTATAATAAAAACTGTTTTTTTTTTAATTTTAGAGATTAATTACTCAAGACGGACGATTGCTTAAGACTGCGACTGAAGTTTGTCAATAAATATGCTAATATTTTCTTTAATAAATTAAATTAATTTCTTTGCTAAATTAATAATTTGAATTTTTCACTGGATCTTGTCACATATATGCCTAAGTATTTTTTACTTATATTTAATTGGATTTGTTTATAATTAAAATAAATTAATAAAAAGTTATATAAATGAAAAATAAAAAAAGTTTACTATTCCATTAATATTATACAGAGTGAACCATTTCGATGGGATTTCAGGGGGATATCCTAATTTATAAAAAAAATATACATTGCTGTCGATTTATCATATTATGTTTGTTTAAAGGATTTGATCTCTACCAGGAACACTATCGATCGGTACAATAATATAGGGTGTTTATTTTTTTGCAAAAAGGCAAGGCAAATTCTAATAATGCCATTTTTGTTTTTGTTAAAATCGGGGACGCAACTCCTTTCAGCATTTTTCGCTATCTCTTATAGTTTAGGATATCCTTCTGAAAGTCCATCGAAATGGTTCACCTGTATATGCGAAACTTTGGATGTTGTGTGTGTCAATCACGCCAAATATGAAAAAAAACACATAAAATACTTTTCATCCCGGTATTGCCACAGGAAATGGAATTACGCAGGTAATCCCGTAGTGCATAATAATATAAAAATATTATGCTCTCTGATAAGCTTGTTCTGCTACGTTTAAAATAAATAAAATAAAAGAATCTACTTACATGTTTCGTGCAAATTACCAGATCCCATTTTAAGGGACAATGCAAATCACTGTCACTTAAAAATGGGGTCAAGATCTAGGTGATTTTCCGTGAATTTTTAAGACCAGTGGGGAATTCAGAGAGCTTCATTCGGTCCAAATCTGACGTCGGAAATGATATCTTAATGTCGTTCAGCGCGATTCAATAAGACATGTCAAGATTGCCAAGTCGATCTTCGGTTTCGGACCGAAGCTGTCTGAATACCCTACAGGTCACATCGGATGTTTGACATTTGTACGCGCGTAAAGCACGTGACAGACGCGCGTAAAGCACGTGACAGACGCGCGTAAAGCACGTGACAGTCGCGCGTAAACTGCGTGACAGACGCGCGTAAACTGCGTGATAGACGCGCGTAAACAACGTGACAGACGCGCGTAAACCACGCACGTGACAGACGCGCGTAAACCACGTGACGGACATGCGTAAACCACGTGACAGACGCGCGTAAACCACGTGACAGATGCAGATAACAGAGTGCAGTGTAAAGTCTACATGAGCGGCTCCTGTTCGTATGTCTTACCGCGGTTCCGTGCGCGGAGCAGCGCGAGCGCCGCCACGGCCAGCAGCGCGGCGCCGCCCGCCGCGCCCGCCCCCCCCACCGCGCCGCCCCACCACCCCCCACCCCCGCCCACTCCGCCGGGGGACACTTCTGCACATAATCATACATATCAATAACTAGCTGCGCCCCGCGGTTTCACCCGCGTAAGTCCCGTTCCCGCGGGAATATCGGGATAAAAAGTAGCCTATGTATTAATCCAGGTCCCCAGCTACCTATATTCCAAGTTTCATCGCAATCGGTTCAGTAGTTTTTGCGTGAAAGAGTAACAACCTCACATACATACATACAAACTTTCGCGTTTATAATATTAGTAAGATAATAAGGGATAACCGCCGTCCAGTATCACGGGGCTATGGAGCCCCCGACCTTTGGAAGGCGTGCGGGGAGCCGAAGCCAACACGTAGAGTTAGAGGCCCTTTTCAATAACAATTTTAAACAATAAAGTGGACACCAAGCCGACGATTATCCCTGTTTGCACTATAAAATGCAGCAAAGGACAACCATCGGATCGGATAGAACTATTGAGAAATCTACGGATGAAAACAAAATGGGCTATAGTGACGTAATGGTAGTGGATTGGCTACTGGGGGAACTATGGTGATTATGGCGCCTGCCGTAACAATGTTCAATAAACACGTAAAAATGGCAGACGGAGACTCGCCAACTCATAATAATAAGGGATAATCTCCGGTTTGGTTCGCAAATTTTGAAATCAGATGTTACTAAAACAGGCCTCTACGTGTTGGCTTCGGCCCCACGCACGCCTTCCAAAGGTCCGGGTGCTCCATAGCCCCGAATATCAGTAATGGTAACAACAAATAGTAATAATAAATATTGCACGACACCGCACACAGCGCCATCTAGCCTCAAACTAAGCACTACGCTTGTACATACTATGGGTACGGACAACAGATACACTACATTTTAACTTCTAAACCACTTGATCTACAAACTTGATATTTAACACTGAGATTATTGTGGAGTCGAAGGTGAAATACTCAAGTTTTTTTGTTAATTGAACCCCTAAGAGTGTTAATTGAGTGTAATTTGGCGCCAATGTCAATTTTGCATTCGATATACATGAAAATTTGTGCACATAGGTACAGTAGTTTCCTACCCTAATTCGGTTTCCTTTAGAACACGCAAGCAGAGCCACGAGCAAAAACTAGTACATACATATGATATTTCTCAGTGCACATTTTCCATACAATTCCTTTTTTAGTCTTATGAAAAAAAATGATTTCTAAAATTCTGCACCCGACAGGACTTGAATCCGATGTATTGCGTTTTCCGCTTACGCCCCAGATGCCTATCCGTTCAAGATGAAATCAAGGACTGGATTCTTTCGGTCGGGTGTAGAATTTCGGTAAAAAGACACCTAATTACCAAGTGTAAGAAACTCTTTAATAAAACTAAATTAAAAAAGAACTAAAAAAAAAATTTAAAAAGGAAAAAAAACATCATCAAAACGCGACGCGAGTTTAACCTCGCCTCAATTTCGAAGATGTATTTTTTCCTTTTCAAGTATGTCTATTCGATATGCCTAGAGCATTAATAAACAAATTACAAAATAAAAAAACTAGTGACAAAAAACCAAAATAATAACAAAGAAATATTGCACAATATTACACACAGCGCAATCTAGCCCCAAACTAAGCACTAGGCTTGTACTATGGGTACTAGACAACGGATATACTACATATTATACTTTTTTGTAAATACATACATATTATACATAGATAGACACCCAGACCAGATACAAATATTTATTTTCAAGCATAAATATTTGCACCCGACGGGAATCGAACCCGCAGCCTTCTGCATTGCAGTCGGGTGTTCAACCGACGCGCCACAGAGACCCGAAAATAAATACAAACAAACACACAAAGAACCAAAAAGAGACAACATCGACACAAACCTACTCACCGACGGTGGCGGTTGGCTTGACGGGCGTGAGGGTCGCGTTGCGCGCTTGACTCAAGCTTGACTCGCTTGACGGATGGCTTGACACAAACTTGTACACGCGGTACGGGTTCAATTCTGCTACGTATACCTGAATAACAATAGTAGATTGTAAGACAAGGGAGCAAAATAGCAATACTTACGGCGAGGGCGCTACTTTGAAGACGATGCAATGCTAAACTAAGTGTTTATTTTTATTTCTTAGCTCTATTCACATCGACCCTATGCGTGGCTTTTATTAATGTCAGTGAAAAAGTGACAAAAAGTTGAGCAAAGGGTCGTTTCAGTCGTTTGGCGCCAATGTCAATGACAGAAAAAAAAAAAATATTATTTCTTATCGGTTGTGAACCGATTATGGCCATTTGGAAATTAGCCAGTGTTATGTTTAATTCATATTTTGCAAGTTATTTGCATCGAAACAGTCAACCAACGTGGACCGACGACATTCCAGCGGTCGCGGGGAGTCGTTGGGTGGAGGTAGCTCGGAATCGTTGTTTGTGGCGTCGTATGGGGGAGGCCTATGTTCAGTAGTGGACGGATAAAGACTGAGATGATGACTATATCTGTTACGTTTTCACGCTAAAACCGATCCGATTTTGATTTATAATGTAGAGATAGATAGAATCTTAGAAAATAACTTTTACTACTTATGAACCCGATATTTGCGCGGGATCGATCCACACAACTTGCCCACACGTTGTGTGATAGAATCCGCATGACACCAAAACCGCACTTACGCTGGTAAAATCCAAGGACGCAGCTAGTTCATATTCTTTTAAAGTTATTTACAAAATATTGAGCAAACTTCAGTTATTTAACTTGAAAATATGTAGTGTCAATTTCCCTATAGGCAAAAAAAAAAACGTAGGCAAACTTTCGCGAGTTTTTCTGAATACCACCCATAATTTCAGTTATTTTTGCTTAATATTTGAATTATGAATATTTCCCTATTTTCGAGAAATTTTCTTAAGTAAACTTTCGCGAGTTTTCCTCAAAACCACTTTAAACAACCCCCTCTTACACCCTCCAACCGACGCATTCCTTGTACCTATCTTCCACAAAATTGGCATAGAATCGCACCACTAACCTCCCTAAAAAAAAAAAGAAAGCCGAAAAATAGATGTAAGTGGCTTGCAATTGGAGAGGCCTATGTCCAGCAGTGGACTGTAACAGGCTGATGATGATGATGACTAACCTCCCTACCGTCCCGGCTAACGACGACATCGTGCGGGTTGCTGAGTCCGGCGGCGGACGGCGCGAAGGTCTGCACGAGGCGACCGCTCGCGAAGTCGATGACGTACCCACGCACCGGCACCTGGCTTCCGGGGCCGTTCACTATGTACAGGCGACCCGCTGGAAATTTCCAAAAAAAACAACACATTTTAAACCACAGGATACAACGTTTTATTTTATTTCTTATCGGTTGTGAACCGATTATGGCCATTAGGAAATTAGCCAGTGTCGAGTATTATTAATATATTATGCAAGTTATTTGCATCGAAACAGTCAAGTCGTCATAGTTAAAGTCAAGTCTAGGGAATCATTTGTAAACACGGCGGCCATTTACAAACAATCTTCACGGAGCCTTGGAGACAACACTAAGTCAATGTTTTGCACCGATTTTCACTTTCATTCCACTTGTACACCTTCACGAAACTAAATTGATTAATATGCCCCCGAAATTAAACAATTTGCACGCATATGAACTAGGTTTCACAAAAATGAAAATTTAGCACCACATCTCCTCAACGAGTTCCCGCCAAGACTCCGGATACAACGTTACGCTCAGCGTATTTAAAGTGATCAATTCATTTTCTTAGTTATGGCCTTCTGTAGCAATATAGGACAATTTAGCCAGTTTCACGTACTAATAGTGTACTACCACTATTATACTGTAATCGTTTGAAATAATTTTCAATGCGTGAAGGCTGCAGAAAAAATGGCGATTTTTCTCGTCCCATGGAACATTTGTTTGTAACGTGCTCATTTCGTGTTTGGCACTGGTATTTTTATTTTCACTACACTCGTTGAACTTCGCGTAACTAAATTGATAACATGCCGCCGAAATTAAACAATTTACACGCAATAAAACTAGTGTTTGCAAAAATAAAAATTCAGGACAACGTTCCGCTAACGCGTCAAAAATCAAAAGCGATCAATACATCCAAATAAATACAAAAAAATTGAGTTTTTATTTTTATTTCTTATCGGTTGTGAACCGATTATGGCCATTAGGAAATAAGCCAGTGTCATGTATTTTAATATATTATGCAAGTTATTTGCATCGAAACAGTCAAGTCGTCATAGTTAAAGTCAAGTCTAGGGAATCATTTGTAAACACGGCGGCCATTTACAAACAATCTTCACGGAGCCTTGGAGACAACACTAAGTCAATGTTTTGCACCGATTTTCACTTTCATTCCACTTGTACACCTTCACGAAACTAAATTGATTAATATGCCCCCGAAATTAAACAATTTGCACGCATATGAACTAGGTTTCACAAAAATGAAAATTTAGCACCACATCTCCTCAACGAGTTCCCGCCATGACTCTCAAAATTGAGTTTGACTTTGTCAGCGCCAAGCTCTTTGAGCTAATACTGCCAAATCTTCACATTTATTTTATTTAGCATCTTTTGAATCCCTGATACCTTAGAATAGCTTAGGGAATTTTTTCACCCTTTCCTTATTGATTTTATTCCCCAGTGAATTTACTGAAGTAGGACGTGTATATGCAAAAAAGATACACAAGCCACATGACAGTGTATATCGAAAAGCATGACTGACGAAGAGTATGACTCAAAGACTACGAACTAAAACTTGGATTTTTATTGAAATGGAAAATTATTCGTTCACTCCTAAATCACGGAACAGATTGGTTAGAGAAAATCATCCAAATTCTTATTATTTTATTTATGTACACTATATTGATGTATACAATGTGTAACAGGTAAGCCCTTTTAATCCGAAAGGGGATTGTTCTAGACGTCTAGGCGAACAACTTTTGTTCTACGACTTTTGGAAATTCGAAGTACTTTTCGAAAAATTTAGTTGTAAAGTTTACTTGAAGATCAGCTGTTTCTTAGAGTTTGAGGTCATTGACCTTATGTTGTCCTTTCATTTAGTTTCGTCTACTACAATCAAACCTTCAATTACCATTATTTTTAAAAGCAGCTGTTTTTACAGTGAAACATAACCTCAAAATTTTCAAAAAAAAAGTTCGAATTTTCGAATGTCGTAGAACAAAAGTTGTTCGCCTAGACGTCTAGAACAACCGCCTTTCGGCTTAAAAGGGCTTGCCCGTTACATCTTGTATATGGGCAATTCGTTCGCTTTCGTCGGTAACTTATTCATTAAACATAATCGGATAAAAAGATGAATTATCGCGTGAGTGTTTAGAAAATTGTTAGTTGTCATGCCATTATACGTTTAGTCGCATAATGCCTAATTCGCGAAACAGCACCCGAGTCCGTAAAGGACTAATTCGCGAATATCAAGCTGTTTTTAAAATGTTTTGAACTGAAAAGCATTTCGAATTAAGAGTTAAATAAAAATAAATAAAAAGTAAGTATCAAAAAGATATTTCGCAGGGGACACCCGGGTTTGAACCGGGGACCTCTCGATCTGCAGTCGAATGCTCTACCACTGAGCTATATCCCCGCTGAGCAGTGCGACGAAATTATCGCTCTGTTTCATCATCATCCATCACTGATAATTAATAATGCGTCATTAAGCAAGTTGTTTATTAAAAAAATCACGTTTATAGAAAAACCTGTGATGAGTCATATAAAAAAGTAGTTTTACACACCTACTGCTCTACAAAGTTACTTTATTTGACCAAAAAGGTCAACGTAAAACGAGCCTTTATTCCCTAGGTGAATAATGTGCTTATTATACACTTAGGGCATAAAGTAATTTAAATTTGGAACTAAGGGTCTGGTAGCATAAAACTAAAAAAAAAAACAGCTGTTTTTAAAAATAAAGGCAATTAAAGTTTTGATTGTAGTTGTACCACTCAAGGACAGCTTAAGGTCAATAAAATCTAACTCAAGAAACAGCTGATCTTCAAGTAAACTTTACACTTAAAATTTTCGAAAAGTACTTCGAATTTCCAAAAGTCGTAGAACAAAAGTTGTTCGCATAGATGTCTAGAACGACCCACTTTCGGCTAAAAAGGTCGTATACAAGATGTAACGGGAAAGCCCTTTTAACCCGAAAGGCAGTTGTTCTAGACGTCTAGGAGAACAACTTTTGTTCTACAACTTTTGAAAATAGGAACTTTTTTTGAAAAATTTAAGGTTATGTTTCACTGAAAAAACAGCTGCTTTTGAAAATAAAGGTAATTGAAGGTTCGATTGTAGTAGACCAAACTAAATGAAAGGACAACATAAGGTCAATGACCGCGAACTCTAAGAAACAGCTGATCTTCAAGTAAACTTTACACTTAAAATTTTCGAAAAGTACTTCGAATTTCCAAAAGTCGTAGAACAAAAGTTGTTCGCATAGATGTCTAGAACAACCCCCATTCGGCTTAAAAGGGCATACCCGTTACATCTTGTATAATGTTGGTAGTATTTAGTTACCGCTGTACGAGACACTGAAGATCCTGCCCCCGATGAGCCAGCTGTGGAAGGCGACGACGTAGGTCCCGTTCCCCGCGCGGAAGCACGCCACGCGGCCCCGCTCGCGGTCCGCCACGCACACCAGCTCCCGCTCCGGGACCAGCGTCAGTGCGTGCGGCACGTTCACCACGAACGGGGAGTTGCCGTAGCCTGGACGACGTGAACGTTTAATAATTGACCAGTGTAAACGGGCCTGGCGCTTGTATCTTTGTTTGTTTGTTCGACGATAACTTGAGTATTGTAGCTCCGATCTTCATGAATTTTAATATGCGCGTAGTTTAGATCGATAGAGTTCGAAGATGACCCGGATCGGTAGGGGGGTTAGGGAGATAGGGGCTCGTGAGATCTCAGTTCGGGGCGAACTCCTAGTAATAATAATAAGTTTATTTATCTCCAAACAGAAATATGATACAGTTTCAATATATAGTATTGACCCCCAAACTAGGTTACTCTGTATCTTGAGGATCTTCTTCCTAGTGGTAGTACTTAAAGTATCATTCCATCTATTTATAATGTTAGCTAACTTAGACAAGTAACTTATACATATACTAGACATTAACATGACAATGTAGTTAGTGTTGCTATGTATATCATAAACATGGGGGTTAATGTTCACTAACAAACGCTAATTAATGAACTGCATAACCATGCATCGCCTGTCCGTGTCGTGTCGCGCCGTTTACATTTTACTCTTATTTTAACTACGAGGAATAAATAGACTGGAGATCTAACTTCTCTATTACATTCGAAAAAAACATGTTTCACGGTCACACAGCAGCAGTTGCACACACTGGCATGTTCAGGTTAAGGAGGTTAAAATAAATAAACTTTTATAGGATCGGGCTTTCATCAAATATGAATATTCTAAAAATACATTACAACGGTACAACAAGTACTTGAAGAGTTACGAACTTTTTTCTCATTGCAATATTTATTTGAATGATGATGATATTGCATGCAAACGTATACTCTAAGGCTTCATTAGTCTAAAACCACACACGACCCCTATCACACCCAGGTTTAGAGATACTAACGTTTCCCCCACTGCAGTATGACGGTCCCGTCCGCCGCAAACTTCATGATCCTATGGTTACAGTAGCCGTCAGCCACGAAGAAGTCGCCGGACGGGAGCACGGCCACGGCGGTCGGCTTGCAGAAGTGCTGGTCGTCGTTGCCCGGGATAAAACTGGAAGAGAAAATGGTGTTAGTTAATATTCATACCTTAATTCATACCCGCTGGAAGTAATTTGCAGTAGCTAAAAAGTGGTGATTTTCCGTAAAATACTAGTTTTACAGTAATTAAGCCCGTTATTTTCCGCGTTGCATTCGATGTAGGCTCGACAAGTACCTAAATCTCAGGCATCTCAGGAGCCCGGAGTCCGCTTTCCTACTTTAAGGTCTTCACTTTGCTGGAGGTTCGCTTCGGTAGAGGCCGTTTGCACGGTCAAGGCAAGGCAAGATTTTTTGGGTCATCCAAGAGCAAGACATTTGTTCCCCACGTAAATAGCCGGTCTTCGTAAGACGTCGTATTTCGTACATTAATAAAATCAAAACATTTCCACTGTAATTTCCATTCAAATCAAACAAGCTAGTACTAACAAGGTGCTAAGTGGTAACTCACGTTTTCCCCAGCACCATAGACGGTTTGTCCCATTTCCCGGCATCGAATTTGAATACTTGATGCAGGGCGACGTCTGTCAACCACACATTGCCTTCGTCGTCTACTGTGATCCCGTGGGGGATGTAAAACCTGGAAAACGTAAATAAATAAGTACACCAGGATATTTTTCTTTGATTTTCATAATGCTGTAATGACATTAAACAGGCTTTGAATAAGAGATCAAATCGAGACAACAGAGAGAGTAAAGTGGAGCATTTCACGGCGCCCCCTTTATTCTCCACAGTGCACCAAGGCACCGCAGCGCTCTGTTTTTTAACCTCTGGTGTAGAGAATATTCAATTCAATTCAATTAATTTATTATGATTAATTTATTAATTTTATTTTTTATTCTTCTATATGGAGTGTATTATAAATAATTAAATTATATCTCCCTACTAGTCTATAGATAACATAATACTCACATGTTCTGTCCCCACATGTCCACTAGGTCACCAGTTTTATTAAACACCAGCACAGTGGGATGCGGTATGGGTGGATCTCTGATGTACTGGTAAATGTCTCGAGCAGTGAATGTGCTTTGGTCCCAAACATTTGAAGCTCGATGGAAGACTAGCAAACGTCCTTCGTTGTCCAATGCTACTCCGGACACTTGGCCCATTTTTATATTCTGGTCGGGCCAGTTTTCCACTAATTTCGGGTCTGGAATATGTAATATTACTAAGAAAATTGCAGGTTTTCGCATATAGTACCATTTAGCTCCAAACTAAGCAATTTGGCTTGTAGTTATTGGACAGTAAATAAGAATACCTAACTGATTGCAGTTAGGTATTCTTATTTATCTTACATTGGTAAGATAAATAAGAAATAAGAGCACAAGACGGACTTAACCATGTCTGTACTTGGTTACGAAGAAATGTCTTGACCTTGAATGTAGATAAGACCAAATACATATGTTTCTCCATTAGGCAAAATACTCAGCCGTCCCCACCCCTCATACTATATGCCCATGACTGTCAAACAACCATTTTTCAACGTTGTGACTGCGCCCCCCTACAAAAAGTAAATACGCTCAAATATCTGGGACTTACACTAGATGAATCTCTTAATTTCAAGGCCCACATTTTAAATCTATCAGGCAGAATCCGAAAACTAATATATATATTTAAAATATTAAGGAACGTGGCAAACCATAAACTTATTAAAAATGTGTACATCTCACTATGTCACTCGATCATCGGGTACTGCATTAGTATCTGGGGGGGTGCGGGAAAGACACAGATGTTACAGGTGGAAAGAGCTCAGCGAGCGGTTTTGAAGGTAAGTGGAAACTTACCCTTCTTATATCCCACTGAAGATCTATACAAGTATTGGGAAGTCCTCACCGTTAGGCAAATCTTTATACGTGCTGTTGTTCTTAAACTGCATTCAGAAACGTGTTACGATCCCAAATTGCTTAAAGGCAAAAGGCCGCGGAAAATTAACATAGTTCCATTTAAATCGCGTTATCAATCCGAATTTGCTAAAAAGTTTTATGGTTACCAAGGTCCACTCCTTTATAATTCCCTAAACAATAAATTAACATTTATTCACTAAATAAAAATAGATGTGCTGACAAAATTTTCAAATGGCTGGTGACACTGGACTATGACGCTACGGAGGAACTCCTTAAACCTGTTACGTAATTATTTATTTTTTATTAAAGGTCAAAAATAAGCTTATAAAACTAAAAAGTATGCTATGTGGGTACGTGTCTGTCCATGTAAGTATTCGAACGTATTATTTCTGAAAGAATTTTTATAATAACAAAACAACAAACGAAAAGGAAAAAAAAAAAAAAAAAAAAATTCACTTAGCCCAGTTTCGAGCGTTCAAGGGTTAAGTAAACAAGATACCTACCTACAATAAAACTGACCAACTACGTACTCGTACCTACACACCGAATCGATCGATACAGCCGCTAAAATCTTGTTATCATGAACAGTTATTCATTACTTATTTATCTTTAAACTACCTACTCATCTCACCTACACAATCTGGCGAATTCTTCCGATGGCTAGCTACCCACATCATATTATATTAAAAAAATATCTTTTGTTTTATTATTATTTTGAAATTTAGTTTTTTCTTGTCAACTACCTTACTGATCCGCATACGACAAACATAAATTTGAAAGAGCATTGTATAAATTTTGAACCTTATGTCGAGAGCCTGGTGACCTGAGGGGCTAGTGTGAGTTTTTTCGTAAAAAAAACGCGAACGTGATGGCATGGGGTCTTATCCTTAAGAGCAGATATTTAGTTCTACAAATTTCCAACAGATGGACATAGTAGTATTGATTTTATTATTTAATTCAAGATAGATGTATATTACGCTCTCAATCTAAAATTATATTACGTCTGAAAATTCTTCTAGCACTAAAAATCATTATAAATCCCTTTTTATAAATAACTACGATAATTTCGTAAATTGTAAACCAAAAGTGACAACGACATCTAGTAGAATTTGGTAGAACCACAAGAAAACTTTCCATTTTATAGAACTTCACTGCCATCCACCGATCATAGTGGTGGTCTGTGCTGCCATCTGTGATAACCATGTGGTAACATAACGCAATACGAAAAACTTCAAAATATTTACAAAGTAGCAGTTTTGGCGGGAACGCGTTGTGAAGATATGTTGCTAAATTTTCATTTTTGTGAAACCTAGTTATAAAGCGTGTAAATTGTTTAGTTTCGGGGGCTTATTAATCAATTTAGTTTCGTAAAGGTGTAAGAGTGTAAATGAAAGTGAAAATCGGAGCAAAACATGGACTTTAGAGTTGTCTCCAAAGCTCCGTGAACAAACATTGTAAAAAATAGCCCCCTTTTTACTATTATTCCCTCGACTTGACTTTAACTATAACGACTTGACTGGATCGATGCAAATAACTTGCAAATAAATATTAATAATACTCGACACCGGCAAATGTTCGAATGGAAATGCCATATCATAGAAGAAGAAGTAGCAGAGTAAGATCCCAGAGCCCCTAGACTACGTCATTTTAGAAAAGCTGAAATTATGAAGATCTCTTGTCTACTATGCAGTTATGTCAGTACGCGTACTTACTAGCTCGAAAACTCACGGTAATTGCCTGGCACTAAATACTAATTTTTGACAATATTTTTAAAAACATAAATAAATTATCAGCGTTAGAAACTCTTTAACATAATGAGTAAGCCTACTTGTGAATGGGCCCCGCTTTCAAGCTTGAAGTACCTACGCAAACTGTCTTAACTACATAGTAGCACAGATAGTAGCTAGAAAATATCCTCAAAATTTCAGCTTTGCTAAAATGACGTAAGTCTAGCGGCTTTGGGATCTTGCACTATAGGTACCTATGTTCGGTGGTGCCTGCCTATCCCTGTAGGTACAAAACGCCATTCGCTTGTTTGTTTACTTACTGAGTCGAGTGCTTTTTTGATTTCCATTAAATTGACAACTTGTTTTGAAATATACGGACTCTGATACTTCTTTGTGAATTGGCTTTTGAACGATCTGACGACTTGGTGTGAATTACGGACTTTGAAACTTCCCTATTGATTTGGCTTGTAGATCTCTAACAAACAATTTAGCGTGAATACGGACTCTGAAACTTTGGGATTTGGTTTACTGGTACGATTTTCCGACGACCTTTGGCTACTCTACCTCGGATTAACGATTTAGCTCATTTTTCAAAATGCCACCCCATAAGTGCCACTATTTTTTGTGTAAAAACACTTCTGACCAGAAGTCACTGTTCTCATTCCCTTGGAACGATCCAGGACGCTTGAAGACATGGCTAGAAAATTGCGGTAAGTCATTCATAAATCGTTTCTAATAAAAATATAGGTACCTACCTATGATTTGATACAAAATTAATTAAATCAAATAGTTAGGTACCTAAAAAACTATGCTGAAGCTGGTTCCAGATACCTACGCCATCAATCTGTACCATATTCAAGTCTCATTTACACTAAAAGACAAGTATACATAATTAACTTTTAGTTACTTTCAAAATGCATATACTTACATTAAATTTACTAATTGTTTTAGGTAATATGACAATAGCTCACTTACCACCACATTGCTTGAAAACAAGACATTTATGCATTGATCATTTCAAGAAAGAATATATTCGCAATGAAGCTGGCAAAAGAAAAAGACTGACTAAAACTGCAGTACCTGACCCTTATAGGATAACTGAGACCGAAGAACTCTCAAGCATTCCATCCATTTCAGGTATGTATTTAAATTATTTTTCAAAATATTAGTATTAATCTATCTACCTATACAATTGTGAAATAAGAGTACCTACCTTAGTAAACTTCGAACGAAAATTCAGAAGAATTTAAAAATACCCTACATCGAACATTTACGACAGTTGTTAATTGGTTAGAATCACATAATCTTAGAGTAAACTATTCAAAGACTAAATTAATTGAATTTCGACCACATCAAAAAAATAGCCTTAATATAAACTTTCAAATAAATAATAACTCTCTAGAGAAAGTAACATGTTGTACTCTATTAGGTATACAAATAGATACAAACTTAAACTGGAAGACTCATATAGAGAGCATAAAATGTAAACTATCCAGATTTTCATACGCACTCTACGAACTCAAAGTGAGTACAGATAGACGTACTGCTCTATCGGCGTACTACGCTTATGCACATTCGTGGCTTAGCTACGGTATTATTTTGTGGGGAAATAGTTCCGATGTCGAAGATCTTTTGATAAAGCAAAAGAAGTTAATACGTATTATAGTCAATAAGGATAACACCTATTCATGTAGACCTTATTTCGCTGAATTAAAAGTATTAACGGTGCCATGTTTGTACATACTAGAACTGTGCAAGTTCATTCGAAACCACACAGACATTTTTATGGATGCCAAGCCAAATAGACTATATGCTCCACGGAAAATATATGAGAACAAACTAAGGAATCCCGACAGCCGTATGAAATTATTTAGTGATAGCCCCTACGCTATGGCTATAAAAATATATAACAAACTACCGAATGAACTATTGCAAGAACGTAATACTGACAAGTTTTTAAACAAATTAAAAAACATATTGTATAAGAAATGTTATTATAACCTTAATGAATATTTTAATGATCCACAATTATAACTAGACAATCTGACATGTTACTAATCCTCTATAACTAACCAATAATTAAAATTTACTATAATCCCTAATAATATTTTTGACATTTAGTACCATTTACTGTCATTACTTTTTAATACCATTATGACATGCGAAAATATGCCTAATTAAAATTAATTTCACTAATGCATGAATATTGACCATTTCGTAATTTTTTACAACTAACTACGGATTCGGCGGAAAATGTTTTTCTTTCGTTACGTCTGCTACACGTTCAAGAATAAATTAAATTCTAAAATATACTTTTTACCATGTATAAACTCAAAACATTGCCATACCCAAAAGGGTTTCATGATGAGCCTACTATGTATCTTATGACCACCTGTACTATTCATGATATGCAATAAATGAATTGAATTGAATTGAATTGAACTTCAGTCATCAAACAATGAAATCAAATTTTGTTGTAAAACTAACTCAAAAGTTCTGAATTGATAGTAAACTATATATCCTACCTCCGCTGACCCCAGATTAAAATTTATTTATTTATTTGTATTCCATTACTTAAATCTATCATTACAGAGTTATCCATTGCGATAGATAAGCATTAAGTAGGTAATTGTTGTAAATTGTTTATTTATTGTTTTGAGCAACCCTTAAAACCAGGGGGACAAGTCTACTATTACAGTAGGTTTGAAAATGATATCATCAATATGACAATGCATGGTTTGATAACTTTGTTTAACATCTCCGGTGATTTGTCTTTATTCAAATCTTGAAAAATAAATTGAACAGACTTTTTGTTTTCCGATTATGCTGAGATTTTACATCCTACTAAAATCAAAATTGTGAAAGCTTGTGTGTAAATTAACAAGTATTTACTCTGCTTTATGCAAAAACTACTGAAAACATTGTGATAAAACTTGGTATATTAAATGGATAGCTGGAGATCTTGATTTTGAGACCTTAACACACACGCTACTTTTTATCCTGATATTGGCTTAACATGCAGATTTTGCTCTAGGGACTAATGACTTGCTTTGCGTTAAGCTTTTTGTCACACTTTGTAGACTTTGTAAAGTAAATAATATAGTTTCTATTTGTACAAGAATTAGTAAGCAAATAAGCACCATAGTTAGTAAACACTTAAGACCAAAAAACAATAAAAAACTGAAACATGTACAAAGTACCTACAACAAAATCTTACTTCTTACTAATATTATAAACGTGAAAGTTTGTATGTATGTATGTGAGGTTGTTACTCTTTCACGCAAAAACTACTGAACCGATTGCGATGAAACTTGGAATATAGGTAGCTGGGGACCTGAATTAACACATAGGCTATTTTTTATCCCGAGATTCCTGCGGAAACGGGACTTAGCGGGTGAAACCGCGGGGCGCAGCTAGTTAACTATAAAATAGAAACTACAACTATCAAAGTAGAAACTTAAGACGATCAAAGTATGAGCAAAAGACGATCTGAGTAGAATCTACTTATTTTTATCGGCTTTTCTTTTGATCGTCTTTTATTTTTGTTTCAATCTTCTTTTGGTAATGTTTAAATATTTTTAAGATTCTGTTTCATAAGGTAAAAAAAGAATTATTTTCTTTTTTTTTCCCTTCTGAGCAAAACCTAATAGGAGTAAAAATAAGATATGAGGTACATTAAATTAATGTACGGGTTATGCAACGCTTGGTATGACAAAAAAGATGGATCAAAGAAAACGGCTTAACCTATATCAATAAAATAGGGGCAAGTGCAAGTTTTTTACCCGACTGCGCGACGCAAAGGAGGGTAATGTGTTTATCGGTCTATGTATGTATGTATGTATGTATGTATGGATGTTTCTATGTGGCGTTCTAGAGGCCAAACGCGTGGACCGATTTTGATGATTCATACGTCAATCGATTCGTCTTAATCTGGCGAGTGTGACTAAAGACATGACAGTAATCCAAAGTAACTTATGTCACCACCAGACGCCATATTGTCAAAATTAAAAATCCAAAATCGTCAAAGTATGTCAAGATGGGTATCGTTGAATAGGTTTCTAAAAATTAGTATTAAGTTTCTTTCACCATTTTTTATTTTAAAGAACCGTTTAGGAAATATAACGGTTTAAAGTTAATTTACAATTAGGTATTCTTGCGTTTTGATACTAACGAACAAGTTTTTATTTTTGTTACGTAGTTACGCTTGGAACTATCAAAGTATAAGCCGTGATGGTACAGGTGACAGGAATTTATTGATATAAACTAAAAAAATAATTTACATAAATTGTACCTACCAACTGAATAAAAGCCTAATAACATTTAGGTACTAAAAAAGTTAAAAGAATAATAATAAATTTAAACAATAAATAACTAAACCCTAACTGAAATAGAATCTTACTAATATTATAAACGCGAAAGTTTGTATGTAAGTATGTATGTATGTGAGGTTGTTACTCTTTCACGCAAAAACTACTGAACCGATTGCGATGAAATTTGGAATATAGGTAGCTGGGGGACCTGGATTAACACATAGGCTACTTATTATTCCCGCGGGAACGGAACTTACGCGGGTGAGACCGCGAGGCGCAGCTAGTACATTATAACCCCCTAATGAAATGAATAGATTACGAGACTTACCTACCATCAATAAATGAAAATAACTAAAAAGCGTAAAATAAAAAAAATAATTTATAAAAAACAAAAAACCCGACTGCGTAAAAAACTCGATTAAAAAATACGCATAGAAACAACAAAAAAACTAAAAAGGAAAAAACAAGCCCAGTAATTTGAAATTACACTAAGTAATAATAGTTTTGTAATCGATACACACGGAACACATAATAAATGAGTAAAAAATTACTCACAGTCGGGACCCATTGGAAAAATTAGATTAGTAAAATGAATGGGTCCCGACTGTGAGTAATTTTTTACTCATTTATTATGTGTTCCGTGTGTATCGATTACAAAACTATTATTACTTAGTGTAATTTCAAATTACTGGGCTTGTTTTTTCCTTTTTAGTTTTTTTGTTGTTTCTATGCGTATTTTTTAATCGAGTTTTTTACGCAGTCGGGTTTTTTGTTTTTTATAAATTATTTTTTTTATTTCTCTGGGTTCTCTGCAGTCAGTCTTTAGACTATATAAGCAGGTGCATTCTGTGCGTTGATGTCATGCGAGCGAGATCTCCATCGAGGCTCTCCGCTCATAATGCAGGGGTCAGTTGTCTCTCTACTCCAGTATATTTTTGCGTTTTAGACGCGGGTTGTAGAGTCTGCCGAGCTAAACTGTTTGGATTGTTAGCTAGGCGGTCTTGGTATCTCCTCACAGCTTTTCCTATTTCCTCTTTCACAGTTTCCATAACTAGTGTTCGTAGCTTTATATGACCCGTGGAGCGTTAGCTATTGTTTTAAATGTTTTATTTGTTGAGTGGGCAAATAGGGAAAGGATGGAGGCAAGTGGCCAAAATGTGGAGTCAAGTGGAGAAAGGGTGGGGCAAGTGGAGAAAGGGTGGGTGCAACTGGGAACGGTGGGGGCAAGTAGGGAAAAAGTGGGGGCAAATGGGATAAGGGTGGGGGGTAAATGGGATAAGGGTGGGGGGCAAGTGCTAAAAGGGTGGCAAAAGGCAAGAGTGGTATGGGTGAGGCAAGTGGGATAAGTTTGAGGGCAAGTAGGGCACGGGTGGGGCAAGTGGGCAAAGGGTGGGGTCAATTGAAGAAAGGGTGGGTGCAAGCTGGGAAAGGGTGAGGGCAAGTAGGGTAAAGGTGGGGGCAAGTGCGAAGAGGGTCGGGGCAAAAGTGGTATGGGTGGGGCTAGTGGGACAAGTGTGGGGGAAAGTAGGGCAAGTGGGCAAAGGGTAGGGTCAAAAGGGGAAAAGGTAGTAGGGCAAATGGGATAAAGGTAGGGTGCAAGTGCGAAAAAGGTCAACGCAAGTGGGGAAAGGGTGGGGGCAAGGGTACAAGGGCTTTTCCTCAGCATATACCTAGCAAATTGTATCACTTCAATAAATTATGCCCCAGTTGGCTAGGAAAATCGGCGCTACTGTATAAATTATATTCTATTTTCCCAGTTCAGTTTCATCGAATTTATATTGAACCGTGTTTAGATAATGCCTTTAGAATTCCTCTGAGTATGCAATCTGTTTTAGGTCAACCAAAAGCACCGCCAGAAGACACCTTAAAAGTGCTGACACCAAAGAAGGTGTATTCTAATAAAAGAGCGTCCCATCAGCTGCCAGAAAATTTAAGTGAAGAAGAGAATGAAGATAACTTTTCATTTGGCACGCCGAAGAGAAGGAGAAAACTAGTAGCGGAAGATACACCTAAATGTAAAATTTTGAAAACTAAACTAGTTGATTCTAAGAAAAAATTAAAACGCGCAATATTAAAAAACAAATCAATAAAAAATCAGATTAATAATAAAAATGTGATTGATATATCAAAGCATAATTTTAATAGTGAATCAAGTAAATTGTTGACGAAAATGCAATTAAGGAAAACAAAATCAAAAAAACAATGGACGGAAAAGGAAAAAAAATTTTGCATGACTTTGTATTACAAATCACCATCAGCGTATAAATTTATGGTTAATTCAGGAATTGTATTGGCGGCCCCATCAACAATCCAGCGCTGGCTACAGGAAACAAATTGTCTACCAGGAATCAATAATGAAATCTTTAATAATATACAAATCAAATTTGCAGACAAATCGATTAATGAAAGGGCATGTACGGTATGTTTTGATGAAATGAGTATTATGGTTGATTTAGAATATACAACTAAATATGATTTAATAGAGGGGTTTGAAGATTTTGGTGGTGGGAATCGGGAACAAAATGAGGCTAAATCAGCATTGGTATTTATTGTAAGGGGAATTTATTCTAATTGGAAAATACCGGTAGCATACTTTTTATCATCAAAGACAGTTGATTCCGACAAATTAGCTACTATCGTTGATTCTGTGATCAATAAATTATTTGAGTGTGGCTTATTACCAAAAGTAACTGTTTGCGATCAAGCTACACCAAATGTAAAAATGGTTAAAAAACTCGGCGCTACAGTTGATTCTCCATTCTTTTTTATTAATGGGCATAAAATTTTTGCCATATTCGACGTACCTCATTTAATCAAAAATGTACGAAATAATTTAATAAGTGGTGATTTTGAATTAGACGGGAACCTGATTTCATTTAATGATATAATCAATGTGTATAATTTAGATAAAAATAATAAAAGCAAATCTTTAAAAAAATTGACACCAGTGCATATCAATCCTAATAGTTTCCAAAAAATGAAAGTTAAACTTGCAACGCAAGTCCTAAGCAATTCTGTTGCTAGCGCTATTAAAACTGCAGCAGACAGCGGAGAGTTAACAAGTGATACTGCAAAGCATACAGCTGATTTTGTTCGATTGTGCAATGATTTGTTTGATTGTCTCAATTCGAAAAGTAAAGTTGATTCTAATCCTTACCGATGTGCAATCACAATCAATAAAAATTCCTTAGTCAATCAGACCCTAATCAAAAGCAAAGAAACATTTAGGAGATTAAAGAAAATTAGTTCCACCAAAAAAAATCCGAATCAAAAACAATTAACACGCCCCCCCTGCTTTGATGGTATGATCCAAACAATTAATGCAGTTCAACAACTCTCCGTTGAAGAATTTGCGTTAGACACTGGTGTCAAATTTATGATTACTTATCGATTAAATCAAGATGTGATTGAAAATTTGTTTGGAATTTATAGAATCAGAGGTGGATGTAATAAAAACCCTACATCAAAATCATTGAGGTCATCATTTCGATCAAATTTATTAAATAATTTAATGAAGTTTGATAAAACGAATTGTGAATCAGATCAGGAATCGTTTATAGCTACTCAGCAAAATACACAACACGCAAATCCTGGACCATCAACGTCATCGTCTGCAATACTACCAAGTGTTACAAGCGACGACATTGATGATCAACCGTCATGTTTGAGTACCAATGTAACTGCAGCAGCTCAGGAAACATCAGACAATCCTTCTGAAGTAGCTGTTACATTGGAAACCTGTTCTGTTGTGTATTTTGCTGGGTGGCTAGGCAGATGTTGTACAGATAAATTTGATTGTTCAGATTGTAAAAATATTTTATTAAAAAATCAAGTTGATTTAACTGATAAAAAACAATTATTGTTGATTAATAAAACATATTCCAATATCGCAACTCCCACTCTCAAATCCCCCAGTGATTTTTTATTCCAATTGGTAAACGAATTGTTAGATTTTTACAACCGAAATATTACCAAATTGTACAAATGTGATTTAGTGGCTGATTTAGTACAAAATTTTAAAAAGAATATTAATAGCCCAGATGATTATCATGTTTTCAATCATTTTGATTTTTTGATCAAAAAATTATTAGAAGTAAAAATTCATGATTATTGTAAAAGTCGGAAAAAATCGTTACAATCTAGTCCAAAATTAAGAATCCTACAGAATCGATGATTGATGATGATGAGTAATTGACATTTTTGGGTAAGACGTAAGAAGAAATTATGTAAGTTTGTAACTACATAAGAATAAATTAAGTAAATTTCACATAATATCCGGTTATCCGTCAGTATAACTTGAGACATTAGAATGATCTGCAAGTGCTAAAAATAGATACCTTGCCTGATCTTTATATGTTCAGATATTCACTGTGATGTTAATCAATTGTGTATTTTAATGTTTTATTGGTAATTGAATGTTTTTTTTTGTAGCATTTTTTCTTGTCTTGCAGCCGCAGTAGATGTGTAAAGTGTAGCATTCACTTTGATCATACATAAAACCTGTTTTAGTCTTAGGCGGCTTGATTCCCACGCTTCACTTTGATTGTTGAAATGCTGATGTACATTGAGTCCGGTAGCAGGTCAGTGTCTCGGAGTTTATGAAGTCAGTTTTACTAAATTGGTCGGAATTCTATGGCACTGATTTTTGTTTCTGAACCTATGTAGATCTGCTGTAAGGGTCCTTTTCAAGGGCGTGGTCGAAGCACATCCAACGTCAATCTACAAGTTTGAATCAGATACATGAGAATTCTCGTCTATGAAAGTTGGACTAAAACCTCGTAAAGAAATTCTGAGTTTTCTCATAGAAATTATTTTTCCCTGGGGCGATGTACTTTAAATGGTTCATGGTAAATGGCGATATACTCATGGTTCAAACTAGCGCCCTCACCGTAATAGTATATCTTGCTCTCTTGTCAATTCATACAATCTCTTTTTGGCTTACCCTTCCTTCAAAATAAAAATAGAAAAAAGAACCCAATTAATATTTTATTTATTATGTTGAGGTGAGTTCGAAATGGCCGTATGCTACCAGAGCCGTAGTGATTATTATCCTCTTTGACCAAAGTCTTCATCAATTCGAACGTTCCAAATTGACTACAAGCCCTAGTGCTTAAAATCACAGTACGGCTCTACAGAGTTACTTTACACACCTATTGCTCTACAAAGTTTGTTATTACCTTTATTTGACCAAAAAGTCAACATAAAGCGAGTCTTTATTCCCTATTTGCATAAAATCCTCATTATACACCTAGGGCATAAAGTAATTTAAATTTGGAACTAAGGTTCTGGTAGCATACGGCCTGGCCACCTAGACAAAACACATTAAAAAAACGGCTACGTTTGTTCTTTTTTATTTCGACGGAAGGGTAAGCCAAAAACTTTGTTAATATATAGCCCCAAATATTTTTTCATCAGCTAAGGCCGATGTATGGTTTCGTAATTTCGATGTAACATTGTTAAATTTATTTAATAGAGCTGTAAATATATTTCATAAACGTTGCATTAATTTGTTTTGTTGTTAGTTAAATGCTTATTTTTGTAAAACTTTTATTGTCTCGCTGTAGATGTGTAAAGTATAGTATTCACCTCGGTAATAAAGCCTGTCTTTATTTTGGGCGCTTGAATGCCACGCTTCACTCAGGACGCTGCGCTCGGGAGTTAATTCTCTAGAGTCCTTCGCACGCTTTGGATTCAATATGACGCCCGCTATATAAGACAGGGCTTTAGTACCTCGGTGCATAAACTACTATTATTGTACTAGGCGTTACTTTTCGGGACTAAAAACTAAATATTAATTTTTAATGTAGATACTATTAGTTGAAAAAAAGAGTCTTTATTCTCTAAGTGCATAAAGTGCTCATTTTGCACCTAGGGAATAAAGTAGTTTAAATTAGGAACTAAGATTCTGGTATACGGCCATTTCGAAGTGGCCACCTAGACATAACACATTAAAAAAATCTGGGCTTTTTTTTCTTGATTTTTTATTTCGACGGAGGGGAAGGCAATAGTTTTGGTTATATTTTTTTTTCGTCGGCTAAGGTTGATGCCTGGCTTCGTAATTTTGATGTTATATTGATAAATTTAATAAATAACAAGCTGTAATATATTTCATACACGTTGCATTAATCTGTTGTTTAATTCTTAATTAAATGCTTATTTTGTAGCTTTTTTATTGTCTCGCAGTAGATGTGTAAAGTAGGTAGAGTATTCACCTCGGTAATAAAGCCTTTATCTTGGGCGCTTGAATCCCACGCTTCACTCAGGACTCTAGGTACAAAAGGTCCTTCGCTTCGCTCAGGAGTTGAATTATTAAAACCCTCGCTGCGCTCGGGGGTTAGCTCTAGAGTCCTTAGTACGCTTTGGATTTAATAAGACGCCCGCTATATAAGACAGGTTTTAGTATCTCGGTGCAATTAACTACTACGATGAAATTAGTGTACATAGGTAAGAGAGAGAGCGATGTTGGTCTAGCTAGATAGTTGATGATACCCTGACTTTCATTCCAAGTCGGTCAAATACAAAATCTCAGTCTCAAGTTCACAGGACTAGGTTAAAGGGTGTCTGGTCTGGGTGTCTTTCTATGTAAAATATGTATGAATTTACAAAAAAACTATAATATGTAGTATATCCGTTGTCTAGTACCCATAGTACAAGCCTAGTGCTTAATTTGAGACTAGATTGCGATGTGTGCAATGTAGTGCAATATTTATTATTATTTAATTCCATTCAATTCAAAAGATACAACTATCCAAACTAATAATTTAAAGAAAATAGGCAAGTAACCAAGAGAAAATATTCGGCAGACAGTCTACTGAGTATGTACCTACCTAATGTCGGAGATTTCTATTCTCAAGTTTATACATAATGTATATAATAATAACTTAAATAGACGAAGAGATTTTGTATAGTAGGTATGTGTATTTTATTGACATTAATGTATTTTGACATAATGTATATTACATATTTATATTTATGTATGTACCGAGTCAGTTTAACTACAAATCACGTTTTTTTTTTCATTTTCGACTCTAATAAATTTTGAAATTAAAATTATGTATCTCAGCCGACATTACGTAGGTACCTACCTAATACGACGCGGTAGGTAGGTAGGTACTTATCATATTTTATGGAGATCATGAGATCACATATTATTATAAGGTTATAAGTACCTATACTTACTTTTAAGGACGAGGTACCTAGTAATTGAAAATTGTACCTATAGGCACAGATCACTAATTTATTTATTACTAAGGTAGGTAAACCGTTTTTGGTAAAAGTAGGTAGGTATAGGTACCTACATAAATATTACAAGTACCTATCTAAATACCTACCTAAGTAAAGGAAAAGACGAACCATTTATCACGATCGCCGGAGATGGGTAAGTAGAGGTATCTATCTAGTTATGCTGAATTTATCAAAGTTTTCGGTTTTAGTGTCATTGACCGATAGTTGCGGGCCGGAATGCGGCTCGTTAAATTAATTAAAAAAATCACCTATGGTAGACCCCTTGAATATTTGTTTTTAGTTACTTATCTATTTGTTTTTTAAAGCGGCCACAGAAATACATCATCTCATCAAGTCATCAAGTATACCTACCTAAGTCAGGCCAATTCCAGTTAGGTCATGTTAGGGGAATTAGATGGGAACTTACTGTGCTTTCTCACTGCCCTATTATGATAGGCCAGTAAGATAGGACAGTACGACGATGAGACGACAGGACGGTACGCTGTCCTGTCGGACTGTCCTATTCTATCCGGTCCCACTGTCCCATCTTACTGTTCTGTATTACTAGCTTGACTTAAGTACCTACTGTCCTATTTAACTGTCGTACTTATCTCACTGTCCTATCTTTCTGAATTGTATATTACTTATTAATTTATTATATTACTGTCCTGCCTTTCTATCCTATCTTACTGTCCCTTTTTAGTTCGCGAAAAGTCACGTGAATTTTCGAGAACTTATGTCAATTTCATACAAAAAAAACTGCCGATTGCGATTTCGTTAATCGATAAGAATGTTGTCTAGGGCTGCTGAATCGGAAAGCTTATCAATATCATAGAATGCATTGTCATCAAAACCACAGATCACTTATTTATGTTAGTCGGGACTGACGAAGTAGGTAGGTATATAATACAACATTTCAAAGTTCTAAATTCGGAGGAAGCGGTTCACATTTAACATAAATACCTACATCACACAACTTGATAAATAAAAACTTCAAATACTACCTACCTTAGTACCTACCTATCTGTCAATGAAGTAAAAAAGCAAACTAGGTACAAACATTACGGCATTGGTACTTACTTGGGTCGCGGCGAGACGCAGCGCCATCTATAAGCTTTAACTATCAACTGTGCTGTCACGCTCAGTAGCGTCTTTTGTAGTAGTCACTAGGTGTCGCTATTTTTGCATGGCATTAGCGACACCATAGCGACATCTAGTGTATTAATACAGCTTTAAAAATACTTCGTACAATTATCCGTATTACGAGGGTCCGGAATCGATGTATGACATGAGGTATCTGTACGTTAGTAATATGTGATCTGTGGTGATGGTTAAGTTAACGCGTATTTTGTATGGAAACTCAAAAAGCGCCCCTAGCGGACAATACCGAATTTACCTACTCGAGTGCGAGTTGTTATCACTACGAAAAAAGTTACGTTACGTTACGCAACTACAAAGTTAAACAATTTTTGTACTAAAATGTAGAGTGTGAGTTTCAATTTTGACAGATGCGGCGTAAAAAACGCTAACGTGGTAGTAAAGTCATTCACTTGTTATTTTTGCTGTGAGACAAGAGTAGTTAGTAGGTAGTGCCTTGGATTGTTGGAAAGAAAGAAGACAAAATGCGCTCATATTTTGCTTTTCGGTTACAAGGAAGCTCAGAGACTAGAAGATCGGAATTTGCTTCAGTCTCGGAGATATTTAATGCGCAAAATTACAAATCCTCTCTTGGATCTTTCAGAGTCTGAATTTCGAAGAAATTATCGTCTTTCGAAGGCTGCCTTTGAGTTTCTGTGTGCACAACTTCGTCAACTAACGGATTTGAAGTCTACTCAACGAGTAACACTTGAATTTAAGGTGGAATCCAATAAGAAAGTTGTGATTGAAAAAGTGTTTTTCTTATTAGCACAGTTTTCATTTATGTCTTGTTGTTGTAACTCACGTTGCTGGTTCTCACTGCACTCCTTTTTTATGCCAGTGGGTCATATCAGCGGGTTATTGGCAGGGCACAACATTTCTCACAAAAATCATGCAGTGACTACATACAGGAAGTGACACAGGCCTTAATACATCCAAATATGCTAAACAAGTATATTTGTTTCCCAAAAACTCCTGCTGCCAGACATGCTATCAGCCAAAAGTAAGGGTAACTTTAACATGAACATACATTACTTGAATTAAAGTATAAATAGCATCACCGAGAACTTCATTTAATAATATTTATACCTATTTCCAGATTATATACTAAATATGGACTGCAAGGGGTGATTGGATGTATTGATGGGAGTCACTTCCACATATTTGTAAGTACCAAATTCTGATGTAGAACACCTATATTTCTCGAGGAAACATTTCCATTCTTTGAATGTTCAAATGGTAAGTTCGGCTGTATAAACCTAATTAGTCTTTTTGTGTGCATTACCATTTGTTAGTTGAACTGTACATATTACATTAACAACATTTATTTTCAGATCTGTGATAGTGATTGTAGAATTATTAATGTTAATCCCAAATTTGGAGGAGCAACCCATGAACTCTTTTATATGGGAAAATAGTGCTGTCAACCCATTTATGCAGAATGTCCATCGTCATGGAGAAATGGTCTGGCTATTAGGTAGGTAACATAAAGAAGAAAAAAAACATTTTTACTTATGCTTCGTAGGTATAATCTATGCAAACCTCTCAACTAACAACGCTGTACATCATTATTTTAGGGGATTCTGGATATCCACAACGTCCTTGGTTGATGACTCCATTTGGGGACACAGTTCCAGGCTCACCTGAAACTGTCTACAATATGCGGCACATGTCAGCTCGTGTCCTTATAGAAAACACATTTGGACGATTGAAGAATCAATAATCCAAGCTTGCTGTGTTTTACACAACTTGGCACTGGATTTTAATGTACCAGAATATATTGACATTGGCTATCCAGGTAATTAAGTCTCAAGTATAACAAAGCTCATTCAGCTAGAGAGGCACTATGCTAATTTGTCTTGTTTTTTCAGATCAAGAAGTCAACGATAGACAGGCAATCTATGTGGAGCCAACCAATCCCACAACTGATTTAATTAGAGGCCGAGCTATTAGAGACTAATTAGTTCGGAGGCTACATTAAATTTAAGTTTATACAAATTATTTATTATAGTTACATAAGTTTATCAAGTTGTGGATTAATTTTGTGTTATGTCTTTTCGTCTTTATTATCTACTAGCTACGCCCGCACTATTACCCAATCCCGCGGGATTTCCAGGATCAAAAGTAACCATGTCCATCTCCAAGGTCCTATCTATCTTTACACCAAAATTCATCAATATTGATTCAGCATTTTAGGCATGAAAGTGGAACATAGCGAACAGACAGAGTTACTTTCATTAATAACATTAATTACCTAGGTATAATAATTGTTTTTTTTGACATAAATATAACTTATGTAGGTATCCTAGTTCTAATTTGTAATTTAATAAGTGTAATGTAAATAATGAAATAAATCACTGTTTAAAATATTTTTCTGTTTTATTATTTATTATGAGTTAGAAAAACATTGTATCTTAATTAGGCACAAACAAAGAAGACAGTCTATTTCATGGAAACTTGCTTAAAAAGATAAAATTGTAAAGAGATTAGGAGAATTAGTTGGAGAAATCCATGATGTCTCATTCAAGGAACCTATTTAAAGTAAATAAAAAATGACAAATACATTTTCTTTGCTTTTAAGCATTTATCATTTTTTATTAACTTTGAAAAGGACGAACAAGATATCGTAGATTGCTCTACTATACAAGTGATTGAGAATAGGCATGTAAAAAATGAATATCAATCTTTTTCTACAAGCCTGCTATCAATAAAATTATCTTGTGCAATGCATCCAACATTCGATGGCATATTTGCTGCCATTGTTGTTGCAATTCCAGCTCTATACCACGAAGTCTCAGTCTCTCCTTCTCATTTTTATCTTTGTCAAGGTGAGTTTCCAGCAAAAATTTTCTCCATTCTTCATTAGAATTAAGAAAATTTTGTGACGCTTCTTGAAAAGCTGCATTCCTTCCAACAATAAGTGGTTCTCTTTCATTCCATGATGTCCCAATGACTTCAGGTGTGGCCTCACATTCAGGTGGTGGCATTACTTCAATTGTATTCTGAAAATAAAAAGATATTTGAACAATATGTTTAACTTAAATTGTGGGTAATTAAAATCAATTAGTTTAAATCACCAATACCTGTGAAAAACCAGCTTCTGAAAACTGTAATTAGCCCGGTTGCAGCTAGTTCTCCCATTATGCTTAGAACCTTTTGTTCTAAGTCCGAGAGCCTCGAGGTCACTGCCGGACCACCACCCGTACCAAAAGCTGCTCTGTGTAGACGAGCATGCTTTTTCTTGGTATTATTTTTGAGGCCACTCCATACCCTGAAAACAAACAAATAGATAACTGAGTAAACAATTGCAACAGAATCAATGCAAGCAGAAGTTATCTAATCAAAGTTATATTACCTTTTTTCACTTGTCTGTAGGTTTTTTATCTCCGGTTGCATCACTGTTCAACAGAATTGTAAGCTCATCCAATAGCTGTTTTCAATCGACCGCTAGGTTCTCTCCTCGGTTTTGATAAGTCGCCATGCCTAATAAAAATAAATACATTTAGAATCAATTTAAAAATACTTAGTTTACCTTCCTACCATTAATTTTTTTTTGTTTAAAAACTGAGGTGTTGTCTACTTACTGCTGCATAAATGTCACCATCATCTCTTGTTGAGTATAGCTAGTCTTCATATTAAATTATTTTACTTAAAAATGATTAAAGAAACCCGGTTAACACCACTTCACCACGAAATCACTGCAAGGAATGTCACGCCAACGAATATTGAAGTATAGTGTACTCCACTTAAACTTGAGTTTTCGTGCGTTGATTCTAAGATGATTTTTCACAGAAATCACAAAAAAACCTCAAAAATAACACTTGAAAACAACCAAGTTTTGGCCATTTTTTGCTTGACTTTTGTTAAACTTTGTTTATATATCCTTCTTTGTCACCATCGTGTGTTAGAAAGAGATAATTGAAATGACATTAAAGCGTTCAATTTATATAGGTTCGTTTTGTCGGATATTATCTATGTAAAACGCGACCTACTTAATTTGGCCAGAAACATGACAATTTGGCAACGTGATAAAACGAATTAACGTTGAAAAAAGTGAGCAAACGTCAAGGTTATCGAGTAGATGCGTAAACTCATACTCAAAGAAACGTACGTGACTTTGTGTGTATAGTTTATTCGAATGACTCTGTCGTAAAGTAAACGAGATTTTAACGTGGAACTCACACTTGCCCTACTGTATCACAGGTGTTTACTACTACCTATCTCAGGCACCAGTCTTTCACAACTAGCTAAGTGTAACTGCTCAATACTATAAAATTACATGTACCTAAACTTTGTACACATTGACTTGGGTTTTTGTGAAAGAAATAAATATTTTTTGTATTGTTGTATTGTTGTAAGAAGGTGTGATTTCTGCCTGAAATTATATTTTAAACTAAATATTTAAGTATTATAACAAAAGCTTTAGTAGCTTACCATGGGGCTAGACGGTGCTGTGTAATGTTCAGATAATTTATTTTAATTGTTTAGACAAAATATTATGTAACAACCATCCACACACTTATTCAACCACTTATTAATGTAACCATCTTATATATGTATACACCTATGTTTTTGGCAAATAAGGATACTGATACTAATAATAAAACAGAATTCTAATGATGTTATTTTTTACACGGGACCTTATCATAGCTTCCTATCACCTACAGAGCATCTCCCCAGCAACCCTAACTACAATTTTAAGAAATTATACATAAATACCTTCTAATTCGGCATAGAAAGTGATTTTTGAACTGTAATTTTTGAGTAAAGTAGTGGTAATATTGAAAGGGGCTAAAAGAGATGGTATTAGGGTGGTATTACAGATCTATTCCTCATGGGCAAATGAGTTTAATTTGAATCCAATATCACATAACAAAAGAAAAATCTAAAACTTACCATCTTCAAGTTTAGAAAGTGCAGTTTTGACTCTATCATACTGCTCCTGTTGTGGTTGATCATAGTAGCCTTCAGGGTAATATTGCTCTTCCAAAAACTAGACAAAAATTATATTACTTTTACAAGTGAAGTTATAAATCTGTTACAAATAGCCAATACACCAATACAGCCTTGTAGCCCTGGGCTACCCTATCTTCCTTTATGACACCTGGTGGCTGTCTTAAAAGGCGACAAAAGGGTTTCGGGGAACACTTGCCAACTAGCACTTCAGTTTCTTATTTATGGCCTTCAATCAACAATATAGGGCAATATTGTATCATTCCCTCTACAGCGAGTCAGAGTGCAACTACAAATAGACTATAGAATATCTATCTGTCTATCAGAAAACAATATAAAAGCCAAACAAACACACAGAAAATCTAGACATACCTTTGTATCTTTATCAAAGATCATCTTCATAATTATGTGACTTTGAAACTCTGTTACCCATAACCTAGGGTACTTTTAATCCCAAGGGAATGGGACTTACGTATTTGAAACAGCTAAGCTAGCTTTATAAATCCAAAAGTTTCTTTGTGTGTTATTTCTTCGCAGTTTGACTGATTTGGATGAAAGTTTACATATGGATATAATTATAAAGTAATGGAGAGTAACATAGGATATGTACTTAATTAATCCCTTAGGATCGAGATTCACGCGGGTGAAACTGCGAGGCGCTGCTAGTACCTACATCATTATTTCATTAACTACGGTTAATAGAGCAACATTGCAAATTATTTGTTTAATTTAGTCGAACCCAAAAAATCATGAAAAACTATAACCAAGAAAATAAAATAATAAACTTCTGCACATTACTTACCCTTCGAGCCGAAACAATACTCGATGTATAGAACAGCACACTGATTAATTGAACCAAAATAACTTTTAAATCAGGCATTTTCAAAAACATTTTATGTTCACGGCACAAATTCAATATTTCTAAAACAAATCAACAAGTATTGGAACTGGGAAGACTGTGCAGACGAATGATGACACGCTGGTTTATATTTTGTCCTGCTTTAACCTTTTATGGCCATGTTCTTGTTTATTTTAAAACGAAGGACATATTCAACAGTTTAGAATAATTAAAATTCGAGAGGAATTTGATAAAAATCCCCGCAAAATCTCATTCACACGCACACACACATAGCGTTTGACAGTGACGTGACACGACACGACAACACAAAACATTGATTGATGAGCATGTCAAAAAAAAACGTTTTGTTCGCTGTCCTTTTTGTCCCTGTTGCGTACGATATTGATGCAGCCTTCGATGAGTTGCAGGTTTGATTCCCGCCGTTGACAATATGAATACAGATTGTTAGGTGCCCCTATAAGCCGTGTAGCACTTGCATAAATAAAATAGGGTTACCCCATTTCTTTTCGTGGGTGTCGTAATAGGCGACTAGGAGTCTATGGCAGACTAGCAGGTAAATTTTAAGTCTCCCCACGCGGTGGCGGATAAATTTCTTGGTATTTAGGAAGATAGGAGTCTGGCAGGCGGTCGACCGTAAAAATATAGTGAAATCTGTTTGCAGTGGGTATGGTCACAATCACAATGGTGATGATCGACAGTCGACAGAAGTCATAATTAAATCCTCTCCAAGTAATGTGGTGTTTTAGCGAACTAAAGCTCCTGATGCAACTGACAATATCGCACAGATGAGAAGATACGTCTAAAGAAAGCGGGATCAAAGCCTACTGCTTTTTGTGACTGAACGTACTGTATAAGGGCTTTAGAAAGTGTAAACAAGAACTTACCCACTTCTGTACTCTTACTATGACGTGCACGGCAACAAGTAGAGTCAGCATCAAGTTGATGAATTTTTCTAACTTGCTATACCTACATCATAATTGTGGGATATCAATCATACTTATATTCAGAATGTTTCTCCCAATGTAGATGATTTGAAATCTCAATGTGGTCATCGACTTTTGATACTGACTGTACATACTTATTTGTTTTAAAAGCAAAGACGCGGCGGGAGCCCAATTCTATTTAAGGCAGGTTTTTAATTCCTCAGATAAAATATATCTGCAGAATAAATTCAAAACCCAACCAAATTGAAAATCCCTCAAATTTTGTTTCCTTTTAATATCATAGTGACGATTTTGAATCGGTGGTGTTACATTTTATTTGTCAGATATCTATCAAGGAATTTGAAAAATCAGCCCTTAGAATATGCATTTCAGACTGTATTTTGTGCTTACGCACAAGTATACTAAGGTAGAACTTTGCCAGGTAAAATAAAAGTAAATATACCACTATATCAAGATTATTTAATCCACACGCACACTTAAGTGCATAAAATTAAACCGACAAGTGAAAATATACATAAATAGACCCTTCTCTAAAGGGGCTTTATGTTAATACCATGCCGGGACGCGGTACAGACGTACCGCTACGGACGTCTTTCGATTGACATCCTTAAAATATACATCCATATTATACTTTACATATTAGTCAAGAAGTCCAGCGCCTCTTGTGAGGTCCTCTTAACTTTCTTTCTCATTTTCGACGGTACATTATCTTTCGCCAACAGCGACGAGATTAAAGTGTGCAATTTTCTCATGAGAATTGCACGAGCCTTCTTATGAGATACCTCAGAAGGTTGCGCCTTCAACAATCTTTTGTGACATGACTGTAACTGATTAATTTGATTGACCTTTTGACAGTTAACCAGCCTTTTATTAATAGGTTTGCTTTTGGGATTGTTTGGTTGTTTGAAGCCATTGTTTTGTACATTCTGTACCGGCTTCGACATGTTAACGTTGTCATCTTGCTTGTTAGTATGTTCAGTTGATGGAATGCTCTTTTTGTAGGCTACAATTTTAGTATTAAATCGTTTTTTCTTCTTCATGTGTTGAGGCTTCGTAACATAGTACTTGTTAAGAAGATCCACATAGTCGTGTCTTTCGATCGATCCAAATATGTTCTTAATGTGATCATCGATCTCTAGTCGTATATTCATAGGTATTTGGTTGTGGAGAAAGTTGGTAACTCTTTCCCTTAACGAAAGGAGATCTTTAATACGCTTGGGACCATCGGCAAGACCAGCTTGTCCGAGCAGTAGCATGTTTAGTTTCTTCAATGCACCATTGATGTGGGTTCTACTGTGAGCTAAGACTTGTGGATTGACAACCTTTTGCTTCATTAGCTTCTGATGGCGATTTTGTGAGAAAGTCAAATCCTTGTATATCACTTTAGGATCCCCAATATCTTGGTCCAAAGATTTTAGAGCGTTATTAATAAATCGTACCAGGCTCATTCGATTCTTTGGCACATTGTTGGTCAGTTGATTTTGCATATTCATAGTATTCACTTTTACATTTTCGCTTTCGAAATTCTTCTGACTCCACTCCCTTAGTTCAATTTGGAACGCATCTTGGTCAGCGACTTTACCTTTGATAGTTAAAAACGATGTTATATCCGTTTGGACTTGAACTTGAAATTTCTTTGTGGTAGCGGCAAGCCATTCAACTCCATCTTTACTCTTTAGTTTCTCCACCAAATCCTTATTGATATAGATCCTTGCTGAGGTAACAACATCACTAGTATCGGACACTTCATTATCCTGAATCATATGTCCGTTTCCATCACAGTTAGATGAGGTTATCGGGATGTATTCTGGTGTTTTGTGTGTAGCGGACTCAGTTTGTATTTGAACAGGTTTGCTAGGAGTCTTTTGCTGGTCTTCTTGGGGAGGCAGACTCTTAGACAAACTATTATCATTTTCAGAGACGGAACGCTTTTTGTTGAGGTGCGTTGCATGATTGGTTGGTGATTTTGACTGGCGTTTATTGCGCTGTGGTGTAGTAGCTTGTATCGGGCCGTAGATAGGCCGGTATACATAGACGTAAGGAGAGTTGATAGGCAGGCCTGAGAACGGTATGGTAGTTCGGCAGGTGTGCACGAGGTGACCACGGCGGGTGCAACCGCTGCAGTACATCGAGTTCTGCGATCTCTGCGACAAGCGTTCTAGAGGCACGTTCAGTTCAATCTGAAAGGTAACAAAAATTGGTTAAAATTGGGGTTAGGGGGGAAGTCGTCCACCTCGAAACTGTAACCAGGGACCAATTATAACCTTTCGAATTTGACCATAGCCAACTGGACCCAAAGTCAATTTAGACATTAGAACGATTAAAATACATATTAATATTCTCTAGGGGTGTATTAGTGGTGTCCCAATAACAAGATACTCAAGTAAAAAAAGACCCCTGAACCCTGTGAAGACCTAGAAACAGACAGACAGACGGAGACAGAGATAAACAGATATTCAGAAAATCAAGTGTCTTTATAAGGGTTTCTTTTTTAACGTTTGAGGTATGGAACCCAAAATTGTACATATAAAACAATACGTACGGTTAGAAATATTTTTAGCAAGGAAATATATTTCCAAAAGAATCCCCATGACAGGATTCGAACCTGCGTCCTTTCGCTAACCAGGCGACTGCTCTAACCACTGATTGCCTGGTTAGCGTTAGCGTAACCCTTGCCAATTGTTTACCAACTAAGTCTTGGTTTCAGCGCCATCTGCCGGTCAAGCTTATTGACTGACTCAGGTGGTTCACTTTACAGTAAACATACCCAACATGAGATGCGCTTGCAATGCCTTGAGCAATAAAAACAAAAATAAATAATACGTACGGTGTTATGGTACCGGCGCCAAAGATCCGGACAGTGCATGGCGGGGTGGCCCATCTGTCCGCACTCGTTGCATTTGATGCGGCCCCAGGAGGCGCAGTTGCGGCACATGTTCGTGTAGTTGTGGTTTGGTGTGCCACACTGGAAACAAAATAAAAAAAAATTGTATTTAAAATTGAATAATTGAACTGGACGTGACGGTATGCAGCAGGTTGATTTGTCATGGTTTATGGCTGGTTTTTCAAATCCTTAGATAGAAATATCTGACAGATAAAATGTTGTAACACCATCGAATGAAAAACGTCACTATGAAATTAAAAAAAAAAATATTGTGGCTTTTATATTTGGTTGGGTTCGTACTTATTCGACAGATATCTTTTATCCATGAATTGAAAAATCAGCCCTTAGTGTTGAAAAAATTTAATTAAATTAACATATCCTAATAAATTAAATTCCAATTGGTACAGAAAGATTAACCCCGGTCCCTGAGCCGACGCCTTATCCCGCTGACAAAACTTAGCCCCTCACTGCCCCAGCCACCCAACAACTCAACGACCACGGGAATTAAAAACATAGGAATGAGAGAGAGGATCGTATTTAATGTGCTGGTAAACTGGTATTCAGTTGTCATGCTCGTACATATTGCTACAAAGTGGACCTCACTGCCCACTTTGATATTCTCCCTTAACTACAACCTTGTAGTCTTCAATTCTTGGAAGAATAGGTTTCTTCTAGGCAAGCATATTACAACATCGATCTCATCGTCGCGTCAAAATATTCTTTTTTTATCTCCAATTTATACATATAATATTATGTATTTAGCTGCACCCCGTGGTTTTACCGTAAGTCCCGTTCGCGCGGAATATCGGGATAAAATGTAGCCTATGTGTTATTTCCTGTATCCAACTACTTATATTCCAAGTTTCGTCGCAATCGGTTCAGTATTTTTTGCGTGATTGAGCAACAAACAGCCAAACATACATACTTTCACATTTATAATATAAGTAGGATTATTGAGAGTTACTTATGATTTGAAGGAACTTACATTGAAACAAATCTTTTTGGGACAGCGAGGCTCCATATGTCCAATGTTTCCACACATGTGGCAGATAGGCGGCTTGCTGTAACATGTTTCGTCGCGGTGGCCCATTCGGCCACAATACCCACATCTGAAACAAACACAAGTGTAGATTAATACACAGGTCTCAAGAGAAATAGGCTACGAGGAACACATAGAACAAATAGTTGAATTCGAGTTCGTTGAGAATAGGTAAAACGTTGAAATACTAGGTCTACAAATAAACAGTTTAAAAGATAAGTCAACATAAAACACAATAAATGCTGGGTTCACAAAGAAAAGGTTAAAATAATAGATCACATAAAATAATATCAATAGCCTACAAATGGATCTAAAATGAAAAAGTTCAAATGCATTATGTAATATGGTAAATACTCAGTCTACAAAGATCTTCTTCTTGTCAAGTCAATTTCAATAAATAAGTAAATTAATTGTTTTTAAACATTATGTATCATTAAGTATTTTCCACTTACTGTTGTTTTCGTTGAACCAAAGACGGCATCTTGTCCTTTGGATCGATAGCCCATAAACTTTTGTCACCTGAAAAAAAAAATTGAGTGAAAAAAAAAAAACATAAGCTGGTACACCCCATATCCCATTTGTTGTATAGCATATTATTTACTTTATGTTTGAGGAATGCTCAAAATTTAATGCATTTAAAATTAATTTTATTATGCTATTTTTTTCCGCGGGAATATGTGGAATTCCCGCGGGAATATGTGGGAACGGGACTTATGCGGGTGAAACCGCGGGGCGCATGTAGTAATCTATATTACATTACCAGTATATTATGTAATTAGTTAATTAATTACCCAAATTAATATTACAAGAAATTATTAGTAACTCTTATTATTAATGTAATAACTAATAATTAATTATTAAATTACTTTTGTAATAATAATAAGTCATAAACTTATTCAGAGATATTCTAGAAAGTTAAGTTAATAAATAGATGAACACTTACGGGACATGTTTTTTTGTATTTCCTTATGATTGAAATCTTCTCCGCCCCAGCTCTCGTTATAAAATTTCTCCATTTCGACATGCAGGGTCTTCATTGAATACCGTCTCCTCTTGCAAAATCTATCTTTTCCTTTCAAATTGTCAAAATCAAGATCCTCAAAGAGTATTGATGGTACTTTACTGGACATGTACTTAGAAATGTCATTGTTAGAACTTGGTGGTAGGTTCGCATCACTGAAGTCTTCAAGATCGGTTAATCCAGTAACATTACCCATGACAATATTTTCACTGATGTCTGTATTATCCAACGTAACAAAATCATCATTGTCAGTTAAGTCTACGATCAGAGATACTGAATTCTCTTGTAAGCTCTTTTGAAGTGCAGTATTTGGAATTGGGGAAGTTACCAGTACTGTAGAGTTCTCATTGTAGCTCTTGTTAAGTTCAGTTTGTGATTCTTTTGCTATTTCAGACTGGTTTGAGTCCGATTCGTATACATCAATGCTCGGTAAACTTGTTTCAGTTACAGCATAATTACTTTTATTCATATTCAAACTTATAATCGACTGGTTGCTGTCAGAATCGTAAACGTCAGCATTGGGAATATTTTTATCTGCAATTGTGAATGTTTTGTTCTTCTGTTTGCGATTTTTGGCTTTACTTTTAGGTGTTGCAAAACATTCGTTAGTCCTAGATTTGTCAACGGCAGAATTGTTTTGCGAATTAATAGGAGTCGATGTTGCTGTCTCTTTTGACTTTTTCTTTTTCTTCCTTTTAGAGGGAGTGTTTTGCATAAGGTCAGATCCATGAAGACTAAAGTCGAAACTCGGTTTTTCCTGGGGCTGGCGGGAAGAGATATTCAATGCAATGCAATCACCACGGATGAATTCATCGGAAACAGACGAGACCACAGATGGTACAGGACTCGTTGAATCTCCACGCTCATCAGTTGACTTATTCTTAGCCTGCGATACAGGAGAAACAGGCTTTACAACTTGAATTTCATCTTCATCAGAGCTCTCAATTGTGATGGTCGGCTTTGGAGGCAAAGACACTTCAACAACTTCATCTTCATCACTAGTTTCTAGCAAGACCTGGTTCGAGTCTTCATGTTCAATGATTTCGATTATTGGCTTCAAATCTTTAGGAACAGGTGACTGGAGAAGAGTTAAAACCACATGTTCTGCAGAGCTCTGTTGGTCATCTTTGGGTTTTTGGATATTTTGTGTTGTAACGTTGTTGTTGGTCACCACGGGGGCTTCTTTAGGAGTGTTAATCTTTTTATGTTGGTTATATTCGGACCCAGTGCGCCAGTAACGACGCATAGTGCCCCGCGGAGCGTTCTCAGCAAATTGTGATCCATTATCGTTTGGTGTGGTTACAGTGACGTCTTTCTGGGTCTCGTCTACATGATGGAGCATAGCATAAAGCCGTTCTTCCAAATCATGCTCGTTAAGTTCCTAAAACAGAACATATTGATCAATTATTTCACCATAATATTGCAAGCGCTGTTGTGATTGTCACACAACAAAAATTTATAGCACGAGGAACTCACCTCTTCCATATTTTAGTAGCGAATATGAACTAAAAATCACTTCACACAAACTGAACATAATCGAAAAATATCTTTGAACAACTGTTAAAGTGCTGAGAGCATTACAAGTAAATAAAAAAGGGAATTTATTTTCTACGGACACGTCCTATTCTCCATTGCGATTCGGTGACAGGTTATAAAGTATTGCCACAGCCATGACGTGAAAAAGTTAAAAAAAAGGTTATATTTTAACTGGTAACATTGAATAGTGCTGCCACGGGCAGGGGGCCACGGTTTAACTAAATCGATCGATTACTACATTGATTGATTGTCTTTTCAGTCTTTTTCTTTGCGCAACGGAATTTTCCACGGAACACTATTACTCCTTGCTCCTAACGAAGATTTTTAGATTTTCAGTTTCAATTTATTTTACTTTTTCTTAGGTTTAGGTTTAAAGCATGTTTAAAGACATTTATTCTCAAAAAAGACATTGCTGTCATTTACATGAGAACTTAATTTACACATGCATTTATAAAACGTTCGTCTAGTCTTAGTAACATGATCGTAGATATATTCCTTAACCCATTACCAATGAAAGTAAGCTGTAATATGTAATAAAATGAAATAACAAAACCAAACACCCACCTACCACTTATACTCGTATATAACTATAATATTCTTAAATAAGTAATCCTAAATAAGGCAAATAAGTATTATGTTGGTAGCTATCTCTTAGTTATTTGTGAGGTAAATAATTGTAAAGCTGTTGTAGAAGAAGTAGTTAGAAGTAGAAACTTGTTTTCCATCCTTACTTCTTCTTTTATACCTTCGTACCCTATATTTTATTTATACTCCTATACTAACCCTGTACCAAATTTCATTCATATCAGTTACGCCGTTCTTGAGATATAAATAGTGTAACTAACACGACTTTCGTTTTTATAGCTGCGTCCCGCGGGATTTACCCTCGTAAGTCCCGACCCCGTAAGAATATCGGGATCAAAAGTAGCCCATAACCTTCCTCGATAAATGGACTATCAAACACAAAACGATTTTTTCAAATCGGACCAGCAGTTCCTGAGATTAGCGCGTTCAAACAAACAAACTCTTCAGCTTTATAATATAAGCATAGATTAATAATAATAGATAGATTATAGATAGATAAGTATAGATCCCGCTTTTTATAAAATTAAAAGTGACTCCTCAATCGATACGTTCATAATTTTTAAGGTTCCGGACAGGTTCTGTAACCGTATTATTTATCTGGTTGACAACTGAATTTGATAGACACTATTAATATTATTTATTCTGTAGCATTATGTAGTAATACAGTACAATAATTTTAAGTAACCAATCACTTGTGATTACAACTTTTTGTCAGAGCAATAATACACTGTTTAGATTAGTGCCTATCAAATTATCAACTAAATAAACAATAGGTGCTGGCCGTAGATGTTTCAATAAAAATAAATAAAACAACAAAACCAAGTTTAGGATTTTTTATTATTTTATTTCTTATCGGTTGTGAACCGATTATGGCCATTAGGAAATTAGCCAGTGTCATGTATTTTAATATATTATGCAAGTTATTTGCATCGAAACAGTCAAGTCGTCATAGTTAAAGTCAAGTCTAGGGAATCATTTGTAAACACGGCGGCCATTTACAAACAATCTTCACGGAGCCTTGGAGACAACACTAAGTCAATGTTTTGCACCGATTTTCACTTTCATTCCACTTGTACACCTTCACGAAACTAAATTGATTAATATGCCCCCGAAATTAAACAATTTGCACGCATATGAACTAGGTTTCACAAAAATGAAAATTTAGCACCACATCTCCTCAACGAGTTCCCGCCAAGACTCCAGTTTAGGATTTGCTTAGGTACTTTATTTTGACATAACTACCTACCTATTTTATTTATAAATTTACAAAATAGCTGTACAATAATGTACGTCAGAAAAGGACTGAGGGTACCAAGTGCATATTACAGTATTATGTTTTTCAATAATGGTTCAGTAATTGTTGATAATTGTGCTTGGTATCACTAAAGCGTGCTAACTGTTAGTAATTTCATGCAGAATAACCAAAAAATACTAAACCGCTATTGATAAAATTAAAACTTTAAAATATGCACCTGGTACCCTAAGTCCTTTGCTGACCGTACTACTTAGAGCCTATTGTTCATTCTACGGATAAAAGATTTATTCCCTCAACCTCGCTTCTCATAATGTCGCTTTGCATTTCCAGTACGTCGCTCCTCGCTTTACAGTGGTTCCCGAAACGCCGCCTCGCATTTATTGTTAGAATTGGTACAGTTTAGAGCAGAAGTTTAAGTTTTTATTTCTGGTATTTTAGAAGAAACTGCAATAAATTATATAGGTAAAAAGATATCTATCGAATAAGTTCGAACCCAACCAAAGTTAACAGCCTTCAAATTTTGATTATTTTTAATATCATAGTGACGTCTTTTATTTGGTGGTGTTACATTTTATTTGTCAGATATCTCTATCTAGAATCTAGGGGTTTGAAAAATCGGCCCTGACACAATCAATTTTATTCGTTCAATAATTAGTTGTAACAAAGACTGTAGTTAAGAGTGTAGTAAACAGTAAAAAAAGGCGAACGTGATGGTTAAGTTAACGCGTATTTTGTATGGAAACTGGTAACTTCGATATCGTCCGCTAGGGGCGCTTTTTGAGTTTCTGTTGTTTTTTCTGTTTCTGAGTTTGTGTTTTCAGTTTTTTGTAAAAATACGCGTTGACTTAACCATTGCGTTCGCGTTTTTTTACGATAAAATTCACACTGAAGTTTCTGTAACGTTAACAGTTTGATCTTGTGCAAAGCGCTGACTGTACTCTTACCGTGAGTTGCCACGTAAAAACGTACAACCCAAACAGTTTGACCTCCGCTCCGCGTGTTCCCTGCCGCACCGGTCGAGACATGTTGGCTGCGCGACCCGATATTTTGCGTTGCGGACATGCCTAAACTGCAGCCCTAGACAACATTCTTATCGAATAACGAAATCGCCAATCGACACATTTTTTTGTATGAAATTGACTTATGTTCTCGAAAAGTCACGTGACTTTTCGAGTCACGTGACAGTTCTCGTTTTTACGTACCAACTCATGGTAGGGGTACTGTTAACGTTGCAGTTAACGTATATTAAAGTATCGACTCATGGTAGGGGTACTGTTAACGTTGCAGTTAACGTATATTAAAGTATCGACTCATGGTAGGGGTACTGTTAACGTTGCAGTTAACGTATATTAAAGTATCGACTCATGGTAGGGGTACTTTACGAATTATTTCGTGTTTACTTTGGGATTTGTTTAGTTGTCCTAACAGTGAATTTCGTAATTTTGTTTTGGGAACGCTCAAAGAATACATCGAGACTCTTTGTTCGATGTAGGAACGATTCTGACTGATAGATAACATGTAATTCGAGAAATGTCTAATAAATTGCATGGTACCTACCTACCTACCAATAATTTTTAAAGTTTTTGATTTTTCATAAAGTATTTTAAGTTATATTAAATAAGTTTTTTTAAGCCGAAAATAGATCTAGGTGGCGTGCAATTGGAGAGGCATATGTCCAGCAGTGGACTGCAACAGGCTGATGATGATGATGTTTTTTTTGTTCCTTCAACTATTAACACTAGTAACAGTGGCCATCGTAAAGTGCCCAAACACTTTACGAAGGCCACTGTTAACTAAACCAATCCAAATGATAAACCGAAAAAACTCGAGGATTATCCGTTTCAATAGATAATTTCTAAGTACATAAACGTAGCGAGTGTTCTAGCGTACGGTTACGTTACTGTTTTCAAGCATTTATACAAATATTCCACCACTTTAACTGCTGCATTTCTGAGAACAAAACAATGAAAATTGAATGAAATTTATTAATTATAAATTACTAGCTGTGCCCAGCGGTTTCACCCGCGTAAGTCCCGTTCCCGCGGGAAAATCGGGATAAAAAGTAGCCTATGTGTTATTCTAGGTCTCCAACTTTCTGTGTACTAAGTTTCATAGCAAACGGTTTAGTAGTTTTTGCGTGGTTAGAGTAACCATCCCGTTTTGAATTACTAGCTGCGCCCAGCGGTTTCACCCGCGAAAGTCTCGATCCCGCGGGAAAATCGGGATAAAAAGTAGCCTATGTATCCAGCTACCTATATTCCAAGTTTCACCGCGATCGGTTTAGTAGTTTTTGCGTGAAAGAGTAACAAACTCGCATACATACATACATACTCACATACATACAAACTTTCGCTTTTATAATATTAGAAAGCTTAGTAAGATAGTAAGATTAGTAAGAAGTAATTTAATAAAGGTAAGTACTTGAAAGTTTTAAAGTAAAGTTTTAATATTGGAGAGTTGGTCCCGCCATCTTGACGCTGATGATATTCTACCTAATATTTATGGTCGTCTTGGATCCATTACTCCCAGTCAGAGTCGACCGTCGTAAGTAAACTAGTATGAATGTTACTCCTTCACGCAAAAACTACTGAACTAATTACGATGAAACTCGATAAGTATTATGAATCAGCTGAAGGTATATCTATAATTTATGGCATTATGCAGTACCTGAATGCCTACAAACATTTACTAGGGTGAAACTGCGGGGCGCAACTTAGATAATGGTATGCCATATCATAACCTACCTAACAGAAAATCTGTTTGTGTTAGGTTGTGTGGTGCATGACATAAGCTCAGCGACAAGTCGGTCCGCTGTCCGCTCCGCGTTGCACCGCGCTACCCAGATAGCTTCACAGTGGCAGCTAGAAAAATAACCATTTTAAAATGTATTTTTTTTATAATTTATTTTAATACACCTTCATTGGTGTGTGTAAGTTTTTTATTGAAATAAAACTCATTTTCCGGTTTTAATCGCGTTTATTAATAGCATTGCTACAATGCCGTACTGACTTTCCACTGTCTTTGAAAGCAATTTCCTCAGGATAGTTTTTTATTTTAAAGTTTGTTACTGTTTTTGCAACGAGCCCTAACTGTAATGTGCTATTTTGCTTGCTTTAACCCGCGAGTTTACTTGTTATGTTTTTTTTTCATGTTAAGGCTACATTAGCAAGCGAAAATATATTCGTGTTTGGACTACATACGCGATGTTATTCTCTACAAAGCGATGTTAAACAACGCAAAAAAAATCTATTTAACATATCAAGAAAACTGATGAGAAATCTATTAGTTTATTTAATGTTTTCACGATTTTGCATTGTAATAAAACACAATATTTACCGGGTTTAACTCACGTTTTATTTACTAACGGCGTTTTCTCCATCTTTGCTCTAGGTACTGTGTCTGGTTTAAATTAATTTAATACTAACACTTTGGCAATATGTTGTAAGGCAGCGTGTATAACAGCGTCGAAGGCGCTCCCCGCTCCGCTAAACGCTCCCGCCTTCGCTTGTGTCCCGTCCGCGGTACACGCCCACGCGATGCATCCGCCGCGGGACACGTGACGTGACAGATCTTCTAATAACTGAAATTAAAACTTATACGTATGATTAGTAATCTTTTGTATCCCACTACCTTCTTATATCAAGTTATCGACTCGATATCGAGACGAATCGAACAAATTTATATCCCACTACCTTCTTATATCAAGTTATCGACTCGATATCGATATCGGACGAATCGAACAAATATCGACTATATCGGTTGAATAAAATTATAAACCACTACATTTAAAAACATTTGAAAGTTTATGTTCTTATTAAAATATTGTGACCTCTTTATTTGGTTATTGGACGGGGGATCAATTTTTGAATCACAAGCGCCACTTCGAGCGATTTAAAAACTTTGATTTTCGTTTGATATCTGGAATTTTTCTTTGTGAATCGCACGACTGCGACGAATGTTATTAACCACTCGCCACAGGAGTCCGACATCGAACGAAAACCAGCAGATATATTGAATTATTTAAATCGTATGAAGTGTAACGAGCAATTTAAAAATAAGGCTACAGATATCTTTATTTAGATACTTACTTGAAATTTTTTTACTAGGATAAATAAATAATTTATTTGAACAACAATAGTAATAAATAACAAAATAAACACACTCAAAAACCTAAATATTATTTTTTTTAAAAGGAAAAATTCATCTTCAAAAATTTACTTGCGGCGAGAATTGAACTCGCGTCCCTAGATCAGTATCCCAGTGCCTCAACCCCTCGGCCACGCAAGTTCCCCTTGGGAACTTAAAAAATATTACTAATAAATATGCCATGAGCAATAAAAACAAATTACGAAATAACTAAATAATATTGTACAAATAGGCGACCTTATCGCTCAAAACGGTTTCTTCCAGACAACCTTGGAAAGGAAAATGGACTGTTTTCTGTTTTGGCTAAGTAGTTTTATTTTCAAGTATTTCTGTTTGTTTTCTAGTTTTGTAGTCTCGTAAGGGTTAATTTTGTTAGTCATAATTTTAAATTACCTTTAAATTCCTATGAACGTCTTCCATAACTAAGTCAGAGAGTCCATTTAAATCTAGCCTCTTAGGTTCAGCTCCCACAACAATCAAGGCATCAACCTTGAACTCGCTATCTGCACCGCTATTCGCAATATCCGCTCCGCTTGTCGCGTCGCTTGTGATTGTACTAACTACACAACCACAAGATTCGAATTTCTGTTTTAATAATTTTCCCAGTTTATTTCTTGTGTTTGTTAACTGAAATAAAATTTAAAACAAGGATATGAATCAGGGTGTGATATTCCCACGGGATTGGGTTGACTTACGCGGGTGAAACCACGAGATGCTACAAAATCCAGCATTTGTCCTACTAAATCAGTTAATTTACTCAAATTTTACTTCTAAATAAGAGTGTCATTTTACTTTGACTTGGCTCTCAATCTTACGGACATGGTGCAGTTAGTAGATATCTATAAAAACGGCAAACATTCGTTTGTTTATACGCAACAGTCGTTTGCCGTTGTTTTCCTTAGCATTATATATTGACTAGCTGCGCCCCGCGGTTTCACCCGCGTAAGTCCCGTTCCCGCGGAAATATCGGGATAAAAAGTAGCCTATGTGTTAATCCAAGTCCCCAGCTACCTGTATTCCAAGTTTCATCGCAATTGGTTCAGTAGTTTTTGCGTGAAAGAGTAACAACCTCACATACATACATACATACTTACATACAAACTTTCGCGTTTATAATATTAGTAAGATGTACGTAGGGCGCTACTTTATTACGCCTAAATAAAGTGTCTGCTTGATCGATTAAGTACGATCGCGATGGTGTAAATTGCGTCCGGTATTTGAGGATATTGTGGATGTGTCGCAACTTCCGCACTATATTTAAACCTAAATAACTGTGCTAATGTACGTTTGCTCGGCCGCCACTCCGTTGCAACAGACCGATCGACTGCTCGCCGAGCAATGGACAACGAAGCTCGGACACGTGACGGTCTAATATAACATCCCTAATGTAGTAGCTACTTACTTTTGATGTTCAAAATACAATGACCCCTTCTGTTACTGTGTGTCCCGTTCGTAGAGCGACGCGTTACTAAGGAACAGGTTAAGAATGACCTCCCACGTATCCCTCCCCTTGGTTACCTCACCGTTCCGCTTATAGTTTTTCGAATATTCGACTTGTTACAACCGTACCCAGTCTCCCCTACATAGTTATTTGGGTACCATTGTCAGTAGCACCAATTGAGAGGACCGCCTCAGACACGTATTGTATTGTATAACTAAGACGATTAAAAAATGCCTTAGCATTATTAGATATTCATCGAAATCGGTTCAATTTTTTTTGCAAATATTCATTTTTACTAAACATTCTTTTTAAGAAAAATTACCAGTAATTGCTAAACCGTTGTCGAAGTAAATCTAACAATGCTCACATGTTGAGACGTTTTAGTTATAGAATACGTGCCCTGATTAAATTCAGTCACTCACAAATCTATAGTCAGTGACTACATAGTCACGCACATTTTCCATAGATTTGTGTGTAATATTATGCAATATTTATAAATAATAAATCAATAAATATTTCACAACATTACACACAGCGCAATCTAGCCCCAAACTAAGTACTAAGCTATGTACTAGACAACGGATATACTACATATTGTACTTTTTTTGTAAATACATACATACATTATTATACTACACCCAAACCAGATAAAAATATTTATTTTAAGCGTAAATATTTTACATCCTACGGGAATCTAACCCGTAGCCTTCTGTATTGCAGTTGCAGTTAGGCGTTTGCCCGACGCGCTACAGGGCCGTCAAGAGTTAAGAGAACCATGAAAGTTTAAAAGTAAATACACACCAATAAAGTTCTGACAGGTACCCTGGTCGGTTTTCTGTTCATGCCGTAGGTAGCAGTGTAGGCGAGCAGCGCTGTGGTGGCCAGAAACAACGAGCCTCCTTCGAGGGTCGCGAACAACCGCCACGCGAGGCCAGTCCCGCCTTCCGCTGACTCTGACATGCTGGCTGGAAATATTGGAAATATAGCTATTTTAATTAGGTGCAGTTTAGAAGTGTTTAGGAAACATAACTGTCTGGGATACACAGATAACTCAGTCTTGCCCAATCTATAGAGAACCACGGTAGATCCAGCGGTGAATTTCATACATTAATCGATCTAACTTTAGATTAACACGCCGAAGCTCGCAGTTGTAAGTTCAAGGCCGTTTTGAATCATGAGCATGAGGAGTGTTAATGAAGACGAAAGTAAAGTTATAAATAACACTGCAACGCTGGCTTGGCATGGAAGTTTCCTCGTTTTTTTTCTAATACACCTAAGTATCTAACGTATAATATTAATTAATAATACATTTGGCAGAAAAAAAAGATATTTAAAGCATTTGCTACAAATATTCCCATATTACAAGCCTCTTAAGTGTAGAGGCTCAATGAATGGTAGCCATACATTTTTATTGTACAACTAGCTGCGCCCCGCGGTTTCACCCGGGCAAGTCGCGATCCCGCGTTGCTCGAAGTAAGGTAAAGATTGTATGTCAGTATCCTACGGGGTTTTCGGGAACAAAAGTAACTTATGTTACTCTCCATCATTTAAAGTATATCTCTATGCAAATTTTCATCCAGTAAACATTTATCTCCCGCGTGAGCCCCGATCCCGAGGGATTTTAGGGATTAAAAGTATCCTATGTTACTCTCTATCATTTAGACTATCCCTCTGCAAATTTTCATCCAATAAATAGTTATCACCCGCATAAGTCCCGATCTCGCGGGATTTTCGGGATCAAAGTATCATTTGTTACTCTCCATCATTTAAACTATCCGTTTGTAAATTTTCATCCAAATCGGTCGAGCCGTTTGACCGTGAAGAGGGAACAAACAAACCGACTTTCGGATTTATAATATTATATATGTATATAAGTAATAAATAAGTAATTTAAGTAATAAGTATTATTAAGAAAGTAAGATGTGATTTAAAAAATAGACATTTCGTCTAACGGCGGAAACCCGTTGAAGTCTTTTGTATGGGAAATTCGTTCAGCAATCATGCACTAGAGTTCCAAGCGGACTAGGACGTGTTCCGATACCTAGACCAGGGCAGCCATTGAGAAAGTCGGATATCGGTCGGTAAATGACGTCACGTGACTGTTAGCAAGACTCAATATTTATCGTGTTTTTAAATGCCTGTAAAATCAAAGCTAACATGTATTGTTGACGTGTGCCTTCACTCAGCGCGAGCGAGACCCCTATCCTAAAACGATATGAGTATCTACAACAAAAGATTGCGTATTTGTAATAATAATAATAAATACATACAATCTTTACTGTAACAAACTTGCAACCGATATGGCATACCTTTTAATATTCTTCATTAGGAGTTTCGCGATTAATAAGGAGGATTAGGAGATGCGACTGATGTGAATCGAGCTGAAATCCCTTCCGATTGAATATTTTTCTTCATAACCGGTATAAAATACACCTTTAAACAATTTATTATGTTATTGTACATGATACAAGAAGTTCCCTTCATTTCAATATTTCATAATGATAAAGAAAATACAATACCCAGAACCTCCTCATCACATTTAAAAAAGAAATTATAGATTTATTCACGCAATTACATCTCGCTCGTTTCTATGCAATCGGACAAGGACCGGTAATTATCATCTATCGCCGTCTTAAACTTAAATTAGAGATTATTAAGTCTGGACTAACAGAAGTACAACTTACTACACGAACTTTCACTTTTAGTTATCTAATAATTCCTATACTTATATTATGTTCATATTCCATATACCTACTTAAGGTGTATCCTTACTAATATTATAAACGCGAAAGTTTGCAAGTGTACATATGTCTGTGATTTTGTTACTCTTTCACGTAAAAACTACTAAACCGATTGCAATGAAACTTTGTATATAGGTAGCTGGATACCGGGAATAACACATAGGCTACTTTTTAACCCGAAATTTCCGCCATAATGGAACTTATACGCAAGTTAAACTACTAATATTATAAACTCGAAAGTTTGTAAGTATGTACGTATGTCTGTGACTTTATTACTCAAATCGTAAAAACTACTGAACCGATTTCAATGAAACGTGAAATGTTGGTAGCTAGGGGCCTAAAATAACACACAAATTACGATTTTTTCCTGATGTTCCCGCGGGAAGGGGTCTTACGCGGGTGAAACCGCGGGGCACAACTAATGAATTCATATTCCATACGTAGTTATACATTCATATTAAATTTGTATATTTTATTCAGATATTTCAATAGCATATAAATTCAAATAGAACTTGCGGTTGCATTCAGAATTACGTTTGTGCAACGGTTTAATAAAACACATAAGTTACTCGCTTCATGTTATTTATTTGACACTAGATGCGCTACGCGGTTTCATCACTTTATCCCGTCAATCCAGCACTCCAGCTCTCATAACTTAAATTTCTATCTGGTATGTAAATAGAAATACTCTATTAATAAGAATAAGAATATTGTTTTGTTTAAACTGAGTAGGTACATTGGTCTTAAATATGTACTATATTATAGTGCACAGTCTACTCATTTCGAGCATCAATAATGTACTTAGTATAAAATTACATTACAAGTATATGTAAGAAATCTAATATTTATACCAGAAGAAAAATTATTTGGTATTTATTTTTCATTATTACACTCAAATTTATATACTCAGTTTTATAAAAGTCGATATTCCTACCTACCCAATAATCTTACTTAAACAAAGAAACAAGCAGTTCAACTTTATAACATTATAGTGCAAATTAAACGCGAATATTTACAAGTATGTATGCTTGTATGCAAGTGACTTGTTACTCCTTGTATTATGTACTAGCTGTGCCCCGCGGTTTCACTCGCATAAATTCCTATCCCGTAACGTATATGACGCATCACGTATGTCATACCAAGCGTTGCTTAACCCGTATGATTATTTATTACCCTATATCTTATTTCAACCACTAAACTATCCCTATATATAAATAGTGTGTTTTTATTGCTGAGTCCCGCAGGATTTACCCTCGTAAATCCCGACCCGTAGGAATTTCGGTATCAAAAGTAGCCTATAGTAGGTAACCTTCCTCGATTTTTGGAAGATTTTTTCAAATCGGACCAGCAGTTCCTGAGATTAGCGCGTTCAACCAAACAAACAAACAAACTCTTTAGCTTTATAATATTATAGTATAGATTAAAGTAATAAAAAATACTTTCATAAAAATCAGCATCAATTTGTAAATTCATTGAAATATTATAATTGAATAAAATCTAGTTTCCTAATATTGAAAGTCCTATAAGTAATAAGTATACTTAAGTATAAGTTTAAGTTAGGTAACTTAGTTTTTTAACGTTTCACATCTTCTTCTTCTTCTTCAGCAGCATGTATTTGCCCACTGCAGGGCATATGCCTCTCCAATATCTCTCCACGCCCCTCTATCGCTAGTTTTCCTGGACCACGCTGCACCGGCATGAGTTTTTAAATCGTCGGACCATCTGGCAGGTGGTCTGCCCACGCTTCTCTTTCCTACTCTCGGTCTCCACTCTAGAACGTCTCTGCTCCACCTTCCGTCATCCTTTCGGCACACATGTCCGGCCCACGACCACTTTAGCTTAGCGACGCGGTATCCCAATTCCCATTCACATAAAAACGATAAATCACGTCTCGGGCGTAATTTTTCTAGAGCAAGATTAACAAGTGCCATGGACGTACTGGACATTGTTTTTTATTGTTATTATGTCTGAGATGATAAGATAAGATTTTTATAAACTTCTTGTTTTTGTGAATTGCGTAATTTAGCGTAATTCATAGTAGGTATTATAAAGATGATTGTCAAACCGAAACGATTTTAAAACTATATATTTTTTTTATAACAAACACATGATACTTAACTGCTGCTGTATTTATAAAAAATTACTTGTACAATTAAGCAGTTGGCTGTCAAACTGATCATTCCCAAACTTATTTTTATCTAGCTGCGCCCAGCGGTTTCACCGGCATAAGTCCCGTTCCCGCGGGAATATCAAGATAAAAAGTAGCCTATGTGGTATACCCGGTATTCAGATACCTATATTCCAAGTTTCATCGCAATTGATTCAGCGGTTTTTGCGTGAAACAGTAACAAAGTCACATACAGACATACATACAAACTTACGCGTTTATAATATTACTAGCTGCGCCCCGCGGTTACACACGCGTAAGTCCAGTTCCCGCGGGAATATCCGGATAAACAGTAGCCTATCTGTTATTCCTGGTATCCAACTGCCTACCTTCGAAGTTTCATCGCAATCAGTTCACTTGTTTTTGCGTGAAAGAGTAACAAAGTCACATACATACATACAAACTTTCGCGTTTATAAAATTAGTAAGATTATGATTGTCAAATCGAAATGATTTAAAACTACAAGAGTTTTTTTATAACATAACGTAATCAGTAACTTTTTAGAATGTTAAAATAGACGAATTACATCTCAGTCAACCTTGAAAAAGTCAACTGTAAAGTGGCGAAAGCTCGGTCGGTTAAATCATGAATAAAACGCGATTAAACCCGGTAAATAAAATGTTTTATTATGCAAAATCGCGAAAACCATTGAAGAAATTACACAGCACTCTACTCAATCAAACCAACTTAATCAAGTAGTTTCCATAGAAGGTCACGTCTCAGTTTGACATAGACCCTGAACTAACGACTACCTAACTATTAAGTTATTAAATAGTGTCTACTCAAGACTGTATTACGTTACTGCGAATAATGTCATTGCGAAACACGTTACTGCGAAGACCAAAGACCGCGAACGAACATAACTGCGATTCTGAGTGCGAATCATTATAACTCCGAAATCACAGACTGCGAAGCTTTTTACTGCGAACGTTCAACTTCGAAGTTACTTAATAAAAGTTTAACAGACTGTGTAGAGAGATGGACGATATTGATCTTTTCATATTGATTTTAAAAGGCTCAGGCGCATGATGAGTCATTGTTTTTTTGTTGTCAACGATTAGGTTCTGTGTGTTATGTGTATTATTGTGTTTTTTTTGTTGTTCTGTTATGAGTCGTTAATTGTATTTAGTGTAATATTGTATTAGTAGTGTATTAGTTTATATATTTTCTTGTGTTCTGTCAGGAGTATTTATATTTTCCTAGTTTGTTTTCATTTGTGATTTCCGTAATTGGCTTTCTGTTTTATATTTTTAATATCTATTATGGGTATGTAGCTGTGGATGTCCTTAAATAAATAAATAAGAAAACACAATACTTACCGGGTTTTACTCGCGTTTTATTTAATAACGGCATTGTTTCCATTAGCGATGTTTCGCTTACTTTACAGTTAGCGAGCTTAATCAGCTTTTACAGTTATCTGACTGACTGACCGTCTACCATGATTAAGCTGTAACTTAATCATGGTAGACGGTCAGTCAGTCTACCATGGTCTTTGGTTTTCGCAGTAACGTGTTTCGCAATGACATTATTCGCAGTCTGTTATTCGTAGTAACGTATTACAATCTTTACTCAATGTCTAATTGCCTCCTACGTAACGTATGCTATATAATGGGTAAATATACGCGTAACCATGAAATTTTTCGCATTTAATCGCGAGATCGTTTATTTAGCATTCTACTTAGGATTTAGGTATTTAAGCATCTAATTAATAATTATGGTCTTTTGTTTTTGGCAGCAAATTTTTGAGATTTCAGTTTTATGTTATTTTATTATCATTAGAACTAGGAATTTAGATCGCGTTGTAGATAATTTTATATTTAAATTATTTAGAAATTTCGGCACGGGTTACACGGCAAAGGTCGCGAGCAGACTCATTGGTGTCGCATGACGTGATTAAATGCGGAGGATACTTCTCGTCCTACATACAAACGATGTCTACTACTGTTTCCTGCCTGTAGGTGGGACGGTGGGGACGCTATAACATATATAAATAGAGTTCGAGAACGGGTTGTGTGGACTGTTTCCTGCCTAGCGCAATATAAATTTTGTTTTCACATCGATCGTCTTTTGTTTTCCACTAATCTCTTCTATTAACTTTTATGAGAGCGGTGTTGGTCTAGAGGTAGATACCCCGATTTTCATTCCGAAGGTCGTGGTTTCAAATCCCGGCCACGCACCTATGTGTTTTTATTTAAGAAAAAAATATGTGCGCTATTAACATCGCTCTTACGATGAAGGAAAACATCGTGAGAAAACCCACGGCTTAAAATCACGCACAATAAGGCCCAATAGTAGGGCTATTTAACACACAAGTTAAAACTTTAACTTTTCTTTTTAGTACTTCAAAATTAACCAAGTCTTGTTTTACTTGAGTATTTTCTTATTGGGACCAATCCACCCCTTGAGAATATTAAATGTAGTTTAATCGTCCTAATGTCTAAACTACCGTTGGGCCCAGTTGACTATTATCAAATTCGAAGTGGTCCCTGGTCCTAGTTTCGTGGTGGACGACTTCACCCCTAACCCCAAGTGTAATGAAAGTGAAAATCGGTGCAAAACATGGACTTTAGCGTTGTCTCCAAGTTCACGTGAATCGTCATTGTAAAGAGCCACCATTTACAATGACTTCCATGACTTGACTTTTACTACGACGACTTGACTGTTAAATTAAAAATTAGCAAAAATAATTAATTTTTGACACTGGCTTCTTTCCAAATGGCCATAATCGGTTCACAACCGATAAACGTAGTGATTATTCTCTTTGCAACCGATATGAAATAAAATAATAATACGTACCATACGTTTAATTTTTATCAAAATCTAAAATCAAAACGTAGGGGCATGGTTATGGTAGATGTAGGCATAAACATATTTGCTCTAATGTCCTTATCCAGGGAAAAACAGTCGACTATATTGTATGAAGAACGCAGTAGGGGTATTCAGAAAGCTTTGTATGAATCCGATGTCGGTAGCTGGAAACTGGAATAACATGGGCTATTTATTATACCGATATTCCCGCGGAAACGGGACTTACGCAGGTGAAGGCGCAGCTAGTTTAAACATAAAGCACACCGTGTTATTTTCTTAAAAGAAATAAACTTTACAATAGCTATACCAATGCAAAGAACGTTGTCAATGGACAATTGATAATGTTTTCCCGCGTATTGTTTACTAACTACGCGCTACGCAGTGGTCTTTAGAAAAAAAACCTGTTTCTCATACCATGACATTTTTATTGGGTACCTTACCTACTCATGAAGGGAATGGAAAATCTGGGGAAAACCAAAATTATGCTAGATAGAGGTATAGTATTGATGTATGTTGGATATAGGTAAATAGGTATAGTTGGATAAATGTTTGTAGGAAGTAATCTCAGGAAACAATGAATTGATTTTAATTATTCTTGCAAAAATAGATTCCTAATTATCTGCGAGTATAAGCAAAGTTTATGCAGATTATCTGCTGCTTTTCTCAAACCTGTGGCCCGATTCTGTAAAAACATAGCATGCGACAAGCAGGCGGGATGCACGAGCATTGCATAAGTCGATTTGTTGCATGAGTAAAATTAATAGCTATTCTATAATTTCCTTTAATACTGATTGGCTGAGAAACAAGGGGAGCTATTTAAATAATTAAGTAGCCCTTAAATTTGAAGTTTACTTAAGTAATTAAATAAAATAACATTTACAGAATACGAAATAGCGTATATCTCCTGCACGTCGCCTGCATTCTGCCGGCATTCCGCATGTTTTGTCCTTACCGACAGTTTATGGCAAAATCATCAACTCTTTTTTTGGCTTTACCGTAGTCAGGTAAAAATAATTCAATATGATAAAAATATTGTGACATGTTATTGAGTTGATATCGATCTTTTTTTCCGGTTTCAATTGCATTGCTTTAATTTTCATCATTATTGCAATGCCGTTCCTACATTTCAGAGCTTTTTCATACACCTTTTTTAAGGTAGATTGAGATTGTTATTCGTCATCAATATTGTTTAGTTTAGAGAGATAGTTGATATCGTCAAACTGAAGCAGGTACATGTCAATACGTCAGAGCACATGCAAAGTACAATAGTTTATAATTGAGACTTGACTTTAACTATGACGACTTGACTGTTTTGATGCAAATAACTTGCATAATATTATATTAATAATACTTGACACTGGCTAATTTCCTAATGGCCATAATCGGTCCACAACCGATAAGAAATAAATAGTTTATAATTTATATCCAAAAGGCAATTCAGTAGCTACGAGATAGGTTTGTAATGACGGTTAAAGCGAGAAATTCATTTTACAATTGTCACGAATTCTGTTTGCACGGCAATAATTGTTTGTAAATACCAGTTATGAAATACAGAGATACCTTAGTTACAACAACACTATTTTATTTATAGTTGCCTCCATTGTTGTGGAAAGTTTAGACTGTAATCTGTAGCCCGTACTTTAACTTTGCCAAGCAAAATTTTTTGGTATTTTTAAAGCGATCTTCGCAACTATTCGAAGTTTTTGCTTAGTAAAGTCGAAGTTTCTCAAATTTAGTATGTAAATCAATCAAAAATAATGACCTAAACTTTGCTTCTCTTTTATGACTTTAAAGTTCTTTTTATTTTATTGTTTTTACAAAATGATTTTCGACTATAAATTCCAATTAAAAGTTTATGCTTAGTTTTTGCTAAGCTCAGTAGTCAAAGTACGCACTATAGATTTCAGCCATGTTTGAAATAGGCGAAGTTATTGACAAAATGTTAATAGTAGCCTTATTAATAAACGCGGAATGAGGTCGGATTAGTAGAACATGTTCTTTTTTTTTCCGTGTCAAGAACTTTCAAAGTTGACAGTAAGTACCAAGTAGGTACCTACCTAACAAAAAGTGGAAAAATTACTCCGATCTTACTCCACGTTTATTAATAAAGCTATTTGTGTTTACAAAATAATGATCAGACTTGGCTATTTTGTTTCGTGTGTGATCTTTGAATTTAGAATTTAAGAGGATCGATTTATTTCTTTGCTCGTAACGAATAGGCATCGAAACTACTGAACCGATTTCAAAAATTCTTGCACCAATAGAAAGCCACATTATCGAGAAGTAAATAAAATAGGCTACTTTTGATAAAAATATTCTCGACATTTTATTAAAAAGTAAATTATTAGAAAAATTAAAATGGAAAATATATCTTAAAAATTCACTCGCGGCATGGTTTGACTTCGCACCTCCGAAATAAGTAGGTAAATCTAGTAAAAATGCATTGAATAATAACAAAAACAAATTACGAAGTAAATTATTTTTATCTTCATTTTATTGTCTTTGTAATAACTTTAAAAATAACTTATTTACTGAGTGACGTACCCTTACCGGATGCGGTACACATTAGCTGACTAAGTACTTGGTAAACTTTGACAGAATTTACAAACAAATAGATACAAACTCCTTTGAATATCGTTAAATTAGTTAGCACCAAGGTTAGGACATAGGTAAGGTACTAAACAACGCTTAGAATAAGTAGGTTTAAGTTATTACCAGTTATTATACGTAAATACCTAAATACCTAAGTTAATTTGAGACTTGGGCGTCGTTCGGATGATTGAATATTACCTACTTAATAGGTAGCTCGTTTAAACAGTGCGAGTTAGCGTGCGAGTCAGGCAGCCGACTTGCACGTCAGTATATGTTATACTTAATTGCCACTGTTTAAACTAGGGTTAAATTGGCTTGCAATCCGGCAGCATTTTTTATTATTATTTAATAGTATATGTATCACCTTTGCGAGTTCTGCATATCCTACCAATATTATAATGCTGAAAGTTTGTGAGTATGTGTGTTTGTTACTCAATCACGAACCACTACTGAACAGTTTGCGATGAAACTTGAAATATAGGTATCTGGGGACCTGGATTAACACATAGGCTACTTTTCACCCCGATATTCCCGCAGGAACGGGACTTACGCGGGTGAACCGCGGGGCGCAGCTAGTAATAAATAAAATATAAATGAAATAAAATTCAGTTCCGCATACCTTTATACGTTCTATGTATAATATGTATGTATTTACAAAAGAAAAATAAATATAAGTAGTATATCCGTTGTCTAGTCACCATAACACAAGCTTAGCAGCTTACCATGGGGCTAGATGGCGCTGTGTGTTGGTCACAGAATTTATTTATTTATTTACCTACGGAATTGTAATCTCTAGTTCGAACGTAACGAACGAATCTTACTTCTTACTAATAATAGGGGTTAAAGTATGAAATTGCCGTTTTATTGCAATAGGTTCTTTGAATTGACATAGAATCTTCATGGTTTGAGGTTTTCGAATGAAACTTTTTTCAAATGGTTTCTGTGATGTTCTTTTTTTAAAAAATGTGAAACATTTGAATATCGACTTTCAATTGTTTTTGTTTTTCAATTTAGACAAGAAAGATGGATACTGCGAAAATTCGAGTGATTTTTGAATACGAGTTCCGACGCGGAACTAACGCGGCAGAAACAGCCCGCAATATCAATGCTGCGTTTGGAGAGGGGTCTACTAATGAACGCACCGTGCGATTTTGGTTTAAACGCTTTCGTGATGGAAATTTCGACTTAAAGAACGAGCCACGAGGAATACCGCCCACACAGGTGAATAACGATGAATTAAGAGAGATAGTGGAAGCCGATCCTAGCCAAACTACCCAGGAATTAGCGGCATGGTTTAACGTTACCTTACCCACTTTATTGACTCACTTGCGTCAAATCAATAAAATAAAAAAATACGAAAAATGGGTGCCTCATGATTTGACTGATCTGCAGAAAGAAACGCGTGTTGAAACTTGTGTTGCCTTGTTGAACCGGTACAGAAATGAAGGAATATTGGATCGAATTGTAACATGTGATGAAAAGTGGATTCTTTATGATAACCGGAAAAGAAAAATGCAATGGCTGACCCCAGGTCAAATGCCACAACAGTGTCCTAAAGCAAAACTTACCAATAAAAAGGTAATGGTAACTGTTTGGTGGTCTCAGCATGGTGTTATTCACTATAGTTTTCTTCGATCTGGACTTTTTTTTCGTGATTTGGACAATTATCTACGTGACAAGAAGTTTTCTTCCCAGGAGGCAGTACAAAATGCTTTCACACAGTTTGTGCAGTCTAGATCGTCGGAGTTCTATCGCAAAGGCATTAATAACCTTCCCATTAGATGGCAGCAATGTATAGATAATAATGGCAACTTTTTTGATTAAATAAATTTGTTAAAAATTTTAAAAATAAACAATTTAGATTTTCAGTACTAATCGGCAATTTCATACTTTAACCCCTAATATTATAAACGCGAAAGTTTCTATGTAAGTAAGTATGTATGTATGTGAGGTTGTTACTCTTGTTACTCTTTCACACAAAAACTACTGAACCGATTGCGATGAAACTTGGAATATAGGGAGCTGGGGACCTGGATTAACACATAGGGTACTTTTTACCCCGATATTCCCGCGTAAACGGGACTTACGCGGGTGAAACCGCGGGGCGCAGCTAGTTATTCATATAGGTAGGTATGTGCGAGTGCTGTATATGTATGTTGTGTAGCGAATGACTGGCGTTCGAGCAGCTATCTACTGGCTATAGACAGCAGCAACACGCTGGCTCGCACTGTGTAAACGATCCATTTGTCAATTCTCTAGTTATTTACGAGATAGACTTAAAATTAACTAACACATGGTTTTGTCTTAGTTAGAACAGACCTTGGAGGTATCGTTTCTAACTAGGTAGGTTGATGGAACATCTTCTATTCATAACTAATGATTCTTGCGAACAAAAACTAATTTTATGCATAGACAAATGTTCTAGTAATAGCCTCGAAAACAAATAGGTACCTACGCTTCTAGTAAAACGAATGGTAAAATGCTTAGATTACCTAGCTAGATGGTGGATAATAGAACAACGATGACGTTCGAATTTTAAAGATTATAAATTCTTTTTAAAAGGTGTGACAGTTTTTCGAACAGTTTGACTTTGAAACGTATGAATGAAACTCGGCCGAGATTAAAAAAAAAGTTTTTGTATCAGGCGGCCTTCTACTTTTATTAGTTCCATGGGTAAAATTTGTGGCAAAGTTAATTTAACGGCAGCAAATTTCTTAAGATACCCGTAGGACAATTGAAAATCCCACACAATTCAAAAGAAGATCGGCGTTGATTTTTTTGAATTGTGTGAGCTCAGGGGGTAGAGGTACATTAATGACACTTTAAGGCGGCGATATTTGATAATTATCGGTCCTTGTCCGATTGCATATAAATGAGCGAGATGGAATTGCGTGAAAAAATCTACAATTTCTCGTAAAATCAATCATTAACGAAGATTAAATAATATTATTATAACATGCGATGAAGAGGTTCTAGGTATTGTATTTTCTAATATTATGATGCCTATAAGAAAATATAGCGGTTAAGGATTTAGAAGAAAAATTGATTTAAGCACTTTTACTTATTTAAACAAGTTTTTAAATGTAATCAAAATTGTACCTAATTGTATATTTGTGCAAACTTTGGTCTTATTAATAAACGTTATATTATTATTATTATATTATTTATTTGTAAAACAGGGGTAACTATGCCGGTATAATAGTGGTATTTAAAGTTATTTTTTATTGTTTTGTAAATGAAGGGTACACTTATTGTATCATGTACAATAACATAATACATTGTTTAAAGATCTATTTGGTACCGGTTATGAATAAAACTATTCAGTCGGAAGGGATTTCACATTAGTCGCGTCCTTAAAGGTATTGCTAAAACACAAGTTATGGATTATTTAACTGATTTACGTGATCTAAAGCCACGGTATTAGCATTTTCGTTTATTTTCCGACAGATTAAAATTATTTGTAAATTAAAGTTTTACAGTTAAGAGCTCCAAACCTAAGAAATGGCGACTCAATCTTTCCTAACTTGGGAGAATAGTGTAGTGCTCCTAACTGTGAAACTTTAACATACAATATCTTTTAATTTAGCGGAAATAAAACGAAAATACTAACACAGTGGCTTTAGATCATAATAATTCATATATCTTCTTTTAGGAATGAAAAAATATCGTATTAAAATAGCACCAAGGATGAAAATCGAGAGGCGTCGAAAGTAAATAAACTCGGTTAAGGAACATTGTTTTAAATATTTACCATAGTTTAAAATCCGGAAATTCGAGACCGGACGGAAATATACTAAGCACTAGATAGGTAGGTACAATAAATTGGCCTTACATTGTTATATACATTTTAAAATGTTTGAATAAATTTTAATCTATTCAATAAATGTTATTTATTTCCACGAAATAATATGGTTAGAATAGAACAGATTATTAAAATGATAGGTAAAGTTTAACATATGTATTTCACCAGCACTTAACTTTAGAATGCAATCTTAATTAGAAATGAAAATTCATATATTATGAATTAATAAAGTTATTAGATTTCAAGAATACGATTAGCTCTATTCACATCGACCCTATGCGTGGTGCGTTCTTGTGAGTGACAATCAAAGTCAGTGAAAAAGTGACAAAAGTCGAGCAAAGGGTCGTTTGGCGCCAATTTCTATGACAGAAAAAAATATTAGAATAGAAATGGCATACATAGAATAATTATAGAAAGGCCAATGTCAATAACAGAAATAATTAAAAAAAAGAATTAATTAAATAAACAATCTCGTTAAATTAAATTAAATAGATATACCTACCTACCTACTTAAATAATAGGTATGTCAAGAAAAAAAAAGGACGACATAGCAACGACAAACGATCATGGTACAGCGGAAAGTCTAGTGTCTCAATTACCCACTATCTCCACATAGACAAAAACGAAATAGAAACAAGAGACGATCAACGTCTTCTACGTCTGTTAGAATATAATTACTTAGTCAAAGTTAACCGAACTAGCTTAGTTGAGTTCAGACGGTGACCTCATTACAGCACCTGTCGACTATCACTTTACAAGGCAACCCGATAGATTCAAATTGGTTACCTATATAATATGAAGGAGTTCATTAAAATCAAATTAAGGAGTATACCTAAGGTTCTAATGTAAGTACTAATACCTACGATAGGTGCACATTAAATTCGTCACACATAGGTTAGATTAGAAGAGTACTAGAGTCTTTGAAATTAAGTATACAATAAGTCAGTAAATTAAGGGCCCACCTCGAGCTAAGTCAGAATCCCTGTTGGGATGGTCGAAAATAATAATAAGTAACAATCAACAATTTTACGTTAGAATTATAAAATACTAGCTGCGCCCCGCGGTTTCACCCGCGTAGGTCCCGTTCCCGCGGGAATATCGGGATAAAAAGAAACAAAGTAACAAAGTAACAGAGTAACAAAGTCGCAAACAAGTAACCAGGCATTATATGCAAACTTTCGCGTTTATAATATTAGTAAGATAATTATGTAGGTAAATTTATGAATTATCAATCAAACTGCATTTTAAATGTAATACAATGTAACCATTAAACTTTAGATTTTGGTAGCTAATACAAGATCCTGATATCGATAATTCCGCCTATGTCCCGACATATTAGTTTTATAAACTTTAAATCTTTCGTGCTTCGGTTCCCAGCACCGCTTAGGGACGTCTTCTTTGCCGCCGACTTTTGGCCAGCTGGCATAGTCTACCGACGCTTTAGGAAGCGCGAACGAAGATATAAAACCCTGAAACCTAATTTTAGATCTAATATTTTATATGTATGTTAGTCTGTAAGGTATATTTTTACAATTTGAATTATTATCAAATGTTTTATACATTATTATATTTAAAGCCGATTTCTAATGTAGTTTGATAAATATGTTTGGTAAGATTCATATTAATAAATAAATTCATTCAATTCATTATGTACTAGCTGCATCCCACGTTTTCACACGCGGGATTATCGGGGTCAAAAGTATCCTATGTTACTCTCCATCACTTGAACTTTAAAAACTTTATACAAATTTTCATCCAAATCGGCCAAACCGTTTGACCGTGAAAACCAACAAACGAATTTCGGATTTATAATATTAGTAAGGATATTAGATTAATTATCTAATATTAATTAATTATATTATTATGTAATTATTATAATATATAACTTAAGATCATTATCATGTATCACATAAATAATAATAAAGTTATTAATAAAACACAATATTTACCGGGTTGTACTCGCGTTTTATTCAATAACGTCATTATTTTTACCGACCGAGCTTTCGCCAACTTTACAGTTGGCTTTTTCAAGGATAGTATAAAGATGGCGAAAGCTCGGTCGTTCAAAATAATGACGTTATTGAATAAAACGCGATTAAAACCCGGTATATGTATATTGGATTTTATTATGCAAAATCGCGAAAACCTTTGACAAAATTCTATATTATCCAATATTGGTTACACGGCGAGAATCGAACACGCTACCTTCACAGTTGCAGGCGAATGTCCGACTACCGTGCTACAGAGGTCGTCGTTAGTTGTCTAACAGGTTCTGATACCTAGACTTATGTGCTAGTTCTAACTAAAGTTGTAACCTAGGTTTAGGCTACATACAGGTGCAATGCAGAATGTACACCGGATGCGCGGGAATTTTGAATATATAGTATATTTTTAGAAAATTCGTTATTAAGTGTATTTATTTGTAAAATACTAACCTAGGTAATTATTAGATATAATAATGACAACTTATTATTAATGATTTGTTATTTATGTTTTTTCTAAAAATTAATAGCAAATCAATCTACTATAATTTGTATTTATTAAAAACATAACACTTCCTTTGACAGTCGTGTTAAAATAATATGTATAGTGTAAATAAATCATAATTTTTATATAACAAATATTATAAACGCGAAAGTTTGTATGAATGTATGTGACTTTGTTGCTATTTTACGTAAAAACTAATGAGCCGATTGCGATAAAACTTGGAATATATGGAGCTGGAGACCTGAAATAACACATAAACTACTTTTATTCCCGATATGCCCACGGGAACGGAACCTACGCGGGTGAAACCGCGGGCGCAGCTAGTATTTAATAAATCAATGTGATTCGCTATTTAGTAATCTGAAAGTCTAGACTAATGTAAGGTTAGGTACCTTTCCTTCTGATCTCTCTAGACTAGAACATAAATCTTTTATAGAAGTAATTATTAATATTTAATAGATTTTAGAATTTAAAATGTTTTTTTCTGCTTCTAATAATTGAATAATTTTTTATTACGTTCATTATTGTGTTATCTTCTATATCTATACTTATAATATAATATAATAGTAACTTAGCGGTGTCTGTTTTTGAAAGATATTTTGATAAAACTATTTTTAGGGGTGTGTACTAACTTAACAGAACCCATTTCCGTGTTTAACTTTTTGTCTGTTTGTTCGTTTGTCTGTGCGTTTGTGCGCGCTAATCTCGGAAACGGCTGGACCGATTTCAATGAAATTTGGTATGCAGGTAGCTTAAGACTCCGATTAACACATAGGCTACTTTTTATCCGGATATCAAGTCCGGGAATCCGAATATGCGGTTAAAATTTTAAAATTGCGTAATTTCTTTGTTTTTTATCATCGTCATCGATCGTCATCTATCGTCATTCATCGTCATGGATCGTCATCCATCGTCATCCATCGTCATCGATCGTAATCCACAAATTTTGCCTTACTTCACCTACCTACCGCCCATTGAAGTTGGCTTCATCAGTACTTCCCTGGTCGTCCGTTTAAGTGTGGATTTTTGCATTGCGGTAGGTAGGTGTAAGAACAACGCGGGATCGCGACTTGCGCGGGTGTAACCGTGAATAAATAAAATGGACAGACAATAAAACTAGTACACAGATAAAGAATAATAAAAAAAAGATTGGCAATCTCATGGCGGATCATTTTAAAAATTACTTAATATTTCTATATAATTACTCTATTCCCTTGGAAACGGAATACCCTTCCCTATCTATGTTCAATAAAATTTATTTGTATAATTTTGCATGTTTTCCCTAGTAGGTACTTTACCGTAACTAATAAAACATTGTTTGAGTTTCGTTCCCGAAGATTCATTAAGTAAGGTTACTTTGAATATTTGGGAACAAAACTTAAATCTTCAAACTCAATAATTAGATAATAATAATTAGATACACGTAATTTATTGATAAATATGTTAATTTGTGAATAATCAATCAAACTGCGTTTTAAAATGTATGTACCTAACCTAACCACTGCTTTTAGAAGCTAATAAATTATTCTTCTAACATAGTATGATATAACTTAAAAAAAATTCAATAGTTCAAGTTCAAAATATGGAAGGTCCCGTTAGTAGTGGCACAAATTGTAGGTGTAGGTTGTAGAACAGAACGCTAGACGTTGCGTAAGTAGTGGATAACCTTAAGTTATCGGATCATGGGTGTCCACAAAACCAACATTTGTGTTTTAAAGTAATTAAAATCTTAGTTTTTTTAATAATTAATGTTAAACGTACCTTAACTACCGGCGGAACTGCGTGCTTTAAGGCACGCGTAAAAAAAATAGATACGATCCTTAATTTCAATTCAACTAGACGAGCACCTGTGGCCAAAATGGATAAGGAATTGGGGTCGGACTCCCCAAAGACGCAGGTTCAAGTCTTGTCGGTGCAAATTTTTGAAAAGTAGTTTTTTTTAATATAGTTAATGTTAACTGAGTTTCAATTAGAAGCGTTATAAAATGTAATTCGATACTTTGTTTAGGTATTTTTTTTTATAAACACGATAGTCGAGCGTTAACTATCGGACGTGTTGGTAAGTGATGGTATAGTCTAAATTGTAGCACGCTCATTTAGAGAATAAATAAACTTAAATATTATATGTCATCAAATAAGGATAATTTAAGCATAAAGCTTTGTAGTTACTTACTTAATAATAAAAATGGTTAGGATTTTTGATGCGCTTGTAACTCATATTTTAACTAATTTTTATTATGGTATGTCGAACTTAGCTATTAAAATTAAAATAGGTTACATAACATAAATGCACATCACAGTAGACATCAAAATAAAAGAAACTACTTACCTACCTATTTAATTTACGAAAGTGTACTTACAATTGGTAAAATTACCATTGTTTTTCTTTAAATGAAATTACCTACCTACCTATTAAAAAAATTAAAAGTTGAATCACAATCGGTGTAGTAAATTGTGGGTACAAAGTAATAACAAACATTACTATCATACAAACATTCGCATTTATTATATTATTAGTTGGGGGAAAGGTACCAAAAAGGATTTCCCGTGTAACCGGTAACATATCGCAGTTAAGGTAAACTGGGTTCTAGGAATTTTGCAATAACATATAGCTACCTATAGGTATGTAATGTACATAGTAGGTATATAGTTTTAAATACAAATTTGAATAAATTATGGACACTTAAATATGTAAATTGAATTGTACATAAATTGATTTTGACAGCCTCTAGGGTGAAACATCTTACTAATATTATAAAACTTAAAGTTTGTGAGTATGTATGTATGTGTGTTTGTTACTCAATCACGGAAAAACCGCTGAACCGATTGCGATAAAACTTGGTATAGGTATAGGCTACTTTTTATCCCGATATTCCCGCGGGAAAGGGACTTACGCGGGTAAAACCGCGGGGTGCAGCTTGTGTAATATAATACCTAAATCAAATGAAGACTATTTGTCGTATTTTGTTTTTACTTTGATAGTCTTTTGTTTTCCACCACTAAAATGAAACAATATATCTGAAATATCCCTTTAGTTTTTATTAGGAGACTTCTGGCCCGTTTGTCTCAGCTGTAAGCTGCTCTGCATTCCTATCATCCATCCAGTAGATGTCTGACAACAGTGGAAAATGACAGGCACTATGCAGTACATTGCGGCTTTGAGGTGATCACCGGTAATAACCACGTTACGTCAAAGCAGCAATGTACTGTATAGTGCCTGACATTTTCCACTGTTGTCAGACATCTACCGGATAGATGATAGGTATGCAGAGCATTTGATCTATCCAGTGGGCTTGTGGGGGCTGGATTATGGGGGCTGGACGAAACTACCCATGCACTTGCAAATTTTAAAAAATGAACATCTCGACCGCAGGCCAGTTTTTGTGTGGGCCAGATGTCCCTTAACCCAAAATTTGCATGTGTATGGCATAGTTAGGCGAAATTACGGCTGAAATCGGCTTCTTTAAAAAAACGACAATATTTAATTATTTATTTACTTTTGACAGACATTATCGGACAAGCGAGTATAATTAAGGGGGTTTCTACATTCATAAAAAGTATCAACATTCCTGTAAAACTCTAACTAGGCTGAAGGTTCTGCTGAATGATGGATGAGCGCACAACCTATACCATTGATTCGGCGAGTCGGGCGGACGCTCGACTGTAATGCAGAAGGCTGCGGGTTCGATTCCCGTCAGGTGCAAATATTTATGTTTAAAAATAAACATCTGTATCTGGTCTGGGTGTCTTTCTATTTATAATATATATGTATTTACAAAAAAAAAGTATAATATGTAGTATATCTGTTGTATAGTACTCATAATACTAGCCTAGTGCTTAGTTTGGGGTTAGATTACGCTGTGTGCAATGTCGTGCAATATTTATTTATTTATTTATTTATTGATAGTAAAGACACAGTACGTAGAGGGAGCAGTATGAAAACTGCACATACAAACATAATATGCACACTAGTTGTAACGCGGCACGCATTACTGTACTGTACCGCTTAGCATACTTAGTTTCCATACCGCTGTGCCCTAGCCTCAGCCTTTGAATGAATGAACGAATCAAATCTTTATTAAACACACCAAACATAAATAAGTACAAAGAAAATAAACACAACTTAAATATTGGTGGCACAATGGGCGGCCTTATCGCTTAAAGCGATCTCTTCCAGGCAACTTTGGATGGATAAGAAGTCAAGATAGGTGAAAGGTAGGGTGTTGTATTTACTCAGGAAAAATGTAAGTGAAAATACAACTATGTACTGTGGTAAAGAGCTGTAATCCAATTTGAAACAATTTTTCGAAATTCAATAGGGATCGGGAATTGGCGGATGAAACCGCGGATGCATAGTATTGATGTACAGCAGTATTGTATGTATGTATAAAATATTATTCGTAGGTCAGTAGCTATTTATCCACTGATGCTATTGCAAACGAAGGTCGTGATCATTACCGTCATGATACGACTGATTCCAGTCACGAAAACTGTAGTACTTCGAGTAGCTATAGACCTAAAGTACTGCTACCTGAGGTTTGACATAGATAAGGTAAATACCTACCTAAGTTTTAACATAGAGATAAGGTATATGAAGTATAATAATTCGACTGTTAAGTACGTGACATTCTGTAACTCGGAGGCTATTAAAACGTAGGTACGGAGCATAGAATGAATGAATAGTAGATTGTATTCTCTTCTACGGCGAGGGCGCTTTTTTGAATCCAGAGCGAAGGGAGGGATTCTTTAGTAGAATCCTGAACGTAGCAAGGGATTCAAAGTACGTCGCCTGAGCCAAAAATATATTAGGCGCTCTAGTTTTCTATGAGAAAATAGAAGGTGCCTCTATCTTTATTATAGATAAGTATGTACAAAGAACACAAACACAACATAAAATAGGTGGCACAATAGGCGGCCTTATCGCTTTCAGCGATCTCTTCCAGCAACCTTTGGATGGACAAGAAGTCAAGATAGGGGTACCTATAGAGTAAACGGAAAAGTGATGTTTTAGTATGAAGATTTGATAATAATAACAGATTTGTTATTTGTGATGAAATAATGATTATAGGCTATGCCATCCCTAACAATTGTTATTTTATCGGACCCGACTCCCGAGAGGGAAACAACCGGGAACGTCGCTCAGATGAGAGAAAGAAAGAAAGAGAGAGCGAGACTATGCCTCTCCCTTTATAACAATTATAAAAATACATCGAACAAACTACCTAAGTACTAGTTACATCAGTTCAAGTTTTCTTATCTTTTCCGTTAAAACTCGCCTTTGCGGATGTTTGTGTCACATTTTCAATATTTATTTTGAATAGTTGTAACTCAATAATATACATTTTTAAATTTATTAAATGATTGAAATACGGTAAGTACATACTCTACATTTAATAACAATATTTAAAACTATCGAATTAATCAAGCGAAAGATACCTAACTATTGCCGATCGCATTGCCCCTTTATGTTATGGTCTAGCCAAATATTTTTCAAATTTAATTAAAAACTATATTTCTGACCAATGATATTCTAACAATGAAGAACAATAAGTTTGTTGGTACCCAAGTTAGAATATCATTGATCCTGACAAAATGTAATGAAATGACCGTCAGTCAGATCTTCACTTACCTTTTTCCTGTGTAAACAAGGTGTAACGGGTAAGCCTTTTTAATCCGAAAGGGGGTTGTTCTAGACGTCTAGGCGAACAACTTTTGTTTTACGACTTTTGGAAATTCGAAGTACTTTTCGAAAAATTGAGGTGTAAAGTTTACTTGAAAATCAGCTGTTTCTGAGAGTTCGAGGTCATTGACCTTATGTTATTATTATTTCTTATCGGTTGTGAACCGATTATGGCCATTAGGAAATTAGCCAGTGTCATGTATTTTAATATATTATGCAAGTTATTTGCATCGAAACAGTCAAGTCGTCATAGTTAAAGTCAAGTCTAGGGAATCATTTGTAAACACGGCGGCCATTTACAAACAATCTTCACGGAGCCTTGGAGACAACACTAAGTCAATGTTTTGCACCAATTTTCACTTTCATTCCACTTGTACACCTTCACGAAACTAAATTGATTAATATGCCCCCGAAATTAAACAATTTGCACGCATATGAACTAGGTTTCACAAAAATGAAAATTTAGCACCACATCTCCTCAACGAGTTCCCACCAAGACTCCGACCTTATGTTGTTCTTTTATTTAGTTTGATGGTTTACAATCAAAACTTCAATTATTTTTATTTTCAAAACCAGCTGTTTTTTCTGTGATACATAATCTCAAAATTTTCAAAAAAAAAAAGTTGTTCGCCTAGACGTCTAGAAGAACCGCTATTTGGCTTAAAAGGGCTTACCCGTTACACCTTGTATACCGTACTGTTTTTATATACTCACCTACACGTTATTATTATACTAGCTGCCCGCGGTTTCACCCGCGTAAGTCCCTTTCCCGAAGGAATATCGGGATAAAAAGTAGACAATGTATTATTCCCGGTAACCAGCTACCTACCTACATTCCAAGTTTCATCGCAATCAGTTACGTGAAAGAGCATAAAGTTGCATACAGACGTACGAGTTTATAATATTAGTAAGAAGTAAGATAAGATTATAGTTTAGTCTTTAAAATTAGATGAGAAAGTTAAACACTAAATACCTTAACGAAACTGCTGTGTTCCGATATTCCTTTCCAACATTCATTAAATCACACACTGACCAAAATTATTTGAACTATTTTGCTGTAGATAGTCATTTTTATAAGCATAGGATTAAAATAATAAAACCTTTTTGCACTTAAAACAACACTGGTTGCCGACTTTAAAAAAATTAGCGATCTATTTTTAAAAAATAGCGGTAAGTGCGTTCCTATTCACGTTCACCGGACGAATGTAACGTTTTCTTTTCGTATTATTGGTTGCCTTCGCACGGTACGTTGATATAGCCGCGTTAGATAAAGTGCCGAGGAAGACTTCTGCATTTTGCCTTGATTTTCCGACGTAGGGAAATATTATCAGTATCAGAGCAAATCATTGCTTGAATATTAAATTAAAATAGAGTTATTTTGAAGTGTATTTCAACCAGGAAATGCGGTAGATATATATAACCTTGCTGCATAGTATAGATCTGTTTTAGATAGCTAGATTTAATTTCCTGCTAATACGAGAACTAAGTAATTATCCTAGAACTTGTTCTCGTATTAAAAATTATTCGAAAATCATTTCAATATAATTGCATGCAGTCAATCTTAAATTTCAAATTTGACCTTTGTCAAATAACATTTGATTCCTATTAGCCTTTTGTTAAATTTTCTTTGGAGAGTATACCTACCTACCGATTTCCATACATTTTTAAATCAAATAAAGTTTTGATTGCAGTTTAATTGCAACTTGTAGCTTCAATTTAAATGTGCTGTTTGCAATGCAATGATATTGAATTTAAGTTTTAGATAATTCTAATACAGGATTATCCCCCTTGTGAAATCGAATCGACTCCTAAACTTTTTGCAACTTTGTAGACCTCGCTCTCAAAATAATAGGCAAGTAACTGTTTTAATATACCCCTACGTTGACCCAGTATTACAAATATATGTCTCATTTATAATTATTATTTTACACAACAACACATTAACATTGCACTGCAGTGCAATGTTTTAGTTTTTATATTTTAAGTGACCTAGCTGACTTTCGTAATATGTAAACCTAAAGAAAATAATTTAGTTTTTTTACCTAGGGTCGACAATATCTTAAACAAAATTTATATAACTTACCTAGATTAAATTTTATAGTTTCTTACACTTGGGAAATTTAATTTCTGAAAAATGATTTCCGAAAAATCGTTTTTTTCGATGTGTGATTGCCGGTCATTTGAACTTTATAATAATAATTAAAAAAAATGTTTTTCTTTTCAAACCATGTTTCAAACAGAATCTAGGAGTTTTCGCGGGAACGCGTTAAGGAGATGTGTGGCTAAATTTTCATTTTTGTGAAACCTAGTTCAAATGCGTGTAAATTGTTTAACTTCGGGGGCATAACGTATTAATTAATTTAGTTTCGTGAAGGTGTACAAGTGTAATGAAAGTGAAAGTCGGTGAAAAACATAGACTTTAGCGTTGTCTCCAAAGCTCCGTGAAAAACCATTGTACAACATGGCCTCTGTTTTACAATGATTACCTCGACTCGAGTTATACTATGACGACTTGACTGTTTCGATGCAAAAATAACTTATCGGTTGTGAACCGATTATGGCCATTTGGAAATTAGCCAACGTCAAGTATTATTAGTTTATGCAAGTTATTTGTATCGAAACAGTTAAGTCGTCATAGTTAATCAAGTCCTGCAAATAACTTGCAAATATTAATAATACTTGACACTGGCTAATGTGCAAATGGAAAAGCCATATCGCCATATTAAAGAAGAAGAAGATCGATCTTTGTCAAGTTGCTACCTCTACACGGAGGTAAAATCTCCCGATTACAAAACGACAAAGCTAGTTCGATTCTAGATTATAACTAGATAGGAACGGCGGCGGCACCTGCAACCTTTAGCAATAAAGTCAACTGCCCACTAAACTTGAGAAATACAAACAGGAATCATTATGGTAACGTTTACAGGCCAGCTATAGCAAATCTATCTACTGAGAATGTACCTATAAATGTATAATATGTAGTATATCTTTGTCTAGTACAAATAATACAAGCCTTGTACTCATAGCTTGGGGCTAGATGGCGCTGTGTGTAATGTCGTGCAATATTTATTATTATTATTTATTACTTACAACAATAATAGTCAGCCACAGCCTCCCTTTAGGAGTTTTGGCGGGAACTCGTTGAGGATATGTGTTGCTAAATTTTCATTTTTGTGAAACCTAGTTCAAATGCGTGCAAATTGTTTAATTTCGGGGGCATATTCATCAATTTAGTTTCGTGAAGGTGTACAAGTGGAATCAAAGTGAAAATCGGTGCAAAACATTACTTTAGCTTAGTGTTGTCTCTAAAGCTCCGTGAACAAACATTGTAAAAAATGGCCCCCTTTTTACAATACGACTATGACGACTTGACTGTTTTGTTCAATGCAAACAACAAAAAATATTGATATTACTTGACACTGGCAAATGTCCGAAAGGAAAGCCATTTTTAAGGAAGAAGAAGAATTTTCTTTTAATTTTTCTTCAAGTTCTGCCAGCTTTTTTTTTAAAAGTACCTTCCAACAGATAGACATGCAACCCTGACCTATATCTATGATCTATATCTATATCTTCTATACTCTATACCTACTTATAATAAAGGAAGAGTGGACAAAAAGTCTGTACTTGGAAGTAAATTAAAAAAAAAGTGGTCTAGGGGACTTAGGATAAGTAGTAGAACAAAATTAAATAATTTTTAATATTCGTGTCTGTCTGCCTGTTTGTCTGTTTCTCTGTTTATTTGTCTGTTCCTTATACAATTAAAAACTACTATTTCGATTGAAATCTGGTTTTCAATATTGGATAGTTCTATTTTGTGGTATACTTTGTGGTATATTTTGTGGTATTCGTGGTATACTTTGCATCGAAATCAAATTAGTATATATAGAACCCGAGTAATGACCGAAAAAGTGCTAGTAATTAATAAAGAAATTCATGCACACATCAACATTCTGTTCCTAAACATGTCATTAAGTGGCATGTCTATCTGTATGTTTAGTAATGTTTAGAACGCTACATTGAAGCATGCTGTCCCTTTCTAATAGTGTTATTAAAAAGGGACAACATGCTGATTGTAGCGGAACACTTTTTTAGTTCTTCGTAAACATTCTAGTTCTAGTAAATAACTTCTTTGGGCTAGAAAAACTTTGTTTTTATTTTTAATTTACCTTTAGATTTCACATCCAGTTTGTTTGGACAAAAATAAGGTTTAGTTTTATTGAGTTTGTACCCAAAAACCACCATAGAGGGTTTTGTATTTGCAAGACTGAAAGCCATTAAATATTTACTTAATAAATATTTGCCACACTGGTACAAATCAAGCCATTCCATTACTTAAAGGAAAAAAAAACTACAATTATTTAACTTATTTGAAGATACACCACGTAAAAAATGATTACTTAAGTCAAATACTTAATTTAAATTCCGATTTACTCAATTGTTGGTAGACCATAAAATATTAGGTGTGGCCTAGATTTTTGTAGATAGTGGGTATTCTAACAACAACGTTCGAATTTTGTTCCATCTTTTGTAAAGGTGTGTAATTTTCCAAACAATTCGACTTTGGAACTGATGAAGCTCGTTCGTCAGAGCCAAGTTTGAAATGCTTAACTATTAAGATACTTTAGCCTTCTTGTTCTTGTTAACATTCTAGTCTCATAATAATTATATTAAGAGATCTGTCTAAATTATTTGGGTGTAGTATTTAGTAAAGCTTAAAATTATATTGATATTGCGATCTAAAATTAAAATCAAGTAGTTAGTACTTAAACTTAGTATTTTTACATATCTACGGCTCTACAAAGTTATTATGTGACCAAAAAGGTCAACGTAAAGCGAGTCTTTGGTGTCTAGGTGCATAAAGTGCGCATTATAGACCTAGGGCTTAAAGTAATTTGAATTTGGAATCTTGGTTCATATGGTAATTTCCAGCTGGTCACCTAGACATTGACATAACACATAAAAAAAGAACTACTGGCGTTATACAGTTATAGGTACCTCTAACTAAATAAATAAATAGTTAGAAATATTTTTACAAGGAGATGCATTATCAAAAATACCTAGAGCAATATAACATAACAAATTCATTGTTATACTTATAGAGGACGACACCCGCCGCAGTCCCCTCGCGACAAAGATCATTGTAACATGATCGAAACGTCGAGGTAAGAAAATTAAGATCCGCGGTAAGTGTAACTAAATCTACTATTAATTAAGGTATCGTTAGATTCGTGTCATTATCTGTTAAATGTACCTACTCACGTTGTCTGGATTAGGTACCCCCAGTTAGAGACACTGTAGCCATATTTTTCTTAAACCTACTCCGTTACTTATAAACGCTACTTAATGCGCTGCATAACTATGCATCGTTTGTCTTTTACTGTCACATGAAGTTTCAAAGTTTACAGACAAAGACAAACGTCACATAACTTAGTCAAGTGTAAATATATTTTATAAGTAAGGGAGCTAGAGTTTAAGAAAAATATCGCTGCATACGACCTAAGTATTGCTACTAGAAGCTTCAAGGTCCAACATTTAGGCTACCTAAGTTTTCAGTCAATACTTGCCAAACCGAAACAGACACTTCAATGTTACATTATAATTACTCTTTGACTTTTTGATTGATAGTTTTACTTTATAAGTTATATTTAACTCATTTTATGTAATACCTAGATATTAACTACTAGGTACGTTTCAAAACTTAAAACTAAGTACGACATTTAGCACAACGAACTATAATATCCCAAGGAATTAATATTACTAGAACTAGAGTGTGAACGAAAAGCTAAAAAGTTGTCCGCGGGAAAGGGACCAATGCATTAGAAAGAATTAGAAAGGGACAGAGCTCCCCAGCTTGATCGACAGCACTACAAAGTTACTTTATTTGACCAAAAAGGTCAACGTAAAGCGAGTCTTTATTCCCTAGGTGCATAAAGTGCTCATTATAACCCTAGGGCATAAAGTAATTTAAATTTGGAACTAAGGTTCTAGTAGCATAGTCATTTCAAACTGGCCACCTAGACATAGGTACACATCATAAAAAAATAAAAACTTTCTGGGTTGTTTTGTCTGCAGCAGCCGTTAGGTCAAGTTAGAGGTCTTATTGTGACGAAAACTATAACACTAGGTGAGCCGTGTTTTTGCATTTTCTGTTGTGATGAAACTCAGTAAGTACGTAGATAACTGAAGACCTGGATTAAGAGGATAATATACGAAACTCAAAATCCATGCTCAAAACTCAAACTCAAAATCTATGTCAGGTTCTGCGAACGTTGTTGATTATTTCATGACGGAATACTGTTGAAATACTTTTTATGTATACTAGATTGTTAGGTGATATATTGTTTGCTACATTTTAGTGCAGATTCTAGGCAAATATGTTGAAGGACCCATTTCAACCAAAACAGTAGGTAAGTACTATTCTTGATATAAGTACCCGAATGTGATTTTGAATTAGATTGCTCGTGTTGAAGCCTTAACAGATAGCCTATTTTTATCCCGATTTTCACACGGGAAAGGGAACTAGCTGAGCCCCGCGGGTACACCCGCGGGGCTCAGCTAGTACTTAATAAGTACACCTACAATTACTTACATCAGGTTCGATTGCTAGTATTGATGACCTTACGATCAAAACTAATATAGTAGTTAAGTAGGAATGTATGTACGTCTAGCTGTTCAAGGGTAAAGGATATTTACATGAAGTGTAACATCAGTTTTTTTTCATAGTATTCAAAATATGTTGCAAAATTAACAGCTTGATTGCAATGATAAGGCAAATCCAAAGCAAGGCGTGTACAACAGTACATAGTCTTTAAGGAGGTTAGTTGCAACAATTCCTAGCCATTTACATGTACTAGTAAAAACTAGCGTAGTCCTACGAGCAGTTTTACCTTCAGTTCCGCCTGGGGCAACTCAAACACCTGTAGAATAAATTGGTATTGAACTGTACATAAGCCGAGAAACAGTCTAGTGTTTTAAAACCCTACGAAAAAATAGGGGTGTTATTAACTAAGAGGTAGGTTAAATCATTTGTTGGTTTTTAATGAACAATAAGAGGATCAGGAAATATGCCATGCCAGTGAAAGAAAAGCACGCCATTCTTGGCTTTGTTTTACATAAAAATTGTAGGTCTCCAATCTGTTGTTGGTCTATGGCACTTACTCTTTGTGGGTAGTAAAAAAATAAGATTTGAGTGTTGATGATGATTGTCCGTGCCATTGATGTCAACGTCAACATTAGGTGTAGATCTACGAGGAATGAATAGAATGGAGATCTAACTTAAATATTAAATTCGGAAAAAATATGTTTCACGGTCACACAGCAGCAGATGCACACACTGACATGTTCCGTAGAGTATTATGTATGATCGACCTTTGAATCGACCAATGGCGGACGATCTTTAGTGACAGACTGGCGGTCGAATCATCGTTTTAGGCCCCGCAACCACCGTTTCATGCATGCAACATGCATCCGTGGCCAAATTGGAAAAGGCGTTGGGACGAATCCCCAGAGATGCAGGTTCAAGTCCTGCATCTCTGGGGATCCGATTTGGAAAGCATTTCTTTAAGTATAAGATTTATTTCGCTTAAATGGAACATCGAACGTGTTTGAGACACCACGTTAGACACCACATGAGACATGGATTATGTTTGCGATAATTTAATTCGCTAAATGGAACATGGAACGTTTTAAGATACCACATGAGACAAAATATGTTTGTGATATTTATTTCGCTAAATGGAACATAGAAATGTTCGAGACATCACTTCCAGTGCTTCACGCCATGTGTATGTATAGTATTAGTACTAACTGCCCATAAATGTAATTAGGTATAGGTACCTACCTACGGCAGCAATATCCGTCTGTTTGTGAAACTGCATTCTATGTTGCAAGTTGAAATAAGCAAGGATACGATGCACTGCGTAGTGTTAAACCACAGTTAACCTAGTAGTTTTCGCCTAGCCGCTTTTAAAAGCCTAGTTTCCATATGTGTTTTTTGGGATCGGTCTCTATTTGTACCTAGGAATGGTCACATAAATTGTTTTGGAAATTTGACACAGTTTCCGTTTCCGTTTCCAGAAAACAGGCAAGTTTGCATAGGTACTACTACTTCTTCTGTGGTATAACCGTGGAAAAGGCCGGGGCGGGCACAGGCTACTTTTCCTTAGAATCTTATCTTACTAATATTATAAACGCGAAAGTTTGTATTGTATGTAAGTATGTATGTATGTTTGTGAGTTTGTTACTCTTGCACGCAAAAACTACTGAATCGATTGCGATGAAACTTTGAATATAGGTAGCTGGAGACCTGGAATAACACATAGACTGTTTTTATCCCGATAATCCCGCGGGAACGAGACTTACGCGGTGAAACCGCAGAGCGCAGCTAGTATTATAAACGCGAAAGTTTGTATGTATGTATGTGAGTTTGTTACTCTTTCCCGCAAAAACTACTGAATCGATTGCGATGAAACTTGGAATATAAGTAGCTGGAGACCTGGAATAACACATGGGCTACTTTTTATCCCGATATTCCCGCGGGTATGGGACTTACGCGGGTAAAACTGGACCTCTCGGATTCGTGCTACCATTCGAAGCCGCGGTGAACATTTAAACGATGTTTTATTCCAATTTCCATTCATTATGGCATAAATGGGCCTTTCAAATAAAAAAAATATTCGTTAATATCTCACACACAGCTTGTTTTATTCTATTTCAGTATCGTTCCGTACTTATTGAAAGAGCCTTTAGGTAGTTTCATATTTTGAGTGTAGACAGATAGATTAACACTTTATTTTTGCATAATTAATAAGTAAGACAAAGACGAGAGTAAGACAAGTGTATTGTAGTAATGATGATGTTATAAAATTTTGGTATTTTTAAGCCGGGCCTATTTCTAAACAAAACAATTCTAGATGCGATCTACAATAGAAAATCAGCAGTGATACCTACTTACTTCTTTATACTTACCTACTTGCCTAATTGGTCATGTAATTACCGAGGTGGCATCATTGTGCGCACTCGCAAGGAAAATTAGTGATAATTGACGCGGGTTTTATCGTCAACAAAGATGGAAAATATCTTCATGTAACTTATGTTGTCGCTATAATAGACCTAGGGGGTCTGAAATAACTAACAAAGATAGATTTAACAAGATATTTTATTTTGACGATGAATTTAAATTAACAAAAAAGAAGAAATTAACCAACAGAAAGAAAAGGGGTAGGTCGGAGACCGCCTAGTCGAGCTCACTTTTCTCACTAATAACCCGGCACAGAATCTACCGCACTTCCCTCGGATCGAAGGTCGACGTAATCCGGCGGCGCGGCGCGGCGAAAAGGCAAGTTGCAGTCCGAGCGGTGATCAGGTTGTAGGCTGGGCAGCAGATAGCCCGTGCAGAGTTCCAAGGTCGGGCAGCAGGTAGCCCGAGCCAAGTTCCTGAAGATTCAGAATAAAATACGTGTCAGGGCCCTGTTTCACATGCTGCGCCTTTTCGTAGGCGTCGCACTAATCTGCGCGTGCGACGTAGTGACGTGCACTGTCGCGCCGCAGATGGTCTTCCCGTGACCTTGGTCAGCGGGTAGCCTGTATCCACTATAGCTGTATTTTAGCGATGAAGCTGGTCATGGTGAAGTGATATTTAGGCAGCAGTGCGGGATAACAGGCTAATGAGATTATAGTAGGTACGAGAAAGCGAAGGTAGGTTTTATAACGGTTACAGATTATGATGGAGCAAGAATGAAAGTGAGACTAAAATTACACTCATATCACGAATAATTTATGCTAATGAATTATAGAAATAAGGGTGAATAAGCCCTATGCAAATTGTCGTTGGCTCAAGCAAGATAATATAGTACATTGAATAATGCAGGTAGTAGGTTTAACGGTTATCCGTACAAAAACTAGAACGAGCTTATATTAATATAAAATTACACAGATACTTTGCACAACTTACCCGAGATCGGGAACTAGTATTACACTGATTTTAGTATATTATAACAAAGATATTAGACATTCGAGTAGTTAAATAAAGCTCGGGCGCACGGCGCGTCCGCCGAGGTCGGAGGACGTCCGCCCGCGCGCTCCGAGAGACAGCAATAAGTGACGCAATAAACAAATGCGCGATCACGCAAGTAAGCTAGGTAGGGTACCTAACGAACTGCGCAGTCGGCGATTTGAATATAAGAGATGCGCAGGCGCGCGAAGGAAAACGTTTACAACGTTACATACACCCCTTCTTAGGAAAGGATTTTTCTCGGACTTAGCGAGAAAAATCCGATACGAAGAAATGTATATAAGTTGAGTAAAATACTATACTTATTACGTTCTACAAAGATAAGATTTTAGATAAATATATCTATATAATATGATACAAGTACAATAAAATAAACGATATTTATAAATGTATAAATTTGTAAATTCGCCCCGGGTTAACTATTAGAAGTTAGGGATAAAATTTACTTTACTGTGAAGGCTTATTTTTTTTTAAAAGGAGTCCAGCGCCGCTCCTATAGGACAAAGTAAAATCATTAGGCTTATGATTTAAGAGGTTGATTTAAGACCGCCTCTAAGTCATAAGGCTTATTTATAAAGAGGTTGACCCTGACCGCCCCTAATTAAGGACCCCCTGGTAATTAGGTATTACCAGGGTATCCAGAGACCCCGGTCACTAGCAACTGGTTTAGTGTGCCAGTGCAGTGACCCGAATCCCAAGCTTTCCAGTAAGGAACCAGATCGCTTGTAAGAAGTTTCAAGAAAAAAAAAGAACCGTGTTGTAGGCCTTGTGTAAAGGGTCCACGAGAAACCGCCCTATTAATAAATAAAGTACTTATATAAGTAGATAACAAATTAAGCAAGTGTTGTAAATAAAATAAGTATGTAGTATATAGATTTAATATTAGGGGATGTTGTCCCTAATCAGTAACAATTAAAACAAAGAAGATAGTTCCCTATCTGGCGTAGGTTGCGCAAAAGAGAATATGAGTGAACGAAATAGTTCACGAGACCATTCCGTTCAACAAGTAAAAAAAATAACGATAGTGTATTTTTTTTTCAGGTAGGTAAACACAAAAAAAAAACTAAATAAGTGCACTTTCCGCACTGTTACAAACTCTGTAGAATAAAAACCTACCGCTAGGCGAAAGTGTTGTATAGTATTAAAGTATAGGTACTCGCGATAACAACGCAGCAATTTAAAAAAAAATAAAAACGGATATAAAAAACACAACTGATGTGCCCTACCAATACACAAGTTAACAAAATAATTAAATGATAAAAAATTACGCCGATCTTCGTGTATGTTTAACAACGTGGGTAATTTTTAATAAAGTTGAAGAAACGTTAAATTGTTTTTTTTTTTTTAAAAAAAATGAGGGTATCTTTAAATATTTTTAAAATAAATAAAAAAAATTAGGATGAGAATAAACAGTTAAGTGGGTATGCTGAAAAAACCAGTTAGAAAAAATATGCCTCTAATAATACACGGCTTGAAATAACTAGCCACAAAACAAACCGTTAAAACGAAAGTATAGTTACTGTATTAAAATTCTAAAACAACCGGAAAAAAAAAACGAAGTTACACCAAACTGAAATATCAGTTTAAAACGTACCGTTAAGACGGTCAGTCACACAGATTATTAATTAAAGATTTCAAAAAAAAAAAAACCGTTATTTGGAAAAAACCGGAATGCGGAAAAAAAACCGAAAGCGTATAATTAGGGAACCACTGCTGAGTATAGGTCTGGTTATGCTCTGATAAGTCGGAGCAGAGCCGTGAACCATCAGTCGCCTCTTACGACTCCCTAGGTGTAGTGACAGGATTGGCCTATTCTGTTCCGGAACCAACACGGAAATAAGAACAGGAAGATCGTCGCAACTGCTAACACACCAGTTGCAAGAACACAATCGCCTTAACAAAAAATGCTACAACACCAATACAGTCCACCACCAAAAAAACAACTACAGCAGTAACCCGATTAAAGTAAAAAAAATGAGCTTCGACTAATAAACCACGTATGTAGGCGCCATTGTCGCTATAATAGACCTAGGGGGTCTGAAATAACTAACAAAGATAGATTTAACAAGATATTTTATTTTGACGATGAATTTAAATTAACAAAAAAGAAGAAATTAACCAACAGAAAGAAAAGGGGTAGGTCGGAGACCGCCTAGTCGAGCTCACTTTTCTCACTAATAACCCGGCACAGAATCTACCGCACTTCCCTCGGATCGAAGGTCGACGTAATCCGGCGGCGCGGCGCGGCGAAAAGGCAAGTTGCAGTCCGAGCGGTGATCAGGTTGTAGGCTGGGCAGCAGATAGCCCGTGCAGAGTTCCAAGGTCGGGCAGCAGGTAGCCCGAGCCAAGTTCCTGAAGATTCAGAATAAAATACGTGTCAGGGCCCTGTTTCACATGCTGCGCCTTTTCGTAGGCGTCGCACTAATCTGCGCGTGCGACGTAGTGACGTGCACTGTCGCGCCGCAGATGGTCTTCCCGTGACCTTGGTCAGCGGGTAGCCTGTATCCACTATAGCTGTATTTTAGCGATGAAGCTGGTCATGGTGAAGTGATATTTAGGCAGCAGTGCGGGATAACAGGCTAATGAGATTATAGTAGGTACGAGAAAGCGAAGGTAGGTTTTATAACGGTTACAGATTATGATGGAGCAAGAATGAAAGTGAGACTAAAATTACACTCATATCACGAATAATTTATGCTAATGAATTATAGAAATAAGGGTGAATAAGCCCTATGCAAATTGTCGTTGGCTCAAGCAAGATAATATAGTACATTGAATAATGCAGGTAGTAGGTTTAACGGTTATCCGTACAAAAACTAGAACGAGCTTATATTAATATAAAATTACACAGATACTTTGCACAACTTACCCGAGATCGGGAACTAGTATTACACTGATTTTAGTATATTATAACAAAGATATTAGACATTCGAGTAGTTAAATAAAGCTCGGGCGCACGGCGCGTCCGCCGAGGTCGGAGGACGTCCGCCCGCGCGCTCCGAGAGACAGCAATAAGTGACGCAATAAACAAATGCGCGATCACGCAAGTAAAGGGCGCTACTCACACACCTGCCGCAGGGGCAATCTAGGGTGCATGGCGGTTGTGGCGATATCGGGAGTATCTCTACACACTTGCCTGCCGTGCAGTGTTTCCGAGTAAGCTGAGCTGAGCACACGTATTGAGAATGGCACCCGTATTATCGACCAATCAAAAGATTGGAGTAGCCTTGGCGCTTTCAGTGGTGCTACCTCAAAAAAAAAGGAAAAGGAGATACTGGGTGAAGAAATGGCTACTGAAAAGAAGTGAGTTATGCCACATGAATATTATAAAAGAACTGGAAGTAGATGACTTCAATAACTTTTTACGGATGGATTCTGACTCTTTTGAAGAGCTTCTTGCAATGGTGGCACCATTTATAGAAAAAAAAAATACATTGATGCGGAATGCCGTAAGCGCTAGAGAACGATTAATTGCTACGCTTCGGTTTTTGGCCAGTGGACAAACCTACGAGGATTTGAAATTTAGTTGTATCATATCACCACAATTGATGTCAACAATGATTCCTGAGACTTGTTGGGCGATTTACAATTGTCTGAAACATTATATAAAGGTAAGTTTATATAAAGTATAATTATAAAAAGTAAACCTGCATGTTAGAAATTTAATTTCCCGAAATTCTAGATAAACTGTTTTTTCTTGTAAGTACTCAACCAAGATTCAACCACAAAAAAAACAATCACAGTCGGTGAAATATTTTTTATTAATACGGTAACAAGTTATAGGTACCCAGTTTCCAAATATTAAGTTAATTGTGAGAATTTTAAAGGATAAGACATTATCATTTTAATTACTTTTTGTGTTTAAATATAAGAAAATCTTTAACTTTAGTGAAACTACCTTCCACTAAATTATTATTATTACTAAAAGTAGTGTTAGGGAAATCAATGGTAATGTCATCATATTGAACCTCAGAAAGTTGTGAGGATTGTGTAGGAGTAGGAACAGATGCATAGGCTTGATGTTGTGAGGTTGGAGTAGGAGCAGATGCGTACGATTGATGTTGTGGGGATGGAGTAGGAGCAGATGAGTATGATTGATGTTGTGGGGTTGGAGTAGGAGCAGATGCGTACGATTGATGTTGTGGGGATGGAGTAGGAGCAGATGCGTAGGATTGATGTTGTGGGGATGGAGTATGAGCAGATGCGTACGATTGATGTTGTGGGGATGGAGTAGGAGCAGATGCGTAGGATTGATGTTGTGGGGATGGAGTAGGAGCAGATACGTAGGATTGATATTGTGGGGATGGTGTAAGAGTATTAATAGGTACTGAATGAATGTACGGATTGTGATATTGGTTTTTCAAAGTGATTGACGATTCTTCTGTTAGTTTTCCAAGTTGCCCATAGAAAATGACTTCGGATATTAATTTTTTCGCAACAACTTGCTGGTGTTTACTTAAATTTTTCAATTGAATACCATAGCCCATTCCTATGACTTCCCATTCATCTGTAGTGGTAAGAAGTTTTTGAGCAGTATCAAACAGTTTCTCTTGTTTTTTTTGTAAGTTTAATCGCGGTTTTCTTGGAGCAGGTTCTTCTTCTGTTTTGTCTAGCTTACTTGGACGTTTTAGGTTGAGTGATTGACTACCAGATGGTTCATCCAATTCCAAACTCTGTGAAACCTGAAATATTAAATTTCTCAATTACTATTTGTTTCAGATGCCCACATCGGAAACTGAATGGAAGAACACAGCAAAAATGTTTGAAGAAAAATGGAATTTCAGTCACTGTGTTGGAGCAATGGACGGAAAACACGTAGCTATAGAAAAGCCCCCTGGTAGTGGCTCGTGTTTTTTTAATTACAAACAGTTTTTTAGTGTAGTACTTTTTGCCATTGTTAATGCAAATTATGAGTTTATGTATGTACACACTGGCATAAATGGAAGCGTCTCTGATGGTGGTGTAATACAACATACAAAATTTCATGAAAAACTAATGAAAAGCCAGTTAAACCTACCACCAGCTTCAACGTTACCAAATAGTAATACTACAGTGCCCTATGTATTTGTAGGAGACAGTGCATTTTCTCTCAACAGACACGTGATGAAGCCCTATCCATTCAAGAATATAAACCATGAACAAAGAATATTTAATTATAGGTTATCTAGGGCAAGACGGGTAGTAGAAAATGCTTTTGGGATACTGGCAACACGTTTTAGGATATTTCGCCGAAAAATAAGTGTAAATGTTGAGAACGTCGATGCTATTGTTCTAGCATGTTGCGCTTTACACAATTTTTTAAGAACAAAATCAAAAATCTATTTGACAAATTCATGTACAGATTCTGAAAATACAAACGATCGAACTTATCGACCAGGTGATTGGCGGGCAGAATCATTCGAATTAGTATCACTTGTGCAAAGAAATGAAAAACAGCGCAACGATGAAGGAAACTACGTTAGAAGTCAATTTATGTCGTATTTTAACGGACAAGGCAGTGTTGATTTTCAAGAAGACATGTTACGAGTAATATAAGAGCATTAAAATAGTTTTAATGTTGATGAAATACTTAAGTAAGTACTTATACCTAATATTTAGAAGTAATTCTAATAAATATATATATAATTGTGCCAAGTGATTTTATTCTTGTTTTATTTTAAGTATTACCTCGTCACAGTCCATGGTATCTACTCCCGTGCGAGATGGTTCAGTAGTCTCTTCAATAAAAGTAAAGAGATTATAATACCAAAGAGATGGTTTGTACACATCATCGCTGCCAGATCCTGTTTGTTTTGAAGAATTAACCTAAAAAAGATAACACATTGAAATGAAATACAAATACCTACAAAAAAAAAATTTCAAAACACAATTTTGAATAATCATTACTTAATTAAAAATACGTACCTTTTTTAACTCCCGAAAAAAGGATGTCCGCATATTTTCAAATTTTTTTTTGAAAGCCGGCAGCTCCATGTTGGTTTTGAGTTCCCCAAAAATTTCAAACATTAGTGTGAATGTTTGCTGCCTCATGTCACGGTTAAAATAATGTTTATGATTTTTATCCCACATGTGAGGTCGGTCTTGATAAACTTCTATAATTCGCGTCCAAACTTCGCGTTCGTTGTCGGCCGCCATTTTGATTGTACGCTATGTATACGTGCACTCCGTGTGACAGATACTGACAAACTGACTGAGAAATTGCCCCAATCGCGCTACACACGCAGCGACGGCAGGGACGACTTAGGGATCAAGGATGGTCTCGCGCCCCTGCCGCCCTGCCGCAGGGCCAATCCTCCAAATTGCCCCTGCATGCCTACACACATCACAATTAAGGATGCAATTAAGGGTCATCCCCACTCCTACACCCTTGATTGCCCCTGCGGCAGGTGTGTGAGTAGCGCCCTCTAGGTAGGGTACCTAACGAACTGCGCAGTCGGCGATTTGAATATAAGAGATGCGCAGGCGCGCGAAGGAAAACGTTTACAACGTTACAATGTAGCCATCTTGATGATTTTATTTATAGAACTTAGGCTCTATTTGACCCAACTGAAATAAATAAATAATAATAATAATAAATAAATATTTCACTACACTACTTTAGAGAGCGTCTCATATCGAATCCAGAGTGTATAAACAGAGTTAAATCCCGAGCGTAGCGAGGTAGTTAAAATATTTACTAAAAGTATGCATGTTAAAACGCTCGCTGTACTCGGGAGATCTAGAGTCTACGTAAGAGCTGGTTTTAGTATATAGGCATAAACTCAACACTATTGATCTACAATATGAGATGTGCGTAGATGTATTAATAATTTTAGCTCATTATTTATTACTCTCCTGGGTGAACAATTGAATATGCTACATTTTAGACCACGTTATCGTCAATTACACCATCTTCCTCAACACCAGTCGAAGTTCAAGTTCAAAACTTATGTAAGTTACTAACAGTTCTAATTATGACATCATATTTTACCTCAATTCAACTTAGCTACTAGGTACATAGAATGATATACTGGTTAAGTCATCTGTTAGCTTATGTCAAACATTATATATGACTACCAATGTCAAATGAAGTGTGATTACAGTGTTCCTGATTCGTTAAACTTTTGTTTTACGACTTTTAACTTACGACAATAACTTCATATTGTTTCGAAACCTTAGCACACACGGTTCCGGGACTAACCTGTTCACACGTCTGAACGTCCAAGGGGTTATACACAGATATAAAAGCAACACCTTAAAATACTTAAATAAATAAATCCTGTGACGAACACACAGAGCCATCTAGCCCCGCGCCGTGGTATACTTTTATTTTAAATCTACATAAAAACGTCGGAAACGAAATTCTTCTAAAACATTGCGTCAGAAAATAATTAACAATTTTCGATGAATCCGTCAGGGATCAGTTTAGCTCGTATATGGCCCTTAAAAAGCCTAACTTTAATGATTGCTATACCATAAAAACAAAAAAAGTTTGAAAAGTTTTGTAGTCCAAAAGCCCGTGAACTGCTTCATGCACTTTGACAAAAATTTAATACCTATGTATTATAGCTTACAATAATTGTAAGCTATTTAATTTACTTAGCATAATATTATTAAGTAGGTATATCTTACTTCTAACTAATATTATAAACGCGAAAGTTTGTGTATGTATGTATGTATGTGAGGTTGTTACTCTTTCACGCAAAAACTATACAGAACCGATTGCGATGAAACTTGGAATATAGTAAGCTGGAGACCTGAATTAACACATAGGCTACTTTTTATCCCGATATTCCCGCGGGAATGGGACTTAGCGGGTGAAGCCGCGGTGCGCAGGCAATTAAGTAATATTTTAAACTACGATGAGGAGGCATTTGCTAATATTTCTTATTACTTATTTCACTTAACGCGTAAACGATATTTACACAAAAACTAATTTGAGCAATCGATTTCTAACTAAACTAAACAATTTTATGTTCCCGTTCATTAAATGTTGAGAAATTCATTTTCTTATTTCGTTTTTAGAGCTGAGGCATGAGGCCGTGGCCTAAATGTGGTAAGGGCAAATAATATAAAACGATATTTACTCTAAAGTCATCGGCATTGGGACAAGGATTTTGTGTCCACGTCTTAGTGTTAACTAACTAAAACCTGCTAACGAATTTGACTATCGACTATCAGTGGTATTTACTCGTTAATAGTTAGGTAGATATGTTTGTATATTGGGCACTGTAGGATTAGTTGTTGGCCACCATATTACAAGATATGTTACATACTTATTTTTGTGGCCTTTACATTGTCTCGCAGTAGATGTGTAAAGTAAAGTATTCACCTCGGTAATAAAGCCTGTCCTTATCTTGGGCGCTTGAATCTCACGCTTCACTCAGGACTCTAGGTACATAACTCCTTCGCTTCGCTCAGGAGTTGAGTTTTTAACATTTTTTTTTTAATGTGTCATCAATCCAAAATGAAGATCTTAAGAAGCTCTATCACTTACGCTAAGATAGTAGTGGTCTAGCGTCAATAGTTTCCGAGATATTGACGTTTTAAGTTTGACAGCTGTCATCCAAAATGAAGATCTTAAGAAGCTCTATCACTTACGCTAAGATAGTAGTGGTCTAGCGTCAATAGTTTACGAGATATTGACGTTTTAAGTTTGACAGCTGTCATCCAAAATGAAGATCTTAAGAAGCTCTATCACTTATGCTAAGATAGTAGTGGTCTAGCGTCAATAGTTTCCGAGATATTAAGGTTTTAAGTTTGACAGCTGTCATCCAAAATGAAGATCTTAAGAAGCTCTATCACTTATGCTAAGATAGTAGTGGTCTAGCGTCAATAGTTTCCGAGATATTAAGGTTTTAAGTTTGACAGCTGTCATCCAAAATGAATATATCGAAGAGCTCTATAACCTACGCTACACCCACTTAGGCCCAGTTGACTAACATCATATTCAAAAGAGTATAATTGGTCCCTGGTCCCAGTTTCAAGGTGGACGACTTCCCCCCTAGCCCTTCGCAGTATGGTATTTTCGCAGTAAAATCGTTCGCAGTATAGGTTTTCGATGTAACGTAACATCGCAGTAACATTACGTCGATTTAATAAAGCGTCGCAGTACAGAGGTATCAATGAAAAGTTCTCGAAGAAACAAAATTCGATTGAACGTTTGTCGCAGAGAAGTAGGTATCCCCCACAATTTATCGCTGGTTTGCTGAATTTCAACGTGGACGTGTCAAGCTCAGTGGATGATCCCCGTCAAGGTCGTCCAAAAACTGCAGTCACCCAAGAAAACGTTGATGCTGTGCGTAAGCTGATTGAGGAAGATCGACATGTGACATACCGCGAAATTCAGGCAACTTTAGACATTGGCATGAGTCCGTCTTTTTTGCCGCCGACTTCTGGCCAGCTGGCATAGTCTACCGACGCTTTAGGGAAGCGCGACCGAAGATAGAAAACCCTAAAACCTAATTTTAGATCTATATATTTTTTTGTATGTTAGTCTGTAAGGTATATATTTACAATTTGAATTATTATCAAATGTTTTGTGTTATTGTATTAGTACCTCAGTTCCTGCAATACAAGCTTGTGCTTAGTGTAGAACCGATTTCTAATGTAATTTAATAAATGTTTGGTAAGATTTCATATTAATAAATAAATTCAATTCAATTCAATTCAAATACAAATAATCTTGCATGAACAATTAGGTGTAAAAAAGTTGTTTTCCCGATGGATATCGCATTCGCTCTGTGAAGAGCAAAAAGCGGCTCGCGTCACTTGGTGCGTCAGAACTCTCGAAAGATTCCACGCAGGATCCTCAAATGCTATATACAACATCGTATCAGGTGACGAATCCTGGATATACGCGTACGAACCCGTAAACAAAAAACCAGTCACGAGTTTGGGTGTTCGAAAATGAGTTAAAGCCAACAATAAAAAACCCGACTGCTGTTTTAACAGAAAAGTGAAAAACAAGATGCTTCTAGTAGCTTTAGGAATGGTGGATGCAGTCGGGCGGGACTCCAAATAACATAAAGATAGTATACCTAATTATATAACACTAAGTATTTGGTGTTATTAAACTTATTCACCTTTTATTTGGAGTCCCACCCGACTGCATCCACCATTCCTAAAGCTACTAGAAGCATCTTGTTTTTCACTTTTCTGTTAAAACAGCAGTCGGGTTTTTTATTTTTTTTTATATTTTTTTATTTATCGCTTTTTAGTTTTTAGAGATCAGATTTAATTTCACCAGAAGAAATTTATTAATTCTAGATGCATACACTCCAGTAGCGAGGACGTGCATTGCTTGTTTTTGCTTACTCAGGGTGATAAGTACAAGAGCTGGCGGTTTCCTATCCAGCGCGGGAACGCCGCCAGCATCTTGGGCGCAATGCCTCGGGTTGTTGTTGCTGACAACTTATTTTAGCTTTCTAATTTTAGATTATTACTTAAGTATTGTTTTCTTTGAAAAACAAAGTGCTTATTTAAGTCCACAGACTAGTAAGAAGATACTTAAGTATTTTATGTCATGTCATCTCTGCCAATTCCTTCAAACTCGGCGTCAAAGTCAAATCCATAGATGAGATATTTTTACGAGTCAAATCGAAAAGTTTTTAATTAACGTTCCGTTGTTCTTGCGAAAATTACCTGCGTAATCATAATCTCATGTAGTAGCAACATAACTTTCGAAGTTAACCATTAGAATTACTATTAGAAACGACGTATCGTTTATCTAAATCGGCCCAGCCGTTTAGGCCCTACGACGGCACAAAAATAGGTCACATACATACATACATACATACACTCACGGCAAAAACATAACACTTCCTTGGCAGTCGTGTAAAAATTGTTCGTTCACGGAGTGTTGCAAAAAAAATGGTGGCCACGTTTGTCTCCAAAACCGGCCATGTTGCGACTATTCCTCTTGAGGGACAAAGAACGGTTAATGCAGAATGGTATGCTAGCATTTGTTTGCCACAGGTAGTTTCTGAACTCCGTAAAGAGAACTGCAACCGCCGCATCATCCTCCATCACGACAATGCGAGTTTCACACCGCGCACAGAACAAAAGAGTTTTTAGAGCAAGAAAACATAGAATTATTAGACCATCCGCCGTACAGCCCCGACCTAAGCCCTAATGATTTCTATACTTTCCCTAAAATAAAGAATAAATTGCGTGGTCAGAGATTTTCATCACCTGAAGAAGCTGTGGACGCCTACAAAACGGCCATTTTGGAGACCCCAACTTCCGAATGGAATGGTTGCTTCAATGATTGGTTCCATCGCATGGAAAAATGTGTCAAATTACGCGGAGAATACTTCGAAAAGCAATAAATACATTTTTAAATAGTAATGTTGTGTCACTTCCTTGATTCCCGAAATTTTCAGTATTTCCCTCGTATTATACATAGAAATACACCCAGACCAGATACAAATATCAATTTTTAAGCATAAATATTTGCACCCAGCGGGAATCGAACCCGCAACCTTCTGCATAGCAGTCAAGCGTTTGCCCGACGCGCCACAGAGATCTATAGTAACATCTTATATTATTACTAGCTGCGTAAGTTCCGCAGGAATATCGGGATAAAAAGTAGCCTTTGTGTTATTCCAGGTCTGCAGTTACCTATATTCCAAGTTTCATCGCAATGGGTTCAGTAGTCTTTGCGTGAAAGAGTAACAAAGTCACATACAACTTTCGCGTTTATAATACTAGTAAGATTTATACCTCGACATTTTAACCATATTGCAATTATCGTCGTGGCGAGAGGACACACGCGCGCTACTACACGTTATGTTGGTTGCCTGTTAAAGGCCGCTCTTAGTGGTAAGACCGCTTATTGTGACACTTTAGATTCAAGTTTTTGTATTTGTTATTTTAGTGATTTATCTCCTATCTAACTTATGTCTTCGTATCGTGACTGAACAGCTTAATTATAGCTACCTACCTAATTTATTTATCAAACAAATAACCGCAACTCTACATTGTCATACGGTCGCGAAAAAAACCTTAATGTTTGTTACTAAACTAACAAAAAACTTAGGGATTATTTTAAATTACGTTTGTTCGTGGTTAGTCATACATATTATATCAATTAAAGGATGATTTATATTAGACCGTCACGAGCGCCGGCCGGGTCCGAGTTTCGTTGTCCATTGCTCGGCCGCCACTCGGTTTTAACAGACCGATTAACTGCTCGCCGAGCAATGGACAACAAAGCTCGTGTTCGTGACGGTCCAATATAAATCATCCCTAAGGTCTGTAGTAAATCTGACCGATGATACTACGAGTAATGTAACGTGTTACATTACACAACGAACGAGCGAGCAAGTTCCTGCAGTTACGCAGTAGATGTGTAAAGTAGCGTATTCATCTCGGTAATAAAGCCTGTCTTTATCTTGGGCGCGTGAATCCCACGCTTCACTCCGGACTTTAGGTGCATAATTCCTTCACTTCGCTCAGGAGTTAAGTTTTTAACACCCTCGCTGCGCTCGGGAGTTAACTCTAGAATCCTTCGTGTGCTTTAGATTCAATATGAAGCCTGCTATATAAGATAGGGCTTTAGTACCTCGGTGCATAAACCACCTACTATTGTTTGACTATTTTGTTGTGTTTAATGAGTTAACATATAAGGTGTTATGTTGTTCAATGTCAAATCAATGTAATGTTCTTCTTTTAAAACTAGATAAGTGCTTAATTGAAATAACATTGTTTAGTTTTAATAAAGAAAATATAGGTAGGAGAACGTAGGTTGATTTTTAATCATAAAACTTCGGGTAGATTAAAAACAAATTCACCTAACGTTCAAAAATAGAATGTCGTTGCAGTCACTTCATAGTTGCGACGCGGGTTAGTTCGCTTTAACCCCGTGGCGTCGTTTTGCTTTCAAACACTTCGGAAAGCTAGAATCTATCGTAGGGAAGCACCAGTTTAGTGTTCGCGTTCGATAATCGCGTTTGCCCGCGGATTTGGACGAGGTCTGTCGGCTGCTGGCGAAGGAGCCGCTTGGAGTCCTGTTGGTTTGTGCTACGATCGTGGGTAAGAACGGACCGACGGTGAGTTGACAATCCCTAGGGAAGTTCGAAGGTCGCGTTTCGTGTGCACCCTGCGAGAGGAGACTCCAAAGAAATCTAAGTAAGTGGATTCTTCTGTTAGCACCCCGACAGATAGTGCCTTTCGCTCGACCTTTGATCGCGGTACCCATTTGTGCAAAGAACATTTGATTAGCGTGCTTTCCTAATCATAAATAATAATTACAGTCCGCTTTTATATTGTACATTGTTTTTGGCCCTTCGGCCGCATATTAGTTGATAGGCGTGCCTAGGAGATGATAAATTTTTCGTTGAAATTATCGTTAATTGTTAATTTTCGTATTGAAGGTCAAATTGAAAAAAGTGTGGTTGACATTTTTTGCGTTTCATTTTTCGTAGTCTCGTTTTTATTTGAATGAATGGCATTCAAATTACATTCGGTCGGTCTCGTTCAATATTGTCTTTGACATTTGTCGTTTCGTCTCGTTGCTTTTACGTCAAAGTCATATTGACAGAGCGATCACTTGTCAACTGTCACTTGTCAATTTTTACCTCCAATTGTTTATTTTGTTTGGTGAATTTGTTTTGATATCGTTTTTTATTAATTAAATTGAATTATTATCGTAAACAAATAGTAGAATAATGACGGAACATAGGCAGGAAGCCATGGATGCCGGTAGAAGTTTAAATGATAGTTGTGCGGATGAGTTTAGAGTAAATCGCGACTATGCCTTCATGCGAATGGAACACATCGAGGCATCCGACCTAAGAGGAGTAACTGAAAAGGAATTAGAATCATTGTCAACAGAATTCCATAGTGCACAAAAGTCATTAATACTTAGTCTTGGTGCGTCCGATAGGAAAGGTGAGCTTCCCCTAACTGTTGCTTTCGACGAAAAGTTTCGTTCAGTGTTAGAAAAGTTACTATGTAGCAAAAAGCCGGTTAGTTCTATTGTGAACACTGTGAATAACACTGTCACTAATCTACCGAAAATTGCGATAACTCCATTCGATGGGACCCAGGAGAATTGGGTTTCGTTCAAACATTTGTTCGACTCTTTGATACATAATAGAGATTTGCCTGATGTAGAGAAAATGCATTACCTGCTTACCAGTGTAAAGGGCAGTGCTCATGCTTTAATTAAAAGCTATCCCATAACTAATGAGAACTATACATTAGCTTATAATGTATTGCTAAAGCATTATGATAGGAAGCGGGACATTGCACTAACATATTATGGCAGGATCTTAGATTGTGTTAGAAGCCGAAATACATCAGACTTAGGTAGGGTGTGTCGAACATTTAGTGAAAATTTGGATATATTAAGTAGGTATCAATTGCCTGATAGTAACTTTGTGTTATTTCAATTGTTGTGGTCCAAGCTGGACTCTGGTACTAGGGAAGCCTATGATATGTATGCTGATACTGTTGTTGACATTCCAAGGTACGAAGACTTATTGTTGTTTGTTGAAAAAAAGGCTCGTGCTATGGGGAACTCGGTCGACAGGCACCCTAGTCAAAGTAAGTTTGTCAGTTCTAAGGGCAAGACCGCGCTCATTGTCACATCGAGTGAAGAGTGTGCGTTATGCTCAAATGTTGGACATTCAATTGGGCAGTGTCCTAAGTTTTTAGAAAAAACACCCAGGGATAGGTATGCAGAGGTTAAGGAAAAAGGACTTTGCATTCTTTGTTTACAGCCATCACATACAGTAAGGTTTTGCCATTCAAAGACTAAATGTAGCAAGTGCCGGACTAGTGGTCATCATAGTTTGCTACATTTTGAGAAAGCGTTACCGGGACCTTCAGTTTGTGACCAAGCCTTAGCAGCATATAGTCAGTGTGGACAGATGTCTATGGCACTTTTCTCGACGGCTGTTGCTTTGGTCAAGAATAGATTTGGTAAATTAGTGCCGGTTCGACTTCTCTTAGATAGTGCCAGTGGTTGCAACTTTATTTCTGAAGCTTGTGCTCTGCGCTTGGGTTTGAGTTTCGTTAGTCATGGACATTCGGTCAATGGCATTGGTGAAGTGTCTACAAACACTTTAGGCTCGGTCAAATTAGATTTAATACCAAAGAGTAGGGATATTAAACATGTAGTTTCGGTGGAGGCATCGGTTCTTCCTCGGATATGCTCAGACATGCCAGTGGGTGTTGTTGATGTGGCACAGTGGCACCATCTTAAAGATTTAGACCTAGCTGATCCTCAATTTGATAGACCGAGGCCAGTAGACCTGTTACTAAATGTTAACATACTCGCATCGATTTTGAAACCTGGACTGGTAAAGGGAGATGCTGGTCAGCCTGTTGCCTTATCCACTGTCTTTGGATGGATAGTGATGGGTGAGTGCTCGTTATCGTACGAGCCAAAAAATAAAAATTGTTTCTTTGTTTCGAACCTGGCTTTGGACAGCTCGATTAAACGGTTTTGGGAGTTAGAAAAGGTAGATCCTCCGAGAGCTATCGTGCGCTCGAAGGTGGAAATCGAGTGTGAGGGTTTCATGGAGAATTCGTATAGTCGATCTCCAGGGGGCAGACTGGTCGTCCCGTTGACCTTCGCTGATCCTCACGAGAAGCCAACTTTTAGAAATTCGAGGGAAATAGCTTTAAGGCGTTTTTTTAATCTAGAGAAAAAGTTTAAAGTTAATCCAATCTTTAAAGATGCCTACGCTGATTTTATGAGGGATTACTTGGATAAGGGTCACATGGAGAGAGTCGACCCTCCTTCCTCCTCCGTAGGTGCGTTTTATTATATTCCACATCATGGCGTTTTGCGTCCGGACTCTGTTACTACTCCTATGCGCACAGTATTTGACGCTAGCGCTGTGGATGGAGATGGTCGTTCACTAAACGACACATTGTTGCCGGGTCCAAAACTACAAAACAGTATTTTCGAATTGTTGATTCGGTTTCGTTGGCACGCTGTTGTCTTCACGGGGGACATCAAGCAGATGTATCGCCAATTTCTCGTATCCCCGGAAGACACCGACTATCAGCGGATCCTATGGCGATCGTCACCTGAGCTGCCTGTGCAGGATTATCGTCTTCTGACTGTCACTTATGGTGTCTCTTGTGCCCCTTATCAGGCACTCTGGTGCATTGCTCGCCTGGCAAAAGAGTTTGTCGATCGTGCGCCCTTAGGTGCTGTCGTTCTTCAGCGCGACAGTTACGTCGATGATGTTGTATCCGGTGCTGAAACTGTCAAGGATGCTGTCGCTGTCCGTAACGACCTCCTTCACATGCTGTCTTCGGCTGGCTTACATCTTCGAAAGTGGACATCCAATTGCCAGGATTTCTTCGTGGACCTGCCGTCGTCAGATTTGTACGTCGAGCAGTTTCACAATTTTGAGGACATCCAAGACGTGTTGCTGAAGATTTTAGGCATGACGTGGTTGCCTTCGGCTGATCATCTTACTTTCAGGACAGCTGCCATCAACGGTCGCTGCACGAAGAGGTCTATTTTGTCGGACATAGCCCGGATATTCGATCCACTTGGGTTACTGTCACCTGTCGTTTTCCTCGCTAAGTACCTCATGCAGCTTCTGTGGTTGTCAGGAGTAGACTGGGACGATGATGCTCCTGTTGATATTTCTCGTGAGTGGCTCGAGTTTAAGGCTCAACTGTCGTCGTTGAGCTCTATCTCGTTGTCTCGTAGAGTCACTCCCTCGTTCGTGACCCTCCAGTTTCATGGCTTTTGCGACGCGTCAGAACGCGGTTACTGCGCAGTCGTATACTGCCGTGCACTTTGTAGGGATCAATCTATTGTCGTGCGCCTATATTGCGCTAAATCGAAAGTTGCGCCTCTACGCAAACGTTCGATCCCGCGCCTCGAATTGATGGCTGCGGTTCTGTTGGGTGAGCTCATGTCGTCGGTAGCTCATTCATTGTCGGGGATCCATCGTATTGAGCATATGGTTGCTTGGTCGGATTCCAGTGTCGCGTTAACTTGGATCAAGTCTTGTCCATCTCGTTGGAAAACTTTTGTCGCCAATCGGGTGACTGAGATCCAAGATAACATACCTCCTGATTGTTGGCATCACGTGTCCACGAAAGATAATCCAGCAGACTACGGATCGCGTGGGTTACTGCCTAGTGACCTTGCCTCGTGTGAATCATGGTGGTCGGGACCTTCCTGGCTTTCACGTCCGCAAGACACGTGGCCTAAACCATGTTTCGTCACAGACAACTTAGCCTTGGACGAGCAGAAGATTCACTGTCTGCTGACACAGAAAAACATTGGTTTCGTTGATGAAATTTTGGCTAGGTATTCTTCGTTTCGGAAAGTAGTAAACGTTTTGTCGTTCTGCTTTCGTGCTATGCACAACCTTAGATTTTCGAAGTCAAGGATCGTCGGTTCATTATCGTGTTCTGAATCGAACGATGCTACTCGTTTTCTCGTTCGTCATGTCCAGGACAGTGTTTTCGGGTCAGAGATCCGTGCGCTAACTAGCAGTCGCCGGAACAAACTCCCCAAAGCTCTCAGGAAACTTTGTCCTTTTGTCGATCCCCAGGGTTTGCTCAGGGTGGGCGGTCGCCTCGCCCAAAGTCAGCTCGGTTATGACCAAAAGCATCCGCTGCTGCTTCCTAAAAGCCATCGGTTGACGATGCTGATCATAGAGGAATATCATAGGAAATTCATGCATCCGGGGTTGCAAACTCTGCAGAATTTATTAGTTCAGGATTTCTGGATCCTTTCTGCAAAGCAAGCAATTCGGACTGTTCTGTCGTTGTGTATCCGTTGCTTTCGGGTCAAACCCAGATTGGCTGCTGCTCCCTTGATGGGTAACCTACCAGCTTATCGTATAAACCAGCTGAAACCTTTCTCTTCTTCAGCTGTCGACTATGCCGGCCCCTTTGACATAGCTCTCGGTCGTGGTAGAGGCGTCCGAACGTTCAAGGGTTACGTGTGCGTATTCGTGTGCACTGCTACAAAAGCTGTGCACTTGGAGCTCGCTTCGGAGCTCACATCGGAAGCTTATCTTGCTTGTCTCCGTCGTTTCATGGCTCGTCGAGGTCGATGCTCAAAGTTAGTTTCTGACCAAGGTCGGAACTTTGTCGGAGCCTGTAATTTGTTGAAGGATCTCATGTCCAAGGCCGCGGCGGCGGAACGGGTAGATTTTGCTTTCAACCCTCCTGGAAGTCCACATTTCTCGGGATTAGTGGAGGCTGGCGTCAAGTCTATGAAGACACATCTCGTTCGTGTCGTTGGTTCGCAACGGCTCACTTATGAAGAGTTCAGTACCTTCCTGACGCAGATTGAGGCCTTGTTGAATTCGCGTCCTCTTTCACCATTGAGTTCGGATCCAAATGACCTCACGGTACTCACACCGGGTCATTTTTTGACCATGGAACCACTCACTATGCTACCTGAAGCACCTCTTCTCGATACTGGTGTTAGTGTGCTTCAGCGTTGGAAAATGATCCAGAAGATGCATCAAGACTTCTGGCGTAAATGGCATCTTGAGTACGTCAACACTCTTCAGCAGCGTCATAAATGGTCTGACTTTCAACCGAATATAGAGGTCGGGACTTTAGTTCTAATATAGTTAACGAACAATGTAGTCCTATGAAATGGAGGTTGGGTCGAGTGATAGAACTCCATCTTGAGCTGGATGGTATCTGTAGAGTAGCAACTCTTCGCACTAGTGCTGGAGAATGCAAACGTCCGGTCGTTAAGCTCTGCCCTCTACCCTTGCCTATAGTTGATAAAGACTCGGTGGTGCCTGGGACAACTTTGTGATCCTGCCCCATCGAACAACCTAGTTTTAAGTTTTAGTTTTCGTATCGTTTCGCAACATTCCCGCTACGCTATTGTATAAAATCGATCGTTAATTTTTGAAAAATCCTCTGTATTTTGGTGGTCGGAATGTTTAGTTTTAATAAAGAAAATATAGGTAGGAGAACGTAGGTTGATTTTTAATCATAAAACTTCGGGTAGATTAAAAACAAATTCACCTAACGTTCAAAAATAGAATGTCGTTGCAGTCACTTCATAGTTGCGACGCGGGTTAGTTCGCTTTAACCCCGTGGCGTCGTTTTGCTTTCAAACACTTCGGAAAGCTAGAATCTATCGTAGGGAAGCACCAGTTTAGTGTTCGCGTTCGATAATCGCGTTTGCCCGCGGATTTGGACGAGGTCTGTCGGCTGCTGGCGAAGGAGCCGCTTGGAGTCCTGTTGGTTTGTGCTACGATCGTGGGTAAGAACGGACCGACGGTGAGTTGACAATCCCTAGGGAAGTTCGAAGGTCGCGTTTCGTGTGCACCCTGCGAGAGGAGACTCCAAAGAAATCTAAGTAAGTGGATTCTTCTGTTAGCACCCCGACAAATAGTGCCTTTCGCTCGACCTTTGATCGCGGTACCCATTTGTGCAAAGAACATTTGATTAGCGTGCTTTCCTAATCATAAATAATAATTACAGTCCGCTTTTATATTGTACAAACATCATTATTATTTTGTCTAAGGTTTTCGCGATTTTGCATAATAAAAATAAAACACAATAAATACCGGGTTTTACTCGCGTTTTATTGTTTAATAGCATTATTATAAACCGAGCTTTCGCCAACTTTACAGTGGGCTTTTTCAAGGTAAAACTCTGTATACTTATTTTACTGTTGTTATTAATAACATCATTGTCATAGTTTATTTTGTGTCAAAGACGGAAAAATTACGTATTTGGTTAATGTGTGAGTAGCGTTTGTTTGTAGTGTAATTGCCACGCATTTCATTCGTGTGTTAATGCTTTGTCTAGCTTTTGTCAGTGCAGTGATAATATCAAAGGTCGTTTGTGAATACGGCTAAAAGTATCATCACAACTTACTCTTAGCTCTCTAGCTAGATGGTTTAGTTTAGATTAGTTTATATAGTATTCTCTTCACATTTTCCGCATTTTCAGCCGAATACAGATACTTAAACCACTTAAAATTTGAGGCGTACTTAAATAATAGAGTAGTTTCAAAATCTTACTAATATTATAAACGCGAAAGTATTATAATATGTCTGTACGTGACTTTGTTACTCTTTCACGCTAAAACTAGTGAACCGATTGCGATAAAGCTTGGAATATAGGTAACTGGAAACCTGGAATTACACATAGGCTACTTTTTATCTCGATAATCCCGCGGAAACGGGACTTACGCGGGTTTAACCGCGGGGCGCAGCTAGGTAAAAATAAATTTGGGATTTTTTCAGTTTGACAGCATTTTTGTATTCGGCCGTAATTTAACCACTTTCTCTCACGATCACTTGTAAAATTAGAGTAGGTAGGTCTGAAGCCGTAGTGTGAATTTTTCGTAAAAAAAAAAACGCAAACGTAATGGTTAAGTTTTTTTTTTTTTAATTTATTTATCAGAAAAAACTATGCGTATAAAAAAACAGGTATTTTAACATCTAAAAAACCACGGGCCAGAAAGTACGATTTGCTCGCGAAAAGTCAATAAACAAAGCCAGTGCAATTTTTCTATTATTTAGGTGGTCATTTACCTCATCAGTGAATTTACTTAGGAGATCGGAAGTACTTTTACCAGCTTGAAAGCCAAATTGGTTCTGGTTTATTACTTCTACCAAACCACCAAGTTAACGCGTATTTTGTATGGAAACTCAAAAAGCGCCTCTAGCGGAGTAAGCGAAGTTACCAGTTTCCATACAAAATACGCGTTAACTTAACCATCACGTTCGCGTTTCTTTTACGAAAAAACTCACCTAAGGGTACTGTAGGGCAAGTGTGAGTTCCACGTTAAAATCTCGTTTACTTTACGACAGAGTCATTCGAATAAACTATACACACAAAGTCACGTACGTTTCTTTGAGTATGAGTTTACGCATCTACTCGATAACCTTGACGTTTGCTCACTTTTTTCAACGTTAATTCGTTTTATCACGTTGCCAAATTGTCATGTTTCTGGCCAAATTAAGTAGGTCGCGTTTTACATAGATAATATCCGACAAAACGAACCTATATAAATTGAACGCTTTAATGTCATTTCAATTATCTCTTTCTAACACACGATGGTGACAAAGAAGGATATATAAACAAAGTTTAACAAAAGTCAAGCAAAAAATGGCCAAAACTTGGTTGTTTTCAAGTGTTATTTTTGAGGTTTTTTTGTGATTTCTGTGAAAAATCATCTTAGAATCAACGCACGAAAACTCAAGTTTAAGTGGAGTACACTATACTTCAATATTCGTTGGCGTGACATTCCTTGCAGTGATTTCGTGGTGAAGTGGTGTTAACCGGGTTTCTTTAATCATTTTTAAGTAAAATAATTTAATATGAAGACTAGCTATACTCAACAAGAGATGATGGTGACATTTATGCAGCAGTAAGTAGACAACACCTCAGTTTTTAAACAAAAAAAAATTAATGGTAGGAAGGTAAACTAAGTATTTTTAAATTGATTCTAAATGTATTTATTTTTATTAGGCATGGCGACTTATCAAAACCGAGGAGAGAACCTAGCGGTCGATTGAAAACAGCTATTGGATGAGCTTACAATTCTGTTGAACAGTGATGCAACCGGAGATAAAAAACCTACAGACAAGTGAAAAAAGGTAATATAACTTTGATTAGATAACTTCTGCTTGCATTGATTCTGTTGCAATTGTTTACTCAGTTATCTATTTGTTTGTTTTCAGGGTATGGAGTGGCCTCAAAAATAATACCAAGAAAAAGCATGCTCGTCTACACAGAGCAGCTTTTGGTACGGGTGGTGGTCCGGCAGTGACCTCGAGGCTCTCGGACTTAGAACAAAAGGTTCTAAGCATAATGGGAGAACTAGCTGCAACCGGGCTAATTACAGTTTTCAGAAGCTGGTTTTTCACAGGTATTGGTGATTTAAACTAATTGATTTTAATTACCCACAATTTAAGTTAAACATATTGTTCAAATATCTTTTTATTTTCAGAATACAATTGAAGTAATGCCACCACCTGAATGTGAGGCCACACCTGAAGTCATTGGGACATCATGGAATGAAAGAGAACCACTTATTGTTGGAAGGAATGCAGCTTTTCAAGAAGCGTCACAAAATTTTCTTAATTCTAATGAAGAATGGAGAAAATTTTTGCTGGAAACTCACCTTGACAAAGATAAAAATGAGAAGGAGAGACTGAGACTTCGTGGTATAGAGCTGGAATTGCAACAACAATGGCAGCAAATATGCCATCGAATGTTGGATGCATTGCACAAGATAATTTTATTGATAGCAGGCTTGTAGAAAAAGATTGATATTCATTTTTTACATGCCTATTCTCAATCACTTGTATAGTAGAGCAATCTACGATATCTTGTTCGTCCTTTTCAAAGTTAATAAAAAATGATAAATGCTTAAAAGCAAAGAAAATGTATTTGTCATTTTTTATTTACTTTAAATAGGTTCCTTGAATGAGACATCATGGATTTCTCCAACTAATTCTCCTAATCTCTTTACAATTTTATCTTTTTAAGCAAGTTTCCATGAAATAGACTGTCTTCTTTGTTTGTGCCTAATTAAGATACAATGTTTTTCTAACTCATAATAAATAATAAAACAGAAAAATATTTTAAACAGTGATTTATTTCATTATTTACATTACACTTATTAAATTACAAATTAGAACTAGGATACCTACATAAGTTATATTTATGTCAAAAAAAACAATTATTATACCTAGGTAATTAATGTTATTAATGAAAGTAACTCTGTCTGTTCGCTATGTTCCACTTTCATGCCTAAAATGCTGAATCAATATTGATGAATTTTGGTGTAAAGATAGATAGGACCTTGGAGATGGACATGGTTACTTTTGATCCTGGAAATCCCGCGGGATTGGGTAATAGTGCGGGCGTAGCTAGTAGATAATAAAGACGAAAAGACATAACACAAAATTAATCCACAACTTGATAAACTTATGTAACTATAATAAATAATTTGTATAAACTTAAATTTAATGTAGCCTCCGAACTAATTAGTCTCTAATAGCTCGGCCTCTAATTAAATCAGTTGTGGGATTGGTTGGCTCCACATAGATTGCCTGTCTATCGTTGACTTCTTGATCTGAAAAAACAAGACAAATTAGCATAGTGCCTCTCTAGCTGAATGAGCTTTGTTATACTTGAGACTTAATTACCTGGATAGCCAATGTCAATATATTCTGGTACATTAAAATCCAGTGCCAAGTTGTGTAAAACACAGCAAGCTTGGATTATTGATTCTTCAATCGTCCAAATGTGTTTTCTATAAGGACACGAGCTGACATGTGCCGCATATTGTAGACAGTTTCAGGTGAGCCTGGAACTGTGTCCCCAAATGGAGTCATCAACCAAGGACGTTGTGGATATCCAGAATCCCCTAAAATAATGATGTACAGCGTTGTTAGTTGAGAGGTTTGCATAGATTATACCTACGAAGCATAAGTAAAAATGTTTTTTTTCTTCTTTATGTTACCTACCTAATAGCCAGACCATTTCTCCATGACGATGGACATTCTGCATAAATGGGTTGACAGCACTATTTTCCCATATAAAAGAGTTCATGGGTTGCTCCTCCAAATTTGGGATTAACATTAATAATTCTACAATCACTATCACAGATCTGAAAATAAATGTTGTTAATGTAATATGTACAGTTCAACTAACAAATGGTAATGCACACAAAAAGACTAATTAGGTTTATACAGCCGAACTTACCATTTGAACATTCAAAGAATGGAAATGTTTCCTCGAGAAATATAGGTGTTCTACATCAGAATTTGGTACTTACAAATATGTGGAAGTGACTCCCATCAATACATCCAATCACCCCTTGCAGTCCATATTTAGTATATAATCTGGAAATAGGTATAAATATTATTAAATGAAGTTCTCGGTGATGCTATTTATACTTTAATTCAAGTAATGTATGTTCATGTTAAAGTTACCCTTACTTTTGGCTGATAGCATGTCTGGCAGCAGGAGTTTTTGGGAAACAAATATACTTGTTTAGCATATTTGGATGTATTAAGGCCTGTGTCACTTCCTGTATGTAGTCACTGCATGATTTTTGTGAGAAATGTTGTGCCCTGCCAATAACCCGCTGATATGACCCACTGGCATAAAAAAGGAGTGCAGTGAGAACCAGCAACGTGAGTTACAACAACAAGACATAAATGAAAACTGTGCTAATAAGAAAAACACTTTTTCAATCACAACTTTCTTATTGGATTCCACCTTAAATTCAAGTGTTACTCGTTGAGTAGACTTCAAATCCGTTAGTTGACGAAGTTGTGCACACAGAAACTCAAAGGCAGCCTTCGAAAGACGATAATTTCTTCGAAATTCAGACTCTGAAAGATCCAAGAGAGGATTTGTAATTTTGCGCATTAAATATCTCCGAGACTGAAGCAAATTCCGATCTTCTAGTCTCTGAGCTTCCTTGTAACCGAAAAGCAAAATATGAGCGCATTTTGTCTTCTTTCTTTCCAACAATCCAAGGCACTACCTACTAACTACTCTTGTCTCACAGCAAAAATAACAAGTGAATGACTTTACTACCACGTTAGCGTTTTTTACGCCGCATCTGTCAAAATTGAAACTCACACTCTACATTTTAGTACAAAAATTGTTTAACTTTGTAGTTGCGTAACGTAACGTAACTTTTTTCGTAGTGATAACAACTCGCACTCGAGTAGGTAAATTCGGTATTGTCCGCTAGGGGCGCTTTTTGAGTTTCCATACAAAATACGCGTTAACTTAACCATCACGTTCGCGTTTTTTTTACGAAAAAACTCACACTAGCCCCTCTGTAACAATATCGTAATCTTCTATTTTAAGATTACGTTACTCACAGATTTGTTTATTTTTTATAGCGAATGCAATGTCCGAAATAAATCGAGTTGAACGGACTGAAGTTACATAAGACACTTTATAGAACACAAAAGGAATGATTAGAGTTATATTGATGGTCTACTTTGGCTGTTAAGTTAATTATAACTGCTTACTTCCTAGGTTGTAACTTAGATAATTTTAGTTTGGTTATTTTTTACAACACTCAAATACATAGGAACTTATTCAAATAATTTCAAGTCTTCGTAACTTGGCAGCGAGTCTAAAATGCTGGCCGCATAGCCACGCTGGATTGCAATGCTTGTTCTCTGTGCCAAATAAACTCCAGCTTTCTGGTATCGCATTGTCTCCACCATCTCTATTCTTTTAAGTACCTATGTTACATACTAGCTGCGCCTCGCGGTTTCACCCGCGTAAATCCCTTTCCCGCAGGAATATCGGGATAAAATGTAGCCTATGTGTTACTCCGGGTATTCAACTACTTATACTTATTCCAAGTTTCATCGCAATCGGTTCAGTAGTTTTTGCGTGATTGAGTAACAAACATCCAAACACACACTTTCGCACATACTACTTTCGGGATAAAAAGTTTAAGTACCTACCTATACCTTCCAAGTTTCATCGCAATCGGTTCAGTAGTTTTTGCGTGAAAGAGTAACAAAGTCACATTTTTACATGCTTACTTTCGCGTTTATAATATTACTTAGTAAGATAAAGATTAGGTACGTTAGATAAAAGAGTAAGAAGTAAGATACGATGTGTAATACCTAGTATGTAATACAGTCAGAATACGACTTAAGGAACCAGGTACATTTTAAACTTTTATTTTTTTCATTAACGGTTCATTTATTTTCGGTTATTCTGCATCTAATAACTAGCACTTCGGAAGCTCTAGTGATATCAAGCAGAATGATCAACCATTAATGAACCGTTATTGGAAGAATTAAAGCTTCAAATATGCACCTAGGCTGATACCTTAAAGTCGTATTCTGACTGGTATTCTAACAAATATTTTTGTAAACACTAGTTTTGCTTTAACTGATATTTAATATCACGCGTTTCAACTCTAGACTAGACACAGAAGTTGCAAAATGCAAATTTACCAGCACCTGACCTCTATTTTTAGATTGTCCCTCTTACCACAGTCATTCATAAATCTATGGCAATGGGAAGGCTTGCTCTACCTTCTTCTTACGAGGAGAAATGTGACCTTAATGCCTTATGGAATGATTTACATTAGACCGTCACGAGCGCCAGCCGGGTCCGAGCTTCGTTGTTGCTTCGTCATTGCTCACCCGCCACTCGGTTGCAACAGACCGATCGACTGCTCGCCGAGCAATGGACTACAAAGCTCGTGCTCGTGACAGTCTAATATATCCCTAAGAAGCACATCAATAAAAAAAAAACAAAAATACCAGCTCATGTTACAAGGTACACAGACAAAAGGTGGATCATTGAAATTGCACGATGCCGATGGAAAGGGCCAACCCGTAAAAAAAAAGGGTAAGAGAAAGGTAGGAAGACCAACAAACGATGGGTTTACATGGAGCTAACTAATTTTTCTCACAATGATTTCCTTCACCGTAAGAATATCAACGAAACTAACTCGCAGTGTAATACTACACTACACTCACCTACCTATCTTAAAGTCTAATTAAGAAGTTAAGAGCATATACCTATTTAAAAACAAACTATCAGTCAATTATCCAACTCAAAATTATAAGTGGTAGCTATTAACACTTTCAAAAATGCGCCCTTGAACGACCTCGACGACACGTGGTTTTCTCAACTTGACCATGTTTCAAATAGAGCGTAGTATTTTCAAGGGCAAGCTCCGCCAGAGGATGTCTCATAACTCCGCGTAACATTGCCGTGGCTACGTAACGTGACAAGTGGAAAGCAAACAGTACATAACCACGTAATTATCAAGGTGAACCGTTTTCCTTAACTGAGGCAGTCTCGCGACAGGCTTGGTTAAAATTTAAACCCCAAGGTTTGCTTACATGGTGTTATTTGCATACCTATGTCGCCGTAAAGTAATACGAAACGTAAATTTATAAATTTCCGACGTCAACTTGTCAACAATGAGACGTCGTAAGTATATAAATTTGCGAAAATGTGGTCGTGAAATAATACAATTTATCTCGTTTAGAATCCTACGAAAGTTTATAAATTTCCTAGGAAATTTATAAACTAACTGTTCTTGTAATTTTCCGGTGACACATACATAATATTTGAGAATAAATAGGTAAGTATACTTATTGAATCAAAAATTTGTCTAACTGTAGGTTGAAAACTAAATTTGGCTGGCGCAAGTGGGCATAGTTAAGATAGGTAATTACCTTACCTACAAAGGTGATAGGTAAGGTAATTTACCTTTACCTTAATTTACCTTTACCTTAAATTACCTTACCTACATTAAGTAAGGTAATTAGGTCAGAATTACATACATAGGTACATAGTACATGATATAGGTAGGGTGCAGCGGGGCAATCTCAACTTCGGGAAATTTCGACTATTCTTAATAACTGGTGTAAAATATTTATTTTTGTTGAAAATACTATTTATTTGGTTTCTATTTCTTTCAATTTGGTGTAAAATTTTATGAAACAGTGCCATCTATGTACAAATTTATGAAATTGCTTATGCACTATCCCGTCATACATAGTACGTTTTTTTAAATAAAGTGAAATGCAGAAGTTATTAAGAATAGTCGAAAATTCCCGAAGTCGAGATTACCCCGCTGGAACTTATTTAATTACTTATATATAACTTAATAATAGGGTTATGTGATGGCCATGCATTATCGATTACTTACTCTAATTCGTTACACTTGAACTGTATTTGTGTATGGTTAAACTGCATTAGGAGTCATCCTACTAATCCAACTAATATTATAAATGTGAAAGTGTGTGTTTGGATATTTGTTACTCTATCACGCTTAAACTACTGCACCGATTGCGATGAAACTTGGAATATAAGTAGCTGGATACCGGGAATAACATATAGACTACTTTTAATCCCGATAAACCGGCTGGAACGGGACCCACGCGAGTGAAACCGTGGGCGCAGTAAGAATATTATAATAATAGCAACCAAGTGCAGTGCGCCATTGATATCTCAATCTTACTAATATTATAAACGCAAAAGTTTGTATGTAAGTACATGTATGTATGTTTGTATGTAAGGTTGTTACTCTTTCACACAAAAACTACTGAACCGATTGCGATTAAACTTGGAATATAGGTAGATGGGGACCTGGATTAACACATAGGCTACTTTTTATCCCGATATTTCCGCGGAAACGGGACTTACGCGGGTGAAACCGCGGGGCGCAGCTGGTAGAATAATATAGGTGAAAAGGGTACAGTACCAAAGGGTAGAAAGGACCCTATTGCTGAGACTGCTGAGATTTCGCTGTCCGTCCGTCTGTCTGTAAGTTTGTCACCAAGCTGTATCTCATGAACCGTGATAGCAACGTATAGGTAGGTACCACAGATCACATATGTATGATGGTATACGCTATCGCGTATCGCGAGCGTCCCTGACTGACGTAATGTGGTGCTTCAATGTCCACACGGAGTCTGTAGGTATGGAAAATATGGAGTAATAAGGTGAGGCCTCATGAGGTGCGTTGCGTCGTCGAAGCGTCACCGTTGACAAGTGTTGATCCGTGGCGAAGAGATGCATTCAACGCAACACACTAATGAGGAAGTAGCCTTAGTCGCTACACGTATCATTACCCTTCCTTTTGACTTTGCAGTAGTGGGTTAAAAAACTGCCACTAAGAACATAATTTATACTGTAACTCAAAGAGAATATAATCACTACGTTTTACTGTAACTCAGTCTATATACTTGTAACGCCATCTCTTGATAGAGGAATAAACTAAGAGCAATCACTTTTCTGTGTTAGTACTGAAGTCTGTATTAATATTCTAACTATACTACAGAGTGCATTAGTAGTATTTTAAATTTTATGTAAGTTGTTAATTTGTAAAAATTGTGTCCCATTGTTCGTATGTACCTTCTTATGTGTGTGCTTGTTGTCAATTAATGTTTTTCTTTTTTTTCTTTCTTATATCTCGCGGCTTTTAAGTCCCGATCTCGCAGGATTATCAGGATAAAAAGTAGGTTGTTTTTTTATTTTACAAAAATATCAGCTATGTCTATACAAGTTTTATCGAAATCAGTTCAGTATAGTCGACGTTTCAATCATGTTACAATGATATTGGTCGCGAGGGGACTGGAGCTGCAGCGGGTGTCGTCCTCTTTATATAACCGTCTATATTAACAAATCGTGTGAATTTGAAAAGTTTATCAGTTAAGTAGTTTTAATTTGAAAGAGTAACAAACATTCATAAAAACTTTCGCATTTTATTACTTAAAGTTGCATCTCACAGCTGCTCTGCTAATTAAAAACGCAGTAACTCGAGTTTTGTGCCAAATTGAGTTATATACATATTCGGAATCAGGAGAAAAAACTCTGTCTTTTAATGTAACTCCCGTATCGAAATTCTTTCAGATACCTAAAATACCATAAGGAAAAACGCAGTAGCTCGACTAATTTAAAAACAATACTAACGATAACAGCAGTAACTACAGTTACTATTCATTGGATTAACTTATATGACATTAATACTACTCATAACTGCAGTAACTCATAGATACTGCACTTATTATAAGTATAACTATGTGATAAAAATATTTTTTTACTTAAAATAAATGCAGTAACTATAGTTACTGCACTTTTGCTAAGCTAACTTTTGTAATTATTATCAGTAAAACACGATTGTCCTAAGCATAAGTGCAGTTACTACCATAGTTACTGCACTTTTGCTTAGTATGTTGGGGCGCTTTAATGGAAGATGAATAAATGCAAGGGAACATTACTCATTTTTTATTAAATAAAGGCACTTGTTATAAAACATAGTGTAGGTAAAAATTATATTTAAAACAAAAATTACAAATCAAATCCAAAACTATAAATCTCAAAGTTTACATAAGTATTTTTTTATTTTGTTCAGTTCAATTGGTTCCATTTGGATGAAAATTTGACTTAGGATATTGTAAATGATGGGGTGGGACTCAGGATACTTTTGATCCCGACAACCTCTCGGGATCTTAAAATCCCAAGGGAATTTCGGAAACAAAAAATATAAAAAAAGATATGATAAAAATCGACATTGGGGTATATATAGGATAAGTAAGGATATTTTTTAAGAAGTTAGGATGGAAAGATTTTCTAGTTGCTAAACTACGCGGGCGAAGGTAGTATTTTATATTTTACCTAACTTTTAAAACTTATCATACTTAGCTGAGAAGATGTAGTCTTTGCATACAAGTTTTTTTATTTGTATTATCAACCAAACCAATCAAAAGTTATTAAGTCCATCTATTAAATATCAATTAAAAATAATTATTAAAGCAAGTAGTCTGACTACAGATACTCTAAAAGTCTTTCAGTTACATTATGGGACAATGTATTGATAATATCAGAATCTATTTGACGACTAGAAAAGTATACTGTTTTACTGTCCCATCTTTCCATCCTAACTTCTTAAAAAAATCCTTACTTATCCTATGCTAACATCCTATGTCTTTCAACAGCTTCTAAACTATCCCAATGTCGATTTTTATCATATATTTTTTATATTTTTTGTTTTCGAAATTACCCTGGGATTTTACGATCCCGAGGGATTGTCGGGATCAAAAGTATCCTGAGTCCCACCCCATCAATTACAATATCCTAACTCAAATTTTCATCCAAATAGAACCGATTGAACCGAATAAAATAAAAAAATACTTATGTAAACTTTGAGATTTTGGATTTGATTTGTATTAATTTTTGTTTTAAATAATATTTTTACCTACACCATGTTTTATAACAAGTGCCTTTATTTAATAAAAAATAAGTCAAGTTCCCTTGCATTTTATTCAACTTACCTTAAAGCGTCCCAACATACTAAGAAAAAGTGCAGTAACTATGGTAGTTACTGCACTTATGCTTAGGACAATCGTGTTTTACTGATAATAATTACTAAGCATAAATGGTTTTTGCTATTTTATTTTGTAGCTTATAAATATACTATATTTATTTTAATTCTACCATAATTTCCTACCACCCTTTCATTTGGTATATTTCAAGTTTCAATAGCGTAAATATTTTAGGAGCAATAACAAAAAATATTTTTAAAACTTTAACCGCGTTTTTCTCGAAAACATGTTTGATCGAGTTACTGCGGTCTTAATTAGCAGGGCAGACAGTGTCACCCGCTTAGTTCCTGATCCTGATATTCCCACGGGAAAGATACATTATCGAGGAGTAACATAGTATGTTACACAAAGTAAGTTGCTATAATGTTACTTAAAGTAAGCAGTAAAATAGTATGTAGTATAATGTATCCTATATTGGTGAAAAAAAAATTCATATTGGTTCAGTAGTTTCGGACCCAAACATTACAAACAAATTTTACCTCTTTGTTATTGTATTGATATATATTAGTATTGATTTTTAGATAAAGAAGCAATTCAAAATTCTAAAAATAATTATAAAAATCTTAGTTATTAATTGTTACCTAGATTTATTTCTATAAATTTCAATAGAAAAATAAATTTTAAGAGATTGTAATTATTTTACCGATGATTCAGTATTAATCTATAAAATGGAATGAAAAATGAAAATAATTGCTCCACGAATGATACAGCTTCAGAATCTCAGATGCATATTTAAAATGAGCAAAACTTACAGTTTTAAAAGTAAAGTTTTAAGCTAATTAATAAATTAATGACTTAACTAGCCAACTTAATCAAACATTAATCAATCAATAATGATTTCATAACAAAGAAAACATTATTAAATTAATAGGAACCTATTTAAATCAGATCTAACTCCCCTCCTGTTCACTAGATTCCTCTTCAGAGCTCTCATCTTCACTAGACTCCTCACTGGAGTCATCTGACCGATAACCCCTAGCTGCCTTCTTAGCCATCAGCTCTTTAAACTGCCTCACAGTGATCTTTCTAGGCATTATTTCACGAAGGAAATCTAAAGTGTCATCTTCTTGAACTATTTCCGCTATGTGTTTGTACTCCAAGTGACTTGTTTTACTGGTTTTGTAGGCTCTTTTCGCTAGATCTAAGATGAAAAGTTCCTGTAAGATATATAGTTATTGTTATACATTGCAGTTAACACTGATAGGACCACTATTTTGTAGGCGCAATTATGTACATAGTAAGAAATAACTGCTAAGAATTGATTTTTTAATCCAAATTTCTTTAAATCAGTACTACTGATACTGACGCAGAGACCAGAGTTCAAATCTCGTCTCGGTTAATTTTTCCTTTAAAATATGTCTATCAATGCTACTAACTAATTTAATTGTAATTCAAGACTCAGGACTTAATTTAATTGTTTTTTCAACAACTGACTACGTAAAATTTATTAAATGTAGACCACTGTACGGATTTTAATTGATTTATAGGTTAGAAGACCGGCTACTTACGGTAACTTTTGTAACTAAATACAAAGGTTCTGGACCAACTGCTTCAACGTCCGGAGAGCTTTTCATAATGGTCTTCACTCTCGATAGTGGCAAATGTAAATCCTTTTCAGCTTTTGGAGTAGCCATAATTTTTAAATTGAAAAGCTTCCCAACCAAACTGAACCAAACACAAACAAACCGAAGAAAACTGTTTTGATTTGACAGTGACAGCGTCACAGCGAGCGAATTATTTATCGATTTATGGCCGGGTGTCAAAGAAAAGCAGTCAAGTCCACTAATTGTGGCAATTACAGTAAAATGGCGGCTAAACTATTCTTTCAGAGATTTAGAAGAACCAAAGAAAGTCCATAATTACAAACCCATTTTACAAACATACAAAATAGGCGCGGAATACATACATACATAACCCCATAATAATATAACCTTATAGTAATAATTAGGTAATTATTACTCAGGCCTAACGGCCCGGCTCAAGAATCAAGAATCAAGAATTTTTATTGTTTAAGTGATGTACATAATGATCTTAAATTAACATGCATATTTTGGATACAATCACTAACCCACTACAGGCATACAATAATTAAAATTAGGTAATTTTAGCTCAGGCCTTGCTTATCGGTTCTTAAACATGTTTAAGTTGTTAAACGTGTTTGAAATATGTCAGAATTTTAATAACTGTCCACGTGTGGCAACATAATATTATCAATCGTCCAGTTAATGAAATAGAGTCCAATGTTCGATTTCCCATAAATAGTAGTTTATGCACCGAGGTACTAAAGCCCTGTCTTATATAGCGGGCGTCATATTGAATCCAAAGCGTACGAAGGACTCTAGAGAGTTAACTCCCGAGCGCATTGGGGGTATTAAAAACTTAAGTTATGTACCTAGAGCCCTGAGTGAAGCGTGGGATTCAAGCGCCCAAGATAAAGACAGGCTTTATTACCGAGGTGAATACTTTACTTTACACATCTACTGCGAGACAATAAAAAAGCTACAAAAATAAGCATTTATCAATCAACAAAACAATAGATTAAATGCAACGTGTATATAAACAGCTCAACAATTATTTCATTTCACAATCGTACAACAAAATGACGAAACCAAACTTCGGCCTTAGCCGATGAAAAAAAAAAGTTGGGGCTTCATATTAACTAAAACTTTTTGCCTTACCCTTCCGTCGACATAAAAATAGCCCAGTTTTTATGTGTTGTCTCGGTGACCAGTTCGAAATGGCCGTATGCTACCAGAACCTTAGTTAAAATTTAAATTACTTTATGCCCTAGGGTTAGAATGAGCACTTTATGCACCTAGGGAATAAAGACTCGCTTTACGTTGACCTTTTTGGCCAAATAAAGTAACTTTGTAGAGCAGTAGGTGTGTAAATTATTTTAAAATTGATTTAGTTAAATGTTTTTAAATTGTTTTAGGCAAGTCGCCCTAAGAATATAATCCTTTCCTTGTAGCCGGGTAAAAACTTACGTGACTTCAGTGCTGTGTAGTGTTGCCGAAATATCGATAGTTTCACTATCGATGGTTTACATCGAAAATCATGTACCCTATCGATAGTATCGATAGGATCGATACTATCGATAGCATGGTTTACAATAATACTATCGATAGTATTATATAATAAAAAGCAATATTATCGATAGTATTGATAGTATTATGCACTAAAAGTAAACTAACTATTGATAGTATCGATAGTATCGATTAATCTATATTATCGATTTCTGCTTAAATTTCGATAGTATCAGTCATAGTGCGGTGTTCAAGTATCAGATAGAATAACCAATGCAAACCAAATAATGCTTGTCGACGACTTAGACAAAACAACACTGAACAAAACTTCACTGGCATTCTACCCACTGCAACTTATTAAGATGATTGATACTATTGAATTTTAGGCCACTATCGATGGTACGAAACAATCGACAGTATCGATACTATCGATAGTATCGAGTGCTCTCATGCAATACTATCGATAGTATCGATAGTTTAGTTATTTTTAATGTATGATACTATCGATAGTATCGATAGAATTGATGGTAATCGATAGTATTAGTACACACCAAGCTATCGATAGTATCGATACCATCGATAGTATCGATACTATCGATAGGCTATCGATACTATTGTTTTTTAATGAACTATCGATAGACTATCGATATGCTATCGATAGTCGACTATTGATCGGCAACACTAGTGCTGTGGGCTGTCACAGTGCAAAGTGATCTTTGTTATCAGTAGTACGGCGCGGCGGTAATTTAAGAATGCAAATGCCGATTTTACAAAAATGCGTTTATTTGTGTCAAGAAACTAAGACCTTGATTTTTTTTGATAGATAGATAGATAGAGCGCCAACGAATCCATCTACTCACAAAAATCTCTACCTAGGGGTAAATGAAAATGCAAAATGGTCTTAACACTAGCTGTCTTTATTTTCCATTTCCTTATAGAAAATACTTTACGTTTAGATAATCGGACCGCGAGCGTACCATCACCCGCCAGGGGTGCCGCTGACTAGGGCCGCGCGCCGGCCCGACCCGACCAACCGAACGACACCATCCAATCGACACCTTACAAAAACGATAAATAATACAAAAGAAATACTGTTAGCGCGAGATCGTAATTTACAGAGACTTCTCGATCTTGATGAGTTCAGCGATGCCGTCATGCATTTCCTTGACTGCATCGTACTCGGTGAGGCCCATGCGGCGCTTGTTTGAGATGTCGTAAACACCACCCTCAGCCTCGGTATGCTCTCCACGTGTACCACGCACCTGCAAGTGGTACTTGGACGCAACCTCCTCCAGCTTAGCCTTGTCAGCAGCCAACTTAGGCAGCTTAATGTGCACGGAGGCACGGACTGTCGTGCCCAAGTTTGTCGGGCAGAAAGTCAGGAAACCGAGCCTGTCATTGTGCGAGAATGGAATGCGCTTCTCAATGTCGTTGACAGCAGTCACAAGCCTCTTGTAAACCTGCTTCAAGTCACCACCCATTTGCATGGAGATCAGACGGAGATGGTCTTCCTCGTTGCACCAGACCAGGAAAGTCTTGTTCTCATTGTGGTAGATACCGCGACCGGTGGGCCAGAAACGGCAGGCGTTGGCAGCCTGGAGGAACCTGTCGCCCTCTTTGAACAGGAAATGGTCATCAATGAGCTGTTGCTGAGTCTCCTTGGACATGCCGGTCAAAGGGTAGAAGGTGCCTTTGAGTTCACCCTCGAGTCCAGACAGGGTCGAGGAGACCTTGTCTTCCATCTCCTTGTACTGAGCCTCGGTCAGGCAAGGGTTGAAGGGGTAGCCCTCCATGGAGCGTCCGCAGCGGACACGGGTAGAGACTACGAATTCACCAGCAGGGTCGAGGTTGCTGAAAGTCTCAACATCACCCCAGTTCTTAGCGGGATGCTTGTCGGTCTTCTTGAAGCCATTGTGGTAGTCCTCAATGATGGGGTCGAAGAGGTCAGCGAAGACCACATATGACTCTGCATCAGGCGCGTAGATTCCGACACCAGAGTCCAAGTTCTCCACACCTGAAATGTTACACATACAAATGAGTTCTGGTTATTATGTAGGTATATGCCTGAAACTTGTTATGTAACAAATGCCATTCGATGATTGTGAACACTCCCCACTACAATGTTATGTAAGTTTATTGAACTGAAATAATAGCTAAACTTGATAACATTTGCATTTTTATTGCATTGTAGCTCTTAGTTTAATAGTGTTATTTTTCAACTGTGATAGTTAAATATCCTTATCCTATGTATTTAGATTAGCCCTAGAAAATGAGTTTTTTCTCAGTGCAGGATTCTTTTTCCAATAAGAATTAATTTTTCAATGTATTCGGATAAAATAGTAAGTAATAAAATAAAATATTGTTTTATTCTAAGTTATTATTTTATTTAATTTTTATTTTGATTGGTAGTAGATAAGTAGAAAGTGCGAGCTAGTATTGTGGGTAAATAAAATGTTCGTTTAATGTAATGTATGTGTCATCATAATGTAACCAGTAATATGGTGATACACATTAAAGTTATTTTATCCTCGTATCTTGGCAGTTTAAATGACTAACAAACAAACAGGACAAACAAATTGACCCTTTCATTGAGTGAATTCCAATAAGAAATTATTGAACAATAGTAGGCACTTGTTTCAGCTACGGTGAGCTGCAGTCTTGTTTCAGTGAGGTTGCATCACTTATGTTGAGATTCTGGTACAAAGTAGGTAATTTATGGATCAAATTAAGTAGGTAGGTAGGTATTTAGGTATTATGGCTGGTAATTGATACTGACCAGACTGGATGCAATCCAACAAGGTGGAGCCGAAGGAAGTCTTCTTGTTCTTAAGAGCGTCGAACACTTCCCTCGTAAGGTACTTCTTCAGCAGCGACTTGGAGTCGGAGCCCTGGAGCTTCGTGAACCCGGCTTCCAACTTCTCGATGGTGGCGGCGTCAACCATGGCTGCGGCTTTCCTGCAACAGTAGACAAATCTCATCACGAAAACTATCTACACAACTAGTATTTATGAATTTATTTCATTTCTAACGCTTTTAGTGCTGCACACGTAGCTCGAGTACACATTTTTACAGTTTTTCTATATTTTTCCACGAAAATAAAACCGCTCAATGCAAAAATGACAAGGGCAGTTTTTTTAATGAAAAATAGTGACGTACCCATTTATTTCGGGAAGAACCGGAAGTAAGTTGAATCTTGTCGACACATGAAAAGTTTTGAATTTGACTTTGTTAAAAATGTTTTCAAATTACACAAGATTACACAACACCTATAATCAGTAATTTATTCTTTATAATTTTCTTCAAGAATATAAAATAATTAAGTACCTACACGAGCTAAAGAGGAACCTAACAATTCTAGAAACGTATTTTAATTTAAGATTTAGATACACAGGCTTGGGTATGGTTCGGTAATTCAAAAGTGGGATTCCGCGTTTTAATTATTTCACATTACTTCAAGTATGTAAAGTAATTTAGTGATTTTGGGCTAAGTCTATGTCTATTAACGCATTTTAAATGAAATTTTACAAACCGTCTGATGAGGTAATACGCAAGAACGGCTCCACCGCAAACGACCACCGGGATTGTAACTTTCAATTTGTAATTCATGACAATTGAATCAACGAAAGTCACTAGTAAAAGGAATGTAGAATAAACAACGTGTGGGAGTGATCGCGGACTATCGACTTAGGGTATATTTTCCGAACACACCCAGGAATTTACTCGGTTTTGTATGGAATTACGTAATTCAGCTAGAGGTCGCCTTGACCGACACGCGCAAGTCGAACGGATGTGTCAGCTCACTGCGCACCGGTGCTTCTCCGTTGCGCGCAGCCGTGCCTCCCACTCGCAACCAGTCCACGAATGTATAATATCGCGAGCTTCTTGTTACTTTGCATACAATTCCATACGACATCGTTGCCATTGCAGCTCATTATAGTGATCAGATTACGATATCGGCTTAATCGTACCACGAATTATGTGCTATCAGTACACATAGATATGCGATATCTACCTACCTGATATGTGTCGCTAAGAACTTTCTAGAAAGCGATTTTAAAATGTTGGTTGTTGCCAACATAATAATTTTTAGCGTTACGAGATTAATAACATCTTGTTATTTCCCACAATAATAATAGGTTGAACAGAACTAAAAGATGTGGGTTGGTAGGTCCCTTCCTGCCTACCGTCATTGGTACATACTACATCATTATTATAAAGGCCTATTCATGAGAAATAATTTTGTCATTTTGGTGACTCATACAATCCATTTCATCATAATCATACATATATTCATACAAATTATCTTAATGTAAGAACAATTTGAAGTATTTGTACATTCATATTATTAAACTGTAGGTAGGTACAGTTAGTTTGCCGGAGATCTCAATGCTCAGACATCCCATGCAGGTTCAATGTCCGTCATTGACTAGTTGACTATAAGCAGCTACGCGAAATTCATGGAGGATTTAATGTTTATATTATTTAGATTGCATGGAATCGAATACGAATGTGATTTTTTCATAAATTATCATGGCGAAAAAGTAAAGTTAGCGCAAGCACTGTAATTTGGCACCGATCATTAAAAATATCAGAGCCGGCCGGTTGGCCGGGATTTTATACGCACCCGTCGGCGTCTTCAGCCGGTTTGTTATCTTTATTTTCTTTCGTTGCACATCCACCCATTTTCACAATTTTATATCTATTCGCTAATTCATGCACTATTCACTTAAAACTACAGCAAATAAATAAAATAAAACTCAGAATTCTAAATGCAATGATGGAATGATAATTTTGCCGAAATGAATGTATCGGAGCCGGGAGCGGTGAGGGTGAGGGGTGATCCGATCGATGCGCGACACGCACCACGCACGCGGCTATCAGCTTCCCGCCCTTCGGGACACGCTTTAAAACTTTTAGAGGGAAACTTCCCCCGACTCTAATCACACTGGTTACCTTAGTGAGCGAAAATTTATTGCACCTCCAACTTTTTTACGCGCGATATAATCTTATCAAATGCAAAAACACTCGAAGTTATCAAAGCACATCTACTCGCATCAAAATCACAAGACACGGTACGTTTGAAACGATGATACGGTGCGGCACATCAGTCGGTGGCAAACATCTAACGGTGATAGATAAAATTAAAAGTGGCCACCGCTTACCTGGCACTTGAACAACCGTCAGAGTCGACTGCGAGGTGCAGAATGGTCGGTGCGGGTTTGCGCGGAACGTTAAGCCCGCGGACGTCCCCGCCCCCCTTCCCTGTCAACCTTGGCCTTGCTGTGCTGCCTAGATCACAAGCCAGTACAGCTTTAGGATTTGATTTCGAATACTATCATCATTCTATTCACAATCGATTTATCTTGCTTCAACAGTTATTGCACTTTATCGGCCAAAACAATTTAGTGGCTAGCACTTAATAACCACTTCTAAATTATCTTTCATAGTTATAAAGATAAAACAAAGGCTTTAGTATACTTACCTAGATTAAGATGTCTGTAAAAATACCCAATAAAATAAAAGTTTAAGTAATATTTTTAACTCTCAATTGACTAATGCATGCAATGTCAATATGCATTATGTCCTAAAAACGATAAATAACCGGAAGCGAACATCCCTAAATCCGATATTCGTTTTGAATAGTTTACAACGGTTTTACAAAACTAGCTAGGTAACATAAGCCGTGTCCCGCGGTTTCACCCGCGTAAGTCCCGATCCCGAAGGAATTTCGAAAAACACTTTCTAACATCATACTATAGAACATAGGTAGGTACTCTCCAAAAAGCTTTCTACTATCTGCAGTTTGTAAGACATTTTGTTTGTCAATTTTAACTTTCATTTATCTTTAAAGGCCTTAACCATGATCTTATTGCAGGACTTAAATTATTCAGGAAATAAAAAATAAAAAAGTTACATTAAAAACTTCTTCTTCTTCTTCTTCTTCTTCTTACAAAACTACAAATAATAAAATAAAATATTTAAAACCAACTTGGAGTTTTGGCAGCCTAGGAACGCGGTGTTCTAATGCAAGTTCAAAAGCTGCAACTTTATCTAGAAATCAAAAAGTCTGAAAAAAAAATAGGAAGGTGGGTCGACCATGGGTCGACCAGGTGCCTAAGAAGACCGTTCACAATGGACCAGCAATGTTCCACAGGTATCAAATTTGGCACTTCAAACAAATTTTACCTAATACGAATTGTTTTATTCCTAAAAGAAGAAATATGAGTTTTTCAATAGATTTACGTGATCTAAAGCCACTGTGTTAGTGTTTTCGTTTTATTTCCGCTAAATTAAAAGATATTGTGTGTTCAAGTTTTACAGTTAGGAGCACTACACTATTCACTACACTACTTAAATTAGGAACGATTAAGCCGCCATTTTTTAGGTCTGGAACTGTGAAACCTTAATATTACAATATCTTTTAATTTAGCGGAAAATAATCGAACATACTAACACAGTGGCTTTAGATCACGTAAATCAGTTGTACAATCCATATCTTGTGTTTTAGAAATGCCTTTAAAATTTCTAGAAGAAACTTAGGTTTGTTTGTAAAAAAAAATGCGTAAAACATGGGCCCACCTTGCCTAGCTTTCATAAATTATACTAGATGCAAACTCTCTAGTAAATGGGTGCAGTATTACCCTGTGAGGCGCTGCGACCGTGACCGCGTCCTTGCGGGCGCCCTTGACCTAGTGGCTGAGGGCTGCGTGACGTAACGTTCAAGGAGGCCGTATAACACCTTCACAGTTGGTACGTTTAGGTATAGGGACTACCCCATGATGTTCAGACGTAGACATATGGTAGCTGTATTTTTCTTGCGTTTTTTTTCTATAGTCTGTGGTATAGTATTCGCTTCTTATTCTATCTATTCTGTGCTTCTACTAACAGAATTGTCCTTTTTTAGAACTAGGTGCAGATTGATGGACCACCTGGAACCATCGTTTCGCATCAGAAAACTCCGAAACGTGATTAAAATTACGGTACGTTACTAGTATCACGTACCTTATTATTATTTTCATAAGGCTTGCAACATAATTCGGAATTTTCACCTACTGAAAGAAAACGTAAAATGGAAGTAATATAGGACAATATTTTAATGAAAAAAGAATCCAGGGATAAAATTACTCCTGTTCAAATTTTAGGGGTGCTTAGTTCAAATGGCCCAAATGGTTACATATCATATCATAACAACTTTTTTCATCTGAACTAAGTATTTTCAACTTAACTACTACGGTCGATTCACCGGATCATACGTTAAAGGTTAAACACGATATATATCTGTTTTTTTAAATTATGACAATTGTTAAATTACACACACGTCATCGTCATAATCACAAATAAAAAAATTAATTAAAAAAAACAATTTACAAATACGTAAAAAACAACAAAAAAAAAACTAAAAAGAATAAAAACAAGCCCAGTAATTTGAAATTATGCTAAGTAATACTGAATAATCACTCAAATAGTTTTGTAATCGATACACACAGAGCACATAATAAATGAGTAAAAAATGACTCATAGTCGGGACCCATTCATTTTACCGATCTAATTTTTTTCCAATGGGTCCCGACTGTGAGTAATTTTTTTACTCATTTATTATGTGCTCTGTGTGTATCGATTACAAAACTATTTGAATTAATATTCAGTATTACTTAGCATAATTTCAAATTACTGGGATTGTTTTTATTATTTTTAGTTTTTTTTTGTTTTTTACGTATTTGTAAATCGTTTTTTTTACGCAGTCGGGTTTTTTGTTTTTTTCAATTAATTTTTTTATTTGCCGCTTTTTAGTTATTTTCATTTATTGACGGTAAGTCTCGTAATCTATTCATTTCATTAAGGGAGTTAATATCATGTGGATTATTCAGTAGATAACTAATATTAAATAATTAAGTAGGAAGGTACTTTATGTTCCTACTTTATTTATTTATATATTCTATTTCAGTTAGGTTTTAGGTATTTATTGTTTAAATTTATTATTATTCTTTTAACGTTTTTAGCACCTAAGTAAGATAAGTAAGGTAACGTTTTCAGCACCTAAGTACCTAAATGTTATTAGGCTTTTCTTCACACAACAGGTACAATTTATGTAAATTTTTTTTAGTTTATTTTAATAAATTTCTGTCACCTGTACCATCACGGCTTATAGTTTGGTAGTTCTAAGCGTAACTACGTAACAAAAATAAAAACTTGTTCGTTAGTAATAAAAAGCATGAACACCTCATTGGTAATTAACTTTATACCGTTCTATTTCCTAAACTGTTATTTAAAATCAAAAATGGTAAAAGAAACCTAACATTGATTTTTAAATACCTATTCAACGATACCCATCTTGACATACTTTGTCGATTTTGGATTTTTTAATTTTGACAATTTGGTATCTGGTTGTGACAAAAGTTGATTTGGATTACTGTCATGTCTTTAGTCACACTCGCCAGATTAAGACGAATCGATTGACGTGAGAATCATCAAAATCGGTCCACGCGTTTGGCCTCTGGAATGCCACATAGAAACATCCATACATACATACATACATACATACATAGACCGATAAACACATTACCCTCCTTTGCGTCGCGCAGTCGGGTAAAAAGAAAAACTCACATTAGTTGCTTGTGGTTTCTTCTTATTGGAGGGCGCGAAACCACACTAAAATCGTCTTCTTATCTTATAAATAAAAATCTCGTGTTAGTTCTCATACTCCTTTTTATGAAATTTTATGTACATAATTAAGTAGGTCTGATAGGCTACTAGGTATCTATTTTTCATACCCATACGTGATAATAATTGTCCAAATGTCCACCCACTTTTTTAATTTTTGGGCCGATTTAGATGATAATTTGCAGGATAGTTTAAGTGATGGAGAGTAACATAACCTCATAATACTTTTGACCTCGACATTCCCTCGGGATCGGGACTTAAGCAGGTGAAACAGGTAGTCACATGTATAGGTACGTATCGAAATGATCATGTATCACAAAGCTCATAATGCAATAAAGTATTTGACTATAGACTATTGACGTATTTTGTGTCGATGTTTGCTTTAATACGTAGGTATTAGGACGTAGGATATCATTCATTTCAATTTAAGTAGTGTATGATGTATCCGTCGTCTAGTCACCGTAACACTAGCTTAGCAGCTTAGCATGGGGTTAGATGGCGCTGTGTGTTGGTCACAGAATTTATTTATTTATTTCATCCTGTAGTCTGCCGCAGGCCTGCACCCGGGTCGCGGCCTTCACAGGCCAATGGCCCCCTTTCATCAATAATTCGGCAGTTGTTACATAAAGCCGGTCTTACGCCTGTGCTGGCCTTGCCCTATTTGCGTCGTCCTCTATACGTACAATGTCAGTGCCATAGGGAAGCCGGAGGCCGGCTTCGTTTGGCACTCGAAATGCTTCAGTTTTTTATTCAGGTGATCTGACGTAATGTGTTTTTATCGCGTTTTCTAAAGTTCAGCTGTTATTCTTTGCGTATAAAATATGACATTGTTTTTCAGTAGGCAGCGGGTTCTAAGAAGACCGTTCAAAATGGACCAGCTATGTTCCACAGATACGTAAACCTATTGAATGATCCATATTTTATTTGGATTTAAGTGTCTACATAATAATCCATATATATTATATGGAGGTTTACGTGATCTAAAGCCACTGTGTTAGAATTTTCGTTTTAATTCCGCTAAATTAAAAAATATATTATATTGTATGTTAAAGTGTCACAGTTAAGAGCACTACATTATTCTTCTAAGTTAGGAGAGATTGAGCCGCCATTTTTAGATCACGTAAATTAGTTGAATAATCCATATCTTGTGTTTTAGAAATGCCATTAAAATTTCATTAATGTACCTCTACCCCCTAGGTCTGAGCTCTAAGGAAAAACGCCGATCTTCTTTTGTAAGGCTAGTAGTGGAACGAATTTCCTATGTGCCAGTCAATCGTGTCAACTTGGAAAAAGCCTGTCAAGTGCGAGTCAGCGCGTCCGTAAGGGTTTCGTATTATCAGAAAAAAAACACGTTTGTTGTATGGAAGCCTCACTTAAATATTTATTTTATTTTGTTTACAGAATTTTTTGTTTTAAAGGCAACAGAAATTCATAATCTGTGAAAATTTCAACTGTGTAACAACTGAAAAGCTTTCAGTTATTTCCAACGAAAATTAAGTAGGTAAATATACCTACCTACCTAGATACTCTGTGCCTGCTTGTTAGTTCTTTGTTACTAAATCAAAAATATCTATTTGGGTAGATGTTTAGTTTAGGCTTTATGACGAACAAAGCCCAGAAAAATTAAAATTTTAGTAAGAATCGTGTCAGTTTAAAAAGTGTATGACATAGTGTTAGTTGTTATTCTATGTGTGTCTTTCTATGTATGATATGTACCTATGTATTTACGAATAAAATGGTATATTATGTAGTATATCCGTTGTCTAGTACCCATAGTACAAGCCTAGTGCTTAGTTTGGGGCTCGATTGCGCTGTGTATAATATCGTGCAATATTTATTTATATTACTAAATCAAAAATATCTTTTCACGTAAATGTTTTTAGACTGTAAGACGAATAAGACCAGAAAAAATGTAAATATGAGTAAGTTGATTGATAGACTATACAGAGTGTAACTGGTAAGCCCTTTTAAGCCGAAAGGGGGTTGTTTTGGACTTCTAGGCTAACAACTTTTGTTCTATGACTTTTGATAATTCTAACTTTTTTAGCTGCTTTTGGAAATAAAGGTACTTAATTGAAGTTTTTTTTTTTTTTTTTTTTTGTATCGATTTTATTATAAGTATAGATATAGATATAGATAATATTAAAACTAAAATAAAACTAATTACTTAAATTAAAATTAAACTAATTAAAAACTAAACTATTGAAGTTTTGATTGTAGTAGACCAAACTAAATGAAAGGACAATATAAGGTCAATGACCTCAAACTCTGAAAAACAGCTGATTTTCAAGTAAACTTTACACTTAAATTTTTCGAAAAGTGCTTTGAATTTTCAAAAGTCGTAGAACAAAAGTTGTTCGCCTAGAAGTCCAAAACAACCCCCTTTCGGCTTAAAAGGGCTTACCCATTACATCTTGTATATAGCTGTTCATATTATTCAGTAGGTTAGGTAGGTACTTCAGATATCTAGGTTACCTGGGTAATAACACTAATAAAACAATGTCTACTTCGTATCTAGACGTAGATATATACTACCTAATGTACCTAGACCATTGTCTGCCAGAAAGTTAATCACCTGCACTGTTTAGGTATAGATAGATACACAACGAACAGCTAGGTACAGTCCCAACAAACGTAAGATTGTTAAAATAAATCATTTTTGATCAATATTCTTTTAATATTAATTGGGTACAACAGTATTACGAATTTGAAGTGATTACTTTACTACTAACCTACCTATCCTACTATCTTACTTCTTACTTATCTTACTTCTTACTTATCTTACTTCTTACTTATCTTACTTCTTACTTATCTTACTTCTTACTTATCTTACTTCTTACTTATCTTACTTCTTACTTATCTTACTTCTTACTTATCTTACTTCTTACTTATCTTACTTCTTACTTATCTTACTTCTTACTTATCTTACTTCTTACTTATCTTACTTCTTACTAGTCTTACTAATATTATAAACGCGAAAGTTTGTATGTATGTGAGGTTGTTACTCTTTCACGTAAAAACTACTGAACCGATTGCTATGAAACTTGGAATATAGGTAGCTGGGGACCTGGATTAACACATAGGCATATACTTTTTATCCCGATATTCCCGCGGGAACGAAGCTTAGGCGGGTGAAACCGCGGGGCGCAGCTAGTATTATTATAAATGTAAAAGGGTGTGTGTTTGGATGTTTGTTACTCAATCACGCAAAAACTACAGAACCGATTGCGATGAAACTTAGAATATAAGTAGTTGGATATCGGGTATAACACATAGGCTACATTTTATCCCGATATTCCCTCGGGAACGGGGCTTACGCGGGTTAAACCGCGGGGCGCAGCTATAGTATATAATATACCTATTCCGTTTCGTAGTAAACTGGAACTCTATTTAAATGGGTTGTTTTATTTTTTGTGTTTTAAAAGTTAACTAATCGTGTAAAAAAAAAATATGTACCATCAAAATTTAGGCAAAAGAAAGATAAATAAAATAAAATATAGTTTTGGAATTACTGAGCTATATTGCCATTCAAATCTACAAATTCTTCGATTTGTCCTCTTAAACCTATGATAAGCCAAACCTAACCACGTAATCTAATACTTATAATAAAGGAAGAGAGGCCAAAAAGTCTGTACTTGGAAGTAAATTAAAAAAAAGTGGTCTAAGGGACTTATGATAAGAAGTAGAACAAAATTATATAATTTTTAAAATACATGTCTGTCTGTTTCTCTGTCTGTTTCTATACAATTAAAAACTACTTATTCGATTGAAATCTGGTTTTCAATATTGGGTACCTAGTTATATTTTCGAAGAACGTCGTGGTATACTTTGCATCGTAATCCAATTAGTAGAACCCGAGTAATGAACGAAAAAGTGCAACCGTTCGAAAACCGCTCGGTCGCCCGCGCCCGTGATAACGCGTTTTCACTTCTGCGGGTGAAACCGCGGGGCGGGGCGCAGCTAGTCGAATAATATAGACTGGTCTCTTATATGAGATTAGAAGTTAAATGGTCGCTTGACAGTGAAGCATTTCAATCTCGGCTCTGAATGACGCACGAGCTTATCAGTTCCAAAGTCAAATTGTTCGGGGATTTACTCGCACACCTTTAAAAAGTCGAAAAAAAATATCGAACGTTGTTACTCGTAGAATACCCACCACCTAATAAGTACTAAAATAATCTAACCACGTAATGATAAGACTGACTCACCAGTACTGTTGATATTGGTGATATCGAGCTGCCAAAACCAACGCCCAAGTTACAAGAAGGAGAAAACAAATGAATGCGTAAATCCTTATCCATTTCCTTGATATCACTAAAAAAATTGATGCAATCATTTTAGAAGTTTTGCAAAAATGATAGTGAGTTGATTAACGTTGAATATCTGCGATAGTACGGTACACTTGTGATATGGTAACACAAAAATGTCGGTAGTTACTAGGTACGTTAACCCTTTGTCGTCGATCGTTTTGGTCTTCAAAGGAACGCACTGTCAGTAGGTACTTATATGACATACTTCTGCAAATATTGAACTTTGCAGCTTGTGCTCACAGTAGAATTATTGATCAAGGAACAAATAACATCTTACTTACTGAATTAGGCCTTTGTTTTTGCTAAAAGACTTTCAAGACCCCAGTCAGAAATCACACCAAATATGCTTCGAAATAGAAATTCTTACTGTACCTACACGAGAAAAAACCAGAGAATATTAAAACATAATTTTATGCCTTTCTGTGGTCAAAATAAATTTTGTCCGAATCATACATATCGGTACGTTAGAACTGTTCGGAAGCACGATTTATGAATGGCAAATCAGTCATTTAATTTGATATTTTTATGGTACTTACCTTTTTTATGGATGATTTATCTTCTTAATATTCTAGTTTATCTTATAAACAACATGGTATTCAAAATTAGGGACAATTAAAATAATATTAATAAGTACCTAATCTTCGTCTTCTTTTCGTGTAGTGGTGTGGCTCACCTGGAGTTATAGTTTTCAGGTCGCCCTAAGGACTCTAACTTGACTTAAAGAATGCTATCAGACATAACAATCGGTACCAACTGCTTAACGTGCCGCCCAAAGCACGGAAAAATCATTTTCTTGAGCTCCTCAAGAAAATGTTTTTTTTTGCCACACAAATTTTTGGTCACCCATCCAAGTAATAACCGCGCTAAGCGTTGATTAATCCACACGACCGCTAAAGATCGGCAGGTACAGCTAGGCCAATGAGCTTCTCAAATACCTAAGTATCTTTAACGTTATACACCGTGGTTATTCACTAAATTGAAAACTAGACTCTAAAAGACCCCATTGCGACCGACGGTGTTAAACCGCGACCGACAGAGGGTTAATTAGATAGGACCGCATTATGACAAAGATAAACCATTATCTTTTTCGGTGTATGTAGTAACCTACCCACACCTTTTATCAATTGATTCTTTCCCTAAAATACGTCAGTATGCGGCCCGCTGTATGAAGGTATCCCTTTTAAATACCAAAGTACCTACCTTCCTTCTATATTTTAGGCAAGATTAGACTTCATTTTTTTTCTGTGTAGTTGCTTATGTTTGTTCGAATAAACCTTTTTTCTTTCTTCACCTTCCTATTTGCACAGCATCATACTTCTTACTGATATTATAAACGCAAAACTTTGCAAGTAAGTACCTTATAAACTACCTACGTATGGATGTAAATTTGTAACTCGTTCACGCTAAAACTAACGAAACCGATTGCGACTAAACTTGGTATGCACTATGCAGATAGCTGCAGACATAGACTAACACATACGCTACTTTTATCCTCATATTCCCTAAAACCGCGGGGGTGCAACTAGTGAATAATATTTTAGAAAAAAATAGAGGGTAGAATCGAGATTTCGAATCTAGAAATACTTTCTACTTAGCGATCTACTGAGTGGAGTTTTGGCGGGAATGCGTTAAGGAGATGTGTTGCTAAATTTTCATTTTTGTGAAACTTAGTTCAAATGCGTGTAAAATGTTTAATTTCGGGGGCATATTAATCAATTTTGTTTCGTGAAGGTGTACAAGTGTAAATAAAAGTGAAAACCGGTGCACAACATGTACTTTAGCTTTGTGTTTTCTCCAAAGCTCCGTGAATAAACATTGTAAAAAATGGCCCCCTTTTTACAATTATTCCCTCGACTTGACTTTAACTATGACGACTTGACTGTTTTGTTCAATGCAAATAACTTGCAAATATTGATAATACTTGACACTGGCAAATGTCCGAATGGAAAAGCCATTTTTAAAGAAGAAGAAGAAGATCTACTGAGTGACTTTTGGCGGGAACGCGTTGGGGAGATGTGTTGCTAAATTTTCATTTTTGTTAAACCTAGTTCAAATGCGTGTAAATTGTTTATTTTGGGAGCATATTAATCAATTTAATTTCGTGAAGGTGTACAAGTCTAATGCATAAAAATCGGTGCAAAACATTTACACACTTTAGTGTTGGCTCCAAAGCTCGCGTAAACCGTCATTGTAAAGAGCCACCATTTACAAAGACTTCCTTGACTTGACTGTTTTGATACAAATTGCAAATAACTTTCAAAAATTAATAATACTTGACACTGGCTACTTTACAAATTGCCATAATCGTTTCACAACTGATTAGAAGAAGAAGAAGATTTATTCGAGTAAGTAGTTTTATTATCCTTTCGCCTATGGCGGCCATTTTGCATAAAGGTATTTATCGAAAAGCAAGGACGTCACACGGCCCTAAAATATCAGCAAGATAACTAAACTTAGGTGGGTACTGATAACTTTATCATCGGTGACGATATTGATCTTGCAATTTCTATCTCGACACTTGTCAGAGCCGAGATAAGTTGGACAGGACAACTTCTGAGGTGTCTGTCTGTTTCTTTATCTGTTAACTCAATGCTAGATTGTTTATAGGCAAATATTGTAAATGTGAAAGTGTGTGTGTTTGGATGTTTAGTTAGCTACCTACTCAATCACGCAAAAAGCAAGTAGCTGGATACCGGGAATAACACATAGGTTACTTTTCATCCCGATATTCCCGCGGGAACGGGACTTACGCGGGTCAAACCGCGGGCTGCCGCTAGAAGGCATTAAAAAATATAGCTTTCTTAACACAGATTACTAATTTAGTCTAGCTAGGGTACAGTTAAGACCTAAGCTGTGCATACTTGCATTACTTTTTATTGCAGTTGACGAACTGTACTTATTGTCATACTTGTTTTCTATCTGTGGCACAAATAAATCATTAGTATTATAGCTTGTTTGGTACATCAAAATATGCTTCTATGAGATAAACAGGGGCTTGGTCGGTGCTGTATCTTCCGCTGCCGTCACGTAGGTACCCACAGTAGCAATGATCACCAACAATGACTGCTACGAGCAATATCCGGCCGCGCCCGCGCAGCGCGCCTCTTCATACACTTTATTGCTACTATTACACGGTTATTGTTGCCGAATAGTTGCGATTTCTTTAATCATTTAATAAAACAATTTTTAGGAATACAACTTGTGTCTTGGGGCTATAGTCCGTACTTCGACTTTAAGAAAATTTTTGGTAACTTATAATCATAATCATAATCATTTATTGATTCACACAAAATAGAGTAAATAATAATTAGATCTTACAAAAACAATAATAGTGCGTCTATTTCGCCATGGTTAGGCACGTGAATATAATGTTAGAAAATTTGAACTTATACAGCGAACTTCGCAACTATATGGTAAAATCGAAGTTTTTCATGTTTAGAATTTAAATCATTCAAAAGTAATGACCTAAACTTTGCTTGTCTGTTATGTATGACACTGAATTTCTTTTTGTTTCATTTGTATGTTACAAAATGAATTTGAAATGTTTTTTTTTTTAATTCAAAGTTTTTGCTTAGCTTTTGTTAAGCTCAGTCTGAACATAGTCAGTCTGAGCATACTTTGCACTAAAATGTCAGCCTAAGACACAATTTCTGTCTAGTGTTTCGTAGGAATTTCGGAATCAAAAGTAGCTCATGTTAATTTAGATCTCCAGCTATCCTAAGACAGGAATGAGTCGATGAAGAAATGTACTAAAACTTAAATTAAACAAACTTTTACAAAGACAAACACTTAAACCAGTGAGTTACAATAGGCGGCCTTATTGCCTAAGGATAATTACTAACATCGTTATGTTAACATACGGGCTAATTTTACTATTAGTATAAACGCGAAAGTTTGCAAATATGTATGTATGTGACTTTGTTACTCAATCACGAAAAAACTAATAATACGATTGCGATAAAACTTGGAATATAGGTAGCTCGAAATCTGGAATAACACATATGCTACTTTTTATCCTGATAATCCAGCTGGAACGGGAGTTACGAAGGTGAAACCGCTGGGCGCAGCTAATAGCTGTATATCGGTGACACAGATACTCTTTGTCTAATTAATACTAATTATCTTAATTGCTTCTGAAATAATCGTGCGTGTTACACCCATCTCGTTAGGTACTCGTATACCTACTTAAGAAATTTACTTTTTTCACAATAATTCATCCTACTAGCATTCTAAATGTGAAATTTTGGTTTAAGTAAATGAGTAGGTAATGTTTGTTACTCCTTGACGCAAAAACTTTATTCAGATGAGCAGAATTAAAACAATCTAATTTTCGGCAACGTTTATTTAACTTTTCTTGATTCACTCAATCTAGTGTTCTTACAAATTTAGACTAGATGTAAATCTAATTTTCTAGATGTTAATCTAATTTTCGGCAATGTTTATTTAACTTTTCTTGCTTCACTCAGTCTAGTGATCTTACAAACTTAGACTAGATGTAAGTTACAGGTTTTGTCTCTGTACATTGTGTTAATTTTCTTAGATAACATTACTTGGTATATGTACCTACCTACTTACTTTATCTTAATATAACGACGAAGCCATATAGAAGGAGTCTCATGTGCATTTCAATGGATTTGCTTCTTGTCTTATTTCTGGAAACAACGTACTAAAATCAATATTTTGTGTGCCAAGACTTTTACATAAAAAAATGAACCTATTTAGGGGTTTTTATGTCGTTGTTTTTAATTATAAGTTATAACTATTTTCTTCTGCTGTCGAAATGTTCCATTGAAATTAACCTCATTTTCCGGTTGAAAACACGTTGCTTTTATTATATCTCTAGCATTTTACAAATGCCCGACGTTCGCGGTTTTTTTTTAGAAGCAAATTGGCTTATTTAATAACAGCATGAAACATGAGTTGAATCCCCACTCTACCTCTACCACGTTTTTTTTTCTCTGCAATGCCTGACTCCGAAAAGTAGGCACGGAAAATGAGTTCCATTTCAACTTAAAACTGCTAAATGATGTTTTAAAACCACTGTTCGTAACTTGCATATTATGCACACATCTGCATCAATATTGTCCATCGAAATACTGCATCGCGTTGGTAAACCGCAGTCAAGTAGACAATCTATTTTCATTCGAACACAGTAGTACTATATTTTTAGTCTTATATAGGTATATATAGATGCAGTGGTGGGGACATGTTGGAGCCGTAATAGGAGCCCCCATGAGTCACGATGCAGCGCCGCGGCTGGCGGGGGTCGATGAACTCGCGACCACATGGCTTGCAGTGTCCAATGACGTGGAACAGGGCCACTTTACAAATTTACTCATTCACCTGAACATATAAAATTTAAAGTCCCGACTAACTAACTCACTGACTGACTGAACGATAGGTCTACGAATGGCCTAGGGGTTTTTCGAGTTATTTTAACATGGTTTAAATTTTGATCCGCCTTTTTATTGGTGAGTGAAGAATTAGGTTTGACCCGAACAATTTGACTTTGGAACTGATGAAGCCCGCGTCGTCAGAGCTGAGTTTGAGCAGAGTTTAAAGCGACCATTCACAATCTAGTCTCTTTTATGAGATCTGTCTAAATTCTTTGACCTTGGACATGCAGGGTCTCCCACGGGATTGAAACTCCCACGGGATTGGTGACAATCCGAGCTAGCCAAGTGTCCCAGATCGCACGGAGCTGGACATGGTCGTAGCAAACTGTGGTTTACATTCTCCTATACAATGTATACTGTCTGCGACCATTTGAATTAAAACGTCTTCAAATGTTAGGTTATTGCAAAAGAGAAACCAAAATATACGCGGCTATTTCTGTATTTCTGTTTAAAAAGTTCAATTACATAATGCTAAATGCTTTAAAAATAAAAGCTTTAATAGAGAAAATCCAACAAAATAACAAGACAAGACAATTTTGCGTTTCATTTTTTAGACTCTCTTAATGGCTTTAAAATGAATTGTGCAGTAGGTGTGCCAGAGAGAGGTGTCTCAAACAACATTCTGTAGTTGTATAGAAAATTGTGAAAGTTTATTTCCAGTTTCAGCCACTCGAGTTTCGCTATTGAAATTGTCTCACGAATTTCTAATCGTTCATTATTTCATTATTCACGAGGCCTGAGGTAAGTACATAACACATATTGTTTGCGATAGTTTAACAAACTTTAACACCAGAGTTTTATAGATTTAAAATATTTAATAGTCTTTTAATCTTTACATACAGTTCTTACGACATGACATCATTGTCTAATCCATTAGTCTCAAACATAATAATAATTTACTCTATGGTCTGATCAGAATTTAATTGTTAAATAAGTTGTATTTTCTTCATTATTGGGATGACTAAGTTCCAACAAGATTATGTTTGAGGAGCTGTGTGAAAAATATGATTTATTTATTATTTGTTTGTTTGTTTGATTTATTTATGATTTATTTAGTCAAACAAATAACACGAATGAATGTAGCTGCGGTCTGCGAGTTTTAACAACATTCTAAGGTCAGGTACTTTTGCACAGGTCTAGGTATACACATAGATCTAGACAAGACTATGTTACCTAGATATTTCTTCTGTTTCCGCGATATTGGATTAAAATTAAACTATTTTTTTTTTGTTATTATCGCGTTTCGTTTATGATTTTTAACGTATTATCAATGCCCAACGTTTAGAGACCTTTACAGATGTCTTTCTCAGACTTTATTAGATTCGGTAACGTTGGTTATTATTATTAAAATGCTATAAAAATAATAAACTCAATGCGATTAAACCGGAAAATGAGTTTCAATTTTAATTTTACCTAAGTACCAATTTAACAAAATATAATGAATACATTCCGTGAAAGCGTAACAAATCCGTGAATAGAAGTTTAGTATCGATTTTACAATAATTCAGTAGGTATGCGATTAGGTAACCCTACTTTCTCATGCTAGCTTTATTCAAGTTTCGTGTTTACGTACAAATAAAGTACTTAATTAGGGCAGTAAAAAAGTTATTCGAGAAGTCCATTCATGTGGATAAATAGCTTTTCTTTTGTGAATGAAAACGAAAATAGAAATAAGTAGCTAGTAGCTAGGTATAAGTAGTTACGTATAAATATTATAGGGGCTGCGTCTCGCGGTTTCACTTATGTAGTTAGTTCACGATCGTGTGGGAATATCGGAATCAAAAGTAGCCAAGTAGTAAGTAAAATGTTATTACTTCTCGATAATGTAGCTTTCTATTAGTGAAATAATTTTCGAAATCGGTCTAGTACCTACCTAGTTTCGGAGCTTAGTCGTTACAAACAAACAATCATATATTTCCTGATTATAATAATATTTTTGTTTTTACGGAGTTGGATATTTCGTCAGTTGCAACTGGCTAATTCACGAGGCCAAATTAAAACACGGTATTTCTGTAACTTAATAATTACAGTTGCAGTGAAACAATCATATAAGTTTTAAATAATATAGTTACGTAGAATCAGTCAATCTGAAGTTCTGTCATTTTGCATACACTTTTTGTGTGAAAAACCTAACCCTTCTTTTACCGTAGTCGGGTAAAAAGAAAAGTACTTACGGGATTTTGTTAGATCTTTCTCTAATTCCGGTTGAGGTTCATTGGGGGCGAAGGTCGTCAAGGAGGAAGCTAAGGTTCTTGGAGTAGAAAGGTCCCAGCATCGGAAGGTTGCACTCCAGCGCCTGCTACATCTTAGAACTTTGGAGCTCGTACCTGAGTGCGTGTAAAACCATAAGGGAGTTTTATTCAATGGATAGACTAGCATTTGACCTCATCTCACCTGATGGGAAGCGCCGATGCGATGAGGTCGACGACGGTGTAAGATGATTGCCTAGCTAGAAGAAATCTATTCACTCATGGGCTATGGCCGCATTGGCAGGAGGCCAGCAACTCCCGTCGAGTTTAACTCTACGTCGTTTTGGGAATACGGTGCTGTCGATAACGGGGTTAAAAAAGCTACCGCGCAAGGAGCGACCAGAAATTGTCTATGGTTAAAGCCATCGTCGACAATTTCTGCTCGCTCCTTGCAACAGCATCGTATTCCCAAAACGACGTGGACGGGAGTTACACGGGAGGGAATGCTGGTTGCTTTTACTTCGATGCACCTAGCTAGTCGCCTAACTAATAATTTAATTCATTTCTTTGTTGTGGTCAAAGATACTTTATGTATATTTATTATTTGTATCTACATATATATTCTAAAATGAATTAGGTACTGTTTTAAATAATATTTGAATGTTCTTTTTGTCTTTTGCTGTGATGTTGGTCACAAGTACCATCTTTATACTGTTTATGTTTAAGATTCTAAGCTCATGGATTGACTGTTCCGGACGTCTAACCGACGCGGTCCCAACGGAAAACCAGCGCTTGTCGAAAGACTAGCATTTACGCTGAGTTTTTCGTTTCGCAACAATTATTATCTTTGTTTATGTTTTATTATTATTGTTTTTGTTGTTGCGAATAAACAATAATTCTATTGTATTCTAATCGCTTGGCGCGCGTCGAAATAAACAAACAGGTTGGTTTTATGTAACGTGACGCGCTAGGTGACTCGCCAGGCGACTCGCTAGCCTCCAGGCGTTAAGTACGCCTTCTGCCAATGCGGCCGTAGCCTAAGGAGATAACAGCTTACAGCTTTAGTGGGAGGGACATAAATATGTTCATCTACCTTGTTAACGTAGCTCTGGTGAAGCCGGCGCGGGCGGTGGTGGCGGCGGCGGTGGCGGCGCAGGCGGCGGGTGCCCTTTAGGAGCGGGGGCAGGTTCGGTATTGGCGGCAGGCAAAGTACCCCTACAAATATAGATTAAAACAACGCTTATTTTATGGATTAGCACTATTTAAATGAAAATGATTCAAACTCTGTGGCCTTATTACGTAACTTTGTTGCTAACAAATCTCGATAGAAACAATTGAAGTTGTTTTTTATTTACGTCATTTTTTACGTCATTCATAGCAAACAAATTGTCATTGCACTTAAATCTAGCGACCGGAATTACCAATGTCTATTGTTTCAATCGAGATTCATTAGCAACAGAGTTACATAATCAGCTAGCTGTTCTCCATGCAAATGTTCTCGACTGTTTCTTCCATGCTGGGTCAACTACGTTTGTATGGAGAATTTCTCTTAATTTTCTATATAACATCCTACTAATCCTACCTTATGTTTCGTAATTTTGTTTTTATTGCTCAAGGCATATCTACTAGAAATATAATAAGGGGAAAAATTCACTTTCAAAATTCACTCGCTACGAGATTTGAACTCGCGTCTCTGCGTCAGTACCGGAGCGCCTTAACCAACTAGGCCACACGAGTTCCCATCTCGAGCGGCGAATTTAAGAATATGAATGTTTCCAGTGTCTACTATTTTTCGACTAGAGCTCGATTGAGACACAATCTACAGGATCACTTGCCAGTGATTTACCTGTGCTAATGATTAACTTTACAGTTAACACATTCGCCAAGAGATGTCGCTCTATTTCCTATTAAATATTTCGTAATTTTATTTTTATTGCTCAAGGCAATTCTACTAGAAATAGTTCTAATCCTAATTATGCTAATATTATAAATGTGATAGGTTGTGTAAGTAAGTACAAACGAGTATGTTGGTTGCGTGTTCACGCAAGAACTAAACTACTTAACCGATTTCGATGATACTTAGTATGCAGGTAGATGATTGATTACGTATAAGTAGATACCTTTGTTGCTAAAAAATGTCATCATTCATAGGTACGTGAAAAATGACGTGAATAAAACAATTTCAATTATTTCAATCAAGATTTGTTAGCAATAGAGATACGTAATTAGGACGCAGGTAGGGGGAGATTTGGATTTATGATACGTTACTTTTTATCCCGAAATTACGTACGCAGAAAAACCCGAGGTAATAATAGAATTATTACAATTTTCAAAAATTGTTATTCCACGTACTGAAAGAACAAATTGCTTGGCACTGTTCTATGTAAAACCTAACGCTTCTGTACCCAGTTTATACAAACAAAAATATTTTTTCAAATCGGACCAGCCATTCCTAAGATTAGCGCGTTCAAACAAACAATCAAACAAACTCTTTAACTTTATAATATTTGTATAGATTATAAACGCGAATCTTACTTCTTACTTTCTTACTAATAATATAAACGCGAAAGCTTGTATGTAAGTATGTATGTGAGGTTGTTACTCCTTCACACAAAAACTACTGAACCGATTGCGATGCAACTTGGAATATAGGTAGCTGAGGACCTGGATTAACACATATTATATGGGATATTCCCGCGGGAACGGGACTTACGCGGGTGAAACCGCGGGGCGCATCTATACTAATATTATAAAGCTGAAGAGTTTGTTTGATTGTTTGTTTGAACGCGCTAATCTCAGGAACTGCTGGTCCGATTTGAAAAATTCTTTTTGTCTTTGATAGTCCATTTATCGAGGAAGGTTATAGGCTACTTTTGATCCCGATATTCTTACGGGGTCAGGACTTACGAGGGTAAATCCCACGGGACGCAGCTATAAAACGAAAGTCGTGTTAGTTACACTATTTATATCTCAAAAACGGCGGAACCGATTTGAACGAAATTTGGTACAGGAATAGTTTAGTGGTTGAAATAAGATATAGGGTACCTACTTTGAATAATCATACGAGTTGAGCAACGCTTGGTATGACATACGTGATGCGTCACATACGTTACGGGATAGGAATTTATGCGGGTGAAACCGCGGGGCACAGCTAGTGTATGTATAAGTATATCCCGAATAGTAATACCATCAGAAATCCAAGTATACAGGCTAGAGACCCGCAGTACATGTCGCTGTATCCAGGTTCCGGAACTCCATAAGAAAGCCTCCTGACATTGCAAGTTTACAGGCAGTCTAAATAACCGTCTAAAAATAACTCACAGAAGATAAAAAACGAAACGTAACAAATATTTTTCACGTCTCAAATTAGTGACGCAAAATCTAGTTTTGCAATAGCGTCCGTTTTTTACGTTGGCAATGAACTTGACAGTCAGAAGGTCGTTTTGAAATAACAATTTTATTTGAACAAGCGGTAAACTAATGTATGAAGCAGGTAAACCAGGTACTGACAAACATTTAGGAATAGATTAAAATATATAGATTATACTAAGTATATCTAGGATACACGTGGATTCAGAATCAAAAGTGTAATTCAGATTTCCAAAATCGCTATTAACCTTAATTATTGTTACTTACGTATCAAAACAGTATAGACAGGAGTTATTCTAGAAGTAACTCTTTTTTTTGTCTTTCATTTTTTGGATTGATTAAGTATATAAAACTGGTAAGTAGAGCGTTCCGCGGTTTCACCTGTAAATCCCGATCTTGTGTTTTTTTTTTAAGTGGATATCTAAGCATGACGAAGAACACACTCCAAATTTGAGATTCAGATATTTATTTGCCAAGACACAGTCTAGCGGTAAATATTACAGCAGGTCATAAAATAGTTGTATCGTGTCCTTCATGTCTCTAGAACCAGCAGCAGTTAGGGCTCTGCGTTGATCCTACTAATATTATAAAGCTGAAAGTTTGTATTAGGTATGTGTGTTTGTTACTCAATCACGTAAAAACCGCTGAACCGTTTACCATGAAACTCGGTATGTTGATAGCTGGAGACCTGGAATACCACACAGGCTACTTTTTATCCCCATATTCCTGCGGGATCGGGACTTACGCGGGCAAAACTGCGGTGCGCAGCTAGTATTAAATAGTTCAGCCAATCAGTGAGGACATTGAATTTTTATAGATATAGATTGTTACAGGGTTGCCAGCGCAACAAGATAACTTTGTGATATCCAACGATATAGCACGAGTGTACACAGAACACACAATAGCACATGTTATTGGCAAATACCTACAGATGAATTAACACCTCTTGAAGCTTGACGGCTAGACATGCAAACAATCGTTGCATCACGTTCGTTTACACTCATTTGGTAAATATTTTGCAGAGTATGTTTTAGGCAGACTATAATAGTATAGTTTTCCTAACAAGTTCATGCGTTTCGATGATGTTTCGATGCAGCTCGTTTACCGGGAAAAGAGCGGTCCAATTTTGTATGAAACTTTTTACTCTCTTAATCGATAGTCGTGAAAATTAGTACACATACAGTGGTACCTACGGGGCGGGATAATTATAATAATATCGTATCGAAATCCGGCCTAAATGCGCATCTTCCGTCGTAATCGCCATCGAAATCCCCCTGCGCAAAGGGATAACCTGCGCGGTTCTATCCATAGCGTTGATTTGCAGGCATTTAAAGGCGACGTCGTCGAATTCAACGGTCTTTGAAACCGGCAGCTCAAGAGACCTCGCATTCAACGACAGTTAAAAACGACGGTGATGGCTTCAAATGCATGCTAATCAGCGCTGATGTTTTCATCGCGCAGGTTATATATTCCTTTGCGTTGTGGGATTTCGACGCCGATTATACGACGGAAGATGCGCGGTTAATAAGGTTCAAGTATCCTAATTCTGTTTCCTGAACGACACGGGAGTGAAGCCGCAGGAATAAGCTAGTTTGTACATATAATTATGATCTTCATTGATACTTTCAATCAACAATTACCTAACTATAGAATTTATAAGTAAATTAAGTAAAAAAATAACCTAACTTTTCCTAAAGTATCAAACATTTTTTATGTGAAGGCGGCCCAGCCCCGGGAGACGCCGCCGCCGTCTGCGCAGACGCCGGTTGCCCTGGAGGACCACCGCCGGGCGCAGGTTCGACGACGTCAGCAGGCAAACTACCCCTATACACATAGATTAAAACAATACTCAGTTTATGGAATAAAACATATTCATAACTAGCTGCACCTCGTGCAAAGATTTATCAAAATCGGTGCAACATTTTTTCTTTTATAAAAACCTAATAAAAAGTAATTAGCGAAATCGGTCCAGCCGTTTGCGCGTGATGCCGTGACCAAGGGAAATAGGGGTTCATCCTACTAATATTATAAAGCTGAAAGTTTGTGAGTATATGTATGTTATGTATGTATGTACTTATGTGTGTTTGTTACTCAATCACGCAAAAACTACAGAATCAATTGCGATGAAACTTGGATTAGGTGGATACCGGGAATAACACAACTTTTTATCCCGATACTCCCTCGGGAACGTGACTTACGCGGGTGAAACAGCGGGGCGCACCTATTTTTTATCCTACTTATATTATAAATGTGAAAGTGTGTGTGTTTGGATGTTTACATGTTTGGATGTTTGTTACTCAATCACGCAAAAACTACTTAACCGATTCCGATGAAACTTGGAATATAGGTAGCTTGATACCAGATCGTCTTTAGTTTCTACTTCAATCGTCTTCTTTGCCATTATTTTACTTAATAAGTATATACTGTGTAACGAACCATAAAAATCAGTGTCGCTATGAATGATTCTTTCATACCATCCGAACGTAATAATGTTACACAAATTAACCTATTTTTCTCAATGTAACAAACATCTTTTATTATGTAAATATAAAATTTATTCAATGCAAAACCAAAACTAATATACATATTTCGAAAAGATCTAATAAAGTAACTAACAAAGTAAACGTGACGTGTGAGTACGGTATTATTACAAAAACAGATAATTACAAAATAATCTCGAGAAATTATTTAAAACTATAAAATTAATAACCTTTACCGAAAACAGAAAATTTGAGCAGCTTATAAAATAAAAATTAGTATGCGATTCTTTGTTTTTGAGAGCTGCTTAACCGTTAAGTAGAACTCAAATTTTGATAAGAGTTTCTTCTGTATTCAGCCGTTAAATATGTAGGTACTTACAACATTTTTGATTTATTCTCACAGATGTTCGAAAATTCTGTTATAGTTTTAAAAGTTCAATGAAATGATTAAGATATAACCTAATTAATAAAAATGGGTTATTTTTTTTTCAATTAATTCATCATCACAAGTTATTCTTCACTTTCATGTTCTGCTTCTGATTCCGATTCTGGTTCTTGTTCCTGTTCCGGCGCTGGTTCCGGTTCCGATATTGGTTTCAGTTCCGGTTCCGGTATCGGTTCCGGATCCTTTTCCAGTACAAATAAAGTTTCGGGTTCGATTTCCTTGACTTTATCAGGGAAATCATAGTCTAAGCCTAGATCATCAGCTATCTCTCCGACAGTGCGAGGTGGCGCTTTAGGCAGGGATATATCTGATCCTGTAGGAAAATATGATAAGATAATCGAGTGATCTTCTATCTATACTTATAATAAAGGAAAAGAGGACAAAATGTCTGTACTTGGAAGTAAATAAAAAAAAATTGTCTAGAGGACTTAGGAAAAGTAGTAGGTAGAACAAAATTATAAAAATTTTAAAATTCATGTGTGTCTGTTCCTTATACAATAAAAAACTACTGGGGAAAATGATGAAACTATCGTATAGTTTCTTCGTTTTCCCGTTGCAATTACATCCTTAACGTTTAGACAAAATTATACAAATGTTAAAAGATGAACAAGAATAAATCTAATAACAGACAGATAGAAATGAGTGGTAAATAAATAATGTATTTGTATAACCTAACTCATCGAATACGTTATCAATATATCAGCATGTGGAATATTTGGGTCGAGTATTTATATCTCTCAATCGTAAAATACGTAATCTTTCTTTGATCCGAAAAAGTGTCAATGTTTGTGTAAGTTTTTGTATACTATTAACTTATTAACCGACTAGGATTTGAAAAAAAGGAGGAGGTGCTCAATCCGTTGCGTAGCTTGTATTTTTTTTGAGATTCGATCATTGTTAAGGGGCCGTAGTAGGCCAGAACTGATGTTTCTAGGATGAATTACTACAAGAGTTATTTGAAATAAAAGTTTTTGAAATCATATTTATTAAAGTCAAGGATATAAATTTACTAACACGTGAATGTCGTGAAAACACGAATTCTGAAAATTTTCTCGATAGAAAAAAAATTCCAAACTTCCCTCTAAATTGTACAAATAAGTGATATCACTCAGTCAATATTGTACGAAAACTAATAAAACTTTGTATAAGAACTGAACTTAGCTCAATACAGGCAGTAAATGTTTTGAATTTCAAGATTAACGTTTAGTTATCTTGACACTAGCAATTGTTTGATTTTACGCACTATAATTTTGCCATGGAGGTAATATAAATAACTGGAGGAAACACTGTCAGAATAAAAACGAGCTGAGCAAGATGGTTGTAGCAAAGGACTTGTGTCATTTTCTAATAGGGTGACAATAAGATTTTTTTTATGTGACAGATGTTAGATTTAATAATGCAAGTGCAATTGTATTATTTACTAGCTGCGCCCTGCGGTTTCCCCCACGTAAGTACCGTTACCGCGAGATTATCGGGATAGCCTATGTGTTATTATAGGTTTTCAGCTACCTATATTCAAGTTTCATTGCAATTAGTTTAGTTGTTTTTGCGTGATTGAGTAACAAAGTCACAGACATACATACAAACTTTTGCGTTTATAATATTACTGAGACTTACGTCTCAGTCTCTGTTGGCAAATTGAAGATTTCCATTAGCAATAGACGCTCTTTAAGGATTAATGAAATAATACAAAAGGACACGGTATAAAACAGTTTTAGTAATTGTTATAGTATGCTTATTAATTTTTGAACACTTTGATTAATAAGTATAAATATTTTACAAAAAGAAATGTATCATCAAAAATCACCGTATCACGACGGGTTCCCGTGAGGCAAAGATTAGCGCTCTCGCCCGTCATGCAAGAGGCACAGGTTCGAAGAAAGAAGAAGAAATTAAATTAATTTTCTTTGGTGTGAAGCAGCAGCAGAAGAAGATGAAGGAAAATACATACACACAAAGACACATACTACATACTGACTGACGAAATCAAATTTAAACAGACATGACGGTCAATTACGTTAAATTTAATATAGTACTTCCCTCAAAATTCATCAAATGTAAAGCTAGAGGAAATTTCAAAAATAAAACTTTTTGACTAATTACTTATTATCACTTATGTTCAGCAGGTAAGTAGTAAAATATCTAACAGTATTCGTACCACCAGCGGAATTGTTGGTATTACATCGGCTTTCAATAATCGACGGGAGTAAAAGCAGGAAAGATCGAAGTGACGACTGCATACGACTGATTTTTTTGTAATTTTCTACTTCATCCATACTGCTGAGTCATTTTTGTCGTATTTGTTCATTTTTCGGAAAGCTGAAATAATAAAATTACAGTAAAAAAAAACTTACCCAAACTCAATACAAAAATCCAAAAATCATAGTCACCATAAATTCTTGTAATAGAACAAAAGATTTGTAGAATACAATAATAAACATATTTTGGCTTACCTATGAAATGATATATTGCAACCACCATATGATTCACTTGTACAAGTAAAAACACAACACGTTTTCACCATTTTATGCAATTTAACGCAGATATTCTATAAATTAAATAATTAATATTTTACCGCCATGATGCCACCATGACACTGACGCTTGGGTTACCATTAAAATAATAAAAAGGAAATGGGAGCCAATAATGTACTTGACAACCACTTATTACACGACCCGTAATTTACGTTCTGATAAATGGAAGCCAGGATATTCGTGTAAGATCCTATACAATTTGTACGGAGAGTTAAAATGAAACCCTGGCGTCCAATTAACAGGTCGTGTATTATAGGGACATTATCGGGTCGTGCTTTATCTGGCCGTACAATAACTGCAACCTCTTTTAATGTTTTTTTTTATATATATGATATTTTTTGTAGACTGGCAAGATGAAAGAACGAGACACACTACATCGTCGATTGCTATCTCATTCGGCTCGGATTAGCCTCTGTCTATTGTAAGGCAAAATGTTCAACTACTCAGTCCTGTTTATTTTCTAAGTCCATTAATTTTGCATGGTTGCATCTTACGTCCTTCACTAACACATCTGAAATTTGCTAGCGTTATCCCTGTCACGCTATTACGGTTGTATAGGCCCCAAAGTAGGTAGAGGTTCTTCAGCAAAATCAATTACAACCGATTACGAAAAAAATAAATTGGTAGGTTTACGGTCCTAGTGTCATATCGGTCATAGTGTAAATAATTAATAGGGAGTCTTGGCGGGAACTCGTTGAGGAGATGTGGTGCTAATTTTTCATTTTTGTGAAACCTAGTTCATATGCGTGCAAATTGTTTAATTTCGGGGGCATATTAATCAATTTAGTTTCGTGAAGGTGTACAAGTGGAATGAAAGTGAAAATCGGTGCAAAACATTGACTTAGTGTTGTCTCCAAGGCTCCGTGAAGATTGTTTGTAAATGGCCGCCGTGTTTACAAATGATTCCCTAGACTTGACGTTAACTATGACGACTTGATTGTTTCGATGCAAATAACATGCATAATATATTAGAATACATGACACTGGCTAATTTCCTAATGGCCATAATCGGTTCACAACCGATAAGAAATAAAAAAAAAAAAAAATTAATAATAATTTTTAAACGACTTCCAAGAGGTAAATTATGTGTAAAACTGGTAAGATGCTGCTGTTGTTCTCATGATAATAGGTAAGTTTGTATTTTCGTAGGTACCTGATAGTTGAAGTTCCATGGGCTTTTCTTCATGTTTACCTTCCAATTTATCTCTGGAAACAAAATTAATTAGGTAAGATAAATCTCTACTTATAATTGAAAAAATTGAAAAAAATCTGTATATGGAAGTCAATTAATAAAAAAAATAGTCTAGGGGACTTAGGATAATTATTAAAATAAGGTCAATACTAAACTCAAGTATGCATTTTCACACTAAAATAAAAATAATACACAAAATAAAATGAAAGCAAAAAAAAAACAAACCATAGCGAAAAATCCTTAGTACTTAGTAAACTACTCAAATAATAGGTGCCACACAGAATAACAAAAAAAATAGAATTAAAATAAAACTCACTTTCCTTACTCCTGTCTACAAGTAGACCTTACTGTTGAAAATCGATGAAGAAAAAAAATTATAAAGAAAAAAAAACGGAACATACCATAGATAAAAAATCCTAGGTTAGATAATAGAAACTTGGTAATAAAACTACAGAAATAACTTGTTTACATCGCATGGGGGTTTGGCCATAGAGGTGCCAAGAGCGATCGCTGGCATTGTGTGTGATATGATAACCGAGATAGTATTGGCAATGGCGCTGGCGTAGCAACAATCGTTCTCCTACTCGATATTATTGGATGCCATCCAATCTAAGCTCTTTTAAAAACTTTCTGAGCTCAAGGAGATTTTGTGTCAGTCCTATGATTTTTTTTGGTAAAGATTTCGAATAACCTCTAAACCAGATAATGATAATTTCTTCTATGGTTTTCGCGATTTTGCATAATAAAACACTTTATTTATCGGGTTTAATCGCCTTGTCAACCTTGAAAAAGCGAACTGTAAAGTTGGCGAAAGCTCGGCGTTTAAAATTCGTTTGCGTTTTATTCACGGTTTTGAAACCATGAATAAAACGCGATTAAACCCGATAAATAAAGTGTTCCAGATAATGATGTGACATGATCTTCATCTGGTGCTGCTATCTTCTAAGGAAAGGAAAGTTGTAAAGATTTTTTCTCACATACCGCGAAAATGACGAGTTGAGCAAGTATTTGCGTTAATGACGACTTGCTAATCCTATCATTCATTGCTGATATTATACTACTGCTAAGTTTTCATACCTGAACCACTGAACCGATTTTGACGAATTTTGGTATAAGTAGAGATAGATGGAACCTTGGAGAAGGAAATAGGTTACTTTTTATTTCGTTATTCTCGTGGGATCGGGAATAACACGACAGAAACCGCGCAAACGAAATTTTTCCGTTGGTCGAAGCAAATGATACAGTATTTTTAAACAGTTGTTTTTGTATCTTTCGTCAATAATACAAGAGTCAAAATATAAAAACTATTTCACGTAGTTGTAAGAAAGTAAAAAGAAGAATATAGAAATTAACTTAAGAAATAAAAATTATGAAAATACAACGCTTACTTACGAGTATTTTACGTTCGAAGTAATTTGATATTTACCTGCCATTTAGAAAAAATCATCTGTAAGTGTAGTAAACCCCTACAGAAATAAATAAATATGGTAGAGTATGTTACTCCAGATTTCCAACTAGGTATCACATACTCAGTTTCATCGTCATTGGTTCAGTAGTTTTTTGTGAGAGAGTAACAAACATTTTATTCTATATTTACTAACAGGTACACAAACTATTTGAAGATAAGAGAAAGTAAATTTAATACCAAAATAGTATATCCGAATGTTTTGTAACTACTGCCGCCAATATCGTGAGTAAGTCAATCGATCAACTCGGGATATGACTTGCGGTAAAATTGAAAAAGGTAAAAAAGATGCATCATATTACAAAGTCTTATAAAAAGTAAGCGAGTCGATACTCTAAATTCCATTAGTCTGGGATCTGTAATAATTTTGGCAATATTCCAACCTCAATCTAGTTAGAAGTACCGTTTTACGTAATTTAGGAGTATTACCGTACATTTTGTTTATTTGAATGTTGTTTTGTTCGATGGATTGGATTAATACGGTTGTTTATTCGGTAATATCACAGTTTACGTAGTAGTTGACCCCTCGGGGCGCTCTTACAATTAAAAAGAAACTCATTTTCCGGTCCTAATCGCCTTGTTTTTTTATTTTATTTTCAGCAATGCTGCAATGCATATCCGACGTTCAGAGCTTTTACAGACTTCTTCCTCAGGGCTTTTACAGCTACTCAACTTTCATACAAATCTGTTTGATCACATAAGATGTATCAGAGAATTAAAAGTCCACCAGAATAGATGAGAGTTCTTTGAAAAATAGTAAAAGCTAATCATAAATTTACACTCAGGATTTCATTACGGAGGGGTATTTAGGAAGCGTCGTTGGGCCGCGCCGATACCGAAGATTGGAAACGTACCGTATCTCCGTCGACTCAATATGACAGTTCCAGAGATTTTGTACGACGACTTTGTAGGGGTTGCAGATCTAAAACCTATTAGGTACAGATTTTTAAGATAAATTCTTATCTGTACCTAATAGTTATAATTCATTCATTTTTCAATAAATCATAATTAAGAAATAAAAAAAAAAAAAAAATATTATCTTTAAAATGCCTTGAGCAATAAAAACAAAAAAGAAATATTAAATCATAATTTATTTTTAAATATAGGTTTTGGTGTACAGTGGCCCGATTCTGTAAGGACATATATATATATAGCATGCCAAATGCCGGCGGAATGCAGGCGACGTGCAGGAGATGTGCGTTAATTTGTATTCTGTAAATGTTATTTTAATTAATTACTACTTAATTAGTTAAGAAGCCTTTAAAATTAAGGGCTACTTAATTATTTAAATAGCTCCCCTTGTTCCTCAGCCAATCAGTATTAAAAGAAGTTATAGAATAGCTATTATTATTACTCCGGCAACAAATCGACTTCTGCAATGCTCATGCATCCCGCCTGCTTGTCGCATGCTATATCCTTACCGAATCGAGCCCCAGGTGGTAAGTTTACAAAAACATGAGTTTCTCTATGTTGGCATAATGAAGTCATAGTAGATTCTCAAAACAAATTACATTCAAACTTACATGTATGTCAATTATATAAATCCGTAATTCAAACATACACAGCTCATTATGAAAACTATTATTATCCAACGTGGATAATAATGTAAAATGTGGCATTCCAATTTTGAGAATATGTCATTGTGATCTTTGATGAAGTCGGCACTAATCGCGTTCAGCGTACGTATAGGTATACTCTGCGTTTATTTAGGACATGGCATCGAGTCCATCAACCCCGTATCGTATCCATGACCAGAAGACAAGACAAGTGCACTAGCTAGACTGCCTAGGACACGGTCTGGGCTATTTCGGCGACCGTTTGGCAGAGTGCGACGATCTTTGGTTACATAGCGCTCGAATAGTGCAGGTTATATGTGCATACTTCATCTTCGATACAGAAATATAGTTCTGATTAATCCTAGGCATATCCTACTCCTCCTGAAACTTAGTTCCTATGCAGATAACCGAAATCTTGATTAACATCTATTCCGAGGGATCGGAACTTACCAGGATGAAACTGCTAGTTGTATCAAAAAAGTGCAGGTTTGTAAGTGGGTGGGTGTTTGCTGATATTCACGCTAAACCGCTAAATAGCTTACGATGAATCTCAGTATGTGGATAGCTGAAGACCTATAGGTTACTATAGGAAAATCTCGAAAATTCCACAGGATCGTGAATTCTGCGTGTGAAACCCGGTCGGTGCTGGCCGCTATAATTATTTACCTACAATACAGGAAAACCTGTATGTATAGGCAATAGCTTAGAGTAATAATTACCTTTTTTACTCTAAGGCCATAATAAATAAATGATTCAAGGAGTACTAAAGTTAAAAATTAGCATGTTAGATAATATAGCTGCGCCCCGCGGTTTCACCCGCGCAAGTCGCGATCTCGCGTTGTTCTTACACCTACCTACCCGCAATGCAAAATTCCACACTAAACGGACGACCAGGGAAGTATTGTTGATGACAGGCGCGGCAGCGCCTGGCTTCAACAGTACTTCAATGGGCTTCAATTTTCAAAACTCTAATTCAATAATTTTTGCACTGCAGTAGGTAGGTGAAGTAATGCAAAATTTGTATGTCAATAAGTGATGATGACGATGGATGACGATGAATGACGATCAATGACGATAGATGATGGATGCCGATGGTTCAACAACGAAATTACGCAATTTTTATTTTTTATCCGGATATCCGGTCTTGATATCCGGATAAAAAGTAGCTTATATGTTAAACGAAGTCTTAAGCTATCTGCATACCAAATTTCATTGAAATCGGTCTAGCCGTTTCCGAGATTAGCGCGCACAAACGCACAGACAAAAATCCAAACTAACAAAACGGACAAACAGACAAAAAGTTAAACACGGAAATGGGGTCTGTTACGTTAGTACATACCCCTAAAAACAGTTTTTTCAAAATATCTTTCAAAAACAAACACCGCTAAGTTACGATTTTATAGAGCTAGAAGCGAATGCATAACATCTAAACGACAACATACATTTCTAAGGGCTGATTTTTCAAATCCCTACAGATATATCGATATTTGATAGAGATATCTGTCAAATAAAATGTAACACCACCGAACAAAAAACGTCACTATGATATTTAAAAAGAAAGAAAATTGAAGGCTTTTAAATTTGGTTGGGTTCGAATTTATTCGACAGATATCTTTTATCCGTGGAATGAAAAATCAGCTCTATGTACAATTTAAATAACATGCAAGGACATATTATCTAAAATACCTACCTAGTTCAATTTAAAGCATGTAACCCACGCTATGGCGGCGAACTGCGACGATGCAAGACGTCTACAATATGATGTACAGCGGGAAACACCAATTTGTAGACTCTACGCAAGTACATTGTTAGTCGTGTACCTACTACCATTGTTTCCTTCGCAGGATATGACGGCAGAATTTATGCCAGGGCACCTATTCTATAACTTAAATGTCTCGATGATACCTGCCAGCACTGTTAGGTTTTTCTCGAAAACGGTTCAGGATATTTGCAAGACGGTTAGTAACCAACTCTTGGATTAGCTTTAGTATTTCTTATATAAAGTAGCTGTAGTATGCTTTTTACATTTTTAAGAAGCATTGGTGGAAATGGAGTCAATTACATCTTGTCACTTGCATAATCCAAATGTAAGTGGCCACTTGTAAATACTGTTACATATAATAATATATTCTGTGATGTTGACGTTTATTTCCAGAAGGGTGTGATAATAAAATACATGATAATACCATTAAATATACCATTTATGAAAAAAAAATCATTGTAAATATACCATAATTCATATACTTTATTCATTATTCATTGTATTATTGTGTAGTATTGTAAATATATAATTTATGAAAAATTTCAACCATCTATCTATCACGGTTCATGAGGCCGTCTTGTCAGTCTTGTAAAAAGGTCCAGTTTTTACCCCCTTTGGGTAAGGAAATATTGGATAATATTGTAAATATTGGAATGTTGATCCTCCTCCAGTCGCAGTCGGAAAAGGTGCAGTCGATTGACCGCCCGTTTCCACTGCCCTCTATCGTTGGCTTGATGTAGCGTATAGTGCTTAGTGGTACATCCAGATGCTCAGATATTTGGAATGTTGATAGTTATTAATGTTAATTATAACATTCCAAAACTCTTTTAAGACCTAAAAACCCTTAAAGTCGATGAGAACACTGCAAGCAACCGATCGTTTTTGACAAAACAATATTAGGGGGCACTTTCAATTAAAATAGAACGAGGCAAAAAGAGACGAGTAATTATAAAGAAGAACAAGAATGAGTATTGATTGTTCTACTTTGACTTCAATTATTTAGTTATTGCGAAAAAAAAATGGTCTAAGTAATTAAGGAATAAAAAATGGTGTGTTAAAAGCGTATCTAGTATTTAAGTAAAATGTTGAGAAAATTCCGCATAAAAGTATTACAAAACGAAAACAAAAACAAAAATTAACAGAAAAGAACGCTGAAAATACAATTAACAAACTAAAAGTGAATCTTTTAAAATAACCCTCGATACTTGATAGACAGCTTGACGAATAGCAAGACAGTAGATCCGTGACATTGACGAATTGTACCCACAAACCACCGTCCAGCATAGACGTCGTCATTAGTCACGAGTAACACATCATTACACCGATCATCCAGCGTCTATACGTATTTAAAAGTTAGTTGATTTTTGTTGAACAACTTGAAAATTGGTTTATTTTCGAAACTTCCTCATTAAAAATACAAATGGAGGCGCAAATGTACAAAGGGCTTCAGATTCCGGGCTCCCAAAATGCAACAGCAATAAATATAATGATAATTATCATTATCCTCATTCTGATCAGTGTATATCAGTGCAGTGTTAGGATATATTATAAAACGATATTCACTGTTACACTTTGGGAGCCCGAAGTCTGGAGACTTTCCTACATTTGGATCTCCAGTTCGCACGATCTTTGTTTAAATTACATAGGTAATATAATCGATGCAATATATAAAATCCCGAGGGATTGGGACTTTCACTGGTTAAACAGCGGGACACTGCCACTTGATCATCAAATAAATAATCATTAGTAGTACAGTAGGTACTGATTTTTACAATTTTGGGTCGGTAAGTTGAAGTCGTATCTTGATAGGGTTTCTAACAAACTCGCTTTCTGTTTCGGCTATCAAATAAAATGGGATGTCTAGTAATAGTATAGTAAAACATATCTCTTTGCACCACGTGTTTAAGAAAAGGGTTGTATAGCAACAAAGACGTGATCTATATCTGGTGTGACCATTTAAGGAGCGGCCCGGGAGCGAAGACTCCCGGAATAGTGGGATATATCCTTACACACTAAGGGTTGTCAGTAAAAGTCAAAGTTTTAACTGTGTGTTTACGCAACTAGCCCTACAACTGGGCCTTTGTGCGTAGGTTTCCTTTCGATGTTTTTCTTCACCGTAAGAGCGATATTGATAGCGCACTTAATTTTTCCGACATTGGTGCGCGGCCGGGATTCGAAACCACGACCTTCGGAATGAAAGTCGGAGTATCTACCACTAGTCCAACACCGCTCTGTCTAGTGTTGTCAGTATTTATCATAATAGTGTGCAAAATTGCCAGTTTTCTGAAAACGGGCTCCGGGCTTTGACAAGTAATTTGCGTCAAATTTCCTACAACTAATGTGACTTTTCCTACAATTTATGTGACTTTTCCTACAACTTATGTGACCTTTCCCGCAACTTATTCGACGACCTCTGTGGCGCGTCAGGCGAACGCTTGGCTGCAATACAGAAGGTTGCGGGTTCGATTCCCGCTGGATGCAAATATTTATGCTTAAAATAAAAATCTGTATTTGGTCTGGGCGTATTTCTATGTATAATAGGTATGTATTTACAAAAGAAAAATAAATATAGGTAGTATATCCGTTGTCTAGTCACCGTAACACAAGCTTAGCAGCTTACCTCGGGGCTAGATGGCGCTGTGTGTTCGTCACAGGATTTATTTACTTATTATTTATTATTTATCCCGGGAAACAAATTTGTATGAAAGGCAAATGTAGGAGCGTCGCGAGGCGCCATCTCGGTAAACTAGTATCAGAGCCCTTAGTGTGATTTTTTCGTGAATAAACGCGAAAGTGATGGTAAGTTAACGCGTATTTTGTATGGAAACTTAAAAAGCGCTTCTAGCGGACGATATCGAAGTTACCAGTTTCCATACAAAATACGCGATAAGTTAACCATCACGTTCGCGTTTTTTGTACTAAAATCTCACACTAAGTGTACAGGTGTATGGACAAGGCAAATCAGAAAATACACCTGTCGGCTTAGGAAGACAACTACGAAGATGTGAAGGTACCGATCAACTAGGTAATAAAGAAAAATATATATATATGTTTGAGCGTAAGGTAGTATACATACAAAGATTTCCCAAGAGAGTAGTGAGTAAAGCTATACTGTTTATTACTAAAGCGAAGATACAGCGATATAAGTAGAATAGAATAGAAAAACATTTATTGACAACAAACACACACATAAATACATACAAACAATAGGACACAATTTTTACATAAATGGTATATAAAATAAATAAAGAGATAAGTAGATATTTTGTAAGTAAGTCTAAGTAGATTACTTTGCCTATGAAACAACATTTAAAGTTCCCAAATTATTAACTCATTACTTAATTCATATCCTAAGGGAATAACGGGATGAGTTAATTAAAATTATCTTGTCATAATAATATAAGCTTTTCATACTTACTTCTATAATATAATAATAAATAGAAGTCAAAGTAACTACGTACAAAGTCTGTCTATTAACGCTTTCACGCCTAAACTGCAACGATTTTGATGAATTTTGGTAAAGATAGATGAGACCTTGGTGAAGGATATAGACTAATTTAGATGGGAACGTGTGTGAAAAGGGCGCTGCTAGTATTATAATGCAAAAGTTATTTCTGGCTGTCTTTCTGTTACATTATCACGCGTAAACCTCTCAATCGATTTTGATGAAATTAGATACTAAGAAAGATGAAACCTTGATGAAGGACAGAGGCTAACTTTTATCCCGATATTCCTGCTGGATTAGGATTTACAAGCGTAAAACCGAGGGACTCAGATAGTCCTGTATAATTTTAATAACCCACGTTTAATGACACAAATGACATTCCACGCCAACAAGGTTTGAGATGGGTTAGATTAGACCATAGAAATAGTACTACTTCGTAACTAGAATGCTTACTTGGTCAAAAAAACGGTCCTGCTTGATGTTAGAGAGTTCCCAGTACCTAAGTCCTTTTTGCACTTTAGTGTTTGGCGGTTGGTTGGATAAGGACAGACTGGATCCGACCGGGTTAAATAGGACCGTTTTGATATATCAAAGCAAAAACTACCTTAACGTTAGAGAACATGATTGAAATTGATATTTTAAAGCCCTCAAGTGCGCAATCATTCATTCATTTTCTTAGTTATGGCTTTCTGTCAGCAATATAGGACAATTTACCCAGTTTCTCGTACTAATAGTGAACTACCACTATTATACTGTAATCGTTTGCAATAATTTTCAATGCGTGAAGGCTGCAGAAAAAATGGCGACGATTTTTCTCCAACCCCATGGAACATTTGTTTGTAACGTGCTAAATTCGTGTTAGGCACTGGTATTTTTATTTTCACTAAACTCGTTGAACTTCGCGTAACTAAATTGATAACATGCCGCTGAAAATAAACAATTTACACGCAATAAAACTAGGTTTTTCAAAAATAAAAATTCAGGACGACGACGTACCACTAACGCGTCAAAAACAAAAGTCCAAATGCGCATTCGATGTGGAGTTTTGGCGGGAATGCGTTGAGGAGATGTGTTGCTAAATTTTCATTTTTGTGAAACTTAGTTCAAATGCGTGTAAATTGTTTAATTTCGGGGGCATATTAATCAATTTAGTTTCGTGAAGGTGTACAAGTGAAAATAAAAGTGAAAATCGGTGCAAAACATGGACTGTAGCTTAGTGTTGTCCCCAAAGCTCCTTGAACAAACATTGTAAAAAATGGCCCCCTTTTTACAATGATTCCCTCGACTTGACTTTAACTATGACGACTTGACTGTTTCGTTCGATGCAAATGACCTGCAAATATTGATAATACTTGACACTGGCAAATGTCCGAATGGAAAAGCCATTTTAAAGAAGAAGAAGAAGAAGTGCGCAATCTTTTAGGAGCGAAAGCGATTGTGACATGTCTCTGGATTAGACTAATGGAGGCAGCCCTGTCAAATACCAAAAAGGTAATAAAGTTGCGAGCAGTACATCAACAACGATGCGCAACACATTTAGCGTTTGCAGGCTGGTAGGTAGAGTGCGAGCCAGATAAGGGTGCACACGATTGGGGGCGCCACTGTCTTACATTAGACACAGTTTAGTTAGTTAGTGAGCCTCAGCGATTAGTTCCGATTTTGACCACCTGCAGACTTATGTGGTACTCACTCTAGGTAGGTACGTATAGGTAGGTAGGTATATTTAGCGACGCATTTACCATCTTGTTGCCATGCGGCCATCGGCCACGACAAACGTGAAGAAAATATTGTGTTAGTGCATTTAACATGCTGTTAGTGTGCGAGGAAATATCGAGGTTTTATTTCAGACACGATAGCACGAGTAATATTTATCAAGGAGGTGAAAATTAATTTTCATTAAGTACCTAAAGCTAAGAGGAAAAAAAAATATATAATAGCGAGCGAGGAAAAGATAGAGAAGTATGGTTAAATTACAATCGTCATAATAAAACACTTTATTTATCGGGTTTAATCGCGTTTTATTCATGGTATTAAACGAACCGAGCTTTCGCCAACTTTACAGTTGGCCTTTTCAAATCAAATCAAATTAGTTTATTTCCTTTAGATTCTTGTACAACATTAAATGCACATGATCATTTCGCAACGTCTTAGGTGTATTGATTTTATTGATTCAAGGTTGACTGAGATGCCATCTGTAAAGTTGTAACTGTAAAGTTAGCGAAAGCTAGATTCGTTCAAAACCATGAATAAAACGCGATTAAAACCGATAAATAAAGTGTTTTATTATGCAAAATCGCGAAAACCATAGAAGAAATCGCCATAATACTGAAAATTCACACGGGTCGAGATTCACTTGAATGAAACCGAGGGACACAACTATGAATAGCCGATAAAAATAAAGAGCAGGTAGGTTTATACTGTCCTGAAAAGCATGGATAATTTACCTCAATTTGGCGTAAAGGTCAATGTATTTATGGTACTTACTCTTAATGATTATTATTTGGTTGACACATTATAGCTATAAACCTTGGAATATTATGTAAAAGCTTACAACAATAAATTCGTTTCATAACAATAACCTTGAATCTAAAATAGAGACCACATGTCAACGTTCACATGAAACAAGACATGTGAAAGTAATTCCCTTTGTCCCATCAAGAAATTGCCATTTGATTTCTAAGAATATCGGTAATATGCGAATGAGATAGGATTGACCTACTTCCTACTACTTAATAAATAATAAAATTACTCGCGTTTTATGGTTTAACTAGCTGCGCCCCGCGGTGTCACCCGCGTAAGTAAAAATTTCTGGCATGAGATCCTTCTCCTGACGATAGCAAACACGACAAAAGAAGAATTATCGAAATCGGTCCAGCCGTTTATGCGTGATGCCGTGACCAAGCGAAATAGTGATTCATTTTTATATATACTCGTAAGATGGCATTATTAACGACGGAGCTTTTACCAATTTTACAGTTGGCCGATATTTTCGAGGGATCAGGGCTTTTTTTACACGGGATATGCTACCACTTGACCTCATGTCACCTGATGGAAAGCGACGATGAATCAAAGGTGTAGGTTACATGCTTGCCTAGAAGAAACTATTCAGTCTTGACTTGAAGACATTATTATGTGGGTAAACCACGGGGCCCTGTTAGTAGTCAATAATATCGTAAATTTAGTACCTAGGCTATTAGACATAGGTAAATACAGAATTTCAAAGGGATACGAAACAGGGAATTATAATAATAAATAATAATAATAAATCCTGTGACGAACACACAGCGCCATCTAGCCCCGTGGTAAGCTGCTAAGCTTGTGTTACGGTGACTAGACAACGATTATACTACTTATATTTATTTTTCTTTTGTAAATACATACATATTATACATAGAAATACGCCCAGACCAGATACAAATATTTATTTTATTATTATAGTCACAAATCATAAAATACAAAGGGTCAGTCAGTCATATTTCATATTTTGGTATTGGATATAAATCTTTTTTACGTCCTTGCATATTCCACGAAAATACTTAAACGTTTAGTTTGGTGTATTCGTATTCAATTTTGACAAATTGATGGTGGTCTTTCTAAAGATTAAAAATATATAAGCTACTAGCTGCGCCCCGCGGTTTCACCCGCGTTTGTCCGTTCCGTTGTCGCGGGAATATCGGTATAAAACGTAACCTATGTGTTATTCCCGGTATCCAACTACTTATATCTTGGAATATAAGTAATTGGATACCGCAATCGGTTCAGTAGTTTTGCCTTATTGAGTAACAAACATCCAAACACACACACTTTTAGATTTATAATATAAAGTATGAGTATAGTAGCATTAAATATGACGTATTTTACATCAACCTCCTCTTAAATGGTGTTCGACCGGATCCTAACCTAACCAAACTTCGCTTAGCGAAGCTCCAAAGGGAAAAAAGAAACACATCCGTTGCTTCACATCCTCACACATCTCTAGTGGAAAATCAGTGTAACGTTGACATTTTAAAGGGCAAACTAGACCTATACCTACTGCACATCCTTGTTAGATTCATCGAAAATTATTCCTTATTTTTCGATTAAATATTTTTGAATATTTTCATTGAAAGCGTTTGTAAATGACATTGTTTTACTACATTTTAGTGTAGTTTAAAGACAAAAACTTTTTCTTGTTTTTCTTGTTTAGCACATTTGTAGTCGAAAAATGTTTTTATCCCGACCAAACAAGAACAAATATTGCGGAACGGGAACGCGGTTGAAACCGCGAGGCGCAACTAATATTTCATAAACATGTGCTACATAAGTCTCTTGATTTCAAGTTTCAAGAAAATAAATATTTAAAAAAAACTCTACCTACTCATCATAAGTGGCTGCAGGCAGACTGATTTTCCGCGCTACCATGATCGTTTGTCGATGCTATGTCGTTAAAAAAAAAAAAGTAAATTTGAAATAAAAAAATACCCTGACTAAATTCACTAAGTTTGGCGGGAATGCGTTGAGGAGATGTGTTGCTAAATTTTCATTTTTGTGAATCTTAGTTCAAATGCGTGTAAATTGTTTAATTTCGGGGGCAAATTAATCAATTTAGTTTCGTGAAGGTGTACAAGTGGAAATAAAAGTGAAAATCGGTGCAAAACATGGACTTTAGCTAAGTGTTCTCTTCAAAGCTCCGTGAACAAACATTGTAAAAAATGGCCCCCTTTTTACAATGATTCCCTCGACTTGACTCTATCTATGACGACTTGACTGTTTCGTTCGATGCAAATAACCTGCAAATATTGATAATACTTGACACTGGCAAATATCCGAAAGGAAAAGCCATTTAAAGAAGAAGAAGAAGAAGACTAAATTCACAGACAATTTAGAATTTTTTTTTTTTTTTGAAAAAGTATGTTTTTTTTTAAATTATTTGATGTATTTTTAATTTTATTTTTTTAGCTGAACGTCAACGCGACGAGTTCATCATGTACAGACTTCATGGTAGGGCCCATTGTATAAATGATTCATCTACAACGCAATTTCTTTACTAATTGTTACCATGCAAGATGTTATAAAGGCAAAGACGAATTAAACCTGCAAAAATGCAGTTTCAAGCATACAATCGAGTATGCAAATCGTCACGGGTGGTGAATATTCCCACGGTAGGGCACTGGGAGTGGTCTATTCTAACATACGCATGACAAAACATATGCGACCTTGCAGCGAATGATATTAAATTGGTTCCAACAGACGCATATTAAGTTTCAGTTTGACATAATAAAAACTATATTAGGCATTTGTAGCTCTTCGTTGGATACGATAGCCAGATACTATTTACATTGATATTTTAGTCCAATTAAACAATAATTTATTTATTTATTTCTCATAAAACATGGTACAAATAATGGTGTTATAAAATACATAAAGAAAGATCAACCATGCTTTACCTATTTGGCATATGAGATTGAAAATATTAAACCATAGCTGCGTGCGCCCCGTGATTTAACCCACGCAAATTCTGAGGGATTATTGGGATCAAAAGTACCTACAAACCTAGCCTATATCAGTCTATATCACTTAAACTATTGAAATGCGATTCTCCATCCAAATCAACCTATCTGTCTCGTGAACAGTTGAAATTTTTGAAATATTAAGCTACGTAAAAATAAATTAAAACATCGTAAAAACACTGTTATTGAATAATAATTTAAGTGATTACCAGACAAGTTCAGAATGAGAGGAAAACTATTTACCACTAGACAGTGCCATCAAAATTTTATGTGAATTGTAAAATTATGCGGCTAATTTTATTACATGGTTACCTAATTACTACGACAGACAACACATTGTGAATTTATAGCTACTCACAACTCAGATCCATATCACCACAACTGATTAATTAGGTAGGTAATCATACTACATTGTAGGATAATGTAAATTAAAAAGCCGAGAAATCTTTTAAGGCCCATAAACGAGCTATACCGAAAATACCTGTCAGATTCATCGAAAATTGTTTATAATTTCTGACGGAATGTTTTAAAATATTTACGTTTATTGCGCTTGTAATTTAAATGACATTGTTCCCTAGTCCCTACATTTTGGTGTAACTTCAAGACAAAAACTTATTATTGTTTCGAGCCTTAGGAAAATTAAGACACAATATATTTTTTTTGTCTAAAATGTGCTAAGGTTTCGACATTTTTATTTGAAATCTACACTAAAATGTAAGGAACAATGTCATTTACAAACGCTACAAACTAAAATATTCTAAAACATTGCATCAGAAATTATCAACAATTTTCGGTGAATTCGTCGGGGATTTTCAGTTTAGCTCGTATAAACCCCTTAAGCAGCAGACCTTTGAACCCTGACCTTTGACCTTTGACCTTTAATTTGTGACATTTGTTATATTTTTTTTTTAAATTGTGTTGTAGTATTAATTGAGTGATTGTATTCACATTCGCCTATTTCACATCATACGATTAAATAAATAAGCAGACCTTTTATCAGACCTCTTGTCTACCCCTAAGAAGACCGGTAAAGATCTCGAAACTAAAGCAGAGCATGATAAAATGCAAAAAGCGGAAAGAATGATTTCAGTCCAACATCGCGATAATATAAGAAAATGTACATCTGTAAAATATTCCACGACGAACGACGACGTGACGTCACAGATGAGCAAAACTGTTGGTAATTTGTTAGATAGGTAGACAGAAGGTATAAGTAAGGTTACATACACAATACAATGAATCATTGGGTACATCATGTTCCCAACAATATAATAATGAATAATGAATTTGATGCCATTTCGTCATATCTAGAGATCGACATAGAAGTAGTATTTTTGCGTGATTGACACACAAACGAACAAACATCTAAACGTTCGCATTCATAATATTAGTGGGACACTTAGCTCGGTTTAAACTAACATCGCTTTATATTTATTTAAGTACCAATTGTGAGTTCAAATAGGCATAAAGTTTGCAACAACCCATGTCTAACAGTCAAATCACTTGAAGCACTTAAACGACTTCCTGTCTGGGGTCGCCCGCTAATAATCTGTTTTAGATTATGAAGGAACAATTCTTGTTTCTGTTTTAACGGTGAAACGAAACCGTGTGGGTTGTTTTACATTTTATTTAACTGTATCATGAAATATTCAGCAAAGCAGTGGAGTATCGGATTAGTTAACTCTCGATTTGACGAGATAATACAGCCGGAATTGACCAGAACTGTGGCTGACAAAATAATACACTGAGTTGTCAAATTGACCAGCACCCATATTATCTATCCAGTGGATGTCTGATAACAGTAGAAATTGACAGGCACTATAAAGTACATTGCGGCTTTGACGTAACGTGATTATTACCGGTGATCACCTCAAAGCAGCAATGTGCTGCATAGTGCCTGTCATTTTCCACTGTCAGACGGCAACAGATAGATAATATGGGTAGAAGTACTGAACTGTGGCTGACAAAATAATACACTGAGTTGTTATAATGTTATCTAGTCATGCTAACGATCTAGTCTTATCGAGATATAATCCAATCGAGATTTAGTCAAACTACGATTTATTCGTACGGGCTTTTTAGTCATAAGTCGATAACTTAGAACGATAGAATCGCTAGGTAGGGGAGAGGGGGGCAAGACGGGGTCCTTAAAGTTTGAATGTCAATAAAATAGACAGTATTGTGTTTTCACAACATTTTTTGTTCTCATAATGATTATTGGTAATTATTGTTTGATAAATAAGTTCATTTAGCACCATTAGAATAATGGTTAAATGAAAAAAAGTAGAAAACTAGAAAAATTCCTAAGACTCCATCTTGCCCTACCCTCGGGTAAAATGGGGTACAAGAATTACAGTTGTTTCATCGTTTTATTCAATTAAACCAACATAGTTACAGTGAGCCTATTTGCTGCATACATTATAAGCAGACCAACTGTCAATATAGACCAAATATTAGGGGTTAAAGTATGAAATTGCCGATTTGTACTGAAAATCTTAATTGTTTATTTTTTAAAATTTTAACAAATTTATTTCATCAAAATAGTTGCCATTATTATCTATACATTGCTGCCATCTAATGGGAAGGTTATTAATGCCTTTGCGATAGAACTCCGACGATCTAGACTGCACAAACTGTGTGAAAGCATTTTGTACTGCCTCCTGGGAAGAAAACTTCTTGTCACGTAGATAATTGTCCAAATCACGAAAAAAATGGTAGTCCGTTGGAGCAAGGCTGGTGAATACGGAGGATGACGAATGGTTTCTAAGTGCAGTTCCTGAAGGGTCAAAATGGTTTCTCGTGCTGTGTGAGGTCTCGCGTTGTCGTGGAGCAATAATGGTGAAGATCGATTCATGAGTCGGGGCTGTTTTACTGCTAGTTTTGTCAACATGGTTCGGAGTTCGGCACAATAGACATCTGCCGTAATTGCTTGACCAGATCGAAGAAAACTATAGTGAATAACACCATGCTGAGACCACCAAACAGTTACCATTACTTTTTTATTGGTAAGTTTTGCTTTAGGACACTGTTGTGGCATTTGACCTGGGGTCAGCCATTGCATTTTTCTTTTCCGGTTATCATAAAGAATCCACTTTTCATCACGTCATGTTACAATTCGATCCAATATTCCTTCATTTCTGTACCGGTTCAACAAGGCAACACAAGTTTCAACACGCGTTTCTTTCTGCAGATCAGTCAAATCATGAGGCACCCATTTTTCGTATTTTTTTATTTTATTGATTTGACGCAAGTGAGTCAATAATGTGGGTAAGGTAACGTTAAACCATGCCGCTAATTCCTGGGTAGTTTGACTAGGATCGGCTTCCACTATCTCTCTTAATTCATCGTTATTCACCTGTGTGGGCGGTCTTCCTCGTGGCTCGTTCTTTAAGTCGAAATTTCCATCACGAAAGCGTTTAAACCAAAATCGCACGGTGCGTTCATTAGTAGACCCCTCTCCAAACGCAGCATTGATATTGCGGGCTGTTTCTGCCGCGTTAGTTCCGCGTCGGAACTCGTATTCAAAAATCACTCGAATTTTCGCAGTATCCATCTTTCTTGTCTAAATTGAATAACAAAAACAATTGAAAGTCGATATTCAAATGTTTCACATTTTTTAAAAAAGAACATCACAGAAACCATTTGAAAAAAGTTTCATTCGAAAACCTCAAACCATGAAGATTCTATGTCAATTCAAAGAACCTATTGCAATAAAACGGCAATTTCATACTTTAACCCCTATTATAAAGGCTTGTGGAACACATCTTGACATCACTGACAATTGTGGTGATTGTTTTTTTGAAAAAAGAAACTGGTGATTGTTTTTTTTGGATTATTAGGCCTTCTTTCTTTCGTTTTTACCTATAAATGTCCGTCTTCACTATTCTACAATAAAATAATTCAATAAACCATTAAAGATGAAAAACTTCCTTATTACTCTCATATGTTTAAACATAAATGGGGCAAGATGGGGTACCATACCCCATCATGCCCACTGTGGTTATTTCAAATTAAAAATCTCACAGTAACAAAACACAATGGGATACGAAGATAAACAAGTTCCCCCCTGGTAATGTAGTAATTGCCTTAAACAAAACACTTTATTTCTAATCTGAAATGCTTTTGAGTCTCACGCAGTTATGTTCTAATAAAATTGTAAAAATCACAAGGTGATTGACAAAAAACAGTTTTTTCCAGAAAAAATCAAATGCGTGTGTTGTCGTCGCTCAATCACTACGTCATATAATGACTACCCCCCCGTCGCACCTTTTTGCATTTTAACAATTGTTGTTGGTCAATTGGTTTGTGTTCTAAGGCCAATGCCCCGTCTTGCCCGCAACCCCATCTTGCCCCTCTTTCCCCTACCTACCCCAAGGTGTCCACTTGCTAATTCTGCGATAATTTAATTCATGGAAACCCGCTCCATAGAATCAACCATTGAAAGGCAGATCAAGAGATCTCGCATTTATTGACAGCTCAAGTGGAATTTCGATGGGGTAATTCCTTTAATCCTTCTAAGAACCAATAGAAAATCATTATCACCGTTCTACTCCACTGCTAACTCTACGCTTGTACACTTAACTATTAATTTTAAGACGTTTCAAAATGACTACGTATTTGTTTTTGTATACAATGTTTTCTTTAATGAATTCAAAATTTGAGTATTGTATACCTACTTAAGGTTTTACAATCTGACTCCACTCTGAAAAGGCCCACAATGTGTAGTGGAACAAAAGTGTTGGTTAGTTGTTTTGTTAGTGAGTCTAGGAACCATCATTGCAACGAACGCACGGCAACGTGAGTCAGATAACAATCTAATGGAGCCTTCCGTTTTATCGTACCTACCTATACATCCGAGCATACCCGACAATGCCCGACATTCTTGTTCCGTGACTCAAATGACTGCACAATAATTTGGGTTTTCCTTCGAGACAAATCACGAATTTCAAGGACGTAATTTAACAAAATTCTTTCAATTCAATTGAACCAATTCAACCATAGACAAAACTCTTTCAGTAAGAAAACTTAGACATAAATTTAATGGAAATATTTTGAAAAAAATTTAAATTTGAACTCGCGTCTTAGACGAAAAAAATAGTAGACATGGGGAAGATTCATACTTTGAAATTTGCCACTTGAGATGGGGACTCATGTGGCCTAGTTGGTTAAGGCGCTCGCGGTACTGACGCAGAGACGCAAGTTCAAATCTCGTCGCGAGTGAATTTATGAAGATGATTTTTTCCTTTTAAATAAGTCTAGTAGATTATGCGTTCAGCAATAAAAACAAATTACGAAATATAAATTTAATGATCAATTGAATCTCCCTGAAGTGTTTGTTACCCCAAAACTGACGAACAACTAGAGTCTAATTGAGAACGAAACCCTAACAAATAAATTCTTTGAAATCATACCTCGTTCGATATGGAACTAAAATCTTTAACATTAAATGATACGTAGGTACTTACTTACAACTTAGTATGGTGTATAAGTGATAATAAAATTGATCATAATGAGCCCCCTAAGAGTAATATAAAATTCTACATATCGCCCAATAACATACCATTTTAAAATGCTCAACAAATTAGATTAAATGTACCGATAACGGGCGAAATCCAAATATTTGTTTCAATGATTAAGAAGACGTAGAACACGATCAAATTGGCAACTGTAGCGTCTAAAGTCTATTACGAAACGTAACGTCCAATAGATTTTATTATAAAAACAAACTGAGAAAGATTAGCAGTCGAATCTACTCATTATTCAGAGCTAGTTGTTTGTGGAGCTATGTAGGTAGGTATCGAATTAGAGATTTTAACTTTAAAATATAAAACATAGTTGGTGATTGATAATGCTTTCTGATTTTTAAATGTTTTCAGTGGTTTTTTTTTGCCTACTTGTAGATCAGTGTACACATTTTTATTTCAAGCGAATGCTGAGAAAATATTGACATCATAGACATAGTATGAAAAATATTTTTTTCCCTATGATATAAAATACTTATGTTTCGGTTTCAATCGCACTGCGTTGTTTTTCATATGTTTTGTTATAATTTAAAGATTATTCAACGCCCGACTTTTCGTGGTCATTTACGAAAATTGAAAAAAAAATTACTTTTAGCAAAAATAAATCTTTCATTTTAACAAATACTTTCATATTAGAATGACAAGGTGACAGGGCTTGGCAGCAAACCCCGTTTCGTATTCAATCAAGTACACAGTCACTCAAATTACAATAATATATCTGCTAACTGCTGATTACGTAACTGTGTTGCTACGAATTATCGATTGAAACACTTCAACTTGTTGTATTCACGTCATTTTGGAGCTACCAAATTGACATTGCTATGAAAACCGGCGGTTATAGACATAGAAATAGTACAGTATTAACTAGAAAGCTTACTTTTTTTTTTTTTTTTTTTTCTGTCATCTTCTCTCTCTTGCTGCAATCTGCAGTACGATCTGCAATGAGCAACACTGTTGTCTGCCTTTGCTGGGTTTTATCGTGGGTCTGAGAGGTGTCCTATGACCCCATTCCTCAATCTCTGTCAATATTCCTATTCGAACCTAATTCGTAGGCTAGTCACACTATGCCTTTTAAGTCTGTTGAACTGGACATCATCGTAGTTGTAAGAAGTTCTTTTGCCATTTTATTGGGGTGATCAGCTAGTCTGCATGTGTATCTGCCAAGGTATTTTTTTATTTCCTCTCTGACGTTGGGTATTTGAAGGTCCTGGTATATGTATTTGTTGCTTATATGCCATGGGATTTTGAATATCCTTCTAAGCATCTTAGTTTGAAATCGCTCGATGATGTTGATATTGGACTCCGCAGCAGTACCCCACAGTTGGATACCATAGGTCCACACTGGCTTGAGGATAACTTTGTAAATGGCGAGCTTGTTTAGTTCAGACAGTTTGGATTTTGTATCTAGTAGCCAACTCATTTTTCTGACTTTGGTGTCTAGCTGCCTTCTCTTGGTCCATATGTGTTTCTGCCAGGTCAACCTTCTATCGAGGTAGATACCCAAGTATTTGGCTTCGTCAGACTGTGGTATGGCTTGTCCATTAAGGGTGACAGGTGGACATGTTGGTTGTCTCAGAGTGAATGTCACTTGAGTAGATTTTGTGGGATTCACTTTTATCCGCCATTTTTCAAACCAGTCATTCATTCGATTCAAGCTGTTCTGTAAATTATTTGATGCCTTATTTCTATCTTCGTCGGAGGACAGTATGACGGTGTCGTCCGCGAAGGTACCTGTTACAGTGTTGGCTGATGTTGGTAGATCAGCGGTGAAAATAAGATACAACACAGGACCCAGTACCCTGCGGTATACCCGACATTATCTTGCACATGTTTGAAGTAGTTTCTTTGAATTTGACTTCGAAGCATCTGGCAGTGAGATAGGACTTTATGATCATGTAGATGTTATGTGGGAAATCTGCCTTGATTTTGAATAGAAGGCCCTCATGCCACACTTTATCAAAAGCTTGACTGATATCTAGGAAAGCTGCCGTACAAAATTGCTTGCATTCTAGGGCTCTTGATATGGCGTTCACTGTTCGATGTACTTGTTCGGTTGTTGAATGTTGTTCTCGAAAGCCAAATTGGTGGTTTGGGATAACACTACAGAGGTAAGGTTTCAGTCTCTGAAAAAAGACTTTCTCGAAGAGTTTCGATATGATAGGTAGCAAGCTTATTGGTCTGTAGGATTCTACTTCATTAGGTGGCTTTCCAGGTTTTGCTATCATGATTATCTGTGCTATTTTCCATTGACCAGGATAATTTGCAGTTCTCAATATTGAGTTGAATATTGCTGTGATTAGCATAATCATTTTGTGCGGCAAGGCCTTTAGAATTCTCCCAGTAATTAGATCATACCCCGGGGCTTTGTTGTTTTTAAGGGATCGTATGTGGTATTTGGTTTCCCTTGGTGATACACTTTTCAGTGGCAGTGATAGTTGGTGGCAGGAGGAGAGAAAGTTATTGATGTCTTCTTCACTTTTTGTGTTAGTGATGCTTGGATTTGGTAGGAATACCCGAGTCAGGTGTTGGGCAAACAGGTCAGCTTTTTCCTGATCACTCCTGGCCCATGTGCCGTCTGATTTTTTCAGGGGAGGTATGTGTTGGAGTGGTCTGTTGAAAGACCCAGTTGCTTTCCACAATGAGTAGTCGGAGTATGCATCAGGTGTCAGTTCCTGGAGGTAATACTGTAGTGAGTCATTTTCCTGATCTTTGATCATTTGGTTTAGCTGCCGAGAACTTCTATTGAAGTTATTTTTGTCCCTGGCATTTCGCGATCTTTGCCACTGTCTCCGGAAGAATCGTCTTTCTTTTATTTTTTCTCTTATTATGAGTGGGTACTGGTTAGCCTTGCGAGTCGTGTGGGTTTTCTTTGGTGTTGAAGCCCAGGCAGCATTTTGGATGCATTTGTTTAATTTTTCCACAGCTTCTTCAATTTCAGCCATTGTTTTCAACGGTAACATTAAGTCTGTTGTGTCGTTGATGATCTCTCTGAACACATCCCAGTCAGTGTTTCTGTTAGTTCCATAAGTATCACTCTATTACTAACAGTTAAAATCACCGGGGTGTGGTCGGACGACAGATCAATGTCGTTTTCCGTTAATATGTAGTTGCCCGATATGTTTTTAGATAGGAAGAAGTCTAGGACGTCTGGAATTTTTCTTCGGTCTGATGGAAAGTGAGTTGGGTGCTGAGTCGAGTGATATTGGGCATTTATCTCAACTAGCGCTTTGTGCAATTGTCTGCCCCTGGTTGAGATTAAACGAGATCCCCAGGCCGTGTGTTTTGAGTTCCAATCACCTCCTGCGATGAATCTTTGTCCAAGTGATTTTAGATAGTGGGTGAACTGTTCAGATTTTATACTCTGACCACGTCGTTGTCCAGGTGGACAGTAGGCGGCGCTGATAGTTAGTGGGCCATTTGGTGTTTCTGTTACTATTGAGGTTGCCTGTAGATGCGTCTTACTATACTTTTCTATCTCATAGTGTTTTATTGTTTTCTTAACAGCAATAAGAGTGCCTCCATGTGTCCTATCTAGTGGGTGATTGGTTAGGTATACATCATCGTTTGGGATTACTGGGTGATGTTTACTTGTCATGTGTGTTTCTGAGATCAGCATTATATCAATATTGTTTGTGGTGATGTAGGATTTGAGTTCTTGGGTCCTATCAGTCAAGCCATTGGCATTCCAGGTGCACATTCTTAGTGTAGCCATTTATTTGATCAACCTGGCCATGAGGTCAATCATCTTGTCCATCATCTTATCTATCATTTTTTCTAACATGATTTCAAATTTTGTGAACATACTTTCCATAATTTGTTCAATGTTATCGGTGCTAGCATTGTTGCGTTGTGGTGGTACTTTTGCAGCAGCTTCAGCATATGTTGGCTCGAATGTTTTATTCGTGGTAGGGTACTTGTAATGAGTACTAGTTGGGTAAGCATTGGATGTTCTGGGTCCTTTTGATGATTGGTTTATTATATCCCGGTTCATTCCTTCCCTGATTGGTCTGTTTAAGGTTCTCTTTTCTATTATGTCTGTTTTATATTGTTGATATTTTAAACAGCCTTTATAACTGGCCGGATGAGAGCCGAGGCAATTTGCGCAGGTTGCAGGTGTGTCTTTTTGTTTTTTGCATTGAGATGATCTTCTCCACACTTTACACATCTAAATGGTCGGTAGCACATGTTTTTGGTGTGCCCATAGCGTTGACATCGCTTGCATTGGACTACATCTTGAGACTTGTATGGTGCTTCAAATCGGACAATTGTGTTATTGATAGCTTTTATCTGATAAATTTCTTTGTTATTTTCTTTTGGTTCTAGTTCTACAAAGAAGAGTGGTAGCTTCTCCTTGTTTTTCCGACTTACAACATTTGTGAGATTCCTTATGTCATGTCCTTTTTTTGTTATTTCTTCTTTAACCATGTTAATATCCTCGGTAGCATGAAGACCCCTTAGTACCACTCGGTAGGCCTTCTCATGCTTTAACTGGTACGTGTAGTGGTTGATGTTTTGTTTAATTAAGGATTCCCTTAACAGTTTATAGCAATCTACATCGCATGGTATTACTTTTACTGTGTGTCCATTGCGTAACGTGGATAACGTAAATTTATTTGGTGCTTTCGTTATTTCTCCTAGAGTTTTTCGTAGATCAACTACATTTGTTACGCCGGTGATGAATATTGGTTCCGGTTTAGGTGTTGGCATTGTTTTTTTGTTGTTTGCATTGTTGTCATTAATATCACATTCCAGGTCAGAAAACCTATTTTGAGTTGGAACAGTGAAAGCTTACTTCGTCAAAAAACGGTTACGTTTGATGTTAGAGAGACCCCAGTCTGTCGTTTTTTCACTTGAGTGTTCGTCGGTTAGTTAGATAAGACTGGGACCAACTGGGTTCAACAGGACCGTTTTGTTATATCAAAGCAAAAACTACATTAACCTTAGAGAACATGATTGATATTGGTTGCCTGAGAAGAAGATAACAGTTGAAGAGATCGCCCATAGGCGATAAGGCCGCCCTTTGTACCACTATAGTTTTTAAGATCAAATATGTAAGTTTGTTATAATTTGTGTTTTTTGGTACAATAGAGTGTTAATCAATCCCCAAGCAGCAAACTGGTCCCATAATTTTAAAATCTATCACCAAATAGCTCTGAAAACGATTTGAAATTACCCACGTAATTCCCGATCCCGTGGGATTTTTCAAGTACCCTTTCAAAAAAGAAAAGGACCGCTAAATGACGCTGTTCGTGATATATAGTTCAGTCACTTAGTCCGTGAACCAGTCACGACTTTAAATTTTAAATGTATAGATAAATAAATATCTATGTAACATGCAAATATCTTATTTCTTACTAATATTATAAACGCGAAAGTTTGTATGTAAGTATGTATGTATGTGAGGTCTTTCGCACAAAAACTACTGAACCGATTGCGATGAAACTTGGAATATAGGTAGCTGAGGACCTGGATTAACACATAGGCTACTTTTAATCCCGATATTCCCGCGGGAACGGGACTTACGTGGGTGAAACCGCGGGGCGCAGCTAGTCTATCTATAAATAAATTCGTCTATCAAATTTCTTTATTGGAAGCAGCATTAATCATTTTAAATCATCTATGTATAATATGTATGTATTTACAAAAGAAAAATAAATATAAGTAGTATATCCGTTGTCTAGTCACCGTAACACAAACTTAGCAGCTTACCACGGGGCTAGATGGCGCTGTGTGTTCGTCACAGGATTTATTTATTATTTATTTATTTATCAATTTTTTTCTAGCTTCGTGGCTCAACATAATAATTAATAAACATATTAAACTCGTAATTCAACAATTAAAATGTGGAAACTACGCCTGCAGTTCTGTTTTTTTCTTTTTAAAAAAACGGTTCCCGCGGGAATATCGGGATAGAATGTAGCCTATGTGTTATTCTCGGTATCCAACTACTTATATTCCAAATTTCATCGCAATCGTTTCAGTAGTATTTGCGTAATTGAGTAACAAACATCCAAACAGGAGGAGTGGGACTAGGAGGATAGTAGGATAAAATACTGGACAACATCGCAATCTAGCCCCGAACTAAGCACTAGGCTTGTACTATGGGTACTAGACAACGGATATACTACATGTTATACTTTTTTGCAAATAAGTACATACATATTATGATATAGAAAGACAGAAAAAATATGACAGTTTTCTGAGGGTTTTTTATGGAGTGAAGTTGCTTATATCGTGGTTTTACCCAAACATTGCCTTATTAGATTTTTTGAACTGCGATATATATTTTTATCCGACCAAAAAAATGAGTTTACGATTACTTAAAATTGAATGATTTTAGAGTCGATTTCAGGATACCTATCTTTCGTAAAAAGCCTAATCAATTCTCTTACAAAGGACACAAGAAAGCGTCTAGTATCGAGTTTTCTACACCAACTAATTGTTTTATCTGATGAGAGTCTAGAAGCTACTAAATACCCAAGTGTTATTTCGAGGTGGTATTCTGGTAGCGATCGTAAACATCGTCGAAGGAACGTCGACTGCGCGCGCTATCTCTGTCCAAAGCTGGACAACTGCCAAGGGGGAGATTAAACGAACTATTGTCTCTGTACTGTACTCTGATAGATAACTGCTTTATTGCTTTTAAATGCCGCGCGATTTGATCTCGTAGTGTTTCTTTTGGAAAGTAAATAGGTAGGTACCAAATGAATTTGAACTCATTTTTTTCGCATTTAATCGCATTGTTTTTGACTACCAGTTAAGTGAGCAAAAAGGTCTGGAAAAACCTTGAAACGTGACGGGCGATGAAAAAATGTAATAAACGCAATACGATTTAAACCGATGGAAACCAGCTGCCTGATTCAGTAAGAAAAAACCGTGTAGAAGTTACATGGTTCCTACACGGTGTTTTTTTTTTACAGAATCGGGCAGGAGACTTAAAATAACACATATTATACCACGAAATTCCCACGAGATTGGGATTTATACGGGCGAAATGCAGGGGCGCGACTAGTTTGATAAAATTTAGACCGTAAACGTATCGTAGCTCGCCTACATTTCAAGACTCGAAACATAAAGTCAGGCAATTTATAAAGCAAACTATTCTAATAAACGCATATTAACCTTCAACTGAACCTACCAAAACATTTAAATTTCAATATCAAGGTTAGACGCAACACGCAACCTTCAAACGAACACCGAAATACACGGGGGAACTTTATGACTCTGAAAGATGTGAACATCAAAATACAATTTGGAAGTTAGGTTAGGTTAGGTCAAATAATGTTGTTGGTATGTAGTTGTATGTGGAAACAGTGTCTGCCACCCACTGGAAAAAGGTTAAAAGAGGGACGGGTAAACCTCTGGCCGCCTACCACCTAAGGTCAGTAGAGAGCCCACACATCCCCACTGCTTCCCCCGGAGTAGTGGGACAATCCATTAGGTCGGAATTATCCTGGATAAAAAAGTCAAATAATCCGCCTTACTATAATCGTTGCTCGTTGTTTTGTCGAACTTTTGTCGATGTTTAATCGTTAAGAAAAATTAAGTAAATTTTAAATACAAAATACTACTTTGAAAACCAAAGATAATTAAAAGTTTTTAAAAGTAGTCGGGGTATCTTTTAATTAAAATTTTCTTTCTCTTTTTGAGCGACAAAAAGACGATAAAATAACGAGAAACGATCATGGTAGCGCGGAATATACTGTGCAAGAACCAGAAAACCAAATATTCTGATTTGATGTCGGACTCCGGCAGGAGTTTAGATGTCCCAGGCATAATTTGTCAAGTTTTTTTTGTAAATTGGTTTAATTGTGACGATTGTTGTTAAAATGGTCGGAAAAATATTTTTCTCATGCATTGTGGAACAAATAAACTGGGTTTAACCGGGCACCAAGAAGTTTTTTTTTATGTAACGTGGGCATCTACATTATACTCACTTAATGCTGCAAGTGTTTTTGATAGAGATAAGAAATGGCGCCGGGCTAGCTAGTAAATTCACATATTGGTTAATGGTTAAAGGTATGCCCTTTTAAGCCGAAAGGGGGTTGTTCTAGACATCAAGGCGAACAACTTTTGTTCTACGACTTTTGGAAATTCGAAGTACTTTTCGAAAATTTTCAGTGTAAAGTTTACTTGAAGATCAGCTGTTTCTTAGAGTTCGAGGTCATTGACCTTATGTTGTTCTTTCATTTAGTTTGGTCTACTACAATCAAAACTTCAATTACCTTTATTTTCAAAAGCAGCTGTTTTCAGTGAAACATAACCTCAAACTTTTCAAAAAAAAAAGTTCGAATTTTCAAAAGTCCTAGAACAATAGTTGTTTGCCTAGACGTCTAGAACAACCGACTTCCGGCTTTAAAGGGCTTACTCGTTACACCTTATATATTATGGATATTACCCGAAATAAGACACCGTAATACCATATAGCCAGAGGAATATTTAAGGCCAAGTATTGATCGAAAGCCAGTAGGTATATTGCGTAACTTCAGACATGGCATTTTCAGGAATTTACTGAATTCATAAAATCGTTCAACGTTCATTTCTATTAAACATTCGTCAAGTTTCCGAAACTGATGAAGTATGTTTATTTTTTCTTTTTATAATAATTGAATGGTGAAAGTTCAAAACTTTCTGGAAACTTCTGCAATCTTGTTGGTAAGGCTTCAAAAGACTTTCGAGTTATATTTCTTGCACAAGTATTTAATTAAGAGTAAAGTTCTACGGGTTCCCTACGTTACTTCGAAACACTATCCATCGAAACACCTTTCGTGGAAGACGATTGACCGATAGATTACTTTACCGAATAGTTGTTTCCCCGATTGTTCATTTCCCCTATGGTTCGTTTCACCAAAAATTGTTTGACCGAAGCTCGCAGTACCGAGGCTCGTTCTACGTAACAAATGTCATTTCCAAACGCATATTTCTAATTTCTTCCACACTTAAATTTGGGAGCTACTTATTATTTAAGTAGCCCTCAAATTTTAATCAAGTTTTAAATCGCGACTGCAAATTTGAGGCGACTTAAAATTTAAATGCCTTCAGAATTAAAGTGGCGATTTGAAGTTCCCTATTGTTCCCGGGTTCCCTGGTGGCGTAGGGAACCCGGTTCTACTTACTACTTTAATGTAATAGAAATATTGTATTGAATGTTAAAGGTATGTGTACTGTGTAGGTTAATGCCAAGGTTTGATGATACTTATATAGCCTTATAGCTTTAGAATATTAACATTACATGTCGTCGGTACCTAGGTTTATTATACATTTTAGTTTAGTATAGTTCCTTCGTCAATTCGAATTAGGCTCCCGTGGTGTCTTACTGCCTTTTTCTTGGCAATGCATGAAATTGCATCCCTCCCTACCGTCTTCGAGGGAAAGCGATAGGGTATGTGAGGATGTCCGGTCGTGAAGCGACCGCCCTACTCACTAAAAACGAGACCAGTTTCTCTCTTGCCATTTTGTTGGAACTGCGGGTGCACGTTCATAATCTCCCAGTAGTCCAAAGGCGTTGATCTGCTTCTTCGATCAATTTCTTTTGCGGAGCCTCCACGCCTCCGAGGAGGCACACGAAAAAATGCGCCCCGCTCAAGCCCTAGTACAACCCATCTAAGAAAAGGCCTTTGCAGTCGCACAAATTAAAGGTGTGTTTTTAAATAATTCGCTACACAGGGTACCTACGCTAAAACCGCAAATTATTTGAGATCGGCGGGCGTTTGAGGTGGGTAAGTATTTCTTGACCAAACCTACTACAAAGAAATATTGCAACATATGTTTACCATAGGCCGCCTACCAGCCTAAAACTAACTCTCTTGAGACCAAGCAGTTTACCCACAACCGCGCAGATAGAACTCCAGGTTCTCCAAATCCTCTAGATCCCTGAGTCGCCTTTTACGACATACATTACAAATACAAATACGTTTATTCATTGAAAGTAGGTACAAACAAAACTTATTCTAACATGCATATCAGTAACTAAGAAAGCGAAAAATTATGTTTTGTTTTTAAAACGAGCACTATAGTCCCCACACTAGGATACCCTGTGTTGCGGGCGACTAGTCTCTTCCTTTTGTGTATATATATACTCGTATTATAACAAGAAACAAGTTAACATGTGAAGAAGATTAAGATAAATTAATACAAAAACATTAAGATTACAATCAGTAGAAAGTAGATTCAGTCCACAAACAGAGATAACTACCTATACATTGGAATGGACTAGGCTACATTGGAATGGACTAGGTAGCCCTATTCTATACCTACCGGGTGAGCATGGCTGTAAATGCATTTCCATGTGACATGCCTGAGACGGTTCAGTTAAAAAAAAGTTTGTTCACTAAAAACATAACAGAGTTTACCTTAGTTATGGTCCCCGCACAAGGGAATTTGTGAATCGCAGAAGAGCCTCAATTCAATTATGATTTTTAAATCTGCAAGAAGACTTCTTCTTTTCTGAAGAAGACAGCGTACGTAGTTGAATATTTCCGTTCCAACGACTTTGTTTAAGTACAAAATACCCCACTATCCTTGAACTCCCCGTTGCATAACAGTTACTTAGTCACCTAGGCACCTCCTTCATGTCAGATTGCATGTTACCTAACGTACCCCTGCGCAGTCAACCCACACGAATATCGAGCGCGCATTCAAAACATTTCTAAAGGCCATCACCCCTCCCTAGCTCCCTGGGGAGGCGCTAGGCGTTACGTAACTCTGTGACCTAGATTTTGAGAGGCTGGTATACCTAACCAATGTAGGTCTGTAGGTTTACCTACTCTGCTCGCTCTTAGTTCTTCGTCCTTGGCAAAAGCCGATGTTTTACGTAAATCATCAGCTTTTTTTTCTTTTTTTTTTTAAGCATTTTTAAGTATATTATAGCCAGAGTCAAGTAAAAATATTTGTGTCGAGGAACATAGAGCTTAAAATTAAGTTGAAAATGTAAAAAAAATGCAGGTTGATACGTATTTGTCTGTCCGTCAGTGTGGCTATCATTTGTGTGGCTATCATCGGCTGAACTAAGCACCTATATATTTAAGCTATCAGCTTTAAGCTTCATAACGCTTTGATATTATCTATAAATCAAGAAAATTTATTGAATAACTGTGTACATTGAGGTGACTTTAAATATGTAAAGGTATCAACAGTTTGTTCATCCCGGACTCCAATCTCCCAATTCACAATCTCCTCCCAATCAATCAACACCCAGTCTACAATAACATTATGTAGGTAAGTATTTTGAATTATCCTATTCAATCATACATAAGGTATCAGTTTAAATACAACTTTGTATCAACTTCCTTATTTAAAGTGGTTAGAAGATAAAAACAGGTTGCATTTAAAACAGCAACATTTAAATTGACTTTTCACGAAAACTATAATATATATCTAAATGCCTACGTACCTATATACCTACACTATTATTTTTCCCTATTCAGATAATGACGTAGGTGTACCGAGAATAATAATAGAATAATCGAGAACAACTTGTCATAAAAACATGACGTGTAAAATAGTAGTAAAAATGAACAAGGAACAGCTTGCAATACTCTACGTACGTAGCATGAAATAAACGCCGAAGACTAGAAAATTGAACTAAAAACGTTATCTTCGAAACTGAACCGGTATAACGTTGAGAATAACAAGAACAATAATTTTAGAACCGCTGCCAAGCAGACTACGTTACATCACGCCAAAATCATGATTTATAATAAACTTTGAAGAAACGTTGGTTGAGGCCCCAACTCAACCGTAAATATAAAATGTAGATAGATGATGTACCTACCTGTATATCTATAAATACGAATAACATTTAAGAAAGAGAGGAAGTCTGTACTTTTTTACGCAAATTAAAAAAAAGTAGGTATGCCTACTTTTTTTAATTCTATAATCTGACGTTTTTGTTCCTTGTAATTGACTTTTTTTCTAAAGAAAGAAGTGTCTAATTGTAGTCTTTAATTAAAAAAATAACTATAGGTCATTTAGGAGAGGCAGTAGAGTTACAAATCCTACTACAAATTATTAAACGTCTAAGTAGACGAGTGTGTTTGTTACTCTTTTATTTACGCAAAACCTGCTTAGCCGAACACAATTAAACTTTTTTTTTAACTCATCTTTTCTGGAGATCTGTCTATTGACATTTAGCTAGAGGTTAGGAATTTAGTTCAAGGCGTATATGGTACTCCATCCAGTGAATTAAACTTGTAAGCAAATAGCTGACACTCTGGATTATTTATTTATTTATCTATTTGGAAATCCAACAGCTATTATAAAACAGTAGTGATAGTGTAACAATTATAGGATCTCACGACTAAAAAAAATTACTTACTACATCTAGGTACTTTTTATCCTGATATTCCCACGGGGTCGGGACTCAATCGGGTGAAGCCGAGGGGCGCAGCTAGTAACTAATAATCCTTGTACTTGAATATAAAAAATGTCACCGTTTAAAAAAAATATGTAGAAAAAAAAACGTCGCGTCGACTCAAGTTTTCCCGTTTCCATTAAAATACCCGACTTACCTTGCATAGGCGACGGCTATGGCGATGTACCACAGAGTGAAGACGAGGATACCTGCAGTTTCAACCATAGTTCATAATTCTGTAAAGAAAATATACATAATATATTCTGTAAACATTTCTACATAGGTAGGTAGGTACTTGAATTTTCTAGCTACCTACAAAGATATTTACAGCTTGGTGGAGTCGTAGTAAAATGATTCCGTTTTTATCCTATACATAGTTATGTAGAGGAAGTACTAAGGAAGCAGTCTGATAGATTTTTCTTCTGTTTTCGCTATGTTGAATTGAGATGAAGCTCATTTTCCGGTTTTAAAAGCGGTTTGCTTTATTATTTTCAGTAATGCAGTTTTCCAAGTTTCAGAGCCCTTACAGATTCGGTCTCCTTCCTCAGGGTATGATTTTTTGCTAAGTAATAATAAATTAATTACCTTTTTAAACATGTCTGTAGGTAGAGCTGGTGCTACGGTATTTTTTGGCTATTTAAATACGTTTTCCGACGGTCAATTTATCATTTTTTATTTTGTTTAGATTACGTTTAAAAATATATAATACTATTATTGTATACTAATGTAAAGTGGGATTTTGATTTATTCATTTAGACATGATTTAGACGTAATCAGACTGATGTTGACAGTTGTTTTGACGAAACCCCAAAGAGTAATAAATAACAGTACAACATAGTACAACCTATTTCTTAAACCAAAGACGTATAGAGTGAACAGACGACCTCTTCTATGGCGCGTCGGGCAAACCCCCGGCTGTGACGCAGAAGGTTCCGTGTTCGATAACGCTTCGTTCCCGTGGAATTAAATATATCCTGATTTTTAATTCCACGGGAACGGTTACAACAACTAGTATGGCATAATATGATAAGGCGAAATAGCTGTTGTGCATTCGTTATCCCTAACTGGCGAAAAGAGATTTTTCTCAGACCACCAAAGTCCGGGGCAGTTTGTGAAATCCACTCGTATATAAACAGTTAACTAGTGGCTGCAACTTTGTAAAGCTTTATGTACACGGGATGATAAATATTAGTAGATACTAGGTACCTTACCTACTAGATATCATTCTCAATCCTAACATTATAAATGCGAAATGAGATTTTTCTCAGACCACCAAAGTCCGGGGCAGTTTGTGAAATCCACTCGTATATAAACATTTAACTAGTGGCTGTAACTTTTTAAAGCTTTATGTACACGGAATGATAAATATTAGTAGGTACCTTACCTACTAGATATCTTTCTCAATCCTAACATTTATAAATGCGAAAGTAACTTTGTCTGTCTGTGATCCGCTTCCACGTCTAAACCGCTGAACCGATTTTGTTATATTTTGATACAGAGATAGATGGGACCTTGGAGAAGGACAAATGCTTTTTTTATCCCGAAATTCAAGCGGGAACGGGACTTACGGGGGTGAAAGCGCAGTCCTAGCTAGCTTTTAGTACAATATACTTATATTTAGCGCCCCGTCTTTCATCCCCGTGAGTCCCGTTTCCGAGGGAATTTTGGGATAAAAAGAAGCCTAATAAAGAAGCCTGATATCCTTATCCAGGTCCCATATATCTCTTACCTATTTAGGTAAAAATGGTCTAGCTAGGTAAATAAGTATCTATGTCGTTCTTTCTTCAATTCTTATCTGCCTGACTAAAACAGCATACCAAATCAACTAAAGATCCATTGCCTCCGATTACTCCTAAGTTATTTAGTAAAATTCATCTTACCGTTCTGTTGTCTTCGATGTTGTTGTCTAAATATATTGTCAGATACGCAGATAAAATCGAGATGGCTTTACTAACTGTGTCAATAGGTTAGGTAGGTACCTATATACCTAATAAACTTTTTAAATTCACACGATTTAGTCGTTAGTAGACATGAAGCGGGTACCCGGTTTGGATCCGGTACCCGGCGGATCCGGCACTTTTTTTAGGATCTGGCCGGGTACCGGGTAATGGTGCCGGGTATCCGGCTCAGCCGGGTAATTTGATAGACCAAAAATAATGAAACATCTTACACTTTTTAAATAATTTATTACGCTGAACACAAACGGTAATCATTATAATTATGTTTTGCTCAAAACCACTACCCGCCCCATGTCTAGTCGTTAGTCATTCAATAGTCCCCTCACGACCAAGATCATTGTGATATGATCAAAACGTCGAGGTAAGAAAAATAAATAATAATACGCGATAAAGAGCCGGTAAAATGTAGAGACCTACCTATTTGTAAAATCTTTTATCCTGTCTGATAGAAGTGACAGACGACGCATAGCTCAATGCAATGGACGGATCTGTATCATATTTATTTAGAATTGTTCTAAACATTTCAAACTGGAACTCATAGTGATTTTTACTTTTTAGGGATTATTTATATAAGAACGTCACGTGCTTCGTTGTCCATTGCTCGGCGAGCAGTCGATCGGTCTGTTGCGACCTAGTGGCTGCCGCGCAATGTACAACGAAACTCGGACCCGGCCGGCGCTCGTCACGGTCTAATATAAATCAATCCTTAATTTGCTTACATCTACGTTTCAATCATGTTACAATGATCTCGATTCGTGAAGGGACACCACTCGAGACCAAGATCATTGAAGCATGATCGAATCGTCATCGTCAAATTTGAGATTGAAAATTGAGTGCATATTTATTGAAATGATAAATAAATAAATAAAAATAAAAACCTTTTATTTCTTGCAAGTAAACAATCAATCATTTTTAATAATTTTTAGGTCTTGCTATATGTTGATATTACTAATTTGATCCATAATTATGCAAGAACCCCTCCTCTTGTGAAGGTGAAGGCCTCCTCTAAAGAAGTCCATTTGTCTCTATCTTGAGCTATTTGTGTCCAGCAGGGACCAACCCCTTTGATTATTTAAAAAAAATGAAATGATACTGAAATGAAATTTTCGTTAACTTAATTAAGGGAAGACGGACTTTGGTTGTGAGGTGTTTGTTTACGTTTTTTTGACTACCCACCTTTTAACTGTAAAACTAATTTAATAATTATGAAGTTAGGCCTGATTTTTCAAATCCCTAGATAGATATATCTGGCAAATAAAATGTAACACTACCGAATAGAAAACGTCACTATAAAAATAAGGAATTATTATTAAGAATCAAAATCTGAAGGCTTTTAAATTTGGTTGGGTTCGACTTTATTCGACGGATATCTTTTATCTGTAGAATGAAAAATCAGGCCTTAATCGCATAATTGTTAGTTGACGACTAGTCGGCACCTACCGGCTAGTCGGTAAAGTTGCCGACTAGTCGACTTTCCTGACAAGTCGGCCCATCACTAGCACTATAAAACAATGATAAAAACACGCTATTAATGTAAAATTTGTATAATAAAATAACATTGAAAAAAAATCGACTAACATACCTAATCACTTACTACGAATATAAGTATAACAGAATATGATATGCTTAGATTAGGTACATCAAAAAATATATAACATCATGCATTTTACTTACATTAACTTTATACTTAGCTAAAAAATTATCACATTATGGCTATATAACATTTTGTATTGTTGGATATCTAAAGCATGTTTAATCTCATTTTGGCACATGATTGTTGTAATTAAACATTTAACAGCGTGTACCGGCCTAGTATCCTCTGTTCTTCGATTTTTATAACAACTAACACTTATTGATGAATGAAGGAATCTTACTTATATTATAAACGCCAAAGTTTGTATGTATGTGACTTTGTTACTCTTTCACTTAAAAACTACAGAACCGATTGCGATGAAACTTGGAATATAGGTAGCTGGAGACCACTACTTTTTATCCCGATATTCCCGCGGGAACGGGACCTACGCGGGTGAAACCGCGGGGCGCAGCTAGTTTTACATATTTGTCTAAACTTTAAGGCAACGTCCGCATTGGCAGGCGGCTTGCTTGGCGCTTAGCGCCTAGGGACTTGCATTCTGACATGATACAGCGCTAGGCGCCAAGCGCTCAGCCGCGAACTTTCTACACCGTATGTTTTTGTGAAGTGACTCACTAGCTTCTAAGCCAGGTTCCTGTCTAATGTGGACGTAGCCTCACAGTTTTTATTTTTAAGAAACAAAAAATAAGATTTCGTTCGGCATGAGTTTAGTCCGTTCGTTTAGAAGACCGTTCAAAATGGACCAGCTCAGTTCCTCAGATACGAAATTGTTTCATTCCTCAAAGAAGAAATATGGATTATTCAATAGATTTACGTAATCTAAAGCCACTGTGTTAGTATTTTCGTTTTATTCCTCGCTAAAGTAAACGATATTGTTTGTTAAAGTTTCACAGTTAGGAGCACTACACTATTCTTCTAAATTAGAAGAGATTGAGCCGCCATTTTTAGGTTTGGTGCTCCTGACCGTTAAACTTTAATATACAGAATATTTTAACCCTTAATTCGACGAAAATTTTTTATGTTTTATTTTGTGAAATTGTTATAGATTTCGGTTCTTAGGTTGTATAGAACCCTAGAAAAATTCCTAAAAAAAACTACCCCTTTTGGTTTTCGAAAAAAACTACGTCCATTATACTGGACATTATCAAGTTCATAAGAAATTGATGCACTCCAATCACTTGCAGTATACTTCCCACTGTCGAAGAGAAAGAATAAAATAAAATAGTGATTCCGTAGGAAAATACTAATTATATTTGGTAAATTGGTCTAATAGTTACATTGATTACGCTTGCAATACTAATAGCAATCCTTCTATCGACTTATATGTATTCAGCGCATGAATGTGTGACTTCAATAACTTCAAAAATTATACATAAGACAGTGGTTCAGCCAAGAGTGATGAAACTGGCTTTGAGGGTGATGGTTTCGTGGAGACATGAAGCGAAAGTCTGCAGGCAGCAGGCCATCCATGCTTCAGTGCCGGTAAGAGCAGCCCTGTTCGCTGGGGTTGGAGACAGTTTGGGCTGTGAGCGGTCTCCGTTGGCCCCTATTATTGGCAGCGTGCTGCCACCGACTGGTGAAGTGAATTATAGCGTTTTGCCAAGTTTGATTTCATTGTTGTCTGTTCCAGAATCAGATGCTTTGTCTATTGCTGGCTTATAAACATCAAGAACAACCAGACATGGAAGAGGGATGCCAGCACGGGCTGTGTCAAATGCGCTGGTTGCAAGCTCCAAATGGAAAGAAGGACAGCTCAGACATGGGGCTGATCGACATACTCAATATACTCATATCTCAATTCTTCAAACCATTAGTCTAGACAGGGAGGGCAAGTTAAATATACCCATGATAAGAAAATGAAAAAGGCTTTCATAGTCAATTGTTTGCACTTGCCCGTTTTCTGGGTTGAGTACAGGTTTGTGTTGTCAAAGATATTGTTGGGTATAACTGGGGAGAAGAAACGATGAAAAATTCAAATGAACAGTCAGTATCCGATAAATCAAACACAAATCGTGGGGTGTGATGGAATGTCAGCCTTGTGTCCGAGTGGTCCTTTTTCCATTTGTAGTTCACAATCAGTATTTTCTTGGTGTCTTTTGCTTGGAGATTTGGCACAGCTTGCATTGGTGTTTTTCTTTTGCGCATGGTTGTTTTTGATGTCAGTGGACTGGCATTGGAGGAAGAATCTGATGACAGAACCGACAGTAGTGAGGCCAGGATTGGTAAGGCCTTTTAGTTTGTTTTACCAGTAGGTGGTGGCACGTTGTGAGTGAAAGGGATCAGCGGAGGTTGCTCATGGCTCACATTATCGTTAACCTCTACCACAATATTGTTCTTATTGGCATAAGGCGGGGACGGTCTTCTGTTAGGGGATTTTCGTTTTCTGTCTTGATGAGGCTGTCGCCTTTGAGGTTGGTTTCATCACTGTCGGTTGAACTGTAACCTTGTGTATCATTTTCGGAGTCGTCTAATGTGTTCGTGCGCTAAATGCATGAGTCATAGAAGGGCAGGGTAAGGAGGACAACTCTTCAGTTTTATTTACATCAATTCCCTCTTCATTATCAGGTTCAGAACCAGTATTTTCAATTCTTCATCAAAAATAACATGTTCAAGCAGCACCAATGCCACTATTATGTTGTTCTCTAGACTTAAAGCTCTGAGAAACGAAAAATAGCAAGGCATAAAACATTTTATTTACGGATCCCTAACATATTATAGTAATAAACAACAAAATATTAATTTCGTAATAATACGGCAACGGGAAGAATACTGGACATGATATTTAGCAGTTACTCTACTAGTGATTCGACGCCGGGAAGTATACTGGACATACAAGTTGTGTGTGTAATAAAAACTAAACAAAACTCAGTTAGACAATCAAAACTTTACAAGTCGCTTTTCGAATATGTTATCTGTAGTGTTCAATGATTTTACAACAAAATAAGCCGTATAACAATTAATAAAATGCAAGTTACCGAGAGCTTGCGCTGCGAATTTCGTCTCTCCGCCATTTTGCCGGAAATAACTCACGTCCCGTCCATGTGTGTGCATTACCGATTTTTGACAGTGTATTTAGATAGTTAAGGATACAATATTACACCTTGCATTCGAGATATGCGGTCTAATTTTTTATGTAGATTTTTTTTTCATTCAATGGGAAGTATACTGAACAGCGTCGAATTAAGGGTTAATATAAAATAAACGAAAATACTAACACCGTGGCTTTAGATCACGTAAATCAGTTGAATAATCCATATCTTGTGTTATAGGACAGCCTTTAAACATTCATTAATGTAGCTGAGCTCTGAGGAAAAACGCCGATCTTCATTAAGAGATGAGAGTAGCTGCTGGCATAGCACACACACACTTGCAAACCCCGCCAACATCAGTAAGATCATCTTCAAACTTCCATCAGTCAATGAGCCGCAATGAACCCCTCCTGAAGTTTGGTGACATACTGTACCCGCGCCGGCATCTCGTCGACGGGACGGTTGTGTGCGAGCCACACCGGCTCGCCGATGAAGAAACGCTTCGCTCTAATGAAGTTCTGAAACACATATTTAAACTTTAACACTAGATAATAAATAATAATAATTTTAATTTATTCTATGGTTTTCGCGATTTTGCATAATAAAACACTCAATCAACCAACCTTGAAAAAGCCAACAGTAAAGTTGGCGAAAGCTCGGTTCGTTTAAAACAATGAATAAAAACGCGATTCAACTGGACAAATAAAGTGTTTTAATAATAATTGTTATAACCAACACACAGCGCCATCTAGCCTCATGGTACAGCTGCTAAGCTTGTGTTACGGTGACTAGACAACGGATATACTTCTTATATATATTTTTCTTTTATAAATACATACATATTATACATAGAAATACACCCAGACCAGATACAAATATTTATTTTTAAGCATAAATATTTGCACCCAGCGGGAATCGAACTCGCAACCTCCTGCTTTGCAGTCAAGCGTACGCCCGACGCGCCACAGAGGTCGTCAGATATGGTAGACAAGAAAGTTATTATTTCTAATCGGTTGTAAACCGATTATGGCCATTTGGAAATTAGCCAGGTCAAGTATTATCAATATTTGCAAGATAATTTCATCTAAACAGTCAAGTCGTCATAGTTAAAGTCAAGTCAAGGGAATCATTGTAATATTGCGGGTGAGTGCGAGCCAGACAGAATAGCTAACTTTTTTAAGGAGCATTTTAAAGTACAGACTTCATTTAGGCCGACGTTGCGGATGCGGAATACTGAAATCGTTTCAGGTAATAATCTAATAGCCTTTACAGCAAAAGATGTGGCCTACGTAATTAAGAATATGACCCGTGGTAAATCGCCGGGACATGACGATCTCGGTATTGAGCATCTGCAACACGGGGGAGTACATTTGCCAAGAGTATTGGCACTACTGTTCAATGTGTGTATTATACATGCGTATTTACCTTCGGACCTTATGAAGACAATAGTCGTTCCAATAATTAAAAACAAGACAGGTGATGCCTCCGACGGGGACAACTACAGGCCGATTTCTTTAGCAACAATAGTGGCAAAAGTTCTGGACGGTTTGCTTGATTCTCAGCTTAGTAAGTACATAGAGTTAAGCGAAAGCCAGTTTGGTTTCAGGCCGGGGCTCTCTACTGAAACGGCAGTGCTGAGATTGAAGCATACCGTTCAGTATTATACATCAAGAAAGACGCCTGTGTACGCCTGTTTTTTGGACCTGTCGAAGGCATTCGATTTAGTGTCGTACGACGTATTGTGGGATAAGCTCCGAGGAGAGACTAGCACTCCAAGTGAAGTTATTAATCTTCTGAAATACTGGTACCACAATCAAACAAATACAGTGAGATGGGCTGGCTCGCATTCGGCTCAGTACAGGCTTCAGAGTGGTGTCAGGCAGGGCGGACTGAGTTCGCCTCGCCTCTTCAATTTATATGTGAACGGTTTGATTGAGGAGCTCAGTAGAGCCGGTGTCGGGTGTTCAATAGACGGCAAGTTTGTAAATAACATTAGTTATGCCGACGACATGGTTCTGCTGAGCCCTTCAATCAGAGCTCTTAATGTTCTCGTGGGTATATGTGAGAGGTATGCGTCGGCCCATGGCCTGAGATATAATACCACTAAGAGCGAGGTTCTTGTATTTAAGGCAGGTAAAAAGAGCCCTAACAGTGTACCACCGGTTACAATTGGTAATGTGCCTCTTAATATAGTCACTAGGTTTAAATACTTGGGCCATTGGATGACGGATGACCTCTCTGACGATGAGGATATGGAGAGAGAGCGTAGAGCATTGGCGATTAGGTGTAATATGGTCATTAGAAGGTTTGCTAGGTGTTCAAAGGAAGTTAAGCTAACGCTTTTTAAAGCTTACTGCCAGACTTTCTACACCAGCAGCCTGTGGAGCAATTACACCAAAAAATCCTTCAATGCTTTACGTATTCAATATAATAATGGTTTTAGAATGCTCCTGGGGCTGTCTAGGTATTGTAGCGCATCAGGAATGTTTGCGGAGGCGAAGGTTGACTGCTTCTATACAATTATTCGTAAGAGAGTCGCCTCACTGATGCGCCGGGTGCGGGACAGCCCTAGCAGTCTGCTGAATACTTTGCTGGAGAGGCTGGATAATCCTTTGATTACGCATTGGAATCAGGTGCACATGAAATCTAATGCAAGTAAAAATAATTTGTTTAATAATAAATATAAATGTAATTAATGGACGATAATCTAATTAACTAACATAGGTTAAGATATAATTAACATGAATGGATTGTATTTTTATCTGAATAATAATAAATTGAATGAATTGAATTGAAAACGGGGCGGCCATTTAAAATGATTGTTCCCGAGCTTTGGATACAACGCGAAAGTCCATGTTTTACAACTTTATTCGCTTTCATTACACTTGTACACCTTCACGAAACTAAATTGATTAATATTGAACATTGAATTTTTGAACCGGAATTCAACAATTTACATGCATTTGAACTAGGTTTAACAAAGATGAAAATTTAGCAACACATCTCCTCAACGCGTTCCCCCTAAAACTCAACAAGAAGGTTGAAATTTGTCTTCTCATCTAAGCGATGTTCCCGGTTGCCTTCCTCGCGGCATCCCGGTGTTCGGTTAACCCCCAAATTACTGAAGGTGTAGCAGGTAAATCATCTTTGACTATACCTACTGGAAATAATTTTGCCAATATTTTACGGGCACCCTGACATCAGGGACCGAGAAGTTATCTGCTACCGCACAGGGAGCTAAATTAGGAGTAAATAGGAGTACCTCAATACATAGGCTCTTTTTGATCCCGGGGTGCAGCTACTGATTTATAATCAAACAGGATTTATTATCAAAATACCTTGGAATCGAGCGTGAACCGGTGGTAAATCCCGCTGGGCAGGACCAGCATGTCCCCAGAAACTACTTCAATGCGGATCCATTGGTCATCCTTGTCTCGGACATCAAAGTAACCTGATCCTTCTACAACGAGCCTGGAAAAAGTCATAAGTATTTCTTAATATTACCTTGGGAACAACTTTCTTACATACAATACTAGTGGTAGATACCCCGACTCATTCCAAGGGTCGTGATTTCGAATCCTAGCCGAACATGCACCAATTGTCTATTTCTTTAAATAAATATTATATGTGCTATATGAGCAACACTCTACTGTCAAGGAAAACATAAAAACCAACATGTCCTAGGACTCACTATAGTCCAAAACACATGGGCCTATGGGCCATTCGCCAATCTGGAGTAGAGTCCCATGTGGTGTCTTACTCCAGGCCTTACTAATGAGGTACAGCTTCAACTATAAGTTTCTAGACATATTGGGAATTAGTAATATACTATAAAAAGGAGGCCGCAATAGACCATAACTGGTTAATATGGTTTCTTAAATAGCCCACTCAAACAATAATAATATATACAAACATGAAAACTATATAACATAAATGCTTTGTGCTGGCACCTTAAATACAATTACAAATCATGTTTGTTTAAAAAACTATAAACTTGATGTTTGTAAGTTACAAATTCTGCATAATAAAAAAACAGCCACAAACCAAATTGAGAAAATACTCCTATTTTCAGTTAAAAAAGGTAATATTCACCTAATTTCCTCATCAGTATGAAGATGTTCAGTGTAGAATGTCTTCAGTTTATTGTCATAGTCCGGCAAGCATTCCTTGGAGCAGACAATTTCATCCTCGTAGGTGTACCCTCGGTCTTTCTTTATCTTATCCAGGATCCCGTCTGTTTTGAATGTATCTACATTTAGCTGAAAATAAAGGGAAATGCTTAGTTAGTCGAAGAGTAATGCAAAAGAGGGTGCAGGTTGGGTAATAGCTATTATAGGATAGGTTATGGTACTCAGAAGGCTTTATTGTTTCAGAAACAACATGCATAGGTTTGATTCCTGGGTTGTATTGTGAAGTGCTAGGTATCCCTCAAAATAACATAATAGTCTGGGTTTTTTTTCTTTTTTTTTTTCTTTAGTTTGCTATCTGCGATCGGTCTTTAGACCATGAGCCGATATGTTATGGAGTCTTATGACATGGAGAAGGACATGACCACTGCCTCGCCCTCTTGATTATAGAACTCGTTTGCGCTTCAGTCTTTGTTTCCCTTCACAGTTTAGGAGCTCCAAGGCGAGTGGGTTGGGGTGATTTGCAAGTTTCCTAGCGTGCAGAGCTTTGTAACGGCTTATCTCCTCCTGGATTGTCGGCATATTAAGGTAATGGTGGATCTCGTTGTTTCGAGTGTACAATGGTGCATTTACTATAGTGCGTAGAATGGTATTTTGCACTCTTTGTAGACAAAGTATGTTACTGTTACAGGCCGTGCTCCATAGCTGAATGCCGTAGCACCATATTGGCTTTAGGACGGAATTGTAAATCAAGAGCTTGTTATCCACAGAGAGGACTGAGTTTCTGCCCATTAACCACATAAGGTTTTTGTATTTGGCTAGTACTGCATTACGCTTTTGCTGAGTGTGGATCTTCCATGTTAGTCTTCTGTCAATGTGGAACCCGAGGTATTTGACGCAGTCAGTATGGGGCAGGACTTCATTGCCAAGGACCACAGGGGGACAATTTTCTTTCCGAAGGGTGAACGTGATATGGTTTGACTTGCTAGCACTAGCCCTAGTTCTCCATTTGTCTAGCCAGCAGTTTGTTTTATGTAATACGCTTTGAAGCTTTTGGGAGGCTCGTTTTGGGTCTTTATCCGTTGCCAAGTAGGCTACATCGTCAGCATATGTAGCAACAGTCACGTTGTCTGCTGTGGGGAGATCTGATGTAAATATGTTGTAGAGGACAGGGCCTAGAACCGACCCCTGCGGCACTCCAGCATAAATATCATAGAGTCTGGATCGTGCTTCGCCTTGTTTGACGCAAAACCTCCTGTCTGATAGGTATGATTTTACTATCAGGAACATTGAATGGGGAAGTTTATTCTTAACCTTGAAAAGTAAACCCTTGTGCCAGACGCGATCAAATGCTTGTTGGACATCAAGAAATGCAGCTGAGCAGTATTCACCGCGCTCTAAGCTTTGTCTGATGGTATTATATACTCTATGCATTTGTTCTATACATTTGGTAGAGTGAGATTTTCTGAAGCCAAATTGGTGGTTTGGTATAACACTTTGATCTTCTAGGCTTGCCTTCAAGCGAACAAGAAAAATTCTTTCCCATAGTTTGGAAAGTACTGGAGTCAGGCTGATTGGTCGATATGATGAAGGTTCATGAGGAGGTTTATTATGTTTATGGATCATTATGATTTCAGATACCTTCCAGTAAGTAGGGAAGTAAGAGGTTCTAAATATCGCATTGAAAAGGCTAGACAAGAAAACAATGCATTTTCTAGGTAGTTCCTTCAGAATTCTAGCGGTTATTAAGTCATAGCCAGGTGCCTTTTTAGGATCAAGGTCTTTGATTACTTGGAATATCTCCTTAGGGCTCGTAGGGGAGATTGGTAGGCATAGTTGTAGGTCCTGGTTGAGCACTGATTCAATTTCCCATTCATCATGGCTGCTACTAGCACTGTTGTTTGGTTGGAAGATATTGGATAAATGAGCAGCAAACACTTCAGCTTTTTCCATATCTGTTCTAGCCCAGGATGACGATGAGGTAGCCCTGATTGGATGGTGGTGATGCTGTTGAGGATTATCTATGGTCTTGGTGGCCTTCCATAATGATTGTTCACCATTGGCCGTTCGGGACATATCCTCGAGTGTTCTGGTCAGATGTTCATCATGACTTCGTTTCAGCAACTGTTTAAGTTGTTTGGCTGCGCGATTGAAGACTGTTTTGTCTGAAGGAAGGCGGGAGCGATGCCATACACCTCTCAGTCTGCGTTTTTCAGCTATTTGGGATCTGATTACTAGTGGAAGTAGTTTTGGTCTTGAGGCTTTGTCGATACATGGAGTATTAAGCCAGGCTGCTGATTGAATAAGGTTAGTAATGTGCCTGCAGGCTTCGTCCACCTCTGTAGAAGTTTTCAAAGAGAGTCTTAAGTTTATTTTGTCCTCTAGGTGCGTCCGGAATCCCTCCCAGTCTGTATGATAGTTGTGCAATGAGACTGGCTGCTCACTCATCAGAATTGTTGTACTCAATGTTAGTATTATAGGGGTGTGGTCTGAGGAGCCGTCGAGACTAGACTCAATGCATGTGTAATAGTGATTGATGCCTTTTGTAATAAAGAACTCCAACAAATCAGGTTTTTTCTTTTTATCTGTAGGCCAGTAAGTTGGCGAGCCCGTAGATATAGATTTTAGTTGGTGAGTGTTCATACATCTCTGCAGTGTCCGTCCCTTGGTGAGAGTGTTTCTAGAGCCCCAGAGTACATGTTTTGCATTCCAGTCCCCTCCGGCAATAAATTTGTTACCAAGGGATTTGAAATAGTCATTATACATATCCTCTGTGAATGTATGCCTTGGTGGACAGTAGACAGCAGATACTACAATAGGCCCATTTCGGTCTTCTACTTGGACAGTGGTTGCTTGCAGGTGGCTGGTAGTGTAGTTTTCCAAAATTGAGTGTTTTATTTTATTATTAATAACAAGTGCTGACCCAGCATGAGCCTTACCATCAGGGTGCGGTGTTGTGTAAGTTTGATGACCAGGAATAGACAAAGAGCTCCTTGATGTTGTATGTGCTTCAGCAATCAGTACAACATCCAGTTTGTTGTTAATAATTATGGTTTTCAGTTCATCTGTGTTGCTAGAGAGGCCATTTATGTTCCAAGTAGCTATGCGTAGGGATGCCATTTATGGTAGCTTGCTGATGACATTTGTTAATAGGTTTATAAGTGTTCCTATTTGTTGTAGTAATATGTCTATCTTTGCTGATTGGTTGATCAGGATTTGTTCAATATTAGTGTATTGTTGAGTAGAGGAATTCTGCTGGGGCAGGACTTTATCAGTAAGGGCCTCACTTCTTATGCTTGAGGCAGGAGGTATCTGTTTGACGCGGGATTCAGACACTGCATTCGCAAAGGTCCGGGAATCTCGAGTCCGTAGTTGGGGCCAGTCTTGAATGTTTTTACTTGCTATGGTATTTTGAGAGTCTTTGTTGGATAAAGTATTGTTTTGAATTTTGTTTTCGGCCTCTAGTCTGGTTTTGGGTTTTCCATTTGATTTTCTAGCTTGTATTTCTTTATACACCTGACAGCCTTTGTAGTTGGCCGGGTGATCATTCAAACACAGTGCACATTTAGCTGGGGCGTTGCGATCCTTCTTAGCACATTCAGAAGTTTTGTGTCCTTCCCCACATTTTACACAGCGGTAGGGTCTTAAACAGTTATTCTTGCTATGACCATATTGCTGGCATCTGTGACATTGTACTATGGAATGTCTTTTATGAGGGTCTTCAATTGTTACTTTCTGATGGTGGATGAATTCAATTTCTTTTACAGCTTTGTTATTCGCATGCGGTTCAAGGTTGACGAAGAATGTAAATGTGGGATTTTTATTGGGCCCATAGCGAGCATTTATGATTTCACCTCTGACTTTGTTTCCCGTTTTCTCTATTGCATCAGCAATAGCACCATGGGGAGTAGAATGATGCAGGTTCTTAATCACTATCCTGTAGCTTCTATCTTCCTTCCTGGTGAAAGTATGTCCGATGAGACCTTTTTCCCGTATAATTTCAATAGCTTTTTTGTAAGTGTCAGTTGAATCGATCATTAGCCGGAGAAGGTTTTTGTTTACAATTTTATATCTAAATTCATTGGGGTTTATTTGAGATTCCAAAAGCTTAGTGAGCTCATTTACATCTTCCACACCATAGAGCATGATAGGTGGTGGTTTGTATGGTCTGGTTTCTGTTGACTCATCCTGGTCCAAAGGCAGATCGGCATACTTGTTTGAAGTTTCAGTGGTAGGGTACTGGGGAGAGTAAGTCAGTTTTCTCTTTTTATTGGTGGGTACTTTTTGCCATGTTGGTGGTTGTTTGTTTCCGGGCTCCTCTGTGACATCTGACTTTGTCTTAGATTGATCTACTACACTGTCTTTGTGATCTGGTTGTTTATTTACATTAGGTAGGGTTGGTCGAGTTTGCTCTTGAGGTTTAGACCCCAGTGAGGCGCTTCTAATAGTCTGGGTTGAAACTAAAATGGCCAACAAACGGCCCTAAACACAATGGCGATATTGGGAAAGTGGTGGGGAGGATCCTAGATTGTACCATAAAGCGCCTCGTGTATAGGCAAATCATAATCCGAATTTTTTGTTTACAATTATGAATGATTATCCCACCACCACTGTCCAGATCTTCTTCTCACTCGTTCTCTTAATGCTGAGGATTGTGATCGTCCAAAAGGCGACGTCAGCACCACATCTCAAATGCTCAACCCTACTGTGGTCATCTGCCTGCATTCATGTTTCTGCGCCATAGAGAGCGATTGGAAAGACTAATAATTGCACCAGATGTATTTTGGTCCTATTGAATATATTACGATCTTTCCAGACTTTGCTCAATTGCGTCATAGCACTGTCCAGATATCACCACTGATTTTAAAGCCTTATGTAGACCATCTAACTTGACTGAAAACTAGCCACTACACGCTAGTTCATTAGCACACAGGTGCCTAACTGATACAAATAAAAACTTTGCATGAAATCTGTACCTAGTAGGTAAGTAAACTGCAAAGTAAGAAGTTAATCTTGAATTACTAAATCCTTTTGCCATACAAAATGTTGTAGTTGTAAATAGGTAGGCAATGGGTAATCAACAAATCATACATTTAAAATCTGCTTATCATTTTTAGCTTTTTTACATAATAATTACTGTTGTTCCATACGAGATAAACTCTTCATATGGTCGTAGTTTTATTGGGTTCAAGCAAGTTATCACAACTAACGTAGGTACTTACTTTGAAATATTCCACTCCTGTCTTCTCAAACAACTCATCCAATTTTACGTATTCTGGAGGGTTTCTGTGGTGTTCTAGACGCTGGTCCGTCGACTCGTTGTCCATGTACCACGCTTGCACCATTGTTTAGCCTTGCACCACCAAAAAAAATATAGAAAAAAATTAAATCGCTAACTTTTCTGAAACAAATCAGTCGAACACGCACGAAAGTATCAGATTTGACGGCACAGGATGACAGTAAATTACTTTTGATGCGTTGGGTGAAGTGATTGCATGATTGGTTGAGTTTAATAAACTTCAACTTCACGTTGCTCTGTTTTACTCACGCAGCGTTCGTTCATTTCGTTTCTAAACAAATAAGAGATGGCAGTGTTATCAATACACAGCATTGAAAGACTGGCAAGTAGAATCCAGTCTTTGGGTATATTTTGAAATTATCTAATTGTGGTTTCATGCAATTTAACTTTAAATTAAGTGCATTATTATTGTATCCCTAACTAAACGCAGAAAGTTCAATCTCTTTAATCATCCATCCATTATGTAGGATAATGATAAGGATACATAACCGGTGAAAGTTTTCGTACCTATATTTATTACTCTTTCACACAAAGACCACTTAACTAATTGCAATGAAACTTGGAACAAAGATAGTACGCTACACGCTACTATTAAAATAAAACACGTTAACTCAAGTAAAAATATTTTTAATTACAATACTCACAAACCAAGTAAGTCTATACCAGCTATTCTCTATTCTAAGGGGTTTTCTTGAAATGTCAATTCGAACGAGAGCCTGGCACTTTGTACCAAATGTAAGAAAAAAATAGGTACAGACAGGCGACAAAAGGTTTTATCCACTGTAGACTTTAAAACATTTGATATTACAGTGATAATAACCTTATATTTTCTAATTTATTCTATGGTTCTCGATAATAAAACACTTTATTTACTGGTTTTAACCGAATCAAGCTTTTGCCAACTTTACAACCCGATAAATAAAGTGTTTCTTATATTTTCTTTCATAGGTATCTAGTTTAAAGTTTATTAACTGAAGCCTGAAGCGAACGTTTTCAATTTAAATTCCAATTGATAATTTTAGATCTCTGCGGTGGTACACTTTTGTTGCCCACTGTACGACTGCAGTTGCAATTATATAATCAATTTACAGTCTTTATAATTGAATAATAAATTTAATCAAATAATTATACACGTAAATTTTAGTGAAACGTAAGATTATATTGCAGAAACATTGGGGTTACCATGGTCTCTTCTTGTAAGACTAAAATCTTCCCGCTAATAAAAAGTAAAAAAAAAAGTTTTTTTATAGAGATTTTGATAGAGATTTTTTACTGTAATTTTTTAGAAGGGCGTTTAAGGTCCAGCAATAAGGAAACCATGCTAACACCCCTAACACGGACCAATATACATTGGTCCGTGTACAGTACAGTACAGCCAGAATACGACTTGAGGTATGTACCAGGTGCATATTTTAAAGTTTCAATTTTTCCAATAACGGTTCAGTAATTGTTGATTATTCTGCTTGATATCACTAGAGCTTCCGAAGTGTTAGTTATGAGATGCAGAGTAACCAAAATTTATATACCGTCATTGAAAAAAAAAACAACTACAATGATCCTGTGTTTAGATTATGCAGAGCTCACAATGACATAAGTAGAGAACTAGACATCTTCACTAATTTACCACAATATTACAAAAGTGTAGTTAAGAAAATTGTAAGTTAGGATTTAAAGCTAAACTATTTTTATTATGTGAAAGTTGTGCATAGCTATCATCGGAGCATGAATTTAGTTATTAATAAGTGTACTATTTTTCATGGTTATTTTTTGATTTATGTTGTTGTTGTGCCTTTTAATAAATAAATAAAATAAACTTTAAAATAATATGCAACTGGTACCTAAAGTCGTATTCTGACTGTACCTATATATTTCATAAGTACCTAAGTATGTTTGTTTGTACCATTATGTATGTAGATAAGTACACGATTTTTATTATAATGATAAAATTACAATAACAAGACGTTATTTAAGAATGGTATACATGTATCATTAACATTATACTTACTAGGTACATTAGAGATATTTTTTCTAATATTAAAAACAAGATTTTCGTCTTAAATTATTAATGGCTGAAGCTGGACCTGGATTTTGATGAGACTAGGCAGTTAGGTTACAAAGAATTCGAACTTAGGGCAAATTCGAGGGACGTTACTAGTATTTCTGTATTGATTGATAGGTATACAAGATTTTAATAATGTCGATTTTTGAAGAAAAGTGCCATAGTTTTTTTTGACAAATCCCCCAAACTCATGTGTTTATTATTCTGTAAAAAATTAAATACAAATGTAATTTTACATATCTGATATGGTTTTCAAAAATACTAGCGTTTAAGTTTGAAAATAGGTACGTCTATTTAAAATAGATATAAAACAAAAATAACTTGGAGTTAATAAATAATTAACTTGATTTTTTTTCGATATCTATGTACGAAAAGTAGATAACCTTTAGTACATAGATATCGAAATAAAATTATTGTAAGTATGAGTAATCTAAATTGTACAATCTGCAAAAACTGCACGCTGCAAAATTTTGGCATGATGTACCCACATTGCGGCATAGTGTGCCAAACAAAAAAATTACATTAATAAATTTAAAATTATTATCTTGAATTGCAAAAAAAACAACGAATCTCATTAACAAATACATTAAAACCGATAAAAAAAACAATCAAATTAATCTGGACGGAGATAGAATCACAAAAAAAGCATTGACATTAAAATGAAACCTCCTTTTCCTAAGGTGATTTTAAACGAAGCTTTAAAATAGCAATGATACTTTGAGTTACTTGACTACAACACTACCAATCGAATACTGAATCGCGACTCAACATTTGAAAGCTACTTAAGCAATAAAGCCCAGTAATTCGCATACCAATTTTATACTTAAGTTACGTTTCAGCATTCAGCCGATAGGTATTTTAAAACTCAATTAAATTTATTTATCACTGAACGAGTTTTAAGTTTTTAGACGCTCTAAATTAAAAAAATAGTACGTTTTAAATAAACCTAAATTTAAATTAGAATTAACAATAGAATCACTACACAGCGTGTTTTGAGGACGGCGATTTAAGTCTTAAGGAGGTTGTAGAACAAAATACCTCTAGAACAATCCCTTTTTGGCATAAATTACCTTCCCCAAAACACTATCTAAGCATATATTTAGAACATTAAAGAAACTGAGACAATTAAATATTTTTATACATACACTTTTATTGATTTAATTTAAATGACCAAATCAAAATACAAATTATCTATTAACTCAGTTTCATAGTCAGGTTACAAGTTTTGTTTGCAGTAGTGTATTTCTAAATAGACGTTTCAAATTAAACTCATTTTTCGGTTTTGTGTGATGATCGGTTTCAAGTTTAATTTCATATCAGCATCGAGAAAACCGAAGAAGCATCTATACCTACACTCTTTGAAACTTATATTACTAAATAATGAATTGAGATCGCTCACTTACCTATAAACTAAGTCATTTTCATCAATTCATTCGAAAACAAAATCAAGAGTCTTATAAACGTTACTAGACTATTCGCAAGGACCGGATAAGCAGAGTAAAAGGTTACTTCAAAAGTTTTGTACTAATATCAATCTTGCAGTAAACCGATTAAAGTAATATTGATATAGGATTAACCCTAGAAATTCAGCTGATTAACCTTAAACATGACAGTGATTCACTTGTGTAGAAGAAACAGTGGGGAATTTTGCAGCGGTGCGCGACGGATGGCTCGAAACGATACAAAGGAGACAGTTTGTTATAAAGGTTAACAGTTTAAACTACGGGTTCAGCTTTTCGGTTGGGTTTTTTAGCTAGGCGTTAAAATTTAACCGACTAAAACACCTGCATGGGTAATCTATACTTGGTTGTTCTTATTTGTCGAATATGCTTAATGGTAGAGTATTAGTAAGAACATTGCCTTACTAGAGTTTTGCTGAGAACTGTTTTTAGTGCAATAGCTAGTAACAAATAAACTTTTCAAAGTAACACGATTTGGAACTTATAATTACATAATAATTATGTTCCCGGGTCTTAATCGCGTGATTTTTACTTTTTAATTTTCTTTCGATCATGTTACAATAATCTTGGTCTCGAGGGACACAGATAGTAACGTTTATTAGAACGCTTTATTTTGAAAACGCCATTTATTTTAAATTAATGTAAGTTTTTGATCACAAACCAAGTAAGTACAAGTAAGTACGTAATATAAATAAATGAAAAATAAATATGTATAATTAAAAGTTAACTATTAGTAAATTTCAAATTCAGCTATAAAAATAAATTAAACTTTTAAAAACACTGTGTCGCTAAAAATATTATTCTGTACTAAAAAAATCTAATTAAAAAAATAATTCTACCATTGTCATTATATCACAAGAATAAAAATTAAGTGCTTTCTATTCATATTAAAATTATTATTTTTATTTACATTACATTATGTAGAATTTATGTATGGATATGAAATATATAGAATTGCAAATAAATTCGATAAAATTTACACATTTCATCGTATCTTACATTTATAAGAACTTCTATACTTATAAATGCTTTTTACAAGACTAAACCATTCTAAAAAGTTTTGCCTTTTGGTTTTTGGAAGAATAAAATATCTAACAAAAGCTTTTTAAAAGATCATCATCAATCCGAAAAATGTTTTTTTTTCTCTCTAGCTTTTGTTGGAGATATCAAATCTGCAAATACTTTTTAAATTATGCTTAACTAGGAAAACTTTTTTGGGAACAGATTTTAATAATCAAACAAAGTTTACAATGGCTATAATAACGTTTGTTTTGTCCATATAATTGATTTTCATTAATATTAAGTGCATATGTATGTACTTAATAGTAGACCTTATGCACAGCATAAGAACTATCTATTATAATCTATTGTACATGTTATTTTGTTTTAAAACATACACGGGCAATGTCATGCAATTTTTTTATAATGATCAAAAATAAGTGGATATGACACATAGAATAACAAACAAATATTTTTAAAATATTTTATATTATTTAAGTATATCATATACACATTATTTGTGTTATATTATTTATGTAACAGCCCGCAATAATGTCAAATTCGAGCCAATTTTATGTGTTTTTAAAGTAATGTGCCCGAAGGCTAAAAACGTTACTAAGACTCAACTGTCCGTCTTTCACTAAGCTATTTCTTCCATTATAATTAAGTCCATATGGTATCTGATAAATTTCAATCCACACAATATATTAAATAACATTACATTAGAGAAATTAAATAGTTAAAGTTACATTAAATTTCACAATCACAAGGTGCTAAGTACACATTAACGTAAAAGTCGATTGACTACGTTACACGAATTTAGTACGCACTACTTTCGTTACACTGTATTCTACTTTGTACAACGTGCAAAAGTTTTGATACAACATGCCTAAATTGTGATACCGTATGACCAAGTTGTGGTCCAACATGCCAAAGTTATGGCACACGTTGCAAAAAGTTTAAATACAATGTGCACAAGTTTAGTAAGACTTGCACGTTTAGTAAAAAGTACACAGATTATGTACGATTTTCGGTGCAAGTTGTACAACTTTTGGCACGTTGTATATTAGCTTTAGCACACTGTATCTAACTTCCGGGCCAATGTACACAACTTTTGGCAAATAGCACACAAATTTAGCACAATTTGCCCAACTTTTGGCACATTGTACGCAACTTTTAGCACAATGTGCATAACTTCTGCATACCGTAGGTACACTGTGCACAAGTTATAGTTTAGTATGTTTCACAGTGTCCGTCCAATAGTTCTGTATAGTCATAGCCTCGAGCGAATTCAAAAACGAATCGTTGTCAAGACTGTACATTTCTTCGGAGTTATCCTGAAAAAAGAAAAAATGAGGAAACCATTTATTTATTATTATTTATTTATAGGCCTATGTTACGTCGGGCGAACCCGAAAACCCCGGGCGAAAGATTCCGGGTTTTCTGAGTGTACTTAAAAACGTATCGTACTTATTGAATGTATACAAAGAGTAACGGGTAAGTCCTTTTAATCCGAAAGGGGGTTGTTCTAGCCATCTAGGCGAACAACTTTTGTTCTACGACTTTTGGAAATTCAAAGTACTTTTCGAAAAATTTAGGTGTAAAGTTTACTTGAAAATCAGCTGTTTCTGAGAGTTCGTGGTCATTGACCTTATGTAGTCCTTTTATTTAGTTTGATGGTTTACAATCAAAACTTCAATTATCTTTATTTTCAAAAGCAGTTTTTTTCAGTGTAACATAAACTCAAAATTAAAAAAAAATATTTGAATTTTCAAAAGTCGTAGAACAAAAGTTGTTTGCCTAGACGTCTAGAACAACCCCCTTTCGGATTAAAAGGACTTACCCGTTACAAATTGTATACAAAAAAATAAAAAGTCTGTTGTGGTAAGTATTATCAGTACCTAAAGCACAAGCCTAGCTGCTTAGTTTAGGACTAGACTGCGTTGTGAACAACGTCCTGCAATATTTATTCCACAGATCAACATGACATCGACTTGTGAAGAAAATTGGCATTAACGTTTACTAGATGCATCTCACGGTTTTACCCAGGTATCCTGGTAAATCGGGATAAAAAGTAGCCTATATGTTAATCCAGATTTCCAACTACCTGCACACCAAGTTTTATCGCAATCACTTCAGTAGTTTTTGCGGGAAGGAGTAACAAACATACTCTGTTACTTCACACAAACGTTTACCTTTAAAATATTACTAGGGTTTTGCAGTTTAACATAAATAAGCCTTACCTATTACGTGAGCTGGAACTTAAGCTTTAGTTTCTCTTTCAATCGATATGTTACTAAGACTACGTTATTTGACCTAGGTTAAGGCTTGAATCTAAAATAATGTATAGATTACACCACATAGAGGTACTAACATACTCGAGTCTGTTGGAATTGGTAGGCCTTTCGGTTTAGCTATTCAGACCGCAGAATCAGGGACAATATTGGTCAAGTACTTATGTAAAACGTCGGATCAAATCCCACCTCCGAAGTACTAAATATTGGAAAAGAAAAATTCCAATTTGAAATTCCCTGCTGTGTGTTTAACATCTTGCTTAGAGTAAATAACAGTCAAATACTGTAAGTTTGAGGGCTACTCAAACAATGAAGCAGCTTCTAACCTCAAAATCTAATTTAGAATTTAAAAGCTTCTCAATGATTTAAGTACGCCTCTAATATTAAATGGAGTTTCTGTATCGATTAATAGTGTGTCAAGTAATAATATCAACTTACCCTAATAGTACTGTCATCCAAATATCCACTAGAATCAGGATTGGAACATTTGTCGTTCAGCGTCTGTGGCTTGTTCAGATATCGTCTTCTATACAGCACAAATGCCGTACTGCCAGCCAAAGCGACCAAGACCAACGCAGCGAAGGATATACCAGCAATGGCACCTGTATCCATTCCATCATCAGGCTCAATGATCCTTCTAGAAGACTCTATATTTGGTGGTATCCTGGTTTGCAAGAACGTAGTCTCTAATGACAAAGGTTTTTCTGTAACTATTCGACTTTCCGCCGCGTCTGTGTTGTCGTCTTTGACGAAGTCCGGACGCGTCAGGTTACGTTTTTTAGTCGGAAAGGTATTGTTCTGTTCTGTGGTATTGTTGTTGATAGCGACTGGTGTCGATTCTGTGGTATTTATATTATCTGTGGCGTTAACAGCAGTCCAGACTATTGGAGGATAAACTTCTGTGACGTTCGCCGTAACGTTTGTTACTGTTGTTTCAGTAGTATTTAAGTTTGTGTGTGTGTCTTCTATGTTTGTATTGTTGTTGGTTTGTATTGGTACGGGTGCAGGTACTGTGGTGATTGTTATGGGTGTTTTAGTGTAGTACATGGCTCGGCCTTGCCTGTCCGATTGTCGGGGCTCGATTTCGATGTCCGTCGTGATGTGTTGTAGCTCTTCTGACTGGGGCGCAGCTGATGTTGTATATGCTGAAATTTATACAGAAGGAGTTTTTAGTTAAGTGGAAAATTATATACATAATTGGAGACATTCTAATAACATAAAATATGCCCGTATTCACAAACGACCCTATATGCGTGGAGTCGTCTTTTGTCCCATTTTCACTGACGTTGACTATTACTCACAAGAGCAAGACAAATCATTAAGCCAGGTAGGTCACCTGTGAATATCTACGGCTAAAACGTCAAAAAATTAGAATGTCAAAAGTTAGTGTGCATCAGAATGGCGGGTGTACAAATGCAAATTATCATGAATCTAATATGGCTCAAATCTACCTTAATTCTACCTAATTCTACCAATAAAGAAATTAATAGTACCTCTCTGTACGCATAGAAAACTCAATAAATATGTGAGCCGCCAATCTGACGTCAGGATGGCGGGTGTATTCCTTTTCTGGGCGAAATATCATTCGTCAATATTTATATTCACTGCCATATAAATCTACCTAATTAGTACCTTACAAAACCGTACGTAGTAATCAAATTCAGGCAAAGGCTAGAGAGTAATTTTGAAAATAAAATTTCGCAACTTTAAATTTCTGCAATGTTGGTATTTAGTAATGGCGGGCGTGTCGAGAATCTGGGCTAAAAAAAGATTGTACTTTTTTTTTATAATTATGGCCGTTTAGAAAGTAGCCAGTGTCAAGTATTATGTTATAATTGAATCGAATTACTCTATGTTAGCCATTTGACAAGTACATTTTTCATTTACAAAATAATAAACTATTGACTTTATAGTCAATAGTCTTTATTTCGTAAATGAAAAATGTACTAAAATAAAATAAAGTTTCTTATTGACTATAAAGTCAATAGTTTATTATTTCGTAAATGATGATGATAACTTGGCTGTTTCTATAATGCAAATATTATTCTTTGCATTATAGAAACAGCCAAGTTAACGTAGTTAAAAGTAGAGTGAGTGTAATTGGCGTTTACTAACAAAGAATTTTACATGAAGTTTGAGACATCGCGAAAGTCCACGTTTGGTTTTCATTACACTTGTACACTTTCAAGGAATTAAATTAGTAAAAGAAATGGGAATAAGATGGATTGGAATTTAAATAGTAGTAGTATTGATAAATTATAGTATTTATCAAGTATAATTATAAATTATACTACTATTACTATAATTGATCAATACTACTACTATTTAAAAAATGTACTTGTCAAATGGCTAACATGGAGTGATTCGATTCAATTATAACATAATTCTTGACACTAGCTACTTTCTAAACGGCCATAATTATAAAAAAGTATATTTTTTTTTTAGCCCAGATTCTCGACACGCCCGCCATTATTAAATACCAACATTGCAGAAATTTAAAATTGCGAAATTTTATTTTCAAAATTACTCTCTAGCCTTTGCCTGAATTTGATTACTACGTACGGTACTGTAAGGTACTAATTAGGTAGATTTATATGGCAGTGAATATAAATATTGACGAATGATATTTCGCCCAGAAAAGGAATACACCCGCCATCCTGACGTCAGATTGGCGGCTCACATATTTATTGAGTTTTCTATGCGTACAGAGAGGTACTATTAATTTCTTTATTGGTAGAATTAGGTAGAATTAAGGTAGATTTGAGCCATATTAGATTCATGATAATTTGCATTTGTACACCCGCCATTCTGATGCACACAAAAGTTAGATAAAGATAGCACGATGTATAGTTCGGGAACTAGCCCTCTGATGAAAAGAAACTGTAATTATGGGCTGTTTATTACGCCATCCCATTGTTGTTTGTTCTCTATTTTCATAAATAAAGCAAAATCTTTCGTCTCTGTTATACCTTCTTCATAACAAATTCAAGTTTTTATCTACCTTATATCGCTTTCTTTCTTCCTAATAATATTAGTACCGAATTAAAAGTATTTCACGAAACAATTTTCCCTTATCTACTGCTATTACTTCAGAAGATGACATTCAATTACCAAACCTTATATAAACAGGGGAATGAGAACGAAACCTATTACCCATTAATGAAAAGGTCCCGAAAGCATATCTTAGAGGCGTTTACCAAACAGAATAATTACGTCGTGCTGATATAAAATTCCACTTTATAGCTTCAAGCGCAGAGTTCGAAATTGCGTGGTATTAGTTATTAAGGTAATACGCTGCTGTAGGAAACTTAATGATATGAAATTATCCGCCGATAGTTTGTTATTAGTTAGAATCGGGCGACCGATATACCTAGGTAAGCTAAAGTCATGTTTGAATTGCTAGGTACTTGCTCTGTGGTTTTGAAATTAGGGAATGCATTTCTTCGTTCTTTGCGACTGAGGCACGTAGCGACATCTACCGGTTTATTTTCAGACAGAGCAAGCACCTGTGGCGCAATTGGCAAGTGCGCGATACGGAATTACACGTCCTTTCTGTCATCATCATCATCACATCATCATCAGCCTGTTGCAGTCAACTGCTGGACATAGGCCTCTCCAATTGCACGCCACCTAAATCTATTTCAGCGCCCTTTGCGCGCGCGCGTATCTATTTGAGCGTCCTTTTTGTACACATCCGAAAATCGCTGGCGCTATCCCGTCACTAATTAAATTATATTCTTTCTATTTTTTTCTATGTATAATATGCATGTATTTACAAAAGAAAAATAAATATAAGTAGTATATCTGTTGTCTAGTCTCCGTAACACAAGCATAGCAGCTTACCATGGGGCTAGATGGCGCTGTGTGTTCGTCACAGAATTATTTATTTATTTATTTTAGTTGACATTTTGACGACCTACTCTAGGTACCTTGTTTGGTTTGACTAGGCAAGTAAGAAATAATGTATTTAAGTATCTACATAAATTAAAAGCTAATTATCCGTTTTTGTAGACATTTTGTACGATTCGTGTAATAGTAGATAACGTAAAAAATCTCTCATTCATAATAATCGATGCAATAAAATCAAAAGTGAATGACTATGTATGTATGTATTGTTAGAATCGACAAATTGCGTGACAAACTTTCATGAAACGTATATAATTGAATCCAATTTTAGCAATCAAGTTTTTTTAAAGTGTAATTTCCAAAAAAAAATGTGTGTACTTATTGGTTTATTCTTTCCGCGATTTTTACAGTAAAATTTGTATTTCATTTCATTTTTTGATCATAAGACGTATTTGTAAAACGTGATAAATTTCTTGGTAGGGAGTTTCGTGGCTGAATTATTACCAACCACTGGTTTAAATCGTAGCACCAAGCGGACTCGTTGGAGTTCCGATACAAAGACCAGGGTAGTGTTGCTACTGAGGATGGATCAGATCTTGTTCCACTACCGTCTTCATATCTTTGAGATAAGCGTGCTACATCTTAAACCATATCATCACTTACCATCAGGTGAGATGGACGTCAAGCGCTCGTCTATCATAAACATCTACTCCCTTATTTATAAAATATTATTTACACATAACTAAGTTATGTGACGTTTGTCTCTGTCTGTCAACTTTGAAACTTCATGTGACAGTAAAGACAAACGATGCATGGTTATGCAGTGCCATTAATTAGCGTTTATAAATAATTACTCCATTATTTATAAAATATTATTTACACATGACTAAGTTATGTGACGTTTGTCTCTGTCTGTCAACTTTAAAACTTTAAGTGACAGGAAAAGAATAGAATCTAATAGACATATATTTATTAGGACAAGCACACAGCAAATACAAAACAGAACAAAACCAAATGTAGTAGGTACTTAAATAAATAAAAAATAATGTAACCATAATACCATCAACTAAGTTAGGAAGCCATGTGACATACGATGCATGGTTATGCAGCGCATTAATTAGAGTTTATAAATAAGGTGGATAAAATTCAAAGTCCTGACTAATTAATTGACAGACTAACTGACTGAACTAAATATTAACGCACAGTTTAAACAACTGATCTTAGAAACATGACATTTTGAGGGTGTGTTCTATGTGAAGTGCGTGTATTCACTAACAAAGGGATTTTTGATAGAAAACTATGCGGATATAACCGTGAGATGCTGCTAGTTAAATAAAAAATCACCTTAAGAAGACCTTCCAAAATTTTCCATAACCCAACTTAATTTAAATCACACATTTTACGAAATAATTCTTGTTTACGGCTGAAGAAAAAACAATGTAAATTGAATATTGCTCCCGTAAGGGGAGGGGATGGCGGTGCGTAACGCCTTTGGGGAGTGAGCAATTTTCACTCCGGAGTAAATGAGTTATCGCCGGCTGTCTTATTTGATTACCACTGAGAGAAAATACAGTTTGAAAAAGAAATGGCATAAAATAAAAAAGGTATAGGTAGCTAATAAAAGAAAAATCATTCCAATAAACCTAATTTTAAAAATTTCGTATCTAAAGGTTAATTAAACGCTGGCCAATATGAAATGCATGCCGATGTTTAGTGGAGACGTCAAGTAGTAACGCGGACCTCGGGCACCTGAAAGGGATGCAACGGGGAACATCGCACGGAAAATGATGATGATAATGATCCAAAGGGTAAAACGGGACCCTTCTACTAAGATTCCACTACATTTGTCTGTTAATGTCTCATGATAGCTAGAAAGTTGAACAACTTTGAAGTAGACTTCATAGACGATGTATTTCTGTTGCAGCTATATAACATCAAAATTTGAAAATTTTAACAATCTAGCTATTACGGACGGACGGACAGCGGAATCTCAGCAATAGGGTCACGTTTTTATCCTTTAGGTACGGAACTCTAAAAATAATAATAACTAGCATGGTAGTTAGTGGCTTTGAAAAAAAAGGGTACATTTTTGTCCAGACTTCACACCGCGGTTTCTGTCGCGTTATGTTATAGCTAAATATACCTCCTTAATAATGTACGAGTAGATATCTCAAAGGTAGGATTATGAGGGTACTACGAAAACGTAAGCCGATTAAGTTTAAAAGGGGTTCCATTAAATTATATGCGATGACGACGCGGACATTTTATGTAACTAGGCGTTCTGTAGGTATACTATAGGATTTACCCAGTTGTACTTACGACAATTTCTATTTGGGTACCTATTAGGTATAGGTAATCTATCAATCAAGGGCAGCCTTCATGTCCGAGGCATTGCAGATAAATTGCAAGAATGTCGTTTACGGTGGTACGGTCACATTATTACAAAAACCGTCCCAAAGGTAAGAGCAGTACTCCATGCACGAGCGGACTTGCGCTTGGTACAAGTCAAGCAATTGCCCCGATGAAGTACCGTCTCACCTTAGCAAGAACACTCAGCTTTTTCGAGGCTAGTTGGGCTTTGGATTCAATAAATGAACCAAAGTTGAGAGATGGTGACAGAGAGACTCCTAGAAGCTCTTGGTGGTCAGCCATCGGAGAGTAGAAGTCAGATGAAATTGACTCCTTTTAGCGGAGAATAGACTTAGTTAGTTTAGTTTTAGACGCGTTGAACTTAACCAGATTGGCATCATCCCAATCGGAGACCGCCCTTAAGGTCAAGCTCATGCGACCATCGCCTCCCTATACACCGGACCTCCACCGCTCCGGTTTGTGCATTGGAAGTGTAGCTCACGACAATTGTGCTGTCATCTGCGTACCCATAGATCCTGGGCTTTAGCAGATCATTGATATGCAGCAAGAACAGAGTTGCAGAGAGCACTGAGACCCCTGGTAGACGCCAGCATTAATAACCATTTGGTCAGACGAGCAAACATCAATGACTACTCTACTTCTCCTTGTAAAACATTTCTAGTAGAATTCCTTGAACAATAAACAACTTAAAAATAATTAGAGCTAAGCCCAGAGCGTTGTAAATGGGTCGCGAGCGCGTGTGAGTTTTTGCGCAATTTACCCGTAGACTAATACCTACGTATAACATATGTACATACGTGCATACAAAGCCTACTGACACCGTGTCCTAGATTTATTTAACTTAATTAAGTCCAGCTGTACTTCCATGAAAATATTTAGGTCGCGAATAAGATTAAAATTATACATACTAGCTGAGGCTCGCGTTAGTCTTGATCCAGAAAAATATGCGTGTAGGAAAGATACGGTTATGTTCAGGTTCACTTAACGTTTGGTCGATTTTTTACACGACTGCCAAAGGAAGTGTTATGTTTTTATTGCCGTGAGTGTATGTATGTATGTGACCTATTTTTGTGCCGTCGTAGGGCCTAAACGGCTGGGCCGATTTAGATAAACGATACGTCGTTAGATTCGTCATGACCGTGAGAGTGACATAGGGTACAATAAAATAATAAATAAATAAAAATAAAGATTTAAAACGCTATAAAGCAAGATTTGTCTTGACCATAAAAACCGAGCAAAGACAACGGAACGTTACTTAAAAACTTACCTATCCATTTGACTTTGACGCAGAGTTTCAACTTTTGAAGGAATTTGAATGTTTAATTTGTCAGTTTGTCAGAGATAACATAAATAACAATTATATTGAGTTTTGGCGCGAATGCGTTGAGGAGATGTGTTGCTAAATTTTCATTTTTGTGAAACTTAGTTCAAATGCGTGTAAATTGTTTAATTTCGGGGGCATATTAATCAATTTAGTTTCGTGATGGTGTACAAGTGAAAATAAAAGTGAAAATCGGTGCAAAACATGGACTTTAGCTTAGTGTTTTCTCCAAAGCTCCGTGAACAAACATTGTAAAAAATGGCCCCCTTTTTACAATGATTCCCTCGACTTGACTTTAACTATGACGACTTGACTGTTTCGTTCGATGAAAATAACCTGCAAATATTGATAATACTTGACACTGGCAAATGTCCGAAAGGAAAAGCCATTTTATAGAAGAAGAAGAACAATTACTATGTTTACAATAAGTAATTAACTAAAAATTTGAAATGTCGCGCTATGGATAATGGATAGCAAGGCTAATCCGCTAGGACAAGAAACCGCCAGCCTTTGTATCACCAGTCGCGACGAAGTTTTCGGATTTGGTAATTATATTTTAAGATGAATACCTGCCTACTGCATAGCCATCTCAGCAAAACTCAAAAAGAATAGCTATTATAATATTGAAGGCTTTTAGATAGCCTATCTTTAACCGATTTCGAGTCCTCGCTACTGGAGTATACACATCCAGAGTTAATGAGTTTCTCTGGTGTAATTGTATCTAATCTCTAATAACTAAAAAGCGTTAAATAAAAAAAATATTTAAAAAAAAATAAAAAACCCGACTGCCGTTAAAACTGAAAAGTAAAAAACAAGACGATACCTAAAGGTAAAGAAACCTTAAAAATCGTTCGACGCATCTAGGAGCCTTAAAAATTGTGAATGCAGTCGGGTGGGACTCCTTTTAAAGGAAAAGTATAATGACACCAAATTGTGTTGAAGTCCCACCCGAGTCCATCCACATTTTTTTAAGGCTCCTAGATGCGTCGAACGATTTTTAAGGTTTCTTTACCTTTAGGTATCGTCTTGTTTTTTACTTTTCAGTTTTAACGGCAGTCGGGTTTTTTATTTTTTTTTTAATATTTTTTTTATGGTGTAGGTTCGATCAAGTACCACATTCAGGAGTTTCCATTCCATGTTTTTATCTAAGAACCATTGGAGAAATGAGATGAATCTAGCGATACCTTTTAAAGAAATCCATCGCGTGGTTTGGAAGATACGAGCTGAGGAAGAATATTACAAACATACAAAATAGGTTCCAAAATAATAACCCTTTCCTTGGAGCCCGGTAAAAAATAAGCTGTTTGTAACTGAAACCGTCCAACCGGTGTAAAATATCGAACGACAAAGAAACGAGCATTCATTGACGCAATAGGCACATTAACAAAAATAAAAATATTGGCAAAAACAGTCCGAAGGTTAAGCTTAGAATTGGGGCAAATTCGCGGTCAATAGTGAAAATTGAATAAGGTTTGTAAGTATACGTTTCAGACGATTTATAACCTACTAGTTGCGCCCCACGATTTCACCCGTATAAGTCCCGATTCCGCGGGAATATCAGGATAAATAGTAGCCTATGTGTTATTCCAGGTCTCCAGCTAACTATATTGCAAGTTTCATCGCAATCGGTTCAGTATTTTTTGCGAAGAAAAAGTAACAAATTCACATACAGACATAGATAAAAATCTTTCGCGTTTATAATATTAGTATCTTACTAATCAGTTTCGTAATAACAGTTTCGGGCAATTATTTGAAATGCAAAGTATTCTACCGAATAACTTGAAATAACTAACAAGTTACATAAGAGCTTGTAAAAAGAGGTGGAGTTGGAGGTGGCTGGAATTACTGAATTTGGGGTTCTAATGTCTCTGACCTCCGAGACGTTATTTTTATCCCCCTTACTTATAAACGATGATTAACAGATAGCCAAGTTATGTGACGTTTGTCTCTGTCTGTCAACTTTGAAACTTCATGTCACAGTAAAAGACAAACGACACTAGTTACGCAACTGTTAACCAGCGTTTATAAGAAAGGGGGTTAGTGTGTATTTATTTGGGAACCTAAAAAATCGTCGGTCTTTCCAATATTTAATAGGTAGGTAGTGGGAAATAGCTGGCAAATCGTGCGATCTCGCCAAATGGCGCCGGTTCCACGAACTGGGCCCACAAAGGAGTCACGTTTATTGCGACATTCGACTAACACTAGAATGCCAAGAAATATTCTGAGTTTAGAGAGATTTCAAGAGTGAGGAGTTGAATATGACAAAGGTTTAAAGGTTCTATAGGCAGATGCGATAGAACCTTTATATACTACAACCTTTATATACGGATATACTACATATTATATATGCGATGCATATTTGAGACGGGAATAACGAATGTGATTATGAAGGTTTCTATATCTTTTAGGCTACGTCCGCATAGACGGGCGGCTTGCTTAGCGTCTTGAGCATGACGACTCACCTACCGAGTCCAACATAATATCAGAAGAACGTAAAAGCAAAATGCAATACCTAATGTTAGAACGACGCGAGATCTAAATGATCTAGTAGCGAAATGTCCTATTATAGGAACGATACAAGATCAAAATGGCCTGATAACATAACGACAATTTAGCAAAATGCCCTCTATGTAGAGTAAGAAAAAGAGTGGTTTTTTTCTATACAAAAAATACGTCCATTGTTATTGGCATTAGGTATATATAAATATAGATAAACTAGATACGAGTAGTTAGCAAAAAAATCAAGCCAAGTGAAACAAATAACTCGACTAAAAAGAAAACCTTTGTGGTCGAGCGCTTGGCGCCTAACTAGTCGCATAGCGTGCCTCGAAGTAAACAAATACGTAGTTTTATTGCTACAAAGCGCGAAACGAAGTCACAAGGCGCTAAGCGCCAAGCAAGGCGCCTACCAATGCGGACGTAGCTCTAGTAAAAGCCAATATTCGGCTTAGGTGGTAACTGGCACGCTCAGATTCTGGCACTAGTGCGAGCTTAGCACTTTTTCTAATTGCTAGTGGTAAATTGGCATGAAGCAAGTTTTCGCTAGGTGCCACTTTACACTTTTCATAATATATGATGGTAGGTAATCTCGCCCGAACCTCTTCTATCACCCTAACTGTAACAAAATTTCAAATCGGCATGGAATGTTACAACTTTATTTCCCCAGTACCAGAAACTAAATTCAAACTAATACAATTAACTACAAATGCGAAATAGTTGTTACTTACTTTAAAAGGGTTTTGACAGACAGACGAACCGACAAATGGACCGTCGAGTCGGTTTATAACGTTTACATTATCCTTTTGACGTAGGAACCCTAAAACGACAAGTTAACACCATATACTGGACCATTGGTAACTGTCAGCTAAATATCCCGTTAGAATCCATTCAAGCCATCTAAATAGAGCTCTAATGAAGTTGGTGTCAAAGAAACAGGGCAATAGGCAGACTGACAACTTCCTGTCGGTCGATAAGTTTGTCATCGACTCATCACCATCAGTAAACCGTACCGTAACGACACTGGTTTAACAAAGCGTTTTCACAAAGCCTCTGATTTGACCTAACGACTGCTATTAGAGTCCAACTGCTTAACGTGCCTTTGGAAGCACGAGCTCTAGAAACTATTGTTGTATAGCTGCGCCTCGCGGTTTCGCCCGCGTAGGCCGCGATCCCGCGGGAGTATCGGGATGGAAAGTAGCCTAAGTGTTATTTCAGGTCCCCAGCTACCTATATTCCAAGTTTTATCGACATCGGTTCAGTAGTTTTTATATGTAAACAATAAAATCGTCATAGTTTAAGTCAAGTCGAGGGAATCATTGTAAACCGGCGGCTATTTACAATGATCGTTCACGGAGTTTTGAAGATAACGCTTAAGTCCATGTTTTACACCGATTTTCACTTTCACTACACTTGTACACCTTCACGAAACAAAATTGATTAATATGCCCCCGAAATTAAACAATTTACAAGCATTTGAACTAGGTAACACAAAAATGAAAATTTAGCAACACATCTCCTCACCGCGTTCCCGCCAAAACTCCCACTCTACTCTATTGCTGCTGTTTGTCTTTTAGGCTAGATTGTTTATAATAACAAAAACAATTATTTTCATTTGTACTTTCCTATCTGAAACAGATATTTTGGCTTCAGGCTGTAGGTGCCACTTCAATACAATCTTTATGTTTATCGGGGGGTAAATGCACGATTCGTAATTGCCTTATGAATATTTAGAGACACGCAATCTCATTTTTGTATCGGTCACGAATAATTTATTTTGCAAATAGGTAGTCTTTTACTGTAATGTGCATAATCTTACTAAAATTATAAACGCGAAAGTTTGTATGTAAGTATGTATGTATGTGAGGTTGTTACTCTTTCACACAAAAACTACTGAACCGATTGCGATGAAACTTGGAATATAGGTAGCTGGGGACCTGGATTAACACATAGGCTACTTTTTATCCCGATATTCCCGCGGGAACGGGACTTACGCGGGTGAAACCGCGGGGCGCAGCTAGTAAATAATATACTCTTATTTATAGAATTACATAGAAAACACTAAGTTCGATCTGAGTTATTTTACCGTTTTTGGGTTGGGTACCCTAAGGATAAAACGGGACCTTTTTACTAAGACTCCACTGGTAATCTGTCTATCTGCCACCATGTTTAATGGGGCGACCTCATTTGAATACTTAATTTATTGTAGTTTTAGTATTTAATTTAAACTTAGAAATATTTTTTAGCATTCGATCCTGCGTCCTTTCGTTCGATTCCTGTCATGGGGATTTTTGGAAATATATTTCCTTGCTAAAAAATATGTCTAAGTTTAAATTAAAATGCTTTGCAATAAAAACAAAAATAAATATTTAGTATTTAATGTTGTATCGGCAACAGAAATACATCTATAAAAAATCAACTGCCTAGCTAGGCTATCACGGTTCATGAGATGCAGCCACAAACGTGATATTTTAGTAATAGTGGTACGAAACCTTTCGTGTGCGAATCCTACCCACATTTGGTCGGTTTTTGTAAATATTTAGTAACCAGCTGCGCTCCGCGCTTTCACCCGTTACCGCGAGAACATCGAGATGAATAGTAGCCTATGTGTTATTCTAGGTCTCTGGCTATCTATAGCCCAAGTTTCATCGCAATCGGTTTAGTAGTTTTTGCGTGAAAGACTAACAAAGTCACATACAGTCATACAAACATTCCCGTTCATAATATTAGCAAGATTCCTTCTTTTCTTCGAAATTGTCTAAATTACCCTGGCGAATGTTGGAGACATTTCTACTCTTTAAAAAGAAAGTTAAAACTTTACTTTCGTGTCCTTAGAGGGATCGTAAATAAGGGAGAAAGCATTCATAATAGAATGCGAATATGAACTGCCGTAATTTACGAAGTAGCGAAGGAAGTGAAGCTCTGTCTGGTAATAAATAATTCGTAGAGAAAGGAATAGAAATTTGTTCAATTCTTGGTACCTTTACTTGTTGATTTCTTACGACAGACTAGCTGTTTACCCTGTTTCACCCGCGTGGTTCAAAAGTAGCCTATGTTACTTCTCGATAATTTTTGCATTCTATTGGTGAAATAATTTTTGAAATCGGTTCAGTAGTGGTTTCGGAGATTACTCCCAATATACATACATAACATACATTTCAACAACCTTACCTCTTTATCATATTATATAGATCATATATTATGTATATAGTATAATAGTAATAAATTTGGCCTATATGTATATGTATAGAGCGGGTATAAACGAGCGTACTTGGCACCTTCTTCATTTCATGTACATACGTGGCTCACCTAGTGTTAAGAGTTTTAAGGCCGCCTACCTTTAACTTGACCTTACAACTGATATCAGGGATAATAACAAACTTGGCACCTTTTAGTGGTGACAAATCACAGCCAATGCCTTCAAACAAGAGATTGCTTCTAATGTTAATAGATGTCATCTATTTAAATTGGTCAACCTGAATAAAAGTCGATATAGACTTTTTAGGACACCACCTGGGACCTACAGGTCTTGAAACATGAAATAACGTTTATGTAACTATCCTACTAATATTATAAATTTATAAGTTTGTGTGTAAGTTACTTCTTTACGCGATTAAATTCGATTCGAGCTGGAGATGTGCATTAACACATTTATTTTACTACAAATTTGTCCCGGCAACATAAATAAATACCTACCGATCAATGCAAGCAATAAAACCATACAATTTACTGGCATTCTAGCCTAATTAACTCACAGACAAACATAATATACGTAACATAACATAACAATATCGATTTATAGAAGTCTGTCAGCAATGTCTGGCTATTTGACCCAGTTGTTATCTCGGGTGGAATCGGTAATTGGGTTAACGAATAACACTGTACGTAATATTGTCAACTTCGTCAGGTGAATCTGTTTGATCTCTATCATAGTTCACAAAATAATAATCAGCAGTGGTAGCATGAGAGCACGAGAAACATTTTGTCGATCGACAAAATTGTTCCGTCTCTTTTTTTTAAATGACGAGGAAAAGGGACGGCTGCAAGACAGTTTATCTAAATGTATTAGGATTTAAGCTGCATGCTACACATGACAGTTACCCTGCCATAATGTATTATTTTTGACATTTTATACTACATACAGCGCTACCATGATCGTTTCTTGTTGCTTGTCGTCCTTTTGTCGCTTAGAAATATAAAAAAAATAAAAAATAATGTTTTAAAGTTGCTTTTTTTAATTATTTGATTTGGTTTTATTATTTTTTTAGCTGAACGATAACGCGGCGACTTCGGGACGTCTTATAAAACATCATGGTAGGGCGGATTATTGTATAACTTATAGACTGCACTAATATAATTACATATTTAAGACTTTGGCACCTACTCAGAACTTTAAATTATTCTTATTTCTCATTTAAATGTAAAACATGTTTAGAAGGTGTTAGCAGATCTCCAAAATAACTAGTGGTAGTATACGATCACGAGAATTATTTTGTCGATCGAGAAAAATGATCCGTCTCTTTTTGTCGTCAATTGAGAAAAATAAATGGAACATTTTTCTCAATCGACAAAACGATTCTCGTGCTGTTATGCTAACCTGGCAGGACCTCGGTTTGGCTTTAATCTTAGTAACTAAAACTAGATCCAAAAAAACCTTTCAAAAAGAACTAAGCAATAAATAAATAAATATTGCACGACATTACACACAGCGCTGTCTAGCCTCAAACTAAGTACTAGGCTTGTACTATGAGGACTAGACAACGGATATACTACATATAAAAACTTTTTTTTATTTGTAAATACATACATATTATACATAGAAAGACACCCAGACCAGAAGGTAATAAGGTACATATCTTACCGTGAAGGGTGATCACCGACGTCACCCAAAACCAGTGCATCCACCAGTGTAGCGTCATGATGGCAGCTTGACGGAGACTGACGCAACCACACAGCTGGGGACAATAAAAAACTTGGTTAGTTAAGGCAGTAAAGGTATTATCATAGGCATAATGGAAAGAAGTTAGTTTGCAAACTTGTTTCTTTTCTTTCTTTTTCTTAGTTATGGCTTCTGTCAGCAATATAGGACAATTTAGCCAATTTCTCGTATGAATAGTGAACTACCACTATTATACTGTAATCGTTTGAAATAATTTTCAATGAGTGAAGGCTGTAGAAATAAATAGCGACGATTTTTCTCCAACCCTATGGAAACAATTGTTTGTAACGTGCTAATTTCGTGTTTGGCACTGGTATTTTTATTTTCACTTAACTCGTTGAACTTCGCGTAACTAAATTGGTAACTTGCCGCCGAAATTAAACAATTTAAACGCAATAAAACAATGTTGTGTAAAAATGAAAATTCAGGACGACATTCCACTAACGCGTCAAAAACAAAAGTCCTGGAAATAAGTTAGTTTGCAAACTTCTCTGTTTTCTGAAAACGGGTTTTGACAAGTCATGTGTCAAATTTAGGAAAGAACCTTATTGAAGTATCTGGCATAGTCTGCGTCCGCCATCTTGTTTTTTTTTAATCTCTTGTCGCATGCTTGTCGCTCAATGAAACCTATAATTTGGATACAGGACGTTCCGTGACTGCTTAGAAGCATGGTTTAAAAGCAAAGATTGTTTGGTTTGACGTCTTCTTTCGATTGTTAAATGAATCCAACTGCGACATCACGTTTTATAGAACTTCTAAACCGTTTCCTTTACTTAAACCTTCATAGGCCTATATCTCCGAAACGAGTCACTTTAGGATTCATGTGATGAGATGTTTTCTGTTTATTTAGACCTCCTCTATCCAAATACATAGGTTCCATTAAACGACAAACGATTGTACAAGTAATCAAATTTGTATGAAAGTTGGGCAACTGTAAAGCGCCGCGAGACGCACTAACTATAAGTAGATGTACTGTGGTTTTAGACAGTTCACTGAGAGTGAATCGCTTTCGATGATTCACCGACAGTGAACAATGAGAGATTGTTTTAATCCATTCTGAATTTTAACAAAAAGTAATTAATTAAAAATCTAAACATAAGTAGGTAGAAGTTGATAGCACTTAACTAATAAAATTGTGGCAAATTATATTTAAACTCAAGTAAACTCTACCTAACTTTGTGGCGCTTAAATAAAGTACTTACTCTTGGAAAACTTATAGGGTGTTTCAGTTCAGCATGCTTTCCCACTATACCTTCAAATGGCTAAATTTTAAGCGTAAAGTCAAATTAAAAGTAGAATAAGTAACAAGGATATCACATGATCACTTTGAATCGTCTTACTATTAACAATTTTGTGTGTCTTCGGAACGCGACCTCCATTTAGAACCACACAAGAAAAGCGACTTTTTTGCAAATATCATGGTGTCATATTTTGCAAATTGGATATTTATTTTTATCTGAAACTAGCTGCGTTCCGCTGTTTCACCCGCGTAAGTCCCATTTTTTTTTCATAACCTTTTGCTGATGATAACGATTGATAACAAACACAACAAAAAAACTTAACAAAATCAGTCCAGTCGTTTACGCGTGATTTCGTGACCAAGGGAAATAGGGATTCATTTTTACATATAATATTAGTTCAAAGATCAGTATTTAAAAAGAAAAGTAAAAAAAGACGGTAGAAAGTGAATGTAGTAGAATAATACAAAAAAAAAACTTTATCGAAATATTTTATAAAGGGAAATACATCATCAAACCAAACCAACCCAATTCCATCACGTGAGGATGCAATATAAGAAATAATAAGATTTTATTAACTGGAGAAATTAAAAAAACTAAACAGAATTGACCGCTTACTGTCCCTCACATTAAGCAGAATTGACCGCCAAATGTCCCTCACCTAACCACCAGCCAAATCAGCATATGTCACGAACGCTAGAGCTATTTTAGCTTAGCGTCATCTTAGTCAGCGACCACGTCTCGGATCCCTAAGTTATTATTACGCTATGAATGGACCACGAAGTATCCCTAACCTAAGCACCAGCAAAATCAGCATATGTCACGAACGCTAGATCTTTCTTAGCTCAGCGTCATCTTAGTTAGCGACCACGTCTCGGATCCCAAGTTATTATTGCGCTAAGAATGGACCACGAAGTATCCCTAACCTAATTACCAGCAAAATCAGCATATGTCACGAAAGCTAGATCTTTCTTAGCTCAGCGTCATCTTAGTTAGCGACCACGTCTCGGATCCCTAAGTTATTATTACGCTAAGAATGGACCACGAAGTTTCCCTAACCTAATCACCAGCAAAATCAGCATATGTCACGAACGCTAGATCTTTCTTAGCTCAGCGTCATCTTAGTTAGCGACCACGTCTCGGATCCCAAGTTATTATTGCGCTAAGAATGGACCACGAAGTATCCCTAACCTAAGCACCAGCAAAATCAGCATATGTCACGAACGCTTGAGTTTCCTCATCTCAAGCAGTGAGAGGCAAGTGTCCGGTCCACTTCACCCGGCCTCGATCGCTGGACGTTTCTTCTAGGTTTCTTAATTAGTTTCTCAAGACAATACCAAGGTCTCTGCGACTGTAAAAACAAAAGTATCTACTACTGCTAAATGAATGTTATCGGAGATATCTTGGGTATTTGAGGTCTAATTACATTTTTAGTAGGAAATGTGTTTGATTTCTGTTTTGCAATCAGTGAAGGACACTGGCTTCATCCTTTACTTAGCTGCATAATTAGGTATGACTTTTTATGTCTTCAAGGAATATACTATTACAATTTTATCTATACTTCTATACTAATATTAAAGCTGAAGAGTTTGATTGAACGCACTAATCTCAAGAACTGCTGGTCCGATTTGAAAAATTCTTTTTGTTTTTGATAGTCCAGTTAACGAGGAATATAGGCTACTTTTGATTTTTTGTTTTGGTTAAACTGACTTGATTGAAATTTGTATAGGGATAGTTAAGTGGTTGAAATAAGATATAGGGTACTTTGAAAAATCATACGGGTTAAGCAACGCTTGGTATGACATACGTCATGCCGCACATACGTTACGGGATAGGAATATATGCGGGTGAAACCGCGGGGCACAGCTAGTCAAATATAAAAATCGGTTTAGTGCGAGTCGAACTCGCGCTCGTCGAGTTCCGTACCGTAAACAGAACAACAGAAATAAATCATCGGTGAAAATTTCAACTGTCTAACTATCACTGTTGATGAGATACAGCAGCCTGGGTCAGACATACAGGCAGACGGAGAGTAGAGTCTTAGTAGATAGGCCCGAATTTTACACTTTGGGTACAAAACCCCTTAAAATAGAGTTGGTGATTTTCATAGTTCATTTTCTACAAAGAGTTTAGACCAGAGATGGGCAAACTTTTTCCTTTGCGTGATATTTGCGCAAATAATCTATGGCGGGCCAAGTAATTGAATCCTTTAAAATAAGGCCTTATTATCCTATTTTATTTTACTAATATCACAAAGGCTACTATTTAGGCCGTAGTTTGCCCACCACTGGTTTAGACAATACCTAATAAAATAAACTTATCTTTTACTGTGTGAATTTGTCTACAATATTCTAACTTCTATTCTATGCGAAGCTTAGGTGAAACAAATATTAATTAAAGGCATAAAGGTCTCAAAGTTTTCGATACAATTGAGACCTTCGGGTAATAATCCGGGAGCCAATTTGGAAAGGTTCCAATACGAATTGAGTTTATAACAAAGGATCTTGTGAAAAAAAACTCCTGTTGGTTTTGATAATAAATGAAATTAAACAGGATTGAATAATACCATTTTTGTAATTGTTGTTGTTGGCTTTACAAGCTTGTTGTTGGGTTCTAAAAGTTCTATTTTAGGTAGGTAATGTATTGAGTAAAAAGGTATATAGATGTATTTACCACAGACTTACATAAACCTATTTAAAATCTATATAGATATAGATAGATAGATTAATACTTTATTTGCACAACCAACAACAATACAATCAGTTCACATTTAAAACAAGACAAATACACAGACAGCCTAAAGTATCAGTTGTAATGGGCGACCTTATCGCTAAAAGCGATTTCTTCCAGACAACCTTTGGATGGAGAAGGTTAATAAAGTTTGATATACCATTAAAATTAAATGCATTTTTCCCCGCCCCGTTCCCGCGGGAATATAAAGGGATAAAAAGCAGTCTATGTGTTATTCCCGGTATCCAGCTACTTATATTCATTCATTAAAGCATACTTACAAACTTTCGCGTTCATAACATTAAAAAGATTTATGCCCTACAAAATGAAAGTTATAAAAAAGAACTAAAAGGTTGTTAAATGAATACTTTATGTAATTTTTAAACAATTTGTAAAATTAATTTCTATGGATGAATATTTTTAACATTAATTAAAATCCTTCATAACCTAATAGCTAATAATACAAGCTATAAATTTATTAAAATGTTAATAAACGACACTTAAAAATTTAATATTTTGACCTTTTGGTTATGTAAAGAATAGGGCTCTATTCAAAACGAACTGTTGTGCAACAACTTTTTCAAATTTAATTTCGTAATTAAGTTACCTACATGTAAAACTATTAACATTTAGATGACAATTTCTAATATTACATAATAGTGGACAATTATTTTTTAGATTTTAAACTCACATGGTTGTATTCAAATTAAAATATACTTAATAATCATGTTATTAAATTATCATGTTATATTATATTTACCATGTTTGTTTGTTTGCATGTTTACTTTTTTTTTTACTAATTAAATCTATATTTTGCCAGTCAACTACATCGACGATAATCGAACTTCGAAAAAAAAAAACAAATTAAAACATGGTCAATATCCCGTATTTGAACATTTTTTTATAATTGATTCTACATCTAATGCGAGTTAATCATCATAATATATGATGATGAACTCGCGTCCATTAAGAATTTAGTTAAGAGTTTATCATCATAAATATCATCATTTGAGACCGCAGACTGTAGAAATCTATCAAGAGCGGGTAGTTTGCGATGAATTTCCACTCCTGGGACAAAGGCTTCTCCCAATAATCTCTAGAACGCGTTATCTTCATCCTATGCGACGACTCCCGTTTATCTTTTAGTGAGTGGTGTCAAATGTTCTTCTTATATATCAACTAGCTACGCCCCGCAGTTTCACCCACGTACGTCCCGTTCCCGCGGGTATATCGGGATAAAAAGTAGCATATATGTTTTACCGGTATCCAGCTACCTATATTCCAAGTTTCATCGCAATCGGTTGAGTACTTTTAGCGTGAAAGAGTAACAAACTCACATACATAGATACAAACTTTCGCGGTTATAATATTAGTAAGAAGTAAGATAAAATGATTTTTCCTGACCGATAGATCAACGTTAAGCTAAAACCGCTGATACTAGACAGCTGAAAGTTAGAGTGTGTTATTTTTATGATATAGGCATCCCGCATCTCATCTCATCTATCAAATGGATTTACGAAATTTCTACGGGGTCGGGACTTACGCGCGCTATAAGACCCAGCTAGTTTAAATATAAGACATTTTTTGGTTGAAAAATCACGCTTTTACGCACGACCTGGTTTGCCTCGACCTTGTTTATATTTTTTTCTGTCATCATTACATAATACGAGTGTTATTTCCGTGTATTTAATTACTTAAAATATACATACAATAAACTAATTACCTACACGATTGTTAGAATAAGTGATATTTATTTTTATAAACAATCCCAGACAAGACTTGAGAAATTGTGATGGGAATATTTTAATACACAATATTATGATTTTGTATGAACAGTTTAAGGTCTCTGAGACCTGAAACTGCTCGAAACAGTGACCTCGTCTCGAAAATATATCAGCTTGTGTATGCCTCAAAAAAATCTCAATCATCATCTCAGGCCTTATCCGTCCACTGCTGAACACAAGCCTCCCCTATACGATGCGGTAACGTCACAAATAGCGATCGCGACCTACCTCCATCCAACAACTCCCCGCGACCGCTACAACCTCAATTATCTCAAAAAATATCAGGTTTTGTATGACTTCGGGAAACGCCAGTAGGCAGACAAGTTCCTGCGACCCTAACGCGTAACTTCCGTCGGGTTCAACTCGAATACGATGAGTACTGAGAATACGATGCTGTCGATAACGGAGTTGAAAAAAGTGGTAGCTTTTTTTTTAGCAAGGAGTGAACAGAAATTTCTGCTCGCTTCTTCGGTAGGGTAACTCCCGTCGAGTTCAACACGAGTTTCCTGTTCAGTGGTTGATAAGACAGCGCCTAGAAACTCATAGGACTCATTCGTAAACGTTCCCGCCGTCCCTCAATCTCACTGTCCCAGTACAGGGACGGAACCATAAGTATATTTAAACTTCGAATCCAATCACTAGGTTGATCCGAAACTCTTGAAGTACACGACACTTTTTATGGCGGTAGTCCAGTAACTACGCGGGTTATCCCGCAGGGCACAACTAGTGCTTTCATAATTCAATTTTATTGAAGAAAATCCAAGTGGGCTATAAATTATTTCGAGTAGGCACTAGACTAGATATTAAATTCACAAACCACTTCACGATAAAAATAACTGAAGGATTCATTATACATTCAGACACGGAGGCTCCGCTTCAAACGAGCCAACCTTCGCAAACTCTTGACATTTCGCGTCTTCAAAGATGTCCCAACCACTTGTTATAACGCTATACCTAAGCTTGGATAATAAACCTACGCTTGTACGTGTAATTTGGGGGCAAATGGCGGAAAATTACCAGACCGGAGCGTACACAAGACACTTGTGACGAAGATCAAGAGTCTCAGACATGGAGATAATCTAGGATTAAGGCCTCATACCCATAAGGCGAGAAATCTCGAGCGACCAGTGTCTCCGAAGACATCGGGCGACTTCGTGAATCGTTGCCAGACCTCGCTAGATTTTACGACTATTGATGAAAACTTAACTGGACGGAGACAAGAAATGAAATGATTAATTGTCTGTGAATGTAGGTTTATACAGCTGTTACATAATGAAAGTGCCTCTAGCTGGTCCTACCACTTGGGCATACAAACAAACATAGTGGATTATCACATATTTTTTATTATATTTAGTAGCTGCGCCCCGCGGTTTCACCCGCGCAAGTCGCGATACCGCGTTGTTCTTACACCTACCTACCGCAATGCAAAATTCCACACTTGTTAGGAAAAATTTGTATGTCAGTAAGTGATGATGACGTTAGATGACGATCGATGACGATGAATGACGATAGATGACGATGGATGCCGATTATTCAAGAACAACAAAATTACGCAATTTTTATGTTTTATCCGGATATCCGGACTTGATATAAAAAGTAGCCTATATGTTAATCGAAGTCTTAAGCTATCTGCATACCAAATTTCATTGAAATCGGTCCAGCCGTTTCCGAGATTAGCGCGCACAAACACACAGACAAACGGACAAACATTCAAACGGACAAACAGACAAAAAGTTAAACGCGGAAATGGGGTCTGTTACGTTAGTACATACCCCTAAAAATAGTTTTTTTCAAATATCTTTCAAAAACAGACACCGCTAAGTTACGATTTTATTATAAGTATAGATGTCACATATTTTTATAGAGATGTTAACATAATATGCAGTACGTCGACATCAACAACAGATGGATGTGTTCAAGACATCAGGCGACGTTATGCGGTGTGTTGCGACTCGCGATGTCTCTGGGGACGCGTGTGGTCCAACATTTGTCCCCTGATGAGTATGCGGCTTAAGATGTGTTAGCGACGACGACGACGTATAGGTATGTTTGGAGGGTTATACAGTTTGCTTACTATTACTTGATTATAACTTAAACCCAAGATTAAGGGTTTGTTTAAAGATCACCCAGCCAGGTGCAAAAAGGGTAATTCACCGAGACAAAAGAGTAATAACAACGCGGTAAGACGAATGGAAATATATCTTTATTAGAGTTTGTATATCTACACTCTACAGTAGTCATTTTTAGATTGACTAACTGATTGACAGGCAAAATAGTTGCACAATTGTGTGTAGCAATATGATTTGGACAGAAGTTCTTTATGTTGGCACTGGCAGCATGCCGGCGCTGAAATTGATTTTTATTTACATTCTCTTGGAATTGGACTTGACGTGATTTAATTTTATATTGCTAAAACTCAATTTTCTTATATACGATGATTAATAGATGTCTAAAAGGCGCAGTCCTCGAATATGTTCGTGGAAATTTTACAGCTATTAGTGGACATCGCGAATGTTGTTTTTAGGAACGGTCAAAGGATACATCGATATTTTTTGCCTTGAAAAGCAATGTATCCTCGGCTACGGCACGTTAGGTACAGTTGAAATGTTTAAGACCCAGTTTATTAACATTTGAACGAAGTCAAAACGACTCGAGTTTTGCGTCCTTAAGTTCCTCAGTTATCGTTTGTTTCACTTTGTGAACTTTGAAACTTCATGTTACGATAAAAGACAAATGATAAATAAATTTGTCTAAGGTTTTCGCGATTTTGCATAATAAAACACAAAATTTACCGGGTTTCACTCCCTTTTTATTAATAACGGCATTATTGCTATACCTAGCCTTCGCTAACTTTACAGTTAGCTTTTTCTAGGTTGACTGAGATGTAATTGGTCTATTTTTTTTCTATTTAACTACTTCTAAGTTTAAAAAATATTATATCTTCATAACTGTTGTGAGAAAAACAAGCAACACGTTATTAACTTATTACCAAATGAAATATGAGATACAAAAGGAAATAATCAACATAACATACATAAAGGAATCGACGCGGACGCTTCCAGAGGTAATAAGTAAGTAAGTAAGTGGAGAACACAACAAACAGAAACAGAAATAAATTTTTAGTAGATAAACATTGGTAGAAAAGTTACAAGTCTTCTGTTACAAGTTTTCTGAAAAGGAAAATAATCCCCAATAAAATGAAACGTAATGTGTTTAGATGGTTATATTTTTGGGACTTGGTGGAATAGAATTTGGTATTCAGGTGCCGATAAAATTTTGCTTGTCCTGTATTCTATCTAATATGCATAATGCTCTGTTTACTCGTTAAGTGAACATTTGACACATGGCATAATATCCACATAAAATTCGTAACACTATTTTCAATGGGTGCTATCGACAAATGTCGTAATTCATAGATGGGAGACAATCGTGTAGTCCGACATTGAGAAGTAGAAAAAAACATAACACTTCTTTGGCAGTCGTGTAAAAAATACGATCTTTCTGTGGATGCCATTTGTTTAATGTTCACTCACTAAAGAGAGCTTAGCTTAAAAGTAAGCTAATTTCATTCCAATTTCAAAATCCACAGTTTATTACACTAACTAGGTAGTAGTTGGCGTTTCGGCGCTTGTAACGATCTTACAGTTTTAAGTGGAAAAAGAATTACGATCTTTCTGTGGATGCCATGTGTCAAATATTCATTCACTGAGTAAAGAGAGCTTAGCTTAATTCCAATTTCCTTACAAAATCCACAGTTAATTACACTTGCTAGGTAGGCTTACAACACAAGGATGAATCATCAATACTTAAGCAATTTTTGTCAAATTCAATGACAAAACTTCTTACTGTATACTTACTTTGTGTTGCAAGGTATGTACCTACTTAAAATGTACGACTTATTGTGTTGCAAGGTATGTATGCAGTAAGAAGACAGTTAAAATGTAGTTAAAAAAAATGCAGTTAAAATGTACGACTTAAGTCAACATACCCAACAAAACTCATATACCTGACCTAACGACGACGTACGAACAAAGACGTCTGACCAGTAATGACAGGATGTAGACCCAATTAAAATTGAGAACTTCCTTACAAAGGCGTATCATCCCGTCTAACAACCGGCAAGCTAGCAGTCGTGTCTTGTGAGCTTGTGACATATGCGCATGTATTGTCTCGATGGTCACGGTCATGATTTGAACATCTGTACCCCTACTACCATTATATTGTCTCAGTACGTCATACCTCTCTGTAGCTCTCATCATCATCATCATCATCAGCCTGTTGCAGTCCATTGCTGTACATAGGCCTCTCCAATTGCACGCCACCTAGATCTATTTTCGGCTTCTCGCATCCAGTTTGTGCAAGCCGTCTTTCCAACGTGCCTAAGGACGTCCTACGCTACGTTTGCCGAGACGCGGCATACCATGTAGCTCTACCATGAGTTAATACTAATATACATACGTATACCTACCTGTAACGTTAAGAAATGATGCAAGACGCAGAGGCCCTCAAGGCAAGAAAGTATTCGAAGGTAGCGGATAAATCGGTATTTGTACCGACAGGGGTGGAGACTTTGGGTCCTTGGGGTCCTGAAGCATCAACCTTTTTTAATGATCTCGGGGCGCGTCTGAATGAGGTTTCTGGTGACCTGAGGGCTACTGATTAATTTAGACAGGTTTTGTATTGCATGTCGTTGGTACCGCGTCCGGCCTACATCCTTGCTCTGTTCATACAAAAGTAGCCCACCCCGCCCCGGTCCTGAATCATCCCAAATAGTTTGGGTATGTCGGCAATGTAAAATTCACGTCTAGTGAGCCAGGGAACAGGCGGACCGGGCGCGCTGTGCACAAGATCAAACTGTTAACGTTACATGCACGTACCTACTCAACTACTAACATAAATCAACTCATCGTAGATGTACTGGTAAGTCAGATCTCTCTGAAATTATACCGATTACGATAATTACGGGTAAACAACGTTCGGATAACACTGTAATTGGACGACTCTGAGAAGGTTTGAGCTTTCGATTCTAAGAAATTCACTTACAATATTGAATTTAGAACTTTGGAGAGCACTTAAACGAGTTATTGGACCTGATCTGATAGGATGTAGTTGAATTCGTCAGGTTGTGATTGGTTTCAATTAAGTTTGTATAGATCGTAACTGATAACTTATTATGAAGAACATTAAGGTATTAACTAAAAGCCCCGAATATTATAGTTCAAGTGTTATTGCAAGTTTAATCAATCTACCTACATACTATACAGCCTCATATAAACTAGCTGGCACGCTGTGATCTTGATTGGGTTTATTACACTAGTAACCCTAAGGGATGATTTATATTAGACCGTCACCCAGCCGAGCTTCGTTGTCCATTGCTCGGCGAGCAGTCGATCGGTCTGTTGCAACCGAGTGAAGCGAAGCTCGGACCCGGAACGGACGGTGTAATATAAATCATCCGAGAAAGGTTCAATAACCATCTTACTTATCCGTTATCTTATCCGTTTATCCGTTGTCTAGTCACCGTAACACAAGCTTAGCAGCTTACCACGGGGCTAGATGGCGCTGTGTGTTCGTCACAGGATTTATTATTATTATTATTATCTTATGAGCGGTTTAGCTGTTCAGGTGATTACGATACTTTTCCGTGAAAGGACAGATTCCTGTATTCGCCTTTTTCTATCGGATCCGTGCGACATTCGAGACGTTTTGCATGACGGATCCGTGAAAAAATGGGTAAAGGGAATAAGAACGGTAACTCTTATTAATTTTTAAAAAATTTGCTGTTAGGTCGGGTACTGAATTTACTAAAATGAACGCTTGAAAATAGCGTTTATTTTAGTGAATTCCGTACCTAACCTAATAACAAACTTTTTGCAATATTAACTTACCAGAAGCGCCCCGCGGTTTCACCCGCGTAAGTGTATTTATTGCATTTTTTTGTTCTCGCTCGAATATAGGTATTTAAAGGTTGCTCTCCATTACTTAAACTGTAAATATGCAAATTATCATCTAAATCGATTCAACTGTTAGGTCGTGAATAAAACACACAATCTTTCTGATTAGTTTAGATATTTGTATGGTAATAACTTAAGTACTGGTAAAATATGGTTAACTTAATCCTTCTAAGAAGACTATTGTGACAATATTTCTTACAATTGAATGACCATTCATTCATTCATGTATACACTCAATTACACTTACATTCAATTGAACTCTAAGAAAGCAAGACAAACTACTCGCAGCGAGCATGCGACGTGTATGAAACTTCTGAATCGCCTCGTTCTGTATGTAGCCGCTCTAGTCAGGAGTATCAAAGGTCTATTCACGTCACACGGAGACTGCAAATACAAGCCCACACGGCTTTTGTGTGTGTTCTGTGTATGTGTACCTACTGAGGCTTAAGGAGGACTACTGTGAGTTCTCGATGACAGGGATATCTCAGAGTACTGTATAGAGGATTCTGTTTGTACCTGTGGCTGTTTAATGGTATACCATTAAAGCTCCAATTGACGCCAAAATCACCTTATAAGGTGATTTTGGCGTCAATTGGTGCTTAGGAGCTCAAGAGTGGCGTGGCTTTTGGCATAATTTGGCATCATTGTAGTGGTATAATGATAACAGTGTGACTGTCTCTTATTGTTTAGGATATCCCCACATCATAGTCAATTTCTGTTTTCGCCAGTGTTTACAATTTGTGCATTTTTATTTTTGTTTGTTAAATTTAGTTTTCCTTAGTTATCTATCAGTACCTAATCAATTTCATTAGTCAACAAATTATTAAAATTCGAGACACTCCTGTTAATTCTCCTTAGTAACTTTAACTGGATTCTGCGATACAAGCTTTGCTTAGTGCATAATCCGCTGTGAATTGCTGTACATATTAATCTTTAATGAATAAATAAATAATTATTATTATTATCCCACTGAAAGCTCATCGAAAAAATTAAATTATCAATTACCCATCTATAGGTTCACCCTCTATAAGATAATTGATTGAATTAGCCGTTGCTTTCCGGTACTACATAACAACTCCTGTGACCTGTTATCTTTATAATATTGGCACGATGGATATATCTACAATCATGGTTTGGTCTTGTTTTGTTTTTGCATTGGTAGGTATATCTTATTTGTATTTATTTTTAACGTTCCGCAGATCATAGTATTAGCGTTCTACAAACCTTAGTATTTTATTATGCTATCGAAGTCTTAAGCTATCTGCATACCAAATTTCATTGAAATCAGTCCAGCCGTTTCCGAAATTAGCGCGCACAAACGCACAGACAAACGGACAAACGAACAAACAGACAAAAAGTCAAACACGGAAATGGGGTCTGTTACGTTAGTACATACCCCTAAAATAGTTTTTTCAAAATATCTTTCAAAAACAGACACCGCTTAGTTACGATTTTATTATAAGTATAGATATGTAATAAAATCATGTCATTTAAGTTTTTTTTATTTAGTTTTTAGTCCCGACACCTGACTAGTATTACTATACTACGTATCGTGCTGTGTGTTATTGACACCATTCATCAACCGTAAATCCTGCGTCACCCTCTTAAGTCTAAGCAGAAGAAAAATATTGTTTGTTGCGAAGCATATTCTGCATCAGCCACAAGTTTGGCGAATGTGAAATTCAAATACATGTTTTATTGAACCTTCTTCTAAGGTCTGTAAATAACAGAATCACGATTCATTAAGTTTTGTTCGATACTTTTTTACTTTGAAAATTGTGCTGTATTTTCTATATTTTACTCTTTTCTCCTCTATTATACTATATATCGAAACAATTTTTGATTTAATACAAAGGAAATAATCAATACTTTTAATTGCTTATGTGATGATTTTTAATATTGCTTAATTTCCGTAAAATTATCGAAAAATGATTTGAGACTTACGCCTTTTTAGTTTCGTGTTAAAAGCATGAAAACCTTCAATCTAAAATCAACTGTATTACAACGCATCTAAGTAGACGTTGCGCCAACCTCAGTCCGCCGTCTGGCGCCGTCGAAGGTGGACCTATGTCAGTTTTCGCTCCCAAATAATTACGTAATCTATTTTAAATTATATTTCTTATAGATTCGAACTTTTTACATTTTTTTCCGGCCAATATGAAAATAATTGTTATGTTATGACAGTCATGTCAAATCATACCTACTGTCATAAAACTGTCTAGTATTGTTGTGATTGTTGGTAAAACGTAGTGATTATTTATCTTTGATATTTGATTGTTGTTGTACTAAAAAAAGAAAGACTAAATAATTACACAAGAAATAAATACTACAAAGATAATAAACAATATCATTAATCTAAGGTGAATGACCATTGAGTCCAAAAATGCCCATCACACTGGTGGCATTACCCCGTTGAATGGCCAACGATACTATTTGTACTTAGTGTTGCAATCAGAGTAACTGTATTTACTAGCAATTTGCAATAAAAAAAGCTTTTTCCAAACGAAAGCTTGCTAAAACATCAAAAAGAAATCTAAATATCGTAAGAGAGGCGAAAAAATAAATCTATTTACCTTTTCCATTGTCAAAATGAAAATTGAGATAGGTACTTACCTACAAGGATTTTGCGGAATTAATATAATAAGTATCTACACTCCATCAAGGTAATGCAAGCTAATAAGTAAAAATAGTAAGTTTACACATCTACGGCTCAACAAAGTAATTTTACACACCTACTGCTCTACAAAGTAATTTTATTTGACCACTAGCTGCGCCCCGCGGTTTCACCCGCGGAAGTGAACGCGTTATCACGGGCGCGGGCGGCCAAGCGGTTGCACTTTTTCGTTCATACTCGGATTCTACTAATTGGATGTCGATGCAAAGTATACCACGACCTTCCTCGAAAATTGAACTATCCAATATTGAAAACCAGATTTCAATCGGATCAGTAGTTTTTAATTGTATAAGAAACAAAGAAACAAACAGACAGACATGAATTTTAAAAATTATATAATTTTGTTCTATTATTTTTCCTAAGTCCACTAGACCACTTTTTTTTAAATTACTTCCAAGTACAGACTTTTGTTCTCTTTTTCTTTATTATAAGTATAGATAGATATAGGATAAGAAAAGGTCAACGTAAAGCGAGCCTTTATTCCCTAGGTACATAAAGTGCCATTATACACCTAAGTAGGGCATCATAGTAGTATATGCACCGAGGTACTAAAGCCCTGTCTTATATAGCGGGCGTCATGTTGAATCCAAAACGTACGTATCTTGTATCGAGTTATGTACCTAGAGTCCTGAGTGAAGCTTGGGATTCAAGCGCCCAAGATAAAGACAGGCTTTATTACCGAGGTGAATACTCTACTTTACACATCTACTGCGAGACAATAAAGAGGCTACAAAAATAAGAATTTAATTAACAACAAAATAATAGATTAATGCTACGTGTATGAAATATATTTACAGCTCCATTTTAGCAATATTTTAAAGGACAAATATATCTTCAAAAATTCACTCGCGACGAGATTTGAACTCGCGTCTCTACGTGAGTGAATTTTTGAAGATAAATTTTCCCTTTAAAATATTTCTAGTAGATATGCCTTGTGCAATAAAAACAAATTATGAAATAGCTCTATATTAATTAAATTTAACAATGATACATCAAAATGACAAAACCAAACATCGGCTTTAGTCGATGAAATAAGTTGGGGCTTTATATTAACTAAAACTTTTTGCCTTACCCTTCCGTCGAAATAAAAATAGAAGAAAAATAGCCCAGTTTTAATTTTTTTATGTGTTATGTCTAGGTGGCCAGTTCCAAGTGGACGTATGCTACCTGAACCTTAGTTCTAAATTTAAATTACTTTATGCCATAGGTGTATAATATCGCTTTACGCTGACCTTTTTGGTCAAATAAAGTAACTTTGTTGAGCAGTTATAGGTGTGTAAAGTAATTTAAATTTGGAACTAAGGTTCTGGTAGCATACGGCCATTTTGAACTGGCCACCTAGACAAAACACATAAAAAAATTAAAACTGGGCTACTTTTCTTCTATTTTATTTCGACGGAAGGGTAAGGCAAAAGTTTTAGTTAATATAAAGTAAAGTAGAGTATTCACCTCGGTAATTAAGCCTTTATCTTGAAAAAGATAAAGACAGGCTTAATTAATTAATAATTGCGCTTGAATCCCACGCTTCACTCAGGACTCTAGGTACATAACTCCTTCGCTTCGCTCAGAAGTAAGTTTTTAAAACCCTCGCTGCGCTTGGGAGTTAACTCTAGAGTCTTTCGTATGCTTTGGATTCAATATGACGCCCGGTATATAAGACAGGGCTTTAGTACCTCGGTGCATAAACTAATATTATTTGACCAAAGAGGTCAACGTAAAACGAGTAATGACACGCTAAATATCTAATGAGATATCTGGGAAGTAAAATGCGCGTTTAAGCCCTATTGAATAAAGTAATTTAAATTTGGAATATTAACATTTGCTTGTATTACAGGTATTTAATAATAAAAATCAGACTGGTACATTCAGGCCCAGGGCCAAATGCACATTGCAAACAAAAATAATTGTCTTTTGGCCGCATGGTAAGGTGATAATAAATTGAAAATAGAAATACCGGAAAAAGACGATCAATTTTGGAAAAAAGAGATGGAACCGAAGTTAACAAGTTTTTACATGGAATGCTTACTGCCTGAGTTGATAGATCCACGCCATCCCAGAAAAAGAACAATTCTCGATCCAGATTACATAACCGTCAAAAAGAGTGTTTGTCAAACCTCTTAATCTGAAATTCCATCGAGAAAACGACTACTTCCGCCTATTGAAAACCATTCAATAATTGTTACACCATCAGTTCAACGTAGGAAATTGGAATTTCATGAAATGTAAATACTTAATTATTTGTAAATAAAAAGGAGTCAGTTTTGTTTACAAATGAAACTTTTAATGCAAGAGTAAATAGTAATAATATTAAAAACCTATTTGTGAAAACTGTAAAATGAAAAAAATAAGAATAACTCCATAGTTTTTCTGTTCGTTGCGCTGATATTTTTGTATCACAACATTATTGACGAAGTTGCAACAAAACCAATTTTTCATCTCTCCCGTTCGGAAAGTTTAATTTTTACGGGTAGATATCCGGGTTGAAAGTAGCTCATTTCATCCCTAGGGTGGAAATTTAAAAATATTTTTTAATTATTGCAACTATTTGACAAATTTTAAGGCGTATTTAAATAATTAAGTAGCTTTCAAATTTTGAAAGGCCTCAAATTTAAAGTAGATTTAAAATTGATTAAAATTTGAGGCCACTTAAAATTTGAGGGAAACTTAAATAATTAAGTAGCTTTTAAATTTTGAATGGCCTCAAATTTGAATTGGATTAAAAATTGATTAAAATTTGAGGCCACTTAAAATTTGAGGGAAACTTAAATAATTAAGTAGCTTTTAAATTTTGAATGGCCTCAAATTTGAATTGGATTTAAAATTGATTAAAATTTGAGGCCACTTAAGACTTGAGGGCTACTTAAATAATAAAGTAGCTCTCAAATTATAAATATGAGGCGCCTTCTATTTTCTAGAGTGTATCACACTACTCTAGAATCCCTCACTTCGCTCTGGATTCAAAACACCACCCTTACCGTAAAAATATTATTTTGCTTCATTGTAATACAATCTACTAACTATTCTCATAGTGGGCGATGAATATTTTTCATTCGAAAAATAGTATTCGCTCCCGAGGTAGACATTCTAGTATTACGGTATGAATCGCGTTTGTTGCCTCAGATGAGGGAGGCCGGAAGGGCTCCGAAACGTTGGGTTTGTATTATAAAGCCAACAAAACAAACGCGATTCAAACCGAAACACAGTTTCAGCACGCTAGCTAATTGGAAAGTGTATCAAATTGAATTTGCAAGATTTCGCCCGGACTCCGGACAGACAAACTAACAAGAAAAGTGAGAATGGCACGACAATGGTCAAGTCTGTAATAAGTCAAATAGGTAATTCGTCAAGTCCAGTATCGACAAGTTATGAAATTTTCCAAACATGCCATTAGCCTGGTCCACACTGTACGATCCACATGCTCCAGAATCTTTGATCCTATTTTCTCCCTCTCCGCTGCTTGAGCGCGAATAAGATAAAATATTCTTTAGCGCGGGGATCGTCCGGTGTGGATGCGGCCGATTATTCCCAGCTGTCCCCTCTAGCCCTGTCCCCGGGGTGACAATTCGTGGCGACTGTCCCCTTTGAAAGCTGGCTAAAGGGGACAAATGGAATTATGTTTCTCAGTTGTCACGGTGGGGGGGGGGGGACAGATGGGAATCTGTTCTCCCATTTCTACCCCGCATGTGTGTGTTATAATAAAACTAGCTGCGCCCCGCGGTTTCACCCGTGTTCTTAATAAGTACCCTAATGTACCATTATTATTTTAATGAACTTTATAAACGCATACCACTTGCATTCATGGTACAAAATATTACTATGAATGCAAGTCGTAAGGGGTTCGTCGGTTAGGGGTGAAGTTTGTAATGAAGATCTCGAGAAGCTCTATCACTTATGCTAAGAAACTAGTGGTCTAGTGTCAATAGTTTCCGAGATATTGACGGTTCAAGTTTGACAGCTGTCAACCAAACTGATGATCTCGAGGAGCTATATAACTTAGGCTGAGAAACTAGTGGTCTAGTGTCAATAGTTTCGGAGTTAGGTTAGATCGTTTTTTGTTTTTACTTCGATCGTCTTTTGTTTTCCACTAATCTCTTCTATTAACTTTTTTTTCCCAAAAATTTACAAAGTCTTTTTAGTATCTTCTTAGTGGGACTACTTCACCTCTAGAGTATATTAATATGTATGTAGTCGACTCGTCCCAATGCCTAAACTACCGTCCCTGGTCCCAGTTTCGAAGGGGACGACTTCACCCCTAATCCAAAATATTGCTATAAATGCAAGTCGTATGCGTTTATAAAGTTCATTAAAATAATAATGGTACATTAGGGTACTTAATACGAACACGGATGAAACCGCTGGGCGCAGATAGTTCTATTATAACACCAACATGCGGGGTAGAAATGGGAGAACAGATTCCCATCTGTCCCCCCCGCCCGCCGTGACAACTGAGAAACATAATTCCCATTTGTCCCCTTTAGCCAGCTTTCAAAGGGACAGTCGCCACGAATTGTCGCCGCGGGGACAACTGGGGAAAAATTCCTAGTTGTCCCTCCGGGGAACAGGGCTAGTGGGGACAACTAGGAATAATCGGACGATACAAGTTTTGAAGATACAAAACAAACAACTTGCAAATTATTAAACAAATATTATTGCACGACATATACAGACAGCGCAATCTAGCTCCAAACTAAGCACTGGGCTTGTAATAGGGGTATTAGACCACGAATATAATACATATTATACCTCTTTTTTTTTTTGTAAATAAATACATATTATACATAGAAAGACACCCAGATCAGATACAAATATTTATTTTTAAGCATAAATATTTGCACCCGACGGGAATCGAATCCGCAGCCTTCCGTATTGCAGCCAGGCCCGCTAGGAGTAATAGTGTTCCGTGAGCCAGGCGGTCGCCCGACGCACCAATGAGGTCGTATTATAAAATACTTGACACTGGCTACTTTCCAAACGACCATAATCGGTTTACAACCTATGAAAAAATATATAACAGTTTTCATTTCGCGCGCTTGGGCGCTAGATCAAAAAAGTTGCGATGTTCGAAAGTGCATACGTGTGCGTGTGACTCGTGGATGTAGGGGTAAGTGGGCGGGCCGTTCATGACATATTTATTATTGGAGCTTCGTCTTAAGGATTAGTTAATTTAACATGTCTAATTATCCAATGTCTATAAAACAAAACTACCATAGTTAAGTTAATTTAACAAAAGAAAGTCTTAGCACGCCTCTTTAACTATGTATGTTAACACTCTAAACGCTTTCGTAGTTTTTGTTAGACGATCATGTCTCAAATTCAAACCAAAAAGAAAACCTCTTTGAAAACTAGCCTCGTCCGCGGTTTCAATTGCACAAGTTCCGATCTCGAGGGAATGTGAGGTTAAAAAGTAGCAAATATTATGTTAATCTAGGTGTCCAGCTATCTGCATATCAAGTTCCATCGCAATCAGTTCAGTAGTTTTTGCGTGCAGGACTTTATAAAATTAGTAGGATCTGTGATCTTAATTTATGGTACATAGTAGTTAATTTTAACTTAGGTTTTCGCGATTTCGCATAAAAAAAACAAAAAATTTACGGCGTTTTATTTAATAATTGCATTTTAAAATTTTGTCAATTTCCTGCGGAAACACCGGGATAAAAAGTAGCCTATGTGTTATTCTCGGTATCCAGCTACCTATATTCCAAGCTTCATCGCAATCGGTTCAGTAGTTTTTGCGTGAAAGAGTAACAAAGTCATATTAATACATACATATATACAAACTTTCGCGTTTATAATATTAGTAAGATTCAATAGGTACTCATGATTCAGACTTGAGGTAAAATGCTAACAGGATTTATTAGTTAGTCATCAGCATCAGAAATGTCAAAGGGAATGCATCCATTTGCAAGCAATTTGAATGCATGTAGTCTGTGTCTGTATTTACCTAAGTTACACTTGGTTGAACTCAATTTGGCGCATAATTTGGCTTCGTGTGTTCGTCTGAATAAGAAGATTTAGATCGGTTTTTTTTGTTTCGAAAGAAATTAGTTACAAAATTTTATGAGGACAAATGGATCACCAAAAATCTTCCCGTCACAACATTTGAACCCGTGTCCACGCTTGCCGGTCGAGTACGCTAACTAGTATGCAACGCAATGCGCAGTTATTTTCAGAATGTCTGTCGTGTTTTGTCTCCCCACAGTTATGAGAAATAAATTAAAGATGTATAGGTCTATGAACATCTCAATGTAGTCTTACACCCATATGCAGAGCCGTTTCCTCCACTCGACTCGACCTCGACTCAACTTGAAGGATAGAATCGGTATGCTGAGTTGTTATGAGAATCCTCCATTTGAGGAAATTATTCAGTCGAGTCGAGGAATTAATTGTCAAACTCAAGGTACGTCGCGGTCTACCTTAAGGTATCCTCGAATCTATCGATATCATACCGATTCTACGAGTATCCTTCAAGTTGAGTCGAGGTCGATTCGAGTGGAGGAAACGACTCTGCATATGGGTGTTAGACTTTTAATGCTATCAGTCAACTGTTTCTTATATTGTACATCTTCACGCACACAATATACAATTACGCACAAATACGAGTTCAAAAATGTATAATAAACACTTCACTTTTCTTTTCACATTACGTTGTTGTATAAAACGTATGACGTATGTATTTAGTCCGTTACATAAATAAAACATATCGAGCACATCACTCGAAAGTAAAATAAAATAGAAATGCGTATAATTGTCCGTCTGTACGTGATGTTTGTAGTTAATTACTTTCTCTGTGTGTGACCGCGAAATTTTCGAGTAAAAGTGCTCGATTTTTTATTAATGTTTTGTAACTATTATAGGGTAATTCGTAATTTTCGAGTGTACCACGCGAGGTTTGTTAGCACGCTATTGTCGAGAAAGCGTTTGGTCAGGGCATGTTGTAGTCTGTTTCTGAATCGTTTTAACATTGCATCAGCATTGTATGGTTTTTTAACTCGAAAACGGTCAAACATCTTTTGTTAATTTTGCATAGCAAAAACTTTTGAAGAAAAATAATTGCTTGGCCGTTTTAGGTAAAGAACAAAGAAATGCTCTTTATTGAAGTGTACGTGAACATAATTTCAGTATGGCAACTTGAGATGTGATCTATGATGTAACACGCATACGTAGAATTTGGGCTAGAAGATACCTCAATGTACTGACTCTTACATCGTAGTAAGGGACATTTTGTCCACCGAAACTCAGTTCCTTTATATTTTCTCATAGTTTTCAGTGACACACACTACACAAAGCGACTGTATATCTATTCTATTATCTTCTATACTTATAATAATTAAAAGAGCACAAAAAGTTTGTCCTTGGAAGTAACGTTAATTTTTTTTATGTCTTTTTGTCTGTTTGTTCCTTATACAATGAAAAACTACTATTTCGATTGAAATCTGGGTTTCAATATTGGATAGAGCTCAATTTTCGAGGAACCTCGTGGTATACTTTAAATCGAAATCCAATTAGTAGAACCCTAGTAATGAACGAAAAAGTCAGCTATGCACTATTTCTACGCATACTAGGTCGCGGGTTACAGCTAGTTTTTATCTAAGTCGCAGTCCTGCGGTTTTTATCGCAGTTCTGCGGTTTCACCCGCGTTAATAATCTCAATACTGTCGGATTTTATAAAAAATCTTTCTAAGTGGATACCTACACAATATAAAAAACTTCTCTAAATTTCTGAGAGTCTGGGTCCAGTGGTTTAGGCTTTGCGTTGATATTGATATTATAGTAGTAGCACAATCCACGATGACATAAAATATGACAAATGCTTACGCATTTTCTTAGCTTTTAAGCATTTGTCATTTTTTATTTACTTTGAAGAGGTTCCACGAACGAGTCATCGTGAATTGCTCTGACTATATTATTATAATGGTTCAGTCATCAAGACAAAATTTTGAATTTTATATGATACTTTGATAGTAGTAGTCTCTGACGTACGAGCTTCATAAGATCCAAAGCCTAACTGTCCGGCATTACTCACATACTTTTAAAAAGATGAATCAAAATTCAAACGTTGTTATCAGTGATGGATGGTGAACAGGTGTCCTAACAATCTAGGTACTCTAAGATTTTGCTTTTGTATTCTATATTTTTATTATTAGCTAGATTCGTCGAACGGAGTGTAGTAAATATATAAAGAAATGTATTATACATAACAACGTATATTTATCCACAATTTGAAGTTAACGCGTCGCCGCCGATGGACTTGATTATGTATCTGGCTAACGTCCAAGAGGCAACGAACTTGTAATGAAAATGAAATTGTTGGACACTATAATTATTACGTATCATAATGTGCATCATATTGCTTGGTTACAAGGTAAAAATAAGCATAGCAGAGTCTATTATTATGTCGTAACTAGCCATGCGGTTTCATCTGCGTAAGTCTAGATCACGTGGGAAAATCGAGATCAAAAGTATGCCTATGTCTATCTCAAAAGTCCCATCTATCTCTATACTAAGATTCATCAAAACCGTTATAGACAAACAGAGTTATTATCGCATTTATAAAATTAGTAAAGGTAGACTGCCTTGAGTAATAATATAGAAGTATGCAAAATTTCAAAGCTTTAAGTTCAGATGAAGTGATTCAATATAAGAACGCATGGTCATGGCTGATATGCCTTTATGGCATAAGTAAACATATTTTCCCTAACCTTTTTATCCAAGGAGCAACTACATTTATAAAGGAGAATGAAGCCCTTTCCCTCAAGGTGATGAATAGATGATATTTAATTTACGCAGATGTAACCACAGAACAGAGCTTGTTATGTATGTTTTCCAGAAAGTGTTTGTAAAAGTTCAAATATCGAATGAATAATGACTCATTGGGATACGACAAAGACAAATAAGCCAATTGATGGCTCACACCGCGATTTATCTACACAACTCAGCGTTGCGGGAAGGGGGTAAGGTAACAATCAAATTTTGTGATTGGCCATTGCGATACCTATTTATATTTAGACTCTTTGTGATTGGCCGATGCGTTACCTATCTATACCTAGACTTTTTGTAATTGCCTTTTCTTGCACGAGAGAGCTACTAAAAAGACGTACTATTTTCGTGAGGGTGAAGTAATTATGAGCGGTCAACTGGTTTTATCGCCTTTGGGATAAGAGTTATGATTCTCTATCAATTTATCATCATTATCATCAACTACAAAGTAATAATTAAGATAAAGCTACTTAATTTATGACGAAATACTCACCCAATCGAAACTCCTTAGCTCGTTCTACCAGCACCGATGTCGAGTACCCATCACACCTGAGAACAAAGATAATATTTAATCAGTTAAGAGCATGTTTAGCACAGTTGTTTAGAATACATTAGGATGGAAACTAGATGAGCTTGTATATAAAGATGGGTACATACGAAACCAAACCAACAAAACCTAACGAAAAGCTGACAAAAAAACCGCAAATGTTCCGTCTCTTTTTCTCGAACGACGCGGTGGGAAAAAACGGAGCATTTTTGTCAATTAACAAAATGTTTCTCGTGTTCGTATGATACCACTGCAGGCACCGCAGCTCTGCAGAATAGATAGTCATCTTATCCACCGGCATTCGGGAAAACATAAATGTATATACATACTAAAAGTCGCTAAACGTTCGATTTTTTAATGGATTTGACATAATGGTAATAAATAATGGTCACACAAGACATTCGTAATAAAAAAATCATGGTGTCTGACGACCCTTCAAAGCTAAAGCAACCGAATTCCATTCATTGAACTTTCATGGCCTTCACTCGTTTGGTCTGAACCTAGCCGTATACAGTATACTAGTACGTATACACAGACAAAACCATAAGACTTATGGCACTTCGCAAGGGACATAAGTGCTTTGGGCAATGAACTCGAAAGCATTATACTTGGAGTTGGTATGAAGTTGCTATCTTTTATCGCTCGAATACTCTTGGAAGTGTGGCAGGGACAAGTTGCTATAATTTACACGCGACTGACTGAAAGCAGTGGAAATTCTGAATTCTAAGGCGTTCAATGGAATACTCTTTAACATTGTAAATGCAAAAGTCTATGTATTGTCTGTCTATTACGCTTTTACACCTAAAACGCTAAACTATCTTGATGAATGTGTAGAGCTAGATAGGACTTTAGAAAAGGACATAGGTTCCTTTTGAATCCAATTTTTCCGCGAAATTGGGAGTTATGGGAGTGAAACTGCGGGATGCATTTCTTCTGATTTTATTGAGAAACTGCCTCTAGTCTCTCAATAAAATCAGAAGAAGTTTCCGAATGGCTCTTTCGTTTACTTTGAACTTAGCAGAATAGCAACGGAGATGGAAGATAACACGAAGGCACCGAGACCTAAATATGATTTCTTAACTAAAAAAACATAATATTATGTATGCAAATACTCCTAACCAAGCTTACACAAAACGAAGGCTTGACACCCACATCGTATTCATATTTGTCCAGTTTAACATTTGTGTAACGAAACAAGCGACCTCTGAAGGTTGTCCAACAAATAGAGGTTAAGCAAACTTTGACGGCTTCACGTGTGAGATTCCCTTGGTATTTGCTAATTAAGGTATAACAGTCAAGATCGATGCTAACGAGGGTACAGTCATAAATGAAAATTCAGAGATTACATTTTATGCTAGATTTGATGAGGTCACTATTTGCCATCACTATTTGTGGCGTCGTATGGAGGATGCCTATGTTCAGCAGTGGACGGATAAGGGCTGAGATGATGATAATGATGAATTTGATGCTAATAGAGGAATACTTGCAGCTACCATCTCACTCTTATTTACTCTACTGAGAGATGTTTCCAAATACATTAAATCCTAAGGCGATTTAAAGCAGTCTTGTGAAAATATCTTTTATCTATACTTATAATAAAGGAAGAGAGGACAAAAAGTCTGTACTTAAAATTTTTGTAAATTAAATTAAATTAATTAAATTAAATTAAATTTTGTAAATTAAAAAAAAGTTGTCTAGAAGGCTTAGGATAAGTAGTAGAACAAAATTATATAATTTTTAAAATTCACGTCTGTCTGTCTGTTTCTCTGTTTATCTGTCGGTTCCTTATACAATTAAGAACTACTTATCCGATTGAAATCTGGTTTTTAAATATTGGATAGTTCTATTTTCGAGGAACGTCGTGGTATACTTTGCATCGAAATCCAATTAGAAGAACCCGAGTAATGAACGAAAAAGTGCAACCGCTCGAGAACCGCTCGGCCGGCCACGCCCGCGTTAATACGTTTTCACGTCTGCGGGTGAAGCCGCGGGGCGCAGCTAGTATTGAATAATATATTTTGACTTTGACTTTGTGCGATCTATAGGTTAAACGTCTGTACGATTTTGAGGAATGACACATCGTAGCTTGTTGGAATTACCGCGTTGAATGATTTCAGCGTTTTGTTTTGCAAGCATATTTAAATAAGAACATTTTGGTTTTTGATTATTCAACCTATCTAAACGGTGCGTTTGTTGTAAATAAACAAAAAAGCTTAACAACTTTAGATAGGTACTTAACTTAGCAAGGTTTTTTTACACACGATAGATGTTCTCATCTGATGGTTAATGATGATAATAATATGATCCACGATGTAACACGAATACATACTAGGTAGGTAAATATGTACTTAAATTACCACTGCATTGCGTTGATTCACGCACGCAAAAAATACTGTTAAGTCGCAAGTTCATTAACAGGAATAGCTGACCTACGACTAAATAAAACAAGCAAGCGGATGAAAATAAAACAAGTTTGTTACTTAGCAGTGTGAGTCAGGTGTGGGTGTGCGTCATTGAATCCGTATAGCAAAGGACGGATTAACTGATCGATAGTGAACTCGATAATATATAGTTTGTACGTACATAAATAGAATAAACTGCATAACTATTGGTAGATAACAGTGCCAGCTGGTATTAAAAAATTGGTCAAGTGCAAGTCGAATTCGCGCACGAAGGGTTCCGTACTATTATCACAATTTATAGTGAGCGAAATCCTTGAACGCAACTTACACTAATTTATTACTAGATAGCGCCAGTGGTAAAAATAAATCGCGGTATCGTTGCGTTTATATTTGAAAAAATCACGTTTGTTGTATGGGAGCCTCCTTAAAACTATTTTTTAATTTTGTTTTTATTATAGGTATGTTGAAATACATCATCTTAGTCAATTTGAACTGTCTAACTATCACGGTTCATGAGATACAGCCAAAGCCGACAGCAAAGTCTCACAGTATTAGGGTGTCAGGGTACGTAACCCTAAAAACATAGGTTTTTGGCTTCATTATTATATTTACTCGACTAACAAGGAAGGGTTATATTTATAAAAGTTTTTACTTAGCTTCACATGCCCCGTAGTGTGTAATCAATACTTGCAAGTTAAATTTTAACCACTTCCTCGGAAATTAAAGTTTTGAAATACTTAATAAAACCGGTAAATTAAATATACCGGATCTTACTCGCGTTTTATTGAATAACGTCATTATTTTTATTATTATTAAACGACCGAACTTTTGCCAACTTTACTGCTGGCTTTTTCAAGGTTGACTGAAATACCTTTTGAGTTTGAAATACTTTTGATCCCGATATTCCTTAGGGATCGGTACTTACGCGGGTGAAACCGTGTATGTATATAATTTCCTTTTTAGACAGAGTTTACTCGAGTCTAATGAGTACTGACGGTATACAAGATGTAACGGGCATGCCCTTTTAAGTCGAAAGGGGTTTGTTGTAGACATCTAGGCAAACAACTTTTGTTCTACGCCTTTTGAAAATTCGAACTTTTTTTTTTAAAATTTTGAGATTATGTTTCACTGAAAAAACAGCTGCTTTAGAAAATAAATATAATTGAACTTTTGATTGTAAACCATCAAACTAAATAAAAGGACATCATAAGGTCAATGACCTCGAACTCTCAGAAACAGCTGATTTTCAAGTAAACTTTACACCTAAATTTTTCGAAAAGTACTTCGAATTTCCAAAAGTCGTAGAACAAAAGTTGTTCGCCTAGACGTCTAGAACAACCCCCTTTCGGATTAAAAAGGCTTACCCGTTACACCTTGTATATGTAAGCATATTCTAAATTTCTCTGCCTACCACACAATCTTTACTGACCTTCTCCATCCAAAGGTTGCCTGGAAGAAATCGATTTTAGCGATAAGGTCGCCCATTTGTACAACTTTTTACTTTTAAGCTTTCTGTGTAATTTGTCTCACTTATTAATTATAATGTAAACTGATTTTAATTGGTGTTGGTTGTGCAAATAAAGAGTAAATTTATCTATCTATCTATATGTTACAAGTGAACAACCCTTTAAGGTCATGGACCGGTTAATGTTTCCTTTGCAACATAAACCAGTTTTACGGAGTTCTAAAACCACAATATAATCTGAATTGCCTCGTGCAATAACAGGCATTGTAACCCTATCTAAATGAACTGAAAAATACTGGACTTGATACCGTGTTATAAGCATTTTAATTCTTTTACAGTTTTTGGACTCCAAACTTCCCTTGGTAAGTAGCCAACCTAGCATAATATCCTTTACAGGGTTACATATTAGTTGAAAATTCATTAGATTTAGTTTTATATTTCTTGGATGTATCTTCAGTTTTCCCGACGCTCGTAATTAAGACATATTAATATGAAATTAAACTCATTTATCGGTCTTCTTTCTATCTTTACATTTTTACATCAAATTCCATTTCAGACAATTGTTTGTTATCTACCTGAGTACAATTATAGGAAGTTTATTTATTTAAACTCAGATTTAACAGACAATATTGTATAGAGTAATCCATTTTACATACCTAAATCTATATTTTGAAAGCTTCACTTTTACATCAAGTTACAACAAGATACAATTGTTTTTTACAAGTTTAATAAAACAATTTGTAAATGTTTTCTCCAAACCCAGTTTCTAAAGTAAATAGTATTGTTATTTAGAATAAATAATCAATTATGTACACAATAATATTGGAGTAAGTAATTTGTCTCACTAATTGAATGGCGTTTTTAAAATTAATCATGGTTTACCTTACCAAGTTACAAAATTACCTAATTAATTATTTTGTTACCGGCTTACTGACAAATTATAACATATCCGATCAATTAAGACCGCAGTTCTCGAGTTTTTGGACTTTGCCAATTTGTTTTTGGGACAGTCACCGGAACCGGAACTTTAAATACATCCTAGAGGTCTGAGAGGCATCTAGGTGAACCCAAAGAATTTAAATTACTAAAACTAGAATGTGAACGAATAGCTAAAAAGTGGTCCGCGGGAAAGGGACAGAGCTACCTGCATTAGAAGATTTTGAAGTCATTTTGCTTGCCATGGAATATTGTCAGGTTAGCAACTGAATGGACGTACATCTAGCTAGAGGAATATAAAATTATTCCATATTTAATCTACTGGGAAAATTTTCCCGTACGAAGTACCCTTTTTAGGTTATTTTTTGTATAAAAACAAAAGATAATAGCAACACATATTAAAGACAATCGAAATCGATGTACAAATGACGATCGAAATAGGAACAATAGACGATCAACTAACCATGTAAATTAACTGTATATATTTGCAGAATACATAATAGGTAGGTAAAATTATACATATAACGCAGCTTTTAATGCGCACATTCCACATGAAAATAATCATCACTAACGAGGAACTCACGAGGAAACTAAATATTTACGAGAGGAAAACACGTGATTACCGATTGTTATTATAATAATAAACAATTTTCTTACCTACCTACCTACCCACTAACGTTATGTTCTCATGTAATTATAATTGAATCAAGGACATGTAATACCTAACAATATTGAAGTAGGTAAGTAATTTGACTTGCTAATTGGATCACGTTTACGAAATTAAAGATGTCACACAGCTTCCGTTCTCAGTTACAAATCGATTTTATGTTTTCGGTATTTCACGGTAATTCATGGTTACTGACAGTTACATTAACGGAGTTAGGTATTTGATCTAAATTTTGGACTGTGACTTGTGACCCTACCATGAGTTAATACGTAACGTTAACAGTTTGACCTTATAAGCACAACGCGCCCGCTCCGTTTCTGTTCCTTGATTGATTAATTCTTTATTGCAACACACCACAATTAAATAATTACAATAAGAGAAAAATACTTAAACAACTTAAAAATTAGGCAGCACAATAGGTGGCCTTATCGCTTAAAGCGATCTCTTCCAGGCAACTTTTGGATGGACCAGAAGCGAAAGAAAGATGAAAGGTAGGGTTTTAAGACAAGAGAAAAACAAACACTACTTGAATAATAATATAATAACAGTATGACACATACAAAATATTACTGGAAAAAAACGCATTATTATAAAAAATAAAAATGTGATGTATGCAGGAATTATGGAATAACCCATAGGCAACTTTTTATCCCGATATTCCCCGGGATCGGGACGTAGGTACGCGGGTGAAACTGCGTAGCGCTATTAGTACAATAATACAGCTACGCCAAAAATGTCTTGGAAGATGTTTACATATTTATTAGTATTAGATACGAATTCTAGATTCAAAGGAAAGTATCAAAGGAAGGTTCGTTTGGCTCTGTAGAGAACATGTAACATGATCATTATTTATTTATAATGATAGGTAGGTATAGACATTTTTACAGTACCTACTGATGGGTGAAATTCCCTAATAAATATTCTTTACATATCCAAGACATATTATTCCTGACATGGCTATCATCAGGATCGGCTTACTATCTACTAAAATTACTCGCTTTCCTACATTAATCAAAGTAAAGGATTAGACCTCCAATCAATCAAGAACTGCGACGTTTTTGCTGAGTAGAAAAATCATCTCTAAGGGCAATTTATAAAAGGGTTTAAGTTCTAATTGCGCTAGCTAGACTTGGTTTTTATTTAACCTTAGATTTACTCATAATTTTGACACAATGGTATCCAAAATGTAGGCAAATTACACCATTGAAATTAATCTAATTTTTCGATTTAGGTCACGTGGTGTCAGCCTACCTTGAAGAAGAGATTTGTAAGGCCCCGAAACGTCGAGTAAGTATTGAAAACATACTAAACATTATAAACAAAAATGAGTTTAATTTTAAGCAACAAGGCGAAACAGAAAACAAACTAAATTAAGTACACCGCTTTAGGATTTCATAACTCTACATTTTGGCGCAAGCGAGCTTTAGAGGATAAAAGAAAATGTTAAAATCATTTTTACGCGATTCAAAGAGATTAAGATTAAATATCTAGTCTTTGACGTGATCAAATTAAAATAAAAAAGGAAAATTTCCATTTTGGTAAGGTAAAATATCCAATTATACCTTTTTCAACAGTTTCCAGAAAATATTATTTAAAAGAAACGTATTTTTCATCCATCGAAGGTTGTTTAAACCTTCTATTAAATAAATACTTATTTGCACACTTTACGTGCACACACAAAACAATAGACAGGCACAGCATAAAGCATAGGGACCACGCTTCTAAGTTTTGTTAGGGACATGGTTATTGGTCATGGCAGATATAGGATTTAAGGCATAAACATATTAGCTCTCATGTCTTTATCCAAGAAGAAATCAGTTGACTGATTTTCATAGGAGAACGAGTAGGTCGATCTCTTGTCCTCTTAAGGCTAAAATAGATGTAAAAAGCAACTTTAAATACACTGACAGTTAGGTATTTAATTGAATAGCAGTCTTAGGTACGATCCAAAGCTAAAATAGAAGCAAAACCACTTTAAATACACTAACAGTGAAGTATTTAATGGTTGGCAGTCTTAGGTACGATCCAGTAGATACGAAAATAACCAAAACCCAATTAAAATAAAGACTAAAATAATCTTTGGGAAGATTTTAGATCGAAAGGCGGTTAGGCCTTTAAAAGGGATAGCATAAATTATAAAATGGTTTGCTCCAGGCATTCAGGTACTTAAGCATTACAGTTCAAATATTTTACTTTTTAGAGTAATTTTCGATGAAAAATCATTCAAAGGAGTGTTTATGTTAATTAGTTTTAATTAAAACAGGACACGGGGCTTATTGCGGTAAGTACTGGTTCAATGTTAATATCAGATTATTTCTTGGAATAATCGTATTCTTACTCGTATCAAACTAAGTAGTTTCATCCAGGTAAGAAAATCTATACCCACTTATAATAAAAGAAGAGAGGACAAAAAGTCTGTACTTGGAAGTAAATTAAAAAAAAAAGTGATCCAGGGGACTTAGGATAAGAAGTAGAACAAAATTATATAATTTTTAAAATTCATGTCTGTCTGTCGGTACGTCTGTTTCACTGTCTGTTCCTAATACAATTAAAAACTACTAATTCGATTGAAATCTGGTTTCCAATATTGGATAGTTCTATTTTCGAGGCAGGTCGTGGTATACTTTACATCGAAATCCAATTAGTAGAACCCGAGTAATGAACGAAAAAAGTTTCGCGGGTGAAACTGCGGGGTGCAGGTAGTAATAAATAAAAGCAATTTATTGTTCTAACAGTGGTGTAGGTACAAAGTTCTAAAATCCTACTAATATTATAAATGTAAACAATTGCGTAAATATTTTATTTAACCAGTAGGCAAGTTTTTTACTCCTTTACGCTAAAATTACTGCACCGATTGCGATGAAACTGCAGGGGCGCATCTAGTATGTAACATATTAGTGCACCACAGTATATCTACTCGTTTCGAGCATACAATCTATAGGTACATTTAAAATTCAAAGTCCTAACTGACTAAACTATAATATGTTAACGCACAGCCCAAACCGCTGGTCCTAAAGATATGAAATAGAGGGTGTGTTCTGTGTCATGTGCAGGTATCCGACAGGAAGGGATTTTTCGAAATTCCTATAGCACCGGGACTTAGGAAAGCGTACCCGCGGGACACAGCTAGTGTAGTAAACATTTTTAAAGCCCTTGCATAAAGAAATAACATACATAAACAACATACGAACCTTCACAATACATAATATTCACAGAACAAATAGGTACCTACTTATAGATATTTGATTAGGAAGCCTTCTATCACATCACAATAAACATGTAAGATCAATACGAGTATGTATGTGGTTATTGCACAGAAGGTTATATAAATACAAACATTTATACTTTGTAAAAACTTTACAGTCCATTTAATACAATTGAAGCGAGCACTCCCATAAGGCCCACCTGTGTGAGTACAGTCGTAAACACTTGCCGTATTATTAATTATAAAGAAAATAATGGCCCGTTAATTTGTCCCTATCCTTTGGCGCTAAGATCCTATCCCATAGGAATTACGAAAAAAAAAATGTATTTACCTTCATATAACAAAGAATCATCATCATCATCATCAGCCCGTTGCAGACCATATTAGCCGTAGAATCCATCGTTAACAAAGAATATATTCTTCAAATGTCATGTCCCTAGAACCAAATATTTCGACTTCGAGTTAGTTTAGTCATTATTTAGTCAGGACTTTATATTTTACATGAATAAATTGTAATATTATTATCTAATTCAAATCTAAAGGTTAAGTACTTAATTACTTTTTAAAAGTTACTTCGACATGTCATCAAATCGTATGTAGTATCAAAAGGCTCGAAACGTCAACTCAGAACAGATAGGATATGGAACAAACGGGGTTTTCGCACAGTAATTTTAGATATATCCTATTGAAATTCCTAAAATTCCGACATCAGCTCATCCGTTTCTCTATAAAGAATCAACAACAAATACTTACACATTTTATAACATTAGTAGAGTGTATATTTTAACTTTAACACTTTTGTTTACAACTGTACTCATTCTTACAAACTAGAGCGACCTCTAAATGGGTTTAGATAAAGGGCTTCGAGTGAGGCAATTCCGGTCTCCAATGGTCAATGGAAGTGTAGTGAATGGTTTTGATGGGTCGCATGTTCACAAATGAGGAATGATGTCAGTGAGCCGCGTCGTAAATATAATTCTTCGTAGTCTAGGTACCTATACAGAAACGCTGCTCAAAATTTGACAGTACTTGAACAAATAAGCCAAAAATTCTCATAGTAATTTGAATTTTGAAGATGCGTAATTATTAAAGTGGCCCTCAAATTTTAAGTGGCGTTTCAGGAATCGGCCGTATATGAACTATCTTCGTAATGTAAGTGTGTGATTCACTAGAAGAGCCCGGCGCGCCCGTGATTTCATCTGCATAAGTGCGGATCCGCGGGAATAATGGGATAAATTGTAACCTATATGTTAATCCTGATCCTAATTGTATACCTTTATTCGCAATAAATGATTTGATTGATTGATTGATTGACGTCCAGCTATCTGCGTAACAAGTTTCATCGCAATCGGTTCCAGTAAATACAAAAGGCTTCAAGCCAATCGGCAATTATTTTGCGTCTTGGAGTCTTCAGGTCAAGATTGAATAGGTTTTTTTTAAGCAAACATGTTATCGCTTCTCATCAGGTAAGATCAAATGCTAGCTTATCCCATTAAAAAAAATGAATAGTCCATAATGTAATTATGACATAGTTTAAAATACAAGATGTAACGGGTATGCCCTTTTAAGCCGAAAGAGGGTTGTTCTAGACATCTAGGCGAACAACTTTTGTTCCACGACTTTTGGAAATTCCAAGTACGTTTCGAAAATTTTAAGTGTAATGTTTACTTGAAGATCAGCTGTTGCTTAGAGTTCGAGGTTATTGACCTTATGTTGTCCTTTCATTTAGTTTGGTCTACTACAATCAAAACTGCAATTACCTTTATTTTTAAAAGCATCTGTTTTTTCAGTGAAACAAAACCTCAAAATTTTCAAAAAAAAGTTTTCATTTTCAAAAGTTGTTCGCCTAGACGTCTAGAACAACCGCCTTTCGGCTTAAAAGGGCTTTCCCGATACACTTTGTATATTAGTTATTACTGCATCAGCTATCGCTTCTTTAGCGTGGGTAGCCAAAACCATACCTAACTATGGGTTAAAGCTATTTTAATAAAATGAAAACATAGGCGCAGTTTTATTACTTAGCCGGCGCGGGCGTAGTTTGATTTTACCATACAAACATAGTACGTACCAATATAGATTTACAATATATGATCATCCCACCATATTTATGAGTATTCGGATTTAGATAGTGTTTATCTAAGATTCTATATATATTGTTTGTTGTTGACAGCCGGTACCTATATAGGTAGGTAAGTATTTATTCAATTTATTAATACATATTCTAAAACCATAGGAAATTATTAATTATTTAATTGGTTTGTCTTTTAATTGACACTCTTATCTGATTTACACTACACTTCACACTCTCACTATTTTATACATATTTAATACAAAATAGCTTTTTTCTTCCAGGGGTAATAAAAAACGTTCTGGATGGAACTAGTGAAGAAGTCAAGGGGCAATGAGAACATATTTTCATGTCCTCCTACAATCCTTTACTCAAAATTCAATTACCGCCCTTCCAAATTAGGTACAAACAACGAACAACCGAAAAAATAAAAGCGCTTCGTAAAAAAATTTTATTGCTTAGAATTCTTGATATGAGGATTCCGTTGTTCGTTTATTTGATACGGGAAGTTGCGAAGTTATTTGATTATTCTAACAAACTCCTATTCAGGGAAAACTTTCTTTTAAGTTGATAACGAATATATTTTTAATGGAAAAGGGATGTTTTTTATTTGGGTATACCTATTGTATCATAAATTGCTTATGTATGATGTGTACAGTATTAGGAATACAGTACACTTGCCGCTATTACGTAAATACGTCCAGTGTAACGTTAACCGTTTCATCTTATCCATAATCACAGCGCCCGCTCTACCTGTACCCTGCCGCACATACCGCTGCTTGTCGGCCGCGCGATCTGATATTTTGCGAACATACACAAACTGTTAACGTTACAGTGCACGTAATTATATTCATGGTAGGGGTACAGTTGGTATTATATTGTCTAACTAGTATTATAAACGCGAAAGTTTGTATGTATATATGTAACTATCTATGTGACCTTGTTACTTTTTCACGCGGAAACTACTGAACCGATTGCGATGAAACTTGGAATATAGGTATAGGTAGCTGGAGACTTGAAATAATAGATAGGCTACCTTTTTATCCCGATATTCCCGCGGGAATTGGACTTACGCGGGTAAAACCGCGGGCTAGGTAGTATATTATTATAATAAGATAATAAGTTAGGTAGGGTGTCCATAACCACAAGAGATCAAAGTTGCACAGGATAAAATAAAACCGATCGAGATGGCTGAACATATCTCACAAAAGTATTAGTAGGTATTACAAGCTAAGACACTGAAGTTAAACAAAAAAATTAATAGAAATATTTTTAAAGGAAAAATTCATCTTCAAAAATTCACTTGCGGCGAGATTTGAACTCGCTTCCCTGGATCAATACTCCAGTGCCTATACCGCTCGGCCACGCAAGTACCTTTAAAAATATTTCTAGTAAATATGCCTTGAGCAATAAAAAACAAATTTACGAAATAAAAAGATTAATGTTTTTTTTTGTTTGGCTTCAGTGTCAAAAGAAAAAGATTAGATACATAATCTTTTTTGTTTAGCTTTAGTGATGCAAGATTTCGCCCTAACCGACAAACAAACAAATAACAAAAGTAAGAGTATAAAAACGTGAGAAAACGTTTAGCGCTAAAGCTAGATGCAAATATTTTGGAAATTATGGCCAAGTTGTTACTTACATTACCTTCCACATTAAAAAAAACACAATTGATTACTTGCTTTTTGAGGAGTATTTCCGTTCATCACTCCGAAGATCCTCATCAGATCCTCATCAAACACCTTTCCATTAAAAAAAGAATCATCTTGATCGGTCAAGCTATCTTCGAGTGGTCGGTGAACAAACATTAAAATAAAAAATATATACATACAGACGAATTGAGAACCTTCTCTTTTTTTGAAGTCGGTTAAAATCCATCTCAATCGGAATTGAGAATTTTCATCCTCAGTTTTAAGGTAATCAGTTAAAGAAGTGCAATTTTGCTTGGAAGTTGCAATGAGTTACACTGTCAGTACTTCACAAACAGAATCTCCCGACAAAAAGTACCCAACTACATTACCATTTTCCGCGACGTTTACCTCAATAGTATCTCAGATTCAACCATAAAACTTCAAGAAGAAATAATGCATTTTTAATGACATCTGCAACAATAGAAGCAGATAATTGTCTCACTAGTACCTAAGTACAAAGAGCAACAATAAACCACTCAAGTCTAAAGAAAAACATTAAAATGTTTAAAGAAATCTGGAGCATATTGCACTGTGAACTGTCACAGGAAATATGCACAATATAAAGAGTAAGGGTAATAGTCTAGATTTGTCACTGAACTTTAGTAATTTGATTCAAGATTACGAAACACGAAGGCAATTTTGTATAACGACATATTAAGTATTGCCAAACATCCAATCATATCGTTTTGTAAGGGCAAAGACTAATAATAATCAGACAAAATGTGAAATCAATCAAAATAGTACAATTTTGTAACTAAATATATTTTAGATTTTCTTCTGGTTTCGCTATATTGTTTAACTATATCGTAATATTTAAATTTATCGTAAGTAGTAAAGGTGATTTTGTGCATAATAAATAAATATTAGTTTTGATACTTATAAGTACCTAATATTTATTTTTTTATCAGACCGTTTGTTGGATGTAGCTCGGATACCGACCGGTCATATATATTAGTATAAATTATAATAAAGGAAGAGAGTACAAAAAGTCTGTACTTAGAAGTAAATTTAAAAAAAGTGGTCTAGGGGACTTAGGAAAAGTAGTAGAACAAAATTATCATACTAATATTATAAACGCGAAAGTTTGTATGTATACGAGTATAAGTGTGTATGTATGTATGTGAGGTTGTTACTCTTTCACGCAAAAACTACTGAACTGATTGCGATGAAACTTGGAATATAGGTAGCTGGGGATCTGGATTAACACATAGGCTTTATCCCGATATTCCCGCGGGAACAGGATTTACGCTGGTGAAACCGCGGGGCGCAGCTAGTATTGGTATAAATTAGTATACGTATAGATTCAACTATGGTTAGAGCAGATCACCGAAGCAGAACTCATTAAATCAACAAACCAAAGCCCCAGTCAATTAGATTAAGGGCGCCGAACCGGCACAGGTTTATCTGAGAGAATCGATTGCACAAAGAGCAAATAAATCACATTAAATGGTACACGGTGCCCTTTGGCGTTAGAACCGTTTGTTGGACGTAGCTCTAATTCCGACCAGTTGCTCGCAGTATAGGTACGGAAAATGGGGTTAATAGATAGATAGATCTATTTATTGTAGGACTAGCTGCGCCCCGCGGTTTTACCCGCGAAAGTGAAAAATGTGTTATCACGGGCGCGGGCGGCCGAGCGGTTCTCGAGCGGTTGCACTTTTTCGTTCATTACTGAGGTTCTACTAATTTGATTTCGATGCAAAGTATACCACGACCTTCCTCGAAAAATGAACTATCCAATATTGAAAATTTCAATCCGATTGCTTAGTAGTTTTTAATTGTATAAGGAACAGACAGAGAAACAGACATAAATTTTAAAATTTTTATATATTGGTTCTACTACTTATCCTAAGTCCCCTAGACCACTTTTTTTTAATGTACTTCCAAGTACAGACTTTTTATCCTCTCTTTCTTTATAAGTATAGATAGATAAATATTTGTAGGTATTTACGTACCAAATAGAAATCAAATCAGGATGTTTTAAGAGATTTCGGACTAAACTACAACCTAAATTCTTCTTATGTTTCAAATCTGTCAGGTGTCCCGTGACGGCTCACTTTTATTACAAGTACAAAAAGTTAACCGTGACGGGATTCGAACAACTATAACTGTTAAAACTGCGAGCATTTCAGAAAACAGATTTATGGTCACGAATTAAATGTCAGTGATTGGAGTGACTTCATTGATAGAAATCATCACGAAACGAATTGCGATTTGCGGTCCCTAATGTTAGGTCATATTTGTATGTGACGCAAAGTATCCTCAATTTACGGTACCTACTCCGAATTATATTATGGTAATCGATAAAATAATGAAAACGTGCAGAAAAAATAAACATAATACAAGAGTTATCAGGTCAAAATAAAGGCTAAAGTATTATCGCTTTCGCAAAACTGTCGACATTTCTATCGCCAAATACTAGGTAAACAACCGAAGGTTTAAAAGCTACCACATTCGCAATGACCAAAGAGATGTCACACCCACGTGGAATAAGCAATGACTTCGAATGATGCAATGTATCTAAGACACAATCATTTGTAAAACTTTGATGACTTTAGTTATTAACTCAAGGACTCCATTCTAATTTAGAGGGTCTTAGAGAATTGAGGATTTAACGCCATTAATCTTAACCCAGATACAACGGGGGGTTCTGCAGCATATCTCCCACATACCTGAATTTATCCATCCTTGAATGAATCTTATACTTATAAGGACACCGACACTCCCCACATACATGGATAAATTCAGGTATGTGGGAGATATGCTGCAGAACCCCCCGTTGTATCTGCAGGAACAGTAGTTGTATCTGGGTAATACCTGGTTGATATTTTACATTTTTAATGCTTCAGCAGGCATTTTAGAAATATTATTGAGGACGAATACACTTTCGAAGATGAGATTTCTTATGGTACAGGGTAAAAAATACTCGCCTGGCTATCTAGAGACAGAAGTTCGAATCTCGTTATGGTTAAATTTTTGAAGATGTGCTCTTGATAATAATTTAATTTGACTAAGTTTTATGGCGACTGCGATAGTTGACGGGAAAAGGCAATGAGGGCAGAGTCCTAAACGATGATCGGACCAAGAATCGGAATAACTGTAGACACTAGTTAGCACGACTAATCATCAGGCAACCAGCAGAGATCTTTGGATGAAGACGCTTGCCAAATTGCATACCAGAGGAGATTTTCAAAGAGCTTCCGTCGGTGGCAGATCGGGGGCTGTGAATACCCCGGGGCTCACGATCTTGAGTTAGGGAATAACAGAGGAGGAAAAGTTGATAAATTCGTCCTAACCGAAATGTAATAGTACTGGATTGGTATCAATTGGAGACTAGAAGGAGAACGGTTGATAGTGAAGCTTTTTTATCTCAGCCCTGACGGTCGAGTTTCATACGTTCCAAAAAAAGTTGTTCGGAAATTCACTCACAAACCGTTATAAATATGATTTAAAATTCGATCGTCATTATTCTATCACCAAACATCTAGGTAAACAAAATGAATATTATTTTCCAGACAAAAGATACGTGTTGCAAGCCATAAATTTTCTCCTAGCAAGCCTTTAATAATAATAAGATACCCATTCCCTGTAAAGATGTGTGAGATGACCTCATTTTACTGCGTGGGCTGTACTACAGTGTACATATAGCTGTATTGGCAATATACACGATACTCGATCAGTCTTGGCAAACATTTGGTTTGGTCACCTTTAATCAAAATGGAAAAATAAACAGCGAGGCGCCACCTATTAGGTAAGCTGTACTTTGACTTAGTTCAGAGATGATTAAAACATAAAACCTAGTAAGTAAGAAGAATTTGGACAAATAAAAGTACCGAATTTATTGAGTAAGTCGTAGACAGCAAGTAGTTGATTAAACTACGGATGAAGTGGGTACAAACCCCGTCGCGTCAGGAGCTTTGAATTTTAGAAAAGGACATTTTGAATAATAATAAGAAGCGTTTATTGATAGGACCAAAGGTTCCACATGAATTTTCAATTTTGATTACAACTAAAACTAACCCCCTTACTTATAATGCTGGTTAAAAGCTGCATAACTATGTATCGTTTGTCTTTTACTGTGACATGAAGTTTCAAAGTTGACAGACAGAGAAAAACGTCACATAATTGTTCATCTGTTAACCATCGGTTATAATTGTAAGCGGGTAATGTTTAGAGTTTCTAGAATGTGTCAGTATGCTGGTAACGTTACTGGGAGTCTAATCATTTTTACAGCGACGATAATTTCAAACGCTTCAAGTTTAAAAAAAAAATTAAACCCTAGCAGTTAAAAAAAATTTAAGCAGCAGATAATTAATAACCCTAGCAGATAATTTTAATCAGACGAACCATATTAAAGGCTATTCGTTGAAATACGGCAAAAGCATCGTATGTGTATCTGGACTATAAAGCTGCCTATTGATGTCAACCATCTATGGAGGAAGTAAACCTGATTTTTGGCGTAGCGATACCGTGGCGAGCTGGCGAGCCTATATGAAAACATATCTGTCAATGTCAATGTCAAATGTTTCACATCTGTCAGGCGTCCCGTGATAGCTCACTTTCTTTTGTGCAACGTTTTAGTTTTAAACTTTATATAAGTTAATCTGTATTTTGTAATCTGTAATCTGTTTTTTAATTTATTGTGCAAATATAGCGTAAGTACATAAGTAGGTATATCTGTTTATGTTCGCCTACGGATGGAAAACTGCTTTTCCTGATTAAAGATACTTCTTAAAGAAATAAACAGTAACTGATTTCAATAAATATTCAAAGACAGTAATTAAACCGGAACCCACCGTCTCAATCAATTAATTATACTTGGGTTTCCTCATCAACACCCATGTTCAGCGTAAAGATTTTAAAACCATTAGGAACCGAGATAAATTACTTTTTCAACCCTTTTAAAGGTTAATCTTTGCCTAACCTTTTCATATGGGTGCGCGTAAAATAAAATTTACATAATTTGAATAATAATCTCGAAACCAAATATAAATACAGATTCTAATATAAATAGATACTTAAGGCGGGTCACTGCAGTAACGTACTGTGTGGATAAGTATGTATTTCGCAGAAATATTTGCAATGCTAATAGTGCCCCTAGTAATAGTACAAGAGGCCAATACAGAAGATAATAATTCAATTAAGGCGTTTATAAGTAGAAGACATTGTTTCCCAACATTTTGTTGTAAAATTTAAATAAAAAAATCGAAGAGTGTCAAAGTCTTAGCACTTTAAAAAAATGACCATACAGATTTTCTTTTGTGTAAACCTGTCTTGCTTCGAAACAATAAGAAGGTTTTGTCTTAAAACTACACCAAAATTGAGGAAACAAATTTATCTACATAATATTATAACTCTTTAAACGACATTCAAAAACTTTGCGTCAGAAAATAATCAACAATTTTCGGTGAATCCGGCAAGGATTTTTAGTTTACATAAAACTAGATGCGACCCGCGGTCTAACCCGCGTAAATCCCGTTCCCGCGGGATTATCGGGATAAAAAGTAGCCAGTGTGTTATTCCAGGTTTCTAGCTACTTATATTCCAAGTTTCATCGCAATCGGTTTAGTAGTTTTTGCGTGAAAGAGTAACAAAGTTACATACATACTATACAAATTTTCGCGTTTATAATATTAGTAAGATAAGAAGTAAAATTATATACATAAACCTTAGGTTTGATTCAACCAAACTAGGATCAGAAAATTCTCCGCATTAATAGAGCTCTATTTTCTTGACAGGTCGGAGAATCTATAGAACAAACTACGCTTTAAGCGTAGAATGCTTTGCTTTAGAATGCTATACTTTGCTTATTCCAGTCGAAGCGCGCCTTAATCGAAAACATAGTTGAATGAATGATTGACATAAGTTTTAAATTCCTCATAGAGGTTTAGTTTCGTGTTTTTAGTTGAAGAAAACCCAAGGTACCTCCTATATTGGCGATGAGCACGCGCGGTTCACGCGCAAGAATGTAGTAGGTAGGTACCTAGTGGAGGCAGTGTACGGATATATAAGCATGGAAGTATTCCTTACGCTTCAAAATGACACACGTAAAAAAGGCCGCGATGATTAAGAAGTGTGCCGCGATACGAATCTGTTTCTTCGGTTGTACTCGGCAGTCGTATTACCTAAAAATCAGCAATCAGCGATAATTGCGCAGCTATCGCACGATCGATTGCTGAACGTCAAAAAAATTCGAATTACGTATGTGATCGCGCGCCAATGGCTTGTTGATGTCGGGCTTGATGATCGGGTCATTCAAAGAATCAATCACGTTAGAGAACAGCATATTGCCGCGGGGCGTCCTCTTTGTCAACACACAATTGGTGAAAATATAAACAAAGGTATGGCTTAGCTAGTAGCGTGGTGTGTAGTTTGTTTATGCATACTTCGTATTTGAGTAAGTTTTGGCGCTATTATTTGAGGGTGAGTTAGTATTGAAAGGCTTCTTCCATGCTTATTTCTGTTCACTGAGTGGAGGTTCATGAAGATCGCATTACGTGACTCTCGAGGGATAACGCCATTTGATGTAACTGACACTATAAATTGTTTAGAAAGAAGATTCTGTGATTTTAATGACGACCTATGTGGCGCGTCGGGCGAAGGTCCGACTGCAATTCAAAAGGTTGCGGGTTCGATTGCCGCCGGGTGCAAGTAATTAGTACCCAAAGTACAAGCCTAGTGCTTAGTTTAGGGCTAGATTGCGTTGTGTGTATTGTCGTGAAATGTTTATATATTTAAATCTACTAAGAAAATGCTCTACTATTTAACTAAAGGTAGGCAGGCAGATGGGGTTCTTAAATTCGCTGCTCGAGATGGGACTTGCGTGGCCGAGCGGTTGAGGCACTGGGGTACTGATCGAGGGACGCGAGTTCAAATCTCGCAAGTGAGTTTTTGAAGATGAATTTGTCCTTTAAAATATTTCTAAAGGTAGGCACTTAAACATAACAAAGATGAACGATTCTGTGTTTGTTTGAAATGATTAGGTTTTGAATGAACCAATTTCGATGGAACATACATTGTATCCTTGGTAGTAACATGTCTTATTTTTACCCGGCTGTAAGGAAAGGGTTATGTTTTTGCGGCCTATTTAGTTATGGTTAACTTTAAAATAAAACTCTTGGGAGCCTTAACTAAGGCTTCACTCTGTCCGTCCGTCTGTCGGTCTGTCACCAAGCTGTATTTCTTTTCAGGATTTTTATATCGATATTCCCAAGGGATCGAGACTTATGTTGGAGAGAAACATATATACATATACATACATTTTATCAAGTACATTCAAATAAATAATATGGAATCTAAAACGCTATTAAACTTAAATAATTATCATACCAGTAACTTAATAACATTGTATTTTGTAAAATAAAATCATAATTATAATAAAAACTCAGAAATGGATAATAAAATATTATATAAAATTATAATAATGTATTACTAAATTAGGCAGTATCTTACACAAATGACTATTTTTGACATAATAAGGAAGTTTATTTATAACTTTATTTATAATACAGGGTTACAGAAAAAGTCGTGCTAGATCCGTTGAGGGCGTGGAGTACCCATCATTTCTGACTTATTTCACTATGAAACACCCTACCCTAAACTTAACCCTTTTTGAGATATTCGACTTTTAATTTTTTCATTGAAAACTGCCGATATTTAAGCTACTAAATTTATTTTTGTTTATTTTGTGTGTCTTATTATTATTATTATTGCATTTTGACATGCGTAATAAGATGCTTAAAGACGTCAATCATTAAAATAGTACATTAGTTAATTGAATAGACCGTAGCAGACAAGTGAAAGTTAAGAAATAAAAAAATAAATTAGAAAGTTTATTTTTCTCTAAGGGATATCTAAAAAAAAACTATATGGCAATTGTTCGGCAGATGTTTTTTAAAATATTTACGTTTCATCAGCTATCTAACGACGTATAACAATCTAGGGATTGTATTACATTTCGTGGAAAAAAGGGACGCTCCAGTAGTAGTAGTAGTTCTAACGGTACCGCGCCTATTGTCCTTCAAGTTAAGACGCACCGTGCGAGCGAGACAAGTGACGATTTATGTAGGTGCGAATGAAAGAAAAAATGTGTAGAGACCGGTTAGGGCTGTGAATACAACAAGGGGTATTGTTTTGGTTGTCAGTCAGTCTGCTTTTGTGCTTCGTACATAGTAGATGTGACATTGTATTGCTCTTTTTCTCGACTTGGCTGTGATTCTGGACTGTTTCTTCTGATTTGTGACTACTGTGCTTGTTAACCGGACTCTGATTTGTACCTGCGATACGGAAGTGTTGAAGATGACGTCCTACACACCTGAAGAATATGCTGATATGCTTATTTGTTACGGATACTGCAATTGTGTGTCTGCGCAAGCTCGCAACGAATACATAACTCGCTACCCCGGTCGTCGAGTGCCGGATGTGGCCGTTTTTGACAGAGTTTATCGAAGACTTCGTGAAACTGGCTCTGTTTTGAGACGAAATACAGACATGGGAAGACCACGAATTGACGACGAAGAACAGGACAATGAGATAGTGCAACGCTTTCGAGCGGATCCGACTACTTCCACTAATATTGTTGCCCGTGATCTGGGACTTTCGCAATGGAGAGTGTGGTTTACCGTGCACACTGCTGGCCTATACCCATACCATTATACGCCGGTACACGTTATTGAAGAAGGAGACCCCGCGAGGAGAATGGACTTTTGCAGATTTATGCTAAATGCTGATGTGGAAGACCCAGATTTTCTAAGAAATATCTTGTGGACGGATGAGTCCAAATTTGATAAAGATGGCATAACTAACTATCACAACGCCCATTACTGGGCCCCAAAAGAACTAAGGAATCCCAATAAGAAAAGAGTGAAGGGGTCCCAACGTAGATTCAGCGTGAATGTGTGGATGGGCATTATCTCCAATCATTTGATTGGACCTTACTTTCTCCCGGATAATTTAAATGGGGAAAGCTACGAAAATTTCCTGAGAGCAGACTTGAGTGATTTGCTGGATGATCTGCCACTCAACCTGATCAGGGACATGTGGTTCCAACACGATGGCTGCCCTGCCCATTTCAGAAGAAGTGTCAGAGACTGGCTGGACACAAATTATCCAAACAAATGGATAGGACGAGGTGGGCCGTTGCCATGGCCAGCAAGAAGTCCGGACATTACCCCCATGGATTTTCATGTGTGGGGGTGCATGAAAAGTCTAGTATACAGCGAGCCGAATCCAGTTTCGTCTGTGGAAGACTTAAGACAAAGGATTGTGGATGCAGCTAACAAAATGAGGACCACATTGACCACTGGAGTAGTGAAGACTGGTCTCCGTAGAAGAATGCGACAATGTATCAGAAATAGAGGCGGCCATGTTGAACATGAACTGTAAACAAGAAAAAGTTGTGTGAAAAGCTTTAATAAATAACATTTCATGCTTACCTATTGTTTTATTTTATTTTTTAGGGCTAAGTATAAATTTTCTTCTCCACTGTCGCCTATGAAACTAATTTTTTTTATAATGTATTTGAATAAAACACTTGATTATTATACCTCGTTAGATAGCTGATGAAACGTAGATATTTTAAAAAACATCTGCCGAACAATTGCCATATAGTTTTTTTTAGATATCCCTTAGAGAAAAATAAACTTTCTAATTTATTTTTTTATTTCTTAACTTTCACTTGTCTGCTACGGTCTATTCAATTAACTAATGTACTATTTTAATGATTGACGTCTTTAAGCATCTTATTACGCATGTCAAAATGCAATAATAATAATAATAATAAGACACACAAAATAAACAAAAATAAATTTAGTAGCTTAAATATCGGCAATTTTCAATGAAAAAATTAGAAGTCGAATATCTCAAAAAGGGTTAAGTTTAGGGTAGGGTGTTTCATAGTGAAATAAGTCAGAAATGATGGGTACTCCACGCCCTCAACGGATCTAGCACGACTTTTTCTGTAACCCTGTATAAAATAAGGAAGTTTATTTATAACTCAATAAATTACCTAAGTTTGATGGAAACAAGTTACAAAGCGATTGATGCGTGTTAAACACGTCGAAGAGAGGGAAAGTATACTTGATATTCACTACGAATCGTGAAAAACCTTTGTGGCTCTATCTGCAGAGTAAAAATGTTTAATAAAACACTTTATTTACCGGGTTTTATCGCGTTTTAATCATGAAAACCTTGAAAAAGCCAACTGTAAAGTTGGCGAAAGCTCAGTCGCTTAAAAATCATGAATAAAACGCGATTAAACCCGGTAAATAAAGTGTTTTATTATGCAAAATCGCGAAAACCATAGAAGAAATTATCTTATTTCATGCCAAAAACATACAAAAAGTAGGTATAAAATGGAATAGTACAACTTGAATAAAAGTTTTATAACACCCCGTTTACCCTTTGACTGGTAGAAGCACGCATTTAGTGATTTTTTGGTTTTGCTTGTGATTTGCGATTTTAACGTCAGCAGTCTTATATCGAATCGTGTCAGTGACATTGGTTGTTCTAAAGTAAAATTGAATTAATTGATACTGTATGTATATTAGTGTCGAGTGTCAGTGTCGTCTTACTAGCTGCTGACTAGCTGCGCCCCGCGGTTTCATCCGCGAAAGTGAAAAACGCGTTATCACAGGCGCGGGCGGCCGAGCGGTTCTCGAGCAGTTGCACTTTTTCGTTCATTACTCGGGTTCTTTTAATTGGATTTCGATGCAAAGTATACCACGACCTTTCTCAAAAATAAAACTATACAATATTGAAAATTAGATTTCAATCGGATTAGTAGTTTTTAATTGTATTAGGAACAGACAGAGAAACAGACTGAAACGTTTTTTAAAAATTATATATTTTTGTTCTACTACTTATTCTAAGTCCCCTTGACCACGTTTTTTAATTTACTTCTAAGTACAGACTTTTTGCCCTCTCTTCCTTTATTATAAGTATAGAATAAGAGTAGGTATAGACGATATTTGCTAGTGAAATGAGAATCTTTTTCACAGAATTTTCGGTACAATAAATTCGTCCTCTCGACTATACGGGTCAATGCTTATAACGCAAGCTTAACCTGAATTGGGTGAGCCTCGTCTTGTTTCTTTTATACGAATACGACAGTTATTGGAAAATATATTATTAGGAAACCTCACTTGTAATGAGAAGGATACATAGTCGGCTTTTGTAGCAGTTACGAGTAATTGCGTTCACACAGATTTTGTAATATGAAGCCTGTGGATTCTCAATTAAAATATTGTGCGAAACTGATTGCTGAATAATGGGCTGATAGGCGTGCAAGTGGTCTGGCCCTGGATTGTCGCGTCTTGAGAATTATGCACAGAGCAGTATGTCATATTAGAGTTATGTCGAAAAAACATGGCGTTTTCTATGGATATCTGCCATGTTTTTTCGTCATAACTCTAACTAGCTTCGCGGTGTCACGTTCCCGCGGGAATATCGGGATAAAAAGTAGCCTATGTGTTATCCCCGGTGTCCAGCTACCTATATTCCAAGTCAATCGGTTCTGTAGTTTTTGCGTGAAAGAGTAACAAAGTCACATACATCCATACAAACTTTCGCGTTTTTTAATATTAGTAAGAAGATTTGACATAAATCTACCGGGCGAGAATCACAAAACTGACTGCAAGGGATGTCGAAGATCGTGTGAAGTGGAGACGCAAAAGTAGGAAAGCGGACCCCGGACTGGAGTCCGGAAAGAGGAAAGAATCCAGGAATCCGGGAAGAAGAATTCTTTGGAAAGAGGGATGCAACCGGGAACATCGTGAGCGATGATGATGATGGTTGAATAATTCATTGGTCTATTTAAACTTATTTTGGGATATTCATTTACCTGACCTGGTATCACTTTGTGACAGCAATGTGTTAAAAAATTAAAATGATAGAGTTTAATAAATCTGTCCGTCATGTGTCTTCATTGTTATGCTTATGAAGAATGACATGACTGATTCATGTATTCTTTTGATTAATTGTGTAATCGTGTGAATAGATGCTTGTTTATGTTTTTTTTTAATATCTTAGCTTGAGAGCAAACGGGCCACAGAAGCTGCACAGCTAACGACCATTTTTCGTTCTTTTTTTTTTCGTGTAGTAGTTGGGTTTCACTTACCTAATGTTTGCGTTTTCAGGTCCCCCTAAGGCCCGCAAGTTAACTAAAAATATAAAAAAAAAACTTTAATAAATAAAATAAAAAATGTTTTGACCAACACACATCGCCATCTAGACCCATGGTAAGCTGCTAAGCTTGTGTTACGGTGACTAGACAACGGACATACTACTTATATTTATTTTGTAAATACATACATATTATACATATAAATACATCCAGACCAGATACAAATATTTATTTTAAAGCATAAATATTTGCACTCAGCGGGAATCAAACCAGCAGCCTCCTGCAGCAGAATTGCAGTCAAGCGTACGCCCGACGCGCCACAGAGGTCGTCGGCTAAACGGCTTTTATAGTATTTTGCGTTAAAACGCCAGCGTTGACGCCGGTCGGTCAGATAAACATTGGAGAGCAAAAGTCCTCGAGTGGCGACCACGATACAATGCGAAACGGTGTGTTGAAAGACCACCTACTCGGTGGACCGACGACATTGTGGGGGTCGCGGGGAGTCGTTGGATGGTTGTAGCTTGCGATCGCTATTCGTGACGTCATATGGGGGAGGCCTATGTTCAGCATTTAACGGTTCAGGGATGATGATGTATGCCACAATTTTAAATGGTAACTTCTTATAAAATGTTTTTATTGCTCAAGGCAATATCTACTAGAAATATTTAAAGGCAAAAATTCATCTTTAAAAATTCACTCGCAGCGAGGGTTGAACTCGCGTCTCTGGGTTCAAACCTAGACGCGAGTGAATTTTTGAAGATGAATTTTTCCTTTAAAATAATTCTACGTAGGTATACTATTTTTTTTGAATATTCTACTGAATTGAATTACAATACAGTGTTATCTTTAGTGTTTCGCCTTGCTAAGTACAAGTCTACATGATTCAACTTCCGGCTATAACTAGGCGTCTACTTAAACCTAGCGAACCAAGGTTTTATTTTTTCCAAGTTTTTTTAGCCATACCTACAGATACTTAGAGAACTTTAGTACCTATCGAAAACATGTATTTTTTTCTCAAAATTGAATTATCTGGTTCACTTTGCATCCAAAATCTTCAACCTGGAAGGTGGCTTTATTCCAAATATTGTGTGTACAAATTTCAACTTAAAAATTTATTTTTAGCACACGATACGGTATGTTTGAATAATGGATTAATTGACAATGTAAGTAATTTATTTTCAGAAACTTTTACAACTTCATATGCCTAACTGGCCAATATAGAGAAACATAAACAATGCTATCTTACCGCCTGTACTATGTACCTATATTATGATGAATAAATGATTTGATTTGACAGTTAGATAAGCTTTTGACTACTTCTTCATCCGACGGTAAGTAATGAAATGTAGGGGTATTCATTCAGAGAGCGTCGGTCTGAAACCGAAGATCGACTTGATATGGCTGTCTCTGTCTTATTGAATCGCGCTGAGCGAGATGGAGATATCATTCCGACATTCGGACCGAACCTCTCTGAATACCCCCAATGGTCTAAGCGAATTTCTATTTGAATTGAATTCTATTTTTATTGAACTCTACTCTATTTTAATCTAGAACTTCAGGCAAGTTACCTGTATTTTTGTTACTTGTTCCTATCTGTGGATAAATCTTAATGGACTTAAAACAAACAAGTCCAAGGCTGTTTAACTTTTACTAGATACACAGATAAAACAATAGTCGGCATTGACTCATGTTTGTAAACGACAGGACAGGGTACACCCTTGAATTTAAGGCGTGTGATGTTTAATTTGTGAGTAAGGAAAAGTTTGGGTAAATCTTTAAGTAATCGAAGGTTAGAACCGCATCCGTTATACGGAAGGTAACAACAACAACTAAAACAACAATAACAATATTATATTTAGTAACAACACAAAAATGATTGCTGTACACAGAAGATAAAATAATAGTTTATGACAATTTTACAACAACTTTACTTACCTATGACGCATTATCTCCCTATATTATAAACGAAAAAGCTTGTATGTATATGTATGTGACTTTGTTACTCTTTCATGCAAAAAATCCTTAACCGATTGCGATAAAACTCGGAATATAGGTAGATGAATACCGGGACTAACGCATAGGCTACTTTTATCCCGACATTTCCGCGGGATTGGGACTTACGCGGGTAAAACCGAGAGGCGCAGATAGTATTATATTATTTAATATTTACTTTCAATGCAGGGAGTTATGTAAGTGTGACAAATTAATTATGTGACAAACGTACAACAACCCAGATTTACAAGAACAGACTTCAGATGGTTAATTAACAAAATATTCAAGAAATATCAAATACAAATTATGTGCTACTCCAGTTTATTAAACTACATGTGTGCCAAACAAACAAACTAGCAAACGATTTCATCCGTGTTTGCGTGATTGATACACAAAGAAGAAACATAACAACACGATTTGTACTCATAATTATTTTTCCCCAGTCCCCTCGCGACCAAGATCATTGTAACATGATCGAAACGTCGAGGTAAGAGAATTAATAAAAAATAACACGCGAATAAGACCCGGGAAAAATAATTATGATATAATAGTTTCTCAATTTGCGCAAAAAATACTACTAAGTATTGTATAGAATTAGAAACCCAGTCTCGCAAGAGTTTAATATTCAGCCCGGGTAACGTAACGAGGTAAACAAGGCTTTAAATTAGCAGACAGGTAATTTTAACTCGGTTCGGGTGTTGATGTAGTGTTTAGGGGTGGTTTGGTACTCAAATATTTAGACTGTAGGTTTTAGTGCTTTATAAGGGAAAAAAAGTTATTTTAAACATTATGAATTGAATTGAATTTATTTAATAATAAGAATCTTACTAAACATTTATCAAATTACATTAGAAATCGGCTTTACACTAAGCACAAGCTTGCTAACCAGCTTGCTTTATCAAATTACATTAGAAATCGGCTCTACACTAAGCACAAGCTTGCTAACCAGCTTGCTTGTTTGCTAGATTGCTTGCTTGCTTGCTTGCTTGCTGCTTGCTAGCTTGCTTTTCAAGCTTGCTTGTTATTAATCTTTGTCTTAAGGCCCCATACTCACCTAATGACGTGACAGGGATAGGGCTAGGTAAAATAAGGACGTAAGATGCGACTGCGATTTAGTTAGTAAAATCAAACAATTCCTAATAACAAGATAACTATTGCTATTTTAGTAAAACTGTTATACCAATTTCAAGTGTATGTTATTATGCTTTAGGTAATACAGAAAAATAGAGGTTTAAATACGTCACGTTTAGCTGCAAAATGAAAATTTCGGTTTAAAACAAGTTTAATAATTTTTGTTGTTGTTTGGGATTTGTTTGAGACACCACATCCATTACTAAATAAATAAATTACTGGCAATATATCGAGTTCCGTAAGGAAACAAAATTAACTAAAACATGGTAAATACTCTGTTATTTAAATAACATTTGTATTGAAAACAACAATGTTAGTTAAAAAAAATAAAAAACCCGACTGCCGTTAAAACTGAAAAGTAAAAAACAAGAAGATACCTAAAGGTAAAGAAACCTTAAAAATCGTTCGACGCATCTAGGAGCCTTAAAAAATTGTGGATGGACTCGGGTGGGACTTCAACACAATTTGGTGTCATTATACTTTACCTTTAAAAGGAGTACCCGACTGCATCCACAATTTTTTAAGGCTCCTAGATGCGTCGAACGATTTTTAAGGTTTCTTTACCTTTAGGTATCTTCTTGTTTTTTACTTTTCAGTTTTAACGGCAGTCGGGTTTTTTATTTTTTTTAAATATTTTTTTTATTTAACGCTTTTTAGTTATTAGAGATGAGATACAATTACACCAGAGAAACTCATTAACTCTGGATGTGTATACTCCAGTAGCGAGGACTCGAAATCGGTTAAAGATAGGCTATCTAAAAGCCTTCAATATTATAATAGCTATTCTTTTTGAGTTTTGCTGAGACGGCTATGAAGTAGGCAGGTATCCATCTTAAAATATAATTACCAAATCCGAAAACTTCGTCGCGACTGGTGATACAAAGGCTGGCGGTTTCTTGTCCTAGCGGATTAGCCTTGCTATCCATTATCCATAGCGCGACAAATTTTTAGTTAATTACTTATTGTAAACATAGTAATTGTTATTTATGTTATCTCTGACAAACTGACAAATCAAACATTCAAATTCCTTCAAAAGTTGAAACTCGGCGTCAAAGTCAAATCGAAAAGTTTTTAAGTAACGTTCCGTTGTCTTTGCTCGGTTTTTATGGTCAAGACAAATCTTGCTTTATAGCGTTTTAAATCTTTATTTTTATTTATTTATTATTTTAATGTACCCTATGTCACTCTCACGGTGATGACGAATCTAACGACGTATCGTTTATCTAAATCGGCCCAGCCGTTTAGGCCCTACGACGGCACAAAAATAGGTCACATACATACATACATACATACACTCACGGCAAAAACATAACACTTCCTTTGGCAGTCGTGTAAAAATGGTATTTATTTAACTAATGCTACAAATACCTGCTAGCTGCGCCCCGCGGTTTTAACCGCGTAAGTCCCGTTCCCGCGGGATTATCGGGATAAAAAGTACCCTATGTGTTATTCCGGGTATCCACCTATCTATGTAGCTTTCTATATATATATGTATGTATTTACAAAAGAAATATAAATATAAGTAGTATATCCGTTGTCTAGTCACCGTAACACAAGCTTAGCAGCTTACCACGGGGTTAGATGGCGCTGTGTTAGTAGAATTTATTTATTATTATTATTTATTATCTATATTATAAGTTTCATCGCAATTGGTGCATTAGTTATTGCGTGAAAGAGTAACAAAGTCACATATATAAATATAAACTTTCGCGTTTATATTATAAGTAAAATAAGTATAATTATAGTAGAACTAATTAAAACAGTTTCACATCACGTCTCAAACCACGAAATGTTCGGCATAACAACACAACACACACGCAAATAAATTGTGAAAGTAGAGTGTTATCGACAATACAGGAAATAATTCGGTTAATTAAGTTTTAATACGGTTTCGATAATAATCGATAGGTAATAGAATAACACGGGTATTCATACTAATTCCTATATTATGTATGTATGCTTCATTGTAAGTATATTTCAAACTACGCAACGGATTTGATGCGGTTTATTAGTGAATAGAGTGAGTCAATAGAAAGGTTTATATGTATTACACATATCTGATACTTCTGCGGGATCGGGACTTACGCGGGTAAAACCGGGATGCGCAGCTAGTTTACAATAATAGTAGAAATAATCAAATACTCATTTATTGGTACCTAATTAAGATAGTGCCAAAAATATAAACAAAAACGCATATAATGTATTTATTTGTCAGCTCTTTGTTTACTTTTTCCATATATAAATTGACAGTTTTTTGTTTACATTTTGGATCTATATGTTTCTGTATTCCTACTTTTCTACTATTAACCGCATTAAATCCGTTGCGTAGTTTTAAAGATCTAAGCATACATACATACAAACATGTACACAGCCGCATGCGACTTTGTTTTATACTATGTAACGATGCAAAAGTTTAGTTATATTTGTTTATTAGTTAGGATGTTCGTGTTTTAATCACGCGAAAACTACTGAACCGATTGCGATGACACTTTGAATGCAAATAGTTGGGGATTTATTATCCCATTTTTTAACCCGATATTCCCGCGGAATTCGGACTTGCACGAATAAAACTGCGGGCACAGCAGGTGTGGTTGGTTAGGGCCTTAGGGCCCAAAGATATTAGTGAACCTCATACAAACCCAGTTTAACCCATACACACCCAATGTCAAAGTAGATCAAAAGGCATATAAGAACTTGCCTAGGCCTACTTAATTTAAAAAAAAATGTGAATCTACAAAAATCTCAACAAACCAATGACAGTAGAAGTCAACTTAAACTAGTTTTCTAAGCAAATCCTCTTCGAGGTAGTTACGAAAGGCCCCAGCCAGACAATCCACCCACGACAAAGATTCTAAACAAATAATTTTGCAGGCTGAGCCTTTTCAATAGGGTATAAAACCCTATGGCAGGAAATAAGCCATTGTTTTCTTCTGTAGCAGGAAAAAGTTACTGAATCACGTAGTCTGTTCAAACAGTATCGTCTTTGTCAAAATATAAAACTGTTAAAAAGGTTAAAACATAAAAGATAGAAACTGTATTGTAAGTTTTTAAGTGCTAGCTTCACGTCGTATATACTTTACACGCATATCGTGGATTTGCGTGTAAATGACCTCACTCTAGGGGATGCTGAAGATCGTGCAGGAAACGTAAGAGCAGGAAAACCGACCGCGGGCTCTAGAGAGGGATGCAACCATGGACATCGCTAGGATGATAAGATAAGATAAAACTTTATTGTACCAAAAGAAACATTTACAATAAAAAAATAAACATAAAAAAAAAACAAAATAAATAAATAAACATGACATTAAGAAACATATACTTAAAATTATTTTTTATAACTATGGTACAATGGGCGGCCTTATCGCTAAAAGCGATCTCTTCCAGGCAACCTTTGGATGGACAAGAATTGATGGAGGTGATGGGTGGGTTTTTCAATATATTAAATAGAAGGCTGATGATGATGACTGTATAGAATTTTAACAAGAACATTATGAATACACATAGAAATATATTATTAGCTATTGTGTTTTTACACATTTCTTAGTAAAATAAAAATAGATAGGTAAGTCTTTTAAGTTTTGTTCGTAAACAAATAATTGTAATTTGTGAGTCGTTTTTGAACCAAATGGGTATGAATTGTTAGTTTATTTCCAGTTTGAATCACTTTGCTCTTTTTAAATTAAGTGAAAAATAAAATTAATTCCAATCGAACGTCGCGAAATCAGAAGAAAAATTTATTAAATAATTCTGTTCATGTTTTTTACAAGAATACGTTCAATAGATTAATCTTTAATATCTAATTTGATCTTCAATTTACATTAAGATTTAATGAGGTATTATTTCTCACGTTTCGTAGTAAATTACATTATAGAGATAAGTCATTGTATTTCGTTCGCGAACGAACCATTGTAAGTTATTAATGGTGTGTATAAGGAAATGGTTTTCAAAAGCCAAGGTCGTTACATTCCAGATTTTATCGAAATTCTGACATTCTTTTTAGCAACGTAAAAGCTCCTCCACACAGGTGCGGTACTGCGCGTCCCGTTTCGCGATATTTCATCCTGACACTTTACACATAGCTGTATTTTACCGTGTGCCACCATCGCATACGTTTTTGCGATTTAGTACATTTTCTAAGAGAACTGCATGCGATATTACCGCATTATCGCAAAATACTAATGCCATACTACCGCATGCGTTTTCACCGTAAAAACGCACAAGTGTGGAAGTAGCTTAAAGAAATAATATAACACCCAAATCTATAATTTTAAAATAAAAAAAACGATTATAACGGTTAAAAGTATTTGTAATATAAAACTGTCGGTGATGCCATTAACAATTCCAGTCATCTTTCGCTAATCCTACTCCAATAAAAACATAAAAACTTCAGCACATTCCATTGACCTATTTAATAATAAATTCCACGAAGCTTTTGTCTGGTTCTAAAATAAAAGGTTTATCCGCCTACTAAGCCGTTCGAACACTGGAGAGTGGGCGTTTTTGTAATTTAACTTATCATGGTACTTTCCAAACTGTACCTACACGTTGGGACCTAATGAATACAAAATTCTAATGAATATAATAACAAGCTAATACAAGTTTTTGATATATTTCAAGGTGTTTCCAACACTTGGATGACTATACTTAAAGAAATGGTTTCCAAAAATTTCGCACCTCACAGGACTTGAACCTGCATCTCTGGGGATCCGTCCCAACGCATTTCCAATTTAGCCACGGATGCATGTTCAATCGAGTCGAAATTAAGCTAATACAAGACAGAATTTACAATATACGATTTTAAACGCGCAAATGGTTGTTTTCACTACAAAAATTAAATAATGACGGGAATAAGCCAGTTGCAATTACTGGCGAAATATCGAGCTCCGTAAAAAAATAAACAAATTAAAACATGGTAAATAAATATCCCGATATTAAATATTTTTTGTAGTGAATTACAGTAAATTATATTTGTATTTATAAGGTGTATTTAGAGATTGAAAATAAACTATATCCTTCTTTAATTAGATGAATTGATATTGTATTTGTTTGTTTTATTTAACTTGCTTTATTTAATTTGTGTAATGATTTCCCTGTTGTGGAATCTCCTGACACAAGTTTTCTCAATACCTAATAGAAGTTCTTCTTAATAAATAATTAAGATTTGATTTCAAGAATAAGCAACGAAAAATATAATTTAAACTTAAAATTAAGATTTCTTTACAGATTGTAACATTGTTGTAGTAATATTTTACAAAGTTTTCGAGTTATACTTAACCGTAGTGTTATTTTTTTTAGCCAGCTTTTAGGTAAAATATAAACAAAAGTTACTGCACTGGCAGCTAGCCAGTTCTAGAACTCGATCATGCAGAAAACTGATGGCCTTTAAAATATATCTACTGTCCCAAAAGGTATTGTATTTCGGTAATGTCATATCCTCGAACCTTGACCTTTATTTACGACTTAACTTAAGACAAATACTTATTGTTTGTAGTTTTAAGAATTTTTATTGGAGAGTAAACCCTAATAGCCTTATTAATAAACGTGGTGTAAGGTCGGAATGGTTTTATCATTTGTTGTTTTTGTCTAACTTTCAAAGTTGTTGTCACGGAAAAAGACAAAGCGTTTATCACTACCCCTCTTTACTCCATGTTTATAAATAAATAATAATACTATAAGATTTTTAGACTGAGAGATGTTCCATGGACTGTATGGAGGCCCACTATCACACTGTAGGGTGAATGATGAGAAGACACCTAATAGTGGAGAATAGGATGTACCCCGCCAAACCCAGATTGGTGGGGTAGCCCAGGGACACAAAAAGTTCTTGCCTTACAGAAGTTAATTCGAAATCCATCAAATATAAATAGATAAAATATACATTATTTGACCAACATCAAAGTACATTTTGAATATTATTGCGCAGTAAAAATATTAGAGTTAATAAGACGTAAGTATGAAAACTTGAATGTTTTAAGTTGATTCGTCATTCTTTGTGTTTAACAAATCTTATTTGAGACGATAAAAATCAATTAGTCAGGCATAAAACACGTCTCTAAGCTACATTGGCATTAATTTAACCGTAACAAAAACGTTGCCATTTACCCCCCTTACTTATTATAAACGATGATTAACAGATAACCAAGTCATGTGACGTTTGTCTCTGTCTGTCGACTTTGAAGCTTCACGTCACAGTAAAAGAGAAAAGATACATAGTTATGCAGCTGTTTATAAGTAAGGGCAAAGTTTCTTATCATGCAAATTTTACTAAATCCAGCCAAAAAAGCCAGTTGCAATTACTGGCGAAATATCGAGCTCCGTAAAAACAAATTAATGGTAAATATCCCGTTTTTTAAATTATGTAGGTTACTTATTTGTAGATTTTACTAAGTTAGGCATAAGTGTTGATTGTCACAGTCACCGGCTGCAATCTCCATTCCTAAAACCGTTATTATTAAAGCGATAAAACCAACCTTCTTGGAATTAGGAAACTTTATGAATTTCCGACCTTTATGTTAAGAGAAAAGGATACCTATTTGTGTTCCATACAAACGTAATCGACTGCTTCGTCCCTGGATAAAAGCATACGAGCCAATATGTTTAATGCCATAAAACTTTTATCAGCCACGACCATACCCCTACGTTTTGGAACGTATTAGAATATCTGTGTCAAGCGGTGCTCCCGTCAAACTCCGAATCCCGATAAACTGTATATCAGGGACTCAAGATCCCACGGGAATATCTTAGTTGATATAGGTCCATTTTACAAACAATACAACCTTCAAATATCATGTCTATTTAAGTATATAGGACCAGCAGGTTATGCTGTTCGTTGATATATCAGACATTCAGGACTATGTATTTTATTTATGTACATATATGATGTATGAATACCAACGACGTTAAGAGAAAATTGTGGTAGGTCATTAACTTAAAGGAATCAAGGAGATTAGAAGGACAATGGGTTCCGTACGTCTTATTCTTTGTAAATAAAAAACGACACTGTATTCTTGAATTAAAACGACAATGAATATTTATAAAACGTACAAAACTCAATTCAGTGAGTAAAAAAACTGTACTTAATTAATACCTTGAAGTAGAAACACGACAGCGTTATTAGGCGCACAACACGCAATATAGTCAAAACAAAACAAAATCACACACCACAATCAAAGAACTTCGATGAAACCGGTAAATACAATAATAGAGATAATAATGACGGAGCCGCACAAGACACGTCCACCTCGGTTGCGCGCCAAACCGCGACTGACTGAGACCTCCACACTGATAGGGTTTTCTGAACAGCCGGCACCAAGCGACTAAGCAATTCCGATCGTAACAATCAATCACCAAACCATTGACGCTTTATAGCTAATGTAATTCAAACCGCCAACGAAAGTGGAGCAGTTAATAGAAATAAAGAAAGAATAACGAAGAAAAGCGCAATGGAACCTCCATTGCGCTTTTCTTCGTTATTCTTTCATTCGTGTATTAGAATTGTCGAAAATTCCATGTTCTTATCATTTCAATTGCATCGAAAATGAAACTATAACTAGCACCTGAACTTCATATGAAACTTTTTTGACTCAAAATTGTAAGAAAAACGATATTATACATAGCTTTAGAAAAAAAAACTCAAAAATGTCAATGTTTTTTTTATAAAATAATGTGAGCCGTCACGGGACGTCTGACAGATGTGAAACATTTATTATTTCTTATCGGTTGTGAACCGATTATGGCCATTAGGAAATTAGCCAGTGTCATGTATTTTAATATATTATGCAAGTTATTTGCATCGAAACAGTCAAGTCGTCATAGTTAAAGTCAAGTCTAGGGAATCATTTGTAAACACGGCGGCTATTTACAAACAATCTTCACGGAGCCTTGGAGACAACACTAAGTCAATGTTTTGCACCGATTTTCACTTTCATTCCACTTGTACACCTTCACGAAACTAAATTGATTAATATGCCCCCGAAATTAAACAATTTGCACGCATATGAACTAGGTTTCACAAAAATGAAAATTTAGCACCACATCTCCTCAACGAGTTCCCGCCAAGACTCCTGTGAAACATTTGACATTGACAGATGTGTATTCGTATAGCGTAGCAAAGCGTCGCCACGGCCTGTGTCGCCACGCTAACAACCAGGGTTACAGGCCTATAGAAGTTTCATATCAAAAAACGTCAAACTTGGATAATATTGAAATGATATCTTATCTATACAAGATGTAACAGGTAAGCCCTTTTAATCCGAAAGGGGGTTGTTCTAGACGTCTAGGCGAACACCTTTTGTTTTACGACTTTTGAAAATTCGAACTTTTTTTTTGAAAATTTTGAGATTTGTTTCACTGGAAAAACAGCTGTTTTTGAAAATAAAGGTAATTGAAGGTTTCATTGTAGTAGACCAAACTAAATGAAAGAACAACATAAGGTCAATGACCTCGAACTCTAAGAAACAGCTGATTTTCAAGTAAACTTTACACCTAAATTTTTCGAAAAGTACTTCGAATTTTCAAAAGTCGTAGAACAAAAGTTGTTCGCCTAAACGTCTAGAACAACCCCCTTTCGGATTAAAAGGGCTTACCCGTTACATCTGTATATATAAAAGAAAGTCGTGTTAGTTACACCATTTATAACTCAAGAACGGCTGAACCGATTTGGCTGAAAATTGGTGGGGAGGTAGCTTAGAACCAGGAGAAGGACATAGAATACTTTTGATCCCGCGGGAACTGAAACGGGAACGGGACTTACGCGGGTGAAACCGCGGGGCGCAGCTAGTTTTAGATAATTTTCATACGCGAATAGAACATTTAGATTCTAATCAACTTGATGTCGATTGGTAAACACCTCGTAACGGCAATGAGGAAGACCAAGACATGAATGATACGCATCAGATTCACAAGAAACAACAAAGATCTTCCTAATGCAACTATGATATAATTGTTACAGTAAAACAATGGATCGTACAAACTAAATCCTTGATCAAAAAATCTTGTTTTAAACCGAACAATAGGGTAATAAAGCTCGGATCTCCAACGGAGGTGTTCTTTTGTATAGCTTGTGGAATACTACCACTCACAGTTTACTTCAGATAAACGACAACACTTAGAAAGACACTGACCCTGAGACAGACTACACCCACAGCAGACATCGATACAAAATGTCGATTCAAGCACGAATTTCTTTACATGTAAACACACAGGTGTGATCTGATTCAGTCTTAAGTGTCAATGTCAGTGTCGTCGTATATTCGCACATGTACAGCTTTCATACGTTTCCCGGGACCGGTACACATAATATTATCTATCCAGTGGACGTCCGACACCAATGGAACTTGACAGGCTCTAAGCGTTACATTACCGCTTTGAGGTAATAACTGGTAATAACCACGTTACGTCAAAACAGCAATGTACTGATTAGTGCCTGGCAATTTGCACTGTTGTCCTACATCCACTGGATATATAATACGTGTACAGCAGTGCTATTCTCTAATGTAACAGCCTAGAGCTCGACGCTGTTTCAGCGTCGAATCTGAACAATACCACGCTCTGATTCGACGCTGAAACAGCGTCGAGCTCTAGGCTGTTACATTAGAGAATAGCACTGCTGGTCACATTAGTTGTAAGAAATTTGACACATGACCCGTTTTCAGAAAACAAGCAAGTTTACATACTTTATTACTACTTCCTAATGTTACTACTAAAGCATTCATAGGAGCTTAATGGTCTAGCTGCACCTGCCAATTTTGATTGGTTGAGAAAACACTTTCTCAAGCTCCTCTATGCTTCAGAAGGCACTTGAGCAGTTGGTCCGGCGAAGTTACCGCGCAAATTCCGTCGTATGCGGCATCGAAATCCCACTGCGATGAAAACGGCAGTGTAGATTTGCATGCATTTGAAGCCGGCACCGACGAGGTGAGCTATCATTGAATGCGAGGACGCTTGAGCTGCCGGTTTCAATGACAGTTGAATTCGACGGCGGGCGTCGCCTTCGATAGCATGCAAATTAACGATTTGGTCCGCCCTTTGCGCAGTAGGATTTCGATGCTGATTACGACGGCAATGCGCGGTCGGGCCTCGGGTTGTTTTCTCTGATAGCAGTCGTTAGAGGCCTTAGGGGGCGACTTGAAAACTCTAACACTAGGTGAGTTACACACAAAAAGAAGAATACTGAAGTATTTTATAATAAGGCGTTTGGATTAGAAAGAGCATTTCTTTACGCTGATTAAAAACGGCACGTAACAGTTATCATTTGGAACGCACAACAAAATCCAATTATACAGTTTTCGTGAACGTTACGGTAACGTTTGAAATCACTTTCGTTGGACAAATTAGTTTTCGTGATGCGAGGTAAAAGTCCTCTAGTGGTGACCAGCTGTGGTACATTTAATTAGCATCCACCGCTACTAGTTGCTATTTACTGTGAAAAAACATATTTTTATTGATAAACGTTGGTGCTTTGAAGTAATCACCGGTAATAACCACGTGACGTCAAAGCAGCAATGTACTGCAAGTTAGCCACTAGCGGTCGATGCTAATTAGATGATACCACAGCACGATGCAATGCGATACGAAGTGTTGTGGCGACTTACTCGGTGGATCGACGTCATTGGTCGCGTATTTGTGGCATCGCGAATGGGGTCTATGTGAGCCAGCGGACGGATAGAGTCTGAGATGACGATGATGCGAGGCTGTGACCGCGCTTTGTTACCTCAATGAAAACTGTAAGTGAAACCCAGTAAAACTGCCTGAATTCAGGCAGAACTTCAGATGTTAAGTTCAGAAAATAAACAAATAAATAATTCAAATGTTTTGCTAGAACTTTTTAACTAACACTTTGGTTGGCACGGATGAAATTCTGGCGTTTTAGTTAATGCGGTGTCCTTGACCCGACAGAACTGTGGTTCGATGTTTATATACCTACCTATTTAGGCCATGTATGGCGATGTTGTGTTTTAGAAGCAAACTAAACCAAATACTGCGAACCTGAGCATTTTAATTTTGTAGGTCAGTATTTGACAGATGTTTAAGAAGCCGTGGGTTTACTCACGATGTTTTCCTTCACCGTAAAGCAACGTTTTCGTTTTCGCAAGGGAAAAGGCATCGCGGAGAACAAAGGGAGCAGTGTTGGACTAATGGCAGATACCCCGACATTCATTCTGAAGGTCGTGGTTTCGAATCCCGGCTGACCGTGCACTAATGTCTTTTTCCTTGCAAAAAACTTATGTGGATTTCAGTGTTCAAGTTAATTAGCTACGGAAAATGACGATACTTTATTTTAACTATACCGCAATGCAGAATATATAATAGTGAAAGTGAAATAGGTTTTGTTTCAGGTGTTTTTACGGCTATCAAATGCCTGCAGTAGTCCTTCAGAGCTGCAGTCTTTATAGCGAATTAACATAAAGGTAGCATCTGGTATATGTATATAAAAACATACAACTGTTACGATTTTAAACTAAAATGGTTGTTTTCACTATAAATAAACATAATTATTAAATAACGGGATATTTAACATGTTTGTTTTCTATTTATTTACGCAACTCGATATTATCATTACTAAAATTACTTAATAACGGGGGTATTCACCATGTTTAATAATTTATTCGCGGAGCTCGATATTTCGCTGGTAATTGCAACCAGCTTTTTACGAGACTGGAGAATGCGGGTAGGTGATGACAGTTAAAGGGGGCCATATCGGACTACCTGCTTCCTGACACGAGTGCGGAGCTCGATATTATCATTACTGGCGAAATATCGAGCTCCTTAAATAATAAATTTAAACATGATAAATGAAATACCCTGTTATTTAACAATATCTGTAAACGACAATTGTTAATTTTAACTTTTTAAACAAAGGTCCCGTACCCTAAGGGCGTTTTTAGTGTCTCTCACGCAACGCGAGATTGCCTTGGCCAATCCCGCGTGCGTGAAGGATTCGTGTGAAAATTCCGCGTGCGTGAGCAAATCCGCATGACACTAAAACCGCCCTAGGGGCATGTTTTTACCCCTAGGGCGGTATTACTAAGAACACTATTACTAAGAAACCACGCCCCTCACCCCTCTTGTCCCTTCGCGACCAAGATCATTGTAATATGATCGAAACGTCAAGTAAGATAATAAATAATGATTACATTTTACCGGCACATAGTTACATTTACTAAGATTACACTATTTGTCGGTCTGTCTATCTGTCACATGGCTGTCTCATAAAATGTCATTTTAGGTTTAGACTCTTACATTAAAAAAAATATTCCTTCCTCTTCTGATAGTGCCAATTAGTTAAAAAAAAACGCGGCTGAAACTGCGGAACCGAAATTCCGTACCATTTTCAGAAACACAACAGTAGAGTTTCGTCCAATTAAAACTTTTAAACTCGAACGAAAAAAGTTAGAAAAAAACCGCAGAAACTTTCAACATTTCTAAAACATGCATTTGCCGTTAAAGTTTTGGCTAAGTACACGAACGTTGCACGAAAATCGGTCAAGTCAAGTCTATACTGATCTCGTGTTATACAAAACTAGTTGGAACTAGGCAATCGAAGAAATATGTGTTTTTCCCACACACATGTCGGTCACCCATCTAATAACGACCGAGCCAGAAAAAGCAAAAGATACATTCAAAGATACATTCAAAGCAAAAGCAAATCCCGATCGGGATCCAAATTGGGAACAGGATTTACGTGATTGAAACTGCGGGGCGCAGCTAGTTTATAATATTACTTGCTACAACCCGCGTAAGTCCCGTTCCCCCGGGAATATGGAGATATAAAGTAGCCCATGTGTTATTCCAGCTATCTCTTAGTTTCACCGCAATCGTTTCAGCGGTTTTTAGTTGACTGAGTAACAAACATATTAGGAAACTTTCAGCTTTATAACTAGCTGCGCGCCGCGGTTTTAACCGCGTAAGTCCCGTTCCCGCAAGAATATCGGGATAAAAAGTAGCCTATGTTTTATTCCCGGTATCCAGCTATCTATATTTCAAGTTTCATCGCAATCGGTTCAGCGGTTTTTTTTACGTGATTGAATGTAACAAACACACATACATACATACAAAATCACAAACTTTCAGCTTTATAATATTAGTAAGATATTGAATAGGAAGGATAAATAAAAAGGTAAGGTCATCGGATTTGTGTCTGTTTTGTGTGGATTATAGCAATGATATGAAATTCAGAGTCAGAGTACATTACATACTAATTAAATTCAAACAGTAATAGTGAAACGCACAAACAGTTCAGTTTACACAATTAACAACGTTATAAACGGTATCCTCATCATGGTTAGTAAGTACAGCATTTCAGATGTATCATCGGCGATGAGATTTAAAATATTTATGACTAGCTGCTATAATATTCTTCATCTGCGTAGAAATAGTGCATAGCCGACTTTTTCGTCCATTACTCGGGTTCTACTAATTGGATTTCGATGTAAGTATACCAGAAGGTTGCTCGAAAATAGAACTATCCAATATTGAAAACCAGATTTCCGTTGGATTAGTAGTTTTTTTTAATTGTATATGGAACTAACAGACAGACAGACACGAATTTTAAAAATGGCTCTATTAATTTATAGTGATTTATATTTGTTTTTGTACCATTTGTTTAATTGTAGTAGTTTAGTTTTAGTTTATTTTTGGAAATTTAGGTATTATTAATAAAATTAAAAATAATACATGTCAAAATGCAAAGTCAAAAATTATTACAATGTCAAACTTAAAACTAACTTAAACCTAATCAAACAATCCGCCCCTAATTGTACCCGGAGCAAAGGTACCCATAACGCTGGCAGCATTGCCCCGCTGTATGGCAATCGCCAGCCTTTGCTCCAGGTACGAACCGGAGCGGGGGTCACCTGTTCTCTCCCGCAGTCTACGCCCTATCTCCCCCACCAGGTCCTTCGCCTCTGACCCCCAACAGCCCATGGTCTCCACCGCCAGAGTTTGGAATAAATACTGCGGCTCCATCGCTGCATATTTCTGACGCTTCAAGCTGGCAGCGCCCTCCGCCGCCGCCCCCGCCAAGAGGACGGTGCGACCCAGGTGGCAGGCCGCCAAAGTGCAGACGCACGTGGCATCCCATACGAGGCACCTGCCATTCTTCCAGGGTACCAAGGTCAACCCGTCCGGCCTCTTACCGTCCGTCCTTGATAAACCTGGTGGCTCGAGCACACAGCGGACATTAGCCGACACTAAGGCTCTCCGGACAACGTCGTTTAAGGCGTGGTGACGCGAAAACCTTCCCGCGCTGCGACGACAACTAAGTGCATGGAGACCGTCAATTCCCACCATCGAGCCGCAGGTGCATCTGTGGGGTTAACACACCTTGCAGCCCAGGCGGAGGGCCACTGCCACACGCAAAGAGTCGTCGTCGAGCAAAGTGCCCAGATGAGGCGAAGGCAATGCATGCAACCACGCTCCGGACTCTGGTTGTGCCACCGCACGGAGTCTGGCCAAGTCTGACCCCACCGCACCGTCCAAATTCCGCTTATGAACTTGTCTGGCTCCAATGTCATCCCACGACCGCTGTATTTGAGGAGACTCCGGGATGGACTCACCAGGGTAAAGAGCACGCCAGGCCGCAACCGCCTCGGGCACAAAAGGGATGCTCGCCTCGCCGCCATTGGAATTAAAAATTACAGCGACAAGGTCCGCAACCCCATGCGCAGAGGCAAGAAAGGCCGGCAAGCTCAAATCCCCAGCACGCCGTATCCCAAGGCCCCCGTAGCGGATTGGGAGAGCGGCCTGAGACCACTGCTCCTCGCTAAGAGATACATTGACAATATCTTCCACAGCAGACCTCAAGCAGTTGTCGAAAGAAACCACCTCTTCGTGGCACATCCAAGCTGGAGTAGATCGCAGAAGGTATGTGATTCTTGGAACCGCGAAACACATACGCAACAACACCAGAGCTACATGCGCGGACAGATGTTTGAGACGTCCCTGAGCAGTCCGGAGAAAATTCCTCCGCTCGGCTACGGCTCCAGGGACCCCGTCCAGAAAAATTGGAGAACCCAAAAGATTGAAGGTGGAAGGAGAGATCTGCTTCAAGCCTGGCAACAGAGCGTTGAAACGTGTGAAGTGGGAAGAAGCCGAAGCGCCGCAAGGAAACAGCTCGCACTTAGAGGGATTCACATCCAGACCCAGTTTTTTAAGGCGAGGTATAAGAGCAGCCAAATCCTGGTAGACGATCTCCGGTTTACCCCCAATAGTGCCATCGTCAAGGTACCACAGGTTCAGAGGCGCTTTTATATCCGTAACGGCTTTGTGGATAGCTAAGCTAAAAGCGAGTGGCCCTAGCGGATCCCCCTGCTGCGCTCCGACTTGAGAAGAAATGTGGGTAGTGCCAAAGAAGAGATTTGAAGAAGTAGAGTATAATTGATGAAGAAAAGGATAGACGGCCGGAATTTTGTCTCTAGCCTCACTCAAAAGGACGTCACGCTCAAGTGTGTTGAAGGCATTTCGAACATCCAGCTTGACAACTACACTACCAGAGTTCGTCGGGTTCATCACGAATGCTCGCGTTGCGTGAATAGCAGCCTCGCAACCTCGCTGCGTCCCAAACCCTAGTTGATGCGGCCGAAGATATTCCGACATGGGCCCTCTCACCGCCCGGCAGGCCAATTTGGCCGCCAGCCGCCGAAACACACTCCCCACCGCTATTGGTCTCACCCCTCCATCCTTCTTGTCCAGAGCGAAGAGAGAGGCTCCATACAAGTATGGACAAACCTCCACATTCAGTTGGCCGCTGAGAAGGAAATTAACTAGCCTGGTGAGACCTTCTAGCAGGCGTGGGCCGTTCTCGCCAGCCGACGGTGACGACAATTCCCTCAAATGGCCTGGACGGATACCGTCCACTCCAGCAGAAGAACCCGGATAAAAAGAGCCAAGAGCCGCTGCAACATCATCCACTGAGGCAGAAACCGGCAAGCATGACCCGTCTGGCGCTGGCGGGAAAACGAGTGGGCGGGAAGGGCTTGGGTGCTTCTGCGCCAAAGCCGCTAACGTTTTGGAATCATTCTGGGAGAAAGAATCGTCTGAAAGAAGCAACCGGACCGCACCCCGTAAATCCCCCTCAAACACTTTTGTTTCGATTGCCTTCTCCGCAGTAAGCGATCTGCCTCCACCCACTCTGCCCGATACATCTAAGTGCTCTGACCCGGATGACTGGATATTACCCCTCACCTTCGCAGTCATGTTACCCGGAGCATCCCTTGACGGAACTCTGAGTGCACTGTAAGCGAAAGTAAGGAGCACGTACCAGTCATCCACGCCATTGCTGCTGATGCATCGCTCCATGATCTCGCAGAGCTTACCCGCCGCTTGGTTTCGTGCACCCTTAGGAACGTGCCGTAAAACCGGAATACTCCCCTTCAACGCCGTAAGCCCATCCAGGTTACCGCCAGACGACGACGACGCCCGGAGCCCCGAGGTGGGTGGCTGTGGTATTTTTGGAATAACTTTTTGTTATGTATCATTTAAGTTACAGGAATTTTAATTTACTTTAGTTTTAGATCATTTCGTTTTTTGAATATGTTTATTTAGTTGTGAAGTTGTCATATTTTTTAATGGCAGTTTGTTTAGTTATTAATAATAATTATAAAAGTCCACTAGAGAACTTTATTTTAATTTACTTCTAAGTATAGACTTTTTGTCCTCTCTTCCTTGATTATAAGTAAAGAATAGATATAGATAAATAGAAGATAGATATAGATAATCATTTTCGGTAAACGCAACTAACCTCTGCTCTGCAGCTCTGCTAAGTTACGTTGTACTTACTCTTCCAAGATTCCCTCTATTAATTGTAGTACCCTTATTTAAATGTCTTTGATCATGATACAGTTTAGCTAGCTCATGTTACGCTTCAATATGTTTTAGTGCTCGTTTATCGGAGCGAGGAAAAGCTATGCGGTACCTAACTTTTATACTGAAGATGTCTAGTGAAAAATTAAAGTTAGACTAAGTAGAATCGCCTGCTTGTCCGTCCGATACATCTACGCACCCTTAGATTAAAACAAAAAGGGTAGATACGTTACTTAGTCACGATAAATGAGACGAAATGAGACAATAAAACTGGGTCTAGCGACCCATATTACTGAGATAGAGAGATGTTCCAGACTGTAGCGCGAACGAGATAGCAATTACTCGGCTAGACATAGTTTTATTGTGTCATTTTTCGTGACCTGTACCCATATTATCTATCTGTTGACGTCTAACAACAGTAGAAAATGATAGGCACTATGCAGTACATTACTGCTTTGAGGTAATCACCGGTAATAACCACGTTACGTCAAAGCAGCACTGTACTGCATAGTGACTTTCTTTTACATTGTTGTCAGACATCCACTGAATAGATAATATGAGTACAAGTACCGCATCTACCCTTTTTTGTTTTAATCTAAGTACGCGCCTATACGAGTTGCTTGATGGGTGCTGTCAAATCATTCCGCATGCAAGCCCCGGTAAGGAACTTCGTTTCAAAATCAGCTATACTCTATTGTAAGTATAGTAAGTGTAGCTTAGATCTAAGTAAACTTACAATTTCCTTTCCTTTCACTTTCCTTAATTTCAACTCGACTAGACGAGCAGCTGTGGCCAAAATTGATAAGGCGTTGGGGCCGGACTTCCCGAAAATGCAGGGGTGAAAATTTTTTGAAAGTGTTTTTTTTTAAAGTTAACTTAACTTACAATTTGTCAAGCGCAGTCTGTTCCTTACAAGCAATCATCTTGAATAATGTAAGGTACTGAAAAGGAACTTTCTAAATTTACCAGTTTCACTTTGTTTCAAAGAAGATACGCTACTTATAGCTAGGCAAAGCTTTAAGGATGTTGGGATCGAAAGGTTTAAGAAAAGGAGAATTTAAACCAAAGAAATTTTTTTAACAAAATTAATATTATTGTCTGTTTTTATTTTTGTTTGTTTTTGTATTTTTGACTTTGTTGTGATAACTTAATTAGGTTTAATTCGACCAAACTAGAATACGGAATGAATAACTGATTCTTGAAGATGATTCTTTTGTTTGAATCGGTTCCTGTTCGCGAAGTTCTGTAATTGGCTTTCTATTGTTAACATGATGTTATATAAGTGTATATTATGTATAGCTATTGAAATTCCTAATAAATAAATAAATAAATAACAATTCTCCGTAGAAAGCGTCATTAGAACTTCTTTAGAACTTCTTCTTTTAGTGTAGTACTGTGGCTAACCTGCCTAGTGTGAGAGTTTTCAGGTTGTCCATGGACATGGATTTAGACAAGTTGCACCCGCTGGACATTTTGGGATTTGGACAATATGAACCTACTTAACTACTACTTAGACAATTAAACTTAAACTCAAAAAATCTTTTACTAATTTTGAATTTAGAAGCTACTCAGTTATTTAAGTAGCCCACAAGTCTTCAGCAGCGTTTCTGTATTCAGCCTGTGAGTCTCTCAAATAAAAGACGTTTTTTTATAATTGATAGGATTCAATTGATAGTTTGAACACTATCTCACCTGATGGAAAGCGACGATGTGGTCTAAGATGTTGCACGCTTACCTAGGAGATACCTGTTCACTCGTGACTTTAAGACCCCCAAGTTGTGGACATCCGGGAAGACATACTCAGGCAACTGATTCCATTCCCTCTCAGTACGAATAAAGGATGACGATGCGAAACGCTTGGGTGACGGGTATTTCTACCATGAACCGGTGCCGCTTATAAAGTGGGACTTACCCTCGAATTCTGCTTAGAATTGCTATTCGTTGATTATTCCAGTTTGATCGAATCTAGCCTTAGTCAGAAACCAAGCTTGAAAATCAAGTGAACTCGTTAGTATAAACTTGTACCTAGTTAATCAAATATTTGAGCAACCCTGACCCGGTTTGGGAGCTCGAGTGTGCTTTGCGACATCTCACACGGGACGAGCACTAGCCCAATTTTAATTTGGGAGTATTTTAGTTAAGAGGGGGGGGGAGGGGAGGGAGGATAGATAAAGATTAGATACACACGCCTTACGTAATGTCTTACACAAAAACTAGTGAACCGGATTTGATGAAATTGAGTACGGATTGGGAGATCCTGGGATATAGTAATGACTATCGGAGTTTATACGCAGGTGAATTTAAGTTATGGGCACTATACACATCGATTTTTAAAATAGCTAACTGTTTGATATTTAAATTAAAATATTAATAGATTTTAAAAGTTTAAAACTTGCGTTTTAAATGTCCGAAAAAGAGTAAAATAATCCTGCGGGGCCAAACGACGGGCCATTCAAAAGTGGGGCGGCACCTTACTTAGGTGAATTGATTGCCATGCATAGTATATTCATTGGTTGTGAGGGTAACTCGTCAAAATGCGCCCCCGTGTTTTCAGTTAGGTACTATAAGTCACGTTTTGACTTATTATGAGAATAAATATTAAAACAAAACTATCTTGAGGCTTAGGCGAGTAAGAGGCCAAACCTGTATCCTGGGATTTGCGGGCAACCGACTTTACGAAAGCTTACAACTAGACCACTAGGTATATCAAATATTTTTATTCTAAGGTCAACAGATTTGTCCAAAGATTATGTTGGACAATGTAGGCGAGTAAGGGTTTGAGTTTTCAAGATACTTACATCCAGCAAAGAAGAAACATTACCTATCTATCTACACTAATATTATAAAACAAATGTATGGGATCGGGACTTACAAAACTATTAAACGTTTTTACATAACATCCCCGAGAAAAATTTTCTAATTCTTAATTTTAATAGCCAGACACAAAAACAAATAACTTCGAAAACATTCAAACAAAAATCCTAATTTCAGCACCTAATTGAATTGGCTTCTGCGAAAGGCTGAACCTCCTCCTTTTAATTTTAAACGAAATAAAGATGTAAAATCATTGAGTAAATTCAGACAGTAAAGTTTTTATAGAGTTCTTATTGCGTCTACTGAAATGGAATACTGTCTTCTTCCATTTGAAGTAGTGTTAGACTTAATGACCTAGACAATTAGGAAGCTTCAAGCGGTTCAACGCTCTTTCTTAATGACAAAAGTTATCTTTCCCATTGGAACACGAAACACAAAATTCTTTGTCTTTGGCGTCATCTAACTATTCTAAAAGAAGAGAAATTTTTTACCAGGCTGCAAGGAAAGGGTTATGTTTTTCGCACCTATTTTGTTTGTATGTATGTTTACATATTTACATTTTACCGGGTTTTAATAGTACACGATTAAGACAAATCGTGTGAATTCAAAAAGTTTATTGTATGTATGTTTGTTATGTTTATTGCTCAAGGCATTTTACTAGAAGTTTTTCAAAACAAGAAATGAATCATCAAAATTTTTCGAGTACAGGATTTGAACCTGTGCCCTCGCTTGCCGGCGACAGAACGCCCGCGGTTTCACCCGTGTAAGATTTATCAAAATCGGTTCAGCATTTTTTTTTTCTTCATAAGAATCTTCTCCTGATCATAACGAAGATAACGCAAAAGAAGCTGCCGCCGTTTAGGCGTGATGCCGTGACCACGCGAAATAGGGATTCATTTTTAAAAATAAGATTATAAAGCTAAAGAGTTTGTTTGTTTGTTTGAACGCGCTAATCTCAGGAACTGCTAGTTGTACAATATTTCTAAAGCAAAAGACCACCAATTTGTTACTTTTTTTTAAAGCAAATTAGAAAAAGAAAATAATCCAGCCTACGTAACCATTAATTTAAATTATACTCATCATCTGTAGAGGAAAGGTGGTCAAAAGCTTGCCAGTTCAAAATATTGTAACAAAGCCCCTGAATTGTGATCACTTTCCTACATACAAACTTACCGCACACATGCATAAATACAGTTCGTATTCATAAATATGCATTGCTAACGTTTACGACCGGATCTCTACGTATCCAGTTTTTTTTAACTCTGAGTACCTGATGCGCAGGAAATTATAAAAAACCACAAGCGGTTATTTACTTGATATAACGTTTTAAGGGTTACGTCCATAGTCAACAATTCCTTTTATAGTTCTGTCATGGTTTTATTACAATTTCAGACAAATATTTTAGAATACAACGGGATATTTAATGAAAGACATGAAACGAGAAGGGTCACTCTATGATACTAAGAATTACTAATTTAATGTTTTACGAGGGGACAGCGCGTACGCAGTCCTCACTACCAAAAATTACGCGTCCGAGTTATCCACATCCACATTAGGGATAATCGCAGAGGTCAACCCAATCGCAGTGCAATGAGAGGGCCTCGCTCTGGGGGAACCGCCTTAGTGATCACGGTAACCCCTACGCCAGGTAAGTATGCTTGGGTCAACTCGGCCCACGGACGTCATTCATCCGGGCGCGACAACGATATCGCGATTCAGACGAACATCGCTGCAGCTTAGTAGCGCCATCTTGTTACTTATACGTGAACTAATCTTCAGTAAGGTCTCCCATAATTAAAAATATGTAAAAGAAAAAGATACTTAAACATACCAACTTGGGTATAAACAGTAGGTATATTATAAAACCGTAGGCTACAAAATAACGTTCTTAAAAATCGAGGTACCAATTACCAAAATTTTCTTTCCAGAAACAAACTTTAAAAAATCACGCGCATCTTGTTTACAATCTCGTTAAATGCAGTGCAGTAAAGTTATTATTTGGATTTCCGGTTGAATGGCCAGTGATCGATTGCCGTATCGATTTTTATCGTAATTTTTGATCGAATGTAGGCTTAATTAGTGTCGGGGTAATTAATCAGCCCAATACTAGCTTACTAACATAATAACTTACAATATAATTACTTATGTTAGTATTTTGGTTGTTTGGTTGTTTCGTGTGTTGCAACCATGAAAGAGAAAACTAAAGTTATCAATGAGCTTCAAAGGGAAAATAGTGTTCTGAAATCATCCGTTAGCGACATGTCATTCCGATTCAATCAGTTGGAGCAGAACATGAGGGACAGTAATGCAGAAATACATGGCATCCCGGAGAACAGATCGGAGAACTTGCTATCAACAATACAGCAGCTTGTGAAGGTAACAGGGGCGCCGATTGTCGCCGAAGACATTATCCATGTTACCCGTGTGGCGAAAATCAACAGAGACAATGGGAAGCCGCGCACGGTGGTTACCAAGTTTCGAACCCCCCGATGCCGTGATGAACTTTTGGCTGCAGTCATTCGCTACAACAAAGCCAATCCAAAGGACAAGCTTGGTACTCTACACCTCGGCTTCGCAGGACCCCGTGCTCCTTTATTTGTTGTGGAGCATCTGTCACCTGCAAACAAAGCACTCCATGCAGCTGCTCGAATCAAGGCTAGAGAACTGGGGTACAAATTCACGTGGATCCGTAACGGTCGTATCTTCGTACGTAAGGATGAAGCTACCGATCTGATAGTGATTAAAAATATGGACAGTCTTAAGCTAATCACATAAGTTAAACTCCTGCCACTTATAGGTAATGTTACTTTAAATTTATATTCTTAAAATTCGATATCTATTATCAGAATATCCGTGGCATGAGAACCAAATTAGATGTTATTGCCCAAAATATTTTAGTAAGTAATTACAAAGTCATTATTTTCACAGAATCTTATCTAAATTGTACTATTTCTGATGGCCAGTTTATCGACCCGCGTTACGTGGTCTATCGTAGAGATCGTGCTACCTGTGCAAGTACCAAGTTGGACGGGGGTGGAGTGATGGTGGCAGTGTTGAAAGATATTCCATCTGAGCGAGTGGTCAAGTGGGAGAGTGACTGCGAAGACCTATTTATTAACATTAAAGTATGTGTAAACAATAAGCTAACTAATCTCACTCTTTGTGCTGTCTATCTGCCCTCCCCGGCTAACTTGGAGCGACAGTCAGTGTTCTTAAATAATCTGGATAATGTAATGAACGATATTGACAACTTAATCGTTCTTGGTGACTTCAACCTTAAGAATTTGAACTGGTCAGCCCAATCGGATAGTACAGCCATGATCCCATCAAATGTTAGTGGTGAATTGTATTCCTCATTTTTAGACTTCTTAACCTTAAACGAATTGTACCAAGTGAACCATGTACGCAACTGCGATAATAGAATTTTGGACCTTGTTCTTTGTAATATTAAGGGTGTTAGTGTAGCTCAGGCCTTGGATCTGCTATCAAAACTGGATGCATATCATCCTAACTTATTGGTCTCAGTACCGCAGTCAACACTGACTGTCCAATATTTGTGCCCCAAACTTATTGTTAAACCAAACTTCTTTAAAGCAAATTACAATTGTTGTATTGCTGACCTGATTGATACAGACTGGCAAAAGATTTTTTCCAAGTGTAATAATGTAGATGACATGGTTTCCAAGTTTTATAATGTACTTAGGGATGTTATAGATAAACATGTACCCAAGCGTAAAATCTCACCCAAACCTAGATTCCCCCACTGGTTTACCCCTACCCTAATTAAATACCTAATTGCCAAAGAAAAACTCCGCAATAAATGTAAGTTATACAACAATCCTCGTGACAAACTTGAATTTGAACTTTTAAGACAGCGTTGTCATCATTTAGTAAATGAATGTAACAGAAATTACAAGCGGCAGATTGAACAGGACATTTGTGAGAATCCTAAACACTTTTGGCGTTATATTAAAGATAAACGTGGGAATCGCTCTTCTTTCCCCTCAACAATGTCAAGTGGTATGCATAGTGCTTCCTCAGGTGAAAATATTGCAAACTTATTTGCCGATCATTTCTCATCTGTATTTAATAGAGACTCCTCGAGGGTCGTCACTTTTCAACAATGCCCACAACCGTCCGTCGATTATTTATCGGAAATCTGCCTCACCTCAGATCAAGTCTTGAAACATATAAATAAGTTGAACCCCCAGAAGGGCGCGGGACCCGACAACATTCCCCCGCTTTTTGTGAGGAGGTGTGGCCGTGCACTCAGTCGCCCTCTCAGCTTAATTTTCAATAGCTCGCTAAATTGTGGCATTTTTCCTCAAGAGTGGAAAAGGGCAAGAATAATACCAATTTTTAAAAAAGGTGATCAATCATTAGTTTCTAACTATAGACCAATATCCATCTTATCCTGCTTCTCTAAGCTTTTTGAAATGTTGGTTTATCCCGAAATTTACTCGCATGTAGACAAAACCTTGAGCGACTACCAACACGGCTTTAGAAGCGGAAGATCCGTAGAATCCAACTTAGTCCCTTTTATATCCTCAGTCTCTGGCAAGGTTGACAGGCTGGGCCAGGTGGACGCGATATATACGGACTTCAAGAGTGCCTTCGACAGGGTGGACCATGGCGTCTTGCTTGTCAAGTTGGCTGGGATGGGTGTGGGTCCCCCCCTCTTAAGTTGGTTCAGGTCCTACTTGGAAGGCAGACCTCAGACTGTTGTTTTGCAGGGTTTCGAGTCCAGGACTTACCTCGCTGAGTCCGGCGTGCCGCAGGGGTCACATCTGGGTCCCATACTATTCCTGGCCTTTGTTGACGACATTGTTGCGGGTATTAAGCACAGTGAAGTATCTCTGTTCGCTGACGACCTGAAGCTCTACAGATTCATTGACAAACCGCAAGACTCGGAGCTTCTTCAAGGGGATTTGGATAGCCTCGTCAAGTGGTGTTCCACAAATGGTATGTCACTAAATGTAGACAAATGCTGTCAGGTCACCTTCACAAGAAAAAAGAAATATCCAGCTACAAGCTACAAGCTTTGCGGCACAGAGTTAAGAAAGGTCAATGAGATTCGAGATCTGGGTGTCATTGTGGACAGCGGACTGAGATTGGTCACCCATGTTGATAATATTGCTAGAAAGGCCAACAAGATGTTGGGATTTCTAAAGCGAAGTACAAAGGGGTTCAAATTGCATACAAAAGTAATTTTATATAACAGTCTAGTTCGTAGTCACCTTGAGTTTGCTAGCGTAGCTTGGAGTCCCATTTACCACGTCCACTCGCAACGTATAGAGGGTGTCCAGAGGGCATTTTCCCGTCACTTGGCTTTCATTTCCAGCGGAATCTCACACAAAACTACATATGATGAAAGGCTAAAGACCTTTAATATGATAAGCCTAAGGAACCGCCGGTTTTTGCTGGACCTTCTTTTTCTGTTTAAAATTCTTAGAGGCAGAATTAAATGCTCACATCTTCTAAATAAAGTCTGCCTATCAGTCCCCAGTAAGATTCCTCGCAGCCCCGTAACGAAAACATTTTCTCTACCCTGGTCCAGGACCAACCTTGGGCGTCAACATTTCTTTGCTAGAACTTGTTCCAAATACAATGAGATTAACACTAAAATACCCAACCTTGACATATTCCACGATTCTGCAGCCGGGTTCAAAAGTAAATTGATGAAGTATTTTGATCAGTCTGTTTAGATCTGGCCTGTTTGTATTTTTCTTATCTCAAATGCTTATGGTTTATTATCGGTTACTTAACTCCCTGTAAAGACACCGAGTAGGTACATACAAACTACGTAATCTTTTGTTTGTATCAGAAATGTTATAGGAAACTTTTAATCGTACTTTACTTTTTATGGTAACGTTGTGTACACCTATAATTGGTAAGCGCACTTGTCCATCTTTAGAAAAATGTTACTTTCTGTATTAGCTTTAGTGTATCTTACTGTTGGTGAACCTAATAAATAAATAAATAAAAAAATAAATAAATTTCGGTAATAATAGTGGGAGATTTTAACAGCACAATTATGTAATACATGGTGAACCATTTCGATGGGCTTTTAGGGGGATATCCTAAACTACAAATGATAGCGAAAAATGCTGAAAGGAGTTGCGTCCCTGATTTTGACTAACACTAAAGTGGCTTTATAAGATTTTTGAAAAAATTATTACCCTAGGAATCGAACCTTATTTTTTTGTAAAAAATCAGACACCAATAAATTAATTAAATTATTTATAATTTCTACTATGGTTTTCGCAATTTTGCATAATAAAATACTTTATTTATCCGGTTTTATCGCGTTTTTATTCATTATTTGAACCGAGCTTTCGCCAACTTTACAGTTGGCTTTCTCAAGGTTGACTGAGATGTAATTTGTCTATTTTTAACATTCTAAAAAGTTACAGTAAACTACCGCCTCATAATTATTTGCAATAAAAACGTTCCAGTGTACGCAGACTAGAGTTATTGTAATAGTTTTCAATTTAAATTATAATTATTTTTATCCCTAACTAGAAACCTTGTATATAAATTATTTATATACAAGGTGTAACGGGTAAGCCCTTTTAATCCGAAAGGGGGTTGTTCTAGACGTCTAGGCGATCAACTTTTTCTCTACGACTTCTGGAAATTCAAAGTACTTTTCGAAAAATGTAGGTGTAAAGTTTACTTGAAAATCAGCTGTTTCTGAGAGTTCGAGGTCATTGACCTTATGTTGTCCTTTTATTTAGTTTAATGGTTTACAATCAAAACTTCAATAACCTTTATTTTCAAAAGCAGCTGTTTTTTCAGTGAAACATAATCTCAAAATTTAAAAAAAATGTTTGTATTATCAAAAGTTGTAGAACAAAAGGTGTTCGCCTAGACGTCTAGAACAACCCCATTTCGGATTAAAAGGGCATACCCATTACAAATTGTATAATTATAAATTTTTCATAAATCTAATAATGCTATTTAATTTTTTGTCAAAATCGAGGACGCGACTCCTTTCAGCATTTGTCGCTATCTCTTATAGTTTAGGAAATCCTCCTTAAAGCACATCGAAATAGTTCATCCTGTAAGTATATAAAAAGCATTTAAACTTTCGCGTTTATAATATTAGTAAGATTACAGAATTTAACGAAAGCCAATATTTTGTTGTATACAATTTCGAAACACCAGCAAAACAATGCCAAATGCAGTCTAAAACTGAAACCATGAAAGTTGTTCACGTTGCGAAACTCTCGTATCGGATTCACCGGTGTTTTTAACGTACCTACCCAGTACGTATACATACGTATATCCGTTTTGCGTAATATTTTTATAACTAGGTACGAACTGCGGTTTAACTTTACGTCAGGATTTACTATGTCCTAGATATTTTACTGTAGGTCGATTCACTTGGAGTGATAGTATACTGATGATGAGGAGTCAGATATTATAACTAAGCTGACTATCACTTAAATCTGCACCCGTATAACGTATTGACGACTTCTGTGGCGCGTCGGGCGAACGCTTGGCTGCAATGCAGAAGGTTGCGGGTTTCGATTCCCACTGGGTGCAAATATTTATGCTTAAAAATAAATATTTGTATCTGGTCTGGGCGTCTTTCTATGTATAATATGTATGTATTTACAAAAGAAAAATAAATATAAGTAGTATATCCGTTGTCTAGTCACCGTAACACAAGCTTAGCAGCTTACCACGGGGCTAGATGGCGCTGTGTGTTCGTCACAGGATTTATTTATTATATTTATTTATCTAGTTAATAATGATACTAAACAGAATTTGACAGACACTTTACATTACATTGCTGCTTTGACGTAATGTAGTAATCATCCATGATAAACTCAAAGCAGCAATTTAGTGCACAGTGTCTATGAAATTGAATTCTCAACTAATTTGAAATATGGATGCCGTAAGGTAGTAAATAACCCGTAAAACTCACCTATCAAGTTAAAAAAAAACAACTAAAAGTTGTCAATTGTCTTTAAAGTATCAGCGCGTCAAAACATTGGCGTCGTATTCAGATCGTCAGATCACAGATAACAGTTTTAATTATAAACTTACAGCATATTTAATAAGGTTATTTAATGTGCAGTCGGCAGTTACGCAAGTTGTCGTAGATAAGTTGTCAATCTGCCTTTTAAATATCGCCTACTTCCTGAACGACCCTACATTTAAATTATGAATATATTTGGTGGACTTGCATAATGTTATAAATATAACGTTCGTTATTCCGATGTGCTATGCGACTTTTGCAATATTTTTGAAGCTATTTTTAACTTTTCGAAAAAAAAAAACACGTTTTTCTGGTGAAAACACGCGTGTTTTTTTCCATTTCAACGTCAGCAGAGATAAAAGTCGATGCAAAAACACTACAAAACATTTAATTAAGTACTTAGATTTAACTTCTGTTTTCGCGACTTTGTGTTCCCCTGAAATACTTAGTTTCCGAAATCTCAGATCGGCATTGCATCAATGCTGGTAATAAAAACAACGCGATCAAAACAGTAAAATTTGTTTTATTTAAACTTACTAATAACTGATTAACTTTTTAAAAATTTATATAAGTAAGTTACGATTTGTTAACATAGTTGCATTTTACCGGGTCTTAATCGCGTATTATGTTAGGAGGCCTTTGCCCAGCAGTGGGACAGCGCAGGCTAAAAAAAATAATGTTGCAGTGATCGAATCGTCAAGGTAAGAATAATAAAAAATAATACGCGATTAAGACTCTGTAAAATGTTACCATAAAAATAACTTATTAAAAGAGATAAATTGGATAATCAATGTTTTGTCTGAGTCTTTGCAAAATAATCTAAATTACAGTATAATGGCTCAATTTTTCTGCCATCTATCATTCGCGCGATCCGCGTTTTTAGCAACTAGGTTAACTATCTTGCTCCCTCCCACAGTAAAAGTAAATCACGTCTCGTCTCGTCACCCTGTTTTATCACTTTCATCACTTGTTTACTCTCTAACGCATAATTAATCAATGGCCGTTTTTAAAGGGTAAAAAAAAACTAAGATTACACTGTTCGTTTGTATGTCTGTCAACAGGCTGATGTTTACGTTCTAACGCATAACCAATCAATAGGGTGTCGTACTCAAGGGTTAAAACGGGACCTTTTTACTAAGACTCTAGCAGCGTTTCCCAAACTGGGGGGCGCGCCCCCAGGGGTGGCTCCAGGGACCTTTTCAGGGAGGCGCGGTTTGAAAATATAGACTTGAGGGTGAGGAGGTGAAGATTTTTTGTTATGGTCGAAAGAGGGCGTGTCTCAAATAAGTTTGGGAACCTCTGCTCTGCAGTCAGCCTGTCTGACAGAACGCTGTACCTACCTACCTAATAAACCGTGTTAGACAGTTGAATCACAGATGACCTTTTTATCAAAAGCTACCTATTTCAGAAAATCTGTTTAAAATATCGGCAAAGTGTTACATAGTTTTCAATATTGTAAATTTTATGTAGTCAGTTAATGTTGTAGTGATGGTAGTGCGCACCCACATTGTATGACGATATGATGTCACTCACTACTAGTTACGAAATGACATAGCGTGGGATTAACGTTACGGTTTCGAATTGTTCGTAATTGGGCGCTGGACGTTGTCAACGTAATAAACCTAGAAATTCAGGACACTATGTGTTTTTGTATTACAAACAATGATGTAAGACCTAGGCCAGTACAGAAGCGACACTCAAGAGGCAAATCAACTAAAAGTCGTCTATTTCTGGAGTTTCGTGGTCTCGGTTCTCTGCTTACCAAAGACAGATACCGTTCGATAAGTCGTGACATATATCTTTTAATAGCTTTCAAATGTCCAACGACCACATTAAATTAAATTAAACCTTACAAATCCGTAAAAGATGACAACAGGCAGCTCGTCATCTTTGTGACGTCATAAGTGCTAATGCCCCCGGCTTTCGAAGTGAAGATACGACAGGATGATTCGTCATCTAGAGAAATCCAACGATACCCTGCCTTTGGTAAGCATATAACCAGTGATCACTTCATTTTCGATAAATCGAGTCCCTCACAAGAACTGGCAAGATTCACTTTTACTAGTTTAACCGAGGGGACAGCGCGTACGCAGTCCCCACTACCAAAAATTACGCGTCCGAGTTATCCACATTAGGGATAATCGCAGAGGTCAACCCAATCGCAGTGCAATGAGAGGGCCTCGCTCTGGGGGAACCGCCTTTGTGATCACGGTAACCCCTACGCCAGGTAAGTATGCTTTCGGCAACTCGGCCCACGGACGTCATTCATCCGGGCGCGACAACGAGACCGCGATTCAGACGGACATCGCTGCAGCTTAGTAGCGCCATCTAGTTACAAATTCGGGAATCGCCAACTAGTAAGCTTTCGTGTTGAAAAAAAAAAGCTTTTAGAAATGAAATAAATAGATTATGCAATTGAACATGCCTGAAGTAGTGAATGTTTAGAACAAATTGTATTGGAGTTAAATTATTTTATGAAAATTTGGTCAAATCGTCTGGGAATGATCCTCAGTGAACTGTAATTTCGTTCATAACGAGCAAAGTTAGATATAAGTTAGGAGCTTTCAGTCTTTGATTGCAAAGTAATAGAACCGTTTGAGTCGTATTACTTTAATTAGTGGATGCAAATTGCAAAAGTTAATAAATTAATTTTATGTAAGTATTTTGTCTAAGAATCTTAGATCACAAATGTAAACAGAAAACTCGTACACTATTTGAAATTTCCAGAAAGAGCTCTCACTTTCAAATAAATGTATAAGTTTTATTTGTTTTATTTTAACAGGAATAGTTATGTTTACATTTATGAACAAAAATCCATAGCGTCATGGTTCCTGATGTGGGCTACTGTTAGAAAAATTAGGTTAATTCTGAAAGCAGTAATGCATAGTTTAGAAGAGATTATGTCAAAATTAAAATTACAAATACTACGAAACATACAAAATATTACTATCACTGTTAATAAGCAAAAGTATTTCGAAACATTTGTCTCTGAAGAATCTTGAAGTTATTGCATTATTCAAATTATTGAACCGCTTTCGCCAGAAGTCAACGCAGTACCTAAACAAGAGTCATCACGATTCACGACTACGTTGACTTTAGTCATGCATGACTCAATGTCATGAATATTACGGCATCGGACGTGCCTCTACTTGAGAGATACTCTTCATGATACTTTATTTTGGCAAAACATCATCGTGATAAGGAAATTAACACCGTTTGTCAATACTTAGCAATCCAACGGCCGAATACTGAAAAACCACTTAAAATTTAAGCGGTACTTAAGGAATTAGGCAACTTCGAAATTTAAAAAGTAGTATGGAATTTTTTGAGTTTATGGTCTGATTTATCATTCCACGGATAACAGATAGTCTGTCGAATAAGTTCAAACCCAACGAAATTAAAAAGCCTTCAAATTTTGATCTTCTACATTTATATTTATTTTCATTTTAAATATCATAGTGACGTTTTTTATTCGGTGGTGTTACATTTTATTTATCAGATATCTCTATCTAGGGATTTGAAAAAACAGCTTTAGAGGTGCATTAATGGTTAAGCATATATACCCTTCAAATGCTGAGCAGCGTTTCAATATTCGGCACATATTCTAGGGATAATAAGCTTCAAAGTCCTGCTGATTAATTGATGGACTGAACGACTGAATATAATATCAACGCAGACTGCGAACCGCCCCGCGCTGTTTGAGACATGAAATTTGAAGAATGTGTTCTTTGAGGTTTTTTTAATATGCACTAAGAAAGGGTTTTTGGAAAATGGCGCGGGATCGTAATTATGAGAGTTAAGTTTAGGGAAATTAGAGAAATAACCTGTTGTTTAGAAAATTGTCGGTTTTAAATATTGTATTGAAATAAAACAGGATTTGAAAGTTTAATGAGTTGAAAGTCCTGTTAAAATGTTGTTGTCCTCCAACTTAAGCCAATCTTAACTAATAGCATTATAGTATTCCATAGTCCATAGTAGACAACATTTTATTGCAGACACTATACACACACATATAATATTATGTAAGTGCAATTAATTACCTAGACGTTATATCGTTAAAATGTCTATTTCCATTCGATAAGAGATTAAAATACTTGCCTCGACAAAAGCCTTGTATCACACACCTCCACGTATAAAGTTACTAATAATAACAACACGTTTTCTCGTAACAACATAATATAATGTGAAAATGTCAAAGCGTCAGATCAAAGAGATACGCCTTTTTAGTAATACGATATCGAGTTTTAGCTACCAGTAACGAGGAATTTTCGGATTGTATACATTCAAAATTTTAGCTCATATCACCTGATGGGAAGCGAAGATGAGGTCGCCGATGTAGCATGCTTACTTAGAAGATACCTATTCACTCTAGACTTGAAGACTCCAAGGTTGTAGTTTAGGGGGAAAAGCGAAGCGGGCAGAGAACGAAAAGTCACGATATTATGTGAAAGTGACTAATGTGAGGGAGTAGGAAATTGTAACTTGGCCAATGTCGAGAAGCTCAATAAACCTAAAGTTAATTTTATAATTAGCTTTGAATTGTAGTCGTCAATTTACGACTATGTAACAAAAAATAACACAGGAGCATATTAGAATAATTCAGTTTTTACAAAATTTGTATTTTCACGGCTGACATATTTACATCAATCTAGTGAGTGAAGTTTGTGATTCAACAAGGTAAATAGTATGACTGTTGATATTTACCAGCGAATAAAGAAGCTTTGAAACATTAAAGGAAGGGGACAGCGCGTACGCAGTCCCCACTACCAAAAATTACGCGTCCGAGTTATCCACATTAGGGATAATCGCAGAGGTCAACCCAATCGCAGTGCAATGAGAGGGCCTCGCTCTGGGGGAACCGCCTTTGTGATCACGGTAACCCCTACGCCAGGTAAGTATGGTTTCGTTAACAAGACCCACGGACGTCATTCATCCAGGCGGGACAACGATACCGCGATTCAGACTGACACCCCTTTAACTTAGTAGCGCCATCTATTGATATTGTGGAGGAAATTTGACTGTCTCTTCCAAATAAATTTCCTCATGACCACTTGCCTATTGTCACTAACCTCGCATTTCGTACTGAAACCTTCCCAACTAACAAATCAACCTCAAATGTAGCTATATATCGAGAACAGAGCAGTCGCATATCCGTGGTAGACACGTTTTTGCAATGCGAAAATGGCCCCACTTTTAGCACTTTTAAGTAATACAATGTACCTACAGTAGCTCCACTTAGGACTAATCGGATACATGTTGGTGATAGATCTGTGTTATTTTTATCTTGTTGGTGTTATATCAGTGGCCTTAAATCAGTTGTAACACAATAAAGAAGCAATAGGGTCACAGCGACACCGATATATCAAGTAATTTGATGATATATTGGTGATTGTGATTCTATAATAACTATACATTGTTGGCTAGTATTTTGGCAGAAAAATTTCAATAATAACTTTGGTTAAGGTTTTTATATAATGTTAGAAGTTACATTTGAATGTCCATTTTGTTTTAAAATTTGTGCGTGTAATTAAAAAATCATAAATAGTGTAAAATCACATGCGCTTGGAATTCTGTTGATAAATTTATGGTACAATATTAGTGTTTTTTCAGTGGGCCTCTCTAATTTATACTTTTTAATAAAATAAAGATGATTTAAATTATGAATTGATTTTGTAAGCAGCATTATACAATTCATTAGTGTTATCATTGCTACTAAACAAACGATTTACAACATCTTGCAGCCATTACAATATTTAGGGTTATCTTAAAGCAAGAAGATAACTAAGTCCGTCCTAATAAAACCTATAAATTCCTCAGTCTTCTTAATCTGCACTCAATCAGGAAAAAATGGTACCCGAGAAAATGGAAAAAGCGATTAAAAACACAAAACTTAATATAAAGTAGTTGTCTGATTATTATTTTGTTAATTTGGCGATAAAAACTATGCATTAACGCAGAAAGGTCCAGTAAATGAATTTCTGTGAATATATATGTGTCTATTTAGGTTTAAATTAGAAATAAAAACGTTTTTATGTCAATAAAGATATATGAGCGCACACAGATCTTCTTTGTAACTTATTAACGTTATTAAAGATCCCTTATCAAATATTTAGCACTAGTGTTAATAGATGCTTATATAAATCATATCTGAGATATAAGAGCTACAATGACATCCATTATATCACGTGTTAGCTACAGTGGTGATCAATATATAATTAGCTCGATTTTAGTGATCTTAAAGCCATATTAGTTTACTATTGCGTTTTAATGGCATCATAGAATCCATTGTGCAACATAATTGTTCTTTATTCAAGTTAAAAGTTTCAATTTACTGCTGTGTTATATAAGTTGTATAAAGTAGCTGACAAAACGTTTATGTCGTTAAGTATAAAGGCAATTGAGCTGTTTAACCTTATACAGCTTTTAAGCGTTTTATAACACAGATATACAAAAAGCAGTTATAGAGTTACGTATATACAAGTTAAATATCATTACTTAGTAATAAAAAATTGCCTGTTAACTCAATTTTGCTAGTTGGGTTGTCTCGTATTACCTGCAAACAAAATAATACACTTTTACTTTCAAAGAAAATGTTTAAGTAAGACCACAGAATACATAATAGTTAGTTGGTAAGAATTCCATTAAAATTTACGAAACTTATATAGGGTGCGAAATATCATGGCGTAAAACTGAACTGGAGCACCAAAATAACGCTAGGCAATAACAATGAACTAAAGCAACGCTAACGAACGATTTTTGCGAAACAGTAATCATGTCATGAGTAATGAATAGGCAAGAACAGACTATATATATCGTTTACTTTTATCCGATATTATTTTTGTTGTAACACAAGCAGCGCCCGCGCAGTTTCAACCGCAATGTGATTTACATGTATGATGTGAATTGTACTGGTTGTTGAATGAATAAGTTTTCCTTCTTACTTTAAATTCCTGATCCCGTGGGATTATCGGGATAAAAAGTATTAAATGTCACTCTCCATCACTTAAACTATTCCTATTCAAATTTTCACCCAAATCGATCGAACCGTTAGACCGTGAAGAGGGAACAAAGAAACAAATATAAAAACAAGCTTTCGGATTTATTATATTAGATTGGAGTTTGGATTGGATATTATTCGCGTGCATTAGACCGTTTAATATCGTGTTTCACAAATTAAATGTTTCTAAAATGTAATATAAGTACTCGGTCGTAAATCGGCAAATCAAAGACTTGAAGGTGACGAAATTAACAAAAAACGTTAATTAATTGATTGTTGAAAAATTGCATAAGGGTTATAAATGTAGTGAAAGCAAAATATCGAATTTAGAATTTTAAGTATTACCTATTTCATAATGCAGCTCAATAGGTAGGTAATAAGTTCTGACAAATTGATCAAAGTCCTTACTGATTGACTGACTGACAACATTAAAGTCTAGCCTAAATTTCTGATTCTGTGGATATGAAAGAAGACTGTGTTCTTTCTGGTGGATAGTTTATCCACTAAGAAAGCGTTTTTTGAAATTTCCATGGGATTGGCAAATGTGGGTGAGGTTGCGAGGCGCTGCCAGCTATTATAAGTCTATAAGTTATTATGAACCAATTTAACTTGTTTTGACAGTTTCAATTTCAGAATTGGCTGCTTTTGGAATGATCGGGACTTACACCGATAATTTTGAAGAAATAATACGATTTCAGCAGCAAATAAATAAAACCAGGTTCTATTACAGATTATGTTTTATAAGTTATCGTCCACGATATTAGACGAAGGTAATAGCTGTCAAAAATATATTTCTTATTTTCTAATGACAACAAACTGAATTAGTGAATCAAGTATATCATTGGTACGATTTGTGTAGCAAAATCGAGATCTGTGGGTACAATTTGGTGACAGAATGACAGACTGACAGTGGAGTCGGAGTAACCCGTTTCTACCCATCGAGTACGCAACCCTAGAAACAAAAGAAACGAGATAAAGCGTCACTAATGAGAGGCAGATAAGTAAATGAACAGTATTAGTTCCACGGCTGATTGACCAGAGAGTCAAGGGCGACCGTTCGTTGGTTGCATACCTCAAGATATCTGTTTCTAGTTGGTGAGCTAAGTCACCGGATACTTTATTGACGTTGATCTATTTACCCGACCCGATGCCAAGGAGGGTTATGTGTTTATCATTTTATGTATGTATGTAGGTATGTGTTGACTAGCTGCGCCTTCCTGTTTCGCCCTCGTTAGTCGTGGTCCAGACGAAAACTTAAGATAAGGATAAAGCACGCTGACCTAGAAGAAGATGTCTGTTCATTCGCGATTTGAAGATTGAAATCATCACAAATAGGCGTTTTCGATCAAAATGGGGCACGTTTTTCCCGTTTTTGCAACATTTTTCATGGATGCTCCGCTCCTATTGGTCCTCCGATATCAAACACAAAAAGATTTTTATAATTCTGACCAGTATAGTTCCTGATATATATACAGTATAGCTTTACAATATTAGTGTAGATAATAATTTTTGAAAATGTATTTTTCCTTTAAAATATTTCTAGTTAAATAATTTTACTTAGTAATATTATAAACCGCTGTATGTGACTTTGTTATTATTATACTTTTTCATGCAGAAACTACTGAACCGATTGCGATGAATCTTGGAATATAGGTAGCTTGACACCTGAAATAACACATAGTCTACCGATATTCCCGCGGGAACAGGACTTACGCTGGTAAAACCACGAGGCACAGCTAGTCAGTCGTAACTAATTATAATAAAAATATTGCAGGACATTACACACAGCGCTACATATATTATACTTTTTTTTTGTAAATACATCATACAAATGATACATATAATACACCCAGAACCAGAAACAACCATTTATGGTCAGCAGAAATATTTGTTCCTGGCGGGAATCGATCCAGCAACATACAGCGACGCTGCGGCACATAGGCTGTCGATATATGCCGTCGTAAATGTATTGAATGCTATATGCATTAAATAGCACAAAACGTCAAATAAATACAGAACAAGCTTTTCAAATGTAACCTACATTAAATGTATTCAACATCGTCTACTGTCACTGGGCGGGACAGACAGGGCCCCAGTGTGCCTGTCACCAGTCAAATAAATATCGGAAATATTGGAGCATCTTCCGTTTAATCATTTATAAAACTGCCCTTTCGGAAAATCGAACGGTATTGTTTAGGGAAAAAGGATGTTCAACGACATTAATTTCAGTAGGTAGATGAAAGGAAGAGTTTTAAGAGATATAAAATCAAATTAATATTAGGGAAGTAACTATGGTTCTCATAAGAACGGCCCGGGCTTCGTACTTTTGTAATATTTAATTATTTATTATTTATAAATCCAAACAACATACAAAAGTAGCGGTCTAAGGAGCATCATCCCTTAGATATCGCGTAAAAAAAAAACAAAAACATGATATTAATATCACAATTATATCCCATGTTTTTTTATCTTATAAGTCTCTTTTATAATTAATTATAATTATCTCTTATAAGTCGTCGCTAAGTCAAATCAAATAATAAAAACAAAATTAAAAACCAACTTAAAAAGAAATAGTTTTTTTTAAATTATCCTTGGATGTATGAGGTGGTGTATACCTCCAAAGGGAAGATCTTCCATCGGGCAGGTGGTTTTGCCCGGTAGGCCACGGCCGGACGATGCCTCGTCGGTAGTTGTATATGAGCTTATCTCAGAATTATATCGATGAAAGTTGATATCGCGATCCAGGATTTCATACTAGTAACGCCATCTAGTAGGGGCTGTGGGCGACCGCCACATTATCTGTGGTTTTAAAAGTAGTCAGGATAATTTTTGTTTAAAATTTACTTTATTTTTTTGAGCACTAAAGGACGTCAAATAATCGACAAAGTAAAGAGAAACGATCATGAAACATCCTCAATGGCGGGAGAAAACTTTGGTTTCGGAGGTCAAGACTTACTTAAAGTCGCTGAGCTAGCAGAATTAATTAAGTTAGAACATAAATTTCGATAATTTACGACCTCTGTGACGCATCCGTGCTAATGCTCAAATGCAATGCAGAAGGTTGCTGGTTCGATTACTGCCGGGTGCAAATATTTATGCTTATAAATAAAAATGTGTCTTTACTTCATGTAATGTAAATATTTGTGTTTTGTTGTATGTTGTACAAATAAAGTTATTATCTATCTATTTTTCTATCTAACCGCTCGGCCGCGCGCGCCCGTGACAACCGCGGGGCGCAGCTAGTGTATTAATTTGTAAAAGAAAAACAAATATAAGTATTATATTATTGTCCAGTCACCGTAACACAAGCTTAAAACCTTACCATACCTAGATGGCGGGGTGTGTTGTTCAAATAATTTATTTAGTTATTTAATCTCACAAAACAAACAACTCACAAATAAAGTGATAAGCTAAGTACCAGACGAATGTTAACAAATTAAATTGTATGTAACCAATTATTGCTAAAGTTTTGTCGAGAACCGAGATGTAGCACAGTTTTGGAACAAATTCAACGTAGTAGGTATACCTACTACGTTGAATTTGTACTACTGTACGTTGAATATATACTCTCCACCTGAACGTGAAACTTTTGGTGAGGAGGATCGTATGATGAATGAAATCTTCTTGGAAACATTTAATATTCAAATTGGATAACCACACGTTGATAAAACACTCGGTAATTTAACAATCTTGATAAGAAGGAAGTTAATTTATTTTAACTGCGTCCCGAGTAGGTCCTGATCCGTGGAAACATCGGGACCAAAATTACCTAGCGTAAGTGTCTCATATTTCATTTCTCATATTTTACATTTCATTTCTCATATTCTACTCCTCGATAATGTAGTTTCTATTGGTAAATCGTTATTTTAAAATTTCAGTTTTAACCTCTTTCACTGTTTATAACTAGGTATTATAAAGAATGTAAAAATTATATTTTATTATATTTTATTGCTGCTAATTGTTCTATTTTATTTTTTATGAATAAGGTCAATATCTATTGCTAATATCATTATAAAAACAACGTTGAAGAGGAGAGTCTTTCGCACGGGCATTTTTACCTACAAGAAAACTCCCTAACTAAGCATAAGAAACAAAAATAGATATTTTAAAAACAAAAAAATATATTAAATCGGTAATGTATCGGAGCCTATTTATTCTTAACAATAATGATTATAGACTAAAACACGATTTTGTCTGATGTTATGATTTTAAAAGAATTGAATTCGAACATCTCGGAAAAACAAACGCTTGCGTGAACAACTTCCTACATTAAACACCATGACACAATTACTAACAAAACATACGAAAAAACAGGCAAGCTTATCAATCATTACGTAAAAACCATGTGGTAATGAATAATGATGAAGTGGTTAACGACATGATTACCTGTGGGAACCAGAATTCATTGAGTCGAGATGTTAGAAATATATCTACTTACATTGTTAGTATCATAATAGGCAGGTAGGTATGTGGCGAAGATACATAACAAGCCTTTTTGTCATCGGTATTCTGATGATGAGCTTAAGAAACCAAATGTTTTTGTATTGCAAAGATACTATGAATGCTTAGAAAAAACTGGAACGTGTCGGTGTTATCTAAACCAGCTGCGCAATTTCACCCGCGTAAGTCCCGTTCCCGCGGGAATATCGGGGGGATAAAAAGCCTATGTATTATTCCAGGTCTCCAGGTATCTGTATTCATTCAAGTTTCATCGCAATCGGTTCTGTAGTTCTTGCGTGAAAGAGTATCAAAGTCACATGTTAATACAAACTTTCGCGTTTATAATATTAAGTAACAAGTAAAACTATAGCAGAGTTCCGCGGTTTTACCCGCGGAAACCCCGATCCTAGTTTTCCAAAATTCTTTCTTCTTGGATGCCTGTCTAATCTTTACACACCATATACCATATAGTTGAGATGCGTCAAGTATGCATTTCATACCTAACGCTGCTAGTACTGTTAATAAATGCTATTCTAGATAATCGCGCTACTATGATCGTTTGACGTTGCTTTGTCGTCCTTTTGTCGTTTATAAAAAAAAAAAAAAAATTTTAAATAAAAAAATTCTCAGCAACTTTTGAAAACCACAAATATTGTTTTTTGAGTTGTTTTTTTTTAAATTATTTGTTGTGTTTTTAATTTCATTTTTTTTAGCTGAACGACTACGCGGCGAGTTCGCGACGACTTATAATATAAGACATCACGGTAGAGCGGATTCTAATAATGTCTAGAACTATAATCAAGACCAATTATTTCTAACTACTTCGGTACCTGATGTAATTAATTAAACTGAAACTTTAATTACGAGCTTAGCGGTTTAATTTGAACGAGTTGTTAATCTTTCGGGGCCATAAACTTGCTATTTATTAACAAAATTAGACGCGCGTCTCGAGAAGATAGTAGTTATTGCCAGGAAATTCGAGCAGTTAAAGTCACCGTACAGCTTCCGGTGTGTACCTGTCAGTGCACCAGAGTTGCCATACGCAATATTAATAGCGAATCTTATGCCATATCTAGTATTAGTGGCAATTAAATTGAGGAAGTTAGCTAATCGTGTACAGATCTCGAGCAAACAGGTCGCTGCACTTTCAATGGCTTTATGAATATATTATAACTTTGTGATTTCATCTCGATGGAATTTCCTTTTGATTATTTTTGAGTGACCAACTTTTTATTTAAAACTAGCTGCGACCCGCGGTTTCACCCGCAGAAGTGAAAACGCGTTATCACGGGCGCGGGCGGCCGAGCGGTTTTCGAGCGGTTACACTTTTTCGTTCATTACTCGGGTTCTACTAATTGGATTTCGATGCAAAGACCACGACCTTCCTCGAAAATAGAACTATCCAATATTGAAAACCAGATTTCAATCGGATAAGTAGTTTTTAATTGTATAAGGAACCGACAGATAAACAGAGAAACAGACAGACATGAAATTTTAAAATTATATAATTTTAGTTCTACTACTATCCTAAGTCTAGTTGTACTACTACCTCTTATTTCCATGGTCACATGTGTCAAGTAAATGAAAGAAGGTTGCGTGTTTGGAAATGACATTTGTTACGTAAAACGAGCCTTCGGTACAGCGAGCTTCGCTCAAACAATTTTCGGTGAAACGAACCATAGGGGAAATGAACAATCGGGGAAACAACTATTCGGTTAAACAATCTATCGGTCAATCGTCTTCGGCGAAACGTGTTTCGATGGATAGTGTTTCGAAGTAGCGTAGGGAACCCCAGGAGATACAATAGCCATTTTATTTAAGACCAGGGAACAGGTATATCTAAATTCATGTCCTACATCTGAAGCCGTCGACTAAAATGTAGCACGTGCGACCTACCGAATAGATAACCTTTTTTGACGATTCATCTTCAACATGATCACAAAAAAAAACCCATGAGTTTCTTGTGGCTTCTTCTCATCGGAGGGCGCGTTCCGAAGCCACACTAGAGTCATAGTTGTAAGAACACTCGACGTATTTAAAGTGATCGAATACATCCAATTAAATAAAGAAATTATTGATTTTGTTTTTGACTTGACGTCCTTTTTTGGAAGTCGGTTAAAAAACTGAAGTTTTCTTTAAATAAAGCAATTTGTTTTCAGTTCCATTTTACCCGCACAGAAACAGCGAAATGTAGATTATGTTTCTTAAATAAAATATGGCTCCAAAATAAACTAGACAATGCTCGCTTTTCTCTGGTAAATTATTTTTTCGCACCACGAAACCTTTTGTGTGATGTTTACTTTCTTTGCCAAATATTTCTGGTATCTGTTTCGGATATTTTAAGTGTTTTCATAACAAACAATTGCTTACGGTCGCAATGGAAAGCTCGGTTGGTAAATAGGTTTTGAGCAAACGAGTTTTTGTATTTATATATCTACACAACTACATTAGGACTGTTGTTTGATCTGCTGTGGTATCATCTAATTAGCATCCACCGCTAGTAGGTGCTAAGTTGCAGTACATTGCTGCTTTGACGTAACGTGAATGTTACCGGTGATTACTTTAAAGCAGCAATGTAGAATACGAAATATATTTTGTGACGGTAAATAGCAACTGGTTGCGGTGGATGCTAATAATTAGATGATACCACAGCAGATCTGAAATTAGGACAGTATAAAAGAAATCACTGCTACATATAATTTCGAAAAAGTTCAGTGTTCGAATTTAAAAATTCTGACATTTGCTTCTATCTATTTTCCTTAATTTTTCTTCGGTTTCGCGATGTTGTTTTATTAGGAACTCCATGAGTAAAAGGTAAGCAACGCGATTAAAACTGTTAAAAATCAATTTAATTTCTATTTAGCGAAACAAGCTTAAATTATTATGGCAAACTCAGTTAGTTTTTCTATGTTTATATTGCAAAAACAAATCTAAATATATTTGTATAACTCAAAGGTGACTGACTGACTGACATAGTGATCTATCAACGCTGGGCTGATATTTGGCTGCAGGTAGACGTTAAGACGTAGGCATCCGCTAAATAAGGATTTTAATAAATTCTACCCCCATTTTGGCGATGAAAGATAATACTTCTTAACGCAAGCGAAGCCGCGGGCAAAAGTTAGTAAACGATAAATAGGAAAACTCATTGATTTTTTGTAATTTCCTACAGTTTTAAACGCTGCGCTACACTATTTTGTAATTTCCGCAGAAAAGTTTTTCTTCTATGTATAAAATATGATATTTTCCAAGCAGGTACATAATTATGAACAAAAACAATAGACATTGTATGCCTGTATACATGACAATGTTTCCGATAAACACGACAACCTAATCTACTTAAACCAATTATAAAGAAGGTAATGCACCAATTTTCCAGTCAGCAACTACAAGCTACATTATATACACGAAACAGTATCATTTGCGTCATTATTCTTTTCTCAAATTACTCGTAGTATTTTCGTAACAGACTTTTTAATGGGGCTTTGTGATTGTTGCGTAGTTTCAGAGGCGAAATTTTAGTTGAAGTAAGGCAAATAGGTATGATTTGGTTGAAGTTATTGATTTGGAGTCTACAATTTTAGTGATCCTTAAATGATTGTACAGCTTTTAAGTTCCAAATAAGTATGCAAAATTGTGCTGCCCTTAAATTTTGAGTGGGCCGTTATTCTATCCACTTGTTGACCGAGCTTGTTGATCACGATTGAGTGAGGGAAGATGACTGAAACGAAATTCTACACAAGTTAACTAGCTGCACAGGTTCAACGGTTCAGGTTCATAATGAGCGTCATTATCATTTCAGCCCTAATTCGTCCACTGCCTCACATAGGCCTCCCCCCATATGACTGAGCCATTTCCCAGCGATCACTAGTCTTTCGATCTTGTCCATTGCCACTTCAGTCTGCTAATTTTGAAAGCTATGTCGGACCTTGATTCTTCTACGGATTTCTGTATTTAGCAAGCGTATAATGTAGATATAATAATTAGTGTTTTCCCGGCAACTATAGCTACTAGTAGCACAAATCATATTTAAAATTATCGTCTCCAAGTCAGACATTAGTTCTTTGATTAATATCGTCGACCGACCCAAATCAATCAACGCCAACCTTTTGACTTGGAAAAGAAAAATACCTATTAGCTTAACTTAGGTAGAAATATTCCAGCCTTACACAAAGGTATCCATTCATGTTTCGTCTAGAATTTGCGTAGGTTTAACAGTGAACATGTACCAATATAAATTCCATTCATATTCAAGTAAGATTGATATTCAGGGAGAAGTGACTTCTTACATGAGTGTTCCTAACACTGAAAGAACTCAGAATTGAAACGATTGTTTTCTAAAATGTATAAAAGTTCATTTTTATTTTAAACGTACTTTTGCGTTAGTGTATTGTTTGCGTAGTGTACTTCTTCTTGTAGTATATTGATTGCGAGGTATATTCTTTTTCGACATGTCGACGGCACATTTTTTCCCCATGTTAGATCAGCCCACTCCAGCATACTGCGAAGATCCTGGCTTTGCTATTCATCTAACTAAAGTAAGTTTCTATCACCAGGTAGATGAGCATTTCTCACCTGGTGCTGATAAGTGATAATGCAGTCTAAGAAGAAGCACGCTCATCTAGGACAAGGAAGCAGGCAGTGAAATAAGATCCGACCACACTTTTGGCTACTTACGTCGATGAGTGACAACAAGCCGAGGCTGAAACCTTCGACAAAGAATCTTCTTTTGGACGCCTTTTACTACGAATAGGTAGGGGATACCTTAGCTTAGGCCTATTCTTTTAGACTCGGGCAACAGGGTACACCCGACCTTATTTACTTGAGGGTACTCACTTGAAATAAATTGAAATACCTAGTGTATTATTTTACATCGTTCGTCGCTGGGACGCAAAAGGATTCGTTTTTATTCGTTGCGTAATTGTGCTTGAAGGAACTATTTCACGCTCCAACGACGTGCTAACTTAAAAACTTATCAGCGCTTTTTGTTATTATTTTTAGAAATACCTTGTCATATTAGGGTTGGATGTTAGATAAGACTAATCATCTATACTTATAATAAAGGAAGAGACAACAAAAATTAATTTTTACTTACTTGGAAGTAAATAAAATAAAAAAGTGGTCTAAGGGACTTAGGATAAGTAGTAGAACAAAATTATGTAAAATTCATGTCTGTCTGTCTGTTTCTCGGTTTCTCTGTCTGTTCCTTATACAATTAAAAACTACTAATCCGATTGAAATCTGGTTTTCAATAATATTGGATAGTTCTATATTCTAGGAAGGTCGCGGTATACTTTGCATCGAGCTCCTATTAGTAGAACCCGAGTAATGAATGAAAAAGTGCAACCACTCGAGAACCGCTCGGCCGCCTCAGCCCGTGACAACTGACTACGCGTTTTTGACTTCCACGGGTCAAACCGCGGAGCGCAGTATTTTAACATAATTAATAAACTAAATAACTATAATCAGCTATTTGGATTTTGATAAATATGATTTCTAAGACGTTGAGGTAAGAGAACAAATAATAATAGGTATGCTTGGCCGAAAACAGAAACGCTAATTAAAATTCAAGTTCAACTTAAACAATTACGCAGTTCTTAAACTAAAAAAATAAATAAGTATGTACTTATTTTTTTTATTTAGAAGCTGGTCCATTATGTAAGTGCCTACTCAAATTTAAAGTTTAAAAAACTGCCAGTGTCATTGAGACGATAAACTATCAAAACTCATACTAAGGGCTCTGTCTGACAACGATATTAAAAGGTGAGGGACACTACTAACTATACGGAAACATGAATTGAAGTTTAATATTATGTTCAGTTCTTGACTACCTACCTATCTATCTGGGTCGATTTGGTTCACTAATTTGGCACACGATGAAGCCTGGACTTGTAAGTTTAGTTTGAAAATAAAACAATCAAAAAATAATATTTTGACTTCTTAAAGTGATACAACTGTTGAGGTTTTAAAAGAAAAATAAATCTACAAAAACACAATGTCTGCACCCTCATAAGTTTGTGTGCATGTATTTTATTATTTCTTGTTTGCATGTAAGTATGTAAGTAAGTAAAGAAGAATGTGTGTTACTCCTTAATGGAAAAATTGTTGAACCAATTGCAATGAAGTTTGGTATGCAGATAGTTGGAAACTTGGATTAATGCATAGACTATATTTTATCCCGATATTCCCGCGCGAGAAACTGCGAAGTGCAGCTTAATTAGATTAACCTTGCCTCCTAAAAATTTCATAATGATTTCATAAAATTTCAATCTTTTATCTACCTACATACAATTGGAAAATTACATATTTTATTGTTATCATATCACTTATCTATCAATAAGGACAGGATTTTAAGTAACTGATAGTGCCTTAAATATTATTGTACCTAGGTAATTGTCCATTATATTAAAATGGGTAAAAATGCAACAAAAATGATTTTTGAATTGACCAAATTACTTCAATTGATTAAATCAACACGAAATGTATAATAATAAAAGTTAAATTAATTATTACTAATAAATTATGTAAATAATAAATAAATTAATATATAATACACAATATTACACACAGCGCAATCTAGCCCCAAACGAAGCACTAGGCTTGTACTGTGGGTATGAGACAATGAATATACTACAAATCATATTTTTTTTGTAAATAAATATATATAACATACAAAGAAAGACACCAAAACCAGATACAAATAATTATTTTTAAGCATAAATATTTGCACCCGACGGGAATCGAACCCACAGCCTTCTGCATTGAAGTCAGGCGTTCACCCGACGCACCACAGGGCCATCAAAAAAGGAGTGTTTGTGTATATATTTATGTATAAGTAAATAAATATGTTAGTCACTCCTTCTGGCAAAAACTATTTAACCGATTGGCATTGGCACTGGGCACTGGGGATCTAATTTATCACAAAGGCTACTGTTTATCCCGATAGTCCCTCAGGAACAGACTTATGCACTGGCATAAGTCTGCTAGTAGAGCAGAGCGCTGCTAATAGATAATAGATTAATATTCATATTCATATTTTTATTTATATTCATTTATTGATTGCGTTCATGAGTATTTACAGATCATATTATAAATAATTATAATATAAATGAGTATCTTATAAGTTGAAAACATTTTCTTAGTGGAATCTTATTCATTTTTGTCTGAATCCCAATAGCTCAGTAGGTACATACATGTCTACTGGTTAACTGAGTGTAGATAATCTAGAAAAGGTATAAGAAGAGATATTCCTTCAAAAACCTAAGGTATTACAGTTGATAAAAAAATAAGTCCTATTCTTACCTGAATGAAAAGTAGCAGTTTTTAAACTTTTTCTTGATATTATTAGGTTTGCACTTTTTTGAATCCAGGACACTGAACCACTAAACTTCAATATTATTAATAACAAATTCACATTTATTATTACCTTATTCACTCAATCACACCACGGTTTGTTGTCGTTTTTCAAAAGCAAACAGCAAGCAAAGCCTTTCTTCAAGTTTGCTGCAACCTCCGTCATTTTGACATTGACATAAATAAGTTAACAGCCAGCTAGCCAGCTAACTTCAAGATGGTTCCGTGTCAATAAAACAGCATTAATTTAGTTCAACAGTTATCTACTAGATGACGCTTACCTAAATTGTTTTAGTAGCGCTATCTCATAAAGTAGAGATAGCGCTATTGTTATTAGTGTTAGAAATTAACTGAAGATGGCGCTAATTTAAATAGTTGCTTAGAATAAAATGTAGATGGCGCTGTTACAAATATTTTATTTAACCAAAGAATGTACCTGTTTATCAGCTAAATGACTAGAACTACAAATTGTATAATTATTATCATTTCGAAATAAATGAAGATGGAATAAAGATACCTAGGTAGAGTTTCAGTTTATTGTAGTACCATAGACGTCTAATAATCTTCATTCATAGAAATTTTAGCTTCAATGCTGTCAGCGCTATTCCATACTACCCCTACTTAACTCACAAATGACAGTACATTTTTTTTCAATCACTTCTATGACTGCCAAATAGGTATTTTTATGTATAATAAAATTATAAGTACTTAAAATTTTATTAATGGTTACTGAACCGGAACATTTTTCATTTAGATACATACAAAAATAAGCCATTCCATTACGAACAGTTTTTGTATAATTTCTTCTATGGTTTTCGCGATTTTGCATAATAAAATACTGGGTTACCGGGTTTAATCGCGTTTTATTCATGATTTTGAAACTTACCGAGCTTTCGCCAACTATATAGTTGGCTTTTTCAAGTTTTTATAATATTATGTTTATTATGCTTATGATGACTTGCTAAAGTATGTACCTAAGTATATCCTATACAAACTGTTACCTGCTACTTTGTTTGCGTAGAAATGGTGCATAGCAGAGACATTTTCGTTCATTACTCGAGTTCTACTAATTCTAATAATATTTCGATGTAAAGTATACCACGAGGTTTCTCGAAAATAGAACTATCCAATATTGAAAACCAGATTTCAATCGGATTAGTAGTTTTTAATTGTATAATAATTGTATAATTGTATTGTATAAACAAACAGAGAAACAGAAAGACAGACATGAATTTTAAAATTACATAATTTTGTTATCCAACTTTCTCTAAGTCCCCCGGACAACTTTTGTTTTAATTTTCTTCCAAGTACCTACTGACTTTTTGTCCTCTCTTCCTTTATTATAAATATAGTATAGAAGATATAGAAGATAATAATATACTGTTACACATCTGTTACATACGTCATTAGTCGACGTCGCGCTACCTAGTAATGAGAATACAATGAGCGAGCATGTTTATTTCTACCTATAAATAGGTAAAAATAAACATGAAAAGATTTAAATAAGTAATAAATAAATAAACACACACGCCCACAAAATTTATTCATCCGAAGGTTGGCTAGTAGAAATCGCTTTTAGCGATAATGTCGCCCATTTTTACCTTTTTAAGCTTTTTGTGTTATATATATGTGTCTTCGTTTTAATGTAAACTGAAACTGTATTGTTGTTGGTTGTGGAAATAAAGTAAGTATTTCTATCTATTCAATAGATACTTGGTGTGACAAAGGTCTACTTAATACTGAAACGCTTCTAAAATTTGAGCACTATCCTTAAGTAATTGAGCAGCTTCTAACAACCGTATCCACAAACAACCCAATTTGACTTGCTCTTGTGAGTAATAATAATTAACTAGCTGCGCCCCGCAGATTTACCCACGTAAGTCCCGAACCCGCTTGAATATCGGGATAAAAAGTAGCCTACGTTTTTATCCAGATCTTCAGCTATCTGCATACCAAGTTTCATCGCAATCGGTTTAATAGTTTTAGCGTGATTGTACACAAACAAATATCTAAACTTTCGCATTTATAATACTAGCTGCACCCCGCGGTTTTACCCGCGAAAGTCCCGTTTCCGCGGAAATACCGGGATAAAATGTAACCTATGTGTTTTCCCCGGTATCCAACTACTAATAGTCCAAGTTTCATCGCAGTCGGTTCAGTAGTTTTTGCGTTATTAAGTAACAAACACACATATTCACAAACTTTCAGGTTTATAATATTAGTAGGATAGGATAGGGTTAGTAGGATGTCAGCGAAATTGTAACAAAAGCCGAGTCTACACCTTAGGTCATTTGCGAATACGACTGTTAATTGAAAAATAAGTATTATAAAAATTAGTAAAATAAATATTTGCACCCGGCAGGAATCGAACCCGCCACCTTCTGCATTGCAGTCAAGCGTTCGCCCAACGCGCCACAGAGGTCGTCAGGTGAAGCTGCTTAATTGTTTAAGTCGCTCTCAAATTCTGAGTACGGTTTTTGTATTTGCACAGGTACTTTGTGGTCGCTTACATACACCTACTTAACATTGGAAAGTCCCTAACGAGCTCAATGCAAAAAAACTTACATAACCCTCGAAATCTGTAACCTAGCAACTCAAGCAGTCAATACTCGAACGTACGCACAAACCCACTGAAAATCACATGTAATTCTGTATGTTGTGTGTATATGTGTGTGTGTTACTATAAACCACGTGAGTACCCTTGTGTGGCCCATTATTGTAAAGCATAAACCGTTTTGTAAAAGAATTTCGCTTTCGTTTAACGTAGTCGCTAAGTTACGTAGCTTGGTTTCTGTTGCATGTAGAAAATTGATCGAGATAGATTGTAGATAAATTGATGAGGAAATAGAGTAGTTGCTTACAGCTTTTATAGAAGAGAGTTTTGCGTGTTGTTTTAAGCTTTTATCTTTTGTAAGTGCAATGATTAACGGTTTTAGAGCTAATCATCCTATCCTACTATACAATATGTAAAATTACTAATATTAATTGTATCCTACTAATATTGTAAATGTGAAAGTATGTGTGTTTAGATGTTTGGAAATTTGGATGTTTGTTACTCAATCACGCAAAAACTACTAAACCGATTGCGATGAAACTTGGAATATGGGTAGCTGGATACCGGCAATAACACATAGGCTACTTTTTATCCCGATATTCCCGCGAGAACGGAACTGAATTAATGCTGAAACCGCGGGACAAAAATATATTTAATAAATTCCAATGACATGGCAAATCGGCCTTCAATCTATAAAATTTAGCATCAGGTCTTCTTCAGGCGCGCAGGGACGCAGTGCAAGCAAAAACAGCTTTTACGTACCATTGAAATTAGGAATCTAATGAACGCATTTGTCAATTGTCAATATGACTGTTTTGAAACATTTGAAACCAAGTGGTTGTCAAACTTTTCCGTTTCTAAAGATAATTAGGCCTTACAATAGTCTACTTCTTGCAGGACCTAAATGGTCTTACTAATAATAATTGGCCTTTTCATCTAATTTTAGATGATTTATACAACGCAAGCAACCTATAATCCATGCTATTTATGGCGCTGTAGTGCCCGGGACGTTGTTAGGTGGAGTACGCTTGCCCAGCACCTATACCACCCTCCCAGCCTAGTCAGCCATGCCCAGAGGAAAGAACTGGTCAATAATAAATATTAAAAACAAATAAAAAAACCACCCTTAAAAATAACTTTTATTATTTGTAGTTTTTGAAGGTGATTTTTTGTTACAATTTATTTTATTAGCAGGCCTGTTGTCGCGCTATAAAAGGACGAAAAAATAAGAACCGATTGTGGTAAGCAGCAATATATTCAATAGCTGATAGGAAACTCCTACCACGAGGTTCTTTATTATTTATTAGATGTTTCCTGCAGTAACTACCTAATACTGATACTGCGCTATTTTATTTCGTAATATAATCCCTATGTTAAATGTAGGTATATACTCTAATTTTAGCTTCTATACGTTTCTTGACGTGGAGGAACTACTGGTTCAAGAAGAAGCTAATGTAGGGTGACCTTCCATTGGCACTATAACGCAAGCTTATCGACATGTGTATTCTGCTCGGGAACAAATATTTCTACTGATCATACCTAAATGTTTGTTTCTGGTTCTGGGTGTATTCTACCTATCATATGTATGTATGTATTAACAAAAAAAAGTACAATATGTAGTATATCCGTTGTCTAGTACCCATAGTGCAAGCCTAGTGCTTAGTCTGGGGCTAGATAGCGATGTGTGTAATGTCGTGCAATATTTATTTATTTTTATTTTATTTATTAGTCTCCACTAAACTTTGTTAGTCATCATATTGGGAAACTGTGGCTCTGACGTAATCACTGAATCATCTACTACTCTCCATATAAAAACAAAACAGGAGCAAAAAAAACAGTTTGTTCCCGACTTCCTTCAGATCTCGTCGTCTCGTTTCGTTTAGTACTACGTGTGTTTATCAACTACTGACGTTATACTATCATCGTGTGTGCTTAAAATGTCTGGCAAGATAGACATTTTCGAAGGATCAGACAAGGCCAGGAGTGCTGCAGCGTCCAGTCAATCATCTGCCTTGCCGAATAAAAAGATACGAACAATGCCATGGGGTGATGGGCCACACCCAGCGTACCAGGCCATCACAACTCCCGACATGGGAAAAAAGAACAGCAAGAATATAGTGGATACAATACAGAATCGACAGAACCGTGGCGGAAGTAATGCCAAAAATGAAAAGGATATCTTTACATATCAGTTTATGAGGCAATAAAACCTGTGGATGGAAGGCCATTGTCCAAAATATAATGTGTAGTGAACAAAGTGACCTTATAGGGTAGTAGTTTAACAACCAATGGCATTTAAAAATATAGAAAAAAATTAACTAATAGAGTTTACGTGTTTTATTTACTTACAAGTCCATTCATAATTATCCACTAACTCCCTTACTTATACAATATTATTTACACATGACTAAGTTATGTGACGTTTGTCTCTGCCTGTCAACTTTAGAACTTCATGTGACAGTAAAAGACAAACGATGCATAGTTATGCAGCGCATTAATTAGCGTTTATAAATAAGGGGGTGAGTATCTTGTTTAAGAAACTGCTTTCTTTTAAGCTTAGTTTACAAGGGCTTCGTAGCTAAGTGCTTAGTACTTGTCACTATACTTAATTTCAATATGAAAAGTGAAAAGTAACCATTTGTAAAAGTGAAAAAACACTAAGAAATACTAAGCACTAATCAGCGTGTTTACACGTGAGGACTTAGTATTAGTGACAAGTACTAAGCACTTAGCTACGAAGCCCGTGTAAACCAAGCATTAGTAAAAATTTACACCAAACTCCGTTTATTAATTTCAGGCTATAATCTGACGTTTTGTTACTTGTATTTAACAATTGTTCTTTAGAGAGAAGTGTCAGCAAATGGTGGCATTCAATTAAAAAATGAAGTATAGTTAGACCATTGTTTAAAACCAATATCGTAGTAGGTAAGTACAGACATAATATTATTTTTATTTATTTTCTAGCCGCGCCTCGCGGTTTCACCCGCGTAAGTCACGTTCCTGCGGGAAATTCGGGATAAAAAGTATATAGCCTATGTGTTATTTCAGGTGCCCAGTTACCTACATTCCAAATTCCATCCAAATCCGTTAAGCCGTTTTTGCGGGATTGACTAACAAACACACATTCACACATACTCACAAACTTTCAGCTTTATAATATTAGTTAGGATTTTAAACATATCTTGGAAAATTATGTTTGACTATTTTTTCATAAGTAAATATACGAGTACATGACATTGATTAGTATTTGCTTAGAGCTTTTATTAAAGTTATTAAAAGCTCTAAACATAGTTTTATTAAAGTAAATTTTATTATTATTGATTGATTGTTTGTTTAACACTTTATTGTACCAAAAGCACAAATAACAACAAATTAGACATAGAAAAACAAAACTTAAGTGGCACAATGGGCAGATTATTGAGCGTGTTGCATTTTGTTACTTATTAGTTTACTAGCTGCATCCGCGGTTTCACCCGCGGAAGTGAAAAACGCGTTGTCAGTTGTCACGGGCGCGGGCGGCCGAGCGGTTCTCGAGCGGTTGCACTTTTTCGTTCATTACTCGGATTCTACTAATTGGATTTAGATGTAAAGTATACCACGACCGTCCTCGAAAATAGAACTATCCAATATTGAAAACCAGATTTCAATCGGATTAGTAGTCTTTAATTGTATAAGTAACAGACCGCGAAACAGACAGACAGACCGGCGGCATTTTAAAAATTATATAATTTTGTTCTACTACTTTTCCTAAGTCCTCTTGACAACTTTTTTTAATTTACTTCCATTCAAGTACAGACTTTTTGTCCTCTTGTAACGTTGTACACGTACAGTATTAAAATTACATCGTAAATAGTCTAAATTATATTTGAAAATAAGCATTTTCTTAAAGAACTAAAAATAGAAATAAAATAAAAACTAATTGTTGATAAAAAAAAAAGAAATACCTTAACCTTAACCTAAACTATAGATAAACTGAATGTGGTATTCTAACAATAGGTACTTATTTAAATTTAATTACTTATAATGTGTCACAGGAGTTGGTCAACTCAAGCATCGTCTAGATCTGCGTTGTACTGTGACATTCCAACGGTCGTTCTTTTGTTCACGATCGCGGCGCCTACGAAAGCCGTGACTTAATCTCATAGATCACCGACGATTTCGTAAATTGATTCGCCCGGAGACACACACAGCTTTTCTCAGCGCGGGCTTCTATATGTGCCGATTTTCCCCCTTCCGTCTCGGACGGCTTCGCGAGTAGACGTGTTTAAAAGTTTTAATTTAATTATTCCAGATACTTGCAAAGTAAATTAAACTATAATTGTAGACCATTAAGTTCGTTTTGAAAGCGTGCATTATTTACGCATATGCTCATACAGCACGGAGTAATTCCAGCAAGCAAGCGACAAGCAGCAAGCGCTCCCCCCAAACCTCACGTGTGAAGAAACAGTTGTCATAATTGCCATCTCTCTCATCAATAGTGCACGCACGGCAGAGGTACGTCTCTCACGCTGACTCACCGCTGGTACACAGTAGCACGGGCAAAATTGCTTGTATTTGATTTTGATCTACATACTACTAGCTCTTTCGGTTTATAATTTTACTCATAAAAAAATGGCAGAAAATCAATCTGACTCGAACAGCAACTCAGACGCCCCCCTTCCCGATTTTAGAGCTAGGGGAGTATTGAAGAGAAAACGACTGTCTGATCTTAGTGAATTCAAAGAGGAGATGAGAGTTATGATTAAATCTATCACTTCAGCGAACGAAAAAGAGCTAAAAAAAGTTGCATCTACTCTCGCGGAAATCAAGAGCACGAACTCCAATATTGAAAGCTCTATAAATTTTCTTACATCCCAGAATGAGGAACTTAAGCAAAAATTAGAGCAGCTACAAATAAAAGAAAAGAAGGACAATGAGTATATCGCCTTACTTGAAGAAAAAATAGAAGACATGCAACGCGCTAGCCGTAAAGCGAATATCGAAATAAAAAATGTACCCAAACAGCCTACTGAGACCAAAGATGATCTGATTCGAATGGTGCGCTGTTTGACCGACACAATAAGTTGCAAAATGCAAGAGTCCGACATTCGGGACATCTATAGAGTACGGCCTAAGAAAGATGGGCAGAAAAATACCCCCATTATTGTAGAGACTGTTTCCACAATTTTAAAGGCTGATATTCTGAAAATGTGTAAAATACACAACAAAAAACACGAGAAAAAACTGTGTGTACGTGACCTGGGACTGCAAACCAATGAGTCTACACCAGTTTATGTATCCGAACAGCTGACCGCTAAAGGTGCCCGTCTTTACTTTCTTGCTAGAGAATTAACTAAGTCAAAGTCGTTTAAATTTTGTTGGACAGCTTATGGGCGAGTCTATGTTAGGAAGACTGAAGTCTCGCCTATTATAACTATTAAAAACGAAGTTCAGGTTCAACAACTTTTAGCAAACAACAACAAATGACTATGCTCCTTTTACCTGTCAACTGTGGGCTTACGTTATTTACTTTTTATTTTAATTATTATTGTTAAATTATTTATGATGGAATTTTACTTTATTTTTATTTTTGAAATTATTGTTAACAATTTATTACTTAATGAATTGCATGCTCAATTAATTATAATTTATTGTATTTTGCTGATCTATTTTATATGTCTAAATTACTACGTAGCTCAAATCTTACAAATAATACATTATTACCGATGCAGATACTATCTCACAACTACACAGTCTCATACGCAATTTCAATCACTCGTCCTCGTAGGTATCCAACTCATACATCATTATATTGTAGCACATATTGAATTCAAACTATTTGTTAATCAATTGCATGCTCATTTAATTATATTTTATTGTATTCTGTTGATCTATTTTATATCTCTAAATTACTGCTTAACTGAAGTCTTACGAATATTCACAATTAGATACTCCCATATGCAAAATCAACCACACGAAGGTATCCAACGTATACATTTTTATATTGTAGGACACGGTATCTCTCTGGATGTCTTTAGTTGCCTTTGTATTATTGTTGTACTGTGGCAAGCGGTATCTCACGTTTGCTACTCTGTACTGTCCTGCCAAACATACCATGAGTACATACACAGTTTAACTGTCTCAGTATATTTTATAAACAAAATTCGATTTCTTAAGTAATGTAAATAATGATTTGGACTGTTATCAGATAGCACAATCGATCAGCTGTGACATAGAGCAATGCGGTACGTATATGTTCAATTCGGGTGGGTGCCTTAAAATATTACACCAGAATATACGTAGTGTAAATAAAAATGTACCGCTACTCCTACCTGTCCTCGCCAGATCTACGGTTGATTGGGACTGTATAATCCTTTCCGAATGCTGGCTAACAAACTCACACACTATACCTATAATTGACGGGTACTCCTACTGCGCATCAACCAACAATATAACACAAAATGAAGGCGTAGTTACATATTATCGCAGTGATCTTCGAATAATAGTGGAAGAGGTATATTTGTCGGAGGGTAACTGCATAAAGTTGCAACTTAGTAATGGTATAATCATTCTGGGTATTTATCGCCCCGACGGATATAAAAATCCTACTGTATTCTTACAATCGTTGAACGCGTATCTATCTACAATATCGGCTACCAATAACATAGTAATTATGGGTGATCTAAACATTGACATAAGTGCTGAGAGTCAAAGCTCATATTGCTCTGACTATCTGAATTTATTGGCCTGCCATGGGATATTGCCGGGTAGTACGTTACCCACCCACAACAAAACATGTCTTGACCATACATTACTTAAAACTAAATTAGCCGCTAGATGTCTTGTCTTAAGCACTACAATTACTGATCATAACGGCACAGTGCTATTTTTGGAATCTAAACCCGAACACAAATCGGCACAATATAGTAAACGTATAGATGTTGTAGGGCTCGACGCTGATATTAATAAAATAGACTTTTCTCCAGTTTATACCCACACAGACGTAAATCAAGCAGCTGAGTTTTTTGTGAGTGTTTTACGAGCTGCTATTAACACGAACACTAAAATAGTACCATATTCTAAACGGAAACAAATCCGAAAACCCTGGATCTCTAATGGTATACTAAAGTGTCTAAGAAATCGCGATAATTTATATAAAAAGTACAAGAAAGATCCTAATAATGAAATATTACACGTGACTTATAAAAGATACAGGAACCATTGCTGCTACATAATTAAAAAGGCTAAAAGGGACTACGAAAAATCTCAGTTAGAAAGCGCAGGAAACAATAATAAGAAACTATGGAAAACAATAAAACAAATAACCTACATTACTAAACCTAGAGATAACTGTGATAGTCTTCTGGATGCAGAGAACCCCCAGCTCTCGGTTAACAATATAAACAGATATTTTGCTAGTGTGGGGAAAGCTTTGGCTGACAAATTTCCAGACCCGATTAGTCTCCATAGGTCGAACAAATCTAATTCCCGTCTAGAGTCCTTCGTTTTGCTACCTACAGACAATGAGGAAGTTGGTGCAATTATCAAAAACCTAAAATCTGATTGTGCAACCGGTCTTGACCTCATATCCGCAGATATTTATAAAACATTCAAACATATATTGACACCCCCCCTAACATATATCTGCAATCTTGCTTTCTCTTCAGCCACCTTCCCTATTAGTTTCAAACAAGCCAGAATACAACCTATTTACAAAAATGGTAACCGGGACTGTGTCAGCAATTACCGACCTATAGCCATACTGCCAGCAGTTTCTAAAATTTTAGAACGTCTTTTGAACAAACGTCTAGTTAGTTACCTCGAAAATAATAAATTGTTGTCCAGCAATCAGTTTGGTTTTAGGCAATATAAGTCTACTGCTGAAGCTATCCATGCTGTAACTGACTACCTTGTCGATAAGCTGGACAACAAACAAAAAGCAGTAGCAATATTCTTAGACCTTGCTAAGGCGTTCGACACGGTTTCGATTCCCATCCTGATTCAAAAGTTGGAGTGCCTTGGGATACGTGGCCATGAGCTCAGGCTCTTTTCAGATTATCTATCGAATCGTACCCAACGTGTCCAAATAGGCAATATTGTCAGCGATGAGGTCACAACGTGTTTTGGCGTTCCTCAAGGAAGTATACTCGGCCCGACTCTATTTTTGGCATATGTCAATGATCTGTGCAATGTAAAACTGAGGAACGCTAGAATCGTTGCTTTTGCGGACGATACAGCATTGCTCTTTAGCGGTAACTCCTGGGGCGAGGTTTTTAACTATGCACAGGATGGCTTTAACAAGGTGAATAAATGGTTGAGAAACAACGCCTTAACATTAAATACGGACAAAACAAAAATGATTGCGTTTTCGCTTAGAGACACTCCGACACAACCTTGCCTAAATGTGATTTCCCATTCATGCGATGACTTTAATAACCGCAACTGTACCTGTCCGCGGCTCCAACAAGTTCCATCGCTCAAGTATTTAGGTGTCATTCTTGATTACAGATTGAATTTCCATCAACACATCGATTTGCTATCAGCGCGCATTAGGAAACTAATAGTCATTTTCAAAACCCTTAGACATATAGCTGAACCTAAACTAATCAAGACAGTCTACTATGCACTTTGCCAATCTGTGTTGATTTACTGTATCACCTGTTGGGGAGGTTCCGACAAATCTCACTTTATAAAAATAGAAAGAGCCCAAAGAGCAATTCTAAAAGTCTCTCAATACCTTCCTTTCTATTATTCGACTAGGGACCTCTACAGTAGGTGCGAAGTGTTAACCGTTCGTCAGCTGTTTATTCTTTTCACAGTAGTTAAACAGCATGCTGATATGGCCTACATTCCCGGACAAGTATCCAACAGACGTCGTTCTGACATAGTATGTCCAACAAAAAAATTTCGTACTAAATTTTCTCGTCGTTTCTATTGTTATCAGGGAGGCAACCTATATAATAAATTAAACCGTGTCTTACAAATATACGATGTTTCTAAAACCATTTGCAAGCGTAAAATCAAATCATGGCTTTTAAAACTAGACTATGACTTCACCGAACAACTTCTCGAATAAGCACTTCATGTTCAGTATTAACTTCACACTACTTACATTTACCCACACGCTACTCACATATACCCACATATTTTCAACACATTCTTATGTTTAAATTGCCTAGAGGTGGGGCCAGGTGATCTGTAACACAGGCTTAGTGCCTACTTCAGACTCCTGCTTCTCACTTTAACTTATTTTTAACCTATCTTTACATTTATATTTATGTTTGTTATTGTTTGATGTTTTTGTGGGAAGAAATAAATGATTATTATTATTATTATTATTATTATTTTTGCGAAATCAATATCTAATATTTTATAATATTTATTACTTATGGAGTTATCAAATACAATTGTATACATATACATCTCTAAGCAATTTTAAACCCGAAATTCGGTAAGTGGCAGACATTATTTTTTACATAACGTAGGAATATTTTAGGTCCATTTTACCTTATTATATTTTGATTTCCAAATTCCTTTTTTGGTCACATCGAACCGACCCCCTGTAAATTTTTTATTTCAATAAAATTGTTGACGATTTAGTGTAAAATATTTATTTTATTTCCTCCCATAACGCTAAACTGCCACACTCTCTTCCTTTATTATAAGTATAGATATAAATATAAATAAATACTGTGACGAACACACAGCGCCATCTAGCCCCGTGGTAAGCTGCTAAGCTTGTGTTACGGTGACGAGACAACGGATATACTACTTATATTTATTTTTCTTTTGTAAATACATACATATCATACATAGAAATATAGATATAGAAGATAGATATGTAGATTAGGTAGGTTAATCATTCGTTGATTTTGTTGTAATTATTATGATCATATATTTTCTTTAATAAGCATTATAGATCTATTTAATTTCGTTGACCTATAGCTCTAAAGTAATAGGAAGTTATCATTAAGCATTCTGTGGTAATAGCTGATTATCAAGTAAACTTGTAAGTGGTTTTCTCTTAGACGTTCAGCCAAGCCAACCCTTTCGGCTTCTACTCGTATAACAGCCGAAACAAACTGCATAGGTAATTATTTGAAAAAATACGCATTTTATCTCATAAAGACAATCAAATATTTTAGAATTTGTTATATCACGTGATATCGCGTGCAATTTATGGTACTTAATTTAAATTCGAAGGTAGACAAAACCATGGCATGCCCGAGTATGGGTAACATACGAAGTCGTTGCGATAATAATACGCGTTACCATGATTGTTTGTCGTCGCAGACCATATATTAAGTATAAATATTTGCACCCGGCGGGAATCGAACCCGCAATCTTCCGCATTGCTGTCGAGCATTCGCACGACGCGCCACAGAGGTCGTCTTAGAGGTCATATTAAACATAAATTGTGTAAAAAGGCGTACAATGATACAATATATCCTAATAAAATTTAAAAGAATCCATGGACATGATTATTGATTGCTCCTGTTCAAGTTATAGATACCTATCTGTATTGTGACGATTGTAATTTAACACATCAAGAAAATAGAAAAAAATCCATGGGGGGCAAGAAACTCATGGGAGTTTCTTGTGGTTTCTATACACCACAAGACACGGAGGGCTCGTTCCGAAACCATACCAGAATCATAGCTATAAGGCGTTTCGAGGTGATATAAAATAAAAATAAATAAATGTTGCACGACATTACACACAGCGCTATCAATCCCCAAACCAAGCACTATAGCTTGTACTATGGGTACTAGACAACGGATATACCTACTACATATTATACTTTTTTTGTAAATACATACATTAGATAGATATAAAACACCCAGAACCAGAAACAAACATTTATCGGCGGGAATCGAACCCGCAAGCTTCTGGGTTGCAGTCCGAGCTTCGCCCGCTGCGCCATAGAGGCCGATATATTGTGCACGTAAAAAAAAATCGCTTCATTATACTAAAATCATTACATTGTGTAGACCATCGAAGTGCGTCGAAACGTTGTTATAATAAATTAAATACGTAATAATAAATCATTTATTGCAGGCAACAAAACCCATAGATACAGACCTTATAGTAGTCTACATAGTACATAATTTATAATAATTAAATGTGTTAATAATAGAATATTGAGTTTTTGTTATGTTTGCAATCACGAACTTAAATGTTCACCAACAATTACCACTTCCAACGTGTAAACGCTCACGCCAGTCCACTTCTGCAAGTTCTAGTAGTTTGCCTAAGTTATATTGCAATTGTAATGTGGTCGAATTTCTGCGAAACGAACTCGATTTTCGAGCAGGACGGAGGACTAGAATGAGTCTAATAATTAAATTTCAATAAATCAATAAGACCTAAATTCTTCCTAGTTTTTGATGTACCAAAAAGGTCATGTTTGTCATTCGATCATGTGCGTTAGATATACATACATTTTCTTGAAATAAACATTTCAAAATTTAAAGTCTGAGGTACGATCACACACAGCGAGGCGTGCGTCACAAATGCCTATCACTAGTCACCCACCATACATACATACACCTGATACAAACATTCATGCATGCGTCCCGAACGACACATGCATAAGGGGAGCACGCAAACTAAACCTCTCACGTCGAAGAACCACTCACGAATGATGCCTCAGAATGTCTGATCGCACTTTTTAACTGTACTATAGATAATATATGTGCACCGTTGTTGCCTCCCTTTACAACCCTATGTTGCATTAAAAGATTTATCTATTTGCTATCACGCAATACCTTAATTAAAGCCGATGTTTGTAACCCAGGGTTAGACGGTAGGCAGTTCAAATGCTATGTTCTAATTAGTAAAGCAAGGCTGTGCGAGGTACGGCTACATTTAATGTACGGAACTGGGTTACCCCATCGATGCATAGAAACATTCAATCAACTTTGGCTTTAAATGAGGAAATAGATAATAGAGTCATCAATCATTGGATTAGGCCTGCTAACGACGCGACGCACCGCCAACATGAAAAAACCAGCCCGTCTATGTAACTATCTCTATTTTAAATCTAAGAAAATCAATAAAACCAGTGGAAATAATTCGTGTAGTTTTGAAAATTGGCCCAGTTATACCTTGTGGAGTCCAGATCAACATACTAAAATTCCTAGAGCATGGGGGGGTGTACTGAGAGTGTGGGGGGGGGGGCGATAAAGGTCCTTTTTTCAGGTTTTTAATTTTATCTCGTAAATCTGTACATATATAGCATAATGCAATCATTCTTCAATTTTGACAAAAGTTTCTACATAAAATTTCCTACAGATTTGGTCGTATTACTTTTTAACCGACTTCAAAAAAACAGAAAGTTCTCAATTTGTCACGTATATAAGTATACTAGCTGCGTCCCGCGGTTTCACCCGCGTAAGTCCCGTTCCCGCGGGAATATCGGGATAAAACCTATATTCCAAGTTTCAACGCAATCAGTTCAGTAGTTTTTGCGTGAAAGAGTAACAACCTCGATACATACATACAAACTTTCGCGTTTATAAATAAGATTAGTAAGATAAGATTTTTTCCATTGTTAATATTCGGCAATCGAAAAAATGGGCTAGGCTATTTATTAATATGAAGTTTGTAATGATACCTTCTTATAGATACTTGTAGAATATCATTCGCTATTGTACTAAAGAAATAAATAAAATAAATAAATTCTGTGACCAACACACAGCGCCATCTAGCCCCATGGTAAGCTGTTTAGCTTGTGTTACCGTGACTAGACAACGGATATACTACTTATGTTTACTTTTATTTTGTAAATACATACTTATTACATATTATACATAGAAATACACCCAGACCAGATACAAATATTTATTTTTAAGCATAAATAATTGCACCCAGCGGGAATCGAACCCGCAACCTTCTGCATTGCAGCCAAGCGTTCGCCCGACGCGCCACAGAGGTCGTCAAATACAATTGATAAAACAGGAATTTATTAATAAACATACAAAATGAAAACCGAACTTATACTTATTCCTATTAAACTTATTTTAATAAGGCGGCATTGTCTAAAAGCGATCTCTTATAATTAGTTACTAGCTGCGCCCCGCGGTATCACCCGCGTAAATTCCGTTCCCGCGGGAATATCGGGATAAAACGTAGCCTATGTTTCATTCCCGGTATCCAACTACTTATATTTCAAGTGTCATCGCAATCGGTTCAGTAGTTTTTGCGTGATTGAGGAACAAACATCCAAACATACACACTTTCACACTTATAATATTAGTAGGATAATCCTAAAATCTAATAAATTAATTGAGTTATTTAGTTTGAAGCAACGTTAAACGGGTACATACAGAGTTTCATCGTAATCGGTTCGCGTATCGTTTCGCGTATAGGATCGCGCGGAGCAACAAACGCACACTTATTCACAAACGTTCACCCTTTCATTTCAGCCTAATATTGTTTTTTTTTACCAGGTCCACAATGTCGGAAAACAAGCAAATAAGTATGGCAGCGAGCGCCATCGCTCTCCGAGGCGTCCGTTTATTCCTAACGGCTGGTCGGTCAACCTCGGAAGCAGCTCCCGAACCTGTGGTTACGACAAAACCAGCGCCCAAATCGAAACCTAAACCAAAACCCGTGGTCTTGGGAACTAAACCGCCGCAGAAGGTCTTCGATATGCTGCTTAAGACTACCCGGTTTAATAAGTAAGTGGACTTGAAATCTCTCTATTATTATGACGTGTAATGTTACGTTTTCACGGCTAAACCGCTGAATCGATTTTGATGAATTTTAGTATAGAGACCTTGGAGGACGCAGGCTACTTTCGATCCCGATATTCCCTCGACATCAGTACTTAGGCGAGTGAAACCACGAGTTGAAGTTAGTGATCTATAATACTAATAGCTCCCTTAGTTACCTTTTTATAAATGATGGTACATGAAAAAAATTCAAAACGGCTTAGGTGGTAACTGGCACGCTCAGATTCTGGCACTAGTGCGAGCTTACCACTTTTTCTAATAGCTAGTGCTAACCTAGCATGAAGCAAGTTTTTGCTACGTGCCATGCACTTTACTCTTTTCATAATATATGGCCTATGTGTTATTTCAGGTTCCAAATATTTACATACCGAATTCCATCTTAATCGGTTTAACGGTTATCGTGTGAAGAAGCAAAGACACACATACAACATTAATATTAGTTTTTAGAAGGCACGACGAATTGAAAACATTATGATACTAATGCATATACTGTTTACTAAAGTACCCGATTCGTATCTCGTAGTACGTAGTTAGTTACGCAAATTTCTATATACAAAACCGGAAGCATCCACCATAGGTACATCATCACTTTAAATAGGGCAAGCCCTTCTTTCAGCTGGCCTATAAAGCCTCAGTACCTTCCACGACTCGCGCCGGGACGGTCGTGCCAACATGCCAAATAAAAAACTCAAGGAAAAACATCTGGATGCCCTCTACAAGATAACGCATTTCACCAAGTTCGTTTTATTGTGTTGTAAAAAATGTAGTTTTTTTTAGAGGTACTTAATTGAGTTAACGAAGGTTTTTATTGATGTAGGAAGAGTTTTACAGGAGTTTGTTGATTTTGATTTGTTTTTCGTATTGTAAAAGTAAGTAGTAAAGTAAGTTCGACTGCCTGTGTGGCGCGACGGGCGAACGCCCGACTGCAATTTAGAAGGCTGCGGTTTCGGTTCTCGCCGTGTGCAAATATTTATGCTTAAAAATCATTTATATCTTATTTATATTATTTATATCTTATCGTATTTGTCTTTCTGTGTATAATTTGTATGAATTTACAAAAAATAGTATAATGTGTAGGATATTCGTGGTCGGGTTTTTTTCAAAGGCTGGTTCTAGAAGACATTGCTTCTTAATGGCTAAAACTTAAACTATTATTTTTATTTATATGTATAAATGTGTATTTATTTGTCAGTATACACTAGCTAGTGGTATATAAAATCGATTATATATTTGTATAAATATTTATTTATTTCTGAAGAGCGTACTTTAAGAAGTCCGGCATAAAATAGGGCTACCTCATTTTATCCCGCGCGTTCGCGTGATTGTCTCAATTATTTTTCAAAAAATATTATCAGTGTCAATCGCAATAATAATATTTAAAAAATTAGTTTCTAAAAGGTTTATTTATTTAAGTTACCAGACTGCTGTTTTTGTTATTTAGTATTAAAAATAATAGTAAATAATCACAAGAATGTTAGTTATTTTATACATTAATACAATAAAATACTATACAGCGTGTTCCGACGATGACTATATAAGCCGAAATTATGTTGTTTTAGACGTCTAGGCGAACAACTTTTGTTCTACAACTTTTAAAAATTCGAAGTCGTTTTAGAAAAATTTAAGTTTAAAATATCTTGAAAATCAGCAATTTTTAAGAGTTAGAGGTCATTAACCTTATTTTGTTCTTTCGTTCAGTTGCACCACAACAAACAAAACTTAATTACCTTTATTTAAACAAAAACAGCAATTTTTTCAGTAGGTAAAATATTAACTTATTTAATAATTTCAAACAAAAAAGTTAGATTTTTTAAAAGTCGTAGATCGAAAGTTGTTCGACTAGACGATTAGAACAACCCCCTTTCGGCTTAAAAGGGCATACCCGTTACACCTTGTATATGTTTTAATATTTTTATCATTTATTTAAACGTTTACAAAAAAGAAATACATATCCATTTATTCTATATCCAAATACACAATAAACAACATAAACAATAAAATACAAAAATAAACCCGAAAATTTAATGTCTTAATTTAATAAAAAGAAATTACGAAATTAACATACCAAAAATCACAGAATTCTGTTTGTAGGTAGTTACGTAGGTAGTAGGAAGTGGGTAGTAGGTAGTATTTAAAAAAATAGTTTAGGATCTAAAAGGTTTCTTTATTTAAGTTATCGGACTGCTGTTTTTTAACCGACTTCAAAAAAAAGGAGGAGGTTATCAATTCGTCTGTATGTATAATATTTTTTTTTGTATGTTCACCGATTACTCGAAGACGGCTTGACCGATTAAGATGATTCTTTTTTTAATGGATAGGTGGGAGCTCCAAGATGGTCCCATAAAAATTTGATGTGGATCTGATGAGGGTCTTCGGAGTGATGAACGGAAATGCTCCTCAAAACGCATTAATCAATTCAATTATTTATCGATCACTCGAAGATGGCTTGACCGATTGAGATGATTCTCAATCGGTCAAGCCATCAGCCCTTTTTTAATGGAAAGGTGGGAGCTCCGAGATGGTTCCATAAAAATTTGATGATGATCTGATGAGGATCTTAGAAGTGAGGACTGGGAATGCTCCTTAAAACGCTGTATTCCATTAAATTGTTCATCGATTACAAGAAGATGGCTTGACCGATTGATATAGTTATTTTTTTAATGGAAAGGTGGAAGCTCCAAGGTGGTCCCATAAAAGTTTGGTAAGGATCTGATGAGTATCTTCGGAATGATGGACAGGATACCATTCCAGAATTTAATAAATTACTCATTTTTGGACTTCTACCAAAAAGAATAGACCCCTAAAGAACTAAGTACAGATTGATTGGGCACCTGAAACCACCTTCTCATCAGCAAACTCCTCAATAATTAAAATAACGGTAACAATATTATAGATTTTTAGGTAGGTAGGTATACTAAAAATGGTAAAATAAAAAAATCATTTAAAAATTAAAAAACCGACTTCAAAAAAGAAAAAAAAATGTTTAAAAACAATAAAAAAAAAAGAATTGATAAAAAAGACCAAAATAACCTCTACATAGGTACAGTGCCACCGACTAATTAATCTGTATTATCATCTGAAGTCGGGCAGTTTTACTGGTTGGTTCTATATTGTACTTAGTTTGGCTGCCCGACTTTAGATGATAATACAGATTAATTAGTCGGTGGCACTGTACCTATGTAGAGGTTATTTTGTTTTTTTTTTTTGGTTGTTTTTAATTTTTTTTTTTTTTGTCATTTAGAAATAAAAATAATAGTTAATCACAAGAAATTTAGTTATTTAGTACATGAATTCATTAAAATACTGTACTTACTATTGAATGTGTGTAGGGCGGAACTGGAGGCTCTATACAGCATGTACCGGAAGCTGGTGACGGCCGCACAAGCTGCGGCTCCAGCCGCCGCCATCGGCCACTCGCCCAAAATTGATGTAAGTAAGTTTATTAAAATAAAATTGACAAATAATGATTAATACTAAAATAAAATAAAACCCAAATATTTACTACTTTTGTTTATTTATTACAATTTTAATCATTTGACTTCATAAGCTAAATACTTACTTCTTCTTCATACCCCGTTTCTTTTTAAATATTTGCAGTACTATTAGTAGTACTGCAAATATTTGAATTATGAAGGTGAACGTTTGTTTATAGTAATACTGGCTGTGTCCTGCGGTTTCACCCGCGTAAGTCCCGTTACTGCGGGAATAACGGGATAAAAAGTAGCCTATGTGTTAATCCAGGTCCCCAGCTACCTATATTCCAAGTTTCATCGCAATCGGTTCAGTAGTTTTTGCGTGAAAGAGTAACAACCTCACATACATACAAACTTTCGCATTTATTATATTAGGAAGATGTATAACTAGTTAACGTTTATTTGTATGTTTGTGACTTTGTTACTCTTTCACTGCTGAATTGATTGCAATAAAACTTGGAGTATATACAGTTGGAGACATAGAATAATACATAGGCTACTATTTCTTTTTGTTTTTATTGCTCAAGGCATTTTTATCTTAGAAATATTTTTAGCAAGGAAATATATTTCCAAAAAATCCTCATGACAGGATTCGAACCTGCGTCCTTTCGCTAACCAGTCAAGAAAAAAAAAAAAAGAGTAGTCGCCTGGTTAACTAAAGGACGCAGGTTCAAATCCTGTCATGGGGATTTTTTTGGACATATATTTCCTTGCTAAAAACATTTCTAAAAAACATAGGCTACTTTTTATTCCGATATTCCCGTGGGACCGGGAATCACGTGCGTGAAATTACGGGGCGCAGTTAATATTACTTTAGTACATACTGTGCGTAAGTAAACGAGTAGGTATATATATTATGTTATAAATTTCCTTAACGCAAAAAACTAAATACTATAGTTTTTTTCTATGTATTCGCGATTTCGCATTGTAACAAAACCCAATATTTAGCGAGCTTAATCGGCATTGTAAATATTGTGTTTTATTAAAAATAACTAACTGCAATCTTTATCTTAAATATAAAACTGAATACCTATTTCGCGTGGTCACGGCATCACGCCTGAACTATTTGTGTGAGTTTTTCGTTAAAAAAAACGCGAACGAGATGGTTAAGTTAACGCGTATTTTGTATGGAAACTCAAAAAGCGCCCCTAGCGGACTATAATAAAGTTACCAGCGGCCCTAGCCAAGATTCTTAACGAATAAACGAAATCGCCAATCGTCAGTTTTTTTTGTATGAAATTGACATAAGGTCACGCTTGATTTTTCGCGAGCTAATGTCGTTTTTACAAACATATCTGTCTGTCGATAGGCGATTTCGTTATTCGATAAGAATGTTAGCTAGGGACGCAGATCAAAAAATACGCGTTAACTTAACCATCACGTTCGCGATTTTTTTTACGAAAAATCTCACACTAAGAGTACTGAACAGGTGGACCGATTTCGCGAATTCTTTTTGCGTTGTGTTTGTTATGATTAGGTGAAGAATCTTATGCCAGATTTTTTTGAAATTTTGGATAAAGACTTACGCGGGTTAAACCGCGGGGCACAGCTATAAATATTTTATTCTAAGCTTAGCTATATTACGGTAGGTGATGATGAATGAGTGACGACAAGTCGCAGCCTAGCAAAAGAGAACAAAGATGAAGAATTTATTTGTTTGTAATTTATTTGTTTAGAACTCTAGTTCTAGACCGAGCGATGGCAATAAAAATCCGTAAATAAGTAGTAAAAAAGTTAGTTATTGGTTATGTCAATAAATTACGATATAAACAGTCCTGTATCTAAGGGTTAAACTATTGATTCTATAGATCGTCTCGCACAAGATATAGTACCTATATACAGTATATAGAGCATACAAAAAAAATGGAGCTGTGTTACTTCTAGCGACTTGGTCTGCGAAGAAATAGTGCATAGCCGACTTTTTCGTTAATGACTCGGGTTCTACTAATTGGATTTAGATATAAAGTATACTTACTACGAGGTTCTTCGAAAATAGAACTATCCAATATTGTTTTTTTTTCATTTTCATTTTTTTTAATTTAAACAACATGGCGCCTGGTAATCGCCATTTTATTTTTATGTCACCTATCTAAGAATCATTGCAGAAATGAGACAAATCTGAAAAATCTATCGAGTGGTTTGAAATATACGAGCTGAAGACGAATATTACAAACATACTTACAAGATAGGTCTGTGCGAAAAATATATCCCTTTCCTTGCAGCCGGGTAAATACTGGACACTATCACAAAAACTCCACTGTCCGTTTGACCTATAGTATTTGACTATTTGTCTGTCACCGGTTACTTACCGTTAATTTCGTAGAACTATCGCATATACCGTTTAATATATGGACCCATAACTGCGACCCCACTACGACCCCGAATAGACATTACGAACGCACGCTATTGACAACGTATGGGAAAAATTGTCTGCCATTTATGATAAATAAACGGTGTTTTACCTTAGAGTATACATAAGCAATCTATAAAGCGCGTCTATGGGTATTTACCTACTGTGCAAAGTGTAAGCAGATGCTCCATACATAGATATTCAAATGTTGAGGTTTAATAGTGATCCGCAAATCATTTTTACTCCGCGGCGCTGAACATTTCACCATAATTATTACTAGAATAAATTCTAACGAGAGAAACAGTCAATTCCCGTAACCCTAGGTGACTGATGACATCGTTTTTGTCATTTTTTACTGTTCATACCAGTGCTTACAGTTCATACTCGCATACCAGCGCTCTATAGTTTGGTTATGTATACTCTGAGGTTTTTAATGAATACTGAATATTTGTTACCGTACCTACATAATTACATTACATTACATATTTTCTTTATATTACTAATATTATAAATCCTACTAATATTATGAATGTGAAAGTGTGTGTGTTTGGATGTTTGTTACTCAATCACGCAAAAACTACTGAACTTGGAATATAGGTAGCTGGATACCGGGAATACCACATGGGCTACTTTTTATCCCGATATTCCCACGGGAACAGGACTTACGCGGGTGAAACCGCGGGGCGCAACTAGTATAGTATAAACAAAAGTCGCTTCCCTGTCTGGATGTTCGTATGTATGCTTAAATCTTTGAAAATACGAAACTAATTTTGATACGGTTTTCTTTAGTAGATAGAGTGATTCAATAGAAAGGTTTATATGTATCCCACATCCCGATTTTCCCGCGGGATCAGGACTTACGCCGGTAAAACCATGGGACACAGCTAATAAATATAACCAAATAAGTAACTTAGTTTTTTGACGACAAATTCATTTTCTTTTAAGCTATACGCTCACTAACAGTCGACCTATTCCCGGATATCATTTTTTTAAATTTATTTATAAGCCCGTTAATTAGGCCCTCTTCAGCTCTTTTTAGAAGGGGTTAGGCAGTAAGACGCCACGGGAGCCTACCCCGGACTGGCAAATGTCCCATTTCTTCAGACCGTGCTAAGTCCTAGGACATGTCAGTTCCCTTACGAGGTTTTTATTCACTGTAAAAACGATGTCAACGCACATATTTTTTTAAATACATGGTGCTTGATAGACTATTTTGAACCCAAATCCTTCAGAATAAAAGTCAATGTATCTACCACTAAACCAAAGCCCTTCTTCTGTGGTAAACCTTCATTTAACTTTATTTAGTAAAATAAGCTTTGTGTAAGTTCGAAACGGAACTTGAATTTGTACCTATAGATACCTAATGTTATTTAACCCTGAATTTATAACACTAACATTTTATATGTTAAGTCTATACGTTCGCTTTTAGTTCATACATTAAGGGTTTCCACTCCAAAGGCTTCAAAACTTCAAAGCCAAGGAACAAAGAAAAACTTTCTTTTTTCTTTGTGGAGTGTAACGTGTCTGTCGATACACCAATAAATTATTTACCGCCGCGAAATATTCAAAAACGTTTTTTTTTTCCTTTTGTTTGAGTTTTCGGCGGAACAGAACACGCAGCGATTTGTGCCTATGCAATGCCTACCAATCTTGATGAAAATTAATGGCGACGGGAAACTTTCACATTTATCAAATCTTTGTATTTCGTGCAAACGGAAATGATTGACTGAGAATGTAAAATGGTGGAGCTAATGGGGCTTTTTTTTAAATGAAAATACCCTTTGATCGATAGGTGCTTTTGTTAAAAGTTTTGCCAAGGCGATCGTGATTCTTGGAAACTTAAGGCAGACTTTGAAGGCCACAAAGGCATCTTTAAACCTGGGCTGCTCTATTGTTTCAGAACATAATGCTGACTTACCTACTGTGCTGAATTTGAGTTACCGAGAGGGATTTAACGGGAACATATTATTGCTCAGCTGAGAAAGCTTAGATTTAGGTCTATGGAAAACCAAATAGTTACGTGATCCACATCAGAAAAAGCCATTAAGAAAGAACATATCATGGTCCACATATTGGAACATGAATGAATCCGCTAGGTGCTATGGTTTAGTGGTAACAAGCCGCAGCCGAAGCCCCAAACCTAGAAACCCTTTTTGTTCGATGTTTTTATTTTTACAATGGCCAGGAGAAACTTTAGCCATACTCTTTTAGTCCCGGGCACTTCCCGGGCTACAGGGCATTAAGGGTATAGGATGAGAACATACTTGGTTTACCTATGCTAAAATAATCTGTCCCTTGTGTAATCATGAATACACTCCTGCCTATTTCAGGGCATAGACCAGAGTACGTTCCGCGACGTGATGCACAATACCTTCGACCTGGTCACCGAGGAGATGATCCTGGAGCGGGTGTGGGTCACGTGGGACCGAGGGGCGCAGGGCGGGGAAGGTAATGATATCTCCAGGGCATAGACCAGAGTACATTCCGCGACATGATGCACAATACTTTCGACCTGGTCACCGAGGAGATGATCCTGAAGCGGGTGTGGGTCACGTGGGACCGAGGGGCGTAGGGCGGGGAAGGTAATTATATCTACAGGGCATAGACCAGAGTACATTCCGCGACATGATACACAATACTTTCGACCTGGTCACCGAGGAGATGATCCTGGAGCGGGTGTGGGTCAGGTGGGACCGAGAGGCGCAGGGCGGGAAAGGTAATGATAATATAAGCCGTATACAGGTTTGGCGGGCCGTTTATAAACAATAAATCGAAATAAACACAATGTTTGCGTGACAAAAAGCCATGACCAAAGTTCATGTGAAAATAATTACACTTCCCTAACTCTACAGACATAATACAAAGTACTCTGTATCGTCTATCTATCTGTCTGTAACCGATAAACTTAAAAAGTACTAGTGTCAAGTTTTTGTTTTAATTAGGTGCCGTACGAAATGGCACCGATCAGTTAGATTGGTAAATCATAGGTATATGTTTTGCAGGTGCGTTAAAGTTCGAATCTTGGGTTCGAGGCCTAAGCATCCTGCTGCGAGGTTCCCCTGAAGAGAGGCGAGTCTTCTGCTTCAACGTCTACGACACGAATGCTGATGGTTTCATTACTAAAGACGAGATGTTTGTGCTTTTAAAGTAAGTTTGTAGCTCAAAGTCTTTTAGTACATAATTTAATAGGTACTTCATTGAAAATTTGCATTAAAATTAGATTCAATGTCCCTGCGGAACTTAAATCCACCACTTCTTTCATGGGGTGCGCTAAACAACTGCGCCAAAGGAGATCCAGCGACAGGGTCGTAAGAATAAGGAACGTATTATTCTTATTTTTCGAGTAAAGGGCATTCTTACTAAATATAAGCTTGTAGCTTTTTTGAATCTATAAATTAAAGTTGGCCAAATTTATCTGAAATTGAAAAAAGGCCTGATAATTTCAGGAATTCCCTCCTAAAGCAACCTGGAGACGAAGATCCTGACGAAGGAGTGAGAGACTTGGTGGAGCTCGTGTTGAAGAAACTAGATGTTGATAAAGATGGGAGGGTGTCCATGGAAGATTACAGGTATAAGCAAACTCATAAATAAAAACTCAACCTTAAAAGTGTACAAGGTGTAATGGGGATGCTCATTAAAGTTGAAAGGGGGTTGTCGAGACGTCTAGGCGATCAACCTTTGTTCTACGCTTTGAATATTCGAACTTTTTTTTAATGTTGTTTTTATTTAAAGTTCTTCTAGGCAACTTTTGGATGGACAAGAGGTCACGGGAGTCCAAGAATCGGATATTACATATTACTTTTACAATCATAATAATTATTGTATTCTTTTGAAAAATAATTACTGATTTAGCAGCTGAGCACTTTATTGAGTACTTAATTAAGGCGAGGTCAAGTGGACCCTAAACAGCACAATATTTATTCTGATGTTATTTAAGCCTAGACTGTAGACAAATAAATGTTATTGCCTCTCTAGGGACGCAGTGGAACAAGAGCCATTACTCCTGGAAGCTTTCGGTCAATGTTTGCCGACGAAAAGACATTCAGCCACATTCCTTAAAACTTTAGTACCTAAATCGTAGTATAAGCAAGAAATAGTTTATTTTAAGTAGTATAATATCAGTCTATATGTCAAAGAGAATGTATGAAATCCTTCATTGTATACAATTCCTAGGAAATGTATTTTCTCATCTATCATCCCGATGTCGTTTTGTAACAGAAAACTCGGATCTTGGACTGATTTTAACGTAGTATTAAATGTCATGTCATACATTTTCTAGTGACTTTCAGGAATTGTATACATTTCAATTCAAGGATATGTGTGTGTTAAATTAAATGATTTTGAACAAAATTTCTTGTTTTTCTAAATAGACTCGGAATTTTTACTAGGATATGTATACATTACTAATGTACAAATACATTGTAATGTTATACATATCCTAAATTTTAAACATATCCTGTAACATATATAATTTACATTTATACGTGTTTTCTTAAAATAAAAATAACTAAATAATATGTTGAGCTCCTTAATTGGCCTAGCTGCATAAGCCGATCGTAAGTGGTCGTGCGGCGGTTAAGCAGCGCTTGGCGCGGTCATTACTTGGATGGGGCCTGATGATTTGCTTGACAAAGAAATCACTTTCTCAAGCTACTCCGTGCATCGGAAGGCACGTTAAACAGTTGGTCCCGGTTGTTTATCTCTGATAGCAGTTGTTAGATCAATTTAAATTGACCTTGATTTTACTGAAGTGTTATTATTCTTTTGAGATTATGGATCATTCTGATTAATTTGAATATATTTTTTTATTCTATCAATTCATATTATTTTCTCGAGTTTCATCAGTGTTTCGGAAGGCACGTTAAACAGTTGGTCCCGATTGTTATATCTGATAGCAGTCGTTAGGTCAAATTAGACGCCTTAGGGCGACTTGAAAACTCCATCACTAGGTGAACCACATCATTACAAAAAAATAAGAATATTAGGTACAATGCATTTGATAATTTCAGAGCGTGAATCGTGGGCGAACATATAGTCACACGGTCATAAACACTGAGAAACACCGTTTCGAGTCCATCTTGCGTTGCTTTTTGTTAGTGTATTGTTTAATATTTATTAATATCAGTAAGAAATTAATTTAATATAATCGCTATAACTAGGTAATATTGGTTTCTAGTAATAATTGTAAATAAAACCAGTCAATTCTTACATTGGTAAATAACAATTTTATTTGGTGAACCCTAGAGCCAGTGGCTCGTGTACTAAAAGATAAATCTAATCTTAATTATATAAAACGATTAGCAAGTAAATAAAAATAAGTAAACTACATACGTATTTTATAATATTATAGATATTTATCAGCCACACGCATGATAAAAAATGTAAAAGTCATAGCTTATGTAGAAAATTTTCCGATTGTACGAAATTACCTAATGGATAGGCTATTCAATTATTATGTAACCGTGGCTGCACCGGTCTAGAAAATAGAACCTAACATTCATAATTTCTTCAATGGATTTTGAATAATAAAACACTTAATTTAACGGGTTGACTGAGATGTAATTCGTCTATTAAAATAGACTTTTTAGAATGTTTTAATATTCTAAAAAGTTAAACTTATAGAATTCTTCTAATTCGAATTACATCTCAGTCAACCTTGAATAAGCCAACTGTAAAGTTGGCGGAAGGTCGTTTAAAAATCATGAATAAAACGCTATTAAACCCGGTAAATAAAGTGTTTTACAATAAACTTTGATTATACCAATGAACGAAATTTTGTGCCGACCGAATTTGTTTTCGGATCGGCCGCTAATTACGAATCAAAAATTCATTATTATCTACTGATACGACGACTTTTACATTTTACAATTTTCGTTCGTCTGCAATGCGGAAAGAAAAACATTTTTTTGGTTCAAACAAAGTACGAGTTTGCTGAAGACTTATGATTTGATGCTGACTTAACTTGAATAGCCTGTTGTAAAAAAATCAAAATCAAATCAAAATCAAAATCATTTATTTGTAAAACACAGGTATACAAAGGTGTTAAATTAAAAATAAATGATCACTGTGTCTAGCCGTATAGCGTACAAATCTTAAGTTGTCCTACAGTTTTTGAAAAGGATTGTTAATTAATACAGTCATTATTATCATATTACATATTAAGGTTAACAGATGAGTATTCTTACTAAATTATTCATTAACATTGGATAAAATTAAGCAATTATTATTGATTGTAATGTCACAGGTTTCATTATTAAATGTCGTTGTTAGTATTGTTAATGTTTTATTCTACTGTCAAGAAATTCTCTCACTGAGTAATATGCTTTATCTGCAAGGAAATCAAATAGCATTTTCTTAAATATTGAGATATCTTGGCACCGTCTGATTTGAGCTGGTAAATGATTATATATTTTGGGAGACATTCCAACTACGCTATTGCCCTTCAGTGTGGTTTTAATAGTATGTTGATTTACTACGTAATCATGTCTACGAGCACTTGACACTCGGGGAAATAAGTTAGGATTACGTCTAACATAAAGTGCAATTTCAAAAATATAGAGTGCGCTCACAGTCAATAATTTATGTTTCCTAAAGAATGGTCTGCATCTTTCTCTATTTCTCTATTTCTCTATCTTTCTCTATTTCTCTACTAAAACTGTCATGATTTTGATATATTTTAAAGTGTTTCCTACACATCCTTAAAGCAATGCTTTCCAAAAATTTTCGCACCCGATAGGACCATCCAGGATGCATCTGTGGCCAAATTGAAAAAAGGCGTTGGGACGGATCCCCAGAGATGCAGGTTCATGTCCTGTCGGGTGCGAAATTTTTGGAAAGTATTTGTTTAAGTACTGAGCCCTTAGTGTGAGTTTTGATAGTTTATCGTCTCGATGAAACTGGCAGTTTACTTCATACATTGTTTTAGTCCATAATAGTTACCGCTAGGGGCGCTGATGAAAAATGTATGAAGTAAACTGCCAGTTTCATCGAGACGATAAACTATCAAAACTCATACTAAGGGCTCTGTCATGTTTTGTAAAAAATTTGATAGAAAACTTAAGATGCTCCTTAATCATGAGGATCGAGACCAGTCTGGACGAAGTCAATCATTATTTTGTTAGCTTCAACCGGCAGCAAGTTGTAGATCTAGAAAAGAGAAAATTATTTAAATTAGAAAACAATGTTATTATTTCGTAAAAAAAATATTGCTCAAGGCATATCTAATCTTACTTATTATTACTAATGTTATAAACGCGAAAGTTAGTATGTATGTGACTTTGTTACTCTTTCACGCAAAAACTACTGAACCGATTGCGATGTAACTTGGAGTATAGGTAGCTAGAGACCTGGAATAACCATTGGCTACTTTGATCCCGATATTTCTTTGGAAAGGGGACTTACACGGGTGGAACTGCGGGGTAGCCAGTCTACTATAAATATTCTAAAGAAAAAAATCACTCCCGGCGAGGTTGGAACTCGCGCCTCTAGGTAATTTTGTTCTACTACTTATTCTTAGTCCCCTAGACCACTTTTTTTTAAATTTACTTTCAAGTACAGACTTTTTGTCCTCTCTTCCTTTATTATAAGTATAGATAGATAGATTGATTACCTTGTTAGTATAGTACAAGTCGCTGGGTACAGTGATCTCGTGGTAATTCCTCCTGACAGCATCAACGATCTGGTCTGCAGCTTCGCCAGGTTCGACGGTCTTCATGAGAGCTTCGAAGCGGACGCGGGGCTTGTGGCACAGTCCCGTGTTCACAATGTACGGGCAGACGGTCGTGAATTTTATCTGGAAATTTCAAACGAGGTTATTCTTTTACTTCTGTATTCACGACTAGCTGTTACCAGTGACTTCGTCCGTAGAAATAGTGCATAGCTGACTTTTTCGTTCATTACTCGGGTTCTACTAATTCGATTTCGTTGTAAAGTATAATATGCAACGAGGTTTCTCGAAATTAGAACTATCTTATGTTGAATACCAGATTTCAATCGGGTTAGTAGTTTTTAATTGTTTATTTAACGAGAACAATAAGAATACGTTAAAGAAGAATTTAACGAGAAGAGAAGCACATAGACCGGCATAATTTAAAAAAATATATAATTGTTTTTTCTATTTTTCGAAGTCCCCTAGACCATTTTTTTTTAAATTTACTTCCAAGTACTATAGACTTTTTGTCATCTCTTCCTTTATTATAAGAATACAGAATAGATAGATGTTGGATTGAAATGAGTCTTTGTGAGAAGGTTTATATCCTTTGTGAAACGAAGCAGTTAGGTTAATGTTCAACAACGAAAAAAAAAACACCTACAAAAGATATCAACGCGTTTCTTGCTTCGATTTTGCATGGAAACAACTCTTTGCAAGTCTAATCTATCGAAAAATTCGTAATCCTTCATGAAAACTATGTTGAATTTTCAAAGTGTTGAATTCCCATCATGTTGAATCTCAAAATTGCTAGCGTGGGTTTTCACGCGTCTCCGTTTGTCTCAAAAGCCTGTATTTGGTTAGCGGGCTTTGGCAACTGCATAATTATCACAATCATATGTATGTATTTACAAATGAAAAATAAATATAAGTAGTTTATCCGTTGTCAAGTCAAGTCACAAGCTTAGCAGCTTACCATGAGGCTAGATGGCGCTGTGTGTTGGTCACAGGATTATTTATTTATTTAATCACGTAATGAATCTAAATGAAAATGAATCACATTATAACTGCAAAAAAAACCATGAGTTTCTTATCTTTTCCTCATTGGAGGTCGCGTTTCGAAGACACTAGATTACCGACGATTTAACAACGTGAATGTTGTTATTTTGATTTGATCTAACTTACTCCACTAAAGTTCCTGGGGTCTTCATGCAGCTCCACAGTCAGTGACTCCATGATGCCTCTGACAGCGTACTTGGTTCCGCAGTACGGCACCAGGTTCCGGAGTCCCATCTTGCCGGCCATCGAGGACATCGCTACAATGTGCCCGTGATTGTTGTCCAGCATCGAAGGCAGGAATGCTTGCAGCATCTGTCATCATAAGTGAGAATGGAGTTTTGCCGGCAACGCATTGATGAGATGTGTTGTTAAATTTTCATTTTAGTGAAACCTAATGCATGTAAATTGTTTAATTTCGGGGGCATATTAATCAATTTAGTTTCGTGAAGTATAATGAATGTGAAAATCGTTGTCTCCAATGTTAATCCAGGTCCCCAGCTACCTATATTCCAAGTTTCATTGCAATCGGTTCAGTAGTTTTTGCGTGAAAGAGTAACAACCTCACATACATACATACAAACTTTTACGTTTATAATATTAGTAAGAAGTAAGATAAGATAAGATTGTTATCATTGGTCAGAATGTCTTTCCATATATAAAGTTTTAGACGTTGTTTATCGACTGCATCTTCAGGCAGCTATGGTCATTTAATTTTTACAATAGACATAACAATATTATTAGGCTGCTGCAGCGGCTTTTTGTATTTATCTAGAAGCAACATGGAATATGTTCAAGACCCTAGTTACTCTCTTAATGCTTTACCCAAAGATTCCCAATCAGGTTGATGTCAACTTCGCTTCTGATCTCCTTCTCCGAATGCTTCAGGAGTGGCTTGCACGGCATGATGCCAGCATTGTTAACCAATATGGTCACATCGCCGACCTCTTTGCTGATTCTTTCTTGCAACTTGAACACAGCTGATCGATCAGTTACGTCACATCTGGAAACGAAAATTACTTCTTGGTTATCCTGACAAACATTTTGGAGTATTTTTTTATTAGGTATATGTATATGAAAAATAGACATTTATATGTATCGCAGTTAATCGATGTATCAATATAATGCGATATAAATAGACGTCCAATAATATAGACTATTTATACGAATAAATTAAAATTAATTCTTATAACTAAGCATAGCATAGCAACAGCAGACACTATTACCCATAATATAACGTATTCTACATTACTAAGGCGGGCTTAAAGTGATTTCACATGAAAATTTAACCCACTTCAAAATAAGTTGCAAAGGACTTTTTTTTTATTAGAACGTATTTTTAGGCCTTTAAGCTTAAACAGTGAAAACACAATAGAACACAATATTCTTTATAGAACGTTGGTTTGAAAAGAGTAATTTTTAGAGTTGTTTTTTTTATTATTATTGGAATAAAATAATAGTTAGATAGAACTTTTTATTGTTCACACCGAAATAACGTTATTTTCTACTTTTACCAAGCCATCAGCGTTTAATCTGCTTATAACAACAATAAAGCAATGACAACTGGTGGGCTGCGTCCTCAAAGTAAGTCATTCTAAAGTTAAGCTGAATTGGACCGTAGGTGCCTTATTATAAATATAATTATCTGCCTAACGCCACTTACTCATATTTATGGACCTTTGCCTTCAGTTCTTTAAGCATATTGTAAGTCTCCTGGTTGCCTGCTGGGTTGATATCGACAGAGACGACTGTAGCACCCAGCTTCGCGAACCGTATGGCCATCTCTCGGCCCATACCGTGACCGGCGCCTGTGATCTGGAAAATAAGTATCACATAAATAATCCCTTACTTATAAGCGCTAATTAATGCGCTGCATAACTATGCATCGTTTGTCTTTTACTGTCACGTGAAGTTTCAAAGTTGACAGACAGAGACAAACGTCACATAACTTAGTCATGTGTAAATAATATTTTATAAGTAAGGGAGCTAGTCCTAAACTAAGCAACTGGGCTTGTAAGAGAACGCATAATGAATACACTGCTACCTTAAACTTCCAAACAAGAAGATAAATCTCAATCATTTCGTTGTTTTTTTTTATGGCTGTTCACTGACTACATTAGGACGGCTTGGCCGATTGAGATGATGATTTTCATGATTGTAATGTAGCTTAGGAGCTCCGAGTTTTGTCTTGTAAGTAGATAAGGACCAGCGGGGCAATATCGACTTCGGGAAATTTCGATTGTTCTTAATAATACTTCTGCATTATACTTTATTTTAAAACTTGCTATCTATGAGCGGATAGCGCAAAGGCAATTTTATAAATTTCTACATGGATAGCTCTGTTTCATAATTTTCGACACAAGTTATTTATTTATTTATTTATCATTTAGGAAATCCAACAGCTATTACAGAAGTATAAATTAACGTGTATCACCCGGAAGCCAATTATAGGATCTATAATTATAGTTATTAAGAATAGTCGCAATTCCCCGAAGTCTGTAGAAGAAGAATAAAGAAAATCAAACTAACTGCCTAAGTGCCGATATATTCATACTAATATTATAAACAGGAAAGATGAAATATTTTATTTGTTCGTTTGTTTATTTGTTTGTACTGAAAAGGCTTCGAAACTACTGAACCGATTTCAAAAATCTTTCACCAATAGAAAGCTATTGTTGTTGAACCAGATATTTCCACAGGATCGGGACTTACGCGAGCGAAACCGCTGGACGCAGTTAGTACCTATATACATACTCGTATTATTTTATTACAATAAAGTCGTGCATGAGTGATTGGTCATAATTGAAGTAATAATCTATACTTATACAATAAATAAGTAAACGATGCAATAAATGTAATTGACTTTAACAACTGTTTTGAGGTTGTTATTAAAATTATTTCTGACATTGTCCTACAATGTTCTTGCTTTGAGATTGTCCATTACGAATAGTTTTTATCAAAATTATTTAAACAAAAATGGTTAAATAAATTTGCATATAAATCTGTATGGAATGGGAAAAAATTAATGGCTTTATGTAGAACTAGCTACGCCCCGCGGTTTTACCCGCTTAGGTCCCGATACCGCAGGAATATCGGGATATAAATTAGCCTATCTGTTATTCCAGGTCTTCAGCTACTTATTTTCCAAGTTTCATCGCAATCGGTTCAGTAGTTTTTGCGTGAAAGTGTAACAAAATTACATACATACATTCATACATACAAACTTACGCGTTTATTGACCGAACGAGCGAAGCGAGTGAGGTCCAGTGTAGACGGGCCTGGCGCTTGTATCTTTGTAACTTTGTATCTTTGTATATTTGTTCGACGATAACTTGAGTATCGTAGCTCCGATCTTCATGAATTTTGGTAAGCGCGTAGTTTAGGTCAATAGAATTTATGAGTTCGAAGATGAGCCGGATCGGTAGTGGTTGGGGAGGGGTTGGGGAGATAAGGGGTGCATAAAGAGAAAAAATCAAGTTCTAAAAATTTGTCAATAGATGGCGCTCAACATCTATTCTAGATCGCGGTATCGTTGCGTTTGCTTGCGATATATACTCCAAGATCTGACATATTTGTAGGGAACGTTAACGTCCATTAATGTTCAATGTAAATTCATGTTTATGTTACAAATTGTGGTCGATTGTCGTAATTAAGGAATAATTCTTGTTGTGTTATCGTTTTTCTTGTCTTTCGTTATATTATTTGTTTATAACAATAATTCTTTTTGTAAAAAAATAAAGCTGTTGTTGTTAAAATCCTACAAAAAACAAAATCTCTAAATGGTCTCAGTTCGGGGCCGAACGAGCGAAGCGAGTGAGGTCCAGTGTAGACGGGCCTGGCGCTTGTATCTTTGTATCTTTGTTCGACGATAACTTGAGTATCGTAGCTCCGATCTTCATGAATTTTGGTAAGCGCGTAGTTTAGGTCAATAGAATTTATGAGTTCGAAGATGAGCCGGATCGGTAGGGGGGTTGGGGAGATAAGGGGTGCATAAAGAGAAAAAATCAAGTTCTAAAAATTTGTCAATAGATGGCGCTCAACATCTATTCTAGATCGCGGTATCGTTGCGTTTGCTTGCGATATATACTCCAAGATGTTATGTGATGAATGTTAATGTCCATTAATGTTCAATCAATCAATCAATCAATCAAATCATTTATTCCGTAAATCACATGTAAAAGGATGTTATAATTTACATTAATAATTATTGTCCATTATGATTTTGCAATATGCATACGAAAACAAATTATGAATTTACTCACGATACAATATCAAGTACAAACACAAGTATTTATTATCAAGTTACATAATATTTTAAATTATTATTATCAAGTACCTACAAGTATTCATTATTTAAATCATATTATTATTCAAAATTCACATTTAGGTATCTTTTCTTTTCAGTCGTCGTATTACATTGCAGTCCTAATGGTTATTGTTATGATTAGCTTAGTGTAAATGTCAAATTATGTCATACTTATTGTCAAAGAATTCTTTCATTGAATAAAATGGTCTGTCTGCCAAGTAATTAAAAAGCATAGTTTTAAATGTCACAAAATTATTACATCTTCTTATGTCTATCGGTAGCTTATTATAAATTTGAGTGGACATTACAAAAACACTGTTACTAAAATTTGACGTTTTTATGTTTGTTTTAACAGCTTGTATGTAGTATTGCCGTCTAGTACTTACTACATTCGGGTATAAGTTCGGGTTACGCCTGACATGAACTGCAATCTCATATATATATAAAGAGGGTAGAGTAAGCAGCTTCAGCTGTTTGAAGAATGGTCTACAGCTAGTTCTTCGTTTTAAGTTACAAATTGCTCTAATGCATCTTTTTTGATCTATGAGCAATCGATTGACATTTATTGCATTACCCCAGAATATAACCCCATATCTTAGTCTTGAAACGACGTGACCATGATATGCTGCTATTACAGCGCTCCGACTTACCACCTTACACAACCTTCGCAGTGCAAATGCCGCTTGTACAATTTTATTATGGACAAGTTCTAGATGCGATTGCCATTTTAAATCATAATCAATGTTTATACCTAGAAATTTGGCTGTACATGTCTCAGTGAGCACACTATCATTGTATGAAATTTTGACCGGTTGACATTGTTTTTGTTTATGTCTGAAATTTATGATTTGGGTTTTCTGAAGATTTATTTGGAGGTTGTTGTTTTCCAACCATTCAATTGTCGATGATAGATTTCGACTTGCTTCTTCCACAGTATTACATATAACTGTGCAGTCATCAGCAAACAGTATTATTGGTTTGTCAGTAGCAGCAGGCAGGTCATTTATATATACGAGAAACAGTAATGGGCCCAATACACTTCCTTGGGGAACCCCATACTTCACAACTCTCTGTGTTGACATGTATAATTTATTTTCTTTCGATTTCGGGCATAATTTATTGATGTATGTTACTTGGATTCTGTTTACTAAGTAGGATTTCAGCATCTTTAGCGCTACTCCTCTTACGCCATAATTTTCTAATTTATTTAATAAAATGTCATGTCTAACGTAGTCAAAAGCTTTTGTCATGTCGAGAAACATAGCCAGTACTGGTTTACTTTTGTCCATTCTTAAGTAAATCATATTTAAGAATTCATAAATAGCAGATTCTATTGATTTGTTTTTACGAAAACCATTTTGTTCTCTGACCAGAATATTATTAACTTCAAAATACTTGTATAGATTATTGTATATTACTTTTTCATATATTTTGGATAGTACTGAGAGTAACGCAATAGGTCTATAGTTCTTTATGCATGTTCTATTTCCTTTTTTATGTAAAGGCTTTATAATTAATGTTTTTAATATTGTTGGAAAAATTCCTTGTTCTATAGAAATGTTTATTAGGTAAGCTAATATTGGAGTAATTGTATCTTTGATATGTTTTATGACTCTAGTTGAAATATTGTCAAAACCAGTACTGTTTGTATTTTTTAGATTTTGTATTATGGTACTTATTTCTTCCGAAACAATTGGCCCCATGAATAGTGATTTATGTGATTTGAGTTTTATGGATCCTTTGTCAAGTTTGGGTGATTGTTGGCTATTATTGCCAGCCATATCAACATAGTAATCATTGAACGATTGTGCAATTTTTTGAGGGTTTGTAATTTCAATATCATCCAATTTTATTTTATGTATATTATCTTCGGGAAACTTTAGTCTATTATCATTTACTATGTCCCAGGTAGCTTTTGATTTGTTTGAGGATTTAAATATGTGGTAGTCATTCTGAGATTTTTGAGTCAGATTAAAATTTGCTGTATAAGATTTAAATTTTTCCTTGTCACTAGCCCTCTTAGATAATCTATACTTCCATAAAAGACTTATTTTATGCTTGCAACTTTGCCTCAATCCCTTTGTGATCCATTTGGGTCTTTGTTTACTGTAGTTCTTTTTTCTTATTACTGGGAAACACAAACCATAAATAAAATAGACCAAAGGTCTCAAAAAATGCTGTAAACGCCTGGTCACTATTACTTATTTTATATATTTCACTAAAAGATAGCTGGGTCAAACATTCCTTAAACTTAAGCAGGTTTTCTTTGGAATAGTCACGCTTAGTAGAGTACCAATGTTCAATGTAAATTCATGTTTATGTTACAAATTGTGGTCGATTGTCGTAATTAAGGAATAATTCTTGTTGTGTTATCGTTTTTCTTGTCTTTCGTTATATTATTTGTTTAATAATAATTCTTTATGTAAAAAAATAAAGCTGTTGTTGTTAAAATCCTACAAAAAACAAAATCTCTAAATGGATTCTCGTGAGGTCTCAGTTCGGGGCGAACTACTAGTACATACAAACTTACGCGTTTATTGACCGAACAAGCGAAGCGAGTAAGGTCCAGTGTAGACGGGCCTGGCGCTTGTATCTTTGTAACTTTGTATCTTTGTATATTTGTTCGACGATAACTTAAATATCGTAGCTCCGATCTTCATGAATTTTGGTGTGCGCGTAGTTTAGGTCAATAGAATTTATGAGTTCCAAGATGAGCCGGATCGGTAGGGGGGTTGGGGAGATAGGGGGTCGTGAGGTCTCAGTTCGGGGCGAACTTCTAGTATTAGTAAGTATCTATACAGATTTATCTGGACGATTTAACAAACATGATTGGTATACTATGACCTCTACGTTCAGTGGACCGAACAGTAGCGATTTTTTCCTATTTTAAACAAAAACATTAGGTCGATAATTTACAGGCAAAATAATTTCCTACGTATAAATTTATGTCAGAGTCAAATGCATACCTATTACAATGATTACAGATTGTACAACGATATCACGACTCTATGTTTGTGTCGCGATATTGTGTATATTCCAGAATATCAATAATTTTATCAGCTACACTATCATTCAATACAATAATATAGGGTGACGGCCTCTGTGGCGCGTCGGGCGGACGCTCGACTGCAATGCAGAAGGCTGCGGGTTCGATACCCGTCGCGTCAGGTGCAAATATTTATGCTTAAAAATAAATATTTGTATCTGGTCTGGGTGTCTTTCTATGTATAATATGTATGTATTTACAAAAAAAAAAAGTATAATATGTAGTATATCCGTTGTCTAGTACCCATAGTACAAGCCTAGTGCTTACTTTGGGGCTAGATTGCGCTGTGTGCAATGTAGTGAAATATATATATATTTTTTATTTAATTGCCAAAAAAACAAGGTTTGATTTCTGGATAGGATAATATATTTTTCATAGATTTTGAAAAAACTACAATTGCATTATTGTGCTATTTAAGTTTTTGTTAAAAATCGGGGACGCAACTCGTGTCAGCATTTTTAGCTACCTGTATAGGTACCTATGCATAAACCTAAACATCGAACATGTAACTATGTATTTCGTAATTTGTTTTTCTATTACTCAATGCATTTCTATTACAACTAGGAGTTCGCCCCGAACTGAGACCTTACGACCCCCTATCTCCCCAACTCCCCTACCGATCCGAACTCATAAACTCTATTGACTTATACTACGCGCATACCAAATTTCATGAAGATCGGGGCTACGATACTCAAGTTATTGTCGAACAAACATACAAAGATACAAGCGCCAGGCCCGTCTACACTGGACCTCACTCGCTTCGCACGTTCGGTCAAATATTTTAAAGAAAAAATACATTTTCAATAATTCAGAAGCGGCAAGGTTTGAACTCGTGCCTGTGAATCAGTACTCCGTCCCTTACCAACTATAGTAGCTGTCGATTAGGAGCTCATCTAGTCTAGTTGGTAAGGGCACCGAAGATCCAGAGGCGCGAGTTCATACCTCGCTGCGAGTAAATTTCGGAAATAATTTTTCTTTCAAATTTTTCCAAAAATTGTAGAACAAAAGTTATTCATTTTGATGTGAAAAATCACCCTCTGAACGGTTTTGGATTTGAAACCCATAACCCTGTACTTAAACTATTTTTTTTCCATACCCACTTAAGTATAAACAGTCGAAAATAATTGCATCAAAATTCTCACCAAAATAATTTCATCCGAGACGTCCTTCGGTTCCGGAGGGAAGCAAAACTTATACAACGCTTTAGCGCACTCGAAGTTTGTCTTCAGCAGGACCCATATCACCTCAAAAATGATCCTAATGACCACTATCACTTGCGGTTCCTCGGCCCTTGAAAGCAACATACTCATTAAGGTTTAAATTGCCTTGGCACGTTCAAAGTTCAGTGTTAAAAGAGGAAATCCACGACGTGTAGTTTCCGTACTGCGTTTAGGATACATATGGCCAAATATTGTTATTTTTGTTCAATGTTGTGTATGCACATAAAAAGAGAGATAGGTATAAACTTTATTGTTTTGAAGGTTTTTTTGCTTTGTTTTTATGTGACCGTGTAATAAGCTTAGATGGCCATAATGCATTGAATTTAAATAACCAGATCAAAATAAAATTGGTCCAAGGGTACCTATTATTTTTGTACTTACGTAGGTTGTATCAACTATGATACTATACAAAAATGATACGGACCTACTCGTTTTTTTTTCAAATTTAAACATCCCAATCGATGGTAATAATCCCAAGTAAACAGTAAAGAGATCCAATCAAAATATTAGGGGTTAAAGTATGAAATTGCCGATTTGTACTGAAAATCTTAATTGTTTATTTTTTTAAATTTTTAACAAATTTATTTAATCAAAATAGTTGCCATTATTATCTATACATTGCTGCCATCTAATGGGAAGGTTATTAATGCCTTTGCGATAGAACTCCGACGATCTAGACTGCACAAACTGTGTGAAAGCATTTTGTACTGCCTCCTGGGAAGAAAACTTCTTGTCACGTAGATAATTGTCCAAATCACGAAAAAAATGGTAGTCCGTTGGAGCAAGGTCTGGTGAATACGGAGGATGACGAATGGTTTCTAAGTGCAGTTCCTGAAGGGTCAAAATGGTTTCTCGTGCTGTGTGAGGTCTCGCGTTGTCGTGGAGCAATAATGGTGAAGATCGATTCATGAGTCGGGGCTGTTTTACTGCTAGTTTTGTCAACATAATGCCGTAATTGCTTGACCAGATCGAAGAAAACTATAGTGAATAACACCATGCTGAGACCACCAAACATTACCTTTTTATTGGTAAGTTTTGCTTTAGGACACTGTTGTGGCATTTGACCTGGGGTCAGCCATTGCATTTTTCTTTTCCGGTTATCATAAAGAATCCACTTTTCATCACATGTTACAATTCGATCCAATATTCCTTCATTTCTGTACCGGTTCAACAAGGCAACACAAGTTTCAACACGCGTTTCTTTCTGCAGATCAGTCAAATCATGAGGCACCCATTTTTCGTATTTTTTTATTTTATTGATTTGACGCAAGTGAGTCAATAAAGTGGGTAAGGTAACGTTAAACCATGCCGCTAATTCCTGGGTAGTTTGACTAGGATCGGCTTCCACTATCTCTCTTAATTCATCGTTATTCACCTGTGTGGGCGGTCTTCCTCGTGGCTCGTTCTTTAAGTCGAAATTTCCATCACGAAAGCGTTTAAACCAAAATCGCACGGTGCGTTCATTAGTAGACCCCTCTCCAAACGCAGCATTGATATTGCGGGCTGTTTCTGCCGCGTTAGTTCCGCGTCGGATCTCGTATTCAAAAATCACTCGAATTTTCGTAGTATCCATCTTTCTTGTCTAAATTGAATAACAAAAACAATTGAAAGTCGATATTCAAATGTTTCACATTTTTTAAAAAAAGAACATCACAGAAACCATTTGAAAAAAGTTTCATTCGAAAACCTCAAACCATGAAGATTCTATGTCAATTCAAAGAACCTATTGCAATAAAACGGCAATTTCATACTTTAACCCCTATTAGTTATATTAGGTCGGCAAAAAAGTCTTTTCGTATTTATTACGTATGAACTTGTAACTAAATATCGCTGGCTATACGTGACTATATCTGGTTGGTTTTGGTATCATTAAAAAGTTTAAATTAAAAAAAAGACAATTCTAAATTCAAAGTAGGAAAATGTGTGATCTTCATTTGTTTTTCTTATTGTTAAAATTATTGAATCTAATGAAGCGAAGAAACTTTTCAGCCGACTTATTATGTTGTTCTGTAATTGTATATTGTATCAATGTTTAGTTTATAAAATCTAATACCCCGTTTATCAAAATAAAGAAGAAAATATCTTATAGCTTAATTAAAGCAGCTTAAATAATTATAGCTATTTTTAAGAAATCGCGAGTGAAATAGAGGCGCAGCTAGCATACCTAAATAATTAACTATATCTATCGTTAATTAGGTAAGCATTATCTATTCTAATAAGCCGATAAACTTCAAGTTGCGTAACTTACACGCTGCCCTCAGTAGGTACACATATCATGCACGCATTAGTGACTATGTACTTAGATTTAAGGGGCCGTAGTAGGCCAGAACTGATGTTTCTAGGGTGAATTACTACAAAAGTTATTTGATTATATTTGTTTCGAACATATTAATAATATTTGACACTGGCTAATTTCCTAATGGCCATAATCGGTTAACAACCGATAAAAAAATAGAACTTCAAACTTATGTTTCGAGAAACAAAACCATGTCGACTTTTGTTTTTGACGCGTTATTGGAACGTCGTCTTGAATTTTTATTATGCAAAATTTGGTTTAATTGCGTTTAAATTGTTTAATTTCGGCGGCATGTCATCAATTTAGTTATGCGAAGTTAAACGAGTTAAGTGAAAATAAAAACACCAGTGCCAAACACGAAATTAGCACGTTACAAACAAATGTTCCATGGGGTTGAAGAAAAATCGTTGCCATTTTTTCTGCACCCTTCACGCATTGAAAATTATTTCAAAGGATTACAGTATAATAGTGGTAGTTCACTATTAGTACGAGAAACTGGCTAAATTGACCTATATTGCTGACAAAAGCCATAACTAAGAAAAAGAAAAGAAAAATAACCATGTCAGAGATGATTTATATTAGACCGTCACGAGCGCCGGCCGGGTCCGAGTTTCGTTGAATTTGCTCGGCCGCCACTCGGTTGCAACAGACCGATCGACTGCTCGCCGGGCAATGGGCAACGAAGCTCATGCTCGTGACTGTCTAATCTAACTAAATCATCCCTAAATGGTTCATTACTATTTCATTTAATACTTAGCAACAACTGTTTATTGGTTCTTACTGACTGATAAACCTGAGACCTTTCTCGCTCGGTAAGTAGCCCAATTCATAGATAAACTAGACAAGACGAAATATTTCTACTTTTGCTTTTATTAATGTTATTTTCTACTGCAGTTATTTTTATTTATTTCTACAGAATCAACAGCACTTAGTAACATTATAGTACCGCAAGTTATACAGGTCATACTGCCAATTAGAGATTCTTACTTTTTACAAAAACTAATATGAAAGAAAGAAAAGGCGCATAAGAGAAAATGGGAGGGGAGGGAGGTACGAGTTTTGTAAGAATATCAATTTACGGCCGCCCGTCTGACTTCAAACCTCCTTGAGACCAAGCAGTTTACCCGCCACCGCGTCTGGAGCACTCAAGGTTCACTAGTCTCCCTTAGTTAACTTGGTCGCCTTTTATACCCTCGAAAAGAGATGAGGTAGCCCAATTCCATAGAATACTCCGCATACGGAGTTACAAGGATTATTTAAGTAAGGTTAGAATAGGTTTGATGTCAATAATATTTATTTTAAATCCATGCTCCTGTTATGGTATTAGTACCTACAGAATCTAGGTAAAAATATCTGGATATTTATCGAAATAAATACCTAAATATAAGATACACCTACATTTAATTGATTGACTAGAAATCAGCCACATTGTCTGACTAGTTTCTGGCCTAAAGTTCTAGCCATTGCAAGAAAGAAAAAGCGGGAACGGCTCGATAAGTTTTAGTGGTTTCGAAGAAATTTCGTTACACTGTCGTAAAACTACTAACAAAGAAAATAAATATAAAGCTCTATTTTTAAGTACAGACCTTAAGGGCCTTAAAACCCTAATAGCGTGACTAATAGGGATAAAGCTAGCGAATTTCAGATGTGTAAGTGAGGGACGTAAAATGCGACTATGCCAAATTTTAATGCGTTAAATCAAACAATTGCTAGTTTCAAGATAACTAAACGTTAATCTTGAAATTCAAATCATTCAGGACTTGTATTGAACTAACTTCAGTTGTTATACAAAGTTTTATTAGTTTACGGACAATATGACTGACTGAGTAATATCACTTATTTGTACAATTTAGAGGAAAGTTTGTGATTTCCTATCGATTTTATTTTCACGAATCGTGTTAGTAAATATCCTCGACTTTAACATATATAGTTTCAAAAACTTTTGTTTTAAATAACTTTTGTAGTAATTCGTCCTAGAAACATCAGTTCACTATAGCCGCTTAAAACAATTACAAAATTACTTACATGATATTTAGATCTTCGCTTTCCAATACCAAAAAACAACTACAGTGATTATCCCAAAGTACTAAATTAATATCACAAAATAAGCCACCGTTATCATCCACGATAACACTTATCTTAACACACCTATCTCTATAATACCTAATATCTTTGCTAAGTTACCTACTAAACTATTAATTTCGATATTAAAAGAAAAAGAACATTATTAGGACATGTCCCTACGAATTTACTTCAGAAGTTGAACTAAGATATCCGGTCCAAAGTGTCTTTCTAGTGATAAGGAATGTACCTATTCATGTTGTTTAAGTGTAATAAACAGACTTGGTTGTCGAGATAAGATTATGGTAACTAGCTACTAACTCCCTTACTTAAAATATCATACAACATGACTAAGTTAAGTGACGTTTGTCTCTGTCTGTCAACTTTGAAACTTCATGTGACAGTAAAAGACAAAAGATGCATAGTTATGCAGCGCATTAATTAGCGTTTATAAGTAAGGGGGTTCATGTTTATACTTAGAACACGGTAAGAGCTAAGTTATGTGGTGCTAAAACTCTCGCCACATATTATACTTCTGCGATAACGACTGAATACCAACCAATGATTTTAGAAGCCTAAAAAGGCCAGTTTCATACAGTAAAAGGTACTCCGATGACGACTATTCAAGCCGAAAGGGGATTGTTCTAGATGTCTAGGTGAACATCTTTTGTTCGACAACTTTTGTAAATTCAAAGTAATTTTCAAAAAATTTAAGTTTACTTGAAAATCAGCTGTTTCTTAGAGTTGGACGTCATTGATCATAAGTTGTCATTTGTTTTGGTTTGGTCTACTACAATCAAAACTTTAATAGCTTTTATTTTTAAGAACAAGAGTTGTTCGCTTAGACGTCTAGAACAATCCCTTTCGACTTAACTGGTTGTCGTCGAAGCACTCTGTATAGATATAGTAGATACACTATAGATTACGATAAAACTAGGTATGTAGTGATATAGATAGACGGAATAACACATAGGCCACATTTCATCCCAAAATTCCCACGGGATTTGGACGAACATGCCACGGGATTTGGACGTAAAACTTCGAGGCGCTGCTATGCTAATATAACTCATATATTTTTTAACGCCTTATTTTTTAGTTCGACACCATTCACTAATGATGTTGCAGATGGTATTTAAACAGGGGCTACGTTGATTTCTTACCGGGTTGTTACCGGCCTAACCGACGATCACTAATATCTATGCCTAGGTTAGTTGGCCGTTAATCGAGCTGACCAAACTAAGTTAGTTGAGATGATCTACCTAGTATTTGATACAAGTGCGCATAGCAAGTATAATTAGCGACCGTAGACAAACGTATGTGGAAAACGGGTTCAAATATAAATACTTATACCTGAGCTAAGTTTTAAGGCGAGGTTCTCGTTGGAATTTCCGAAATTGACTTTTGTTTGATTCAATGGTAAGTAATCGTAAACTCTTATATTGGTTGGATAAAAATATATGTCGAGGGTTCAAAAAATCTAAAGAAGATACATTTAGAAATAATTTTAGCAGGTAAATATGTTTCGAAAAATCGCTATGACAGGAAACATTTAATTATAAACACAATATTAGCAACTTCGCTCGATAAAAAAAGTTTAGGAAACTGTCGTTTTTTTGTATGACTTTTATTTAAAAAAAAAGTTAAATAGGAGGTATTAACTTTTATAAAGAATGTTTTTGCTTAACAATTCTAAAATATAAAATACTTATGTTTAACAATTTGATAAAAATATATTTATATATTTATTTATCAAACATTCTCGCATTCTGCTGCCTGGCGTCGTTCAAGGTAAAGGATTTTTACTCGGTACTGCAACAGACCCTTAACTAACTTAGTTTAGTCGGTGGTGTACGGCCGGCTAAGCAGCACTTCATTTTTTAATTGAATGAAACCATTTGAGACTTCTTTCTATAGTAAAATTGTCAAATACAAGGAACAAAAACGTCCGATTATAGCCTGAAATTTAAACTGAGTGTAGGTAATCAGATGTTGCATGTATCATATTGGTGCTTACCACAAACGTTTCTCCTAATTTTATCGTCATCTTTTAGCGCGAGAACACCTGCTAATGAAATAGATTATAATAAAAAATCCCCTACTACTATGTCTATTACTTATCTACTTAACGTGGGAAACACATTTACTTTTCGTTCGTCTTTTGTTATTTTGTTTAGACGGTTTTTTTTCTACTTCCAAAGTATTCTGTTTATAGTTTCTATTAACTATGATTTTGCGAATTAGGCATGTGTTGTTAGGGTGTGGGTGGACATGAGATCACTTGCACATTTTACGTGTAGTGCTGTTTTTACCCGGCTGCAATAAAAGGGTTATGTTTTTCACGCCTATCTTGTGTGCATGTTTTTGGTATTTTAGCATTATTGAAGGTAAATTTTGCTCCGAGCTGAATGAAGTTGACAGAATTAAAATTTAAAGGTTATGAAGTTAAATTCCATATCACAAAATGATATTTTTATCTGGTTTCTCACTCATGGTCCCGATCCGCGGCGGCCCCGTTCGAGATGACCCCGATTTTGATAATTTTATTTTGTTATTTTTCTTCTTAGTAATAGATTTTTCTTCTGTTTCCGCGATGTTGGATTGTTGGCAAAAAATCCGACCACCCCTTTCTCTTTGCTTTTGGCTTCGCCGTAGAAATTTTAGATTCTGCATTCTTTTCCTTAATAAATAAATATATAAATAAATATAAAAAAAAATATATATAAAAGTTACAAACTAAAATAACCTGGTGGTTTTCATTGCAAAACGCACGTTCGCCGGCCTTGTTACGATTAACATAGAAGCGAGCAAAGCAAGGGCCAAGGGCATAGAACCCGTTTTACTTCCAGTCTGCATTGCAATCCATGCCGTGTTTGTGTACTTGTGTGTGTTGTGCGTTGATGTATAAGGTTAGCGTAACCTAACTCCTCTTGACTGTTTAGCTTTAGTCTTGATTCCTACACTGAGTTCAGTGTAGGAATAAAATTATAATTTAATAAAAATAACATTTGTCTGAATTTAATTTATATAGACTCATTGCTACGCCCAAAAGGGTTTCATGATCACACAATATTGTATTTTATCACCATATGTACTCATGTCATGATTATGCAATAAAGAAATTGAAATTGTAGGAATGTCAGTGTAGTGGTCAGGGATTTTTTTATTTAAACTTTACTGTTTTTTTGATCGACAAAGCAACAAGAATCAATCAAGGTAGGACGTAATGTCTCAATGATCTTTATTAACTAATATTACTGGTACTCAATGGTCTTGTATTTAAGTACTCAGTAGGTTCTCTACTAATATTATTAGTTAATAAATATCATTGAGATATTCCATCCTACCTTGATTGTTTCTCGTTGCTTTGTCGATCAAAAAAACAGTAAAGTTTAAATAAAAAAGCTCCCCGACTACTATAAAAAACCATGGATTTTTTTTTTTTTTTTTTAAGTTTTTTTTTTTATTTTTTATTGTTTGATGTTTTTTATTTTGCTGAATGACATTATGGCGGCGACTTAGCGACGACTTAAAATAGATCATGGTTTTAGATTTTGCACCTACTAGTCTACTAGTACTGAAGGTAATGCCTTGACTTCCAGTCTGCACTCCAATCCATGCCGTGTCTTTTTAGTTGTGTGTTGTGTGTAGACGTAAGTTAGCGTAATCTAACTCGTCTTGGGAGTTTAGTCTTGATTCCAACTCTGAGTTTAAAGATCATTGAGACATACCGCGCTACCATGATTGTTTGTCGTTGCAATGTCGTCCTTTCGTCGTTCAAAAAAATAAAGTAAATTTTAGATAAAATATACCCCGACTACTTTCAAAAACCACCGACAATTTAAAAATATCCTTTTTTTACGTTTTTTTTTATTTTATTATTTGATGTGTTTTTTTTAGCTGATCGACAACGCGACGACTTAGTAGACATCATGGTAGGGCCCATTTTGTACCTACTGGTAGAACCTAAATGTAATGCCTTGACTTTCACTTAATTTATTATTATTTAAAAAAAATAAAACATTTTATTTTTATTTTAAGTATATTAATATCGAGCTCCGCGAATAAATTTTTAAACATGGTAAATACTCCGTTAATTAGTAATTCTAGTAGTTATTATTTTATGCTTTTAAAAAAATAAGCTGCATAACATAGCGGCGACTTAGCGACGGCTTATAAGAGATTACGGTAGGGCGGACTATGTACTGACCTACTAGTGCTAAAGGTAATGCCTTGACTTCCAGTCGGCACTGCAATCATAGAGTAACTTATTATAAATAGACTGCAATAGATGCCGTGTTTGTGTGTGTGGTGCGTACACGTGGTTAGTGTAATCTAACTCGTCTTTGGTGTTTCGTCTTAATGCCTACACAAAGTTAAGGCGGCGATAGATGATAATCATCAGTCCTTGTCCGATTGCATATAAATGAGCGAGATGGAATTGCGTGAAAAAATCTACAATTTCTCGTAAAATCAATAATTATCGAAGATTAAAATAATATTTTTATAAAATGCGATGAAGGGGTTCTAGGTATTGTATTTTCTTATATTATGATGCTTATAAGAAAATATAGAGGTTAAGGATTTAGAAGAAAAATTGATTTATTTTGTAAAACAGGGGTAACTTTGCCTGTATAATAGTGGTATTTAAAGTTATCTTTTATTGTTTTTGAAATGAAGGGGACACTTCTTGTATCATGTACAATAACATTAAACATTGTTTAAAGATCTATATGATACCGGTTATGAAGAAAACTATTCAATCGGAAGGGATTTCACATGAGTCGCGTCCTTAATTTATTGCACAAGTTAAGCTTTAATGGATTATTTACACGTTGTCCATTTCATTGGAATGGAATTGGTCGCAATTAGCTTGAAGAATGTATCGGTATTGAAATGTTTCAAAGGTTAACAAAATTACGTCAACAAAAAAAAATTCGCGACGAATTGAGAACCTCAATTCTTATTTTGAAGTCGGTTAAAAACACATAACAGGGTTGACAAGGACTCCAAAAGAGCTTCTCACCTGGATTAAATAGTTCAGAGGTGATAAGAAGACCAAAAATTCTATTTGCTTTATGCTGGTGAACCAAGTGGAAATAAACCAATGAAGAGACGAAAGACCACTAAAAAACAAAAAAGTAGCAACATTAAAATCTTTAGATTTAAGACGTATCCAAGTGATCTGTACTTTTGTATTGTATTTTTGTATTAGGTATATCATAGATGAATTTTCCGAAATTGTTTCCGGCTTTCCTAAAACGGCTTTTAAATATCTAATCTAGTACAATAAAGTCGAACCAGCAGCGTAAAGTAAAGTTCTGTCCGTTTCCTCACATAAACAGTGACGCAAGTGGCAAGAGTTAACGCAAGATCATCGACATCGTCCATGCACCGTACGAAAGTATTTCACTCGATATTTTGTTGTTTGCCTGCCTTGAATTGGCCTTTAATATTTTTAGTATATACAAGGTGTAACGGGTATGCCCTTTTAAGCCGAAAGGGGGTAGTAATAGACGTCTAGGCGAACAACTTTTGTTCTATAGCTGATTTTCAAATACAATTTACACTGTTTTTACACAATTGTGTACGAATTGCATACTATGGATAGCTGCATCAGCTTTAAGAGCTCAGCTTAGCTGGTAGTAAGTTAGTTTAGCTAAACTAAATTAACTAAATTAGTTATTATGTAAATTTTGTTGTATATAGCGGTCGCGGGGAGTCGATGAATGGAGATAGCTCTCGGTCGCTGCTTGTGGCATCGTATATATATGGCTTATGTTCAGCAGTGGACAGTTAAGGGCTGAGATGACGATGATGATGACTAAAAATAAATGAAAGCGAATTCACTTCGCATGTCAATGTACTCGTAGTAGGGGCAAGCCGAGTGAACTGGCGTTTACCAGACCTTGGACTAGAAAGCGTTGCATACTTTTATCTCACGTTTATAATATTACTAATCTATTGACGTGTTGATTATCGAAATGTTACAGAATCTACCGGTAATTCTAATCTTATACAAGATGTAACGGATATGCCCGTTTAAGCGGAAAGGGGGTTGTTCTAGACGTCTAGGCGAACACCTATTGTTTTCAAAAAAAGTTCGAATTTTTAAAAGTTATAGAACAAAAGTTGTTTGCCTAGACGTCTAGAACAACCCCCTTTCGGCTTAAAAGGGCATACCTGTTATACCTTGCATATAAAAAAAAATCCTTATTTCGCGTCACGAGTCACGGCATCACGCCTTAACGACTAGTCCTATTTCGATAAATATTTTTCATCACATCTATTCGAAAAGAGCTAATCCAATCCCTGTAAACTAGGCTGGAACTAGCCCTTTGCTGGCGCTTACGCTAACTTGCCGGCAAAACGTTTTGCCTCCCTCTTAGCAGGGATTTTACTTTTCCAGCTACTGATTGGCCAGAGGGATTTGAATTTGGAACGTGTATATTTGTAAAAAGTTTCAAAAAGGTTTAAAGTTTCACCAAAGAGTTCCAATAGAAATAGAAGAGGAATACACTAGGAATAGAACAGGAGTAGACTAATAGTAAAGTAAAAGACTCGGAATAGACAAGGAATAGTCTTGGAATAGACTAGGAATAGTCTTTGAAACATTTGGATTAACAAGTTAAATGTACCCATTTTCTCATAGAGGGCGAGGAAAAGTAGAATGTCTACCTCAGGAGCAAATACTATTTTTAGCTCGAGTGAGGTACTTTGAATCCCTCGATTCGCTCAGGATTCTACTCTAGAATCCTTCGCTTCACTCTGGATTCAAAAAACACTCTCGCCGTAAAAATAGTCTTTTCTCCCTTGGTATACAATCTACTATTTCATCTCTCCTGTTCGGAAAGTTGTAACTGTCTTGGGTTAAAAGTGGTACATTTCATCCCTAGGGTGAAAAGCAAACAATATTTCTTAATTAATGCAACCATTTGACACATTTTTCTGTAGAAATATTATCAAATACAAGAAACCAAAACGTCAGATTATAGTCTGAAATTAAAAACCCCTTATTTTTTTTTCGTTTGACTATAATAATTAATAATTGAATTACCTAGTCTTCTATTCTGCCACTCGCTATAATGCCACATCATTATTACTTTTTTTTTTTCTTGTCGGTATGGCCGCATAAATCGAAACGACAAACGTTTCGCTACCGAACGATTCGCCGACAGAATGTTTCGTTTTAGAGGCCTAAGCAACTCCTACCTAGACTTTTGTTTTTGACGCGTTGGTGGAATGTCGTTGCGTTTAAATTGTTTAATTTCGGCGGCATGTTATCAATTTAGTTACGTGAAGTTCAACGAGTTAAGTGAAAATAAAAACACCAGAGCCCAACACGAAATTAGCACGTTACAAACAAATGTTCCATGGGGTTGGAGATAAAAATCGTCGCCATTTTTTCTGCAGCCTTAACGCATTGAAAATTATTTCAAAACGATTACAGTATAATAGTGATAGTTCACTATTAGTACGAGAAACTGGCTAAATTGTCCTATATTGCTGACAGAAGCCATAACTAAGAAAAAAAAAAAAAAAGAACTCCTACCTATATTTGGTATCTTCTTACTAGTCTGTGTATTAGGTTTCAAACAAATACTTACCATGTTTTGTTTGTCACACGGAGAGACTATATGCAAGTCTTTTTTCTATGAAATCGAATAATGCGACTCACCCACGACTCAAAAAATGACGCTTATCTGGTCAGGCCTTACAGGCTAGAGGTAGGTGTAGATTTTTTATGGTTCCGTACTCAGTGGGCAAAATCGGTTTGTCACTAGACTGTATCTCATAATAACATACAACATAATCAGCCCGTTAATTTGATCCCACTGCAGGGCAAGGGCCTCCTCTTAAAGGGTTTAGTTAGGCAGTAAGACGCCACGGGAGCTTACCCCGGATTGATGAATGTCTCATGTCTTCGGACCGTGGTGAGTTCTAGGATATGTCGGTTTCCTCACGATGTTTTCCTTCGCTGTAAGAGCGATGTTAAAAATCCTGTGACCAACACACAGCGCCATCTAGCCCTATAGTAACCTGCTAAGCTTTTGTTACGGTGACTAGACAACGGATATACATAGAAATACACCCAGACCAGATACAAATATTTGTTTAGTAGTATATCCGTTGTCTAGGCACCGTAACACAAGCTTAGCAGCTTACCACGGGGATAGATGACGCTGTGTGTTGGTCACAGGATTTCTTCTTCATCATTTAAAATGGCTTTTTCCATTCGGACATTTGCCAGTGTCAAGTATTATCAATATTTGCAGGTTATTTGCATCGAATGAAACAGTCAAGTCGTCATAGTTAAAGTCAAGTCGAGGGAATCATTGTAAAAAGGAGGCCATTTTTTACAATGTTTGTTCACGGAGCTTTGGAGAGACCACTAAGCTGAAGTCCATGTTTTGCACCGATTTTCACTTTTATTTTCACTTGTACACCACCACGAAACTAAATTGATTAATATGCCCCCGAAATTAAACAATTTACACGCATTTAAACTAAGTTTCACAAAAATGAAAATTTAGCAACACATCTCCTCAACGCATTCCCGCCAAAACTCGGTCACAGGATTTATTTATTTTATTTTTAAGCATAGACCCACAGAGGTCGTCACAGATGCCACAGATGATATTAGGGCATATAACTTTTTTTAAAGAATAAGACAGACAAGACATAAATATTTTAATATGGCTATCTTAAAACAAATTTGATTTTATTAGATACCTACGGAACCTTCGTGCGCGAGTCCGGCTTGCCCATGGTCGATTTTTTATGATCTTTTTTATTTGTTTTGGTCGTGTAAAGGAAGTAGGTACCTATAGAATTACTACCTAACCACTACCTACGGAAGTCAAGACCTCATCTTAATGGATGGACAAATATGGTTAGTTAATCGTTTTATAGTATTTTAATTGCATTTTAATTCGTATAACATTTTATAATCGATTATCGTATATACAAAGTCCATACGAGACGTTAGGTTGTACTTACCGTGATTTGGAAGCAGCGTGAAAAGTTCAAGTTTGGGACGAATTTTTAATTTTCACTACGCTGTCATCGTGTATACTTTTCGCATAACAAACGTATCATCTTTCAAATTTTATTATGTACTACTAATAATACTTTACGGGCTTAATATATTTCAATTAAAAAAAAAAAAAATTTGCCGATTTCTTGAAGTAGTCTGCTGCAACCAAAAGCGCATTATCTGTAAAATGATAAAATGCATTAAATCAGATCGAAAAACAATAAAAGAATCATAAAAAGGTAAACCTAAATTAAATCTAAAACGAAACTAAATTTAAACTAAAAATGTATACATACTAAATACATTCTTAAAAATATTAATTTAAATCAGTTTTGGGTGAAAACTGTGGTGATATTTTTACCCTTTGCTAAATTACTATTAATGTGTAAATTCATAATAGTGGCACCGCACTGCCGCAGTTTAAATGGATAGTTACACGATAAATGAGCGATGTCGTCATCTTTTAAAATACCAATTTAAGCAATGAATAATTCAATTTAAAAAAAAAGAGCTGCTTTTCTGCTTCCGTCTATCGCGTCGCGGCGGGATAATGCCGCGAGTGTGTTAGGGTGGGTCCTAGGAGAGCGGTTTGTTTTAATAGGTTTTTTGTTTTAATTTAATCGAATTTAAACAAGTATTTAACATTATAAATCTGTAGTCGTTCAATGAATAGATAACAAATATTCTTACAATGAAATAATAATTGTAATCATAGAATAAAACATAATTTAATAACACTAATGTAAATTCTTGAAATAAGCACCGCAGTATGTGTACACTGTACAGGGACACTCGTCCGATGAATGAGCGAATTGAGCGAGTGAAATGATACCGGTAGTCAATCGCGACAAACGAGACGAAGCGGTCGTCTTCTTAGGAAACCGTTCCCGCGTATTTATATATTAACAGTTTTATAATTTTTGAAAATAGAACGTAAGTATTTTGTTTTTCCATTTGGTAAGATCATCTTTTTTTTTTTAAATTTGAGTTGGCATCATTGATAATTATTGTTGTGACTACTGAACCGATTGCAATGAAACTTAAAGTAATACATAAGCTACAGATTTTATACCAATATTCCCGCGGGAATGGGACTTACGCGGGAGAAACTGCCTGGCGCAAATAGTTTTTTTTAAAAGAACTAAATAAGTGCTTTGTTTTTGTTTTACATATGTAGGTGTTTTTTTTTAAAATGCGGAATGACATGATTAAAATTGTCTGTTATACATCCAGTATTACGGGGGCTTATGGATCCGCGGCGATGCCCTCGTAAGGCCCTTTTTAATAAAAAAAAATGTTGTGACTGTGACGTGGATACCAAGCCGGTAATTATCCCAGTCAGTGCTATAAAATGCAGCCAAGGACAACAACCGGGTTGGATAAAGATAGAACTATTTAGATATCTAAAGATGAATCTATTTAGGCTATGAAAATGGGATAGTACCTACATATACATACATACAAAAGTATAGTCGTACAGCAGTTCCTGGAGGAAGCAATTTGATCAAATTAGTAAATAATATCGCTCTTTATACGCCATTTTTGAGCCTTAGTATGGTTTCCTTATTGTAGGACCTAAATCGTACTCCGAATAGTAAATAAAAAAATTGAAATACTTAATTTAAAGTAGTCGGGGTATTTTTTATTATGATTTATTTTATTATTAGCGCCAGTGCATGGCGCTATAAGAGGACGATAACATAATGAAAAAATATCTTGTTACGGCCGAATATTGTGTTCAGCAGTCAAAGGGTTTAAGTATTTAAAATGTATTAATAATATTGTGCGTCCATATTTGATCATTTTTACAATTAATTTAAATAATTAATTACTTATTAATTTTAAAAAACGTCTATAACAATTTGTTTTTCTAAGATTTAAAGATTTATTTGCAATATGCATAAATTGTAATTAAGTAACCTTAAAGTAATTAATTTAAATTATTAATTTATAGGTAACTTAGAAATATTTTAGGAAGGAAATACGTTTTCAAAAAATTCCCTTGACAGGATTTTCGTGTAGCGCAGTGGTTAGCGAGCTCCCTGGATAGCGAGAGGCTCAGGTTCGAATCCTGTCATGGAAAATTTTGGAAAATGTAACTGTTTGCGTAAATATATCTAAGTTTAAAAATGTCTTAAGCAATAAAAACGTAGGAAAATTATAGGTAACTTTTAACTCTTCATTTGACTCAAAATTACCTACTTTGTATGAATTATAAACTTGTTTTTATTTTATTAAATTAACTGTGATAAAATTTTATTTTTACAATTGTTTATTTGGCCACTTTAAGTAGGTACAGACAATTGCCCCCGCTTCATAAAAAAAAACCTTTGTTACAAAATCCTGACCCTACACTTCATTTTGTTTATGCACTCAGAGAAAACGTGCGAAATCAAAATTAAAAAAAATCGTGATCTATTTAAAAAGGAATAAACTCATCGTCAAAATAATAGGGGTTAAAGTATGAAATTGCCGTTTTATTGCAATAGGTTCTTTGAATTGACATAGAATCTTCATGGTTTGAGGTTTTCGAATGAAACTTTTTTCAAATGGTTTCTGTGATGTTCTTTTTTTAAAAAATGTGAAAAATATGAATATCGACTTTCAATGGTTTTTGTTATTCAATTTAGACAAGAAAGATGGATACTGCGAAAATTCGAGTGATTTTTTAATACGAGTTCCGACGCGGAACTAACGCGGCAGAAACAGCCCGCAATATCAATGCTGCGTTTGGAGAGGGGTCTACTAATGAACGCACCGTGCGATTTTGGTTTAAACGCTTTCGTGATGGAAATTTCGACTTAAAGAACGAGCCACGAGGAAGACCGCCCACACAGGTGAATAACGATGAATTAAGAGAGATAGTGAAAGCCGATCCTAGTCAAACTACCCAGGAATTAGCGGCATGGTTTAACGTTACCTTACCCACTTTATTGACTCACTTGCCTCAAATCAATAAAATAAAAAATACGAAAAATGGGTGCCTCATGATTTGACTGATCTGCAGAAAGAAACGCGTGTTGAAACTTGTGTTGCCTTGTTGAACCGGTACAGAAATGAAGGAATATTGGATCGAATTGTAACATGTGATGAAAAGTGGATTCTTTATGATAACCGGAAAAGAAAAATGCAATGGCTGACCCCAGGTCAAATGCCACAACAGTGTCCTAAAGCAAAACTTACCAATAAAAAGGTAATGGTAACTGTTTGGTGGTCTCAGCATGGTGTTATTCACTATAGTTTTCTTCAATCTGGTCAAGCAATTACGGCAGATGTCTATTGTGCCGAACTCCGAACCATGTTGACAAAACTAGCAGTAAAACAGCCCCGACTCATGAATCGATCTTCACCATTATTGCTCCACGACAACGCGAGACCTCACACAGCACGAGAAACCATTTTGACCCTTCAGGAACTGCACTTAGAAACCATTCGTCATCCTCCGTATTCACCAGACCTTGCTCCAACGGACTACCATTTTTTTCGTGATTTGGACAATTATCTACGTGACAAGAAGTTTTCTTCCCAGGAGGCAGTACAAAATGCTTTCACACAGTTTGTGCAGTCTAGATCGTCGGAGTTCTCAAAGGCATCGCAAAGGCATTAATAACCTTCCCATTAGATGGCAGCAATGTATAGATAATAATGGCAACTATTTTGATTAAATAAATTTGTTAAAAATTTAAAAAATAAACAATTAAGGTTTTCAGTACAAATCGGCAATTTCATACTTTAACCCCTAATATCTACAGTTATAGAATATTTTTGGCCTTGAGCAATAAACATAAGAAAAATTAAAAATCATGACGTTTGATTGTGTCACTTTTTCAGGTACAAAAATGGCTTCAGCAGAAACAAGTATCAAAAATGGAGCAGCATCAGGAATTGTTGAGAAAGCTCCTTGGTAAGTGTACTTTGATTAGGTATATTGTCTAGTTAAGATAAAGGTTGGTTAAAAGATACCTCTTTCAGTGGTAAGATTGCCTCTTGTGTTGTGTGCCTAGGAAGGAATGCATAGCCGGGCGTCTTAGGCCTTCTTCTTCTTTAATATGGCTTTTCCATTCGGACATTTACCAGTGTCAAGTATTATTAATATTTACAAGTCATTTGCATCAAAACAGTCAAGTCGTCATAGTTAAAGTCAAGTCGAGGGAATAATTGTAAAAAAGGGGGCCATTTTTTACAATGTTCGTTCACGGAGCTTTGGAGACAACGCTCATAAAGTCCATGTTTTGCTCCAATTTTCACTTTCATTTACACTTGTATACTTTAACGAAAGTAAATTGATTAATATGCTCCCGTAATTAAACAATTTACACGCTTTTGAACTAAGTTTTACAAAAATGAAAATTTTGCATTACATCTCCTCAACGCGTTCCCGCCAAAACACCGTCTTAGGTCTTAGAAGTGACCACTTGTAGAAGTGGTCATTTTATTTTATTTTATGTGGTCTTAGGCTAAAATCTATAGAGCGTGCTTAGACTTTGCTAAGCAAAAACTATGACTTAAGACAATTTTGGTAAGTATTTATAAAGCGATCTTCGCAGCTATTCAATTGTTTTGCTCAAAACTAAGTTTTTTAAATTTAGAATGTAAACCAATAATAATGACCTAAACTTTGCTTCTCTGTTATTATGACTATGGAAATCTTTTTATTCGTATTATTAAATTATTTCCATAATAAATTTCTAATTCTAATTTTGTGCTTGCCAAGTTTTTGCTAAACTAAGTCTGAGCAAAGTGTAAAAAGTACGCTCTATAGCCTTAAACTTCGCAACAAAGAATCTACTACGGGGTAAAGAGGTCAACAATTTAACAAATGATTCTTATTGATATCCAAGTGATGGGAAATAGTTAAAAGAACCTTTAAGTGCCAACATTTATATACACTAAATGTTGAATTCCTAAAATGTTGAGACACAATATACAAGGTGTAACGGGTAAGCCCTTTTAATCCGAAAGGGGGCTTACCCCCTACCGTACGAGCTTGTGTGTGCTTGTGATTTTGCATAATAAATTATACAAAATCGCGACAAACCTGAGGCAAAGTTATCCCAATTATCATCATAATGTCAGGGAGGAGAAAATTATTTTGGGCTAAAAGGACACGCCCATTTTCCATCATTTACAGGTAGTCTTAAGTATTTTTAAAAATATATCAATTAGTACAATTATCACTACGTGTCATTGGCAGAATTTGTGATCACATAAAGCCATTAAAACTTAAAAAAAAAGTAGTACAATTAGCATCATCAGTACTTCCCAGGTCGTCCGTTTAAGTGTGGATTTTTACACAGCATTAGCTAGGTACAGTAAGGTAAAGTTTGTATAAGTGATGATGACTATGACGATAACGATGGATGACGATGAATAACGATGATGATGATGCCACTTCAAATCACTTACCCTACCCCTGTGTCGACTTTCATTCAGATCTGTCTCGATTTGTTAAATAATTATCACCCGCGGAAGTCTCGACCCCGCAGGATTATCGTAATCAAAAGATATCCTATGTTACTCTCCATCACTTCCCTAACTATCCTTAAGCAAACTTTCATCCAAATCGGTCGAACCGAAGAGGGAACAAACAGACAAGCAAATATACAAACTTTCGCATTTTTAATATAAGTAAGATATTAAAAAATACAAATTATATTTTTAATGTGTGGGCAAAAATCCAAATTGTTTTCCTCATCACCCTATTAATCTATAAGATTATTCTGAAAATTTACATAACTAGCACTTTTTTGAATAATATTAATATTGCAATAGGTAACCAAGTTCCGTTTATTTTGTAAGTAGTAATAAATAAATATTTGAATTGAATCTATTTAATAGAATAAGTTAAAATATGCATAATTATATCTAAGTAAGTATAGCTAGTTTATTAATAAAATCAATGTCAAAATCTACTTTGACATTGATTATTTTCCCTTCACGACTGATGTAAATGGCAACTCTGTTTCATTATAAAACGATAAAACAAATCAGTGAAAATCAGAGATACGACGCGACGCCGACGTCGGCCTTCGAGCTAATAAGTAAAAACAACTTTGTCAATAGAAATTAGTTGCAAAATTCTCCTCGGATCGCCAACTTCAATACGATCTTTTTGATTGAAATTGACTTACGGCCTAATAAGGAAACACTACTCAAAATTTGAGTTCTACTTAATTAATGAAACAGCTTTCAAACTCAATAATACCTATACAAATTTTAATGTGCATCTCACACTCTAATTGGCATTTCTATATTCGGCTGTTAGCCCGCCAATTTGTCATATTTTAGGACAAGGACCTTCTCTTATAGGGGTGCCTAAGACGCTAAGGGAGCCTACTCCAGTTTATCTTATGTCCCACGCCTTCAGACCGGGGATAGGTCAGTTGTCTTCGATGTTTTTCTTTTACCGTGAGAGCGACGTGAATAGCGCACATTTTTGCTAAAAAATAAAATGTCTGCTGAAGTTGACATCGCAAAAACAAACATGAAACCGAAAAATCGCAAAACACTAAAATAAATGTAAGCGTTTTTAGCAGTCTGAGGGCAATACAAATATAGCGCTGTCGCACGAGATTCGTAAATCACGAAATTTAAAAATAGAATATTAGGTAGTTTTTTTTAAAACCAATGTCATCGATAATTCACCGTATCAATCACGTACCTTTACCGTAAGGTCAATGGACGGCGCGTGCTCCGGCGTGTGCGCCCGCGCCGGTTGCATAACCGCACATGCGCGAACCGACAAATCGCGTCCAATTAGCCCGAAAGACGCGCGGGATCAACTAAATACGACTTATTTACATAAAACGACTTGATCGAAGGATATCCTTCCTTTTATTACTTAATATGTTTGGTTGGAAACAAAGAAATATAAGTACGGTCGAATACAAAAACGCTACTCAAAAATTGAGGCCTACTTAAACAAATAAGCAGCTCCTAAACTCAAAAATACTCGTACTAATTTTACAGTACACACAGAAACAAATAAGTATAGCCCTCTGTGTATCTTACAAAATTACATCTAAGTATACGAAATAAGTCCCTATAATTCTAAAGGAGCGTATTATAGTACGTTTGTTGATTGCAGACTATAAATCTGACGTTTTGGTTCCATGTATTTGGCATTTTTTCTTCAGAAAGAAGTGTCAAATCGTAGTCTTTAATTAAAAAACGAAGCATACAAACAACAAACTACGAACAGAACAAAAAAACTTTTAAACAAAACAAAAACCCTAAAAATGGCAGTAACAAACGAGTAAAAAGCAAACAACAAAAATCGATTACAGCTACATGCATCTTGAACATGCAGGTATTTAGCAAGAGCATTAACGTATAAAATAACAATTAGCCTCCAAGGCAAAAGGGGTTGTTTCTTTTTCTTACAATTATAAGGATTTCCTGATATCTCATTCTTCCTCCTTCAAAGTTGTTTCATTCACCTGACCTTGAGAGCTTACAACTAGCTCGCTACACGTATAAAATTTTATATACATCATCAGGGCCTCTATTTTTTTTTTTAATCTATTTAATAAAGAGCTTTACCGAACAAACGGTAATGTCGCTCTGTTAGGACATCACTTCACCTTATCTTCTATTCAACCCTACGAAAACAAGTTTATAAAGCGCTATAGCTTCCTCTGAAAGAGGACACGCCAGAGCGCCTGTTACCCCTCCAACCAAATACATATTGTAATTAAAATTATGTAACATATAAAATCGCTGATCTTCGTTTCGAACACAGGGCCTCTATTTTTGAAACAAATGATGCATTTCGAGTGATTTTAATCCCTCGATTTCTACTGATTTTCGTTAAACTGTAATTTTTCTACGTGACTTGCACGTACACAACGAGTGGTATCAACCATTCGCAGCAGAAGTTCGGCATCGAACGATAATCAGCAGATATCAAATTATTTAAAGCGCCTGAAATGCAACGAGCGATTCAAAAATAAGGCTCCAGGTATCCTCAGTCCGCTGTCAACAGATGACCATTCTAATCTTTCGATGGATGACGTCATCTGTTGACACCAGAATAGCAGATCCGTTCGTAGATCAAATTATGCACTTTGGGGTTTCACCCGCATTAGTCCGGAAATATCAGGACAAATTAATGTCTTTATTAAGTAATAATTAGTTAGTAAAAAAATGTCCTAGGAGTTTCGTACCTCTGCGCTTGCCGTTCTACTATGTATGTCACCGATTAATTTTGAGAAACAATGTTTACAGATAATTCTTAGTTGTTTTTAATTTATACTCAAGTAGAATCTAAGTAGTGTGTGTAACATAAAATAACAAACATTAAGATTTCACATTTTCAAATTACAAGTTTCACGCCTTATAACTAAGGTGAATGACCATTGCGTTCAAAAGTGCCCTTTAAAGTGGCGGCATTACCTCGTTGAATCGCTAACGATTTACTCTGGGAATTAGGCATTCTTAGATTATTAAATTAAACACAATAATTACCGGGTTTTACTCGCATTTTATATATTAACGGCATTGTTTCAATGCTTGTACCGACTTTTCAACTTTGGAGTTAGCGGTTTATAGTTAGATTGTGCTTCTATTTTCGCGGCTTTGTAATAAAATAAAACTTATACGGTATAGGACGGACTATGCACAGGCCCTGAAACGTCGGATCACAATTGCAATAATGCTGATAATAAAAACAACAAGCAAATAAAATCATATTCTAAATGAGTAATGAATTCTTCTTATTTTCGTGTAGTGGTGTGACTCATCTAGTGTTAGAGTTTTCAGGTCGCCCTAAGGCGTCTAACTTGACCTAACGACTGCTATCAGAGATAACAACCTGGACCAACTGCTTAACGTGCCTTCCGAAGCACAAAAAGAATCAGAATGATCCATGATCTCAAAAGAATAATATACTTAGGTAAAATCAAGGTCAATTTAAATGTGCAAAATTTTAATATTCAAATGTCAAAACAAGTCTACTTCCTTTTCTTGGTAACACAAAATTGTTATATCTGTGTAGATCAGACTTTTAAATAGGTAGGAATTATGTGTGTTTTTGCTTAATTAGTCCCCGGAAGGAGCTAATTAAGCAAAAACGCATCATCATCACCACTTCGCATTATCGCTTCACCAGTGTCCAATTTGTAGTGACGTGGAGTATTATCCAATTTTATTTCTTGAAAAATCCAAAAGTCGTAAAAATGAACATCAATGCCAATTATTCTTGGCTTTTAGTGTTGTCCTCCCAAGGAAGTGGTAAGTACCTGTTACCATATCCTTGGGAGGCATATCACTTTTCATTGTTAATTCCCTGACTTTATCAATTATGACGATCTTGATTGTTTTGGATCCAATACGATGATGATGAAAATCTTGACTTGACTCTAAATACTTGCCATTGAATATACTACTTCTACTACTACTATACCAAAGTCTTCGACATAGCTCACCGGATTAGCAAGCTGAAGTGGCAGTGGGCTGGCCATATTAGCCGTAGAACCGACAACCGTTGGGGTAAACGAGTTCTAGAGTGGAGACCGCGTCTCGGCAAACGTAGTGTAGGACGTCCTCAGACACGTTGGAGCGACGATTTGCGCAAGACGGCTGGCACAAACTGGATGCGAGAAGGCGAAAATAGATCTAGGTGGCGTGCAATTGGAGAGGCCTATGTCCAGCAGTGGACTGCAACGGGCTGATGATGATGATGATGATGACTACTACTATTGGTGTGTACATGACGAAACTCAATATACATAACAAGACACCTGGAATAATATCGGGACTAACGCGAGTGAAACCGCGGAGCACTACTAGCTATGAAATAAGCCATGTGAGTTTCTGTGGTTATAATTCAAAGAACAAAAAGAACATTTCGGTACAAAAGTTCAAACACGAAGCAATAAAACTTTGAGGTCATGGACCAGCAGCATTTTTTTCCTTATTATCTTTGTCTGTTTTAAGAGCTAGGCATTTGATATAGTAGGGTTGATGTATAACTTTAAACATAGACAATTTAATTATATTTTTTTGTTCCTCGTAGGTGTAAACATAATAAAAAGGTAATTTAGGCGATAAAACTTATATAAACATCGTAAAATAAAACAGTTATAAGTTAACATTGACAGAAGTCTAACCGGATCCTTATAATTATTACGATGTAGGGCTAATTGCGGAAACACAGATAAAACTTTAAAACTTAAGCCCCCTTCTTTGGGGGGAGTCGGGCAACAAAAATGTGTAATTTTTCGTTGTAAGATAAAATTAGGTAGTTATATTTACCCCTAACTAATTTATTATTTGTCAAATAATACATAATACATGTCAAAATACAAAGTCAAATTAAAAATTATTACAATGTCAGACTTAAAACTAACTTAAACCTAATCCCCTTACCACAGAGCACGATTCTAATATTTATTACAAGTTCCCTTACTTATAATAATTAACCTTGAAACTTTATGCCGTAGTAGAAGAAAAGCTAAATTCATCATGTTAATTATTGTTTATAAGTAAAGGGTTTCAAACCTTTTCAAACCCTACAGTTAACACTTCTAGGGTTTTTTAACTACAAGCCCCGCCAGATGTCGTAACATTTGGCATCTTGCAGGGTTACTAGAAAGGGCGACCTCCAAAGTTGCTAATGTCCACTACATTAAGCACTACTACACAAGGTCTGAGAAAACCGAATGGGATAGTGTGGCCATATGATCGGACGCCCTTCAGACCATATGGTGAAGAGAGTTCGTGACATAGAGGAGGAAAGAAGAAGGGTCCCCCCACCATAGACCTTCTCCCAAATTATTAAAAACTACATAAAAGCCCTGTAAAGCTGGCACACAACCGATGTGGCGAGAAATTATACGCAAGGGCAATACCAATTGAAATGGAAAGAATAGGAAGCAAATCTTTTTCTTCTTTCTTTACCTCAACAAAAATGCCATAACTATTATGATGTTTATGAGGGTTGAGAGACAAATATTGTTAAGTAGTTGAATTTGTATAGCGAAAACAACATTACCTTTAGTCGTGTGAGTTACTCAGTTGATGTGAATAGGTATTAAGATAATCTAGACATACTATCGACAGCAAGTACAATGTTAAGAATCTAGGCTAACAGAGTACGAGATCGAACGATCGTAGCATCGCGTATTTGCCAGTTGAATGCGCACAGGATGCGTCGGCGCAGGATGCATCGTCATTCTACTTGTTGTAGGTATTATGCTGATTTTCGAAACATCCTCTAATTATTATCAAATTGCACTGCGTGCACAAGCTGCATAGAAAGTATAGTTCAGTCAGTCTCTCGAATACGTTGTAAAAACAACGTTCTTTGTTAAAATCCGTTGGATGTAATCGGTTAGTTTTAACCTCACTTTGTGAGTGCCATCAAATGTTTGGACTTGAGTGAATATACTGTCGTATATTCACAGTGTAATGTGGTTCAACGTGTCGTTTGTGGGCAAAACTGGTGGAGAGAGCCTTTTCTTTTTTGAGTGAGTTTAACAGTTAACAGCTTCTTTCGGTTTCAGATTCTATCCCTGAAGAAGAGGTCTGTAAAGAACTCGAAACGTAGGGCATTGAATTTGATGAAATACACAAAATAAAAGCAAACCGAACTAAACCGGAAAATGAGTTGTATTTCAACAGTTTCTTTGTTTAGCGAATCATTATGATTCACTATGTATTTTTTGTTTGTACCATTTGTTACACATTCTTGAATCAAACATGATCAAATTGAGAAGCGATTCTATAATGATGGGTATTATACCCATTTTGAAATGGGCGGACTAATTCGACGAATTCGGTTTTATTTTTAGTATTGGTACATGTGGAGTAGGTACATCATCGAAATCAGGGATACCAAAAAACTACAATGACGTTTGGGCTACATTTTTTGTTTATGCGAATACTGAAATTTAAAAAAAGTGGTTAGTGGGTACAAAGCATTACCACTTCACAAAAAAAAACCATATGGAAAAAACAAACGATATTTTACGATAATTAGTCATTGCTATGGATCTTCCGGGAGTAAATCAAAACTGAGTTTTCCAAGTCTATACGAGTTTATTGGTATCGCCTTGCAGACGTTACAGGGAACTTCATGAGAAAGCCTGTAATAAGGGGGTGGCTTATTACAGGCTTTCTCATGAAGTAATAAAGGGCGCCTTTCCGCGACGGGTCCCACGTTGCGTTCCAAACACGACGCGCAGGCGCGGATGCTTCATTTACAGGAGAACGGAGAGAGGTGAGAGGAATCAGGCTGAAGCTTCAGGACGTCCAGCCAGAGAAGGGCAGACAAGCTTAGAAGGATACCGACAGGTCCTTGATGGGGCTCGAGTCCGAAGGTCTATAAAGTATGAGGACGCAACGATAGCGCGGTCTAGTTTAAGCTTAGTTCATTGAGCAGCGCCATCTAGTGGTAGAGTCGATGAAGGTCTTAGAGGGCTTTACTTCCTCTTTCCTGTAATTCATAGGACTTCTTCTTAATCGCATTCTTCATTACTGAAGGTATCCTTTCTTCGAATGCGAAGTTTCCACTTCCACAACTTTTGCCCTACGATACAAAAGTTGCTTTAGGTCTAGATCGCGTTTGAAGATATTTATAAATACCCGAACCCCGGGTTCTAGACCAAAAGTTCAAATAATAATATGAACAGAAACTGTTTTTAAACTCACATGAGTGAGTTTAAAACAGTGTGGTACAAAAGTTGTTCGCCTAGACGTCTAGAACAAGCCCCTTTCAGTTTATTACCGACCCCCGAAACAGGCTGTATAGGTAGAATATCAAACTTGGTCCTGCGCCGGAGTTAGCATAAACGTGCCATGCTTTTGAACCGTGTTATGAAGATGTTAAACTATGGTAATTTACAAGACCATTAGGCAACGTAATTATTATTTAATACGTTATTTGTATTAAATTATTCTGTGCTATTTTATTACTGAATTTTAAATTGTACGTTTGTTATTATGCCTAGGTAGTACTTACTTATAGCATATTTTATCTACTGTAAAATCTTTATTTCATTTTCGTGATTTTAGTCACAATCGGCTTAGGTGCATACTCGGCCCAGAGACCGATTGCAATTGCAGACAATGGTAATCTAGCGGCCGCAGGGAATCGTTGAATGGAGTTGGCTCACGCACCATCCCCATTTGTGGCGTCTCGTCTCACCCACGGCTTCTTCTTCTTTTCGTATAGTGGTGTAGCTCACCTAGTGTTAGAGTTGTCAGGTCGCCCTAAGGCCTCTAACTTGACCTAACGACTTTTATCAGAGATAACAATCGGGACCAACTGCTTAACGTGCCTTCCAAAGCACGGAGGAGCTCGAGAAAATGATTTTTTTTGCCACACAAATTTTCGGTCACCCATCCAAGTAATGACCGCGCCAAGCGTTGCTTAACCTGCACAACCATTCAAGTTCGGCTGGTACAGCTAGGCCAATGAGCTCCTCCACGGCTGAACTTACAGGTGTAATCACGGGAAATATTAGTAGCACAATAGAAATTGTGGATAACATTAATGTTTATGTTCTTACATCTTCTTGCCTTCCATAATAACAAATTAAAACCAACCAGTAAAAGGGAAATCGGAACAATATTTTAGCACAAATCATTATTCAAAGAATCAAGGGCCATCCGCACCGGATGTTGTACCTACCTACGTATTACATAAAGTATGTATAATACATACTTCATTTAATTGACTGCCGGCCGTCTGTCTGCTGCTGCATTCAGGCAGAAGGCATCATAAATATTAGTTACTAGCTGCGCCCCATGGTTTCACTCGCGAAAGTGAAAAACGAGTTATCACGGGCGCGGGCGGCCGAGCGGTTCTCGAGCGGTTGCACGTTTTCGTTCAATACTCAGGTTTTACTAATTGGATTTCGATGCAAAGTATACCACGACGTTCCTCGAAAATAGAACTATCCAATATCGAAAACTAGATTTCAATCGTATTAGTAGTTTTTAATTGTATAAGGAGCCGACAGATAAACAGAGAAACAGACAGACATGAATTTTAAAAATTATATAATTTAATTAATACTACTTATCCTAAGTCCCCTAGACCACTTTTTTTTTAATTTACTTTCAAGTACAGATTTTTTGTCCTCTTTTCTTTTATTATAAGTATAGATATACAATTTGTAACGGGTAAGCCCTTTTAATATAAAAGGGGGTTGTTCTAGACGTCTAGGCGAACACCTTTTGTTCTACGACGTTTGAAAATTCGAAGTAGTAACTTTTGAAAATTCGAATTTCCAAAAGTCGTAGAACAAAAGTTGTTTGCCTAGACGTCTAGAACAACCCCCTTTCGGCTTAAAAGGGCATACCCGTTACACCTTGTATAGAAGAGAACGGTCTAGTGATATACTCCGACTATGATTCTGAGGGCCGTGGTTTCAAACCCCGTCCGGACGCGTGCTAGGGACCGTCTCCACGAGACCGTTCTCCACTCCTCCACCTCCACTCCTCCAATATCGCCGCGATTCTATCGCTCGTGAAGACGGTCCCCTAATGTCTTTTTACTACAGGTGCTCCCTCATGGCGAGCATTCGAGTGTATTGCAACATTCCAGATTTAAAATTACATATAGCGCGCTCCTTATTAGTCGAATCTATAATGTTACATTGCAAGATTTGCAAGTGAAGTTTGCGGTGGAAGAACACCTTTAGATCCTACTAGTCCTACTAATATTATAAACGTGAAAGTGTGTGTGTTTGGATGTTTATGTTAGGAAGTTTATGAATAACTAGCTGTTTTAAAAAAAATTTGAAGCGTGTCAGCGTTTTTGTTTATTTACGGCATTGTAAAACGATTTTGACATCGCAATCATTTTAGTTTTGAGCCCTACTAGCATAACAGCAGTAACTAAAAATCTTCCCAAACACGCGTGGGGCAACAACCATGCCTAAAATTGCATCCAACGTGTTACACGAAGCACAATTAACTCCACAACCTTGACGCGATGCTTGTCTTGATTTCTCTATCACTATCACACACCGGCCGGAGATGGCTGGGTTGGTAAACAGCACCTGCGGCAAATACATGTCTTATTGCAACCGGCAACTAAGAGCAATCGTGTCGCAAAACGTTGCTCAAAGCTCGAGATCAGCTGGTGCAATACGAGTGCCGTGGTTATTGGATACGATGTTTGTTTGTTTATATTACTGGCTGCGCCCCGCGGTTTCACCCCCGGGTCTTTATCCAAAATTTAAAAAATCTTTAACTTGGACACCACCCCGACAGTCTTAAGTTAAAAAAATCTTTCACAAGATCCTTCTCCCGATCATAACAAACGCAACGTAAATAGAATTATCGAAATCGATCCAGCCGTTCACGCGTGATGCCATGACCAAGGGAAATAGGGAATCATTTTATATATAAGACTAGCTGCGCCCCGCGGTTTCACCCGCGGAAGACTTATCAAAATCGGTTCAGCATTTTTTTTTTCATAAGAACCTTCTCCTGATCAACACAAACACAACGCAAGAAGAATTATCGAAATTGGTCTAGCCGCTCAGGCGTGATGCCGTGACCAAGTGAAATAGGGATTCATTGTTATATATGAGAGATTACGTTAGGTAGCTAAGTAAGTAAATGGGGAATGAAGGGCTGGGATTTGTTAAGAGTTATCATCATAATCATCTCAGATCTTATCCGTTCAATGCTGAACATAGGCCTTCTTCATTCGACGCCGCAAATAGCGATCCCAAGTCACCGATTTTAGGGATACTATGGCGGCTAAACTCAAAATCCTGTTCGGGTTCGTCGAGGTTTTTTTATTATTTCATGACTGAATGTTCTTGAATGTTTTTTTCGCTGATAGGTGATTTCGTTTTCTACATTTTGATTATTTGTTATTTAATCGTATGACGTCAGTCAAATGCCTCCTGACCGATGGGCTAAGATCGTCATGCAATGGGTGCCGGAAGACGGGCGTCGGAATCGTGGCAGACCCCGAAAACGGTGGCTTGACCATCTTGATGCATTCCACGGAGCTTGGCCAAATCTAACCGGACACCTTGGAAATATGTTAGGGAGACCTTTGCCCAGCAGAGGGACAATATAGGTTAAGTAATTAAAAAAAAACATATGACGAAGGCGAAATACATAATTGAATTGATTATTTATTATACAAATTTTAATGTCATTAGCAAAAAAAAATGAATAAAAAAAATGTCAAGCAATACAAATAACAAAAATTAATAAAATTATAAGTCAATGTCCAGATGAGAGAGCCAAGTAATTAAATAAACGAACGAGCTCAAAATAACAGAAAGACGAAAGGTATAGATTTACATTTTGATAAATTTTCAAGATGTAAGCTTTTTCATGTTTCAAATGACTATTTACATTTTAGACTAAAAATGACTGTTGGTTAATATGATTAGGTTTTAACACCATTCGACATTGTCTATTCCCTAAGGAAATAGACACAAACAGAGGATTGGATCCTCATTCGATAATACAACTGATATCCCTATTGATTGCCGTTCAACCGTGGAAAATTTGCCACGAAATGGAAATAGTGTCACGAAAGTTATAGTCAACCTCATAAAAAAGTTACTCGACACTAGTTTTATCAAATATTCGCTGGTGTTTGGCCATCCAATATGGGGTTGTGGGTCTGATGATCATGCGATTCGCATTTCTTCCACAAAAGACATAATTAAGTAGAAAATTTTAGTTCCTACTTTTCTTAGGTATAAATGGTTACCCATCTGTAGTAAACACTCTGAATGTGAGCTTTTTACTCTTTCACGCAAAAACTTCTGAACCGATTGCGATGAAACTTGAAATATAGGTAGCTGGAGACCTGGAATAACACATAAGGCTTCTTTTTATCCCAATATCCCCGCGGGAACGGGATTTACGCGGCTGAAACCGCGGGGCGCAGCTAGTCTTACATAATTAATTACAGCAGTGAAACCACATCCTGACAAAAATATTCCCAATACGTTAATTGTAAAAAACCCGCAACATATTATCGCACCCAAAAAATGGTATATCAGAAAACTTCCATCATCAACCGCAACTCAAGGTTATGTTATGAATGACTTATTATTACAAATAATTACGTAGTCCTTCTATGATTACAAAAACGAATATTGCCCGAATACCGAAATAGCAAAAAGACCTTTTAGAATCGATTATTTTTAATAGCATCGCCCAAGTTTTACCTGCATTTATCTCGTGTAAATATTGGGATAAAAGTTAGCCCATATTACTCCCAAGGTTTCAATTAATCATCATGTCGAGTTTCAACGAAATCGGTAAATTAGTTCTGGAGATTACCTTTAACAAATAATTATCTTAACTTTTCCTTTTTATAATCATAGTTTAGATTTGATCTTATTTTCGTAATCTTAACATCATTGAATTTTTTGGGATAATGACCGCTAGCAGAGCAGCTATAAAACCAGTCAACTGGGAGTTGAAGCGCCAAGAGTTCCGTTTCTGCTTATCATCCATCTCTAAAGAACAATGCATATAGCATTGTTTTTAGAGCCTAGACCTCGACCACATCGCCACACGGTCACAGACACGCAGTCAAAATTTGTCCTAAACAATCTCGCGTATAAGCTCCCATTCGCCAAATCACCAGTTCAAACACTGTACTATACGTACCGTAGCTACTATGATGTATTCTATGACTATACCTAGTAATGCCCCAAATACCTTGAACTTGGAACGGCGCGGGCGTCCGCATCGGTCTGCAAAACCAACGCACTTGACGCAATCATTGCTACAATCGTTCGTTCAACGTATTACCACATGTTGTTGTTGGAAATATTTTCTGTTTATCGTATTGAATAGGGACATGGTCATTGGTTACTTAGTCAAATATAATATCGCTAGCTTTGTCCCGCCGTTTCCCTTGTGGAATTTAATAAAATCCTTTCTTATCGGATGCCTTCACAATGTAAAGAACACGCTTTCCGCCGTTTCCCTTGTGGAATTTTTTAAATACTTTCTTATCAGATGCCTACATCATTAAAGAACACGCCTTCTTTAGCTATTTTTACTATCAGTCAAGGACAAAGCATTTCAAGATATAGATTGTGAAATTTAGCAGGGGTAGGTATACATTCAGATTCGTAGGATTCAAAATTAGTTTTAAACTCAATTTACAAAAAAACTTTTTTTTTTGTAAATTGAGGTGTTGCTTAATTATTAAACTAGCACTTAAATTTTACGTACGTTTAGTTAAATTTTATTTTTCGTTCCAGCCAAATCGTAGGTATGGCGCGTTCTGATAAAAACATTTGTCATAAACGTTGTAAAAAATAAACACAATGGTATCAACAATGGCGGAACGTGATTTGAATTGTTGATAAGGGGACATCCGCTTGTAGTCAAATGCAAACCATAAAATACTAGTAAGGTCCAGCGGTTTTACCCGCTTTATTCCCGATTTTCTAAAACCCCTTCCTTAGTGGATACCTAAACCCTACAAAGGATACTCTCTAAATTTAATTTCTCTTGGACCATCGGATTGGGTTCAGCGTAAAACCTGTGCAGAACCCAATCCATGGTTTTGCGTAAAAATGTAGTGCAGCAGTCATTCAGTCAGTCAATCAATTGAACTGCGAATAGTATTGGCCAATTTGCTAATCTAATTTGCTCAATTTGCTGAGCTGGGTACCTTCCTAAGTTCTTCATTAGTTTTAAGTACCATCAACGTCTGTGGTACCATCACGTTCTCTCAAACAAAATCCATGTCGGCAAACACAGTAGGTGGGTACCTCTTCATTCCAAACATTTACACTTAAAAAATCTAATCACGCACTTGTTTGATATTTGGACATAGTTATGAAGACGAGAACCAAGCCACAGAAAGTTACTTTCGAGATAATTAGGTTTTTGTTTCAAAGGTGTGTAGAAGCAAATATGTAACTCGTAGGAGATCAACAAATAACAATGGTAAAAATAGTATTAAGGGCAATGTAGAATTATTAAATTTATAGATTTTTTCTTTTATTTAGTATTTATTTTAGGTCAAAAACCTGATAGTTCTTTTTTACAAAATTGCTATTTTGTGGGTTGGTTCTTTTTAGCAATATGTTTAGGATTATAAGGTAGGCCCTTTAATTCAAATAATTTTAAAATACGTATGTTTTATTTATTTTTTAATGAAATTTAAGCTTATACTATAGTTTTACTTAAAATATATAATCACATGAACAAAATATGCTGATGTTTTAACAAACAATCCTACTAAAATTAGGTAATCCTAATCGACTTCGTCCACTTTGACGGCAATGACTAGCGTCTGTGACGCGTCGATGCCCTATGTCAAGTCGCGAGTTCGCTCGTGGATTGGTGGTGTGCAGAAGTTGCCTCCCTCCACGCTACCTGCTTAGCAGCGCGCCGCCAATACCAAAGGCACCGGAGGCGTCGACACGGTCGACCGCGGGAGCCCGAAGGAGACCCGGTGAAGGACCGGCTGTACGAGGAATGGCAGACGGCGATGAAGGCCCTCCGAGCGGCCATAAGGGCCACGAAGGACCGTGCCCGATAGGAGATCCTGGCGTCACTGAGTGAGGACCCATGGGGGCGCCCCTACCGTGCTGCTAGGGGCAAGTTCAGACCGTGGGCTCCTCTTACGCTGACGCTCGACCCAGCTCTCCTCGATAACGTCGTCTCGTCGCTGTTCCCACAGCGAGAGGAGCACGTCCCGCCAAATATGGCTCCGCCACCGGTGACAATCTTGGTAGAGAGAACTCCGTGGAGGCAACCCCCCCCCGGAAATGAAGATGGTTCTCCGTCGCCTCAGTGTGAAGAACGCCGCCCCTGGGCCCGATGGCATACCGGGGCGCGCGGTAGTTCGAGCCTCGAAGCACTTGGGGGACCATCTTCGGAGATTGTTTACTACGTGCCTAGAGCAAGGGGAATTCCCGGCTCAGTGGAGGTTAGGCAACCTCGTCCTCTTGAGAAAGGAGGGGCGCCCCGAGGACTCTCCGTCAGCGTACCGGCCGATTGTCCTGCTCGACGAGTTATGCAAACTCCTCGAGCGGATAGTCGCCGTGCGCCGCCACTTTGGGAAGTTAATCTCAAAGTTGGTAGGAGCGGCGGGGCCACTTGCCTGGCTCCTGCCTAATATTGGATGCCCGAAGGCATCCACGAGGCGGCTGTACTTTGGTATCATCCACTCAATGGCACTGTACGGTGCCCCGGTATGGGCCGCGAATATCCCTGTTGGCGTCATCAGGAGACTTTTGCAAGTGCAGAGACTGATGGCCATCAGGGTGACGCGGGGATACCGTACCATAGCGGGTGATGCCGCCCTGGTACTCGCTGGTTCCCCGCCATGGGACCTGGAAGCGAGAGCCCTCGCATCCCTTTATGAGTGGCGCGAGAAGGCGGGTAATCGGGGTGACCGAACGGCGCTCAGGGTGGTGGAAGAGCGCCGGGAGGAACTCCGCCAAAACCTCCGCCAAAACCTCTTGGCGGAGTGGATGGTTCGGCTGGAGCAGCCAGGGTACGGCCGAACTTTAGTAGATGCTATTCGTCCTTGTCCTTGCCTTGCTATTCGTCTTGGGTGATTGGCTCAATAGAGCCCACGGAGCATTATCGTTCCGTTTGACACAGGTACTTTCCGGACATGGCTGCTTCGGAAAGTATTTGTGTCGAATCAAGAGGGAAATTTATGAGAGGTGTCACCACTTCTTTTGCAGCTGTGACACCGCCCTACATACTCTGGCGGACTGCCCTGCCTGGTTTGGGCCTAGGGTTGAGCTAACGAGGGCAATTGGCCAGAACCTGACGCTGTCAGCCGTCGTCGCTGCCATCCTTGGCAGCGACGAGGCCTGGCAGGCTCTGCGCCAGTTCTGCGAGATCGTCTTGCAGGCCAAAGAGGAGGCCGAAAGAGCGCGAGAAATCCTTCCCGGCACTCAGCGCCCCAGGCGCACTAGGCCAAGGCGCAACGACTTGTTGCCGCCTTAACTGCCCGCTCTTGGCGGCGAGTTCGGGGGAGCTCGTCGCCAGCCAATGAGCACCGAGATGGCGGCGGCGTGTCCACGCCGCCTCTCGTGAGGGTTTTTCCTTTTTTCAGGATTTTGAATTTGTGTGGTGAGGCCGGACGCGGCCATTCGCTGCCGTGGTCAATGGTAGCAATGCGGTAGCAGCGCCCTGTTGACTCCAACACTTGCGGCGTGAAGGACATCCTGGGTTTTTTAGTAGGTATACCCCTGGCACACAACACCTAGACCAGGGGGGACCCCCACTCACCGGACCGCTCTCCTCCCGGGAGCGGCCTGAAGGTCTTGATCAGATTTTTCCCAGGTAAAAAAAAAGGTCTTCAGCTATCTACATAGGTACCAAGTTGAATAATAATAGGATAATTGCGATTGACAGAAAATGATTTTTCTTCATCACGATATTACGATAAATATCAATATTTTTTCATTTGCTTTTTTTAGTTATTTTTTAGTAGTTTTTAGTTTTTTTGTAGATTTTTTTAGTTTTTTAAGTAGATAATAGTAGAATACGGTAAAATATCAAAATTATTAGGGAAGAAACCATTATTAAGTAATGGGTACCTTTATATTTGCACCAATCATTTTAATTTATCAAATGCAAAATAAGCCCAACCTTCTTAGTTCTTTACTTTAGTACTGATTATTCAAAATTTTATTACCTATAAGGAACTAAGCATCTTGGTAACTTTAAAAACCTTTTTTATTTGATATGTTAAATAGAACCAAACATCATGGTTCCCATTTTTCAAACAGAATTTGTATTTTTAAGAACTATGTGGCTTGGTTCCATTTAGCTTAATGAAAATGCTAAAGTTTTACAGGAACCATGTTACATGGGTCTGTTTATCCATTCAAAAATCACTCTAAATAGGGTTAGTACCCTAGACAGCTGTCATTATCTTTTTTGTAGGTTGGTATTTTGACTAGGATCTTTTCTGAGTCGGTAAAGAACATTGTTATGAGACCATCTAAATATATAACTCAATTTCACTCGAAGTGTGGCTTGGTTCTCGTTTGCAGAACTACGTCCATTTATGCTTCCGTGACTAATATTTGTGTTGTGTTTGTCCGTCTATTCGTGGTTTTATTTGGATGACATACCCACTGGAACTCTGTTGGAGAATCAGATAACAGTGTTGGTAGTAATAAAACACTTTATTTACCGGGTTTGATCACGTTTTATTCATACAAAATCGCGAAAACCATAGAAGAATTTAGTGTTGGTAGTATTCATTATCTTTTTTATACTGCGCAAGCAACTTTTAATCAATGCTTTTTATGGATCTACTGTAGTGGTCGGAACATTAGGTGGAGAGGCTTGCTCAGCATTATACCAACCCAGCCTAGTCAGCCATGTTCAGAGGTAAAACATTTGGTACAAAACAATTTATTTGTACTCTTTTAATTACGTACTAGCAGCGTCTCGTGGTTTCACCCGCATATGTACCAACCCGCGAGGTTTTGCTAAACTCCTTTATTAGTGGAAAAGCTGCGCCCCGCGGTTTCACCCGCGTAAGTCCCGTTCCCGCGGGAATATCGGGATTAACTTGGAATATAGGTAGCTGGAGACCTGGAATAACACATAGGCTTTTTATCCTGATATTCCCGCGGGAACGGGACTTACGCGAGTAAAACCACAGGGCGCAGCTAGTACTTAAATACAATTAAAAAATTTAGGTATAATAAAACGCGTTCCGTGTTTCAACTAATGTTTAAAAACATAATAAAAAGGCTACTGAATATCTTAGAACACAAAAAATCTCCTGTCTTTAATTTGTTTTGTTTATATAGGATTGTTAAAACATAGCTATATTATAATTTTAGCTCCCTAGGTACTTCACTCGCAAAAAGGTGCTTGAAAAGGTTCCGGTATGCTATACAGTATTGAAGGCTACTTTAAAAACGCACGCTCATTTTTTTACAAGGTACAGCTGCTGTTGAACTTCCTAATAAAAAATATAAAAAAAAAGTGATTATTTTTTGCCTTATTATCTGTATAGCCGTATTATCTAACTTAGTTACAACAATTTGATAGAAACTTGCAGAACATTTGCTACTTTAGCATCACTGGTGGTTAATACTTGATAGCTGATTATGTATCTCCGTTGGCAATAAATCTCGATTAAAACAATTGAATTTGTTGACTTTTGCGATTAAAGATATTACAATTTGACAGTTTTGACAGCGAGTATTAAGTGCAATGGCAATTTGTGTGATACTGACCGACGTGAAAAATGATTTCAATTGAGGTTTGTTAGCAACAAAGTTACGTTACGTCAAAGCGACAATGTACTACATAGTGCCAAATAAATTATTGTTAATTGAGTTATAGAAACTGTCATGCACTGAAATTTGTATTTTTTATGTAACTTTACAATACATTTTGATATATTTTTTAAATTAAATTTCCACGCTGCATACATTTTTCTTAAATAAAGTATACTGATCAGGCACAGAAAACTGTTAAAGTATAAAAATTACTATAAAATTTCCTTTGGTGACATGCTAGTACGTTATCATTTTGAAACGGGTTGCCACTCTTACATTAATGCATTGTATAGGGCTGATTAGACACGGCTGATACCGCTATGAATTCGTTTTAACTCTGTACAGTGATAAAAATGGTCCACTTTCGAACGAACAACATGAACGTTTATGATAAATAAATAAATATTGCACGTTACACACAGCGCAATCTAGCCCCAAACTAAGCACTACGTGCGTACTATGGGTACTAGACAACAGATATACTACATACTACACTTTTTTTGTAACATACATAGAAAGACACCCAGACCAGATACAAATATTTATTTTAAATTTTTAAGCATATATATTTGCACCCAGCGGGAATCGAACCTGAAACCTTCTGCATTGCAGTCAAGCGTTAGCCCGACACGCCACAGAAGTCGTCATAAATTTTAAAGTGTTTCCTACACTTGGATGACTATAAGTAATTAAAGAAAAGCTTTTGCTTTGCCAAATTGGAAAGGCGTCGGGACGGATCCCCGGAGATGCAGGTTCAAGTCCTGTCAGGTGCGGAAATTTTAGGAAAGCATTTCTTTAATTATAAAATGAAGTTCTTAGATGTTTTACAGAACTGAAAACGTGTTCCTCAAAACGTTCTACGTCCTTTAATATGATACTGTAAATTGTTGCTTGGGTAGGTACTATCTGCTTACTGTTTTTGTACAAAAATACGCAATATCAAGGTATTACTTATCAGTACCTACCTTTAGACTTACACGATTTCTTCATCATAGCAATAAGTAGCTGCGCCCCACGGTTTTACCCGAAAATCCCGATCCCGCCGCAATACTGGGATTTAAAGTAGACTATGTTTTAATGCGGATCTCCAGCTATCTGCATACCAAGTTTCAACGCAATCAGTTCAGTAGTTATTGCGTGATTGAAAGCCAAACATCCAAACATATAAACTTTCGCATATATAATATTTATTTATTTATTTAAAGGACATCCACAGCTACATACACATAATAGATATTAAAAATATACTTAAAACAGAAAGCCAATTACGGAAATCACAAATGAAAACAAACTAAGAAAATATAAATACTCCTGACAGAAAATATATAAACTAATACAACACATTAGTGGGATAATAAAGTCGCGATTGCTAATACAGTACCTACCTAATTGTGTATTTCAGCAACAATAAACAAACGGCTATAAACTGAAACGCTACTCAAAATTTAAAGGCTACTCCAATGACATCCAGTTCCGTTTTAAAAAAAATTACTATCGCTAAAACTAAAACCATAGAATTAGGTAATTTAAAAGCACATAAAAAGCAAAACAATGAAGCCACAGTAACAAAGGTGTTTTTAAATGCACCTAAATAGTATATTTTCTCATGCCTAATTAAAATAAATACTCATGTATGTAACTTATATTTTTAAATAAATACAATTTTTAGGGTAATTAGGTGAATATTTGGGTTTTTTGACATGTAAAATCTTTACAAATTCCTACCCAGCAACGTAACATTTTCCTCAAACGTACCTACTTCAAATACCGATTTAATAATATTTTAATTAGGTAGGTACATACCAATTTGTATAATGTTATGTATTTATTTGTACCTAGCAAGTGAAAAATAACATTGTATAGGCCACAGAATATAATAATATGATAAACGTGGAAAAACTAAGTTTATCTTTATCTATAGTAATCCAAAGGATCATTAACCCTTTACAAAGATCTACCTATCGCAATTTCAGTGTCTGCTACTTACAACAAGCAGTTGACAGTACTTAGTAGGTACATATTGTAACGTGTTGGTTGACACGAAGTCTGTGCAGGCAGCTCGTCCGTTTCAACTCCTCTGTCTACGACAGGCCTAAAACGGCAAGTTCAAAGCGATCAATATTTTGGAAACGTTTTGACGATTCATCACATAAAAGCATTTTGGGCTAGGTAGTCAAATGTGAAGTTCAAATATTATTCCAAATCAAAACACCTACTTATCTACTTACCACAAGATGGGCAGACAAGTCAAATATTAACACAACAAATAAGTTTAACTTAATCTTAACATCACCTAGCTGGCTTGTCTTACTCCACAGTGGCTAACTGCGAAACTCCTTAAATATACCTACGAATATTCTAACAACGCTGACGTACGAATTTTGATTAAATTTTTGTAAACGTGTGTAATCTCGCTATATAAAAGCACATCCTGGCGAGTAAGGTAGAAGGAAAAAGACCCACAAGTAAAAGCCCAAAACGTTGGTCCGACCAGTACCCATATCATCTATATAATGGATGTCTGAGTGGATAAATGCAAAAGTAGAAATTGACAGGCACTATGCAGTACATTACTGCTTTGACGTAACGTGGTTATTACCGGTGATCACCTCAAAGCAGTAATGTACTGCATAATGCCTGTCATTTTCCACTGTTGTCAGTCGTCAACCGATAAATAATATGAGTACAGGTGTAAATACCAGTAAACTCGCATCTAGCAAGCTGAAGACGATGAGGGACCGACTAAGAAGGAGAAAGAGGGGAGTAATCTTCTAAACAATTAGACTTTGGAACAGGTGAAGCTCATCCGTCTTCGTCGTCCAGTACAGAGTTTTAAAAAACGTAAAAAAAACTTTTTTTATTATTTAAAGTTTAGGCCCACATATATCTGAATATCTCCTCTTTGTTTAGGCCTATAATATAGTACACACAAAAAAAATGAGCAAAAAAAGTTTAGGGAAGTAATAAACGAACATTATATTATTATAACCCTTACCTTGCAGCCGGGTAAAAATCCGTCATCAATCAGACTTGGCACATTGTACGCATGAAAAATAATCTTTAGAAAAATTTGTGTTTTGTTATATAATACCTGAGGTTAATACCATGTTTGTCTAGACAACCGAGTTACCTAGTCATTTAAGTTGTGCACTATAATTTCTAGATAGGTATGTAATAGGGGTAATTACAGTAGAATTTGACCTTGTGAACTGTGATTTCCAGCACATAACAACTGGCGGAAAACCTACGGAAATATAATTAAGTTAATCATACGCTAGTAGAGGTGGGCCGATTGTATGACTTTGGTGCATAGTGCCTATTAACTAAGTTATCTACTAGATATATAATTTTTAACTTACGAAATAAAGACTATTGACAATTGATAATACGGTGCTGATCCCGGGTAGATTCTACATTGACTTTACTTTAACAGTACCTACACGACTATCAATTTACTCCATTAGACTTGCGATAAATCCTAAATAAAATAAATAAATAAAAATAAATAATAAAAAGTTTATTTACTAAGATCTTTACAAAGTTATCTTAAACTATGGTCCCAGCACAAGGAAAAACCTGAATCGCGGGAGACCTAAATACAGTTTTGATTACAATTTTGAACCTAGAAATAGAATATATCTAATAATATATGGCTTTATCTGTTAAACTAGATATAAATTTTAAAAAAATCTCGATAAAAAAGAATTATGAATAACTAGTGTTTTTGAGATGTTTTATTTAGAACCATCTAGATTTTAATGGTACTTAATTATTATTTATATTATTATTCATTCAATATGCTCAGCACAAGTGTTTTGTTAAACTGTCTAGTTAACTTGTAATTAGCAAATATTTGATTTCTGGTCTAAAATTTCGCATCGTACGTCCTTCTCTTACACATCTGAAATTCGCTGATGCTGTCCTAGTTACAAACTTGCGTTATGGTAAATACAACCTTAAGATTTTACAGTAGGTACTTCTAGCGTCCAAAAAAATGCTAAAATATTAATAAATTTATATACTCGACTGCCATGGAAGGGTTCTGGAGTCCCACCCGACTGCATCCACCATTTCTTAGGCTCCTAGAAGCGACAACCGATTTTAAAAGTTTCTGTACCTTGAGGTATTCCTAAGCAACGAGATCAGAGGAATAGCCAAATTAGACCAGCTTAACTACGACTGATTCACCCCAAGGCGAGTGTTGTTTAGCTATATATTTTACTTTTCATTTAGAACCGCATTTTTTCCCCACTATAATTATCAACTGTTCCCCGCGGTTCCTTCCGCGCAAATCCCTATCCCGTAAGCCACATGTGTGCCCCAAAGATGCAATGTATTTTCATAAAAATCGGTCTTATGGTTTAGAAAAGTACCTAAACATGATCATTGCAAAAATAAACATGACTTTCTTGTGTCTTCTTCTCATTGGAGGTCGTGTTCCGAAGACAAGATAGTTTACTTGACGTTTCTAATAAATATCCTACTAATATTATAAATCCGAAAATCTGTTTGTTTGTTTGTTTGTTTGTTTGTTTGTTCCCTCTTCACGGTCAAACGGCTCGACCGATTTGGATGAAAATTTGCATAGGGATAGTTTAAATGATGGAGAGTAACATAGGATACTTTTGATCCCGAAAATCCCGCAGGATCGGGACTTACGCGGGTGATAACCATTCAATGAATGAAAATCGACACAGGGGTAGGATAAGTTTAGTGATGTAGAGTGGCATCATCATCATCGTCATCCATCGTCATCGTCATCCATCGTCATCGTCATCCTTCGTCATCGTCACTTACTAACGAAATACAAACTTTAACTTACTTCACCTACCTACCGCAGTGCAAAAATCCACACTTAAACGGACGACCAGGGAAGTACTGATGATGCCAGGCGCGGCAGCGCCTGGCTTCAACAGTACTTCAATGGGCGACCGTTTAAGTGTGGATTATTGCATTGCGGTAGGTAGGTGTTCGAACAACGCGAGATCACGACTTGCGCGGGTGAAACCGCGGGGCGCAGCTAGTGTAATAATATTTAAAAGAAAATAACAATAGTTTGAATTTGAAAACCCAACAAACAAACCTACTATGTATAATTATGTATAATCTTAATATAGACTGTGGTATAGAATAAGCAAACAACGAGTAAGTCTATACTAACTTCTTCTTAATAATCGGGTTTAGTTTTAACCGAGCAGAGTTGGCTTTTATACCTGTAGTCGACAATTAGTCGTAGGTACCTCTGAACAATTTAAAATCTATTCTTAGCAACTGCTTCATTAACAACTTGTGCACTTTGTACTTGTTTTTCCTATGTCATTTATTACAACTTTAGATTTACTAATGTTATTATTTTAAAAACAATGCAGTCTCAAGTCAAAGGTTTCCGACTAGAACATGTTTCTAAGGAGCATGATTGAATCTGGACAAAATGTGTCCGTATTCTATTAATTGTTACAAACACGAAAGTTAATAATGTAACTCAATGTGACTTTAATTAAAGAAATGCTTTCCAGAAATGTCCTCACCCGACAGGACTTGAATCAATAATCAATCAATCATTTTATTTGCGAATAAAGGTCAAATACAGATGTCATTGTGATAATAATAATATGTCCTCCTTATTCGAACCTGCATCTCCGGGGATCCGTCCCGTCGCCTTTCCAATTTGGCCACGGATGCATGTTTAATCTAGATGGCACGCAGCACCATCTACTGGCAAACCCTGCAGACTGCCCAATTCAATTGAATATTCTATTTTATCTATATCTATAAAATTAAATTCAACGTTGAGATGTTGCTTCCGATTACCTGTTTTTGATATAATTTAAAGACTAACTTGTAACTGTGTACAATTTAAAATATATCAAAAACAATCAATGTGACTTTATAACTTTTTCGATGAAACTTTGTAAGTAGATTATTGCAGATAGCTGTACCTACGGTGTTAGCCTAGTGGTAAATAGGTACTTTGATTTCGGGAGTCGTGGGTTCGAATCTAAGTCTGTTTCTTTAAAAAAAGTTATGTGCGCTAGTAACATCGCTCTTACAGTAAAACATCGTGAGCAAACCGACATGTCCTAGGACTCACCACGGTCCGATGACATAGGACATTTGCCAATCCGGAGTATTCTCCCGTGGCGCTTACTGCCTAATCCCTCTAAGAGGAGGCCCTTGCCCTGCAGTGGGACAAATTAACGGGCTGATTATGTTATGCTGTAGATCCGAATCAACCGGATTTTTATTAGCGTCAAGATGGCGGGACCAACTCTCCAATATTAAAACTTTATATTGTCATATTTAGTGCCAAATTGGTACTATTTAGTACCTCAGTAAAAAATATGGTACCTCTTTAGTTTAAAGATATTTAACAAAAACCCTGGTCCCGGAGGTACCAAATAGTACCAATTTGGTACTAAATCTGACAATATAAATTTTTAATATTGGAGAGTTGATCCCGCTATCTTAACGCTAATGATATTTTATCTCAATATTCTCATGGGATCGGTCCCATGAGAATATTGATAAGCCCCGAGGCTTACGCGGATGAAACCGCGAGGCGCGGCATGTGTTTGTATAATTTACCTGTTCCTTCAAGGAAAATAGTGCTTATAATATTATCTAGAACAACCTTGTCCTATGAACTCGTCAAGGTTCATACGCGTGGGAAATTCACTAGTGTTTATACATATTTATTAAGAACCCAACTATGTGGCTACCGGAAATGGAAAACCGTACCTTATGTCGCTAGGGAGTTATTAAAGTATTGCATTTTTCTATAAACGGGCTTTGTATGAAAATGGACACAAGTTATAATATTTCAATTTCCTACATTTCCTGCAACTCACATAACTTTTCCGACAACTTATGTGACCGGTACTAGGAAACGTATAAAAGTTTGGCAACGGAAGAAATAAACAACTGCTAGTAAACTTTTGCTGTGTGCTTGTCCTAATAAACATATAATTTTTATTTATTTCTTTCAATGGAGAGGGTTGATGTTCAGTGCAAAAGCTTCATCAATTACCTAGTAATTAACTTAAAATTGGATTTATTGTGTTACAGGACGGACGAGCAAGGCATTGCCATGAAGGTGTACAACGGAGTAGCGTTGGCCCTGGAGATCCTGGTCCTCTACATCAAGATGACCCTCACCTGGTTCCGCTGTCTCTATCAGCTCGTAGTTCCGCCTGAGCCAAAGAGTGTCAAGGGCGAAATCATTCTTGTAAGTTATAGCCTATTAGCAGCGCCCGCGGGCTAACCGCGCGTAAATTCCGATCCTGCGGGAAAAAAGGGGATAAATGGTAACTTATGCTTTAATCTAGATTTCCAGCTATTTTTATAACAAGTCTCAACTGGTTCAGTAGTTTTTGCGTGAATAAAACACAAACATCCAAACATCTACCCCCTTACCTAAAAACGCTAATTAATGCGCTGCATAACTATGTATCGTTTGTCTTTTACTGTCACATGAAGTTTCAAAGTTGACAGACAGAGCCAAACGTCACATAACTTAGTCATGTGTAAATATTTTTTTATATGTAAGGGAGCTAAACTTTTGCATTTAAAATAAGTACTAGCTGCGCCCAGCGGCTTCAACCGCATAAGTCCCTTACCGCGGGAATATCGGAATAAAAGGTAGCCAAAGTGTTATTACCGACTGCCGTTAGAGACAACAACCTGGACCTTCTGCTTAAAGTGCCTCCAAGGTACGGCAAAGCTCGATGACGTTAATTAACTCGCACGATTTTATCTGCAGACGCAGCTAGACCAATAAGTATTGTAGTAACTCATGCTTTGTGTATTGTTTCCAAATAAATAATACACTATTTGTTATTTCGTAATTGTTTTTGTCCCTCACGCCATATCTACTAGAAATATTTGAATGGATATCATCATAGTTTCTTCTATGGTTTTTGCGATTTTGCATAATAAAGGATTTATTATGCAAAATCGCCTCCTTTATTAAGGATATCATCTTCAAAAATTCACTCGAGACGAAATTTGAACTCGCTTCTCTGAATTAGTACCGTAGAGTAGTTTTTGAAAATGGATTATTCCTTTTAAATATTTCTACACTATTGGTTTTTTTTTGGGTTCCATAAATTAACAAATGTCAGGGTCATTTCATGATCATTGATCAACTGTCATAAGGTAGACAGTGGTAAAAGATAAGGTATACTAATCTAATACTAATAGTGAACTCAGTACATCGAATTCATGATCATTGATCAAATTGTCAAAATGTAGGCAGTGGTCAAAGATAAGGGATACTATAAAATAGTCAACACTGTTCTTAGAATTATTTTGTATCATCATTGTGTAACGTTAACATGGTGGCTATTTACAACTGTCTCTTCCTTAGAGTGTACATAAGCAAACTATAGAGCGCTGGTATGAACTGTATAAACTGTAAGCACCGGTATGAACAGTCAAAGATGACAAAAACGAAGTCATCAGTCACCCAGGGTTACGGGAATTGACTGTTTCTCTCGTTAGAATTTATTCTACTAATAATTTTGGTGAAATGTTCAGTGCCGCGGTGTAAAAATGATTCGCGGATCACTTTTCAACCTCAAAATTTGAATATATATGTACAGAGCATCTGCTTACACTTTGCGCAGTAGGCAAATACCCATAGGCGCGCTCTATAGTTTACTTATGTATACTCTAAGGTCTCTTCCTTCTGATACTACATATCTACTGTTAAGGTTGTGATGGTTCTGCATGTGTTCGCGTTAAACTGACTAGGTACTCTTCTATCACCTTCAGATAACCGGCGCTGGTCACGGTATGGGCCGCGAGGCGGCGACACGGTTCGCGAAGCTGGGCGGCGTCATCGTCTGCGTGGACATCAACCCTGCTGGCAACCAGGAGACGGTGGACATCATCACCGACCAGAAGGGGAAAGCATATCGATATGAGTGAGTATATTCCTACAGAATTTATCATCATAGCGTCATCGTCTGCGTGGATATCATCACCGACCTGCATCCATATTATCTTTCCAGTGGACGTCTGACAGAAGTGTAAAATAACAGGCACAATACGGTACATTGCTGCTTTGAGGTGATCACCGGTAACAACCACGTAACGTCAAAGCAGCAATGTACTGCATAGTGCCTGTCAATTTCCACTGTTGTCAGACACCCACTGGATAGATGATCTGGGGGCAGAAGGGGAAAGCATATCAATAAGAGTGAGTACAGTAGACCTAAAAAGGCCGCTTTAGCAATTCTGCTAGCAATATTGCATTTTGACACATTCACGATAACTGTGCACCTGGTTCTCACCGCTTTGTTCTCTGACAGGTGCACGGTTATTGTGAATCTGTCTAAAAGCAATAGCAATATTGCATTTTGACACATTCACGATAAATGTGCACCTGATTCTCACAGCTTTGTTATTGTTAATCTTATTGCTAGCAGATTTGCTATAAGGACTTTTTTAGGTCTACAGATGTGAGATTCATGTTTGAGGGTTCCGGAGCGGGTCACCTAGAGTCGGGCGGGTTGTGTGTGTGTGGATGTGATTGTGAGTTTCTTTTACAAATTCATTTAAACAGAAATAGAAATATACTTTCGCGCTTCTGATGTTAGTAAGAATTATTAATTACATAATTTCTCCGGTTCCACTATAGTTCTAAATGTGCGACAAAGTGAATCATTATGGTCATTGCAAAAATAATTCAATGTTTTATTTTCATTGGATTGGAGGTTGTGTTTCAACACAACCCCCTAGATTATCTACTGACGATTCTAACCGATCATGTGAATATCTTTACGAGGTAGGTAAAAAACAAACCGAATAAACCTTAACAAAAAATAAGCTTGAGGACCGTCGTATGACTAGAATATAATAGGGGTTAAAGTATGAAATTGCCGTTTTATTGCAATAGGTTCTTTGAATTGACATAGAATCTTCATGGTTTGAGGTTTTCGAATGAAACTTTTTTCAAATGGTTTCTGTGATGTTCTTTTTTTAAAAAATGTGAAACATTTGAATATCGACTTTCAATTGTTTTTGTTATTCAATTTAGACAAGAAAGATGGATACTGCGAAAATTCGAGTGATTTTTGAATACGAGTTCCGACGCGGAACTAACGCGGCAGAAACAGTCCGCAATATCAATGCTGCGTTTGGAGAGGGGTCTACTAATGAACGCACCGTGCGATTTTGGTTTAAAATATAAACAGACCAGTCGGTCTACATTTAATTATAGCTAATTATCTAGCCAAACTTGTTCTTAGTTTTATTAATGACTGTTTTTATTTCAAAACTAGCTTTTGCCCGCGACTTCGTCTGCGTAGAAATAGTGCATAGCCGACTTTTTCGTTCATTACTCGGGTTCCACTAATTAGATTTCGATGTAAAGTACACCAAGAGGTTCTTCGAAAATAGAACTATCCAATATCGAAACCAGATTTCAATCGGATTAGTAGGTTTTAATTGTATAAAGAACAAATACAGACAGACATGATTTTTAAAAATTATATAATTTTGTTCTACTACTTTTCCTAAGTCCCCTAGACAACTTTCTTTTAAATTTACTTCCAAGTGCAGACTTGTTGTCCTCTCTTCATTTATTATAAGTATAGAATATATATATTTCGGACTAGGTATGTAATAACCTGTATTCATGAGAAGAAGTTCACGGTTGAGAGCAAGTTGAGAGATAAATATTTCCTAGGACCAAATTAAGGGTAAATTCAAACCAGCAAATTTAAATTCAAATTCAAAATAGTTTGTTTCCTTTAAATTCTTGTACAACAAGTACACAAGTACATGTTCATTTGGATACTGATTTTAGTGTGGCTCCGGAACGCACTCTTCGATGAGAAGAAGCCACAAGAAACTCATGGGTTTTTTGTGAAGCACTTAATTAGCGCACTTCAAACTAGCGTACTTGAGCGCATCAAAGCGTCAATTCAGACGGTGATATAGAAACGTAATTCCTTATCTCCCGATATGTGGTTCCTACTTACTAAATGCCGTTTGGTTTTACTCTCGTAAGTCCTGATCCCGCGGGGATATTGGGATAAAAAGTAGGGATGTGTTAATTCAAATCGCCAGCTATGTATATACCAAATTTCATTGTAATCGGTTAAGTAGATTTTGCGTGAAGGAGTAACAAACGTTGCCGTTTATACATACTAACTTATTTAAAATTTTTAGTACTTGTGGGGAATTATTTTAGGTCCCGCTTACTACCTTTCTTTATATTATTTATCTCTCGATTCAAAACGATTGAACTTGGTTTACTACCATTGGACGGCAATCCGTGACTCAACCGACGCTATTTTGATAGCAATTTCTGAGTCGTAGAAAGGAAGAATTTGATATTGTATTTTATTAGCTCTGCGCTAGTATGAATTGACCCTAACGAGACAAGATTAAAAGATAATTAGGATTTGTTTTTTATAAAAACAAATAATTTATCAGCAAAAATAATGACGATGAGATCATAAGGAAAGGAATTGAAGGTGACTGCATTATAAATGTAATAAATACAACAGAGATTTATAGGTACATGTATGTATTACGAGTATACTCAATAACTGGTTGTTTAGAATAATTTATTTTATTACTTTGATAGTCACAAGTCGCAAGCCAATTAGGTAGTACATACCTATTGTTAGATACGTCTTAGATTGAAATAAATCTTTGTATTGCTAGAAGGTGACCTACCTACCTACTTGTTCCGAATTTTAAATTCTCGGGACTTATGTCGAACAAACATGCCTACTTACTTAAATTAATGTCGTTCATTCATTTCTTGGATTTATTTTTTATTGTATTCATCACATCTCAGCCTGCCTGACAAACGATGCCACAAATAGAAAGTATTTTTTGACAACAAACACACACATAAGAAGGTACATACGAACAATGGGACACAATTTTTACATAGACAATAATAAAAGACAAAACAAAGATCGTTGAAAAGGAAATAAAAATAACATAAAATAAATACAAGGTCCAATGTCCAATGGCGTTCCGAAGCCATCTCTATCCAACGATTCCCCACAACCGCTACAATGTCGTTGGTTCACCGAGTAGGTGGTCATCCAACACTTCGTTTCGCATCGCGTAATGTTCGCCATCCGAGGACTGTTTTGCACAAGTTTTTACCCTTTTCACTAGAGAGTAGAGCTGCTTCGTTAGAGCGGTGTTGGTCTAGTGGTAGATACCCCGACTTTAATTCCGAAGGTCGTGGTTTCGAATCCCAGCTTACCGCGCTCCAAAGTCTTTTTCCTTGCGTAAAAAGTTATGTGCGTAAATAACAATATCGCTCATACGGCGAAGGAAAACATCGTGAGGAAACCCACGGCTTAGTTAGCTCAAGGCATACTGACCAGTTTTTTCCTCTGGGCATGGCTGACTAGGCTGGGAGGGGGGTAGGTGCTGGGCAAGCCTACTCCACCTGACATTGCCCCGGCCACTACAGCGCCATAAAATAGCATGGATTAAAAGTTGCTTGCGTTGTATAAATTATCTAAAATTAGATGAAAAGGCCAATTATTATTATTAGAGCCGATTTGACTTCCCACCAAGAAGGTAGATTTTATACGAATTGCTAGATTTGATAAGTTATACTTCGATCGAGTATAGATCGGATAGCAGAATATCACTGACTCCTCCTCCACCGATCAATCGTATGACGTATGCGCAAACTTGCAAACGTCCTCCTCTAGTGATCTCTGACTTTTGCCTGATGAAGAGGCGTGTTCGGATATTTGGTCTGACCTTATCAATGACTAAACTTTCAATCATTGTATTCCAGATGTGACGTAACAAACCGCGAAGCCGTAATAGAGATGGCAGAGAAGATAAAGCGTGAGGTCGGCGACGTGACGATGTTGGTAAACAACGCGGGAATCATGCCGTGTAAGCCGCTACTGAAGCATTCGGAGAAGGAAGTCCGAGCCGAGTTCGAAGTCAATATCGTCGCACATGTCTGGGTGAGTATGGAAAAAAAAGTTAATCGAAACCGCTTCAACCGTTCGTGAGCTACAGACATTTATATATACAAAAACATACTTATAACACCCATCTTTTTCGTCGGGGTACATTATCAAAGTCAGCTGTCAATAGCAGTAGTGGGTACCTACTTCTAATGTAAGTAAATTTGTAAATAGTAAAAATTTAAAACAATCTGCAAATACCTTACATATGTTAAGTACATCATAAATGTCTATAAATACATTTACCGTCTACGAACACGAGTGAAAAAATGCCGTCACTTGAAGTAGGTATCTAATTACGCTACAAATTGTTTCTAAGCGTTTGGGCGTATGGCGTTTTGCTTCTCGTGTGTGAGACGACAGCGAATTAAATTAAAATCGTCCATCAATCATTAAAATTGTCATTTACCAGCTCCTCCAAAGTTTCCTACCTTCGATGATGGAGAAGAACCACGGGCACATTGTGGCCATGTCTTCGATGGCCGGTGTGGTCGGCCTCAGGAACTTGGTGCCGTACTGCGCTACTAAGTTCGCAGTCCGGGGGCTGATGGAGGCGCTGCATGAGGAACTCAGAGAGGACTCCAGAGATTTCAGTGGTGTAAGTTGATTTGAGGATTTTGTTGATTGATAATTTACCGGTTACAATTAACTCCCGGTTTTGGAGTCTCTGGCGTGCTAACAAGACAAAAAGGCAAAGTGCTCTGAACTGGCGCAAATATTCACACAATTCAGAAGCATATTTTTGTCGTGCCGCTTGAGTCAGGTCTGAGTTCGGATTATTACCTCCGGAGAGATCAAAGGCTCAGCAGAACATCAATCAACATTGCCTTTACTTCGACACCATAGATAGATAGATTAACACTTTATTTGCACAGCCAACAACAATTAAAATCAGTTTATATTATAATTAATAAGTGAGACAAATTACACAGAATATTTAAAAGCCATGACTTTTGCTTACTCGAGCTATATTATTACTTTGGCTTTGATGATCCCAAAACACGATATCCTAAGCTAAGTAAATGATCAATTTCGTGAAGACTCCAGAACTGAGTTTCTCATTATGTGTTCTAGATTAAAATGACAACGATATGCCCTTACATTGTGGACACTGGCCTCTGCAAGAACCCCAAGATCAAGTTCCCGTCGCTGATGAAGATCTTGACGCCGCAGGAGGCAGCTGACAACATCGTCGACGCCGTCAGAAGGAACTACTACGAGATCACGATACCTAGCTCGCTCTACTATGTCAATATGGTGAGTTACGATCGAGTTTAGTTAAGGCCTCTACGTCTTAAAGGTCCTAATACAAACATTTCTGGTAAAAAAAAAAGTTTTAAAATCAGAGCTGAGCCACAAGAGATTTTCGTATAGCTCAGTGGTTATAGCACTCGCCTGGTTTGCGAGGGGGCACAGGTTAGAACCTTGTCATGGGAAATTTTTGAAAATATATCTCCTTGCAAAAAAATTTCTAAGTTTTATTAAAATATGCCTTAAGCAATAAAAAAAAAACAAAGAAATAAAAAAAAGTTAAATAAAAATCTTTTAAAACATTGACCTAGTTAGCAGTAACAAAATGTAGGTAAGAACAAAATTTAAAGCGTGTTTCAAGAATGATGACTTAAACCGAAAGGGTGTTGTTCTTGACGTCTTAGAACAAATTTTGTTCTACGTAATTTGGAAATGATTAATATGCCACCAAAATTAAACAATTTGCAAAGAGCAACACATTTCCTAAACTCGTTCCTGCAAAATAATCAGTTTATTTTATCGCCAACATTTTCAAACACGATAATTGAGCGTTTCACTGCTATTTCCCCTAATGGTATGTGATAATATAATCTAAGATGTACCACGCCCATCTAAAAGAAGGCAGACAGGAGCAATTTTTTTATTTTTAAGCCTGCACTGGGCGTTTATAGAACTGTTTTTAAAGGAAATAAATATTTTATCGCCAACATTTTCAAACACGATAATTGAGCGTTTCACTGCTATTTCCCCTAATGGTATGTGATAATATAATCTAAGATGTACCACGCCCATCTAAAAGAAGGCAGACAGGAGCAATTTTTTTATTTTTAAGCCTGCACTGGGCGTTTATAGAACTGTTTTTAAAGGAAATAAATATCCACAAAAACACAGCGCACGGCCGACGTCGAGCGGGATTCGAACCGACAACGCATCTCAACCCAATCCGGGGTAAACGACATTACTAATTAGTCCACCGGCGCTGGTGACATATACGCCGAATTATTGCTTCTAAATCTTTACCATCTACTACAACTTAGGCATGTCAGCGCCGTGTGCTGTTTTTGTGGATAGATCTTTCCTTTAAAAACAGATACGACCCCTGTAGCGGGTTCGATTCCCGTCGGGTGCAAACATTTATGTTTAAAATAAATATTTTTATCTGGTTTGGGTGTCTATCTATGTATAATATGTATGTATTTGCAAAAAAGTGTAGTTGTCTAGTACCCATAGTCAAGCCTAGTGCTTAGTTTGGGGCTAGATTGCGCTGTGTGTATTGTCGTGCAATATTTATTTATTAACCGACTTCAAAAAAGGAGGAGGTTCTCAATTCGTCGCGTATATTTTTTTTTTTTTTTTTTTATGTTTTTTAATTCAGGTAGACAGAAATGTCCGTATTCCGTTCCCGTTTTCTTTAGTAGCTACACTGGTCTACGTATATTATAGAAAACGGGAACGGAATACGGACATTTCTGTCTACCTGAATTATGGAACATGTACGATTCCACTTGACGCAACTTTGCTTGCATTTTTAGTCGTTAATTTTTGTTATTTTGTTTGTAGCTTTGCCGAATGTTCCCACGGGACGTGCCTATGTACCTCAAAGACTTTTTGGACTCCGGACTCGAAGCTCAATAATTTAGTTTGGACTCTAAAATTTAGGTATGAAGTATAGTCACGATAACTTTAACTTTTACGTTGGTACAATCAGCAGCAAAAGCAAAGCTTAAGGTAATCTACTTTTCAAACAAGTACAGGATACAGGGTGAAGGATTATTTCGTTGAGCATTCAGGGGGATATCCTAAACTAGAAGAGATAGGTAAAAATTCTGAATCGAGGCATCCCCGATTTCGATAAAAATTAAAATGACATAATATGTACTTAGATTTTTGAATAAAATGTTATCCTAGCCAGAAATCAAACCTCGAAGTTGGATTGCCACAACGGTGATTCAATTGGAACTTTTGTAAAAGAATTTAAAAAGTCATCGATGTCGTGATTATTTTTAAGTAAGTAATTATAAATCGTAATCGGGTGTGAATGATTTCTTTTTAATATTAAAGATTTTATAGTTGTTTGTTAAATATTTTGTAATTCGGCTCAATTGAATTAGAATTATAAAGATAGATGTGTACAGTGACCAACAAAAGTGTTTAACATTTTGACATTTTGATTTCGTTCATTCACTCGTTCTTTTTTGGAATGCCAGTGTAATATATGGGCCTGCTACTTAATTTGAATTTAATCCTAATTTTTATTTAATTATATCATGTTTCCTATTTCCTCCATAGTTTTCCTTTTTTGGAAATTAAACTCTGCGATGGGTTTGGAAAAATAAGAGGTTCACGGATTCATTTATGTTGTCTCCATTTTTTGCTTATTCAACCTTCAAATCTAATGCGAAAAAATGGAAGACAACAAAAATTTATGTCATATTACGATGAGTCATCTAAACATCACAATTTATTTACTGCAAGTTAACATTTTCTTTATTTAAATATAGATATTAATAAAATAGATTTTGTATATTGCGATTCGTTTAATATTATAAGTTAATAGACATTTAGAGATTTAATTGAGTGCCTTATTGTAAAACAATGTATGGTTGGTTTTTTCTTGCCTTGTTTATTGACATGTCCAAGAAAAACCGCAACAATGATTCTGCGTTGACGTGGACGATAATGATGTATTTTTATATTTGAAAAGCAAAGTTGTGATTTTATATTTTTGAAAAAATTACATAAAGTGCCATTGTACTGATAATAGGTAAAATATTTATATTTATTACATAGGTATGTTAGAGCTAAAGTCCGAAGCAAACTGAACACGATTACATTTAGGCCCAACCCAATACTAACAACTACTACTACGCGGGGAATTTCGGACTTTATTCATAACATAACACACCTACCAAATCATATCAATTTTCGAAAGGCTTTACTACTGCCAGACTTTAACAATGTATCTATAAATGTTTTGAATCGAATCTTGAAGCGCCTCTTTAGTTTTAAGGTTGTGATGTTACATAGACTAAATAAGTGCCTAGTTATGTAAGTTTGAGTTAATAGACAGAGAAAAAATAAATAAAAGAAGTTAAAACATTCCTATGGTCTTTATCATTCAATCCCCTTTTGACACTTGCGATTGAAACATATCGATTAAATCATTCATTCACTCGTTCACTGGAGAAAAGAACTAATTAAATAAAACAATGAGTTATTATCTCATCCTATTTATTTATAATAGTCAAGTTACATCTTTGGTTAACATTTTTTACATTCACCGCACAGCGGAAAGGTTATATTTTACAATTTACTACTACTTACAAAAGCTCTACGAACTTCTGGAATAGGATTTAGGTTACGTAGATTTTAGTTTTTATTGATTCTTAGTCATATTTTTTATGCTCTAGGTATAATCTATTAGAAATATTATCAAAGAAAAATATATCTTCGAAAATCCGCGAATTCTGTTTTGTCACTCGTCCATCGCTTAATCTGAACCACACAGATTTCATTTCACTATCTATTGGTACTTATGTTGACAATATTTCTAATTTAATTTCCCGCAATATTTAAAATATCGAGGTCTGTGATAATTTAAATGCTGTGCATTAAGTGGTGGACCCCGTAAATTACTTTTAGCAGATTTTGCTTTAACTTACCAATTGAGTACAACTTTTTTTAAATTCTCGATTTAATCCTATAATAAAACAATTTTAACATATCTAATTTCTTGATAAGTTTGATATTTAAATCTGACGATGGAAATTTGCAGTCACGTGGAGCCAAGAAAAAAAAACTGAAACAGTAGACTTATATTACTAACAATATATTTTAATCAACTCGATATAATAAAAGCAACGTGATTTAAAATAGCAAACATAAGCGCGAGGATGTTCGAGGCGGGTGGCAGAGATGTGACTGATGTGCCACCAATAACTCTAAATGGGTCGTCGTTAAATAGAGTTTATGAATTTAAATATCTCGGGCATATTGTGACCTCTGACCTTAAAGACGACCTTGATATTGAGAGAGAACGTAGGGCCCTTGCAGTGAGGGCGAACATGGTAGCGCGTAGATTTGCCCGATGTTCGCTCGAGGTAAAAAGAACCCTGTTTCGTGCCTATTGCACCTCATTTTATACGTGCAGCTTGTGGGCAAACCATTCTCGCGATGTGTTAAAAAAATTGCGTGTTCAGTACAATGACGCGTACCGGGTGCTGGTGCGGCTGCCTCGCTCTGGCAGCGCCTCTGCAATGTTCGCGGCAGCCCGAATATCTGGCTTTCATGCCACTCTGCGTGGGCGCTACACATCTATGTTGCGTCGGTTGAGGGGCAGCCGCAACAGTATTCTGGTCATGATAGCCACTCGTCTGGATTGTGTATATGTGAAACGTTGGATGAGCGCTCACGTATGCACAAACAGTGACTTGTGTCCTTGAGGTGGTTTGGTTTGTTGGGTGGGTCAGGGTTATTACATTTTTATTTAGGTACTTTATTTTCTTGTGGTCAACATTTTGATTGAAATTGTAATGTGACATTTTTGATTCTGACCTATATACCATCCCTATTTTATTTTATTTTATATTCTTATGACATTTAATTAATTATATTGTTTAATTTAATTTATTTTAGTATTTATTTTAAAATTATGACTGTATATCTTTGCATTTAATGTTACTGATGGGTTGCTGCTACCTGAAATAAATGAATTATTATTATTATTATTATAAGTTTTATTTCATAAACTTGGTTGATTGAAATTGTTTCATTTTTAAGCATTTTCATACCTAATTATTTTTACAACTACATCACAACAATCAACCTAAGAGTACTCAGGTTTATGGATTAATGATAGGTATAAAGCTTACTACTTTTGAATATAATTACATTATACATTCACGTAAAAGATAAGTACTACTTAAAATTTACACAAGTACATGGTTATGGTACGGTCAACAAAGGACTTAGGGTACGAATAGCATATTTTAAAATTTTGATTTTATTAAAAGCGGCTTAGTAATTTTTGGTTATTCTGTATGAAATTTGCAACAGTTCGACGCTTTAGTGATATCATGCAAAATTATCTACAATTACTAAACTATTATTGAAAAAAATAAAACTTTAAAATATGCACCTTGTACTCTCAGGCCTTTCCTGACTGGACAAGTGGTGGTACACCACTTAAGGGTATGATTAAGTACAAGTTTATGGTTCTATATAATAACAATTATGTACGTTTTTTTAATTTCGGACTATAATCTGACGTTTTATGACGAAGTATAAATAAAAAAATAATAACAAACTTTTATGTATAGTTAGTTTAAAGCATTTTAACAAGGATACCCGGGAGCTGATCTTCTCGTAAATAGTCCAACGATTGTAGGTAACTTTTTAAGAAATTACTGTTACTACAAAGGCTTTCATTAAACTGCAAAATTTACAACAAAAGGTTGAAAAACGTTTTCGAGATAAATTCAACAATGCTGGGGCATTGTTAAGAAGATTGAATTTTAGATCACTTTGCCCTATAAAGGCTACTGCAGTCAAAATTTTTGTTACATCTCGGTAAATGCGCTCGGCGCTGTAACATAGAACATAACAAAACTTATATTGAATAAATTCCCTAAAAAATACAAAGTAGTATTATCTTACCCTCCCTTCCCCTGACTACAGCAGTGGGAATGCACTGCTTGGCGGTACGAAGACATTAAAGTTTTTACCTCACACGAACACTGGACATCCACATCTAGCTACGCTAAAAATATAAAACATTTTCTGCTATGAGATTTGTATTATTATTGCTTTTGCTACAAAATTCGCTACATATACAAATTTTTGAACAACTAATTTTAATGTTATTACACTTTTTACTTATTTTAATAACATTTTTATAGACATCAATAGTTTATCATAACTAATTAAACTAAATATTATAAGAGTACTCGTATGTAATGTGTTTAGTTGACTTCACGCTTCCACAAACTAACGATTTTTTCTGTTTTTTCTTGTGTGGTACCTTCAGAAGATTTTTTAATAAATATTTAGTGTTGCTGTAAATATTTAATATAGATGCTATATATTTTTTTTTGTAAATATTTACATACATTTAAACCCCACCCAAGAGGTCGGGCAGAACGTACGTAAAAACGCTCTGGAGGCATATACCTACAAGAAGAAAACAGGGGAATACGTTTGAATGGAGAAGCACGAGCCCGGCGGCTAAGCTTATTGTGTTTTACTTTTTTACACAATAAATAAAGTTTTATTACGTGTCGTAAACAAAAGTCAGTGTATTTATACAGAAATTGCGATTTTACAAATGTACGGGAGGTCTTTCATTTTCGTTCTTTTCATTCATTCACATTCAGCTAACAGTGATATTTTGTTTACACACTTTTGTTTACGAAGGTACTTTATTCTTTTATAAGTATAATTATATCTTTTTATTATCATTCATTCTTATATGTATAATAGTATATTTATATATAATTTCTATACTTAACAGTAGGTAGGTATGTAGATAGTTGCCAAAGATTAATGTCAAATAGAAGACTTCTAGAGTTCAATATTATATGATAATATAATTGACTTTCACATTTATTCTTATTTATTTATCAATGATTCTACAATGAAGTTATTTTGTTTCTTTAAATTTTAATATGAGCAAAGTAGCAGGGACCAAGATATGCCATTTTAATAAGGTGAGATAATTTATATGTATTTTCGTTACAGTTTGTGTATTTAGAAGAAAACAAATTGTTCCAAAATTTAATGCTACCAGCGGGACTTAACCCACAACCTACAACAATAGGTTGTGGGTTAAGTAGCTGGCGAACACGCCAGCGTGCTAACCAACTGCGCCAAGCGAGCTCAAGCGACAGGGTTGCAATTTTTACTTAATTGCAATTTATCATCTTATTTGTTCAATAGTTAAACTACCACAGACATAGTATAAATAGACCAGACGCCACAAATGAATGTATCTTGAGTGTCTAATTTTGATCAATTTAAGTTCGTTGAAGCCACTTTGCTTTCGAATGAACCTATCCATTACATTAATGATGCACTGAACGAACTATGTCTAGTAGGTAATTAGACTGAGTGAATCATTTTCGCGTAAGAGAAATGTAGAAATATATTGCAAAGTGTAAAAATGAACCAATGTAATAACACGTGATAGTGTCAAGCTTCGTTTCCATACATTTCAAAAGTAAGTGGCATATCTTGGTCATTGTTGCAGTAAGTAGTCTATGAATTCCCTTGTGTACTTTTGTACTAAGTTTCACCAAAATCAGTTCGAGCGTGAAAAACGGAACAAACTAACATAAATAATGCATTTATGATCCTAATTTTGATACATAATAGATATTTATAACTAACACCGATCTACTGAACAACTTATACCATCATTCACTCACTCGTTCTGTCGTTCCCGTTCCCGTTCATTAGAAAATGTCGACGTCTTTAAGATGTTGGTAGTTTCTGTCCCAATAACCGCCGTTGTACAGCCAATCTTCCTGTTTCGTGTAAGGATTTGTACCTTGGCTGAACCATCTGAAAGAATGAAAAAAAAAATTTAAAAAAAATAAGCGCCTATACTTTAAGAAATGCTTTCCAAAAATTTCGCACTCGACAGGACTTTTTGGAAAGCATTTCTTTAAGTATAGTTATCCAAGTGTAGGAAACACTTTAAAATATAACAAAAATAAGCGCCTGTTTGTTTTTATGTGGAAACCTTTAACCAACACCATTTTTTAAAAAGTATGAATCTATTATTGGCAGTCTGTTTTATCTAAGTGTTATGTTAAACTATTTCTAAGTGCTGTTGATTCTGTGAAAATAAATAAATAAAAACACAGCTTACTAATCCTTATAGGTACTTGTGGACATACTGTATCGATTTTAGTAGGATTACAGTTCTATAGTAAATATTATAAAGCTGAAGAGTTTGTTTGTTTGGTTGAACGCGCTGATCTAAGAAACTAATAGTCCGACTTAAAAAAAACTTTTTGCCTTTTTGATATCTTTTAAGTGTTTCCTACACTTGGATGACTACTTTTTTAAAGAAATGCTTTCCAAATTTTGCATCCGACAGGACTTGAACCTGCATTTTTGCGGAGTCCGGCCCCAACGTCTTAACCAATTTGGCCACAGGTGCTCGTCTAGTCGAGTCGAAATTAAAGATCGCATCTCTTATTTGTTAAATTTTTGTGTTTGATAGTCCAATTATCAAGAAACGTTATTCTTTATATCCCCATATTCCTACGGGTTCGAAACTTGCGCGGGAAACACCTAGTTCTAAAATTGTAGAATCTTGAAACAGTAATTTGACGGCTTCATTCATTCATTCTGTGACGTAGCGGGCAAAGACCCGACAAACTAATTCAACATCTTGTCCCAACAGACCTATGACTTTAACATACCTGGCTTGCCATCCTTCAGGCGACTTCTTGAGCAGTTTCCTAGCAGTGCGTTGCTTCTCCTCAAGCCTAGTCTTCTCTGCAGCAGCCCCGTCGATATCCCCTTGTTCTAACATCCGGACGTCCGGTCGCAGCCGGCTGTCAGTCGGGCATAGTTGGCCTTTCATATCGCGATCCAACTCGTTGAGCGACATGGCGAACTCCGTGAATTGGTAATACTGGGGATACAAAGGTTATCAGACAGTTACTACACATGTCAGCTGCGATTCCGTTAACCAAAACTGGTATGGAAGTTACACTTTACAAATTGTAAGTATTTGTATGCAATTTTCATACAAGTTGTATGCAGGTAATTTCGATTTATGTAAATTTCGTTTACGAATCTATCTAGATAAAGTATCTAAGGTCCTATCGTTTGCGATTATAGCGAAGCCCTAAGGTCTCCAACTTGACCTTACGACTGCTATCAGAGATAAACAGGACCACTTGCTTAACAGGCCTTCCGATGCACGAAGAAGCTCGAAAAATTAACTCTTTGCTACACTCATTATAGACCACCCATCCAAGTAAACATCTGGATCTATTTTCGGCTTCTCGCACCCAGTTTGTGCCAGCCGATGCAGCCATAACATTGTCCTCGATGAAACAAATTGTAGTGGGTACAAAGATTTACCTGTGCAGTGTTAGCGGGCCTGGGTCTCGCTTCCCAAAGCGTGACGGATCCCGCGATGTCAATGTTGTACGACTCATCTGCTTTTGGCACGTCTTCCGAACCGTCCGGCTCGTCATTCTGAAACATCAAGCAAGCGTCGTAATAATTAATGATGAAGAAAATATTACCATCATTATTTCTAACAGAAAAGAGATCTTTTATAGAGATTATCGAGAGATTAGAGATTTCTATAGAGAGAAAAAAAGTGACTCCTTTACCGTTTAGGTACAGAACCATGAAAAAGTAGGTGCACTATTGGAATATTCTGACAAGTTCTGAAGATAGATCAACTTACATCTTGTATCGACATGGACCTCAAAGCCCCAACTTTGAAGCTGTTCAGTTTAGCCAGCACCTTCTTGGGCGTGTGCGAGGGAGTGGGCTGCGTGCCGCTCTCCTCTCCTCTCTCTCGCGCCCACTGCTCGTGCGCGCTCGAGCTGCAGCACTTGATGTACTCCGTCCATTTGCCGTAGAGGAACCGCAGGCGTTTCTTACTGGAACATTGAAGGGGAAATTAATTAGGGGCTATGCTTCATCGAGTTGAAAGGTTTGGCTGACTGATTTACCAAAAGTCGTAAAACAAAACCTTTAAAATAACTTCCTTTCAGCTTAAATTACCGTCCACAAAACGAACTGTTTACTTGATCTTGATCGTGAGTACTTGTTTGAAAGTATACTATAGCAAAGTGGAGGCCGCTTGGCCGAATCTGGGTCAAATACTATCGGCCACTAACTCCACTGCCTTTAATATCTGCATTAGCTTGCTTTTATTAGAAAAAAAACGGCTAATCTTTTAAATTCTCCGAAGAACACTAAAAGAACCTACAAAATAATGATTCTTCATCAATTAAACTGTCATATTCTCGATCTTCAGAAAGCTCAATCTTCAGAAGCAGTTGACCTAAGATAAATTTTAAGTCAAGTTAGAGATGGAATAACAGTCGTTAGGTCAAGTTAGAGGCCTAATTGGGACCTTAATGCTCCAACACTAGGTGAGCCACACCATTATACGGAAATAAGAAGACGATTAGTAAAACTAACCTGGCATCACTGATAAACCCTTCAACTCTATGCAGGTCCCTGTTGTTGAAGCCAGCCGGTTTAAAGGCCAAGTTCGCCTTGAGTCCCGCGCCGCCGTGGCAGACCACCTCCATGGCGCCGTACTGTTCGATCCACAACTTGCCCACTATGACGTTGTGGACGCAACAGTTGACGTTCGTCCACGTGTAAGCTTCGCCCCACCTTAGGAAGTAAAGGAGGAATTAAATTGACAATCACTATGGAACATTGAGGGTTTAACAAATAATATTAAGGTGCTCTTATTAATATGTTGGATGGAGGTAGCTTGCGGTCGCTATTTGTGGCGTCGTATGGGGGAGGTCTATGTTCAGCAGTGAACAGATAAGGGCTGAGATGATGAATTGATAGGTTTGCCACACACTCGCCGCGTGCTAAAGTAAAAATACCTAAGTTACTCGCCACACCGCACGTCATACTATACTTACATCATTTGCCTATATTGGCGGTATAGGTCTATTGGCTCCGACTTTTTACATTTGTGCGAGGTCAGCCAATTTCCGGCTGACATCACAATGTATTTTTTATAAGAAAATTTTATGCGCGGTATAAAAGTCGCTCTTACGCAAAAGGAAAACATCGTGAGAAAATCGACATCTGGAATAGGCTTCTGTGGCGTCTTATGCTCCTAATAAGGTACACAACATTACATCATTATACTGTTTTAAATGTGGGAGTAAGTGTGTAGGCTAGATGGCAACAAAGCGACAGAGAGAATGGGCAACCGGTTTCGGTTTCATGCATCAATTTTAATAAAATTGTGGGTGTTACTTCTCAGTAAAGCAGGTGACTGACATGAACATTAGGATACATCATGAGCAAATAGCTCACGATGTATCTGCATCTCATGCTAGTCTGTTTCTTAAGGATACCTTGGAAGCTCAACAGTGACATGACCCTTTGGCTGTATCTCGACGCTTTTCCCGCAGAACTTGAGTTTCGGATGAACAGACCCGTGGAACACGAAGTGAGGGCTGTCTGCGTGGAACGCCGACACTGGGGGGTGGTGGGAGACCTGGAGACAAACGACAAAAGTGTACTCGCTTGCGTTTTAGTCTTATCATCCCTTCGTAGTTACCTCTACCCCCCTCTATCCCAGTTAAGGCAGGTGAAAGGTAAGTCCCCTTACACACCCCTGTTCTTCTTAAACTTCAAAAACGTCTTATCCCGTCAAGTTTCAGGGTCAAGTTTTGGGCCTTGACCTATAAAATGAGGAAATTCTTGTCCATCTAAAGATTACCAGGAAATCGCTGCCATTTATCTCTTCCACTAGATGAGCTTAAAGAGCCCACATTGTGCCACCTAGGTTTAAGTTGTATACTTACCTTGTATTGCAATTTATTTGGTGTGTACAATTTATTCACTATCATAGTTTGAAAATAGTTCTCATAGTCAAATTCATAGTTTGGGAACTCAAAGGCAAGTGGGGGCGATTTGAAAGTTTCCTGGCTTCGTTTTACAGAAATTTGTAATGGCTACCTCCACTTGAAACTTGGGCAAGTTCTAGTTACTAGCAAGTACAAAGTCCAACAAATGTTACCTGTTCACAAACAGCTCTGAACTCCGGCCTCTCCAGCTCATATGTTTCACCGAGAAGTGGATTGAAAGGCTTGCCAAGCCGCTCCCAGTTCGAAGCTAACGCGCTTACAGCAAACGCTGAAATTGGTGTAAAAATTTGTGTAAAAAGGTAAAAATAAAGAAATAATCGCGGAAGATTGTTGGATGTTGGATGACTCGTATGTATCAGTAGCGCCTGATATTAAGGCGAGTGAGGAACCAGTGGAGTTTTGCGGAGTAGACCTACTGCCGCCTAATATCTTAGGCCCATTGGCACCCGCTTGCCCCAGAGAGTGGCGTGACCGTGACGGTGCATAAGGCTGCATTTCTTATGTCTCCACCTCAAAAAGAGGTATGAAACAAAATTCAATCTCAGGTCAATTAAGTATGCGTAACAAATAAGCGACACAACGTTGTCATTCTAAATTAAGACGTATAGGACTAAAATAATACCGTAATATCCATATTAGCATATAAATTGCGTGTTTCTCATTTTCCTCTTAATCAATGGAAGAAATAGAATGGCTTCTGTTGGAATTTCTGTGGTTGACGTCTATGTGTAGGTAGGTTAGGTACTTATGGTAAACTATATAATAGGCATATATAGCTTTAAAAATCCTACTAATGTTATAAACACAAAAGTTTGTCCACTGAATAGATAAAACGAGTACTAGTACCCATAGGCTGCTTTTTATACGATATTCCCGCGGGAAACAGACTTACGCGGGTGAAACCGTAGGCGCATCTAGTAGGTAATATTATAAATGGGAAACACATGGGAAAGTTATGTACTTATCTGTCAGTCTATTACGGTTTCAAGCCTAAACAGCTGAACTGATTTTTATGAATTTTGGTTTAGCTATTTAAGGGACATAGGCTTCTTTTGAACCCAATAGTTTAGAAGAATCGGGACTTACGCGGGTGAAACCGAGGGCACAGCAGCTGGTAGCTAATAATTAGTACCCCAGTAAAAAATCGTAACATGAAGTTATATTGTAATCTGCGACACTAGACCGCCATTACAACCCTTATTAAGGTTTAAAACTATCCTAAATTCAAATGAAGATTCAATTTACATAAACGCCACCTTTATTTAAATTAGAAAGCCTCATAAAGTTTTTGGTAGATGGAAAATCACGGTGACCTAAATGTTCGCAATCATTACACATGAGTACAGATACAGATACGTAAGTACAGATATTGTAAAGCGGTCAGGTCACTCTAGGCTATCGTGGCCCGTTTTCTTTCTGATTCTGATTATCATCTTTGATAGCAGTCCTAACGTCAAGTTAGAGGCCCTAAGTCGACCTGAAAACCCTACCCCTCTACTCCCCTTAGGTGGGCCACTTCATTACACGAAAAGTAGATTTGATAGTCCCTTAAAAAAAGTACAAAAAAGGGTCGAAAAAAGGTACAAATAATTAGCGTTAAGCAACGCTCCCGGTTCTCTCGATAGGCGACCCTAGTCTTTAAAAGGAACATGCATTAAAATTCACACCTGCAATATACTCCATCCTCTGTACCGGATCAGTCTGTTCAGACGCCATTCGCAATAGGTGCGCATACTCCAAGTACTCCAGCATCCGCTGCAGGAAGGATAGAGGCTCGTTGAAGACAACCGGCATCGTGATCTTCGACAGCTCTTTGCCCACGCAGTTCTTCAAAACGGACCAGAGGGAGAAGTCGCCACGACTGAACTGAGCGACTGGGAGTGATGTCCTGGGGAACAAACAATAAAAACACTAATTTTAGAGTTTCGTTGTCAACATAGACTGCCAAAAGCAGTACCCTTTCGGTTAATACGTTGTATAACGTTTTAAGCAATCACTAACCTATCTTTAGCTAATGTCTATTCGACTTCTTTGTCTTGCATTCATCGCAAACTCTTTAGGATCGGCACAGTAGGTAAGTCTTCATTGACATAACTTATGCAAATAGATATTATGGCAATATATTTAAGTTTACCGTCTGCCTCACACCAAATTTCCTACAAAAAGAAGTAATAGCAATCTAATGGAAAGTTTAAAAACGCAAAAACTGTGTGATCACAAAAAAAAACCCCGCATGAGTTTCTTGTGGCTTCTTCTCATCGGAGGGCGCGTTCCGAAGCCACACTTAAATCACTACACCTAAGACGTAGCCAAATGATCATGTGCATTTATTATTTTACAAGAATCTAAAAAAATAAACTATTTTGATTTTGTGAGAATATTTTTTTAATGTTTGTATTTTAAGGATCTAACATGCCACCCATAAAACAGCTAAGTTGTCTTCTCGAAACGCTTCCGGGCCGCTTCCCGCTATGCGTGTACTGCGAATTAGTGAATAAAAAAATGTGGGCGGGCTCCGAAAGGATAGGTAGGTACAGCTTAACATAATTTCCAAGAAGCGTTACTAAGTTTGAAAGTTACTAAGATATGTAATCATTTTTGGTTTTCAATGCACATGTTAAAGAAAAATACAAGATATATGAAAAATTAAATGTAATAAAAACAATATTAAGACGAAGCTCCAATAAAAAATATGTCATGAACGGCCCGCCCACTTACCCCTACATCCACGAGTCACACGCACACGTATGCACTTTCGAACATCGCAACTTTTTTGATCTAGCGCCCAAGCGCGCGAAATCAAAACTGTTATATATTTTTTCATAGGTTGTAAACCGATTATGGTCGTTTGGAAAGTAGCCAGTGTCAAGTATTTTATAATACGACCTCATTGGTGCGTCGGGCGACCGCCTGGCTCACGGAACACTATCACCCCTAGCGGGCCTGGCTGCAATACGGAAGGCTGCAGATTCGATTCCCGTCGGGTGCAAATATTTATGCTTAAAAACGATTGCGATCTGGGTGTCTTTCTATGTATAATATGTATGTATTTACAAAAAAAAGAGGTATAATATGTATTATATTCGTGGTCTAATACCCGTAGTACAAGCCCAGTGCTTAGTTTGGAGCTAGATTGCGCTGTCTGTAAATGTCGTGCAATAATATTTATTTAATAATTTGCAAGTTGTTTGTTTTGTATCTTCAAAACTTGTATCGTCCGATTATTCCTACTCCGACAACTAGGAATTTTTCCCCAGTTGTCCCCGGGGCGACAATTCGTGGCGACTGTCCCTTTGAAAGCTGGCTAAAGGGGACAAATGGGAATTATGTTTCTCAGTTGTCACGGCGGGCGGAGGGGACAGATGGGAATCTGTTCTCCCATTTCTACCCCGCATGTTGGTGTTACAATAGAACTAGCTGCGCCCAGCGGTTTCATCCGTGTTCGTAATAAGTACCCTAATGTACCATTATTATTTTAATGAACTTTATAAACGCATACGACTTGCATTTATAGCAATATTTTGGAATAGGGGTGAAGTCGTCCCCTTCGAAACTGGGACCGGGGACGGTAGTTTAGACATTGGGACGAGTCGACTACATACATATTAATATACTCTAGAGGTGAAGTAGTCCCACTAAGAAGATACTAAAAAGACTTTGTAAATTTTTGGGAAAAAAAAGTTAATAGAAGAGATTAGTGGAAAACAAAAGACGATCGAAGTAAAAACAAAAAACGATCTAACCTAACTCCGAAACTATTGACACTAGACCACTAGTTTCTTAGCATAAGTGATAGAGCTTCTCGAGATCTTCATTACAAACTTCACCCCTAACCGACAAACCCCTTACGACTTGCATTCATAGTAATATTTTGTACTATGAATGCAAGTGGTATGCGTTTATAAAGTTCATTAAAATAATAATGGTACATTAGGGTACTTATTACGAACACGGGTGAAACCGCGGGGCGCAGCTAGTTTTATTATAACACACACATGCGGGGTAGAAATGGGAGAACAGATTCCCATCTGTCCCCCCCCCCCCCCACCGTGACAACTGAGAAACATAATTCCATTTGTCCCCTTTAGCCAGCTTTCAAAGGGGACAGTCGCCACGAATTGTCACCCCGGGGACAGGGCTAGAGGGGACAGCTGGGAATAATCGGCCGCATCCACACCGGACGATTCCCGCGCTAAAGAATATTTTATCTTATTCGCGCTCAAGCAGCGGAGAGGGAGAAAATAGGATAAAAGATTCTGGAGCATGTGGATCGTACAGTGTGGACCAGGCTAATGGCATGTTTGGAAAATTTCATAACTTGTCGATACTGGACTTGCCGAATTACCTATTTGACTTATTACAGACTTGACCATTGTCGTGCCATTCTCACTTTTCTTGTTAGTTTGTCTGTCCGGAGTCCGGGCGGAATCTTGCAAATTCAATTTGATACACTTTCCAATTAGCTAGCGTGCTGAAACTGTGTTTCGGTTTGAATCGCGTTTGTTTTGTTGGCTTTATAATACAAGCCCGACGTTTCGGAGCCCTTCCGGCCTCCCTCATCTGAGGCAACAAACGCGATTCATACCGTAATACTAGAATGTCTACCTCGGGAGCGAATACTATTTTTCGAATGAAAAATATTCATCGCCCACTATGAGAATAGTTAGTAGATTGTATTACAATGAAGCAAAATAATATTTTTACGGTGAGGGTGGTTTTTTGAATCCAGAGCGAAGTGAGGGATTCTAGAGTAGTGTGATACACTCTACTTTTTATTACCCTCTATAAGAAAATAGAAGGCGCCTCATATTTATAATTTGAGAGCTACTTTATTATTTAAGTAGCCCTCAAGTCTTAAGTGGCCTCAAATTTTAATCAATTTTAAATCCAATTCAAATTTGAGGCCATTCAAAATTTAAAAGCTACTTAATTATTTAAGTTTTCCTCAAATTTTAAGTGGCCTCAAATTTTAATCATATTTTAATCCAATTCAAATTTGAGGCCATTCAAAATTTAAAAGCTACTTAATTATTTAAGTTTCCCTCAAATTTTAAGTGGCCTCAAATTTTAATCAATTTTAAATCTACTTTAAATTTGAGGCCTTTCAAAATTTGAGAGCTACTTAATTATTTAAATACCCCTTAAAATTTGTCAAATAGTTGCAATAATTAAAAAATATTTTTAAATTTCCACCCTAGGGATGAAATGAGCTACTTTCAACCCGGATATCTACACATGAAAATTAAACTTTCCGAACGGGAGAGATGAAAAATTGGTTTTGTTGCAACTTCATCAAAAATGTTGTAATACAAAAATATCAGCGCAACGAACAGAAAAACTATAGAGTTATTCTTATTTTTTTCATTTTACAGTTTTCACAAATAGGTTTTTAATATTATTACTATTTACTCTTGCATTAAAAGTTTCATTTGTAAACAAAACTGACTCCTTTTTATTTACAAATAATTAAGTATTTACATTTCATGAAATTCCAATTTCCTACGTTGAACTGGTGGTGTAACAATTATTGAATGGTTTTCAATAGGCGGAAGTAGTCGTTTTCTCGATGGAATTTCAGATTAAGAGGTTTGACAAACACTCTTTTTGACGGTTATGTAATCTGGATCGAGAATTGTTCTTTTTACCCGACTGCGCGACGCAAAGGAGGGTAATGTGTTTATCAGTCTATGTATGTATGTATGTAAGTATGTATGTATGTATGTATGGATGTTTCTATGTGGCGTTCTAGAGGCCAAACGCGTGGACCGATTTTGATGATTCTTACGTCAATCGATTCGTCTTAATCTGGCGAGTGTGACTAAAGACATGACAGTAATCCAAAGTAACATATGTCACCACCAGACGCCATATTGTCAAAATTAAAAAATCAAAAATCGTCAAAGTATGTCAAGATGGGTATCGTTGAATAGGTTTTTAAAAATAAATATTAGGTTTCTTTTACCATTTTTCATTTTAAAGAACCGTTTAGGAAATATAACGGTTTAAAGTTAATTTACAATTAGGTATTCTTGCTTTTTATTACTAACGAACAAGTTTTTATTTTTGTTACGTAGTTACGCTTGGAACTATCAAAGTATAAGCCGTGATGGTACAGGTGACAGGAATTTATTGATATATACTAAAACAATATTTACATAAATTGTACCTACCTACTGAATAAAAGCCTAATAACACTTAGGTACCTAAAAACGTTAAAAGAATAATAATAAATTTAAACAATAAATAACTAAACCCTAACAGAATCTTACTAATATTATAAACGCGAAAGTTTGTATGTATGTATGTATGTGAGGTTGTTACTCTTTCACGCAAAAAATACTGAACCGATTGCGATGAAACTTGGAATATAGGTAGCTGGGGGACCTGGATTAACACATAGGCTACCTTTTATTCCTGCGAGAACGGAACTTACGCGGGTGAAACCGCGGGGCGCAGCTAGTACATTATAACCTCCTACCTAATGAAATGAATAGATTACGAGACTTACCTACAAGCTTGTGCTTAGTGTAGAATCGATGTCTAATATATGTAATTTGAGAAATGTGTAATAAGTGTCATAGTTAATAAATAAATATTTGATTTGATTTTGATTTGACCTACCATCAATAAATGAAAATAGCTAAAAAGCGTAAAATAAAAAAAATAATTTATAAAAAAACAAAAAACCCGACTGCGTAAAAAACTCGATTAAAAAATACGCATAGAAACAACAAAAAAACCAAAAAGAAAAAAACAAGCCCAGTAATTTGAAATTACGCTAAGTAATAATAGTTTTATAATCGATACACACAGAACACATAATAAATGAGTAAAAAATTACTCACAGTCGGGACCCATTGGAAAAATTAGATTGGTAAAATGAATGGGTCCCGACTGTGAGTAATTTTTTACTCATTTATTATGTGTTCTGTGTGTATCGATTATAAAACTATTATTACTTAGCGTAATTTCAAATTACTGGGCTTGTTTTTTCTTTTTGGTTTTTTTGTTGTTTCTATGCGTATTTTTTAATCGAGTTTTTTACGCAGTCGGGTTTTTTGTTTTTTTATTCTGGGATGGCGTGGATCTATCAACTCAGGCAGTAAGCATTCCATGTAAAAACTTGTTAACTTCGGTTCCATCTCTTTTTAACAAAATTGATCGTCTTTTTCCGGTACTTCTATTTTCAATTTATTATCACCTTACCATGCGGCCAAAAGACAATTATTTTTGTTTGCAATGTGCATTTGGCCCTGGACCTGAATATACCAGTCTGATTTTTATTATTAAATACCTGTAATACAAGCAAATGTCAATGTTCCAAATTTAAATTACTTTATTCCCTAGGGCTTAAACGCGCATTTTACTTCCCAGATATCTCATTAGATATTTAGCGAGTCATTACTCGTTTTACGTTGACCTCTTTGGTCAAATAATATTAGTTTATGCACCGAGGTACTAAAGCCCTGTCTTATACTATACCGGGCGTCATATTGAATCCAAAGCATACGAAAGACTCTAGAGTTAACTCCCAAGCGCAGCGAGGGTTTTAAAAACTTACTTCTGAGCGAAGCGAAGGAGTTATGTACCTAGAGTCCTGAGTGAAGCGTGGGATTCAAGCGCAATTATTAATTAATTAAGCCTGTCTTTATCTTTTTCAAGATAAAGGCTTAATTACCGAGGTGAATACTCTACTTTACCTTATATTAACTAAAACTTTTGCTTTACCCTTCCGTCGAAATAAAATAGAAGAAAAATAGCCCAGTTTTTATTTTTTTATGTGTTTTGTCTAGGTGGCCAGTTCAAAATGGCCGTATGCTACCAGAACCTTAGTTCCAAATTTAAATTACTTTACACACATATAACTGCTCAACAAAGTTACTTTATTTGACCAAAAAGGTCAGCGTAAAGCGATATTATACACCTAGGGCATAAAGTAATTTAAATTTAGAACTAAGGTTCAGGTAGCATACGTCCACTTGGAACTGGCCACCTAGACATAACACATAAAAAAATAAAAACTGGGCTATTTTTCTTCTATTTTTATTTCGACGGAAGGGTAAGGCAAAAAGTTTTAGTTAATATAAAGCCCCAACTTATTTCATCGACTAAAGCCGATGCTTGGTTTTGTCATTTTGATGTATCATTGTTAAATTTAATTAATATAGAGCTATTTCATAATTTGTTTTTATTGCACAAGGCATATCTACTAGAAATATTTTAAAGGGAAAATTTATCTTCAAAAATTCACTCACGTAGATTTTTGAAGATAAATTTTCCCTTTAAAATATTGCTAAAATAGAGCTGTAAATATATTTCATACACGTAGCATTAATCTATTATTTTGTTGTTAATTAAATTCTTATTTTTGTAGCCTCTTTATTGTCTCGCAGTAGATGTGTAAAGTAGAGTATTCACCTCGGTAATAAAACCTGTCTTTATCTTGGGCGCTTGAATCCCACGCTTCACTCAGGACTCAAGGTACATAACTCCTTCGCTTCGCTCAAGATACGTACGCTTTGGATTAAACATGACGCCCGCTATATAAGACAGGGCTTTAGTACCTCGGTGCATATACTACTATTATGCCCTACTTAGGTGTATAATGGCACTTTATGTACCTAGGGAATAAAGGCTCGCTTTACGTTGACCTTTTCTTATCCTATATCTATCTATACTTATAATAAAGAAAGAGAGAACAAAAAGTCTGTACTTGGAAGTAATTTTAAAAAAAAGTGGTCTAGTGGACTTAGGAAAAATAATAGAACAAAATTATATAATTTTTAAAATTCATGTCTGTCTGTTTGTTTCTTTGTTTCTTATACAATTAAAAACTACTGATCCGATTGAAATCTGGTTTTCAATATTGGATAGTTCAATTTTCGAGGAAGGTCGTGGTATACTTTGCATCGACATCCAATTAGTAGAATCCGAGTATGAACGAAAAAGTGCAACCGCTTGGCCGCCCGCGCCCGTGATAACGCGTTCACTTCCGCGGGTGAAACCGCGGGGCGCAGCTAGTGGTCAAATAAAATTACTTTGTAGAGCAGTAGGTGTGTAAAATTACTTTGTTGAGCCGTAGATGTGTAAACTTACTATTTTTGTCGTGGGGGTTTTTTGATTGGTGGGGTGATTCTCCCACTAAAAGCGGTAACAGCTATCTCCGCACTATGAGATCCGATTTTAATGAAACTTGAAAGGTATACAAGTTCTATGAGTAAATAGATTTTATTTGTTGTGGGGGATTTTAATTTTTGGGGTAATTCCCCCACAAAAGGATGTACTAGATATCTAAACATTATGTGATCCGATTTTTCTGCTTTATTATGATGATATAAAGAGCCCTTTCAATAATTAGTTCCCACGAGGTCCACTGTTCGTTGAATCACTTGTAATAATATTATTATCAGATGCCTAGATCACAAAGAACACACCTTCCAAATTTCATCTCTCTACTACCAGCGGTTCAGTCAGTGAGTAAGTCAGTCAGGACAAAGAGTTTTATAGATATAGATAGATTACAGAAGTATAGATAATAGATATAGATTAGTAGGTATGTAAGTACTAGCTGCGCCCTTCGGTTCCACACGTGTAAGTCCCGAACCCGCGGGAATATCAATTTCAAAAGTAACCTTTGCCAAAGTACCATCTATCTTTGAATCGAAATTTATCAAAATCGGTTTAGCGGCTTGGGCGAGAAAATGAACCACAGCCTGAGTTACTTTCTCATTTGTAATGGTCGATTATTAGCTTGCATTACCTTGATGAAGTGTAGATACTTATTATATTAATTCCGCAAAATCCTTGTAGGTAAGTACCTATCTCAATTTTCATTTTGACAATGGAAAAGGTAAATAGATTTATTTTTTCGCCTCTCTTACGATATTTAGATTTCTTTTTGATGTTTTAGCAAGCTTTCGTTTGGAAAAAGCTTTTTTTATTGCAAATTGCTAGTAAATACAGTTACTCTGATTGCAACACTAAGTACAAATAGTATCGTTGGCGATTCAACGGGGTAATGCCACCAGTGTGATGGGCATTTTTGGACTCAATGGTCATTCACATTAGATTATTTATATAGTTTATTATCTTTGTAGTATTTATTTCTTGTGTAATTATTTAGTCTTTCTTTTTTTAGTACAACAACAATCAAATATCAAAGATAAATAATCACTACGTTTTATTTACCAACAATGCTAGACAGTTTTATGACAGTAGGTATGATTTGACATGACTGTCATAACATAACAATTATTTTCATATTGGCCGGAAAAAATGTAAAAAGTTCGAATCTATACGAAATATAATTTAAAATAGATTACGTAATTATTTGGGAGCGAAAACTGACATAGGTCCACCTTCGACGGCGCCAGACGGCGGACTGAGGTTGGCGCAACGTCTACTTAGATGCGTTGTAATACAGTTGATTTTAGATTGAAGGTTTTCATGCTTTTAACACGAAACTAAAAAGGCGTAAGTCTCAAATCATTTTTCGATAATTTTACGGAAATTAAGCAATATTAAAAATCATTACATAAGCAATTTAAAGTATTGATTATTTCCTTTGTATTAAATAAAAAATTGTTTCGATATATAGTATAATAGAGGAGAAAAGAGTAAAATATAGAAAATACAGCACAATTTTCAAAGTAAAAAAGTATCGAACAAAACTTAATGAATCGTGATTCTGTTATTTGCAACCCTTAGAAGAAGGTTCAATAAAACATGTATTTGAATTTCACATTAGCCAAACTTGTGGCTGATGCAGAATATGCTTCGCAACAAACAATATTTTTCTTCTGCTTAGACTTAACACTAAATAAATTAGTTACTTGCATTGTTGCATTTTTGGCGCTATTGTTAAAATTGTGTCTAAATTTACGATTGCGGAAACTCTGCTAACAAAACTGTATTATTCCCGAGAGGGAATACAACAGTCTGCATCTGAACGTTACATAGGGATGCTGGGGTGCGTTCTATGCCTATAGGTGTAGCTCTGAGCAGAGCAATGCTATCGACCCATGGAACTCGGTCAAGGGCGGTAAGCTTGCTCTTGACAACGGTTCTCAAGTATTTCTCGGATTTTAGATTAGTTCATCCATTTAAAGAGAAATGTTGCATTTTATTTTATCGCTTTGAATAGAAAAAGTAGATATTTTGAGACACCATTTTGTCTTCTATCTAAGTGATACACGAATTCAAACTTTAAAAGGCAGACCTAAGTAATTGTCTTCTTCATCTTTTCGTACATTGCTGGTTCTAGGTAATCACCGGTAAAAAACACGTTACGGCAAAGCAGCACTGTAATGCATAGTGCCTGTCATTTTCCGCTGTTGTCAAACGTCCACTGGATAGATAATCTTGGGGCAGGTCACCCTAAGGACTCCTGCTTGATCTAACGACAGTTATAAGAGATGACAATCGGGACCAACTGCTTAACGTGCCTTCTAAAGCATGGTGAATCTTAAGAAAATATTCCACCCATCCAAGGAATAACCATGAAGCGTTGCTTTACCCTCACGACTATTCAAGCTCCAAGTAGTGAAATATCCTGTTATGAAGACTTTTGGTAGACGAGAATGGCACCAAAACAGTCGGTTATATTTGGTAGTACAGTACGGAGAGCTATTGAGAAACCTCAATGAATGTCACCCACAATGAATTATTTCAACTCAGAATTTCATTGTACCAAAAACAAATATTTAACAGCCTCAATCAACAACACAAGTCAATAAATCAAACCACCCTGAACCCATCAAAACAAAACAATAGAAAACTGAAAGAAGCAATTTATTGGTAAACAATTAATAAATGATACAGCCGCCATCCCGAAAGTTAAGTGCTTCCAAGGTCATCAGACCGATCAATACGATCCTGGCCCCCAGCTGTTTACTTCGACAGAAATCGACTAAATCTCGCTCGACGACGAAAACAAATATATTGTACCTTTTAAGCGCAGAACAGACAATATTTAATCGGGAACGTTCAGGATTTCAGTAACATTTGTAGTTCATATAGTAAGCGTTATATTTCATGTTATTCATACAGACTGGCAGGTACATATCTATCAGCGTATAGATCCGCTTCCAGGCCATTTTCCGTCATAATTAATTATTTAGCTGCTAAATTATAATTTCACTGTGTCCCGCGGTTTCATCCACGTAAGTCGTGATCCCGTGGGAATTTGCAAAATCCTTTCTTGTCGGACGCCTACAGATATATAAACACACTCTTCTAATTTGGGCTGTCTACTATTAGCGATTTAGGCTGTGCATTGATGCATCTGTCAGCCAGAATAAAGCATTTATAGTTTAGTTTGTAAAGCTGTTAATTTGATTGGGACCCAGTAGCCTGTGATTCATTACATCTACACAAAGATTTGGTTGGGTACAATCTCTTTGCTGAACTATCTACATCTAACTTGCATCATCTTTCTTAGTAGCTGCACGTATTATATTGAAACATGATCACGAATTCGCTTGATAATACGGCCACAGACTACCTAGTAGTTCGCGTGCTTCGTACGACTAAGGCTCGATTCAACCAAGCAATAACAATAAGATGCAACAGATATGTAGCAATAATTCTGTGCAAAACGTCTTTTGTTCGAGAAACTCTCGAACTGTGCAATAGGAAAAAAATACGATTTTTAAGGACTCGTAACTTATTTATATTGCTTATTCTAGTTTGGTGGATTTAGTCCGATACCTAATTTATTTTATATTTTCATATTTCCCTGAAGCAAATTTCTAGACTCAAGTAATCATACCATTTTGATAGATAGAGAAAAAAAGCGAAAGCTTGTCAATCCAATTTGAAATCGATATCGAGCATAAATACGCTATCAGCCCATCGGTACCTAGGTAACAGAAGATTTTTCTATAAGGCAATTTGGGATTTTATTTCAGGGCACGGGCGTACAGAAAAGGCAGTTGACGAGGGTTCGATAGGACCTTGGATCCAAGGTCAGGGAAGGAGGTGGCGTTTACTGCCTTTCGGGTTAAGTGTTGTGAGCAATGCTTAGGCAAAGGCAATAAACAACCAATCAATTGAAAAATGAGCGCCATTTCGATGGTAGAAAACTGAAAAGCCGCTAAATGAGAAATGCGCGTATTAAAATTATACTTCATTTAAATTTTATATCATTGCAGTAAATTTTCAAATTCTTATTTGACGGTTTTCAAATAGAAAAATTATGGCTTTGGAGAATACTGGTAGCCATGATATTATAGCTTCATTGTAAGACTAAGTTGCACAGCTATCGTCATTGGATTTTAACTACCTAACTACTAACTAGCCCTGATTGGCCAGTCTTATCTAGTAAACCAGCCTGGATTAGCTAGTCTTACCATCCATGAAGTTTAACATTTATCGTTAATAAGTACATTAAAAAATGCTATTTTTATGTGGATAAATTAACGTAAAATTCCTTTTTTTTTGCAAGGCAGCATAATTATATTCTTTGAAATGAAATTGAAAAAAGTTTGGACAATTTTAATACAGGATAACCTACCAGATAAAATGTATAATTCATAATTCTTAATCGTATCTAAGTATAAAATTTTTGTAGGTAGGTAATTCATCAAAACGACTGACTGACCACGGATCACACGTCTCGGTTGTCGAACTTATGATCGATGTTCATGTTAATAATGTACGAAATGATTGATTTATTATGGGATATTTTTAAACACAACTGTGGGCCTGTGAAATGACTAGGTAAGTAGATAACCAAATCATTATTATGTACGCCTTATTTATCTAAATCTATTGCTCGATTTTTATTTTTATAGTGTTTCTACACTTGGATGACTAATTTTCGAAGAAATGCAGGGGTTGCAGGTTCAAGTTCTGTCGTGTGCAATCTTTGAAAAGCATTCCTTCAAAAATTAAATCTATATCTTCAAAATGCTTTGTCCTACTAATGACTGACTGAAGAGTCAACGCACAATATAAACCGCTGATAGTAGGGAGCTGAAATTTTAAGTTACCACGGAATTGGGATTTATATTGCACCATAATACAAACTTAGTTTGCAGGCGACGAGACGCATACATTTCTTTACGAACCTAATTTTTTGCGGTGTGCTTGTACTTATTTAACATATTTTCTTTGAAATAATAAAAATACAAAATATATCTAACATTAAGGGATCTGTTAGGGAATTAGGTATACCTAATGCTTAATTCAAATATCGCTTATATTGAATTACTGACTCTTAAAACCTAACCAAATATCCTGAGGTATTAAACCCTTACAGTTATTTTAGGTCTGTTGACTTCACGATAGGAAAGATATTAAAATAATACGTAAGATATTGGAGGGTATATATAAGGGTTAGTACTTATTGTTATTTTCTAAGCCACTTATTACATACTTAACGGTGTTTTGTCTACTTGTTAAAACAACTTGACAGGCGAACGGACCACTGTGTTGTTGTTGCCAATCTTTTAAAGTACGGAAACTGAAAATTTAACTAAAGTAGGTAACTAAAATACCGAAACCAAATTCATAACGCGTTTACTTTTATTTAGTGAAATTCGGATCACTTTAACAAGCCTTGAAAAAATGCTAACCTTTACTATATTACTAATTGTAACTGAAACGCTACTCTAAATTTGAAGGTTACTTAAACAATTCAGCGGCTTTTAAACTCACAATTTGAATTTAGAAGCTGCTCAATTTATTGAAGTAGCCCACAAATTTTAAGTGGCGATTCAGAATTCGACCATTTACACACAGTGTACATAATAGCATAATTTATTTACTTATCTAAAAGAAACTGAATAAGTAACATTACAGATTCCAGACCATTAAATGTTGATGGGAAGAACAAACAAGTGTGGGATGGCCCATTTTCACCTGCTAACTTTATCAATGTAAGAGGAAAAACGAAAGCACCACGTAAACTTAATAAATAGAGTTATTTAACCTGTGAATTTGGTCTCTAAGCGAATAAATACCTACACTGCCTTCAGGCAATCCCAGTTTGATTGGCTGTAAGCTGGCTTCAAATTTAATTTTCCTCTCCCTAGGGGTGATAAAATGACAGGGGGTAAAATGGATGTTTACACTCCACTAACCATCAGGGACAAGTCGTGATCATTCGAGGTTTTTTACTGTTTTATGGTTGGTTTGGTATTAAACAGCTTTATTATTTTTTGTACAAACATGATGTGCTTTTAACGCTTGAACTTGGAGTAGTTTTAAGTAGGCGCTTGTTTATTAGAGTTCTGTCCACAAAAGATAAAAACAGGGCCCTTTTACTAAGAGTCTACTCTCTGTCTGTTACCAGACTGTAACTATTGATCTAGTTGTGTATGAAATTAGCAATTCTAAATAGTTTGATGTATAAGCTAGCTAATTGAAGAGAACTAAGTAAAATAACCGATTGTTTAAATATTTACATCTAGCTGGCCCCGCGGTTTCACCCGCGTTAGTCCCGTTCCTGCGGGAATATCAGTATAAAATGCCTATGTGTTATTCCAAGTCTCCAGCTACCTATATTCCAAATTTCATCCTAATTCATTCAGCCGTTTTTGCGTCATTGAGTAACAAACATACAAACACACACACTTTCACACTTACAATATTAGTAGGATTTCTTACAAGTCTTAGCGGCCCCAAAATCCAAGTATCGATCACACAAGTAAATACCTACTGCAAACAAATATACTGCCATTGAAAGTAATGAAGTCTCTAGAGACTTATTTATAAGTACAATCTCAGACGCTAAAGTCACGACCGCCGTCACGTGTGATTTACCGTCGTGTGCTGAAACGTAATGCTCAAAATTTGAGCTCTACTCCGTTTAATAACAACCCATAAACCTATTGAATAACTCAATTTGATTTACTCCATTTAAGGAGCTCTTTGACCTAGCTGTACCAGCCGATCTTGAATGGTTGTGCAGGTTAAGCAACGCTTGGCGCGCTCATTACTTGGCTGGGTGACCGAAAATTTGTGTGGCAAAAAATCATTTTCTTGAGCTCCTCCGTGCTTCGGAAGGCACGTTAAGCAGTTGGTCCCGGTTGTTATCTCTGATAACAGTCGTTAGGTCAAGTTAGAGGCCTTAGGGCGATCTGAAAACGAACACCATGAGAGCCACACCACTCCACAAACCAAAGAAGAAGAAGAATAACAACTAACTAGGGATATTTAAACAATCATCATCATTATTATCAGCAGCACGCAGTCTACTGCTAAACATAGGGATCCCCCATGAATTTCCAAAGAAACAATCGAAAGCGGCCTGCGTCTTACTGCGACCTTCACCAGGTCGTCCGTTCACCTCGATGGTGGACGTCCTTGCCGGTACTCAAAAAAGTTACAACTATTTTTAAAGAAATAAACATATAACATAGCATAATCAGCCCATTAAAATGATCCCCCTGCAGGGCACTCCTCTTAGAGGGGTTAGGCAGTAAGACACCACGGGAGCCTACTCCGGATTGGCGAATGTCCCATGTCTTCTGACGGAAATGAGTTCTAGGACATGTCGGTTTCCTCACGATGTTTTCCTTCACTGTAAGAGCAATTTTTGTAGCGTCCATAACTTTTCATTAAAAAAAAGACATTGGTTGGCCTGGATTCAAACCCACGACCCTCAGAATGAAATCCGGGGTATCTACCACTAGACCAGCACCGCTCATTTCAAAGAAATTTGCACCTACCAGGACTTGAACCTGCATCTCTGAGAATCCGTCCCAACACATTTTCCAATTTAGCCATAGGTGGTTAAGAATAAAGCAGCTCTTAAGCTCCACAGTACTAATTTTGAATTTAGAATCTGATCAGTTATTTAAGTAGCCCTCAGTTCTTAAGTCCAGTCCAGTCCAGTAATTGTCAGAATCCACAAACGGCGCTTTGTTTGTACTCAGCTTTTGTCTCATTTACGCTGACGTTGATTATCGCTCACAAGACAATGAATTAAGCCACGCATAGTCGATTGTGAATACGGCTGTTTGTCTTTTGGGGTGACATAAACAAATGAGTCATGTATTTACATGACTCATTTATTTATGTCCCCTCGCGAAAGCGAGGGAGGGATTACATGGGGTCTTTACTAAACCTAATGCCGTTTAAACTAAACCTTCCACCCAAATGACCGTAGAATTTCATTGTTTTTCCTTTTGAAAATAATCCACAAAACTCAATTAAGTTTCAATCAGAGATCTGCTAATACCGTTATCAGCTAGATGATTAGTAACTCTGTTGGTAACATATTTCGATTAAAACATTCGAAATTGTTGATTTTAGAAATCTTTTAAAGAAAAAATACATATACTTAAAGAAATGCTTTCCAAAAAATTTTCGCACCCGACAGGACTTGAACCTGCATCTCTGGGAATCCGTTCCAGCGCCTTTCCAATTTGGCCACGGATGCATGTTCAATCGAGTCGAAATTAAGGATTGCATTTCTTATTGTTTTTACGTTTTTGGAGGCACGTAGCGCCATCTACTGACAATATTTGCAGACTGCCAGCTTGAACTATTCTATTTTCATAGAATTAAATTCAACGTTGAGATGTTGCTTCCGATTAACCGTTTTTGTTATATTTTTAAAAGTGTTTCCTACACTTCCTCACTTACAGAGATGCAGGTTCAAGTCCTGTCGGGTGCGAAAATTTTTGGAAAGCATTTCTTTAAGTATAGTTATCCAAGTGTAGGAAACACTTTTAAAAATATAACAAAAACGGAAAAAATACATCTTGAAAAATTCACTCGTGGCGAGGATTGAACTCGCGCCTCCGGATCTCTGGGCGCGAACAACACACCCTTTCCTTGCAGCCGGGTATTAGAAATAGTCCAAGTCCAAGAAGTGTGGGTACCACATGATACCACTAAAAATAAAATCTTCAAAAAACATACCGAACGACGAGAGTAGGTATATTGTTTTAACTTGAAAATATTCCTAGTGGTATATTTGTCAGACTTAAATAGGAGACGTTTCCCTCACTGGGTCAATAAATTTTGCTGCTTTGCGACGTATCTTAGCACCTGTAGCTTGTGCTGTAGCATACTTCGTAGAAGCTCTACGAAAGCACGTAGCTTTAAGTCTACTACAGTCTTAAAGAATTTTTTGAAGACAATACATATAATAGACATAAGTAAAATATTCCCTCCAAATGAGTACAATAAATTTGAAGTACCTATATTTGTAATTAAATTATATTTACAGGTAATAGTTTTTATGGAAATAACTGTAGTAGTTAGATACTAGTAGACTTTAAGTAGGTAACTACTAACTTAAATTATTAGTTTTAAGCTTAAATTGCAGTGCCCAACCGGGTTCATAATGTAAACAAAATGTCATTTTGTAAACCATTACCTTATGAAGCAATAAATAATAATAATTATTATTATTATTATTATTTAATGTCCTACTGGTGCGCCCCGCGGTTTCACCCGCGGCCCCAAGGTCCCTGTCCCACAGGAATATCAGGATACAAAGTAGCCTATGTGTAATTCCAGGTCTTCAGCTACCTATATTCCAAGATTCATTCTCACTCAATATTATGAAGAGAAAATAATTATTAGTAATAGACTCTTTCAGTTGAATCTGAACTTTAATATGAAAATGTATTTTTTTCATAAAATACTATATACCTATTTAATAAGCAGGCAACATTGATGTTGGTATTAATTTTAAGTTAAATATGGCAACTCCCTCTCTTCCGTTTTGATCTTCAAAGAAGCTGTTGTACTTATTATAAATCTTACTAATATTTATAAATAAACGCGAAAGTTTGTATGTAAGTATGTGAGGTTGTTACTCTTTCACACGAAAACTACAAAACCGATTGCGATGAAACTTGGAATATAGGTAGCTGGGGATCTGGTTTAACACATAGGCTACTTTTTATCCCGATATTCCCGCGGGAACGGGACTTACGCGGGTGACACCGCGGGGCGCAGCTAGTTAATGAATAAACGCGAATTAAAGTCAAATCAAGCTTGCATTTTATTTAAATACAGTATTAAAAAGAGGAAAGATTTATTTCTTTATTTGTTTGTAATGAATAGGTCGAAAAACGTAGACCGATTTCAAAAATTCTTTCACCAATAGAAATCCATCGTTATCGAGTAAAAACATTTCGGTCCTACTTTTGATCCTGATATTCCCACGGAATCGCGAGTTACGCGTATGAAGTTCGAAGTATTTAAATAAATAAATCACCCAGATACAACTACTGTTCCTTGTAAGGACACCAACACACCCCACATACCTGAATAAATCCAGATGCCGCCGTTATATCTTGGTAATATAATAATCATTTGTTCATAACATCTTACTAATATTACAAACACGAAAGTTTGTATGTATGTATGTGAGTTTTTTACCCTTTCACGCAAAAAATACAGAGCCGATTGCAATGAAATTTGGAATATAAGTAGTTGGATATCGGGAATAACACATAGGCTACATTATATCCCGATATTCCCGCGGGAACGGGACTTACGCGGGTGAAACAACGGGGCGCATAACTAATATTATAAACACGAACAAATAAGTATTGTAAAACACTTTATTTATCCGATTTTATCGCGTTTTTATTCACATCTCAGTCAACCTTGAAAAAGCCAACTGTAACGTTGGCGAAAGCTCGGTTCAAATAATGAATGAAAACGCGATAAAACCGGATAAATAAATTGTGCAAAATCGCGAAAACCATAGAAGAAATTAAATAAGTATTGGATAACAATAATAACAAATAAGTATGGTATGGTCGTAAAATAAGTAAGTCTTATAAATGAAATGAAATAGTCTTTGCCACCTATACTAGGAAAACCTGTACCAATATTATCTATCTGTTGACGTCTGACAACAGTGGAAAATGACAGGCACTATGCAGTACATTGCTGCTTTGAGGTGATCACCGGTAATAACTACGTTACGTCAAAGCAGCACTGTACTGCATAGTGCCTGTCATTTTCCACTGTTATCAGACATCCACTGAATCTATACTACTAATAATAAAGGAAGAGAGGACAAAAAGTCTGTACTTGGAGGTAAATTTAAAAAAAGTTGTCTAGAGGACTTAGGAAAAGTAGTAGAACAAAATTATATGATTTTTAAAATTCATGTCTGTCTGTTTGTGTTTTTCTGTCTGTTCCTTATACAATTAAAAACTACTAATCCGATTGAAATCTGGTTTTAAATATTGGATAGTTCTATTTTCGAGGAACGTCGTGGTATGCTTTGCATCGAAATCCAATTAGGAGAACCCGAGTAAAGAACGAAAAGGTGCAACCGCTCGAGAACCGCTCGGCCGCCCGCGCCCGTGATAACGCGTTTTTCACTTCCGCGGGTGAAACCGCGGGGCGTAGTAAATATAATTCACGCCTTAGATCGACACAGAAACAAACATATTATACATCTTACCAGCAATTATATCAAAAAGTTAATCTTCCGGCCGTCAATCGGTTTATGGTGATTGGTGACGACGCTTTCGGCCATATTCGGCTAAATTAAATGAGATTCGGTCGATAATTCCGACCTTGGTCCCGTAAATCTCAAGCCCTTGTTACAATAATCCATTCCGACCTTGTGTTTAATCGTTTACAGGGCCAAACCAAATTAGGACAGTAAATGGATTATGTCAAAAATATATGAATCTCAGCGATTGGAAATAATTTTTTAGTATCTATATTTATGTTACCCGCGACTTTGCCTGCGTAGAAATAGTGCATAGCCGACTTTTTGGTTCAATATTCGGGTTCTACTAATTGAATTTCGATGTAAAGCATACCACGAAGTTCTTCGAAAATAGAACTATCCAAAATTGGCAACCAGATTTCAATCGGATAAGTAGTTTTTGGTTGTATAAGGAACGAACAGAGAAACAGACAAACAGACATCAAATTCGTACACAAAAAAAAGTTGACTAGGGGACTTAGGGTAAGAGTAGAACAATTTTTTTTTTATTTCATGTCTGTCTGCCTATTTGTCTGTTTCTCTGTTTATCTGTCTGTTCCTTATACAATTAAAAACTACTAATCCGATTGAAATCTGGTTTTCAATATTGGATAGTTCTATTTTCGAGGAACGTCGTGGTGTACTTCGCATCGAAATCCAATTAGTAGAATCCGAGTAATGAACGAAAAAGTGCAACCGCTCGAGAAACGCTCGGCCGCCCGCGCCCGTTATCGCGTTTTTCACTTCCAGGGGCGCCGCTTGTTACCAATAAATGATTATTTGAATATTCTGTTTAGACCGAGGTGTGGATGAGCCGGGGTGAGGACCGGTTGCTATTGTATCTAGACTGCTTTTGTTTTGCATGTTATCCGTGACCAACCTTGCTGTTTTGATACAAAAGTAGCCAATCCCCGTCCCCCGTCCCTAACACGCGGCCCAACCGCGCATCTGCAGTCGTAATCGGCATAGAAATCCCACTGCGCAAAGCAATGACCTGCAAGGTCTAACATCACCTCTATCTCTTTACCAAAACTCAACATCGGTTCAGTAGTTTAAACGTGTAAGTGTAACAGACAGACAGAGTAACTTTCGCATTTATAATATTAGTAAGGATTGTAAGTTAAAAACATTGACAAGATACCCTTTGTCACCGATTAAGCATGCCAGTCACATTACTACAAACAAAGATTATGTTACAACATAAACATATAAGTATAAGTGATATATCCGTCGTCTAGTCACCGTAACACAAGTTTAGCAGTTTACCATGGGGCTAGATGGCGCTGTGTGTTGGTAACAGAATTTATTTATTATATTAGATACTCAATAACTAAATCATAAATCTATTTGCACAACAAAATAACCACATCACTCATGAGCTCGCTCTTTGTAGTGCACCCAACTGTATCAAATCAATATCAAACGAATCAAATGATTGTGTTCAAAAGGCTGGTTCGCTCACATTCAAATTGATAACAATCTAGCTGCGCCTCGCGGTTTCACCCGCGTAAGTCCTGTTCCCGCGGGCAAATCAGGAAAAAAAGTAGCCCGTGTTTTAATCCAAATCTCTAGCTAACTGCAAACTTAGTTTCATCGCAATCGGTTCAGTAGTTTTTGCGTGATTGAAACACAAACAAACAAACAAACATCTTAACTTTCCGATTTATAATATTAAGTAAGATTATAAACAGCAAATATTAATTTATTTGTTTGTTTTTTGGCTCAGAAACTGCTGGAAAATTTTCAAAAATTATTTCACTAATATTAAGCTACATTATCGATGAGTAATATAGGCTACTTCAAATTATTTTGTTTATTTATTTATTTCTCACCTGCCTACATATTAAGATACTAGCTGCGCCCCGCGGTTTCACCCGCAGAATTGAAAAACGCGTTGTTACGGGCGCGGGCGGCCGAGCGGTTCTCGAGCGGTTGCACTTTTTCGTTCATTACTCAGATTCTACTAACTGGATTTCGATGCAAAGTAGGTATACCACGACGTTTCTCGAAAATAGAACTATCCAATATTTAAAACCAGATTTCAATCAGATTAGTAGTTTTTAATTGTATAAGGAACAGACAAACAGACAGACATAAATGAATTTTTAAAATTATATATTTTACTACTTTTATTAAGTCCTCTAGACAATTTTTTTAAAAGTTTACTTCTGAGTACAGACTTTTTGTCCTATCTTCCTTTATTATAAGTAAGTATAGAAGATAAATAGATATAAGTATAGAATAGATTCCCACGATATCGGGACTTACGCGTGTGAAACCGTAAGACGCAGCTAGTATTCTATAAGTATAAATACACAACTCACCTATAACTACCAGCTCTGGCAGCATTATCTTCCATCTTACTCCGTCGCCACTTTTCTATACTCTTCCCTTCTCTGTCACACTTTCACTGATCACTTTGTTAATACGTTACTTTTTTAACTATTATTTTTGTTCCTTGACGTTATATTTAAAAACAACAGTAGGTGTGTAATAATATTTATTTGATTTCCATTTTCATTAGTTTTTATGATATTTCAACTTTCAAGGAAAATATATTTCCCCACAAACTTTAGTTTGTTAAGCTTAAGACTTTAAAAATTGTAATTATAAAGATTAACACAGAAATTCATAAGCTATTTCGCACTGATTTATTATTAGTGAGTGTTTTAAGTAAATTAAAATAAAAACAAACATATTTTACAATAACAATTCACCAATTATTTTTAATTCTGATACCAAATACATTTTACTATAATAATATTATCCCCATGAAGTATATTTAATTATAATGTTACAAACAAATAATTAAAAAAAAGTTTAAATAAAAATAAAAATTTGTAAAACATAATCATCAGACTGCCCCTGAGGAAGAGGTTTGGAAAGAGGTCGAAACGTAGAACATTGAGAAAATGCTTACGTTAATTAGCAACGCGATTAAAATAAGGAGAAAGATGTTCAATTTCAATTTAATATCGCGAAAACAGAACGAAAATCGAAGATACATTCAATTCCACGTAATAACATAGATCGGGGTATATTTCCATTGACCTTTTCATAAAATAACACTAACATCTGAGTGCCTATATAGGTAGGTTCGAATAGAAGGTATAATTCTTAAAGTAGGCTGCTCAGCTGACTGACAGGGGCTAAGCTGGCACTACGCCAAATTACCCGGTTCGTGAGGACAAAATTTAGGTAGCTTTAAATAGCAAATGACATAACATAACAATTTGAAACGCTTTTCTCCCAACTTGTGCGTAGGTGTGCTAAATAGTGATCCGTATTGGTACATTTATCATTTTAATAAAAGAAGCGATGCCAAAAAATGTTACCTCATTGATCTCAACCCAAATAAGTTATGTTAGAACTAATAAGTAGTCCTCTTCAATGTACCTTTCTATGTGTTACAATGATAATTTCGAGGTTTTTACTGTCAATAATCGACGTCATTTTAACACCAGCGATTATTATTCCATTTTTGCAATAGACGTAGTCATAATCATAATCACTTCTCGACGGTTAAGGTAGTTTTGGCTTTGATATATCAAAACGGTCCTGTTGGACCCAGTTGGTCTCAATCTGTCCTTATCTAACTAACCGACGAACACAAAAGTGAAAAAAGGACAGACTAGGGTCTCTCTAACATCAAGCGGGACCGTTTTTTTGACGAAGTTAGCTTTCTAGTAATTACTGTACTATTTCTATGCATGGAATAAGTTGGGACATTAGTTCTAGTACCTACTTGTACTTATTATCTCAATGGTGTACTTATCTATCTATAGAATGTAGGTCGACTAAAAAGCTATTTGTTACAAAATCGAGTCTCCTCTAGACTTGACTTAAAAAAGCAGTAAAATAAAATACAATATCAGTAGGTACTTATTCGAAACGTGTTTCAATTTTGGAGTCGAATTAGATGAAACTAAAACTGTCGTAAAAATGAATGTTACCGTGTGGTTTTAGGGATCAATTATATTAGTCCGTTTCCCGGCCGTGCCGGGTCCGAGCTTCATTGTCTGTTGCTCGGCCGCTAGTCGGTTGCAACAGACCGATTGACTGCTCGCCGAGCCGGCCGAGTCGGCCGGATGACGGTCTTAATATAAATCATCCCTTAACCGACTTCCCAAAAACTAAAGGAGGAGGAGGCTCTCAATTCGACACTTTATTTTTTATAGCGAACAAAAGTTGCGAGTGTTTTCTCAAAATCATAATATCTCATTTGGTTTTAAAATATCCAATATTAAACCTAGAAATATTTTTGAAAGGAGAAATATTTTCGAAGCTTTCCCATTACAGGATTCGAACCTGTGCCCCCTCGGAACCAGGCGAGTGCTTTAACCACTGATCTACACGTAAAATACGTGTTATGTTATAATTTTTGACCATATCACTCCTTGCTAATGTTTATGTTTGTTTACCAACTGAGGCTTGGTTATTAGGTTTTAGAGCACTCGCCTGGTTTGCGAGGGGGTACAGGGGCTCGATTTTTGAACCAAATGAGGCATTTCGAGCGATTTAAATACCTCTATTTCTACTGATTTTCGTTCAATTTCTGTAATTTTTCTACGTGAATCGCACGTCCACAACGAGTGGTATCAACCATTCGCTGCAGGAGTCCGGCATTAAACGATAATCAGCAGATATCGAATTATTTTAATCGCCTGAAGTGCAACGAGCGATTCAAAAATAAGGCTCCAGGTTCCAATCCCGTTATGGGATTTTTTTAAATATATCTCCTTACAACAAAGATTTCTAAGTATGCCTTACATAAAAAAAATGCCTTAAGCAACAAAAAACAAAGAAATATCTCTAATATTTCTTTTTTTTATCGTTTAAGATATTCTACTAAGTGCGTTCCCATATCTATCAATCGCGCACTCAAAAGCACAAGTTCGATTGCTGTCACAGCAGGATTCTTGATGAAGTATTTGTCCTTGAAAATATTGACATTTTGTTACCCTTCGAACTTTTGTAGGGCAAACGTAACATCCACCTAATGGATTCTTCGGTTAAAGATGAATAAGTATAACTAATCACTCGGCTGGTAGAAAAAATACAAAGAGAAAAAAAACCTCACTATATCTTCACACATCCCTTGATATCAAAAGCGTAATATTGTGGCAAAATATTTAATTATAGACATTCTTCATTACCATTTCACTGGAGCTGGGCATTATTTTTGAAGTTAAACTGAAAATCCCTGACGGATTCGTCGAAAATTGTTGTGTATTTTCTGACGCAATGTTTTAGAATATTTCGTTTAAAGTTGTAAATAAATGACATTTCCCGGCTTTAATCGCCTTGTTTATATTATGAGTATTATTGCTATGCCGCATGCCATTCCTGCGTTTCGGAGTCTTTACAGACTGCACCGATTTTGTAAGAGCTTTCAAGAATAGAAAGCTACATTTATCGAGGACTTTTAAACCTTATATTCCCACGGGCATACTTCCTTACTTACACCCAAACTTCATTTATATTATTATTAGGATTAATTAAAGTTAGCCAATCATTCGCTTGGACAAACTAGTGCCGGCTAAATACGTCAATTTAGTAGGAACAACTTTGCAAATTGGCCTCCAAAGCACCCATAAGCATACTCTGTGGTTGCACCTAAACAAACCGACGAACGGTAACTTGGACATGTATGTACATATACTCTGTGGCTCGGCCTTATTAGACGTTCTTAGTTAAATATTAACGTTTCTAATCCAATTATGAAGGCCGAAATAGGGCTGAAACTGAGTTCATTAAATTCTTATTATTAGCCTTATTTCTACGCTACTACAGTTAAGCCAAAAGGGAAGGTATACCTACTGTGTTTGGCAGACTATGTATGTATGTTTGTGTGTTGCCCCTAAACTTATTTATTTTTATTTCTTATCGGTTGTAAACCGATTATGGCCATTAGGAAATTAGCCAGTGTCAAGTAGTATTATGAATATATTATGCAAGTTATTTGCATCGAAACAGTCAAGTCGTCATAGTTAAAGTCAAGTCTAGGGAATCATTTGTAAACACGGCGGCCATTTACAAACATTCTATAGGGAGCTTTGGAGACAACACTAAGTCAATGTTTTGCACCGATTTTCACTTTCATTCTACTTGTATTGTACTTCATATTGTTGATGAGAATGCATTACTTGTAGCTTATCATGCATATGTAACTTCTACCCTTCGTTATGGAATCGTTTTCTGGGGAATTTCCACAGATAGCATAAATGCTTTCAGAGCCCAAAAACGTTGCATAAGATCGATGTTTAGAATGAGACAGATCGATAGTTGTAAGCCCTATTTCAAGACACTTAAAATATTGTCTTTTCCGTGTCTTTTTATTTATGAGACAGCAATATTTGTGTTTCAGAATAAAGGTTTATTTCTCAATAGAAATAGAGCGAGATTTCCAAATCAGCTACAAATTCCACCACATAGTACTACCTTAATGGGGAGAAGTGTATGTGTAATGCCTGTAACAATTTTTAATAAACTTCCAAAGAGAATTCGTGACATTACCAATCTAAATATGTATAAATCAGAATTATTTGATATTTTAGTTGATAAGGTATATTATAATGTTAGAGAATTCTTCGATGACAAATCTATTTGATGACATGTGTATTATGTAAAATCAATGAATTTAATTTAATTTGAATTATGACTCTATTGAAATTTGTGTTTTTTTTTTTTATAATTAATTAATAATATTAAATTAATTATTTGACTATAGTTAATTCACGCGCCAACCCACGGCAAGATAGACGCACTATGTATATTTTAAGACCTACTTTGTATCTACTCTATTTTGTGTGAATAAATAAATGATTATAATTTTATTATTATGATTATTACTTGTACACCTTCACGAATCTAAATTGATTAATATGCTCCTAAAATTAAACAATTTGCACGCATTTGAACTGGGTTTCACAAAAATGAAAATTTAGCACCACATCTCCTCATCGAGTTCCCGCCAAAACTCGCCCCTAAACTTCTGAACAGATTTTAATAAATGACGTGGCAATAGATTTGTAATAAAGGTTCGGATGTCATATGGCTATTTATATTTTATAATAAAAATAAAGACAGAATTTAATTTGGATTTAAAATAGACGTAGTACTACTTTTTAATGAAAAGCACTCCGTATAATGAGGACGTTCTGACAAAAATAAATATATATTTTGTATCTAAAGAAAAAAATACATTCAATAACCCTTTCATGTTTGGAAGAAATGTAGGTATTTAGGTGAAAAAGCTTCAGGTTTTTTTTGAGAACGACATTTTTCTTTGAAGTGGGTGACTTGTGTAGGCGTTGAAGCACGAGTTATAAATTAGACTTTAGAGAAAGAAATACCCAGTATAGGTTTACCGAAAAAATATTTGGTATTTTTTTTTGGGCGTTTCCGTACGTATATAGCTTCAATATAGTTCGTACCTATCTCATTACTTTATACTAACAACGCCCGCGGTTTCACCCACGTAAGTCGCGATCCTGCGGGAATATCGGGACCATAAGTAGCTTAACATTCCTCGATAAATTAACTATCAAACACAAAAGGAGTTTTTCAATTCGGACCAGCAGCTTCTGAGATTAGCGCGTTCAACCAAACAAACAAAGAAACAAACTCTTCAGCTTTATAATATTAGTGTGAAAAGGTGGTAAGTAGCAACATTTATCGGTAATGCGGTATTTAGAAGACGATACTAATATTATAAAGATTCATTTGTTTGTTTGTAATGAAAATATAATTTTCAAGATCAAGAAAAGATGGCGCAACTTCCGTCGTAATCGACATCAAAATCCCACTGCGCAAAGGAATAACCTGCGCGGTGAAATCGACAGCATTGATTTGCATGCATTTGAAGCCGGCACTGTCAAAGTCAACATTTTTTTATGTAATTGTATTGGATTGAATCACTTTAAATACGTCGAGTGTTCATACAACTATGACTCTAGTGTGGCTTCGGAACGCGCCCTCCGATGAGAAGTCACAAGAAACTCATGGGTTTTTTTTTGTGATCATGTTTTTATTTACAATCGTTAAAATAAAACTATTTTTTAACATTTTTTTTACAATGATAACATAATATGATTCACATTGTCGCATATTTATGGCTATAGTGGAACCGGAGCAATATTTTACTATTATATTTAATAACAAAAGGTTCCTAAGTAATTCTATCTATCGGTTAAAATACATTGCAAAAGATAAAAAGATAAAATCGAGTTCAACCGTCGTTTAATGCGAGGTCTCTTGAGCTTTCAATGACAGTTGAACTCGATGGCGTCTCGCCTTCAAATGCATGCAAATTAATGCTAAGGTTTGAACCGCTCAGGTATTTCTTTGCGCAGTGGGATCTCGATGCTGATTACGACGGAAGATGCGCGGTAGCCTTACCTACTGGAAACTACTGAACCGATTTAAAAAATTCTTTCACCTATAGAAAGCTACATTATAAAGGAGTAACAACATAGGTAACCGATACCATTTTGATTCCAATATTCCTCCGGGGTCATGACTTACGCGGGTGAAACCGCGGGACGCAGCTAGTACTTAGTAGTTGTATATAATCCGCGCTACCATGATCGTTTGTCGTTGCTATGTCGTCCTTTTGTCGCCCAAATAAATAAAGTATAATATAAATAAAAAATGCCCCGACTACTTTTAAAAACCAAAGATAATTTTCTTTTCTTATTCTTTTTTTGAAGTTTATTTTTATTTTTTTATTATTATTCAATGTGTTTTTAATTTATTTATTTTTAGCTGAACGACAACGCGGCGAGTTCGCGACGACTTATAAGACATCATGGTAGGGCCCAATTTGTCTTGTAGGAATTTGTGATGATTTTAGAATAGCGAAATTCATAAAATATTAGGGGTTAAAGTATGAAATTGCCGATTTGTACTGAAAATCTTAATTGTTTATTTTTAAATTTATAACAAATTTATTTAATCAAAATAGTTGCCATTATTATCTATACATTGCTGCCATCTAATGGGAAGGTTATTAATGCCTTTGCGATAGAACTCCGACGATCTAGACTGCACAAACTGTGTGAAAGCATTTTGTACTGCCTCCTGGGAAGAAAACTTCTTGTCACGTAGATAATTGTCCAAATCACGAAAAAAATGGTAGTCCGTTGGAGCAAGGTCTGGTGAATACGGAGGATGACGAATGGTTTCTAAGTGCAGTTCCTGAAGGGTCAAAATGGTTTCTCGTGCTGTGTGAGGTCTCGCGTTGTCGTGGAGCAATAATGGTGAAGATCGATTCATAAGTCGGGGCTGTTTTACTGCTAGTTTTGTCAACATGGTTCGGAGTTCGGCACAATAGACATCTGCCGTAATTGCTTGACCAGATCGAAGAAAACTATAGTGAATAACACCATGCTGAGACCACCAAACAGTTACCATTACCTTTTTATAGGTAAGTTTTGCTTTAGGACACTGTTGTGGCATTTGACCTGGGGTCAGCCATTGCATTTTTCTTTTCCGGTTATCATAAAGAATCCACTTTTCATCACATGTTACAATTCGATCCAATATTCCTTCATTTCTGTACCGGTTCAACAAGGCAACACAAGTTTCAACACGCGTTTCTTTCTGCAGATCAGTCAAATCATGAGGCACCCATTTTTCGTATTTTTTTTATTTTATTGATTTGACGCAAGTGAGTCAATAAAGTGGGTAAGGTAACGTTAAACCATGCCGCTAATTCCTGGGTAGTTTGACTAGGATCGGCTTCCACTATCTCTCTTAATTCATCGTTATTCACCTGTGTGGGCGGTCTTCCTCGTGGCTCGTTCTTTAAGTCGAAATTTCCATCACGAAAGCGTTTAAACCAAAATCGCACGGTGCGTTCATTAGTAGACCCCTCTCCAAACGCAGCATTGATATTGCGGGCTGTTTCTGCCGCGTTAGTTCCGCGTCGGAACTCGTATTCAAAAATCACTCGAATTTTCGCAGTATCCATCTTTCTTGTCTAAATTGAATAACAAAAACAATTGAAAGTCGATATTCAAATGTTTCACATTTTTTAAAAAAAGAACATCACAGAAACCATTTGAAAAAAGTTTCATTCGAAAACCTCAAACCATGAAGATTCTATGTCAATTCAAAGAACCTATTGCAATAAAACGGCAATTTCATACTTTAACCCCTATTATAAGGAATAAATTTGAAGACATCCTTATACTTAATAAGATATCGTCATGCGCGGGTATGAATTATGTAGGTGCTTCCCGCGTACGAGCAGTTTGGCGTTTGACAAACGAAGCTCCTTTAGCCCAATTTATAACGACTCTCGTATCGTACCATAGAATATAAAATAGTTGGTCGTATTATGATGTGCGTGACAAAACATTGCTTAGCTAAAGGTTACTTTATTATAACCTCTTTGGAACTTTGGGTGAAAAAGCAGAAGATTGCGGGTTCGTTTTATAAACTTTAAAGTAGGTATACTAATTCCGCCCTACCAATATATCTTCTTCTTCTTTCAAAATGGCTTTTTCTTTCGGACATTTGCCAGTGTCAAGTATTATCAATATCAATATTTACAAGTTATTTGTGTGGGGAGTCTTGGCGGGAACTCGTTGAGGAGATGTGGTGCTAAATTTTCATTTTCGTGAAACCTAGTTCGTATGCGTGCAAATTGTTTAATTTCGGGGGCATATTAATCAATTTAGTTTCGTGAAGGTGTACAAGTGAAATGAAAGTGAAAATCGGTGCATTCATTATCAAACCCTATCAGTAGAATCTGAGAGATGGGACAATGGACTTAGGCTACTTTTGATCCCGATTTTCCCGCGGGATCGGGACTTACTCGGGTGAAGCCGTTGGGCATAGCTAGTTTTAGACATTCTCTTTAGGTATACCCAGCCTAGAAATTTAAGCAGTTAATTATAAATCACAAATTCTTGTAACATTGAAAGCTATTTCAGACATATCAAAGAGGCGCGACGTTCTAAATATTTAAACAATCCATAGCTTATAATCTTATTTTCTTACTAATATTATGAACACGGGTGGTTGTATATAAGTATGTATGTATGTATGTGAGGTTGTTACTCTTTCACGCAAAAACTACTTTGCGGATTGCGATGAAACTTAGAATATAGGTAATTGGAGACTTGGAATAACACCCCTACCCACACGCTGAGAAAATGATTCATCCTTACTAGAGATGGGCCGACTATGGTTTTAGCCGAATAGCCGGATTTAAAATAGCCGATTAGTCTAGACTACCGAATGCAAATCGTTATAATTCAGAGCCATTTGGATTAGTCGGCATCAGAACTGCCTAAAAATACCTAGTTGCACCTTTTTTTTAAATGGCATAGAACTAATAAGTACACGTTGAAACATTTAAGGTGTGCTCTGGTTATTCGACGTATTTGTTTATATTTTTCTGGCTACCTACTAACTAACTATAGGTAGGTACTACTAATTCGACAAAATATTGGTTTTATTGCATAACTAGCTGCGCCCCGCGGTTTCACCCGCGTAAGTCCCGATATTTAGTTTTTTTTAATAAGTAAGTATCTTTTTCTGATCATAACAAACACAACACAAAAAGAATTATCGAAATCGGTCCAGCCGTTCAAGAGTGATGCTGTGATGCCGGGACCACGCGAAATAGGGATTCATTTTTATATTATCAGATTGTTAGTTGACGACTAGGTAGTCGGCACAATTGGACTTACCGGCACCTACCGACTAGTCGGCATTCCCAGCTAGTGGGCTCATCACTAATCGCTACCTACGTGACGTTACGTACACAGAAACATGGGTTGGAGAAATGAGTAACGGATATTGTACTAAATTTCGCATTCAATTCAAGAACGTTCCTCGAATAATGAGAGTTACTTATGAATTTCGGAATGTCGTTATAAGTTAGTGAAATTGTATTTCATTTGTAGAATTATTGAACAAATGTAAGTACCTATGTAAGTGCCTACTATGGATAGTATGGATAGATATTTCCAATTTCGTTCCAATATCACGTACAAAGCGTCACGCCTCCACCTTTCTTGTGCGCACTGCCAAAAAGTGGAATACGCTGCCCGCTCCGCTGTTCCCCCTATACTACCAACTCAGTGGCAGGCCAGTTTGAGAGAGCTTCTAAAACGCCTATGTGAGTAAGTAAATAAATAAACTCCTTCACGCAAAAACTACTAAATCAATTGCGATGAAATTCAGTATGCTGGAAATATGGCAATTGACATTTTATTTTCGTCTGTATTCAGAGAATATTTGACTTTTATTTATAAAAAAATGTAAAATCGTAGGTATTAACATTTATAAGTATAGGTAAACAAATATTAAATATGTTTAACAATTTGGTATATATCAAATATTCTCGCATTCTGCTGTTAGGCGTCGTCCTAGGCAAAGGAATTTTACTCAGTAGGTAGGTACTGCAACAGGGCCTTAAGGGTGTACTATAGCACATTAGCTTGACAGGTATATATAATAAATAAAAAATAAATTCTGTGACCAACACACATCGCCATCTAGCCCCATGGTCAGCTTACCATGGGGCTAGGCTTGTGTTACGGTGACTAGACAACGGATACTACTTATATTTATTTTTCTTTTGTAAATACATTCATAATATTATTATACATAGAAATACATCCAGACCAGATACAAATATTTATTTTTAAGCATAAATATTTGCACCCAGCGGGAATCGAACCCGCAACCTTCTGCATTGCAGCCGAGCGTTCGCCCGACGCGTGACAGAGGTCGTCAAAATATAGCAAAAGAAGGACGTAAGATGCGACTATGGAATATGGAAAATGTTAGATCGTTTATCGATAAACGCTGACCAATGCAATATTAAAAAACACAAATGATGCCAACAAATTTTTATAAAGCCTTTAAAAATGAACAACCTCTCAACTCGACCGTTCAGCCCAACAGATCAGCAAACTCGGATAAAATATTCAGCCGGGCCATTCGCAAGACTTTGCGAACTACAAAGTAAAGGTCAAAAAGCTTTAGAAATCAAATAAGTTTCAAACTTGAGCAGTAAAGAAAATAGGATTATTTGTAAAAACAGAAATGAAATATAGATGTTTTTAAAGCAGGCAGGCACAGTAAAATCTAATGGTATGTTATTATTACCATTAGTTTAACTGTACAGTTTAAACTATACTGTTTTTTAGTTTTTTCTTATGTTTTTTAACATTGTTAAAAATACAATATTTACCGGGTTTAACTCGCGTTTTATTCATTAACGACAATGTTCCGATGCACGTACCAACGTTTCGCTGACTTTACAGTCATCTAAGTATATCAAGGAAGACAGAGTTTTAATTCGTGTAATGTTGTAAAAAGTTAGGTACTGTAAACTACCGCCTCATTATTATTTGTCTCAAAACGTTCCAGACTATTTATTCTAAATTATTACTCAAAAAACTACCACAGCTTCGTAACGCGCCCTTTCATGAGAAGCCACAAGAAACTCATTCGGGATTTTTCTGTGCTAGGCAAATTATAACATTACATTATCAAAAAAAAAAACTGTGTTATCTTATGATACTTCGAACTGTACGCACAGTTTCTAGTTTTGCCTACACACATACGATTAAACTGGACTATACAGTTAAAACTGCGCAGTTAAATCTGATAGTATGTAGTCTGATTAATAGTCGGAAAAACGTTTTGATAACCAACTTAATAAATGACTAACGATCTGCAAGTGATGGAAAATTGCTTTTGTTTATATTTTGATTATCTTTTAGTTCGTCTGCGATTGTCTTTTGTTCTTGTTTCTATCGTATTTTCTTTCTGTTTTGATTGTTTTTTGTTTCGGTTCCGATGTGGGCCCAGTTGACCACTAGCAAATTAGAAAAAGGGCGATTGGGTCCTGGTTCCAGTTTCGAAGGGGACCATTTGCCTTCTAACTCGTACGTTCCCCCTTTGATGGTCGGGATGATACTTCACAGTTGAGATATAACAACGCAACTTAGAAATAAATTCAAATCTTTCGGCAATCTGGCAACGGGTTCAGCTTAATACTTTCTAATAAAAACTGCCCGACTTCAGATGATAAAACAGATTTATTAGTCGGTGGCACTGTACCTATGTCGAGGTTATTTTGGTCATTTTTATCAATACTTTTTTTGTTTTTTGTTGTTTTTTAAATTATTTTTTGTTTCTTTTTGAAGTCGGTTTTTTAATTTTTAAATTATTTTTTTATTTTACCCTTTTTAGTATACCTACCTACCTAAAAATCAACAATACTGTTACCCTAATTTTAATTATTAAGGAGTTTGCTGATGAGAAGGTGGTTTCAGGTACCGCATCAATCTGTATTTAGTTCTTTAGGGGTCTATTCTTTTTGGTAGAAGTCCAAAAATGAGTAATTTATTGAATTCTGAGATGCTATCCTGTCCATCATTCCGAAGATACTCATCAGATCTTTACCAAACTTTCATGGGACCACCTCGCAGCTTCCACCTTTCTATTAAAAAAAGAACTAGGTATATCAATCGGTCCAGCCATCTTCGTGTAATCGATGAACAATTGAATTGAATACAGCGTTTTGAGGAGCATTCCCGGTCCTCACTTCGAAGATCCTCATCAGATCCTCATAAAAATTTTATGGGACCATCTCGGAGCTCCCACCTTTCCATTAAAAAAGAATCATCTCAATCGGTCAAGCCATCTTCGAGTAATCGATAAACAACTGAATTGATTAATGCGTTTTGAGGAGCATTTTCGTTCATCACTCCGAAGACCCTCATCAGATCCACATCAAATTTTTATGGGACCATCTTGGAGCTCCCACCTATCCATTAAAAAAAGAATCATCTTAATCGGTCAAGCCCTCTTCGAGTAATCGGTTAACATACAAAAAAAAAAAAAATATTATACATACAGACGAATTGATAACCTCCTCCTTTTTTTGAAGTCGGTTAAAAAATATTATCCGAATTTTAAGCCTTTCCAGTAAATAACACACATCATATCCACATTTCGCGGAATTTACTGTTATTTCATGCAGTAGTTTATACCCACAGGTTATACCTACCCAGCACTTATGTATTACCCTACATACATAGGTAAATACGCTGCGCGCTGTGACTCATAGGTACCAGAGAATACATACGTAATAGGATATTCCTTCGCTGCTTCATGCCAAAACCAGGTCAAATTGGTAACATGACGTTTAATTTAGTTCAGAATTTCAACAGGCACCTACATATTCTACATGTTCTGGACATGTTGGTACCTGTTCCGGAAACTTAAACGTAGAAGTTTCGTTGAAATTCGTCTCGGCACGTTGGAGTGACGATTTGCGCAAGACGGCTGCCACAAACTGGATGCGAGAAGCGGGAAATAGATCTAGGTGGCGTGCAATTGGAGAGGCCTATGTCCAGCAGTGGACTGCAACAGGCTGATGATGATGATAGTGTTGCTTTACATCTCAAGCTTTTAAGATTTGCAAAGGTTTCAATACAAGGGATGTCGAAAATCGTGCAAAGTAGAGACGAAAGAGCAGAAAAACGGACCCTAGGCTTCCCTAATGGGATGCAACCGGGAACATCGCACGGAAGATTGAAACCGAAAAATAAGTACAATTTTGTATTCGGTGGAATACGTGTAAATGGCCTTTCAATACGGACGGAATGCCGAAGATCGTGCGAAGTGGAGACGTAAGAGCAGGAAAACTGAACCCACCTCCCAAGAGAGATACAGAACATCGCTCGGATGATTGAAACCGAAAAAAGGGTCTTATCAAACAGACGGGTGGACGGACAACAAAGTCCGGAAACTATAGGCGTTTACTTTTTACTTTTTGAAGAACCTACGGAACTCTAAAAGATGTGTATAATTTCACATAACCAAAGAAAATGTACAAGAACAATAACCCAATAATGTCTGACCATAAAAAGGAACTGAATATTCAATGAATAAAGCCAGAACGTATGAATATGAAGTAATGCAGCAATGAAAGTTAAGCGTGACATAACTGGCATCAGATCCGAGACAGAACCGCTTTATGTACGGGAATAAAAAGCAACGTAATTGGAATTGAACAAGATAATAACAGCTGTCGTAAAGATTATGGATTTTATTTGCTTATCATACTTACAATGCCTTGTGGTTCAATCTAGGCATGAGTTTAAGGCGTATCGTGTATAAATATAGAAATAAACTTGCTGTTATCATCATCATCTCAGTCCTATCTATCTGTACACTGCTGAACAAAGGCTCCCCCATACGACGCCTCAAATAGCGATCGCGAGCTACTTCCATCCAACTCCCCGCGACCGCTACAATGTCGGTAGACCACCAAGTAGGTGGTATTGCTGTTATACCTAGCCTATATGACTTTATAGGGACTTCCAAGGTATATACACCGAATTGTAGATATATGAACTGATTCTGTAGTCTGTTAAATGTCGATGAATGCCGACTGGGCCTTTCAATTTAGCTCGTATAGGGGCCTTAACATTTAGCAATTCTCCCTGGCCGCTTTGTATCCCTATAAACCGCAGAAACAACAATGGATTTTAGTATTTAAATGGGAACTCGGAAGGACACAAGAAGTTTTAATCCCGACCCCAGACATATGCGGGCGAAACCACATGCAAACCTCATTCACAAAATATGAAATTATGATGATGGAATTTTGAATTAGCTTATGATTTCATAATGATAATCTAAATGTTTTCCAAAATAATTAATTGAGCAATACTGAGAATGTGTATGCTATATATAAATTAAGGTGCCTACATTAATAAGTATATTAGGCCTTACTTCAAAGTTCAAGATAATAATATATAGGTAAGTATGGTTTTCAGTTAGGATTTGAGTCAATATTTCATCCTACTAATAATAACAACTAGCTGCGCTCTGCGGTTTCACTTGTGTTAGTCCCAATCCACCAATCCAATTATAAAGTATATCCAGCTATTTGCATAATTAGTTTCATCGCGATCGGTTAAGTACTTTTTGTGTAAAACACAAACATCTATCGTCGCATTTATAATAGGATGTGAAATTTGTGTGTACGTATAAGTTAACGAGTACCTATATTTGTTACTCCTACACGCAAAAACTACTGAAGCGACTGCGATTAAACCGGGTATGCAGACAGCTGAGATCCGGTTTATCACATAGGCTACTTATTCTCCCTATATTCCCGAAAGCTCGGGATAAACACGGACCAAACCGAAGGAACTCAGCTAGTAAGTTCATAAGGCGTCGCGTAGCTGCCGCGTCGCCTCGGCAATAATTATTGCGCGCGTGTTTTACGATAATGGAGTACTTCTGCTACTTTATGAAGACTTTGATGACATATAAGTAAGCAGTTATGCTTTCACTTATAAGCGTTAGGGAGACATTAGTTAATTAGAGACTTGACTGGTTATGTTATTAATTATAGATTATCAAAGTAAGAAAAACGCAAAAAGAGCTTAAACCATTCCGCATGATGTAGGAAACGAAGTTTTTTCCAAACAGACGATGTTTTTTTGTGTGTCATAAAACGACTATCAATTTCTATGAGACCGAATATTAAGACACATTTGCTATCTACTTTCAGAGTTCCTTATAAAATTATCCTGTCCGTCTGTCTGTAACCACCGAATTTTTATTCCAACATTCCTACGAGATCGTTCCTATAAGAAGTAAATAAAACAATAATTAAATTTCAAAAATCAATCAAATTAAATGTCAATTACACAGTGATAAATAAATGTCGCACATAAAACTGCACATAAAATCGCAGACTGCTGCTAGTCTGCAGATTTCTAAAAAGAAACCTCTACATAGGTATATCCAAAATAGAAATAACCCATTATCGTGATGAGTTTCCGATAGGTACGTACTCAAGTTCATTACCTACCACAGATTAAAGCATAACTTCTACAGACTGTTGCGCTTAAATACGATACGTTACGAAAGGTACCTAAAACTAACTCATTTGTATTGATCTCTACCTCTTTCAAACAAATACTGTAGGTAAGTACTATTTAACGTAGAACTAATCCAAATAGTAGGTTCTTATAACAAAAATGCAGGTTTACTAATGCGTCAATCTCAAAAACCTATCAATAAAAAAAAAGATATATTCCAAATTAAAAAAAAACTGTACCAAAAGACTTTCTACTGGTTGCAGTTGCATAACAGTATTTTTCTCGGAACTCACTATAATAAATCAGTGCCAAATTCATGTAGGTTCACTTGCGAGTAACGCGGAACACGTCCGTACCCGGCCGCGGTCGAGGCGTAACTGAGGTATAAGCGAACCAGTGAAGCGATCTAGACTGTTTGTCGCTCCTCCCCCGCCTCGGTTTACCTACCTCACCTCCCCCGCGGTAACACTGGCGCCCAACGTGGAACGTTTGTGGTACATACGATTCTAAGTTATGGTTTTACACGATGACTTAATTGTTAGTTTTTAGTGAAAGTATTATAGTTCGTCGAAAATACATGCTTTGGGAATTAAAAAATATGTTTTGTAACAACATATTTTTATGTAAAAAAATACATTTGACGTTGTTGAGTAAACATCGAGCTGTTAAAACATAAATTAAATACTTAATATTATAAAGGTCAAACTTTGTGTCTTTGTTGCCCTTTCATGCTAAAACTGCTGAAACAAGACCTGAACTAACACATAGCGTAATTATTACTACGATTTTCCCACAGGATTGGAATTTAAACGAGTAAAAGCCCAGGGCGCTGCAAGGGCAAACGAAAAACAATGAATTGAGGAAATTGCAGGAACTTAGCTAGATTTTTTTGTTAAATAGCTTAAACCAACGAACTCGAATATACAAGGTGAAACGGGTAGGCCCTTTTAATCCGAAAGGGGGTTGTTCTAGACGTCTAGGCGAACAACTTTTGTTCTACGACTTTTGGAAATTCAAAGTACTTTTTGAAAAATTTAGGTGTAAAGTTTACTTGAAAATCAGCTGTTTCTGAGAGTTCGAGGTCATTAACCTTATATTGTCCTTTTATTTAGTTTGATGGTTTACAATCAAAACTTCAATTATCTTCATTTTCAAAAGCAGCTGTTTTTTCAGTGAAACATAATCTCAAAATTTTCAAAAAAAAAGTTTGAATTTTCAAAAGTCGTAGAATAAAAGTTGTTCGGCTAGACGTCTAGAACAACCCCCTTTCGGATTAAAAGGACTTACCCGTTACAAATTGTATATGGAAAATATATAGTATATGGAATCAGCAATCAGTATATGTTAGCAATCCTTTGAAAAAATGTTCCACGCAAACGGTGATTGCGTGGCCTACAACGATGATTCGACCGCCAGTCTGTCACTAAAGATCGTCCGCTATTAGTCGATCCAAAGATCGATCATACGTAATACTGTACGGAACATGTCAGTGTGTGCATCTGCTGCTGTGTGACCGTGGAACATGTTTTATTTTAAAATTTTATATTGAAGTTAGATCTCCATTCTATTTATTCCTCGTAGGCTAAAACTTACCTAATTAGGTAAGGAAAAAAACATAAAACTAAAATAAATAAAAAATACTCATTTAATACAAAATTAAAAAGTCACATAATTGTACTTACATTAAAATTAGATACATTTAACTGAAATGTCTACTTATCACAATAATTTCAACACTAACGTGTCAGGTACAATCACTTTGTAAATGTTTTTTTATTAATTAATTATTCAGGACGGAATGTCACGCATAAATGCATTGAATGAATTATATCAAAAATCGAAATAAATGAATTTCACATTGCGAATTTTTGAGATTTATCTTTTTACTCACTTTGTTAAATGTTTTTTTTTTTAAATTAAATTATTCAGGACGGAATGTCACGCATAAATGCATTAAATGAATTATATCAAAATAAATGAATTTCACATTGAGAATTTTGAGATTTATCTTTTATGTAGCTACGAAATTCGTACTACCATATTTTTTATTTGGTAACAAAATCTGTTCGTTTCTTTTTTTAATTTTCTTTAAGAGATTTTGTTCTAATAATAACTTCCTTTGTTCATTGTTAGCCCTTTAATTTGTCGCACCGTAGGGCGCGGGCTTTCTCTTATAGAGGTTAGAATGTAAGAATAGGCCCGCGGTAGCCCACTTCGGATTGGCGAATGTACCATACCTTCAGATTAGTTCTAGGACATATCGAGTCTTAGGACATGTCGGTTCTACGCATTAGCGAAGTTGCCAGCGCCCATATAATATTCTTAACGAAGAAGAAATTACTAAAACATTTACCGGGTTTAATCGCGTTTTATTCATGATTTTTAAACCAACCAACCTCGAAAAAGCCAACTGTAAAGTTGACGAAAGCTCGGTTCGTTTAAAAATCATGAATAAAACGCGATTAAACCCGGTAAATAAAGTGTTTTATTAAGCAAAATCGATGAAACCATAGAAGAGATTATGAAGAAGAAATTGTTAATAACTAATACAAAAAAGACCTATCCATCCATTTTGGTGCAGTTCTTCGGAAGTTATACATTTCTTGCACGTACATATATTTCGAATATTCATTTTTACTTCAATATTTTTGTTTACTATGATATGTATTACACTACTTGATAGTTTTAGTAGATATTACTGAAAATCTAAATGAAAAATAGCAATTATTGTTAGTAACAAAGCGCTTATTCAAACTAGACTAGGCTATCACATGTTTCTTTTCCTTCAAAAAAAAACGTCAAAATCTTACACTATATTTTTTTTTTGTAAATTCACGAGATTCGAACAAATACATTTATGTACCATAAATATAATAACTTGTGCGGTGTAGGTACGTATTAATGGCCATTTATAAGTAGCACATAAGTAATTAAGTATATTTTACTTATATATTCGGTGCTTATATACTTGTGTGTTAGATACATTGTGCACGATTGTACTAACCGTCAAATAATACTTAAAAAGATCTCTCTGAACTTTCAGAACTGAAACAAAAAGAAAATAAAATTGGATAACTTAAAAGGGGAAAAATAACACAAATAAAAAACTAACATAAACAATTGTAGCACAGTGGCCAGTGCAGCCACAGAATTAGTTTCACACAGAATAAGTCTTTTAGATGAGCTTGAAACAAATCATATTTTTAATACAGAAATCTAGCTTCAGACTAAATTGTCACGTACGGTTTTCACTTATAAAAATCTCATTATGAAACACATACCCGCTGCTAGCTAAGTCACTCATAACTCTTATTCACTGTATAAAAAACACTTTACTTATTAAACGCTACATGAAGCCTTGCTAGCTAGTCAGACTATCTAGCCCAATGCTAGTGCATAATGCTGAACTAGATTTAAAAAAAAATTAAAGTACCAGGGACCCCCTATTCCTGCGGTAACGCCCCGTGTTGCGGTATACATTTTCACCGGTAGAGACAAGCGTACCGCGCGAGCTTGCGGGACTCACCGCAGTGTGTAACGAGCCCGTAGATAACAACAACGTACCTGGGTCGAGTGTTCCTGCGGTAAGGCCTCGCGTTGCGGTACACATGCCCGCCGGTAGAGACGAGCGTACCGCGCGAGCTTGCGGGACTCACCGCAGTGTGTAACGAGCCCATAGAACCCGAGGAGCCACTCGCTCGAGACAAGCGACCTCCTGTTTCATTTGTTGGTGTTTTCTCACCTATAACAATATTTTTTTTTATTATACACACAGCGCAATCTAGCCTAAGCACTAGGCTATAGGTAACTTTTTAAAGTCATACGACGTCATACATAGTTAGATTTTACCGGGTCTTAATCGCGTATTATTATTTATTTTCTAACCTCAACGTTTCGATCATATTACAATCGACTGGAGGGACTGGAGCTATGGGTACTAGACAACGGATATACTACATATGACACTTTAATTTGTTATATATACATATGATACATAGAAAACACCTAGACCAAACACAAATTTCAAGAATAAATATTTGCGCCCGACGGGAATCGACCCCGTAACCTTCTGCACTGAGAGCCGTCAAAAATAAAGTGTACAGAGACAAAGGAGAAAAGAACCAGTCGTATTATAAATATATAAACCGGACACAATACACTCTTTAATAAGGAAAGCACGACGTTTCTCTGCAAGATAGATTTACCTAGTTATGGAAATAGCCTATTTAAGAGGAAAATCTAAATAAATAGGTCATGCAAGGCCATGTCCTACTAAATAAACTCTGAATAACGCCTGAATAGGTATAAATTAAGGGTTTTTCAAAGTACGATTCACGCAACAGCTATGAGGACAACGTAAAATATTACGTATTTAAAGGATAGTATAAAAATTAAATGTCACATGAAATTTCATTGTAACGTTCACTATACACTTCGTCACATGTGAGTCTATCTGTTATTGAAGTTTTTTGCAATTTGTTATACGGTAAGTTTATGTATTTTTATATTTTCAGAATGGCCTTTGATGTTTATAAAGATAGTGCTTTCTCCCTTATTTATAAAAAATATTATTTACAATGACTAAGTTATGTGACGTTTGTCTCTGTCTGTCAACTTTGAAACTTCATGTGACAGTAAAAGACAAACGATGCATAGTAATGCATTATTTGCGTTTATAAGTAAGAGGGTTAGATTTTAAACTTCTAGCTTACTTAACATTTTTTATTAATTGACGCGAATAAAACCGAAATTATGTAGTTTCTAGTACACAAATATATTTTTAATCGACTTAAAATTTCGAATACAAGCTATTAATATTATTAATAAACCCAATAAAAGTTTTGGCTCTAATGAGAATGTTTAAAAATTAATTGTAAATTAAATTGTACATTTTATTCATAATTGATGAGAAGAACTATTAAAATATTTATTTTACGGTTGATTTCTCAGTCTCAGATACTTGTATCTGAATGAAATTTAAATTCATACTGTTTTTTTTAAATATTATTTGGTAGTGTTAGAGACGGAGCTATGTAATGTAAAGATGCCCGATATTTGTTGATTTTCATCACAAACAACAAAAACGTCACATTTTAGTAGGTTACCTTTTTGTTTTTCTAAATTTAAAACAATTAAATGTAACTGCCATACTCTGAGACACAATGGTTGATTAAACTTCCACCAAGTAAAAAAACTTTATTTAAATCTTCAATTAGTAACATTTTAATCAACCATTAAACGTCTCTCAATGCAGCGGTAAGGGTTCGTTAGTCAAGTTATTTTAATAAACTGTATTAAATTTCAGAGACAACAGACATTCCGTGGATCAACAATGAAGCTAACTGCGATACTTATGATTTTAATATTGACAGTAGTATGTCGACTGCACGCAAAATCTATGCCAAGCCCTTTAAACGAAATAAAGCAAGTGCTTTCAAAGTACAAGATCATATACAACGACCCGGACGTTATAAAATCTGTTAAATTCATCGATAGGCGCTATAAAAAACTGCAGGCTAAGATTAAAGAAACTAAACCTGATTATACGCAATTTGATTACTTCGAATATTATTTGGCAATGACAAAATGAAATAGACGTAATTTCTTCTAAGGTTTTCGCGATTTTGCATAATAAAACACTTTATTTACCGGGTTTAATCGCGTTTTATTTATGATTTTTAATCGACCGAACTTTCGCCAACTGTAAAGTTGTCAAGATTGACTCAACCTTGAAAAAGCCAACTCTGTAAAGTAGGCGAAGAAAGCTCGGTCGTTTAAAAATCATTAATAAAAGCGATTAAGCCCGGTAAATAAAGTGTTGAAATCGACGTGTTATTCCATTAGGTCAAGTTAGAGGCCTTATAGTAACCTGGGGGGAGGGGGAGGGGGTTATTCCGCAAATAGAATTGTTAAATATTGCATTTTAACTTCATTGCAATTCTTCTTTGAGATAACGACTACAAACAATATGGAGTCACAGAATTCTGGGCCAAAACTTAGCCACGGCAACCGAATCATCTGTTGCACTTTTGCGATCGTCTACAGAACAGCTAACAGGGCACAGAGAGCAGGCAAACAATCAATGCGAACCGAACAAACAATACACTAAAAACGAAACTAACTTGAAACTGGACAGCAATCGAAACTTTTTTGACCTGAAATTGTATAAAGACGGTATTCTTCAGATATTTTTTTTATAGAAAAATGTTTTTTTTTTTTCGACAAACGTCAAATTTGCTATTAAAGATGAAATGCAATGATATTTTGGTCAATTTGATAACGTGAAGAGGCCATCTGTAAAACTCCACTAGGTGGGCAACACCACTACAAGAAGAATTTCATCCCAAAACTTTATTACCTACGTGGATGGACGAGCAAAAGACATCATTCTGTAAAAAAAAACCAAAAAAAAAAAAAAAAACAAGATACAATCTAAAGTCTGCCTACTCAGAAACGTTTTATTTATATAAATCTTTGTCATACAGTAGTTTTAGGTTAGTTGAACAACTTATGACAAACTAGCTGCGCCACGCGGTTTAACCTGCGTAAGTCCCGTTCCCGCGGGAAAATCGGGATAAAATGTAGCCTATGTGTTATTCCCGGTATCCAACTATTTATATTGACGACCTCTGTGGCGCGTCGGGCGAACGCTTGGCTGCAATACAGAAGTTTGCTGGTTCGATTCCCGCTGGGTGCAAATATTTATGATTAAAAATAAATATTTGTATCTGGTCTGGGCGTATTTCTATGTATAATATGTATGTATTTACAAAAGAAAAATAAATATAAGTAGTATATCCGTTGTCTAGTCACCGTAACACAAGCTTAGCAGCTTACCACGGGGCTAGATGGCGCTGTGTGTTCGTCACAGGATTTATTTATTTATATTCCAAGTTTCGTCACAATCGGTTCAGTAGTTTTTGCGTGATTGAGTAACAAACATCCAAACACACCCACTTTCACATCTATAATATTAGTAGGATGTAGGATAACATCTCAGTCTACCCGTGAACTGTATATACCTAACTGTTACCTTGACGTCCTAAGGTCCGGAAAGACCTCGAAACGTCGCATCGGTTCAAAAATGCTTAAAACAATAAAAGCGAATAAAACAGAAAAAGATGAGTTTAATTTCATATCAGAGCCCTTGGTATGAGTTTTGATAGTTTATCGTCTCGATGAAACTGGCAGTTTACTTCATACATTTTCCATCAGCGCCCCTAGCGGTAACTATTATGAACTAAAATAATGTATGAAGTAAACTGCCAGTTTCATCGAGACGATAAACTATCAAAACTCATACTAAGGGCTCAGCATTGCGAAAACTAATGAACATCTAAAAGAAATATTGTATCCAGGGAGATAAATTTGAGCTTTGCAGCTGGTAAGAAGTTTTAAAAAAATAGGTAGATATATTACCAATTACACTACTTACAGCAAATATCGAGCCAAGTACAAGTCGGACTCGCACGAAGTGTTTCGTAACCACAAATATATCCTTAAAAAAAAACAATTTGTATGGGATCCAAACATACATATTTACTATAAATATTGTAAAGGATAAATTCACTCGCGTCGAGGTTTGAACTCGCGCCTCTAGGTCAATACCCTAGAAATACATAAACATTTATTTTATGCTGTTATTATTATTTTTAGTATTTGTTGGTAGGTACGGAAGCAACAGAAATACATCTGAAAACTGTTTAGCTACAACGGTTCATGAGATGGAGCCAGGTGATACAGACAGATGGAGAGTGGAGTCTTATTAAAAGGGTCCCGTTTTTATTCTTTAGATACTCTTTCAAAGTAGATAATAACGGTAAAATTTTAATTTTAGCACACACTCTGCCGATATCGTTCATTGGAATTCCCCTAGTAACCTATGACTTGCCGATTGGGTATCTTTGGTCTTGGACATTGGATGACGTTAATTTTTTAAATAATATTCTTTCGTCAAACGTTACTCGCCATACCTTTATTTTACACACGACGCTCATTTACGTTTAATCAGTACCTCACCTACAAATATTTTAAAGGAAAAAATCAAACAAAATATATACATTTTTGTTTACAAAAAATGCATTTAGCCTCAATCTTAAAAGTCCTGCTTGCATTCAATTACAGCAAATTTAAAATGTTACAGTGCAGTGATTGTTCTTCAAATCTGTGATTTGTCATTTGAAAAACTTTAGACTTCTTGTCCTCTTGTGAAAGACAAAGCAGGCACTTTGTCCAAAATTTAGCAAAGGATTGTCTGTAGATGTAAGCAGGTAGCTATGTCAAGCAAGTAGAAGGGACTATGACCATGAGGATCATCGTCTGATTGGCCCTTCCTCAAACACACTGCGTGTCTTCGAAACCAACGCCAATTTTGAAGACATAGCAGAACAAGTTATTGCTTTCGAAGAACTTTTAGTTACACACGTTTACAAATTAGAAGCTTGCCATAATTTTGCAAGAGAAAGGTATACCGTGAAAGTGAAACACAGATCAGTTTTAGTTGTGGCCCCTAAGCAGCAGTCAGAAGCATGTGATTTGGCTTATGTTACAGTGTTTGAGGTGCCAAAAATCACAACACACAAATACAAAAATTCTACTAGTTCACTACTGACTGTCATAATGACATAGATACTACAATTAATTTTATCAAAGCATTTCATTTCGAGAAATTTTATGTTTAAATAATAAGTTTCACTGAAATAAAGAAAGTGCATTATAATATTTGTTTTTAGGTACCAAATCATTTTATTTAATCTCCAAACGGGTTTCTTTGCCACGTGTCTTGTAACTTAGATGCTACAGATCTTTATCAGTATTTAATAAACTAATTTCAGATTCACATTATGGATCAGAGTTGTTCCATACATGTGAAATTCAAAGTTCTGACTGATATGAAAACATTCTAATTATAGCATCTTTGGAATGTCACTCAAACTAGTTGAGTTTGAGCACCGATAGCTCTATCTGAACATGATTCTTAAAAATCTGTGGTTAAAAAAAACATAGGTCTTGCGCGTAGGTACCTAAAACGTATGATAAAGCTTTATCACTTCGTCATTCTTTATAAATAGTCTTGAGGTTTGTATTCTTGTTCAAAAAGGAAAATGTTACGTCTGTGTTTGGTATTATTGTGCGCAACTTTCGCGGAACCGTGCTCCCATGGCTCCGAGATCGCAGACTTTGACAACTTAGCCAATCAACTTATTGCATTCGACGACGATCTGTTCAAAGTTTGTGACATGACACCTAAGAAGACATACACATCCTTCGCTGCCAGAGAGCTGTTAGGCACGAACGGTTACAAACTAGAGGCTAGCCTTGGATTTAATGGAGGAGCTTACACCGTGAAAGTAAAACACAGAGCCGTTTTAGTTATCGCCCATATGGAGCAGACTCAAGACTGTGATCTGACTTTTGCTTCAATTTTTGAGTTGCCGAAGTTTGTTAACACTCATGCTGGCGCCTGGACCAACCAAAATGGAAATTTCGTGGTTGCTTTCCCTTACAAGCATAGATTCGACCAGTTCACTAATGGCTGTGATAACTATATAGATACGACTACAGTTAACGTCAGAAGAGGATTCCCTAACGACAGATTATTTGCGTAACGCCCCAAGGTTTGTTTAGGATAATCATTGCTCCGGAGTCTGAATTGATTGGACAAGGGGTGTGAGAACTGTGAACTGATATCTATCTAATTATTTTTCAGTTTTTTAATTGTTTTATAAATAATAAGTTGTAGTGAAATAAAGTGCTCTAATTTAAGTATTTATCTATTCATTTTATTTAATCTCTAACGGAAAGTTTTTTATCGCTAGAAAAGTTGAAGTAACAGCTAAAATGATGTCCCAGGGCAAATTTTGCTTTAAAACGTCACTTAAGCAACAGCAAACGTAACTACTTTTACGTTCCATTACCACGTGCCTTGAAACAATGTTTGGGGTTATCTAGGGTAAGTTATTGAACTGTCCGTAGTAGATTAGAGTCAAGAGATTTGTCTAAAGTGATCGTTTGTAGTAGAACCTGTTAGTGCCCTGCGGTTTTACTCGTGTCCGTAGTAATATCTACCTGTGATGAAAAGTGGAATGTCTAATCTAAGATATCTACCGTACTCCCGGACCTTGCTCCAACAGATTACCATTTCTTTCGAAATTTGGATAACTTCTTGCAAGGGAAAAAAGTCAACTCCGATGGGGCAGTCCGAAGCGCCTTCAAAGATTTTATATTCAAAATGGGTTTTTTAGTAAAGGGATCAGTGAACTACCTATGAGATGGCAAAAGAGCATGTTACATACCATGCAATGGTACTTTGCTTAAATAAATATATTATAGTATTTAAAAAAAAAACTGCTTTATATTCCTCGCTTACAAAACACAAATTTCATGTGTAAGGACCTAATATTAATGCGCCTCATTATTTTGCAAAACGCTAGTGAATTGTAACAGTGAAAACCGCATCTTAGTTTAAGAGGAAATGAAGCAAATAAACAGACAGAAAGACGCGGAAAGCTACTTCATTGTATACTATCTAAAGATGAAGATGATTAATATTGCAAAGGTTACGGAAGTTTAGTTGAAATGCTGATAAAGAATTATCTCGACTAACACTCGTGTCATCTAATTAGTATCTAACCCTATATAAATGGCATTTCTAACACAGAAGTTCCAGTCTTAAAACTACTGCAAACAAAATGCATCGTTACTACTATTTGCTGCTTCTTGCGGTAGCAGTGGAGCCCTGCTACCATGGGATCGAGCTGGCAAACTTCGAGGCATTATCCAACCAAGTCATAGACTTCGACGCGAACGTCTTCCAGGTCTGCCAGAAGTTCACCAACTTCAGCGCTAGAGAAGTCTTCGGAAGAACTTCGTACAGATTAGAAGTTCTGCTACCGGAATATGAGAACGCGGAGTTTATCGTCAAGCTGAAGCATCGGACGGTGTTGGTAATCGGCCACGTGCCCAAAGTCCCAGTTCAAATCTGCGATTTGACGTACGCCGACATGAAGATACTGCCCAAATGGTTGCAATTCCACAGAGCCGCTTGGACTTACAAAGATGGGATGTTTGTGTTGGCGTTCCCGTACAAAAAGGGCTTCTTCAATCGGGTAGTGGGTTGCGATATTGACGTTGATATAACGACTATAAACGTAAGGCGAGGATTTCCGGATGATCCGATGTTTAGCGACGACGATCCGGTCAACAATCCGCCCATTGATATAAGAAGTGAACCGGTTTGGTAAGATTGGACATGAAGATTAAAGTTCCCTCTATTTAATAATTAACATATAAAGCAAGCTAGGAAATTTCCTTGCTATAAACGAAAGGTATTCCCGGATGTTCGCGTCCAATTTCTATAATTTTGTCATAGGTTTTCGCGATTTTGCATTATAAAACACAATATTTACCGCTTTTACTCGCGTTTTATTCAATAACGGCATTATTACAAAGTACCGAATACAATTTTTTTTTTTTTTAAACTTACACGATTTTACTAAATTTAAAATAATTGTGTTGTTATAACGCGATCTAGACCCGAAAATCTAATATTTAATAATAATGTACCGAATACAAATTATTAATAAAGATGTTTTTTTGGCATTATTTATATAATATTCTCGATGTCATATCAAATAAGTTACATATGCTTTTTGTTAGGAAATAGGAAATTATGCCTTTTATAAAAAAAGATAAACTATAAACAATTTTTCGGTCTCTAATTGTTTTAATACTTATTTCTCTTTAGATCTTGCCAAATATAAGTGTACAGAGGTATTTTATTGTGATTTGTAGTTCATTTAGGAGATCGGGAGGCGGTAATGGAACAAGATCCTACCTGGCATGGTAGCTGCATGGTCTATGTATCGGATGATAAACTATCGCAAATATATTTTGTGGGTAATAGTAATAAAGTATAATGTATTAATAAAACACAATAATTACCGGGTTTTACTCGCGTTTTATTCAATAACGTCATTACTTTTAACGACCGAGCTTTCGACAACTTTACAGTTGGATTTCTCAAAATTTACTCCCTTCAAGTCAACCTCGAAAAAACCAACTGTAAACATTCCTTCAAATCAACCTTGAAAAATCCAACTGTAAAGTTGTCAAAAGCTCGGTCGTTAAAAATAATGACGTTATTGAATAAAACGCGAGTAAAACCCGGTAATTATTGTGTTTTATTATGCAAAATCGTGAAACCCTTAGACAAAATTATAATGTATCAATAAACAAAATGCTATCATTTCTGTTTTGATCTTTGATTGACCCCTGTATCTGGCCTCCATTTTGTTTACATAATAGTGGGAGTTTCATTTTATCCACTGCAACGCGTGTAGTGATCACATACCACTCCTATCTATAGTTTATACAAGAAGCTGCGCTACGCGGTTTCACCCGCGTAAAAATAAAAAGTAGCCTATGTGTTAATCCAGGTCCCCAGCTACCTATATTCCAAGTTTCATCGCAATCGGTTCAGTTGTTTTTGTGTGAAAGAGTAACAACTTCACATACATACATACATACTTACATACAAACTTTCGCGTTTATAATATTAGTAAGATGTAACGGGTAAGCCCTTTTAAGCCGAAAGGCGATTGTTCTAGACGTCTAGGCGAACAACTTTTGTTCTACAACTTTTGAAAATTCGAACTTTTTTTTTTAAATTTTAAGGACAACGTAAGGTCAATGACCTCCAACTCTAAGAAACAGCTGATCTTCAAATCTATATATATAAAACTCTTTGTCCTGAGTGACTGAGGGATCAACGCACAGACTAAACCACTGGTAGTAGAGAGCTGAAATTTGGAGGGTGTGTCCGTTATGTGATAAAGGCGTCAGATAAGAAAGGATATTCCGAAAATCCACCCCTAAGGGGGGGAAAGGGGGTGAAAACGTTTGTATGCAACTTCCAAGCCGCTTGACCCACAAACTTGAAATTTAACACACAGAATACTATGGGGTCGTAGATGAAGCATTAAAAAAGTTATTTTTAGAAATTCAGTCCCTAATTCGGGTGTTAGGGACTGAATTTCTAAAAATAACTTAAACGATACTTACATCAGTCACTCAATTGAATGCTTCCTAAATTTAAGCATCTCTCACAATTTAAGTGGTATTCTCAAACGAGACTTCGGCGACTTGAGACAATGATTAGCTAAGTATCTGTTAAATTTTTACGTTATGGCAATATTGATCTAAAAAGCTTGTTCTCAATAAACTAACACATTTTATTTTATTACTTTACGTTGTGAATTCGTTCCACGCAGGATTATTTGGATGAGTAATTTTTTTTTTAGATAAACATTTAGTTTAATTATCCGACAGAACAGTTGAGTTTAAGTTTTTTTACAATTTTATTTGTATTTCGATGCTTTTTTAGTTTCAAAGTTATTACATTTTCAAGTAATAAAATAAGTCGTTTGTTATTTAAATATAACCAGCGCGCTAATCGTATTTAGTGTAGAACGAAACGTTTTAACTTATTTGACAGTGACACATGAATCACGCGCGTCAATCAGGAGAAAATTTTCTTTGGATAATTAATTCTTCTTTAATTTTATAGTTAATAATTGTCTAGTGAAAAAATGGAAGAGAAGAAGAAAAGAGGAAGTAATTACACGAACAACGACAAAGAAATTAATGTTATTAGAATTGATAAAGAAGTAAGATGTTACCTCAACTATAAAAACCATGAACATTCTGTCTTTGAATGTCCGTCAACTCCGTTCACAAGTTTTCCTATTAGGATTATAGGTGCTGCAGATCCCAACATCCCAAGAGTAATTGTTTTTATTTTTATATTATTATTGTTAAGCCTTTATTGCAGATTCACTTACAAAACATTAATATTAAATAATATATTATATTAAGTTGAATCAGCATATCTGACACATAGGTCTCTTCCACCCATACCCCTGTATATCATTAGCAAAGTTATCCTAAAAAATATGCTATTGTTTCATTATTTTTTCGGTTTCTATCCAAATAAATTTATGAAGGTAAATAAAATTCCCAAATGAAGTGTCAGAATTTATTAGTGTTCCTGTCTTATGACTTCTTTCTGTCTCCTTCTTTCCGGGATGGGTCGATACCATTAACTGACAGGTTGGAATTACTTGGTGTTACCCTCACAGCAGACCTTTACTTTGGGCCTTTTGTTGAGTCGAGAGCCCAGTTGGCTTCAAATAAGTTAGGAATCCTTGGCAAGGTTAGGCAGTACTTCACACCAGAACAGCTTCTGAATCTGTACCAAGCACAGGTCCGGTCGTGCATGGAGTACTGTTGTCACCTTTGGGATGGAACAGCTAAATACCAACTTGATGCTCTTGACACTTGTCGAGTCGCGCCTTTCGAGTTTGGGACATCGTCGCGAGGTCGCTAGCCGTTCGGTCTTCTATAGAATTTACTTCGGGGAGTGCTCGCAGGAATTGCATGAGCTTGTTCCCCCTTGCCCTTTTTATTATAAGACCACGAGGGGTACGGTTGGTCGCCATCCTCATCTGGTAAACGTTCCAATTTCGCGTACAAAGCGTCACGCCTCCACCTTTCTTGTAGACACTGCCAATAAGTGGAAAGGGTGATGAGCAGTTGGTCCACTGATTGAATTGGACTGTTTCGTTTGGTTACTGTTTGCAAAGCACTGCCAATAATTGAATCCAGATATAAAACTTTCTCCTTGGATATGCGAAACCGCGCACGGAATTCAATATCATTATATTTTTCAAATGAATGATCCGAAAGTGAGGATAATGTGGATAAAGACATTTTGTACAAATTTTAAGACAGGTCGAAAGCACTCTCAGATCTAACAGCTACTCACGTCGATTTGACAGCTAATTGAGAGTCCATTTGCGTTGAGCGACGTTCCAGTATTCGAATTTGGCATTTAAGTACGAGTAATTTGAGAAGTTCGTAATTATAAGTCTTGCTTATTTGTGACGCTTGAGTATCGTTTCAGTATACGAATTTTGAGTTTAAGAGCTGCTTAGCTGTTTAAAAGGCCGTTAAATAATTGAGTATCGTTTCTGTATTCGGGTGTAAGGGTGTTAAATTGGGGATGAAAGGTTGTATGGGAATTGGTTTACCGCTTCACCTACAATCTTAAAATTTAATACGGATATTGCTGTAGGGACGTAGGTGAAGCACAAAAATTTTTTTTAGAAATTCATCCCCTTAGGGTGTTAAACTGGGGAAGAAAATCTATATGAAAATTGGCTTACCGCTTGACCTACAAACTTGAAATTTAACACAGAGATTGCTATGGAGTCATAGGTGAAGCACCTAAATTTTTTTTAAAAATCATCCCCTAAGGGTGTTAAATTGGGGATGAAAGTATCTATGGCATATTTTTTTTAGAATATGTTTACGAGTATTTATCCGTTTCCCGTGTCGGTTTCAGTTCCGGTTGCGGTTCCGGCTCTCAGTTTCCCGTTCAGGGGAATCTAACCGCCCCCCGAAAAGGGGAAAAGACAAGTTTTGGTTTAAAGTTCTTATTAACAGAATTGGTACATTTACCTACGTCCTACCCACAGTTTTGTACATATAGTACAGTAGGCGGCGCGGGATAACCTTATTTATATCCTATCCTGATTCTATACCGATCCCATGCTGATACAGAAGGTACAGATAAACAATGGTGACGGAACCTATGCTGATCCTATGCCGATCCTATGTTTAACCTAGGCTGATCGTATGCTGATCCTATGCTCTAGCTATGCTGTCCCTATGCTCATGCTATGCTGATCCTATGCTGATCCTATGCTGAACCTATCCTGATCCTATGCTAAACCTATCCCGATCCTAGGCTGATCCTATGCTGAACCGATGCTGATCCTATGCCGATCCAATGTTGAACCTAGGCTGAACCTATGCTGATCCAATGCCGAACCTATGCTGATCCTATGATGAACCTCTGCTGATCCCATGACGATCATATGCTGATTATATGCTGAACCTATGCTGATCATAATATGCCTATTTTATGCTGATCATATGCCGATCATATTTTGATCTTATGCCGATCCTATGCTGAACCTATGCTGATCCAATGCCGATTCTATGCTGAAGCTATACAGATCCTATGCCGATCTGATTCTGATCCTATGCCGATCCCATCCTGAACCTATGCTGACCCTATGCCGATCCTATTTTGAACCTAGGCTGATCCTATGTTGATCCTATGCCGATTCTATGCTGAACCTAGGCTGATCCTATGCCTACCATATGTTGTACCTAGGCTGATAGTATGCAGAACATATAAAATAAATTATAAATAAATTATGTGACCAACACACAGCGCCATCTAGCCCCATGGTAAGCTGCTAAGCTTGTGTTACGGTGACTAGACAACGGATATATTACTTACATTTATTTATATGCTGATGCTATGCCGATCCTATGTTGAACCTAGGCTGATCCTATGCTGAACCTATGTTAAACCTATGCTGATCCTATGCCGATCATATCCTGATCCTATGCTGATTTTGCATCCAATTTTTGACCTTTTTATTATCTTAATCGATAGACATAATTATTGATATACAAACAGTTCTATTTCCTAAATGCGGGCGAAGCCGCGGGCAGAAGCTAGTAAACTTTACACTTAAAATTTTCGATAAGTACCTTGAATTTCTAAAAGTCGTAGAACAATAGTTGTTCACCTAGACGTCTAGAACTACCCCCTTTCGGCTTAAAAGGGCATACCCGTTACATCTTGTATACTAACTGCCGGTTGCACCAAAATTGGTGTTCATTTACGATTTACCAGTTTTGCGTATTAGGGATGATTTATATTAGACCATCACTTAACTGTTAAAAACTTAACTCTTGAGCGAAGCGAAGGAGTCCTGAGTGAAGCGTGGGATTCAAGCGCCCAAGATAAAGACAGACTTTAGTACCGAGGTGAATACTCTACTTTACACATCTACTGCGAGACAATAAAAGGGCTACAAAAATAAGCATTTAACTAACAACAAAAAAATAGATTAATGCAACGTATATCAAATAAATTGACAGCTCTATATTAAATAAATTTAACAATGTTACATCTAAATGACAAAACCTCACATCGACCTTAGCTGATGAAAAAAAAAAGTTGGGGCTTTATACTAACCAAAACTTTTTGCTTTACCCTTTCGTCCGTGAAAATAGAAAAAATTAGCCGTTTTTATTTTTTTAATGTGTTATGTCTAGGTGGCCAGTTCGAAATAGTCGTATGCTACCAGATTCTTAGTTCCAAATTTAAATTACTTTATGCCCTAGGGTTATAATGAGCACTTTATGCACCTAGGGAATAAAGAGTCTCTTTACGTTGACCTTTTTGGTCAAATAAAGTAACTTTGTAGAGCAGTAGGTGTGTAAATAATATTTATACTTAAAGAAATGCTTTCCAAAAACGTTCGCACCCTACAGGGCTTGAACCTGCATCTCTGGGGATCCGTCCCAACGCCTTTTTCCAATTCGGCCACGGATGCATGTTCAATCGAGTCGAAATAAGGATTGCATTTCTTATTGTTACGTTTTTAAGGCAAGCAGCGCCATCTACCGACAATTTTTGTAGGAAACAAGTGTAGGACACACTTTAAAATATATATCAAAAACGAATAAATAATATTTAATAATTAAATAGCATTTTCTAACCTCTTGCAAACAAATACGATGAAACTGTCAATGAAAAAATCTTATAAATTCATGATACGAGGAGTAAAAGTAAAAATATAGTATCGCCAAAGCGTGGAACAACAACGTTTTACGCTGTACTGTACTGTACGCTATACGTGTACTTTATCATCATCAATGGCTGAACAGCCCTTTATGGGCCCGAGCCTCCTTCAACGCCTTTTTCCATCCTTCTCTATTTAACGCCGCTCTCCTCCAATTTGTGAAGCCGAGTGTTTTTAAATCTTGGTTGAAGTGTACTTTATGCGTTACTTTAAAAAAAATCGTGTACAGTGTATAGCGCAACCGGCTGTTAATGTTATAAGTGCAAAAACTCTGTCTTTCTGTTACGTTTTCAGGCCTCAACTTCTGAACGGATTTTGTAAATGGGAATTAATGAATTCGGCCCTTGTATGAAAATCTACTTAATTTCTTTTATGGTTTTCGCGATTCTGCATAATAAAACACTGTATTTACCGGGTTTAATCGCGTTTTATTCATGATTTTTAAACGAACCGACCTTTCGCCAACTTTACAGTTGGCTTTTCAAGTTTGCCTGAGATGTAATTTGTCGTTTAAAAATCATGAATAAAACCCGATTAAACCCGGTAAATAAAGTGTTTTATTAACAAATCTACTGTTAAAACGCGATTAAGACCCCGTGAATTGTAACTAGGAAAGAACACATTCACCAAATTTCAATTTCAGATCTCCATTTGTATTTCTTTAGGTTATTAGACGGCCTCTGTGATGCGTCGGGCGGACGCTCGACTGCAATGCAGAAGTCTGCGGGTTCGATACCCGTCGGGTGCAAATGTTAATGCTTAAAAATAAATACTTGTATCTGGTCCGGGTGTCTTTCTATGTATAATATGTATGTATTTAGAAAAAAAAAGTATAATATGTAGTATATCCGTTGTCTAGTACCCATAGTACGCACCTAGTGCCTTAGTTTGGGGCTAGATTGCGCTGTGTGCAATGTAGTGAAATATTTATTTTATTTATGCGTTTATCCATGAGTCAGGATAAAGCATTTGCTAGATATAGATATATGGATAGTTACCATCGTTAGAGGAGGAAGGGCTGCCAATGGGCGTGTGTCGAGTGAGGTCGGGACTGCTGGCCCACGGGGAGAGTGCGCCTAAAGGGCTGGACAGTCCGGCCGTCACCAGAGTGTCGTCTTCATCCTCAGACTCTGGAAACAATACAGATTTACTGTCTCACTTGAACATGTACGACTCAAGGCTGATTTTTCAAATCCTAGATATAGATATATATATATATTTATATAGAGATATCATCATCATCATCATCATCAGCCCGTTGCAGTCCACTGCTGGACATAGGCCTCTCCAATTGCACGCCACCTAGATCTATTTTCGGCTTCTCGCATCCAGTTTCGTATAGTCCAGTATAGAGATATCTGACAAATAAAATGTACTAACCACCAAATAAAAAATGACACTATGATAATTTCTCCTATGGTTTTCGCGATGTTGCATAATAAAACACTTTATTTATCGGGTTTAATCGCGTTTTATTCATGGTTTTGAACGAACCGAGCTTTCGCCAACTGTAAAGTGACTAGTAGTCGACCTTGAAAAAGTGTAAACTGTAAAGTTGGCGAAAGCTCGGTTCGTTTAAAACCATGAATAATACGCGATTAAAACCGATAAATGTTTTATGCCACTAAGATATTTAAAAAGAAAATAAATCAAAATTTAGAAGATCAAAATTTGAAGCCTTCTAAATTTGGTTGAGTTCGAACTTATTCGATAGATATCTTTTATCCGTAAAATGAAAAATCAGGCATAAGTAGGAGTAATTTTGAGGTATTAGGAAGGATTAGGTACTTAGAAATAGATAACTACTAGGTGCGCCCGCGGTTTTACCCGCTTAAGTCCCGTTCCCGCGGGATTATCGGGATAAAAATTACCCTATGTGTTATTCCAGTCTTCTAGCTACCTACATTCCAAGTTTCATCGCAATCGGTTTAGTAGTTTTGCGTGAAAGAGTAACAAAGTCACATGCATACATACAAACTTTCGTATTTATAATATTAGGAAGATTATCTATTTGTATGTATGCGCCACGCGGTTTCACCCGCGTAAGTCCCGGTCCCGCGGGAATATCTTGATGAATCACTCTATCTACTAAAAACCGCATCAAATCCGTTGATTAGTTTTAATGATTTAAGCAAACATACAAAAACATAAATTAAAATCCTACTTACCGTCGAAAACGTCGAAGAAATTCTCTTTCGAGTCGTTTATAGACGAATTTGATTTTGATTTCTTCTTTCTTTTACTCTGTAACAAAATTCAAGTTATTAGTCATATTAGTATTTTAATATGAGCACTGGTGCTCGTGTTTGTATTGGGTTATGTAATAACGTGACCATAAGTCCGGCTTTAGGCGGGACAGTCCCGCTTTCAGGCAGTTTGTCCCGATGTCCCCAGCGAGGTCGAAATAGTCCCGCTTTCATCACTGATCACAAATTATGCCAGTCACGAGTTGAATAAAATAAAAGATAATTATTGCACAATTTTGTCTTAGGTTTTTGCGATTTTGCATAATAAACACAATATTTACCGGGTTTTACTCGCGTTTTATTCAATATCGTCATTATTATCAACGACCGAGCTTTCGCCATCTTTACTTTGAAGAAGGCTTTTTCAAGTCAACCTTAAAAAAAAACCCACAATATTTACCGGGTTTTAATCGCGTTTTATTCAATAACTTCATTATTATCAACGACGAATGCCAACTGTAAAGTTGGCGAAAGCTCGGTCGTTAGTAAATGTGTTTTATTATAATTATTTCGGTCGTTTATACTTATTTGCTATGTTGAGGTAAAATATCACCCCCTGGAATAATGACATGCCTATACTTACCGATCCGATAACTTTTTATTCAATAATTATTTAAGATGTCCCGCTCTGGCATAAAAAATAAATGGTCACATTAGCTTATGTACCTTAGTAAGTTCTTCAGCTACTGACATTTCCAAAGCGTGGTGTGTCCGGGCGAGGGCAGCTAGAGCCTCCTCTAATACTCTGTTCCTTTCAATCTGTTACAGAAAGAAAATATATCACATTAGTTTGACGAACTGTGACGCATCGGGATTTGACTGGCACATAAATAAATAAAATAAATAACATAGACTTCAGTTAGCGTTGTCTCCAAAGCTCCGTGAACAATCTTTGTAAATGGCCGCCGTGTTTACAAATGATTACCTGACGACTTAACTGTTTCGATGCAAATAACTTGCATAATAATAGGGGTTAAAGTATGAAATTGCCGTTTTATTGCAATAGGTTCTTTGAATTGACATAGAATCTTCATGGTTTGAGGTTTTCGAATGAAACTTTTTTCAAATGGTTTCTGTGATGTTCTTTTTTTAAAAAATGTGAAACATTTGAATATCGACTTTCAATTGTTTTTGTTATTCAATTTAGACAAGAAAGATGGATACTGCGAAAATTCGAGTGATTTTTGAATACGAGTTCCGACGCGGAACTAACGCGGCAGAAACAGCCCGCAATATCAATGCTGCGTTTGGAGAGGGGTCTACTAATGAACGCACCGTGCGATTTTGGTTTAAACGCTTTCGTGATGGAAATTTCGACTTAAACAACGAGCCACGAGGAAGACCGCCCACACAGGTGAATAACGATGAATTAAGAGAGATAGTGGAAGCCGATCCTAGTCAAACTACCCAGGAATTAGCGGCATGGTTTAACGTTACCTTACCCACTTTATTGACTCACTTGCGTCAAATCAATAAAATAAAAAAATACGAAAAATGGGTGCCTCATGATTTGACTGATCTGCAGAAAGAAACGCGTGTTGAAACTTGTGTTGCCTTGTTGAACCGGTACAGAAATGAAGGAATATTGGATCGAATTGTAACATGTGATGAAAAGTGGATTCTTTATGATAACCGGAAAAGAAAAATGCAATGGCTGACCCCAGGTCAAATGCCACAACAGTGTCCTAAAGCAAAACTTACCAATAAAAAGGTAATGGTAACTGTTTAGTGGTCTCAGCATGGTGTTATTCACTATAGTTTTCTTCGATCTGGTCAAGCAATTACGGCAGATGTCTATTGTGCCGAACTCCGAACCATGTTGGCAAAACTAGCAGTAAAACAGCCCCGACTCATGAATCGATCTTCACCATTATTGCTCCACGACAACGCGAGACCTCACACAGCACGAGAAACCATTTTGACCCTTCAGGAACTGCACTTAGAAACCATTCGTCATCCTCCGTATTCACCAGACCTTGCTCCAACGGACTACCATTTTTTTCGTGATTTGGACAATGATCTACGTGACAAGAAGTTTTCTTCCCAGGAGGCAGTAAAAAATGCTTTCACACAGTTTGTGCAGTCTAGATCGTCGGAGTTCTATCGCAAAGGCATTAATAACCTTCCCATTAGATGGCAGCAATGTATAGATAATAATGGCAACTATTTTGATTAAATAAATTTGTTAAAAATTTAAAAAATAAACAATTAAGATTTTCAGTACAAATCGGCAATTTCATACTTTAACCCCTAATATATTAATAGTACTTGACACTGGCTAATTTCCCAATGGCAATAATCGGTTCACAACCGATAAGAAAAAAAATAAAAAAAAATACCCTACCTCTCTGTTAAGTCGCTGCGCATCGGCGTCCCTCGCTTGAGCGACGAGCGCGGCGCAGTGTCGCAGCGACGTCAGCGCTTCTTGTCCCGTACCGCACGCGTGTTGGAACCTCTGTACATTATAATATTATATGCAAGATGTAACGGGTACGCCCTTTTAAGCCGAAAGGGGGTTGTTCTGTCTAGAACAACCCCCAACAAAAGTTGGCGAACAACTTCTGTTCTACGACTTTTGGAAATTCGAAGTACTTTTCGAAAAATGTAAGTGTAAAGCTTACTTGAAGATCAGCTGTTTCTTAGAGTTCGAGGTCATTGACCTTATGCTGTCTATTCTTTTAGTTTGGTCTTCTACAATCAAAACTTCAATTACCTTGTTTTACAAAAGCAGCTGTTTTTTCGGTGAAACATAAACTCAAAATTCTCAAACCCAATTTCTAAATTGATTAAAAAAAAAAAAAAACTCAAAAAAAAGTTCGAATTTTCAAAAGTCGTAGAACAAAAGTTGTTTGCCTAGACCTCTAGAACAACCGCCTTTCGGCTTATAAGGGCTTACCCGTTACACCTTGTATAGACAATGTACAGACATTCATTGAGATCATAGACTGTATCTTTTTATGTATTACTTTGGTTCTATTTGTGAATATTCGTAATTATATAAATATATATTATTATATTAGCTTTGTGTTAATTGGCTTTGTATTATATATTTATATATATATATATACAGTGGTGGTCATATAATTAAGAACGCTGATATAAAGGGAAGATTTTTTTCAAACTAAGACGCAAAAACAATTGCATGTATTTTTTTTTATTTTCTCTGTATCGTAAAACTTTTCCACAATCACTGCATGCATTGATACACACGAATTAGCTATAAATAAATAGACAAACTTTTTACATTCCTTCTAAACATAGTATTCCTATTTACTGGCTGGTCACGTAATTAAGAAAGTTAAATAGTTTATATCTTTATTCAAATTTATATAGAGAATACTCGGTCGATTTATTACTGTTTGTATAATTTTGGCGCCATTTAGTGCTGTTTAAGATTAAAAGTGATTGCTCCTTATGAAAAACCATGGAAAAAAATCAAAACTATGACAAATCTACACAGGAAGTAATAATAAAACTTCGCCGGAAGAATTGGTCTTATAAAAAGATAGCCAACCATCTGCAATGATCAAAAACGATGGTTTTCCACGCTGTAAAGAATTTTGCTACGTATAAAACTTCTTCGAATGCTCCACGGGTACCTAAACCGAGAAAAACAAGTCTTCTAGATTACCGAAACACGGTTCGTATGGCAAAACAAAATCCTTTTAGGGTCCAATGAACTGAGAAAAGAATATTTTGGTGAAAACAACCCTTCAGCATTCTCAACACGCACTATTCGAAGACGTTTTTGTAGTAGAAAAATTGCACAGTAGGATATCAAGAAAGGTACCCATGTTGAAACTTTGCCACAGGCAAGCCCGGCTTGCATTTGCGAGAAAATATGAAAACTGGACTGTGCCACAGTGGAAAAATGTACTTTTTTCTGATGAGACGAAAATAAACAGAGTATGTTCTGATGGACAACGATATGTACGACGTCCCCCAAATACAGCATTCGACCCTAAGTACACGAAAGTTACATTAAAGCACGGTGGTGGAAATGTGAAAATTTAGGGGTGCTTTTCTGGACATGGTGTAGGACCTGTAAAGTTGATAGGAGATAACATGGATCAGTTCCAATACAAAATTATGCTGGAAGAAACAATGTTACCCTATGCTGAAGACGTTCTACCGGTTATTTGGACATTCCAGCATGACGATGATCTAAAGCACACTGCACGTACCGTAAAGGAATTTCTTACAGCGCAATCAGTTTCTGTCTTAGACTGGCCAGCTAACAGTCCAGATCTAAACCCAGTAGAGAATCTGTGGTTCGAACTAAAGAAAAAGGTTTCAAATACAAAGTGCGAAAATTTTACAGCTTTACAACGTTTTTTTAGAAGAATGGAACTCTATTTCTCTTGCGAGATGACAAAAATTAATAGAGTCAATACCTCGCCGGTGTAAAGCAGTAATTAAAAGCCGTGGATATGCTATTAGCTATTGATTTCAGTTAAACATGTATTAAATCGCTTTTAAAATTTTCCGCGCTACATATTATTGTGAATTTTTTAATGTAAGTGTCATAAAAAGCAATTCCCGAGCAGCTTAATAAACCGTTCTTAATTATTTCAGCTTCAGTACTATTGGAATGTGTTACTTTGGTAAAATAATTAAGATATAAAAAAAAAATATAAGGACATTATATTTTTTATTCCTAAGTCACGTTGCTCTATTAATGTAGCTATTTTATAACATAATTAGTTGCTTCTCAGAGGGTTCACATCTCTGTGTATTACACGAGTTATATAGAAAACTTCTAAAACTTCAAATCGTTCTTAATTATATGACCACAACTGTATATGTCGGAGTTGAGTCCGATATTCAAACTCCTTATTCAAAGAATCGGATCGCCAGTGTAATTTATGACACTTGACAGAGTCTACAGCAGCGACGTGAGGACTTGTTGTTTTCCAAGCAACGAACAATATCTTCATGATGGTCTTTTTCTTATGGTGTTGGTCGTAAAGGTTGTAGAAACTGTCCCGCGTTCCGTATTCTATGATATTGTGGTTACCAGCCTTGTAATTGAGCGTTCATTATACTTGTTACCCTGTTTGTCTACCTAGAAATTGTTATTGAACCGACATACCCCAGTTCGCCCACTAGCAGATCCTTAGAGCAGATCATGAATGTCTATAGCAAAGAAACTGATGAAAAACCCCTTCTGACGTCATATATGTATTTTTACTTTGTTTATTAGCTGTGAATGTTCCTTAATAAACAAAACCTACTAATATTATTAAGCTGAAAGTTTGTAAGTATGTATGTTTGTTACTCAATCACGCAAAAACTACTGAACCGATTGCGATGAAACTTGGAATATAAGTAGTTGGATACCGGTAATAACACATAGGCTACATTTTATCCTGATATTCCCGCGGGAACAGGACTTACGCGGGTGAAACCGCGAGGCGAAGCTAGTATAAATATACAACTGCCCCCTTACCGCGTAACTCCCGTCGAGTTTAACTCGACGTCGTTTTGGGAGTTGAACCCTGGACATATGTATACCCTCACCATATAAGCGGACTGATGTAGGGAGGAAACTAGTGCGTTTGATGTGTCTAACGCGGCCAAGATGGCGGAACATTCGCGCAGCTGGGTGTCCAGTAGTGCCAGGTGGTTGGTGGCTGCGGTCAGAGCGTCCTGCATCGATCCTGGAATTCATGAATTCCACCATGACTTATCCTTCAATATCACTTGGCGAAGGCACTTTGGTTTTGAAGGCTATGAAGGCAAAAGACGGCAAAAGATTCTTCTTATCGTGTACACCACCTACACGTCTCAGCTAATGTTAGGCTGAAATATTTAGTGCATATACGTTGACTTTGCTTAACTGAGCTTAGCAAAAACTAAACATAAACTTTAAATTAGAATTTTTAGTCTAAATTCATTTTGTAATATATGAATGAAATAAACCGACCTTCATAGTCATAACAGAGAAGCAAAAAGCAGAGAAATAAAGCCTTGTCATAGTTACCTAAGGGTTTGCAATCATCTTCCAACTCTTCGGTGGCTTCTCTGGCGGCATCAGGTGAGGCACCTGCCCAGAGGTAGTGGCCGGAGAACTCTATGTGCTCTTTGAATGCTGTTATCCATGCCTGGAATGACAAAATCATGTATGGTATTATAAACTCATTGTAGTTTTAAGCTATTTTATAATATTTATTTTGATCATATATTTTGCGTTTTTGTTATTATTGTACACAGCATATAAATTTACAATATATACAGATACAAACATACACAATGGCATAATGGGCGGCCTTATTGCGTTGACATGGGGAGATACTGGTTTCACATGACAGTTACTTTTCTGTGGCTCGTACAGTGGCCATGACACAGTTACCTGTCTGGCTGTAGCCACATCGTTCGCACATCAGTCGCTGGTTCCGTGGCCAGGATCCTTAGTGCCACTCCGTCTAGGTACTCCCTAACCACGTAGTCTATAACACAGTTACCTGTCTGGCAGTGGCCACATCGTTATCGGCGCCGTTCGCCGTCGCTGCAGGCCAGTACGAGGCCTCTAGGTTCCGTGGCCAGGATCCTTAGTGCCACACCGTCTGAGTACTCCCTAAGCATGTACAGTCTATAACACAATTACCTGTCTGGCTGTGGCCACATCGTTCTGCGGCGGCACGGCAAGTCGCTGCGTGTCACCGTCGCTGCAGGCCAGTGTGAGGCCCGCTGGTTCCGTGGCCGGGATCCTTAGTACCGCTCCGTCGAGGTACTTCCGGCTGCGCACTGACGCGCCACGAGCCGCTTCCGCTCGAGAACCGAAGAAGAGGAGTACGCCGCGTTGTAACACCGCCTGAAACGGAAATTGAAAAGATTATGGCCTCAGTGGCGTGTTGGGCGAGCATCACACTGCGATTTTGATTCCCAGCAGGGACAAGTATTTTTAGCGATCGTAAATGAGTGTTTCTGGGTCTGCGTGATTTTTATTATGATGTACTAGCAGCGCCCCGCGGTTGCACCCGCGTAAGTCCCGTTACCGCGGGATTATCGGGATAAAAAGTAGCTTTATTCCCGGTATCCAGCTACCTATATTCCAAGTTTCACCGCAATCGGTTTAGCGATTTTTACGTGATTGAGTAACAAACACACATAAACATACTTTCAGCTTTATAATATTAGTAGGATGTATTGGAAAGAAGAGTATATGTAAATTATCCCTTGTACCCATTGTACAATCCCTACGCAAACAATTTATTTTCCTTTTATATAGTTTACACTTGTTCAATCAATTTCTTCGTTCATTATAGTTTATTGGTCTAAACTCATCTAAATATTATCAAAATAAAAAAAAAAACACATTACTGACATTATTTGAGCTGTGGCTTAGGGTGATTGCCTGTTAAAAAAGTCTGTGTGATTTGCATGAAATTGTAATTTATATTTATTAATAGTTACCCAAACAGGTTTCCAGCCCAAAAACCGGCTCCGCTTGAGCAGAGGCCCTTCGAACCTCGCCGCGGTACGTTGCAGCCTCTGCACCGGCCTCACAGATAGCACTTCACGGATCTCTGCATCCCGAGCCATTTCTATTGCTAGCTGACCTGTGGGATAGTAGGTACAAATTGCAATCAACTTTAAATGTCCTTTATAATTTATTAAAAGGAGATGGTAGTAACACTAATGAAGATAATTGCTTTTAAATTTTATGTTTCATTGGCGAACAATATAAATTTATCTTGTATCTGTAAAATGCTTTGTTCTGACTGAGTGATGAACTGATGAATCAACGCACTGACCAAACCACTTATAGACCTGGAATTCGGAGAATGTGTTCTTTATAATTATGGTGTAGGTATCGGATAAGAAAGGACTTTTTGAAATGCGCGGGACACAGCTCGGCATTAATAAACGCATAATCAGAATTCCACGTAAGTCATGATCCCGCAGAATTTTCCTACAACGCTATCTTAGTGGATACAACACTTCATATAAAACACTCTACTTTCGCCTTCACTCGTTTCGTCTCGTATCTCTAGGACCAACGGTTTGAGCTCTACGTTGATATAGTACAGTCAATAAGTCAATCAATCAGTCAGAACTTTGAGTTTTACGTATTTTTATTTAACTTCTTCTATGATTTTCGCGATTTTGCATAATAAAACACTATCTATTCGGTTGTATCGCGTTTTTATTCATTATTCAAACGAACCGAGCTTTCGCCAACTTTTCGATAAATAAAGTGTATTTTTATTTTATTAAACTACAGTTTTGTAATCATGGCAACTTACCGCTATTATTTTTCAACGTAGTATCGACACCGTTTTGAAGTAACAATACTGCTATCCGAGCATGTCCTCTGTACGCGGCGCAGTGTAAACAAGTGTTCCCTTGCGCATCTACGCAGTTTATATTTGGCGGGTTTTGACTACTGAGCTGCAATTCAAAAGACATCATTTTAGAAATAATTAGGTACAAGGAAAAATACATGTTTCTAAAATTCACTTGCAGCGAGGCTCGAACCGCGTGTTCGAATTTAATAGTTTCACTTCACTATTAAATTCGAAAAAAACATGTTCCACGGTCCCACAGCAGCAGATGCCCACACTGACATGTTACGTACAGTTATTACGTATGATCGACCTTTACGTTGGCGGTTAATGGCGGACGATCTTTAGTGACAGACTAGCGGTCGAATTATCGTTCTAGGCTCCGCAATCACCGTTAACGTGGAACATTTTTACATTTTTATTTTATATTTTTTATTTTGTAGTCTGTTCAGAACACTACAAAATTTGACCTTATCCTACAACAAATGAGTGCTCTTATAATGCTCATAACACAACTTGTCGAAAAACTGACAAAATGACTGCAATTCGCTTAGCAACATGGAACATAGATGGATTGGCCCCAAACAAATATGATGCACAATCACTCATGACTCAGCACAATTTAGACATTCTATTGATATCGGAAGCCCACTGTACAGGTTCCACAAACATTAAATATCAGAATTATGAGTGCTATATCACACAACACCCCGATGGGACAGGACATGCTGGTACTGCGATAGTTGTCAGAAAATCATTGAACCATCATGTAATGCCTGAGTATAAAACCTGCGAAATCCAGGCCACAACAATAGCAGTGGAAGACAGGAATGGCTGCTTCAATATTTCCTCAGTGTACTGCCCGCCCAAACATAAGGTCTCCGAGGATATGTTTACGAGGTTCTTTGAGACACTTGGGAATAGATTCCTAGTGGGCGGAGACTGGAACAGCAAAAATACATTTTGGGGATCTCGATTAACCAACACCAGAGGCAGACAGCTAAAACTCAGTCTAGATGCTAATAACCTGGTCACTGCTTCAACATGCGAACCCACATATTTTCCACCAGCGATCTCTAAAATACCCGACTTGATTGACTTTTTTGTCATTAAAGGTTTCTCTTCGCATTATGTTAAATGTGAGCCTTGTTATGATACTTCATCAGCCCACTCGCCCGTTCTACTCACACTAAGTACAAAAATAATAGAACACGAAAGTCCAGCTCGATTATACAACAAAAAAACAGACTGGCCCTCATTCAGGGAATACGTGGAAGAGAACATTCAGTTAAAGATTGCACTTAAGACACCAGAGGACATTGACACTGCCACTAAATACCTGACCAACCTTATCCAAGATGCTTGTTGGCGCAGTACGCCGTCGCTAGACACTAAAGAGCGAATACACAACTACCCTCTTGAAATAAGAAAAGCAGTCTTGGAGAGACGCAGACTGCGCCGTAACTGGCAGCTGAGCAGACTTGCATCTGATAAAACAAAATTCAACCAGCAAGCATCTCTCCTGAAGGAAATGCTGATCATCTGGCACAATAGGACTCTCGAGGCTCAAATGGAATCCCTTACCCCAACTGCGGCCACTGATTACTCACTGTGGAAATTCACAAAGATATATGATAGACCACAAATGGCAAAGTCGCCGCTGCGACGCAATGGTGGATGGGCCCGCTCGCCCCAGGAAAAGGCAGATCTATTCGCAGAACATTTGTCAAATGTGTTTATCCCGAACAGTATTAGTGACACAGAAGCCGAAACAGAAGTTGAATCTATTCTTGCCCAGCCCTTGCAAATGTCGCCTCCACCAGCTGCGATCACCGTGCGGGAGGTTTGGAGATCTATCCATGACCTAAAAGATAGAAAAGCACCAGGTTACGACCTTATCACCAAAGAAATTCTGAGAGAACTCCCAAGAAAAGCAATAGTCTTCCTTACAATGCTATACAATGGAATACTCAGAGTCCAGTATTTCCCGGCTTTGTGGAAGGTGTCACAAATAATGATGCTACACAAGGCAGGAAAACCTGCAAGCCAAACCACCTCATACAGGCCTATCAGTCTCTTGCCCATCCTATCGAAGGTCTGGGAAAAACTTGTACTAAGCCGCATTATGCCAATACTCGAGAAAAACAATGTCATCCCACACCATCAATTTGGCTTCAGGCAGCAACACTCTACCATAGAGCAAGTGCATAGAGTAGCCGAGAAAATAAGAAAATCTCTTGAGGAAAAGGAGTACTGTTCGTCTGCATTCTTGGACATACAGCAGGCCTTTGACAAAGTATGGCACAACGGGCTTCTCTGTAAGATTAGGACCTGCCTTCCTCATAGCTACTATATTCTGCTGAAATCTTACCTCACAGAGAGAATCTTCCAAGTCAGGGAATCCGAAATAATTCAAATATAACAATCTTGCAGAGGGCACAGAATGGTATACTCCGAGCAATAGCACAAGTCCCTTGGTTCATCACAAACGCCGAAATCCACACTCATTTGGGAATGAACACCGTGAAAGAGGAAATTGAGGTCTCCACACGGAAATACAAAAAGCGACTGGAAAATCATCCAAACTTACTTGCGTCGTGTTTGAACTTACGTAGCTACCAAAAGCGCCTAAAAAGGAAGGACATTATACAGTAACCTGTAATTGGGAAAGCGACCAGTGGATATCCTTGCTGGAGGGTACCCTCGACCTAACAAATCCACACAACAAATCTGCTTATAGTAGACTACTGATTGCAGATGAGAACTGAAAAAAAAAAAAAAAAAAAAAGAAAAAAATTTTTTATTCTTCTTTCATATTATTATAATGTACCTATATTCGAATTTGTTGGTGCAAATAAAGAATTCTCAATCTATCATTTCGTTTCACTTACTTCCTTAGGGTTAAAGCACCACATGGCACGGTCATTACTTGGATGGATGACCGATAATTTGTGTGGTAAAAGATAATTTAATAAAACACTTTATGAATGAATAAAACGCGATAAGCGTTTTATTCATGATTTTTAAACGAACCGAGCTTTCGCCAACTTTACAGTTGGCTTTTTCAAGGTTGACAAAAAAAAATTTCTCGAGCTACTCCATGATTCGGAAGGCACATTAAGCAGTTGATCCGGTTGTTATCTCTGATAGCAAGTTTACGCAAGTGTGTAAGCAAGCAAGGAAACAAGAACTTACAAACACCTGCATTACTGCATATCCTCAACGCAGGGTTGAGGATATGCAGCAATGCAGCCGTTAACAGTTTCCTATCTTTCTCTCATTACGTTCCGCTCTCTGCACCGCCTCTAACTACCTATATACTAACTCTAACAACCACTATACGAAAAGAAGAACTTACCAACACTTGTATATCATCAACCCTGCCCTCTTTCACAGCCGTCAACAGTTTCCTCTCCCTCTCATTACGTTCCGCCCTCTGCGCTGCCTCTAACAACCTCTGTACGTCGCGTGTTTTGGCCACGTCACACGCCGTTCGGCCTTCACCATTCATTATGTTCACATCGGCTTTATGTTTGAGAAGGAGTATTACTAGATCCTGGAAGTTTTTGTTTGGTTTAAGTTGAGTAAGATATAACAGTTAACTACGTAATAAAGATTCAGTGATTAAAAGTAGCCTATGTCCTTCAGATCTCTGTGCCAAAATTTACGGGTTTCAGCGTGAAAATGTAAGAGACAGACAGACAGACAAGAGTTCCTTACATTATTTTGGAAAAGGATAAGTAACAACTCTTTAAACTCAATAGTAGTGAGTATATATATGCCTTTTGACTATACCTACTGCAAATAGAATTAGGAATGTTTTTGTGGCTGGCCACGTCCCTGACAACAATCCTTGGTGGGACCATATAGTTTACTGGAAACTGCACAGGAAGAACTCCTGGTTCAAAATTAAGGCAACACTCACAGGAAGTAATGGGAAAGCCTTATTATTTTCTCGGGTCTTAATCGTGTGAGTTTAACTTTTTAATTTTCCGTACCTCAATGTTTCGATCATGTTACAATGATCTCGGTCTCGAAGGGACACTGGAAGTGGTTCCAATTGTGTAAGATTAAAAAGTTTATTAGCCCTATTACCAAAGAAAACCCACACGACTCGCAAGGCTAACCAGTACCCACTCATAATAAGATAAAAAATAAAAGAAAGACGATTCTTCCGGAGACAGTGGCAAAGATCGCGAAATGCCAGGGACAAAAATAACTTCAATAGAAGTTCTCGGCAGCTAAACCAAATGATCAAAGATCAGGAAAATGACTCACTACAGCATTACCTCCGGGAACTGACACCTAATGCATACTCCGACTACTCATTGTGGAAAGCAACTGGGTCTTTCAACAGACCACTCCAACACATACCTCCCCTGACAAAATCAGACGGCACATGGGCCAGGAGTGATCAGGAAAAAGCTGACCTGTTTGCCCAACACCTGACTCGGGTATTCCTACCAAATCCAAGCACCACTAACACAAAAAGTGAAGAAGACATCAATAACTTTCTCTCCTCCTGCCACCAACTATCACTGCCACTGAAAAGTGTATCACCAAGGGAAACCAAATACCACATACGATCCCTTAAAAACAACAAAGCCCCGGGGTATGATCTAATTACTGGGAGAATTCTAAAAGCCTTGCCGCACAAAATGATTATGCTAATCACAGCAATATTCAACTCAATATTGAGAACTGCAAATTATCCTGGTCAATGGAAAATAGCACAGATAATCATGATAGCAAAACCTGGAAAGCCACCTAATGAAGTAGAATCCTACAGACCAATAAGCTTGCTACCTATCATATCGAAACTCTTCGAGAAAGTCTTTCTCCAGAGACTGAAACCTTACCTCTGTAGTGTTATCCCAAGCCACCAATTTGGCTTTCGAGAACAACATTCAACAACCGAACAAGTACATCGAACAGTGAACGCCATATCAAGAGACCTAGAAAGCAAGCAATTTTGTACGGCACCTTTCCTAGATATCAGTCAAGCTTTTGATAAAGTGTGGCATGAGGGCCTTATATTCAAAATCAAGGCAGATTTCCCACATAACATCTACATGATCATAAAGTCCTATCTCACTGACAGATGCTTCGAAGTCAAATTCAAAGAAACTACTTCAAACATGTGCAAGATAATGTCGGGTATACCGCAGGGTTCTGTACTGGGTCCTGTGTTGTATCTTATTTTCACCACTGATCTACCAACATCAGCCAACACTGTAACAGGTACCTTCGCGGACGACACCGTCATACTGTCCTCCGACGAAGATAGAAATAAGGCATCAAATAATTTACAGAACAGCTTGAATCGAATGAATGACTGGTTTGAAAAATGGCGGATAAAAGTGAATCCCACAAAATATATTCAAGTGACATTCACTCTGAGACAACCAACATGTCCACCTGTCACCCTTAATGGACAGGCCATACCACAGTCTGACGAAGCCAAATACTTGGGTACCTACCTCGATAGAAGGTTGACCTGGCAGAAACACATATGGACCAAGAGAAGGCAGCTAGACACCAAAGTCAGAAAAATGAGTTGGCTACTAGATACAAAATCCAAACTGTCTGAACTAAACAAGCTCGCCATTTACAAAGTTATCCTCAAGCCAGTGTGGACCTATGGTATCCAACTGTGGGGTACTGTTGCAGAATCCAATATCAACATCATCGAGCGATTTCAAACTAAGATGCTTAGAAGGATATTCAAAATCCCATGGCATATTATAAGCAACAAATACATATATCAGGACCTTCAAATACCCAACGTCAGAGAGGAAATAAAAAAATACCTTGGCAGATACACATGCAGACTAGCTGATCACCCCAATAAAATGGCAAAAGAACTTCTTACAACTGATGATGTCCAGTTCAACAGACTTAAAAGCCATAGTGTGACTAGCCTACGAATTAGGTTCCAATAGGAATATTGACAGAGATTGAGGAATGGGGTCATAGGACGCCTCTCAGACCCATTATAAAACCCAGCAAAGGCAGACAACAGTGTTGCTCATTGCAGATAGTACTGCAGATTGCAGCAAGAAAGAGATGACAGAAAAAAAAAAAAAAAAATTGCCCTATTACATTCTAATAATATACCACATACCTCATTCCCAATAAAAGAAGCCTTATGCAATGCAGTATCACCGGTCTCATTGACCTCGTCAACATTAGTTCCTGCTTCCAATAGAGCTTCGACAACATCTGCATGACCAAAGTATGTGGCTAGGTGAAGTGGAGTCCATCCTAGGTTGCTTTTACTCTTCCCTGTAATTATTCAAAGTGGGTACTAATTATTTTCTGTTCGTATTGAGAAGAAATGGCATCATAAACGAGTTTCAAAACCACACTCGAATCATATTTGTATAAAGTTTTTAATGTATATTAAACTAAATCGACTATCAATATATCTGTCTCCGTGACTCTTCATTGAATTCATGATTGTCTGACGTTTTTGCGACAATTTTTAGTGGTAGAAACTGCACCACCAAAAATTCTACTTATGCAAATTAGGTACTTACTACTGAAATGTAGTAACTTTAAATAATATTATTCCTTTAGTTTTAGGAGTATGATGTCATAGTTTATATCTGCATTGCAAATTAGAATATCTATCTTAGCCAAAACATTGAAGTTGTACAAGGGCCCGATCAGGGTGCATGTGGTCTTTCAGTGCTCCTCCTCAGAAGCGTGGACTTAAATAAGTTCCACACAGGAGAGAGATCTGTAAATCTGTAGATCAACACCGTCGGACTACGGGAAGATTACGAATGTGCACCCGTAGTTCCAACACAATGGCCAGAGAGGAATCGGTCTGGTTTCTGGTAGGTAGGCCAGTCGCTTCACGATCGGAGAGCCCCACATATCCTAATAATTTCCCTCGGAGACAGTAAGGAATGCAATTTCATGCATTTTCCAGACCCATAAAAAAGGTTGGTTTGGACGGATCCGTCCTTCGGTTGACAAGCGGTTAAGCTGTTTAGTTTCAAAAATAGATACTACTTGTGATCTCGATATTTGTACGGGATCATGACTTACGCGGTTAAAACTGCAAGACGCAGCTATTTATAAATTATTTCTTACCTTTACAATTGATGTCCAAGGTAAGTTTCCCATCATCCTTGGCTTCTAGCAGAGCTTTTACCACCAGCAGCTCCCCGTGTCTTGCGGAATACAGTAGAGACTCTTGAGCCTCGTTCCCTGGTTCTTCCTCTTTCGACATCCTGCCGTTTGTTATACTCTACAGCAGTGTCGCAGGGTAGGACTTTTGCAGATATTTTAGTCCATGGAAACAGCAAATAGAAGGAAAATACTAGAACTAGATAGTGTTTTGTTTAATGCTACCTACCAATTGCCGCAATTTACTTTTTTAACTGTTTTGTTTTGATTTTGTTGTATTTATTTTCACAATTTACAATTTCGCACAATTTTCGCATGAATGAAGAAAGAAGAAAAAAAGCGAGAAAACAACTTTTGTATTTATGCCAATGGGGAATGCAAAAAGCTTTTTGTAAATATACATCCCACCCAAATTTTGCATTACATCGAACCTAGACAATTTAGCTCTAGCAACGACCCACTTCAAACGCAATCTTCACACAATTTTATGTGTATTGCAGACACATCTATTGAAAATTCGTTTACACATCGATATTTTTATCGAAGTGTAATTTTGTATGAAAAATAATAATAAAAACTTTTTTTCTAACAGTTGGTGGATATTTCTTTACTAGCAACACTGTGATACAAAAGTCAATTATTTCAAAGTCAAACGCATTTTTTTTTGTCAAAAAGATAATAACCTAAAAAAATGTTATTTTAACTTATTTTGAGCTGAAAATTATGATCACTTGACTGAAAATGAATACTATTCAATTGCTTTTAAGACACAAAAGATGTGTAATACCATTACACCGATATTACGCCACTACCAAAAAGAAAATACCTGATCCCGATGAGGAGGAACAATTACCAAGTAAGTTATGATTTTTGTGTATTTGAATGCCTTTGCAGACAGTATAACGTTTTCAAATTCTTTAATGTTTATTAATCTTATCATAGAACATTGTGGAAAGCTTATGTTCATCGTATCTTTATGTTTGTTCATCTAGTTTTCAAGTACCCAGTTTCCAAAAGCTCAGACCGCCGTATGTATGTATGGGGTTTGGCGGAGACTGGTGCCTTAGGCATTCACCAGCCTCGAAGCAAGAAAGGCAAAAAAGCTTATAAGAATGACTTCAAGCTGGCCTGGCACCCTATGAGGTCCAGCTTCGCAGAGAGGTTTGATGTAAGTTCCTTGAAATTCCATTTATATAGAACTATCAGCGACTCGCGCACTGACGCGTAAGTCCGGTGGAATATAGTTAAAGCTTTAAATGAATAGAATAGAATAGAAAATCATTTATTAGCTTAGAACACACGACACATTAGAATACAAAAAAAAAAAACAATAAGATAATGTTAAAAATTTAACTAAAATTTAAAATGACTTCCTAGGCTGGCTTTACCTATTAGTATATCATATTAAATTTCTTCAAAATCAACCCAGTAGTTTCATAGCTATAAAAGTGTAATGAGGATCCCCATTTAAGCCGAAAGGGGGATGTTGTAGAAGTTAAATACACAACTCTTTTGTTCTACAACTTTTGCTAATGCCTTAAATCCTAATAAAATAAATTGATAGTTACTGTCATGAAAATTGTATATGCATACAATTGCTTAGTTACGAGGGTAGATGGCTAAATGACTAAATAACATTGGCATCCTATAAATAAATGAACAGGTATGACTTGACATTGTGTGAAAATATTTAAATATTAGTAGCTAGCTAGTTGTGGCCTGTGGTTTCACCCATGTTAATTTCGATCCCAAGGAAATATATATGTTTTTCTCCAAGGTCCCATCTATTTTGAGGAATTGTGGTATGGAAATACCACAATTCCTCAAAATAGGTTCAGTAGTTTAGGTGTGGAAACATAACGTACAGACAGACAGTACTACTTTTCCATTTCTAATGTTAAAATCTTATCTTTCCAGATAACCAACATTGCCTCTGGATATGGCTTTACAGTAGCTTCAATCAAAACCGATGAACAGCACAAAGTGTTCGGCACTGGTATAAACACTGACTCTCAAATAGGGTACCATGCTCCGCGAATGGGGCACCCATTGGAGATGTTACTGAGCCCTGTACCCATTTACATACCATACAAGAGTTTAGAAACTAAGGTAAGTCTGATTTAGCTATTTCTTAAGGGGTTCCGTACCTAAAGGGTAAAAACGGGACCTGGGACCATACCGCGTAACTCCCGTCGATTTCAACTCGACGTCGTTTTAACGTCGTTTCTACCACACAAGGAGTGAGCAGAAATGGTCGACGATAAAGCTATAGACAATTTCTGCTCACTCCTTGCGAGCAAAGTTTTTTCAACCCCGTTATCGACAGCATCGTATTCCCAAAACGACGTCGAATTGAACTCTATAGGAGTTATGCAGTAGGTAGGGTTCCTGTTTAGTAAGACTTCACTTTCCATTTGTCTATATGTCTATCTTTCACCAGATTTCTCATGAACCATGATAACAAGACAGTTGAAATTCTCACAGATGATTGCCCTTTAACAACAAAATACTAAATACAGAAAAATAAATGTCTAAATAAGGCTCCCATATCACAAATGTTATATAATTTTTCCAATAACATTATTGATCTTACTAGTATTATAAACGCAAAAGTTTGCATGTATGTATGAATGTCTGTAAGTTTGTTACTCAATCACGCAAAAAATACTGAACTAATTGCAATGAAACTTGAAATATAGGTAGCTGGAATAACACAGACTACTTTTTATCGCGATATTCCCGTGAGAACGAAACTTACGTGGGTGAAACCGCGGGGCGTAGCTGGTCTCTTTATGTTGATAAGTATTATGATGAGACATCACCTCTATTAGTAGTACAAAATATCTAAATTCAAAAAAGTTGTTGTACTTACATAATTTTTTTTAAAAAAAACTACACTCTTCCAAAATTATTCTTCATTTTATCTGACTAAAAAGGCTCTTTTAGTTGTCATTTTTCTTATTTTATTTAGCAGTTTAGTCTTATGTCATGTAGTTTCATGTTTCATGACTTTTAAGTTTAAATAGTTCCTAAGTTTTTCGAATTAAGTTTATTTATTTATTTATGTTTACTTACCGATTTAGGGATGATTTATATTCGACCATGACAAGCGCGGGTCGGGTCCGAGCTTCGTTGTCCATTGCTCAGCAAGTAGTCGGTAGGTCTGTTGCAACCGAGTGGCGGCCGAGCAATGGACAACGAAGCTCGGGCCCGGCCCACGCGGGCGCTAGTGACGGTCTAATATAAATCACCCTTATCACTATTTTCCAGATAATAGGACTAGATGCAGGTCGAGCCCACACAGCAATACTAACTGACAATGAAGGTGTATACACACTGGGCAACAATTCCTATGGACAGTGCGGTAGAAAGATAAATCCTAAAGAAGAGTACAGAGGAAGCATGGTGTCACACAATATCAGGAAGTTGGGAGGGGAGAAAATCACTGATGTTTGCTGTGGGCAGGATCATACGTAAGTATCCTACTTACTAATATTATAAATGTAAAAGTTTGTGTGTAACAAGTAACAGCCATATTCACATAAGCAAGTTTTAATGCTTTAGCTTGATCTTGTGAGTGATAGATAATCAATGTCAGCAATAATGTGACATAAGTTGTATCGATGCATAGGGTGATTTGTGGATACGGCTGTAAGGATTCTAAGTATGTAATGTAGGTAAGGAAACGATTATTTGTATCTGTTACTCCTTCACTAATGAAGCATTTCATCAAAGGGATCTGGGACCGTACCGCGTAACTCCCGTCGAGTTCAACTCGACGACGTCGTTTTGGGAATACAATGCTGTCGATAACGGGGTTGAAAAAAGGGTCCCTGGATTAACACATAGTTTTTAGCCTGATTTATCGCGCGAAATTGGGAAATCACTGGGAAACGCAATTTTACCCACATTTTAAGTATACCGATTGATTATTGTGCCTACATCACTTAAACAAGCGAGCAAATAAAATAACAATAAATACTTTCAGTCTATTCATAACAGAGTCGGGTAAGGTGTTCGCTTGCGGGTGGGGCGCGGACGGGCAGACGGGGCTCGGCACATACGACAACCAGGCTATCCCCGCAGCGATCAAGGGGGATATTACTACTGAGAAGATCGTGAAGGTGGCTGCTACTGGGGATTGTGTACTGGCATTGAATGGTTAGTCTTACTTCTATCTTACAAACTAGCAGCGGAAGTCCTGATCCCGCGGGATCAAAAGTAGCCTAAGTCTCTCTCCAAGTTTTTAAATTTTAATTTATAATGATTACTCTTATCTATCTTTAGCATGTCACATTAAATTACAAATATATCTTACTAATATTATAAACGCGAAAGGAGGAGCTCATTGCCCTACCTGCACCAGCCGATCCTAAATGGCCGTGCGGGTTAAGCAACGCTTGGCGCGGTCATTACTTGGACCGAAAATTTGTGTGACAAAAATCATATTCTTAAGCTCCTCCGTGCTTCCCGGTTGTTATCTCTCATAGCAGTCGTTAGGTCAAGTCAGAGGCTGCATTAAATCTTGAGAATTAAATGTAGTTTTAACTTGTTTTAAAGAAAAATAAATGTTTCCTTTCGGCGAAATTTGCTATCATCAAAATTAAGGGTATTTTTCGGCATATTGCACGACATTAACACACTGCGCTATCTAGCCCCAAACTAAGCACTAGGCTTGTACTATGGGTACTAGACGACGGATATACTAGACTACTTTTTTTTTGTAAATACATAGGTACATTATACATAGAAAACACCCTGAATCAGAAATAAACATTTATGGTCAGCAGAAATATTTGTTCCCGGCGGGAATCGAACCCGCAACCTTCTGCGTTCCAATCCGATCCAATCCGCTGCGCCACAGAGGCCGTCATGCATGGCCGTTTGTGCATGGTGCGAGTAATTATCATATTTGAATGATTGAATGAATGAATGAATAAATTCTTTATTATACACACCAAATACAAATACGTACAAAGAAAACAAACACATTTAAAAAAATAATTAATGATAATGATTCATTTAAGGATTCATTTTATTTAATGATACAACTAGCGGTAGTCGATTCAAAGTTTTTTAATTACCTATTTGTTTTATTGGCTGTAAGATTATTTCAGATTCTTTGTATCAACTAGCATTAAGGTCTGTGGATTTCTCTCAGCAACCAAACCCAATTTGTTATTAATTTGTTTTTGCTTTCTTACGTTTCAGAAAAGGGCGAACTGTTCGGGTGGGGTAACTCAGAGTATGGTCAAGTGCCGATGGCTAAAGAACAGCAGCAAGTGAACATGTCATACTCGCTGCTCAACTTTACACGAGGACTGGGGAAGATTGTGGACATTGCTGCCGGAGGCTCCTTCTGTATGATAGTTAATGGTAAGATAAGAGTAAGACCATGGTACTTCCTATAAGTATACATAATACAAAGTGTAACGGGTAAGCCCTTTTAAGCCGAAAGGCGGTTGTTCTAGACGTCTAGGCAAACAACTTTTGTTCTACGACTTTTGAAAATTCGAACTTTTTTGAAAATTTTGAGGTTATGTTTCACTGAAAAAACGGCTGCTTTTGAAAAAATTGGTAGGTAATTGAAGTTTTGATTGTAGTAGACCAAACTAAATGAAAGGATAACATAAGGTCAATGACCTCGAACTCTAAGAAATAGCTGATCTTCAAGTAAACTTTACACTTAACATTTTCGAAAAGTACTTCGATTTTCCAAAAGTCGTAGCACAAAAGTTGTTCGCCTAGATGTCTAGAACAACCCCCTTTCGGCTTAAAAGGGCATACCCGTTACATCTTATAGTACCTACCGCTATGGAAGTTGAACTTAGGATATTATTTCGTCATGTTAGGTAGGTATTTCACTTTACAATGGTATCTCGAATAAAGTAAACTTTGAGTTATTTCACTTGATTTTTAAACAAACGATATATTCATAATTATTTTTCCCGGGTCTTTTTCGCATATTATTATTTTAAATTATCTTATCTCGACGTTGCGATCATGATACAATGATCTTGGTGTTAATACGCGAATAAGACCCGGGAAAAATATTTATGAGTTCAAATCTTGTGAGTTTAAAATGTTTAAACGATATATTACATGCTTTCACAAGTTCTGTGGGTGTTGTGCAGACGGCAGGTTTGGTGTCTAGCCAAAAATAAGTATTTAAGTTTAAAAAATATACTATTAGGTAGGTGATGTTTTTTTTTGACAAATTTAAAATATTACTTATTCTTTTCTTACAGAACAAGGTGATGCCTTTGTCTGGGGCTATGGCTTGTTAGGCCTCGGACCTAAAGTCCAACACTGTGCAAAACCCAAACACATACCGTCCACACTATTCGGAAGAAACGAATTCAACCCCGAATGCAAAGTAGAAAAAGTAAATTGTGGAATCTCTCATTTAGCAGCCGTTACTAATAATGGGGACTTATACATGTGGGGTCGTAACCAACATGGGTGTCTTGGCTTAGGGCACTCAAAGGACCAGCATTTTCCTCTCCGAGTGTCCATAGGTGCTCATGTTCTGCAAGTGAAGTGTAGTGTCGATCATTCAGTTGCTATGTGTAAACCTTTTATGTGATTTTTTAAGACTGTTGTTTTATGTATTGTTAATGTTTATAGATTATAGGACCTTATTTTGGTGTTTTATTTGTAAGAGTAGATAGGTACTACCACAATTTACATAGAAGTTTTTGTGCTAAGAAACCCTGTTTTACATATATTTTCTTCGAAACAAAGTTGAAGAATTGAGGAAATGGTTTTATTCAACATCCCACACTACTTATTTTAGTATTCCAAATAAAATTATCATTTACTAGTTTCTGCATGTGTTTGAGTTTCTTGTGTCTTTGAAGTCACATTCCGAAGATACAAATTGCTACTGATTCAAAATGATCATGTGAAATCTTATTAAAAAAATGTTTATTTTATATTCCAATGTATGGAATTACTCAAGTTGTTGGATATCATTTGTAAAAGAAAAAGAATTTTAATTATTTTATGCAATTACTTTATTTTTATAACTTATGTACTTAATACATCTTTAGTATAAAATTACCTAGTAAATATTTACAAATACTTATTATAGTTATTTACTAAGCACTCTTAGACACAGTCAATAGGTATAGTTTTATTGCTTGCATTCATCATGGAAAGGCTCGAGCGTACGGAAATCACGCCAAGCAGGCGGCAACAACGAAGTATGGTGCAGATGACAACCACACCTTTTACAAGGCTCACTGAACAAATTCACATAACTGTGCAGCCAAGTCATGAACGATCGCACAGCCAACTCCGGCAAAGTCGGAGAATAGAAATGTAGCATTGCAGCATGTGCATTCTCCGTTACTTTCTTAAATACATTATGTCGTGACTCCGTCCACAAGTCTAAAGTCTCCCCATAGCCTTTCACCATCACCCATTCCATGAGTAAACCTTTAAATGCAACTACTGCTTTCAGAACATGGCTTAGATTAATTTGTACAACAGCATTACTTGCAAATGGTCGAGAAATTGATATCTTCATATCATTATAAGATCTGTCTATGTTGTTGATAACATTATCCACTTGTAAAGGCGCAACGTTATGATTGCTTTGGAGTTTTCCGCGGCGTTTCGTGCTGCCAGAGTTTATGTAGGATCGCTTTAGAGAATTTTGGCTTAGTAATGTGTGGGCAAAGGAACTGTATTCGTGTATCTTGTCTGTCCATTTGTAGCTGTTTACTAGTTGCGTGTACAATGTTTGCCGATCTTGCGTAGTTTCTTGGCTTAGATAGGTTGTGTTGCCTAGATTGAATGGTGCTGTAGGTATCGGAAGCCCGTTCACAGTCTGCTCTAAGTCGCGTAGATTGATGTTAACATTGTTTAGAAGTTCTTGGAGCTCGAGTAGGAACTTTTCCTTGCTGTCTTCACCGTGGTCAGCTCGGAGGCCGTTGGATAAAGTCTCGAAAACATAGCTGACGCTGGATCGTAGTGTTCGGAGTGAGTTTAGAGCTGAATTCAGCTGGTCAACGTTGATGCTTTGATTCATGGTGTTTGTTATGATTATTCTGCACTTGTTTTAGTAATGATTTACTTCGAATGGTCTCTTTTTACAATAAAAATAGAAAAATAGCACCGCAACACAAACTAAAACTACACATGACAGACGTACGTACTGCTGTGACAGTGACAGTTAGACGATTCATGACAGCTTTGGTAACTGACATTGACACTGACAATAACTGCAGCAATAGCCAACCGAGTCTTGGCGGGAACTCGTTGAGGAGATGTGGTGCTAAATTTTCATTTTTGTGAAACCTAGTTCATATGCGTGCAAATTGTTTAATTTCGGGGGCATATTAATCAATTTAGTTTCGTGAAGGTGTACAAGTGGAATGAAAGTGAAAATCGGTGCAAAACATTAACTTAGTGTTACTCCAAGGCTCCGTGAAGATTATTTGTAAATGGCCGCCGTGTTTACAAATGATTCCCTAGACTTGACTTTAACTATGACGACTTGACTGTTTCGATGCAAATAACTTGCATAATATATTAGAATACATGACACTGGCTAATTTCCTAATGGCCATAATCGGTTCACAACCGATAAGAAATAAAAAAATAGCCAACCAATCGCAGCCGGGCTTAAAAAATGAGCTTACTGGGTGTTACCAACGTAACAAAACCTAATTTTTCATTTTATTTGGTTGGCCGAACGTAGAGGATTTCACATAGAGTTAATTAAAAACCAAATTATTTCCATTCAAATTTATCTAAAAAACATTTTCAATGCCAATATAATAATTTAATAATGTAGGTACATAATTAAAAACTTTTATTTGCATATTTTTTGTAGATTTTCTAATTAGATTTTTATTATTTAATAAACCTACAGATTTTAGCAATGAGTCTATTAAAGTTATTTTAGTGAAACTTTTTTGAGCTTCGCTTTCACACACACATGGCGAAAAACAAATCGAACGGAATCCACACGTAAGAATATTTACCTCCCTAGGATTTTTTCAGTGTGCAGTTTTGAGGAGTGTGATTGAAAACAAATAGATGTTTGAGTAGGTATACCGAGAATAGGAGAAAAAACTATGGAAGACGGGCCACAATGCAGCTAATTTTGATGGCTGACTAAGAAATAAAGATGCTTAGGTTTCACTTGTCTTTTGTTTATGTGTTGTGTTTTGTCTTGACGGCCTCTATGGCGCGGCGAGCGATGCCCGGACTGCGACGCAGAAGGTTGCGGGTTCGATTCCCGCCGCGAACAAATATTTCTGCTGACCAAAAATGTTTGTTTATGATTCTGGGTGTATTATTTATGTATCATAGTGTGTATTTACAAAAAAAAGTAAGTATGTGGGATATCCGTTGTCTAGTAGGTACCCATAATACAAGCCTAGTGCTAAGTTTAGGGCTAGATAGCGCTGTGTGTAATGTCGTGCAACATTTATTTATTTATTTTCGATTGATATCGTATTTTCTTTCTATTACCATCGTCTTTCGAGTTTTATATCAATAGTTTTTTTTTGTTTAATTCGTCTTATGTTTCTGTTTATAATTGGCTTTTTTACTAGTTCTGAATTTATTTTGTATAAATTTCGATCGTCCTTTATTTTCTATCTTCTTTTATCTTCCTTTTTTTATACGTCCAGTGGCCCGATTCTGTAAAAGCATTGCATACGCTAAACAGGCGGGATGCAGGGGCATTGCATAAGTCGATTTGTTGCATGAGTAAAAATAAAATCTATTCCATAACTTCCTTAAAACTGATTGGTTGAGGGACAAGGGAAGTTATTTCAATAATTAAGTAGCACTTAAATTTGAAGGCTTCTTAAATAATTAAGTAAAATAACATTTATAGAATACGAAATAACGTACATCTCCTGCACGTCGCCTGCATTCCGCCGGCATTCCGCATGCTATGTCCTTACCGAATCAGGGCCCTGGAACTCATAAGTACCGAAATCGACTCATTACCAACGGGATCACGGGTAACCCTAACCACAACAACAATGAACTGGTTTCAATAACAAAGACCAACACTCTATACTTCGTTTTTTAATTGTAGACTGCGATTTGACACTTCTTCCTGAAGAAAATATGTCAAATATATGAACCAAAACGTCACACTTTAGTCTGAAAGAAGACCGGTCAAAATGGACCAGCTATGTTCCACAGATAACACATTTTGCACTTCAAACAACTTTTAATACGAAAATCTAGCGAAAAATAAACGAAAATACTAACACCGTGGCTTTAGAGCACTTAAATCAGTTGAATAATCCATATCTTGTGTTTTAGGAATGCCTTTAAAATTTCATTAATGTCCCCTCTACCCCCTAGGTCTGAGCTCTAAGGAAAATCGCCGATCTTCTTAATACATTTCGATGTTTCCTACTAACTACGAAATGCTACGAGACGCTACGACGCCGCTCGTAGCAACCGCGTAGCAGCGTAGCGTATCTGTAGTAAAATTATGGCGGAATCGAAAATCTCACCAAGTAAGTTTGTTTGTAGCTCTATCACGCAAAAACCGCTGGATCGATTGCTTTGAAACTTGGTTTGGAGATAGCTAGAGATCTGCATTAACATATAGGCTACGTTTTATCTCCATATTTTTGAGGGATCGAGACTTACAGGGGTGAAATTTACGATATTTTAATTTTACGTAGAATAAACATAGCGTAATAAATAATAGTAGCAAAACTCTGAAGACGTTCAGTGTGTACGTTAATTTGTGCGAACTGTACGCATAAATTTGTTCAACTATGTCTGGCCTGTCCCTCGCTAGGAATTTTATCATAAAGGACGTGAGGACGTCAACCCCCACCTTCTAGACACCTATTCTATAACTAAATCGTCTCGACGTAGCTTCAGCATCGTTAGATATTTCTTGAAAGTAGTGCAGCAAAAGGTAATTTAGCAAGTTACTATCATTTCAAGCTAGTTTTCAGGCGACTTTAGTCGAATAAGGTAAAGTAAAAAAATAAACATTTTAAACTCACACGATTTGAACTCATAATTATTTTTCCGGGTTTTATTCGCGTATTATTATTTTGATCGAAACATCGAGGGCATCATCATCATCATCATCATCATGATGATGATGATGATGACCTCGATTCGCGTATTATTATTTTGATCGAAACATCGAGGTAAGAGAATTTAAAAATAATAATAAGTACGCGAATAAGACCCAGAAAAATAATTAAAAGTAAAAATAAGTGAAAAGTATTAATACTTACTTACTTTAATGTTTGTATTGTTTTTTTTTAATTTATTGCAAAAAAAAATTGAAAATTCACTAACATTTACTGCCTGACTGGCTGGCTGACGAAACGTTGCAAAATTTCCAAAAATTTATATAACCTGCTTCAAGAAAAATTTAACGATGCTGAAGCGATGTTGAGACTATTTGGTTATAGAATAAGGGCTTTGATTAAACAGGGCGTTCTATTAAATTACGAGACGAAGGATTCTCCGGCCCCGATTCTATGGACGTGCCCAATTAGATTTACATAGGAAACTTTTAGAGTAAAAAGATTAAACGCCCTGGCCAGTTTATTCTGTATAAAATTCACGGTTATATCACGGCTGATTCCGTTATGAGTTTTTAGAGTGCTGTACTATCTATACTACTTACTTATAATAAAGGAAAAGAGGACAAGAGTCCGTACTTGGAAGTAAATTTTAAAAAAAGTTGTCTAGTCGTCTTAGGCAAAGTAAGTAGTAGAACAAAATTATGTAATTTTTATTTCGTAATTTGTTATTATTGCTCAAGGAATATCTTCATCCACATCAATCTAAAAATTCATCTTCAAAAATTCACTCGCGACGAGATTTGAACTCAAATCTCTATCTGATTTTTTGAACATGAGTTTTCCCTTAAAAATATTTCTAATAATAATAAATAGGTCTAGTAATGTTTTTAATAAATGTGCGCTAGATTACCGTACAATCAGTTAAATTAAAGCTTGAACGAAAGTCTGTAGTCTGTAGACATTTAGAAGACTGTCATCTCTGCTCAACATTAAAGGTGACTAAAAAGGGTTTTTTATTAAAAGGCTTCGACCGTGGCTTGTCACCTATTGGCCTAAAAATGAACCATCAAAATCGGTTCAGCAGTTTAGTCGTAAAAACACAATAGAAAACAAAGTTAATTTTGGATTTATAATACTAGGAGTTCGCCCCGAACTGAGACCTCACCACCCCCTATCTCCCCAACCCTCTTACCGATCCGGCTCATCTTCAAACTCATAAATTCTATTGACCTAAACTACGCGCATACCAAAATTCATGAAGATCGGAGCTACGATACTCAAGTTATAATCGAACAAACATACAAGGATACAAAGATACAAGCGCCAGGCCCGTCTGCACTGGACCTCACTCGCTTCGCTCGTTCGGTCAACTAGAAGTTCGCCTAGAACTGAGACCTCACGACCCCCTATCTCCCCAACACCCCCGATCCGGCTCATCTTCGAATTCATAAGTTCTATTGACCTAAACTACGCGCATACCAAAATTCATGAAGATCGGAGCTACGATACTCAAGTTATAATCGAACAAACATACAAGGATACAAAGATACAAGCGCCAGGCCCGTCTGCACTGGACCTCACTCGCTTCGCTCGTGCGGTCAATTATTTATTGCAACACACCAAAAACAATAAAACGAAATCAAAGACATTAAAAACTTACCGTTAAAGCGATCTCTTATAGGCAACCTTTAGTAACAGAGACTAGTAGGGATTTGCAGTTGAAACAACATTGTTACTTTTAAATCGTATTATGTTTGAAACATGGTACCGTTTTCACAGTAACAGTAAACAATTTTCGTTTGAAAGCGGTGCTCCTCAGCTCATACAGTCATCTTTCTCAACGTCGACGACTTTATCTCGAGTATATTTGAAAACTTCAACTAACTGCCAACTATGAAAATAAAAATTGTCTCTAAAGTCTCATGTTTCGTTATTTACTGTTTTACTTTTAGGATTCCGTACTCAAAGGGTAAAAACGGGACCCGTTTATTAAGACTCCATTGTACGCCTGTCTGTCACGAGGCTGTTTCTCATCAACCGTGATAGCTAGAGAGTTGAATTTTTCACAGATGATGAACTTTTGTTTGTAGCAATAATAAAAAATGTATAAGTAATATTTAAATAGGGCTTCCATGCAACAAATGTGCTTTTTTCATGATAATATAGTCAAACTAGCTGCGTCCCGCGGTTTCACCCGCTTTAGTCCCGTTCCCGCGGGAATATCGGGATAAAAAGGTAGCCTATGTGTTAATTCAGGTCCCCAGCTACCTATATTCCAAGTTTAATTGCAATCGGTTTAGTAGTTTTTGCGTGAAAGAGTAACAACCTCAAACATATACATACATACATACAAACTTTCGCAAATACATTTTACCGAGTCTTTCGCATACTATTATTTATTTTCTCCCCTTTGAGACCGAGATCATTGTAACATGATCGAAACGATTAAGACCCTGTAATATGTAAATATGTTAACAAATCGTGTGAATTTAAATAGTTAAATATAATAAAACACTATATTTATCCGGTTTTATCGCGTTTTTATTCATTATTTGACCCGAGCTTTCGCCAACTTTACAGTTGGCTTTTTCAAGGTTAAGCGATTTTGCATAATAATAGTGTTTTATTATGCAAATTCGCGAAAACCATAGAAGAAATTATGTTGACCGGTACGGTCCGGAAACAGCAAATACGTCGTTTGGAAGGCTGCATGACGAGGCGCGCGCGACATCTTATTTCGCTTAATTTTCTGAAGAGGTGCCGTGATAATAACATCATTCCGGTATGTGTGAGGATAACACCTAGAAGGCATATACCGGAGGGCGGCAGCATTCTAGAAACGGCAAGTAAAAAGTTACTGGTAAAATTAATACAGACGGTCCGTTACAATTTATTCAAAATTAGCGAACAGGAAAAGGTGCTGTCCGGTGAGCTGCAAGCAGTTTATGTCAACCTTGAAAAAGCCAACTGTAAAGTTGGCGAAAGCTCGGGTCAAATAATGAATAAAAACGCGATAAAACCGAATAAATATAGTGTTTTATTATGCAAAATCGCGAAAACCATAGAAGAAATTAGTTAAATATAGTCAAATAGTTCATTGTAATTGTTTACGCGCTCGTTTTCCGTAAATAGACCGCCTTAGATTTGGGTCCTTTTTGCATGATGGGAGTTGAGTAGTCAAATAGTTTATTTCGTTTAGAACGTGTAAACAAATACATGATCATTTTCATACGTCAACTTATAACTATGATTTTAGTGTGGTTTCGGAACGCGCTCTCCGATGAGAAAAATCACAAGAAACTCATAAAGGTACTGGTACAGAACCCTCCGTGCGCATTTCCGACTCGCCTTGGCTGGGTTTTATAATATTTTTCTTAAAATCCGTTGTGAATAGTAATAGGTACCTAGTATTTATGAGTTTATTTTCGCACCTTCTACCGTTTTTTGGATCGAAACGCCACCGAAAGGATATTGCCGGAAGACCAGCGTCGTGGTTGCACTACGTAGCCGCAACATTTATGCTGAGGCTATCCTTATTAGCATAGCAACACACAGTTCCTTGGTTGGCGACTTAATTTTTAACATTATCTTATTGTTTTTTTTTGTATTGTAATGTGTCGTGTGTTCTAAGCTAATAAAAGATTTTCTATTCTATTCTATTCTATACAAAGTGTAACGGTATGCTCTTTTAAGTCGAAAGGGGGTTGTTCTAGACATCTAGGGAAACAACTTTTGTTCTACGACTTTAAAAAAATCGATCTTTTTTTCTGAAAATTTTGAGGTTATGTTTCACTGAAAAACAACTGTTTTTGAAAATAAAGGTAATTGAAGTTTTAATTGTAGTAGACCCCAAACTAAATGAAAGGACAAAATAAGGTCAATGACGTCGAACTCTGAGAAACAGCTGATTTTCAAGTAAACTTTACACTAAAATTTTCGAAAAGTACTTCGAATTTTCAAAAGTCGTAGAACAAAAGTTGTTCGCCTAGAAGTCCAAAACCCCCTTTCGGCTTAAAAGGGCTTACCCGTTACATCTTGTATAGGTATTAAGAAAGTTTTGGAAATGTCTCTACGATGGGCGGTCTTCTGTTAGATTTGTGGCGAGTAAATGGAGTTTATTGTTCAGAATAACCACAAAAAGAGCAATATTTTAAAACACAAAGCTACTTAAACTTTTCTCCGGTTTTCGCGATGTAGGTATGAAATTTACTTCACAGAGGCGTTGAAAAATGCTTTTAATCTTCTTTTAATATAAAGAAAAACAACGCGATTGAAAACGAAAATTAAAAATACAGTTTAATCCGTTTTTGATATTTTTAAAGTGTTTCCTACACTTGGATGACTATACTTAAAGAAATGCTTTCCAAAAAATCCGTGGCTAAATAGGAAAAAGGCGTTGGGACTGATCCCCAGAGATGCAGGTTTATGTCCTGTCGGGTGCGAAATTTTTGGGAATCATTTCTTTAAGTATAAACAGTTTAATTTCAAAGCTACGAGTACTTGCCATTATTTATTTTTTGTCTGTGCGGGACGTTTCTAATAGCTACCAAGACAGGAGTAACCGCAAGCAACAGCTAGTCTATACTATCTATGATTATAATATAAAGATATGACATAATATTTCTTTGTTTAATAAAACACTTTATTTACCGGGTTTAATGGCGTTTTATTCATGATTTTTAAATGACCGAGCCTTCGCCAACTTTACAGTTGGCTTTTTCAAGGTTGACTGGTAAATAAAGTGTAACCCAAGCCGGTAAATAATTTAGTGTTATATATAACTAGCTGCGCCCCGCGGTTTCACCCGCGTAAGTCCCGTTCCCGTTCCCGCGGGGATTAAAAGTGTCCTATGTCCTTCTCCTGGTTCTAAGCTACCTCCCCACCAATTTTCAGACAAATCGATTTAGCCGTTCTTGAGTTATAAATGGTGTAACTAACACGACTTTCTTTTATATATATAAGATATAGTGTTTTATTGTGCAAAATGGCAAAAACCATGGAAGAAATTATATCTTTGTTTGTTTGTTTGTAATAAAGTGGTTTTAAAGTTAAAAGTGGGTGTTTCCGCAGTTAGCCTTACTATCAGGCATTGTGCGTGATTATAAGCCGTGGGTTTCCTCACAATGTTTTCCTTCATCGTAAGAGCGATGTTAATAGCGCACATATTTTTTTCTTATAGAAAATGCATTGGTGCGGTGCCGGGATTCGAAACCACGACCTTCGGAATGGAAATTGGGGTACTTACCACTAGACCAACACCGCTGTTTATATGGTATAACTTGTAAAAGCCTCCGAAACTACTGAACGGATTTAAAAAAATATTTCTCCAAAATAAAGCTACATTATCGAGTACTTTTTTACCTCATATTCCCACGGGATCGGATCTTACGCGGGAGGAACCGCGGGAAGTTACTAGTACTTAATTTACAATTACAATCCTATCCTACTAATATTATAAAGCTGAAAGTTGGTGAGTATGTGTGTTTGTTACTCAATCACGCAAAAACTACTGAACCGATTGCGATAAAACTTGGAATATACGTAGTTGGATACCGGGAATAACACATAGGCCACTTTTTATCCCGATATTCCTGCGGAAACGGGACTTACGCGGGTAAAACCGCGGGGCGCAGCTAGTTGTTGATTAATTTCGAACTGATTTTAACAAATGAGTTGTCGTTTAATTTGCGGTTAGGTACTGTTCGGGGTATCGAGATTTCCACGAATTATTTCGCAATGGATTTGAGAACATTACGACATCGAAACGTTTCCATTATTCAGTGACATTGCTTTAATTACATTATTTATGTATATTTTTGGTTTAAATATAAATCTTACAAATATTATAAAATTTGCAAGTATAAATGTATGTCTGTGACTTTGTTACTTAATCACGCAAAAACTACTGAACCGGTTTCGATGAAATTTGGAACATAAGTAGCTGGCGACCTAAAATAACACAAAGGCTACTTTTTATCCCGATATTTCCTCGGAAATAGGACTTATGCGGGTAAAACTGCGGAACGCCGCTAGTACTAAACATCATCATCTCAAGCATCCACAAGAATTTGGCCGCGTAGCCCAGTTATAGAATAAGGTTACCCCATCTCTTCCAGTGGTTGACGTAAAAGGCGATTTAGGGATAATTTAGGGGAGATTAGCTACTTCGAGTTCTCTCCGCGCAGTGGCGGGTAACCTTTTTGATCCTAAGGAGAGTTATTATTCCAAAAAGACCAGGTTATTGTTCCATATAAAACTATAAGTAGTAAAAAAAGACGCAAAACCACTTTGCAAGAGGAAAAATCTAATGTAATCCAAAAACAAAGGTATCTTAAAATCTATAAAGTTAGTCGTTTATCTGGGGCCGACTGCGCCGATAGAGGGCGCGGTCAAAAGACAAATCTTCAAAGAAGACGTAGGTAAGTACCCAATTTAATTGATAACAAAGTATTGTTCTGACTTTACAATAGGTTCCTACACAATTATAGCAAACTGTGTAAAATTCAGCGTCGAGCGCCAACGTTCATTTTAAAGACCATTAGGTCCCGAAATGGAACATTACCATCGTCGAATTAAACCGATAGTAAACATTAATGTAGGCATGTGCTTTTATAGCCCAAGATCGCGGCGAACGGACTCACTTCGTTCGACGTATCTACGTCGATTAGTTAATAAATTAGCTTGAAGGAGGGCGTCTCCCGAGCACGACCGTTAATATTTCAGCAAGTAGAGACACCAGGTTTCGTCACTCGGTCCGCGAAGGGCGCATAAAGATTAGGAGGTCGCGGCGTCGCAACACCGAGCTAGCTAGCGCCCGGACACCGACCTTGAGAAGAGATAGTGTTGCACGAGCCCGCACAGCTCACAGGACCCAGATCATTCAATTTAAAAGTAACTTAAAAGTTGGCGATCGGAGATTTATTGAGTGATTACTTTGGAAATAAAGCGTAGGGCGGGAGGGCGCAGGCTGTGAGGCCGGGCGGGGCTGGCGGGGAGGGGAGGGGGCGAGGGGGGGGTGCGCGCACGGCGCAGGTGCGCAGCCCGTCAGTCGAGCGCCGGGCGCCGCTCGGGGCGGCTGCACGTGTCGTCGTAGTGTCGCGTGCATGATCGGGCGCGCTCTCGGCGGCGTGGAGTGGCGTGGTGCGCGGGTGTGGTGGTATGCCCGCGCCTCGCCGCGATGGCCCCAGTGCTGGCGGCCCTAGCGCTGCTCGCCTTCCTGCCCGGTGAGTGACGCGACGCGAGCGCCGAGACGAGCAACAGGCGGCCACGCGACACACACAACCCGCCCCCGCGTTTTGTTTACCCCAGCCGTCCGTCCGAGGGGATCGATTCATGGTGTAGAGCTGAGGTGTTGTGAGTGTAGCCCCCGGGAGTCGAGTCCGCCCCGGACCGAACGTAAATCACGTTTCGGATTGATCAAATACGGATCCTCTTTAATTTAATGTGGTGGAGCGCGTTGCCGCCCGCGCCGTCCGCTCCGCTGCCTCGTACGGAGGTAGTAAAAAGGCAAAAAGTCTGGTTTTACGAGGGAATCTGTACTTCTTACGGTAATGGTAATTATTCGGTTACCGAGTCGACCTGCCAACTTTATGGCCCCGTCTGGAATCAGACTCGTTCGGTTTTAATGTCTGAACGCCTCGCATCTTCTCTTTGCACTATATTTTACTACAATACAACGTGTTAAACACAAAAACACATCAATTCTCATAGTAAATACTCGATATATGATATATTTTCCTTATACTCGTTCAAAATTTTCCCTCATTACATCAAGCAGGGCCATTTGATCTAGTTTGGTGGGTACTTTATATATTGGTACAATCATCTCGACGAGTTATTGTCATTCTCGACCTTATAAATCAACTTTTATTTTCCGGGGACACTTAAGAAGTAATGGAAGCACATTTTTCCGATCAATTTCTTTATTTTCCCCATCGGCAAATAACCGTTTCGCTAGAATAGCTGATCGTATGGATACGATCCCATCTATTGACCTTTGTACGGTCTACTTTAATAGATCTCCTTAGAGAGCACGCAAATACTTACCTAGAGTTTCTTCCATAATAGGGCACCTACGTATATCGATTCCATAAACGAGAACAGGGGCGGGTGCCTTTGTTACAGAATCAAAATAACGGCAGATACCTATCTAAATTTACATAACGTCAATCAGTAGTTTGTAAAGGCATTGGGGACTGAATATGGCCCAGATAATGAAAAGTATCGATTGCAGTGTTGAACAATGTTATTCATAACTCCTATTCATTACTATCTAGTTTGCTGCTTTGAAGTAGATGAAAATATCTCAGATGCTGGAACTTAAGCAGAGCTATTTTCTGAGATCATGCCCTAAAAATAACAAAGAATAGGACCTGAAACCTTTTGTCAATAAATTGTTAAAACGCAGCAATATTGATAGGAAGTAGTGCATGAATTTGCCAGAAAGGTCGCGGAAACACCTCTGTTCAGCGCAAAACCGTTCTTTGGAACCACCAATCGAAAGGCAAATTCTCTGCTCAACGAAGGAAAGAGCAACTTAAATTGGAAGGTCGTAAAAGGCCAAGCACATCTAAAAGCTCTGATCAAGGGATTCAACAAACACAAAAACTTATGCGGTAACCAGAATTCCTGCTGGTCACTGCAAGTTGAACAAGCACCTTTCAATGGGTTTAAAATGGGTCAGAAACAAGAAGCATTATAAAGGTTCTGCCAGGCATCGGAAGAAACAAATTAGCATTGTCCTCTGTTTTAGCGGGCCACTAATAATGCATATTTGCATTTGCTTAGTAAGCACCGTAATGCATAAGAGAATTCCCCACCTAGGCCGACATATACTGTAACTCAATGAGACTAAAACCAAACAACCCAAAGAATCTCGAAATTTCTGGAATCGACGGAAATTATTAAAATATATAATAACGTCTATTTTAACGGCCCATTTAACGATAATAAATATCCCAAGTTAATATAACAAAATATACTTAGTCAGAACAAAGTAATAAAATATCTAAGGACACTTGAAGGTAACAAGTTCTGAAACAAAACAATCTAGGAGTACACAGTCTCATCTAATCCTTTCAAAGGCTTAAGGTCGTAAAATGTCCTGAGAATCTTTGTGATTAAGTAAAATTACTATTGATCAAAACTAGTTGGCGTAATGATGATTAAAAAAGTAATCGTCCTTCACTGGTGGTAAAAATAAATGCGATTGCTTGTTGTCTTCTAAACATTTATTTCTTTACATAATATTATACAAAAATAATAATAAATACTCAGCCTAACAAGCTGGCTCTCAACGTTACCGATGCAAAGCTGCCAAGCAAACGTTGTTGTCCTATTATTATTACATATTAAGAGTCTAAGGTCTACTGGTAGATACCTCGACTTTCATTTCGAAGATCGTGGTTTCAAATACCGGCTGACCTCGCATCAATGGGAAACTTTATGTGCACTCCTACGATGAAGGAAAACATCGGAAGGAAATCACAATGATGAGGCCTAATTATTTGACAAGACAAGACTTTGTACACAAAACGCCCAGCGAAATCTTTTTTACTTAGTGTCTTTAAACAATTCCTAAAGCTTGAAATACAAAATGGCCGAGTTGATATCAGAATCCAAAATGATATTGTTGTCTCCTGAAATTCAAATTAAAATAAAGTAAAATAATAAACGCGATAAATCCTATTAAAAAATGCAAGATCTTAAGAAAACAGAACCGAGGACTCTGGAAAACATCGCTAATGAGAAGGGGTGGTTTTACCGCAATACATAATAACTGCTGTACGAAAATAATATATTATCAACATTTTAAAACCAAAGGATAGCTAATTTGAATATGAGATAGGCTAGAATTTGACCTCATCTCAGATAGGAAACGACGATGAGGTCGACAGCGCAACATGCTTGCCTAGAAGAAACCTAATCACTCTAGACATGAAGACTTTCAAACTTCTGGTTTTTGGATCCTTTTGAATTAAATCAAAACTGCTTACCTACCGCACAGTGTAAAACAAATTAGATTTTCAAATGCATTAAATTTCTTCAAGTAAGAATTATTCGCTTGTTACTTCGCTTGCAAACAATTAACCTGCCGGCTTTTACAACTTTTCGTGATTACAACTCGTATCAATTAACTAAAATGGATTCTATAAAGCGTTTCTTGACCCTTTTCGCTAACGCTGATTTATATACAGCGCCTTATAACCTGACCTATATAATATATACCTTACATAGAGAACGTCTATTACTACATAATATAACTAACATTTATTCAAGTCACAAACATATTTGCAATGCAACGGTAGGTTACTAAGCGATCCGTACTGGCCCTTTATTATAAAAGGTGGTATCCAACAACGGCTGTCCACTGTGTCGGTGTCCTGTGTGTCTCGTGTCGTTACACGAGACACACAGGACACTGAGATTGGCTATAGAATTACCACATTGTATTTTTCTTGTTCCTTAGTTTTTAGGGTGAGATTTTCATGTGGTTCGTTTTTATAATTATTTATTTTAAGTAGTCGGGTTGTAGTTTTTGAACTTTTTTATTTTGGTGAAACGTTCAGCGTGAAGTCGATGACCACATTCAGATTTTCAAAATCTTTATCCACAAAACAATTTGTGGAGTATCAACACAGACATTCTGAAAATTACACTCTGTCTTCTCTTTTATTTACAGAATCTCCGCCCTGTTTTGATACACCACAACTTTGATGTATAACAACTTTAAATGTCTAGATGTGGTCATTGACTTTTGATGCAGACTGTATTTCTGCAAATCTTATAGTAGATATTGTAAGTAAGCAGTAAATAATACTAAAGTGTCAAATGCACTCTGAACGAACACCCAACATATTGTACCTACAACCAACATTATGGTGATGCACTTTCCCGGTTCATTGGGTCTACGTGCCTTTTACCCTTTCAACTTTATAAAAATCTAGAAAGAAAACTCATGTTATGTTTTAGCTGGTTGGCAGACGGGACGCTACGGTCACCAACTGGAAAAAAACTGCGATAGGTATCCCATCTTATTTATTTTAGTTTTCCTAAAGAAACTTACAGGTTAGTGAACTGGCTCCAACATTATTCAACCCTTGCACTTTAATAGTGTCTGTGAATGAAATTTGAGTGTGTGAAGTACGACTTTAGGCCCACAGTCACGTGTAAATAATTTTTCGTTGCAATTTTAGTATTTTAACTGACTTGTAAGATTGTTACAGCTTTACTTAGTTGTGTTACTTAGCTTAGCTTTCGACCTGCAACTTCCTGCTCATTTATTAAATAGAAAGAATTTGCTTGATTTTCAACTTTGTGAGACTAGAAGGCAATTTACAGTTTGCTAATCCTTTTTCAAGTTAGCCTAATTGAAGTAACGAACTCAGCTTTTTTTCTTTAAATGGGTAAATAAAGGGGTCCAAAAGTTGCCTGGAAGAGATCGCTTTTAGCGATAAGGCCGCCCATTGTACCTTTATTATAATTAGCTGTAAGTAAGTATTTGTTTATGTAACAAATACTTACTTACTTGTTTTACAATTTTTAGGTACCTACAATAAAGTTTTATCTAATCTAATCTAAATAACTGAAAATTAAATAAGCAGTTTAAACAAGCCGGTACTAAGATTTATAGCATGTGTGGCCATACCTACATAACCGAAACCATTTCAAAGGGTTAAGTTAAACCGGTTTATATATGGAGCTCTTATGACTTTCATTAGTGCCTCTGGAGTTTAATTGAACATAATTATTTTGATAGTGAAGTGGTTAAAGCTGTTTAAATAATAGACCATTTACTACGATAGGCCAACCAGTGCAAAATGGCTACCAATCTGACAGGGCAGTAAGCTGACTCGGAATGTCGAGGGTGCAGGTTCAAGTCTTATCGAGTGTAAATTTTTGGAAAGCATTTCTTCCAAGATAAGTTCCTCTCGAAAATCAAAATGAATTTGTAATTTCACAATATATTTTTTGGCTTATTCTATTAACATAGAAATCGGCACTAAATGCATGATCCATAATAATAATATATTATAAAATTGAAAGTCTTTGAATTTAAGACATTTAAACTAAGCCACACCAAAGGTATATATAAATCGCTGGCAGATATTGGAAACTAGAAATTTTATCAATGATAGATGACGATTCGAAATTCTTGAAAACCTGAGAAAGCGTTTTTGAATGGTTTTATGTTATCGAACTCAAAGCTTTATGTAGTATTAAATGTTTTATTTATTTAATAAAAACGTTTCCAAAAGGTTTATTGCTATGTAATTTGATTGTATTGTTATAGATGCTGGATTATGCGTAGCTCAAATGTGATTCATGTGATTTTAATTGAGTAGGTGTATTCGATCGATACTTTAAAAAATCAAAAATGTATAATGTTTAAGATAAAAGTTTCAGTTATGTCCATGAGAAACATATACTTGTGCTTAATTTCTAGTCTTGTATACTTCTGCTTACAAACCCACCAATGTTTTTCTAGTGTATGTATAATACAGTGTGCGTTTCAACCATTCTGAAGAAATCATCTAAATTAAGTTTTTACAAACTCATACTCACAGTAATAAACAACTTAACTTAAATTAAAGGGAAATTCGTTATTAACAGTAGTGTTTCTGGATGAATTAAGTACTCTTATAGATTTTATCTTTAGGTTTTGGCATCCACATTAGATTAAATCTGTGCCGAATTAAATTAAATTTAAAATAAAATCAACCAATAATTGACCAATTTATGATTAAGATTAAGTAGTGCAGGCAGCTTTTAATTCATGTTATTTATGGCGCTGTAATGCCCAGAGCATTATTAGGAGAAGTAGGTTTGCCCAGCAGCTATGTATATTATTACCTGCCACCTTTCCAGTCTAGTCAGCCACGTCTAGAGGAAAGAACGGGCAAATAGGTCTGGATCTATTGAGCTGTGGGTTCCCCAAAGTATTTTCATTCACTGTAAGAGCGATGTTAAATCAGAGAGCTTGAAAATATATCAAAATCCGAGAAAGCTAACACAGAAGCGGACAATCGTGGGCGATAATTTTGCCCATTTGTACAAAGTTTTATTTTTAAGCTTCCTTTGTATTTGTCTGCTTTTTAATGTAGGTATTGTGATCTAGTTACACTAGTTGTAATTGTTTGTTATGCAAATAAAGCGGTTATCTAACTATCGTCCTCTTAAACTATTTAGAGAAGTCTTCTTCAAACATCACTTTATTCTCTGAAAGTATACTTCATTTATGATCTCGTTGCACTACTTTACAACAGAAAAGAGTGATGTCAAGAGTGCTTGCTTCCCCCTTTGATAGGAATGAAATGTTTCGGATGGCTTCAGTGATGTGATGTCGGGCGAAGTGAGACTTAATGAGATAAATATACGTGTTTTGGAGTTATTTAGGTGTGAATGAAAGTCGTAGATTCTTGAAATGTATTGAAATTTTTGGTCTAAAAGGTCGAAGTGTCTAGAAGACACATATGAAATGTCTACTTAATAGTTAGCGAGTAAAATTGTTATTGAAAAGGGTCTCTACGTATTGGCTTGGGTTCCAGTCACGCCTTTCATAGGCCCCGTGATGCTGGACGTATGACACACACAGATGTCACATATTGTTATTAGCTAATACCTACGTAGTTTATCATGACTTGAAGACCCTGAATGGTGGATTTGCTTTTCAGGAAGTAAAGTCTACACATACCAGCCTAAACAGCTGAAAGACTGCTGAAATTTGGAGAGTACCTCTACGTCTTAGTTGATGTAGGCAAGCGATAAGAAAAGGTTTCGATATTCCGACAGTATCGGGACTTACTCGGGGAAAATCGCAGGACACAACCAGTAAAATACAATGAAACTGCGTTCCCCCTGCGTTTCAGCTTAGCCAGCTGTTTAAGCTGTGCTTTGATTTATCAGTTTACCAGTCAGTCAGGGCAAAAAATAAATAAATAATAATAAATAAATGCTGTGACGAACACACAGCGCCATCTAGCCCCATGATAAGCTGTTAAGCTTGTATTACGGTGACTAGACAACGGATATACTACTTATATTTATTTTTCTTTTGTAAGCCCATACATATTATAGATAGAAATATACCCAGACCAGTTACAAATATTTATATTTAAGCATAAATATTTGCACCCAGCGGGTGGACAAAGCATCCATAGATTATTGAGTTACATTCCATCATTCTCCCACATTTGAATACTTTTTCTAAACGAGAAAAAAAGCGATTGCTATGCTTGATTTCAGAACTCATCCATCAAATTAAGTGAATTCGTCACGAGTTGACAAAATTCTGTTCCGAAACCAGTGGAATACATAGATATATGTGGGTAGGTACGTGATGTGGGACGTGGCAACCGATCACGCGTAAAAAGATAAAAATGCCTGTCACTCCGTATCGTTACCTATATCAGTTACCTAACCATTTGTGAAAGTAAAAATAAATAGAGGTTTTCAATAACATTTTCTCGATGGAGGAAGGAAATGTAAAGAATTAAAACTCAGTAAATATCTAGATCCTTTCCTGCTTAATTGTTTAAATTATGGTTTCGGTATCTCTATTATATAATTAAAAATTATATAATTTTGTTCTACTACTTTTTCTAAGTCCCCTAGACAACTTTTTTTTATTTACATCCAAGTATAGACTTTTTGTCCTCTCTTCCTTTATTATAAGTAAATATTATGTAATAGTTTTCTGTCTGAGACCTGAGAATAACGTCTTATTCAGCAGTATTTGATTCAGCATTCATTAATCACGTTGAATCTTTCTGCTGCGAAAGAGGCGATTTAAATACTTAAAAATAAATTGATTTCTTCGGTTTTCGCGATACCGATATAAAACCCATGAACGCCCATCAGTTGGCCGATTTTAGTCTACACGTGACCTACTGAAAAAACCCCGAAACGTAGTTCGTTGAAAAATACTTACGACACGTAATTAAAACGGAAAAATAAGTTCATTTCATGACGTGATGTAGTTTTACGAATGGCTATATCCTACTAATATTTTAAATCTGTAAGTTTGTGAGTATGTAGGTTTGTTACTCAATCACGCAAAAACGGCTGAATGGATTTGGATGAAATTTAGAATGTAGGTAACTGGGGACTTGGAATAACAGAGCTGCTTTTTATCCCGTTATTCCCGCGGGAACGGGACTAACGCGGGTGAAACCGCGTGGCGCTGCTAGTAATTAATAAACGTATGAAGTCTGCAGTTGGCTCGAAAACTCTCTCGATTCTAAAGAATCGTCACTCAACCGCTACATCGAGCGCAGCACCGAGTTGCGATCGTTCGCTCGCAAAAAGATTAATGTGCAAGGTACAGGTTTTGTACGTAAGGCGTCGATCCATCATTTTCGTACCATTACCGTCTGCAACTCTCACGTCACCTACATTCGCAATACTATTGATAGCAATAATGCCAATACATTTATATGTTTCTGCTTAGACCGGGATGCTGCCGTTGGTTACCCTACGTCGCGCGTCGTCGAGTATTATACCAGAATAGAGCGCCATGCATAACGCCACTAGCATTTTAGCTAAGCCTAAACTTATGTTAACAATGTAATGAAAAAAGTTATGACAAAAATTAACGGTTATGTAAAACTCATTGTTAAATTTCAATTTTTTTTCGGGTTTTGTGTGCTGGTGTACTGAATTTTCATTCTTGTGAAACTTTTAGTTAAAACGAGTAAAATTGTTCAATTTTGGTGGTATTGATCCACGCCTTACTATGGGCTTGCTTGACTGATAATGACGACTGAGTTTTGCAAATTTCCTAAATTCCGGCAAATTCCAGCTGGGTAAAGCCATGGTTGCGTCTAAGAAGAAACAGAGATGAACAACTTGACATTGGCAAGCAACGAGCTGATCCATAGTCGTCTGATTTCTGCCAATGACATTTTTATCCTTGTATTCGATGAAGTAGGGTTACGAAGGGTTGTATCCCGGTCTAAAATATACCTATTTTCCTACTTACCTATTGTTCGTGTTAACAGTGATTTGTTACTGTTACTCTAGTTTCTTCATTTCGAAAGATAAAGCTTATTTGGAAGGCTTTGTGGAGGCAGTAAAGAGATTATAGTTTAGGCTCTGATCCGGTTCTAAGTTTGTTGTTTGTACCGAATCTCGGTTTGGAAGTTAACATTAAACTTATTTGTTTTTCGAATGTTCAGATGATATTGCATGTTTACAAAATAATAATTAATATTACAGGACATTATACACAGCGCAATCTAACCACAAACTAAGCAACTAGGCTTGTACTATGAGTGCTAGACAACGGATGTTTAGTAGGTATTTATTACCCTTTTTTGTAAATACATACACAATGATAATATAGAAAATACCCAGAAACAAACATTCATCATCATATCATTCAACATATTTTCTTTTCCATAGCGGTAATCGAATCTGCAAACTTTTGCGTCACAGTCGGGAGTTTAACACAGAAATGTTGCCGTCAAGAATGTAATGTGATGAAAAATACTTATTTTGGAACTCTATCTATCTAAATATCAAGTGTTCCCAGTTCTAAAGTTTTTATGTGAAGAAATGCACAAAATCTAAACGACTACAAATATTAAAAGGAACAAAGGAAAAATTCACTCGCGACGAGATTTGAACTCGCGTCTCTCGTCGCGAGTGAATTTTTCCTTTAAAATATTTCTAGTAGATAGGTATGGTACCTATGCCTTGAGCAATAGAAACAAATTATGAGACATCTAAACGTTAATACCTTGGATAGGGTATTCTTCATGATCCCATAATTTATGGATAACTATCTCTTGGACGTTGACCGAGGATATTACAATTTACATTGAAATTTATGTAAAATTTTAATAACGATCTAGCTCGCAACGTTAAAATGCAGCTTTATTAATTTTCCTTTATAAATTCTAAGATATTCGGTGTAAAATCTTTTTTAAAAATATTTTTTTTCGGTTTAAAAAAAAAAACCCGTTGAACAACGTAATGATTCTTTTTTGTCTGTTTTCTTTGCTAATTACATTTCCTGTTTTATTGTATCATGGAGAGGCATAACAATGTGTTACGTGTTTATCCGGTACTTGCCCTTAATATTTACAGAGTTAATTAGTTCTAACTGCCCCAACGGTAAAGAAATAAACGTCTTGAGCGTACTAATGAAAATTGTATTTACATTTCTATTTGTATCAATGGGTACTAACCGTCTATTTATTAATGTTTCAGAATTGGTTTGACATATTTTCGTTTTGATTGTTTTAATACTTACTTAAATATAAGTCGTTTATTTTTATTTTCTCAGTATTTCGATTGTTGTCATTCTTTGATTAAACTTCTTATTTTAGCTTCTATTCGGAGTTTGTTCATTTCGTAGATAAAGCTACTAACTGCTATTTTGTGTATTAGTTAGTTGAGTCCACCATCTGTAACTCAGAACTTCAGACCCTGTTGGAATTAATAATAGAATAGAACGCAAAATCGGCACTGGACTTCTTCGGCACTAGTACAAATCAATCAAAAAACCAATCAAATATTTATTTATTAATAAGAATCTTACCAAATATTTCCCTTATTACATTAGAAATCGGTTCTGCACTAAGCATAGCTTGTATCGCAGCAACCGAGATACTAATATAAAATTAGTAACGGAAACGTAATTAGTACGGATCTACATTAATCGTGTAGCAATACCAACGTTAGACTGATTTAGATACTGTATATGTACTGCCTAGCTTGCCTCTGGTCTGAAAACGGGTTTGATCAATTCATCACATTACCTACATATTCCAAGAAACACAGCTGGGCAACTATATAAAGAGCCGAGGCGCCAACCACTAGGTAAACTGTATTACTAATGTCACTGGCACAATAATAACTCGCACAATAATCATCAGCAGACTCAACTGATTGAAAAAATACTCACAACACAATCCGAAAAGATAGAACAACTTCTACAACAAATATCGACTTTGATCAATCTCCTCACCACAGTCATTTCAAAAATCGGTAATTAATGGCTACCCTACGAATCATGACTTGGAACATTAATGGGTTGTCCGCGAACACAGGTGAATTGGAGGCTATCCTTGTTCACAACAAAATTGATGTTGCATTTATTTCCGAATCGCACGCAACTGCCAACAAATCATACCGCATAAATGGCTACAGCATCTACACTACCCCCCATCCTGACGGAGGGGCTCATGCGGGATCAGCTATAGTAGTAAAATCCAACCTAAAGCACTTGCTGGTTGAACCTTTCAACACAGAATTCCTGCAAGCTACTACCGTCAGGCTGGAGGATCGCCTTGGTTCCCTAACGTTGTCGGCTGTCTACTGTCCTCCGAGACATAAAATTAAAGCCGATATGTTCTCGAGTTACTTCCGGACCTTGGGTAATCGCTTCATTACTGGTGGCGATTGGAACGCCAAACATACTTACTGGGGCTCACGAACGACCTACACACGGGGTAGAGAGTTGAAAATATGCATGGACTCTAATAACCTGAAATTCTGGTCGTCAGGTACATGTACCAATTGGCCAGGTGATTGTAAAAAACGCCCTGACCTCCTGGACTTCTTTATCGGCAAGGGTATTGATAGCCGTCTAACTCATGTCGAATCAAACCTGGATGGGTCATCGGATCACACGCCTGTGATCTTAAGTCTAAACTGCAGAGTCTCAACCCGTGAAAAACCAGAAGTCCTGACTAATCATAGAACAGACTGGGAAGGTTTTAGAGATTACATAACCAATAACATCAGTTTAAATATCCGGCTCCAAACAGAAGACGACATTGAGACAGCCTGTAAAAACCTAACCAACCTTATACAAAAGGCTGCCTGGATAAATACCCCCAATATAGATACCCAAAACGTAACAGCTGTACTCCCAATACATATAAAAATAAAACTTCAGGAGAAGCGTAGGCTTAGAAGAATTTGGCAGAATTCACATCACCAGTTTGATAAAGCAAAATACAACAAAACCACGAAGGAACTGAAGAAAATGCTGTCAGACTCGGCTAATCTTAAAGTCAGGAAACAGCTAATGGAGATGTCAAACTACAAAAGACTTAGACAGCTCACAAAAACACTCTCCTCCTCTAAGACGACATGACAATTCGTGGGCGAAATCAGACGAGGAAAAAGCCGAAGCATTTGCCGAACATCTGGCCAATGTATTCAAACCTAATCCAGGCGAGGCTGATGAAACACAATTGGATAACACCCTCGGACAAGCCTTCCAACTATGCCTTCCTATTAACCCAACATCTCCTCGAGAAATACAAAGCGAGATCAGATCTCTAAATCCTAAGAAGGCTCCTGGTTTTGATCTCATCACTCCTAAAATCTTAAAGGAACTTCCAAAAAAAGCGATCACTGCTCTCGCTTGCATCTTTAATGCGGTCTTCAGAACAGGCTACTACCCAATTCAGTGGAAAGTATCCCAGATTATTATGATATACAAGCCATGCAAACCTGTCCATGACACATCATCATATCGCCCTATTAGCCTAACGCCAGTAATATCTAAGCTCTGGGAAAGGATACTACTAGCAAGACTTAATCGATATATGCCAGACATAATTCCCTCGCATCAATTCGGATTTAGAAAATCCCACTCCACAATTGAACAGGTCCACCGAGTATACCACACAATCAGACAAAGCTTTGAATCAAAGAACTACTGCTCTGCGGCTTTCCTCGACGTTCAACAAGCCTTTGATCGAGTCTGGCATAAGGGTCTTTTGTATAAAATCAAAGAGAAACTCCCACATTCGTTCTTTCCCATATTGGCATCCTACATCAGTGGCAGGTTATTCCAAGTCAAACAAGGTTCTGCTCGATCGACGTTTCATAACATCCTTGCAGGAGTTCCACAAGGATCTGTGTTGGGCCCAGTGCTATATAACATCTTTACAAGCGATCTACCAACCACACAGGAAACAATAGTGGCAACATATGCTGATGATATAGCTTACCTTGCTACTGACAAAGAACGAGGTAAAGCAAGCGAGAAACTCCAAAGGGTTCTTAATGATACTGGACATTGGCTAAGTAGATGGCGAATCCGAGCAAGTACCCAAAAGTCAGTACACATCACCTTTGCCCTAAAAAGACAGGATTGTCCTGCTGTAGAACTCAACGGAGAAACATTACCCCACACTGACTGCGTCAAATATCTGGGTTTCCACCTTGATCGACGTTTGACTTGGAAAGCGCACATCAAACACAAGCGTGACCAGATGATTATGAAATACAGAAGCATACTCTGGCTGATGGGCCGTAACTCAGCACTATCGGTGGACAACAAGTTGCTTTTGTACAACGTCATTCTTAAGCCGATTTGGACATATGGGATCCAATTGTGGGGGGTTGCCAGTAAAAGTAACATCATGTGCCTACAGAGGGCACAAAATGGCATCTTACGCAGCATAATATCCGCTCCTTGGTTCACCAAAATAAATGAGATACACGACTATCTTGGAATTTCTACAGTCGCAGAGGAGATTGTCATCCACAGGAAACGCTATGTTGACCGCCTGGCTGGCCACCCTAACCCGTTAGCTGTTCATCTGATGGACACTTCAACCAACATCCAACGTCTTAAACGGAGCCAAATTCTATAAGACGTCTAGTAATCGAAGAGGAAGCAGATGCGCTGGCACCTGCACCCCAAACGCCACTTATAGCGGAACTCAGCTGATAATAGTCCATGAAAACGACTGATGGCAGCTCTACTCAGAAAGAAAAAAAAAAAAAAAAAAACTAATGTCACTGGCAACGCATACTGGTTGTCAGGCTGTAGATCCGAACTGAATCAGCAAATCAAACATGAAAACCGCGCATGGGAGGTAACTAGGTGAAAACACAGCATCGAAAGCTAGTGATTTGTTTCATATACCTACCTTTGTTTCAGCCTGCTGTGACCAGAAAGTTAATTGCTATTGACTCAGATTTATGTACTTTTGTTTCGGCGGTTTACGCGAGGACCGCGAAGTTCCGAGTGAAAATATATTGTTTAACAACATGACTGGCCAATTGTTGGGAATTAGGCTGAAATATATTGACGTCTATTGTATGTTTCGTTCGATTACTGTTTATTTATTGGGGAAATTCGGATTTTGTTTGATTTATTTTATTGTATTTTAGGCAAAGAATTTCGGTTAATTACGATATTGTGATATTTCAGTTTCTCGAGTTTCTACAGTTTAATCACTGCTTAGGTCTATAAAAAACCTAGGAAAAATTACCATGAAAATTCGAGACAGTCAATTAAGCCGGTGGTAGACAAGTAGCAGCGGCTGAAGTCTTCCACCAAAAACTACTTTTGGTCCCTTTTACGATGGACTCGGAATACATGGCTATTTTGTTAAAAAGCCTGAAGTTAATTTTGCTTAAGCTTTTCGAGATTCTGCATAATAAAACGCGATTAAAACCCGGTAAATATTTTGTTTTATTAAGTTTAAAGTTATAAATAATAGTTTTAATTAACTCTGCAATTTTGTTAAGGTAAACTTAATCATCCCAGAAAAGCATAAAGTGATACAAATCACTAGGTACACAACCAACATACATTTACGCTAAAACAATTTTGAATACATAACTCTCGCATTCCCCTATTTAGCAACACGATTATGAAATGAAACTATATTCCCTAACTAGAATTGTTCTGTACGAGATATTTCTCACTAAATTTAATTATACTGCGGGTAACACATCTGTCTCGTTGGGTTTCCCTAAATCCAGTAATCTACACCTGAATTACAATCAGGGATTATTGAAATCTATCAACTCCGTATTCAATACGGAAACTTTGATTATCCCACTTAACCCTTTCCACCCGACGGTATACGATAGTGAGAGTAACTTTAAAAAAATCTCATGACCGCGCGGATTTATTTTTGCGAACGCAACCGCCAACGATCGGTCGTGAGACATATCTACTTGCATGCAGCGAAGACCGAATCGTGAAGTGACTAGTTAGTTCCAGTCAATTGGAGATACAAGATGGCTTCGTTTTTTGACCCGATTGGTGGCTCGGGTAAGTATTTTTTTTTACTGTCTATTGTTATTTTTTGATAATTATTTTTGCTTTATTTTGTTATTTAAACATCAACCTCACTAAATACAAACAATTTTTATTGAATAGTTGCGTCAATTAGGAATAAATTGCCACGACATTTCGAGTAGCACGATAGTGGTCCTCCGATCGTAACTTTATAAACTGATTTCAAAGGTTATTTTTTAATTATTGAATTAAAGCTGATATTGTGGCTAAGTAGTTATTTTTATTTTATTTTAGTGCATCACATATCTGATGACCGTATTTTAGAACTCCTTGGAGATGGAATCGAGTCAGATATCGAAGAGTTTTACGACGAAGAAGAGTTAGAAGCACAGTCGCATGTTTTTGCAGACATCACAGCCGAGGACGATCATTCTGCAGGTTCAGGCAATGAAATGGAACCTGAATCTATGAGTTAGGTAACAACACTAAATAGGGGACGCTCTCGTAGTCCCATTTCGCGGCAAATTGTAAGCAGAGGGCGTTCTCGTGGTACCTCTTCGCGGCAAATGCAATCTCGCAGAGGACGTTCTCGTACTGCTACATCGACTCGGCGTAACCTGCAATATGGTCATGGAGACACTTGGAAGAATATTCCTTTTATCGACAAACCACATAACTATACTAATACTTAACCAAAAAAACGTGTACGCACACCATCCGAATATTTTCATGACTATTTTGATGATGATTTCTTCGAGGAGATTGCTCGCTGTACAAACTTGTATTACATGCGTAAGACTGGCCAAGAACTCAAAATTACAAAACCCGAAATAGCAAAAGTGTTCGGTGTGCATATTCTCATGGGATGCCTTCCATACCCACGTATGCCGATGTACTGGCGAGCTAATATGAGGGTTGGGCTTATTGCCGACAAAATAGCTCGCGACCGATTTATAACTTTACGCAACGCTCTTCATGTAGTCGGTCACGATCAGCCGACTGAAACAGAAACCAACAATCCAGTATGGAAAGTGCAACCGATAATAAAACGGGTCCAGGATACTTGCAACAAACTAGAAAGAGTTCCTTCTTATTACTCCATAGATGAGCAGATGATATCTTTCAGCGGCCGATGTTCTTTGCGTCACCTGGCTGTGTTGATGGCACCTGGTTGATGACATAAAGGCACCAAGGTTTTGCATGATGGAGAGATGCCATAGCCGATCAAAAATTAAATGTTCCAAGTGTAGTGTTTACCTGTGTCTGTCTCGAAACCAAAATTGTTTCCAATTGTATCATGTCAAACCATAATACAATATTTTTTCGAATTTAGTTAGGTTTTAAGTTTTCTATTTTTAAAACCCTATTTGTGATCTCTTTTTGTACCTAGTTTAAATTACTAAGATTTTATGTTAATCAGAGGATGATTATGTTTAATTTGAAAAAGTTTATTGATTTTTGTTTATGTTTGTGATCTCGTTTCGTTCCTAAAAATTAAAATGATTGTGATTTTAAGTCAGTCAGAGGTTGAATATGTTTAATTTGATAAGTTTATTGATTTTTGTTTATGTTTGTGATCTCGTTTCGTTCCTAAAAATTAAAATGATTGTGATTTTAAGTCAGTCAGAGGTTGAATATGGTTAATTTGATAAGTTTATTGATTTTGGTTAAGTAAGTAGTTACAAGGGGGTTTAATTTTTTGTTAAATGGTTAAGACTGATTAATGATGCCGTTATGCAAATAAATAAGCAATAATTTGAACTTATTTTGTTGTTTTATTTAAGAAAAAGCAAATAAAAAAGACTACACTCATTATTGTGAGACTTGTAGATTGTACCTAAGTGTCACAATCGTGAGGGCAGCTTTTCAGGAAAACTGAAAATTCAGGATTTTTTTCAGTATTTTTCCTAGCATCTTTAGACTTCTAGGATACTCCCCAACTAAGTTTTTTTTTAATATTTAAAACTTTATTTTTTCGGGTGTAAAGGGTTATGTTTCGATACAACAGAGTAAGATAAGTGAAACATGAACTGTGAAACAACAACTTTGAGCTAAGTAAGATATACCTACTCTATATACTAGCAGGTCCCGCTCTCACTCGCCTAAGTCCCGATCCCGTGGAAATATCCAATAACTATTTCTTAATGGATACTGACACATGACAAGGAACACACGTTACTCTTCAAATGTGTCCCCTTCAAATGACCACGTCGCCATGACATGTCTTTATTTAGGCGGAATTCTATTATTGCTTCTGCTTTTATGTATTCTGTGGTGTTGGTGCTGTTATGTATTCGAAACTCAGGATCTTTCGAATATTTCGTGATAGATTATTGTCTTATAATGGAGAATTCACATGGTCAGTACTTACACTGGTATTCCCCTAAAGCCTCGTACTCATTATGGGACAAAAATGTTTCGCAACACGTGTCTTCGGAGACATTGCAACACATCACACGACGTCGCTCGATGTCTTGTCTCTATCCACATCAGCAGTGCTATTCTCTAATGTAACAGCCTAGAGCTCGACGCTGTTTCAGCGTCGAATCTGAGCAATACAACACTCTGATTGGACGCTCACTCTGATTCGACGCTGAAACAGCGTCGATAATACCATTGCAGCAGGGCTACTTTAATTCTACGAAAATGAATCTAAATCTATTATTATAGTAGGCATCATTCATCCGAAAATAAAAGTTTCGTTAACAAAAGTAAGCCTGTAGTTTTCATCAGTGGTCTGATGAAGTCTGGCAATGTCGCGCCAATTCGCCTGATGTCTTCGAGGACACGTGTCGCTATTTGTTCTCTAGTGAGTAGAAAGCTGATTTCTGTTATTCAATAAATCTAATTGACTATCGACATAACCGCGTCATCCCCATAGTTATCACTGAAAGGACTGACCGTTTGAGTGCGGCTGATAATCTCCTCAACTTTGAAAACTTGATCAGTAGTTCAGAGATTATCATTCGTACGGCTATAAGCTTTGTTCCGTATCTTGAAAATAGTTTGATCTTAAAGTTTTAGTATTCAAGATGGAAGATAGTTGATCTTGCGCTTGCGTAAGGCTCTTGAGATTTGATTACTCGTTTCTTCTAGTACACTTTGTTACTACATTATTTTGTATAAGTTTGAGGTGGTTGTCTATGTATTTGTCTTAAGCATCTTAGCTTACGAACGAATGATATTATTATAGTTTTTGTTGAACAATTTTATAAAATATACCTACGTGAAATTTTTTAACTCACGAATTAGTATTTTATGAGGTCTATCTTTAAACCGAACGCCAACCGCCGATTAAACCAATTACTTGCTTTAGCTTAACTCCACATAGTCCAGTTTTTCACACGTGCTTTAAATATTTTATATATTATTTTTATGATTCTTTGGGATGGTTGTCTTTGCGATTATGACTTTGTAACATAGCCAAAAAATCGAGTTTAAGTTCACAAAAAGATAGGTAGGTCCCTACATTCAATGTTAGGTTAGAAACTATAGTTCAATTCAATTAAATTGAATTGAATTCAATATAAATCCCACTTGATTCACTAAACGAATTACCCATAAAAAGATAAACGATATTAAAGAATAACACGAATGAAATCCTCAATAAATTGTACCTACCTATGTGGTAAACGCCTTCATTCATAGAGCGCTCGCTTCGTCCAGAACATCTGTTACATTGGAGCCGAAATTGGCACAAAAACTGGCGACATTGGGTGTACAAGCCGCGTATCGCCTCTCCATAGCTGCCAAGCTTGGCACGCGACCGCACGCGCGCTTGTGGTTACAGAGAATTTCGTGGTCGTATGGAGCTTGCATTCATTTACTGTTGGCAATATCAAGATAATAAAAAAGCTTTTAAAATGAAATTAGTTGACGTTTATGCCTTTTGAAATTAATTGTTGGTTACTTCGGAACGAAAGCGGTTAAAAAGCGCAACTGTAGTTCTGTGTATAGCTGCAGGTATTATGTGACTTTTAATGCCGTAGCAGTGGCCATGTGATGCTGAAGCAAAATGATCGATTTAACACCTGCTGCGGCGACTGTGGAGTCTTTTAACGACCTTTGTAATCCTGACTATAAAGAATGGTTTACGCATAGACTTCATTTTCTAATAATTCTGCTTAGGTATTAAGTAAGCTTTACCTCATTGACGTCAAAATCTTTATTGCGTGTAAACGGCTATTTTTATAAAGCATTAAGGCTCATTCTTAAAACAATGTAACTAACTATATTTAAGGACAGGCCTAACTCTCCTTTACGACCCGAGAAGAAAGCTAACACATAAAAACATTTAGTTTTATTGGCACATGCGAAAGAAAAGGTAATTTCGACGTGTAGAATGGCACAAACGAGTTCCAACCTAACGATTAACTGTGAAAGTACTCGATCTAATGTTCCTAATTAACTTGTCTTCAGATTTCCGACTTCATCGCTATGATCGTAAAAATCCGGGGCGGGTACGGTGATGCTTCAAACTGGCACTGTTTAAACAAACCCCGGGAGATATTAAACCATAACTGTAAAGAATACGGTTAATAAAAGCGGTCCAAGTGGCCCCGCTGTGCCCCAATTAGTCTCCTCGACATTAACTTAGATATTCTGTTTGTGGTGTACTCCGCTTGGCGCGACGCTCGGCGTTCATGCTCGCCGGCTATGTTTTCAATTATTTGTGGTCACAGTCGGTATATACGGGATGGACATTTTTGGACGTTCGACGAAAAATTGTTCTAAATTCTAGAGAATGGAACGCTAGATCGATTTAAAATTATTAAAAAATGATTAAATTTAGAAACGTTAAATTTAGTACGAACAAAGGTTTTATAGAATGAGTTAAGTAAAAAATATAAAAATCGTGCTATAAAGGTGCAATATACCGTTATTACTTGTAATATAAAACTATAAACTTGACTTACAAGCTGCGCGCTGTACGTGATTTTGAATCTGGGACGTTACATTACACGCGTATGCTCCCGGTGAGGAGGTACCTTTATTGACTTTTTAAAAGAAACACTTTATTCGTAGATATATTATGTAGAACTATGTTACAATTTAATTTTATTATCATACAATTTAAAGGGCACCATGTTTGTTAAAGAAATTTGAATCTTATGATGGTTTATATACCTGTTCTAAAATAGGAAATACAAAAGCAAATTTTCTTAAATTCAGTGTTTATACTTAAGAGCCAATGGGTGTTATTTCATTTTTTTTTAAATAATTTCAAGTTATTTATTGGGTTAAATTTGCTAATTTATCACTAATGTGTCGTCAAGAGCTGTCCAAAAACTCCACCCGGTATAGCAAGTACTCTTTAGGACTGTCGACTTGTGCCAAAACAGCGCTGTTTTTCGTCACTTCCCCACACGTTACGAGCCTGCAAATGGCCCATTACCATTATCCAATGTTTATTTACTGCAATTTGTTACGTCTCTCAGTCGTCGTCGCGGTCGTACTACCGTTCTAGATAGCTTTTTAACAGCTCTCAGCTTTGAATATCAGAAACTTCTCAGCGTTTCTTATTTTAATGATGAACAATAAACATAACTTTCTCTAAAACAATTAAACAGAATTAAGACGGTTAATGGCCGTCGAACATTGTTCAAGTTTTTTGTTTACTCTCATAATATTATCGATAAATAACTCCTTGTTAATTTAGTCTTTCTCTTTTGATATTTGAATTAGTACTTTGAAGTAGCTTAGAATTTAATTAAGTTGCGTGCCTTGTCTAAAGGGAGGCCTAAGTAAATAATTGACATAAAATAGGTTTACCTTACCTATCCCTTCGGTGGTACCGTGTACAAAATTGCTTCCTCATTTTCGGAGTGAGTGTTTGAACTGTGAAGTAACGAGAATGTATGTACACTAGAGTACACAGAGAGGTACAGACAAGTACATATATAAATATATATATAGAAGTACGTATCTTTGTTGGCGCGTGTCAGCTGGCTGCCGTTCTCTCGGGGCAAATTGTGTACCACTTTGCTATGTATCTGTACTTTCGTTAAGACATGAATGACTTGACAAAGTGGGGTTGTTATTATTGAAAAATATTTTGTATAGAAGCGAAGACAAGGTTTTTTTTTTAAATTATGTTCTAACGATACTTTTAGTAGGACATTCGATGACGTATATATAGTAACCGTAAAATACTTTATTTTCATGGAATTTAAAATTATCTGACTGTAGAAAATTTACAATCATCATTAAGGTAGGTATGCCAACTATAAGTCCGATTCATTCAAACAACCCTACAACAAATAGTATTTTAAATTACCATGTTTTGATTGTTTTTTTTTTTAGAGTTTTTACGGTCTCGTGAACAAGCCAGTTGAAATTACTGGTAGCGAAATATTGAGCTCTGTAAAAAAAAACCATATTAAAACATGGTGTATACCCCGATTTCCAAAATCATAATGTTAGTTTAAAATCGTATACCCTACTTACGTCATTCCTTATTCGTACTGTAAGGGAATGGAATCGGTTGCCTGAGTATGTCTTCCCGGATGTCTACAACTTGGGGGTCTTCAAGTAACGAGTGAACAGGTATCTTCTAGGCAAGCGTGCAACATCTTTGACCACATCGTCGCTTTCCATCAGGTGAGATATTTGTCAAGCGCTTTCTTATCACTTAACACAAATAAAAAAGGATAGATTTGTAGATTGAAAATAAACCATTTTCATCTCATTTCCTTTCAATTTGATCCATTGGTTTTGAATGAGGTGAATGTAGCGAAAGTAGATCAAGGCTTATATCTCTGATGTTCTCGAATTCAAGCCCCATTCCACAACTAAATCTACGACTCCAAATATCTACACTTCCTACGCAGGTAAAATACGAGATAAAAGAAAAAAAAGTGCTTGTTCTCTTTGAATAATTTAACAGTCTCGTGTGGTATAAATTCGTAAAGGGCAGTATTAAAACCACTGCTAGTTTTGGTACCCACTAGTTTACTTATTTAGTTTCTTTTTGGTAAGAAAATGTGTGGGACTTTTTCGTTATTGCTCCTAAGACAATCTTGTTGGGTGAAGCCTTGAGATCGGGAGTGGGAGTGATTGGAATTGGTTCGTTCATTTCGTTCAGTGGATTGTGTTCGGTCTTGGTATTGCCAATTAATTTTACTGTAGAACATTGTAATAAATGTAAGTTATATCTGTGTTTTACGTTGCCGTGTAGACCTGTACCTATATCATCTATCCATTAGATGTCTGATAACAGTAGAAATTGATAGGCACTATGCAGTACACTGTTGCTTTGACGTAACGTGGTTATTACCGGTGATCACCTCAAAGCAGCAAAGTACTGCATAGTGCCTGTCATTTTCCACTGTTGTCAGACGTCAACAGATAGATAATGTGGGTACTGGTATAGAAAAATAGTATAAATAAATAAATGTATAGCAAACACGGCTTCTCCATGTCTTCCCGTGGGTTTTGTAAAAGGTGACCAAGGGATCTCGCTGCGCGGCGGCGGGTGACCTAACTCAGATAAACTAAATTAAGTTGGTTTAGCTCAGCTTTGCAACAACTGGCAAGTGATTTCATCCGCCTACTCTCAAAATAAACGTAGGTGCATTAATAGGTAGTAAAAAATCTCGTTCAATTTGTAATCGATATAGAAGTTAAATACGGTAAATAACTTGATTGATAAGTATTAAAGCTTCCGATTTCGTTCACTACATTTTATCCCGAAATTCTCACTTTTCCTCTATCAGAGAAGTACGTATAGCATAATAAAATCGTTATATAGGTATATTTGGTATAAAAACGTCGCAAGGTGCACGATCTCTCCTCGTCCAATCCCATCAATCAATCATGATGGTTTTGGGGCGAAGAAAAAATATATTACCAGCCGTTTATTGGCATTTGTGAAGATTTTTCTTTTTGTAATCTGGTTATTTTGCTCGCTAAATCATAACAAATAGGATTGATTTGTAATAAATAAGTTGTCTGTTGTGTTTGGCGCCTGATTTAATGTAAAGATGGCGGTGTGGGAAGATGTATGTTAACAGATGAGGCTTCCGAAGGAACTATTGTGATTCGTGTGTTTGTTATGAAATGATTCATTGTTCTATTACTATACACACTTCCACTATTATCTACTCTCGCTTTTATATAACAATGTACTGTAACATATAAATTAGTTGATGTAGGTACAGTGTACCTAGGTATTATAAGTACATCGACAAATTTATTTGTACCTGGTACACCCACAAATTGATTAGACATACAGTAGAATCTTTACACACATTATCATTCATTACATAAAAGAAGTATCGAATACTTCAAATAAAAAAAACAGCTAATTAGGTACTAGAAAAATAGACCTAAAAACAAACATTACATTTCATCACCGGTAAATTGCACACTAGACTAGGTAGGCCTGTATCGTGGAATTCAGAAATTCCCGACTATATTAAACTAAAAAACAGAGCTATAAATGAGTATCGTAAATCAAATGTCCTAATTCACGGGGGTTATAAAGGGGTCATTAATGACTACATTCCGCTTGCGGTGAAAATGTGACTTTTTGAAAATATTCCACAAGCTCTGCCCGTGTTTCTTTATACTATAAAGAGGAAAGTTTTTTTCGTTTGCAACGAATAGACTCCGAAACAACTGGACCCATTTTTAGCCGCATTATCCATAAGCTACTTTATCCAGAATCCAGATCCAGGTGCAAAGGCTACCTTTGATCCCGATACTCCCACAGGACTTACGCGGGTGAAGCTACCGAAATTGTCACGAAATCGTACACTTGGCTGCAATTTAGCGATCATATACAACCGTCCTTATAATAACAACTTTATTCGTGACAGTACCGTATAAAGATGCCGATGATCATTCGTAAATATCATTTTTGGCTGAATAATGATAATTTGTTGACATATTTTTCCTACATCGTTGCTTCGCCCCAATTTCTTACAGAATACTAGCTGCGTACTGCGGATTAATTCGCCACCTGATGGAAAGCGACGATGAAGTCTAATATGTTGCACGTTTACCTAGGAGAGCTGTTCATTCGTGACTTGAAGATTCCCAAGTTATAGACTTCCGGGAAGACATACTTCAGGCAAGTGATTCCATTCGCAGTGCCAATAAAGAATGGCGATGGGAAACGCTTGGATCGGGTGTCAGGTATTTCTACCATTAAACGGTGCCGCTTTTCAGGTCGCCTGGATGTCAGATGGTAGAAGGGAGATGGTAATACCAAATGTGCAGTTCCGTGGCACACTCCTCGAAATTTATCCGATAAAAGACCGACAGGCTTGCAACCCTATGCCGAAGTTCAAGGCTTTGAAGCCTTTGGTCTCCTCTCGGATTACATAATTTCTATCTACTTAGTTTTGTCTTATGCTTTTGCGATTCAACATTAAAATGAAACACAATATTTACCAGCTTTAACCCGCGTTAAATTTATTAACGGCATTGTTGCAACGTTTCGCTAATTTCACAGTTCGCTTTTTCAAGCTTCATTCACATAAATAAAACGCGACTAAAACCCGATAAATATTGTGTTTCTATCTACTTGTTTGATTTTGATTTAAAGTATACCTTGAAATGATAAGAAAACAAATTGCACTCGCTTCCGTAGTCTAGAAACAGATAGACAAGTAGACAAATAGCCAGACACTAATTTTATAAAAGCTATAAAAACTACCTACTACCTGCTGTTTTACCTGCGTAGGTCCCGATCCTGCGGGAATATCGGGATAAAAAGAAGTGAATGTGTTATTCCAGATCTATATATTTATTCCAGCTACCTATATTCCAAGTTCCAATCGGTTCAGTAGTTTTTGAGTTAACACACAGATATACTTACATACATGCAAACTTTCGGGCTTATAATATTAGTAAGATAAGTATTAGCATAGAAAAGTATAGTTAGATTGCGTATCTATAGCAACATTTCTTTTCCCATTTTCCTGAATAAAATATTGAGGAAAGTTCAATAAAATTGTCAAGTAAATTTGATCGGGGATGAAATTGTATTGAAAGCAGACGAATTTAAATTCCTCATCTTTGCTGGAAACGAAAGCGATGGATGACGGAAACGGAAATGTGAAACGTTTTTTTTTTGTATCACAGGTGAGATATTGGCACCTAAATCAATTTTCTGTTCGGTGGAATTGTTACTTGATATTGTCTAGAAATTGATCTAGACTTAGGTAGGTTACAATGTTTTTCAGCGATGGTAACGTAATCCAAAAGGGAGTTCTTAGTTTAGACTTCTAAGCGGACAGCTTTAGTTTCAATAATCATCTGAGCGATGTTCCCGGTTGAATCCCTCTCGGGAACCCGGGGTCTGCCTGTTCTTACGTTTCCACTTCGCATAATCTCCAGCGTCATAGTGAGGCCCTTAAATGCCAAACCAACATTTCTTGGTTCTTTCCAATCTACCACGGCCGGGCGTAGGCGTCCTGCGATTCAAGGCTTTCGACCTACATCGAATCCGCAAGAGACATCACTGAGTTTGAAGATGCTAGCCAATGCTGTGAACATAGAAACAGTACTAGTAACTAGAAAGCTTAATTCGTCTAAAAAACGGTCCCGCTTGATGTTAGAGAGTCCCCAGTCTGTCCTTTTTTCACTTTAGTGTTCGTCGGTTAGTTAGATTAGGACAGACTGAAACCAACTGGGTTCAACAGGACCGTTTCAATATATTAAAGCTAAAACTACCTTAAACTTATAGAACATGATTGAAATTGATATTTCAAACGCGAAGACGACGATGTAACAAGTCTCTGGCTGTTAAGGAGTTCGTTGTTGTAGCGTTGCCAATTCTAAACATAACCCCAGATCAGGCGGTAGTCACAAATTAAGGAATTTGCAATGGGACGACCTGCAACGTGCTTCTGTGAGAGCTTACCAGTGCGTGTATAGTTCAGATTTTAAATGTGGTCTACCTAATACGCAATTAACAATTTATGAATTTGTTTTGTGGTACTAATTGGTACCAAAATGTTTAATGAATATATACCCAATGGAGATCGCATCGTCACTAACAAAAACTCCACAATTTACCTTTTAACAACAGTAACCTTTTAAATATAAAAAGGAAAAGATCAAAACCTTCAAAAATTTACCATAAAAATGAGATAGGTATAAAACGACGTTCACAAAATACCGTAATGGTTGAACCAATATCCTTAAAGACACTATATTCACATACCCTCTGCTAACTATCGGTTTTACATCTTTAATATTACCAAGGGACCGATTATGGCCTCGGACTAACATAAAATGTATCTCAAACGATGCGATGTTAAAAGTTATAAGAACTCGTGGAGAAGAAAAAAGCTTGGTCTCTCTGTGTGAACGGATTTTAATAACCGCCTTACATATAAAGTTTTCATAGGTTTTGTGTGAGAAGACTGTTAGTTGAGTTTGAGTTTCCTTTTTAGTTGGGGAACTTAGCGCGTGTGGTTCAAAGTGTTGAAGACACGTGCACAAAACTTACACACTCTACACTTTATAATTACACTTACACTTTGTAATTTTACTAATGCATTAAAATAAGTTTCTTAGTTATTTTTTTGTGATCTCTTGCTCTTTGCTTCCACCAATTGCAACTTATTACTCTCCTATTCTCTTACTATATTGAGGCTATAACTTCACTGAGATCCGGGTTACTTTTGCATGCATTTAAGCACTACCTATAAGTAACCTTACTTTCCTACTTAATATTATAAACGCGAAAGTTTGTATGATGTATGTCATGTGTATGTATGTGACTTTGTAATTCCTTTACGTAAAAACTACTGAAAAGATTGCGATGAAACTTGGAATATAGGTAGCTGGATACCGGGAATAACACATAGGCTACTTTTTATTCCAAAACCGCGGGGAGCAGCTAGTTGGTGTATAAATTTAAGGAAAAAACTGTATTTTTGGGTCATTTCATTACTCACGTTAAATCGGGAAACAGAAAATGTCGTAATCTTAAATATGCAGGCTAATACATAATTTCTTTATTTTACAACGACTTCAAAAAAGAAGGAGGTTCTCGTTTTCGATGCCACGAGAATATAAAAATCAAGTAGCCTATGTCACATTTATGTCTATGCCAAAGTTCATCAAAATCGGCTTATGCGTACAAACGACAGAGATACTTTTGCATTTATAATACTTGCGCCACGTGGTTTCAGCTGCGTAGGTCCCAATTCCGCGGGAATATCGGGATAAAAATAGCCTATGTGTTATTCAAGGTTTCGAGCTACCTGTAATCCAAGTTTCATCGCAGTCGGTTCGTTAGTAAGAGTAAGATAAGATTTATAAGCATAATCCTTAATTAAAGCAGCCTTTAACTTCACTTTTCTCTCTGAGAAGAGTAAACCTAATCCTCAAAGTCGATGCTTCCCGCGATCGAATATTAACAAATATCTCTTCAAATTATGTTTCAAATTACCACTTTACTACCTTGTCTTAAGGTTCTGTTTTGTGGCATAAACTGTGGGATAAATTAATTAGTGGGGAATTAGAGAGAGGGTACATTAGTACGAGAGGCGAAGCCGGTCACTCGGTCAGGTATGGGCTAGGGGTGGTTGAAAGCTTCGTATCCGTAACATAGACTACCGGATATCCGGATAATATCGGTAACCGGACAATTACAGAGCCTTTTATTTATTCTACAAAAAAATTAATAAAACTATGATCCAGAAAGAAAATCTGTCATTCAGTGACCGGCTTCGCCTCTCGTACTAGTGTACCCTACTAGTACGAGAGGCGAAGCCGGTCACTCGGTCAGGTATGGGCTAGGGGTGGTTGAAAGCTTCGTATCCGTAACATAGACTACCGGATATCCGGATAATATCCGTAACCGGACAATTACAGAGCCTTTTATTTATTCTACAAAAAAATTAATAAAACTCTATGATCCAGAAAGAAAATCTGTCATTTTTCTGCCAATTTTCAAGGCACCATCCCTCCGAAAAAAAAAATCGTTAACAAAAGTAACATCACCTTGCAGACGTTGCGCACAGCGCCATCTCGCCCAAACTAACATAGTCTAAAACTTTTATGTGCTATAAGCAATAGACAATGGTTATACTAAATGTTATATCTATTTTTTATGGAAATATTACGCATTTTACAATTATCACATAAAATGACACACAAAATAAAAACAGATCGAATTGTTTTTTTTTCAATTGAAACAGTCGTAAAAAATGCTCAGAAAGTAAGTGGTGAGACTTGGCTAAAAAATTAAAATCCGTAACTAAAACTATTAAAATAATCCAGAACCGATTTAATTTTAGTTAATGGGCTACCATGATGTCTTATAAGTCGTCGCGAAGTCGTCGCGTTGTCGTACAGCTAAAAAATAAAATAAAAACACATCAAATAATTAAAAAAAAAAGAAAAACAAATAAATAAAATAAATTAATTGTCTGTGGTTTTTAAAAGTAGTCGTGATATTTTTTATTTAAAATTTACACTATTTTTTTGAACGACAAAAGGACGACATAGCAATAACAAACGAGCATGGTAGCGCGGATTATCCGTATCCGATTAACCGTATTCGTATCCGAGAAGACACATCCCTAGTTTAGTTTAGTTTAGCCTTTTTTTATTTGTCCTTAAATTGTACTTATAAAACATGTTATAAGTTTATAACTAAATAGTATAGATAATATTAATATGAAAAAATAACTTATATAAAAAACTTTTTAAAAAAATCGCTCATTCAAGGACCTCTTTTTGAGTAAAGGCCTCCTCCATAATCCTCCGATTCTCTCTTTCTCTTGCTTTGTCTAGCCAGTCTTTTCCTGCTATTTCTTTAATTTCATCTTCCCATCTCTCTGCTGGTCTACCTCTACATTATGAGCCCATCCCTAGTATGGGCTCATAATGTTTGTATGTGTTAACGGATAACGCGACCTCGTCGGGATGGATTATAATATAAATTCCGCTTACATTTACCTATGTGATGTTAAAGTAATTAGTAACTCGAGATATATGAAAATTCGTATCTATATTACATACATAATATGAAAATTCGTTAGTAATTATGTGAAAGTTTGTTAATTAAGTATTCGATTTACAGAGCGTAGGTATGTAGATATCTACCATCGAATGTTTTTAGGCTACATTCGCAATGATAAGTCGCAGCTGTGATACGTCACCGTAGCGTCGTGCGTAGGCATATACTGAACTAGCTGGAAGTGGTTTCACCCGCGTAAGTCCCGTTCCCGCGGGAATATCGGGATCAAAAGCCTATGTCCTTCTCTAACATTTCATCTAATTCTATACCAAAATTAATCAAAATCGGTTCAGCGGTTTAGACATGAATGCGTAACAAACAGACAGACAGAGTTACTTTTGCAGTACAGATGAGTTTTTTTTTTGTGAATCACGAAATTGTGATTCATCCAAAACCGTAAGCATGGTTCGATATACATATCTATCTATTATAAAAATACCAATTATACTAAAAAATAGAAACTTCTAAACGAGTTTCAATCCTTTTTGTTCAAACTGTGAGTTCAAAGCATCTACTGGCATTGATTAGATCGTTGGCAGACCTCGTTCAGGTAAATCATTAAATCAACTTTTTAAGCATCTGGCAGAGTTTTGTTACCTATATCGGATTTTGACGTTTAAATGCTTCTTGAATGAAAGCGTTAAAATCCGATACGGTTTAACTAAACATAACCTAAAAACTGCGATTTTTTACCTGACTTCAAGAAAAGGGTAAGGGTAAGGGGTTTTTCGCACCTATCTTTGTTTATTTTTACTTTAATTTAGCGTTACGACAGAAGCTATATACAACTGTCTTTTGTCTGGTACTGTTTAGGTGTACCATTGTTTATGAATGGTTTTCCCTACCGATATAGGTAGTGGCGTAATGGCCTAATACATCATTGTTACTACTCAAGATTTGAGGACAACTTAAACAATTGAGCAGCTCTTAAACCAGAACCAGAAAAATGTCTTATTAACATTGAATTGAGAAGCTATTCAATTATGTAGGTAGACAAACTTTTTAAATTCACGCGATATGTTCAAGTTACATTTTACCGGGTCTAATCGCACATTATTATTTTTTCTCTATTACGCGATAAAGTCTGGTAATACATAAGTAAGAAGATCTCAATTTTTAAGCGGCATTTTATATCAAATTCAAAATATTTAATTTTTCAAATACTACTACATACTATTTTTTAGAAACAAGTCTTCATTATAATACCGCCCTATTTGGTCCTAAGTACCTACAGATAGAAAGATAACAGTGAGTTTATGTTAATCACTACTCTTGCATTTAGTACTCGTACGAAGGTAATTGTATAGACTACATCGCATTTTGAAACGTATAGGAATTAAAGTTCGCTCAAAGCTGCCTAATGAATGAACTGCGACCGAATGAACGAATGAATGAATGGCTTTAGGCTGGCAAACTTACCTACAGTGCGAGCTAAAATATGCTCCAATAAATTTTATATTATTTGTTTGAATGATTTTAATATAATGGAATAACCTAGTTTGTTATTATTTGTTTGTGTTGTATATTTTGTTTGTTTTGGGCAATAAAGCATGCTGGTCTATAAGGTATAAAATAAAAATATATTTTTCGATTTTAATCGCGTTCCTTTTATTACACGACTGCCAAAGGAAGTGTTATGTTTTATAATTAAGTATTTTTCAACCCCCGACCTTCCACACGTCTTTTTCACGGGTAGCCGGTTTTTTCTCTTGAATTTATTGTAATTGAAAATAATATTGAAATCTGAAAATGTGTTTAATTTCAAAACGATTATGAAAAGAAAAACAAAAGGCGATCGAAACAAAAACAAAGAACGATAGATTTTCGTTTTGTTTTCGTAAGGAAATAAAACTCATGTAGATATTTATATATCAAAAGTACGAGGAAAACCACACGTAAACAATGATCCAATTTTGCTTCATCATTTCTCCCATACGTATGGTTGCGTTGTGCTTAATTAATCTGTCTTCATACATCTTCAGAGTACGAGTGTTTTACGAGTGTATATCCACCTTCATTATTTATGTATTGTAGCAGAAATAGAGCAACAACAAATATTATTATTTGCAGCATAAACAGCGTGTTCCGATGATGACCATTTAAGCCGAAAGGGGTTGTTCTAGACGTCTAGTCAAACAACTTAGTTACAAAAATGTAACTAATTTTGTGAAATTTTAAAAAAAAATCTGTTTTTGAAAATAAAGGTAATTAAAGTTTTGCTGAATGAAAGAACAAAATAAGGTCAATGACCTCTATCTCTAAAATACCATTTTATTTTCTTTCATACAGCATTTTTGACCAAGCTAGAAGAAGCAAGCAAGTACTAATTTACCCAGGTACTAGCATAGATCTAGATGGCGTGCAATTGGAGATGCCTATGTCCAGCAGTGGACTGCAACAGGCTGATGATAATGATGATGATGATGGCTAGCATGTCGTAGTACTATCTTAAAAACGATTGCTAACTCTGACTCTTATTCCTATCGGATAGTGGTCTACATATCCCGTTCGTACTCAAAATCTCAAGTTAATTATTTGCATCCGTTCCCCATTGGCTCGATAGTATTTAAATAAGTACGTACATTGCAGTGTCAATACGGATCTCAGAGATCGTATTTCGAGACCCCTAAACATCTAATTAACAATACTATTTGATGAACAAACACAAACGGCGCGGCTTCGAATTAAATTTTAATTAATTCTATAGTTCTCGGTGAACAAGAGAGGTACTCCAGTCTAGTTAGTTTCAGTCGTGTTTTGTATTCTATTGTCTCGGTATAATGCTTGTTCTCACGTGATTTGTGTTCGTATTTCTCTATTCATTTGTAAGGAAGTCAGTCTTTGATTTTCGTAATCTATACATACGTGTCAGAGCCGTTTGACTGACTGAACTACATATCAGCGCATTGATAAAACAGCTGGTCTTAGAAATTTTAAATTTGGTAGGGGTGTTATTATTAAGTTTTACTAAATTCCTATCGAATGATCCGGTGCGAACTCGCTGCTGGTTACTAAATAATTTTGGATCTTTCATCTTTATAATATTGAATTGATATAGATATTTTCAAAAAGTGAAATAGACTTCAAAAGCATCTACTAATCTAATCTAATTTGATTTTATACTAAGCATAAAATCAAATTAGATTAGAGATTTCTCTTTAGTTTGATTCACATCAATATCGCAAAGGCCTAAGGAAAACAAAACATTTATTTAAAAATGCAGTAGATGCAATATTAAGGTAAGTAAATAAGTTTATGTGGAGAAGCGGCTATAGTAGGCCAGAACTGATGTTTCTAGTATGGATTACTACAAAAGTTATTTGAAACAAAAGTTTTTGAAACCATATTTATTAAAGTCGAGGATATTAACTAAGTCATGATCGACGTGAAAACACGATTCCTGAAAATATTGTCGATAGGAAAAAATCCCAAACTTCTCTCTAAATCGTACAAATAAGAGATATTACCCGGTCAATATTGTCCGTAAACTAATTAAACTTTGTATAAAAACTGAACTTAGCTCAATACAGGCCCTGAATGATTTGAATTTCAAGATTAACGTTTAGTTATCTTGAAACTAGCAATTATTTGATTTTACGCACTAAAATTTTACATAGTCGCATCTTACGTCCTTTACTTACACATCTGAAATTCGCCAGCTTTATCCCTGTCACGCTATTAGGATTATATAGGCCCTTAAGTTACCATTAACAAACAAAATAATTGATTTCAAATCGAAAGCGAAGTCAAATCAAAACGAATCTCGATTCTTTCTCCGGTTTATTTGCTTTGAAAGGTTGACTTGGCATTATAAATTACATTTCTTGTTATCTCTTGTATCCCTTTGGGACAGAATATCGCTTTATAGAATAAACAGAACAAACATCGTTGATAAGTGGTTTTATCGTTAAATATTAACTTGGGAAAACATGCTTCGTAACATTAGGCACGTTAGAAATATATTTGTATGAATTAAGCTCATTTTTCAGTCTCAATCGCTTTGCTTTTATTGATTAGTATTTTTCAGTCTACTCTTAAACAGAAGGCACTGTAAAGGATTCAAAACGTCGGACGTTTGAAAAATGATGCACACAAATAAATGGGAATATCCCTTTGAGTACTTACAAACAAACAAGCGAGCAAATATCCACCCTATGTGGGTATATAAAAGCAACGCGATAGAAACCAAAAAAATTACTACCTACCTAAATTTTATTTTTTATTCACATTTTTTTCACATCGGGAATTACTTACAAGAATATAATAAAATAATAATAAACCATTTATTTCAGGCAGCAAAGCCCATAGATACATACCTTATATAGACTAACATACACAATTTATTAAAATTAAATGTGTTAATAATAGCTTAAGACTATGTTTGTAGCATTTCCTTAATATTACACTATCCCTATTATATTTAAAATATAAAATGCGTTCGAAAATTCATTGCCCTAGGTGGGAAGGTGGGAACTCGTAACCTCCTGCTTTCAGAAATTAAGAAGCATCGATGCTTGTGTCAAAAAAATCCTGTCGATACAAATAAATTGCCAAAATGGCCAAAATTAGTCCTCCCTCTGCCTCTATTGCTTTCACTACCTACAAAAAGGGAGATAAAAACAAAAACACAGCGTTTGCATCAAATAAACGTGTGTCGAATACGGATATCGATTTTGTCATAGTAGCAGAGTACATCACTAGTGTAGTAAAGTAAACGGCTCTCGCTAGGCCCAAATTTGCATAAAACACTGGATATTAAACAGATATTTCGTATTCTATGAATGTTTTAGACTTCAAAGCATCTGTGTCAGAGAGAGAGAGAGAGATAGATAGAGAGGAACGCTTTCCGCTGGCGTTACGTAGGAATCGACACACTTGTGCGAGATAGTTTCCGCTGGCATGACGCTGGCGTTACGCCGGCGTACCACGGACGTTTTTCTCTACTCGCTAGGATGGTGAACCTAGTAGGTGTAGATTATTCAAAAATTACCTTTTAATTGGTATAGGTTACATAGGTTACTCACAATTATATTTATAACAAATGTCCATAATATTTAATATTTTAAATTGTTTTTCATATTTTGGACCTTAATTAGTAAATAAGTTTGCTTTGCCAGAGCTTGATATTTTATGAAATTAAGTCATTTTTTGTATGCTTATTTTATTTTTAACATCTTTGAACGTCCGCGAGGTTACATTTAAAACAAAAAAAAATAATTTTGTCATTCTTCTATCTTACCTTACTAATATTATAAACACTTCTACTTCACTAAAGTGATTGCGGTGAAACTTAGAATATAGGTAGCTGGGGACCAGGAATAACATATAGGCTTCTTTTTATTCCGATAATCCCGCGGGAACAAGACTAACGCGGGTGAAACCTCAGGGCGCAGCTGGTGTCTGTATAGTATAAGCTGAAGGAAATCTTTTAAATATTTTCAATAGATACTTAGAACTTATTCAGCAGCTGTACCTACTTGTGCTAACAATACCAGGTCAGGCAAACACCTTATCTTTGAAAACATGAAATCATTAAAGGCTCTTACAGTTTCCCGTTACTCAGCATAAACGTTACAACATAAACATCGAAATCACGCTCGAGATGCCAGCTAGTAGCTTCGGGCAAAAAGTGTCATTAGTAGACGGCGGGAGCTTCGATTGCACCTGGAGTGATAGTTAGTCGCTCCATTACGTTATAAGTACGTACTTTGGTACAGATAGGACGTTTTTATTTAAAGGTTTTTATTATTGTAAGTGTCGGTATGAAATTAGGTAAGTGCCTTGTCGAGTTACACTAGTTTCCATCAGTAAGAAGTGGAGGATTAAAATTTTAAACAGTCTGTACAACAACAACCACAATATAGCAATTCAAAGAGGCAATGCAGCCAGCCTTTTGGGTACGATACGTGGGGACCCATTTTTGGATTTTTAATTTTAATGAATTTTTTTTAAATATGAGTATGATGGTGTACTACCTAATATGTAATGTATTTATTTATTTACCTATATTTTTTCCTATTGGTACAGAAAATTTTAATGTTGCACAAACGTGAGCACATATAGCCATTTGGCTGTCAGAAGAGCAGTAAAACAAAAGTGGGAGTGGGCGAGTGATGTCTGCGAATGCTTTTCAAAAATGTACAAATTCACACTCTAAAACCCGGACGCTAGGCGGTGCGTGCAAACGTGACGATCTCAATTTGACCGGAGGCGGATGTTGCAGAAAACTTGGGTGAGGCTTTTGCCCAATAATGATACAGTGCCTCCTGCAAATCCCTTGACTTTTGGGTTCTGTAGCCCTGTAGCTCAAAGATAGCTTCGAAAATTTAAATCATAGTAGAAAAATTCACCGACATAGCTCTCAAAATTAGTAGACTTAAGTGGTAATGGGCAGGCCATATGGGTCGAAGGATAGATAACCGTCGGGGAGTAAAAGTCCTCGAGTAGCAACCACTATGCAATGCCACATGGAGTGTTGGAAACCACCTACTCGGTGGATCGACGGCATTGTAGCGGTCGCGGGGAGTCGTTGGATGGAGGAAGCCCACGATCTATAATTGTGGCGTCGCGTCGTATGGGGGAGGCCTATGTTCAGCAGTGGATGGATAAGGGCTTAGATGATGATGACGATAGGAAAATGACAAGTCCCAAGACTAAAACACCCTAGTTAAAGATTCCAAATCAGTTATTACAAGACATGTATAAACGATTTACGGGCAACTTCGAGAAGGCAGCTTCAATTTGGCGTATTCGAAACGATTCTTTTGTCTCCACTGTTATATCTGTTGTTGTTTCAATATAGCTCGTTTGGGATTTTTTATGACGTTTTTACCGGCAGCCAGTTTTTGTTGGACTATTTATCTTTATCCGGGGACGGAGTTTACTCGTTTACCCCTTGAATTGTTATAAGAAAAATGTTTTGTCTTAACCGAGATTGTGTTTATCGTGAGATGTGAAGTGTACAAGTCGAGGTGCGCTTTCAGCAGTTTGTTGTTTAAACTTCTAGTTATATTCGTTTAGAGAATTGTTGTAGGTAACTTTTTAGTGAGAAAACTTTAGTTTTCAGTATTGTGGGGCTTTAGGCTTTTGGGTTTGGAAGTCGGCCTATGTTTTTCCTTAGCGTCTCCGTGTTTAAATTGTTCAAATGCTCAAGCATTTATTTACTTTATTGAATATATTTTTCCTTAGATCTATTTCTAGTATATTAGCCATGGATGTGAGAGCATTAAAACTAAATTATGTAATATTTACATTAATTAAAAACTAGTTTGAATGACGAAGTTCTTTAAGGCGGCTTAAAGGTGGAGTGAAATGGTCATAAAACAAAATGTGTACTGTTGTACAAAATATATACTGTTGAAATGGTAAGTAAATTTAAACCTATACTCAGTAAAATTAATTAAAGACTATGTTTTACAATATTATAATTATTATAATATTTGCAGTCTATGTATAGTATGTGCTTATGTATTTTGATGTGAAATATACGACCCATGTCTTATGAAATGAATAAATGAACATGAATTAGAGTCATAACTGACAATACTACTTATATGTATGAAATGTTCAACCCCTACTAACCCATATTAAACGCCACACGCTGACAAAAGAGCTCTAAACAACAATATGTACGAGATTGGATCATCAACCTGATAATACTGACAATGGGAACAATTACATCTTCATGCAAAGACGATAAAACCAGTTGACTGCTAATATTGCGATTTTTTTCAACAAAACAAACACTACTCGTCATTTCGTTTTTTTCGATCTTAGTCATCATTTTAGAAAAGGGATATAATTTTAAAAAACACGATCGAAGCGTCGTGGTAAAAAAATTAGAAATATAAAACCATAAAAAGCTCCAATCATTTTAGTAAAAAGTTTAAAACACAAGTCACCGTTGCGAGCAGGGGGTGAGGTAATAATCAAACTTTGTGATTGACCATCGCGTTACCTATCAATAATTTGAATCTTAGTGATTGGCCGATGCGTTAGCTATTTATACTCAAACTCTTACTTATAAACGATGATTAACAACTGCATAAACTATGTTTCGTTTGTCTTTTACTGTGGCATGAAGTTTCAAAGTTGACACACAAACACGAACGTGACATAACTTAGTCATTTGTTAAATATAATCTTGACGGCCTCTGTGGCGTGGCGGGCATGGGCCCGATTGCAATGTAGAAGGTTGCGGGTTAGATTACCGCCGGGTGCAAATATTTATTTCTAAAAATAAATATTTGTAACTGGTCTGGGTGTATTTCTATGTATAATATGTATGTATTTACAAAAGAAAAATAAATAAAAGTATTATATCCATTGTACAGTCACCGTAACACAAGTTTAGCAGCCTACCATGGGGCGCTGTGGGTTGGTCACAGTTTTTATTTATTTAATCATCGTGTATAAGGAGGTTTGCCATTGGCCGTCATTGCACGAGAGTGCTACTTAAAAGACGTACTGTTTTCGTGAGGCGGAACATTTATGAGCAGTCAACTGGTTATATCGTCTTTGCCGTCATGTAACATCGGCAAGTGTTCATAATAGGTAATGATAACGACTACGGTGTGAATGTGTTCCTTGATATGGTTTTGGATGCTTGTAATTTTAAGTTAAGTGTTCAAGGAATCGTTTGTTTGGTAAGATTTATAGCACACATTAATAGCAGTAAGTCGCGGTGCCGCGGGGTCCCGATACACAGAATATCCTGAAGCACAAACACAGCATCTGAATAAACTTTTGCATTTATAATATTGGTGAGGTTGTATCAGTGTGTTGTTGTAGTTCTATTCTAATTATAAAGAACTAGCAGCGCCCCGCGGTTTTACCCGCGTAAGTCCCGTTTCCGTTCCGTTTTATCGGGATAAAAAGCACTAATAGCACTATTATCTGCTGATGTACATAGTTATGAACAATAAACGATTTCTATTCTATTCTATTCTATTCTAAAAAGTAGCCTATGTGTTAATCCAGGTCTCCAGCTACCTATATTCCAAGTTTCATCGTAATCGGTTTGGTAGTTTTTGCGTGAAAGAGTACAATACATACAATACATGAGTGAACCATTAAGTGAATTTCAGATACTCACCTATACTTTTTTGGTGTTTCAGACGTAATAATTACCCCCACCCAAAATGTCAGACTTGGAAGATTCAGATGATCATATGCGGAAAATGTTGGAACTTAAAAATGAAATTGATAAATGTAAAAGTAATCCAGAATCTTCGGGAATGTTCGTGTCAGGGTGGGATGACTCATACCTCATATACATACATACAAACTTTCGCGTTTATAATATTAGTAAGAAGTAAGATAAGATAAGAAGTAAGAAGTATGATAGTAAGATAGTTAGATATCTAAAAATATTATTTATAAAAATATACCACGCTACAAGACTGAAAAAGCAAATTAACGGTGAACCAACTCGGTATCTAAACACTACACCGTGTATGAGAATAGTCTAGAATAGTTCAGTTCCAGTTTAGTCTCCAGGCAGCCTGCCAACAGGTAGCATATAAAAACAATCGAGTTACTCCAAAGTACTGTATGTGGAAACTTAATTATTTCTACCTGGAACAAGGCAGACTATTCTGAAGAGTTTGTTGAAATTTAGATCTATTTTTAAAGGAAAGATATAGCCACAAAACACAGCGCACGGCCGACGTTGAGCGGAATTCGAACCAACAACGCATCTCAACCTAATCAGGGGGTAGCGACATAGTCAATTAGTCCACCGACGCTGGTCGAGTGCAGTCTTAAGCACTTAAAAAAATTAGATCTATGCTTTAAAAAACAAAGTTGCATTATTTATGTAGACCTATTAGAGCCCTATAGACCTGAGTAGACCTATTAATAACTTCGCTCTGCTCGCAGAGATAACACGTCTTCCGTAGGTATAAAGTTAATTTTTTTACTGTATGTTTCCGCAAGTAACCCTACAACTGGGCCTTTGTGTGTGACTTTAAGGCGTGGTTTCCTCAGAACGTTTTCCTTCACCGTAAGAGCGATGTTACCAGCGCACATAAATTTATCTTAAAGAAAAGACATTGTTGTGTGGCTGAGATTCGAAACCACGACCATCCGAATGAAAGTCGGTGTATCTAGCACTAGACCAACACCGCTCTTTAGTACAATTTGGTGTAATCTCTCTCTGAAGACGTTCCCTCATGCTGAGGATCGTGGTCATAAATGAGTGGTCGGCATTTTGCGCGGATTACTTGTTGCCACCGGTTCCTGTCCATCGCCTGCTTGACATTCCCAGCTGTCCCCCCGGGGGCAGGGCTAAAGGGGACAACTGGGAATAATCGTGTGTAGAACCATTGTAGAACTTAGTTCTTATGACTTAGAACTTTAGTATAAAGGCATAGAGAAATGGTATTATACTAGTATTATCTCATCATAAACAACTGTAATAAATAACACATAGACGAACCTAAACAAACAATCGGATGTGAATCCTGAATCTATTGTGAATCTATACGTACCTACTATACCTAGGTTTAGAATTTTATTATTTAGACCTGGGGGTTGTTCCTCATGTCGATTTCCGTCCGACAAAAATATTTTATTAAATATGTTTAATTTCGTCTTAGGTATTCGCGGTTTGCATAATAAAACACAATTTCGCTTACTTAACAGTTAGCTTTTTCAAGGTTGACATTCGGTTGGTGGTTTCAGTCAACCTTGAAAAAGCTAACTGTAAAGTTAGCGTAAGCTCGGTACTTTGTAATAATGCCTACTATAGAACTATAGAATAGAACTACTAAAACTAGAACTACTGAAACTGGAACAACTGAAACTGGAACTACTGAAACTGGAACTACTAAAACTAGAACTACTAAAACTGGAACTACTAAAACTGGAACTAGAAAGCGACACGAAAGGAAGAAGATTTCAGGAATAGGTCCCGTTCATATTCGGTTATTGGATACGGAATATTATATCATAATAAATCAGTTCAGATTTAGGTATAGGGCGTCTTTTCGATGGATAAGTAGGATCCAGTTCGGGTCTTATCACATTTTCGTTTTAGATGCTAAAATATCTTTCTCCCTTAAATATTAAATGAAATATCCTGATTAGATTATTTTGAACGACGGACATTGATAAAATGCTGAAATTAATAAAAACATCGCGATCAAAACTGAAAAATGACTTTAATTTAATTACTATTAACATTTATTTTACTTTTGCAAACACATACATACTATAACATAGAGAAATACACCCAGACCGGATTCAAATATATATCTTTAAGCATAAATCATTTCACCCAGCGGGAATCGAATCCGAAACCCTTTTCATTGCAGTCAAGCGTTTTCCCGACGCGCCACAGAGGTCGTCAAATTTAATTAACAACGCGAAAACAATAGAAAAATCTAATTTATTTTATAAATTCAGTCTTAAATTTAATCTGCAACCGTTGCAGGGAGTAAAACAAGTCATTTTCTGCAAACATAAAAAGATGCTAACATCTTTTCATGTCTCTGTAATGGAATAGCTCAGTTTTTGTACTACAAAAGACTTAGAACAGGTCTGAGTGTCAGGACCACGAGTCGCGTTAAAATCTTACAATAGTTAATTTTTTTCTTGACTATGCATAGAGTTTTTATGCCATTTAAGAGCTCATTTTTTCTCAATAATATTTTTTTAAATTTCTTCTACAGTTTGCGCGATTTTGCAATATAACACGTTATTTACCGTTTACCGTTACGTTTTGTTACAAATAATTATGAGGCGGTAGTTTACAGTTTTTAGAATGTTAAAATAGACGAATTACATCTCAGTCAACCTTGAAAAAGCCAACTGTAAAGTTGGCGAAAGCTCGGTCGTTTAAAAATCATGAATAAAACGCGATTAAACCCGGTAAATAAAGTGTTTTAATATTTTTTCCCCTCTGTTTTAGTGATTTTGTATTGAAAAAAATAATGAAAATACATCTCAGTCTATCTAGGCTCCGAAATGTTTAAACAATGCTGATAATGAAACTACGTGATTAAATGAGAAAATGATTTTTTTTTCTATTGTTTTTCGATTCGTATTGGTTTTTATGTACCAACCGTTTTCTTTAAACTCGACTATCCTTTCGACTATATGACCGTACGAACGAAGCGAGTGAGGTCCAGTGTAGACGGGCCTGGCGCTTGTATCTTTGTTCGACGATAACTTGAGTATCGTAGCTCCGATCTTCATGAATTTTGGTATGCGGGTAGTTTAGGTCAATAGAATTTATGAGTTCGAGTAAGATGAGCCAGATCGGTAGGGGGGTTGGGGAGATAGGGGGGTCGTGAGGTCTCAGTTCGGGGCGAACTCCTAGTTTAGAATAGTTCAGGTATAGCAAAAAGTCTTAAAAGTAGCAACGTATCAACATAGTAGCAACATGTAGTAAAAATCGCCGAGAAGCGACCGTAGCATCTCGTAGCAGATTTGCTACGAAGAATATGGTTTCGTAGCTTTACGTAGAACATTTGGTTACTAGACAAACATTTCTTATCGGTTGTGAACCGATTATGACCATTTATTGTGACTCAATAATGAAACTTACGTTTACAATTTTGTTAAAAGTAGGTACCTACGTACACTGAAAAGGGTGAAATAAAAAAATTTACATGTATAAACCAGTCTTTACGATTTACTTTCATAATTTAAATAACAGATTTTGTAGAAACTTCAAAACTTCCATTATTATCAGTATAATGATATTATAATGTGTTATCAAAAACCCACATTTCGGAGAATTTCACAAGTTGGAGTAAAAAAGCATTTAAAATTATTATCTTTTGCCCAAACCGTCTGACTTTGTAATTTTAGAACAATTATCAGTCGGTTATTTTAGACGTGGGTTGCTAAAGTGGGTCGCTCGTGCCTCTCTAATAAGTAGAAAGTACTTATACTAGATAAACAAATGTTTTTGAAAAATTGTTCCAAGAAACACAGAAATCCAAAATTGTTTCATAAAATTCGTACTTTTTATAGGGAACGAGATTCTAATGGACACTAGTAATCCGGAACAGTGCATTAGACCACGAGTACCTATAAAAATGACGAAAGCATTTTTTCAAAAACTATCTTTGCTAAGGGGGTTCCTAGAGGCTTTTGCATTTTTCTTTGTAAAATATATATTACAATATATACCGCGAAAACCTTAGATCAGCTTAAAACGTACCTACTACCTACGTACTTACGGCGAACTACTGTAATCACAGCGCTCTTAGTGAAGTAATGCTTAATTTGAAGATAAGCATTAAATAATCGTATTCACAGACGATTGTAAGGGGGGGGGGGGAGTAAATGGCGACAAGCCTGTGACCCAAGCCTCCCACCATGGAGGGTTTTATCTTCTGCGACTTATAGCTCGAATTCTAAATACGGATATATCCTGTTACAGTATTCACGATGAATAATTCCGACCTTTTTTCCCTAAAATTGTGCGGGAAAATAAAAGTTTTCGAATAATTTTACGTAAGACTCCATCTCATCTAACCTTTGAAGTTTCGATAAGCCTCAAGGATTTTATTAGGGGATTGTTTCATAATTCGTATTTCAAGTGGATTATCCAAATCGTTATGATTGGATATTGTGAATGGTTTCGACACAATGGCGGTAGGCACGTTGTTACCAGGGTACTACGCCTGAGGTATCTAATCTTTTCTTTGTCATGACCCCTACTGAAATGTACTGAAACAGTTAGCCATGGTGCATTTTGTTTGCCTTAATAAACCTAACTTAACAAAATAAAAATAAAAGTGTTTGGTGCAACAAATTAGTAACGGTTTTACTCAAAACTGAGTGCTGACTATAACTGACAGGGTTTAAAAATACGCATAGCCTTTATAGTCTAAAGGCCTTCTTCGGGTACTATATTGAATACCATTTAATATGTAAAGTACTGGCTTAATAATAAAGTTAATTATTCCATTACAAGTCTTATTACCCCATAGAATTCCTTTTCGAGGGGTTAGGGACCTATAGTTTAGGAACCACTGGATTAAGCCAATAGTTGCCATTGTTCAACCATTGTCAAACCTTCTTTATCCGAATGAAAGGCATCTCAAATCTCGACTATCCATCGAAAGCCCGACCAGGGGTCTTTCGTTTCGCATAAACTGAATAGTATTTTGACTTGAAATCAGATCCCACCAGAAACAAGTATTTCATGCTGCCTATAAATAAAACACTACATTTACTTACCAATAAAATATATAAAATCTATATCATTTTGTTAATTTTTTTATCAGGCTTCTGCGAGACAAGCTTTGCTTAGTGCAGGAGCCGCTGTAACTTATACCTTAAAAATATTTAATGTTTACAATATTAAATATGTTCCAAAAGTACCATATGTAACTATAGTAATGAAATATGTAACTATAACTATTGATTGATTGATAGTATAAGTTGCTTTATGTATTACCGTTATGGCAAATAAATTATTATTATTATTTGTTGTTACCATTTTGGATTCTCGGGGCTATGGAGCACCCGGACCTTTGGAAGGCGTGCGTGGGGCCGAAGCCAACACGTAGAGGCCCGTTTTAGTAACATTTTAATTTCAAAATATGTGATGGACACCAAACCGGCAATTATACCTGTCTGCACTATAAAATGCAGACAAGGACAACCCCCGGGTCGGATAGAGCAATGTATAAGCTACGGGTGAAAACTACTTGGGCTATGGAATTGGGTTGGTAGTGGATCGGGTACTGGGGGGAACTATGGAGAATATGGCGCCTGCCGTAACAATGTTTAACAAACACGTAAAAATGGCAGACGGAGACTCGCCAACTCACAAACTGGGCCACCCTAATTAAGCCGAGCAAATTACAGCCAAGGGGCAACAGGGGCGAGAGAGGCTGAAGGATGGAGGGACCTCACTGGATTTTAAACCATCCTAGGTCGAGATCCTGTGGAGCGGGCCAACTCATCACTGACGTGAGGCGTCCATCCTCCGAGCATTTCTGCTCTCGCGACTCCACTCTGACCGGCCGGTGAAGGCAAGCCAAAGGCGGGGGACCGCTTCCTCGTCAGTGTTCACTCCGACCAGCCAACTAAGGCAAGCCGGAGGTGAGGAACGGTGACTTCCCCCTGGAGCACTCGGGTAGCCGCGGGGTCGCTACTCCCCGACACCTCGCCTCAAGGTGCCCTGCGGACTTATTATTATTATTTCTGTTTATCCGTTTTTTGTCTCTCCAATTTGGAGGTATATAAGTTGCACGGGCCTTAGCCAAGTGCGTTTGGAGATAATGTCATTGATAAAACACTTTCTGACTAATCGGCATGTATTCAAAATAACTGCTTTTTGTAAAAGTATGTAGGTAGTTTTGGGTATATTGAGGATGCTTAGGCTATTGTAAAGTGATTTTGGTATGACTCCAGTAGATGAAATGATTATAGGGACTGTCTTGACGGATATAGCATTCCATTGCGTCTTGAGTTCTATTGCAAGATCTGTATATTTAGCAAATTTTTCATTATGGGTTGTGAGGATATTGTGTGTGTTGCAGACGGCTATGTCAATTAAGTAGGCAGTTTTAGTAGGTTTGTGAAAAATGGTAATGTCTGGTCTATTGTAATGAATGGTTTTATCAGTGATTATGGTTCGGTCCCAGTACAATCTATATTCGTTATTTTCGTGAACGCTGTTAGGTGAGTATTTATAATATGAATTTTTTTCGGAGATGAATTTGTATTTGTAGGCTAGGTATTGATAAACTATTTTTTTTTTTTTTTCTTTTTTTCTTTTTTTTTTTTTTCCTATGACGAACACACAGCGCCATCTAGCCCCATGGTAAGCTGCTAAGCTTGTGTTACGGTGACTAGACAACGGATATACTACTTATAATTATTTTTCTTTTGTAAATACATACATAGAATTATATATTATACATAGAAATACGCCCAGACCAAATACAAATATTTATTTTAAGCATAAATATTTGCACCCAGCGGGAATCGAACCCGCAACCTTCTGTATTGCAGCCAAGCGTCCGCCCGACGCGCCACAGAGGTCGTCTTCGGTTATTGCAGCTACTTGGTCATGTCTGTGTTTGTAATCTGTCTGCGCTACTGACCGACAGGCACCCGTTATGTATTATAGTTTAATCGCGCTTTATTCATGATTTTGAAACGAACCGAGCTTTAGCCAACTTTACAGTTGGCTTTTTCAAGGTTGACCACAAATGCCTTAAAATGCCTATAAACGCCGAAAATGTGCCTATAAATGCCTATACCTAATGCTATAATGTGTAATGCTATGTAAGTTGCCTATGACTGTTTACAATTATTGGTTATCTGGATTACCATAATATAGGTAAGCCTAATTGGTAAGTTTGGGTTTCGACAGTACTGGATCATATGTTGCAATATTTAACGATTAATTACAAAGTCGACTGCCACAACGTAATTCTTTTATTGGCATTATAAGTAATAAAATTTGGGTTAGGTGACATTTATTTCTTTATTCTCATCGAATAAACAGTTCTTAGAGTATAAAAGCAAAAACAGAACACTTCTAAAACATTTATGAAAATTACCCGTAATGAAAATATTACCAATGTTAACGTATTATTTGAGTTTATGCAGAAAATGTTTATGCTATTCAATAGAGACCCAATCGATCGATCTCCATTTCTTTATCCCACTCGATGGGTTGGGACCGTTCTGTTTTAAATTGAAAATTGTCGTCCCCGGGAAATCTTGCTCGGTTGAGTACTGGTGATTTCATTGTAATGCAGTTTCTTGTTTTTTCTTGCCAATGTGTTGGTTTCTCTTCTCGGATCTGCAATTTTCTTTGGAAATATTTTAGCATTGGTGGCAGCAGATAAAGTGGGTAAATCTATTAGGTTAGCGAGTCTGCCAAGCGAAAATATTGATCGTTTAGAAAAGTATGCTTAAAAACCACTTAAAGAAGTGAAAGTTTTTTAATTATTTGTGAAACTGCAGCGGATTCAGTTCTTTCTATCCTAATTTTTAAACCGCGTTTTGAAGATAAATGGGAACATTGGAATGTGCACACTCGTTGTTGTGTGTTAACACAACCTCTCACCCTAAACGCAAATACCCTGCTCGGTTCCGTCGTTGGTAACAAATTAAAATGTATCATTAGAACACTTTATATTCTTAATATTAAATATTAGATTTTCGGGTCTAGATCCCGAAAGTGTTAGTGTAGTGTGCCGCGGCCCTAATAACTTTTTGTGAGATTGGGGGTAGGTATAAAAATACCTACCCAGTCAACGGTAAACGAAGCTCGCCACTCCAGTCTTCCCGGGACCACGGCCGGTGTAATCCGTTTGCCGAAACGTCGGGGTAATTTTAAATTTATTTACTAAATTTAAAATAATTTAGTTGATATAACGCGATCCAGACCCGAAAATCTAATATTTAATAATAATGAACGGAAATCGTGTAAGTTTAAAAAATGTACTTTATATTCTTGATCTTTTATTTCACATCTTTACCACTTTCACCTACTATTTATTTAATCAAACTCCACTCAGACAACTCCTAGCTTCCAATCTAAATATTAACACCACCTATGGGTCACCGCAGCCGCCGACACTGTAAATAACTGACAGACATGACACCCATTTGGCACCCTGTTAAATAAATACAATCAAGTCACCCGACTGCACTCTGCATTCTGCAGTCACTGCACCAGCAAGTACTTGAATAACTCGTATAAATTATTCATTCTACGGTAACCGGAACGCGGAGGCACATGCATCTTGTATGTCGTGCTGGCTTTGTTTATTTACATTAGTTGTCTGCGGCATAAGAAAAGGAGCTGACTGTTAAAGCATTTGGCTTCGGATATGTACTGTTTTTGTAACGGTATTTCTTGAAATTTATATTGTATTTGAACGAAGTATAAAACCATGTGTGTGGAACTTGACGACGTTGTAGCTGACTTATGTATTAGCTGACTCTCCGACGCGCCACAGAGGCGACTGCCTTATGGCGCGTCGGGCGGATGCTCGACTGCAATGCAGAAGGCTGCGGGTTCGATTTCCGTCGTCAAATATTTATGCTTAAAAATAAATATTTGTATCTGGTCTGGGTGTCTTTCTATGTATAATATGTATGTATTTACGAAAAAATAATAATAATATGTAGTATAATAGTATCCGTTGTCTAGTACTTGTACTATTACAAGCCTAGTGCTTAGTTTGGGGATAGATTGCGCTGTGCAATGTAGTGCAAATTTTTTTAAATATTTTTTTTAAAGAATGAATGTGTACTATTAACATCATTCTTACGGTGAAAGAAAACATGCTTTAACGCACAGTAAAAACTTTAAAACTCTTATTAATAGCTAACGGAATAGTGCCGGTTATAAAATTGTACAGACAGACAAATTGAGAACCTCCTCCTTTTTTTGAAGTCGGTTAAAAATGATAATAATATTTATTTATTTATTAGGAAATCCAACAGCTATAACTTAAAAAATAGACAACACAAATTAACAACTGAAAGCCAATTAAAGGAATTCACGACTAAAAAAAATACTAATATGTAAAATAGGTTTTGTGTGAGCTTAACAAATACTAACAAAAGCAAATTATACATATTATGTAAAAAACTCAAAGGTTACATCAAATAAACAAATTCAACTACTAATTACAATTAAATTTAATCCAAAGCAACATTAAAGAACATGTTGCTCAACCGCCGCCTCGCCGATGCCACGCTAGTACAGAATAAGTCCAATTCAGCTAAATCGCTGAGATTATTAAAAGTCGTACACGCACGCAACAGATACGAATTCTGTCTGTAACTAGTGCTAGCACGCGGTACAAATACCACTCTACTTGCGCGCGTGTTTACGGGTTATTTAATTTAATTAATATGTAACGTTAAATAACAAACCACCACACCACTATTATGATTTTCTAACATTCGTATTCACAAACAACCCATATGCTATTTGAACTCATACTAAAACTGTTTTAACATAGGTAAATATAATTCGTTTAGTTTTTTTTAAATTTTACCTTCAACTTTATTAAATGATAGAAGCAATATGTGGGCTAATAACAAAAAAAAACTATATCCGAATAGCTTCATTTGTTTGTGAGCTACAATGGCACAGATGAATGAACAGACAGACACCTCCAACTTATTATAGCACTCCTTTTTTCAGTCGCGTCGGGGTTAAATCCTAATAAATGAAATACAACAAATTTCGAAACTATTTAACTAATGTCCACTAAATTACATCGTAAAATAATCCATTTCACTAATCGACGAGCTATTTATTTAATTTTACTTTTAAACTATTAAATTTTCAATCATTGACATTATTGTTTAGGGCCTTTTAAAACCATTGTTATTTTAACAAAGTATTTAACTAAAAGGGATCAGTTCTGACCTTAATAACAAAATGTAGGTAAAAAACCATTTATAACAAGAAAATATTTTAGCCGAATTTTCATTCAGATCCAAGACCAACATTCCTGGGAAATGTTTATGAGTCGCTGAGGTCAGCACGCATCTATGACAAAATAATCTTTGGCTTGCAAAATATTCTTCTTTTTCTTAGTTATGGCTTCTGTCAGCAATATAGGACAATTTAGCCATTTTCTCATACTGATAGTGAACTACCACTATTATAAATAAAATAATTTTCAACGCGTGAAGGCTGCATAAAAAATGGCGACGATTTTTCTCCAACCCCATGGAATATTTGTTTGTAACGTGCTAATTTCGTGTTTGGCACTGGTATTTTTATTTTCTCTTAACTCGTTGAACTTCGCGTAACTAAATTAATAACATCCCGCCGAAATTAAACAATTTAAAAGTAATAATACTAATATAAAATTCAAAACGACGTTCCACTAACGCGTCAAAAAGAAAAGTCCGAAATAATCTTTGGCTTGCAAAATATTAAAGTGTTTTCAAATATGTCTTTTATAAATTAAATGTCAGAACGTCGAGTGTGATAGACGGGTATATTCACTGAGTATATTTTGAGGGAGGTGTATTCACAGATATGTTGGAGTGTCATATCGGTCGATCTCGGCTCAGGGTAGCTGTAAACTTAGAAGATTGCAGACGTGAAATGGGTAGGATTTTAGTATTATAAGCATTTGCAATATTTTAATAGTTATCATCATCCTATCCTAATAATATTATAAAGCTGAAAGTTTATGAGTATGTGTGTATGTGTGTTTAACTGTTACACAATGTAAAAACCGCTGAACCGATTACCATGAAAAAAAAATGCGCTATTAACATCGCCCCTAAGGCGAAGGCAAAGGAAAACATCGTGAGATTACTCACGGCTTAAAGTCACGCAAATAAGGGCTAGTTATGTTGCTAGTTGCGAAGATACACAGTAAAGAATTTAACTTAGATCTTCATATATCGACTTCTACTTGTGGATAATAAAATATTATAAAATGGGCGCAGCTAGTATTTAAATAATGTAATACAAGACAACTTGACCTGTATTACAGGTGTTTTTACCACCTATTTCAGGCACCTGTCTCTCACAATTACTTGAGTTTTGCTCACTCATATATAATTGTTTCTTAGATTAATCAGTCATAGACTTGAGTTTTTGTGAAGAGGAAATAAATGAATTTATTGATTGATTGAATTCGGGTTACCAACTCAATCCCGAAAACCATGCCACCAATTTTAAATTTAAATGAAAACTATTTCGGCTACTAGACATAAGAGAGAGCAAAATGTCCTCCAATACCACGAAGTCATATTTTATCGCTTATTTTAAAATGAATACATAAAAAGATCAGGCTAGATGGTGGTTGATTAATAACCTACTTTTCCGATATGAACAAGAGTTTTAAATTAAGTACTTTTTTTTCCTAATAGCCGACTACTGCAACGCTTCTCTAAATTTGAGGGCTATTAATTAACCAATTAAACAATTTCATAATTCAAAAATTTCCATTCTAATTACGAATTTGGAAGCTGCTCAACTGATATTTTAAGTGGCATTTTAGTATTCGGCCGTACGTATCTATGTTATTCTAGTTTCCTGCCTGCCTTTCCTGCCATCATAATATTTAAAGAAGAGCAACGTTCATTAATCTCTGGTTATTTGTGTTCACTCTGAACCACAAGCATTTAGATAATTTCTTCTATTTTTAATTCAATTCAATTCAATCATTAATGATTAGCAATTCAAAGAGGCAATACAGCCAGCCTTTTGGGTACCTTACGTCGGGACGCATTTTTGGATTATTAATTTCAATTAATTTTATTTAAATATGAGTATGTTGGTGTACCTAACTGATAATGATTGTATATTGTAAATTAAAAGTCATTCAATCATTTATTCATACCTAATATAAGTTTACAATAGTTAACAATACTTACCACCCTTTTACTTGTATAAAAACTTATATTATGAATAAATAATTGAATGACTTTTAATTTACTATATACAATCATTATCAGTTAGATGAAGATGAAGTCATGATAGTATCTGAAACCACCTATTATTATTATTTCAAGCAAGCCAGCAAGCACCAGACGGGTGATCAGCTGTGGTATCATGTAATTAGCATCCCCCGCTACTAGTGGCTAAGTTGCAGTACATTGCTGCTTTGACGTAACGTGGTTGTTACCGGTGATTACTTCAAACAGCAATGTACGATACAAAATATGCTTTTTGACAGCAAATAGCAACTGACAGCGGTGGATGCTAATTAGATGATACCACAACTGTCCTCTCATGTCGGCAACACTTCACACAGTTCCTCAATATGAACCACTTACATGTTATAACTGTGAATCCGTGATTCAAAAATACACAACACATCATTAACCTTAATCATTTAACGTACAATCAAAATACATATAAAATTAACTCACCAATAATTACAGTTAAATCTTACTTCTTATCTTACTAATATTATAAACGCGAAAGTTTGTATGTAAGTATGTATGTATGTATTGTATGTATGTATGTATTGTAAGGTTGTTACTCTTTCACAGAAAAACTACTGAACCGATTGCAATGAAACTTGGAATATAGGTAGCTGGGGACCTGGATTAACACATAGGCTACTTTTTATCCCGATATTCCCGTGGGAACGGGACTTACGCGGGTGAAACCGCGGGGCGCAGCTAGTTTCTAATAATTTAGCGACGACCTCTGTGGCGCGTCGGGCTAACGCATGGCTGCAATGCAGAAGGTTGCGGGTTCGATTCCCGCTGGATGCAAATATTTATGCTTAAAAATAAATATTTGTATCTGGTCTGGGTGTATTTCTATGTATAATAAGTATGTATTTACAAAAGAAAAATAAATATAAGTAGTATATCCGTTGTCTAGGCACCGTAACACAAGCTTAGCAGCTTATCACGGGTCTAGATGGCGCTGTGTGTTGGTCACAGGTTTTTTTGTTGTTTTTATTTAACACTATACATACATACATATATAAACGTATCTAAAGTAGTCATTGTGTTCTGAAATTGATAGGTAATATTATTAATAATATTATTAATAATATTATTATATTAAGTAATATTATTCCTAGTTAGATGCTTTGAAAATCCCTTCGAATCCCACAAATAAATCATTATGCAGGCCGATTTAAAATAACACCCGACCTTTTCTCATATATCAAGTTACTTTAATTACAACAGGGCCCATAATTCAAAGGGCGTTTGCCGTCTTGTGACGCGAGCAAGCTACAAATTTAGTAATTAACTTGGCAAATAAGTTCATGATGAATGAGTGAAGTTAATGAGTCGGGCTTCTACCGTTTATATTATATTATGACTTAACGCGTTTTTTAGGTGTTTTAAGTTATGTGACTTGCATTTGTTCGCGTGCGTGCTGCTGTTACGACCTAGTCGAAGTTTTAATTAGATATGCGTTTAACACGGTTGACTAAAAATATGGTTCATAGAATTAAACTCGCTGTGTACTATTTCAGCTGTGTGTGTGCTGTCCGGATTTGATAGGAATTTATAAAAATCTGAAGCAAAATTATTTAATTACTTCTATGGTTTTCGCGATTTTGCATAATAAAACACTTTATTTATCAGGTTGAATCGCGTTTTATTCATGGTTTTAAACGAACCAAGCTTTCGCCAACTTTACAGTTGGCTTTTTTAAGGTTGACTGAGATGTAATTTGTCTATTTAAACATTCTAAAAAGTTACAGTAAACTACCGCCTCATAATTATTTGTAACAAAACGTTCCAGTGTACGCAGACTATAGAGTTATTGTAATAGTTTTAAATTAAAATTATAATTATTTTTATCCCTAGCTAGCTCAAAAACTACCATGGCTTCGGAACGCGACCTCACATGAGAAGAAGCCACGAAGCTCGGTTCGTTTAAAACCATGAATAAAACGCGATTCAACCCGATAAATAAAGTGTTTTATTATGCAAAATTATTTGTTATCCGAAACCTAGATCGTAAAGAAATCACTCTCCGAATTACTCATTAGTACTCTACTATCAGCGGTTTTGGCTGTGCATTGATCCATGAGTCTCCATGAAACCGCGGGAATATCAGAACGTGTTATAGGTACATATAAACCTTTCTATTGAATCACTCTATTTCCTACAAAAACTGCATCAAAATCCGTTGCGTAGTTTTAAAGATTTAAGCAGACATACAAACATCCAGACAGGGACGCGACTTAGTTTTAAACTATGTAATGGATTATACCCAAAGAATTTATATTTGAGTTTTGGCGGGAACGCGGTTAGGAGATGTGTTGCTAAATTTTCATTTTTGTTAAACCTAGTTCAAATGCGTGTAAATTGTTTAATATCGGGGGCATAATAATCAGTTTAGTTTCGTGAAAGTGTACAAGTTTAAATGAAAGTGAAAATAGGTGCAAAACATGGACTTTAGCGTTATCTCCACAGCTCCGTGAACAAACGTTGTAAAAAATGGCTCCCGTTTTACAATGAATCCCTCGACTTGACTTTAACTATGACGACTTGACTGTTTAGATGCAATGCAAAAACCTGCAAATATTAATAATACTTGACACTGGCTAATGTCCAAATGGAATAAGCCATATAAACGAAGAAGAAGAAGAAGAAGTTATATTACTGGAACCAAAATGCCCACGTAGAATTTAAAAGTGTTCCGCTACATTGAGCACTCTGTGCCTTTCTAAAAACACTATAAGAAATGGACAGCATGCTTTAATGTAGCGTTCTGTCCCTTTCTAAAATGCTCAATACCTCCTTGATTATATGATGAAGTACTTCTTAATGTGAGTAATATTTAAAAAAATTATGATCATGGCAGAAAAGGTTTTATGGTATAAACATGCACTAATGTATTTATCCAGGGCGGAAACAGTCGAGTACGTTTCTAAGGAGAAAGAGTAGGTATCATTTCCCTTACATTTTTGCAGGTTTCATTTCCTATCAATAGGTACAATGTCAGAACAGCACATCAGCGTCCATTACCTGAAGGTATCAAAATGAATTACCACATTTCAAACGCTATAAAACCTGTGACTGCGACGTACTTGCGACTGCTCGGCTGATTTCGTGACAGAAACACATTCTACCTACAGTTTATGGCCCTTATACGGTTCGTAAGGCTGGGTTACTATAGTAAGAATACGATTCGTTATACTTACGGATAGTAGTAGTAGTATTTTCCACAAAACGCACAGTCTAAACCACAGATAGATATCTAAACGTTAAGGAAGTTGTCAGAAAACGTTGTAGAGAATTTTTGGGTTTTAAGTCTAACTTTTTCTACCTACAAAAGTTACAGAAACATTCATAACTTTTATAACCTTTCAAAGCATGTAAAAATATTTTTTATTTAAAATTTACTTTTTTTTTGAACGACAAAAGGACGACATAGCAACGACAAACGAGCATGGTAGGGCCCACTGTCAATGACTTTCGTAAAGTATTAAACGTCGCAAAACTAGCGATTCGTAAAAATATTGTAAAAAGTTTGGGACAGTTTTGAGATTTGCCTTTGATTTGAGAAAGCCGCTAAACTTATTACGGTAAAAATTTAACACACATACTACTTTTATCTCGATACTCCGACTGGAAAAAACTGCAATGCACTACTAAAAAAAAAGTCCGCAATTAGCCTTACTATTGGGCCTTTGTGAGTGATTTTAAGCCGTAGGTTTCCTCACGATGTATTTCCTTCACCGTAAGAGCGATGTTAATAGCGCACATAAACTTTTCTTAAAGAAAAAGACATTGGTGCGGCTGGGTTTCGAAACCACGACCTTCGGAATTAAAGTCGAGGTATCTTTCACTAGACCAATACCGCTCTTAAAAAAAAATATAGTAACCCAGCTTAAGTAAGCGATATGTCGAGACGAAAATGTTTTGGCGCGAGTGACATATTAAGAGTTTATAGTAGTCTTTAGCTGTGGTTTTTCTTTGTATTCTTGTTAAGACCGGCGTAAAGTTGTAGTTAGAGAGATGTTAAGTGGATACTGGACATCAAGTTTCCTCATAACTGTCGCGGGCAAACTGTCACATTTTACTTTGTTGTTTATTAGTAGTTCTGGTGTAGATATTTGGTCACTGTTTGTTAGTGAACTAGCTGTTTGAATTCGGGTTTGTTTGGTAGTGTTCTGATTGGATATTTGACTGAGCTGATTATTGTTGTTTGTGGTTACAAGCTTTATATTTAGATCTGTGCTAGTTTTTAATAATATTTTATAAGAATTAGATTTTATTTTTTATTCGACTGTCAAAGGAAGTCTTATATAATATTTTTGCCGTGAATGTATGTATTTACCTGTTTGAATTGGTTTAGTTTTTAGCGAGCATAAATATTTATTTTATTTTATTTACTTATTATTTAAGTAAAACCCGAAACACACTGTAGAATCTACAATATCGTTTATATTTAAAGCTTGTCTTCCCTAAAATCATTGTATTACATTATCATATCTGAACATTTCCGTCACAAGAATTCTGCCACAAAATATTCTTCTCAAGCTAAAAACAATGGCTTGTTCAAAACGTACTCCCTCGAGGTGTGTTCCATTGATCTGAGAACATTGCACATGAATTATGAACGAGTGACAAAAACCTCTGTGTATACTAACCAACTTGGTACGCTCGACGTACCTATTGCAGTGTACGAGTATTCCAGCGTCCACGTTTATGGGTGTCTAGTGTTTTGTGGCGGGGAAAACCTGGATTGTTTTATTTATTGTCGCCATTAGAGGTGTTCGATATGTTTTTACAGCTGGCTTTGAGGCGAAGTACTTTTTATATGGGCATAGTAGTGACCTGTGTGGTTGTTTATTATTTTTATGTCGCTTTGCAGGTACTTTTTACGCTGGCTTTAACGTGTTCGATTTTTCGTTTTTTTTCTGCTCAAAACTCGCCGCGAGTGGATTTTTGAAGATGAATTTTTCCTTTAAATATTTACAGTGTTCGATTTTGCTTATGTAGAGAAAGATTTTAGAGTATTTCTTGTAACTATAAACGATCAAAGTAAATCGTCTTTAGCATTCTTAACTTATGAATTTGTTAAACAAATATTCTGGTTTCGGAAGGTGACTTAAAAATTAGTTGATCAAAACTCGAAAATTTGCGATGCTGATATAAAATTAAAACATTTTGTTATTTAAATCGCGTTGCTATTTTTTCCTTGACGTAGCTTTCTATACCATTGACTTACCCGAGCCTGGGTTTTGCCTCTGCTTCGAGGACCGGGTTCTTTAGGTATGCCGTCCAGAAACCGCTTCGTTCATTCTGAAAGCATTGGTATCTTGCAAGCATTGTGTTTTGCTAGCATAGGTATCTTGCAATAACGTTGAGTACTTGTTTTTCACAAAACCTTGATTTCCCGAGCAACTCAAAGGTTCATTTACACTCAAAGACGCCTGACAGCATTGATAGTAAGTATTTCTCGCGTGATATGAACAGAAATGATGCCAGGATTATTAATAACGTTCTCTATTTGTTGTTTATTGGATAGTTCTCGTAGTTGGGGCTTTTCTCTGATTTATTAGTGTCTGACTTAGAGCAAATATTTATTGCCAACATTAACTATTGCCTATTTCAGGATTACTGTACCCTTTACTTTTGTATTCGATACAAAGCCCGTAGAGCTCTCGATTCTCGATCGGTAACTTATTGGTTATTAAGTGTTTTTGTTTGATATATCTATTGCTGATTTATAATGGGTATTTTAAGTACGAAAAGAACAAGAGTAATACATGAAATTACACACATTTTTCTGGTTTTAATCGCTTTATTTACCCTGAGAAGAGATCTGAAAAAAATCATGATACGGGCATTGATAAAGGCTAAAAATTAAAACAACGCGATCAAAAATTCGTCTAATTTTATTTCATTAAACATTGGGAAAACAGAAGAAAAGTGCAAGACGACGATCATCTTTTGTTTCCGTTTCGATCGTCAATTGTTTCTACTTCGATCATCTTCAGAACATGACTACGAGGTTCCTGGTTATGTGGTTATAAAACATTAAAACAGTGAAATAAATGCTGATACAAAACCAGTTATAAAATCTTAGTTACGAAGAAGACGAAGAGCACAGCCTGCTTCATTTAAAAAGGTTTATATTATTTCTATTGCGCGGAAGCTTTTTATTAGGACTTCTTTTGTGTAATCTATCTTATATATAAAGCTATAACTCTACAGGTATTCGATTGTACCTGGGTCGTTTATTATCAAAGCTTTTCACTGGGGTAATTAACTTTCCGCGCGAGTTCCTGCCGCGCTTCCCATTCGATCCCTGGAGGTTTGGGAATAACATTATCTTACAATACACTCTTGCTATCAGAATAATAAGTAAGCGATGAGGATTATTTTGCTCGTAAAGCTGGTTTGTAGGTTTACTTGAAAAGAGTTGGTTTTTTTAACCGCCTTAGGTAAATAGGTAGGTTCCCATCTGTTTTTACGTAAGTACAAAAGTTTGTGAATATTTTTTAGAGTTCGCAAGTCTGTCTTATTAAGCATGTTGTACCACCTGTTTGTCTATCCGTCTGTCAACAGGCTGTATCTGTTTCTGCTACAGCACATAGCATGCTCACGAGGTTTTCCTTCACCGTAGTGCGTGGTCGGCTAGCATTCAAACTCACGATCCTCGGTACAAAAATGTGGGAAAAATCTTGGGATGGTTCTGCAAAATACCAGCTGGAGGCGTTGGAGTCAATTGAGAAGAGAGCCAAGAAGCTCATCGGCGACGATGAAATTCTGACCAAAAAGCTTCATGTAAGATAATGGTCAACCTATCAATTATAAAAATACAAATTTATGTGGAGGTAAAGTCAGGCAAGTCCGGATTTAGTATAACTGATTTATGTATCACCTGATGGTTTGATACATAAGTCTAGATTGCCACATACAGCTTTGAAATATTATTATTTTCATTAAAATGAACTCCATTCTTTCTGAGGCGATTTGTTAATATAAAATTGTCTTTGAATCTAATTCTTACGCCTATTTCTTCGGCTACTTGACACGGAAAATATTTTATCTTTTACGAGGCTTCTCTTGAAAATATGCAATAGAGAAAGCGGATATTATTAAATTGTGTTTTTATTAAAGAAACCATTTCTTTACTATGGTTTGATTAATGTCGAGGTTAGTAACGATGCTTTTGTATGTTAGGGAACAGAAAGAAACAAATTTCCTTTTTTAACGACCGACAAGAAATGTGTAAAAAAAGAACCGTGGTACAAATTTAAGACTTCTGTTTCGAACTGTTTCTTTTATATTTCTGCGTTTCGTGAGGTTGTAACCCATTATTATTTTAAGAATTACGATTGGCTTTTGTAGATAATTCTATATTTAAATTACCTTGACGTTTCGGCAAACGAGATACACCGTCCTTGGTCGCGAGAATATAATAGTTTTAATAATGGCATTAGCCGATCACTTCCATCACATCACTTTATCTCAAGTAATCTGTAGATTTCTCAATAGTTCTATTCGGTGGTGGTCCTTCGTGTCCACTTCATAGTTTGAGAGTACAATTGTTATTAAAAAGAAACAGGTGTTGGCTTCGGCTTCACTCATGCCTTCCAAAGGTCCAGAGCTTCATAGTTCCATAATACCTACTAGACGTATATGATAATAATGGTCAGAAATAATTGCAGTTGAAGGTAAAAAGCTTACATATTGCAGCTTTCTACCTCCAACTGCAGCTTTTTCTAAATGATTCAAAAAATAAAAAACAGTAATCATATAAAAAGTACACAAATTTTGTCTCTCGCCAAAACCCGATACCTACTAACCGATATTATTCCTACGATTTAAAAATATGTTATTTCATTTACAAAGATGTGTACATCGAAAACGGGTGTGGACGCGTCCCTGTCACGTCCGCCGCGTAGCCGCGTCCCGTGTCACGTCATGACATTTCATTTTATGAAATACCTACGCAATTTCACGCACGATTTCATATTTGGGTTTTAATTCAGGGGTCACTTCTTCTTATAGGAGTTTTATCGTTATTTGATTTTATGGTTCTAGCTAAAACTTCATTTGATTAAATTATTCTTTTTATCGTTGACCAGCTGCGCCCCGCGGTTTCATCCGCGTAAACCCCGCGTAAATATCGATATTTTTCATTATTAGAAAAATCGGTCCCGCGTTTACGCGTGATGCCGTGACCAAGGGAAATAGGGATACATTTTTATATAGAAGATGGATGAGCGTTTGACCGCTGTCCCATCGAATGTTATGTGAAATTGTAGTCTAAATTGTAGCATATTCTCTAAAGTTTTTACAGGTTTAAGCAAAATAAAGGTTTGATATATGAATGGATGCGGTTTAGATAGATAGATAATACTTTATTTGATCAATCACAAAAACAACACATTTAAAAATTAAATTTAATACTAAATAAATGTTCAAACAAATAGGCGGCCTTATTGCCACATCGATTTCCACATTAAAGTGGAATATCGTGAGGAAACCTACGGCTTAGTTAACTTTAGGCTTATTGGCTCATTATTTCCTCCGGATATGGATGCCTAGGTTGGAAGGGCAAGCTTGACGGACGGACTAGGAAGAACTAGGAAAGCAAGGACTAGGTTTCTCGTGTTGAGCTGTAGGTGTTTACAGGTTCCGGGAAATTGTAAGGTGGAGTCGGTACTCCAACCAATGGTGGTATGGTGGTCCATAAAGACATCGATTGGTACCTTTTGTGCATAAATATAATATGTGAAAAATGCGTTTTTAGTATTCATAGGACCAGTCTAGAGCTTTGTTTGGGGCTAGATTGCGCTGTGTGACATCGTGCAATATTTTGTTACATAATTTGACCTCTATTTATTTACCCTTTACCCCTTATTTTAATACAACAAAAGTGACACAGCGTTTGTATAATTTTCACAATTACCATACCATGGATCTTCGTCAGCGTGACGTTTTGACGCTTACTAACGTCACGTAAAAGTAAGACGTGACGACGACGTATGTACGAGATAAGTTAGCAACTTACTCAGCTAAGTAGTCGGAAAGGAAAGTTAGAATTTTTCAAACAAGAGTTGGTGAAACTCGTAGGCCGTAAGCATAGTCGGTAAAGTCACCAAGAAGAAGTCATTTCGTGTTATGTTTGTTAAGTTTCACTTAATATTATTTCTTGTTCTTTTAAAATTATAACTGTTGTACTCTCTCTTTATCTTTTTCGTTGAGGAGCGTGTCTGCCGATGTTCAACGAACTTTCGGGTTAAGACCGAAAATATGTGTGGCAATAAAATCATTTTCTCGAGCTCCTCCGTGTTTCATGAGGCACATTAAGCCAGGTGCTCTCGTTTGTTAAATCTGATTGATAACAGGTCTTTAGATCAAATTAGAGGCTTTAGGGTGACCTGAAAACTCTAACACCAAAAAAAGAAAGAAGATTTTTTTTCTTTTTTCTTTTCGTTTTTGTTGTTGATAAAATTAAGTATCAATATATTTATCTCTTATTTATTTATTTTTGTGTTTTAATTACGTATTACTACTGAGCCGGTTGCCATGAAACTTTGCATGCAGATAGCTGGAGATCTAGATTACCACACACTATTTATTCCGACATACCCGCGGGAACGCGACTTACGCATTTTTATAATTAGAAAACGATATTTTTAAAATAAAATGGAAGGTAAAAATGTTTTATTTTTACGTATCGGAATAAGAAATGCATTATCCGTGTAAATCTAACTTGTAAATAATAAATCGGGAGACGTTCCTGGCGATATATCAAAGTACAAAATGTAAAAATCGTGTTCCATTTCAACTTTTCTTACCATCTACAATTTAGAGATACAAGCGATGGATACAAGCATTCGATTTGCCACGCCACGTTGTTACGTATTTTCCAACACCCTCGCGGTTGCAATTTAGTGAGAATTGTTATAGTTCTTCAAGTAAGAAATTTCAATTAAAAAGCTGGACTAGACTGCATGTTTGATCAACACAATAATGTTCAAGTTCAATAGCGTCAAGAATGAGTTTGAGTCTCGTCGCTGTTGTAATTTTTAAAAGAATTATTTTCCTTAAAATATTATCCAGTAAAGATGCGTAGATAAGGACATAAAAACCATATGCATATTATAATGAAATATAACAGACAGCCTATTCGCGTTTTAAAATCGTCCAAAATAACATATAAATCTCATTTCAATAATCATTGCAGTCATTTTTTATTGACCGAACGAGCGAAGCGAGTGAGGTCCAGTGTAGACGGGCCTGGCGCTTGTATCTTTGTAACTTTGTATCTTTGTATGTTTGTTCGACGATAACTTGAGTATCGTTACTTCGATCTTCATGAATTTTGGTATGCGCGTAGTTTAGGTCAATAGAATTTATGAGTTCGAAGATGAGCCGGATCGGTAGGGGGTTGGGGAGATAGGGGGTGCAAAAAGAGAAATAAATCAAGTTCTAAAAATTTGTCAATAGATGGCGCTCCACTTCCTTCTTAGATCGCGGTATCGTTGCGTTTGCTTGCGATATATACTCCAAGATCTGACATTTTGTAGGGAATGTAAACGTCCATTATTGTTTTTGTTGTTGTTGTTACATACAGTGGTCGATTGTCGTAATTAAGGAATGATTCTTGTTATGCTATCGTTTTTCTTGTCTTTCGTTATATTATTCGTTTAATAATAATTCTTATTTTGTAAAAAAAAAAAAAGCTGTTGGTGTTAAAATCCTACAAAAAACAATCTCTGTAAATGGATTCTCGTGAGGTCTCAGTTCGGGGCGGACTACTAGTTTAAAATAACATTTTCTTTTGGGGATTACTGATTACTGTTTTCCATACATTTTTGTGATAGTCAGTCAGGCCGAGTGAGAAAGTTATAGTTTCATATTGAGTGAATTATTCGCTGGCAATGTATTAAAATTGACCGAAACTTAATTTTAATATCATAACCTCTGTGGTGAACTATGTGGCGCGTGCAATGCAGAAAGCTGCGGGTTCGATTCCGGCTTAGACCAAGTACTTATGCTTAAAACTAAATATTTGTTTTATAATATCCATTGTCTAGTCATCCTAACACAAACTTAAAGCTTACTATGATTCTAGATGGCGCTGTGTGTTGTTCACAGAATTTCTTATTTATATTTTAGTACACAAGGAAACATTCACAATTTAACAGTCAAAATAGATATATATATACAGAGGTGAGTCTAATCCTGCTTAGAGTTATCTACCGACAAACCTCAGGTGACAGAAACGAATATAGTGGAAGGTAATTAAGTGTACAGAAATTGATTAAGAGAAGAAAATAACAAATTTTGTAAATTTAATTATTCATTAAATTAAAATTAAACATTGTAGGTACAATTGTAATACAGGAATAACCTCCCTACCATACCTGTATGTAATATACCTACAGCGTAGTATCTTAATCTTACTAATATTTTAAACGCGAAAGTTTGTATGTATGATAGGTTGTTAATCTTTCACGCAAAAACTACTGAACTGATTGCGATGAAACTTGAAATATAGGTAGCTGGGGACCTGGATTAACACATAGGCTACTTTTTATCCCGATATTCCTGCGAGAACGGGACTTACGCGGGTGAAACCACGGGGCGCAGCTAGTAAAATATAAACGCGAAGGTTCGTATGTATGTCTGTGACTTTGTTACACAATCACGCAAAAACTACTGAACTGATTGCGATGAAACTTGGAAAAATCATCCACAACTCGAACTATTTATATCCCCACCTTTCGGTATAGCAGCAGGGGCCGCTGTACCCGAGCGAACACCCCGAAGGGCGACGTCGAGGATCGAGTTTAAGACTAATCTAGAAAACTTGGAACATAGGTAGCTAAGGATTTTGAATAACACATAGACTAATTTTCATCCCGAAATTCCCCCGGGGTCGGGACCTCGGGGCGCTGCTAGTCTCTCATAATCACGTAAAAAGCACCGCTTTACCACTACCACTTCAACAAAGAGCTACGAGCTCCTAGTTGCACTTCACAACTGAAATTGAATCCAGTTATGATTATTATAAGTCGGTCGTACCACGCTTTTATATTCACTATGCAACTATGCACCCATTATTACGTTTGTTCAAGTTAACGTGCTATTTCTTCGGTCGGTGTCGTTGCTACACTTTTCTATGTGTTTGAAACATTTTAGTTTTAAATTACGGAGGTATTACTCTTGCCTTTTTTTAAGTACCTACAGTATGCAACCGTACATATTACCGCAAAAGTACATATACCTTATGCAGCCAGTGCATTTTATATGTAAAACAATGTTACTACCGCCCTGGGTAACTCCTCTGTATTTACAGGCAAGTCTAGGGCATACAATGACAGGGCAGGTAATCAGAAAAAAAGAACTCTGGATCGTATTTTCTACACTCGTGCCCTGTCTTTTTACTCGGCTATTGACAAACACGAACCAGCTCTATTTAGCCATATCTAGGTGCTTTCTCCCGTTCAATATAAATCCTAACAATTCTCGTTATGTTTTTAGACCAGTCTCAGTTTTCCCATCCTGTAGATATGTCTCTTTTGAAAGTTTGTCTCATTGCTCTTTTCAGCATTTAATTTTTTGACTATGTCGTAGTTTTTAATTCCCTAAATGCCGGTCTAATAAAATTAACCCTATCCCTTAGAGCCCTACCATGATGTCTTATAAGTCGTCGCAAAGTCGTCGCGTTGTCGTTCAGCTAAAAAATATATAATTAAAAACACATCAAATACCTAAATAAAAAAATAAAAAAAAAGATTTTTTATATTGTCTGTGGTTTTAAAGCTATTTGTAGCTCGGATTGTCTTCTTCTCTTATTTCAATTCAATACTATTCATAATATTAATCTTCATATTATTATATAAAATGAATCCCTATTTTGTGTGGTCACGGCATCATACGTGAACGGATGGACAGATTTTGCTAATAATTTTTTGTTGTTTCTTATTGTCAGGAAAAAGTACTTTTGAAAAAAAAAATAACGATATTCCCGCGAGAACCGTGAAACCGTGGTACGCATTAAGATACAAATAAACGTGATACACATAATTACATTAATATAAAAAATATATATACTATTTAAAAATTGTATACTTTATATACCTTACTAGAAATCATTTTATTTCAGATAAAGAATCCCATAAATTATGTTACAATTACAATTATTAAATTTAAATTAGCTTACATTACAATATATTATAATAAGTTATTATACATTACAATTTACATTATAATAATAATAATAATAATAATCCTGTGACGAACACACAGCGCCATCTAGCCCCGTGGTAAGCTGCTAAGCTTGTGTTACGGTGGCTAAACAACGGATATACTACTTATATTTATTTTTCTTTTGTAAATACATACATATTATACATAGAAATACGCCCAGACCAGATACAAATATTTATTTTTAAGCATAAATATTTGCACCCAGCGGGAATCGAACCCGCAACCTTCTGTATTGCAGCCAAGCGTTCGCCCGACGCGCCACAGAGGTCGTCATTATGGATCTATCATGTCTCAAATAGTTTGAAAAGGTGTTCCTCCTCATTACTTTCTGTCAAGCTTATCTTTTTAATATTACAACTCTTTGTACCAAACACTTGCTTTGACTATTTCGTACTACGTAATGTAGGACAACAACTCGTCAAAGTAAATGTTTGATTCAAATAAACTCGGTTCGGTCGTAATTACCGTGTACTGTGCCACGACATAACTTGACCTCTCGACACCATACTTGACCTCTCTCTTGATGTTAACCATACCTAATGATATTTACAAATGATAGCTTATACAAAATGTTACGAGGATACCCATTTGAGCTGAAAGGGGTTTTTTCTAGACGCCTAGTTGTAGAACAAATGTTGTTTGCCTAGACGTCTAGAACAATCCCCTTTTGGCTTAAAAAGATATCCTCGTTATACCTTATACGAGTATACACAATGTTATTTTAAAAGTTTACATTTTTATCAAGGGACGTTTGAAAAAGATCATTGCGTTAGTTATTTAAGTCTGCCTCTACATAAAATGTTTTTTATTGATTGATTGATTCACACCTACACATAAAATTACTTCGTAAAAGAAAATCGAAAAACAACTTAAACCTAGGTGAAACGCTTAACGCTTTTTCCCGCTTAAGCGTTTTTTTTCTGTTACGGAAATTGTTGATCAATAAACTTTTTTAATCTAGATAGTTTAAAGCAATCGATGGCGCTGTAGTGTCTAGCTAGCACATGCACTTAGGGGCAACCAGACATTGTAAGGAGTGCCTCACAATTTCTGGTAGTGGTTGGCAGCAAACCTTAATACACATGCTTGAACCTGAGCAAGCATTCTTAATTACTCATGTTCAAGCTAAGCATCTTAGAAACCGAAGAGAAATACAGGGTTATGGGTTTCGAATCCAAAACCGTTCAGGGGGTGATTCTTCACATCAAAACGAATAAGTTTTGTTCTACGACTTTTTGAAATTCAAAGTAGTTTTCAAAAATTTTAAGTGAAAAGTTTACTTGAAAATCAGCTGTTTCATAGAGTTAGAGGTCATTGACCTTAAGATGTCCTTTCTTTTAGTTTGGTCTACTAAAATAAAAACTTAAATTGAATTTATTTTCAAAAACAGTGGTCTTTTTTGAGTGAGCTACAAATTTAAAATTAAAAAAAAAAACGAATATCCAGAAGTCGTAGAACAAAAGTTATTTGTTTTGATGTGGAAAATCACCCCCTGAACGGTTTTGGATTCGAAACCCATAACCCTGTATATCTAATTGGGAGCCTACTAAGCCGTGGAATTCATCACGATATTCTCATTTACCGCAAAAGCTATCTAAAATATGAAACAGCATCCATAAATGTTTGTCTAAAAAGCAGAAGCACGTTCACACATAGACATTTGCTGAATTGTAGTTTGTCGCGAATGGGTCGGTCGGACGCTCTCGGTGGCAGTTTCAGCAGTCGTTGCTCGATATACCGCGGGTCTAATAGTATTCATATTTCATAGTCAAAGCTCGCAGCCGAGGCCTGACTACGCTCGTTAGCTTTTACTGTTGATTAGCTAGCCTAGATACCCGAAAACTGAACTTTTTCACACTCAAAATTCTTATTTCAAACATTCTATGCTGTCCGAGATGAATTCAACTTTTATTCTTCTTATTTTGAAGCTCACTAATATGAGCATTTGGTGAAGTTTCTTTACAACTTTTTTTTGTAAAAAAAAGCCAATTTATGGCGATTTGCAAGCTTTACTATTTATTTTTATATCGATGCTCATTGGATTTTCACATGTGATATTCTTTTCTTTCTCTGTTCAAGAATAATTATGCCTTAGGCAGATGCATAATCAGAATAATCAACAGATACATTGACATTCGGCGTCACACAAACCACGTCAACAATCTAAACTTCAAGTATTTAGTTTTACTGAAAACTTCAATTCAAATGCCTAAAAGGACGATAAGACATGCAAATGTTACCACGGTAAATAGGTAACAAATTTTCCCCATCTTACTCCTCCCTTTTCCTGTTTTAATTTGAATAATTGCCAATACAAAAGCGTTCATTTTATAAATTTAGCGGAATTCAATCAAAAATATGGCACATCGTCGTATAAAATTATTTAAATTTTAGATGATCGGGTGCCAAAAACCTTCCCTAATTTTGTATTCCTTTGAGAAAATGAAAAGTGTTTAGAATTAATAAATTAGTTTTCGACGGTTTCAAGGCAAGCTGTTGTTGAGCAGATGTTGTTTCCAATACCAGTAGCGACACGACTTTAATATAAAACCGCGAAATATTGAATATTTTGTTTAGGTTTTCTACAAAAATCTTGTATTATTGTCTTTTGTTTTAGTTTCGATCGTCAACGTACGGAATCGCCTAAACGAAGTATGCTTGGTGTATCCGGAAAATATTGCGAAACGTTTTATTATTTTACCCAGATAGTTATCGGTGTACTGGTGGCTTGACCACCATTGGTGAACAAGGAATTGATTGATTGATTGATATTGGAATCAACTTTCTTTCAGCTAAATAAAGTATAATTTCCTGTTTTTTCAATAATTTGGTTACTTTGATTAATAAAAACAGCATGTAAGCTCCGAGTACACACGAAAATTGCAGAATAATTATTGGTAATGTCTGAGTTATTTATTTATTTTAATTTTATTAATTTATTTTTATAACCACTCAAAATATCGGACTCAGTCATTGAATACCTAGGTGTGTACATATAACAGGGGATGAATATTTATTTCTACTAAGATGCAAAACACAACCTCTAAATCTCAATAAACAAAACTTTTTAAATTACTTTTATGGCTCTTTCTGTGCAATTACTTTTCCCGAAAGAAATATGGAATACGTATTTTTAAAATACAATTTTATCTTTATTCTATTGCTCGGATTATTTATTAAGTGTTCTCGAGTACATTTAAAACCTCCGGGGAGTCGTCCGTCACCGGCGTAATGTAATTTACCTTGTTTGGAGACACGCGAAAAAAATTGCTGAGCGAAGAGATTTGTTTACCCCTCGTACACAAATTATTGGTGGTGGTGGATTTAGGTTATCTTTTTTAACAGATGTTGTCGAACACGCAAACAGAAGCCGGCATGCAAAGCGTTACATAGTTCACGAGGCTAATGCTAAACTTGATAATCGTCGCTTAGAAGATTTAAACGCGACGCATAGCGCCTTGCAGAAAAACAAGCCTCATGAGTGACCGATAATGTGTGTGGCAAAAAATACTTTCTCGAGCTCTTCCGTGCTCCGGAAGGCACGATAAGCAGTTTTTCAGGTTGAAATCTCTAATAGCAGTCTATAGGACAGTTATTACAGGCCTTAAGGCGACCAGACACTCTAACACTAGTTGATTCACACCAATATACAAAAAGAAGAATAAAAACAAGCCTCAAGCTCTTGTATAATACCTACAACCAATCAGACCAGATGCACTGCCATATTTGCAACAGAACTTTTAAAACTAAATTTGGGCGAGCAACCTCCGCTCTAACCACTACACCCAGGTCATTCACTCTTGAAGGATACGTCAAGGAGTACTTCATTCATTCATTCAATCACACGTGGCAACTGCAACCAAATTCAATCTTATTTCCACTACACTTTTGATCATGGCAGATATAGATTTTATAGCATTAGCATATTAATTGCTCTAATATCTTAATCCAGAGAGGAAACAGGCAACTTCGTTTATATGAAAAACAGAGTAGGTATGATTTCCTCATAGGCCTTTATTCGGTTAACCAGCTTAAAATCCTTAGTTCTTATGCAATGGCCAGCTTAATTCGGACACAGAACAACCATTTCTAGTCAAAATTATATTATCAGAAGTCTAGCTGTTCCTGTTCTAACAATGATAATCCTAACTAATCCAAACTAGAGTGAATTTCAAAACTTTTCCACAATCTATGCATGTACGAGCTTTCCAACTATCTAACAGCTGTCGTTTTTGTATGGGAAGGATAACGTGATTTTGAAATCTAAAATTCAAAGTTGAACGTAGATGCTGTTTTATTATGCACAATTGCACATTGCAAATCATTATGTTTTTAGAGTAGGAAAGTAAATATGGAAGAATATAAAAATTAGCTCATGCCTGAACTCCTGTTGATTATATTCTTTTCAATGCAATGGTTCATCTTCTATCTTCATTCTTCTTCTAAAGGTTGCCTGGAAGAGATCGCTTTCAGCGATAAGGCCGCCCATTGTGCTTCCTAAATTTAAGCTGTATTTGTTTCTATCTATTTATTTTGTAATTTATATGGTGTGTACAATAAAGAATTAATTCATTCATTCTATCTATATATACTTATATTTATAATAAAGGAAGAGAAGAAAAAAGTCTGTACTTGGAAGTAAATTTAAAAAAAAGTGGTCTAGGAGACTTAGGATAAGTAGTAGAACAAAATTATATCTTTTTTTAAATTCATGTTGTCTGTCTGTTTCCCTGTTTATCTGTCGGTTCCTTGGGTATACAATTAAAAACTACTTATCCGATTGAAATCGAGTTTTATATATTGGATAGTTCTATTTTCGAGGAAGGTCGTGGTATACTTTGCATCGAAATCCAATTAATAGAACCCGAGTAATGAACGAAAAAGTGCAACCGTTTGAGAGCCGCTCGGCCGCTCGCGCCCGTGTTAACTAACAACGCGTTTTTAACTTCCGCGGGCGAAACCGCGGGGCGCAGCTAATTAATACATATTTTTGGCGTGAAAGAGTATCATCACTCTTTGTTCTAGGCAAAGCGACGTGACGAGAAAATATTAAAAAGTTGTTGCATTGTTGTTGTCGCCTGAATCCGTCAATGAGCAGTGGAAGTATTTCAAAAAGGTAATCATCTGACCTTCAAAACGTTTTAATAAAAAGCGTTTTGAATAGGTACAAAAACAAAAATGTCTGCAATGGAGTTTTTAAGCACACCCAGCAAAATGTATTTGAGTCTCTTCTTTTTTAAATCCGTGAAAACCGGAGTTTTAGCAAACGAATCGCGTTTACCGAATGAAATTTAATTTTCAATTGCATTGTAGATATGTTAGACAAATCGGAATTGCGAAAGTTTATTAATTGATAAGTCGACATTGTTCAGGTCGTAGTTTTTGTTATCGAACGTCAAATTTCAAGACAAATTAAACTACAATCGTTTTAAAAGTTTGACAACCTGGTAGGCTACTCTATCTCATCGAAAAATTAGTTTGTTCATTGAACTCTATCTCATTGAAAAATCTTTTGTACTCAGTTTGTCATTGACGTATTTCCTACAACTTTTATTTCGTCTACCTGTTTCGAAGTTAGTAGTCCAAACCGAGAAAAAATTTTAGTAAGGTCATAATAATTTCGTCTGAAATTAAAAATCTTTCTTTAGTTCGAAAACTTTTTCTTCAACTTCTTATTTGCCCTCAGACTTCAGAGTACATATATGTACATAACCTTCGTACAAAATAATGCTTTCCGAACTTGTTTTGTAAATATTATTTTTTGTTATTTTGTAAAAGGAGACTCGCTAATTCAAACTTTTATATGTATCAGTTTTTGGAAAATAAACATATTTGTGTTTGTAAAAAAGCTAGTATATATACGCCGGATTTATAAACATAGAGTTACCCTTCGGTTTCTGCCAATTCAACCTCACCGCAAGCCTTAAAGAACTTCGTTCTAATAGTTTTGTTTACGTAATATCAAATTCACGTCTAATAAACACTTGAAGCAAACAATAATGCGACCACAACACACATACCTACTAACTTTAAGTAACAAACTTGTAAACTCGGCCTTAGAACTTCGTGTGAACTCAACATTACTTAATGTTAAACGCAATTTCATAAGTTCAGAACGGTACCTACACTGTGTAATTTTCTTTCAGTATCAAATTGTTATTAACATACATCGTACTGATATTATAAACGTAAAACTTTGAAAGTGAATTTCCTGTCCATTTTTAATTTTTATACTTTTAAAGTTATTGCCCCTGTTTCACTATATTTTTTTAGGTTTCACATACTCAAAGGATACAAATGGGATCCTTGTACTAAGACTCCATCGTCTGTCTGTCACAAGGTTGTATGTCATAACTCATAAACCGTGATTGATAGACAAATTATTTTTTTACAGATTACGTATTTCAGATACCGCTATAACAATAAAGACTTAAAAAAAAACAAGTAAATATTTAATGGGCTCCTATACAACAAATGTGATTTTTAAAAGTTAAACGCAACTGCAGCACAGTTAATTTTTCAATAGATTCCTTTCGTACTAATTCACCTACACTTCCACACTTGATTCTTGACCATTAATGAATGTCTCAATAAATAGACCAAGACATAATTAGCCGACATGCAAGTGTCCCCAATTCATGTAGCCACATATAACCTTGTTTAATTGACATAATTATATATTTAGCTTCGCCTGGAAAGGTAATATTTAGCTCGTAGCTGTTATGTTCGGCGCAAGCGAGCGTTATTAAGCTGACCTTGACAGATTAGTCGTCCGTGTTAATGGTGATATTTATAACTTGAGATTCAGTTTTGATCGGCTTGTTCGTGAGTAGGTTAAGTGGAGTTGAGTTAGGTTAAACATTCAGGTTTTACTAGGAGGCTAGCAGGCCACCTACTGAAACGAACGGTCTAGAAAACTTGCGACCGGCCGCACTGAGCACTTGGCGCTTAGCTCTGTGTATTTTGTCAAAATGCAAGCCACTAGGCTCTAGGTGCGTCTCCAAGAGCGTTAGAATCGCGGCCATATTATCGTCGAGCCACTTACTTCTTTAAGTGATTTATTACAGCAAACCTCTGATTTATAAATAAATGACCTACTTATCCGTACGGAAATTCACAGTCTTAATTGACTTCCCCTTGGGTTCCTTGGTACAAGTTTGATTACGTGCCTACATTATGATGTGACATGACATTTTAAACTTTTAACCATGGTACTTTCTTGAAAAATAAAATCACACTTTCTCATTTAGAAAAATACTTACAAAAGAGATAAAGTGAAAGCATAGCGCTGGAAACTTTTTAATTAAACCACATAGGAAAACAAAGAAAATTGCAATACAGAGTTTTTGTTACCTACTTAAAACGAAAAAGCAAAAATCGTAAAAAGCATTAGGACTTACACTCGTAGACGAGACCTATTTTAGATTGCTCAAAACCTCATATCCTTGTTAATAAACGGGGACTAATGTCGGAATAATTGTACCCCCTTTTGTTTCTGTTTGTCAACTTTGAAAATACTTGTCACGGAAAAAGACAAAACACGTCGTCACTAGTCCCACCTTACCCCACCTTATCCATGTTTTAATATTATTTTTATAAAAAGTCAAAAACAAACATCACGGAAAAAACAATAGCCTAGTGTGTTTTCACAGTGATATCAAAATTAAAACATTGCCCTCATATTATGATATGAAATTTTTCCGACATGTTTGTTTATTTATCCGGAGACTGGCATATAATGAAAATATCAGAATGTATGTCCTTCAAATTGTAATGTTTTATTATTACAGTTTATTACTCTCAGAGATAAGGGTGAAGACACGTTTGAAATTCAACATAGTAAAAAAAGTTGCTTAATAAAAATACTTTGTTATTACTTAATAGGCTAGCATTTGACCTCATATCACCAAATGTAGCATGCATACCTAGAAGATACCTATTCATTCTAGACTTCTTCAAAAATTCACTCACGGCGAAGTTGAAATATTTCTAGTAGAAATGCCGTGAGCAATAAAAAAACAAATTGCGAAATAACTGACCTAATTCAAAAACTCTTACTACAATAATTCTGCCCGGCAGGATCAGAAACTAAAATTGTAATTGAAGGTGTATATTAAATTTTTTTTTAACAGAATCAAGCAATTAAAACAACGTCCTGTATTTACCCGTGACCAGAAGGTACTGTTAAGTTTTTGATACGTCCATTTAGCAATCTTGATTAATATTAAAAAAGTAGAAGTAACTCTTTTAACATCTTTTACGTTTTTACGGCTAAATCGATTTTCATGAATTTTGGAAGGTAGATAGATGGAACTTTGGAGAAGGACATAGACTACTTTTGATCCAGATATTCCCGCTGGATTGGAGCTCACGCGAATGAAACCGCGGGGCGCAGATAGTAATGCTATGACCACAATTATTATTGCCCACTCTTTTTCGCTCTTATCAGTTTTTGGACCTCGACTTATCGACCGATGGAAAATATCACAGTTTATATAGGCCCTTATTTTGAGGGGTCTCAGGAGAAATCTTTACGATTTATTGAGATTTGGTGACAAGGTTTACAAAAAAATATAAGTAACTTGAAATTGTATATTTTAACATTCCATCATCCAGTCGACTCTTGGGCATAAGCTTCCTCTTTCGCTCCTGATGGTCTTCAGCAATCGATGTCCAAGCTCGTCCTGCGTGTCTTATGATGTCGTATTTCCATAGGTCTTTCCTAGTCTAACTGCCATCCATTATAGCTTTTTCGTGGCTAATCTTAGATGTAGGCCTCCACCAACTTCTTCCGCTCCTGACGATCTTTATCTATCGACATCTTATCTCGTCCTTGCGTATCTTATGATGTCATCCTTCTATCTCATTGATAGTCTACTCCGGGGCTAATGTGCCTTCCTTCAACCTTCAAGTCTCTCTGTCATTGCAACAAAGCCACAATTTTAAACAATAGGATCTTGAATATTTTTTCTACAAAAATTAAAATTATAATCGTTAATGTGATCGTTTGTGTGTTAGTACTATGTGTCATGCAAGCATGACAACATTTATCATGAAGCCCATTAGTTTAAAATACTTTGAGTCTTTGAAAAGCTCATTACGAGACGGTAAATGGAGTAACGAGTTAGGAGTATATCTTAACTATCACTTGAACTAAGTTTCACAAAAATGAAATTTTAGCAACACATCTCCTCAACGCATTCCCGCCAAAACTCCAGTTATAAAAAGTTGCATACCATCTTTGTTTAGTGTTTTTTTCTTATCGGTTATGACCCCATTATGGCCATTTGGAAAGTAGCCAGTGTCAAGTATTATTAATCTTTACAAGTTATTTGCATCATCATGGTAGGTAATCAAAGTTAAGTTATCAAAAGCACACGTACGTACCTGCCTACATACCTATTTGTAAACTAACTTCTAACCTAATCTATCGGTAATGCGTGCGTATGACGTCATCTAACCTCGATACCAACATTATGGGTATCGCATAGTTATAGCCGCTATTGTAGCCCATTGCCGGCCGTTGCCGAGCGAAGTAATCCCTTTGTCGCCTTTTACGACAGCCATAAGACGCCAAAGTTAGCGTTTCGCAACTATGCTAAACGGTTCGCTTAACATGGGAAAATGGTGATGTTCATTACAAATATTGCTATAGAATAGCTGTAATCTACTTTGGCAGGAAGCTTTACGAAATTGTGTTACTGGCCTGAGCTCTTACAAGGTATGAAATAGGACGATAACCACTGTAGGTACTCAGAGGCGTTCGTAGGGGAGGTCTTGACTTACGATGGTTTTCTCTTAATTTCTTGCTCACTATGTCCTTTAAGGTCGAAAACAGGAACGCTCTCAAACTCGAAAAATCCATATTCATATTCATTTATTGATTGCTTTAATGAGTATTACAGATCATATTTCCAGATATTATCTTATTCCCAGATACTAGATTATCATATTTCAGATCATAAGCCCAAACCAATTTTAAATTTTTAAGTTGCTTTTCTTAATTTTATTTAAGGATCCTTTAATTTATTTAGTGTTTTAGGCTGTGTGCGGCTGTTAGCATCACAATTTATTGTAGACAATTGCTACGGAATATTGGCCTTATCCGTAGAACCTAAATACACTCCAATTGACGGCCTCTGTGGCGCGCCGGGCGGACGCTCGACTGCAATGCAGAAGGCTGCGGATTCGAGTCCCGTCGGGTGCAAATATTTATGCTTAAAAATAAATGTTTGTATTTGGTCTGGATGTTTTTCTATGTATAATATGTAAATATTTCAGAGCCGATTTCTAATGTAATTTGATAAATGTTTGGTAAGATTCATATAAGGTAAATAAATTCAATTCAATACAATTTACAAAAAAAAGTCTAATATGTAGAATATCTGTTGTCTAGTACCCCTAGTACAAGCCTAGTGCTTAATTTGGGGCTAGATTGCGCCGTGTGCAATGTAGTGCAATATTTAATTAATTCAATATGTAACTGTGCGACATTCATAAAGACTGTTCAAAAGTCGTACTGGCTGATGTCTACCTTTCTCCTAGATGATCGTGCTACATCTATGACTACATTATGGGTGAGCAGGTGATTCTGTCTCATCACGATTACTAAATAGTTATGTATCACTCACTAATGAATTGTAAAAAATGATTTGAAACTACAAACGGCAGTTTTCAAAAATGAGGTCCTTAGTCTAGTTTTGTTTTCTGTATTCGCGACTTTGTATTGAAATAAAACTCATCTTTCAATTTTAATCGCGTTGTTTTTCTTATCAGCATTGCTGCAATGATGTTCCGACGTATCAAAGCATTTACCCGCTCCTTGCTCAGGGTAGCAATGACAGGTCGGAGCCACCGGTAAAGCACCACTTTAATATGTATTAGCTTTAATTACTTTGGAACCTTTTGTTATTAAATATTACAGTAGAATACTGCTCCGGTTCCACTATAGCCATAAATATGCGACAAGGTGAATCATATTTATGATCATTGTTAAAAAATGTAAAAAAAAATATTTTGACGATTGTAAATAAAAACATGAACAAAAAAAAACCCCATGAGTTTCTTGTGGCTTCTTCTTATCGGAAGGCGCGTTCCGAAGCCACACTAGAGTCATAGTTGTAAGAACACTCGACGTATTTAAAGTGATCAATACATCCAATGAAATAAAATAAAAAATTACTTTGATTTTGAGTTTAACACGAACAATAATTCTTCTACGCAGTATCTATTAGCTAAGTGTGTATTTCACTTTCAGTTGAGATAGTAGAAACGAACAACATCCGTCACGTAAACCAACCGCTTTCACTTTAATCACGAAAGCTCTAACGTTTCTACTAAATTACATTTAAATCCCAAATAAACAGTACTACTTGCGTTCGAGGCAAAAGTTAAGCAAATACTCTACTTTCGTCGCAAATGAAGTATTTTAACAGCTTAGTAAGTATGGTTTAAAACTAGCAGTTCTTTTACGCGTAAATAGTAATATTTTACCCGGATCTTATTAGCAGGTTTTATTATTTCAAATTCTCGTACCTCGAAGTTTCGATCATTTTCCAAATATCACTATTAGTACCAGTCGTGTGAGTTCAATAAACGTACAAATAGTTGTTTCTATAAGTGAACATTTTGTAATAACATAGGACCCTATTTGACACGTGACTCTTCGTATAAAAAGGAAATAAACTTATTTTCTATACCATCCTTTTCTGGTTACTGTTTTATGTGTACAAATTTTTTCTTTTTAATTTTGTTTCAATCGATAAAGTTTATTTAACATTTTTCTCAACGAGGTAATTACACAAACAAACCAGAATCGGAAAATGTTAAGAAGTAAAAAAGAAGTTTTCTCTTTACCCTCGTTGTACGGAGAAATTTATCTCGACTTGCCTTCAAATATTCCTCGCAACGATCGCACGAATGCCTGAGTGGTGTGTCAGGCAAATCGCGGCCTTTACGCGTCTTCACGCGCTTTTAAGCTTGTAAGCTCGTACAAAACACCAGTCTGCAATCGCTCTAAGCACGCAAAAACCCTGCGAGTTTCCACATTCATAAAATTATACAGCCCTATTATAATTACAACTGAATACGCTACTCAAGAATTCTCGTTTCGCATGAGGACGTAGGCGTCAGTTCAGGGGGTGTTAAAGAGATGGGGAGGAACGGGAGAAGGGAGGTATCATATGAATGGGTAGCTATTGCCTCGCACATGGGCTCGAGTTGGACGCACCGGTGCCTCCGCCATATTTTTAATGGATGTATTTTAATGATGTTTTGAATTTAGGTTAAGTGTATTGGGTATTGTTTATTGAAAAATGCGTTATTTGACTGGGTATACAAAAGTGATTGCTCAGATTTTATAATAATTATTAAAGAGTTTTTAATATTTCTGTTAAAGAATATTTATTCAAAATGACGTTCCTTTGTAAGCATGAAGGATGGTTTTTTTAAAGTGAATAAGATCAATTTTGGTTTGAAAAAGAAAATAAATCAATGGCATCAATTAAAATTAAAAATCCAAAAAAGGGTTCCTACGTAAAGTACCCAAAAGGCTGGCTGCATTGCCTCTTTGAATTGCTATAGGTACCAATTCGTTGGCCAAAGTAGCTAAATCAGTGGCTTCTTAATCAACAACTTTCTAATTACTACGCCATAGCAATATCCATAACGCCATGTGGGCTCTAGTAGATTGAGTTTCATTTATGATATGTTACAAATAAGAGTTAAATAAATAAATTTGAACTGTCCTCTTTACGTATCACTTCATAGAATATCAAATTATTATTCAAATCTTCACAAATTCACTTTAATAACAAATCTGCTCATTTTAAATGTACATATCTAATATTATAGTCAATATCACTACCCACGCACTAAATAATTTAGGCATAACGTCTTAATCAACTATAGTACACACTACACGCCCGTAGTGTAAGTAAACAAAACATGTAAATTAAGTACTAAACAGGTTACCAATCAAGCTTATCCTAAACACACAAGCCGGTACCTATCGGTACAATTTAATTATCCAGAGAAATCCTTAGAGACACCTCGGTTCTACCGCCGAACTCGGTTTACCTTGGCGTGGTTTTATTTGAGAAGGAATCCTTTGTGAGTGATGGATGATGGATATTTATAACGGCTTTTTGTTTTTATTTTGACGCTTTAATATTTGATTATTCTTTTAATTTTGATAGTATTTCTGTTTTATACATTGTAAAATTCAAGGTCCTGACTTGACTGTGTGACTTAATAACTGAATTTTGTATCCACGCAGAGCCCAAACCTCTGGTCTAAGGAACATGATATTTGGAGTGTGATTGATTTATTAACTCGTTATTGTACTAAAACACATATAATAAAATAATAAAAAAAATATCTTTAAATAAGGTGGCACAATAGTTGGCCTTATCGCCTGACAGCGAACTCTTCCAGGCAAGACTAGAGCAAGTGTGCTTTGTCGTATATCTACTAACAAAGCATTTTCGGAAATTCTCACGGGATCGGTACTTGTGCAGATGAAACCGAGGGACACTGATAGTATGGTATACGAAACCGATTTTAATGCAATTTCCACTATCATCGATTTCGATTGTCTTTCGTTTAGTTTTCCGATCGTATTGTGTTTTTTGTTGTGGATCGTCTTTTGTTTTTCTTCCTATCTGTTTTGATTGTGTTTTCGTCGCTGGTTTGATCGTCTTTCAAGGCTAACACAAACAAAGTTGAACGCTCTTCACAACCATGACTGTATTCCATCCACTCAAGGCGAATAAATTCCATAATCCCAATAGAATATAACAAGGCAAACCAGTCCACGAATATATTTACTAAGCATCCATTCGATCGAGGATCTTTAATTATCACGCACCGATTGCCCAGCAGAGTGGAAGGTTGTCTGTGGAAGCAACAGGGAGAGAGAGCAGCGGGAGGGGGGGGGGAGGGGGCACGCGTTGTCATGGCAACCGGGCTTTGCCCCAGTTACGCGCCTGTTTGAGGTACAACGCTTTCTACCCGAGGACATGTAGAATACTGACCTCTAGATTCTCTGAGAATATTTGCAACATTACCGCGAACAGATAGTATAAAAGTATGTAGCATATTCCGTAGTCTAGAGACACTGCTTTGTCGATGCTATTGTGTTGTAATCTTTTTGTGTAAAAGTCTTTCTTTTGAGAACATGATCGTGATCGTCTTATGGCTGGAGAATACAAAGGGTGTACTGTTACAAAGTTTAAAGTTAAAAATTCCTATATTTAGAGTTGCTTATCCAAAGTGTGAAAACGGAATCGTTTTACTAAACTCTGTCACCAGGTTGTACCGTGATAGCTAGATTGTTTAAATTTTGACAAATGATGTACGTATCTCTACAACACAATACAACAAATACCTACTAATAATAATAATTATCCTTTTCATCTAATTTTAGATGGTTTATACAGCGCGAGCAACTTTAAATCCATGCTACTTTATGGATGAAAAAACTGGTCGATACGTCAGGCCGTGGGTTTTATCATGATGTTTTCTTTAGCCGATGAGCGATGTTATTAACGCACATTTCTTTTCCGCAAGGAAAAAGACACGGGATTCGAAACTACGGCCTTCAGAATGAAAGTCGGGAGATCTACCACTAGCCCAACATCGCTCTCAAATACCTACTAAGTACAAATAAAATAATTATTTAAATGGGACTATCATACAATAAACTTGTCTTTTTTGTGATAATGATATACGGAACCTTTCGTGCGCAAGTCCAATTTGCACTTAGCCCGTTTTTTTTTAAACTTTTACTTAACATTCTATTAAGCCAAGTCTGTGCTGATGCTGGGCCACAATATAAATAAACGGGCCAGCGATTCTAGTATCATTTTCAAGGAAAAGTGTATTCCCAGAAATTGCACCTTTTGGCTATGGAAAAGTTGAGTAGAGATCGGACCGTTTTGGGTGGTAGTTTATAACTTAGTTTAGTTGGCAGTCGATAATAAGCTTTTTGTGGTGGGATGTTAAATGCATAGTGTTGTATTATACTTTTCTAAACATATTATAGACTAGATCTATATTCGAATAAGCCATGGTATTGTTTCTATCAACCTTTTTTGATTTTTGATTCATTAAAATCGGTTTAATTAAAATCAATCATAATCTTTTTAAAAGGGCTAGCCTAAAGTCTAGTAAAAGGGTTAATTTGGAAAGGTCTTTTAAGAAAAAAATGTAAATAAAATTTAAATTATGTTTGATATAAAGTACTCGAAAAAAACATCTAAAAACACATAACTTTACCCAGGGTAATAAACGAATACTTGGAAGCTATTTTAACCTGTAAAAATATTCAACATACAAAAACAACAGTTCAAAAAATACAAATTCTAAATAAATATCGTACATAAATGGACTCTTACAAATCTGGGACGCGGGAGCATAAACAAAGAATCAACACAACATGCCTACAGCTCATATACTTTACAGAAATGAATAAATATTTAAAGGGCTCCACCTCGAGCTAAATTCAAAATCCCTGTTAGGATCATCGAAAATTGTTGATTGTTTCATTACGGAATGTTTATTGTTGAATTATTGTTGTTGGTTGTGAAAATAAAGTATTAATCTATCTATCTATCTGTTTAGATATCTGTATGTGGGTTTTTTATTTTTTGTATTTTTATAAAAAAGGTACCTGTAATGAATAAATAAATAAATAAAATAAATAAATCCTGTGACGAACACACAGCGCCATCTAGCCCCGTGGTAAGCTGCTAAGCTTGTGTTACGGTGGCTAGACAACGGATATACTACTTATATTTATTTTTCTTTTGTAAATACATACATATTATACATAGAAATACGCCCAGACCAGATACAAATATTTATTTTTAAGCATAAATATTTGCACCCAGCGGGAATCGAACCCGCAACCTTCTGTATTGCAGCCAAGCGTTCGCCCGACGCGCCACAGAGGTCGTCAAATAAAACATTTATTGCCAAAAATGTACTTCGGTTTAGTTAATATTTACTACTTTCTCCGAGATAGTTACGCAAGGTGACAGTTGGAGTTCCGATCGTTTTGATTATTTTTGCATTATCTTAGGTCGGCTTCCACCTCTCAACTAACTTTCTCGAACTCTTACGTGCTTCGGCAAGTTGAAAGAAAGAAAGACCTAAAAGAACAGCTATATGCATATTCAACCACAACCATAAATTTAGCTTTTAAACCAGTGGTAGAAGGCTCGTAAGTTCATTAATTTTCAGTTAACAACTAAGCCGCGACTCCCAGAGGGCAATGTAGTTGTTTTGTGTTTTAATTGACCGCTCTAACGGGTAATAGAGTTTAACTTGGATCATGTGTTTGTTGTGTACTAGAGTCTAGACAATGAGACGTGAACGCTACAACATTGTTCAATTTAGGATAAATATTATCAAGAACGATAAAGTTATATTAGGTATGTACCTACCTTTGATCTTAGTCTTCATAGTAATAGATATGGCTTAGAAACAAGCTACTGAAGTGATGCTTTCTAAAATTGCAACGGGTTGTTGTACCTTTCCTACAAAGTCAATGCGTTACATTTTGTATAAACTCCGAACATTGTATAGTAAATTCGGCACATGTATATACATACATGTGTTGAAATACATAAGAAGAAACATGAAATATATTGGAGACATCACCTCTAGCACATATATCTTAACACTACATTCTATCCTACTAATATTATAAACCTGAAAGTTTCTGAGTATGTGTGTTTGTTACTCAATCACGCAAACCGATTGCGATGAAACTTGGAATATAGGTAGCTAGATACCGGAAATAACACAAAGGCTACTTTGTATCCCGATATTCCCACGGGAACGTGACTTACGCGGGTGAAACCGTGGGGCGCAGCTAGTACCACTATATAATGGAACGTCAAAAACAGCATGAAAACTATGATATTCAAAAGGTAAAAGAAAAACAGGCTGTAAATTGAATAAGTTCTGAAACAACTCTGGAGCTAACACACTTCACATTGACCCAAAAGGATCTACAATGAAATCAGATTAAGTCGGCATCACTTCTACACAGGATACGAGGTCCAATAGTGAACTAGTACTGTTTGTTAACAGATTGGGCAGTAATTATACCAAACATTTTATTTAGTAGGTACATAAGTTCAGTGCAAATTATACCTACAAATATAATTTCACCCGCGTAAGTCCCGTTCCCGCGGGAATGTCAGGATAAAAAGTAGCCTATGCTATTCCAAGTCTCCAACTATCTATTTGCCAACTTTCATTTCAATCGGTTCAGCGGTGCACACAAATTTTCAGCTTTATGATATTAGTGTTACCAAAAAAATTTTACAGAGTTGGATATAATTGCAACTAGCTGTTTCATGAGATACGTGCAAGCAATTTTAAACTTACGAAATTTAAACGTAAGATTAAAATTAAACTATATTTGGTAGGTTCTATTAGGAACCTATCTACTATTGGTATCTCTAATCTTTGTAGAAATTTCAATAAAAACAGTTCGGATAATAGGGAAATTGAATCTTAAATGATAAACAGTAGTTCCCTTATCTCTAATGGAGTTAACAATAATTGTTTTAATAAAGAACCAGTTTGCGAAGCTCCCTTAATGCGCGCTTCAGCATTCGCGAACGAACGGTATCTAACAACTGTTACAATTTAATTATGTTATTCTGCTTTCATGTGCTTTGCTTTGTTAATAAGAACGGAGTAGTTTGTAGTAGGTATCTTGTTATCCGACTTTCGAAAATGAAGAAGTTCTATATATTTTTACTCTTTATTGTACCAAAACACAAATAACAAAATTATACAGATGTCTTAAAATAAAGTGGCACAATAAACGGCCTTATTACCTAAAGGCGATCTCTTTCAGGCAACCATACCAGTGAAGAGACAAGGCTTAAAGAATGAGATTTTGTAGAACAAAAGTTATTCGCTTAGACGTCAATTAATTATTCTAGTTTCATCGAATCGAGTTTAAGATCATTTTCAAAACCTTCCTCATGCATAATGAATAAAAATGTAAGTAAGTATAGTTGTACTTTGAACACAGTGAATACAAGCATAGTTTCCTGTAGCCACTCACCACTCTAATATCGCGCGAGTTCAGCTTGCTGCAGATTAGTCGAGGTAAAACCAGTTTATTGCAGCATTCAACCAGTGTAGCTATTGTTGCGTTGCGATGTGTGCACATTTAACCATTTTCTTTCTGTTTTATGGAAAATTTTCAATCTAATATTTTAGATTTTAGAGTGTCTTTATTATAATGAAGTTTGTTTCTAATTAATTACATAAGTAAGTGTATCGTATAATTCTGGCTACAACAAGAATAATTTCGCTGAAGAATAATAATTATCAATTAGGTACTAGCTGCGCCCCGTGGTTTCACCCGCGTAAGTCCCGTTCTTGCGAGAAAATCGGGATAAAAAGCCTATGTGTTATTCCCGGTATCCAGCTATCTATATTCCAAGTTTCATCGCAATCGGTTCAGTAGTTTTTGCGTGATTGATTAAAAAACATCCAAACACAGACACCTTCACATTTATAATATTAGTAACATTATAAGTTTATAACCTATTCTTTAGAATGATTTTGGCATTTGAATCTACGTCAAAGTTACAATTAAGTGAAGGGTATAGGAGAAGATGGGTGGATGAAGAAAAACAAGACAGTATTATTAATTTTAAATCGTCGTTTATGCTTAGTTAGCACTTGTTTACTAGGCAGTCAGTTTTGCAATCATTTTATCAAAATCGGGTCTTTTTTGGCTTTGCCGTGGTCAAGTTAAAAAATAACCACAGACAATAAAAACAAAAACAACACTAGTAGAAGCATTTGTACATTATATCCTTCGCCCACACACAAATACTCAAATTTCCAATCCCAACTTGGCAAAAACTCTAGAAAATGGTCCCAAAAATATACCTGTACAGATTACCTGAGTTTTTAATTAATTTCAAACAAAACCAAAGCTAAATAATAAATAAGTTTCCTTTAATTTCCTCCTCGAGCTTTGTGGGTTTTAATTAGTATCCGTTCGATATAATTCGAGAGGATCCATTAATCAATCGGCTCTCAATATTGGATGTCTCTCCTCTGATTTACTTGACATATTGCCTTCCTCCACTTTACTTTGATCGCTTCACGGAAGATTGATTCTAAAACTAATTCAAAATAATGCGTGTGTAATAGAACACAATATTTACCAGAGATATGTTAAGAAGTTCTAGATAGGTAATCGGGCGAATTTCTTGGCGACACAATTCCAAGCTAACTAACCAAAGGAGTCTTAGTTCCATCCTAGCTTACTTCGCGATCACCCGCTTGTCTACAGTCCATAAATAATTTTCTTTCACAACATTTTCACAGTCAACAATGCCTTGGTGCGTATTTAGGCGATGTACGAATTATTTTCTAAAAAGCGAAGGCTAAAATATTTCATTCCATACGTAATAACGCTGTATTTTGATAAAAATATTTTTATTTTATTTTACCGAAAGAACGAAGTTTTTGACTTTGACGTTTTATCATATTCCCCTAATCGCTTTAATAACAATATTATGACATCTCTTTCTGACGTCATGCAAGTAGCATTGAGTCTTATATTTTAGAGAGAGATAACAATAGATTCGTCGATTTTTTTTTTAAATTATGTGAATGAATATAAATAATGAGGTTGTATAGCATAGTTTGTGCCGCTTTTCAATGATGATTTGTTCTGCAATGGCGTCTCTATAACTTTAATAGACTCATTGATATTTACCGGTATTACTCGCGAAAATCAAGATTTTTTTCAAAAGCCAAGCTTACTGTAAAGTTAACGAAAGCCCGGCACTTTTGTAAAACCCGGTAAATGTTGTGTTTTATTACACACGCATTATTTACCGGGTTTTACTCGCGAGAATCAAGAATCAAGATTTTTTATTGTTTAAGTGATGTACATAATGATCTTAAGTTAACATACATATTTTGGATACAATCACTACAGGCGTTTTATTTAATAACGGCATTAGTACAAAAGTTTTTTGATTTCGTTAACTTTACAGTTAGCTTTTTCAAGTCAAGTTGTCAAGCTTGCTGTAAAGTTTAGTAATAATGCTATTATTAAATAAAACTCGAGTAAATCCCGGTAAATATTGTATTTTATTATGCAAAACCGCGAAAACCTTAAAAAAAATAATGCGTGTATACCTATTAATATTGAAAGTATCGTACCACAATACACGTATTCAACCTAATATACAATAATTTAAGAGAACATTGGCAATCATAAAAAATGTCAGTATTGTGGTGTCTATTATACGAGTTATTGTACTCAATGCCGACTTTTGTTACTTTGCCATCTTTTCCAAAACTTCGAATATTCATTCCCGTATCGCCGAATTTTTCATTTTTTAAATATTTCTTCCTAAGATGCCGACTTTTCAACAATCTTTTATTACATCAGTCTTTTAAAATTATTTTTAATCAAAATCATTGTTCAATCTTGCTCTGAAGTTCTTTATTAAATCATTTTAACAATCCGTGAAATCTCTTATTAAAAACCCCATGTACTTAATTTTGCCTCTCGGACTATAGCGGGAACGAGTGGGAAATAAAAAGTTTCAATCGTCCCCACTGGGGACGACTGAAACTTTTTTTTCCCACTCGTCCCCAGTGGGGACGACCGGGAATAAATCCGTTATGGAAGTAAAGTGTCCTACGAGCTTGACCGTAGACTTTAACCAATTCTAATTTACAACAACCCATTAAACTTCTATGTTGTTAACCTAATTCTTCTTACACATCGATAGATCTTTTCGAAACTTTCTTCATAAATATCCCGAATGTTTGTTCAAAACTGTATCCACATAATCGAGATAACCGCTTTTACGACTGTGACCGGTAACAAAAACAGATATTTAAGCAATTTACGCTGAATAATTGCGATACCACCCTTTGCGTGTAAGTACGGTTGTACTCCATTAATATTGGTGTAAATACCGACGCACCTACATCAGTCCGACTTAGGACCAAAGATATTTAAATGGAATTATAGAATCGGTCACCATGTCCCCTCACGACTAAGACATCGGAACATGGTTGAAACTTCGATGTATTTAAGAAAACAAATAATAGTACGCGATTAAGACCAGGTAAAATGCAACTATGTTGAATATAATGTGTTAAACATGTGTTTTTGAACGACGTTTCAATCATTTTCCAATGGTCTTAGTCGGGAGGAAATTGTCTCCTTTGTGCTTTATTCGCCGTAATATCCATGGCAGGTAAACGCTCGTGATTAAAATTTCTTTCTATTTTATAAAGAGATTAAACATTTTTAATCGTTGGTTTCTAAAATCAAGCAGAAACAAAACGAGCAATCATGTTCTGGGTTCAGTTCGAATAACCTATACCTTTTAAAACAGTTAACGAAATTTTAGAATGAATGAAATGAATGAATGTCATTCATTTGCACTAAAACATGGTTACAACAGATGTAACCATGTTTTAGTGGCATTATTTTGCGATTATTTTCAGCGCCTTCCATTATTTTTGATAAGAAACTCTGACAAGCATAAAAAAGGTTGTTTAAACCGCATTAATCAATAAAAAATACTTTACAATGCTAAATATTAGATGATTGCTATCATTTAAGCACAGAAATAGAAGCCAACAGCGACATTCTGACTCCCTCTCGAACTATAGTCTTCTCTGCTTTATTATTTAAATTATAAATATCTTTACAAATATCTCTGTTTTGTGAACACCTCTTGTATTAAGATTTTATCGTTACGACTTTAAGTTTTGGGTTCACTTGATAAAGTAGTGATTACCTTAATTTAACTCGGACTTTTGAGGTTATTTATGTTCAAAAGGATTATGTTTTTGGAAAGCTTACAGAATATTTTATTCATTTCATTGGGTTTTAATTAAAACTGGTTTCGAATATAAGTCAAATTTTTTTCAAGTTAAGTTTTTTAAAGTACCTACCTACATACGGTAGTTTTACACGAATACTGTATTTTTACAAATATAACTAGGTACGCCCCGCTGATAAAAATATATAGTTCTTACTTAGGGTTCGGTACCCAAAGGGTAAAAACACTGTCTGTTCGTTGGTCCGTCCGGCGTCCTTCCGTGTGTTACTAGGTTGAATCTCATGAAACGTCAACAAACAGTTGAAATTTTCACAGATAATCCGCGCTACCATGATCATTTGTCGTTGCTATGTCGTTCTTTTGTCGTTCAAATAAAATTAAAGTAAATTTTAAATAAAAAATACCCCGACTACTTTTAAAATACACAGACAATTTAATTTTTTTCTTTTTTTTTAATTACTTGATGTTTTTTTTAGCTGAACGACAACGCGACGACTTATAAGACATCATAGTAGGGCCCAATATATTTCTGTTACCGCCATAACAACAGAAAGGTACTAAACTAAAAACAAAATTAGACAAATTTTTAAGGGGCTTTCATAATACAACAAACGTGTTTTTTTTAATATAAACGCAACGACACCGCGATGTATTTTAACACTGGCGCCATCTAGTAATAAATTAACGTAAGTTGCGTTTAGAGATTTCGCTTGGTTGATTGTTTATTTTAGGGTTCGGTGCCAAATTGTGATAATTATAGTACGGAACCTTTTGTGCGCGAATTCACTCGCACCAAGTCGGTTTTTTTTCAGTTTCGGTTTAGGTTGCCCAGTTGTACATAATCACCCTTATTTATAAAATATTATTTACACATGACTAAGTTATGTGATGTTTGTCTCTGTCTGTCAACTTTGAAACTTCATGTGACAATAAAAGACAAACGATGATTTATAAACGCTAATTAATGCGCTGCATATTAACCATAAGCCGCGCATTCATTAGCGTTTATAAATATAAGAAGGAATATATTTAACCAAAAAAGGTTTGAGCTCTAGTGAAATGAAAAAAACTTAAGCTTAAATAAGTTGATATCTTAAAAACATGTGACTTCTCACGATAATTAAACGAGAAACCGTATTCAGACCGCCAACATTTTATCTACAGTTCGTACCTGATATAAACTAAAGGGCTTTCCGAAAGCCATTCCTGAAAGGCACTTTGCGGTTTTCTCAGTGAACTAAAATCAACAGAATAGTATCGTAAGTAGTTCAGTTGGTATTTCAATAATCGCTGAGTGAACCAAACCACTAGTTTTGGGCTCGGTCATATATCTACAGAGAGTTGCTACACGGCTTTGGCAACTTTTGTTTTATAATGGCGAAGTATCTAACTATAATCCAACTAATTGATTTAATTATTTATTACTAGCTACGAACCGTGGTATCACCCGCGTAATTCCCGTTCCCGCTGAAATATCGGTTCAAAAAGTGACCAATGTATTTTCCCAGTATCCAGCTACCTATATTCCAAGTTTCATCGCAATCGGTTTAGTAGTTTTTGCGTGAACGAGTAACAAAGTCACTTACACACTTACAAACTTTCGCGTTTATGATGTCAGTAGGATAAGATATTGATTAAATTGATTGGTTGAACCTAGTTGGTTTTTTTTGTTTTTCTTATTATTACTTTTGTGTATTTTTGCCAATTAATTTATTAATATTTCCGTAGTCTTCTTTTTCATTCAATGTTATTGTCCAATACCAAAATAATATCATATTATTTAAAGAAATTCCGCGCTACCATGACCGTTTGTCGTTGCTATGGTGTCCTTTTGTCGTTCAATAAAAATAAAGTAAATTTTTAATAAAAATACCCCGACTACTTTTGAAAACTACGAATTTATTTTTATATTTTTTGAAGTGGTTTTTATTTTTATTTTTTATTATTTGATGTGTATTTACCCGACTGCGCGACGCAAAGGAGGGTAATGTGTTTATAGGTCTATGTATGTATGTATGTATGTATGGATGTTTCTATGTGGCGTTCTAGAGGCCAAACGCGTGGACTGATTTCGATGATTTTTACGTCAATCGATTCGTCTTAACCTGGCGAGTGTGACTAAAGACATGACAGTAATCCAAAGTAACTTATGTCACCACCAGACGCCATATTGTCAAAATTAAAAAATCCTAAATCGTCAAAGTATGTCAAGATGGGTATCGTTGAATAGGTTTTTAAAAATAAATATTAGGTTTCTTTCACCATTTTTCATTTTAAAGAACCATTTAGGAAATATAACGGTTTAAAGTTAATTTACAATTAGGTAGGTATTCATGCTTTTTATTACTAACGAACAAGTTTTTATTTTGTTACGAAGTTACGCTTGGAACTATCAAAGCTTAAGCCGTGATGGTACAGGTGACAGGAATTTATTGATATTTATAAACTAAAAAAATATTTACATAAATTGTACCTACCTACTGAATAAAAGCCTAATAACTATTAGGTACCTAAAAACGTTAAAAGAATAATATAATAAATTTAAACAATAAATAACTAAACCCTAACTGAAATAGAATCTTACTAATATTATAAACGCGAAAGTTTTGTGTAAGTATGTATGTATGTGAGGTTGTTACTCTTTCACGCAAAAACTACTGAACCGATTGCGATGAAACTTGGAATATAGGTAGCGGGCGGACCTGGATTAACACATAGGCTACCTTCTATTCCCGCGGGAACGGAACTTACGCGGGTGAAACCGCGGGGCGCAGCTAGTACATTATAACCCCCTAATGAAATGAATAGATTACGAGACTTACCTACCATCAATAAATGAAAATAACTAAAAAGCGTAAAATAATAATAATAATTTATAAAAAACAAAAAACCCGACTGCGTAAAAACTCGATTAAAAAATACGCATAGAAACAACAAAAAAATTAAAAATTACCCACAGTCGGGACCCATTCATTTTACCAATCTAATTTTTCCAATGGGTCCCGACTGTGAGTAATTTTTTACTCATTTATTATGTGTTCTGTGTGTATCGATTACAAAACTATTATTACTTAGCGTAATTTCAAATTACTGGGCTTGTTTTTTTCTTTTTGGTTTTTTTGTTGTTTCTATGCGTATTTTTTACACGACTGCCAAAGGAAGTGTTATGTTTTTGTTGCCGTGAGTGTATGTATGTATGTATGTGACCTACTTTTGAGCCGTCGTAGGGCCTAAACGGCTGGGCCGATTTAGATAAACGATACGTCGTTAGATTCGTCATGACCGCGTGAGTGACATAGGGTACATTAAAATAATAAATAAATAAAAATAATTATGTAAAACGCTATTAACCAAGATTTGTAAAGACCATAAAAAATAGAGAAAACGCGTAACATTGTTCACTCAAACGATATGTTTTATTCTTTCGTTTTACATTTGAAAAGTATTGCTTGTAAAGTTTTACAATTAAGTTTTAAAATAATTAATTATAAAATTATCGGAAGTCGTTTAATTAGTAGGTTGTCTTCATTAATATGTCACTTGCCGCTAGGAGTAATAGTGTTCTGTGGTCACTTGCCTTCGGCTCGGTTGTCTTGTCTTTAATGACGTTCATAATATATATTATTTTTACTTACTTCATTTTATGGCTTAGCACTACCTCTGGATTGGGATTTTTGAATTTTCGCACAAAAATTCAATATTCGCATGCGAAAACAATCCGCGTGTGAATAATGTATTCTAATAGTCATTCTAATAGTTAATCCTCGAAAGTTATGTTGCTATACTACATTTATGATTACGCAGGTAATTTTCGCAAGAACAACGGAACGTAAATTAAAAACTTTTCGATTTCACTCGTATATAAATATCTCATCTATGGATTTGCATTTGACGCCGAGTTTGAAGGAATTGGCAGAGATGACATAAAATACTTTAGTATCTTCTTACTAGTCTGTGAACATAAATAACCACTTTGTTTTTCAAAGAAAAAAATACCTAAGTAATAGCCTAAAATTAGAAAGCTAAAAAAAAGTTGTCAGCAACAACAACCGGAGGCATTGCGCCCAAGATGCTGGCGGCGTTCCCGCGCTGGATAGGAAACCGCCAGCTCTTGTACTTATCACCCTGAGTAAGCAAAAACAAGCAATGCACGTCCTCGCTACTAGAGTATAATACATCTAGAATTAATGAATTTCTTCTGGTGTAATTAAATCTGATCTCTAAAAACTAAAAAGCGATAAATAAAAAAATATTTAAAAAAATATAAAACCCGACCGCAGTTTTAACAGAAAAGTGAAAAACAAGATGCTTCTAGTAGCTTTAGGAATGGTGGATGCAGTCGGGTGGGACTCCAAATAAAAGGTGAATAAGTTTAATAAACCAAATACTTAGTGTTATACAGGGTTATGGGTTTCGAATCCAAAACCGTTCAGGGGGTGATTTTCCACATCAAAACGAATAACTTTTGTTCTACGATTTTTGGAAATTCGTTTTTTTTTTTTCAAATTTTAAGGTTATATCTCACTGAAAAAAGACGACTGTTTTTGAAAATAAATTTAATTTAAGTTTTTATTGTAGTAGACCAAACTAAAAGAAAGGACATCTTAAGGTCAATGACCTTTAACTCTATGAAACAGCTGATTTTCAAGTAAACTTTACACTTAAAATTTTCGAAAACTACTTTGAATTTCAAAAAGTCGTAGAACAAAACTTATTCGTTTTGATGTGAAGAATCACCCCCTGAACGGTTTTGGATTCGAAACCCATAACCCTGTATAATTAGGCATACTATCTTTATGTTATTTGGAGTCCCACCCGACTGCATCCACCATTCCTAAAGCTACTAGAAGCATCTTGTTTTTCACTTTTCTGTTAAAACTGCAGTCGGGTTTTTTATTTTTTTAATTAATCGAGTTTTTACGCAGTCGGGTTTTTTGTTTTTTATAAATTATTATTAATTATTTTTTTGGCTGAAGGATAACGCGGGGACTTCGCGACGGCTTACAAGGCATCATAGTAGGGCGGATTCTTTACAATATTGCCACAGGTTGTTGGCAAAGCTCTCACTCGAGGAATCATGAACCGATTTGTCACTAACTTAATGTACATTAGCTCGAAAAGAGGAAACGAAGGCCTATAAGTACTACGAGTACTTTAGAAACTTGACACATATCTAATCGATTTATGTTTCCAAAGTTCTAATCGAGAATATAATTTAGAATTTTCATATTAGACTGTACGAGATAAACTAATGAAGTGGGAACTTAAACAATAGAAAAGATAAAGATGTGAAAACATTAGTAGGACAACTACCCACAAGTCACTTTCAAAACATTTCGCTTACTAATCCCTTTAAGGTTGGATTAACTAGTTATATATCTCAGTCCAAAACATCATAGGCACTGACCGATTGAATTATTCGAAAACCACAATCACTAAACCCAACTAAAACTAAACACATTTTCAAGCACAACATTCGAAAACAAAAGTTATTTGGACAACTACAGAAAAACGAAACAAACTGCCCTAAGTCGGTTAAACTAAGTCTGATAAAATAGAAATTGATGGCGTAGATAAAGCATATTGAAAGGCCGTATAAAAATATATCAAACTGAAAACTATTAGTGCGGGCCAAAGGACTCAAGAGACCAGATTTCTTACAAAATAAATTACATACCTTTGTCAGCTACTCCTAAACGTATATTTGTCCCTTTCTTCACGTCTAATCTTGTATAAGTTGGAGTATACCTATCACATTCTATCTTCTATACGTCAAGAGCATTGTAAGCTACCGAATGAGTGTTTATTGCCCGTGTAGAATCGGACCTTCGCGAGGTATTGTGCAAAATTGAACTCTATTCTATTGTGCCAAGGTAGAGACTTGCTTCTACGAGCGAGGATCAGGTGTGTGGATAACTAGCTTATCCAGCCGTTAGTCTTGCAGCAGATGGCGGTAGTTCTGCAGGTGAAAGCTTAGATTGGATTTTTCTCTGTAGTTGGTATTATTTCTGGACTGACGATCTTAAGCATTCGACGCAGTCAAAAATTGCTGATCGGGACATATAAAATAAAATGAAGGACACCTTTTGTCTGATAGTGAGGTGGGATCTTAGAGTATATATTACTACAAGTAGTAGGTGGGATACATCCGCCTTTTAGCCTATATTTTTTTCATAAAGGTTTTTTCTTTTACCTTGATCTTCATCACCCCAAATACAACTCTATATTCTACCAATTTAATGTAAAAAAAATATGGCTTTTCACAAATTTCCTCTAACTGTTTCGTTTCATCTAATTGGAGAACATTAAAGGGATGGCCCAAATGGTTTACAACACTTCAGCTCAAAAAGGCCGTTGTCGAATATTATTATGGTTATTGCTTGCTATTATTGAAATAGATTTGGGATATTGGAACGCCTAAATCATAAGAGGATTAAAACATTAATCTTGGTTACGAATAATCAGTATTCAGTACCATTTAGGTATTAAATTTGAAAATTTGCATAATAATTCAACACAATATTTCAAACCAATAAAGTTTGGCGAATAAAATATACGTCAAACATCAAACTATACCATACGATCAAACAAAAAAACCAAGCGTATACCAAGCTATGGTTAATAATAATTTCAGCTAAACATAAGATTTGTTTGGGCTCTGCGTTGATATAGGTACATATAGGTCAATCAGGACATTGATATAATAATATATACATGACGTAAACCTTGTTTCTCTTTATATTTATGTATATTTTTTCATTTCTTCCACAGTATCAGAACAAGGTCCGCACGAGAAAAGGTTATTGAACGCTCTGTTAGCGTCATACAACACGCTGGAGCGGCCCGTGGCCAACGAAAGCGAACCTCTTGAGGTGCGCTTCGGGCTCACGCTGCAGCAGATCATTGACGTGGTAAGTCACTCTGCTATTTAGAAGAAGTGTTGTGAGTAAGGTTAGTTCTTTGGTGGTGTTATTAAAGCGATGCCTCTCCGTAATTATCTTAGGTTTTATTGTTTGGTTTTAATTACCAGCGTAAATTTTATATTTGAATGCAATAATTAATGTTGGAAGGGCATTGCTTATTAGGGCATATTGCTTATTATTAGCATTAGGGAATACAACTATTCAATATCAAATTGTCGACTATTCAGAATTTGCTAAATTGTGTAAAAATATTTTTGGTAGCTACTTATTTGTAACTTAAAGAATAAATCTATTTTTATTTATTTAGAACTAGCTGTCCTTCACGGGTTTATCCGCGTAAGTTCAACTTTCGTGAAAATATTGCGTTGAAAAGGAGCCTATGTTTCAATCCAGATTTCAAACTTTATTTTATTCCTTTTTTGCATGAAGGACTCAATATATAACAGCTTTTATCTTTATAATTTTAGTGGGAGAATATGTGACGTGATAAATATGCCCTTTTGTTTTTCATGTGTAAATCGATCGTTTACGTTTATTATGTGTCATTTATTTTCAAAATCCACATTGTTGGTTTTCTAATTACAGTTTTGTCTTTCAATTTTCATATCGTAATCGGTACATCATTAATTTAGTACTAACCTACCAACTTAATAAACACGAATTGTTTTGTTCCGGGTAAGTATTTAACATGGTTTAAAATTCAATTCTACTAAATAATTATTTTACAATCCGAGTATAAATGATTTACCTCAGCTCGAAACTATCTAGAATTGAATTTTTGATATATTCCAGCGAACAACTAAGCCGAACAATGTTTAGTTAGTATTAATATTGAAATTAATAGGGCCAATTTAAGGGAACTTCGGAATTTGTGGCATAAAATTACAATGGATTTGTGTGGTTCGGATTCAATTGTTTCAATTGCTATTCATCTATAACTTGCTAGTTCTTTGTTAAAGACTTACAATAATTTACACTCGTAGTTAGGGAAAGTAAGTTTCGACTGTGGGTCTATTTTGGTATTCTTGGGTCAGATAGCAAGGTGTTAGTTGCATGTATTTTTCATTTTTTATCGCGGATATATTAGGTCCCCACATAATATGAAATTGGTGTTTTGTCGTACTGGCCACTTTGATCACAAATATCTCGTCTTTGGTTAGAAATTTCAATTTCTTTTAATAATGTTTTTTTGTAGAGGGATCAGTGAACTGCCTATGAGATGTCAAAAGTGTATAGATAGCAATGGTTTATTATTATGATATTTAAAAAAATCTACTCTATTTATCTACTTTTTTTACTTTATATCCTCCCTTACAAAACACCAATTTCATACGACACACCTGTGAAGTAGTGCTCCACGATGTTTTGTGACCTATTTAGCAAGAGTATGAATTTAATTGCAGCTGCTATTTTTGAAATAAAATTGACTGGTATGTCTAAGTTTAAAAATTTTGAATACTTCGTAAAGTTCACCTACATATAGTCAACAACCGAATTTACCCACGGAAATTTCGTCAGAGTTCTTACAATAGAACTAATTCGGGAATGAAATTCGAATAGATCTCAATTATTACGTTCCGACGTTCAGATTCCCGTCACGTCCTATGTGTGCCGCGAGCTGTGCGTTCAAATGAACGCTCGCTTTTAACCTGAGTACGGATATATTTTGTGAATGGAACTCTGTACGGATAATATACCTATAGATGAAATTAAATTCAATAAAAATATCGAATGTTTTTCTGCAAAATAAAGCAGAGGGAAAATATTTGTATTCTATTACGAAGAAAATTGGATTATCCTTGTTTGTTGTTTTTTAATAACTTCATTATAGAAATAATTTTACAGGTAGCTCATAGCTGCGTAGAAATAAATAGCGTGGAAATTTAGGTTTTTACAATAATTGCTTTTGCAATTATTATTGGACTTTTCGATATCTAAAAAAAATTGGCTCGATAATAGGCCCCACAGTTATCTAATATGGAACTCGCGCTATCTTGCGTAGATAGGTTGGGTTTGTGTAGATACAAGTTCGATCTAGTCCAATGTTGACTTCATCCTCTCTAGTAGTGATTCTATATGTGGTTCTACTGGCCGATCACTAGGTCACTGACTTCGTCTACATCAACCTTAAATCTAATTAAACATTTCTTTTTTGGCCTGCGAACCTAACACTCAAATTAAATCTTTGTATTCCAAATATCCTTTGAGGTTTTTCAACACGATTTTTCACCTTCTCATCGGACGTGCGCTCGGAAAACGTGGAAATTGAACCGTCTGAAAATCCAGTTACCGTCTCTGGTTCGTAGCAAAAGTGCAGTGGGCGCGAAACTTTGATAAATGGAACAAAAAACGAATGTGGTTGGAGAGGAACAAAGTGCGGATTGCCCGGAGCAACGCCGCTTCTAGCTGAGGAACATCGCGTCCCCTTCTCTAGAGTGCAGTATTCAATATTCCTTATATCTATCTACTAAGCGGAGTTCGCGATCCCATTTTATTTCATTGAAGCTCTCTGTTCTCGATTCTCGGTTCTTGCAAAAAGTGCGTTGCAAAGGAATCCCAACCTTTGATGTCGTCCCTTGAATTTCATTTAATCTCATAAAGGAATCTAAAACTTATATTGTATTCTTTTGTGAGCTAAGTGTCTGGATAATGTTGCTCCGTTGGTTTGTACTTTGTACGTGCTTTGGTTGGATTTGAAAACGTTCAGCAATTTTATTAGTAGGATTTAAATGGCATTATAAAACTAAAGCCAGATTTTGTAGCAGTTTCATCGTACAATGTTTCTTTTGGGTATGGCGATTTGTCTGAATTGGTACCCGTTATTTAAAGTCATTAACAATATTTTTTTATCATTAATCTCTAATTTTAGTGGATTCGAATTGCTTTTTAAACGGCAATAAAAACTTTGTTATTCGCTGGAATATCCTTTTAATTATAACGTCTTAACGATGCCGCGATAAAACAGATTATGAAGTCTGGAATTATTATCGTGGCCCCAAGACTATACCTACTACATTGTTTGTCGACATTAATTATGTAATAGCGGTATTAGATTACCAAAATGAACCCATGAAACTGTGTTATAAAGGTAGATGTAACGGTAGCGAAGGTCGTAAACGCTGCTGTTTACAAACATGTTATCACCATTTTTATCTGATGCAAAAGTTGTTAATCAAAACCTGACGGCATCTAGTTAAAATTGGCGATCTCATGTATTGCTTTTAAAAATGACGTCATCGTATTGGGCCCCTGAGCCGACGAGTTTAATGTTTATGAACCTTTTTTCGTTCCTTTCTTGCGACGGCGTCCGTTCATTTTACAAAATAAGGATGAGAAAAATCAAATCCTGACTACAAACGTCTGGCTCAACTTGGTAAGTGGTAGGAGCCGATCCTGGTCCCCGCGGCGCAGCGTCCCCTGCAGCTATATCTACATATATATCTACACCACACCTTACCTACTTCTTCAGACTCACTCTACCAGCACCTCTCGAGCGGCTGCAGGGGTCGCACGCCGAGAGGGCGCCATCATCGCGACAATGTCGCATGGACTATCGGTGTTAAATTGTTGTAACATTTATAATTATTATATTAGATTGTGTGTCCGGCGTCGCGCGAAAACGCTTTTTATTTAAGATATCGCATGAAGGACCATTTTCGCGTGCCGCCCGTCCCCTCGGTAATGTGTATCCAGAAGGTGTGGAACAGTTGTTTAGATATCATACTGACTGCGCCCTTTCTGTTTTGTTGACATCGTCTAACCCGATAGGATGAGAAGAATCAACTACTTATAACCAATATATGGCTGTCATTGGTAAGTGTGATTAAACGACGAATATAAAACTTAACACTAAAATTTCTGATTTTGTGTTTGAATCTTTTCCTTCTTATTTGTTTTCTTTCTTCGTTTTGTTGTCTCTTTACTTCGGTTTATCTTCTGATCTGTGACTGTTTTTTGAAAACTTCATTGCATTGTGGGTTATGCGGCAGTATTTATTTTGTTCTGTCATGTCTTGATGATTGCTTAGTGTTGATCTCCCGTCAGACCTTGATTGTCAGTAGTTGGTAGACCCTTTCACTCATCTATCGCTATATCGACTCTCATTATCATGTCATTGAATGTCAATTTGAATATACCTACATAGTTCTTTATATTTTAGCAATTTGCTGTAATGATGGTAAAATACAAAAATACTTCAACTGCCGTGTAAACCTCAATGTATACATTAACAATATGCACTAATGGTTGACGTTAATATATTATAAAATATACCTATATTATCATGAACACGTATTCATAAAGCCAAATTATCGATGGCAAATTACCTAACGAGCTAAATTGATAACCTAATCTATGACATAACACATAATTGGGCTTTGAATTTACGAAACGGGCTGATTCATAGAACACGAGTAACATAATAAGATTTGTTGTCGATATATTTAAAGAAACGATGTGTTTTATGTACACTGTGAATTGGTATGCACATCCTGGATACCCGCTGTTAATTTTGTTTTTCATTTTGCGAACAGAGATGTAGTATTTTGATACTATGCATGGCCATGGAATGTTAAATAATTTATTATACGAGAACCTTACAAAAATCAACGTTGGATGTTTTTAATATTTAAGGAGAATAGAGTGCCTGCATAAACCTTAATGAAAAGGATATTTATAATTAAACAAAGTCTAATGTTTTTGTCATTTAATTTAAATTTTTCTTCAATTATTCTTGTTATACCATTAAAATTCCATATATTACAATCTACGCCATTTAAATTTAGAGAAGTCCCGTTCAGTTTCAGATAGTTTTACGTTTATTTTCGCTTATGTTCCCAATAAGTTTAATATTTGAATTTATTTTAATTAATTAAACTTAAATGTGATATAATACTAAAACAAATGCTTAATATGCATACTTTTGATGTTGGCTATTAAGATTGTGCTGTATATAACAAATATGCGATGCATAGAACTGTAAATATTTTTTAAACAAGTCTACAATTCATTGTTTATTTTAGTTTCTATTTCAGCAACAAAGGTATGTAGAATTAAGTTTAAAAAAAAAGGTTAATATATAGCATTTACCAATACGGCAGCTTAGATCCGAGTTAGTAGAGACCCTTGAATTCCCTTGTCTTGTTAAAGAGTAGGTTCGTGATACCCTGCAAGGAAGGCTTTCAGACCAAGAGTAGGTTCGACCCTGACTATACTTACCGTGAACGCATGTCTTGTCTATATACTTAATATTTCTTCTCCGTGCATGTGTTAGAATAGATGCTTACGTTGTATATACTTAGTCCAAGTGTAAAGGTAAGAATGTATCTGTAGATGTGATGTGCTCGTGATCTTAGAAATACCATTATAATATACTTTTAGACTAAGTTTTTAGAGAAGAGAGCGACATATTTTTAAAATATCTTAAAGTTTTATTTAAACCACTTTGTGTATCTAACTAAAAATATGTGTAATGTGTATATATCTGAAATATAATATTTACTGGGTAGTATTACAAATCGTTAGCTTATTGGATTATTCAGCAGCATAACATTCCAGCTTTCACACAATATAGTTCGATCTTTTCCATACACTTGGTAAGTAAGACTTTCATGTGTAATTAGCGTTTCTGGCCGGCAGGCACTCTTTGCAGATTCATCACCAAGTGTCCATTTTTTTCTGGCCAAAACTTTTCGCGTTTTACCGCAGCGCGGGATAAGTTTTGGCGTTACCTTCCAAATATTTTGTTAGCCAAATTGTAAAATGTTTACTATACAATACTGATTTATTTTTTGCAATTCCTTGACATTCTGATAAAAAGTCATTTACCAACCCTCCGTTCGAACTGGGTGTTTTTCAATAGGACCCTCTAGATGGCGCTAACAGTGTGATAGTCGTTCTAATCTTGAGTCACCTATTGACGCAAGATTATCGCTAAAATCGGTCAGTAAATGATCAGCAATTTTTGTTCAGAGGTAGAACTAGATATATTTTAAATAATTGCATTTATTTTGCACATCCGCCAATATTCGATGGATGCTAAACGACCAATCCACTAGTTGGCGACTAAATACTAAATAATAGAACATTCCATATTCAAATCATTACAGTAGTTAATAACAATGTCGAATCATCGAGTTTCGTTATATAATGGACAGCGAAATGGTGAATATTGTGCGTTTCTGTTTAATGAATGAAAATAATCATGTTGCCTCCAAATCCTTTTAAACATAAATGTTAGCCAAACTTTCAAAATTTTGGTTTAGCTTATCTAGAGTTATCATAATTCGATATATTCACATATGGACAGAGTTTTATCTAAACAGATCACTTATTTTCTAAATTACTCGTTCCAATATTTACAAAAATACTCTTTTTTTGGAATTCTCATATAAGAATCTGTCATTCTCTTCTGGTTAGGTATATCCACAAACTATTTTCTAAAAATTTACATATTTTCTAAAATTTCGAAATACTTAATCCAATATGATTTCTCTTGTATCTATTCATAATATTCTATGATAAGTTGAAATTAAGCTTTATGTAGCTAAGTAAATTGATTTTAAGTTAAAAGTTTCTCTTGAAGGCGGTTTACTCTTAAGTTACGAAATGGAAAGTTGGGATACTTTGCAATTATGTGATTGAATTAATTTCGAAACAAGTTCTTTGATATTTTGTACTCGAGCAGTCAAAGTTTAACTAATTAGTGATTGATTTAAGCTGATTTATATTTTGACAAAACCATTTATTTCATTTTACATATATAAACAAAAACTAATTAATCAAATAACCCGCCCCTTATTGTTCCTGGTGCAAAGGTTCCCATCACAATTGCAGCATTGCCACGCTGTATGGCGATGGCTAACCTTTGCCCCAGAAACAAACCGAAGCGGAAGTCACCTCCATTTATTTATTTTTTATTTACCATTTATTTAGAAATATTCTATGAAACTACAAAAACCAAAACTGTTAACTTTACCGGCGCCATTTCTGTAACCTAAGAGAAAGGACTTAGGGAAATCTTGCACTTGACCATTCAATTAAAAATGTTTTTACGATTTTTATCAATTGTATGGTTCATGTTTAATGCTATATAATTGCATTAAACTCTCCGACACTAATATTTCAGAGGCCATAAAATAATTACAGCATATTACAACATGTCGCCGGTCATAAGGACGTCGTGTTGTAAAGGCTGGTACAATTATTACAGCGCCAGCCTTTACCCTCTCGTTCCCAACATTGAGCCCTAAGCCGTAAACTCCGTCTGATTGACACACCACTTCAAGAGAATACTTCAACAAGCCACCATCTGTCCCACTCACACAACAACATCCCAAGAGTGCTCTATCTTTGTCTCTGCTGTCAAGTTATGACAGCCGCACCATCTGACAGTTTCATAATCGCGCTGTTGGTAAAATATTTCAATGGGAAAGTTTGGGGTTTCGGGAGAATTGCCGAAGTTACTTATTTATGATTCGGTAGATAAAAGTAACATATTTCATTGTATGTCTCGGTTTGATCTATGTTTGTATGAAAATTTCAGCAGTTTTCGTATAGGTATGATAATGACAGATATTTCCATCATAGAGTGTTTGTCTGGAACTGTGGATGGATTTATTGTTCTGTGTGGGATATTTTCTATGCCATGTTTCTCGGTTTCGTGTTTGTAATTTTTTATGATGTTATTAATATAGTTTGGTGACAAATGTAGAAATCTTATATATATTATGTAACTAGATTATATTTACGAATCGTGACCAAAAAAAAAAACAAAATGTTGGTAGGTAGGATACTTTATTTTAACGAAATATAAGTAAACTTGTGGAGAATTTTCCATTGTTTGAGGAGAAGTTTATACTAAGTATATTTATCTTTAGGAAATCTAGATCCGGTTGAAAGGACCATTATGAAACAATTCGCTTATCTTCCTTCCAACTTCAACCCTAAACTTTAACCCTTAAAAAACTATAAATCATGGAACGACAACATTTGTGTTTGAACACAGACAATTTAGAAACCAAATCGGAATACAGTTTGTTTATATATTTATCAAAACATAAAAATTACCATTACAGGCAATAATACCTAATGCGATAGCTATATGTTATACATAACACCTTTAACACACAGGAAATGAAATGAAATGAAATGAAATTTATTGTTTGTGGATCTAGGTATAAAAAGATAGATACAAAATTAAAGAATCTCTAGTCCTCCCACGTGGGCATACAAACATGGTTCTTAAAAAAATTGTCAATTAAAAAAAATACATTTTTTTATAGTGAGGGTAGACTACTAGCAAGTCCCGTCACTTTGCAGTACGATGTCTGCAGATAAGTTTATTTTAACACTCCAATATTAAATTCAGTTACAGTACTAGATACCTACATAGTGTCATACAGTATTAGTTCACAATTAATAATTTATCTGTGTATGTTTGGATTGGATATTAGGTATTGGATACAGGTATTGGATAATAAAATTTACATTGAAGCATTGATTACCTTAAACTATATTTCACCAGTATTAACGTAGTATCTATTTAATTAATAATGGATAACTTACAATGAATAAGGACACTTTTGTGAAAATTAGTCAGCGTACATACAAACAAGTAAATATCTGTAGCTATGAGGCTAAGAGTGCGCAATGCCCGCGTGAGAAGCGGCTTTCGCCGCCGAGAGTTGTTCAAATGCAGGCTATGGCGTTTACAACAACAAAATTGGTACATAGGTTCCAAAAAGGTGGAAGCTATCAAGTTGGATATGTATAATTATGTTACAGGAAATGCATAAAACTCATTAATTGTATACAATTCCTACAATGCACTACAAAACGTATTACATCAAGATATCTATTCGAACTCAGATACCCTATCTGAAAGTGACCTGAGTGACATTACAATAGGGCAGTTATTAAATTCTGCAAAGTAACAAGTCGATTTAGTGGGTCGCCGTCACTGTGAGTTACCAGTTAACTCAAACCCTAAAAGAGACTTGGGGAACTGGGTGAAAGAGTCAAAACATGAGAGGACCAATCACCCGTCTGGTGCTTGCGCTGGCGTCCCCTACTAGAAATATTAATAATAATAAGATATCTATTCATTGTAACACAGGTATTTCAAATTCAAATCTATCTAACGCCGCGCCGTCTGCATAGGTAGGTATTTATTCTGTAGTGACAGAAATAAATTGTAGTACAACTAATCAGAGTTATTTTAATGAAATGTGTCAAATCATGTCAAAATTTAAAATAAAAATGCAACTCAGCCAGGGTGGGAGTGACGCAATAGTCAAATTAGAATGGCTTAAAAAGAAATACTTATGAAAAAAATACTTTCTAAATTTTTATGTGTCAACCCCGGTTTGTATCATCGTAACGTCGTTTTGGATATTTACGAACACTCAGCCAACTTATATTTTCATTTATGTCAGTTTAACATTTATAACTTTCGTGTCGAACAGAATACTAATGAGATATGGAAACGCGACCGCGAGATAAGGCGCCTTTCGTCAGGGTTGATTAAATATTTAATCTTAACTTCAAGGGTTGGCTAACATGGTGGTTTAGTATGCATATATGTTTGACACTATTTTGTCAATTTTAGATCCATACAACCACAGATATCCGAATCTCCTCTGTGAATACAACTAAAACGATATGTGGGTGCTACTTTATAATAATTTCCCGGATCTCCGACTGCGACGTTTCGATTGTGTATGTTACATTGGCTTTAAGCAAACCGATGGATGAAATCTGATAGGTCCGCTACATATAATGTCATTTTAAAAATGTTTTAAACAGTTTAACAGCTTCTAAATTCAAAAATGACTTCTTGACATTAATTTAATTCGATGCGGTTTTCACCAAGATTTTTTCTAGAACATTTATATATATACCACGTGCGAAGCCAAAGCTCGTCGTAATATATATAAAAAAATGTTACGTTTGATACTGAGCCTTGAATTTGCTCTATTCCAGTGAAGAGATGGCTACCCAGCTAGATAGAGACGCGTACCGAGTAAGTTAGTCGACAACTTTACTAATATTAGAGGGTTGAAAGTTTGAAGGGTCGCTTATTGTTCTAACAACATACCTACATAGTGATATTAATGTTCTCGAGATATTTGCTGTTTCATTACTTTTCGGGTTAACCGCTTGATTTGTTTTTGAGCCTCAGTTTCCCAAGATTTTTGACAACCTACTTTCTAATAAAATAGTTTAAGGGATTTTTCGCAAATGTATTTTGCAAATATGCAATTTGAGCGACGACGTGTTTATGTTTACGCTTTTCCTTGTTTTTTTATATTTTATTATTACTACCTATTACTTCACTGACTTCACATACTTCGCTGTCTGTCTGTCACCAGGCTGTATCTCATGAACCGTGATAATTGAAATTTTCATAATGTATTTCTGTTGCCGCTACCACACCAAATACAGATAACAAAATGAAAGAAATATTTAAGGGGGATTTCCATACTACAAATGTGAATTTTAAAATTTCACATCTGTTTACAGTCGCTCGGTTGCTAGGCAACGGTTTCAAGGCCCGTACAGGGCCCGACTTCAAATACCGACTTCAAAAAAAGGAGGAGGTACTCAATTCGTCGCGTAGTATATATTTATTTTTATGGTTGTTCACCACTCAAGCCATCTTCGATTTCAGATGACAAAAGATATTAGGCGCTGTACGTAAAGGTTATTTTGGTCTTTTTACTCTCAATTCTTTTTTTATCTTGGTTTTTTATGCTCACCTCTTCGAACATGGATACCGTTTGTTTGTATACTGTTGTCATGGCAACAAAAATTATTTGTAATTAAGTTGCTTCCAGGGGTTTTCGCGGGAACGCGGTTAGGAGATGTGTTGCTAAATTTTCATTTTTGTTAAACCTTGTTCAAATGCGTGTAAATTGTTTAATTTTGGGGGCATATTAATCAGTTTAGTTTCGTGAAAGTGTACAAGTTTAAATGAAAGTGAAAATCGGTGCAAAACATGGACTTTAGCGTTGTCTCGAAGGCTCCATGAACAAACGTTGTAAAACATGGCTCCCGTTTTACAATGATTCCCTCGACTTGACTTTAACTATGACGACTTGACTGTTTCGATGCAATGCAAATAAAAACTTCCCTAAATTAATAATACTTGACACTGGCAAATGTCCAAATGGAATAAGCCATATATAAACGAAGAAGAAGAAGAAGTTGCTTCCAAGATGTCACTCTAATCGTGTTGTTAAGTTTTGGCGAGAACGCGTTGAGGAAATGTGTTGCTAAATTTTCATTTTTGTGAAACCTACTTCAAATTCATGCAAATTGTTTAATTTCGAGGGCATATTAGTTAATTTAGTTGCGTGAAGGTGTACAAGTACAATGAAAGTGAAAATCAGTGCAAAACATGGACTTTAGCGTTGCCTCCAAAGCTCCGTAAACAATCTTTGTAAATGGCCGCTTTGTTTACAAATGATTCCCTAGACTTGACTTTAACTATGACGACTTGTCTGTTTCGATGCAAATCACGTGCATAATATGATATTAATGATAGTACTTGACACTGGCTAATTTCCAAATGGCCATAATCGGTTCACAACCGATAAGATAGAAGAATCGTGTTGTAATAAAACGATTTGTACCAAATTGTTTAGAAGAACAGTAGAACTAAAAAGGCCGCTTTAGCAATTCTGCTAGCAATATTGCATTTTGACACATTCACGATAAATGTGCACCTGGTTCTCAACGCTTTGTTCTATAACAGGTGCACGGTTATTGTGAATCTGTCAATAAGTTAATAAGCAATATTGCTGGCAGAATCTTTTTAGCAGGACCTTTTTAGGTCTACAGGTCATAATGTTAGGGTTCGATACCTAATTGCGATTCTGGTACGGAACTCTTCGTGTAGGATTCCCGCACTTCACTGATTTTTATTGTATTATTTTTATTAAATCTACTTAGATCTTCTTCTTCTTTTCGTGTAGTGGTGTGACACACCTAGTGTTAGAGTTTTCAGGTCGCCCTAAGGCCTCTTACTTGACCTAACGACTGCTATCATGGATAACAACCGGGACCAACTGCTTAACGTACCTTCCGAAGCACGGAGGAGCTCGAGAATATGATTTTTGATTATGACAATAATCTACTTAGATTATTGTTGTATTTATTATCCACAGCCGATTATGCATGTTTTGAAGCCGGCAATATTTATAATGAAATAGACAGGGACAGATGGTGATTTTTCTCTTTTTCTCCCTTACTTATAAAGCATATTTGTACATGACTAAGTTATGTGACGTTTGTCTCTCTCTGTCAACTTTGAAACTCTATGTGACAGTAAAAGACAAACGATGCATAGTTACGCAGCGCATTAATTAGCGTTTATAAGTAAGGGGGTTTATTATTCACAACAACTATTTCAGATTCATATTTTATTTATTTTCAGATTATAATAAAACGACCGATTTCAACCTTTATTCGTGAATGTTAAAAAAGAGATTATTTTTTAACAGAATAATGAAAAGAGCTGTGATCATTACTATCACAGTTGAATTTTATTTACGTAATGGAGCTTGTGAGTTTCTCCAGGTTTTTTGTTCACTGTTCCCTACATTTTGGTGTAGACCTTAGAGCATTTTAGACAAAAAAAACTTTAAACTACACTAAACATTATTTAAAATATATTTCCAAAGAAAGTGAGTGCCTAATATGTAAAAAAACACATTACAATACATAGATATTAATATACAAAGTAATTTCACATAAAATTAACAAACGTAATACATTAATTAATAATAATTAAATTACTCTGAAATGTGTCTGCGTTAATGAACGTCCACTGTAAAAGGGATTTAATGACTCCTTTCAGAGGGACAAAATTATGAGAAAGGAAATTATCTTACCGGGTTGAAATCGGTCGTAAACTCAACATGAGGCACATTTGCCAAAATTACGACCCCCAAAAACTGAGAGCTGTTAAAATGTTTCGACCCCGCAAAAACTCGGGATTTCTTACTTTATCTACTTAGTTATTTATCATATTTAATTTTGCATCTCTGCTTTTCATTGTTTTCAAATTTGATCCCGCAACCTAAATAAACGTTCACCTACATTACTATTATTAAACGCGGACTAAGGTCGTACAAGCGGGTGTTTGTGTTATTTCTGTGTTAACTTTAAAAGTTTTTGTTTTTTCTTATGTGGAAAACATTCGGTTCAGGTAAAGTTGGCGAAAGCTCGGTTTGTTATAATAATGAATAAAAACGCGATTCAACCGGATAAATAAAGTGTTTTATTATGCAAAATCGCAAAAACCATAGAAAAAATCGCGTTATATTTATTAACGGCATTGTTTCAATAGCGTACTGCGGTGCACGGAATTGAAACAATGCCGATAATAAATAAAACGCGAGTTAAACACGGTAAATATTGTGTTTAGAGCCGATTTTTCATTCTATAAAAAAATATATCTGTCGAATAAGTTCGAACGCAACAAAATTAAAAAGCCTTCAAACTTAGATCTTCTAAATTTAGATTTATTTTCTTATTAAAAATCATAGTGACGTTTTTCATTCGGTGGTGTTACATTTTATCTGTCAAATCTCTATCTAGGGATTTGAAAAATCAACCTTTAAAATTTTTATTACATTTTTGATAGTTTTTTTTTGTCACATTAAAATACAAAACGCTATAAATAGTACGACTGTAGTACTTGTTTAATATTAAGACAGGTGGCTTTTGATTGGAGCTTACTAGAATCTAAGGCGATTATAGGTGCTACAACCATTAGGGTATTGCACAGGTGACACTAAAAACCACTGCTTAAATTACCAAAACACGCAACTACTGTTCCTACTTCCTATTTCTGTAACGCTATACCCTTTGTGAGTCTTACGGTCGAATCCTGAACGCTAATTAAAATTTGACATAATAGAGCAGCTTTTAAATTTTAAAGTTTAAGTACTGCTTAATTGTCCCTCAAATTTTAAGTATCGTCTCCTGTTCTTCCAATAGCCTTTTTTTACTTAAGCGCTACTCTCTACGATGCCTCCCTATCCTATATAATCTAGTACGTGTACGGTCCTTTCAAATTCCTGTATGTAAATGGTCCCATAATCCTGAGATCTTCCTCGACACAGTTAAGCCCTCTCTTTCTGGGCCTCCCTTCTTTTTCTGCTTTCTTCTGCTGTGGCTTCCACTGTAACCACTTTCGGTGAAAATTTTAACGCAATTGGAACTTCTGGTTCTACAGCACCTTTTAATCGCACTAGGTTCCAAATAAGCTTCATTAGACACCAAAATATTGGAAACTACAAAGGAGATACACGATTTTCATAAAGGGATCGATTATTTTAACATTGCTCAGTTTTAGAACTACAATAAAAAAATAATTGAAAGACATATTTTTAAGCGAAAATACATCCATGAAAATTGCAATTTGACGAGATTCCATCTGTAGCGAATGTCGTCACAGCTGCTATTTTGGAAGACGTATTTTTTCTTCAAAATATTTTTTTGTTTAGCCAAGTATGGGCATATGCACTTATAATCATTTTGAAACTAATTATTATTGTGAATGATGACAGGAATGGAATGACTACAACCTAAGGTGGAACGACTCGGAGTATGGAGGAGTCAAGGACCTCAGGATCACGCCAAACAAGTTGTGGAAGCCAGACGTTCTCATGTACAATAGGTGAGATGTATTCGGGGGGATACAAGAACCAACTATAAAATACCCAACTGACTGAACTATAAATGACATATAAAGAGGACCGAGTAAACAAGAGTTAATAATATTGCGTGCTCTGACTCTAATAAAAGTAAAAATTGGCACACTTTCATTCTATTATGAACATAGTAACTAATTAATTAGAAGATTTTTTTCTTTTAAAGCTTGGTGGTCTATGTATCTAGCTCAGTTTGTTAGAACGCCGCTGTTCCACTACTCTTCACTAATCATGAATCAAGAACCAGTTATGTTTTATACAGTAGCATCGTATTAGGTCAGTAGAGTCATACGAATGTATTAATGACTTACTTCTCCTTTTCCTCGTGTCACGAGGTTACATCAGGAAGGCGTGGGTTGAAGTTTCACTGGAAACATTGGATTGTGAAAAGGGATTTTTAATTATAAACTCTAACAAAGGGTCTTTGGATTCGTTTCAAAGTTTCAGTAATCAATAACGCTTAGTACTTAGTTATCGAAGTATCTATCTACATATTACGTCATTATTTTCACATAAAACGGGGAAAATCGTCGAAATCTCACACAGGAAAGATGATTGCTACGACCCAATAACTTCGAACACAATTACAACCTAAATGGATAAAAGGGGTTTAATATGTGCCTATGATTTATTTATTTTTCCCAAGGTAGGCTCGGTTGAAATTAAGTGAAGCATGAAAAAAGGTTCTATTCGTATTTGATTAAGGGTGGAATTTCATCTCTTAGGATTTCTGATTATGTATTCAGAATTGGTTTATTGGGTTGTTTGTTATGCCTGTGGGGATTTTTCATGTTTATTTTCATCTAATTTATTGCAATGACAGTGATATTGAGAAAATTACTTAAATTACACTTTGATTCATTTAACATCAATAATTATTTACAAAAACATTGATATTTTGCTGTATTACTAGTGGCATTCTGCGATTACACCCGCTCGATTCCATGAGATGATCGGGAAAAAAAGTGACCTATGTGTTATTTCAGGTCTTCTGCTATCTACATACAGAGTTAAATTGCAATCAATTTAGCGGTTTCTTGCATGCAAAAGGAGATACACATACAAAGTCACAAAGTTTCTCTTTTATAATATAAGTTGTTTATTTATAAAAGTTAAATATTATTTAAAAACAAGGTATATTAAAAGTACCATGTTTTAATTTGTTTTGTACAGTGCTCGATATATCCGAACATCGTTATCAAGCGAAATATAGAGGTCTGTAAAAAACAATTCAAATATGGTAAATACTTAGTTTTTAAAAAAAATTGTTAGTGATACCAATTTTAATAATATTAAATAGTTTAAAATTGTACAATATGTAAAAAAATACTTGATGTCCTCACTATACTTTGGGATTAAATATATCGTAACTTTTACATGTTAGCTTAGATCCAGTATCACAAAGATCTGGCCCAGTAATACTGGATCCCCGTATAAAACAATAATTAAAAAAAGAAAAAACAGTTTGAAAGTTTGACTCGTCCCAATGTCTAAACTACCTTTGGGCCCAGTTGATTCTATCAAATTCGAAAGAAATTCGAAGTGGTCCCTGGTTTCAGTTCCGAGGTGTACGACTTCACTCCTAACCCGGTCACTAGCTGCATTTTTGTGGGTCTGAATGAAGAGTTTTTGTCTATGATTAATTAACTCACTTCGCAAAAGGCCGAGGTTTTTTGTACTGTATGTACGTGCAAAATTTAAAGCAAAAGTTCAAAAAGGTAAAAAGTAACGTATTTACACGATTAAGAGTCGAATAGCCAAATTGTATCGCTTGTGAAAGGCCCTAGGGTGACCTGAAACATTAGGTGAGTAATTTGGTTCAAATCCAAAAAAAAAAAAGCTTTTTTTTTAGTTAATTAATGGCTCTGCACAGTCATTAATTGACTTTGTCGTAATGGTTAGCTCACTCCCCAAGCAAGAAAGAAGCACGGGTTCGAATCCTGTCTGTTAAATGCGGTTGTTGATAAAGTTCCCTTGTTAAATGGTGCCCAAGATGCCATGACGATGTATTCATTTTTGTTGTAATATTTTAATATGGTGCCATTTTACGAAAATAAGAAAAAGACTGTGCGACTTACGATTTATTTGTACGTGCAAAAATCGGTTAAATAAAAAAAAAAACTTCACTCCGTTCCACTGCACTTAAGACATGCAGCTTCTGACCGGCTGAACACGAAATAAAGTACCCAACAGCTTTGCGTAAATGTAATGCATTTGGCGAAAATATAAAACTTAATACTAACCAGAAAATTGCTACCTACGACAATTTTATTAATACTGATTTCTTTTTCATTTTAAAACTCAAGCGTATGTATTTTAAAGATTCCATGTTAAATAACTTGTGCTAAGAAAATAATCTTTAGTTTTATTGTTAAGACCCCATTTTATTATTTCAAAAAGTACTATTTGGTTCGAAATATCGAATAAAACTATTATGAAAATGGCGATCAAAACTCAAATCAGTCCGCTGGCAGTCCCCATGCTGATTCAGAGTTTGCAGAATATCCGATAGCAAATAGCAAATATTGACACAGAACTGCAATTATTATCGTTTTAATCTAAAGCTATAACAATAACAAATCGTTACTGAACCAGAAATTTGATGAAGAAACGAATAACAGAAGAGGCAATTACCCTTCCCAACAGCTTTATTTTATTACCACACTACAGATAATATATAAAAGAGAAGAAATAAAAACAAAACCTCAATTATCCACCCGTAGAATTTCCTTTGAATTAAAGCGACGGTTTGTTGATTTCATTTGCGTATTCTCGTCCAATTTATTTATGTATTTATAAAGGAAACTCAGCAATTTATAGTGAGTCGTTTGAACATCGTTATCCTGACAAACAAATTTCCGTCGAAACACGAAGTGATGCTGACTTAACTGCTGGCTTGCCTCCAATTTACTTTATCCATTACGTTTGCGAGAAAATATTACGATATAACACAAATTGCTTGCTTCTAAACCATAAGTAAACTATTCTTTGGTCGATGAACGAAGAGATAACTTGTGATTAGTCGAATTGTTTTGTACTGATGACCTTCATGGTTCCAGTGGGCGGAATTTCGATTACTTTCTCACAGTAAATGTTTGTATGATCTACTTTTAATTTACATAGTAAATAACTGAATTCATGAATGAATAAAACTGATATGAAAGTAAACTCTTTTACATTTTTTGTCTTTTTTTGGCGGTCTCTGTGGCGCGGCGGGCAAACGCCCGATTGCCACGCAGAAGGTTGCGGGTTCGATTCCCGTCGGGTGCAAATATTTATGCTAAAAAATAAGTATTTCTTTCTGGTCTGGGTGTTTTCTATGTATCAGGTATGTTTGTATTTATCAAAAAAAAAGTGCAATATGTAGTAGATATATCCGTTGTCTAGTACTCATAGTACAAGCCTAGTGCTTAGTTTGTGGATAGATTGAGCTGTGTGTAATGTTGTACGTTCATAATAGCACGAAGAATACAAAAGGTAGGTACTTCATAAAATAGACAGCTTTATCCGGCCAGTTTTAGTCCACACCATTTTCAGGCTTTAAAACCTTCTCGACGAATTGCAACCAGATTTAAATAGTGGAAAATTTAAGTTAAAAGTAAGCGTTTCGCTGGCCGCATGCCAGTCCTGAAATTATCATTGAAAACAAGTAACTTTCAGTAGCATTGTGATTTATTTGCTGAACGAAATTGTTCGCGTGTTTCTGCCAAATACATGTCACATAAACTCTAGTTAAAACTTACCTGAAATGTTAAATGTAAACGTTTTCAACCAAGCGAAGTACTTTACAACAATTTTCTAAATCATTTCTTTAATAATTTCTTCAGCTTTGTAAAAGATTCTATATCATATCAAAGAAGGAACTTTCACCAAATTAAAACTTTCACTTAGGCCGGGGATCCCATCGTCTTTTGTTGTTTAAACCTTTCACAATATACCATTCAATCTTACATTATAACCTGCTATACGTTTATATCATATTTTGAGAAAAACACCGACGTCTATGGGCGTCAAGGAAAATGAAAAGACGTGTAACTCCAGAATTATCCCTGAATTTCGCCTCTCATTCGTATTACGGAAATATTAAAAGGAGTTTATACCTCCTCACATCCTTTTATACTATATGTAACGTTGTTTATTTGTAGTATTATATTTTTGTGTCTATTATAATATGTAGACTTTATAACGAACACAAAATCTTTGTACTAATTAATCTTAGGTAAATTTATTCATTTTAAAAAATGAACTTTTTCTAGTGCGTATACTTATGATATTTATCTGTATTATAAGAAGCTTTTTAGCGGAAATTGATGGAACTAATGAAACAAACAAAATTAAACTAAATGTATAAGTTATGTCCCGCGATTTACCCGCGAAAGTTCCAAAATCCTATCATAATGAATGCCTATTTGTATTGGTTCTCCAAATATTTGCTTAATCTGATTAGTTTGAGCTGCGTGTTGATAGTCAGGACTATTACTATTCTATATTATTTACAGATAAAGGCATGTTTTTTTTTGTTTAGTTATTCCACTATTTAGGGCCTCCTCTTAAAGAGGTTATTTATTATTTTTATTTATTCATAAACAATTGTTACATTGTGTTTGAATGACAACTTATACCATAAAATAATACAACAAAAAATCAAGAAAAAATATCAAGTCAGAAACAAAAGGCAACCACAAATAAATTGCGAAAGAATTCGATCCAAAATTAGTCAGTATTAAGTTTTGTTTATTAATTCATCTATAGAATAAAAACATTTTTTCATTAAAAATCCTTGAGTTTCCTTTTAAAGATATTAAGATTCGCGATGATTTTCAAACTAGGTATTTGGGAGGGCATTGAAAAGAGTTACAGCGTGAAACCTACAAGAGTCAAATACTATTTTAAGTTAGGCGGTTAGACCCTACTTAGTATTAGAGTGCCGTGCCTTCGGACTGTGGTGAGTTCTAGAACATGTTTTCCAACGTTGTTTACCTTCACTGTACTGAACGAAATCACTCGATATTAAAATAAAAACAATAATTTACAAATTGGTTCTGAAACGATACGATCGTCCCCCGGGGTAGTTGGTATTAATGAATGTAATGCGAGATGGACCAATGAATCCCGGGGTTCCATTCACTAATTGTTATCTGCCATTACATTATTCGACCTGAGATTGGTTTTCAATGGAGGATTAACTATTGCATCGCTTTTCGCATTTTAGTTTATGGATTTCATTCCATTTGTTGGGATTATTGGATTTTGAAACAGCTAGTAAGTTCTATGATTTGTTATTGTAACGTTTGTTTCCAATCGATTTACTATAATATTTCAAAGGAAAAATTCATCTTCAAAAATTCTCTCGCGGCGAGATTTGAACTCGCGCCTCTGAGAAGTAGATATATCTTGAGCAATAAACATTTTACAAAATACAATCGATTTCCAAAAGGTTTGCTTTTAATAATGTTTTTCTATCTTACGTCTGATTAAAATTATTGTTGTGTAATTTAACTCAATGTGTAATTCTAGCGAAAATAGAGATCGATCGTAGGAACGGAAGGTGACGATATGATAAGATGTAGCACGCTTACCTAAGCGTTTCCTTATTTTTGTTTCCATTAAAAACAATAACAAAAAAAAACAAATGACACATAAATGTCATATAGAGAACCCTTAAACAAATAATAATAAAATATCATAAATCATAAATCATTTAATTGGCCATGTAAATCATAATATTCTTATCAAATTGTAATATGTTTACAGTTTACTTAGTTACGCGCCTCATCTTTTGTAAAATATTGACCAGCAAGATTCAACTTATAACATACCTTATATTTTGCGAAAGATAAATAATTTAATCCCGAAAATATATGGATAGAACCGATTGATTTCTCGTTTCTGGATAAAACCCAAAAAATACACAAACTTATTCCATTGCCACTTATCCTCTCACAACGTACGGCGTACGGGGAAAGTTTTGAAATACGTCCTGTTTTTCACTTGGGAAAATTATTAACGACCATTACCGTATTGGCAATACATTTGGGCCAAGATTGGCCTGGTACATAGGTTGGCTTTCAGCCAAAATCGGTTCTACATTTGATTATGAAATGCTTTTAAACACTTACCTCGCTTGCGTCGTTGTATCTTGTTTGTGGTTCTGTTTTGTTTACGTGTGAAAATCACGTGAGGTTAAATTACGTTAAATTAAGTAACTCTTAGAGCGGCGTAGCTCTTATAAAAAGCGTATTTAAAGTTTCTACGTCTATCACTTCTTTAAGGCTACGTCCGCGTAGGCCTCCTAGTGGGTAGCGAGTCATTTAGCGAGTCATGACACTCGCTATCCTCTAGGCACTAAGCAAGATGCTTAAGCTGACGTTGCCTAACTATGTGGAATTTTCGAAAATTCGTAAGGCGCGTAGCCTATGTTGTAAATTGGAGCAAAATGTTAAAAAAGCCTTAAATACGCTGAAACAATTTTCGTTTACTTAAATGGATACAATAAAAGTACCATATATTGTAGGTTGTAGCCCAAGTCCTGCTTGGATAAATATTAAAAAATACCAAATACATGTACAGACGTTCAAGATTTCGGATAAAAAGCCGATCAAGCCTGGTTAACTGCATTGAATTAAAATACCTACTTCTAAATGTTAATAATATGGCAACAGAACCCAAGACAAATATGAAATAAGTTGAGAAGTTGTAAACAGTCAACATTTTTTAAATAATAATTTAAAGACGGTGCGACCCCCGCCTTTCTTTGATTAATTCTATCTCGCTTTTATCTTTAATATACTTTCCGTTTAAAAAATACAACTAAACATATCATTTACCTCCACAATGTAAGTAACAAGTACAGTCTAACAGCACACACAAACACAGGACGATAACGTACCTAAGTGTGAAGTGGTATCTTAATACAGTCTCTCTGGCGGGACGCCAAACACCCGAGTGGTTACACGACGACGTGCCATTCAAGACTATCGTGGATACACACAGGAGTATGGGGCCGGGAATTTCTGGAGTTTCAGTCTTTATAGAATAGATAATTGTTAAATACAGACTGAATTGAGGCTTCACTTAGCAAAAATGCTTCGTAGGTGTTGTTTTTAAGTTTTTTTTTTAAGAAATAGACATATAGCAATCGTTAGGTCAAGTTAGAGGCCTTAAAACTATCGTGGATATACAAGGGAATGGAACAGGGAATTTTTGGAGTTTCTGTCTTTATAAAATAGATGATTGTTAAGTATGTTGAATTAGAATCAATTGAGACTTCACTTACGTAGCAATTATATGGAAGAGCTAGTATTCTTGAGTATTTTCATGAAAAATCACTGATAGCAATGTTTAGGTCTAGTTAAGAGGCCTTAGTGCAACCTGAACAACTCTACACTAGGTAAGCAACCCCAATATCCGAAAAGAAGAAGAACAAATTACCTATATAGATTTTACTATAACCTTCTTTTAAAGAAGATAAAAAATTGTACTGTTAGCATAAAGTCAGACAACCCTTCTCCTCTGATAAATAAAAAAAACATCGATTGCCTTGCTCACAATAAGAATTTACATAGAGGAATTATTAACACAAGCATCATAAAACTTTGATGACAACAGATTTTTTAATACGACGAAGTTTCGAACCGATATTTTATCTTATTTATTTATTCAATTACAACCAATGTGTGAAATAAAGAGACATTCAAAATGAAATTGGTTAAAATAATAAAATAGTATTCTTTTATAATGTTTGACTCGCTTAAAAAAACAATCAACCGAAAGTACTGAATTTCCGATGCAAGCGAAATTGAGACCATCAGAATTCCTACAGCTCTACTACTATATGCAACTTCATACAACAACTGCATGTAACTGTGACCTATCTATACAATACTCACTGTTGTATGAATACCGTTTTCGTAGCCTCGGGCGTTTGAGATGCGTATACACGCGCCTTCATAGTGTTTCTCAGGCTTTGACAATTACTTATGAGGTTGTGACTTGGTCGTGATACATTTAGTTATACATTTAGTAACTCAATGACTCACAAATAAACTTTTTAAATTTACACGATTTGTTAACATATTTATATTTTACCGGGTCTTAATCGCGTACTATTTTTATTTTCTTACCTCGACGTTTCGATCATGTTACAATGATCTTGGTCTCGAGGGGACTGGAACTAGACTCGGGGGAATAGTACGCGATTAAGACCCGGTAAAATATAAATATGTCAATGACTCACAGCTTAACACAAGTATATAAAAAAATAATGATAAGATATTTCTGAAAAATATAGGTACTCAATTCGTCTACCTCAAAACAAAAACTGCATAATGGTATGAAAACGATGTTTAATATTAAACTTATACAAAAGTTCTTTTAGGAAACGAAATGACGAATATTTTGTAGTTTCAGTTGAGATTTTCTGTTAGCTTGTACGATAGATAAAAAAATTAAGAACAAACTTTTACAAAAAGTTGAATTCTCTGAGGTCTCCAAAAACACAACTTTCTTGTCAATTTTCCTTATTAGTTGCAAAAAAAACAACAATAAAAAAGAAACATAACATTAATGGACGACGTTTTACTAGATATATATTGCTCGACTTACACACAGCGCAATCTAGCCCCAAACTAATCAATAGGCTTGTACTATGAGTACTAGACAACGAATATATAAACTATACTAAACTATACTTTTTTTTTTAGTAAATTTATACATATTATACATAGAAAGACACCCAGACTAGACAGATAAGACAAATATTTATTTTTAAGCATACATTTTTGGGGTTATTCCTATAATGCCCACTGATAATCCCCACCAGTGGGGATTTTTGAACTTTTTGTCCAATAATCCCCATTTTTAGCCGATTTGTGTAAAGTGGGGATTTTTGGACAAAAAGTTCAGAAATGCCCACTGCTTAAAAAACTTGTTTCAAAATGGGGATTCGTAAAACAAAAGTTCACGAATGCCATTGAACTTTTGGTTTAAGAATGGCTTAAATAAATATTTAAAATAGGAATTTGTGGACAAAAGGCACATAAAGTTTCATCATGAACAACACAAACTGCTACAATTTACAGTGTGGGTTCATAATAATTTTGATTAGTGGACGGAATGATAGGAACTAATATAGGTACATTACTTTCTTATACATTTTTATTTTATTTACAAATTTTATTTAACGTTGGCAAGACGTATTAGATCGCTTATTAAAATACCATACAATATTAATTAACATAATACATACACAAATGTAAGTATTTCATTCCATAAGTTACTAATTCCAAATAGAATAAAGTCAAACTATTTACTTGGGTCAGATAATTCAATAAAACAATGAAATTGTTAAAAAAATATGTTAATTGCTATTTTATATTAATAGGTACTTCTAGGTCAGTGTGCTTCATCTTGGACTGCATCGAGACTTTAATCATTTAATCAATATAGATAAATAGCTAATAACTATAATTCATAATAATTTTAAATAAAATAGATACCAATCGCAAACAACGATGTTGTTGTTTGTCAATTGTTTATAAAATAAATATAACAGGTTTACATAATTTGTCTAATTAATCTTATCACATTCTCAAATAATAGAACCATTCTTATATTTTATTTTAATATGGTACACTTATTTGTTTATTTAATATACTCTAATGTACTAATACCGCTTGAGCTACCGGCCATTTTAAATCAATTCACTCAAACAATAAATGACGTAATGATACCAAATGTGCATATTGCAGAACTAATTCCAGACAATAGAAAAACTAGCCAATTACATGCAAGTCCAAAAAAGTGTGCTTTTGTGCTGGCAACTGTGAGTCATATAATCTCCTTCCATCTATACTATAATAAAGGAAGAGAAGACAAAAAGTCAGTACTTGGAAGAAAATTAAAAAAATAAGTGGTCAAAGGGACTTAGAATAAGTAGTAGAACAAAATTATATAAATTTTAAAATTCATGTCTGTTTGTCTGTTTTGCTATTTATCTGTCGGTTCCATATACAATTAAACACTACTAATCCGTTTGAAATCTGGTTTTCAATATTGGATAGTTCTATTTTTGAGAAAGGTCGTGGTATACTTAGCATCGAAATCCAATTAATAGAACCCGAGTAATGAACGAAAAAATGTAAACGCTAGAGAACCGCTCGGCCGCCCGCGCCCGTGATAACGCGTTTTTACTTCCGCGGGTGACACCGCGTTTCGCAGCTAGTCTCAAAATAATAATTTAAGGTCTAAATTCAAGTACATTTTTAAACTAGTAACAGTCGGCTTTTATCAAAGGATAGTTGTTTTACAGCCTATCTAAATAGTTTACATAGTACACTTGTGAAATGAAATACTTACATTTGTATATGTATTATTTTAATTGTTTGTTATTTTAATAAGCGATGTAATACGTCTTGCCAATGTTGAATAAAATTTGTAAATAAAATAACAATGTGTAAGAAAGTTATGTACCTATATTAGTTCCTATGATTCCGTCCACTAATCAAAATTATTATGAACCCACACTGTAAATTGTAGTAGTTTGTGTAGTTCATGATGAAACTTTCTTTGCTTTTTGTGCACAAATTCCTGTTTTAAATAAGTTTTTAAGCAATGCACATTCGTGAACTATTGGTTTACGAATCCCCATTTTGAAAGAAGTTTTTTAAGCAGTGGGCATTTCTGAACTTTTTGTCCAAAAATCCCCACTTTACACAAATCGGCTAATAATGGGGATTATTGGACAAAAAGTTCAAAAATCCCCACTGGTGGGGATTATCAGTGGGCATTATAGGAATAACCCCATTTTTGCACCCGACGGGAATGAAACCCGCATCCTTCAGCATTGCAGTCGGGCGTTCGCCTAACTCGCCACAGAGGTCGTGCTAATAATAATATCTAATATAATAATTACTTATAACGTTAATATTAATAACTTCACCGCAATTCTTAAATTTTAATTTACTTATTTCTACCAACTGTCATCGACGGCTAAACTTAACCCGCAGGTAGGATAAATGCAACTGAAATAATTCTACTAAAGAGCCACTCTATCTAATCCTGGACTATCGTATTATTTCATTTCTGTCAAGTCTTAAGTTGAAAATCCACACAAATTCGTAAGTTTCAATTCCCACACCGACAGGCACGACGAGATCGTAGGTAACTAAACTATTCAACTAAATATTATAGTGGTTCACCGTAAAACTAAACCCCAGGAGTCAAAATTTATCTCAGCGTTTTATAGACTCGTTTGAGAATCCAGTTAAAAGCGGTTATATCTGGTTTTAACCGGGTAACGAGAATGTACATTTCATTGAGTCAGACATTTCCCAGACGGCATCTAGACAAATTACAGTTTACTGTGGTCTTCGCAAGGTTCTTGTGTAAGTCTGGTTTAGACAGCGGTTCTGTGATATCCAAGACTGCATTTGGAGATAAGCAAGCAGTTTTTAAGCATTTATACTGGCTATTTTTGACAAATGGCATTATATAATTCTTTTAAATAATCATGTAATTCCAGGTTTATTTACCTCTTATTATAAATCAATCAATTATTGGTCTTTATCTTGGACCTCTAGTTTTATTTTACAGATTACAAAATTATATTTTACAGCTCTGTCGTAAAGTTAGTCAGTCATTTGAAGGAACTTTGCTACATTATAAATACCTATTGTAAATTATGTTTTTTTTTCTTGTTTTTGAGCAACTGGTTTAATATTGCATTAGTATAGGTAGCTTTATTATGAATTCTCTTTAAAATTCAGTATTTCACTTTAATTAAGTAAAATCTTTAATACTTAATAAAGTAAACTCTGTCAATTTTTACTATACCTAGTTCGTCCACTTTTGCTAATTGCTTTCTCTAAATTGGCAAAAGGTTTCAGCTTTAAAATATAAGTTTTAAAACTCTTTGTGATTAGAGACGTAATAGTAGCAAACATTTTATTATTTATTTATTTATTTATTTTTACATTTTAGGGAAACCAACAGCTATCAATACATACTAACAATAGAATAGAAATAGTAGAGCCAATAATAGGTATCCACAACTAGAAACAGTGTAAATAACATTGCAGATGCTTAGGAGCTAAAATAAGACTTAAATGAATATTAAGTATATTATAACTATGCTTGTATAAGAGTTCGAACTATGCACTCAACACTAACTTAGGGATGCTGCTAATGAAGGGATAGTATATTTATTTTAGTCCTCAGTAAAAAACTGGTTGCTCAATAATGTCCGTGCCAATCTAGTACCACTATAGAAAAGGTCCAGCTCACTGTCGGGATTTTTAGTAAGCAAGTTGAAACTCTCGCTCGCTCGAATGAAGTATGCATTTCGTAAACTAAAACTTTTAAATAAAGATTTTATCTTTATTTAAAAGTTTTAGTTTACGAAATAGTAGAAAAAAGCCATATTAATTTTTGTTTATAGCAAAGCGTCAATTAAAAGATACTAACAACTGTTTTTATTCATTGCAAAAGCGTAAAAAGATGAGCAGTTGCGTAGTTGTATGTAGATATGTAGTGTAGATTTTGGTTATGTTTTTTTTTCTTTCTTTAATCTTATAAACTTTTCAGAATATAGTGACAACACAGTAGGAGGTTAGCCCGAATATGGCGATCGGTACTTGCTTGCTCAAAGTAACAATCGCCTGCGTGGATGTCGAAAACCTGCTACTGCATGTTGCCACACCTAAAAAATATAAAATAAACGTACATGGCACGCTAGACGCTGATTTGAAACACCACTGTCATCGCCACGCTTATCAGATAATAAAGAATCCGGCGGAGGTACGACAAAAGTCAAATTTTCCATACAATATTTTCCAGTGCACTATTATTCAATTTTGTTATGCTTCATTCTTAACTAATGAATAATTATTAAATACTTTTACGCTTTCAAACACATCATGTAAAGACACAAAGATAACATTTAGAAAAAATTGTTTTGTTATTTTGTTTGTATGGAAAATTCAATCTACGCCGGCTTCGTTAGATATTTTCTATCTGATTTTAAATAAACGATAATCAATTTTCAATAAAAAAAAACAATGGACCTTTGTGAACTGGTGAGCGAGACGATGTCTGTTACTGTCACTGATAAATAAATTTAATTAAAACATTATTTAACATTGACAGTACAGATAACGTCCCAGATAAATCTGAGCACTAAAATGTTAAATCTAATATTTCTAAAGCTCAACATAAAACTGCTTCGTCGATGCTTTATGTTAAAACATAAAACTGTTCATAAACAAAACTAAATAACAGAATTACTTACCATTTTAAAATATTACTCAGAAAAATATAAATCTTTTCTTCGATGCGATTTGATTAAAGCTTTTTAATTTTCCGAGACGCTTGTAATTTGATTTTTTGTATTACACGTTTCTTTAACGTCGCTTAAAATAATATCGTAGACACCTATATTAAAAGTTTAAATATAAGGGGCTATAAGGGGTAATGTTAATTGCCTTCGTTTCCAAAAAAGGCACTCAATAGTTTACATTGAATGATTTGGAAATTTTATTTTGACGATTTTGTTATTGGTGCATAGTGCTGACGAAGGTTTTGACGGGACATACCAAACCAACGTGGTGGTCAGAAACAACGGCAGTTGCCTGTACGTACCACCGGGCATTTTCAAGAGCACATGCAAGATAGACATCACATGGTTCCCCTTCGACGACCAACACTGTGACATGAAGTTCGGTAGCTGGACTTACGATGGAAATCAGGTATAGAGTTTAGTCGATAGTATCACAATCGAATTCAGATCCATGATCAAATAATTGACTTCATTCCATCAAACTAATTAAGACATGAAAGAACTGCCATCAAAATGTTAATTTGAAACGACATTCGAATGAAAACATTTATAAGAAGTCGATTACTCGATCAGAAATCTAATTAATAAATTTGTTGAAAATTGGAATTTAAATTAATTGGGTATAATGAATTCTAAATTTAAGAAGTCAAAAGTTAAGAATTAGGAAGGTGTAGGAATAGGTAGGGTTGGGAGCCAAGGGGACCTTGTGAGAAACCAGACGGATCAACGCATCCTAAAAGTTTTTAATGTACTATTTTGCATGGTGCAAATATATAAAGGATCATCAGAGCCAAATTCAAAAACTGCCGTACAAATATGCAAAAATTATAAATTTATTTTAAATTATTTATTATTCTGCATGGAAACTGTAGATACTTCATATTTTAATGCCTCAATAATGAAACATGCTTGTGAAATGTAATAATTTGAGTTGTAACGATATTTTCTGTATCATACTGTTTAATTGTAGTCGATTTTATTTGTCGTGTGATATAACATTTTACTTTGGCATGCTTGGTTGGTTATGCTTTTGTATTTATTGTAGTTAATTCTGATTTGTTGCCGGTTATTTTATTTTGTTTAACTAATAATGTGAAAGAAGTGGATAAAATAAAATAGCTTGACATTGCAAAGTTTAAAATTGCACGGATAAGTACAAACACGAATGTTGTTTATTATTTTAAAATAATGTTAAAAACTGTACATTCACCACTTAGTAATTCCTATCATCTGCCTAAAAAGTCCTATGGTACGAACTTTTTTATCAAACAAATCTTAACATGGAACATCTGCAAACAAACATTTAATATTATGTAAATTGATCCATTAAACTTTAAATTCCATGAAAAAGAAATTGTGACTGAATTTATATGACTCTCGTTAATTTTTTAGTAAACGCTAGTGGAAAATGAATACTATCCATGCCAATTTTACAGAGAAGTAATTCACAGCAACCACATTTAAACTGCACTATCGATATCCGAAAACATATCTACCTACTATCAAATTATCTTCACACGATTTTGGTTGCGGTCCGTTAAACCCATTCCAAGTAATTCGGAGTCGATCCTAATTAGGTATATTAATTGTCAATTGTCATTTAAATCTCAATTAATTTCTAAGCAATTAAAGTTACGTAAGGAGCAACATTATTAGATATACCTTAAACGATTACGAGCACAGGATTAAATAATAGAAATCAAACTTCAAATGTTGGGAAGGTACTATGTAAATAATGAATAGATTTATTTAAAAAAAAAACACAGTAAACTTAGGTACCTATGGTTAGGTAACACCTAGGTAGGTGATTTATTAGAAAGAACAACGAACGATTAATGAAAGTAGAAAAAAAAACTGTTAGTTGTTTATGTACGATTTCATAAAAAATATTGATGATGTCATTGCAATTTTTTTATAAAGTAATTTTAATAATATTTGTTACCTTGCTTACTAATACACAACTTACGAATATAGCTACAAGTATACTTTTCAATAAATTAGCACATATAAGTATACATATAACGTCTAAACGAACAAAAACTTCCAAAGAAACAATTAGCTACAGTGTCAGCAAGCAGAAGCAAGAATCTAAAGTGAATTTACAGAGTGAAGGCAGACACAGGTACTTTTGCTTTTCAATATTTACAAAATGTTGGAGAGCCAAGTTTGTCGTCTCGTCTCGTCGACATTCCGAATGATAAGTTTTTAATAATTCCGGGACCATTCAGCTTCACTGTGTGGAAGTCGTTTCTGTCGCACGTGCCGATTTTAATTTAACTTTCTTCGTACAAAAGTTTATCAATCGTCTAAGGTTTTAGACATTGTTTTTCTTCAGCTCTGTTAATAACGTACCTGTCTTCAATATAGTATCTACTATAATTCATAGTAACAAAGTTCAATTGCACCCAAAATATTTAATTAAAGATTGTTAAACATATGTCTTTTATTAGGTAATCTAAAAACATAACGGGAACTAAATTTGTTTCCTAAACTTTAACCGCAAAAACTAATAAAATCAACGAAATATTCTCCGTACTCTACACAGTTGAGTTAAAATTTTCATTTAGCTCCAACAAATGTGTATTTTCGTTACAATTGCATGCTGCTTCATGAAACATTTTGCTTTAATGTGAACTGTACCGAACGTAATATAAGTACGCTTATGAATTTGTTAAATATAACTGTGTATTTTGTACGGCAGGGAACAGAAGAAATTATTTATTATATATTGCATGTTGTATCCATTTAACTTTTCGACCTGGAGACTTGCATCTGTGGCATAAGCAAAGTTCAACGTTTGACTGCGATGGACTTTGCTTATGGAATATGCATGACGAATGATCCTGAGAACACCCATTAGCAAGTTTCAGTTTTATTGTGATTGACAGATAATTTGGAATGTTTCTCACACCTCCCTTAACCGTTGTCAAAGGATAATCTGCTAAATCGTTAAAAGAATCGTCCCATATTTTTAAAGCATGGTATTTTTGCATGACCCTCGTATTTAGTCCGAAGTTATATTGTATTTAACCATGACAGTTGGATCTGGTGCTCAAAGACGAAGCCGGCGGTGACTTGTCAGATTTCATCACAAATGGAGAATGGTATTTAATAGGTAAGTTTAATCAATATTAAATCGAATAGTATGTTTTAAGAATATTGATTGTTTATTTTTTTAATAAACGAGAGACCAAAATGCTAGTGTCTACTTAGCACAAAGAATAAGCATTTTGCCATACAGAGTGGCAATGCGGCCATAATTTTGGGCTCGCTGCCTATGTATTGTAATTATGTTTTTGAGTGTTATAAACATACTTTTTTCAATTCGTAATAGTTATTGAACTTTTCCAGCCTACTATAATTAGGTACTAACATATATTAAGTTTTGAACATAATATTATGTAATTTGCCCGTCAGTCTGCATACGATGTGCGAAATTTCCACACAAAAGTCAGCTTAAGAAAAGTTTTATCGAAATTCGAACCTGTATTTGTGAAAAACAAAACAATATTTTAGTTAGTTGAATACGACGTATATACGAATAGTTAATACAGTCTCGATGAAGTGGAAGAGAAACGCGACTTATCGCTATTTCATCTGTTTGTGACTATCGCGCTTCGCCTCCTACTCCGCCATGACTTGTGTCTAAAATATTGGTAGGATCGCGCGAAGTCTGTGTTAAGGCGTTTTACTGTCATGCGTGTTTGCCTACGGGATTTACATACAAATTCCACTGCGTGGGTAAGGAATTAATATGAAGCGAAATTCCACGTGAGTGAGCAAACATGAAACTAAAAACGCCCGTAGGCTCAGCAGCTTGACGTCCTTGTAGAATCAAATATTTCATCCTGTCTGTGCAACTAGGGACTTGGTCTAAAGCTCTGTCACTTCCCTAACCTTATATGAATAATTCTTCTTTTTTCTCTTTTTCCTTTTCGTAATATGTATATGAATGATGATCAACAGGAATGCCAGGCAAGAAAAATACGATAACGTACGCGTGCTGTCCAGAGCCGTACGTAGACGTGACCTTCACAATCATGATCAGAAGAAGAACGTTGTACTACTTCTTCAATCTGATCGTGCCGTGCGTGCTCATCTCGTCGATGGCACTGCTCGGTTTTACACTGCCACCCGACTCCGGGGAGAAGCTCACTCTTGGTCAGTATTTTTTATTTTATGTTAGCTACTAGATAAGGCTCTACTTCTTTGCTACTCACGGTCAAGCTATACTTCGCTTGTATTTTGATTCTGTTTCGATTACTTAATTACCAAGATATATTTTTTTACAGCTGACTGTGTTGTACGGTCAGCAAAGGACTTAGGGTACCAGGTGTAAATTTTAAAGGATTCATTTTATAAATAGCGGTTTCGTAATTTTTGGTTATTGTGCATGAAATCACTAACAGTTAGGACGCTTTAGTGATGTCAAGCAGAATTTTCTACAATACTGAACCATTTCGAAGAAAAAAACTTTAATATGTGCACCCGGTATGACACCCTTCCTCAGACCTTTTCTGACTGCACTACAGAGTACTACAGAGTATGTTCTACAGAATAGTCATTACCTATAGGTACAGTGTGTTTATTTTTGAATAATTTGGTGACGAAGAATTAAGAAAATTGATTAAATATGCCAGCTATGATATACATATTATATTTGCGAAGCTTAAACTAACGTGTGTAGCAAATACCGTGAGCAGAAATAAAGTAGCGGCTTTAGCTTGATTTTGATTTTTACAGTGTTTCCTTCACTTGGATGACTAATTTTTGAAGAAATGCTTTCTAAAAATTCCACCTGACAGGACTTGAACCTGCAACCCCGATATTCCGTTTCATGCGCTCGCCAAATGCTCGGAATATTTTTCAATTTTTGGGAAGCATTTCTTCGAAAATTAGCAGCTTTAGTATAAAATCTTTGATGATTATATGACCAAAATCCGACCAACTCCATAAATTATTGTTACATCAATATGCTAATAGACTAATATATTCATGTTTGATTGTCAAACAATCAAAGCCAATCAGCGATTGACTAGAATAACATAATAGGTAACTCAATAACAAAGTGCAACTTTAGTATTCAAAGTTCTAAAATAAGTAAATACATCTTATATAAAAAATGTAAGTATCGTATCAAAAAATATATCAGTTCCTTATCAAGTATCTTAATAAAAAAATACACCTCAAAACCCTTTCAAAGTGTAATTTTACAATAGATATAATTAAGTTGAATGATACCACAACGTCTGAAGCAGGCGTACTGGAACTAAGGACGTGCTTAAATTTAATGAGCTAGCACAATGTAGACGCCAAACGATTACTCCAAAAACGGCCTGTTTATCTTTTCAACAAGTTAATTTTGAAGCGCTTTAAAAATCAATTGTTATAGATATTTACAGTAGTTTAAAATAACAAGGTAACATCTTGAAATATCTGGTGTAAAAAAAAATTAAGCGAAGTTTGTGACTTGACTACTTTTTAATGCGAAATATATCAAAAATCTTTAGATTTTACTAGGTATCGAGATTATTTAAGTTTAAAGACTGGAGCCTATGTCCAGCAGTAGACTAAAATAGGCCAATGATGATGATGATGATGACGATATTTGGCTGGTGTGTGCAGGTGTGACGATCTTGTTGTCGTTAACCGTGTTTCTGAACCTGGTCGCTGAAAAGATGCCTTCAACTTCGGACGCTGTACCTTTAATAGGTATCCGCACTGTAGGAATAATCCGGCTACAAATATACTCACGCTACATTCATAACAGGTGTGTAATATACCTAAATCTTGAACAGCTATTTGTGTTCTTGCATCGATTTGATTTCAAATTTACAGAGACACGTGTTTCGTAATAAAAGGCTTTGGGGTATATATAGTATTGAATTGAGAAATGAATGTAGCGTGGGTTATGAAGATATTAGATTGTACCTAGAGTGTGGTATGACTTGTGTGTATGTGCTAGAACCCTAATCCAGGTGTTATAGATCGATGGTGAGTATCGATTGTTAGATATCATCTGGCACTTCATCAATCATTGATCAGGGGTGAGAAGATGTTGTATTGTTTCAAGGTGTAAGGAGGGCTGGTTGGTAGGGTTGTTAATAATGTGTGTTGGTTACAGGAGTGACTATTCTTCTATCGCTGACGGTGTTTCTCAACCTGGTGGCGGAGACTCTGCCGCAGGTTTCCGACGCTATCCCCTTGTTAGGTACACTTTCCACACCTTACCCCGACCGTTCTTTCTCATCCTACTTGGTCCACGTTGGTTTCGTTTCACTTTCATTATCTTCCCATTCTATTTTTTCATCTTTCACACTATTTTTCATTTCATTTTCTTTCTATTATCTTAGTTTAATTAAAAACGAATTTAATTAAGAGTTATTTTAAAACATTACAAGGAGTAAATTACGTACATTAAACGTTTCCATACAGTTAATTGAAATGTTACGCTGTCGCTATTAAGTGGTTTACATAGATTTCATTTTTAAATTTTAAATGTTCATAGAGTGGATATATCATGCTTTTGCCTAAAAGCAAACAGTTGTCGACATTTTATTTATTTAGTCTGTTAAACGAAAACTAAAATTTTCTTTTCCAATTCGTTTTATTTGGATATCTTGGAATCGATTTCGTGATTCTTGCTTTGGCTTTCTGTATTTACTACTTACAAGTTTACTTTATTTCTTTTTGTTTCAAAGTATCTGTGACGATAGGTTTAAACTGAAACTAATACAACTTTTTCGAATTAAGTTGCATGGCATGTGACTGTCTCAACTTTACCTACAAGTTATTTGTTTATATCGGATTCTGAAGGTAAGTAAAATTACTTGTTTATCAACTAAACAAACACTGCAATCGTTAAATATTCTTTATCTTCTTTCACGTAATTTTGGTCTCTACGTTATCGATTCCACGGTGTGTAAAACGTATGTAATTTTATGTTGATTACCTTATAAAATGTAATAGATTATATTTAGCTTCCGTGATGAACTAAGACTCAGTGACACGATACTTGGAGGGTGGTGAATCGACGTAGTAATAACCCTTCTAGCTAAAACGTTACGTAAACATAAAATAATAAAGCCGGATTAAAACCCTCTCTAACTAGATTGCATGACTGTTATTATGTTTTCGTTTATGATTTTACTTGAGCCCCCGACCGATTCAGCACACACAGTTTGACTCGTCTATCCGGAGCGGTAACCTAACGTCTCTTGCCGAGTTACGACCATGTAAATAGTACATTTTATTTTTCATAGAATATATTGATCTTTACAGGTGTTACAATCCTCCTGTCGCAAACTGTTTTCTCTCTATTGGTGGGGCACGTCATCACAAAAACCTCAGAGGCGATCCCCCTAATAGGTGAGAAACAACCGACGCGGTAGAGCTGAAATTTTTTAAATTTATCTAAGTAATAAAGATTAACATAAACTATGAATCTATTAGATCCTTTTAAAAGAATATGGTGTAACGAGGAATATTTTTGAAATTGTTGCCGATAAGAAATGTTCCTCGGTACATTGTTGAAACACCAAATTAATAAAGATCTAAATAGTGTAAACTTTCGCTTTAATCATTGTTGATAACGGAGAGTTATTGATTAATTTACCTATCTAACTATTTAAGTTTGAACTTGCATTTTAGATTCACGTCTCTGGAGCCTACTCTATGCTTGTACAGCGCTCTTGCCGGCTCTCTCGACATTTGAAATAGAGTTCTGCACTTTCAATTCGTGCTAGACAAATTCGTAGTAATAAAATAAGTTTCTAAAGGTAACTTCGATTTCGATGGCATCTGTTCTTGTAATGTATTAAAATTGACTCTTTCAAGTATTTTCTGCCCTTTCATAATTTTCTTAAATTATTTCTTCATTGGTTTTAGTTTGATTTTCCATTTACTGTCTTATTGGCATCTAGTAGTGTTGAAGACGCCAGCTGGTTTCTCGTTCTGGATTGGCATGAAGGATGACTTGGAAAATTGAAAGCAAAACTCTCCTTAAATCGTTCTAAATAAGCTTTTAAATAGATAATTGCTTGTATGTAGTTATAAAAACGGAGTTAAAGTTATGCAACGAGTAAAAGTCAAAGTGGATGCGGGTACGGGTAGACAGGGTCCAGCCTCCAAGTATCTCGGGACATTGCTCTCGCCTCGCAACTTTATTGTCTGTCCCTCTATTGACGAACTAACTTATTGAAACATTGACAAAGGAATGAAGCCGCCATTTTGTTTTAAGTAATTAATATTCGGCAGTCCTTGGTCATTGTAGTGACCCTTGTGGCAAGATGGCGCCTGGTCGTTTGCTACGAGTTGCTTTCCTTTATTTATAAAAAGGTTCCACATTTTCATTTTGTTTTGTACGTTGTTATTTAAACTTGTCATGTTTATTGACGGTACGTTTTTCGGTAATAATAACTTTTGCCATTTATATTTGGGTTCAAATTACATCATAAACCGGGGGTGATATTACATTTTAACATTTTACACATTAAACTGGTAAGTGTATTATTGTGTTTTGCAATAAACATGGTGATTCTAAACTTTAAATCATTGGATTTTTCATACATTTTGCTTAAACTCATCAAATGTATAAATTGCACGTTTTAAATGCATGAATGTTGTCGTTGTCGTATCTAATAGGCTTAGATTATAACTTTAAACCACATAATAACAATCTCAAGTCAAATTAAATTAACTATAAAATTAACAGTACTTAATTTTCTCCTTTAATTCATTGTTATCCTTCTCCCTTGTAGCTATTAAAATACTTTTTGTGTGAAATCTTACGCAACCCTAGATTTCAAATTAGGTAAAAATAATGTTATTATTTCTTAAAACAAGGGATGTGCTCGATGAAAATAGGAAAGAATATTTTTAATAACATTTAAAAAAGTAATTTTGAAATAGATTAGAAAATTTACAACTCATAAAGAAAACTATGTTGGCGCTTAAAACTTTTAAATGCTGCTTAGACTTTTTTATGAAAGTTAGCCAAGAATCTAGAAATTTAGCTAACAAATATGACTTGCTTGCTATGTCAAACGTTAATATACATACTGGCTTAGTTGCAGTAGCTTGGCTTCACTTCAAATAATCTAATCATAATATTTTAGACAGATATAGATTTCCAATGTTTTTCAATCGATTCTATATATACTATGATTCATCATTCAATCAAATAATAGTTAATCTCATAACACCCCTCTTATTCATCGGAGATCAAGTCTCTAAACTTTATTTTACCATATTTTTATCATTGATTTTCTGAATGAAAAATTTCCTGAAAATCATATTTATTTATTTTTAACTCTATTTTTTGCCAGCTGTAAGTAAATTATAATACTAACTTTTGAGTCAATGCATTGGGATATAAATACAAAAACATCTCATACAATTATTTCATACCCCGTTCAATTAAGGGCGATCGGTCTGACTGTCACTAAGCTTATTTTTTTGTAGTTGAAATGCCGTTTTTGATCCCTGTATTTTTGCTTATATTTATTTATCGTCTAACATTAGTCGTTGATGTAACAGGGACATATTTCAACTGCATCATGTTCATGGTGGCTTCGTCAGTGGTCCTCACTGTGGTGGTACTGAACTACCATCATAGGACAGCCGACATACACGAAATGCCACCTTGGGTAAGTAAATGAGTAAAAGTCAGTTATTTCGCGGTTTCTATTATAAAAAAAATGATTCGTTTTAGTCACGGCAAAGTATCCAACGAGACAAACCTCAAAACTGTTTTAAATGTTGTGAAATATCTTGTTAAACTTTTATAAAGTTTTTGTCCTTAACATAAAATATTAGGCTTTGTAAAGTTTTTATAACGTTTCGTTGTTAATGTCCTTACTTAAACTAATTTTAATATCTGAACGTGTACTTCATAACTCAGTTTTTAACCCAGAAATACCTTTATTACGTAGTCGAGCATTCTGCTATACCTGTGTAATAAATTTTTCTTCTATACCTAGATCAATCCAGATATAGGGACTGCATGTCGAAATATACGCCGCTGTATCGGGGTTTTAAACCAAGCATTAGTCGGATGATAGAGCGCTATGTTGTTGATTAAATGTAACCATCATCAGACTATTTTTTATATTTTGAACTAAATTCAAAATATAAAAAATAGTCTGATGATAAAGTGTCTCAAATAGAACTTAGCAAAATATTATAAGTTCGTTTAGAGAGAGATTTTAAATCTGCAGATAAAGTATACATATGTCGACATACCAAATTTATCAAACAATACCAAATTTTAAAAACTTTCCATAGTAAAAATTATTTTAAAAGATTTTGACGTTTTATCCGGTGATGAAAAATTAGATTAGATTAGATTGGATTTGAAAAATTAGCCTTAATCAAATGTATTCCCAACAGATAAAAACAGTCTTCCTACAATGGTTGCCGTGGATCCTGAGGATGTCGCGGCCAGGGAAGAAGATCACGCGGAAGACAATCATGATGTCGAACAGGATGAGAGAACTGGAGTTGAAGGAGCGGTCTTCGAAGTCACTGCTGGCAAACGTGCTGGATATTGACGACGATTTCCGGCATGCGCCACCTCCGCCTAATAGCACGGCGTCTACGGGGAATTTGGGGCCAGGGTAAGATGCAATATTTGTTCTATATTTAATAGGCACTTATAATAAAGGAAGAGATCACTTAGAAAAAGCAGTAAATTATGAAAACACTCATAGTTTTCAAAATTCACATCTTAAAATTCTCTGTGTTTGTTTCTCTGAACCGATTGAAATTTGGAAGGTCGTTAATACAACAAGTAGAACTGAAGTTATCAACAAAAAACTGCGACCACTCGTTGCTGCAGCCCGTGGCAACTATTGACTTTGCTAACTGGATCAAAATTAATGCGGATAAAACCGCCGGGCGTAGCTAGGTATGGTACCAAAAAGACTGGCTGCGAATTGGGACTCTCTGGATAGCAATACCTACTCGCCATACCATATTTATGTCTGAATTGAGGTCAGAATTATGATCTGTAATTCGCTCTAGTTAGTCTAAATTTCATAGTTTTAGTGTTATTTATTAATAAATAAAATTAGGCCGACTCTTTAACTTGAAATTCAATAAATTGTTTATTAATATAATCCAAAATTTGTTAATTTTTAGTGGTCACAGACATCGGCTGTGTATCCGCAGAGCATTGTCAGATTTACCGTAAATTTTCAAATTGTTTAAGTTAGAGAAAAGTTATTGCAGTCCTCGGTTTATTTTGTAATATATTAAAAGTTAAAGTCCCACTGTCCTATTACTTGCTGTACCCAAAAAGGGTAAAATGATTACTTTCAATAAATTTTCATTCCTCCGACCTTCCATTGTAGTAAAAACCTTTGTCATCCAAACAATAAAGGTTTAACTAACTTCGATTCATAAAAAGCTAAGCACAAACCCAAGTACGTGAGAAACTGAGAAACTCATAATCTTGGTGAAAATAGAAAAGATATCGAAAGAAAATTAGATTTGCTTCAGTCTTTTGGTAAATCAGTGGTGTTGTGGTATTTCAATTTGTGACACCGTTCGGTTCGCTGTTTTTATGATGTTTTCGTGAAAAGAATAAATTGTGGGATCTTTTTCCTGTCTTAGTTAGGAGACAGGTTTCTTTTTTTGAATCATTGACTTGTGATATTGCATTTTTCTACTAGATAGATACATTTATTCAGTGAAGCATAAAATTGGATATTCAGATGCTCTTCGGCTTATTACTTGTAAGAACGGATGCACTTATACACCTAAGCGTTATTCATTTCATAAGTTTCTCGTTTCTTGCTGTTTTCATTTATAAAAATAAAATTCATATTTTAATTGCCAAATCCAGCTCTAGGTAGGTTTTAGATCTTTTTTGTTTCTATTGGTACAGCAGCAGAGTTTCCAGGAATTAATTATTTTTGTATTTCTAAAATTGTAAATTCGAGCTCTTTCTTCCAAGACTTTTTGTTACTCTCTTCCTTTATTGTTAGTTAAGATTATTTTATACTTGAGGATTCTATTAAAACCTTTTTAGTAAGTTTCATTAATTTTATAATAACATTATTTTTCAAAATCTATAAAAGGGAGACCCTAAAATCTTGAAATATGACATAACATAACCATCATGAAATATGACATTACAAAAATGCGATTAACACTATTCGTCGTAATATAGGTATTACCAAGAGCCTTCTTCACCCAGGTGTTCAATATTCCGGACGGACCTGCGCCGATCGTTCGTACGTCCGTCCACGATGGAGGACGTGGGCGGACTAGGCTCGCATCACCGCGAGCTACACCTTATCCTCCGAGAACTACAATTTATCACCGCGAGAATGAAGAAGGCGGATGAGGAGGCCGAGCTCATTAGCGATTGGAAGTTCGCTGCTATGGTTGTGGACAGGTACGGTTATCATTTAGATTTTACTAGGAGAAAAGCCATCATCAAAAATTATTCTCGCGGTTCCCGTGTGGCGTAATGGTTAGCGCACTCGCCCGGCAAGCGAGGAGTACGAGTTCGAATCTTGTCACGGGAATTGTTTGCAGGGTTTTTCATGTTTATTTTTTTTCTTGTAAAATATCTGTAGTTGGTAAAATTTATTGGGTAACAATTAGGTACAAAATATTGTAACATATTTAATACCTACTTAATTAAATTTTCATACTTAATTTTTTTTATCTATTTATTTACAGCTATATCTAGATGGGGTCGACAAATATATGGTGTATTTTTTTGTTACTTTTACATCATTTATTAACGAATTACTTTGATTTAAACTATATTTATTTGCTCTCGTAATTTCCATGTCCCACAAATCTTTAAAAAAATTAGTATTCATTTTATTCAAAGCAAAGCGCAAAGATTTAGCATTGTCGTTCAGCTTGGCAATTCTGCCAGCAATTTGGACTGGTAATTAGCTAAGTAACTAGGACTGGAGCTTTGATCAGTTCTATTTAATCAACTTGATATTTTGGATATAATGATATTATGATTAACCATTGAATAGACTGTTAATCTAAATCGGCTTTTACCTCGCAATGTTTGTGACACACATAAACGTATTGTTGATTAAGTTTTTGCTGATATACTTTTTATATCGACAAGAAAGTGTTACCGTCGAAATCTATTACTTCAAGTTCGTACGTCTATCACCCTTTTAAAAGAACAATAACGAAACACAACAACCGACCAATCAGACGACATTACAGACATTTGAAAAAGGAATAAATCTCAAGAGCAACTCGCAGTAGAAACCGTCAGCCACGCGGCATGAGACGGCAAACGAACGAATGATTAATGGACCACATTGTTAGACCAATTAGTTGGAGCCTCATAGCGGTCAACGTAACATTCATAAGCTTAAAACGTTGACAGGCTGTAAACGTTCGGTATATTTCAATGAGCACACAGAAAAATGTTGTTCTTGTTTACTTGAAAAAAGGGGTTAATAATGAAGCTTTGTGTTGTTAGTGTTTGCTTTAAAATATAACATGGGTATGAATTGACTTGGATATTTTGATTATAGGCATGATTTGTCTTGAATATTTGTAAAAAGATTAAGATGCTTTAAATATGTTTATGCTTTGTCTGCAAAATCATGATGTTTGACAATCATAACTTAATAACATCGGACTTGTTACTTGGGCAAACCTGACATGAATTACCCCTATATCTGCCCTTCACACAGAATTTATAGGTAAATAACCTGATTTTCAGTCAAATAAATTGCCTTAAACAATTACGTGCATCAGTGCATTTTTTTTACTTATAATCTTTCCATAAGTTGGATTGGATAGGCATTTTAATCATTTTTGATAAAATCTACGTATGTTCCCTACTTACAATCGATGATTAACAGATGCATAAACTATGTACCTATCAATTGTCTTTTGACAAGTCGTAAAGTTCCAAAGCTGATAAATATAAACAAGCAAGTGAATCATCGTTTATCAGTAAGGGTATATGCATTATAACAAAGTATATGTATGTTGTCCAGGTTTTGCCTGTTCGTGTTCACGTTGTTCACTGTGATCGCGACGGTAGCCGTGCTGCTCTCAGCGCCCCACATCATCGTCCAGTGACCGTAAAGGGACGACGTCCCTCGAACTTGAGAGAGACTAATATTAGCACTAACTACTACCAATATTGTAATACTTACCTTAAGTACTGATGCTGAACTGCGCGGGTTTTTGACGTTAATATCGAGCAAGTAGGTTGTCAATATAGACAAAGTTGTTTTTTCTTCTGTTTTCGCGACTATGTATTGAAATAAAACTCATAAACATGTCTACCCTGAAGAAACTGTCGGTAAAGACAGTGAAACGTTGATACAATAATGCTGTTAATAAAAATAACGCGATGAAACTGGAAATTGAGTTTTATTTTAATAGACGAAGTTGCAGCTACATGTTCTTCGGCGCCATCATACGTACACACAAGGTCTTACACAAGCGGAAACCCAGCTTGAATAATGATTCCTAAGCTGCGTATCACTTGAATAACTTCAACTTGAACGTTAAGCGAGCTGAGAGATATTGAAAAGCATTCCCTTGAGCCACAAAATAAAATAGCAATACATCTGTCTAGTTCATTTGTTTACCAACTTATCCAATCTCAATCGCTTCTATGAATTTGTCAGTGTCCATTTTGATGCGTGTCAAACACACAGAGAACCGTCTCAATATGCTAGCAAGCATGACCGCTTACCAATACGAAATGGCTCCTTGCCAGAAACACCTTGTTTAGTTCAATTTGTAGCAAGCCTCGACACGGCTCTGAATCCACTTTCGCTGCCGCGTGTTGATTCAGTTTCTTGGGTCGAAGCTCAAATGGTTACTCTGTCATTGAAATGCATAATCTTTTTGTTCCTCTTCGTGGTAAAATCTACTGTTATACCATGAAGAGGAAACATGAAATTGCTAAAAAAAGCTGTATTTTAAGAACATGGCCGAAGCTGCTTTAACTCTGTCTAAATTGATAATTTACTATTTTATTTTGGGAATGATATAGATTGATAGAGTTGTTATTTTGTTTAATTCTGATTTCAGTGTTGTTATGTACAAAAGTATGAAAATGTTATTTGTTACAGTTTGTTGGTGTGTGTATTTATTCTGAAAGTTATTAGAGATGCTAGATATTTGTATGTCGATCTCGTTCATTCCTCAAGTAAGTGAAAGAGATGGAAGGATTCCGCGTAAAATCCGCGCGACTCATCACGGTCACTAACGTGACAACGCACACGTCTCCATTAAATAAGTCGAAAGACATTAAATCTTTATAATAAATATTAAACACTTAGTTAAGCCGAAATATTTTAAAAACCATTGTGATGTAGTTGACGATGATTTGTTAATAAATTATTAAAATTTAAATAATATTACTTATAAAGATAATTAATAACGTTTTTCTGTTTAAACGAACGGTGTTTGTGAGGTCGTGTAAGTTAAAATTGATTAATTAATGAATATAAAATGTGTATTATTAAAATTTTGGTATCCTTTAAAGTAAATTGTGGGATCACAAGTGTTAGAACCTAAATTATCGTTGCTAGAGGAGTATACTATACTACAGGGCAGTCATTATGCTTGGAGAATATTTTAAATAAACCTCTCTTTTATTCGGTGTAGCATTTTCAAAATTTAACGCTATATCGCACTCGCGTAATTGATGTTATATATTTACGCAGAAGCAACGGACACACAGAGAGAGGTAAATACACGAAATAATTCCTGCCTATTGACTGCCCTTTATATACTATAGGTACTTGTTTATGTATAGTATATATAGTTCAGACAGGTAATGTGTTCTTTCGCTCGAATCCACTTATAATAGAACGAACGTTTGCTCACGTCGCTCCGTATCACTTTGAATGACAGCCTATTTAGAAATTGGTCACAAATATTTATAAAATACCACTACAATTCCTTATAAAACTATATTGGGATACTAGTTTCTATATTTTTCAAGTATATCTTCAAATTACATGTTCTTGAAAGGTGTTTTAAAATTCAATGTTGCTAAAACCAATTTGGGACCTTGTGCTCACGAAGCTTAGTTGAAAAATGCTCCTGGTTAGAAACACCAGGAGCAACCTACTAAAAGCACTTTCGAAAAAGTATCTTGTCGATTCAAAACTTTCAAAGTGAAGTATCCGTCTAAATTGCAAAATTGACTTGTTAAATAACTTGATTTATTACTCACATCAATAATAAACACAACGAACTCGAATGCATATGGAAGTAGCAATTCTATGAAAAAATGTTCCACGCAAACGGTGGTTGCGGAGCTTGGAACGATGATTTGACCGCCAGTCTGTCACTCGCTATGTTAGGTACATTGTCAAAGATCGTCCACCATTGGTCGATTCATACGTAATACTGGACGGAACTGTGCATATGCGCCTGTGTTGTTTTGGAACAAGTTTTGCTTCGAGTTTAATAGGGAAGTAAGAATTCCATTCTATTTATTCCTCGTATTCGAAACACAAAAAATAGTACGTACATAAATTATACCGCTAAAATTGAACTCTTAAAGGTCTCTTAAAACAAACCTACACGATCTCGTAATGAGGATTTAGCGTAGAATTAACCACAGGAATTGTTTAAAGTTGTGGAATTGAAACCAATAAAGGAACCAAGTAAAGATAGAATAGTTTATTGAGAGAATGGCGAATAAAACGATTAAAATAATTAAATTAAAATAAAACACACAAATCACGTATTAAAAATGTTAAAATATCAAATTAAATACTCGAACACAATTACAATAAGAGTGTAGCAATAAATACGGCTATCCATACATATTACATATACAGAATATATAGTAGATCGTGTAAATATAAATAACCACGATATGTATTTGTATATAAATATAGAAAAAGGAAAAAAGACTAATGTTATCCTTCACCGTACTAGTTCGACTGTAGCACCTTGTATTAAAAAACTACACCCTGACGAATTAAAATATATTAAAGAAAATCGTCTAACACACGTTAGCGTTCGTTTATCCTAGCAACTGTATTCGAATAGTTACCTTATAGCACTACTGTAGCAACTTTAAACGTAAATAGTCATATAATTTACTTAAAAAATATTAATTCAACTCTTGTTCTATGTCCGTACCTCGATTTCACTCTTATAAGTGTCGTGATAGACTAGTAAATGTCGTGTCCCTATTTTTAGGAAAGGAAGTTGTGGAAAAAAGAATAAATATTATATGGAATTCATATTCTTTTTTGTGTAACTTCAAACTAGTTTACGAAATAATTAAATTATTAAATAAGGAAGCTCACTAATAATAGTGATAATTAATAAATTATTATGCATTTCTATGTTGTTTATATCGTTTATTCGTATTGCTAAACTTGATGCAAGATATATATTAATATGTTTTAGTGTACACGGCTTCTCCGACAGACTATCTTGACAAAGTTCATTTAAATTGGACTGGTCCATATTGCTATCTTGGACCTAAAGCTACGGTTTTTCTTAAATGCACTCAGCAAAGAGCCGTCGTAGTGCGAATTCGATTTATCTCTGAAATTCATAGAAAGCCAATTGAAAAACTCATCGCGGAATCGCCTGTGAGATGACCGTAAGTTCTATATATAATCGACCAGGTTTTCTACAAAAAAGTCCAATTTTCATGAACAAATAATAAATAAATAATTCAAAGTTTTATACATAAAGTGCTCTTCTTTATTTAAATAATAAAATTCAACAAACCTACCGTATGGTGCTCAAATAATATCAAAAATGAGTATCATAAAAAAAACTTTTTTTTTTAAATTTGAACATTGTTTTGCCCTATTGTTATTATAATATTATTATACTGTTGTTTTCTTTAAATCGGAAAGTGATTACATTAAAAAAATTATATAATGATATTTAATTAGATATGTTAGTGCCAAACATAGGGTTTATAAATAAGTTGAATTATATAGATATGATAATTGAATAAAGTTGAGAAACTATATTGTAAAAATACGATTACTAAACGAATATAGGGTGTTTTAATATAAAATCCGCCGCTGCTGTGGGTCGGTCAGCCAATTTAACTAATTTTCTTTAAAATAAAGAAAAATATTTTAATAAGTGAGGTTGTGAATAACTATTTGTGGCTCGCAGTGGCGGTGTTAATTTAAATGATTAAAATACGTTGATTATAAAGTAAACAATCAACGGTTAAATGAAGAAATATAACACCTGCTCGACCGAGTAACAAGAAACAAATGAACTGAAATAACAGACATTTCACCCTTCCATGCCGCGCTACGCTGACTCCATATCGTTACTTCGCTTAAGTTACGTCTAGCTACGTGTTTTCCCATTTCATTTTCAATCCTTGTTACATTATGATGAATATTTATTTTATATGTAGTACGTTCCATATATTATAAATAAGTTATAATTATTGAATTATAACATTGTATTTTATTAACGTGTATTATTTATTATGTACAATGTGTCGATCAAACGGAGTTATTAAAAAATAATTTTCAAAAAACTGTATAAAAGAAGTATCTTTCGAAGTTATGAAAATGTATGGTGACAGTACCATCCACCATCATCTATGAAATATAACTATAAGATGATTTTCAATAACTTAGTTATTGTAAAAACATGTATTTATTTATAGCTATTATTGTATTATAATCTCACTGTGTTGTATCAATTAAGTTGTTAATAACTCTTTTATAAGATTTCGTGCATATTTATATCTAACAATAAACTATAAGTCATATAGGATCACATTAAACATGCTAAGAATCTCACAGCAAAGATAGGCAATCCGAATTTCAATGAAATAAATGACTTGAAACTCTTTCTCTTATTCTCTACACATTTTGAAATAAATATTTTTAATACAATTCACACCGCACCACATTGCACAGTATATATATGGTCAATAAAAAGCTTTAAACAGACTGTATTGACAAGTCGCACGCGTAAACTCCTCGCGCGTAAAATCAAATATCAAAAACGACCAACAGCTGTAAGATCTCAAGGTACCGTCTGCGAATTTTGCGTACGAAAAGGTAATTTCTACGATGCTTTACAAAGTAATAAAACCTTCTAAAATTACTTAATAACGGGGTATTTACCATGTTTAATAATTTATTCGCGGAGCTCGATATTTCGCTAGTAATTCCAACCAGCTTGTTCACGAGACATTTTCTTCTATTGAAACTAGCTGTTTCAATAGAAGAAAATGATTCTGCACTTTCTAATCGTATATGCAGCCGGAACGTGTCAAATTAACGAACTCGCGACTAGACCAGTCATACTAGTTTGTACAGGCCTTAACATTATTTTTTCGAGCCAATGCTATTTATAAAGAAAAAAATCACGCGATTTAGCGTATTGACCTATTTAATGTGCTCACTCACATCCATTATGTGTTTAATTATATCTTTTTCGACCTTCATTGAGCACCTCTCCCGTGAATATTGTATTTTTTCAACGTAATATAAAAATATAATGTGAGTGTGGTGTGAACGCGCTTTTTAAACTTCTACTGTTAAGGTGACAGTTTGTTGATACGTTTAATTAAAAAAAAATAGACGGCCATGAAAGTAATCTTATAAAAGTTCCTTTTTACATTTTTAGATATTTCGAACCCTTAAAAGTTAAATAATTTACCACCATGCCGTAATCTAGCTGCGATCTATACTTTTTTGCATTATTATCTGATGTATTTAATGACGTTTAATACATCACACAATTAATAAACGAGTATTTTGTCTTGTTTGTGACTTACAAAGCATTTCAAAAACAAAACATACAATTTTAAAACTCTATAGCTGGTTTCCAGTTTTGTTACCCATTTGATATGTTCAGAATTTGTTTAATAACAACTAACAATTTTTCGTAGCTAAATACACAAAATAACGTACTATACCTACCATGTATCATACTTGTACCGGGACAAAGTATCGCCAAACTGATTTTAAATAAAGAGTAAAAAATAAATATTTAGCGCGGCCGCTGCCATGTAACTTGCTTGATAAGTAAAAGCGCATCAATGAAACTGCACCTTTAACTTCATTATATTTATACTTCACAGAAATGACTTGATGCTTTAATAATAAACAGGTATTTTCGAAACACATGTACGTTTCTATTTCTGAACGTTAATCTAAGGTTTTGAAAAGCAGTATATTATCGTGTACTCTTGTATCTTCATACGCATCTATTACTTGCAAAATTGTTATTTTTTTGGTATTAATAAGGTCCAGCGATTCAAATTTGACTTCGGGAAATTTTGGCTATTCTTAATAACTTCTGCATTTCACTTTATTTTAAAAAGTACCGTCTATGACATAAATTTCTACATAGATGGCACTATTTCATAAATTTCTACACAACTTATTAAGAATAGTCGGAATTTCCCGAACTCGAGATTGCTTTACTGGACCTTATAAGAGATTGTGCAATAAAAGGAACTATTTGCTATTTAAAAAATACTTTCAAAAATTTAAATAGACATGCTTAAAACTAATGCTTTTAGATCTAACTGACTCACAAGCTTACGTAACTAAATCTAATAGTTCAATGTTTAGTTCGACATTTATTAATTTTTAAAAATTGAACAACTTTAAAGTTCGGATATTGGATAAAAATTAAGAATTTTCAAATGGTAAAGAAGTAGCGCTTTAGTGCTGAAAGCTGCTTAGATGGTGCCTTTCACATAACCAATGGAATCTGTTTAACTGCAAAATATAAGATCATGAATATTATTCCACTGCTGGTCAGATATATTTTTCAGTACCCTAATCATGAGTTATAATGTTTACGTTTTACGTTACAAGAAGAACAGTTCAAGTTAAAGTTTCCTCAATTAGCCCTACAACTGGGCCTTTGTGCGTGACTAAGCCGTGCATTTTCTTACGATGTTTTCCTTCACTGTAATAGAAGAACACTTGATCTTGTACAGAGTCGATGTTTTGGCTGCATGCATGCTACGTAAATACGTATCAACCTCATGATAGGGTAATATCTTTCGCAACTCAGTACGAGCCCATTGAGTACAAAATCGCGAAACCAGTAGGTGTAAGCCAGCTAGCGACTTGGGAACGTCATACCGTCAAAAGATTACTAACAGTACAGTGAAGTAATAAACCACTGAAAGGCTACCCAGCCGTCGTCGTAGTAGTTTGTAGTTTTGAAAGGCGCCATCGATCTCCACCTGATTGACCATAGTCAAATATATTCTTAAATTTCAATTTTCTTCCATCTGAAAACTCTATCAAATGCCACGAAACTGCCAATAAAGTACTTTAGAAAGATCTTAAAAATATAAGTACTTATGTAATTTAAATATCTAATTCCCTTAGTTATAAATGTCGCATAAAAAGATGATGCGACACTAACTTTATACAAGTTATTTGTAACGTTTAAATTCAGCGAATTACATTTATAAATGGAGAAGTTAATTAACCGCTTCAAAAGGAAATTAGTTACTTACTGCAGATGGAAGAAACACTAAGTTTAAAAGCATTTCTCGTTTCACAATAACAATTTAATTCTTTGAAATAGTTTTCTTGTGGCTTACCCATAGTTCATCGTAATAAATAATAACTTGACTGCAGGTAATAAGAAAATAAATACAATTCAATGTAATGTAAGTTTTTTAATCGAAAGCCCCTATGGAGGTTTTTAAAATATTATTATAAAAGAATTATAAATTACATAAAATAAAAGATAAATTTGTAAAATGTAAAGTAACGGGTAAAATGTTTATTCGTTAAATTGACTATCGTAAGTAGAATTCGATTTGTATAAAACTAAAGTAAATTAAAGCAATCTGATTTATATTAACACTGTTGTTTCATTTTCACCCAGTTTTGTAACATCAGCCTTCTCAAGCTCTTTCGTGCTTGAGAAGGCACGTTAAGTAGGTGGTCCCAGTTGTCAACTCTGATAGCAGTCGTCAGGTCAAGTTAGAAGCCTTAGGGCGACCTGTAAACTTTAGAGTTTACAGGTCGCTCTAAGGTTATTTTTATATATATATATATAAAAAATAACCTTAGAGCTTAGAACCTTATATATATATATATTCTAACTTGACCTGACTCATCTAGTGTTAGCATTAGGTGAGCCACACAACTAGGTACACAAAAAGAAGAAAATGATTTTCTTACGGGATCAATTTAGTTTATAAAAATGCTTTTCAACATTCTATACCCGACAAGAATTGAACCTACAATTTTTTTTGCATATCCGAGTAATCTGGGTTCTTTTTTGTGTCTTTTGTATTTGCTATTTAGTGTCTTTACAATGTCAATGTAAAACGCTATACCAAAATGCGCTATTGGTGTAGGTAGTGAAGGTTGCAGGTTCAATTCCTGTTAGTTGCAGAATTTTGAAAATAAATTTTCTAAAAAGCTTGTTTTCACTTTGAAATAAATGATGATAAGTTTTCTAAGAAAATTAAATGATTAATTTACTTAAAAAACTTAGTAAACTTAAAAAACTTAGTAACTTTTTAAAAATAATTTACTAAGTTTACTAAGGGCGACTTGCATAAAAAAAAAACATATTTAACTAAATCAATTTTAAAATAATTTATGGGAAATCGAACATTGGACTCTAAGCCGGCCTAAGTTTTCTTAGGTAATTTTCAATATTTTTTTTCCTAAGCAGACTATTTGGCCTTAATAATAAGGACGTTAAATCAAGAATCAATCAACCAAATATAGAAAGAAATCAGGAAACTGAAAATCGAATTACGCCACTACACGAAAAGATGAAGCAGTAGGTTACAGCTTTTAGAAAGGTAAGTAAGCAGAAGTAGCGACCACGGTAGCTCTACTTTAACAATTTTGGACCCTCCCTTGGTCCCCTCGCGACCAAGATCATCGTAACATGAGCGAAACGTCGAGGTAAGAGAATTTAAAAATAATAATACGCGAATAAGACCCGGGAAAAATAATTATAATTTTTATTGCTGAATTTCTATCGTAATTACTTAATAATAATTTATTGTTTCGTCCTTTAAAGATTCCTTTTTTTCTTAATGTCCTGACTACATTTATTTCTATTACGTACCTACTATCAATATTATTTATATTTCTCAATAATTTTTCTTTTCATGCGTTTATACCCACCCATCCCCTCTTACAATTCTTGTCCATCCAAAGGTTGTCTGGAAGAGATCGCTTTTAACGATAAGGCCGCCCATTGTACCTTTATTATAATTAGCTGTAAGTATTTGTTTATGTATTTTTTTTTGTAATATTTTGGTACAATTAAGTTTTATCTTATCTTATCTTATCTTACTGCGTACAAAAGGAATCTAATACAGTTTTTAATTGACCGAACGAGCGAAGCGAGTGAGGTCCAGTGTAGACGGGCCTGGCGCTTGTATCTTTGTATCTTTGTATCTTTGTATCTTTGTATGTTTGTTCGACGATAACTTGAGTATCGTTGCTTCGATCTTCATGAATTTTGGTATGCGCGTAGTTTAGGTCCATAGAATTTATGAGTTCGAAGATGAGCCGGATCGGTAGGGGGGTTGAGGAGATAGGGGGTGCAAAAAGAGAAAATAATCAAGTTCTAAAAATGTGTCAATAGATGGCGCTCAACATACCTCCTAGATCGCGGTATCGTTGCGTTTGCTTGCGATAAATACTCCAAGATCTGACATTTTTGTAGGGAATGTTAACGTCCATTAGTGATCAAAGTAAATAATTCATGTTTATGTTACAAATTGTGGTCGATTGTCGTAAATCTATCTATACTAATATTATAAAGCTGAAGAGTTTGTTTGATTGTTTGTTTGTTTGAACGCGCTAATCTCAGGAACTGATGGTCAGATTTGAAAAATTCTTTTTGTGTTTGATAGTCCATTTATCGAGGAAGGTTAAAGGCTATATTACATCACGCTACGACTGATAGGAGCGGAGCATCCATGAAATATGTTGCAAAAACGGGAAAAAAAACCCCCTTTTCCGAGATTCTGTCGCGTGCGCTGAGTAAACGCTCAAAGTTACATAAAAACCATTTATGAGAGAATTCTTCCTCTAAATAGGATCTAATAAATAGTCCGCGACAGCATATGTCTAACTCTTAAGGTTGACTCAATATAACATCTTTTAGAGTAATGAAATTTATTGTAGAACAATGCATTGTTTCCGAAGGTAATTTTGTAAATATGATATTAATCCTTATCCAAATAAATACGTTATTCATTAAAAGTATTTAATTTTAAACATAATTGTCCTTAACATCACTTGATTTCAATGAATATCTCACGAGATATTACAGTTTTAAAATAACTCCACAATAAATAATTAATAAGTACCAAGCGTGCATATACATATACACGTAGCGGGCGACGATGATGAGGGTGGCCAGCCAGCTCTGTGATCATGCCGTGCGGCTCAATCGGTCGGCTCCATGCGAGACGGTAGTGTCACCAAACTGCAGTGCTTTTTAATAATTATTTTGCAATATCTCATTGTACTTTTGATTCTTAATATTTTGTTTTATGTTGGTAATTAATATTTTAAAGAGGTTACGTTGGTAACATGTATGTATGTATGTATTTTGGGGGTCATCTCAGAAACTTCTAGACCTATTTCAAAAATTCTTTCACTAATAGAAAACTACATTATCCAGATGTGACATAGGCTACTTTTGATCCCAATATTCCCTCGAGATCGGGACTTACGCAAGTGAAACCGCGGGACGGCAGCTCTGAAAAATAAAGTCGTGTATTTCTATTTCTAACTCAACAACCCGTAAACCGATATGAATGAAATTTGGTACAGGGTAGAAATAATATATAGGGTACTTTGAATGATCGTACGGGTTAAGCAACACTTGGTACAACATACGTGATGGGTGAAAAAGAGCAGGTGACCCGATATTCATAAACTTGGTACAGGGTTGGTTTAGAGGTAGAAATATTATATAGTACTTTGAATGATCGTTAAGCAACACCTGGTATGACATACGTGAGGGATCATTAACGTTTCGTGATAGGAAGTTACGCGGGTGAAACCGCGGGGCGCAGCTAGTAAGGAATAATTCTTTTTGTGTTATCGTTTTTACACGACTGCCAAAGGAAGTGTTATGTTTTTGCCGTAAGTGTATGTATGTATGTATGTATGTGACCTATTTTTGTGCCGTCGTAGGGCCTAAACGGCTAGGCCGATTTAGATAAACGATACGTGGTTAGATTCGTCATGACCGCGTGAGTGACATAGGGTACATTAAAATAATAAATAAATAAAAATAATGATGTAAAACGCTATTAACCAATATTTGTAAAGACCATAAAAAACAGAAAACGCTTAACATTGTTCACTCAAACAATATGTTTTATTCTTTCCTAAATTTACATTTGAAAAGTATTGCTTGTAAAGTTTTACAATTAAGTTTTAAAATTTATTAATTGTAAAATTATCGTGTCCCGCCCGACTGCATCCACCATTCCTAAAGCTACTATAAGCATCTTGTTTTTCACTTTTCTGTTAAAACTGCAGTCGGGTTTTTTATTTTTTTAAATATTTTTTTAATACTTGTCTTTCGTTATATTATTCGTTTAATAATAATTCTTATTTTGTAAAAAAATAAAGCTGTTTGTGTTAAAATCCTACAAAAAACAAAATCTCTGTAAATGGATTCTCGTGAGGTCTCAGTTCGGGGCGAACTACTAGTCCTATTTAAAATTAATTAACGTAAAAGGAACATCGAATAAGAATAAGTGAAAATGCATAATTATTATCTCTAAGTTTGTAAATCGGTTCACCGTGTAGGAAGATAAATACAATAAAACAAACATCTAGCTAGGTTAAGTACGACCTACATTACCCAAAAAGGTTTTAATCCCGGAACCGAAACGACCCCGCCATTAGCGGTCCGTCCAAAATGATTTAATGCAGTCATAATGAAGGATCGAACGATACCATCGCACCGTGCACGAATATCTTCGAATTTTAAATTTAACATTAGAATTTCAAATCTCTTCTAATACCATTGTTGCATTGATCCCTGTGTTAGCAGTTTATGAATACAAGTGATTTGAGGATGTTTAGACTGTAGTTTTAGAAGCGAATAACTTGGTGGAACAAATCAAACTACAGGGCCTAAATATAGGCCAAAATGGAAAAGCAAAAGTATGGTATTTTGTATATTTTTAGGTTGTACGGTTCACCCACGTAAAAATGTTTTTAAGATTACATTTATTTTAGTTTTGAGAGTCTGTTATCTTAATTAAATAAAAAGTTTTGAGTTATATTTGTATAATAATTATGTACGCTGTGGTTATGATAGGATAATTTTCTCTTATAATTATGTATTTTTAAGCGGTAAAAATATACAACCACAGGTTTTTAGAGGTTGTTTGTAGCGGTGTCGGGTAGTCGTTGAATGGGGGTGGCTCGGGATCGCTATTTATGGCGTCGCACAGTATTCCCGGAACCCTCGCTCGTGTAGCGGTGGCCTTTGTTCAGCAGTGGACGAATAAAGGCTAAGATGATGATACTTAGTGATTTTTTACGCTGCAGCCTATGGTTTAATCGGTTTAGGCCTGATTTTTCTTTCTACAGATAAAAGATATCTATCGAATAAGTTCGATCCCAACCAAATTTAAAAGCCTTTAAATTTTGATCTTCTAAATTTAGATTTATTTTCGTTTTAAAATATCATAGTGACGTTTTTTATTCGGTGGTGTTAAATTTTATATGTCAGATATCTCTATCTAGGGATTTAAAAAATCAGCCCTTAATCTCATAACTTCTGAGTTTATTGTGTTTCATACAATCTGGGCTTTGAGTTGTAGATATATAGCGTTTATCTATCTATCTATAGAAATGAATTATGAAAAAGTTACTTTTATTTATGGACATTTCATTAAGTTGAAAATACATATATGTATAATAAAGTTGGTTGGTTCTTTTTTATATATTTTATAGTATGTTAAACGTTATTTTTTTCCTTTGGCTTTAATGTTTGTACTTATATGTGTGTTTGTTGCCAATAAATGTATTTTAATTCTACTGTATTTCAATACCTTACCTACCATTCTTCTTTGCTATCTAAAGAAATAAATAAAAACTATTTTGCTGTTCTTACATGTGCTAGCACAGCTAATTTACAAATTATTGTTTCCAATAATTGTGCCTGTGAAAAGTTGAAAGTAGTTTTAGGTTGCATTGTCATCTGGTTCTGAACTATTCCCAAAGTTTCAACTCGTTAGCTAGTCGGGAAGAGCCTTAAATTGTAGTTGCAAAATTCCGCCTAGACCGACAAACAAACAAAGAAGAACAGTGAGCATATAAAAACGTGGGAAACAAGAATTGTTAGTGTATAAAAATGTGGGGAATATAGAGCAAATAGTTACAATTTATAGGCAATACAAAGTTTGTAAGTGAGATCAATTGGTAAAAAAACTATTTATTCTAATTTTCTATTGGTGCGGTAAATTACAGATAAGTCAGAAGTTATTATGTAAATTACTGAACTTACAATCTTTACTGAAAACGCAAAAAATAGGCCGACAGCTCGTAAACTCCAGACAGTTTCGTAGAAAAACCAAAGTCAAAGTCGCTCATAGCGCCTAAAATTAGTAGACTTAAGAATGATTTATACTAGACCGTGACGGGTCCGAGCTTTGTTGTCTGTTGCTCAGCCGCCACTCGGTTGCGACAGACCGATCTAGTGCTCGCCCAGCAATGGACAACGAAGCTCGGACCTGTGACGGCCGTGTGACGGTCTAATATAAATCATCCCTTATGTGGCAATGGGCAGGCTATACAATTTGTAACGGGTATGCCCTTTTAATCCGAAAGGGGGTTGTTCTAGGCGTCTAGGCGAACACCTTTTGTTCTACGACTTATGAAAAATCAAACATTTTTTTTGAAAATTTTGAGATTATTTTATACTGAAAAAACAGCTGCTTTTGAAAATAAAAGTAATTGAAGTTTTGATTGTAAACCATCAAACTAAATAAAAGGACAACATAAGGTCCATGACCTCGAACTCTCATAAACAGCTGATTTTCAAGTAAACTTTACACCTAAATTTTTCAAAAAGTACTTCGAATTTCCAAAAGTCGTAGAACAAAAGTTGTTCGCCTAGACATCTAGAACAACCCTCTTTCGGATTAAAAGGGCTTACCCGTTACACCTTTTATAGCTCGAAGGACAGATAATCGCTGGGGAGTAAAGAACCTCGAGTGGCGACCACGATGCAATGCGAAACGGAGTGTTGGAAGACCATCTATTCGGTGAACCGACGACATGGTGGCGATCCCGGGGAGTCGTTTGGATGGAAGTAGCTTGCGATCGGCATTTGTGGCGTCTTATGGGGGAAGCCAATTTTCAGCATGGACGGGTAAGGGCTGAGATGATGATGATGACCCTTCATGTGCGAGTCCGACTTAGCACTTGGCCGTTTTTTTTAGTGAATGTCTAATAATCACCCACGGTCACGGAATCTTGGTCTAAAATGGCGCCCAAAGAAAATTGTTGGATGTTTTGCTGAAGCGAAAATAAGTTTATCGAATTAAATAAGTTTTTTATTGAACGTGACAATGTTATTGGTTTCCGCTTTTTTTCCATCATCAATATTTTGGCACGAAATGAGGAAGTAAATATCTTAACGCAGACTTTTTATATTTAATACTAGTTTTTACTGCGGGATCGGGACCGCGTAAATCCCGATTTCGCGATTATCGGGTTCTAAAGTCCTATCCTATGTCACTATCCATCACTTAATTCAATTCAATTCAATTCATTTATTTCACCATAAAATTACATTGCATAATATTGGCATGTCAATTTACAAAATCATAATAATAAAGTCAATCAATTTAAACTATCTAAACTTAAACTATCCTTAAGCAATTTTCATTCAAATCGGAACAAACTTTCGGATTTTAAATATTAGCTTGGTTTGGATAACTTGGCTATTGATCTTTTATGTACCAGTACTTATCGATGATGTCTTTAAATATATCAATACTAATATTATAAGGAGGTAGCATTGGTAAAACATGTATGTAAGTATGTATTTTGGGGGGTAATCTCAGAAACTACTAGACCGATTTATAAAATTCTTTCATTAAGCAGCGCTTGGTATAACATACGTGATGGATCATTCACGTTACGGGATAGGAATTTACACGGACGAATTCCATATAAAAAGCTGAGCCCTGCTTACAATATTGTTACGTCTATAATAAAAATAAAATGAGTACCTACTTAGAGGCTAAGATGTGATCGATGAATCAAAAAACATGGTCCGGCGGACAACGCGAAAAAGAAACGGAATAATTACAGCTTCTTAGTACCAACCGTCTTTGAGCTAGTCCGCGGACGGACATTACGAAACAATAAAGGTTTCTTGTTGACTCCGAAACCCTTAGAGTAGGTATACAGAAGCAAACTATAGACCGCGCCTATGGGTATTTGCCTACTGCGCAAAGTGTAAGCAGATGCTCTATACATAGATATTCAAATGTTGAGGTTGAATAGTGATTCGCTAATCATTTTTACACCCCGGCACTGAACATTTCACCATAATTATTAGTAGAATAAATTTTAACAAGAGAAAAGTCAATTCCCGTAACCCTAGGTGACTGATGACCACAGAACACTATTACTCCTAGTGATGACATCGTTTTTGTCATTTTTGACTGTTCATACCGGTGCTTACAGTTCATACTCGCATACCAGCGCCATAATAGTAGTTTGCTTATGTATACTCTAAGACGAAACCCTAAAAAGAGTTTAATCTCAATTCAACATCAAGAAAACAGCAGAAAAACATTGTATTGAACAAGTAGTTTGAATATTTCAGAATCTACAGGAATTAGTACAAAACCCATATATCACTTAGCACTGTTTCCTACTGGTACTATGAACCTATACATCATGCATCGAGATAGCGGAAACCATAGCGGGATGTGGTAGAATCTCACGCTATTTGGATATGTGGGTAGTTCGGTGGTCGTTAAATTTATATTGAATTTCGTAACATTCATCTTGTTAGGTATCTAGCTTAGAAACGTGTACTAACAAACTTTTATTTTGATGTGAAACATCTCTAGGCGGGGGTTAACCTGATTTGTGGCGTGGCGAGGCCGTGGCGAACAAAGAAGTTATATTACTAAAACTAGAATGCTCATGTAGAACTAAAAAGTGAAAAAGCTACATTGCGCATTCTGTCATTTTCTAATAACACCAATAGATAATTGGAGTCTTGGCGGGAACTCGTTGAGGAGATGTGGTGCTAAATTTTCATTTTTGTGAAACCTAGTTCATATGCGTGCAAATTGTTTAATTTCGGGGGCATATTAATCAATTTAGTTTCGTGAAGGTGTACAAGTGGAATGAAAGTGAAAATCAGTGCAAAACATTGACTTAGTGTTGTCTCCAAGGCTCCGTGAAGATTGTTTGTAAATGGCCGCCGTGTTTACAAATGATTCCCTAGACTTGACTTTAACTATGACGACTTGACTGTTTCGATGCAAATAACTTGCATAATATATTAAAATACATGACACTGGCTAATTTCCTAATGGCCATAATCGGTTCACAACCGATAAGAAATTAATTAATTAATAGATAATTCTTTTTCCCGGGTCTTATTCGCGTATAATTATTTTTAAATTCTCTTACCTCGACGTTTCGATCATGTTACAATGATCTTGGTCGCGAGGGGACAAGATCATTGTGGACAAGGAGTGTCCCCTCGCGACCAAGATCATTGTAACACGATCGAAACGTCGAGGTAAGAGAATTTAAAAATAATTATACGCGAATAAGACCCGGGAAAAATAATTATGAGTTCAAATCGTCTGACTTTAAAATGTTTAACACAAATAGAAATTGACAGCTTGCTTCAATGTAGCATTCTGTTCATTTCTAATAGTTTAATTATTTAATTTGGTCTAGTGGTAGATACCCCGACTTTCATTCCGAAGGTTTCGAATCCCGGCCGCGCACCAATGTCTTTTTCTTTAAGAAAAAATTATGTGCGCCATTAACATCTCTCTTACTCAAGTTACATCGTCGAAATCTTACATCGTCGAACAAACATACAAAGATACAAAGTTACAAAGATACAAGCGCCAGGCTTCACTCCTCACCTCGGACCTCACTCGCTTCGCTCGTTCGGTCAATTAGCAAGAGATCTAAGTGCCTAGTTTACGACAAAACACCAATTTGATATATAGGAACCTAATAATATACTTATCAACAAGGAGGCTAAACTGTAAAAGATCCTTTACATTCCTCTAAAGAACTTTACAAGAGCATTCTAGATACCCTCATGTACCAATCTCTGACAGTTTACAAACCGACATAAGTATTCACCTGAAACTTTATGTAAATAAAAAACATTGAAATCACTCGGCACATCACTTGCAGAATTCAGACGCAACATTTGCCGACTCACTTACGAAAACCTCTCTCATACATACACGTACTTTGTGAAACGGGAAAATGTTTAGGAAAAATAAGGAAACAAATATTGGGTTGGTAATAGTTGCGTCTTGAGCTTTCGCCTGTTTAAGAATGCGTCTTCAAATTAATATAGAAAACTATCTATAAATGTCTTAATTACTGTAAGTTGTAGCGGTCATTGTAGCGGTCGCGATGAGTCGTTGGATGGAGGTAGCTGACGATCGCAAATTGGTGGCGTCGTATGGAGGAGGCATATGATCAGCAGTGGACGGATAAAAGCTGAGATGATGACTACAACTTGCTTTAGAATTTGTTTAATCTATGAAACTATGTTAGAGATAAACTGTAGTCCTAATACTTACAGTATTAGTGTACTACACGAATACTATAAGTATTATATAAGTATTATATAAGTATTATATAAGTATTATATAAGTATTATATAAGTATTATATAAGTATTATATAAGTATTATATAAGTATTAAATACTACACTCAGTGTAGTATTAGTTTACTTATAGCATTAGTACTACAGTGTGCTCGCAACTGCAGTTCGGTCCAGTCTATATAGGGTGTTCCGACGATGACCATTAAAGCCGAAAGGGGGTTGTTCTAAGCATCTAGGCGAACAACTTTTAGAATTCAAAGAATTCAAAGAAATTTTCGAAGAATTAAATTTTAAAGTTTACTTGAAAATCAGCTGTTTCTTAGAGAGGAGGTCTTTGACTTAAGTTGCCCTTTCATTTAATTTGGTCTACTACAATCAAAACTTTAATTGCTTTCACAAAAACAAATGGATAGAAATCGTGTAAGTTTAAAAAGTGTGTAGGAACTAGGAACCAAAGGCGTACGATTAGCTGGCTACTCTCTATGCTCGCACGCTAGCTCGCACTGTGTAAATGAGCTGTAAAGCCTAATTTAGGTACATTACAAAACTAGTGACATGCATTATAATAGTCAACTAGCTTTTGCCCCCGGCTTTGCTCGCGTTAACTCGTCCGGCGTCGATGTCCCACCGGGGTGACACGCTCATAAAAACTCAAAACCGCACTCGAGCGTCGATGTCCCCCCGGTGGCACATCCTACCCAGACCACTTGAAACTCTAACATATCGAAATAGAGTGGATTTTTGTTAGAACAAGTTTTGTTCATTGGCAACTCTGATATATTTTACGTCATTTGGCTTTGACAGTAAAATAACCGCCAGTTGAAAAAAAATAAATAATTGGATTTGCAAATTTTTGCTGTCAGATTTTTTCAGTTTCGCCATTTTTTTATGCCGTGCGGGTGAAAGTGAAAATTAATTGTTTCAAATAGTGATAAGTGGGTGAATTTAGTGAAAAACTAGTGTTATTTCGTTTATTTGGTTCAGTCTTTTGGTATGTATTGTATCAAAATATCGATTTTCTTTGTAGAAACACTTTTTTACGAGTTAGAAAACCGCTCGATAAAATACGTAAAATTCGTGTTTGGTTGAGCTCTAGCGTCATGAACGTAAGGGTCACAATGGAATGTAGTTTGGTAGGAATACCGGAAGTATACTTCCGGTACTTTTATTTCAACTTGAATTATTTATTATTTTCCTATGATAGCTATATGTAAATAATATTTTATGGTAAATGGTAGACTGTAATGGACACTTTTTACAATAATTGACCTAGGACTAGATTACAGTCATTGTGAAACAAGCTTCGTAAATAAAGTCGGAAGTAGAGAAAGTCGGAAGTTGGGAGAAAGTTTTTACTTCAAAGTAAATAAATAATTATTTACTGCTTACTAAATCTCAAATATATTACCAAGTAACAGAAAAAACATTCATAATTACGATATTTTTTACAAAAAGAAGGTAGGTGGTCTAGTTTAGTTTTTATACGTATTTATGTAAAGTACGTCGTAATTATCTATTACCATTTCATATCTTATCAATCACATGACGTAGCTGTAACGTATGCTATAATTTTACCTAAAATTTATTGATTCTCCAAAGGTTAAGTAGTATTATGAGTAACAAACTTTCATCTCCTATTTTATCCCCTTGGGGGTAGAATTTATCAAAATCCTTTCTTAGCGGTTACGTACGTCATAACATCTACCTGCATGCCAAATTTCAGCCCGATCCGTCTAGTGGTTTGGGCTGTGCGTTGATAGATCACTATGTCAGTCAGTCACCTTTGAGCAATATATATTTAAATTTCAGAAAAGCAGTCTCGCAGCAGTACTAAATAAATAGTACCGCGTCGTCTCTACGCATTTTTTTTGTAAAAATGGCAATAAATTGCATGCCACTAGTTTTGTAATGTAAATCCTGCTTAAGATGGAATCAGTAGATGAATCGAATGGGCAAACGTATGGAGGCAACGTGAAGAATCGAAGGTAATTTACAGAGGGATTGGATAAAACTGATAAAACTATCGCATTGGTACTTCATATAGGATTGTGAGGTTTGCGTGACCATTGCACTCGCTTCGTTCTGTAGAAATTGGATTTTTAGTTTACTTTCAACAAAAGATAGATACTGAAATAAAACTCAATTTCCGGTTTTAATCGCGTTGTTTTTATTATTTTCAGCATTGTTGCAATGTCGTTCAAACGTATCAAAGCTTTACAGAAATTGATATGTGATTTGTCATTCATAATATTGTTCTAAAGTTACTATAAACTACCGCCTCATCTAATAATAGATTAACGGTCGAATACAGAAACTCTTGTCAAAATTTGAGTTCTAGACGTACCTAATATTTAGTATTTAAACAATTAAGCAGCTCTCAAACACAAAAAAATCCATACTAATTTTAAATTTAGAAGCTGCTCAATTACTGCTGTATTCGGCCGTTAATCAGTTATTAGATGAGTTAATAGTAACGTTTTATAACATTAACTAATATTCTCAAGAAAAAAAAATTATATCTTATACGCATGTGTCTTATACATATACTTATACTTATACACATGGGTATAAGATAGATAATCTCATCAGTTTTGTAACATTATTATTCACGCAAAAATGTTCTAAACACCTTATCTAATCAATAAGTTCTAACAAACATTGCAAAACCTAATTACCAATGGACCTTATTCAATAGGATCACTAAATCTAACCTAATTTATATACGGTACTGGATCCCAAATAGCTACCCACCTAAGCAACCGTAGGTATGCAGTAGGTGGAGTAAATGGGCTAAAATAGGTGAGGTCACAGAAAGATTTACAAGTACAGAGACTGGGTGACCCAGGTTTCGGCCTTCGGGGCCAAGTCCAAATTAGTGTTTAATTATTAAAAGTGAAACTGTTACAGCAGTCAGCAATAACTGGGCGAGTGACAAAAGCAGGTCATTAAATTTAATATTTTACAGAGCGCTGCTAGTTTCAGCTCTTGACCCCTTTAGCGTTTCGCTTAAGGCTTTTGCACACTAATGTCGTCGATCTGCCGCCACCACGAGTCGGTCTCCGACGGGTAAGTAATTTTTTTATCGGTATGACCGATCCGATTATGGTCATTAGTAAATAAGCCATTTTCAAGTATTTTATAATAATTGCAAGTTCAGATACAAATGGAAAAATTAGAAAATAGTTTATTTCATTTACAAAAATATTACAAATCTGTATTGAGGTAGGATTCACCTTTTAGGTATACCTTCCTGTGCCAGGTAAACCCGCTCTTCCTAACAATTTTTTTTATTTTTAAATAAAATAAACTAAATACATAAAAGTATCTTACTTACCTAAGCAGTTACAAAAAAGTCAAATCTTCGTATATCACTAGTCTAAGAAGTAAATTTCGGCTATTTTACAATAACTTTTTACGAGGACTGGTAGTCGATAGTGAATTACTATTCATTAAAATCGTGTACACAATACGTGTCTTATAGCTATGACTTTAGAGTGACTTCGAAACCCGTCCTCCGATGAGAAGAAACAATAGGAAACTCATGGAGATTTTTTTAATCATAATAATTGTGTTAAAGTAAAGAAAAAATCCATGTTTGTCGTCGTCAACCGATTTTAAAAATTATTTTACTAATAGAAAGCTACATTATCAAGGAGTAACATACGCTTTTGGTCCCGATATTTCCACGGGATGAAAAGAATAATTAGCTCGCCGTCTCCGACATGCTTCGCCGGCATTTTCTCCAACACGCGCAAAATGTTTGCCGTCGATCTGCTGCGAAACGAGCCGTGTGTATAGCCCCTTATCGTACTTTACGTTTGAAGTAGTGAATTTTTCTTGTATATTTTAAAGCTAGTTTTATAAATAACAAGAACCCTACAGACAATTTATAAATACAAATTAAAATAATAAAATTATATCTAAAGCAAATGACATTTTTGCCATACTAGCGTGTAGAACGTCCTCAAGCACGTTGGAGCGACGATTTGAGCAAGACGGCTGGCACATACTGGATGCGAGAAGCCGAAAATAGATCTAGGTGGCGTGCAATTGGACACGTTTATGTCCAGCAGTGGACTGCAACAGGCTGATGATGATGATGGGCCGAGTTCTACCCACATTAGTCCAAATCCCGTGATATTTTTTACCCTTTCTTATCGGATGTCTAATAATGCCTATTCTCTCCCCAAGATAAAATAAATAACCTTATAAATTCATAGATTAAAAATCGTATATAGATTAAAAAAAACATTAATTAAAAATCGTATATCTAAAAGCTTAAGAAAATAAAATGTTGCCTAGACTTTTTCGATGTGTGTTTTCATTAAAAAAAGTATAATATGTAGCATACCCGTTGTCTTTACCCATAGCACAAGTCTAGTGCTTAGTTTGGGGCTAGATAGCGCAGTGCGTAATGTCGTGCATTATTTTTTTTATTACCCAGCCACGATACCACAAGTGTGCCAGGTCTATAACAAACGAATTCTATGTAAAAGATGATTAACTAGGTCTATAACCTACAACAATCAACTCCTAAACATCTGGAAAAATGATTCTCTCACATACCGGAACGATATTCGGAGAATACAGTCACAAACAAAACACACAGTTTATCAGAGATATCTATCAGAACAAACAAGATTCTCACAAACATTTTTGTTAGCGAGTGTAGTAGTATAGACTAAAATATTATATAGAGTATACGTAAGTTTATTCATCTATGGTAGGAGGTATTTTTCTCGACACTTTCCCCTTACCTATTTGTTGTACCGCGTCAAATAACTCACTTCAGAGTTCAGTCAATCTTTCGGTTTTTCTAGCTTCGGTTTTGTAGCGAAAAAATTGTTTTTATTTAACTTTGAGTCAAGTAATGCAGCATGTTTAAAAAGTATTGCTGATCGTATAATTATGCTGATCATTTTTTCACCTTAAACTTAGCTTCTACGCTTGTAATACATGTACCGCGGGTCTTTGTCAGATGCTATTCTACCATCATATCTGTGCGCTGTTTTCGTCTGATTTGTAGGTGATTTTGACATAACAACTACTTTAACAACTTTTAATTGATGATAATTCTGGGGCTTTAGTGCCCGAAACAGTTTTTTTAAAACGTGATAGGTTCACTTGATGGGAAGCGACTATAAGGTCGACGATGTAACATACTTACCTAGAAGATATCTATTCACTCTAGACTTGAAGACTCCAAGGTTGCAGTTTAGGGGAAACAGCGGAGCGGGCAGAGAATTTCACTTTTTAGCAGTGCGCACGAGAAAAGTGGAGGCGTGACGCTTTGTATGTGAAATTGAAACGTTTACCAGATGTGGATGGCGATCAACCGTACCCCTCGTGGTCTTAAAAAGTGCAAGGAGGAACATTTAGACAGTAGGTGAAGTAGGCTTGTTCAGCACCTATACCGCCCTTCTAACGTGTCCATGTCTAGATGAAAGACCGGATCAAAAAGTGTGGATCTAATTAAGCCGTGGATTTTCTCCAGATGTTTTCCTTCAACGTAAGACCGATGTTAATAGCGCTCATAATTTCGATTTCGGATTCGAACGCATGACATTCGGAATTGAAGTCTATGTACCTGCTTCTAGACCAACAACGCTCGGCCACTCTTGAGCCTATATTTAATAAGCAACTCTTCTTATTTTTGTGTAGTGGTTTGGCTCACCTATTGTTAGAGTTTTCAGGTCGCCCTAAGGCCTCTTACTTGACCTAACAGCTGCTATCAGAGATAACATATTATAAATTATAAACAAAGTCACAGACATACTATTACATACCTACTTGCAAACTTTCGCGTTTATAATATTAGTAAGATTAGCGTAATTGTTCCTTGAAACGATATTTTTTATCAATTTCTTTAGTAGAGTGGATTATGTTTGTATTAGAAGATAAGCGATTGAAATTGGTTTTAGATGGTTCCCGCTAATAGCAATTAGTTTTATTGATAGCTTTATTAAAAAATATATTTACCTAACTTACCTAGAAGAATTGGTTTACTGGTAAATTCACCTTCTTTCAAGGAGGAAAAATAACTAATTTTAAATATTAGCTCTCCATATTCTTTGTCAAAAATAAAAAAAACTACAAGGGAATGAATTACTTCAATACGTTAATTCGTTCCCGATTTATAGAAGCAGACGTGCGATGCGGACTCGTACTCGGGTGTGACGTCACGTCACACACGCCCAGTCCACCCGCGCTCTATGTGTCGTCGTCACATTACATGTCGTCTTAAGTTTTCCTTAGGGGATCGTTGTAAATGACGTCACGTTACTGTTAGCGAGACTCAATATTTGACCGAACGAGCGAAGCGAGTGAGGTCCAGTGTAGACGGGCCTGGCGCTTGTATCTTTGTATGTAGCTCCGATCTTCTTGAATTTTGGTACGTGCATAGTTTAGGTCAATAGAATTTTTGAGTTCTAAGATCAGACGGATCGGTAGGGGGATTGGGGAGATAGCTAGATATAGAGATAGATAGATACAAACTCCTAGCTATCGTAAGTTGCCAGTAAAATCAAAACTAATAGGCATTTTTGACTACAACAACACTACAAGTGTATTTGTAAGCCTATATGTAACAAACTTATGCATCTGATATTTTTCTAAATTCATGAAAATCGGAGCTACGATACTCAAGTTATCGTGACTCACTCACCTCAACTCACCTCACTCGCTTCGCTCGTTCGGTCTATAACTTCGGCTGGATCTATTTGCTACGACGTGCTACGACACAATATCATGGAGCATATTAGCTACTGATCCTATCCTGATCCTGTCCTGATGCAATTCCAATCCTTATTTATTATACCTTTTTTATTATTTTAAAATTGAATTTGAGCTTGAGTTTGAACTAGAGCTAGAGCTTGAGCTTGTTAACCCTAAAACTACACAAAAGTAAGAGAGAGAAAGAGAAAAGACAGAAACTCAAGAAAATTATAAGATCTACAACGATTTCCTTTGAATAATTAGGTAAACCAGAGTATCTTAACACATGAATTGGCGTAAAAGCTGGCTTAGCCGTAAAATTTTACTGTTATTACTATTTTGGTATTCGGTCGTAGGAAATTAACTAGCGTGAAAACCTTTAACAGTTTTAAGCTTGAGCCTTGTTTACGGTAATATTTAGTGTTATTGTAGGTAAGATTGTCGAGGTCATTTCGGTAGGAAAATGTTTTAATAACTGGCAACTTATCACACTAATATTATACAAGTATTTAAATGTTTCTTTGGGATTTTCGATGCATGTGTTTCAATCAATCAAAACTACTGAATGGATTGCGATGAAACTTCTGTAAAACTAGAGTGAAAAAAAAGCATTTAATTAACAATAAAACATTAGATTAATAATGCTACGTGTATGAAATATATTACAGCTCTTTAATAATGAAATTCGTCAATGTATATAAGCCCAGTTTTTCTTTTTTTATGTGTTAGGTCTAGGTTGCCAATTCGAAATAGCCGTATGCTACCAAGGTTTTGGTAGCATACGGCTATTTCGAATTGGTTCCAAAATTAAATTACTTTAAGCCCTAGGTCTATTATGCGCCCTTTATGCACTTAATCTGACCGTTATGGTCAGATAAAGTAACTTTGTAGAGCCATGGATGTGTAAAACTATTTACTTCCTCCCGTCTCCTTCCTTCTTTGGCCAAAATTAAATAACTTTTAGCCCTAGGTGTATAATGAGCTCTTTATGCACCTAGGGAATAAAGACTCGTTTTACGTTGAAATTTTTGGTCAAATAAAGCAACTTTGTAGAGCAGTAGGTGTGTAAAACTATTTGCTTCCTTGTTCTATACGTAACCTACTTCACTGTATTCCATGCCTAAACAAATACCTACTTATAATACAGAACGCAATTTCCTCTTAAAAAAGAATCCTCCAATATAAAAGTCAGTAATTTCGCCCTGTGAATTTGTGACGCGACAACTCACGATCGTATGTCATACGGACAATAAAAATGTGTTTGCTCCGGTTTAGCTAAGAACAGCGACGCGTTGGCTATTAAACATCTTTATCGGTGTATTATTTTGAAATATTACTTGAGGCATCTCTATTTACGAGGGCGTGTGACGATGACTTGCGAACGTAACATAGGAAATAACAGAGTGGTGTTCTTGGGTTATCAGAGGAAAATTGTATTAATACCTTTAACACCTAGATACGAATATTCGCTCGCTTCTTACGCTGTGTCGAATAATAAGGCCCAATATATAAGGTACAAAATGCATAATATCACAAGTATATCGTATGTATGTTTTGGTTTCTTGTATTTGACATTTTTTTCTATACAAGGTGTAACGAGGATACCCTTTTGAGCCGAAAGCGGGTTGTTGTAGACGATAAGGCGACCAACTTTTGTTCTACGACTTTTGAAAATTCGAACTTTTTTTTTGAAAATTTTGAGGTATAATTTTGAGGAAAATACATTTTATTAAAATTTGGATTGTAGTATACCAAACTAAATGAAAGGACAACTTAAGATCAATGGCCTCTAACTCTAAGAAACAGTTGATTTTCGAGTAAACTTTATACTTGAATTTTTTGAAAACTACTTCGAATTCCCAAAAGTTGTAGAAAAAAAGTTATTTGCCTAGACGTCTAGAAAAACTCCTTTCAGTTTAAATGGGTATGCTCTTAGACGTCTAGAAAAACTCCTTTCAGCTTAAATGGGTATGCACTTCTTTATTCACACCTTGTATAAAGAAGTGTCAATATAGTCTTCAAGTAAAAAATGAAGTATAGGTTAATTATTTTACCTCCTTATTGTTGCGTCGCAACCGGATTTCCGTGGGTAAAATCACAGGATGCAGCTAGTTGTCCATCGTTTTAATGTTTCAGACACTATATTGTATTAAATTACTAGTGTCTTAAATACTGTTCATATAAAACACAGTAATTTAATTATTTAAGATTTTATAATTGATATCTTAAATAATTAAATTACTGTGTCAAAATTGTCAGAATTGTCCTTACATATCGGATAACTACATTATTATAAAGTACACACTCTCCAAATATTAGCGGTATAGGTTGTGTATTGATCAATGTCTCTATTAGTCAGTTGGAACCAAGCAAAGTCTTACTTTAAAAGATTACTAGCCATTTCGTAATTTGTTTTAATGCTCAAGGCATATTTATTAGAAATATTTTGAAAGGAAAAAATCATCTTCAAAAATTCACTTGCGGCGAGATTTGAACTCGCGTCCCTGGATCAGTACCCCAGTGCCTCAACCGCTCGGCCACGCAAGTTCCCCGAACAAACTTGGGAATTTGCGTGGCCGAGCGGTTGAGGCACTGGGGTACTGATCCAGGGACGCGAGTTCAAATCTCGCCGCAAGTGAATTTTTGAAGATGAATTTTTCCTTTAAAAATATTTCTAAAAGATTACTAGCTGTTACCCGCGACTTCCTCTGCGTAGATATTTCTACTCGAGAAAGAAAGTATTTTTCGAAGACTTGTTTGATTATTACTCGAATTTTAGTACGAGGTTCCTCCAAAATAGAACTAAGTATTCAAAATTTAAAACTAGATTTCAATCGGATTAGTAGTTTTTAATTGTATTGTAGACGGAACAAACAGAAAAACAGACATGAATTATAAATATTAGTTACTTAGCCTACTACTTTTCCTAAGTCCCCTAGACAATTTATTTTTAATATACATACTTCCAAGTACAGACTTTTATCCTCTATTCCTTTATTATAAGTATAGACTACACTGTAAAATTCTTCTTATGATCACCTCACAAAACTACGAAAAGATATGAATTAAAGAAAACATTTCAAGTGAAATTCTTCTGCATAAGTTACATTTACATTACATTTATTAGGGGCATACGTAATGCCTTGAGGTAGACAAAAGAATATATTTTTATATTAGGCATACCACCAGTTAATAAGAAGCTGGCTTCAAACTGCTCTGTGATATCACTTTTTAGTTCCTATCCCTTTGTTTTAGGGTTGAAAATGGCAAAACAGTTAAAGTCTTTGGTGAATATATTGCATAGTTGATGTTGGTTTTCGCTGCTTTTAATATCGGTGGTTCTTTTCAGCCTCAAAATATAGGTACTATGTACTATTATGTATTGCAGTTTTCTCTACTGCATATTATTTTTTTAAATATTTTTTAAAATATATTTTCAGTATTTGGATGCTAAGCTCATAAGGTTTATGCGAAAGACGCACTACAACGGCTAAAAATTCGTTGAAGGGTTGCAGGTTCAAATACTTTCGGGTACAGAATTTTGGAAAACGTACCTATTTCTTTTTTTTAACGGTCCGAAAGTATGCAGACATCCCCGATTTAAAAGCAAAATGTTTATTTATTAATCTTACCAAACATTTATCAAATTAGAATTACCCGTTTTTGATATATTTTAAAGTGTTTCCTACACTTGGATGACTATACTCAAAGAAATGCTTTCCAAAAATTTCGGACCTGACAGGACTTGAACCTGCATCTCTGGGGATCCGTCTTTTTCCAATTTGGCCACGGATACATGTTCAATCGAGTCGAAATTAAGGATTGCATTTCTTATTTATTACGTTTTGAAGGCACGTAGCGCCATCTACCGACAATTTTTGCAGACTGCCAGCTAGAACTATTTAATTTTCCATATAATTAAAATTAGAATTAGAATATGGTTCTACAGGGATTGTTATTGTTACCCTTTGGATTTTGAAAGTGTTGGGGGCCTGGGCCTGGATTCTCACGCCGTGAAACATGGCGGATGTCCATAGAAAACGCCATGTTTTTTCGACATCTAATATGACATAAATCTCACAGGCGAACATCACTCCGCAACTAGTAGGGTTTTCATTAGGGAATTGTCAGCGCGTCTAGTCGAGGCGTCTGGTTACCCCAGGTCTGGCGGCTTCTTGTCCCAGCGGATCAGTTTGGCTATGCAACGTGGGAACGCCGCGCTGCCAGCATGTTGGGCACTATGCCCCGGGAGGCAGGAGCCAAGCCAATCTAAGGAGGAGTAAGTATATTTATAATAAAACACTTTATTTATCCCGTTTAATCGCGTTTTTATTCATGGTTTTAAACGAACCGAGCTTTCGTCAACTTTACAGTTGGCTTTTTCAGGGTTGGTTGGCAAAAGCTCAGTTCGTTTAAAACCATGAATAAAAACGCGATTAAACCGGATAAATAAAGTATTTTATTATGCAAAATCGCGAAAACCATAGAGGAAAGTATATTTATATTTTTTATTTGATTTGTTTTTTTTATATGTACTTAATCGATTACTTGTTAATTTTGGTAATAAAACACTAAATTTACCAGGTTTCACTCGCTTTTTATTTAGTAACATCTTATACTATAGTCAACCTTGAAAAAGCTAACTGTAAAGTTAGCGAAAGCTCGGTACTTTGCCGTTATTAAATAAAACGCGAGTAAAACCCGATTAATCTAATGTTTTATTATGCAAAATCGCAAAGACAAAAATAATATTCTAAACATTTTTTTCAAAAACTTGGTTTTCGAATTCTGTGAACTCTTTAAAATTATTTTTAACGAAAAAATGAAAAAAAAATTAGAACAGCACAAAAGCAGCATAAATACCTTTATTATGCAGGCAAAGTCACAAGATATAGCTGGTAGGTAGGTATTTAAATAATTCAGTAGGTAAACCACTTGAATATGAATATATCGATAATCAATGTTGTACGTCGAATACGAGGTTTTCTCACATTCAAGAGTGCTCAATTGGGTTTTAGATACGTTTCAGATTCTTCAATTGTATTTTGTTAAAATGTTTCGAAGCTTTTATTGCTGAGGTTTCAATACAAATGTTAGTATTGAATTATTTACTAGCTACGTGTTTATAGTCGTGTAGTGTAGGTTATATAGGTACCTATGTATATTTAATACTAGACGCGGTTAGTCCCGATCCAGAAGGAATATCAGAATCAAAAGTAACCTAAGTTACTGGTAGATAACGAATCATGCGGAATGCCGGCGGAATGCAGGTGACGTGCAGGAGATGTCCATTAGTTCGTATTCTGTAAGTGTTATTTTACTTAATTAATACTTAATTAGTTAAGTAGCCTTCAAAATTAAGGGCTACTTAATTATTTAAATAGCTTCCCTTGCAGCTGGAAACTTGGAATAACACCCAGGCTACTTTTTATCCCGACATTCCCGCGGGATCGAAACTTGCGCAGGTGAAACTGCGGGGCGCAGCTGTGACATACATATACATACAAACTTTAGCGTTTATAATTTTAATAAGATGAAGAAATGTAATTAAAATTATCATACCGTACGAACAAAATACGACAAACCGTCTGTTTACAAGTTCATAGAACTCGTTAGCATAACATTATTCTAAGATTATTATTGAATATTAGATTCCGTTTCCGAGATTGAGAATCACTCCAGCTCCCACCTCCCACATTTATAATTAAACGGTTTTGTGATGAATCGATTTGATATTATAAACCAAATGATGTATTGGTAAAGTTTATTTGTGATTTTTGAATTTGGTTTACTTTAGAAATGTTTTAAAGGAAAAATTAATTTCCAAAAATTCACTCGCGGCGAGGTTTTAACTCGCGTCCCTAGGTCAGTACCCCAGCGCCTTAACCAACTTGGCCATACGAGTTCCCACGAGTTGGCGGCGAGTTCCACCACGCCTCCAATTGTTGGGAACTCGTGTGGCCTAGTTGATGAAGGCTACACCGGCCTACATATCGTTCATTGTCACGCGTCAAGATGCATGGTTATCTAGTAAGTTAACAAAAAAAACCAATTCTTTTAGTAGGTAAGGTAATTATGCTTTCCTAAATGAATAAGATGTCCAACTTTATCTTGCGTAGGTGAACATGTTAAAATTTCAAAGTCTACAAAATTCCCCTCTACTCTTCTCTCAATTTTTTACTTCTTGTAAATGGTTTCTTCTTCTCCAAAGGTTGCCTGGAAGATATCGTTTTAAGCATAAGGCTACCCATTGTGCTATCTAATTTTAAGTTGTTTATGTACTTTTTCTTTTTAATGTAATTACTACGCCCGCGGTTTCAATCGCGTAAGTCCCGAACTACGTATATTACAAGTTTCATTGCAACCGGTTAAGCAGTTTTTGCGTGAAAGTGTAACAAAGTCACGTCCATACGTACATACATACATGCATCATGCATACAAACATACAAACTTTTGAGTTTATAATATTAGGCAGATTATTTAATTATGGTGTGTTGCAATAAAGAATTAATCTATCTATCTATCACTAACGAGAGGGCTTCCAAATTTCATATCATTGAACACTAAAATCAATAAAAGTATAGGAAAAGCTTACTTTATAGAAATACAGCTTTCGCGAAACAAAGTGGCTAATAATTTGGTAGAACACGTACGTCGGTATACATGATGTAACGGGTATGCCCTTTTAAGCCGAAAGGGAGTTGTTCTAGACGTCTAGATGAACAACTTTTGTTTTACGACTTTTGGAAATTCGAAGTACTTTTCGAAAATTTCAAGTGTAAAATTTACTTGAAGATCAGCTGTTTCTTTGAGTTCGAAGTCATTGACCTTATGTTGTCCTTTCATTTAGTTTGGTCTACTACAGTCGAAAGTTGTTCGGCTTAAAAGGGCTTACCCGTTTCACCTTGTATTGGGTGGTTGTTTTTTCAGTAAAAACGTCTCAAAAAGAGTAATAAAAGTGTCAGGTTTTCTGCCGTGCCTTATCAATGTATTATCGAAGACTTGATGAAATCAAAAAGGAAAAATGGCGAGCAAAAACGTTCATTTTCATAACTAGTTATAAAACAGTGAAGACCATTGCCGTTTTCGTAGCTAGTTATGAACTACTAAAACTGTTTTGAAATTTTATTGTTTGATGTATTTTTTATTTTTTTAGCTAAACGATATACTTAGCGACGACGCTAGGGCGGATTATAGGCCGCCATATCGTACAGCTAAACGAAATAAAATAAAAAAAAAATGAAATAATTAAAAAAAAAACCAACTTGATTTATTTTATTACTTAATTATCTTTGTTTTTTTTTGTAAGTAGTCGGTTTCATTTTATTTAAAATTTACTTTATTTACTTTTTGAGCGACAAAACGACAAGAAACGATCATGGTACGGCAGAATATCTCTTTACGTAGTATCGTTGCTTCATAGAAACCGACTAAGTAATTTGTTTGCAACCAGCTGCGGAGACAAAAGTCTCTGTTCGCAATTGTGCTCAAGAAAAATATGGCGCGCCTTCTGTTACCCTGAACGAATACAAATTACTTTGTTGTCAACGATGTGTGGTTTGTGAGGTTTTTAACACGTTTCTCTATTTATTGTTGCCGTTTTGTTCGAGTTTGGCACACATCGAGTTTGTTCTGAGGTTTATGTGTTGTATAATTTAATGTTAATTATTTGATATAAATGAATCTACTTGAAAGAATTTGTGGAAGTTATGGCGCGTATTATTTTAACTTGTAATTTTATTGACGTAATTATTTACTAACCGACTCTAAATTATAAACAGAAAGTTTTAAAATATATAGAAGTCAAGTATATAGTATGTTAATAAATTGTTTCTAGGATAAAATCCTCTAATAATTCAATATCTCAAATATAACAATTATTTAGCTATGATTATTGCTGTTTTCACCCGCGTAGGTCCCGTTCCCGCGGGATTATCGGGATAAAAAGTAGCCTATGTGTTATTCCAGGTTTCCAGATACCTAATATTCCAAGTTTCATGGCAATCGGTTAAAAATAAATATAATAGACTTTATTTTAAAAAAATACCCATAACCTGTATAAAGCAAATCCGGGAGAGATGGACCACGTTTTAATAAGAAATAATTAAATACAAACTTACGGGATATAAAAAATAAATAAAAATGATAATAAATTCTGAAACCAACACACAGCGCCACATAGCCCCATAGTAAGCTACTATAAGCTTGTGTTACGGTGACTATACAACGGATATACCTACTATTTATATTTAGTTTTCTTTTGTAAATACAAACATATTATACATGATAGGTACCTATTCCTTATTTTATAAGCTTACTAGCTGTGCCCCGCGGTTTCACCCGCATAAATTCCTATCCCGTAACGTATGTGACGCTTCACGTATGTCATACCAAGAGTTGCTCAACCCGTGTGATTATTCAAAGTAGGTACCCTATATCTTATTTCAACCACTAAACTATCACGGTACCAAATTTCGTTCAAATCGGTTTAACCGTCATTTTTACCAATCATGTATGTCATACCAAGCGTTGCTTTACCCGTACGATCATTTAAAGTATCGTATATATACCCTTAAAGTAATGTACCAAATTTCATTCTAATAAAATAAATAAAATAAAATAAAATTCGTTTATTTCAGGCCGTGACCCATAGAAATAGATACAAAAATAATAATAATCACAAAAATTCATATACGATACACAATACAATACGATACATTCACTTACACATATGGACACAAACAACAATCAACACTAGATAAAAATTAAATTCAATAGTTCCTTACAAATGGCTCAACTGCTACATGTCTGCTAATTGTTGTGATCGTTCCTGTTGACCCATCACGTATTTGTCATGCCAAGCGTTGCTTACCCCTACGATCATTTAAAGTACCCTATATCGTATTTATACCTATAAACTAACCCTGTACCAAATTTCATTCTAATTGGCGCGATCGTTCCTGTTGACCCATCACGTATGTGTCACGCCAAGCGTTGCTTAACCCGTACGATCATTTAAAGTACCCTATATCGTATTTATACCCATAAACTATCCCTGTACCAAATTTCATTCTAATTGGTGCAATCGTTCCTGTTGACCCATCACGTATGTATCACGCCAAGCGTTGCTTAACCCGTACGATCATTTAAAGTACCTTATATCGTATTTATACCCATAAACCAAATTTCATTCTAATTGGTGCGATCGTTCTTGTTGACCCATCACGTATGTATCACGCCAAGCGTTGCTTAACCCGTACGATCATTTAAAGTACCCTATATTTTATTTAAACCCCTATACTAACCCTGTACTAAATTTCATTCCTATCGGTTCCGCCGTTCTTGAGATATAAATAGTGTAACTAACACGACTTTCGTTTTTATAGGTGCGTCCCGCGGGATTTACCCTCGTAAGTCCCAACCCCGTAAGAATATCGGGATCAAAAGTAGCCTATAACCTTCCTCGATAAATGGACTATCAAACTCAAAAATAATTTATCAAATCGGACCAGCAGTTCCTGAGATTAGCGCGTTCAAACAAACAAACAATCAAACAAACTCTTCAGCTTTATTGACCGAACGAGCGAAGCGAGTAAGGTCCAGTGTAGACGGGCCTTGTGCTTGTATCTTTGTATCTTTGTATGTTTGTTCGACGATAACTTGAGTATCGTAGCTTCGATCTTCATGAATTTTGGTATGCGTGTAGTTTAGGTCAATAGAATTTATGAGTTCGAAGATGAGCTGGATCGGTAGGGGGGTTGGGGAGATAGGGGGTGCAAAAATGAAAAAAATCAAGTTCTAAGAATTTGTCAATAGATGGCGCACGACGTCAATCTTAGATCGCGGTATCGTTGCGTTTGTTTACGTCCATTAATGTTCAATGTCAATTCATGTTTATGTTACTAATAAAAATAATAAAAATAATAAAATTAAATAACAATAATTGTGGTCGATTGTCGTAAATAAGGCATAATAAGGCGTTGTTGTGTTGTCGTTGTTATTGTTTTGTAAAATAGATTTAAAAAAAATACTGTAGATAGTCTTTTATTAGTATTGTAGTAGGTTCGTTTGTGTAATTATAAGTAGGTTAGGTTAATTGTCAATATTAGCAATTATTGGTAGAAATTGTGCCATAGTTGATTCTTTAGCATTGTTTTTCGTTAATAAATAATTCTAATTGTAAAATATTTCTTTAGCAATTTTTATATAAGTTGTTGTTATTTTGAATTACCGGACTAATGTCCGGTCCGGTTTTGATCTTTGTATTTGATTAAGTCTTTACAATGCCACGTACTAAGAAAAAATCTGCTGAGGCTATTGCAAAAGCAATAGCTGAAAAGAGGAGAAGAGAAGAGCCCGAAGGACGAGTAACACGTTTAAATTATCAGCGGGAATACGCAAGTACGTCACGTGCTGCCGAGACTGGCTCTCAACGGTCAGAACGTTTGAGCCAGATGACACAATACAGTGAACGTACACGAGAACACGAAAGTGAAAATGAATGCAACCGGAGATTGGAATCTGCACGGCAAAGAGACCAACAAGCTCGCGATATTGAAACGATTGAACATCGCCAACAAAGGTTGCAAAGCATGAGAGAACGTGCGGATGATGTTCGTCAGCATGAAAATGAAGATGAGCACAGGCAAAGATTGGACTATGCACGGCAAAGAGACCAACAAGCTCGCGATATTGAAACGATTGAACATCGCCAACAAAGGTTGCAAAGCATGAGAGAACGTGCGGATGATGTTCGTCAGCATGAAAATGAAGATGAGCACAGGCAAAGATTGGACTATGCACGGCAAAGAGACCAACAAGCTCGCGATATTGAAACGATTGAACATCGCCAACAAAGGTTGCAAAGCATGAGAGAACGTGCGGATGATGTTCGTCAGCATGAAAATGAAGATGAGCACAGGCAAAGATTGGACTATGCACGGCAAAGAGACCAACAAGCTCGCGATATTGAAACGATTGAACATCGCCAACAAAGGTTGCAAAGCATGAGAGAACGTGCGGATGATGTTCGTCAGCATGAAACTGAAGATGAGCACAACCAAAGATTGGACTACGCACGGCGAAGAGACCAACAAGCACGCGATATTGAAACGTTTGAGCGTCGCGACCAGAGGTTGCAAGTCATGAGAGAACGTGCGCATGTAAGTCGTCAAGGTAGTTTAGTCTTACCTTTAGACGTTATCGAGATGGAAGAAGACCAAGAATTTACTGATTTTGAGAAAATTCAAATTAATATAAAGCATAGTGAATGTAACGAATGTTACGAGTCATTCCCAAACTTTAATGTAAATATAGGGATATGTGTTCGCTGTAGTAAATTTACTAATCAGCTGAACATATTTTCGATAGAAAATAATATGCATCCAGGTGAAGTTCCACCCGAACTAAAGGAATTGACAATGATAGAGGAGCAATTAATAGCAAAAGTGCATCCGGTAATATCTGTCTACCGTATTCGAGGACAACAGTACGCATTTAGTGGACAAGTCATAAATTTTGCCCAAGATGTAACTAGCATTGCCACACAACTTCCACATTCCATAAATGACCTCACTTCTGTAATAGTGATTAGACGACAAGGTGCTGAAAATTTCTGTGATTTTAGGGTAAGCAGAGATAGGATTTATAGAGCTCTTCTTTATTTAAAAGAAAACAATATTTATTACAGAGATATTGAAATAAGCGAAGATAACCTTGCGGAAATACCAGAAAATGGTAATTTATCACAAACTTATACACAGCATACAATAGAAGATCAAAATGATCCTAATAATGAAGATTGTCGCCTACCTATCCGGTGATTGAGACAGGGAACGTCAAAATAAAAGATTTAGACCGATATAGGTAGTGACACATAAATTTATTTAAAACTAAGCCTAATTAATATTACAGTAGTAAGTAATTGAGTTTATTTAGAAAAAGTCTAGATCTATAAGATTTTATAATTCAGAACAGGTTATCTGTAGTAAGTTATATTTAGTTAGTTATTTAGAAAAGTCTAGGTTTAGAACTATAAGTTTTCATTATTCTAGTTTATAAGTTAATTAGGTATTTGAGAAGTATAGATTTAATTTAGTTAGTAATAGTAAGTTATGTAAATAATTTAGAATTTGGAAAACAACATCATTTTAGACTGAAGGTCGGATTATAAAATTAAGACATGAAACTGTTCCCTAATTAAGGTTGGGTCATGTTTTTAAGAAAGGTTCGAGCTATAGGTTGATGCAGTAATGTCTCTCTGGATTTCAGGGGTACAACCGATGATTAAATTTGACTCATCTGGTAGCGATGATGCAACTCCTGTTGAAGCGGTGATGGTTTAGGTCAGAATTTGTTATCTAAGTGGTTCACAGCCAGGAAAGTGGCCTGCACCAATCTTCCACGGTCCACGCATGTCGTGCTTCTGGTCCGGCAGCCATTTCACTAAGAGTTCGAGTCCTCCTGGGTCGGTTGCTCTGAGAGTTCCAAAACCGGAACGTAGAACCCTGGAATTACACCAGTCGAAGAGACAAATCAGTAAAGGCACTGTCAGGCCAGTCTGTGTGAACATCAGCCACCGAGAGATGAGTTTACAATATAAATAATTTCCTTGGCTGACGTTTACACAGACTTGTCGCAGGGCGGCCAACATTTTAGGATTAGTATCTTAGATATAAGATAAGCACAATAGTAGGTTTATATTTAGTTCTTAAATTTAGTTGGTTTTAATTTGTTAGGTTATCTTTAGGTTACGTTCTCAAAAGGTAAAAGTAATATTTCAGACACAGTTTGTTCTAATTACTTAGGTATATACTGAAATCCTATTCAGAGGTTCAAACATTTAGCATCAGAATCAGTTCCAATAGGAACTGCCACATGGTAACTTGAGCATGTGTTTTTTACAATTAAGTACACAAAATCTACTCAAAAATGCAAGGCGATCGTAGATCGTAGTTGTTCACTTAGTTTAGTTATTGATTTTACTAGGAAACATGGTTTCTGAAACCAATCTGGTCTACTGATCCAAGCTTGAGCACGTGGGAATCGAAAGCGCAGCTTTTCCGAGTGTTTTCCGAAACGTGAGCTGAGGAAATATCTCTTGTGAAAACAATAATATTAGATTATATTCTACAACTCACCTATTACGGGATAAATTAGCTTTTATTTAAGATTTAATTATTGAAAATTATATTTCTCGATGGGTCTAGAGGTGATCGACGCGCAGAGGAAAAAGGGCTCTTTTAGTGTTGTCATACTATATTTTCAAAAGTCCTCCTCCAGCACCAAAATATGTGACATTTTGGGACAAGGTGGAAATGAATTGTGGTTAATCCATTTCAAACACCCTTTCGTCGCTGTTTTAAGTAATGTCTCACATTATTTTGAATGAGTACTAAAAGGATACGTTAATCTAACTGCAAACTATTATTTTATAATATAATTCTAAATAGAAGATTTGTGGCTAGAAAATTATATCAAATGTAATTATTTTCTTAGTATGGTAACACTGGACGACGTACGTCACACGGCTACATAAGTATACGTACACCTACATATAGTCACAGTATTTCAATTTATTCTACTGTCGTACAAGCAACGCCATCTACCGTTCATTGATGTGTATCTAACCTAAATTGTCACTACAATATCGATACGGAGTCTGTCTAAAAGGTTCACCTTTTTGTGGGAGACGGACCGATACTACGACCAAGATGTCGCTTATGCAAATCTTCTCTGCTTATAAATAAATCTAATACCGATTTTATTTCTTATTTTAATGTTTACTAGAATAATGTTGTTAAGTATTATAATATATGTAGTTATAATGATGTTTAGTATTCTAAAGTGTCAAACAACGTGACAAGATGAATGTTTAGAACCTAATGTGATTGATACCAATATATTTGGAGTAGCGCCAAATGACACTCTTCGGATGGCTCGAAATGCACTTGGCACAGCAGGAAATCCTGTGCAATGGCCTGAGATCTCCTCCAACCCAATAAATGAGTTCACCACTTCAGGGTATATAGCAATGGCTTTTCCTACTTTATTTCCTTCAGGTGCGGCAGACTTAAGAGCACCGCGTCAAAAAACTGTGACGCCTCTGCAATATTTTCAACATCTTATGCGTTATAAAGATCAACGTTTTGCAAAACATTCACGGTTTAGATTTTTCGCATTAAATAGTCATATGCGATGGTCAGCTTTACAAAACAGTACGGTTTGCATTAGAAGAAATTCTGATTTGGTGAACATGTCAATATCCGAGTTAAAAGAAAAAATAGATCGCGACCCTACACTTATTTACAAATTAACTTGTTTTAATTCAAACCTACGAGGTACCAGCGTATACTGGCGTTCACGTTGTAATGAACTATTAGACATGGTAGAGTTCCTCGGCACACCGACTCTTTTTTTTACTCTGAGCGCCGCTGACTTGCACTGGCCAGAGCTTTATCGTCTTATTGCTCCTGAGGTTGATTTTCGTTCATTCCAACCTAATGAAGCTATGAAGTTAAAAAATAAACTTTTAAATGAAAATCCTCTTCTTGTTTCTTGGTTTTTTCAACACAGGGCAGATTTTTTTATTGGCAAAGTAATGGGTCCTCATTTTACAGTTAGAGATTATTGGTATAGAACGGAGTTTCAACATCGTGGTAGTCCTCATATTCACGGCATTTTATGGTTGGAAGGGGCTCCTGATGTTTCTTCATTAGATGAAAAATCAAATGAAGAAATACGACAAATAGCCAATTATTTTGGAAATTTGATTTGTACGACGAACGCCAACATAAATAAATCTATACCAACCATTCATCCCTGCCAGCTCCATTACTCTAATATCAGTGATCACCAAGATGATTACGAAAACCTAATAAATGCGTGTCAACGTCACACACGACATGGTAAACACTATGTTATTAGTAACACGATTTATTTTTAAAAATAAATAAATCTACTAAAGTACAGGAGTGTCGATTTAAATTTCCTTTTCCCTTGGTTGAAGAAAATCAACTCGTAAAGGAAAATGATTCGTGGGTTTTTAAGTCCGCACGCAATGATCCGCTTATTAATCCACACAATCGATACGTATGTGAGCATTGGCGCGCAAATACAGACATTCAGTGTATCTTGTCTACAAAATCTGTTTTAAATTATATAGCCAAATACGCGAGTAAGTCAGAGCCAAGATCGAAAGCTTGTGAAGAAATGTACTCTTTGGCATTACAAAATGATGGTCGTGCTAAAGAAGCTCTTCAGAAAATATTTTTGAAAGTCTGTGCTGAACGCGATATTTCGGCTCAAGAAACATTTCATATTTTAATGGGATGGCCTCTTTATCATTCGAGTAGATCGTTCGTTAAAATAAATGTCGATCACGATCAATTGGTTAGAGTGAACGCAAATGAGCCAGGGGAGACAACTGCCAAGTCAGTTTTGGACAATTATCCATCTTGCCCCCAAAATCTAGAGAGAATGTGTCTTAAGGATTTATTTTCGAAACATTATAAAAGAGGCGATTCCTGGGTTACTCGGAGAACCCCAGCTGTTCCTCGAGTTGTACCCCGTCGTACATTGACTTCTCCAAATGAAGAGCAGTTTTATAAGCAGCAGGTAATATTAAATGTCCCATGGCGTAACCTTACTGAATTTACGGGCTCAGGAAAAACATGGAAAGAACTTTACGATGAAAATATTAATGAGAGTGAATTATTGCAAATTCCTGAACACATTGATGAATATGAAGAAGAAGACCTTGAAGATGATAGAGAACATGAAGAATGGATGTTACTTGCCCGCATGGGGCCTAATCAACAGAACATAACAAGAATCGAATTAGGATTACGTGACTTTGATCTGCACAATGCTTGGAATGCAACTTATGACAATTATCACAATCCAGGCAGTCTTGCATCATTTGTATCAGAAGCAAAGTTACGTATTGAAGAGCATGAAGTACAGTTTGACATCCCAAGCATTAATTATAATGAGGAACAAAGAAAGATATTGCTCTTTTTAAAGAGCCAAATAAATTTAATAAAACGTGGGCTATGTGTACCTTTTAGTGACCAGAGTATGATTATTCAAGGAAAAGCAGGCACAGGCAAAAGCACTGTCATTGCGGGCATGTGTCACTTACTATGCGACGAACTAGGGCCTAAGTCGTTTCTGTTGATGGCACCAACCGGTGTTGCAGCTATTAACATAAGTGGGTCCACCATTCATTCCGGCCTCCATTTGAGTATATTTATTTATTTATTTATTTATTCAAAGAAAACATACAGCTTCTTATTTTACTTATAGATAAAGTTATAATATAAATATTACACTAGCCAAAACAGTTTTCAACTCTAAAAAATACATAGCAATGAAAGACTACAAAATACGGGTGACAATAAGCATTTTCATTTTATGAATTTAAATTTAGACAAGGTGAGAAACAAATTTATTTGGAATGCTAAGAAACATTACCAAAAAAAAAAAAAATAAGATATATTATATCGATACCGGAAATTTCAATTGTCGTAAAGGACATTTTGGCCAAAATGAGTTTTTTATATATTTGGAATCAGGATCGCGAGCTCTATCGATTGGTATATTCAAAGTAATCGTATCTTTAAAAATAAACATTTTGGAAGCATTTTACGACCTGAATTTTATAGACATTTTGCTTATTTGTTTCACGATTTGGGGTGTATAGAATAAATATTTTTTATAAGCGAGTGTAAAGGCAAATTTTTGTTATGTATGATGTCGTAAATCTTATTTTCCAACAAATTGTTTTTTACGACATTGTCATTAATATTATTACAATAAATTTAATGGTCGTAAAGACAACTCTTGTCAATAATAAGCTTGTTCAGCCTTTCAGTAGTAGGATTTACGACCTTTTGTTTAAGTAAAATTTCAAGCACCAACAAATAAATTAAACAAAAAAATATGGTTAATTAATATCTTTTTTTTTTTTATTTTAGTTTACTTTTCGCCAAGTTTCTTATAATTAAAATCAAAACATTAATAATACATTTCTTTAACATAAAATGATTTTTTTCTTCTTTTTATTGCTCAAAGCATTCTACTATTTTGATGCACGCTATTTTTTTATTATACGCTAACTATGCTTCTGCTACAATAATGTATAATTATTATAATAATAAGACATACATGAGGTTATTACAATATTATCCTTATATTTGGCCTATGGTGTCCCACTTTTGGGCACACAGTAATACATTTATCAGTCAATTATGAAGCTACTTATTATTTCTTATTCGTGCTCTATATATATATTTTTTATTAAACCCAAGACAATATTGATTAATATTCTAAAGTGTCAGTGATAATTATCAAAATCTATTTAGTAGATTAGTTTTAAGCAGTTAAATCGCATTCACGTTCAATAAATTCATATCTTTTGTTGAGAAGATATTCAGAATACCGATCAAATGAAGAATATCATATTCTAGATCCAGAATCGGGTAAAAATGATCTAGGTGAGACAGTCTAATCACATTTGACCTTAACGAAATCATCTATATCGAAAAAATATATTATTAAAGCTAACCCCAAATATTACCTAATTTTGCACCGCTAATTTTACTGGTACCTGACAGAAGGAGACTACTGGAATGCAATATCGACATAAGACAGTCATAATCACATTTAGATTTAACGAAATCATCTTTATGAGTAGATATTCTCATTATACTAAAGATTCAAGCGATTTTTAAGGTGCCAGAGACGGCTACAAGTGCTTATTATCTAGATAGGACAGTTCTATTGCATTTGGACTTAACGAAATAATCTTTACGAGTAAATTTTATACTGGATACTAAGAAATAGGTAGAAAATAACATGCCAGAATGAAGCCACAGGCAGTCATTATCTATACAATAAAGTAATTAAAAAAATTTAGACATCACCAATATTTTGTTCCCCTAAAACTTAAACAAGAGTTTTGAGGGACAAAGATGTTGTTATTTCAATTTAATTATTGCAATTACTATTAAAATACTTATTGTATAAGTTTTATTTATAATTCTTTTAAAATAGATTATATTTTTGTCTGATAATTCAAAAATTTAGTTAATGTTTACTATTGCAATGATTTAGTACTGTTAAAATGTTTCAAATCAACACATATTTCGACTCATTCATACCTTCTAATATAATAAAAGGGAAAAAAACATTTGTTTGTTTGTTTATAACGAATAGACTCCTGATGAATGATAATTAATAATAAAAAACACTTTATTTCGGGTCGATTTACTGCCTAATGCAATTATTTTAACTAGATTCTATTGGTTTTTAGGCCCTTTACCCCCTTAAACTCAAATTTAATTGCCTTGTACATCCCATTGCTGATCATATTTGGTCCTTTACGACACTATGACCCGTTTATAACAATTTTTTTGTGGCTGTAAAGTACTTAAGTTTATTTTTTGTTGGCTGTAAAGGAATCCTATTTTCTTCAATAATTAACTTAAGTTTATATTATTATTTTTTAATGATAGAGCAAGAAAAAATAACTAGGGTTGCCCTTAACGTTATTAATGTAGCAGTTTATTTGACAAAAATATAAGACATCAAAATTTTTAATTTTTGTTTTTTAGCTCTCCTGAACAATCGTGTTTTGTCCTTTACGACAATTGAAATTTCCGGTATCGATATTATATATACCTAATAAATATTAAAAACAAAAAGAAGTATTAACACAGTAAAATTGGCCAAAAGAGATTTATCATCACACCTGTGATTTGCATTTAAAATAGATATTGTATAGAACGGGGATTCAGGGATTTAGACGGCGAAGCAGCATCGACATTTCAACGTGGTATGACAAAATGTCACTTTATTATTATTGATGAAATGAGCATGGTGGGATGCTCATTGCTACATAAAATCGATCGGAGATGCAGGCAAGCAAAACCTCAACATGCTCATTTCCCGTTCGGTGGAATGTGTCTCTATCTGCTCGGTGATCTGAAACAGTTACCTCCCGTTATGGATCGAGCATTTTATGGAAGCGGCTATTCCTCTTCTCACGCAGATCAAGGCCAAATTTTATATAAATCTATTAAAAAATGCGTAGTACTAAGTACCGCTCATCGTCAACAAGGTGATGACCAGAGAGTATTCAGAGAGCTTCTTGATCGCCTGAGTATGGGAGAATCTACCATAAACGACTGGAGACTTCTTATGGCACGTGAAAAGTCTCAATTACGTAATCTAACTGAGTTTGATCAAGCGTTAAAACTAATGCCATACAACGAGAGCGTTCGATCCCATAATTTGCAGAAAATAGAATCTTTAAGTAAACCCATCGCTAAAATAGATTCCAAAAACAACAACCCTACTGCAGCTAAATCCGAAACTGAAATTGCGCAAGGCTTAGAAAAAGTTTTATATTTAGCAATAGGTTGCAGAGTCATGCTAAAAACAAATTTGTGGGTTGCAAAAGGCTTAGTAAACGGTGCTCTTGGCTACGTTAGAGATATAGTATATGAACCAAGATCGACCCCACCACAAAATATGCCTATAATCGTCTGTGTCGAATTCGACAAATACACTGGTCCCACCGTCGACGGTCTGGTACCGATAGCACCTGTTACTCGGTGCTGGAGGTCAGGTCAGATTGCGTGTTCTCGCACACAATTTCCGTTATCTTTGGCTTGGGCCGTCACCGTCCACAAATCACAAGGGTTGACCCTGGAAAAGGTTATTGTGGACATAGGCGACAAAGAGTTAGCAGCAGGATGCACGTATGTAGCGTTATCGCGTTCGAAGCGATTGGAAGACATTGTTTTCGACTGCGGTTTTGATTTCGGAAGATTAAATAAAATTAAAAAAATGAGGGCTTTGCAAGCAAGAATCGAAGAGGAGAAAAGATTAAATCACCTAGACACAACGACGTAAGGAGATTAATAATAAGGCCAAGAGCACCGTTTACTAAACCGCAACGTACAGCAGCGCAAGTGGGCCTAAGGCATCCATATAACCTTATCTTTTGAGCAAAATAGTTATTATTTGGGCTCGTTGAAATAATCAGACGCTCAGAATTATCTAGAGTTGATGATGAATAATTTGATAACTGGGGAAAATGATGGAGGTAGAAGGATGATATAGGAACTCATCAAAACATGGAGATCTCGTGTCCTAAGCGTGAATGGTTTTAAACAATATTTATTCATCATATTCATAAAGAATTCGTAGGTACCGAATTTGTCCGTAAAGCTGTTGGTGTTAAATCCTACAAAAAACAAAATCTCTGTAAATGTATCTCGTGAGGTCTCAGTTCGGGGCGAACTACTAGTAATATTAGTATAGATTTCTTATATATCTGGATGGATATGGATCAAGGGTCACAGCGGCTCAAGGGGCAATGATGCCGCGAACGAGCTGGCCCGGAGGGGGGCGGAAACTATCAACTACGGTCCGCAGCCAGCTGTCCCGATTTCCTTGAATCAACCCAGAACATGGATTCGTAACTACACTAAGGCAAGACATCGCGAATTATGGGCCAATTTGGAAAGCTGCAGGCAGACCAAATTGGCGTTTCCAGATTTAAACACTAAATTTACTAAACGCTTTCTGAATCTAAGTAGGACGCGTGTACGACTAATTACAAACGCAATTACAGGTCATGGAGCCTTTAACAAGCACCTACACACCCTAAACTTAACAGACAGTCCGCTATGCAGAGCCTGCATGGATGCAGAGGAGACGGCCGCACACGTTCTTCTTGAATATCCTGCATTGGCGGAAAATAGACTCAAAATTATTGGTGACGTAAAAAGCCTCCTACGAATTTTCAAGAAGCCACATCTTGTGGCAAAATTTACGGAAGAGCTGGGCTGGTTCTCCCACTAACGTAATGAACCATCACGCAAAAAGGACCCAAATCTAAGGCGGTCTATTTGCGGAAAACGAGCCCGTAAACAATTACAATTACAAGCCTATTTCTTATATAAAAATCATAATCATCTCTCTTTATATAAATGTTAGATAATTTTGCCTTTCATGCGTTGATGTGTGGTTTGTGGGGATTTTAACACGTTTTGCTATTATTATTGCTGTTTTGTTCGAGGTTCGAGAGTTTGACACACATCGAGTTTGTTGAGTGGTTTTTGTGTCTTGTAATTAAATGTCAATTAATTGTACTTATGGTCGCTTTGAGTAATGGTTTTTTTAAATATTATATTTCGTCGCTTCATTCTCATTTAATATCGAAATGAAATTTACTTGTGAAAGTTTGTTTGGCCGTAATATTAGGGGTTAAAGTATGAAATTGCCGATTTGTACTGAAAATCTTAATTGTTTATTTTTTAAATTTTTAACAAATTTATTTAATCAAAATAGTTGCCATTATTATCTATACATTGCTGCCATCTAATGGGAAGGTTATTAATGCCTTTGCGATAGAACTCCGACGATCTAGACTGCACAAACTGTGTGAAAGCATTTTGTACTGCCTCCTGGGAAGAAAACTTCTTGTCACGTAGATAATTGTCCAAATCACGAAAAAAATGGTAGTCCGTTGGAGCAAGGTCTGGTGAATACGGAGGATGACGAATGGTTTCTAAGTGCAGTTCCTGAAGGGTCAAAATGGTTTCTCGTGCTGTGTAAGGTTTTGCGTTGTCGTGGAGCAATAATGGTGAAGATCGATTCATGAGTCGGGGCTGGTTTACTGCTAGTTTTGTCAACATGGTTCGGAGTTCGGCACAATAGACATCTGCCGTAATTGCTTGACCAGATCGAAGAAAACTATAGTGAATAACACCATGCTGAGACCACCAAACAGTTACCATTACCTTTTTATTGGTAAGTTTTGCTTTAGGACACTGTTGTGGCATTTGACCTGGGGTCAGCCATTGCATTTTTCTTTTCCGGTTATCATAAAGAATCCACTTTTCATCACATGTTACAATTCGATCCAATATTCCTTCATTTCTGTACCGGTTCAACAAGTCAACACAAGTTTCAACACGCGTTTCTTTCTGCAGATCAGTCAAATCATGAGGCACCCATTTTTCGTATTTTTTTATTTTATTGATTTGACGCAAGTGAGTCAATAAAGTGGGTAAGGTAACGTTAAACCATGCCGCTAATTCCTGGGTAGTTTGACTAGGATCGGCTTCCACTATCTTTCTTAATTCATCGTTATTCACCTGTGTGGGCGGTCTTCCTCGTGGCTCGTTCTTTAAGTCGAAATTTCTATCACGAAAGCGTTTAAACCAAAATCGCACGGTGCGTTCATTAGTAGACCCCTCTCCAAACGCAGCATTGATATTGCGGGCTGTTTCTGCCGCGTTAGTTCCGCGTCGGAACTCGTATTCAAAAATCACTCGAATTTTCGCAGTATCCATCTTTCTTGTCTAAATTGAATAACAAAAACAATTGAAAGTCGATATTCAAATGTTTCACATTTTTTAAAAAAAGAACATCACAGAAACCATTTGAAAAAAGTTTCATTCGAAAACCTCAAACCATGAAGATTCTATGTCAATTCAAAGAACCTATTGCAATAAAACGGCAATTTCATACTTTAACCCCTATTATATCATTTTTCCTATTTAAATTAACTAATAGTGAAAAATGGGCATTTATCTTGAGATAAGGAGATTACATTACATGACTACATTTATTTGTACCGTAAAAATCGTCACAGCTGTGCTAAAGTGCAATCAATGAATGACGAAGTTCCCGCAGGATCGCTGGACTTATGAGAGTGAAACGGAGGGGTGCTCCTAGTAGTCTAATCATAGTATAATAAACATAATATAATATATATAAAAATTTATACGTTTTTAATTTCAGGCCATAATCTGACGTTTTGGTTATTTATTGATTTCATCGGTTGTGAACCGATTATCGCCATTTGGAAATAGCCAGTGTCAAGTATTATTAATATATTATGCAAGTTAATTGCATCGAAACAGTCAAGTCGTCATATTACAGTCAAGTCTAGGGAATCATTTGTAAACACGGCGGCCACACGGAGCCATGGAGACAACGCTTAAGTCCATGTTTTGCATCGATTTTCACTTTCATTGCACTTTATTTTTTTATTTATTTCTTATCGGTTGTGAACCGATTATGGCCATTAGGAAATTAGCCAGTGTCAAGTATTCTAATATATTATGCAAGTTATTTGCATCGAAACAGTCAAGTCGTCATAGTTAAAGTCAAGTCTAGGGAATCATTTGTAAACGCGGCGGCCATTTACAAACAATCTTCACGGAGCCTTGGAGACAACACTAAGTCAATGTTTTGCACCGATTTTCACTTTCATTCCACTTGTACACCTTCACGAAACTAAATTGATTAATATGCCCCCGAAATTAAACAATTTGCACGCATATGAACTAGGTTTCACAAAAATGAAAATTTAGCACCACATCTCCTCAAAGAGTTCCCGCCAAGACTCTCTTCATTGCACTTGTACACCTTCACAAAACTAAATTGATTAATATGCTCCCGAAATTAAACAATTTACACGCATTTGAACTAGGTTTCACAAAAATCAAAATTTAGCACCACATCTCCTCAACGCGGTCCCGCCAAACCTCTTTCTTTTCTTTTTTTTAGTTATGTCTTCTGTCAGCAATATAGGACAATTTAGCCAATTTCTCGTACAAATAGTGAACTACCACTATTATACTGTAATCGTTTGAAATAATTTTCAATGCGTGAAGGCTGAAGAAAAAATGGTGACGATTTTTCTCCAACCATATGGAACAATTGTTTGTAACGTGCTTATTTCGTGTTTGGCACTGGTATTTTTATTTTCACTTAACTCGTTGAACTTCGCGTAACTAAATTGGTAACTTGCCGCCGAAAATAAACAATTTAAACGCAATAAAACAATGTTTTGTAAAAATGGAAATTCAGGACGACATTTCACTAACGCATTAAAAACAAAAGACCCGCCAAACCTCGACGTATAGGTTATTTATTTCTTATCGGTTCACCGATTATGGCCATTAGGAAATTAGCCAGTGTCATGTATTCTAATATATAATGCAAGTTATTTGCATCGAAACAGTCAAGTCGTCATAGTTAAAGTCAAGTCTAGGGAATCATTTGTAAACACGGCGGCCATTTACAAACAATCTTCACGGAACCTTGGAGACAACACTAAGTCAATGTTTTGCACCGATTTTCACTTTCATTCCACTTGTACACCTTCACGAAACTAAATTGATTAATATGCCCCCGAAATTAAACAATTTGCACGCATATGAACTAGGTTTCACAAAAATGAAAAATTAGCACCACATCTCCTCAACGAGTTCCCGCCAAGACTCGACGTATAGGTTGTATTTGACATTTTTTAGGCAGGAACATAGGTGTCAAATCGTAGTCTACAATTAAAAACCGGAGTATATAGGTAGCTTAATTTAGGTACCCAAATATGTATCCCAGAAATCACTATTACCTAACCAATTATACCTACACGTTAATCTATGTTACCGAATCACAAACCCATTAAGTAATTAGCTAGTTGAGTTCGTAATTAGATAAACTAGGAGCACTGCTGGCATTACCGTGACACAAAAGCCACCTGACTATTTGCAAATTAGGATAACAATAGGATAAGTGCTATGAATTGTGTTTAAGAGTGCTATTTGGCGAGGGAGTCTATGCCTTATACATGTCCCTGTGGTTAACTCCCCCCCCCCCCCTCCCCCTGTAACCTTTAAATAAATTTTTAATTTAATATTTATAGTCTTCCCAGTAATGTTTAAGTTCTATAGTCTATTATGTAACAAAAGTTTATTGAATAAATATTTATTATTATTTATTTTAAATAGATAACGTTTTGATACATTTTTCTTAACAAATTTTTATAAAAAAAAAACAACCACTAAAATCTTTTTAAACTAACACCCTTAGAACTCATAATTAAAGTCACCTCGAGACCAAGATCAAGTAACATGATCGAGACGTCGAGGTAAGAAAATTAACAATTAAAAATCACGCAATTTAGAACCGAGACATTGGGCCCTACCATGATGTCTTATAAATCGTCGCGAAGTCGTCGCGTTGTCGTTCAGCTAAAAAAAAAACAGATCAAATAAAAAAAAAAAACCTAAAAAAAAACTAAATTGTCTGAAGTTTTTAAAGTAGTCGGAGTATTTTTTATTTAAAATTTCGTTATTTTTTTGTACGACAAAAGGACGACATAGCAACGACAAACGAGCATGGTAGCGCGAAATATTTCATTAACCAGTAAAAAGTACTAAAATGTATAAGATCCTCAAAATGCATATTCAATTAAATTAATTCAATACCAAAGCTACTGGAAACAAATATCTTTTTCTATATCTATACTAATAATGGAGGAAGGGAGGACAAAAAGTCTGTACTTGGAAATAAATAAAAAAAAGTTGTCTAGTTGTAGGCTTACAAAAAGTAGTAGAACAAAATTATATAATTTTTAAAATTCATGGTCTGTCTGTTCTTCTGTTTATCTGTCGGTTCAACTCGGTTCCTTATACAATTAAAAACTACTTATCCGATTGAATTCTGGTTTTCAATATTGGATAGTTCTATTTTCGAGGAAGGTCGTGGTATACTTTGCATCGAAATCCAATCAGTAGAACCCGAGTAATGAACGAAAAAGTGTAACCGCTCGAGAACCGCTCGGCCGCCCGCGCCCATGATAACGCGTTTTCACTTCTGCGGGTAAAACCGGGGGGCGCAGCTAATTATGAATATAAATAGAAGTTAGTTTGTACGAGAAAAAACACTACCTATAAACTAAACCACATAATTTCACGAGCAACTACGAGTACGGCAGCGCAATCATATTTCAAGCAGCATTTAATTGAAAATTAATTAAATTGGAACCAATGGAACAGTCGGAATGATTGATTTGTGAATCAGTTTTATGTAGGTAGGTAATTATAATGCAATCATTTGATGTCCAGGTACTTTTGTAAACTAACGATAATAACTCGCTCACTTAGATGAACAGAGTATTAAGTCAAAAAACGTTGTTTTTTTAGGAGACCAATTTCAAACTTTCTTGGAAGCTTATCTCAGATTCTAATTAAATTTGGTTAACCTAATTTTTACACTTCTATAGCTTATTTATTTGATAGTAGGTATATTATCTGTTATTTTATTATTTTATCCAGTTTTCTGTTATTGAGAAAAAACTGAAATTATTCAAAAAAGTGTCCCGGAAGTCCCTGTTCATTATAAAGATCTCAATTTTCTTAATAAAACTGCATTTATTATCCAAAAGTCGAGATTTTTGAGATAAAAGGTACCCTGTTCATTCAAATGAACGAACTATACTTACCCATTTGACAACCTCTGTGGCGCGTCGGGCGAACGCTCGACTGCGATGTAGAAGGCTGCGGGTTCGATTCCCGTCGGGTGCAAATTTTTATGCTTAAAAATAAATATTTGTATCTGGTCTGGGTGTATTTCTTTGTATAATATATATGTATCTACAAAAGAAAAATAAAGATAAGTAGTATAACCGTTGTCTAGTCACCGTAACACAAGCTTAGCAGCTTACCATGGGGCTAGACGGCGCGGCGCTGTGTGTTGGTCACTAAATTTATTTATTATTATTTTTTTAGAAAAACCGACCGAGTTCAAATCCGTCTCACGCACGAAGGTTTCCGTAGGTACTATTATCACAATTGGGTACAGAAACACAAAAAAATCTGCCCCAAAAATGATGCCAGTGCAGTGGTTAAAATAAATCATGCCGACATTGCGTTATCAACTTCGATCGTAAAAACCGATGAAAAGTCTAAGCTGTTTTTTGACCAGTACATATTAAGTTATTCTTTTATATGAAAGATGGCGATACGAAGTACGCCGAGTCAGATAGCAATTTTTTTTAATTGTGTTTAAAATTACAAAATCAAATTAAATTACAACTAACACACAACAATAACTTAAAATTAAAAATTAAAACTAAACTTAAAAACTAAACACACAATTAATTAATAAACTATTGATTAAGTAGCTAGGTTGGTTTGGTTTGGTTTGGTAGGTAGGTTTGGTTGGTGGGTGTATAATTATCTACTTTAATGGTGAAAAACACTACGTGATACATGAGTTTTGCCAAAGATACTTATCTCTACTTCAACAAAGTATTATTATACAAAACCTGGAACTAAGTAAATAATAGAAACATGACTTGACAATGTTGTTTCAAGTTTCAATTCTAAGCTTTGTTTCTAACCCGTTCCGTGCTATGACTCTATTCTCATTTTACTACACAACCATAAAACTCGAACGAATCGTGTCGAACCGAACTCTTTCCAGAACTACGTATGTAGGAGTAGATACTAAGTTCTGTTGGAATTTGCTTTAACTTTCAGATACTATAGTGGTTTATTTTCTAGTTAGTTTTGTATGAGACAACTTTAATAATTATAAACTAACTAGCTGCGCCCCGCGGTTTCACCCGCGCAAGTTGCGAACCCGCGTTGTTCGAACACCTACCTACCGCAATGCAATAATCCACACTTAAACGGTCGCCCATTGAAGTACTGTTGAAGCCAGGCGCTGCCGCGCCTGGCATCATCAGTACTTCCCTGGTCGTCCGTTTAAGTGTGGATTTTTGCACTGCGGTAGGTAGGTGAAGTAAGTTAAAGTTTGTATTTCATCGTAAGTGACGATGACGATGACGAAGGAAACGATGACGATGGATGACGATCAATGGCGATGATGATGATGCCACTCTACATCACTTATCCTACCCCTGTGTCGATTTTCATTCATTGAATAGTTATCACCCGCGTAAGTCCCGATCCTGCGGGATTTTCGGGATCAAATGTATCCTATGTTACTCTCCATCATTTAAACTATCCCTATGCAAATTTTCATCCAATAAATATTATCACCCGCGTAAGTCCCGATCCCGCGGGATTTTCGGGAACAAAAGTATCCTATGTTACTCTCTATCACTTAAACTATCACTATGCAAATTTTCATCTAATAAATAGTTATCACCTGCGTAAGTCCCGATCCCGCTGGATTTTCGGGATCAAAAGTATCCTATGTTACTCTCTATCACTTTAAACTATCCCTATGTAAATTTTCATCTAATAAATAGTTATCACCCGCGTAAGTCCCGATCCCGCGAGGTTTTTCGGGATCAAAAGTATCCTATGTTACTCTCCATCATTTAAACTATGCCTATGCAAATTTTCATCTAATAAATAGTTATCACCCGCGTAAGTCCCGATCTCGCGGGATTTTCGGGATCAAAAGTATCCTATGTTACTCTCCATCATTTAAACTATGCCTATGCAAATTTTCATCTAATAAATAGTTATCACCTGCGTAAGTCCCGATCCCGCGGGATTTTCGGGATCAAAAGTATCCTTTGTTACTCTCCATCATTTAAACTATCCCTATGCAAATTTTCATCTAATAAATAGTTATCACCCGCGTAAGTCCCGATCCCGCGGGATTTTCGGGATCAAAAGTATCCTATGTTACTCTCCATCATTTAAACTATCCCTATGCAAATTTTCATCCAAATCGGTTGAGCCGTTTGACCGTGAAGAGGGAACAAACAAACAAACAAACAAACAAACAAACAAACAAATAAACAAACAAACAAACAGATTTTCGGATTTATAATATTAGTAAGATAAGATGTATTTTGTTATAGTTACTAATTTGTAATAAATTATTCAAAGATACGAGATTTTGTAAATAACTATAATACTATTATTTATTCTGTGCGTGTACTAAATAATTTTAGGTTTTTCTACTTACATTTATTTTTCTTGTGTAAATACACTCATATTAAACATAGAAATACACTCAGACCAGATACAAATATTTATTATTCAGAATCAATACTTACACCCGGTGCGTATTTAGTAGGTAATGAAACACAATATTTACCTGGTTTTACTCGCGTTTTATACAATAACGTCATTATTATTAACAACCGAGCTTTCGCCAACGTTACAGTTGGCTTTTTTATTTGATTTTGAAAACACAATCCACAATGAAATTGTGTTTTATTATGCAAAATCGCAAAAACCTTAGACTAAATTTCGTTTGTAAATTATTTTTTTAATGCTCCGAGAATCTACTAAAAATGTTTTAAAGGAAAACCATATCTACAAAAATACACTCGTGGCGAAACTTGAACTCGTCTCTAGCTCTGTACCCCAGCGTGTTATAGAACCACAACTTTAAAAAAAATCCTTAAAAATATTTGCATAAGTTTATACAAATTTATATAAACCTAAAGGCTCTTACCGCTTCGAAAAAACCTAAAATAAAATGAACCGTTCATTACAAAAGAGAATTTAAGCTTAAAATGTAACAGTTAAGTTAGTTAGGTTCTAGATAAGGGTTGATAGATCACATGGTAACCCCATTTCGCGTGCGGACTATGTATTCATCACTATAGATAAGAAATAGCACAGACCGCAGGTGAACCAGTCGAGCTATTTAAGTTAGGTTGTACACGCGAATATTCCGCACTACCATAATCGTTTCTCGTTGCTTCTCTTATTTTTGTCGCTCAAAACAAATAAAATAAAAAAGACGACTACATTAAAAACGTTTTTTTAATTATCTGTGGTTTTTAAAAGTACCTAGTCTGAGTATTTTTATTGAAATTTTAAATAAAAAATTAAATTAAAAACATATCAAATAATAAATCACAATTATAGGTAACTTACCTACCGGGTTTTATTCGCGTTCGTTTTATTCTGCCAAATCGCGATAACCTTTTACAAAATTAACATATCAATTAATAATAAAAAATGTAATACCCTTTTTTTATTTTTAATAACACCTACACTTTCCTTTTCTTTAAATTGTAGGTTTTTTAAATTATTTGATGTATTTTTTTAAATTTTTTTAGCCGAACGATAACGCGGCGACTTCGCAGCGACTTATAAGAGATCATGGTAGGGCTGATTATGTTGATAAGCTTTATAATTTATTGAAAGTACTGCCTTTCTGTTGCATAGATAATTTTTATTTCACTTGCAATGAATAAAATATACCTAAAATAAAATAAAAATTGCAAGACGTTGCACACAGCACAATCTAGCCCCAAACTAAGCACTAGACTTGTAGGTACCATGGGTATAGACAACGAATATAGATAGATAATACTTTATTTGATCAATTTCAAAAATAGTACAAAAACAACACATTTAAAAATAAAATTTAAAACTAAATAAATATTGAACAAATAGGCGGCCTTATCGCTTAAAGCGATTTCTTCCAGGCAACCTTAATAATATACTACATATTGAACGTTTTTTTGTAAAACTATACTAATAAAAACATATCAAATAATAAATCACAATTATAGGTAACTTACCTACCGGGTTTTATTCGCGTTCGTTTTATTCTGCCAAATCGCGATAACCTTTTACAAAATTAACATATCAATTAATAATAAAAAATGTAATACCCTTTTTTTATTTTTAATAACACCTACACTTTCCTTTTCTTTAAATTGTAGGTTTTTTTTAAATTATTTGATGTATTTTTTTAAATTTTTTTAGCCGGACGATAACGCGGCGACTTCGCGGCGACTTATAAGAGATCATGGTAGGGCCGATTATGTTGATAAGCTTTATAATTTATTGAAAGTACTGCCTTTCTGTTGCATAGATAATTTTTATTTCACTTGCAATGAATAAAATATACCTAAAATAAAATAAAAAATGCAAGACGTTGCACACAGCACAATCTAGCTCCAAACTAAGCACTAGACTTGTAGGTACCATGGGTATAGACAACGAATATAGATAGATAATACTTTATTTTATCAATTTCAAAAATAGTACAAAAACAACACATTTAAAAATAAAATTTAAAACTAAATAAATGTTGAACAAATAGGCGGCCTTATCGCTTAAAGCGATTTCTTCCAGGCAACCTTAATAATATACTACATATTGAACGTTTTTTTGTAAAACTATACTAATATTATAAAGCTGAAGAGTTTGAATGTTTGTTTGAACGCGCTAATCTCAGGAACTGCTGGTCCGATTTGACAAACTCTTTTTTGACAAATTTTGTGTTTGATAGTCCATTTACCGAGGAAGGTTATAGGCTACTTTTGATCCGGACATACCTACAGGGTCGGGACTTACGAGGGTAAATCCCGCGGAATGCAGCTATAAAAACAAAATTCGTGTTAGTTATAAGATACTGACACATATTTGTTTTGTACTAATGTTGACACGGTGCGGCGGCGCGTGTCTAAGCACTTTTACGGTGGTGAATGACAATTGGCTAATTTTTTATCTGTTAACGTTTAGGATTATTTTTATTTATTCTGTTTACCCACAGGGAGTTCTCCCTGGTAAATTGCTTGCTCCCAAGGAGGGCTGGTGTCAGGCAGGCTGGACCCTGAGCTCCCGAGAGGGATGCTACCGGGAATATCGGATGAGAAAACTTAGATAATAGTTTAGTTTGCATCATAATCATAACATTTTATTTATTTATTTTATTTATTTATTGAAACTAATTATAACATCTTTACAGTTACAACCAATATGATGCTATAATAAACATTATCAAAAACATGTATTTTAAGTAACTAGTAGGCATATTATTGAACTAAAATTAATAATTGCCAACCTAGCTACTTTGACTTTCAATTAACCTATAGACCGATTCAGTGAATTTCGACAAGGAACACCCGAAGATATCATTTTTTTGAGCCAGTAAATTTAAAGTTCGTATAGCTCGGACAACCGGCGCAAAACACAATAGATTAGTACGATGCGCGGGCTCACGCAACAACATCGGCTTGCGGCGCGCTTTGACCACACCATTCGGAGCGCATAGCTGGAGCGCCATCAGTATCTCCGGATGATGAATCATTCCTCTCAACACTCGCCACACATATGTGACCAGCGCCACCTCCCGTCTCACTCGTAACCTACTGTAGCCAACCATACCTATCACAAATAGGCTCGGATACATTAATGGATAGTAAGGATAGATACCATATTCCTTTAAGTACACGAATCGAGTAAATTTATTTTGAATTTTTTCCAACATATCGAAATACTTGGCTTAGAACATAGAAAAGGCTTCCTCATAATAACATTAAAGTAAAGTCAGTACAACATTTTAGCAAGTTCTCAAAACAAACTCTAAGCTATAAGATAGAATTTAACTTAAAATTTAAAACAATTCTACTTCGTTGCCTCTCGGTATATGTTACCCTGAAGTTACCGTACTAATGAACGAGCTCTTGAACTCTCAAACTTATTATTTTTGTATAATTGGAGTAATTATTAATTTTTCAACCTCCTCCAAGTTTAACCGGCGAAATCTTTAGAAGACTTCGGACCTAATTCTTTGCATGTTCAATTTTACTCTAGTAAATCATCGAGTACCATAGAGATATTAGGTACATACTTTTTGATCTATTTTACTCTAGTAAATTATCGAGTACCATACGCGGTATAAGAACCAAATGAACGTATCGTCAAAATTTCAAAAATCGTTTTTTTTTTCAGAAATGAGTTCTACCCGTAGTCCTACACGTTGTGCCAGAAGAACGTAACCGTACAGTCAATGTTTTACTAGTTCGATAATAACGAAACTGTTTAAATAAAATATATCGTCCAACCAAAAAAACCTAACTTGAATACCATTAAAATAGTTTCAAGTTGATTCAATTTCAGGTACTTCCAAAACCACGTATTGACAAAATACTTCATTTAAATCCTGAATGTAAGAGTTGCTAGCATTTGTAAGCGAGCCTTAACAACGTATAAGCTTTTACTTCACATTGGTTCTAACTAATATTTGTATAAAACTGTTAATGTTGGAACCAAAACAACGTATATCTACTTCCGTTTTTTTGGCAGTAATATTTTATAATTTCACCTAAACTACATTAAATAAACAAATCGACGTAATAGCAAATACGTTCTTTTGGCTTTTATGTTTTTGTTCCTTTTTGTTGTCCACAGTCAGCATTCATTGCGTTTACGTTAAAATTGCAGGTAAAAATTGATGTAGGTTCGAAACGGTTTCTTTTCGTACACCTAGTAATGTGGATCACCTAGTGTTAAGGACCGTCTCCACGAGCGTTAGAATCGCGGCGATATCTTATTTCTATACAATACCGCCCGCGCCGCGTTTTAACACAGCCGTGTGGAGCCACCGTTCATAGAGATTGTATAAAAATAAGAGGCTCGATGATAAAATCGCCGCGATTCTAACGCTTGTGGAGACCGTCCTTTAGTGTTGTTCAGGTTGCCTTAATACCTCTAATTCTACTATGTACAGATTTAGAGTATGTTTTCATATCAGTATATCAGGATGTTATGTATTTATATCAATGGGATTTCGATCACATATATAAACGATTAAAGTTCTGCTTCGGTAATGAACCATTTAACGGCTGCCGATAATAATGTAGAACAATAATAATTATTGAGATACGATATAGTTTTGGCTGATGCTGACATACACAAATACACAGGCTTATCAAGTTAATTAAAATATTAAATAAATAAATATGTTGCATGAATACTGATGGCATTAAATGTGTATTAAATAAGTAAACTTATTGTAAAATTATGATGATAAAACTACAGTGATAGATTTATTCAAAAAACAAGTTAAATATTCGGGTGTTACAAAGTTCTAAAAATATTTATTTAATATAATAATAATGTTTTTAAAATGACTAGAATCGCTCCGTGGTTTCACTAGCGAAAGTCCCGATTCAACGATTTTTCATTTTAGCAACGAAAGCGTAGCTTATAGGGTAAGATGAATTAATCTTATAATATTATAAACGCGATAGTTTGTATGTATGGATGTATGTATGTATGTATGTATGTATGTGAGGTTGTTACTCTTTCACGCAAAAACTACTGAACCGATTGCGATGAAACTTGGAATATAGCTGGAGACCTGGATTAACACATCGGCTACTTTTTCTCCCGGTATTCCCGCGGGAACGGGACTTATGCTGCTGGCGCAGCTAGTAATTAATAATTATTGTGTGAAAACGAAGACTCCCATGTATTACGTCCGGAAAACTATATTCTACCTTTTATCCAAATAACAAGAAAAAGTTCAGGAACAAAACGTATCTAACCTCCGTACAGAATAGACAGACAAATGTCAATCAATATTGACAATCGAGTTTGTCAAATTCTACCAGTCAGGATGACGTTCAAAATTCCCGGTGCTCTAAAAAAGATCTACACAAAGTAAGTTAGTAGATTAGGTACCCAACAACACAAACATATTGTGCTGTACTGGCTTTTCTGGCGAGCCGGTTTATTTCCAAGCTCGAAACATCCCTGAGGAAGTCGGCAGCTACGAAGTTCGTGTCTCGGTTTGTTTTGTACTATTGGTACTATTGGTATACGTAAATACGTTAACTGTAACTTGAACAGTACCCCAACCGTGGATTTACGATGATGACGTCGACATCGTCATCGAAATCCGCACTTGCACGGTGCAAACCACGGCGTTGCATTCATTTGCCGTCGCCGTCGATTTGAACTGTCATTGGAATAAACGTCTCTTCAGTTGCTGGTTTAAATGACAGTTGACCGCACGTGCAGATCATTCCTTTGCGCGATGCCGATTTCTTAATAATAATCATAATCATTTATTGCAAACAAGGGAACAGTTTTGTGTTATGCGGCACAGATGTGTGTGTGAGGTAATCAAGGATGTGGGCGGATATTCTAACGCACACATTGTTGTAAGTGGACATTAAAGCTGTAGTTATGGATATCTACAGTAGATACATAATCAGTATTTCGACTGTACATATAGTTCTTAAAAATTATAAGATCGCTCGATCGATTTATTGACACTTCAAGTCGACGTCGGCTAGAACTTGCGCGGTATAGGTCTGTTTAGGGTAGGGGGGTTTAGGGTCCGCAAGGTAAAATTTACGAATCAACACATTGTACTGGTACTAGCTTAAGTTCTGTTTAGTTTTCTCGTAAGATGATAGTTTTTGTACGGTACGTTCCGGTTGATTTGCGAGCCAAAACTCTATTGGGTTTATTTGGGGTGTGCCTATTGAATTGGACTGTTCGTTTTCAACACTGCACGCTTCTACAGATTGGTTTAAAAAAATAGATAGTGAATTTTCTCTGCTGTGTCCTTTTTTAGCTGGGTCCCACGGTTCATCCGCGTAAATCCTGAACCCGTGGAAATTTCGAAAAACCATTTAAAGAACACACTCTCACTGAAATTTCAGCTCTCTAGGTATTAACAGGAGTTTGAGCTATGCGTTGGTCAGTCATTTAGTCAGGCAGAATAAAGCAATTCCACAGGATCATTGGGATCTAAAGCATCCTATGTTACTCTCCGTCTCTTAAACTATCCCTATGCAAAATTTCATCCAAATCGGTCCAAAAAATAAATAAATAAACGTTAGGGGTGAACAACGCTTATCACTTAGGGGTATGAAAAATAAATAATAGGCTATTCTCAGGCTTACTGCATATGCATATAACAATTCATAAAAATCGGTTAAGCCGTTTCGGAGGAGGAATTTTATTTGTAACACTAGCTGCGACCAGCGGTTTTACCCGCGCAGGCATAGAAAGTGAATGAATGAATGAATGAATGAATGTCATTTATTTGCACGAAATATGGTTACAACAGATGTTATCAAGTAGTAGGTATAGTTCAACATATTTCACCAGCACTTAACTTAGCATGCAAATATCAGAATCAAGTAAGTACTTATTTTAAATCAATCTTAATGTCAACTTAATGATTTTACAAATATACCTACTGACTACCTATTAAAACTACTAAATTTCAAAGAATACAATGTCACAGATAAAATTAAATTAATTAATACAGATTAATAACAATGTCAAACAAAATTAAATACCAACCTACATTTCGCGTGTCAATTAAATAATGTCAGAATATTGTATGTATATAAATAATATGAAATGTCAAATAATACATTTATTTAGTACAATTTTTATCATTAAAAAATTCTTCAATGGAATAATAAGACTTTTCGATAAGATAATTATTGACAGCACGCTTAAACTCCCTGGGAGATTCAATCATCCTCAATGACAATGGGATTCCGTTGTATATTGTGGGAGCCATACTGAACACACTAATACTCATCATACGAGTCTTGCGTACGATTGTATGAAGATCAAATTTGTTCCTTCTGTTCTCACTAAATTTTTGAAATAAATGTAAATTTTCTTTAACAAATTGTACAACTTCACTTATATAAATGGAAGGAAATGTAAGTATTTTCAATTTTTTAAAATATTCTCTACATGATTCCATTCTACCTAATTGACATATTGCACGTATGCATCGTTTTTGTGCAATTAATGGTTTCAATTTGTCAGTCGAATTACCCCAGAATATCACACCAAACCTCAGTATTGATGCTACATGACCGTGGTATGCCGCTAGCAGAGCTTTTAAGTTGACGACCTTTTTTAATTTGTAAAGAGCATACGAGAACTGATAAATTCTTTTACATACAATGTCAATATGATCCTTCCATGTCAATTTGTTATCAATAGTTAAGCCTAAAAATCGTGTAGAGTCAACTTCATAGTAGTAGCCTATGTATTATTCCAGGTCCCCAGCTACCTAAATTCCAAGTTTCACCGCAATCGGTTCAGTAGTTTTTGCGTAAAAGAGTTATAAAGTCACATATGTATGTGACTTTGTTACTCTTTTACGCAAAAACTTGCGTTTGAATGTACAAACTTTCGCGTTTATAAGTCGTTAGTAAAATAAAATAAGATTTTAGTAACCCAGGGTTTAGATATAGGGAATTCAATCATAAGGTATGAATGATGATGAATAAAGCCACCTAAAGCATCTAATTAACAAGTCAAAACAGTAGCGAAAAGGTAAAAAATTATAACAAAACTAGCTGCGCCCCGCGGTTTCACGCGCGGAAGTGAAAAACGCGTTATCACGAGCGGCTCTCGAGCTGTTTGTTACACTTTGTCGTTCATTACTCGGGTTCTACTAATTGGATTTTAATACAAAGTATACCATGACGATCCTCGAAAATAGAACTATCTAATATTGAAAACCAAATTTCAATCGGATTAGTAGTTTTTTACAGACAGAGAAACAGACAGACAGACATGAATTTTAAAAATTATATAATTTTGTTCTACTACTTATCCTAAGTTTTTAGCCTAAAAAATTTGGCTAAGGGCCAAATTTTTTTATAATTTCCTTCCAAGTACAAGCTTTTTGTCCTCTCTTCCTTTATTATAAGTATAGATATAATAGGTAGTTCACACACGATTTTGTCGTACAGTAAGGCGATGATTTGCCGTTAAAATGCGACTCATGTACGTCCTATTTCTCAAACACGCTCGATATTTCGTCGTCGGGAAACGATGCAGGAAAATCCCGACATTTATCGGGATACCTCGTAGATACGTACCTATTGCATTTAAGACATTTGAAGAACTCCATGAATGAATTAATATCTGCGTGTTTCACGACATTTATTCATACATATATTATTTCTTAAAATAGAATAGAATATATCTTACACAAAACACATACACATTTACTTATTTACAAATGTTAGCTACGCCCCGCGGTTTCAGCCGCGTAAGTCCCGTTTCCGCGGGAATTTCGGGATAAAATAAGCCTATGTGTTATTCCAAGTCTCTAGGCTTAACTTACTAATATTATTAAATAAACGCGAAAGTTGGCAAGTAGTATGTATGTATGTATGTCTGTTATTTTTTTTTTAATAATCGATAGGTAAGCGTTTGACCATTATTTCACCTGATGGAAAGCGAGGGTCTAAGATATTGCACGCTTACCTAGGAGATACCTATTTACCTACCCGCCTCCTACCTACCCCATACCTACGCACTACCTATTTACCTGTGGTCTGTGACTTTGTTACTCAAAATCGCAAAAACCACTGAACCGATTGCGATAAAACTGGGAATACAGGTAGCTGGGGACCTGTAATAACACATAGGTTACTTTTTATCCCGATATTCCCGGGATCGAGACCTACGCGAGTGAAGCCTCGGGGCGCAGCTAGTTCTTAATAAATAAGGGGGCTTATACTGATACCTACAAATTAAAATATTACAATACCTAGATACGAAGCTTGTACAGTACAGTCATTCAGTCTTCGCCAGTATCTTATCTGCTCATTGCTTCAACTTATCATGTACGTCGTAGGATAGTTCCGTATAATCTCTCAGCTTGTTCAACAAGAGAGATAACAGGCATCTAACTCACAGTTTACAAACGAGCACCGCAGGATAATTTGTCCACTTTAGAGTAATGCGTTGTAAACTTCAACCAGTAAGTAGGGAAGTTCACCTTCTGTGCATGTTTATACGCTGTGTTGCATCTTTGTTGCCTTCTTAATTGCAACGATATCGCATAATAATATACGTTTATTCTTAGAATAAGGAAGAGAGGACAAAAAGTATGTACTTGGAAGAAAATATAAAAAAAAAGTTAAAAAGTATGTACTTGGAAGAAAATATAAAAAAATGTCTAGGGGACTTAGGACAAGTAGCAGAACAAAATTATATAATTTTTAAATTCATGTCTGTTCAAATTCACGTTAATACAATTAAAAACTACTAATCCGATTGAAATCTGGTTTTCCATATTGGATAGGTAGTTCTTTTTTGAGAACCTTGTGATATAATTTACATCAAAATCCAATAAGTAGAACCCGAGTAATGAACGAAAAAGTCGCCCATGCACTATTTCTTAATTATTCTTAATTTCATCTTAATTATTTACGTTTCTTATTGTATCTTATTTTTAATATTTTTAATGTTTTTAATGTTAATGTAAATGTAATTATGGATTGTAAATATCTGAAATAAATGAATTGAATTGAATTGAATTGAATTTCTACGCAAACGAAGTCGCAGGTAGCAGCTAGTTCTATAATATGTATTATACAATTAAAAACGCCGCGTCCCCGAAAATAGAACTATTTAATTTTGAAAACCAGATTTCAATCGGATTAGTCGTTTTTAATTGTACCTAAAACGAACAGACAGACAGACATGAATTTTAAAAATTATATAATTTTGTTCTACAACTTATCCTAAGACCTCTTTTTTTATTTACTTCCAAGTACAGACTTTTTGTCTCTCTTTCTTTAATATAAGTATAGATAGATATAGATATATGGGTTTAAGCCGGGAAGTGCGAGTCGAACACACGCAATAAAAAGTACCTACCCATTACGCCTATGTAATAAAAATAACATAACGTTTTTTTTGTTTATAAGCCCCAATTAAGCTATTAGCTACCAGGGTTTGAAAGATATTTATTTAATTGTAGTAAAACGATTCCATCTTCACCCTTAGGGATCGTCTCCACGAGCGTTAGAATCGCGGCGATATTGGGCCCTACCATGATGTCTTATAAGACGTCGCGTAGTCGTCCAGCTAAAAAAATAAAATTAAAAACACATCAAATAATAAAAATTAAAGAAAAACAAAATTGTAAAAAAAAATTGTTTGTTTTTTAAAAGTAGTCGGGGTATTTTTTATTTAAAATTTACTTTATTTTTTTGAACGACAAAAGGACGACATATCAACAACAAACGAGCATGGTAGCGCGGATTATCTTATTTCCATACAACGCACAGCCGCGTTACCATCACCGTGTGGAGACACTTTCACAGAGATTGCATAGAAATAAGTGGCTTGACGGATTATCGTCAAGCCACTTATTTACGCGCTACCATGATCGTTTGTCGTTGCTATGTCGTCCTTTTGTCGTTCAAAAAAATAAAGTAAATTTAAAATAAAAAATACCCCGACTACTTTTAAAAATCACAGACAATTTAAGAAAAACCTTGTTATTTTAGAAGTTTTTTTTTTTTAAATTAATCGATGAGTTTTTAATTTTATTTTTTTAGCTGAACGACAACGCGACGACTTTGCGACGATTTATAAGACATCATGGTAGGGCCCAATATCGCCTAGATTCTAACGCTCGTGGGGACGGTCCCTTAGGGTTCGAAACCCTAAAACTGAAATCTTACCCAATACTTATAGTAATTATAAACGCTAGAGTTTGTAACTAAATGTATGCGAATTCATTACTCTTTCACTCAAAAACTATTGAACTAATTAAATACGATGAAACTAGGAACGAGACAGCTGAAAATTTGGAATAATATTTTCCTCATTTCTCTATATTAAATTACCGCGAATCCGGACTTTCTCCGGTTAAGCCACAGAACGCATATAGATAAAAGCTATTAGCTAAAAGCAATGTAACGTAATAATAAAATTCCTTAGGCGTCATATAAAATAGTAGTTTTAGATTATCTTTATTTTATTTGTCATGGCTCTAAATACACAAGGAAATTCACCCTAAATTACCTTGAGTTTGAAGCAGGAGCGAGACTTATTTCATTTTAAATGAGATCAAATAAGAGTGATGACGAATAAATCTCAAATTTTAGTCTCCGGTTTGTCAAAACAAGGCACTTCTTACACACTGGCATCTATGGTTACATATATCTTTGATTTTTAAGAATTAGTAGTTAGTCGTTATAAACGCAAAGTCGTCACGTTTGCTCAACTCGTCATTTTTGCGTTACGTCATTTTCGCAACTGGTCACATTCGCAACTCGTCACTTTCGCAATCCGTCATACGAACCTAAAATACAGTCCATTTCCAGTCCTTGCCTAAATTTAAACTCATAAAATGAAAATACTTATTGTCACCCGTATTTTGTAGTCTTTCATTGCTATGTTTTTTTTTAGATGAAAACTGTTTTGGCCAGCGTAATATTTATATTATAACTTTATCTATAAGTAAAATAAGAAGCTATATGTTGTCTTTCAATAAATAAATTTCTCACATTTCAAAAAACCTGGTGATTGTTACCTTTTCACGTTAATCGATATCTTACTTTTGTATTTCAGCTTCAGATGCGACTACCGGGTCCGGAGATGGCAAAGTCAGAAAGCCAAACCCCCAGAGGAGTCTGAGACGCCTGAGAGACCGTCTGAAGTTCCTGATAATCCCGCAACCCTTGATATCTACCCAGCCTACTATGACATTAAGTTGGCTACAGTTCACATCACTCCTAAACTAAGATTGCTATCGTTCCGCGTCTCCAAAAACTACCTGTACCTCAGTCTTGCCAGGCCAAACACCGATCTGGCTGAGTTCAGTGGATTAGTTGCAGAAGAGCCTTGATATTTTCTAAGTAAGATATGTATCGTACTGCGAGGGAATGGAATCAATTGCCTGAGTATGTCTTCCCGGATGTCTACAACTTGGGGTCAAGTCAAGTCACGAGTGAACAGGTAGCTCCTAGGTAAGCGTGTAACATCTCATCTCGTCGCTTTCCATCATGTGAGATAGTGGTCAAACGCTTCTATGGTTTTCGCAGTAACGTGTTTCGCAATGACATTATTCGCAGTCTGTTACTCGTATTAACGTAATACAGTCAATCTACAGACCATTCTTATATTACAAAGCGGAAATATTTATTTGTTCACTGGCTCCAAAACTACTGGACCGTTTTCTTTCTTTCACCAAAAAAGCTACACTATCGGGGAGTACTATAGGCTATTTTTGATCTCCATATTCTCACGCGATTGAGACTTAATCATTTAATAACTTTCACTAAATGGAATTTAAGTTCAGCTGGTATAAAGCCCTTAATACTATTTTCTTTTATTCCAACAGTTTCAAACAAACCTTTGTAATAAGCCAAACCATCGTCTACGGGGTTTCCGATAACTGGAACCTCCCCAGGGACTAGCTGGCCATATTATTCGCTGTTACAACTTATTTGGAACTTTGGGGCCCAGTATTTCAGATTCGCATTTACAAAATCTAATATTATAGGATTCGTTTTATTATATTGACCGCACCGTATGCCTGATTTATCTTTCACCACTACATCATCTAATTACATGGTATAACTTTTGTAATAAATCATGTATAATAAAGTTGAAAAATAAAGTTTTCGCGATTTTGCATAATAAAACACTGAAAAAGTCAACCTTGAAAAAGCCAACTGTAAAGTTGGCGAAAGCTCGGTTCAAATAATGAATAAAAACGCGATAAAACCGGATAAATAAAGTGTTTTTTTTTTGTTAAATATTTCTAGTAGAATGCCTTGAGCAATGAACATTAGAAATATTATTGAATTATATTATAACACTATAACTGTCCTTTTTGATTTGTTGTAAGTATTTATGTCGAGTGCGAATTTTTGGAAAGCATTTCTTTAATATTCAGTCATCCAAGTGTAGGAAATACTTTTAAATATATCAAAATGGTTATTAAACGGAAGGGACATCTCAACGAATCATTAATTTCTATGTAAATAGAAAAATGTAAACGGGCAGTCTGCAAAGAAGGTCGGTAGATGTGATCCTTAATTTCGGCTTGACTGAACGGGGCACCTGTGGCCAAAATGGTTAAGGCGTTAAGCCGGACTCCCCTAAGATGCAGGTTCAAGTCCTGTCGGGTGAGAATTTTTGAAAAGCATTTCTTTGATATTTACTACAACATTATCATCATTAAATTTTGTAAATGCAAATCTATCATTATTTATGTCCTAAAATCTGTGTTCTTGTGTTGTTTAAAGTATGTGTATTGTAAAAAATATTTGTAATTGTTTTGTGTATGTTTTTTTAATAATACGAAACTTAAATAGAATTAAGTGTATCGTGTTTGTTTCAATAAAATTAAAAACTCGAATATAAAGTTTTGCATATTATTTTACACGCGGCCGCGTAAGTCCAGGGCCCTGATTCTTTAAAAACATAGCATGTGACAAGCAGGCGGGATGCATGAGCATTGCAGAAGTCGATTTGCTGTAGGAGTAAAAATAATAGCTATTCTATAACTTCTTTAGATACTGATTGGCTGAGGCACAAGGGAAGCTATTTATATAATTAAGTAGCCCTTAATTTTAAAGGCTACTTAACTAGCTATGTAGTACTTAAGTAAAATAACACTTACAGAATACGAATAACGTACATCTCCTGCCCGTCGCCTGCATTCCGCCGGCATTCCGTCCTTACCGAATCGAGCCCCAGATCCCACGCTCATCGATTAGAATTATCGGAATCAGTATGTGTTACTCTCCATTACTTAAGGGGCCGTAGTAGGCCAGAACTGATGTTTCTAGGATGAATTACTACAAAAGTTATTTGAAATAAAACATTTTGAAACCATATTTATTAAAGTCGAGGATATTTAATAACACGTGAATGTCGTGAAAACAGACATCCTGAAAATTTTCTCTATAGGAAAAAAAACCAAACTTCCCTCTAAATTGTACAAATAAGTGATATTACTCAGTCAATATTGTACAAAAAACTAATAAAACTTTGTAAAAGAACTGAACTCAGCTCAATACAAGCAGTGAATGTTTTGAATTTCAAGATTAACGATTAGTTATCTTGAAACTAGCAATTGTTAGATTTTACGCACAAAAACTTTGCAAGGTGACATATTACGTCATTCATTTACACATCTGAAATTCGCTGGCTTTATCCCTGTCACGCTATTACGGTTGTATAGGCCCTTAAAAACTATCACAACGCAAATTTTTGAATAGTTCCGTTTACAATATTCGATACGTAAACAAAATGCGATCGAAATAGAAACAAAAGTCGATCGGAACGAAAATATTCTACCCGGAGATATAGCAACTATCTAATAAGATTGATTGTAAGTGAACTTTCTACTTTACGAGTGCAATATTTCTCGTTCTATGATGAAGCTAAAGTCTTATGATTTATCGGAGGAAAATAAATGCCTATATTTTAGCGGAAACGAGAGAAAACGATAAACGGATATATATACCTCTACCTATAGAGGATGTTGGAGAACTATAGGTAATTATTACTCCTTATTACAGAAGGGAGTCTAACGCAGAACGAGTTTTAACAGCTAGATGATTATGTAATTCTTTTACTAACAAATCTCGATTAAATCTGATGAAATTAATGCTTCTACGTTATTTCTACGATTATTATTATATTATATTTATTTATTAATATGAATATCACTGAACATTTATCAAATGACATTAGAAATCGGCTCTACACTAAGCGCAAGCTTGTGTTGTAGGAACTGAGATACTAAAATAATAGAGAGAATAGAGAATAATCTTATCTTATCTTACTAATATTATAAACGCAAAAGTTTGTATGTAAGTATGTATGTATGTGAGGTTGTTACTCTTTCACGCAAACACTACTAAACCGATTGCGTTGAAACTTCGAATATAGGTAGCTGGGGACCTGGATTAACACATAGGCTACTTTTTATCCCGATATTCCCGCGGGAACGGGACTTACGCGCGTGAAACCGCGGGGCGCAGCTAGTAATGTATAAAACATTTGATAATGGTTCAAATTGTAAATATACTCGTATACCTTAATTTCTTCTATGGTTTTCGCGATTTTGCATAATAAAACACTTTATTTATCCGGTTGAATCGCGTTTTTAAAGTTTTTATTCATTGTTTTAAACGACCCGAGCTTTTTCTAGGTTGACAACCTTGAAAAAGCCAACTGTAAAGTTGGCGAAAGCTCGGTTCGTTTAAAACAATGAATAAAACCGAGCTTTTTCTAGGTTGACAACCTTGAAAAAGCCAACTGTAAAGTTGGCGAATGCTCGGTTTGTTTAAAACAATGAATAAAAACGCGATTCAACCGGATAAATAAAGTGTTTCAAGGTATACCTTACATACTAACATACATATAAAATATATAGATCTAAAATTAGGTTTTAGAGTGGATTGTGTATGTGTTATCTGTTGGGTTTGTGTGTGTTTATGTATGTACAATTTGATCAGTTTACAGTCATTACCAAACTGCCATTACAATTGAAACTAGCTATTGAAACTTTCAAATTCTTCTTCTTCTTCTTCTTAAAATTGCTTTTCCTTTTGGACATTTGCCAGTGTCAAGTATTATCAATATTCGCAAGTTATTTGCATCGAACGATACAGTCAAGTCGTCATAGTTAAAGTCAAGTCGAGGGAATCATTGTAAAAAGGGGGCCATTTTTTACAATGTTTGTTCACGGAGCTTTGGAAAGAACACTAAGCTAAAGTCCATGTTTTACACCGATTTTCACTTTTATTTTCACTTGTACACCTTCACGAAACTAAATTGATTAATATGCCCCCGAAATTAAACAATTTACACGCATTTGAACTAAGTTCACAGAAATAAAAATTTAGCAACACATCTCCTCAACGCATTCCTGCCAAAACACCAACTTTCAAATTGAATATCCGAACATTTGTGTGGCAAAAAATCATTTTCTCGAGCTCCTCCGTGCTTCGTAAGCGTTAACCAGTTATTAACCGATTGTTATGTCTGATAGCTGTCGTCAAGTTAGATTAGGTACTTTAGGTCGACATGAAAACCAACTCTAAGTGAGCCACACTACTATATGAAAATAAGAAAAAGCAACAAAATCACATAATCAGCTAGCAGGTTAACAATCTTAGTTTTAGAGTGGAAAAGTCCCACTAGTTCAATTATGTATGTCCTATCAAGACTAAGTTGAATAAAAGCCATTCTCCTTACGTCCACTATTTAAAACAAGTTATTTTATGGAAGAGCCGAGTAAACTGGTCTGTAAAATAATATATTTGTACTTTTGTACCACAATTATCACTGAAGACGTTTCACTTGCTAAAAACATGTCCAAAACTATTGTTAATAAATTCCAAGATGAAGTTTGATAGTAGATGTTTCTATTACCTAAAAACCATTGAACTGATGGCGTTCAAACTCGGTTAGCTGATAGTTGGAGATCTGGATTAACATGTAAGATACTTTTTATGGCGATATTTCCGAGGGATCATAACTTTCGCGGGTGAAACTGCAGGGTGCTGTAGTGGATGAATAAAATATGCATAGGTACGTAAATGAAATTGGTAGACAGCTGCAGTTTGTGCTAACTAAACAAAGGCAATAAAATAGAGATTTACTGGCGGTTTTCTAATGGTATTTATTGTTCAGTTGTTGCATGAATTAAATTCTATCCCAATTACTTATAAACGATGATTAACATATGACAAGTTATGTGATGTTTGTCTCTGTCTGTCAACTTTGAAAATTCGTGTCACAGTAAAAGACAAACGATACATAGTTATGAAGCTGTTAACCAGCGTTTTTAAGTAAGGGGGATTATAATTAGATTGGTATAAAGAAGTTTCATTTTGCCAGATTCTACCCACTGCCCCAATAATTCTATCAACCATCTACCATCATAAATAACATTTATGCTATCACTCGAGCGTAACTGAATAATTAAACTTTGCCAAGACAAAAATCCACGGAACTCCCCTTGAAACTTTTAAATCTACCCACTTAAAACTTGCGAAAAAAACCCAAATCTGTAAATAAGGGTACTAAGAGTTAGTTATGAATTCTGCGGTAACCAACTTAGCGAGATCTTTGGTTAGTAATAATTCAGACGAAGCCTTGAATTGTACTAAGGTCTAAGTACGATGGCTGTTTTCTGTAATACATTTTCGAGTCTCTGGATATTCTAATATGGTGTAAAAGAGTGCTATTTAGGCTTGACACTCTTATCTTAACTGATACTCAAATAAAAAGAAAAGGTATTAGAAACTTTAGGGTTTTAAGGGCTAATTAAAGTTAATGAACTATGATATGACCGAAAGTTGACGACGATACGCTTGTTTCAGTTGAAAAGCTGGGGTTAAGATATTTTTTCGTCAGCCCTACTGTAGGGCAAGAGCGCCCTTATAGAGATGTTAGGCAGTAAGAAGCTATGGAAAAGCCTACACCGGATTGGCGAATGTCCCATGCTTTTGAAACTTGCCTTAACTTTCTTTAATTGTAAAAGCGATGTTAATATCGCATATAATTTATTAAACTATGACCGAAGTCTCCCACTAACTCCCAGTTTCGCAATAAAAACAAAATTAAAGCCAAAAGTTACGACACAAATACTTTCACCATCCAAAACGCATATAATTAGATAATCTGTGTTATTAATCAGTGGTGAAACTGGCAGAAAACAGTGAGTCAAAGATCCAACGTCCGAAATCAATTTCATATTGAAACTTAAATTACCTAAAATCTAGGTAATCTAGGTTATAGATATTCTATATCTAGGTATTCTATCAAACAACGGTGACGACATTCGGGAGCATTGCTATCTGTTCAAATTCTGAACTTTAATTATAATATTATTTCGTAATTTGTTTTTATTGCTCGAGGCATATCTACTAAAAATATTTTATAGGAAAAATTCACTCGCGACAAGATTTGAACTGACGCGAAGTTCACATCTCGTCGCGAGTGAATTTTTGAGGATGAATTTTTCTTTTAAAATATTTCTAGTAATATTAATATTTTGTTCACCGTTTGTCAAAACGTCGACGTGATTTTAAATTTACATATTACATTTATAAATGTGTACTAAGAGTTTTAATAATAGCAATTAAATAATAATTTGACAAATGCAGTGACCAGTCCAGTTCTATGTTACTGAAACTATTCAATTGGAGAGCATAATTGTAGAACATGCTCGTACAACACTGCACAGCTGTTGAGAGTACGCTTCTGGTATGGCGTATGGCGGAATCAATTTGGTCTCACCTCTGACCACATACAATCTGAAGCGACCATTACAATCAGATGACCTATTCTCGTAATAGACTTATCCAAATTACAATTTTAATTTCATTGAAACAATCTTAAGTCTTTCATTTCCAATTTGATGTTGGTTAAATAATATTTGATTTTATAATAATATACTAGCGGTTTCACCCGCGTTAGTCCCGATTCTGCGGGATTATTGAGATTAAAAGTAGAATAGTGTTATTCCAGGTCTCCAGGTATCAATATTGTAAGTTTCATTGAAATCGGTTCAGTCGTTTTTGCGTGTAACAAATTCACTTACAGACATACTTACATACAATTTTTTTTTAAGAAAACAGTTTTTTCATACATTTCAGTCAATTAATTTTCCATTGTAATCTAGTTAATAGCATTGTAGAAAGAAGTAACTTTAGGTCTGTTTATAAGAACGGGATTTCACATTTCATCTGTCAAATTATCCACATCTTATGTGACCGATCCCAGCAAAAACATGAAAGTCGTCCATTTGTGTATATGCACTGTGTACTGTGACTACAATTTTATTTTGAGTGTTTTGTTTGCAGTTGTAATGATGTTGAAATGAGATTTTGGACAATTGTTACACAGGAATAACCCCTCAGGCACAAACCACCGGAGTACCAGTATGCTAACGAGGTACTAAGGCGCAACTGCCTAAGGTTTACTGTCTCAAGTTCATTGTACTAATGGGTCCCAATTGTGTGCGGTTACGTTGATTGTTTCTTCGAATTCGAGTTTTCGAAAGCCTTACTACAAGGTCTCACACTAGCGCCTCTCTGTTCTGTTCTGTAAAATTTTGACACTATATTCATATTCATATTATTGGTAACAAATTCATTAGAAGTCATAAAATTTGGCATTAACATCATAAATCATAGTAAAAACAAAATAAAAAATCACAATAAATAAAATAATCATCAAAAGAGAAGGGATTTTTTTTATCAAAAATACATTTCAAATGTTAATTAAAATAATAAAAATGTAGCACAAAAGTGACTTAAAATAATATAACCAAAATAAAATGCCAAGGATTGGTAAAAAATAAATAAATATGTCAAAAATAAATATTATCAAAAATAAATAAATGTAAAGATATCATTATGAAATTCGCAATGAATCCTATAAATTGGATTTAATTGGGATCGAAAACTAGGTATTTTAATATTTACTACATAGTGTGTATGTGCAACTTATGTTAACTTCTAAAATTTACACTATTTTATATTTACTCACAAAATATTAAACCATTTATATTTTTTACTACCCGCGCCCCGCGGTTTCTCCCGCGTAAGTCCCGATCCTGCGTGAATATCGATATTCTACTTTCATAAAAACATTTTCCTGACGATAACAAACACATCAAAAAAAGAATTATCGAAATCGGCCCAGTCGTTTAGCCGTGATGCCGTGACCAAGAGAAATAGGGATTCATTTTTATATATAGACTAGCTGCGCCTTTACCCGCGTTGGTCCCGTTTCCGCGGGAATAACGGGATAAAAAGTAGCCTATGTGTTAATCCAGGTCCCCAGCTAAATACATTCCAAATTTCATCGCAATCGGTTTAGTAGTTTTTGCGTGAAAGAGTAACAACCTCATATACATACATACCTTCGCCTTTATTATATTAGTAAGAAGAAGATTATACATCTATTTATCTCACCTTCATTCTTTGTTCTTAAACCTCCATTCGGACCACTGATTCGGACAAACGGTGTTAATGGAAACGCGCATTTGTTTCTTAATGATTGGTGTTGGGTTATTCAGGAATTATGGTAATTGAAGTCTGGGATAAGATTTTCTAATCTACCTAAGGATGGGGTTGAATTAAGACGTGAATTTCTAACTACGAGGGTAGCAGGTACTTACTTACTTCGAATAGGGTCTCGTAACCTCATTTGTAACTGCGAGTATGTATGTATATGACTATGTTTGTTTATTATAATAATATTATATTTCTTATATGTGTCTGGTTTCTATTGACGTACTCTGTGGCGCGTCGGGCGAACGCTTAGCTGCAATGTAGAAGGTTACGCGTTCGCTTCCCACTGGGTGCAAATATTTATGCTTTAAAATAAATATTTGTATTTGATCTGGGTGTATTTCTATGTATAATATGTATGTATTTACAAAAAAAAAAAAAAGTAGTATATCCATTGTCTAGTCACCCGTAACACAAGCTTTGCTAAGCTTGTGTGTTTGCATGCTTGCTTACCATGGGGCTAGACGGCGCTGTGTGTTCGTCACAGGGTTTATTTATTTAGCCCCATGGTAAGTTGCTAAGCTTGTGTAACGGTGAAAATACAACGGATATACTCGTACTACTTATATTTATTAATTATGTAATTGAGTAATTAGAACACTTTCAAATTACTTTCTGTCAACTTTGAAAGTTCTTATCACGGAAAAAGTCAAAGCATGTTCTCTCTGCTCTCACCTTAGTTTATTAATAAGGCTATAGGAGCCGTGAATGTAGATTTTTTTTTAGCCTAGAAGTATAGGCTTACCAAAGAGTTTCTACATTCCCATATAGACCTTAATTTCTAAACGTGTTTCTGCATAAATAATCTGTGATTACTTCGACAAAATTTCACTAAAGTTTATTAGCTTACGCGATCGGAATACTTGATGAAAGAGACATTTTAACCGAATTCGTCGCGAAAACAGGCGCGGGGCGTTAATTAAATCGAATTGCAAGCTTTGAGTGAGCAATAACATGAATAACTCCACTGGATTTTCGATTTACACTTTCGTGCTGGTAATTTTGGACCATAAACAAAATAAAAAGTCGAAAAAAGAGTAGGTAGGTACTTACCTATTTTTTTTTACACTGTGTTTTACAATGTTACTTCCAATTATCATCATCATCATTTCAGTCTTTTTCTTTCCATTGGTGGTCATAAGTCTACCTCATACAACTCCACAAATACCCTATGATTTCAAGCCGTCTCCATGGAATGACTCCTACCGCCACAATGTCGTCGGTTCACTACCCATTCTATCTTACTAATCTTACTAATATTATAAAGCTGAAAGTTTGTAAGTATGTGTGTATGTATGTTTGTTACTCAATCACGCAAAAACTACTGAACCAATTGCGATGAAACTTGGAATATAGGTAGCTGGGGACCTGGATTAACACATAAGCTACTTTTTATTCCCGCGGGAACAGGACTTACGCGGGTGAAACCGCGGGGCGCAGCTAGTCTTACTAATATTATAAACGCGAAAGTTTGTATGTATGTACCTATGTGAGGTTGTTACTCTTTCATGCAAAAACTACTGAACCGATTGCGATGAAACTTGGAATATAGGTAGCATGGGGACCTAGATTAACACATAGGCTACTTTTTATCTCGATATTCCCGCTGGAACGGGACTTACGCGGGTGAAACCGCGGGGCGCAGCTATTTTCTATAAATCTTACTTAGAGACGATTTTTCATTCTTCAGATAAAAGATATCTGTCGAATAAGTTTAAACCCAACCAAATTTGAAAGCCTTCAAATTTTGTTTCTTTTTACTATCATAGTGACGTTTTTTATTCGGTTGTGTTACATTTTATTTGTCAGATATCTCTATCTAGGGATTTGAAAAATCGGCCCTCAATATTATAAACGCAAAAGTTTGTATGTATGTATGTGAGTTTGTTACTCTTTCACGCAAAAACTACTAAATCAATTGCGATGAAGCTTGAAATATATAGGTAGCTGGAGACCGTTCCAAAAATTTCGCACCCGACAGGACTTGAACCTGCAGCTCTGGGATCCGGCCCAACGCCTTCCCGATTTGCCATTTTATGAATCATAGTTAGTTTCTACCGTATCTATGTATTGGGGTAACTTTTTACCCCCTACTCCAAATGTGTGTCCCAATTTTAGCGACCCCAGCTAAGGGTTAAGTAAAGAGACTATAATTCAATAACAGTAAGTGTATTTGAATGATTTGATTGGATTTGTAAGCTTGTTTCCGCAAACCTGGTGGACGGGTCCGTTTTCGGTGATTTATTGACCGAATTCGATACAGAGATATGTTTTTTCCGGGAAAATATTTATGGTTACAATATCTTGTAACAGTGCCGATTTGGAACTTACGATTAAATTTAAACTTTATAAAGCTCTACGGCTCCCGGACGTCAATACGACTGGTTCTAAGTTTACGAACCGTGAAAGAAAATATCGTAGGGAAACCTACGATTTAAGGACGCGACTAATGTGATTCGGGCTGAAATTCCTTCCGATGGAATATTTTTCTTCATAACCGGTATCAAATACATCTTTAAACAATATATTGTGTTATTGTACAAGAAGTGTCCCCTTCATTTCAAAAACAATAAAAAATAACTTTAAATACCACTATTATACGGGCAAAGTTACCCCTGTTTTAGAAAATAAAACAATTTTTCATCTGAATCCTTAATCGCTATATTTTCTTATAGGCACCATAATATTAGAAAATACAATGCCTGGGGCCTCCTCATCGCATTTAAAAAATATATTGTTTTAATCATCGTTAATGATTGATTTTACGAGAAATTATAGTTTTTTTTCATGCAATTCCATCTTACTTATTTCTATGCAATCGGACAAGGACCGATAATTATCATCTATCGCCGTCTTAAAGGGGTGATAGGGGTTTTGACGGCCTCTGTGGCGCGTCGGGCGAACGCCTGACTGCAATGCAGAATGCTGCGGGTTCGATTTCCGACAGGTGTATATAAACAGAGTTGTCCATTATAAAAGGAAACCGGATAAACTTATTTTGAAAATTGAACTATTTTGGCATACGAGTGAAACCCGGAAAATAATATTATTTTATTACAATACTAAGTCACGAAAACAGAAGAAAAAATAATATCAGTGGTTTAGGCTATGCGTTGATCCATCCGTCAGTCAAATCAAAGCTTTTTATAAATATACTAGCTGCGCCCTGCGGATTTACCTGTGTAAGTCCCGTTCCCGCGGGCATATCGAGATAAAATGTATCCCATGTGTAGCCCGCCACTATTCCCAGTATCAAATAACTATATTCCAAGTTTCACCGCAATCGGTTCAGTAGTTATTGCGTGATTGAGTAACAAACACAAATACTCACATAGATACACACGCAAACTTTCAGCTTTATTATATTAGTAGGATTTGCATCGGCTATTTTTTTTTGGTTTACCAAAGTCATGTTTAATATGGCTAAATGACTTGTTAAATGGCTGCCACGAAAGATATAACATCATTAAGAGATAATAACAACTAAATTACTGTCAAAAACGACCCTCATGGGAGTTTTTGGAGGAAACTTTGACGGTATTAACACTACGAGCAATGAAGTCCTGAGATTTATTTCGTGGATCTATAGTCACACGAAATTAAGGCGCAGAATTGATAAACTAAAAACTTATACTTGTTTAATAAAATACTTTATTTACCGGGTTTTATCGCGTTTTATTCATGATTTTTAAACGAACAACTGTAAAATTTAGCGAAAGTTTGGTCGTTTAAAAATCATGAAAATCGCGCAATATAAAACGCGATTATTACCGGTAAATAAAGTGCTTTATTATGGAAAATCGCAAAAACCATAGAAGAAATGATACCATGAGTAGTTAGTTCGAGTTGTGATACGACATCTCGTAAGCGCCATAAACGGAAAAAAATTGCACTTCATCATAGCGCAATCTAGCCCCAAACTAAGCACTAGGCTTGTGCCATAGGTAGACAACGAATTATACTTTTTTTTTTTGTAAATACATACATATTATACGTAGAAAGCCACCTAGAAGATACAAATATTTATTTTTAAGCATATATATTTGCGGGAATCGAACCCGCATTAATAATATTGCTAATTAGGTGAAACTGTATTACCAATTTGAAGTGCAGATGACAACTGGAAACGATGATGAGATGATCGTACAGGAAAAATAAATGTTCAATTACATCTTATTGTGAAATAGAAAACTCTGTCTTTAAAGGGTTGTTCTTTTTGTGCTAAAAGTTAGCTAATCGAGTAAACAAACATACTAAAATGTAGGCAAAAGTCGGATAAATTAAATACCAAAATATGGTTTCTTATGTTTTGTAATTTCGTTACTGAGATTTATTGAGAACCAAATCGGCAAATTCTTCGATTCTTCCTCTTAAAATAGGGTGTCTATTGAGCTATTTTAACAGGTGTTTCCAAAGTTATTTATGATATAAACTTTAAAAATAAAACCCGACTGCGGATTGCCATCCATCTCTCCCTAGTCTACACCAAAATAACAAAATATATCCATCAAAACCAACGCAGTTATTTTCACATTTATTATATTGAACATCGATCTTTGTTGTTTTGAAAAAATGCTCTCAGCGGAATTCGAACCCATGCAATTGAGCTTTATTTATTTACGCGTATAAATTTTATATAGGGCTATTCATAAACGCGTACTATAGCTTGAAGCGTGTAGTCTTTTACCATGTCAAGAACTTTGGAAGATCATCATCATTATCATCTTAGCCCTTATCCGTCCACTGCTGATCATAGGCCTCCCCCTTCTCGCCTAACAAATAGGAATCGCTACTTCCATCCAACGACTCCCTCCGACCACTACAATGTCGTCGGTCCATCGGTCGCAGATTGATCCGAGCCGAAGGAATCGAAGTCCACGGGAAACAGTACCTTATAATGTTAGAGATAAAGTACATTTACCCATAGATTTTATACTTATTTATAGTTCCGACGACGTCATCAGATTCGGCCGACTCCGAACTCGGCCGCCTCAGAAGCGGTCGAATCGACCGATTCGCTCGCACTCTGATAGTTGCGTACGAAAACAACATAGAACTTGGTTATTCAACAACTGCAGCTGAGTAAGTCTACTGATGCAGTCGATTCTTCCGATGCGATCGATTCGTCCGACTCGGATGACCCGCACACACATACACACCTACACGCACACTGCCACAACAATTTCATATAAATATTAAAGTTCGATTCCTCTTCTTCAGCGCGGCTCAAATCTGCATTCCTCAAACCTTTGTTTTGCACTTTCGAGTATTTAAGACCTAAAGCGAATTGAGAATCTCCTTCTTCTTTCTAATTTCTGTTCAAACATAAAACGATCCAGCTACAACACCCTTTATTACGCGTTTAATAATAATACACTTGTAAGAACTTCGTCCTAGAATTTCCTTAAGTAGGTACTTATGGGTTGGGATTAACGTTTAATTATTATAACAGAAACCGGTACAGTGCGAGAATTATTTAAAAAAACATGTTTGTTGTGTGAAAACCCCACTTTAAATAAAATCTTATTCTATACTAGTTGCGATTTATCAAAATCGGTTCAGAAATCTTTTCTTGCATAAGAATCTTCTCGTGATATAAGCAAACTCAACAAAAAAGGTATTAGCGAAATCGGTCCAGTCGTTCAGGCGTAATGACGTGACCAAGGGAAATAGGGATTGATTTTTAAATACAAAACATCATACTATCATGGAATACAAAGAGACACACGAGCAATACAGTGCTAGTTAAAACGTCCCGTTGGCTACCAAACCAAGGTTTTTAGGGTTTGGTAGCCAACGGGACGTTTTAACTAGCACTGTATTGCTCGTGTGTCTCTTTGTATTCCATGATAGTATGATATTTTGTATATACCGCTTGGTTACGAAAAAAAATCAATCTCATTTTCGTATTAAATAAATTCAACCCAACAGTTGTTGAATATAAAATACAAAAAACGTTTATGAACAAACAATATTAATATCGTTTTACAAATTACAGGAAATATATTTGAAGTCACGAGCACCGATCAGTTCGTTCGCCGATAAAACGATCTAAATTAACGCACATTTTTACAACGGAGATCGTAAACTCGACCGATTTGAGAATGAAACGTTTCGGCGAAGAATTTTAAATGTTTGTCGTAAATGGACCGGACAGTGAACGAAATACTTTACTCAATAATAACTTTTTGTAACTTGTATGTAATTAGTACTAGTATTTGATAAATGGCCGTAGTTATTACAAGATGATTGTATTAAAAATAGATAGATAGATCGTTTGAAGATAGAATTTGTATTTTAATTTAATTTGTTTGTATTTTGTTTTTTTTGTATTAGATTGTTTTAGTATATTTGTGATTTACCTAATTTGTACATAAATATATTGAAATAATATTTAAAAAAAGATAGATTAGTACTTTATTTGCACTACCAACAAATACTTTCTGTGTTATATTTTTCGTAGTACTGATGTGGTATACACCAGAACTACGACAAATATAACACAGAATGCTTAATAGTAATACGTTGTACAAATGGGCGACTTTATCGCTAAAAGCGATTTCTTCCAGGCAACCTTTGGATGGAAGGGTCAGTAGAGTTTATTTATAATATTGCAACAATGCCGAATATAATAAAAGCAACGCGATAAAAGCCAAAAAGTGAATTTAGTTTCAATAATATACTGTAAGTTATAGTAAGCTTACACGTAAATACACAACCTACCCAATAAACAAACAAAATAAATAGACAAGTATCGGAACAAATGTATTTTCTTTCTTACCAATTCTTTTTTATTCATTGCTTATCTAGAAGAAATCACCTTTGGGAAATAAGGCCGCCTATCGTGCCTTATTTTAAGATAATAATATTATCTGTATTAATTGATTTAAATTACTCGTTACTTTTCGGAACTCCATAACAACTATGTTAATAATTAATATTTAGTTTTTAGTCCCGACACCTGACTAGTATCACTATGTATTGTGCTGTGTGCAGCGTCCAAAGACCACCTCCCTTCCGCCGCTCGCCGCATGCGGCAGACGGGAGAAGATAGATATTATGTTAGTATTAAAGACACCAATCATTAACCGTGCATCGACGCGTTTCGGCTTCAAAAAACCATCATCAGGAACGTAGACTTCAACCAACTCTAGGAACCAGTCTCTTGTTCCAGATACGTAGTGATACTAGTTAGGTGTTGGGACTAAAAGCTAATACTAATTTTTATCATAGTTATTCCGCGCTGTTATTCTCGTTTGTAGTTGCTATGTCGTCCTTTTGTCGTTCAAAAAAATAAAGTAAATTTTAAATAAAAAATACCACGATTACTTTTAAAAACCACAGACAATTTAAAAAAATATATTTTATTTTTAAGTTTTTTTTTATATTTAATTATTTGATGTGTTTTTAATTTTATTTTTTTTAGCTGAACGACAACGCGACGACTTTGCGACGACTTATAAGACATCATGGTAGAGCCCATTATCTGTAGGTATTGTACTTTTTTGTGTTTTAGTATAGTAACGTGTTAATCAATCTATTGATCGACAAATTATACTGATGTATTCATGTTAGACAACTGTCTTAAATCCTCTCTAGAGTCACGTGTATTTATGCTTTGGATTTCAGTTAACAGTGGCACGAGGCCCGGCGACCAATACTCTAATTGTATTGATTAATCAATAAATATAAATAAATAAGAAAGAAATCAATATTGACAGTGGATCTAGGCTACATACCATATTTATTATTTAACTAGCTGCGCCCCGCGGTTTCACCCGCGTAAGTCCCGTTCCCGCGGGAATATCAGGATGAAAAGTAGCCTATGTGTTAATCCAGGTCCCCAACTACCTATATTCCAAGTTTCATCTCAATCGGTTCAGTAGTTTTTGCGTGAAAGAGTAACAAACACACATATACACATACACACACGTTCAGCTTTAAATGAAATATTGAGCTCAACAAAAGGTATAATTCAAAATCGAAATATAGGAAGGAGAGAAAATTCGGACCCAGTGCGGCTGCGGAGCTACCGAGCAAACAGAAGAAATAGAAGCCACAAGAAACTCATGGGGTTTTTTGTGATCATGTGTTAAATAACAATCGTCATAATACAAATATTATCTATAATTCGAACAGAAGCAATCAATAAATGATGTCCATGGGTTTTTTGATAAGATATGAAGACGTATCATACTCGTAGCACGCCTATTTACAAAACACTATATTGTAGGTACACATGATTAGCTATAAAGAAACTTGAACTTGAAACTAGAAGAGACAATGGGACATACCATGATGTCTTATAAGTAAGCGAAGACGTCGCGTCACCTAAAAAAAAATTTAAACACATATTGTCTATGGTTTTTAAAAGAAGTCGGGGTATTTTTATTTCAAATCTACTTTATTTTTTAAAACGACATAAGGACGACATAGCAACGACAAACGAGCATGGTAGCGCGGATTTACTGTGTTACATTAAAACCTTTGATTTTTCAAGTCTAAAGTAAATAGGTTTCGTCTAGAGAAGCATACAATGTAGCAGGTGGCTTCCCATCAACTAGCCTTTCTCCTCCTTTCTCGCATTCTTATCGAATAACGAAATTGCCAATCGATTTGATTTTTCACGAGCTTATGTCAATTTCATACAAAAAAAATCTGTCGATTGGCGTTTTCGTTATTCGATAAGAATGTTGGCTAGGGCCCCAGGTGAGATGAGATCAAATGCTAGCCTATTCTACCTAAAAACAATCTAAATCTTTTAATTTCTGTAACGTCCACAGGAACAGAATAGATACCGAGTAACAATCCTGTACCTATCACGTCGACTCAATTGCTTTAAAATTTTACATTTCACGTTTTCGACCTGAATTTCGATAACAGCAAATACGAAGTTTGCATGTCTGTCTAGACTGAAATATCGATTCAAACTTTAACTAATAGTATCTCTTGCTTCAATAATTGGCTTTTACCTACATATCTATCTGTACTTTTAAAAAATGTTTTAATTTATGAGTCCTTACGTGATAATTCATGTTCACTTAAATATGCATCTACTAGCTGCGCCCCGCAGTTTCACCCGCGTAAGTCCCGTTCCCGCGGAAATATCGGGATAAAAAGTAGCCTATGTGTTAATCCAGGTCACCAGCTACCTATATTCCAAGTTTCATCGCAATCGGTTCAGTAGTTTTTGTGTGAAAGAGTAACAACCTCACATACATGCATACTTACATACAAACTTTCGCGTTTATAATATTAGTAAGATAAGATTTAAAAAGGCTCGGTATCACATCTAGATGTGTAAGAAACCTCGACCGAATCGTATTTCCTAGAATCCCTAAAACTGATCTTTATTTTAAAAGCATGTGTAAGGAAATATTCAGTAAAATTCCTGATGTCCTTAGACTGCCATTTAATTTATTTGTAAAATAAACTACGCACTTGGCTTATATACAAGGTGTAACGGGTAAGCCCTTTTAATCCGAAAGCGGGTTGTTCTAGACGTCTAGGCGAACAACTTTTGTTCTACGACTTTTGGAAATTCGAAGTACTTTTGGAAAAAAAATGATGTAAAGTTTACTTGAAAATCAGCTGTTTCTGAGAGTTCGAGGTCATTGACCTAATGTTGTCCTTTTATTTAGTTTGGTTTACTACAATCAAAACTTCAATGACCATTATTTTCAAAAGCAGCTGTTTTTTCAGTGAAACATAATCTCAAAATTTTCAAAAAAAAGTTCTAATTTTCAAAAGTAGTCCAAAAGTCATAGAACAAAAAGTGTTCGCCTAGACGTCTAGAACAACCCCCTTTCGGATTAAAAGGACTTACCCGTTACAAATTGTATAGACATTGTTCTAAGTACCTTTTAGAAATGATTAATGTAATTTATATAATTTGCCACCAAAGATAAGAGCATCATTTAATTTAATACTAGCTGTGCCCCGCTGTTTTACCACAGTAAGTCCCGTTCTCGCGGGAATATCGGGATAAAATGTAGCTTATGTTTTATTCCCGGTATCCAACTACTTATATTTCAAGTTTCATCGCAATCGGTTCTGTAGTTTTTGCGTGATTGTGTATCAAACACACATACATACACATACACACATACTCACAAACTTTCAGTTTTATAATATTAGTAGGATTATTACTGACTAGTTGCGCCCCGCGGTTTCACCCGCGTAACTTCCTATCCCGTAACGTTAATGATCCCTCACGTATGTCATACCAAGTATTGCTTAACGATCATTCAAAGTACTATATAATATTTCTACCTCTAAACCAACCCTGTACCAAGTTTTATGAATATCGGGTCACCCGCTCTTTTTCACCCATCACGTATGTTGTACCAAGTGTTGCTTAACCCGTACGATCATTCAAAGTACCCTATATGTATATTATTTCTACCTCTAAACCAACCCTGTACAAATTTCATTCATATCGGTTCACGGGTTGTTGAGTTAGAAATACACGACTTTATTTTTCATGGCTGCCGTCCCGCAGTTTCACTCGCGTAAGTCCCGATCCCGAGGGAATATCGGGATCAAAAGTAGCCTATGTCATATCTGGATAATGTAGCTTTCTATTAGTAAAAGAATTTTTGAAATAGGTCTAGATGTTTCTGAGATGACCCCCAAAATACATACCTACATACATACATGTTACCAACGTAACCTCTTTATAATATTAATTATACCAACATAAAACAAAATATTAAGAACCAAAAGTACAATGAGATATTGCAAAAGAATTTTTAAAAAGCACTGCAGTTTGGTGACACAACCGTCTCGCATGGAGCCGACCGATTGAGCCGCGCGGCATGATGCCTCACAGAGTTGGCTGGCCACCCTCATCATAGTCGCCCGCTACGTGTATAATAAATGCACGCTTGGTACTTAGTAATTATTTATTGTGGAGTTATTTTAAAACTGTAATATCTCGTGAGATATTCATTGAAATCAAGTGATGTTAAGGACAATTATGTTTAAAATTAAATACTTTTAATGAATAACGTATTTATTTGGATAAGGATTAATATCATATTTACAAAATTACCTTCGGAAACAATGCATTGTTCTACAATAAATTTCATTACTCTAAAAGATGTTATATTGAGCCAACCTTAAGAGTTCAAATCAAATCAAATCAAATCAAATATTTATTTATTAATTATAACACTTATTAGACATTTCTCAAATTACATATATCAGACATCGATTCTACACTAAGCACAAGCTTGTATCGCAGTAACCGAGGAACCAATATAATGCAATATAGATAGACGCCTAATAAATCCATAAAAATATATACCTTATTAACTAACATACATATAAATTATTATTATAACTAAACACGAACTACATAACATGTTACGTGTTACGAGGGTGCGAGATTGGCGGCTGCACGGGGGGTGGTCTGCGGCGTCCACGGAACTTGCGGAACACGACTCCTTTCGGCCACAGCTCCTCCTTCAGGAAGGTCGAAAGCTTCTCTGTAGGCACCCGTACAGCAAACGAACTGAAGTTCACGTTGCGGCGCGACTCTAACTGTTCGACCCACAGGCGGTACTTCGTCTTCAACCGCAAGTACTCCACGACATCATCTGATTTCGTGGTATAATGCAGGCGGGAGACGTAGATGTACGTCACAGGTTGGGCGGGACGCAGAATATTGTCCGATCCGGTCGGCGCAGAGCCACTCAGGTTACGACAAGGTGGACATATGCTGTCGCGGACTATTTATTAGATCCTTTTTAGAGGAAGAATTCTCTCATATATGGCTTTTATGTAACTCTGACCGTTTACTCAGCGCACGCGACAGAATCTCGGAACAGGGTGATTTTTTTCCCGTTTTTGCAACATTTTTTATGGATGCTCCGCTCCTATTAGTCGTAGCGTAATGTAATATAGCATATAACCTTCCTTGATGAATGGACTATCAAACACAAAAAGAATTTTTCAAATCGGACCAGCAGTTCCTGAGATTAGCGCGTTCAAACAAACAAACAAACAATCAAACAAACTCTTCAGCTTTATAATATTATAGTAAATAGTAATAGTAAATAGTAAATATAGTATAGTATAATAGTAAATAGTAAATATAGTATAGTATAATAGTATATAGTATAATAGTATATAGTATAATAGTATATTATAGTATATAGTATAATAGTATATTATAGTATATAGTATAGTATAGATGAGAAAAATTTGCATGCCATGTGACGACAAAGTATATATGAAACCTTTATATAATTTAAGATCTTACACACTAGTTACCAACCTCTTCATATATTAGTATGGATATACGAAACTACCTAATGTTTCTTACATGGTACAAAATACGGTAGGTATTCAATTCTGTAATTACTATGGAACCGATGTTGACCGCAGCACGTACGTCGTACATGGTCAATTACGTAGGTACCACATTAGTCTGGTTCCTACTACGTTGTCTACGTGTATCTGTACGTGCTATTGTCAAACTGCAAGAAGACATATGGATATACAAGCACTCTATGTAATAAAACACAATATTTTCCAGGTTTAACTCGCGGTTTATTTATTTTTTAATCATAATCATAATTATAAATCATTTATTTGTGATACACAGGTAATTTACAAGATGGGGTGCGATACGTGACTTCGAAAAGTGTCAAGATGTTATGTTTAAATATTGTTCTCCGTGATCTGCCATTTGGCTTACAAATGTCTTAATATCTAGTAGAGCTATTAATTAGAGCATTACATTCAAAATCCTTTTAATAAAACTAAACAATGCAATAAGGTTATTTAGTCTGAGATCGTCAATAACAATACCAATATGAAAATAGTGTCGCTCATAATTAGTAGGTTAGCGTGTCATCTTCTTCATCATCATCATCATCATCATCATCAGCCCGTTGCAGTCCACTGCTGGACATAGGCCTCTCCAATTGCACGCCACCTAGATCTATTTTCGGCTTCTCGCATCCAGTTTGTGCCAGCCGTCTTGCGCAAATCGTCGCTCCAACGTGTCTGAGGACGTCCTACACTACGTTTGCCGAGACGCGGTCTCCACTCTAGAACTCGTTTACCCCAACGGTTGTCGGTTCTACGGCTAATATGGCCAGCCCACTGCCACTTCAGCTTGCTAATCCGGTGAGCTATGTCGAAGACTTTGGTTTTCTGACGGATCACCTCATTTCTGATACGATCCCTCAGAGAAACGCCGAGCAAGGATCCAACCCGTCATCTTCTTAATTTAGTGTAAATAATTATATAATCAACAGATAGGTATTAACCGGAGTGTCAGGTTGTGTTTAAAATCAAATATCTGTAGGTGGATTGTGGGCCTATGTCATCTTTGTTTAGTGTCAAAAAATTATTTTAATTGTTGTTTATTGACAGCAATTTAACGACTTTACAGTCTGTTTCTTCAGGGTAGTCTCAGTTGTTTTACTGTTACTTTACAGTCGGTTTTTTTAGAGTAGTTGTACTTTTAAGTCTTTACAGTCAGTTAAGTTTCAGGGTGTACTCAGTCTACCTAAGTCGGGAAATGTTGTGTTTTATAAAAATATAAAACCGCGAAAACAAAAGAAAAAACAAAGTAATCTATAGTACAAGTAAGTATTGGTAGTTTAACTTGAAGAATAGATCTGTAAAGGAATCCAAACGTCGAGTTTTGTTTAACAAATATTGTTAAATTAACAATGCTAATAATAATTAAAAAAAACGCGACTGCTACCAATTTTTAACAAGTATTGTGAAACATATTATTCTCTATTCACATGTAATTTAAAAATTAAATCATAAAAACTCTCTTTAAATTCTATCGTTTTTAGCGAACTAAATAAGCAATTCAGAGAGGCACTCAAGCAGGCGTCGGAGTGATTAGGGACCTTTGAAGTGACGTTTAATTATACACATCTTAAGACCTAGGAATCTAGGGGTTCTAAGAACTGACAGACCTAGTTGATCGTGAGAGGACGCTGTGCCCTAGATTTGCGTATTGAGTTGAAATTCGATTTTAGGTAGGTACATGAAATTTACTGAGCAACATGTAGGTTTCCTTAGGTTGATTTGCGCTGCTACACTAAGCCCCGGGTTAGTGAGCTAACTCTGTGCTAACTCTAATGATTGGTCATGCACTGACACAAATGTCAGTGCACAACCAACCACGGGGGTGAGAATCAAGAGCTAGCACGTTAGTTAGTTAGTAAGGGCTAAGTATATCAGCGCAGGTCAATCTTACTAATTAAGACGGCGATAGATGATAATTATCGGTCCTTGTCCGATTGCATATAAATGAGCGAGATGGAATTGCATGAAAAAATCTACAATTTCTCGTAAAATCAATCATTAACGAAGATTAAAATAATATTTTTCTAATATCATGATGCCTATAAGAAAATATAGTGGTTAAGGGTTTAGAAGAAAAATTGATTTATTTTGTAAAACAGGGGGAAATTGCCTGTATAATAGTGGTATTTAAAGTTATTTTTTTTTTAAATGAAGGGGATACTTCTTGTATCATGTATACAATAACATAATACATTGTTTAAAGATCTATTTGATACCGGTTATGAAGGAAAATATTCAATCGGAAGGGATTTCACATCAGTCGCGTCCTTAAACAATTTATTTATCGGGTTTATTCGCGTTTTCTTCATGATTTTTAAACGAACCGAGTTTTTGCTAACTTTACAGTTGGCTTTTTCAAGATTAAATGAGATGTAATTTGTCTATTTTAACATTCTAAAAAGTTACTGTAAAATACCGCCTCATAATTATTTGTAAAAAAACGTTCCAGTGTTCGCAGACTATAGGGTTATTGTAATAGTTTTGAATTTAAATTATAATAAATTACCATGGCTTCGGATCGCGCCCTTACATGAGAAGAAGCCACGAAGAAACTCATAGGGGTTCTCATTATGCTCGGAAATTTAAAACATTTTTTTTACATCAAACCAAGAATTAACAAAAAAAAACAGTCTTACTAATATTAAAATTGCGAAAGTGACCTCAGTCTGTCTGTTACGTTTTCAAGCCACAACCTCTAAACAGATTTTTATAAGTTTTGCTATGGAGATAGATAGGATTTTGAAGAAAGACTTAAGCTAATTTTAAATCCCGATTTAATAACGGAAATGTCGAAATATTGTAGAACAAGCAGAGTAGAGATCACGATTTGACATACTATTTATGGTTCGTTACATTGTAAAATTGACAATTGTTTGTTATGACAATAGGCTTTTTACCCGACTGCGCGACGCAAAGGAGGGTAATGTGTTTATCAGTCTATGTATGTATGTATGTAAGTATGTATGTATGTATGTATGGATGTTTCTATGTGGCGTTCTAGAGGCCAAACGCGTGGACCGATTTTAATGATTCTTACGTCAATCGATTCGTCTTCATCTGGCGAGTGTGACTAAAGACATGACAGTAATCCAAAGTAACATATGTCACCACCAGACGCCATATTGTCAAAATTAAAAAATCCAAAATCGTCAAAGTATGTCAAGATGGGTATCGTTGAATAGGTTTTTAAAAATAAATAGGTATCTTAGGTATCTTTCATCATTTTTCATTTTAAAGAACCGTTTAGGAAATATAACGGTTTAAAGTTAATTTACAATTAGGTATTCTTGCTTTTTATTACTAACGAACAAGTTTTTATTTTTGTTACGTAGTTACGCTTGGAACTATCAAAGTATAAGCCGTGATGGTACAGGTGACAGGAATTTATTGATATATACTAAAACAATATTTACATAAATTGTACCTACCTACTGAATAAAAGCCTAATAACACTTAGGTACCTAAAAACGTTAAAAGAATAATAATAAATTTAAACAATAAATAACTAAACCCTAACAGAATCTTACTAATATTATAAACGCGAAAGTTTGTATGTATGTATGTGAGGTTGTTACTCTTTCACGCAAAAAATACTGAAGCGATTGCGATGAAACTTGGAATATAGGTAGCTGGGGGACCTGGATTAACACAAAGGCTACTTTTTATTCCCGCGGGAACGGAACTTACGCGGGTGAAACCGCGGGGCGCAGCTAGTACATTATAACCCCCTACCTAATGAAATGAATAGATTACGAGACTTACCTACAAGCTTGTGCTTAGTGTAGAATCGATGTCTGATATATGTAATTTGAGAAATGTGTAATAAGTGTCATAGTTAATAAATAAATATTTGATTTGATTTTGATTTGATTTTGATCGATACACACAGAACACATAATAAATGAGTAAAAAATTACTCACAGTCGGGACCCATTGGAAAAATTAGATTGGTAAAATGAATGGGTCCCGACTGTGAGTAATTTTTTACTCATTTATTATGTGTTCTGTGTGTATCGATTACAAAACTATTATTACTTAGCGTAATTTCAAATTACTGGGCTTGTTTTTTTCTTTTTGGTTTTTTTGTTGTTTCTATGCGTATTTTTTAATCGAGTTTTTTTACGCAGTCGGGTTTTTTGTTTTTTTATAATTCGTTCTTTCGATCGTGTTTTTTCTAAAGGTTCTAGGTATTTCATTGAACGAAAAGTGTACGATATGAAATTCAGAACATCATTTTAATTTGGGTTCGAAATTAGTGACGCCATCTGAAACACAAATAGTATGGTCATAATAAGGTAAAGCAAACTGAGTTTTAAAATTTACTTAGCTGAAACTTTTGTTCGTACGTATGTTCGTATAACCAAAGTAGCACCAGATTGTTTTGCATGCCTTTCTATGCGAGACTGCATGAGCATTCGAATATTAAAACCGCAAAGTGAACATAACTTTGATGAAGTTCCGTAAACGTTAGTAATACAGTAAATTTGTTTAAGTAAAATAGTTCAAATTTTGCTGCGCAAATTTGTAGGGTTATTTAAATTCAGAAATGTAAACCATACAATTAATGCTCTAAACAAACTGACACGAGTGATTACGAAACCCAAACGATGCCACTAGCTTGGAACCATATTTTAGAAAAAAAAAGGTTTTTAAAAAGTTTACCATATTTTAGGTTTGACATAGTAAAGTCTGTTGGAGAGATGGGAGGTTGTTGGGCGCTGGAAAGGATAAGGAGAAGGGGTGGGTTAATTTCAAATACCACGCAAAAGAAAATATGGCTCACTCAGTATTTTTGCTCTAAACATTTAAACTAACAAATTGTCGGACTTACGTAACTACAGAATAACTAAAAATACCTTTTAGTATTACTATTGCTTACAATTTAGGCTAAAAAATCATTTTTCACTCTGTGCACGTCGATGTATTTAATTAAATAAATCATTTTCAATGATATACTTACATACCTTACTTACCTGATGTTCAAAATGTTGTTTCTTATTGTTTATGTGAAATATTCATATTATAATCTTCTTATCATTGTACATACCTTGTCTTTGACGTTTCTAAAAAATATAAATGATAATATTTAAAAAAATAAAAATATTCTGATATAGACTCAGTTGAATAATCCGACTATTCATACTAAATTGTGCAGAGCTTAAACGACCGTAAAAAAGCCGTTCAGCACAATAAATAACGGCAAGCAAACTCAACTTAATTGGAGAACAAAAAATGCCGTTACAAAAATAAATAATTAAAACACAAATGGTTTGTTTCATAAATCATTAGCGGAAAAAGCCGCCGTTTCGTAGTCATTATATCATACTGACAGTGCCCGTAAACATTTGGCCTTCGCGGTACACCGAACTCACGTACGATATCAAATCATTTTGTTACACAAATGGGATGAGATATTAATGTTTTGTGATTTTCGTTTTATACAGAGGTGAATTTTCGTTCATGAATGTCTTATTTCCCAATAGAGTGAAGCGGTGTCTTGTCGAGTTGTCGCGCATTGCGGGCTTTGACAGTTATCTATTTTAATTTTTAACGCGTAATAACCTACATGAGCGGTGTTGGTCTAGGGTATACCCCTACTTTTATTCCAATGGTCTGGCTTCATTACAAATCATAGCTTCGTCCCGCGGTTTCACCCGCGTGAAAATTTCGTTGCCTATGTTACTCCTGGATAATGTAGCTTTATATTGGAGCCTAACTCATTACAAACGAACGTATAAATCTTTTCTCCTTCTAATTCTTCTCATAAATAAAAATGAACACCCTATTTCGCGTGGTCACGGCATCTCCCCTGAACGGCTGCACCGATTTCGCTAATTCTTTTTTCGCTTAGTTTCCTTATATCACTAGATGGTTCTTATGAAAGAAAAATGCTGAACCGACTTTTTTAAATCTTACGCGGGTGAAACAGCGGGGCACAGCTAGTTAGGTATATATAAAATGAATCCCTATTTCCCTTGGTCACGGCATCACGCGTGAACGGCTAGACCGATTTTGTTATGTTTTTTATCGAAGCTTCTTATGAAAAAAGTATATCGATATTCCCAGGGGATAGTAGATATAGATATACGTTTCCGAAAATTATAAAAAACAGTTTTTGAATTGGTGTCATCTTGCCCATTTGAGATAATAAACTGGTAATTCGTATTTACCTTCGTGTTGACGTTCTATGGGTTGTCTCAGAAGTCGCATAAAATCTCGTGTTGTAAAATATACGAGTTCCAGCTTATTATCTCAGATTCCGAGACGACTGCGTAAGGGAGAAACCCTTTAATTACTGTGGTTAAAGCAAAAGACAAGATCAGTGGCAAGAATTGTATTATACCGCCGTGTCAATTTTCACATTTACAATATTACTAGCTGCGTCGGGATAAAAAGTAGTCTATGTGTTATTTTCCGCTATCCAGCTACCTATTTTTCAAGTTACATCGCAATTGGTTTAGTAGTTTTTGTGTGAAAGAGTAAAAAGTCACATACATACATACAAACTTTCGCGTTTATAATATTAGATTAGTAGGATAGTAATCCTAATACTGTTATATTTACTAAATTTGAAAATTTGTATGTATGTAAACGATTATAATTGTTACTCCTTAACGTAAACCGATTGCGATGAAACTTGGTTTGCAGATAGGTGGAAATCTGAATAAACCGGGCTTTCCCTAATCGCTTACTTATATTGTTTTCTGAACTAAAAGCCAATCTTCTAGACCTGAGATAATTTTTTAAAAGATGAAATGAGAAACAAACGCGATATAGACATTTTAATAAACAAACTTGGTTAAGTATTCGGAGAAAGTTCGGAATAAAACGTGTAGATATTGCGATCACAAAGAATTCTTGGCTATCTACAGTTACCTTTAGAACATTAATTCAAGCAAACTATAAAGCCACGACTTGTTGTCAATGTAATTGCCGGGTTTCCACGCTGTCCAAGCCTAGGCAAACACAAATCTCGATTGGCATTTAGAAGTCGTTTTTACTAGACCAGAGAGGAGACAAGCAGTGAACGGATATAAAAGCATGGAAGTATTCTTTACGCTTCAAAATTACACCACGTAAAATAGGCCGCGATGATAAAAAGGGTGCTGCGACACCATCTGTCACTTCGGTTGTACTCAGATCGGGTCATTCAAAGAACCAATCACGTGAGAGAACAGCGTTTTGCCGCCGGGCTGTCCGCAACACACAATTGGTGAATAAACTAAGCTTCAATTGCTTAGCTAGTAAATCACGTCACCATCGGGCGCTCGAGGTATCCGAAGCCCTGCGGGCGATGTGACCAAAATATTGAAGGACCCGCTGCAAAGAAATGGTAGAGAGCCTTGGTGATGTTCCCATCTGCAACTCCCCAGAAAAGAGACGGTTGAGGGGAAAAGGCCACGTAGACGGAGTCCCATAAGCGTTGGACCGACCAAATATCCGAACATCTGGATATACCACTCAGCACTGCGCTTCATCAAGCCACCGATAGAGCGCAGTGGAAAAGGGCGGTCAATTGACTGCACCAGAGGAGTCACGATCCTCAGCATTGAGGGAGCGACTGAGGAGGGGCGGGAGGCGCTATTATTTGAGGTGCGTTAGTATGGAAAGGCTTCTTCCATGCTTATATACCCGTTCACTGGAGACAAGCATCCTCAAGCTCACACGAGCAAACGCCTGCTTTACACGCATGTACTTATCCACCCTTGCCAAACCTTAGCAAGTATGGAAAGTCGGTATAACAGGTCAACAAACGCTTGCTCAACCATTCGGAGATCCGTAATATTTGTCATCAAATTGTCAATAAACCTGCCCGACCGTTAGTCCCCGTATTACAATAACAAATTTATAATTGAATCGGGCAAGGCCACTGCAATTGAAGGAGATCGATATGCCCGGGACAATGCCGGAACTAAGGAAACGTGCGCAGGGTCGGATTAGTGACTTTCGGGTGCTGTACGAAAACATAAAGGTTAACAAGGAAATCTTTGTGAAAAAATATTGTTAGAGCAAATCTATAAGTATTATAAACGGCTTCAAAGAGGCTAGTTTTGTTAGTCACTTTATGTTTTTTTTTTGTTATAATTACGGAAGAGTGCCCAGCAGTGGTATCTTCTAATTAGCATCCACCGCTACTAGTTGCCATTTACTGTCAAAAAATATATTTCGTATTCTACAATTGCTGCTTTGAAGTAATCACCAGTAAGAACCACGTTACGTCAAAGCAGCAATGTACTGCAAGTTAGCCACTAGTAGCGGTAGATACTAATTAGATGATACCACAGCTGTTCCTTAATTTTAGGATTGAAAATTATTTTTTCTTTGAAATATCAAACATTTTCCAATGTTAGTTTCTGTGTTAGTAATTCTTGCGTCTTTTGCGGTATGAACTCTATACTTAACTAGATACACTTAATATTAAAATAGGAATGTAGAAAGTTAAAAAATTTAGTCAAGTCTCTGAAGGTTAATGATCGCTTAACAGTGAATCATATAAAATAGGGCTCTGACGGCCGAGCTCCATCAATTCCAAAGTCAATTTGTACGGGAAATTACACACACAACTTTGAAAAAGGCGGAACAGAATTCGAACGTTGTCGTTAGAATACCCAATATCTTTGATAATCAAGTAAAACATCTGTTAATACAACTAAACTAATCCTATGAAATCCGTCCCTCTTCGAGTGTCTAATTCATTGATTTCCTGAAGAGCCCCGTCTTTAACTCGTTGCTACTTCGGGGACAGGTGAGGAGCTACCGAGCTTCTTTATTTGTCTCTACCTCATTTCATTTAATATTCAGTTTATTTATACGTTAATTTTGGACTTGCTCTTACTAAATCTTAGGTGGCGATGTAGTTTGAGATTTAGCACTTTCGCTCAAGAATAGAACGATAGCAGTAGATCTAGTTTCGATAAATAATAGTATATTTATTTCGATCTCACAAAGTATAATTAGGCACTTACATTTTACTGACGACTACAGACGGAATATAAAATAAAATACTCTGCGAGAGACTGATGTCTGTACTAGGATATAACTATCCTGTATGAAGGATCACCAGCCTCTCACTCCAACAACTGTAATATTAGGTAGTAAATAACATTTCATCTTTAGTAAGAACAGAGGACAAAGAAATCTTCCTTATTTTTGCATTCGCCTACTTAGGTATAGAGTGCTTGGCGCTACGACTTATAGGCCTGCGTGTCCTGCGTAGTCCTATTTAACAATTGTATCGAGAGTCACGAGTTTTTTTAACCGACCTCCCAAAACCCAAAGGAGGTTAATTGAGAACCTCCGTCATCGCTATATTTCCTATAGGCGTGTTCATCAAATACTCGAAGATGGAGCATCTGGAACCACCTTCTCATCACAAAACTTCTCAATGAGGTACGATACAACTTTGAAAATATGGTATGTACCTATAACAAAAGGGATAAGCTTTTTGTTCTATCAAGTGTAATTTTAGTGGCAGCTGGAACTGCACTAAAAGTTATGATATATTTTTAAATTATCATTTTTAGTACAGGATGAGAACAACCCTCCGTCGAACTGGCCTATCATATTAAAAACATAGCGTTTATAACCCCGCTTACTCACCTTTCAATATCAGAGACAGGGTCCGCTGTATCGTCAGGTGCTCAGTTATAGTAGCAGGGATGGAAATTTTCTCATCGCTCTTTGGCGATAGGAACTCGGCTTTAGTGTGTAATAAATAAGCCGTATACGAGGTGTCGTAACGAAAATACCTGCCACAGACTATACCCATATATTTTATTTAGTATCTGGAACGGCAGGTATAGTTTCTACGTCGAGTTGACTAAATTATTCACATTCGGTTCCCCTTTGAATCAATCCAGACTAAGGTATAAGGGTCACAGATTTACTGGGACCGCAATATCTTTTCTAATTGGACTACTGTTCAGGTCCGGTGGGGACGATGTTATGGCAAAAATTTGCATTGTTTTTAAAGTTGACTTGCTTCAACCAATGGGTTCAATTCAATGGGTTATACCAGCGAAGTTCCAAAGAAATATTACTTAATCAATCTACTTTCACCCTTTAATAGGCGCCTCTAGAAAAATTATATTTATAAATTAAATCTATAAGTATTCATATAACATTCAAAGTTCAGACTCATTGATTGACTAACTGAACTATAAACTCCCATTCATATTATTTTATATTACAATAGCAGTGCCCCACGGTTTCACCCTCATAAGTCCCGATCCTATGGAAACTTTGAAAAAACCCTTTTTCATCAGATGCCTAGGATCTTATTGTTCTATCTGCACCAGCCGAATCTAAAAGTTCGTGCGGGTTAAGCAATGCTTGGCGCGGTCATTACTGGATGGGATTGGTTTTGTGCCAAAAATCATTTTCTTGAGCTCGTCCGTACTTTGGAAGGCACGTTAAGCAGTACTGGTTGTAATCTCTGATAGCAGTCGTTAGGTCAAGCTAGAGGCCTTAGAGCGACCTAAAAACTGACACTAAGTGAAGTCACACCACTACAAGAAAAGATGAAGAAGATCGGATGCCTACATCATAAAAAGAACTATAACTATTCAAATTTAAGCGCTCTACTATCAGTAGTTTAGGCTAATCTATCAGTCGTCAGGATTTTACAGACATAGATATATTACAACGTATTAGAAAATGGAAAGAATGCAATATCATTTACAAAAGAAAACAACAATAACCTTAAATAACAATTCCAACACCCGATCCAATATTTCTTTACCTACTTTTTACATTGGTTTTTAATCTCCTTTAAATAACACGCAAAAAGGGCATTAAGAGGAAACAAAACATTCGCCGGCATCGCATGAAAGGAACCTTAATGAAAGGAAAATGGTGATTTCTCTTCGAGTTCCTGCAGATATCAGATGTTCTATCCGTCGATAGTTATAAACAAATAGTTTCGAGAAGCTGGTGGTGAGTTAAGCAACGCCTGGTGCGGTCATTACTTGGATGGGTAACCAATTATGTATGTAGGAAAACATTTTCCGTTAGTCCCGGTTGATATCTTGACGTTAAATGAAGTTAGAAACCGAAGGAGGATATGAAAACTGTAACACTTGACTCGACCAGTGCCAGTGTTACTGAATCAATTAGGTTCGTTCCGAATCGGTTCGGATCAGGAACAAGAACAAAAGGTCTTAAATTTACGAGTAGAACAAGATCAAAACGCAGGTGTCAATTTCGCAGACAACATAATGGTCGTAATATTTATAGATTCTCTCCAAAGAAATATCCAATGAACAGATTAATAAAGAATTTATTGAGACAAGCACCAGACAAATAAACAAACTTTGGAATACAAAACTGAGAAATAAAGATCAAAGAGATAAGGTAATTGATTGGGTGTCGTTCTTTTTGGGAACTTCATAAAATATCAAGTAGTTAAGGTTGATTTTCGTTGGATTTGTTCAGAAACAAGTTAGTTTTCTTTGCAAGATGTTTGCCCTAAAATGAGACTAAAATAAACATTAACAGAATCGAATCAAATCCCGGCCGGCAATTGTCTTATTCTTTAAGAAATAGTACATTACTGCAGCGGCCGGCAAGAGAGGCATTGATGGACGAACGTGTGAATACGTAAATCCATCAATGCCTAGTTGCGGCCAAGGCTTTTATAGTACTTTTCTCAAATAATGCGCGGAAATTAAACTAAGTAGTACAGTTCAGAACTTTTATTTGAAAATAGAATTAATGTACAATTCTTAAAATTTAAGTTTTTTTTTTCACCAAACAGCTTTCTATGTGCAAGCCAGTTCGAAATTTAAATTAAACCTTTGATAAGTTACCTCTTTGGTCGCCATTTTGCGGAGTAGAAGATCGTTCCATTTTTAAATTACACGACAAATATGATTTTATATAGTAATTTATTTGACCGCTAAACACGACAGATATGGATTTTCATACAACTGTTGCCGGTCGCTGCTCGACTAGTACAGCAAGTTCGATTTATCTCGAAGAAGGTTGTCAAAATAATGCTCAAATTACCAAGCATGATTGAGAAAAAGTTATTCTCTAACAGCATCGCTCTTACGGCGAAGGAAAACATCGTGAGGAAACCAACACGTCCTATAGGACTAACCACGGTCCTTAGGCATGGGACATTCGCCAATCCGGAGTAGGCCCCTGCCTAATCCCTATAAGAGGAGACCCTTGCCCTGCAGTGGGACAAATTAAGGTACTGATTTATTTATTTACTAGCTGCGCCCCGCGGTTTCACCCGCGTAACTTCCTATCCCGTAACGTTAATGATCCCTCACGTATGTCATACCAAGTATTGCTTAACGATCATTCAAAGTACTATATAATATTTCTACCTCTAAACCAACCCTGTACCAAGTTTTATGAATATCGGGTCACCCGCTCTTTTTCACCCATCACGTATGTTGTACCAAGTGTTGCTTAACCCGTACGATCATTCAAAGTACCCTATATGTATATTATTTCTACCTCTAGCCAACCCTGTACAAATTTCACTCATATCGGTTCACGGGTTGTTGAGTTAGAAATACACGACTTTATTTTTCATAGCTGCCGTCCCGCAGTTTCACTCGCGTAAGTCCCGATCCCGAGGGAATATCGGGATCAAAAGTAGCCTATGTCATATCTGGATAATGAAGCTTTCTATTAGTAAAAGAATTTTTGAAATAGGTCTAGATGTTTCTGAGATGACCCCCAAAATACATACATACATACATACATGTTACCAACGTAACGTATCTTTATAATATTAATTATACCAACATAAAACAAAATATTAGGAATCAAAAGTACAATGAGATATTGCAAAAGAATTTTTAAAAAGCACTGCAGTTTCGTGACACAACCGTCTCGCATGGAGCCGACCGATTGAGCCGCGCGGCATGATGCCTCACAGAGTTGGCTGGCCACCCTCATCATCGTCGCCCGCTACGTGTATATATGCACGCTTGGTACTTAGGAATTATTTATTGTGGAGTTATTTTAAAACTGTAATATCTCGTGAGATATTCATTGAAATCAAGTGATGTTAAGGACAATTATGTTTAAAATTAAATACTTTTAATGAATAACGTATTTATTTGGATAAGGATTAATATCATATTTACAAAATTACCTTCGGAAACAATGCATTGTTCTACAATAAATTTCATTACTCTAAAAGATGTTATATTTAGTCAACCTTAAGAGTTAGACATATGCTGTTGCGGACTATTTATTAGATCCTTTTTAGAGGAAGAATTCTCTCATATATGGTTTTTATGTAACTCTGACCGTTTACTCAGCGCACGCGACAGAATCTCGGAACAGGGTGATTTTTTTCCCGTTTTTGCAACATTTTTCATGGATGCTCCGCTCCTATTAGTCGTAGCGTAATGTAATATAGCCTATAACCTTCCTCGATGAATGGACTATCAAACAAAAAAAGAATTTTTCAAATCGGACCAGCAGTTCCTGAGAATAGCGCGTTCAAACAAACAAACAAACAAACAATCAAACAAACAATCAAACAAACTCTTCAGCTTTATAATATTAGTAAGTATAGATTAGTATAGATTGTATTTTAATAGTAGGTACAATAAAGCAAGGCGTCGTCGTCAGTCGGCGGACTTAAAATGTAATTCTCTGTTATACGATTTCCGAAAGGCTTCGAAGAACAGTAAAAACGTTTGAGAAATATAATCGTGGAGTTAAAGCTTTGGTTATACCCATAAAATTACGAACCGCTTGATCAAAGGTCGTACCTGCCAGTGAGGAAAATTGTTGTTGCTATGACAATTTAGGCTCAAGCCAAGTCATTATAAGAGGAGTTTTTCATGGACGAGTAGAGGCGTACTTCTTGGTAAAACAAGGGTGTAATTTAACATCTTTTTTACTCCTTAAAATTATTCGATTGACTGCCTAAAAATTAATCAATACAATAAGGGTTTTGATCTAACTATTTAGCTTTTAACCCTATTATCCAGCCCTTGCTGTAACGTACCAATCGTAAAAGACCATTTCGTAACGTACCATTTAGTGAGACAGTGGTCATACACCTCCCAATCACATATCGGGACCGTCTCTACGAGCATTATTTATATACAACACACCGCCGCGTTAACATCGCCGTGTGGAGACACGTTCATAGAGATTGTATAGAAATAAGTGCCTCGACGATAATATTGCCGCGATTCTAACGCTCGTGGAGACTTAGGTACTAGTCTAGTCTAAGATACTTAGGTTTGAAAGACATTTTTACGTAAAATAGAATATTGGAATATTAAGTAAGTAGGTACTTTTTTTCGCAATACAGAAAAATATAACCTTAGATCTTACAAAATGTTGAAAGAACTTTTATATTAAAAACGACAGCAGTCCTTTTCGCTCTTACATAAAATTACATATATACATCTTGGTTCAATCAAACAAAAAGTAATTTACCCATACTTTTTGTAACCATGGAAAAACAACGAAGGCCCATTTAAAACTAGTTGTTCAACATGAATGACTCAGCACTGGATTTGGGGGACATTTATATACTGGTTAATGTAATCCAGCATAACAACCATATAATGAATCTGTAAACAAAACACAACACATTATAATATAAATAATTAGCTAGCAATGGTGGGGATGGTAACGAGTGTTTGTTGTTGAAGTTAGTGGAGTCATCCCGCATTGCCTTCAGAGCTTACTCAAAGTTTTTCCATTAAAAAGCGAGTGAGCGCGTCCTAGGCTGATGGCTGCTTTTATATGAATAATTGTTATCTATTTTACGTGGCAAGCAAGATTTATGCTATAATGCGGAACCTTAAGGCGGCGATAGATGATAAGCAACGGTCCTTGTCCTATTGCATATAAATGAGCGAGATGGAATTGCGTGAAAATTCTACAATTTCTCGTAAAATCAATAATTAACGAAGATTAAAATAATATTTTGAAAAAATGCGATGAAGGGGTTCTAGGTATTGTATTTTCTAATATTATGATGCCTATAAGAAAATATAGCGGTTAAGGATTTAGAAGAAAAATTGATTTATTTTGTAAAACAGGGGTAACTTTGCCTGTATAATAGTGGTATTTAAAGTTATTTTTTATTGTTTTTGAAATGAAGGGGACACTTCTTGTATCATGTACAATAACATAATACATTGTTTAAAGATCTATTTGATACCGGTTATGAATAAAACCATTCCATCGGAAGGGATTTCACATGAGTCGCGTCCTTAAAATGTTATATTTCAGAAAAATAAGGCAACATTATAAAGACTACGGATAATTGTAATATAGGTGCGATGAGTCAAAATTTAAGACAATTCTATCTGCTTTGTAGATCGGCGTAGTCACTGAGGAAAAAGGGTCGTATCTTGTTCTACTGTCGCCTTTCTTTATATAAAGGTGCGTGGTACATCATAAACTACGACTGTATTACGTTACTGCGAATAATGTAATTGCGAAACACGTTACTGCCAAAGACCGCGATCGAACATAACTGCAATACTGTGGGAGTGCCAATTTTTTAGAAACGTCAAGACACAAGAAACTCATGTGTTATTTTTTGTTGCAATAAAACATTAGAATCATTTACCTGGTTACTAAATCTTATTTATTTTTATTTAATTATTTTTGTACACAAGGAAACATTCACAGTATAACAGTCATAATTAGATACATATACAAAGGTGAGTCTAACCCTGCTTAGAGTTTTCTACCGACAAACCTCAGAGGAAAGGAAAGAATATAGTGGAAGGTAATGAAGTGTACAGAAAATGATGAAAAAATAGAAAAAGTACAAATCTTCCTAATATTCTAAACGCGTAAGCTTGTATGTATGTCTGTGAGTTTGTTACTCAATCACTACAGACCCGATTGCGATAAAACTTGGAATATAGGTAGCTGGGGAACTGAAATAACACATTGGCTACTTTTTAACCCGATATTCCCGCAGGATCGGGACCAACGCGGGTTAAACCGAGGGGCGCAGCTAGTACTACATAGTGTGTACAAATGTACAGTCGAAGTAAAAAGTGTCGAAGTAATCTCAGTGGTCCCTGTCTCCCTGTCACGCAGACAAATAGTTTTATAGACTCCGTGGACCATTGTACGGACAATGCTCGGGTCACGTACGTTCTATCAACTTTATTTCTACTACTGTACTCGACTGTACTACTTACTGGCTTTTATTTCATTTTCTACCAATTTATTTGATTTTGAACAACGGGAATAGGAAGAGAAAATTTCTCTCCATTTAACTACGATAAGGTTGTTTTAAAAGACGATGTTTTTTTTGTTTGAGTGTCTATTAATTCTTGACATGTGCCCCCTTACTTATGCTGGTTAACAGCTGCATATCTATGAACCGTTTGTCTTTTAGTGTGGCATGAAGTTTCATAGTTGACAGACAGAGACAAACGTCACATAACTTGGTCATCTGTTAATCATCGTTTATAAGTAAGTAAGGAGAAATATATTTAACAATTTAGGTTTGGAGGTCATTAACCTCTGTGTCATTAACCCTTAGTTAAACTTTTATTTAAATTGTACTACAATTGTCTAAAATTGAATTAATAAATCTGATGATGATATATTTATTATTATTTATAGTTATCTCAAAAAACTACCATGGCTTCGGAATGCGCCCTCCCATGAGACGAAGCGCCGAAGAAAATCATGCGGGTTCTCGTTGTGCTTTCGTTGTCGTCGTCGTCGTTTGTGCTCGTAGCACGTTGAAATTCGCGAAAAACGCGCGTTTTCGCGTTTTATGCAAAATCGCAAAATCCTACTAATATTATAAAGCTGAAAGTTTGTGAGTATGTGTGTATGTGTGTTTGTTACTCAGTTACGTAAGAACCGCTGAACCGATTACCATGAAACTGGGTATGTAGATAGCTGGAGACCTGGAATAACACATAGGCTACTTTTTATCCCGATATTCCTTCGGGATCGGGACTTACGCGGGTGAAACCGCGAGGCACAGCTAGTTAGTAATAAAATTGACAAATTAAGGTGACATTACCAAAACTACTCATATATGTAAGTGTGAATCGAAGTTTAATTAACAGCTTTCCAAACAGAACAATCTAATAAGCAAAGTTGAGTGCAAAGTTGTACGTTTGGTATACGCTGGCGTCGGCGACTGTACGAGTCGTAAGCTGTTAGCGGGTTAATAAGGAGCTCATTAGCCTAGCTGCACCTGCCGATCTTGAATGGTCGTGCGGGTTAAGCAACGCTTGGCGCGGTCATGACTTGGATGGGTGACCGAAAATTTGTGTCACGAAAAATCATTTTCTCAAGTTCCTCCGTGCTTCGGAAGGCACGTTAAGCAGTTGGTCCCGGTTGTTGTCTCTGATAGCAGTCGTTAGGTCAAGTTAGAGGTCCATAAGGCGACCTGAAAACTCTAACACTAGGTGAGCCACACCACTACACGAAAAGAAGAAGCGGGTTAGGCTTTGAAAAGGTTCCGCTGAGCGTGTTTTGTTTATAAGTTTAGTTGTTAACGATTATGAAGCTAACTGACAATTGTACGGGATTTTAAGAAATGAAGAATAAGAATATTAAAAACACGGTATATTATATTCATATAAAAATAAGCAATGTTGCACCGCTTAGCGAGAGTTTTGAAATAACACAAAATTATAATCCAAAAAAATATAATTTAAAAAAATCATCATTATCCAGAATTCCCATACGATTGGAGCTTACAACGGGTGAAAACGATGTTTTAATCGTATGTATCGGTGTAACTAAAAAAACTAAAAAAATATTTTGATTGAATTATTCTGCCTATAAACTGCGAAACCTTATACATTTGTACCCTAACGTAAGGCTTATTCCATTCTAATCACCTGGGTTTGACACAGTTTATTATCTAAAGAAGACAATTTTGTGCGCGCTCCAAAATCATATTATTAATTTCTAAAAAATCACCAATGTATACAATAAATTTCTATCTATCCTAAAGAAGAGTTCTACAGTGCGTGAAAAATATAAAACTTTGTTGAGATCGAATTCAACACATAGGCTTCTTAAATCCAAAACTCCCATGGGGTCGGGACTTAAAGATAAAGATATTTATTCACATAAAGTAAAGTACAAATTGGTCTTAAATTACATAAAGTTTCATATACTTTGCCGTCCCATGGCATGCAAATTTTTCGTATAAAAACTAATATTAAATATACAGGTACAACCGCGTGGCGTAGCTATTAACATTATAAAAATAATCCTGTAATTAAATTTCCTCTTCTCCGTAAATCAGGTGTTAATAAGCAACACTGATAGGTAGATAGCTAGAATATACATACTAAAATTAAATGACAAAAATCAAAAACAATATAAACCTATGTGGCACAATGAGTGGCCTTATCGATGAATCAGTATCACTGTACCAAACAAGTTGTCATACTATGTGTGGGACAATATTTATTAAAAATTCCCGATGATATCAAATGTTTACGCATTAATTTAATCCGACCTCTGTGGCGCGTGGGGCGAACGCTTGGCTGCAATGCAGAAGGTTGCGGGTTCGATTCCCGCTGGGTGCAAATATTTATGCTTAAAAATAAATATTTGTATTTGGTCTGGGCGTATTTCTATATATAATATGTATGTATTTACAAAAGAAAAATAAATATAAGTAGTATATCCGTTGTCTAGTCACCGTAACACAAGCTAACAAGCTTACCACGGGGCAAGATGGCGCTGTGTGTTCGTCACATGATTTATTTATTTATTTATTATTATTTATTTATTTATAAAAAATAAACATTTTTACTCTGTACCACAACGATTGAATTTAAAATGACATTAATTATAATTACTTTATTATTCAATTCTGATATATAACTTATTATTAATTGTTATCGATAACTATTTTTGTGACCCAATGTACCAAATGTAATGTATAATATGACTAATATCATGTAATTTTAAATTTGCACGCCAATATGTTGGCAAAGAATGTAAAACATTAATTCATTTTAAGATCTTTGTAACAACCATTATTTTTGCAATAAATATCTTTTATCTATCTTTTATCTTTTTACTGTACTGAGTGACTATATTGTCGCTTTTAAACATCCAAGTCTCCGGGTGATTAAACTGGAATAGACTAAATGTGAGAGAGAAACCCTGTCTCCGTCACAGTCGGTACCGTAGAACAAACTTAGTTATCACATGAGGGCGTCGAGGGAGCGTTTGTTTGCTCCTATCTATACTTTACACATACATCTTCAAGATCTAGTAATTATACCTTCATAGTTTACCTTCATACTGGCTTTTATATAAATAAATAAATTCTGTGACCAACACACAGCGCCATCTAGCCCCATGGTAAGCTGCTAAGCTTGTGTTACGGTGACTAGACAACGGATATACTACTTATATATTTTTTTGTAAATACATACATATTATATTATATTTTATATGTGTCTATGATGTTGAATGTTTTAGTCTAACATTCATTGATAGCCTTATTATTAAACGTGGAGTAAGGTAGGAGTAGTGAAAACATGCCTTTGTCTTTTCCACAAACATAAAGCGGAATAACTATTCCGATATTACCCCGCTTTTATTAAAAAGGCTAAGAGAGTTTCGTTTTATTGATCCTTATTAGCACTGTGCTGGAAAATGACAATCTAAGTCCTAAAATATACAAGATGTAACGGGCATGCCCATTTAAGCCGAAAGGGGGTTGTTCTAGACATCTAGACGAACAACTTTTGTTCTACGACTTTTGAAAATTTGAACTTTTTTTGATAATTTTTAGGTTATGGTTCACTGAAAAAACAGCTGCTTTTAAAAATAAACGTAATTGTAGTTTCGATTGTTGTCGACTAACTAAATGAAAGGACAAGATAAGGTCAATGACCTCGAACTCTGAGAAACAGGTGATTTTCAAGTAAACTTTAAACTTAAAATTTTCTAAAACTACTTCGAAATTTCCAAAAGTTATAGAACAAAAGTTGTTCGCCTAGACGTCTAGAACAACCCCCTTTCGGCTTAAAAGGGCTTACCCGTTACACCTTGTATTTGTACTTAAAAGCAAAAGCGACAGCTCATTGTACTAAATTATTTTCGCTCCGTGACAGCACTATAGTTTTTCGATACAACATCACAATGATCCACATTGTGCCACATTGTGCACGAAGCCACTCGTAGCGTAGCTCACGCTACGAGTGGCCACGCTACGAGTGGCTTCGTGCTGCTACAGCTTGTCGTAGCACTGTGCTACGAAATATTATTTTAATTATTTTTTCGTTTAAATTCAAACAAATCAATATCCATAGAAAAAAACCTCGAGAGACTTGAAATAGCTACAAAAACACCTAAAACTAAACGCAAAAACTATTTGACAAATACAAAACCGTTCTAAACTAAAACTCCAACAAAACGAGCCACTAATTAAAAACAATGTAGAGTTTTCAAACCGTTTGAATGTTGATTACACTAGCAGTTGCGTTTAGTTTTACGAAGGCTTTTAGAAAGAAGGTTTATTACTAGAACTAGACTGCTCACGTAGAACTAAAAAGTGTTCCGCTACATTGAAGCATGCTGTCCCTTTCTAATAACACTGTTAGAAAGGGACAGCATGCTTCAATGTAGCGTTTTGTCCCTTTTTAAAAGTGTTATTAGAAAGGGACAGCAACGCCAATGTAGAGACAGAACGCTACATTAAAGCATGTTGTGCCTTTTTAACAGTGTTATTAGAAAGGGACAGCAACGCCAATGTAGGGACAGAACGCTACATTGAAGCATGCTGTCCCTATCGAATTGTGTTATTAGAAAGAGACAGCAACGCCAATGTAGGGACAGAACGCTACATTGAAGCATGTTGTGCCTTTTTAACAGTGTTATTAGAAAGGGACAGCAACGCCAATGTAGGGACAAAACGCTACATTGAGGCATGCTGTCCTTATCGAATAGTGTTATTAGAAAGGTATAACATGCTCAACGTAGCGGAAAACTTTTTAGTTCTACGTGAGCATTCTTGTTCTAGTAATATAACTTCTTTGGTGTTTTGTTGCACTTTGTCGTTTTTCATGTAGCTATTTAAAATTACAAAGTAAATTTCTGCTTTGTAACTTTAAGGTTTTCTCACACAGAAGTTTATAAATAAAATAAATAATGGGTACTAATTTTATTAATGTGAAAGTTTGAAGTAAGAAAGTAAACAAGTAAACTGTTATTCCTCCATGCTAAAACTACTTAACCGATGGCGATGAAACTTAGCAGACACACAACGAAGTCTCAGTAATAGGGCTGGACCGATTTTGCTAATTCTTTTTTTGTTGTATTTGTTATCGTCAGGAGGTTCTAATGAAAGAAAAATATCGATATTCGCTGTGGCGAATATTGGCGCAGCTAGTTGAATCATAATTTATTGTCAGTGGGAAAAAAAACTAATTTTAATAACAATTATTGTTCCAAAACAACAAACCATTTCTTACCTATATCTACTCCAAAAGCTAAACTTGGAACCAACAAACCATTTACTCCAAAAGCTAAACTTGGAACCAATCCCATATCCCTCATTGAATCGGAATGAACCGCACCGTGCCCAATGCCCTCACATTCATATTATCAGTTGGATCCGTAACATATACGAGTACGTACATACCTACCCGCTGTACGTCTGTACGTATCTGTGAACAAGTTGTTTTCGAGACGTAACTCTGAGCCTCGAAGGTCTAAGGATAAACTTTCATAAAGCCAGAATGGAAAGGATTTCATCGTACAAGAAAATTAAGTATCATACCATGAATCTATTACAATAACAAGACGTCACAAATCCCTGTACCTACTTTCTCAAAACGGGTGGGTTTTTTTTTCGTTTTGAACCGAGTAATATGGCTATTTGGGAATTAGCCAGTGTCAAGTACCTTTATAATATTTGCAAGTTTTTTGCAAATCCGATGTCAAGTCATCTTATATATAAATCTAGTCAAGGGAGTCATTGTAAATTACGTCTGTAAACATATTGTAATTTTTTTTTCCTAGTATTTTTCCTCCACCCGTATAATCAATCCAGTGGACGTAGAACAAAAGTACAAAAAAATGACAGGCACTATGCAGTACATTGCAGCTTTGACGTAACCTAGTTATTACCGGTGATTACCTCAAAGCAGCAATGTCATACTGCCTGTGATTTGTTTCCACCTTTGTCCTACGTCCACTGGATAGATAATACGGGTGCAGGAAAAATGAAATTGCAACAAAAGAAAAGAAAAAAATAATTCCATGAGTTTGTTGTGTCCTCTCCCCATTGGAGGTCGCGTTCCAAAGACACGACAGTTTACTAGACGTTTGCCCCGCGGTTTCACCCGCGGAAGTCCCGTTCCTGCGGGACTATCGGCATAAAAAGTAGCCTAAGTTTTATTTCTTGTACTATCTAGCTTCCTATATTCCAAGTTTTATCGCAATCGGTTTATCGGGTTTTTACGTGATTGAGTAACAAACACACATACACACATACTCACAAACTTTCAGCTTTATAATATTAGTAGGATAGGATAGGATATTTAAAATAATAAAAATATTTCAAATTTGAATTTGCAAGTACCACAGAAATTAATAGCAATAAATCTATAGCACTACATGTTTACTGCACATACAACTTGTCAGCTTCACCCATGTAATCCAACTACCCTACATGCTCAAAACAAAACCCCAAACCAGCACGGAAAAGATAAGCTCAGATCTTAATCGAAGATCTAAGGAGAGTCGGAAGCTTAGCCAAGTGCGAACGTCCGTCCCCGTCACTTGTTTACGAGCAATAAATGTGAACCTTTACATTTTATTTGTGTCGTCCGAGTATCGTCCTAGCCATACCACCCTCCTTTCTCGGTTTACAACCACAATTTGCAGTTTTTGGTGACTCTTAATCGAGTCCCTGCATTAAAGTTTCATTAGTGGTTCGGTGTTTTGAGTTTTGATTGTAAAATGTAAAAAGGTAAAATGTAGAATGGAACGTAGATTGTATAGACCAAGTTAAGACTAATATAATGACTAGCAGTGGGTTATTTTGTATGTTTTTATAATATTACATTATATTACACAATAGTTGTATAATTTTTCATATATCTTAAAAGATTTCATAAAAATCCGTCAAGCCGTTTTGAAGTAGGATGAAAACTAACAGTGTGACACGAGAATTATTTAATAATATACATATAAGAAGATATAACACAAAAATCAAAGTATAATTTAAAGTAAAGTATAGTATAGTCCCTATACTGTACTTTACTCACCTATTTAATATATGCGAAGACTTGTAAATGTTGTTGAGTTAATTAATTTATTAGTTTTTTTTCACTGTATGTTTTCCAAATAAAATAAAATAAAATATATAGTAACTATACTATACTTTACTTTAACTTATACTTTGAGTTTTGTGTTATATCTTCTTATTATGTATATATAATTCTCGTGTCACACTGTTAGTTCTCATACTCGTCCGAAATGGCTTGACTGATTTTTTTATGAAATTTTATATGCATATTCAATAGGTCTACGAAATGTTAGTTCAAGGATGGAGCGTAACATAGAACGTTTTATTACGAAAATCCTGAGGGATCCGGACTTACGCGGGTAACCGCGGGGCGCAACTAGTAATATTATGATTACGAAATACCATAATTTTATGTAATATGGATTTAATTTATTCTATGGTTTTCGCGATTTTGCATAATAAAACGAGAATAAAGTTGGCGAAGCTCGGTTCGTTTAATCTAAAAATCATAAAATCATGAAATGCGATTAAACCCGGAAAATAAAGTGTTTTATCAATATGGTTATGTAATTATTATTCTACTAACACTATGTAAAGTGTAAAGGTTTAGTTTGTGTATAAGTGAATAAGTAAAGGGTGTCCCCATACAAAACCTTGGAAACCAATGTAAGTAGGCCTTTGGGTTGAATAAGCGCTCATACAATAGGAGGGTCTTTGATTGTTTGTCATCAATTACAGTTCCAACGCCGCCATGAGTTCCATACCCATGAACAGTCACACATGGGTTACCCGTTATTTATAGAAAATTACAATCATTTCAACCAAGATTTTAGTTCCTTGTACTTTGACCCGGATTGCCAGTCATATTATTTCATCTAAAACTTTGACAGTCCCTAAATAGAAAAGGTGATGTGATAAATCGGCGCGTCAGAACTTTCACGAAACGCGAATTTCATTTCCCAATTGACTTTTATTAATTGACAAGTTGTCAAAATTAATATAAATTTACGTTCTTGCGTCAAAGTGTAAATTTGCTAAATTGTTGAAGGATTCCGATAATTTATCCAACACCAGCTGCGCGCTTAGGTTTCACCCGCGTAAATACTGCATCCCTCGGTTTTGACTGATAAAATATAATACAGGGTGTTTCGCGAATGACCACTTAAACTTAAGCCGAAAGCAGGTTGCTCTTGACGTCTAGGCAAACAATATTTGTCCTACAACTTTTAGGAATTCGAAGTAGTTTTCAAAAAAAAATGTTTAAAGTTTTTTTTTTATCAGCTATTTCATAGAGTTAAATTGTCCTTTCATTTAGTTTGGTCTACTATAGTCGAAACTCTAATTGCCTTAATGTTCAAACACAACTGTTTTTTTTTTAAATTAAAATTTCCAAAAGTCGTAGAACAAAATTAGTTCGCCTAGACGCCTAAAACAACCCCCTTTCGGCTAAAATGTGTGGATCACTTGTATACATGTTATCCCCACATAAAATTATGTTGTCTCAATAATATTTCATTGAATAAAATATGTTCTATATTTACTATCCATCACATAAACTACTTAACTGCGAAATTTTCATCCAAATTGGTTGAACCGTTTGACCGTAAAGAGGGAAGAAATAGAAGAAACCAAGTTCCGCATTTAAAAATAACCCCCTTATTTATAAACGCTAATTAATGCGCTGCATAACTATGCATCCTTTGTCTTCTACTGTCACATGAAGTTTCAAAGTTGACAGACAGAGACAAACGTCACATAACTAAGTCATGTGTAAATAATATTTTAGTAAAACCGGGGCGAGCAGCTAGTTAAAAAATATTTGTTGTTACTGATGTCAAAATACATACATAACAAAACTGCCAAACAAATTAAAAACGCCTACCTACCTAAATAAATAATAATAAATAAATATTTCACTACATTACACACAGCGCAATCTAGCCCCAAACTAAGCACTAGGCTTGTACTATGGGTACTAGAGAACGGATAAACTACATATTTAACTTTTTTTTTGTAAATACATACATATTATACATAGAATTATTTGTGTTTTTGTTGTAATGTTGTATGTTGTGCAAATAAAGTTATTATCTATCTATCTATCTATCTGCCATCGTTATAGTACTCATATATTTTACGTAGTTATATCATAAGTCATAAAAAGCATTAAACGTTATAGCTCCTATGAACTAATAAATGAAGTGATTAGCAATATTCCTCCAGTGAACGACAGTTTACGGCTTCCAAACATAATTTATGTTCATAATGAATAGGATGAACTTTATTAAACTACGATATAGGCTTATTAAAATAGTTAATATTGTGTACCTACATCTATTTTGAGTTTTTGAAGTTCATATCTAGAAAAACTTTCTGTATAGACTTATAAACACTGCTTTTGTTACTTAAGTTATTGGCTAGTAATGTCCTTAGATTATTTGTGTTTTTGGGATAGTTTTTATTGGAAATAAACAATTTATTTATTATTATTTATTATTTATTATTATTAAGTCGATTGAAATGGACAAAAGACGACTGATACGCATAGATTTAATTCCCCAGGCGTGTCGAATTATTCCCGTAGTACACAGTTCCCTGAGTAGGTAGGTACCGCTTACCAGAATAAAGCATTTGAGTTTAATACCATTTTTTTTATGTTAGAGAATACTACTATTATTATACAGGGTATTTTACGATGACCATTTAAGCCGAAAGGGGATTATTCTAGACATCTAGGCGAACAACTTTTGTTCTACGACAATTGAAAAAAAAAAACTGCTGTTTATTGAAAATAAAGCCAATTAAAGTTTTGATTTTAGTATTCGAAACTAAATAAAAGGACAAAACAATGTCAATGACCTCCAACTCTAAGAATCAGCTGATTTTCAAGTATACTTTGAACTCAAAAAATTTAGAAAACTACTTCGAATTTCCAAAAGCTGTAGAACAAAAGTTGTTCGCCTAGACATCTAGAACAACCCCCTTTCGGCTTAAATGTTAACATTGGGACAATTTTCTAGCTATCGCGGTTCTTGCATGACAAACAGCTCGGGTCTCCGAGCCTAGAGCATAGATTGTCTGTCTAGACAGAGAGGCGAACAGTAGAGTCTCAGTAAAAGGTTTCCGTTTATATCCTTTAAATACGGAACTCTAAAAAGGATTAGTAATAACAAAACAACTGTAACAACGAAAGTTGTTAATTGAGAGGTACAATCGTAGAGAATACTTGACAACGGGGTAGTTAGACGGCACACGTAGGTAGTTCGTGAATGTCTGTTGGTATTCAATTCGTGGCCGTTTTTCGCCAGCATATGTATGTACGCGACGCGATTTGTACTTGGACGCGTATTTCGGAACTGTGGATATCTACCACTGTATGAAATTTTCGTACGACAGCTACGAAAATGTCTAAACCCCGCTCCATCGTGCATGCAAGGCCTTGCATTTACAATGTGACGGGGTTTTGAAATAATATGTTCATAGGAATGTACAACTAGTAATAGTGATTATATTCTCTTTGACAACTAGCGTCGTTTGGGTACCTAAGCACGGATGTGATAATCTATTAATCAATCCTAATCTAATCCATTGGTAAAAATATAAAACTGCAATTTGCAAGAGCCTTTTCGCCTAATAATTTGTTTTTGATTGTGAATCTTTCTAATTAGTTTTCCGTTTTTACACTGACTTTTTTTGTTATTAGCTGTTTTTATTTTACAATAAATAATTTTATTTCATTTCACTAATTTTCCGTTGAAAGGTTGCCTGGAAGAGAGGACTTTAATCGATAAGGCTATTTTCACGCACACCCTGGATTTAATACTTAATGTTTTTCTTTTCATTGTTGTTTTGTCTTTGGTACCTATACATCTAGAATAAAATATAATGAATTATCCCCTTATTTATAAACGCTAATTAATGTGCTGCATAACTATGCATCGTTTGTCTTTTACTGTCATATGAAGTTTCAAAGTGGACTGACAGAGACAAACGTCACATAACTTAGTCATGTGTAAATAATATTTTATAAATACGGGTGTTAATCAATTACCGTGTGATTAATCTATTATACTGTACACGTTAAGAAAAAAATGTCAAAGGTTTTCGCGATTTTGCATAATAAAACACAATATTTACCGGGTTTTACTCGACTTTTAATTAATAAAGGCATTATTACCAAAGACGGAGCTTTAGCTAACTTTACAGTTTTTCAAGGCGAAAAATAGCTACCTTTACAGTTAGCTTTTTCAAGATGAAAAAGCGTCGGCGGACGAGTAAAAGCCGGTAAATATTGTGTTTTATTACGTTAGGAAATAAATAAATCATTTTATTTCCTAATGATAGTTAAGAAATACGCATCCAAATCTATCCGTACCTCAATCACGTGCGAGGAGTAACTCCCGTAGAACTCATGTCAGCTCCCCGTTTTTCCTATACGAAGGAAATTATTTATATTGTGTATCTCTTTCTGCCTACATTTACCAAAAAAATATAAAATTTATATTATTTTATCTATAATATCTATACTTATAATAAAGGAAGAGAGGACAAAAAGTCTGTACTTGGAAGTAAATAAAAAAAAAGTGGTCTAGGGGACTTAGAATAAGTAGTAGAACAAAATTAAGTATAGAATTTTTAAAATTCATCTGTCTGTCTGTTTTTCTGTTTCTCTGTCTGTTCCTTATACAATTAAAAACTTAATCCGATTGAAATTTAGTTTTTAATATTGGATAGTTCTATTTTTGAGGAAGGTCGTGGTATACTTTGCATCGAAATTCAATTAGTAAAACTCGAGTAACGAACGAAAAAGTGCAACCGTTCACTTCCGCGGGTGAAATCGCGGGCGCAGCTAGTTTATAAATAATATTTAAACGGTATACTTTATTTAATAATAGTAGTCGACGCCTCGGCGCTTCTAGGTAACTTATTAGCGGTTTGGCTGTGCATTGATTTACCTAAACAATGAAAAAAAAAATTTCATTAAAAAAATATTATTTTTAAACAGGCTATAGTTATCAATTATCATTGACAATAATACCACAATTTACATCGTAGTTGGCACCTCGGCGCTTCTTATATTATACTATTAGCGATTTAGAGCAAAAACTACTGAACCGATTCCCATAAAACTTGGAATATAAAGCAGTTGGATACCGGGAATAACACATAAGCTACATTTTATCCCGATATTCCCGCGGAAACCACAGGGCGCAGCTAGTATCCTACCAATATTATAAATGTGAAAGTATAAGTGTGTTGAATGTTTGTTACTCGATCACGGAAAAACTACTGAACCGATTGCGATGAAACTTGGAATATAAGAAGTTGTATACCGGGAATAAAACATAGGCTACATTTTATCCCGATATTCCCGCGGGAACGGGACTTACGCGGGTGAAACCGCGGGACGCAGCAGCTATCATTTAATAAAAAATATAATCTAATTCAGTAGGACGAGTTTGAGGTGAGTCATGCTTCCAGCGGCGGCGGCGGCGCGGCGTCACCGGCACAACTCAATTATGAGTACCTTACTTAACTTCCGTATTTTGTAATAGCAGTCAACCTGCAAGCTAACTTTAGGGCTACGACCGACTAGAAGTCTTGGTCAGGATTGGAAATCATCCTCGATTTCAATTTATCTGTTGCGGTTATTTCGTAATTTTTTAACCGACTTCAAAAAAAAAGAGGAGGTTCTCAATTCGTCGCATATGTATTTTTTTTTAACGTTTGTTCACCGATTACTCGAAGGTGGCTTGACCGATTGAGATGGTTATTTTTTACTAGAAAGGTGGGAGCCCCGAGGTGGTCCCATAAAAATTTGGTGATAAAACAGATTAATTAATCGGTGGCGCTGTTGTAGAGGTTATTTGGGTATTTTTTATCAATTTTTTTTTTGCTTTCGCGATGGTTATTTTTAGCATTTTATCAATGCCCAGCCAAATTCCCAGCCCAGTTAAAAATTATAAAAGCAACGCAATTAAGGTTGCAGTACCGAGTGAATTTCATAGCCCTGTGTCCTGATTCTGTAAAAACATAGCATGCGACAAGCAAGCGGAATGCAGGAGCATTGCAGAAGTCGATTTGTTGCACGAGTAAAAATAAAAGCTATTCCATAAATTCCTTAATACTGATTGACTGAGTGACAAGGATTAAATAATTAAGGAGCCCTTAAGTAAAATAACATTAACAGAATACAAAATAACGTACATCTCCTGCACGTCGCCTGCATTCCGCCGGCATTCCGCATGCTATGTCCTTACCGAATCGAGCCCCAGGATCCTGGACGACGACGCCAGACAGCAGAATGCGAGAACATTTAATAAAATAGATTATCATAGAACAAGACCATGGATTGGAGACCATTATCACTTGGACCCCCGGTCGGGGCTCTTTTTCGCCCAGAATATATCGTTGGCGATTCAACGGGGTAATGCCGCCAGTGTGATGGGCACTTTTGGACTCAATGGTCATTCTCATTAGATAATTTATATTATTAAACAAAACATTCTTTTTTCATAGAACATTATTATCAAATTGTTAAATATATTTTATACCTTAGAATTGTTAATCATACCAAACACATTCTTTATAAATGTTAAAGACGATTTTATTTTTACTTAAAGAGTTCTCTCGCTCGATAAAAAAAATCTTAGAAAACTGTAATTTTTTTTAAAGTAAATAAAACTAACCTTGAAAAAGCCAACTGTAAAATTAGCGAAACATCGGTCGTTTAATAATATTGACGTTATTCAATAAAACGCGAGTGCAACCCGGTATACAAATATATAAATAAATCCTGTGACGAACACACAGCGCCATCTAGCCCCGTGGTAAGCTGCTAAGCTTGTGTCACGGTGACTAGACAACGGATATACTACTTATATTTATTTTTCTTTTGTAAATACATACATATTAAACATAGAAATACGCCCATATATTGTGTTTAATAATGCGAAAACCTTAGACATTAAATGAAACCAATTTAAAGTTATACATTTCTGATACTTCATCCCAATAATACCAATAGCTAGAAATACCGAAACAGTTGAGCGACAACCCTAACCGGTCACCTGTCTCACACACGCTACAAAACACGGGATTTTACTCGTAGTTAGTTAAAAGTTGCAGACAGTTTCTGAAATTTGATCGTATTTCGCTTCAAATCTAATTGGAAAACAACTTCGCAGGTGAGTGTAGTACTTTGGTGTTATTAATATTTCAAAACCAGTCGTTTAGGGTTACATAATTGCTAGCTACGCCCAGTGGTTTTACGCGCGTAAGTTCTGTTTCTGAGGGGATATCGGAATAAAAAAATTTCCTATGTACTTTTCTAGGTCCCCAGTTATCTATATTCCAACTTTCTTTGCAATCGGTTGAGTAATTTTTGCATGAAGGTGTTACAAAATTACGTACGTACTTGCAAACTTTCACGTTCATAAGTAGGAAGTAGGGTAATTAATTATTCAATAATTTTCTTTGACAAAGTAAGAAAATTTCAACAACAACAAGTAGGTACTAAAAACACAAAAAAATTGAGTAAGATTCAACGTACTTGAATCTTATCTTACTTCTTACTAATATTATAAACGCGAATGTTTGTATGTATGTATGTGAGATTATTACTTTTTCACGCAAAAACTACTGAACCGATTGTGATGAAACTTGGAATATAGGTAGCTGGAGATACCGGGAATAACATATAAGCTACTTTTTATCCTGATAATCCCGCGGTGACTTACGCGGGTGAAACCGCGGGGCGCAGCTAGTTTAATAAAAATGGAAATCAATCCAATCCTTTGAAAAAATGTTCCATGCAAACGGTGGTTGCGGGGCGTAGAACGATGATTCGACCGCCAGTCTGTCACTAAAGATCATCCGCCATTCATTCGATTTAAAGGTCGATCATACGTAATATCGTACGGAACATGTCAGTTTGTGCATCTGTTGCTGTGTGACCGTGGTATGTTTTTTTTCCAATTTAATTGAGAAGTTAGATCTTCATTCTATTTATTTCTCGTAGCTTCCATACAAAAAAACGTGATTTTATTGTCATAATAGTACGGTACCTTTCGCGCGCGATTCCAGCTCGCACTTGGTCGGTTTTTAATTAAAAACGTCTAATCATGTTCAACGTATTTAAATGAGGATAAATAGAATACCAGACAATTAGGACGCGAATCAAATGTTGCCGGAATGCAAATTCCTATTCGCTAAGTTCGTAGGTACTGTACACGACAGTTTTAGTAGGTACACTGTACAGAGACAGTAAATGGTGCTAAACAAATATTACCGCTGTATTACGTTACTGCGAATAAATAGACTGCGAAGCTCTTTACTACGAACGTTCAGAACTTCGAAGGTTCGAACGTTTCGAACTTTAACCAAAAAGGATTGGGAATTTGCATGGGATTGTAAATTACGTATTAATAACAATAAGTATTAAAAAAAGAGGCTAAAGATGCTTTTATAACGGCAATATTACTAAAGACCGAGCTTTCGCTAACTTTACAGTTAGATAGAGCTCGGAGTTTCGTAATAATGCCGTTATTAAATAAAACAGGAGTAAAACCTGGTAAACATTGTGTTTCATTAATTGTTTTTATGCTTTAAGTTTTATTATTAACGCTAACTTTACGTAATAATGCTGTAATAAATAAAACAAGAGTAAAACCTGGTAAACATTGTGTTTCATTAATTGTTTTTATGCTTTAAGTTTTATTATTAAAGCTAACTTTACGTAATAATGCTGTAATAAATAAAACAAGAGTAAAACCTGGTAAACATTGTGTTTCATTAATTGTTTTTATGCTTTAAGTTTTATTATTAAAGCTAACTTTACGTAATAATGCTGTAATAAATAAAACAAGAGTAAAACCTGGTAAACATTGTGTTTCATTAATTGTTTTTATGCTTTAAGTTTTATTATTAACGCTAACTTTACGTAATAATGCTGTAATAAATAAAACAAGAGTAAAACCTGGTAAACATTGTGTTTCATTAATTGTTTTTATGCTTTAAGTTTTATTATTAACGCTAACTTTACGTAATAATGCTGTAATAAATAAAACAAGAGTAAAACCTGGTAAACATTGTGTTTCATTAATTGTTTTTATGCTTTAAGTTTTATTATTAACGCTAACTTTACGTAATAATGCTGTAATAAATAAAACAAGAGTAAAACCCGGTAAATATTGTGTTTTATTATTCAAATTCGTAAAACCCTTAGACAAAATTAACTAGAATTAATTATAAAATAAACTTAAGTAAAAAATATTAAATCCTACTTATAAAAAAGAACGAAATAACCTCTCATAATTATGTACATACAGTGCCACCGTAACTTATGTAAGCTGAAGTCGGGCAGTTAAAGTACAATCTGGATCTTCCCTCTAAAACTGCCCGAATAAGATCTTCAGCTTACATAACAGATAAGTCTTTCGCAATGTATGTAGTCTCTAACTTCGGGATTACAATGATTCCGCACGCAGAACATCGCAGTTCTGTTCGTTTGCGGTGTTTGGTTTTCGCAGTAACGTATGTCGCAACGACATTATTCGCAGTAACGTAATACAGTCAATATTACCTACTTGTTTACTCGGTTGCCTACTTTGAGTACCTTTGAGAACATTGTCTCATTTGCCCTGGATGACTTAGGGGGAAGGAAAGTGATAAAGTTGTTTGAAGCTAGGTTATATTTATACAGTGTGTTTCGGGGACGGAAGGGTTTGTTCTAGAGGTCTAGGCGAACTAGGCGTTGTTCTACGACTTTTGTGAATTCGAATTTTTGGGTAAATATTAAGTTTATCTGAAAAACCAGCTGACTTAAATGATTTTTAGGGTTTCGTAGTCAACAAGAAAACCCTTATAGTTTTTAAAAGTACTTAATGGTTATTAATGTAGGGGTTATAAGTAGTAGTTTAAACTAATTCTAAAGTCAACTTAAGGCCAATGGACTCTAATACAATGATACGTGACGTGTACGCGGCTTCGGTGACGAATGACGTCACCGAAGCCGCGTATGATTTATTATATATTTAGCTGTTCACTTAATTACGATGAGTAGAGCACTTACTGCACACCGAGACAGAGAACCCCTAGCTATTTCACTATACTTACTTATAATAAACTTACTTTTACCTTGCTAATTGAGGGTTTGTCTCATCTCTGCTCCTACACTACAAACTTATTCTTGGTGTGGACATCGCGTGCCGTCAACTACGTACGAATTCTACACAGATGATTTTCGAAAAAAAAAATGCTTCGAAATAATGCTTCGAATACTTCGAATTCTTTTGTTCTAAATTTTCGAATTTCTAAAATTTAGAACTAAAGAAAGTTGTTCGCCAATACGCCTAAAACAAACCGCTTTCAGCTTAGATCACTATTTCACCATCCTCGAAACACGCTGTATAAGAGAGAGGTAGTAAAAAGTAAATAGAACTATCTAGGTGAATAAAATAGAATGAAGGTAGTAAGGGTAGTCGAGTGGTAAATGGGCTAATCAACCTGTATACGTAAATGTATTTAGTTATTGTATGTCACTCTGTCCATCTGTCAGTCAGTGTGTTCGTCTGTCTGTTACCTGGAACAATGAACTTTGGCAGAAAGCAAGGTTATGTAGTACAAATAAAGGAAAATTTTAAAAAATTAACATAATTAGAGGCCATACAAAACTTAATGAGCCAGAGTAAATTGATCTCTAGGTCGAATGAGCGCCTGTACAATAAGATAGTCTTTATATACTGGTCTCACTGTCTAAGGTTCCGTACACATATACAGTCGTATATGTATGTTATATTATTATATTTATTTGATATTCGCGCTATTTGATTCCTCGTCTATTAAATAGCATAGACTTATCCTTAAAAAAAAGTATTACCAAAAAAAATATTAGAAATAAACTAAAATTGTACTTTTTAAACAGCATGTAGTTAACGAACCTGCATAAGTTGCTAAACCTGTTTTTGTCAACATGCACTGTCGCTGCCTCAAATCGTCTTCGCGGTGTGGAGCGGCCTAGCTTTGTCTCTTTCCCGCAAGTTTGACGGCATGAGGTAGCGAGTGATAGATGATAGGGTGTTCGACTGGTGTGTGTGCATCTTTGAATGTTTTTAGTTTTATTATTTATAGTATAGATGTCTGCGGAACTCAACGTTATGACATAACCGGACAAATCTCTGTGATTTATTGGTTATGTTTTTGTTATAAATTTTTGTTGTAATTATGATAAATAAAAAAAAATAAAAAAAAATGTATACTATCTTTACTAATTTTATAAATCTGAAAGTTTGTTCGTTTGTTTGTTTCCCTTCACGGTCAAACGGTTCGACCGATAAGGAGGAAAATTTGCATAAGGATGTGTGAGGGATTAAGTGATAGAGAGTAACTTTGATCCCGCGATAATCCTGCGGGATCGGGACTTACGCGGGTAAACCGCGTGGCACAGCTAGTAGTTATATAGTTAGTCAGTAAGGACTTTGAATTTTATAAAAGAAGACAGATCCTAATTATTTTTAATCTGCTAGAAGCGATGTATAAATTTTTATACATTTTACAATACAGATATAAACTAAAACCCATAGTTGACCCCATGGAGTCAATTACGACAAAACAACAAACAGTAAAACAACATGAAAAACAGTCAAAGGTAATTTGGTATATTTATTTCAAAGTCCTCGCTCAAACTTGGTCTGTAAAGCGAGAGCGCTAAGTTACTCAGCGACACAATCACCGTAGCTACTCGGAAACGTAAACATTTTGAACTTATGTGCCTTTACTGGAGTTTCGAAGAAGTTTTCAATTATTACCTCTACCTTGCACAAGACGTACTTACCTACTTAAGATATGTCTATACTAGTTATGTAACGAATATTTTTTTATGCTACTTACATTCGGATCTGCGAATACCGATGCAAATGTTTATTTTTTATAGGTATATGTATTAAAATAAAATAATATAATATGTAGTATGGTATATCCGTTGTCCAGCACCCATAGTACAAGTCTAGTGCTTAGTTTGGGGCTAGATTGTGCTGTGTGTAATGTCATGATTATCATTATTTATTTATTTTATATTCTTACTAGCTGCACCCCGCGGTATCACCCGCGTAAGTCCCGATCCCGCGGGAATATCGGTATAAAAAGTAGCCTATGAGTTATTCCAGGTCACCAGCTATCTACATACCGAGTTTCATGGTAATCGGTTCAGCGGTTTTTACGTGATTGAGTAACAAACACACATACTCACAGTCTTTCAGCTTTAAAATATTAGTAGGAAGTAGGATAGGATTTTTAAGTGCTTAAGCCTGTCTGTCAGTTAAGCATGCCTAAGTTGAAGTAGATTGTAAAGATTCAGAAGCAATCATTTGGCGTATGAGTCACCAGCGTCGGTGGACTAATTGGTATGTCGCTACCCCCGGATTGGGTTGAAATGCGTTGTTGGTTCGAATCCCGACAGCGGCCGCGCAGTGTGTTTTTGTGCATCTTTCCTTTAAAAACTATTCAGTTTGTTCAAATTTTTGATGATTTTACATTAAAAAGTGATTTTACATTAAAAATAAATTTTCTTCAAAATGATTTATTTTCTCTGACATTCATATTCTTAAAACATTCGCAGAAATTTTGCGTATACGAAAATTCGTTACATCACTAGTGTCTACTATATGATTAAGTCAAGGTGTGCGTGTAAGTAAGTAAATGTGTATGTCTGTCACTTCTTTGCTCAAAAACGATTAGCCAATTACAATGAAACTTAGTATGCAGATAGCTGGAGATTTAAATTAACACTAAGCTACTTTCTATCTTGATATTCTTGTGTTATCGGGACGAACACGGGTGAAACCAAATGGTATAGCTAGTCATTCATGAATAACGTTTACATTATCCAAACAAGTTTCGAGTTTGTCTCGTTCAAAAACACTTTTCGAACTGAAAATTTAAGTGTGAGCTATCTCATCTATATATAAAGTTGGTCGAAGCTGGGCACGTTATTCTAGAACTGAATGGTCTTAACATTGCCTCAGCATCGTTAGATCTCGCAATACAAGGTGTAACAGGTAAGCCCTTTTAATCCGAAAGGGGGTTGTTCTAGACGTCTAGACGAACAACTTTTGTTCTACGACTTTTGGAAATTCGAAGTACTTTTCGAAAAATAATGGTGTAATGTATACTTGAAAATCAGCTGTTTCTGAGAGTTCGAGGTCATTGACCTTATGTTGTCCTTTTATTTAGTTTGGTCTACTACAATCAAAACTTCAATTACCTTTATTTTCAAAAACAGCTGTTTTTTCAGTGAAACTTAATCTCAAAATTTAAAAAAAAAAGTTCTATTTTTCAAAAGTCGTAGAACAAAAGGTGTTCGCCTAAACGTCTAGAACAAACCCCTTTCGGATTAAAAGGACTTACCCGTTACAAATTGTATATATACAGGAGTTTATATTGCGAGATCTTTACAGGGCGGGTTTAACCACATTCCCCTGACAATATTTGTGCCATCGACACGAAAAAAGGACAGGAAGAAGCATGGTCAGATTTTTCAGTTTCTTACCAAAAATTCCAACAAACGATGCTAAAGCTATTTTGAGACAATTTAGTTATAGAATAGACGCCCTGCTCCAAAGTTTTCTCCTACCTTGAACAAGAACGAGTTTGTACAGCTTTTCAAGTTTTTTCCTACAAGTTAAGGGTTATCAGGGATCTACTTTAAAAAGCAATTTCGAGACGTGTCAAAGAGTACCTATGTTTTTAAATAAGCGATTTTAAAAATAAGAAATTAAATTAAATTCTTTATTGTTTCCTTTTAGTATTTTGTAGGGGAAATGTGTGGAAGTAACCGAGGAAGTAAATATGTTTGTTACTCCTTCACGCAAAAATACTGAACCCTTGGGAAAAATCTTTCAGACAGCTGGAGATCCCGATATTCCCACGGGATTGGGTGAAGTCAGCTAGTACTTAATTGTAAATCGCGAGAGTTGCGACCATAGTTTGCAGATGTCGTTGTCAGTGTAATTTTTTAGGATTCCGTACACAAAGGGTAAAAGCGTAATTTTGTGATAGTGCGCGGAGGCCTTCAGAGTCCAATCCGCCCTTCGCCGACACTAGTGTCGACATTTGTGTGAAGTGTGGTAATAAATCCTATCTAATACGACACTACGTCTACGTAGTGTCCTGTAAATAGGACGGTCGCAGAACCTTAATTGATGTCCTAAATCACACCGAAAAGGTTTTACGACTATCTTACACCAAACGTCAATTGCTCCTCAACATCAATGAAAGGACACAGATTTTTAAGGACCATACAGAGTAGAGACATGAAGTTCTTCCAATTAGATTGAAATCTGCTGGGCAGTCGTCGACTAATCCGCCAACAGAGTACAATAAGCATACAATTAACTGAAAAAAAAACATCCCAATGTACCTATGGCCATTGTTACAAACAGTCTTTGAATTGAGATAATATTAGGACTGCTCTGGACTGGAACTCTTAGGATTATTTACCTTGTCAAATGTTGCTCTTGGTACAATTAAATTGTATTTTTAGGCTGCTCTGCTTGTGACTTTCAACCATCTCAAGGGGTACCTGATCACAGGCTCTTACAGCGCAAAACATTATTGTACCCTAGGCCTCTCCAATTGCACGCCACCTAGATCTATTTTAGGCTTCTCGCATCCAGTTTGTGCTAGCCGTCTTGCGCAAATCGTCGCTCCAACGTGCCGAATCGAACCCGTCTTCCGTATACATGTCTCAGGGGACGAAATTGTTATGGCCTCTTGCAATAGGACTTCGTTTCAAAGTTTGTCAGTGCTCCATCTATCTCCAATCTAAAGTCTTCGTATCAAACGCCAATTGCTCCTCAAAACATCAATATGAGGACGAAAGGACATCTGGGTCAAGCCAATAGACATGAGCTCTTCGGAAATTGAAAATGTCCCGGGATATATCGGTATTTTTTGGTTCGGTACGATATGTTATGTTGTTACTTACCGGTTTCTCCGGGTCGGTTTGTTACCTCGGATTACGGACGAGTCAATTTATTATTTTAGATTTGGATGTGTGGTGTCCGGGGGTAAATAGGTATCTCTGTCACGTAATCTGTGAGTTTTCGGACTTACTTTATGTTAGTACTTTCTGCTTTCTCTATTGGTATTTTTTCCCTTATTTATAGAAGATCGGACCTATCGTCTAGCGTGGTTATTGGAAATTTTTCTGCAGTTTGTTTTACGGAAAACTCTGTCTAGATTTAAATTAAATTATTTTAAAACACTTTATTTATGCGGTTGAATCGCGTTTTTATTTATGGTTTTAAACGAACCAAGCTTTCGCCAACTTTACAGTTGGCTTTTTCAAGGTTGACCACCAACCTCAACCTGTCAACCTTGAAAAAGCCAACTGTAAAGTCGGCGAAAGCAAAACCATAAATAAAAACGCGATTCAACCGGATAAATAAAGTGTTTTATTATGCAAAATCGCGAAAACCATAGAAGAAATTAAATTATTTTTTTCTTCATGTGTTTCTTTAACTAAAAATAGGTAGAAGTAAATCTTACCAATATAATAAACGCGAAAGTTTGTATGTATGTATGTGAATTTGTTACTCTTTCACGCAAAAACTACAGAACCGATTGCGATGAAACTTGGAATAAAGGTAGCTGGATACCGGGAACACATAGGCTACTTTTTATCCCGATATTCTATTAAACCGCGGGCCGCAGCTAGTGGTAACATAAATAAAATACAGTATTTATTTTTTTAGATACATTTTTCTACCTACATCGCCGCCGCTTCTCTCTGCGAATGAAAAGTGTCTTACGATTTGTTACTCTGACTGTACCACCTGCTAATGTTTTTGTATAGGTTGGAATAAGGCAAGTATACCTTGTTGCATTGTTGGTGGGTTTTTGTTGGCCTTTCCTGTACTGAACGTAGGTATTTAGGTTGTTGTTTGAAAGAAGTTAAAAAGGAATAAAATTAACAGGTTTAAAAATATTTATATTTGATATTTAAATTGTTTTTTTTTTAATGTTGTTTTAATATTTTTAGCATTTTTTCAATGCTCAACGTTTTGAGACTCAAAGGGCTTTTTAAAAACAATTAAAAAAAACGTATTTTATTTATGTTACCACTAGCTGCGGCCCGCGGTTTAACGGAATATCGGCACGAATGTAGGTTTTTTTTATAAGGAACTAGCAAAGCCTCGCTAGCAAACTAGCAAAGTTCCAATTTTATGAAATTACAATGTTTTTATAAGTTTGAGGGATCTGTGTATGGCATCATAAAAACGGGTGAAAGCATTTTTAGATTGGTATTTTTTGCGTAAAAGAAAAAAAAAAAAAAAAAAATAACCATCGTCATTTGTTTCATCAAAAATCGATAAACCCTAAAACGTTACAAACGTGTTTTATTGCGTACAAATTGTTACACCCAAAGCTTCTTACGGTTGACACGCGTGACGCCACGTCACGGGGAGTGTATATATAAATAGGATGAGAGTGACACATCAACATGAAACAAGGTGATTTAGGTAGGTAAGTCTTTATCAAAGACAATAAAACTATTTCGTAAGACGGAAGAGTGCTGGTTGCGTTGCTCTCATTCTCGACCGCCTCTTTGGTACCATCACAGTCTCGCAGAAACGAAGGACGGCCTCCCAGGCGCTTTCATTCTCCACCATGACGCTCACAACGTGTGGCAGCGACAGGTCCCTTCCCACAGCAGCCATGAGAGCCTCACGTGTGCCATCCCAAGCAGGGCTCTCCTGTAGAGTGTGACTCGCAGTATCCTCACTACAGGCGCAGTGGTGAAACCGAGTGTCCGGCTCTCTCCTCGCAATTTGACACAGATACTTAACAAAGCAGCCGTGCCCAGTAAGTATCTGTGTCAGATGGAACGTTAAGAGATCGTTATTCCTATTCGTCCACTCTGCCAGCACAGGACGCTGTCGTCCTCTATCGTAAAGAGACCGTGCTCAGCCCTCTCAAGCCGTTCGGTCCATCTCGCTAATGCGACCTGGCCGAACTCCAGCCGACGTACTTCCACCTCTCGTAGTGCTGGTCGGTCGTCCTGTTAAATCGCCTGCTCTCACCAAAGAAACATCGTTGAGAGGTCTTTTGCCTCCAAATCCTATGGCACACTGCTTGCCAGGACAGTAACAGCAGTGTAGTAACCTCCTATCCGTATCCCTTACCCTTATACCCTTACGGAGACGAATTTATTAGCATAGCATTCGATAAAAATCGATCATAATACTTGCCAAATGATAGCCCTCTGAAATTGTCTCATTGCATGGCAAGGGCCCTTTGACTAGAGAGGTTAGACATTAAGACGCCACTGGAGCCTACTACTGGTTGACAAATATTCTACGTCTTCGGACCGTGGTGAGTCCTAGGACATGTTGTTGTCCTCACAGTGTTTTCCTTCACTGTCAGGGCCCTGATACTTGTTGTTTTTAGAAACGAAGGAAGGAAATTTTCCTGTTACTCGTTGCGAATACTTCTTTCAACCAGGAACAGTGTGACAGGGTAATCTGTGAGTCGTTGATAAAATCCAATCCATATGAAATGTATTTCACGCACGAATGCAGTTATAAACGGCACCGTTACCACTTCATTAAATGAATGTTTTTTTGTCAACGAAATTAATCGAAGTTTCGATAGCATTTTTAAATGAAAGGCGTTTTTGTATTAAATTTGGATTCATTGAGCCGACTATGCCGCTCTGGTTAAATAAAGGCTAAAAGCCTGTGTTTTTTTTTAATCTATACTACTATTATAAAGGGGAAAGTTTGCTTCTTTGTAGAATGGCTATGGAATAGGCTCCGAAAATAGTGGACCGATTTCGAAAATGCTTTCATCAATAGAAAGCTAATAGGTTTAGCTTCTAGAAGTTTTTTTTTCACACAGCACAATCCAGGCTCAAACTAAGCAACTAGGTTTGTATTATACCCATAGTACATACAAGCCTAGTTTAATAAATGTAGTAAATTCGTTGTCTAGTACCCACTAGACAACGGATTTACTACATTTATTAAACGTATTTAAAAAAAATACATAATTAAATATTGCACGACATTCCACATAGCGCTATCTAGCCCCAAACTAAGCAGGCTTATACTATGGGTACTAGACAACGGATATACTACATTTATTAAACCTATTTCTAAAAAATACATACACACAGGAAACACCCAAAACCAGAAACAAGCTTTTAAATTTAGCATACTAATTAATACTACAACCTACTTGTACCCAGGAACCGTACCAGCAATCTTCTACGTTGCAGCCGAGCCGAGCAGCCTGCGTCGATAATGCATCGTCAAACCGAATAGAGGGTGTTTGTAAAAGAGTAGATCGTGACACGCTTTGCTCAGAATTAAACAAAATCGACTGGTCGAACTCAAATGATATGCGTTGCCCTCGCAAAATTTACAATTTTATTTGTAGTTCGTTTCAGAACGCCCGTAGTAAAGCTACCGTAGAAAAAAGATATATTTGTCGTACTAACAGTAAAATAACGTTTCCTTGGGTTGACGAAAATATTATTAAATTATGCGAAAAACGTAACAAGTTATTTAAAGCTTGGAAAAATAGCTCGAACGATCCAGAATTAAGACTAAATTACAATAAAGTTCGCAATAAAATTCACAAATTATTGGAAAAAAAGAGGAATTCATATTACATAAAGACTATAAATGAGAACTTCAAAAATACTAAGAAAGTTTACCAGATAGTTAATGAAATGTTAGGACGAGTTACGTCATCAATAGATTCCATAATTACAAAAGCTTTTGAAGCCCAAGGATACCCACTAGACAACGGATTTACTACATTTATTAAACGTATTTAAAAAAAATACATAATTAAATATTGCACGACATTCCACATAGCGCTATCTAGCCCCAAACTAAGCAGGCTTATACTATGGGTACTAGACAACGGATATACTACATTTATTAAACCTATTTCTAAAAAATACATACACACAGGAAACACCCAAAACCAGAAACAAGCTTTTAAATTTAGCATACTAATTAATACTACAACCTACTTGTACCCAGGAACCGTACCAGCAATCTTCTACGTTGCAGCCGAGCCGAGCAGCCTGCGTCGATAATGCATCGTCAAACCGAATAGAGGGTGTTTGTAAAAGAGTAGATCGTGACACGCTTTGCTCAGAATTAAACAAAATCGACTGGTCGAACTCAAATGATATGCGTTGCCCTCGCAAAATTTACAATTTTATTTGTAGTTCGTTTCAGAACGCCCGTAGTAAAGCTACCGTAGAAAAAAGATATATTTGTCGTACTAACAGTAAAATAACGTTTCCTTGGGTTGACGAAAATATTAATAAATTATGCGAAAAACGTAACAAGTTATTTAAAGCTTGGAAAAATAGCTCGAACGATCCAGAATTAAGACTAAATTACAATAAAGTTCGCAATAAAATTCACAAATTATTGGAAAAAAAGAGGAATTCATATTACATAAAGACTATAAATGAGAACTTCAAAAATACTAAGAAAGTTTACCAGATAGTTAATGAAATGTTAGGACGAGTTACGTCATCAATAGATTCCATAATTACAAAAGCTTTTGAAGCCCAAGGATTATCTGTGAAAAGTATTACCGATAACTTTGCAACCAGTCTAGAGAACGCGGTAAAGGATATCGTTCCTAACTGCAGTAAAAAGCTTCTAGATCCGAATAGTTATAAGCAATTCATAGATAGAAGTATATTGTTTAAAAAAGCTTCAAGTGCAAGTGTGTATAAGATAATAAATAAATTAAATTCTAACAAATCTCCAGGTATTGACAATATTAAAATTTCTGATGTAAAAATGGTAGCAGAAGAGGTATCGGTTGCATTTGCTAATCTTATTAATGCTAGTGTATCGTGTGGGGAGTATCCCGATGATTTGAAATTAGGATGTGTTAGACCAGTTCACAAAAAAGGTGCCAAGAATAATTATATGAATTATCGTCCTATAACGTTATTATCATCTGTTGATAAAGTGGTCGAGAAATACGTCAGTAATGAGATACACCAGTTTTACAAGAAGCACAAAATCATAACTCAGAACCAGTATGGGTTTCAATCAGGTAAAAATACAACCCAGTTATTATCCAAATTTACTGATGAAGTTAACACTTACCTTAATGACCGGAAGCACGTACTGGTTTTATTTATTGATTTTTCTCGTGCATTCGACACTTTAAATCACAAAGAGTTGATCATCAAACTCGAAAATTCTGGTGTACGTGGCCCTCTCCTCCGATGGTGCGAAAACTACCTTCGTAATCGTAAGTTCGCGGTAAAAGTCAATGATACGTTTAGTGACTTTAAAACGGTTGCGGAGGGAACGGCTCAGGGTTCTGTAATCGGTCCTTTTCATTTTCTTGCATATGTAAACAGCATGTCTAATTGTTTTAGTTTTTGCACTTGTTATCAGTTTGCTGACGATACCTGTCTAATTGCTTCAGATAAAGACCCACAAAAAGCGAGTGTACGTCTGCAATATGATTTCGGTTTGCTCTTGAAATGGTGTCACGACGCAGGCTTAGTTTTGAATGCAGATAAGACCAAACTGCTATATATTAAATCCCCATACCTTAAGTATTCCCCCTTTAACGATATAATTGCCCATAATCACAGTTGCTTACATAAGACTAACACACATAGTTGCAACTGTCCACTAATTCAAAATATCAAGCAACATAAATACCTTGGCTTAATTATCGATAGTAAGATGAACTGGGGTCCACATATCGAATATGTTTGTGGTAAGCTTCGACAATTCTTGGCGAACTTAATTATTTTGAAAGACCGGATACCATTTAAGGTTAAGCTGATGTTGTACAATTCCTTAGCAGAATCACACATTCAATACGGTTTAACTAGTTATGGTCGCACTTATAGTACTTATTTAAACGATATTTTTAATATTCAACGTCGAATCCTTCGTATTTTAGTATCTCCTAACATTAAACAACAATTTTACGACGATGATAACGGTCTTTTTAATTATTGTAAAGTTTTACCAGTAGATATTCAATTTAAATATTTGTTACTAAAAGATCACTTTTTTAATGAACAGTACAGAGATGAGATAAAATACCAACATCCCGTAAGTACGCGGGCGGCCGCTCGGAATCAGCTGGAGTTACGTACGATGATCGGTATGAACAATACCTACGGCAAGCGAACTACTGCCTACCTTGTTCCTCGCTTTATAAATAATCTACCTCCAGAATTACGTACCTTTCATGTAATTAGGCCCAACAACATTAAAGTTAAATTAAAGTCTTATTTTTTAGCTAATATGATAGACGCCGTTGATGAGATACCTATAGTAGTATAACATTAGTGACAAACCTCATTGGTTTTTTTAATGTTATTTAAGGTTTTTTTTTTGTTTTGTAATCATTTAAATAAATAATAATAAAAAAAAAAAAATTCGCCCAAAGCGCCATAAAGGCAGTATTACGGAAGAAGAAAAGAATATTAGGCGTAGATCTTAAATTCAGATTCATTGACTCGGCGTCGCGTCGTACGTTGTATTAATGAAATCCTATACAAATACAGTAAGAATATCGAGGCACGTCAGTGTATAAATCTTTTTATTGTCGATGTCGGGGTGCGATCGTATTCCAAATAGCTCGTATTTTCCGTACACGGCACAAACTTAAGTTTCTTGAATAATAAAACAAAATGAGAAAAAAGGTAAGATGGTTAAGCAGGTTTTTACCTGCTAATACAAATAAAACTCTTTTTCCGGTTTCAAAATATAAACATTGCTGCTTTGAGGTAATTACTAGTAATAAACACGTTACGTAAAAGCAGCAACGTACTGCAAAGTTGCTGCCAATTTCCACTGATGTCAATCATCCACTGGATAGATAATACGGGTACTGAAAACTCTAATACTAAGTGAGTCACACCGCTACACGAAAAGTAAACACAATCTGTCACCTTTCAAATAATATTGTAATTCCTATTACTAGTGATTGCCTCAAAGCAGCAATGCACTGCAAACTTCCTGTCAATTTTTTCAGTCGTCAACTGAATAAATAATATGGATGCAGGTTGCACTAAGGCCTCTAGCTTGACCCAACGAATGCTATTAGAATGACCGAAACCATTTTTTGTTACGTTTAGTAAAAGAAAAATAGATCTGGATTGGATAGCTGCGCCCACAGTTTTATGATTGTAAGTCATGATCCCCTGGGAATATCGGGATAAAACATATTTTATGTGCTAAATCAGATTTCCAGCCATCTACATAGGTATCAAGTTTGTTGACTAATATATGGAAGACAGAGTTAACAAACATAGGTACTCGTTTACTAACTAGTAGTTCGCCCCGAACTTGAGACCTCACGACCCAACCCCGAACCGATTCGGCTCATCTTCGAACTCATAAATTCTATTGACCTAAACTACGCACATACCAAAATTCATGAAGATCGGAGCTACGATACTCAAGTTATCGTCGAACAAACATATAAACATACAAAGATACAAGCGCCAGGCCTGTCTACACTGGACCTCAGTCGCTTCGCTCGTTCGGTCAACAAAAAATGTGAGCTGTCACGGGATTCCTGAGAGTTGTGAAACATTTGATATTGACCTGTCTTCGTATGGCGTGGTGATACATCGCCACGGCCTGTACCGCCACGCCAACAACAACAATCTGGTTTAAGTACCCCCTCCTATATCTATAGTAACATCGAATTTAGCATCAAAACTTTTACACTGCATAAATTTTACATCTAAAATAGGACGGTAGGACCAACCTTGTAAATTTACTTAAAGGCAAAAGAATCGTGACATCTATCCTATGATTTAAAACTATTTTATAGTCATAGAAACGTGAATTTGTAACTGAAGCATTTGCATGTAAAATTTCTGTCACGTCAGCTTAAAAACCTGAACTGTCTCAGGGCTGTCTCTCACGACACTTTATAATGAATTTATTTTATATAAAAATTAAACTCATTTCCCACCTACAGCTCATGACCGCCTACAGGCGAGAATAAACCTGATTGTTGGCGTTGATACAGTTTTTAAACTCACACGATTTCTGCTCATTACTATTTTTATAAAATACTATTTTTTTTGTTTATATAAAAATAGTAAAGTGGTAATACATACCGTGGCGACGCATCGCCATGACATATGAAAACTATTTCGATATTTCACATCTACCAGGCGTTCAGTGAATGTTCCATTTTTTTCTCTATCACAACGATTGAGAGAGGATCATCGAAACGACGAACAAAAAAAACTTCCAAGAGTGCAGTGAATCATTAAATTTTTTACTTCCACCATTAGGGCTACTTTAGTTTTAAGTTTATCTACGTCTAAATTTGTTGTGATTTGTGTTTTCGGTCTAATATAGTATTAACCAATTAATCAATCAATCATTAGAAACAATTAGGTAAAGAATGATAAAGCACCGCGAATCACCTTCTAATCACAAACTTGTCAGTTATGGTACCTATTCTTTTTACATTAAATCCTACTAATATTACAAACAAATGAGTACTACCCATGTATGTCTGTTACTCAATCATGCAAAAACTAGAAAACCGATTGCGATGAAACTTAAAATATAGGTAGCTGAAAACGTGAAATAATACATACGCTACTCTCTATCCCGATATTTCAAACACGGGTAAAACCGTGGGGCGCATCTAGTTTTGAATACGCCAACCACATAATACCATAAAAAGCGCATATCCTCAGCGACAACCCTGACTAGCCAAAGTAACAACATTATTCATATCAACATTTATTTATCAACAATCCGTATCACCTTGTAATAGAGTAGTATTTCGTTTGCAACCGTACGTGACCGTTGGACTTGTCGACGGACTCATGAATAGAAATTGCAGTGTCGAAACGCGTGAAAATTGAACTTTTGGCAGCACGAAGATTATCTTTCAACGTATTAAAATATTAAGGTATTAGTTGCTGCTTTTCAATCAAAAATCTTTTCGTACATGATTATAAAGTAAAGTGGTAATTATTTTTGAAAAAAATGCTTGCTTACAATCGTACTGGTCCGAACTTGGCGGTTAGATCGCTTCGCCAGCTATCCGCTAAGTCAAAGTCAAGTCAATTAAGAATAGATATAGGGCCCTACCATGATGTCTTATAAGTCGTCGCGTTGTTGTTCAGCTAAAAAAAAATTAGAACACATCAAATAATAAAAATAAAAAAACTTCAAAAAACAAAAAGATTTTTTAAATTGTCTGTGGTTTTTAAAAGTAGCCGGGGTATTATTTATTTAAAATTTTCTTTTTTATTTTCTGAACGATCAAAGGACGACATAGCAACGACAAACGAGAATGGTAGCGCGGATTATTATTCTCATGTTTTTACACGACTGCCTAGGAAGTGTTATGTTTTTGCAATTAGGCCTCGTACCGACATCTACCAAGTACACTACAACTTTACAGTTTTTATACTTATCTATCAAAATAAGCAACAAAGACACATTCATCTTTATAATTTCGTAGAAGACTAGTATTGGACTTAGAGAGTTAATTTAACAAAGTTGAATATCCAAGTCGTGCGTTTTAATGACATGTTACATTGTAATTTCGTTTCGTGCCGTGGGTGGCAGGTTTCATCAAGAAGTTGTGAATTAGTTATGGTAAGAGGACCCTAGTGTGAATATAATTAGGAGATTTAGGGGGAGGTTTAGGGGGGTCGTTCTTCGCATTCACAATGCAAGATCCGTGAGGAATATAAGGAATTCGTTATTAGGTTAGATTTCTCGGTTTCACGATGCTGAGATATTATGAAATATGAATTCGTTATTTCTAGTAATTCTTTTATTTACACTAATTTTACGAGAATAAATCAAAACCATACTCTAATGAATAGTCAACGAATATACTAGATTCAACCGGTTTTTTTTAAGTAAAAACATTTATATTATACGTATAGTAAACATTCAGTATCGGAAGAACCCAGAATGGGAATCGAACCCACAACCTTCTGCGCTGCACGTACTCGTAGGTACTGATATTATTAAAAAAAAGGTTTGTTTGTTTGTAACGAATAGTACATATTATAGACTCCGAAACTACTAAACCAATTTAAAAAAATATTTCATCAAAAGAGACATTAGCAAGAAGTATCACAGGCTATTTTTGATCTCGATATTCCCACGGGATTAGGACTTACACGGGTGAAACCGCAAGACAACTAGTTAACAGATATCTTACTAAAATAATATTTAAACGCGAAAGTTTGCATGTATGTACATAATGTCTGTGAGTTTGTTACTCAATCACGCAAAACCTACTGACCGATTGCCATAAAACTGGCAATAGAATATAGGTAGCTGGAGCCCGGGAATAACACACATACTTTTTATCCCGATATTCCGGCAGGATCGGGACTTGCGCGGGTGAAACCGTAATCTATATACATACTAGCTGCGCCCCGCGGTTTCGTCCCGTTCCCTCGGTAATATCGGGTTAAAAAGTAGCCTACGTGTTATTCCCGGTATCCAGCTGCCTACATTTTAAGTTTCATCGCAATCGGTTTAGCGGTTTTTCCGTGATTGAGTAACAAACACACATACACACATATATAGAAAAAAGATAGAATGCACGAGTCTTACAAAGCACTTTAAGAACTAACAAAGTAAATAACAAATAGGTACCTACAAATAAAGGTAATATCTCGCGAAGATCCCCGAAACAAGGGTACAAAGGTTCAATATACAGTTACTGCGTAACTCTAGTAACTAGTTGCCGACCTCAGGTGCCTTTGTATCGGATAAGTTACAGTTCAATCGGATTACACAATAGGAAGGTCCAGGGTTCGACCCCGCTAAGTCTAAGGGGCCGTTATCGATTTTTTTTTATAACTAACTGGACTTGTTTTTGTTTAGGATTAAGGACGAATATGCTAGATTGATCACGTGATCACTGTAAAAAATCCTTTGAGTTTCTTGTGTCTTTTTCTCATTTGAGGCCTTGATTTTTAACGATTTATTATAAATATGATTTATTTATTTACTAGCTTCTGCCCGCGGCTTCGCCCGCATTTAGTAAATAGTACTGCCCTAATAGCATTTTTGGTAGGCATTTGGTAGGGCCACATACATGTCTTTGGTTGGACAACGGTTAGATTTGGCCGCATGTTTTGCTGAAGGCCCAACAACTTAGGGCCTATGTGAAACCTCCTACGGCGGGCTACATGTTGTTTTTCTCTGTAGGGCCTTTGTATAGGAATCATACATTCCAGCAACGTCATTGGGGTGTTGGTTTGGTACTTCCCAGAAGGATTAATATGCTTGTATAATACTCTCACTGTAATAATAACAAAATACTGTTATCAAATGTGATTACAATCACATTTAATAACAGTATTGATTGCTTTATGTATTGCATTAAGAAATTAAGAAATAATAAATGTAAATATTACAGTGACAGAATTATAATTAGAAATTGAAAACATTGTATAAGTCGCAATCAACATTTATGTCTTGAAACTCAATTACAACGTATTGAACTAAAATTGAACATAAAAACCAGATAAAAACACAATTTTTTCACTGTTATTTCACTGACACATCAAAAACCAAGCGACGCATATCAGCATACATAACAAAATGTATGTTGGTAATCAGTTGGCAATAACCGATGTTTGATCACCGTTGGGCCAATGCACATTACATGTTAGCGATTTAAATAACCAAAATCTAGCTATAATCCTACAGTTGGCCAATTGTCATTTATTTTTGTTGGGCCAACTTTTATTCACTGCCGTTAAACCAACGTTGTTCAGCAAACGGTAGCAAAAAAAGTGTTGGCCCACTGTTGGTTAATGCACTTGGCATAACAACGTTGTTAACCTTCGTAGGGCTAATACAAATTCACTGTGGGCAATTTAACTATAACCATATCCCATCAATCTACCTACCGTTGGCCAATTGTGGCCAATCAAAAATGCTATTAGGGTGTTGTCTGTTTGTGTATCAATAATTATGTCTATCGATTAAGATAATAAGAAGGTTAAAATTGGATGCAAAATCAGCATAGGATCAGGATATGATCGGCATAGAATCAGCATAGGTTCAGCCTAGGTTCAACATAACTCGGCATAGGATCAGCATAGGTTCTGCATAGGATCAGCCTAGGTTCAACATATGATCGGCATAGGATCAGCCTAGGTTCAGCATAGAATCGGCATAGGATCAGCATAGGTTCAGCATAGGTTCAACATAGGATCGGCATAAGATTAGCATAGGTTCAGCATAGGTTCAACATAGGATCGGCATAGGTTCAGAAGTTTAAACCAAAATTTGTCCCCCCTCCCCTTTTCGGGGGGCAGTTAGATTCCCCTGAACCGGAAAATGAGAGCCGGAACCGCAATCGGAACTCGAAAACAAATTTTTAAAAAATATGCCATAGATACTTTTATCCCTAATTGAACGAACACCCTTAGGGGATGACTTTAAAAAAAAACTTTTAAGTGCTTCACCTACGGCTACATAGCAATCTCTGTGTTAAATTTCAAGTTTGTAGGTCAAGCGGTGAGCCAATTTTCATAGAGATTTTCTTCCCCAATTTAACACCCTTAGGGGATGAATTTCTAAAAAAATCTTTTTAGTGCTTCACCTACGTCCCTACAGCAATATTTGAATTAAATTTTAAGATTGTAGGTGAAGCGGTAAACCAATTCCCATACAAACTTTCATCCCCAATTTAATACCCTTAGGGACTGAATTTCTAAAAAAAACTTTTAGTGCTTCATCTACGACCCCACAGTAATCTATGTGTTAAATTTCAAGTTTATAGGTCAACCCCGTTTTCCACCCCTTTCCCCCCTTTAGGGGTGGAATTTCGGAAAAACCTCTCTTATCTGATGCCTTCATCACATAACGGACACACCCTCCAAATTTCAGCTCTCTACTACCAGCGGTTTAGGCTGTGCGTTGATCCATCAGTCAGTCACTCAGGACAAAGAGTTTTATATATATAGAAGATTATTCTACGTTATGTGCTTTGTACATACAGGGTGTAATTTTTGGATTCTTCAATTGGCAGCACTAACAAATTCTACTCAAATAAAACATCCCCTTATCCCACTAATATTGCTTTTTTTCAGTAAATTAATAGGTACCTAAGCGTTAGACCACTATCCAACCTGATGGAAGCGACGATGGGGTCTTCAAATCCCAAGTTAAAGATTTCCGGGAAGACATACTCAGGCAACCGATACCATTCCCCCGCAGTATGAATAAAGAATGACGATGCGAAACGCTTGATTTGGGTGACGGGTATTTCTACCATGAACCGGTGCCGCTTATCATTTAGCCTCGATGTCCGATGATAGAAGGGAGATGGTGAATCCAAATGGTGCAGTTCCGTGGCACACTCCCCGAAATGTAACCGATAAAAGACCGACAAGCTTGCAACCCTACGACGATGTTAAAAGGCTATGAAGCCTTTTGGTCAAGATTGAGATGCAAATATTCGATTGGTGCACAAGTAGTTTATAACCCCCACACCTACCCGTGCGAAATCGAGGCATTTCTAGCCTTAGATAAAAACAAAATTCTACTGCACCCGTAAACACAGGGATTAAGTCGTGAATATTCACTAAATAATGATCTTCATTTGTTTTTCTGAGGCTTAAAATTAACTGTTATTTTACTGGGTACCGAGGATTAGCTTTAATTTACAACTTCACTGATTATAGGTTTGGATTTTTTGGGGCGGTTAACGTAATTCACGTGGAGGATTTGTATTGAGCTGAGTAGATAAACCATTTTAGCCACGTTTTCATTATAGAACTGTTTCATGAAATCTATATGCAAATGAGAAGTCAACGTTTGAGGCATAGTAAGTTTGAAAATATTTTTAATATTTTGTAGTACATAATTTTAATTAATCCTTATTATTATAAATGTAGAAGTTTGTGTGCAAGTAAGTATATTGATACTTACTAACAGCGGTGTTGGTCTAGTGGTAGATACCCCGGCTTTCATTCCGAAGGTCGTATAGTTGCGAATCCCGGCCGAGCACCAATGTCGTTTTCTGTAAAAAAAATGTGCCTTATTAACATCGCTCTTACGGTGAAGAAAAACATCGTGAGGAAACCCACGGCTTAAAATCACGCACAAAGGCCCAATAGTAGGGCTAATTTCAGTAACACACAGTTAAAACTTTAAAACTTTTTACTTACTCCTTCACGCAAAAACTACTGATTAAACAGATATTGACTTAGAGACGCGAGTTCAAATCTCGTCGTGAGTGATTTAAAAAAAAAACATTGAAAGAAAAATTACATAATATTCGCTAAAGCTTTTGAAGTCTTACTAATTTCTTGCAAAATTACTAGACAGTTTTCGGCAAAAACCTAACATAACCTATTTATATTAATCATAAAGTAGTAGTACATTTTTTGCTTGGTACACGGAACTTTAACAAACATTACAGTAATTTGTGATACATCCAACTAATTCCACAGCAAGTCAAGTTTCCTGTACCGCTCCGGGACGTACTTACTAGGTTGTTACTTTCTTCATTCAATTATGGGCACTCTGGCCGCATTAAAGACGTAATCTCATCTCAAATAATCGAGAAAATAATGTAGGTAACTTAGTAAAAAAGAAAAATCAGTTTTGGGAAAAGATTTCTTTGCTTTAAGCTGACAAAAAATAGTAGTTTATGCACCGAGGTACCAAAGCGTACGAAGGACTCTAGAGTTGACTCCCGAGCGCAGCGAGGGTGTTAAAAAATGAACTTAAGTTCCTGAGCTTCGTACACCTACCTAGAGTCCTGAGTGAAGCGTGGGATTCAAGCGCCTAAGTAAATAAAATAAATCACTTTATGCCCTAGGTCTATAATGAGCACTTTATGCACCTAGAGAACATAGACTCGCTTTAGTTACTTTGAAGAGCCGTAGATGTGTAAAAGGATTTTTTTGAGTGCTGCGAAAGGAGGTAGTCCCGGTTGTTATGTCTACCAGTAGTCGGTAGGTCAAGTTAGAGGGTATAGTGTGACCTGTCAACTCTTAAACACGGTGGGCCACATCAATGCCCGAAAAAGAAAGAAGAGGCTGGATTCTAACTAACAACAAAGATTTCCATATTGATGGGTAGACTGGGATATAAAATATTTTCAAATCTTTTTTACAGTACGTATATGAATACTTACCAAATAATTTGGGAATTTAGCTAACCTTGAGTTCCCGAGAGGGATGCAAGCGGAAACATCGCTCAGATATGAAGATTTTTATTTAAACGCAAAGTGTTGTTGATTTATTTGCTTTAAAATAATGGGTTTAGAACAATTATTCAAACAAATGACAGGTCTTTCCATTATCCAGTTAATTTTCAGAGTAATCGGCAAAATAGTGATTATAGAATTTAGGGAGGTCTCTTAAAAGGTAATGGTCGCTTGACATTAAAGTATTTTAAGCTCGGCTTTGACTCTGCCGAGCTTCATCAATTCCAAAGTCAAACTGTTCAGGAACTATAAAAAACTCAAAACAAAATTCGAACGTTGTTACAATACCATCTATCTATGATAATCTAAGGCCCAATGCACGCAGAGTGCGGTGCGCCGAAAATACTCAAAATGTAACAATTAAAATCAAACCTTAAGTTATATGGCATTCGGTTGAAAATAGCGTGCTCAGGCGAGGAGCGCGCTGCACCGTGCGTCGACAAGCTGTCATAAGCGGGCGTACACTATTTTCAACCGAATTTCATAAAGCTTAAGGTTTAGTTTAAATTGTCTTATTTTCACTATCTGTGCGCGCTCTTTGTGCTGCGATAGCGATCAGCGCGGAAATTCCCAACAATAGTTAGTTTAACTTATAAAAGAGTATCCACACTCAAATAAAGTAGGTATCTAATTACTTACAAGTTGCTTCAACTTAACTCGAAGTGGGTCAGAGTGAAATCGCAGTCGATAAAGAGATTAACTAGAAACTTTTCTTTTAAATAGAAAACAAACTCTTACATTAGTCTGGAGTTGCTTTCTTTTCTTTATTATCGCAAACTCTACACAGTAGGTGCTTTCCTGTTTCATAGGATAATACCTATATAAAATACTTTAATCTTTCGAACACTAATAAAAATAATGTCTAACTTCAAGCTTTTATTTAACTTGCAATTACGTATGATGTATGTATGTTTGTTCGGGTGGAATCTCTACTTATAATAAAGGAAGAGAGACAAAAAGTCTGTACTTGGAAGTAAATTAAACTATACTTTTAATATAGGAAGAGATGACAATAAGTCTGTACTTGGAAGTAAATTTAAAAAAGTTTTCTAGGGGACTTAGGATAATTAGTAGAAAAAAAATACTATATAATTTTTAAAATTCATGAATGTCTGTCTGTTTCCTATACAATTCAAAACTACTAATCCGATTGAAATCTGGTTTTAATATTAGGTAGTTCTATTTTCGAGGAAGGTCGTAATATACTTTGCATCGAAATTCAATTAGTAGGACCCGAGTAATTAACGAAAAAGCGCAACCGCTCGAGAACCGCTCGGCCGCCCGCACCCATGACAACTGACAGTGCGTTTTTCACTTTCGCCGGTGAAACTGCGGGGCGCAGTTAGTCTAGTAAATGAAATTTGGACTATTTCCTCTGAACTTATTATTATTGCTACTAAAATGCTTTTAATGAATGAAAATGTTTTAAACAGAGGTGCAGCATGAAAAATTCTAAATCCTCGCTTGCTTTACTTATGTATCATCTCATCATCATGTCAGTCGTAGAACGTCTACTGCTGGACATAGGCCTCCGTCATTGATACCCATAGATTTCGGTTAAAGGCGGCCTGCATCATGTATCAGAATTGAAATGGTATGTGTGTGTTTGTTGGCTCTTACACAAAAACCGCTGAACTGATTGTGAGAAACCTTGATGTGCAAATGGCATGAGACCTGAAATAAACCATAAATTATATTCTCATTTTATTTACCAATCACGCATGTGTATCCGCGATGTGCAGCTAGTTGAAAATAAATCTGTAAGTACCTACTCCTTCGTTTCATCATCTTATTTAAACGTTACTCAAGAAATTCTTTTTAACTCTCTCAGAACGAAAAACTCAGCATTTTTAGCATCAGCTAACAAACAGGTTGAAATTGAGTTGAAACCTTGTCGATCGAAGCAGACAATCGACTGTTTTATCGGCTTAAAGCTCACTGACAGCTTTTCCAAAGTTTTTTTATTTGGGCTTCAATCAATGGCCAAATCTCTGCGTCCATTTTTATTTATCTTCTCTATCTATCTTGTACCACTTATTCAGATATACACTTTTGAACAGCTTCTAAATTCAAAAAGAGCAAGGGTTAACATTAGTAGCTTTAGAAAAGATTGAGTAGTAAGCACTTCAGTATTCGTCCGTGACTCTATTATCGTATATCTAAGAAGGTTTCTTAAACAATAATTAGGCAGTTCCTAAACTCAAAACATTGAATACTAATTTTGAATTTCAAAGCTGTTCACATATTTAATGTAGGTACTCAAAGATTTGATTCATTCAAGAACATCACTTAAGAACATCACAAAAATAGGTAATCGTTTTGAAACGTCTAAAAATTTAGAATATACTGTAGTTTCAAAGTGCGCCCTTCGATGAGAAGAAATCAAAAGAAACTCTTGGTACTTATGCGGTAAGTTTGTAGATACTTATATGCGTACCTATCGGTCGATAATAATGTTTGCGGTCTATTCTCACCCTAACTTGATTCGACGTAATAACTCGGAGTGTTCAGACCGTTTTTGCAAATCGACCTGACTAATTGGAGTGGATTCCTTGAGGTAACCGACCTTACGATTTCTAACTTTTTTCGTCGGTCGATCAGTTGACCTGGCCGAAAAGAAGTAGTTTGCTAATTTGCTAAGTTGTTTTAGGTTTACGAGCTTGCTTGGGCATAGAGGAGAGTTTTTACCAATATATTTTCTGTGTATATACACCTATAGTCTTTGAGTAATATATACCTTAGATAACATAACATAACTAATCAACCCGTTAATTTGATCCCACTACAGGGCAATGGCCTCCTCTTATAGGGGTTAAGATGAATTGGCAAATGTCTTACGTCTTCGGACCGTGGTGAGTTCTAGGAGATGTCGGTTTCCTAACAATGTTTTCTTTTGCCGTAAGAGCGATGTTATTAGCGCACATAACTTTTTCTTAAAGAAAAAAATATTGGTGCGGTCGGCTTTATTTATCGTGGATTCGAACCCACGATCCCTTCCTCCTCAGTAGTTCCCTCAATGATGAGGATCGTGACTCCTCTGGTGCAGTCGATTGACCGCCCTTTTCCACTGCCCTCTATCGTTGGCTGGATGTAGCGCAGTGCTTAGTGGTACATCCAGTTGTTCAGATATTCGAACCCACGATAAATACAGTTTTATCGAAAATCGACGACAGAAACGAAAATAATTGAAAGAAATAGTAAAATTTCGAACAAATTTCGTTGATTATTACATACTAAGCAAGTGTTAGTTGTAAATACTTTTCCAGATTGCAATCCCTGTTATTGGAAACTACGAAACCCTACATTGCGCGTGACCAAACCGGGCCCAACGTGGGACGAACTTTTATGTTGTGAAAGATTTTTTAAAGCGTGGCAATCATATTCACCCGCGCCTATAGTTGTTTCGCATCAAAAATGCGTAAACACAGCGGTACTATGTACTTGTATGCTAAAATTACTTCGAGTAACAGCCGCGAGACTGCTTTTGCGAAATTGACTCTAAAATGCAAGCAACTACATTATTAAAGTAAATATTCACTAACTGACAACGTCTCTCGCTCCCTCTCCAGAGCATAGATCCGAACTCATAACAAACAATGTATATTTACATAAACTTGAAGCCTTCAAAACAACAATGCACGAGAAGTAGGTACCTATTTACGCGTCTTAAGGCAGCTAATCTCGACACTTGTTCTCGAAAGAGGTCGAGTGCTCCCCGCCTATAGAAACTACATGGTTTTGAACACACTGACATGGAATGGTGGAAAGCGTTTGCGGGTCGCTGAAACAAATGTTTTTCTTCTCATGGCGATAGTTTTTTGCGGCGAACTTAAACAGATTTTCCTCGCTAAGTAATTGCGTACTTCATTATAATTAATACTAGCTTGCATCTAAAATTACCCACATGGCAATTCAGGTCCGTAGTTCTACTAATAATAAGTAGGTAGGTAGCGTTTTGTAGGGAGGTTAGATTAGTTCTCAAAAAGAACGAACAAAACGAAGGAAATGCCGTTCGAAATTTAAAATTTTCGCCGAAACGCCGTTCGAAATTTAAAATTTGTTCGAAATCTGTGTATGAAATTATCGATCATTCGTTCTTTCGAAAAAGCTAGTAATTAACCTTTTAGTTCCAAGACTTTTTAGACTCATTTCATCAGTAGGGTTAATTTAATCTTTAAATTAAATTTAAACTTTAATCATAATAATATCGCAAGTTAAAAAAAAAACTGAAGATAAGTTATTCTAGGTAATCATTTAAAACTTTTAACACTAATTAAGCTGTCTGGAGACTTGTTGCTGGCCACTTGTTCTATGAACTTGAACAACAAAACGACAAATTAAAAAGTTTAAATTGGACCTCTCATTATGATGGCGGTGATGGTGCGGGTCTGACCGACAAACATACGTAGGTAGCTATTTACTTATGTATGTTTTAGATACATAAGACTTTTATTAATACCCGCAGTTAGGTATATAACTAGGTAGGTAGGTATATAGGTAAAAACCTTTAAAAATGATCATTATTTGTATGTATACGTAACACATTATTTAAACTTACACGATTTCCGTTCATTATTATTTTGTTGATATAACGCGATCTAGACCCGAAAATCTAATATTGTATACGTAACGTCTTTGTGAATGAATTAAAGTGTTTGGTACTAGTATTTGGACTACATTTACGTAATAAAAAACAAATAATAACACATACAATAACAACTTCTCTTGTTATTGTAGGTACTCGTCGAGCCTCTGGCTTAGTCTGGTGGTGATGACCCTAGAGAACCCTTAGATGACTCTTTATATGATTACTTTTGCTTAATTTATACGGATTTTGGTTTTTAATCAATCGGAAATTTTCTACCGGAAGAACCCGGATCAAAGTCTTATTTTATAGTTACTTACTGTGAGCTTCGATTCGATACTGAATTGAATCGAAAACATATCTCCGTCATGCTCAGGCAATGTTATGACAATAACAGGTAGGATCGAATCGGTTCCAGGTATGGGATAAGACTATTGCACTGTGCGAGACACCCGTCTCAATGGGCTACTCAGAAAGCTTATATCCAAAACCGATTATCGACTTACCATACCTGGAACTGTCTCATTGGAACGCACTGTTCGAGACAGATTTTACTAGCAAGTAGCAATATGGCGGCATGGAGACAAAATATTATTTTGTAATACAATTATATAGGGTATACATCAAAGCATGTTGAGGGGAAAAAACATTTTTTTTTTCCTTTTTTCCTGAGATTTACTATTTGATCTAGTAATTATGAAACACACGTTCTACGAACGGTGGACCTCGCAAGCACTTTATTGGGAGAACCTACATACCAATAAAAACCACCTTTAAAAAAAACAACAGATATACTTGAATATAATGTATGGTATAATGTAAAGGTAGTTCAAGCAGCGGCTTTAATGTACCTTGTAGATAAAGAATCTATTCTATAGGTAGAAGTCAAAAAGTGAGCAATACCGAAATTCAGATTACTTGTATAAATTTATTCTATGGTTTTCGCGATTTTGCATAATTAAACACTTTATTTATCGGGTGTAATCGCGTTTTATTCATGGTTTTAAAGAAACCGAGTAACTGTTACAGTAACTGTAACTTTTTAGAATGTTAAAATAAACAAATTACATCTCAGTCAACCTTGAAAAAGCCAACTGTAAAGTTGGCGAAAGCTCGATTCGTTTAAAACCATGAATAAAACGCGATTACACCTGATAAATAAAGTGGTTTACTTGTATAAAGTTAAATTAAAATCGGTCCACGAGACGAGGAGGGAATGGCACTAATTTACAAGTACATACTGACAAACGAAAGCAAAGTTTACCAGACTTGATGGCAAAGATGCTTTATTCGATCGCTCAGTAAATAAACAATGTCAAATGAGATGTACTGTTTAATCTAGCAAACAATACACGTTTGTGATATATTTTAAGTCTACAGATAACTTGGTCAAAATGTACTTACTTGCCTTGGCGCTATCATCGAATCTCGAGTAAAAAAATAAATAGATGTACTGTCTAACCTAACACACAATACACGTGTATTAAATTTTTTACCTCTACAAACGGCACAGATAACTTGGTCGAAGTGTACCTGTCTTGCGCTATCATCGAATCTTGAGTAGGGGCGACAGCACCTTTCACTTGTACATAAGAGGCATTAGGTACCGTATGTGGGACAGGTAGAGGAACAGTCGCCCGTTTTCAAGGTATGAGCAGTCAGAAGGGTCATGCTTGATCGAAGTTCGGCAGTTCATTATACAGCGCCACCTAGTGCCTGAGTATTACTTATGTCAGTGTAATAAAATACTGATCTGGCTTAGTGGAGTGGATATAAAGTTAGCATCTATATATTAGTAGTTTATGCACCGAGGTACACGAGGCTCTGTCTTATATAGCGGGAGTCATAAGGAATCCAAAGCGTACGAAGGACTCTAGAGTTAACTCCCGAGTAACCGAAGCGAAGGAGTTATGTACCTAGAGTCCTAGGTGAAGCGTGTGATTTAAGCGCCCAACGTAAAGACAGGCTTTATTCCCGAGGTGAATACTCTACACATTTACTGAGAGACAATAAAAAAGGCTAAAAAAAAGCATTTAATTGACAACAAAACAATAGACCAACCAACTGTTTTGACCATATTTCGTGCAAATACATGACATTCATTCATTCACTCAGAATAATGCTACGTGTATGAAATTTATTACAGCTCTTTATTTTTTTCCTATAAAAAAAAAAATTGGCCCTTTTTGCCTCACCGTAATGAAAATAAAAGAAAAAAAAGCCCAGTTTTCTTATTTATGTGTCATGTCTAGGTGGCCAGTTCGAAATAGCCGTATACCACCAGAACCATAGTTCCAAATTTAAACTACTTTAAGCCCTAGCCTAGGTCTATAATGAGCACTTTATTCACCTAGAGAAGAAATAATCGCTTTACGTTGACCTATTTGGTCAAATAATGTAACTTTGTAGAGCAGTAGGTGTGTAAAGTAAATTATGGTTTGAAGATTTTGTTTGAAGAAAGAAAAAAGAGTTGATTCAGAAGTTAGAGCGATTAATGGCAAGAATAATATTATAGTCGAAACAAATAAAATAATTAAACCTCAAAGCAATGACCTTCTCCAAAGGACATGAGTTTTTCTGAATTTAACGTCAACATTTTCTCCAAAAAACTAAGTATGATACCTTATCTAAAAGCTGTAGAACAAAATTAATGTACACGTAGTACGTACCAACCCTACTTCATTTTCAATAACTTCTTATAGCTTTTCGGAGTTATTGAAAATGAAGTACCTTTACATGTGAAATATCAACAAAATATAACTTATTGGTTATTACCGCGTTTCAGCTGTTATTTCCCATGTTATTCATTACGAGTGAACATATATTTACATTTGAATCTTTAACTCCATAAATAATATTATTTTCTGATTTTCGAGTAAGACACAACCTCTAAATGAAAAAAAACAACGTCTATCTTCTAAAAGTCTCGTGTAATGTTACGTTACAGATTTAGGCATTACATCTTCTACGTTACATACATCTATTACATTACAGGGAGAAAAATCCGACCATGTCGGATGTAGTATTGTAATGTAATGCTCAGATTCTAATCTATAATGTTACATTACAAGTGAATACCCTATACAGTAGGTACCTTTACAAGTGATTATCAACAAATCACTTATTGGCATACCGCGTTTCAGCTGTTATTTCCCATGTTATTCATTACGAGTGAAGATTGTATTTACATTCAAATCTTTAACTCCATAGAACATAGTATATTTTCTGATTTTCGAGTAAGATATAACCACTAAATTAAAAAATACTTCTAAATGTCTCGTGTAATGTAACGTTACAGACTTGGGCATTACAGCAGTGAGGGAAGGAAACCGACTATGTCAGGGAGGTGGTATAGTAAAGTAATGCCCAGATTCTAATCAATAATACAAGTCAATAACCCTGTAGAGTAGGTACCTTTACAAGTAATATATCAAAAATAACTTATTGGCATAATTCGTTTCAGCTGATATTACCCTTGTTATTTATTACGATTGAAGATTATATTTACATTTGGAATTTATAACAAAAATTACAACCTGTGATTTGTAATGTAACACTATAATATTACAAGTGAATAACCATATAGAGTAGGTACCTTTACAAGTGATATATCACCAAATAACTTATTAGCATATCGCGTTTCAGCTGCTATTTCCCATGTTATTCATTACGAATGTAGATTGTATTTACATTCAAATCTTTAACTCCAAAAAAAAATATTTTCTGATTATCGAATAAGACATAACCTTTAAATTAAAAAAAAACTTCTATCTCCCAAAAGTCTCCTGTAACGCTACAGACTAGGGAATTACGTCTTCGGTTTTCCTCCCTGTAGGGTAATAGATAGGGGGAGTAGTATTGTAATGTAATGCCCAGATTCTAATCAATAATGTTACATTACAAGTGAATAACCCTATAAAGTAGGTACCTTTACAAGTGATATATCAACAAATAACTTATTAGCATACCGCGTTTCAGCTGCTATTTCCCATGTTATTCATTACGAGTGTAGATTATATTTACATTTGGAATTGGTAACAAAAATTACAACCTGTGTTTTCGAAGCAGATGTTCGGAGCAATTATCCCTCGCGTTTGAAGAGAATTGATAATACATTAACAAATATTTATGGTAATCGTAAGTACGTAGTGAATTTAGAGTGGCTTACTTTATTCCATTTATATTAAACATGCAAAAGTTTAGATGTTTGTTTGTCTTGTGGTTAATTTTACAGTTTCACAGGTTTTGCACATGTAGCAAATATGAAGAATTAGCGAGCTAAGCTAAACTAACTTAGTTTTGTTAACTGTACACGGTCAGTTCCTATTCAATCATTGTTTGTCAAAGAACTATCACCACATAACCACATAATCAGTCTATTTAAAATTATAAAAAAACCCACAGTTATTCCATATCTACATCATACTACATAGGTCCAGCATCCTTTTAGAGTTATTCTACTACAATACCAAATAAAGCTAAGTACGTGCTTTTTATGTTAAAACAAGAAAAAAAGACTGTAATTAAACCTATTTTTTCAGATTTAATCTCGCTTTTATTACAGTAAAAATTAAGCAATTTTCAAAGCAACGTTTCGAGATCTTTCCAGGCCTCTTACTTACAAAACAAAAAAAGATACCAAAGAAGTGTTTTTACACTTAAAAAACAAGCACTTCATCAGAAAAATCATTGATTCTGAACTCGGTGTAAACTGTGTCAGGCTTGTGAAAACAATGCGTCGTTGAGAGGCGGGCGGCGCGGCGCGGCGTCGAGACCCGGCCGTTGCCATAGCAACCGACGCTGCCTCAAGGTCGTTCCCGGGTCTCACAATACGTATAGAGAAAGGCACAGCTTTGCATCTGAATATGCAGCTTTTAAAGCTGGCCTTCCTATGTGGCCCAGCTAAGCTACTCGTGATAAATAAACACTTTATACTAATACTAGCTCCACCGCGCAGTTTCACCCGCGTAAGTCCCGTTCCCGCTTGATTATCGGGACAAAAAGTAGCCTATGTGTTGTTCCAGGTTTCCAGCTACCTATATTCCAAGTTTCATCGCAATCATATTAGTTTAGTCAGTCATATTTACAAAAAAATGGCGCCCCTAGCAGCGATACCTAATTTTTATCTATTTGATAAAATTGCTCGTTTTAGTCCATGTTGTACACTTTTACGAAACTAAATTGATCGGTAAGTGTTTATTTATTTCACTACCATGCTACCGACAGTGTGTAGAAGCCTTATGGAACATTACAGAATACAGCCGTAAGTTTACGGAAGCGTTATACGAGCATACCTTTTGGCGTGCCCCTCAACCCAGATTATACCTCCTCATACGGTTGATTCATTATTTTGTTACCAATTCCACATTCAGACGGTAAGTCGCCTTTTCAATTCCTTTCAAACAGTTCTAAGAAATATTTTCTTTTTACAAACTTTGGGGAGAGTAAAAATAAGCAAAGAAGATTTTGAAAAAAAAAAAAATGGAAATATGAAAGCAAGAAAGAAGTCTCTGGAAAATTAAGATTAATTCGTCGGCGATGGAAGGCAAGTATTGAACCCTAAGATACCGCGAATCCACTGAATTTTGGAAAGTAAAGGTGAAAAATGACTAAAAAAAACTTATTTTAACAAGACTGTGAGTCTAACCGTGAACAGGAGGTCTGGAAAGATCGAGAAATATCATACGGCGTTGAAATTTATTTTTTAATATAACAAAACCAACACGATCAAAACTGAAAAATGGTAGGTAGTGGGTGATTTTAAACCCTATGTATTCTAGGATAGAGTTAAAAATCACCTACATTGCTTTGTAAAGTTTTGTTTTGGGGCGACTCTGTTGTACACTAATTTGGGTCATTCTCATTAGACTCGGTAAACATCAATCAGGATGAATCTTTTACCTTTTAAATAAGTATCTATTTAAAAAAAATACTTAGCAAGTTTATTTAATAAAGTACAAATTTACATACTCCCATCATACTAACATTCAGCTTTATAATATAACTAGCTGCGCCACGCGGTTTCATCCGCGTAAGTCCTGTTCCCGCTGAAATATCGGGATAAAAAGTAGCCTATGTGTCATTCCAGTCCAGCTGCCTACATTCTAAGTTTAATCGCAATCGGTTCAGTAATTCTAGCATAAAAGAGTAACTAAGTACAAACTTTCGCGTTCATAATATTACTAGGATTTAAATACAAAAAGTGAGTTAGTAGCAAGTTGCAGAAAAACAATAACAATGAATCCACCTTTCTCGTTACAAATATTAAAGAACAAATTTATTTCTCTCAAAGGACTATGGTACGTAAACAATAGGATAACTAAACGGTCGGCCGATACCTCACTTAGTTGCACAAACAAAAAAAACCCAGTAATAATCCACTTAGTTGCACAAACAACTCAGTGATAATGAAGGTCATACTGAGTCCACGCATGGGACCCTTTGTGAAAAGAGCTATAAGTTTCCTATACACTGAGTCGGCTTTCCTCGTCCAATTGCTCTGACTTTACTGACAAAATCCCTAATTTTTGTATTAATGAGGAGTGGTTATGGTCTAATAGAACAAACTCAAAACAAATCAAATAATCATTTTTCCGTTATACGTCCAGGGTCGCGGGGTTATGGAGCCCAGGACCTTTGGAAGACGTGCGTGGAGCCGATGCCAACACGTTAAAGCCCTTTTTAATAATTATTTTACTCTCAAACTATAAAGTGGCCACCACTATAAAATGCAGCGAAGGACAACCACCTGCTGTGGTATCATGTAATTAGCATCCACCGCTTTTAGTTGCTATTTACTGTACGAAATATGTAAACATATTTCGTATTCTACATTGCTGCTTTGAAGTAATCACCGGTAACAACCACGTTACGTCAAAGCAGCAATGTACTGCAACTTAGCAACTGCTAGCGGTGGATGCTAATTAGATGATACCACAGCTGGATAGAACTATCGGATAGAAACTTATCCCAAATAACCATCGACGCATTCCAGGTTCTCAGTCTGCACTCCCAGTCGTGAACAAATTGTTTGCATCTGCGCATAAATAATCTAGGAACCAATTTATTACAGTTAGGTATCTTCAGGTTGTTCCAAGTCCCGAGAATGCAAACTTAGACTGAAGACCTTCGGACTGATACAATGGGATTAGTTTCAGTTTAGTTAATGTCGGTCGCTATGGCATAGAATAAATAATAAATTGTACTACTTACGTAGTTATGGGATAAATAGCTTATTATTTAACTGCGCTCCGCGATTACACTCGCGTGAGCTCTGATACCGTGGGAATATCGAGATCTCAAGTAGACTATAATTATTCCTCGATAGAAGCTTTCTATTGATAAAAAAAAATTGTAATCGGATTTGTACTCAGAATGTCATATTAACTTCGGAGCCTGTTCGTTACAAACAAATAAATATTTTCTCTTTATAATATTAGTACTTCTAGATGTAATTATTTTTGTTCTGCTTCTTCTAAGTAACCTTGAAGGTCCAGTGGGGTAATCTCCGCTTAGGGAAATTTCGACTATTCTTAATAACTTTGTGTAGAAATTTATGAAATTGTCCGGATGCAGAAGCTATTAAGAATAGTCGAAATTTCTAGAAGTGGAGATTTCCCGGTGGAGATGACTATTTTTTTTTAGTTTATGTTCTAGTGCAGACTTTTTGTCTTCTCCACTTTATTATCTGTATCTATAAAATTCTTTGCCCTGACTGACTGATAAATCAACGCCACAACGCATAGCCTAAACCGCTGATAGTAGAGAGAGTGTATTCATCGCATGATATATGTAGTTTTTTCGGATTGTTACAAACGCGCGTGAAACTGCGGGAAACAACTAGTAAGTAATGGATTCCAAACGACTTCATAAAAAAGTTATTTTCATAATGCCTAATCATAGAAAACTCGGTCCTATTACTCAAGGAAGGGTCCGAAAGAATACCAACAGTTATTTATCAAGCCTTTATTATTCACAATTTATGCATAGTACTCGGGGAATGTGGGCGCTATTTTATATTTATAGCCTGTGGTCATCCCTAAGGTAAATAGTATGGAATATAATCGTAAAACTTGTCTTGTTCAATAATATTTTTTTTCTATTCGGGAAACAGGTGAGGGCCTTATTTTATTGGTGCACTGAATAAAACCTTTCTTTTGTTTTCGATGTGAATGTCTAATCAGTTTCTATCTGAATATGTGGAAAGGAGATGAGTCTGGAAAATGTAGTTCTTATATCTATTGGAATTTATACAGGCTTATTTTACGAGTTTATTCCAGACAGTCGTTTAGTAAGGCTACGCCCGCATAGGTACAAGGCACAGTAAAAGGTTTGCTTAGCGCCTGGAACGCGAATCACCTAGCGATTCACGTGACATAAAACCAACTGGTTTATTTAACCTATAATTTATAAGCAAACGTTGTCGGTGGAAAATTTACTGTGCACCTCTGACTAAAATATCTGTACTATGTCTCAGCTTTATTCAATAACCTAATTTACGATACAAAAGTATCGTACAATATAGAGTCAATTTCACAAAAGTAGCCTTGCAGCAGTTACTAGAAGTAATTTAATCAATTAGAAAATTAGAACTGCTGTCTCCGCATTTTTTTGCAATATTGACTATAATTGCAAGCCACAAGTTTCGTGATGTAAATGCCGCGTAAGTTTTCCGAAAACTGTACATCAATTGTTGGTTATTTTGCAAGTAATCATGAGCACATTAAAAGCTTTAGCGAAACTAAATATTGAATATAAATTTGAGACAAATTGAACAAATTCAAAGCATAGTTGAGTCAATTTAGTTACATAATAGATACCCAGGACTCGCCAGTCCAATGAAAGACCAAAGCAGACCTTTGCACAATCCAACTAAAATTTTCTAGTAAGTACAAACCATCCTAATCCGGATTAACGAAGTCGACAAAGGCAAGGTTAGCTCAACAAATCTAAGCAGCTTATTAAACTCGAATCAAACGAATTAATCCAAAAATCGTTGGCAAAGTTAAAGCTGAAAAACTAAATCTCAGCGTCTATTGTATCCAGTATTACAAGTCTTTAACGATGAAGTGAAGACTTGTAACGATGATGACGACATCATCATGACGAAATAAATCATACCAGCCGTACAATACAATATTTTATTAATAACTCCATAGTTACATGTCATTGTTACACACACTTATCCGACGATAAGATTATAATGAGGAGGTCCACTGTTGAACATAGGCCTTCCTCATCGTTTTCCAACCAATGCAGTGGGCAGCAACCTGCATCTATCGCTGGCCCGCGGCCTTAACCAGGTCATCCGTCCATCGCGTCGGTGGACGTACTACGCTGCGTTTCCCGGTATGTGGTCTCCACTCGTGAACTTTTCGACACAATCAGCTATCCGTTCTCCGCGCTATATAACCTGCCCAATGCCACTTCAATCCACTAAGGTATGATTTATATTAGACCGTCACAAGCGCCGCGCCGCGCCGGCCGTGTAACTAAAATCGGTCAAGTGCGAGTCGAACTCACGCACGAAAGGCTCCGTACCATTATCACAATAAAATCACGTTTGTTGTATGGGAGCCCCACTTAATAATTTTACTGTTTTAGCTGAATACAGTATACGTACTACATTACCATCGCACCACCGTGACTTCGCTTACGCCTAAGCTTAAAACAATACTTCTTTACAAGCCTTATAATAATTGTTTCGTACCAACTGGCCCCATATTCTGCAATTAATAATTGTGTTGCAAATATGCCTCAGCTCTGCCCATTTTTTTTATACAAAAAAGTTCAACGTTGTTGGTAATTTTCCAAGAAAACGCTAACAAATTACTGAATAGCCATTATTCGTACAATAGATTAATATAAAAATATTTCCAGTCCCCTTTAAACTAAATGATTTTTCAAACAATTTACAGTGGGCGATGTCCTTTTATTGGGATGAATATACTCCTAGAGAATATTAATATGTAGTTTAATCGTCCCAATGTCTAAACTACCGTTCGCGTTGGGCCCAGTTGACTATTATCAAATTCGAAAGGGTATAATTGGTCCCTGGTTCCAGTTTGGACTTCCCCCCTAACACGTCCTAACAAACAAGCAATAACAAAATAACACTAGGTACCTACCTATCGAAGTTGTTCATAAAAAAAAATAAGTGAGACATCATTCTGATGAAGTCGGAGTCTGTGGTCGTTAGACGTGTCCTTGTGATTTATGACATGGGAGACACATTACTGAGCCTCGCTTGCCGCTTGCTTTGTGATGAGAGTAGAGTGACTACACTGTAGGTTACGACAGGATATTCTTGAAATTAATATCCTACTAATAATATAAATGGGAAAGTTTGGGTGTAAGTACCTAAGTTAGTAACTTTACGATGAGGTGTTTGTTACTCCTTCACGCACAAAACGTAGAGTGACCACACTGTGGGTTACGGTGGTATTGTCTTAGAACTGTCAGTACCAACTGGTAAGTCCAGATCTTCAGCTATATATTTTGGTAATATTTCAAATTTTCACTAAAGCTTTAAATGCTCTACAAAATCACCAATAATTTTTCAAAAAAAAATAAAAAATAACAAGGCTGAGCCATTGTACGATACATTTTATTTACAGAATAGAATATATTCTATATAACATAACAAATCCAACCTTAAAATATAGTTAGTATGTCTACCTAGTTGGGATCAAAGTTACTCCCGACTTACCTCTATTAAATACTGAGTTCAAGGGACCGATTCCTCTATTTTGTTTAGTTATAAAAAGGTAAAGATACCGGATTCCGAGTGTTGTTTGGGGATCTCGAAGGGGTTGGTGAGGAAAACGGTGTATTTGTGAATTTTTTACGACGTCCCTTGTTTTATTGGCCGACAAGGTTTTATAATAGAATTTTTGAGGGTCTTTTGATCATAATATAGTACGGAATTCATAAATACACTAGCTGTAACTAACACTGACTAGCAACGCCTCACAGTTTCACCCCGCGGTGTTCCAATCCCGCGGGAATATCGAAGATCAAAAATCAAAATAGTTTAGTTCCTTTAGATTCTTGTACAACATTAAATGCACATGATCATTTGGCTACGTCTTAGATGTATTGATTATAGTGTGGCTTCGGAAACTCGTGGGGTTTTTTTTGTGATCATGTATTAAATTATAATCGTATCGGGGACTCGGGATCTAAAGTAGCCTATGTAAGTAGCCTAGTAGCTTATGGGATCTCGGAGAAGGCTCCGAGATCCCATCTCACCTTTACAATAAAATTCTTTAAAATCGGTTTAGTAGTTTAGACGGGAAAACATAAAAGATTGAAGAATTACTTACGCATTTATAATTTTATTTTACAAGTATAATGCAAGGAGAAAAAGAAGTTTTGTACTTCTTGTTCTCCTTGCACTATACTTATTTACTATACTATACTTACTTATAATTCGACGACTGTACAGAACCCAGTCACATATCGATCGTAATTTTTTGTCAATAGAGATGTATCAATAATTCAAAAAACAAAATTTATATTCGCCATTCGTCAAAATGTATAAACAAATATTCGAAACATCCATCAATACCTTGAAATATGGTTTGTTATATTTGCTAAAATATATGAAATATTGTTATATCTTTATGCCTTTGCATTTGATTCCATCAGATGCACTAGTAATTTTTCGACATATTAAAATTTCTATCATTCGCGTTTCAATTACATTTTGCATTAAAAATATAAGTCTTTGTATCTATTTTGTTAGTATTATGAACGCGAAAGTTTGTATGTAGGTGACTTTGTTACTCAAAAACCGATTTTGATGAAACTTGGAATATTGGTAGCTTACAGGGAATAACACATAGTCTACTTTTTATCCCGATAATTCCGTGGGAAAGGGACTTACGCGGGTGAAACCACGAGGCGCAGCTGATAGTATTAAAAAGAAGTAATGTAAATTTTGTTTGTTTGTGTAATGAATTAGGCTTCGAAACCACTGAACCGATTTAAAAAATCGTTCGCCAAATAAAAGCATTATCAAAGAATGACATAGGCTTTTTGATCCCGATTTTCCCACGGGATCGTGACTCACTCGAGTAAAACTGCAGGACGTACTACTATTACAGTTATAATAATAAAATAATACAAGCAAACAATTGCGTCTTTCACATAAATTTCAATTTTAATAATAACAACGAAACTGGCATATAATATCCCGATCTTGTAGAATATTCGAAATAATTGAATAACAATACCAACGACCTAAAATCTGTTCGGAATAGAAAGAACAAAATAAAAACGTGTACTGAATTTACATTTACGATCAATGAAACACCGATCACTATAAAAAACTCTATAAGCATAATAGAAAGAAGTTATACTCGTATGCGATCTTGGCTGTTTTCATTGTAGTCAATATGATCATTGTAAAACAAAAATAAAAAAATTACCAAAATTGTCATACAAAAGTTGTTCACCTAGATGTCTACAATAATTTTCTTTTAGCTTACCGTCCGGGAAACATTTGTAAAAGTCATAATAACATTTTTTCCCGGGTTTTAATCGCGTGATTTTTACTTTTTAAACTTACCTCGACGTTTCAAGGAGACCGAGACCAAAATCATTGTAACATGATCGAAAAGAAAGAAAGAAAATAAAAAGTAAAAATCACACGATTAAGACCCGGGTAAATATGTTATAATGAGTTCCAATCATGTCAGTTTAAAAAGTTTTTTTTAGTTGTAAAAGTTCGTGAAAGTAATAAAATAGAATAGAATTAGAATAAGTCCTAATAAAGACAAGCACACAGCAACAAATATAAAACAAATACAAATCTCCTTATTATGTATACTTATTTGTAGTTCTGCTTATTATTTTGTTCGCACTTGTTTACATTGTTATTTGTCTGTATTTTCTTTTTTAAGTTAAATAATATATGTATTAATTATCTCGCTGGTTTCCTTCCTTAAGGGTGGTGACGGAAGATCAGTGTTCGTTCGAAAGGACGAACACTGATCTTCCGTCTTCCATAACAAGATACATCTTGTGAGAATTTTATTGTTTGTGTTTTTTACTTTTTTTATTGTAATATGTGTGTGTTTTAGTCCCAATAAATAATTTTTGTATTTGTATTTTTACAGAGAAAAAAAGTAAACACTTATGTAAATTAAAATTAAAAAAAAAAACCACAATTCACATAAACAATATTACTAATTAGTTTTATGCCTTTGCTCTATCGTGTTGACATACTATATATATTTTAAACATCAATTATCAAAAGCAAAAACGATAACGTGCGAATGGGAATCTTATCCTTTTTTAAAGGCGATTAAAATACAACATTGGATTACTTAGACGAGCTCGATTCGATGGCCTCAAGTATACAGTGATGTCTTTCTTCGATGTTGCATTTGATGGTTTACTGCAATAACATTATCATATTAATAACATTTTCTGATAGTATCGTATTGTTATTTGTATTGAAAGTTTGAAGGGATTGGCTTTACATACCAAATGTAGTAGCTGACTAACAAGACCCAGTACCTGTATTATTTATCCAGTGGACGACTGAAAACAGTGGTAATTGACAGGAACTTTGCAGTACATTGCTGCTTTGACGTAGCGTAGTTTTTACCAGTGATAACTATTATTTTTTTCGCACATTTATTGTTAGTAAAGATTATGGTAGATTATTGCTTCACTTCCACTATAGCCCTAAATATGCGACAAAGTGAATTACGTGATCTTTACAAAAATAAAATTAGTATCTTTTGTCTTCTCATTGAAGGTCGCGTTTCGAAAACACGGTAGTTTACTGACAATGTAATTATTAACTTACTGAATAAATAAATTTTGAATTCGAATTGAATTTGAATTACCATAAAGTAGCAATGTACTCCAAAGTTTCTGACAATTTCCGCTGTTTTCATCCGCCCACTGGATACATAATACGCTGGCAGGTAAGTTTTATATGTTACCATATGATACTAACGAAAGACGGACGAGTCCGTTTGACGCAACGACTTGAGCGTGGTGGCCTAAGAGCCACCAGCCACTTAGGCCGAAGGAAACACCACCCACCGGCCTAAGTGGCCTATATTACATTTTACTGTATTATAATCGCGTATAATTAACGTTGAGATAAGAAAATAAATAAGAATACGCGATTAAGACCCGGTAAAATGGAACTATGGTAACTAATCGTCTGAATTTAAAAAAGTAAATTTAAATATGATTTTGAATTTGAATTCTTGGATTTACCTAAATATACAGCGACATCATTTGTATGTAGACAGCGCTGCCCAAGTACGCCGTTTAAACTTCAAATGTAGAACTAAGTTCAATATTATGCATCTCCAATGCCCATCTAATCCCAGCAACCACCTACCGACGAACCAGAGTACATATTCTACAACTAAAATGTCTCAGCCACGCTTCAGCATTGTTTCATCACGATGTTTGCACCTTAATAGCTACGGTAATAGATTTTCTTATATAGGCTTTCAAGTAAAATACAACCTATTTACAGGGTTTTACTTGCCTTTATTTAAAAATAAGGCATTCTTACAAAAGCAAAGAGCTATCGCTAATTTACTGTTAGCTTTTTCAAGGTTGACTGAGGTGTCAAACAACCTATTTTCAAAACTGCCCACGTAAGACACTGCCAATAAACGGATGTTGGGACTAACCCTCTAGTCTTCAACAAGCAAGAAATCTCTAACTCTTCAAAAGCCGTTGTATGCTATTTTCGAGAAAAACTTAACAAAGCTGAGGCGATATTGAGACATGTTAGTTATAGAATAGTCCCCAACTTCAAACAGCTAAGCATTGTATCCAGAATCACACTCAGTCCGGATTTAACGGACACGTACTTACTAGATTTTTACCGACTTTGTACGTAGAACTTGGATCGTCACGAAGTGGGTTCACCGACATGATCGCTTGCATGTCATATGTACGTGCATAGAAATTTTATTATTGGGGTCCAGTACCCGAAGGGTAAAAACGGGACGTTTTTTCTGTGCTCCACTGCCTGTTCTCTCTGTCCCCAAAGGTGTCTTACGGTGCTGGAGGGTAAAGCGGCCCTTTCTCGTAAAGACGTGTATTTATTTGGTCGACCGATTTCACGCTAAAACATAAACTGTAATACGAGTGTAGGCTGGATGATTGTCCGTCGATCTGTTTGTCTGTCTGTCATCATCAGACAGGATGTATCTCATGAACCGCGATAGCTAGACAGTTGAAATTACGTCTATGAATGGTCGAATCCGACAAAGAAGAATACACATATTCTCGGGTCTTAATCGCATGATTTTAATTTTTTTAATGTTCCTTACCTCGACGTTTCGATCATGTTACAATGATATTGGTCTCGGGACAACTGGAGCTGCGGCAAAGTTCGGCCTCTATTTATAATCTCGGTGTACCGGTTAATATTCGTAATTGTGGGTAGTTACCAAAGTACCCCATCTTCGGTGGTAAAAAGAAATGTGGGTAGCCGGCATACTCTCACTGTGAAAATGACGTGTAAATATAAGTTCCAATCATGTTTGAAAAGTTTAAGAAGAATTCATGTTTTTAATTTAAGTCTTAAAACTTAGTAGTCCGTCCGCCCACATAGGCAGGAGGCTGGGATAGCGCCTACAGGCTAGCAAGAACGAACGGTCTGGAGAGTTCGCAACCTCACTGAGCGCTTGTCGCCTAGCTATGTCAGCCACAGCCACAAGGCGCTAGGCGCTAAGCAAGCCATCCGCCTATGCAGCCGTAGTCTTAGAGTAAACTAATTATTTTATTCCAGTAAACTATAGGAAAGGGTTACAAATATTAACAAACACACCTACACACGATTATCATTATAATACACTCGCAGATATGTAGGATAGAACTGTTCGAGATTTGACAAATTGGCGTAACAAAATGTTGGCAGCATAACCCTGAATAGAAATACCTACTGATAATACTAGTATTACAATTTATATCACGGAAAATCATGCCGCGGAAATTCCATTCCGACAAAATTAAACCCTACATGGACGATTGCGAATTTTATTTTCGATTTTGTTCGTTGTATTCGATACTGTATAAATGATTGTGATAACAATTCTATTTAAAAATCGGTTAAATTCGAATTCGAATTCGAACTCGAAGGGCTCCATTATCATAAAAAAATTGCGTTGGTATGAGATCCATGGGCGTAGGTAAGCAGGGGTGAGCAACTGGGGCGCTTGCCCCAAATCCTGACAAAAAAAATATGACAGCACAATTATTGATATAAAGGAAATGTAACTAATAAAAAATACTTTTTTTACTTTAAGTATGAAATTTTTAAGATCAGTTTTCGGAGGATCGTTCATCGATACATTGTATTACGCAACAATTTTTATCCGCTGCTACATCCGTTCGGATTACAACGGTTTCGCAAAAACATTTCTGGAACTAAATTCATTCGACTTAATGTAAATCCGAAGTGGATATCTGACCCTAATCCAATTATTCTAATCCACTAGGTATACTTATCGAGTTTTCTTACTTTTGCCCCAGTTCAAAGCAAATGCTGAGTACGCCCATGATGGGATCCCCACTTAAATAAATGTTTTCTTGTTGTAACGGTAATTAGAAATACATCATGTGTTAAAATTTCAACTGACTAGCTATCACGGTTCATGAGTTACAATCTAATGACATACATACAGACGAATACCGAAATCAAACGAACAGGATCTCGTTTTTACCATTTGAATATGGAACCCTAGAAACAAAGCATGAGTTAGTCACTTTGAATTTTAAATGTACATATTTTCAAATCATAAATGTCAGATTTTATACGTTATTTATCGTTTGAAACACCAAACGAATTCTATTACGATTTCACTCGAAAAATATTGTTTAATGTGGGTTCCAAAATTAATCAAATTTCTACAAAAACACCAATAAAAGTCACTAAATACTACAAATTTTATTACATTCAATTACAATTGAAAGAGCATCAAATCCAAATTCCTCGCCTGGAATGTTTCAGGTAGTTACCTACTTAGTTCATTTGGTGAAAATTGAAACATGTTTCAACGTTATTTTAAGGAAGGCGTTTGGTCGGCTTATTTAATTAATTCTGTTATTAAATTAAGAATCCTGCCGGAGTCAGAGTTCAGAGTCGAGACTGTACTCTGAGTTAACTTGATTTCATTTTAAATTTGTGTTTTGTAATTGCCATTTTTCTTATTACAGTTTCTTTGTAAATATCTTTATTCATATTAATATACAATTACAGAAATACGTTTCTTATTATTTAACGTTGTTAACTAACCTAACCTAAACCTCTTTTTTGGTTTACTTAGAAAATTGGATCATGATAAGGTCAAGAATTTCAACTAAATAGTAATCAATGTAATACAACGTATGCTAATTACGCTACTCCTTTATAAGATGTCTCATGTGACGTGATATAAGATGTCTTATATGAGCTGCTTCTTATTTAAAGTACATTACTGCAGCGGCCGGCAAGAGAGGAATTGATGGACGAACGTGTGAACGAAGCGAAATCGAGGCACACATACGAAAGTCCATCAATGCCTAGTTGCGGCCAAGGCTTGTATAATACTTTTCTCAAATAATGCGCGGAAATTAAACTAAGTATTATAGTACAATTCAGAACTTTTATTTGAAAATACAATTATTATTGAATGTACAATTCTTAAAATTTTTGTATTTTTTCACTAAACAGTTTTCTATGTGCAAGCCAGTTCGAAATTTAAATTAAACCTTTGATAAGTTACCTCTTTGGCCGCCATATTGCGAAGTAGAAGATCGTTCCATTTTTAAATTACACGACAAACCAAAAAAAAATATGATTTTACATAGTAATTTATTTAGCCGCTAAACACGTCGGATATGGATTTTCATACAACTATTGGCCGCTGCTCGACAGGTACAGCAAGTTCGATTTATCTCGAAGAAAGTTGTCAAAATATTGCCCAAATTTCCAAGCATGTTTGAGAAAACGTCTTTTCTTATACGTTATACAGGATTTAGCACATTCACTAACACCATAAATGGAAAGATAGAATGAAAGGAAGAAAGAGGGCATTGGAACAAATTCCGACCGATAGTTTGACCGACTCTCTAACCGCCAAGTCCTACCAAACTACCAACCTTTTTCTTAAGGTAGATAAATTCAGCCTTATGCACAGTCCCGCCGCCACTCCAGAGTTGAGCGACGAGGGTGTGTGAGGATCCCTTGTTGGCCTAAAGTGATAGCCGGCCAATGTTTTACCTACTAACTTCCTTATTTATAAAATATTATTTACACATGGCTAAGTTATGTGACGTTTGTCTCTGTCTGTCAACTTTTAAACTTCATGTGTCAGTAAAAGACAAACGATGCATAGTTATGCAGCGCATTAACTAGCGTTTATAAGTAAGGGGTTAAAGCTCCACTGGTCCCTCACATGCTTTTATGCCGGCACTATGGGAATGTAAAGTATTCCGCGTTACCAACGGCAGTGCTCTTTTAGAGGGCGGACTCGTCGCCCGGCAGTGTGCTCGTCAGTGTGCTTGAGCTTTTGTGAGAAAACTGAATGAAACTTTTTCCTAGTCAATTAATGTACTTGGTTTCATAATCGTGTTATTTGACTATAAACAAATAAATAAATAAAATTATCCTCTCCGAATCTCCAAATAAGTTATACCTGACCTGATACTCTTGAACGGCGTACGGGAACCACGCAACCCGCTCGGGCCCTTACACGATGACAGACCCCTCCGAGTCTGTCGCTAACACTCATTTATGAAAGCATCAGGTCGTCACGCAGCGGTGACATCGCCCTGTGCATCCTGCCTCCGTGCGAGTGGAGTGATGATACAGCTCACGCTCTGACGCTATATACCTACGCTATATATAAAAACCTGGATAAGTAAATTCATTAGCAGGAGCTGCCGGAAGACCGGTGTTGTAGTTTCTTCTGGAACCACAACGTATGCCGAGGCAGATCCTCGTCGGCAGCAGACGACATCGCTCCTTGGAGGTTTTTGATGTTTATGTTTATGTTTTTGTTATTATCCCTTGTTCTTTTATGTGAATTGTTGTTTTTTTTATTTTGAGTCTTTGGGGTTCTTCCGTGTGTTTGTTGCCAATAAATGTTTTATATTCTATTTTGTTCTAATTCCATGTACCTACCTATGTAAATTCATGTCCGTCATCCGGTAAAAACAAGGACCGATCCGTCTTAATAAGTGGCCGTGCCGGTTTATATTTAAAATAATAATTGAAATAATTTATTATTTGTGGATCTACATAATAAACAGATGGTATTTATTTAAGTTGTTGGTCTGAAAACATTTTTTCAATTCCTTTAGATCCTTACAGAAAATTGTAAGATTTATTTCGAAATCGTAAAATTTATTAAATGAGTACCATCAGCATTTCACGTCCGCTTTTATTTTTATTTGTATTTCCTCGAAGAAAGGCCAAGCTCATTACCGCCTATTTTAATTAGGTAAACATCAAGATAATTCAAAGTTAAATAAACTGTGAGGATAAGCGAAGTAGGCTTTAGGGGCGCAGGTGGCGAGGCTGCAAAGATTTCACACAAGTAGGTATAACGGCATGAATGGCTGCCTTTATAGAGATATAATAGCTTATAGTTGAATGTACTTAGTGTAGAACCGATTTCTAATGTAATTGGATACATGTTTGGTAAGCTTCGTTTAATATTTGATTTTTGATTTGATTATATCTGCTATAAAACGGGACTTATATTATAAAATTAGTGACATGCAATTTATAGACATTTTTACAAAAAAAATGCGTGGACTATCTAAATCTATTTCATTAAATGGATTCCAGTATTTGCTACGCTTTTGAGAAATTAGACTTTAGTTTAAGGTAAAAGCGGTGTTGATTTAGTGATAAACACCGCTTTCTTTTCCAAAGGCCGTGTGTTCAAATCTTTGGCAATATTTGGTCTTTGCTTTATGCCATACTTTGCCATATGGTTTAAAATGTAGCTGTTCGTCAAAAAGCAGGAAGGCGGTAGTAAAACAAGATCCGACCCTTCTTCCTTAGTGTCTGAACCGGTTACGGTAAGTAAGTATATTTTAATTAATTGCGGTGATAATTGCTGGCGCTGGTCCTAGAGACCTATAGTTTGAGGAGGGTGTTCTTTGTGGACTGTAGGTATTATTCACAACGAATAGTTAAACCAATAGTCAAATATTCTTGTTAGTTTATGCATCTATACTATACTATAGTATCAGCGTCAACTATTCTTTGTGGATAATAACGATTCCTTTGATGTGTCACATGTGATACAGAACACATGAACGGTGGTGTACCCTCTGTTCTACCTGTGTATGTTTTTTCTCTAGAGTTGCCCTCGCAAGAAGATACCTACTCGAGATACCGACTCATGAATTTTCAACATTTTCGCTCCGTGAAAACGTTTATTAAGTAGATTAGATAATTGTTGTACTTTACCCTTAAATTAGGAGAGAATTGGATAAAAGGTTCTTGTGTCATCACAGGCTTTTTGTGTTATGCCGGTTCTATATACTTATATAATGTATAAAAAAGGTGCTGACATGGGACAATTTTATTCCCGATTTTTGGGTTCCGTACCCAAAGAGTAAAAACGGGACCCTGACACTTCGCTGTCTGTCCGTCCGTCTGTCACCAGTCTGTATCTCATGAACAGTGATAGCTTAAAGTCATATTACTAAGTGATAGCTACACACTTATGCTTAAAAATAAATATTTGTATCTGGTCTGGGTGTCTTTCTATGTATAAATGTATGTATTTACAAAAAAAAAGTTTATTATGTAGTATATCCGTTGTCTAGTACCCATAGTACAAGCCTAGTGCTTAGTTTGGGGCTAGATTGCGGTGTGTGCAATGTAGTGATTTTTTTTTTGATTTTTTTATTTGTTTACTTGATTACAAACAATGTTTTTCTGTTGCCGCTATTGCTTCTTCTCACCTGATTGAATATAGAAAAATATTATTATTAATAATAATGATAATCTATTGAATTATTATCAAATGTTTTATACATTATCTCGGTTCCTGCAATACAAGCTTGTGCTAAGCGTTGAGCCGATTTCTAATGTAATTTGATAAATGTTTATTAAGATTCATATTATCAATAAATAAATATTATATCATAATTAATATCATATCATAATTCCAAGAGATTGGGACTTATGCGGCTAAAACCGCGTAAGTCAATTAAATAAAATCAATTACATTATATATATACGTATAACGTACAAAAGCAGGTACCTATTAGGTACATTGAAGTACCCATTACCAGCTCATACCTTAGTGTAAAATAATCCCTTTCCACAGTATTAAGTTGTAAAACTTTTAACTTGAATTGAGGCAATTTCCAGTGGAATTGTAAGAGAGTATTATGGCTTCTCAACGGATTGAGTTGCCTATTAACTTTTATCTAAGATACTTAACTTAATACAACTGAAGGAGGTTTATTATGTTTCATTTCTGGTATTTCATAGCCGGATTTACATTACGAAACTTTATGGAATTTAAACTAAGCGTTCACCTACCAGCATTGTATGCATCGGACGGATCGCATCAAAGGGATGCGTCCAACTAATTGGCAGCGATCGCATTTGCCGACGCAACTGCCAAGCCAACTAAGCAATCTAATGACGTCATCGGCACGAAGCAACGACGCCGGCATTGCCGATGAGCAGATTCGAGCGATCCGTAGGTACGACGCGGATTGGTGGATGCATTTGTGTGATTTTCTATACAAAGAATGTTACGATCCGTTTGATGCGATGCGTCCGGTGCGTGCGATCCGCTTAGTCCTATTGTTTTTTTTTAAGGACGTGACTTATGTGTAATCCCTTCCGATTGAATAGTTTTCTTCATAACCGGTATCAAATAGATCTTTAGACAATGTATTATGTTATTGTACATGATACAAAAAGTGTCCCCTTCATTTCAAAAACAATAAAAAATAACTTTAAATACCACTATTATACAGGCAAAGTCACCCCTGTTTTACAAAATAAATCATTTTTTCTTCTAAATCCTTAACCGCTATATTTTCTTATAGGCATCATAATATTAGAAAATAATTTAACAATTAAAAAACCGACTTCAAAAAGAAACAAAAAATTATTTAAAAAACAACCAAAAAAAAAAGAATTGATAAAAATGACCAAAATAACCTCTACATAGGTACAGAGCCACCGACTAATTAATCTGTTTTATCATCTGAAGTCGGGCAGCCAAACTAAGTACAATATGGAACCAACCAGTAAAACTGCCCGACTTCAGATGATAAAACAGATTAATTAGTCGGTGGCTCTGTACCTATGTAGAGGTTATTTTGGTCATTTTTATCAATTCTTTTTTTTTTGGTTGTTTTTTAAATTATTTTTTGTTTCTTTTTGAAGTCGGTTTTTTAATTGTTAAATTATTTTTTTATTTTACCATTTTTAGTATACTTACCTACCTAAAAATCAACAATATTGTTACCGTAAATTTCATTATTGAGGAGTTTGCTGATGAGAAGGTGGTTTCAGGTGCCCCATCAATCTGTACTTAGTTCTTTAAGGGTCTATTCTTTTTGGTAGAAGTCCAAAAATGAGTAATTTATTGAATTCAGGGATGCTATCCTGGCCATCATTCCGAAGATACTCATCAGATCCTTACCAAACTTTTATGGGACCACCTCGTAGCTTCCACCTTTCCATTAAAAAAAGAACTATATCAATCGGTTAAGCCATCTTCGTATAATCGATGAACAATTGAATTGAATACAGCGTTTTGAGGAGCATTCCCGGTCCTCACTTCGAAGATCCTCATCAGATCCTCATCAAATTTTTATGGGACCATCTCGGAGCTTCCACCTTTTCATTAAAAAAAGAATCATCTCAATCGGTCAAGCCATCTTCGAGTAATCGATAAACAGTTAAATGATTGATTAATGCGTTTTGAGGTGCATTTCCGTTCACCACTCCGAAGACCCTCATCAGATCCACATCAAATTTTTATGGGACCATCTTGGAGCTCCTACCTATCCATTAAAAAAAGAATTATCTTAATCCGTCAATCCGTCTTCGAGTAATCGGTAAACATACAAAAAAAATAAAAAATATTATACATACAGACGAATTGATAACCTCCTCCTTTTTTTTTGAAGTCGGTTAAAAATACAATACCTACCTAGAACCTTTTCATCGCATTTTATAAAAATATTATTTTAATCTTCGTTAATGATTGATTTTACGAGAAATTGTAGATTTTTTCATGCAATTCCCGCTCGCTCATTTATATGCAATCGGACAAAGATCGATAATTATCATCTATCGCCGCCTTAAATGCGCAGACCCAGCGGTTATCGGAGTATTTTATATTTAGCGAAGTAGTTTTTGCGTTAAGATGTAACAAACGCACAGGTTCTTGTTCACTTACAAAATTAAGTTAAAAAATGAAAAACACAGTCGATATTAATTCTAATATAACAAAGGTTGGATTTAGATATTCCTCAATCCGAATTATGCGAGTATAACCGCGGGACGGCTAGTATATTAAAGACGACACGAAACTTTGTTCAATGGCACACGAAAGTTGCTACCAAAGTAATAAATCTGTTCGAAACATGCGCAAACAACTATTTGGATGGTTGCCCGAAAAACCAAACCGAAATATGCCAAAACTGAATCGCTTCCTCACCCCATTCTATAGGTAGGTACGTGGGAACATTCCCGGCAGGTCGACCACATATTACGTCCAGAATTCCGTAGCAGGTATGTGGTCGACCTTAGCCTTGCCATAGGCCAATAATTGGTTCCTCGACCAATCTATATGTGACATAGACGTATATAGATAGACTCTTTGACTGCTGACGTTGAAAACGCAAATCATCGCAAATTCCAAATTCAAACATGCAAACCAAAACATCGCAAAGCGCGGTTCATTTTCAACAGTCAAAGGGGAGTTTGGCGGGAATGCGCTAAGGAGATGTGTTGCTAAATTTTCATTTTTGTGAAACTTAGTTCAAATGCGTGTAAAATGTTTAATTTCGGGGGTATATTAATCAATTTAGTTTCGTGAAGGTGTACAAGTGTAAATAAAAGTGAAAACCGGTGCAAAACATGTACTTTAGCTTAGTGTTTTCTCCAAAGCTCCGTGAACAAACATTGTAAAAATGACCCCCTTTTTACAATGATTCCCTCGACTTGACTTTAACTATGACGACTTGACTGTTTTGTTCAATGCAAATAACTTGCAAATATTGATAATACTTGACACTGGCAAATGTCCGAAAGGGAAAGCCATTTTTAAAGAAGAAGAAGAAGAAGAACAGTCAAAGGGTACGCTTTAAGTATTGTACCAAAAACACAAATACAAATTTTACAAAGAAAAACTTAAAATTACAGTGACACAATGGACGACCTTATCGCCTATAGGCGATCTCTTCTAGGTAAACAAAAAAGAAAAAGACCTGGATGTGTGACATTCTCTTTGCTCTATATACTGGACCTCGACTTTCATTCCAAAGATCGTGATTTCGAATCCCACACCAACGAGTACAAATGTTTTTTCCTTATGTGCGCTTTTAACGTGGCTCTAACGGTTGTGGCGGTCGCCCACAGCACCTACTAGATGGCGTTACTGGTATGAAATCCTAAATCGCGATAGCAACTTTATTTCAATTTTCGCTCATATACAATTACCGACGAGACATCGTCGGGCCGCGGCCTACCGAGCAAAACCACCGGGTGGTTTTGCCGGGTAGGCCGGGTGGAAGATCTTCCCTTTGGAGATATACCCACCTCATACCTCCAAACGGTAAAAGAAAAGAAACCCGCATATTAAAATCGCGTACAATAGCCCAAATTTAAGACCACCTACTTACGGAAAACTCCCGAAACCTTTAACCTTTTTACTCCAAGGTAGACTGTTCGATTCACGCCGTGAAATAAAGGGTGAAAAGTTTAATCCTTTTATTATACTTGCACCATACAGGGAGGTGTCATAATGTATTTTATAGGGAAGATAAATTCAATATACCAAACGACATCAGCCATTTTCTTCGCTTCTACTCTTCAAACCGTTTTCAAATACTGACGTGTAGGGTCTCCTGTTTCCACTTTTAACTAATTTTAAACTGGGACGGAAAACAGAGGTGTTTTTAATAAAACACTTTATTTATCCGGTTTTATCGCGTTTTTATTCATTGTTCTAAACGAACCGAGCTTTCGCCAACTTTACAGTTGGCTTTTTCAAGGTTGAAAGCTCGGTTCGTTTAGAACAGTGAATAAAAATGCGATAAAACCGGATAAATAAAGTGTTTTATTATGCAAAATCGCGAAAACCATAGAAGAAATTATAGAGGTGTTTTTGTTTGAGATGTCCCTCTGCTTGTCTCTGAATTTGTGATATTGTAGTTTAGAGACGGATGAAGTGGTTTTGATTTAGTTCTCTTTATTTGATTCGCATTATAGTGATAGGTGATAGACCTCAAGACAAACAGTGGATATGATATCAGAAGATAGACAGTTGTAAACAGCCACTTTTGTAACGCTCTTTACCGCCTAATAATTTATGCTTTTGACTGAAACAAAACTTCTTTCTTCTTTGCATATCCGCGTTCAGCCAATTATACATTATCTGCCAAATGCTGTGCAACAGCGATGGAAGCGTCGGCGTCGTCGAAACAAACAAAAAACTATCGGAGTATAACTTTTTAAATTAAACACCTATAGATATACGATTTGAAAGCTAAGCTCTCTTGAATGCCATACACTTTTGAGAGCTGATTATGCTTTGCTTTTAAAAGAACAAACCTATTTTAAGATATTTTTTGATAAGCAATTTAAGTAAAAAAAACTGCTTTTGTAAAATCATGGTGAACCTACACTCGATGTAAAGACTAACACTTGTGTTTAAATCGTTTCAGAGCTTGGATGAAACACGTAGTATTATGTCTTTGTTTCAGAGTATGCCACACTGTTCTTACATATGGGTGAAGAGAGAGACAGAACATGACGTTGCAACACTTTTTCATTTTCGTATAGTTTAATAATAATCCTACTAGTAATAATAATAAAAATCATAATCCATCTATATAATAATTATATATATTATATTATGTAGGATAACTGAAGAAAAGCTGACGCGAAAGTTTGTATGTAAGTATGCATGTATGTATGTTTGTATGTATGTGAGGTTGTTACTCTTTCACACAAAAACTACTGAACCGATTGCGATGAAACTTGGAATATAGGTAGTTGGGGACCTGGATTAACACATAGGTTACTTTTTATGCCGATATTCTCGCGGGAACGGGACTTACGCGGCTGAAACCGCGGGGCGCAGCTAGTAGTTTAATAATAATCCTACTAGTATTATAAAGCTGAAAGTTTGTGTGTGTATGTATGTTTGTTACTGAATCACGCAAAAAAGGCTGAATGGATTTGGATGAAATTTGGAATGTAGGTAACTGGGACCTGGAATAACAAATAGGTTTATCCCGAAATTCTCTCGGGAACGGGACTTACGCGGGTGAAACCGCGGGGCGTAGCTAGTTGTGTCATATAATCGAAGGTAATAAAAAGCAAAAATATTAGGTGCTAGGTAAAGTAAATGTTAGTTATAAAAGCTGTTCCAACTGTTGTAATCCATGATATTTTTGGAAATTACGAAACGGACACGGCACGTACTTGCCTAGTTTTCTTATGTAAATAAAATTCCAATATTCTCTGAATACAATACTCTCTGAAATATACAAAAAAAATGTTAGTATTTTTAGTTTTTTTTATCGATTAAAGTTGCTTAAATGTTACATCATTTGTTTTTTTTAAACTACGATTTCTATCCGACCAAAATATGAGTTTACCATTAAATTTAACAATGGCCATTTTCGGAAATTCCAACGAGAACCTCGCCTATAAGTACCTATGCGTTGATATACAAGATGTAACGGGTAAGCCCTTTTAAGCCGAAAGGGGGTTGTTCTAGACGTCTAGGCGAACAATTTTATTTAGTTCAAACATTCAGTTAATCAGTCAGAACTTTAAATTTTACATGTGACGATCCCTCTCTTAATAGCAGAATTCCTCCGATTATGTGGGGGTTGGTTTAGGGGTGGAATATTTTGAGATATGCTACACATAACACTACCTAAGCCCTGAAGATGACTGACAAATGGATAATAATTCTCTTTGACACATTTTGGGCTTATTCCCACAAAACTTTATGCAAATATGTTTCAAGGGGCGGTACCCCAATTTATTTCCAAACTAAGCATTTTTAGCTTCTTTTGTCTTGTAAAAAGAGACGTCATCATTGCTTCTCACATCTTTTTGACCGACTTCAATCCTAAAGACTTTTTAATGATAAAGACTTTGACAATGCTAAAGACTTTTTAATGATCCAAATTATGGTGCCATTTTGATTACTAAAATAAGAAATTCATACAAAAAATTCTGGTTGTGAACCAGGATATGACTTGGCTAACTAGTTTTGATTAACACGCTCGGTCAAAAGTAGTCCTGACTAAAAAAAAAAACAATCTTCATCGATGGGCTATCGGCTCCTTTAGCCATCTGGTTTTGACTGTAAGATCATAGTTTACCTAATTACCTAGTTGACGTTTCCGTGTTTCTTAGTTAAATATACACAGCCTCAAGTCGCGCAATTACTAAAAGGAAATAGGTAAAGTGACTTTTGGGACGAGCCATCAGCGCAATGTATCCGCCCATTAACAACGGAGTAAGCAGGTAAATCTACTGACGACACGTGGTGCCACGAACACTCTCAATTTGATGTATTACCTCTCTACCTTCTACCATGGTAGAGAGCGCCGATAGACGTTTAAACTATTAGGTAAACTGTGGCTCTATACAGCGTGCCCGGCAATGACCATTCAAGCCGAAAGGGGGTTTGTTTTAGACGTCTAGTCAAACAACTTTCGATCTACAACTTTTACAAAAATCTACTTTTTTTTCGAAATTTTCGAGTTCATGTTGCACTGAAAAAAATGAGTAGCTGTTTATGAAAATAAAGGTAATTGAAGTTTTAATTGTAGTAGACCAAACTGAATCAAAGAACAAAATTAGGTCAATGACCTCTAACCCTAAGAAACAGCTGATTTTCAAGTAAACTTTAAACTTAAAATTTTCGGAAACTAATTCGAATTTTCAAAAGTTGTAGAACAACAGTTGTTTGCCTAGACGTGTAGAAAAACCCCCTTTCGACTTAAATGGTCGTCGTCGGTACACGCTGTATACTTTAGTAGAACCATAGTAGAACTAACTTTTAGGCCGGCTTGCAAACATCTTTAAGATCTAAAACGTCATTCAGAACTGTCAAATATAAAAAAACTGTCCAAGTCTGACGACGAGTCTTGGCGGGAACTCCTTGAGGAGATGTGGTGCTAAATTTTCATTTTTGTGAAACCTAGTTCATATGCGTGCAAATTGTTTAATTTTGGGGGCATATTAATCAATTTAGTTTCGTGAAGGTGTACAAGTGGAATGAAAGTGAAAATCGGTGCAAAACATTGACTTAGTGTTGTCTCCAAAGCTCCGTGAAGATTGTTTGTAAATGGCCGCCGTGTTTACAAATGATTCCCTAGACTTGACTTTAACTATGACGACTTGACTGTTTCGATGCAAATAAGTTGCATAATAAATTAGAATACATGACACTGGCTAATTTCCTAATGGCCATAATCGGTTCACAACCGATAAGAAATAATAATAATAACTGTCAAATATAAAAAAACTGTCTAAGTCTGACGACATAAAAGCAACCTTGCGGATTGCAAGTGAATTCAGGAGTAGGTAGTACTTTTAAACCATCAGAAAATTCTTTCGTATGAAAAAAGCGTGTGCGTTCTCGCTCACGCACCTAGACAACGAGCGAGAGCAAGCATGCGGAATTTGAACAATTCCGTGCGTGAATAAATCCGCATTATTGTATAAAAACGCTTTTAGGTCGCAATAATATTAGGGGTTAAAGTATGAAATTGCCGATTTGTACTGAAAATCTTAATTGTTTATTTTTTAAATTTTTAACAAATTTATTTAATCAAAATAGTTGCCATTATTATCTATACATTGCTGCCATCTAATGGGAAGGTTATTAATGCCTTTGCGATAGAACTCCGGCGATCTAGACTGCACAAACTGTGTGAAAGCATTTTGTACTGCCTCCTGGGAAGAAAACTTCTTGTCACGTAGATAATTGTCCAAATCACGAAAAAAATGGTAGTCCGTTGGAGCAAGGTGAATACGGAGGATGACGAATGGTTTCTAAGTGCAGTTCCTGAAGGGTCAAAATGGTTTCTCGTGCTGTGTGAGGTCTCGCGTTGTCGTGGAGCAATAATGGTGAAGATCGATTCATGAGTCGGGGCTGTTTTACTGCTAGTTTTGTCAACATGGTTCGGAGTTCGGCACAATAGACATCTGCCGTAATTGCTTGACCAGATCGAAGAAAACTATAGTGAATAACACCATGCTGAGACCACCAAACAGTTACCATTACCTTTTTATTGGTAAGTTTTGCTTTAGGACACTGTTGTGGCATTTGACCTGGGGTCAGCCATTGCATTTTTCTTTTCCGGTTATCATAAAGAATCCACTTTTCATCACATGTTACAATTCGATCCAATATTCCTTCATTTCTGTACCGGTTCAACAAGGCAACACAAGTTTCAACACGCGTTTCTTTCTGCAGATCAGTCAAATCATGAGGCACCCATTTTTCGTATTTTTTTATTTTATTGATTTGACGCAAGTGAGTCAATAAAGTGGGTAAGGTAACGTTAAACCATGCCGCTAATTCCTGGGTAGTTTGACTAGGATCGGCTTCCACTATCTCTCTTAATTCATCGTTATTCACCTGTGTGGGCGGTCTTCCTCGTGGCTCGTTCTTTAAGTCGAAATTTCCACCACGAAAGCGTTTAAACCAAAATCGCACGGTGCGTTCATTAGTAGACCCCTCTCCAAACGCAGCATTGAGATTGCGGGCTGTTTCTGCCGCGTTAGTTCCGCGTCGGAACTCGTATTCAAAAATCACTCGAATTTTCGCAGTATCCATCTTTCTTGTCTAAATTGAATAACAAAAACAATTGAAAGTCGATATTCAAATGTTTCACATTTTTTAAAAAAAGAACATCACAGAAACCATTTGAAAAAAGTTTCATTCGAAAACCTCAAACCATGAAGATTCTATGTCAATTCAAAGAACCTATTGCAATAAAACGGCAATTTCATACTTTAACCCCTATTATTAGAATTTTTCATCTGATTTTAGACGATCTTGTACAGATTCAGATCATTATTGACAATATAGATATTCATTTATCTTATAAAATAAAATAACGAAGTAGTACAATGTTCGGCATTTTTGGCATTCAACAGTGTTTGTGGAGTTTTGGCAGAAACGCGTTAAGGAGATGTGGTGCTAAATTTTAATTTTTGTGTAACCTAGTTCAAATGCGTGTAAATTGTTCAATTTCGGGGGCATATTAATCAATTTAGTTTCGTGAAGGTGTACAAGTGTAAATGAAAGTGCTAAATCGGTGCAAACAAACACACGTTTCTCACGATGTTTTCCTTCACTGAAAGAGCAATGCATGAACACATGTAACTTTTTACAAGGAAAAAGATCAAGCTGTACTGTCGGGCTGGATTCAAATGCATGACCTTCGGAATGAAAGTCGAGGTATCTACCGCTAGCACAACATCAGGTAATATGGCAGGGTATAATTTCTTTGAAATTACATAAAAATAGGCAGACACGTCGCTGAGACTTTATTACCTAAAGTAACCGAATAAACCGCACCTACCCTCAAAAGGGACAAATTATAAATGTGGATTAATTGAATTCTAAGAACTAACAAGATAAAAGGAAAAGGTTGCTTTTTCCTTATATATTTTCTTTTGTATTAGGTAAGAACGTAGCCAATAGGCAAGATGTTCAAAGAATTTCCTTAGCAACGCCTTTGAAGGCTTTGGTTGTTGTTGGTGTTGGGTGTGTTGTTTACCGCACCGCAGCGCCGCCGTGCCGCACCACCATCGAACCACTGACATCTATATCTATCTATACTTATAATAAAGGAGGAAAGAACAAAAAGTCTGTACTTGGAAGTAAATTAAAAAAAAAGTGGTCTAGGGAACTTAGAATAAGTAGTAGAACTAAATTAGGTATATAATATTTAAAATTCATGTCTGTCTGTCTGTTTCTCTGTTTATCTGTCAGTTTCTTATACAATTAAAAAGTATTAAAAACTACTAATCCGATTGAAATCTGGTTTTCAATATTGGATAGTTCTGTTTCGAGAAAGGTCGTGGTATAATACTTTGCATCGAAATCAAATTAGTAAAACCCGAGGAATGAACGAATAAGTGCAACCGCTCGAGAACCGCTCGGCCGCCCGCGCCCGTGACAACTGACAACGCGTTTTTCAGTTTAGAACTGTCATGATGTAGGTAGCATTCGGTGACGTTTGGATACAGAATACATAATAGCTCACAAAAAGATGTTAAAGTAATAAATAGAACATGTATTCCGTCTACAAGCAGACGTGCTAATTTTAAGTTAAATTAATAACTAAATAGTTAAATTAATGGCTTGTGGTCTATTGTAACAAACATTTTTGTAGAAAATAATCCTGGTCGAAGGGTCATTTACAACAGTAGTAAAGTATAACCCAAGAGCAATCTATTGCAACTAGTGTTCGCAGTTAAGAAAAGCATTTACAAATTGCACTGAGCGTCGGCAAATATATGCAGCACATTACTTGGTTAAGACAGGTTTTCTTAGTATATGTTTATTTAATCTGCACTTATTTATTGATGTAAAATATTTATTTATTAAACGCTTTATTGCACTATGAATTAAATCATAAATGATACAAAAAAAACAGTGTGGCACAATGGGTGGCCCTATCGCCTAAGGGCGATCTTTACCAGGCAACCAATAAATGGACAAGATTTTCAGGAAGGCAATGGGTAAGGTCTTGTTACAGCTCACTTTACATCTCGAATTATGTATGTAACTTACATGAGTAATTTACTTATATAAGGTTCATGGGAATTGCATAGGGATGATGAATATAGAAATCTTAACTTATTTAATAAAGTAATTATTAGATTGTACTAGAATGTCTCACTTCATAGTACACGACAATGAAGTCCAACCTCATCATTTTCCGTTTCATTTTTAATGTAATTTTCGTCTACACAAAACTAGCTTACTGCCCCTGATACAAGCAATGTTAACTGTCTCTAAACAAACTTGACACCTTAAAAATTCAGCAACATCCTGAGGAACTAATCTCATCGTTCATTACTGTACCTACTTGTCTTCATAGAGTGCTAGTCCCACACTCGCCACCTGTTACCTCGAAGACAAAGCCCCGGAACTTTCCACACGGCCATACATCACGCGGGACTCCTCCAGGAATTGAAACAAAATGCTCGGTAATAACAGCATCCTAACGGTGAATATTCAACTCGTCTGAGACGAGAGTTTATTACAGTTTTGTATGCAAGAATTTGTAATGCAGTGGAAGAATAAACCGATAGAATAAATATCAATCGGAAAATTCCACCTAAAGGTGCCTCACTGCAAGCATATTCAATTGTAAAGTGGTAAGATATGTCTTGGGAATTTATCCTGCGTATCTTCTGGTCATAAGAATTTAAAAAACCTATATCTTTGACTTCACATAGAAGACTGGCCGACTCTCGCTCTCACAGCGCAATCTAGCCCAAAATTGAGCTCTAGGCTTCTATTATGGGTACTAGACAACGGATATACTACATATTATACTTTTTTTTGTAAAAACATACATATTATACATAGATAACCAATCTATTTCTCAATAATTGTAAAAAAAAGTTACATTTATAGTTAGGCCAGTTCCCATCGCGAGTAAATCGCCATTAATGTGTCAGTAACATCTAAGGATCGTTGTCATAGAGTGAAAAATTATGAAAGGGTGGTATGACTATACAAGATGTAACAGGTTAGCCCTTTTAAGCCGAAAGGGGGTTGTTCTAGACGTCTAGGCGAACAACTTTTGTTCTACGACTTTTGAAAATTCGAACTTTTGTTTTGAAAATTTTGAGATTATGTTTCACTGAAAAAACAGCTGTTTTTGAAAATAAAGGTAATTGAAGGTTTGATTGTAGTAGACCAAGCTAAATGAAAGGGCAACATAAGGTCAATGACCTCGAACTCTAAGAAACAGCTGATCTTCAAGTAAACTTTACACTAAAATTTTTCGAAAAGTACTTCGAATTTTCAAAAGTCATAGAACAAAAGTTGTTCGCCTAGACGTCTAGAACAACCCCCTTTCGGCTTAAAAGGGCTAACCTGTTACATCTTGTATAAGACTACGAAAGGTGAATTTAAATTATTTTCCCGAGTCTTATTCGCGTGATATTACTTTTAAACTATCTTACCTCGACGCTTCGATCATGTTACAATGATTTTAGTCGGGCGTCGTCCTCCGCAGCTCCAGTCCTCTCGCGACCAAGATACCCGGGAAAAATAATTATGAGTTCAAATCGTGTAAGTTTAAAATGTTTATTAGGTGAATTTAAACTGACACATTAATTAGTCTGCTCCACTTGCGATGGGAAAATGGCTTAAAGTGGGAAAGGAGTTTTAGTTTACCGATCTTTTCTTGTAGTGGTATGATATGTGATATGACTCACCTATACCGTTATAGTTTTTAGGTCACCCTATTGCTTCTAACTTGACCTAACCACTGCTACCAGAACTACTGATATGCTTGTTAGTATGTTTGTTAATGTAGTAATGCATGTTAGAATAAGTTTTGTTTCCACCTACTTTCAATGAATAAACGTATTTGTATTTGTATTGTGGTCTACCGTGGTACTCTAAAGAGGCAGGAGTTAAAATATTATATTTCAAGAACTAATAATCACTCAGGTAATATTATAGGTGAAACAAAAGCATTGGCCATTATAGCTTTTACGGTTGCTCAAATTAAAACACGATAAATCCTTGTCCCTAAAATGTTCATTGTTTCCATCAGAAACAATTTGATTACTCGACCTTTTTGTTTCCGAGGAGAGTCATCAAAATCGTAAATTTTCCTCTTAATTAATCCTTTAGGATGATTGATATTCACAAATATTAAATCCAAATAAGTTATTATATTTTTAAAGTACCAATTAAGTCGGTTACTCACTAGCGGGCTACAACCGTAATCATTGACATAGATACACGTTAATTGGCTATAACACCACACATACACAGAAAAATAACTAAAAATGGTTATGAAAACAGACAGTTTCAATACAGAAAAATCGTTGTGGTAATGTATGTTGCAACAGTAAAATTAACAAATATAACCGTTGTATATTATTATACTGTAACCAATAACCCTTTAGCAGTCGAACAAACATAGTGTGTACGTAATTCTCGAGCCTGCAACTAGGGCTACAAGTGCGGCTTACAGCAAGCGGACTATTGACATTTTTTACCGTAAATCAAAGGGCACTTGTGGACACGTACAGTCGTACACACTAGAACCTCGTAACTGTGTCCCGGTTACAGTTCGCTAGTGAATACCCGGCTTTTAAGGACTATAAAAGGGCCAAAAGAGCTTATTGTAAGTCTTGGACTGTTTTCACTGTAGATTTGTCATTTTTAAATTTTATTCGTTTTTTTTAAACACGACAGATGTTCAACTATCACATCTCATTGTAAGTGATGTAAGTCCTAAGATGTAACCCGCACATTTAGAAATTGTTTTCATTTTTCAAAAAACTCTTTTCCAAAAGCCACCAGGATTGGTTGCCTGGAAGAGATCGCTCATAGGCGATAAGGCCGTCCATTGTACCACTTTAGTTTTGAGATTTACCTACTATCTATAATTATGTTATAATTTGTTTTTTGGTACGTTGGTATTATACGTAAGCGTTTTAATCAATCAATCAGGATCCGAATCTCGAATCTGCGGCCCCTGGATCACCGATCCAGTGCGTCCTCCACAGCGCCACAAAAAAGCATAGCGCCAAAAAAACACTGTAAATCAGGTACTCTATGTAATATCCCAAAAATATTTGCCTATTACTTGACACTTGTCTTGCCTAAATAATAGCATCCATTATTTTAAATAAAATAATGGATGCTATTTGTACCCATTACTTCGCTCTCTCTAGATTCGCTCGCCTTTATTAGTAGTCAGTGTGGGCCACACTAACTGGTTCAAGATTGGAATGGTTCCAAAACCGATCATCAGCCACTTGTTCCAGCTTTTGAGGTTGCCAAGAGCCACTACGACTTTCATAGCATCTTGGTTTAAGTGCCTTGAACGGACACGGTTATAAGAGGTTTTGATATAACGTACCTTATAAGTATTTTTAGTTGGTTTTTTAATAAAAAGACGGGTTGCAGATTTTTATCTGACTACAATGGAGCTATAAGGAAGGGTTATGTTTTTTTGTAATAAAGTAAAGTTAATTTCTTCTATGGTTTTCGCGATTTTGCATAATAAAACACTTTATTTATCCGGTTTTATCGCGTTTTTATTCATTATTTGACCCGAGCTTTCGCCAACTTTACAGTTGGCTTTTTCAAGGTTGACTGTCAACCTTGAAAAAGCCAACTGTAAAGTTGGCGAAAGCTCGGGTCAAATAATGAATAAAAACGCGATAAAACCGGATAAATAAAGTGTTTTATTAAAGTAAAGTTAACTAAATATTTATTGTTTCGCTGTGGCAAAAGTTCTTATGAATGTACTTAATAGTCTCAATAGCTTTCCCTTTTCGAGTGTACTTTATTAAACTTAGGTCTAGAACAATGGTTTCATAATTAAGTTCTAACCAGTGTCTTCAAAGAATTCTTTCACGTTATGATCCACTTTAGATATGAGCCACTGAGTTTCTTCTAAAACAATAAACCATATCATTTTTATAATGAAGTTGCTGCTTATTAATATTAAATATTTTTATGTATTAATTTTAAAATCACAAAATAATAGTGAAAACTCAACTCAAAGCTGTGAATTATTCTGTCTGCAAGCGGATCGGATAAGGGGGTATTTCGGAGTCTTGAGGATATTCCTGTAATATAATTAAAAAAAACTTTTCTAACATTATTGCAATTGCAAACAATACACTCAGTGCCTAGTCACAATGACGAATTGTAAGCGAATTCAAAGCAAAGCGCACTTTCAGGACGCTGTGAGTTCGCCACGCACTCGCGGCATTATATAAAAGAATAAAAATAAACATTTTAAACTGTCACGATTTGAACTCATAATTATTTTTCCCGGGTCTTATTCGCGTATTAGTAATTATTTTATGTTATGTTATGTTACAATGATCGAAACATGATGAACGAATAAGACTCAGGAAAAATAATTAAAAGAATAAAAAGTTCTAACAGAAACACAGAACATAATTCAATGATTAACTCCATCGATCATCAACAGTCTGTATGTTGTGGGAAATAATAATAACCAAGTCCTATGAAATATCGATTTATATACTTTTTTTCCACCAAAAAGTTCAGTCAGGTGAAATATCTGATAAGTCGAGCGCGAAATCGATGTTATTTTGGGAATTCATTTATTTTTTAATTATCTCGCATTTAAGTAGGTAGGTTTTAACCATGTATTTACTTATGTCTCGCGGTCTCACCCGCGTTGTTTCGACCCCACAGAAGTTTCCAAATAACCTTTTATAAATGCATTTTGCTTTAGGCTTCGACTTAAGTGTAAGAAAAGCTTTTTGATTGCCTTTACCAAGTGCAGAAGATGCGGTATTATTTTAGATCCCGGTTACAAGTTGCAAAAATAATCATTCAAATCGGTCTAGCCGTTCTCAAGCGATTGCATTTTGAAATAACAGAACTTTGTTTTAAATATACCAATTTTATAAAGATGTAAAAAAAAATTGGTAACATGTTTGTATGTATGTTGTGGTTTATCTTCGCAACAACTTGATCGATTTTGATGAAATTTAATTTGAAGATACATACATTGCATCTTTGAAACAGTATACTTACGCGGATGAAGGCGTAGAGTGTAGTTTATATTTTAAATTTCCAAAGATACAAATTAAAAGAGTAATATTTTTGATGTTACAATAATATTATTATCATTATAATTTAAGTATGTAGAACAAAGGTCTATTCTGAGGTCAGTCGTTAACCCCCGGGGTTAATAATGTGTTACTAAATTATGGAGCCGAAGTAGGCATTATACCTGCGAATAACTATTGTTCATTAAATTCGGGATTTTCGTGAAATTATTACAATGACTGACCCACGATAATATTATATTATATCCAGCTGCTTCATTAATCCTAATTACAAAACGTATTAGAATTATGTTGTTTTAAGTTTTTTATTTATTACTTATTTCTTTTTGTCTTCGATTTAGTAATTTTCGATACAGAATTAGATATCTTATTCAAAACTGCTACCGGTCTAAGTCGTATGGCGCTAAACTTTTTAGTTTAAGATTATTACAGAAGATTGAGTAGTGCCTGTAGTGGCTTTTAATTGTCTTAAGTGCAACGCATCGATAAGTCGCGGCGCAATATAACTTTGTCACTATCGCCTTTTCTGTTTAAGAAATATCGCTCCGCGTCTTCCACGCGTTATGCGCATTATTTCTTAAGTTCAACGTAAGCTTATATTAGGACGTCCTCAGGCACGTTGGAGCGACGATTTGCGCAAGATGTCTGGCACAAACTGGATGCGAGAAGCCGAAAAATAGATCTAGGTGGCGTGCAATTGGAGAGGCCTATGTCCAGCAGTGGACTACAACAGGCTGATGATGATGATGAAGCTTATATTGACGCCAAAATGTTTATAAAGCAGAGATCACAAATATTCTAAAATCTGGGTGCTCAGTAGCATACTCTGTACCGTCGGCATATTAATGGCCACAATTTAAAATATCATTTATTTAAATGGGTACTTCTTGAAATGACCCATTTGTTAACCTAGTTTTATATATAGCATACCTATACCACAGTACATAGAGGTAGCAGTATGGAAACTGCACACACAAATTCACACTCATCGTGAAGCAGCACTCAGTACTGACATCTACGCGAAACCCTCTTAGGGACCGTCTCCACGCGCGTTAGAATCGCGGCGATATCAACTTATTAATAAATAATAATAATAATATAATAAATATTGCACTACATTGCACACAGCGCAATCTAGCCCCAAACTAAGCACTAGGCTTGTACTATGGGTACTAGGCGACGGATATACTACATATTATACTTTTTTTTGTAAATACATATTATACATAGAAAGACATTCAGACTAGATACAAATATTTATTTTCAAGCATCAATGTTTGCACCCGACGGGAATCGAACCCGCAGCCTTCTGCATTGCAGTCGAGCATCGGCCCGACGCGCCACAGAGGCCGTCACAAGCCGTATTAAATACAACATACCGCCGAGTTTACATCGTCGTGTGGAGAGCGACACGTTCATAGAGATTGTAAAGAAATAAGTGGCTCGACGATAATATCGCCGCAATCCTAACGCTCGTGGAGACGATCCCTTAGAGATCCGTCGACGCGGATGTTTGCGTGAGTGATCCGTTTTCGAGCATTTGTAGGTATACTTTTTAAACTCACACGATTTCTGCTCATTACTATTTTTATGAAAAACTCGGGTCTCGATCTCGTTAATGCACTTTTTATAAATTTAAATATAAATTTATAATTACCCCGACGTTTTGGCAAACGGGTTACACCGGCCGTGGTCGCGGGAAGACTCAATTTAATATAATTAATTAATATAATCTAATTATAAATTTATAATAAAACACTTTATTTATCCGGTTTAATCGCGTTTTTATTCATGGTTTTAAACGAACCGAGCTTTCGCCAATTTTACAGTTGGCTTTTTCTTTTAAATTTATATTTAAATTTATAAAAAGTGCATTAACGCGATCGAGAGCCGAGTTTTTTTTTAAATAGTAATGTGCATTTGTAGGTAGTTTCCCTACTGCTGTGCCCCAGGCCCCAGCCTTCCTACGTACTGTGCCTTTACTAAACCTTCTAAACATTACTTTTCACTAAATCAATTTTTATTACGGCCTCTATATTCCTATTTCCCTAGACTTTGCCTGACTAAGCTACATTGTAATCTTTACTTATAATAAAGGAAGAGAGGACAAAAAGTCTGTACTTGGAAGTAAATTGAAAAAAGTTGTCTACGGGACTTAGGAAAAGTAGTAGAACAAAAATATATAACTTTTATTCAAGTCTGTCTGTTTCTCTGTTTGTTCCTTATGTACAGTTAAAAACTACTAATCCGATTGAAATCTGGTTTTCAATATTGGATAGTTCTATTTCGATATACGTCGTGGTTTACATTGAAATCCAATTCGTAGAACCCGAGTAATGAACGAAAAAGTCAGCTATGCATGGCTCTATTTCTACACAGACGAAGTAGCGTATAACAGCTAGTATTACATATTATGTAACTATGAAATGCAAAATTCCGCTGACGTTTACGAGCGATCTCTATAAAGTAACAGAAGTGCGGACTTAGTTTATTATAAAAATGTTATGGGTAGAAATTTTACGTCAATGCAACGTAAGGTTAAAATTGAGAAGATTACGTCTGAAACTTAAGATGGGACAATAAAATTACTGAAATGAACTAGTATACAAGTGTGGCAATCACTATACAAAGTGAAACGGAGTGTTCGAACTTCGAAGATCACCTCGATGCCTAACGACATTTTAGCAGTCGCGGGGAGTCGTTGGATGGAAGTAGCTCGCGATCGCTGTTTGTGGCGTCGTATGGGATGATCGGATTGTCTGTCGGGTTCATCGAAAATTGTTGATTGTTTTCTGACACAATGTTTTAGAATTTGTAAATGACTTTGTTCCCTACATTTTAGTGTACATTTAAGGCAAAAACTTCTTAATGTTTCGAAGTCAAAAATGATTTTTTGTCTAAGATGTGCGAAGGCTTCAACTCATTTCGATATTTTTATTTAAAACCAACATCAAAACGCCGGAAATTTTGTCATTTACAAAAGCTACAAACGAAAATATTCTAAAACATTGCGTTAGAAAATAATCAACAATTTTCGATGAAACCGACAGGGATTCTCTGTTTTGCTCGTATAGGGCTCTTAACACTGGTTTAACGTTTAATTCAACGATCTTAAAAACCTCGAGAAACCCACCAATGCAATATATTTCGTTTTTATTTTTCTTGCTTCCGGATACTAACCAATTTAACAACTTTTTCTCTCGAACCACCGAGCAACACAGCACGAGCTCCCCGTTCGATTTTCTTAGAAAATAATAAACATTTATTTGAAACAGCTGAACCAGAGTTCGACAAAACTTTTCACTTTCGAAGTGTCAAAATCTACAGCGCTAAAGTTGAAGCAGGTACTTAAGTTTCTATGTAGAAATTGTTGAAAACATTTTCTAGACTAGATTGTACCTTGCTACTTCGCAACCGAGTCGTAAGTTAAAATCATTATAATGGGTAAACAAATCATAACGAAACCACAACGAAACCCCGCTGTTTAGTGTAACCATAGAAGAAAGTGGAATGCAAACTTCAATATATTCTGTAAACGGGCTTCGACAAGTCATGTGTCAAATTTCCTACAACTGCGGCCCTAGCCAAAATTCTTATCGAATAACGAAAACGCCAATCGACAGATTTTTTTGTATGAAATTGACATAAGCTCGCGAAAAATCAAGCGTGACCTTATGTCAATTTCATACAAAAAAAACTGTCGATTGGCGTTTTCGTTATTCGATAAGAATTTTGGCTAGGGCCGCTGGTACCTTTCCTATTTAAGAAACCGGTCCCTGGAACCAAAACTTTATGAAAGATGGACAACTGTAAAAGCGCTGCGAGACGCTAATTACCAGATTAACTGTGGTTATACTGAGGCATAAACTATAGATGGTATATCCGTGGTCCTCCTAGAATTAAATTTCATTAAAGCATTTTGGTGCAAAAAAACGACACAGTAGTTTTTTTAGTCCGCGGTTTCATTCACGAATATCGAAAACTCTACCTTTTTGAATGCCTACATCATTTAAAGAACTTATTTTCCTCATTTCAGCTCTTTATTATCTGCAGGCTGTGCGTTGATTCATCAGTAAGTCAGAACAGAGCATTCATAGATATAGATTTACTGGCTGCGCCCCGCGGTTATACCCGCGAATGTCCCGTTCCCACGGGAATATCGAGATAAAAAGTAGCCCATGTGCTATCCCCAGTATCCAGCGACCTGTATTCTAAGTTTCATCGCAATCGGTTCAGTAGTTTTTGCGAGAAAGAGTAATAAAGTCACATCCATACATCCAAACTTTCGCGTCTATAATTTTAGCATAGACTAAATTATACTAAAGTTTCTTTCATCTATGATATTAGTAAGATTTGTTTAATGGCACCTAATAGCAGAATGTCAAATCATTTGGGCAATTTCAAGCTTCTCCTTTTACTTTATTTCCATAAAAAAATTACAATTTTAAGTAATAAATAAATAAATCCTGTGACGAACATACAGCGCCATCTAGCCCCGTGCTAAGCTGCTAACCTTGTGTTACGGAGACTAGACAACGGATATACTAGTTATATTTATTTTTCTTTAGTAAATACATATACGCCCAGACCAGATACAAATATTTATTTTAAGAGGAAGCTCCAATAAAAAATATGTCATGAACGGCCCGCCCACTTACCCCTACATCCACGAGTCACACGCACACGTATGCACTTTCGAACATCGCAACTTTTTTGATCTAGCGCCCAAGCGCGCGAAATAATAACTGTTATATATTTTTTCATAGGTTGTAAACCGATTATGGTCGTTTGGAAAGTAGCCAGTGTCAAGTATTTTATAATACGACCTCATTGGTGCGTCGGGCGACCGCCTGGCTCACGGAACACTATTACTCCTAGCGGGCCTGGCTGCAATACGGAAGGCTGCGGATTCGATTCCCGTCGGGTGCAAATATTTATGCTTAAAAATAAATATTTGTATCTGATCTGGGTGTCTTTCTATGTATAATATGTATGTATTTACAAAAAAAATGAGGTATAATATGTAGTATATTCGTGGTCTAATACCCCTAGTACAAGACCAGTGCTTAGTTTGGAGCTAGATTGCGCTGTCTGTATATGTCGTGCAATAATATTTATTTAATAATTTGCAAGTTTTTTGTTTTGTATCTTCAAAACTTGTATCGTCCGATTATTCCTAGTTGTCCCCTCTAGCCCTGTTCCCCGGAGGGACAACTAGGAATTTTTCCCCAGTTGTCCCCGGGGCGACAATTCGTGGCGACTGTCCCTTTGAAAGCTGGCTAAAGGGGACAAATGGGAATTATGTTTCTCAGTTGTCACGGCGGGCGGGGGGGGGGGGACAGATGGGAATCAGTTCTCCCATTTCTACCCCGCATGTTGGTGTTATAATAGAACTAGCTGCGCCCAGCGGTTTCATCCGTGTTCGTAATAAGTACCCTAATGTACCATTATAATATTTTGGATTAGAGGTGAAGTCGTCCCCTTCGAAACTGGGACCAGGGACGATAGTTTAGACATTGGGACGAGTCGACTACATACATATTTATATACTCTAGAGGTGAAGTAGTCCCACTAAGAAGATACTAAAAAGACTTTGTACATTTTTGGGAAAAAAAAGTTAATAGAAGAGATTAGTGGAAAACAAAAGACGATCGAAGTAAAAACAAAAAACGATCTAACCTAACTCCGAAACTATTGACACTAGACCACTAGTTTCTCAGCCTAAGTTATATAGCTCCTCGAGATCATCAGTTTGGTTGACAGCTGTCAAATTTGAACCGTCAATATCTCGGAAACTATTGACACTAGACCACTAGTTTCTTAGCATAAGTGATAGAGCTTCTCGAGATCTTCATTACAAACTTCACCCCTAACCGACGAACCCCTTACGACTTGCATTCATAGTAATATTTTGTACTATGAATGCAAGTGGTATGCGTTTATAAAGTTCATTAAAATAATAACGGTACATTAGGGTACCTACTTATTACGAACACGGGTGAAACCGCGGGGCGCAGCGAGTTTTATTATAACACACACATGCGGGGTAGAAATGGGAGAACAGATTCCCATCTGTCCCCCCCCCCCACCGTGACAACTGAGAAACATAATTCCATTTGTCCCCTTTAGCCAGCTTTCAAAGGGGACAGTTGCCACGAATTGTCACCCCGGGGACAAGGCTAGAGGGGACAGCTGGGAATAATCGGCCGCATCCACACCGGACGATCCCCGCGCTAAAGAATATTTTATCTTATTCGCGCTCAAGCAGCGGAGAGGGAGAAAATAGGATAAAAGATTCTGGAGCATGTGGATCGTACAGTGTGGACCAGGCTAATGGCATGTTTGGAAAATTTCATAACTTGTCGATAGTGGACTTGACGAATTACCTATTTGACTTATTACAGACTTGACCATTGTCGTGCCATTCTCACTTTTCTTGTTAGTTTGTCTGTCCGGAGTCCGGGCGGAATCTTGCAAATTCAATTTGATACACTTTCCAATTAGCTAGCGTGCTGAAACTGTGTTTCTGTTTGAATCGCGTTTGTTTTGTTGGCTTTATAATACAAGCCCGACGTTTCGGAGCCCTTCCGGCCTCCCTCATCTGAGGCAACAAACGCGATTCATACCGTCATACTAGAATGTCTACCTCGGGAGCGAATATATTTTTCGAATGAAAAATATTCATCGCCCACTATGAGAATAGTTAGTAGATTGTATTACAATGAAGCAAAATAATATTTTTACGGTGAGGGTGGTTTTTTGAATTCAGAGCGAATCCCTCAATTCTAGAGTAGTGTGATACACTCTACTTTTTATTACCCTCTATGAGAAAATAGAAGGCGCCTCATATTTATAATTTGAGAGCTACTTTATTATTTAAGTAGCCCTCAAGTCTTAAGTGGCCTCAAATTTTAATCAATTTTAAATCCAATTCAAATTTGAGGCCATTCAAAATTTAAAAGCTACTTAATTTTAAGTGGCCTCCAATTTTAATCAATTTTAAATCTACTTTAAATTTGAGGCCTTTCAAAATTTGAGAGCTACTTAATTATTTAAATACCCCTTAAAATTTGTCAAATAGTTGCAATAATTAAAAAATATTTTTAAATTTCCACCCTAGGGATGAAATGAGCTACTTTCAACCCGGATATCTACCCATGAAAATTAAACTTTCCGAACGGGAGAGATGAAAAATTGGTTTTGTTGCAACTTCATCAAATGTTGTGATACAAAAATATCAGCGCAACGAACAGAAAAACTATGGATTTATTCTTATTTTTTTCATTTTACAGTTTTCACAAATAGGTTTTTAATATTATTACTATTTACTCTTGCATTAAAAGTTTCATTTGTAAACAAAACTGACTCCTTTTTATTTACAAATAATTAAGTATTTACATTTCATGAAATTCCAATTTCCTACGTTGAACTGGTGGTGTAACAATTATTGAATGGTTTTCAATAGGCGGAAGTAGTCGTTTTCTCGATGGAATTTCAGATTAAGAGGTTTGACAAACACTCTTTTTGACGGTTATGTAATCTGGATCGAGAATTGTTCTTTTTCTGGGATGGCGTGGATCTATCAACTCAGGCAGTAAGCATTCCATGTAAAAACTTGTTAACTTCGGTTCCATCTCTTTTTTCCAAAATTGATCGTCTTTTTCCGGTATTTCTTTTTTCAATTTATTATCACCTTACCATGCGGCCAAAAGACAATTATTTTTGTTTGCAATGTGCATTTGGCCCTGGGCCTGAATGTACCAGTCTGATTTTTATTATTAAATACCTGTAATACAAGCAAATGTTAATGTTCCAAATTTAAATTACTTTATTCCCTAGGGCTTAAACACGCATTTTACTTCCCAGATATCTCATTAGATATTTAGCGAGTCATTACTCGTTTTACGTTGACCTCTTTGGTCAAATAATATTAGTTTATGCACCGAGGTACTAAAGCCCTGTCTTATATACCGGGCGTCATATTGAATCCAAAGCATACGAAAGACTCTAGAGTTAACTCCCAAGCGCAGCGAGGGTTTTAAAAACTTACTTCCGAGCGAAGCGAAGGAGTTATGTACCTAGAGCCCTGAGTGAAGCGTGGGATTCAAGCGCAATTATTAATTAATTAAGCCTGTTTTTATCTTGGGCGCTTGAATCCCACGCTTCACTCAAGATTCTAGGTACATAACTCCTTCGCTTCGCTCAAGATACGTACGCTTTGGATTCAACATGACACCCGCTATATAAGACAGGGCTTTAGTACCTCGGTGCATATACTACTATTATGCCCTACTTAGGTGTATAATGGCACTTTATGTACCTAGGGAATAAAGGCTCGCTTTACGTTCACCTTTTCTTATCCTATATCTATCTATACTTATAATAAAGAAAGAGAGAACAAAAAGTCTGTACTTGGAAGTAATTTAAAAAAAAAGTGGTCTAGTGGACTTAGGAAAAATAATAGAACAAAATTATATAATTTTTAAAATTCATGTCTGTCTGTTTGTTTCTTACACAATTAAAAACTACTGATCCGATTGAAATCTGGTTTCCAATATTGGATAGTTCAATTTTCGAGGAAGGTCGTGGTATACTTTGCATCGACGTCCAATTAGTAGAATCCGAGTATGAACAAAAAAGTGCAACCGCTTGGCCGCCCCGCGCCCGTGATAACGCGTTCACTTCCGCGGGTGAAACCGCGGGGCGCAGCTAGTGGTCAAATAAAATTACTTTGTAGAGCAGTAGGTGTGTAAAATTACTTTGTTGAGCCGTAGATGTGTAAACTTACTATTTTTGTCGTGGGGGTTTTTGATTGGTGGGGTGATTCTCCCACTAAAAGCGGTAACAGCTATCTCCGCACTATGAGATCCGATTTTAATGAAAGGTATACAAGTTCTATCAGTAAATAGATTTTATTTGTTGTGGGGGATTTTAATTTTTGGGGTAGTTCCCCCACAAAAGGATGTACTAGATATCTAAACATTATGTGATCCGATTTTTCTGCTCTATTATGATGATATAAAGAGCCCTTTCAATAATTAGTTCCCACGAGGTCCACTGTTCGTTGAATCACTTGTAATAATATTATTATCAGATGCCTAGATCACAAAGAACACACCTTCCAAATTTCATCTCTCTCTACCAGCGGTTCAGTCAGTGAGTAATTCAGTCAGGACAAAGATTTTTATAGATATACATAGATTACAGAAGTATAGATATAGATTAGTAGTTATGTAAGTACTAGCTGCGCCCTTCGGTTCCACACGTGTAAGTCCCGAACCCGCGGGAATATCAATTTCAAAAGTAAACTTTGCCAAAGTACCATCTATCTTTGAATCGAAATTTATCAAAATCGGTTTAGCGGCCTGATAGAGTTACTTTCTCATTTGTAATGGTCGATTATTAACTTGCATTACCTTGATTAACTGTAGATACTTATTATATTAATTCCGCAAAATCCTTGTAGGTAAGTACCTATCTCAATTTTCATTTTGACAATGGAATAGGTAAATAGATTTATTTTTTCGCCTCTCTTACGATATTTAGATTTCTTTTTGATGTTTTAGCAAGCTTTCGTTTGGAAAAAGCTTTTTTATTGCAAATTGCTAGTAAATACAGTTACTCTGATTGCAACACTAAGTACAAATAGTATCGTTGGCGATTCAACGGGGTAATGCCACCAGTGTGATGGGCATTTTTGGACTCAATGGTCATTCACCTTAGATTATTTGTATTGTTTATTATCTTTGTAGTATTTATTTCTTGTGTAATTATTTAGTCTTTCTTTTTTTAGTACAACAACAATCAAATATCAAAGATAAATAATCACTACGTTTTACCAACGATCACAACAATGCTAGACAGTTTTATGACAGTAGGTATGATTTGACATGACTGTCATAACATAACAATTATTTTCATATTGGCCGGAAAAAATGTAAAAAGTTCGAATCTATACGAAATATAATTTAAAATAGATTACGTAATTATTTGGGAGCGAAAAGTGACATAGGTCCACCTTCGACGGCGCCAGACGGCGGACTGAGGTTGGCGCAACGTCTACTTAGATGCGTTGTAATACAGTTGATTTTAGATTGAAGGTTTTCATGCTTTTAACACGAAACTAAAAAGGCGTAAGTCTCAAATCATTTTTCGATAATTTTACGGAAATTAAGCAATATTAAAAATCATCACATAAGCAATTAAAAGTATTGATTATTTCCTTTGTATTAAATAAAAAATTGTTTCGATATATAGTATAATAGAGGAGAAAAGAGTAAAATATAGAAAATACAGCACAATTTTCAAAGTAAAAAAGTATCGAACAAAACTTAATGAATCGTGATTCTGTTATTTACAAACCTTAGAAGAAGGTTCAATAAAACATGTATTTGAATTTCACATTCGCCAAACTTGTGGCTGATGCAGAATATGCTTCGCAACAAACAATATTTTTCTTCTGCTTAGACTTAAGCATAAATATTTGCACCCAGCGGGAATCGAACCCGCAACCTTCTGTATTGCAGCCAAGCGTTCGCCCGACGTGCCACAGAGGTCGGAGAGTAATGTTGAAATACATTCATACATTATCAGAAAATTGTACATTTCAACCACTTGTTCAATTCAAAAGTTTCAGATACGCCGCAATGAGACAATAATGTTGCCAATACTCAAGGGTAATCCAACCCAAATTGGTTAAAACAGGTTCATTTAAACCTTTATGCTTCCGCACTCATTTCAATTTTCAAGTTTTATTTAAAAGAGTACGTATAGCAGTCCATTCATATTTTATTATCTGCACGCAATTTTATTGAAATTTCATTTTGTACTTATACTCGTAATGTAATTTAAAAAATATATTTCATCATCATCAATTAAGAAGAATGCTGTTGGTCTAGTGGTGGATACCTTGAGTTTCGTTTAGAAGGTCATAGGTTTGAAACCTCGAAATCTAGCACTAAGGTTTATGTCTTTGAGAAAAGGTTATAAAAATAAAAAGAGCATAACTAAAATTACTTAATAACGAGGTATTTACCATATCTAATAATTTATTTACAAAGCTCGATATTTCGCTGGTAATTTCAACTAGCTTGTTCACGTGATTGTAGAAGTTTAAGTAGTGAAGACAACCATGTAAGTTTAAAATCGTATAAAAAGGTCATTGGTTGCCTGGAGGAGATCGCTCTAAGCCGATAAGACTCATTGTACCACACTAGTTTTAATTTTTTGTACGTGTAATATTTGTTTAATTTATGTTTTAGTTCAATAAAGCATTGATTCATTCATTCGTCTGGGCTTTAACCTTAATAGGTAGTATGAACTACGGTGTTCGGCGTTTATAAGGTGATGTTATTATTAACCCCGATACAGCGCGGTCACTAAATCTGGGTTAACATCGCCCTTACGGAAATGGAAAACATTGTGAGGACACTGACATGTCCTAGGACTCACCATGGTTCGAAGGCATGGCACACTTCCCAATCTGGAATAGGCTTCAGTAACGTCTTACTGCTTCCCTCTAACTCTTGGCTTACTAATATTATGATTAAGACTAGCTGGATCCTACAGCTTTACTCGTGTAAATTCCGATGCAATAGGGATTTCGAGACACCCTTTCTTGTCATTTAAAAACACAAATCTAAATTTGAGCCCTTCAGTCAATACCTTGATCTATCAGTCAATCAGTCGAATCAGGACAAAATCTTTTATAAATATAAATTTTCATATAGGCTGGTATAAGTACCTAAGGGTATAGGTAGACCAAATGCTTTCTCGATAGAAACACGAAATCTTTGTAAAGTCAATGAGAAGTGGTTGAAATTCGAAAAACTTTTACAAGGGGAGAGATTTCTTTCCAAATTAGGAGATTTCGGTTTATTGGCGTCTATATCTGCCTTCATCAGCAGTCGGATTTCTTTTACTGCTTCTGAATTCAGGATTTATTGGTTTGATAATTGATTAACGTATTTTTGTTCCGATGTAATAATTTTTTAAAAGGGAAGTCAAATATATTAAATTTTAATTCTGGAACTGCGCACTTTTTACACACGATTGATGAGAGTTCGACCACTGCCTCACCTGATGGTAAGTGTTGACATGGTCTAAAATGTAACACGCACATCTAAAAGAAGGAAGACGGCAGTGGAACAAGATCCGACTAGTCTTCCTTAGTGAGTACACAGGTCAAGATGTATGAACACGGACGAGTCCATTTGGCGCTACAACTTAGACTGGTTGGTGGTAACAAATCACCGCCGAAAACTCACACCAAGATACCCTTTTGGACGCCTTTTACAACGCGAGACTCTCAGATGGTACCGTAGCAATATTCTTTAATGATGCCACAATATGGTCGTATTATCACAATCACAAATTCTTCCAAACAAGAATATTTAACAGAAATTTAAAAGCTGAATTAGAGCTACGCTAACCAGCCAAAGCCCAACTCGACTTAAAATTCAACTAAGACATTATCCGCCTACTTACCAAGTTGAATCAATTGCGAGCCGAGAGAAAACATTTTAAATTAAGTAATAAATCTTTACCAAGGTTATTCGGGTAACATCTGGGCAGCACGTGGTCTGAGACTCAAATTTTAGGGCCTTGAATGTTTTAAAATGTCTAACTTGGGTTGGATAGGGATTGAGATTTATTGATGTCAACAGGAGGATAAATTACCTACCTAGGTAGTTTGGGGACTAAAATTTAGGAATACTCAAATGATACTACCACAGACATATTATATTTCACCGGGTGTAACTATAGACCGATCGTAACATAGATAAAATGGTGATTGTGGTTGTTTTGTGGTTGGTGGATTTTTTTTTAATTTTATCGTAGTTTTCTTTTAGATCACTAATTATCTGTCTGGTTTTTTTTTAGTTACTTTTATCAATGCCCGACGTTTTAAGGTCCTTTTCTGATCTATTGCTTACAGGAACACTCTTTCTTGCTTATGAACTCTCCAAGAGCCATGGGGGTCTGTAAAGACGTCTGCCATTAAAAAATTTTAACTAAACAAAATCACGAGACATAACTAGCACGATAATATTAAAAGAATAATCCTTTTTAATTATCAATGACAGGAACATTGACCTCTCAACCAAGCCCTTGGCCAAGTTTTTTCTGTTTTTAAGCTATTCTCGAAAACAAAGCTATAAATCAACGCCCGCCCGTCCGTTCGTAGATACTCGTACTTGATATCGAATAATAAAAAGTCTGTAACAAAGAGATTCAACGAACAATCACTTGTAAGTTTTATTAAAGTAGTTATCCTGACACTAGATTTTGTTATTCTTCTTTTCAAGGTGCCAGTCCGATTGACAAAGGTTAGTGGTCAAATATCAGCTGGCATGAAATCCACAGCGTTCAAAAAATGTGAGTTACTGCAATACAAAACTTCTCAGAAGGCTCGTACGCTAGTCTAGCTCGCACTCTGCGAACGATCGATTCTTCTTCTTCGTTTCATATTATAGTGTTGTGACTCACCTAGTGTTAGAGTTTCAGGTCGACATAAGGCCTCAAATTTGATCCAACGACTTGTATCAGAAATAATAACCTTGCTTAACAGAGCAACGAGCTTCTACTTTAAAGCTTTTTCTTTTTAATGGAGATTTTTTTAAAATAATAATATCACTCTATACGTTACTGTGATAAATATCTTTGATGTACTAGAATACTTGAAAAATATATTTGTAGATACACTTGAAATGCGTGCTCAGCGTGTCTATTGCTTATATTATTTACAATAACTATCAGAATCAGACGGGTTTTTCTTAATAATTCCAAGTTATTTCTTTTGTATTTTGACTTTTAATTGACTTTCGAAGACTATCTATTCTATCTCGGTATATATACTTATTTACTGTTTATATTTACTGGCCATAAATGTAGACAGCATTAAAGCTGCTACGAAATGTTTAAAAGAAAACTATACTAATATGATTAAACTGCCCGCGAGTTCGTTCGCGTGATGTGGCGCGTGAGCGGTTTTGCATGCACATTGCACGTGTACTGTTGCCGAGCAGATTCATTGCGATATTCGTGATCTTCCTTAGTTTCTAATGAACGCAAAAAATAATTATATCCTCTATTGTTAGTTATAGTAACTCCACGCTAAGTGAAGCTCTCCAGGGAATTTAAGATAGTGAAGTAGTAGCATGGCTATGAAGCGTACTAAGTCAATGTACAGACACGACATTTTATTATATGTATAGACGTATATAGAAGTAAATAGGAAAGATTTACTAGTTTGTTTGTATAAACAAACAAGAATAGTGAGCGTATAAAAACGTGGGAATTAACAAGTTTTGAGACTACTAGACCGATTTCAAAATTTTTGTTTCCAAGGGTAAGCTACAATATTGAGAAGTAACATAGGCTACTTTGTACCCGATATTCCCGCAGAACCGGGACTAATGCGGGTAAAACCACAAGACGCAACTTATAACAACTAAATCTCAAATATCTCTAAATCCCAACTAAAAAGCAACTTTTAATCCATGCTATTTTATGACGCTGTTGAGCCCGGGACATTGGCACTACAGCGCCAGAGCTGAGACCTTAGTACCCTTAGTCCTTTATAGGTTTAATATTATGCAAGTACAAGATCAATTCTGAACAAACTTAGTAGAAATAAATTTTTTCGCAGGGTTTTTCACTTTTAACGTGGCGAGTAAGGTCGGAGTGATGAGAGACAGCATGCTTTGAGTTTTTCCGTGACAGGAATTTTCGAAGTTGACAGACAGAAACAAAAAGTAATAAAATCACTCCGACCTTACTCCACGTCTATTAATAATGTTATTTAACTCCAAGGCCAAAGCTCTAAGGTTTTCAAATTTTTCAAATTTGTTGATAACTAACATTCTATTATTCCATCATATTTTTCAGTGTCCAACATTTTTCACAACATCATCTCGGAGTTTTGCTTCAAGAAACTATTAGAATTTCATATTGAAATACTTAGGGTTCATATCCAAGGACTAGAAAGCTTACATTGTTGTGCGCTCGGTCACTTGGACCCACTATAAACTGTCTTGCACTTCCCGACGTAAACTAATGGTACGAAGGCGGTAGGTAAAGAGATTTAAACGATAGCGAAATATATGGGGCACTGGTCTTTACAAACTAGCCTATGAGTGGATTCAGTTTTTGTCGCATTTTCGCTGATGATGATTACCACTTATAAGAGCAAGACAAAGCAACAGCAAAAGTAAATAAATAGGTTCGTTTATAAATACGACTGACAGTTAAAGTATCTGCACTTCTCGTTCTTTCCTTTTACTGCTCAAAACACAAAATAGTGTATTTGCGCTTTTAAATCTGCGATTTGCGATGTTGCCTTTGCAATTAGCGATTTCAACTTCAGCAGTCAAAGAGTTATGATATTTTTTTCAGAGCGTTCTTTAAGTTTTTTGTGTAAGTAAACAAAACAACTGAACCAATTGCAATAAAATTTAGAACGTAAACAGCTGGAGACTTGCAATGACATAATCCACTTTATATCCCGATATTCCCTCGGGTCAGGACTTACGAAGGTGAAACCATTGCTATCTAAATTAAACGATAACTCTTTATAACTTTAACATAAAAACTGTATCTAAATTATAACTATACCAAACACTAGAAATATTGTAAAGGAAAAATGTACCTTCTAAAATACACTCGTGACGAAAAAACAAACGAATTACGAAATATATCAAACACGTTAACATTAAAGCGATAGATTCTCTTTTCCCTTTGAATTTAAATATCTTTGTCTCTGACATTTTTATCTTGGTTGCTGTAAGTGGCATCACCGTCTACATATTCCTTTGTTTTCCTTTGGTAACCTTATTAGTTCTTTATTACGCCACAGCAAAGTAACCTTTGTCAAAATTGAATAAAATACTTGTCTTGTATAAGTATCTTGCAGTTCATTGTGTACATTGTCTTTTAATGTCAGGATGTACTTTATGATGATGTCAGGGAAAAGTATTGTAATTTTGACATTAAGTTAAAGTTTAAGTAATAAATAAATAATGTGACCAACACACAGCGAGCGCCATTTAGCCCCATGGTCAGCTGCTAAGCTTGTGTTACGGTGACTAGACAACGGATATACTACTTATATTTATTTTTCTTTCAAAATACATACTTTTAAACCATAGAAATACACCCAGACCAGATACAAATATTTAATTTTAACCCCGTAATCTTCTGTATTGCAGTCGGGCATTCGCTCGCCGCGCTAGAGTCCGTTAGTAATGTTTCCTGTTACATCCCGCTCGAGATGGGTCCGAGTTTACGTCTGCGTTTACACTTCGCACGATCTTCAGCATCTCGCATGGTGATGCTACTTGCCCCTTTACGACATCATGCCGGCACTACTTACTTAGGCCTTCCAAATATGCCGTAGCCGTGATCAAATCCTATTCGAAGCATGACTTTTCGGAAAAACATATTTTATGTTATTAAACCAAAGAAATGTAACCTTAGAAGTGACTTGTTCTAACAAAATGGTGTGAAAAATGGACAGCGGTCTTATTCTCTTTCACTTAAAATGACAATCACAATCTATTACATCTCGCTTTTACTTTAAACTCAAAGGTAATAAATACCCTCACTTTTGTAGCAATGAAAAATTAGAGAATAAATATATTGCCCGACATTACACACAGCGCTATCTAGCCCCAAACTAAGCCCTAGGCTTGTTCTATGGGTGCTAGACAACGGATATACTATATAGTATACCTTTCTTTTGTAAATACATACATGATACATAGAAAACACCCAGAACCAGAAACAAATTTATGGCCACGCCACAGAGGCCATCTAAAGAACGCACATCTAAAACTAATTGTTTTATATGACACATTACTTATTAAAACCGTTTGGGTTTTATAACTTTTAAAATGCTACTTTTCATTTTTTTAACCAATTTGGAATTTAGGGACCTTTGTCAAAAATTGAACATGTCGGTCCCATTATAACAGAGTAATTATTGAACTACAACATAAATATTTAAAACTTTACTACATTTGTTTGTCTAATTTATAATATTATTAAGGACTAGCTGCGCCCCGCGGTTTCACCCGCGCAAGTCGCGATCCCGCGTTGTTCGAACACCTACCTACCGCAATGCAATAATCCACACTTAAACGGTCGCCCATTGAAGTACTGTTGAAGTAAGTTAAAGTTTGTATTTCGTCAGTAAGTGACGATGACGATGACGATGGATGACGATGATGATGATGCCACTCTACATCACTTATCCTACCCCTGTGTCGATTTTCATTCATTGAATGGTTATCGCCCGCGTAAGTCCCGATCCCGCGGGATTTTCGGGATCAAAAGTATCCTATGTTACTCTCCATCATTTAAACTATCCCTATGCAAATTTTCATCAAATAAATATTATCACCCGCGTAAGTCCCGATCCCGCGGGATTTTCGGGATCAAAAGTATTCTATGTTACTCTCTATCACTTAAACTATCCCTATGCAAATTTTCATCCAATAAATATTATCACCCGCGTAAGTCCCAATCCCGCGGGATTTTCGGGATCAAAAGTATCCTATGTTACTCTCTATCACTTAAACTATCCCTATGCAAATTTTCATCTAAGAAATAGTTATCACCTGCGTAAGTCCCGATCCCGCGGGATTTTCGGGATCAAAAGTATCCTATGTTACTCTCCATCATTTAAACTATCCCTATGCAAATTTTCATCCAATAAATATTATCACCCGCGTAAGTCCCGATCCCGCGGGATTTTCGGGATAAAAAGTATCCTATGTTACTCTCCATCATTTAAACTATCCCTATGCAAATTTTCATCCAAATCGGTCGAGCCGTTTGACCGTGAAGAGGGAACAAACAAACAAACAAACAGATTTTCGGATTTATAATATTAGTAGGATATACTTTTTACACTGTTTGCGAGCCCCATTGCTCTTAAAAGATTATCTGGTATATTTAATCAACCCTTTTTTTGCAGAATTAAGACTTTAAGCTAATTTTTTACGGTGCAAAAGGTCGAAAAGGCTTTCGGGGGTAGGGCAATAACTTAACATGTGGTGATAAGGAGGGAACGGGGGATTTTATTAATAACCCCTGTGTTTGTCATAATTTAACATTTTTGAAAAGGAAATGTGCAATGAGTAAGCTTAATATTTTTAGCAAAACAGCAAAATGTTTTATTTAATTTATTAAGTTAATTAAAAGCTGTACGTTCATCGCAAACTAAGCTTTCAGGTTTCGTACTTAAGGACGCGACTGATGTGAATCGACATGAAATCCCTTCCGATTGAATATTTGTCTTCATAACCGGTATCAAATACATCTTTAAACAATATATGTTATTGTACATGATACAAGAAGTGCCTCCTTTATTTCAAAAACAATAAAAAGTAACTTTAAATGCCACTATTATACAGGGAAAGTTACCCCCGTTTTACAAAATGAAACAATTTTTCTTCTAAATCCTTAACCGCTATTTTTTCTTCTAGGCATCATAATATTAGAAAATACAATACCTAGAACCTCCTCATTGCATTTAAAAAAATCTATTTTAATCATCGTTAGTATTTGTAGTTAGGTACAGACAGAATACGACTTAAGGTACCATGTGCATATTTTTATTGGAGTTTATTGGAGTTTACTCCTTAAGAATCGATTTTCATATAGAGGCGCCCGGTATGAGAAAAATCCGAGGGGTAAAACCTACTAACAAGTAACGAAAATCGTGTCACTTTTTTTGTGCGCACCTTTAGTGCGCAACTTTCTTATTTAGCTGTGAGTGTATTAAGACGTACATATGGTATGCTGTATAGGCGACTATACCTATATACTATATATTATTGGGCTTGTTTGTTTTTTCTATCAGTGTTGATGTATTTATATTGCTATTTTTGTTATAAATATCAATAATTAATATTGTTATTGTGAAGTTATAATTTTAATCATTATACTGGCTAAAGTGAACTAAAAGTATTTTGAAATAACTATGGCAGAAAGGGGTGTAGATAATATTGCCGGAACATCTGACGAACACATGGGTGCAAGGTACGTTATAATTTATGTATTATATGCATGGGCATGTGCGATTTGTATTTATAAAATATTCAATAATTATCGATGTAGTTCATTAAATATATATTTGAGAACAACACATAAAATTAGATATTTAATCCAATATGAATTATCAAGCGCATCTACGTAAAATAGACAATTTCTAACCTAACCACAAATTATTTTTTTTCTATGTCTATAAATTCCTCCAAGTTACTATGATTTATTTTATAAATAATTTTTAAATATTAATAATTCAAGTCAATAATTCGATAATATCTGAAAAATCAACAATATTTCTTGATTATAAGTTTTTATAATTTTTTTTCATTAATTTGTGAATTTACCCTTTCATATGATATTAATCTTTTTTCAGTTGAATAAACTCTTTTTGCGTATGGTTAGATACTCGTACTTAAGGAGTAAACTCCAGTCGTGCGTCGGAGCTGACACACACACTTTTTTTTTAAAAGTTTATTTTTCTTCAACGACGATTCAGTGGTTGTTGATTATTCTGCTTGATAAAGCTTTCGAAGCGTTAGTCATTAGATGCAGAATTACCAAAAACCAACGAACCGTTATTGAAAAAAAAAACTTGTAAATACGACTTATCGTATTCTGACAGACCAGAAATGAGGTCTTTGACCCGCAGTGAGACAGATCAAACTAATAAACATTTTACACACTTAACCCACGTGTAAGTCTTATTTCCTTGTTTTCAATCTCTTTCAATAAAACAGTTCGGTTTCTCGGTAAGGCTGTAAAACTTTTATACTCCTATTAAAGATAAATTGCTATAGGTCGAAACCCACCTTTGAATTTTCTTAACAACTGTTGACGGGTGAAATTGGAGCTCCTGAAGTGGCGGAAAACGAGTTTGGAGCAAAAAGTTAAAATGTTTTGTTATAAAGGAATCTTACGTTAATTTTTGCAGAAATTCTTTCCAAAAATTGCACCCGACAGGTCTTGAACCTACAACCCTATTATTCCATATCGTGCGCTCGTCAATTGCGCCACAGGTGCTTGCTTTGTCGTCGTGAAATTATGTAATGCATCTTTTCGTTCATTGCGACTGAGGCACGTAGCGACATCTAGATTAGATTAGATTAGATTCGTGGCAAGGCCTACGAAAATATAAAATTCAAAGTACTGGCTGATTGATCGACTGAAATGTAACGCAGAGGGTCCGAGCTTCGTTGTCCATTGCTCGGCGAGCAGTCGATCGGTCTGTTGCAACCGAGTGGCGGCCGAGCAATGGACAACGAAGCTCGGACCCGGCCGGCGCTCGTGACGGTCTAATATAAATCATCTCTAAATCGTTGGTCTTAAAGACATGAAATTTAGATGTTTGAGTGGTTTTTTGTAATGCGTAGGGATCCACAAAAAAGAGAGTTATTTAGAAAAACGGTGGGACAAGGACTTAAATAAATAAATAAATATTGCACAACATAACACACAGCGCAATCTAGTCCCAAACTAAGCACTAGGCTTGTACTATGGGTAATAGACAACGGATATACTACATATTATACTTTTTTTTGTAAATACATACATATTATACATAGGTAGACACCCAGACCAGATACAAATATTTATTTTTAAACATAAATATTTGCACCTGACAAGAATCGAACCCGCAACCTTCTGCATTGCAGTCAGGCGTACGCCCGCCGCGCCACAGAGGCCGTCAAAGGCTTGGGTGTGTAAACCCGCGGGACAGTGTTAGTAGTCTACATAAGGTTTTTCTTTTATTTTTATATTTATTTCCTATTCAGAATTAATGGCCCCAAATGAAAGGCGAACAACAACGACTAATTATAGCCCCGGGAAAATCCATAATCAAATTTCTTTTTCTTGCTCTTTATTAAGGTTGCCCGTTTTATTACGGGGCCATTATGAATGAATATAGAATTTGTACTGAATTTTAATTAAATCACGATAGGGAGGTTTTCGAACCGAACTGTAATAGCCGTATTTGACGATCGAACCGCACCGCCGTACCACTGATACTAGTTAAGTTAAGGTTAAAAATCTAAGCTTGAGAAATCTGTAACCAATGGTTTATGGGTACATTCTAATTTACGGCATTTCAAGCATGTTTCTGCTCTTAACTTGGATTGGAAGGTTATTACCATATTGTAGAATCGACATAAAGTTTTTTAAACTTGAAGTTATGTTTATCTCTTTTTTATGGTTTCGAAGTCAACAAGACACCCTTAAGGCGGCGATAGATGATAATTATCGGTCCTTGTCCGATTGCATTTAAATGAGCGAGATGGAATTGCGTGAAAAATCTACAATTTCTCGTAAAATCAATCATTAACGAAGATTAAAGTAATATTTTTATAAAATGCGATGAAGAGGTTCTAGATATTGTATTTTCTAATATTATGATGCCATTATGAAAATATAGCGGTTAAGGATTTAGAAGAAATATTGATTTATTTTGTAAAACAGGGGTAACTTTGCCTGTATAATGGTGGTATTTAAAGTTATTTTTTATTATTTTTGAAATGAAGGGGACACTTCTTGTATCATGTACAATAACATAAGACATTGTTTAAAGATCTATTTGATACCGGTTATGAAGAAAACTATTTAATCGGAAGGAATTTCACATGAGTCGCGTCCTTATAGTTTCGTCATGTCCGTCCGTCTGTCTATCTGTCCGCGGCTCAGCTCAGACGGTTAGTACTAGGAAGCTATTATTTTGCATAAGGTGTACGTACATATTGATCACGGCAAGGAAATAGTAAAATAAATATAAACCTTTTTAGGGTAAGTACTTCTCTTGCATATAACATAGGGGATTTTTTTTCTTGATACTCCATCGTGTAAGGTATCGTTAGATATCTCTTTTGAAATCATTGTGGGTTTTCTACATCAACTTTTATTTTCGAAATTTTGAGATTTAAAATGCCAGTTTTAGAGTTATATGTTTGGCTGTTAAAGGATACGTCTTATGTATTCACGATTGTAGCTGAGCTATCTTTTCAAATTTACGAGTACCTAGGTACTTATAATTGAAAGAAACAAACATATATACATACACTCACGGCAAAAAACATAACACTTCCTTTGGCAGTCGTGTAAAAAGGTAAAATTTCGAACAAATTCCGTTGTTATACAAGATGTAACGGGCAAGTCCTTTTAATCCGAAAGGGGGTTGTTCTAGACGTCTAAGCGAACACCTTTTGTTCTACGACTTTTGGAAATTCGATTTTTTTTTTGAAAATTTTGAGATTTTGTTTTACTGAAAAAACAGCTGATTTTGAAAATAAAGGTAATTGAAGGTTTGATTGTAGTAGACCAAGCTAAATGAAAGGACAACATAAGGTCAATGACCTCGAACTCTAAGAAACAGCTGATCTTCAAGTAAACTTTACACTTAAAATTAAAACGAAAAGTACTTCGAATTTCCAAAAGTCATAGAACAAAAGTTGTTCGCCTAGACGTCTAAAACAATCCCCTTTCGGCTTAAAAGGGCTTACCCGTTACATCTTGTATATTTATAACAACGGAATTTGACTTACTAGGTCAGTGTTAGTTGTAAAGACTTTTCCAGATTGTAATAATATCCCTGCTGTCATTTTTGGAAATTACGAAACCCCCTGCGTGGCCGGACAAGGCACGCACTTGCCCAGTTTTATTATTAACGATAGATATAACATCTGAATTATATTGGTAAGTGATGAGACGGTCTAAGATTTAGCATGCTCATCTAGAAGTTAGGAAGACGGCAATGGATCAAAGCAAAACCGTCTTCTTTAATAGCTGTACCGGTTTATAAAACTAAATTTATTTATTTTTTCAGAACGTTGCACACATCGCCATCTCACCCCAAATTAAACTAATGGGCTTGTACTATGGATACTAGAAAACAGATAGACATATACAACATAATTGAACTTTTTTCAAGCACTATATCCGAACTGTGTGCTTTTGAATCCATTCCTTTTGGATTTATCCAAAAGGAATGTTTTTTAAAACATAGGTAACACACAAATGAAATACATCCGTATATAGAACCTCCTTATTTTTGTTTCGGCTAAATAAATATGCTTAGATAAAGGTCTAGGTAGGTACCTTAAGAGTTCAGGTAAGCCTACACTTCAACGTCTATGATACGTATAGCCCTTATCTTTCTACTTTATTTCACTCGGCAGGGGGTTAAATGTGAAATATTCAGGAATTATTACTACCCCTTTATAAAGAAATTTCCAGGATATTGCGTAAAATAATAAAGGTCTCTTTGAGCTTTATTTGATGGCGGTTTCGGTGAAATATTTAGTTTGGTCTAGACTTTAATGAAAGATGTTTCATCATTGTTTGAAATTGTATTTGGAAATCACGTTGTATGTTTTTTTGCTATGTTTTTACCGTTAGATTTGGAAATAAAAATGAATTTATATTTTACAAAGCCAACTACGGTTATAACTGAACATTAAACTTTTTAAATTCACACGATTTGTTAACACTTCACTTTAACACTTCACTTTTTACTACACTTCCTAATTGCGTATTATTATTTTTTATTTTACCTCGATATTTGAAAAAGTAAGTCAGACATGAAAGGAAGACCGTCCGGACTTGTGGCAACCTCGAAGGACTTTCTTTTGTTTTTTTTTTATTTTGGTTGTAATTGTAATGAAGATTATAACTCGCGTCTTGAAACTCTCGTATTTTATATCAAAAATCAAGAATCAAGAAAATTTATTGAATCACTGTGTACATTAAGGTGACATTAAATATTAAAGGTATCAACAGTTTGTCCATCCCGGACATACAATATAGAGTAGAGGTACTTAGGTACGTCTTAATTTAAGCACTTTTTTAAAATTAAAAATAACAAAGCAAGTTATAGTAAAGAAAACAATAAAAGTAAAGTAAATAATAAAATAATATTAGTAAACATCTAAATATAAATTATTTAGATTTACATTTCTTATGTAAGTTCACATCTAAATATAAATTATTTAGATTTACATTTCTTATGTAAGTAAACATCTAAATAATTTATAATAGGTGTTAAAGTATGAAATTGCCGTTTTATTGCAATAAGTTCTTTGAATTGACATAGAATCTTCATGGTTTGAGGTTTTCAAATGAAACTTTTTTCAAATGGTTTCTGTGATGTTCTTTTTTTAAAAAAATGTGAAACATTTGAATATCGACTTTCAATTGTTTTTGTTATTCAATTTAGACTGCGAAAATTCGAGTGATTTTTGAATACGAGTTCCGACGCGAAACTAACGCGGCAGAAACAGCCCGCAATATCAATGCTGCGTTTGGAGAGGGGTCTACTAATGAACGCACCGTGCGATTTTGGTTTAAACGCTTTCGTGATGGAAATTTCGACTTAAAGAACGAGCCACGAGGAAGACCGCCCACACAGGTGAATAACGATGAATTAAGAGAGATAGTGGAAGCCGATCCTAGTCAAACTATCCAGGAATTAGCGGCATGGTTTAACGTTACCTTACCCACTTTATTGACTCACTTGCGTCAAATCAATAAAATATTAAAAAACCGACTTCAAAAAGAAACAAAAAATAATTTAAATAACAACCAAAAAAAAGAATTGATAAAAATTACCAAAATAACCTCTACATAGGTACAGAGCCACCGACTAATTAATCTGTTTTATCATCTGAAGTCGGGCAGCCAAACTAAGTACAATATGGAACCAACCAGTAAAACTGCCCGACTTCAGATGATAAAACAGATTAATTAGTCGGTGGCTCTGTACCTATGTAGAGGTTATTTTGGTATTTTTTATCAATTCTTTTTTTTGGTTCTTATTTAAATTATTTTTTGTTTCTTTTTGAAGTCGGTTTTTTAATTGTTAAATTATTTTTTTATTTTACCCTTTTTAGTATACTTACCTACCTAAAAATCAACAATATTGTTACCGTAATTTTCATTATTGAAGAGTTTGCTGATGAGAAGGTGGTTTCAGGTGCCCCATCAATCTGTACTTAGTTCTTTAGGGGTCTATTCTTTTTGGTAGAAGTCCAAAAATGAGTAATTTATTGAATTCTGGGATGCTATCCTGTCCATCATTCCGAAGATACTCATCAGATCCTTACCAAACTTTCATGGGACCACCTCGTAGCTTTCACCTTTCCATTAAAAAAAGAATCATCTCAATCGGTCAAGCCATCTTTGAGTAATCGATAAACATGGATTGATTAATGCGTTTTGAAGAGCATTTCCGTTCATCACTCCGAAGACCCTCATCAGATCCACATCAAATTTATGGGACCATCTTGGAGCTCCTACCTATCCATTAAAAAAAGAATCATCTTAATCCGTCAATCCGTCTTCGAGTAATCGGTAAACATACAAAAAAAAAAAAAAATCGGTTAAAAAAATACGAAAAATGGGTGCCTCATGATTCATGATTTGACTGATCTGCAGAAAGAAACGCGTGTTGAAACTTGTGTTGCCTTGTTGAACCGGTACAGAAATGAAGGAATATTGGATCGAATTGTAACATGTGATGAAAAGTGGATTCTTTATGATAACCGGAAAAGAAAAATGCAATGGCTGACCCCAGGTCAAATGCCACAACAGTGTCCTAAAGCAAAACTTACCAATAAAAAGGTAATGGTAACTGTTTGGTGGTCTCAGCATGGTGTTATTCACTATAGTTTTCTTCGATCTGGTCAAGCAATTACGGCAGATGTCTATTAAGCCGAACTCCGAACCATGTTGACAAAACTAGCAGTAAAACAGCCCCGACTCATGAATCGATCTTCACCATTATTGCTCCACGACAACGCGAGACCTCACACAGCACGAGAAACCATTTTGACCCTTCAGGAACTGCACTTAGAAACCATTCGTCATCCTCCGTATTCACCAGTCCTTGCTCAAACGGACTACCATTTTTTTCGTGATTTGGACAATTATCTACGTGACAAGAAGTTTTCTTCCCAGGAGGCAGTACAAAATGCTTTCACACAGTTTGTGCAGTCTAGATCGTCGGAGTTCTATCGCAAAGGCATTAATAACCTTCCCATTAGATGGCAGCAATGTATAGATAATAATGGCAACTATTTTGATTAAATAAATTTGTTAAAATTTAAAAAATAAACAATTAAGATTTTCAGTACAAATCGGCAATTTCATACTTTAACCCCTAATAATATATTTAGAAATTTTATTTTATTTAAGTTATAGTAAAGTAAAGTAAATAATAAAATTATATTAGTAAACATCTATAAACATCATCATATAAATTATTTAGAAGTTTACTTTACATTTCTTATGTAAAGTAAACATCTAAATCTAAATATTCTTTGACACTATAAAAAGCTTTACTGTACTGTTGGCTTTTTCAAGGTCGACTGTGGGATTGGTTGTCAGTTGGCGAAAGCTCGGTCGGTTAAAAATCATAAATAAAACGCGATTAAACCCGGTAAACAAAGTGTTTTATTATGCAAAATCACGAAAACCTTATAATAAATCGTGTTTTTTTTATCGATTTTATTGAAAGAATCTGCACCTCTAAGTAATTTCTTAGTTCATTTCTCTTTAGCGGTGGACACGTAGCTAAGGAGGCTGTCGTACAGGCCTAGGTTCAAAACTAAACTTAAACTTTTAAGTATCCACCGTAACAATGCCAACACAACCACACACAGCCAAAATTAAATTTCCTCGTCCACCAAACGACAAAAGGCGACCGCAAAAACTTATTTTTGCGCCGCACGGGACCCATTAAAAACGTGAAGAGCGCAAAGAGAGGCTTCATTAAGTACCGCTACCACTGGACCCCGCGCCTGACTTGAATTTACAAGTAGTCTATGGAAACTTCACGAAAATTTCGCGCGAAATTGACAAATCTCTCGTCGGTCGTAGATGTTACGAATTTTAAATACTTTACGTTTTGTTGACAATTACATGGAATTGTTCCGTAATTGCTTCTTTTTCTTTCACCGTGAGGAAACCTACGGCTTAGTTGGCTCCAGACGTATTGACCTGTTCTTTCCTCTGGACACGGCTGACTAGACTGGGAGGTCGGTATAGGTTCTGGGCATGCCTACTCCACCTAACAATGTCCCTGGCACTACAGCGCCATCAATAGAATGGATAAAGAGTTGCTTGCGCTGTAGAAATCACCTAAAATTCGATGAACAGGCCAATTTATGTTTTGCTACTTTTTTATCAATAATGGCCCATATTCTACTTCCTAGTCTATTATAATCTCACTAATACTTTATAGTATACTACGTACTTAAGTACGTACATTGATTACAACCTTTAACATTTATATGTGAAAGGTTGTAATCAATGTACGTATGTAACTTTGTTACTGTTTCACGCAATAACCTCAAATCGTTTTCTGAACCGATCGCGATGAAACTTGGTATGTAGATAGCTTTGAAGATCGGGATTAGTAGATTCAGTAGTTTTTGCGTGGGAGAGTACCAAAACAGACATACATAGTTGCAAATTTTCGCGTTTATAATATTGGAGTGGTACGAGCGGTGTTGGTCTAGTGGTAGATACCCCGACTGTGATTTCGAGGGTCGTGGGTGCGAAACCAGGCAGACCGAGCATCAATGTCTTTTTCATTAAGGAAAAGTTATGTGCGCTAGTAACATTGCACTTACGGTGAAGGAAAACATTGTGAGGTAACCGACATGTCCTAGGGCTCGCCATGGTCCGAAAACATGAGACATACCCCAATCCGGGGTAGGCTCCCGTGGCGTCTTACTGCCTAACCCCTCTAAAAGGAGGCTCTTGCCTTGCAGTGGGACAAATTAACAGGCTGATTATGAATATTATGTGTAATATTGGTAGGATAAGCCAACAAATGCACCCAACACATCGTTTTAGCAACCTTTTCAAATCCACGTTCCCATGTTGGTTCATTACGAACAGATTAAGGATAATAGTTTAAAGATGGACTAAGCTAGTGTTTAACACACAACCATTCACTAATATGTTTTCTGAAATAATTTTTCGCTAATATGTTTTAACATTACCGCTGCAAACAAACATACTGTAGAGAGAATATTTTAGATCGCTCGATGAAGTTGTCCTACTAAATGTGAAAGTTTTGTGTAAAAGATAAAGCATTTCTTTAAATATGTAGTCATGGGTTCAGGTAGCAATCTACGCCCTATCTCCCCCACCAGGTTCCTCGCCTCTGATCCCCAACACCCCAAGGTCTCCACCGCCAGAGGTATAAATAAATACTGAGGTTTAAAATATATCAAAAATAGTATACAAGATGTAACGGGTAAGCCCTTTTAAGCCGAAAGGCGGTTGTTCTAGACGTCTAGGCGGACAACTTTTATTCCACAACTTTTGAAAATTCAAACTTTTTTTTTGAAAATGTTGAAGTTATGTTTCACTGAAAAAACAGCTTCTTTTGAAAATAAAGGTACTTAATTGAAGGTTTGATTGTAGTAGACCAAACTAAATGAAAGGACAACATAAGGTCAATGACCTTGAACTCTAAGAAACAGCTGATCTTCAAGTAAACTTTAGAGTAAACTGACAAGTAAACGTCGTAGAACAAAAGTTGTTTGCCTAGAAGTCTAGAACACCCCCTTTCGGCTTAAAAGGACTTACCCGTTACATCTTGTATAGTAGTTATGCTTACTCGTGCTAGTTTTCAATTGCCCAACAAAACATTTCAAGTGTACAGTTCCCATTTTATCTGCCATCCAGCCGTGCACACTTGCCAAATTAAAAATCGCATTAGCTCTGTAACAGCTAACATTGATATTAAAATCTGATGTTGTAACGACGTACCCAGGTGCACGCCGCACGGGCCGACGACACAGTTTATCACAGTTTGGAATATGCTAAAATGGTAGTTTAAAATAAAATGTGTCCTGAATGCTTTTGTAAAAAAGGAAATAAAGCCATTACAAATATTAGAGCGGCTATTTCAGATTCAGTAAATGTTTTTTTTGATAATACAATTTTATTGTACTTACATGGGTATACCAGATTGGGAAATTCCTTGAATAAAAATTAAACAATCCAATACACTAAAACATGCTGGGGCTCTGCCTTTACTTCTTGTCCATCTAAAGGTTGCCTGGAAGAGATCGCCTTAAGCGATAAGTCCGCCCATGGTGCCAACTAATTTTAAGTGTTTTTTTTGTTGTGGTTAGTTAATTGTGTGTTGCAATAAATAATGTATCTAGCTCTATCACTTGCACCACTTCCAGCAATTTAATATACCTTGATCTCTACTACATTTTTCGCAAAAAATCAGACGACCGTATCGAGAGGCGTCAACCATTCGCCGCATATCTGAAAATGAGCAGATATCGAATTATTTTAATATCCTTAAGTATCCAGTAGTCACATTCTATTTTAATACTAAGTGTTTATAAATAAAATTACATCGCCTAATTCTTTTCGTTTTCAAAAATTAATGCTTCTAGCGGAATACGATCAAACCCAAATCGTCCGGAACACTCATGTGTTGCATCATGCAATGGTAGCGTGTCAGCCCTAATCGACTGGTTTGAATTCGTGGAATGCATTCGTTTCGAGTTAACGCTTTAGAAATTCATTCTTGAACTTATTTGTAATACCGTTTGATCTGCATTGAGAAGAGCTTTTTGTGATGTTGTGTTTTGAGTACTTAGATCTTGAATGAAACGGTATCTCTCACGTTTTTCGTGGTTACTGTATCAACGTACTTTCACTGACAGAGTTTATTTCGCATTTTTAATATTAGTAAGGATTATAGTATAGTATAGGTAGATGATTACTCCAGTTCTACTATTAATGGGAGAGCCGGTTGTAAAGTCATCTACCTCATCAGCTAGGTAGCTGATGAGGTAGATGACTTGCCGGTCCTGCCGAAAATCTACATTTTTTGAGGTAATTTTTTTTTTGAGAAACATATATGTCATATCCGCATCAGTTTCTTGTGTCTTCTCTTATTGGAGGTCCCATTCGGAAGACAAGGTTATTTGCTGACGTTTCAAAACGCTAATTGTGATATCTTATCTTACTAATATTATGAACGCGAAAGTTTGTATGTAAAATGTGAGTTTGTTACTCTTTCACGCAAAAACTACTGCATCGATTGCGATGAAACTTGGAAATAGGTAGCTGGATACCGGGAATAACACATGGGCTCCTTTTTATCCCGATATTCCTGCGGGAACGGGACTTATGCGGGTGAAAGCGCGGGGCGTAGCTAGTATTGAATAAAGACATTTCAGATACTGAATTATTTTTTTCAAATCTTTTTTTATGTACTAGTTGCGCCCCGTAGGTTCGCCCGCGTAAGGACCGATTCCGTGAAATTATCAGGATAAAAAGCCTGTGATATTACAGCGAACTATTTTCTAAGTTTCTTCGCAATTGATTCTGTAGTTTTTGCATGAAAGCGTAACAAAGTCACATACACACAGAAATACAAACGTTCGCGTTTTTATGATTAGTTACATTTTTTACGATAATTTCGTACTTCCATTTCACTGTACAGGTTACTTAACCGTACTGTTTTATCATACTTAATTTAAATCGAACGCAGCTGGCAGAATTTAATGTCTTCGACGGACAAAGACAGATATTTATTAAAATGTTGCTTGAACGAAAGAGATGGCGTGGGGGTGAATTGATGAATTGGAGTAAACTGTAAATACCTACCTATATACTGTAGGTATATATACCACCTACCTCTTACCTCTTTCATCAAACAGGAGCCAACGAAATATGCCTACCTACCTAATATTGATTTTTCAAAGGCGCAACGCTGAGATTGTTTTTGATTGCGAATATTTTGTGTGGAATTGGTTTTCACGGCGTTTGTATAAATTTTGTTTCCCCTTCTGCTGCTACTAATTGCTTTTACTTACTTACTACTACTTTTTTGCGAAAGAGTTATGTTTTTTTTTACTTTAATTAACCGTAGTTTGTAACTGTGCTTAGCTACAGTTATTTAGTCTACAACTGCATCGATACTTATACTTATACAAGGTCTAACGAGGATACCTATAAAACCAAAAGGGAGTTGTTCTCTAGACTAGGCAAACAACTTTTGTTTTACGACTTTTAAAAAATCGATATATTTTCCTAAACATTAAGTTAAGGTTTCACTTAAAAAAACAGCTGTTTTTAAAAATAAAGTCAATTAAAGTTTTGATTGTAGTAGTCCAAAATAAGGTCAATGACCTCTAACTCTAAAAAAAACAGCTGATTTTCAAGTAAACTTTGAACTTAAAATTTTCGAAAACTACTTCGAATTTCCAAAAGTTAGGGAACAAATTTTGTTTGCCTATATGTCTAGAACAACCCTCTTTCGGCTTAAATGGTCATCGTCGGAACACTTTGTTTATGACGTAGTAGTGGCCAAAGGCTGGCCTATGTCATAGTACCATTTATGTCTCCTACTAAATCTACTAATATTATAAACGCGAAAGTTTGTATGTAAGTATGTATGTATGTTATGTATGTGAGGTTGTTACTCTTTCACACAAAAACTACTGAACCGATTGCGATTAAACTTGGAATATAGGTAGCTGGGGACCTGGATTAATACATAGGCTACTTTTTATTCCGATATTCCCCTGGGAACGGGACTTACGCGGGTGAAACCCGCGTAGGTCGCAAGTCAAATAAACATGAAATCTAAAATGAGACAAATAGGCAGCCTTACCGTTAAATGAAGTCTCCCATGTTCAATTAACCTTACTAGAATGAATTAATTAGTTAAATAATTAACGCCCTCAAATATGTTTTTTATTCATTTTCTTTTCAAAATTACTGTGTCATATGGCTATAAAATTATATTTTAAATTTAATTTTAGTTGTAATATTATAGTTTTAAATTTGATTTAGGTATTATTTGTTATTTAATTAGTAACATCTTGTTATTTAAGTTTTATGAATGAATTATTTAAGAAGCAGATATTTTTCTTTAATATAATCAGCTAAAGATTACAAGGTTTTTTGTTCATTTGAGGAACGGCACTCTAAAATTGTCCAAAACATGCCGAACAGAATCAGATTTAGCCACAAATCGTCGATTGAAGATGGATCGACCCTACTATCTTGAGTAAACAACGTCCTTGCGAAGACTCCTTGGAGATAAAATGCAAATAGGCAGTTTGTGATTTCGAAATCTCTACACAACCGAACCGCATACAATTTATTTTGTCTGAAAACTACTGAGGAATGGAATTGTATATTATTGACCAAAATCCTTTACATGGATACGGGCTACATATACAAGGTGTAACAAAGATATCCATTTAATCCCAAAGAGATCTATTCTAGACGTCTAGGCAAACAACTTTTGTTCTACAACTTTTGAAAATTCGGAAGTAATTTTCGAAAATTTTAAGTTTAATTATCAATTGAAAAACAGCTGTTTCTTAGAGTTAGAGGTCATTGATCTTAAGTTGTCCAGTAATTAGTCAATCACAATCAAAACGTCATTTGCCAATATTTAAAAAAAAATAGCGGATTTTCAGTTTCAGACTCTTATGAAATTTTTAAATTATACCTACTTCAAAATTTAAAAAAAAAACGATTTATCAAAAGTCGTAAAACAAAAGTTGTTCGCCTAGATGTCTAGAACATGCAAGCACCTACAAAGGGCTGGTTTTTAGTATGCATTACTCTATCCCACAAAACATAAAATGATGTGGTTACTTTTTACCGAGTCTTAATCCGTAGTAGTATATCCGTTGTCTAGTCACCGTAACACAAGCTTAGCAGCTTACTACGGGGCTAGATGGCGCTAGAAGAATCCACATAATCGAGGTACAGTTTAAACCCAATTTATTCAGAATCCCCGCGCGCCATTAAATATCCTAACTTGTTGCTACCCTGGAACGGTGCCAGGGAAACCCGCTGTAAATCCCATGTTGAGTGTACCGGTTTATTAATAACACCAATATAGTGTTTATTTTACTTGTTTATTTAGTTTTTAGTTGAATAAGTTAAAGTTTCTCCGTATATCCGGTGTCTACGAGTAGTACCCAAAGGACAAGCCTAGTGCTTATTTTGGGGCTAGATTGCGCTGTGTGTTATGTCGTGCAATATTTTTTTATTTTTTTATCAAACTATATTTTAATAGTCTAATCTTCTGATCACATAATAATACTAGTAGTTCGCCCCGAACTGAGACCTCACGAGAATCCATTTTCAAAGATTTTGTTTTTTGTAGGATTTAAACACCAACAGCTTTATTTTTTTACAAATTAGAATTATTATTAAACGAATAATATAACGAAAGACAAGTTAAAACGATAACACAACAAGAATTATTCCTTAAATACGACAATTGACCACAATTTGTAACATAAACATGAATATACATTGAACACTAATAGACGTTTATATTCCCTTCAAAAATGTCAGATCTTGGAGTATATATCGCAAGCAAACGCAACGATACCGCGATCTAGGAGGGATGTCGAGCGCCATCTATTGACCAATTATTAGAACTTGAGTTTTTTCTCTTTTTGCACCCCCTATCTCCCCAACCCCCCTACCGATCCGGCTCATCTTCGAACTCATAAATTCTACTGACCTGAACTACGCGCATATCAAAATTTATGAAGATCGGAGCTACGATACTCAAGTTATCGTCGAACAAACATACAAAGATACAAGCGCCAGGCCCGTCTACACTGGACCTCACTCGCTTCGCTCGTTCGGTCAATAATTTGTAAAAGACATATAAATGTAAATTTAGAAATATTTTTAGCAAGGAAATATATTTCCAAAAAAATCCCCATGACAGGATTCGAACCTGCGTCCTTTCGCTAACCAGGCGAATGCTCTAACCACTGAGCTACACAGGAATCCCCCTGATTCCTTGTTCCCCTGTTCCGGTTCGAATTCTGTCATGGGGATTTTTTGGAAATATATTTCCTTGCTAAAAAATATTTCTATGTTTAAAATGCCTTGAGCAATAAAAACAAAAAGAAATATTAAATGTAAATTGTTAAATTTTTTTGTAAATGGTTACATAATAGAGTAACTCCGTCTCACGGTTTTCTCCGCGTAAGTCCTGATCCCGAGAGAATATCAGGATGTGTTATACATAAAAACCTTCTAATTGAATCACTCTATCTATTAAAAAATACTGTATTAAAATCCGTTCCGTAGTTTTAAAGATCTAAGCATGCATACAGCATGTTGAAATTTCCGTCGGCGAAACGACTATTCGAAGTTTTTACAATCGAAAAAACACCGTCGGAATTATGATGTAGGCTCTACAAATAAACAGCGGAAAGCGACTTTGTTTTATACTATGTAATGATAATGAAGATAATGATAATGAACGAGATCCGTTACGTTCCAACTGACTTTACACTTTGCACACTTTTGAGTCGTTGATAATATGTCTACTTTAAGAAACAATAGTTTACGAATGAAATAATCATTGATTAGGCTCAGGAATTGTGTTGGTAATTTTGTACGAAATCTAAACTCTTCTATCTTCTAAAGTACACTGGCAACATGTATATGTCATTATGTATGTATATTGGGGGTAATCTCCGAAACTACTGGACCGATTTTAAAAATTCTATTACCAATAGAAAGCTACATTATTAAGATGTACCATTAGGTATATTAATAGCCTATATTAGATACATCTTGGTTATGTAAATTTTATCCTGATTTTCTAACAGGATCGGACGTTAGCGAGTAAAACTGCGAGCCGCAGCCAGTAGCCTATAAACCCAGGTACCATCACAAAGTCAATAAACAATCCTGGACTAATTAAAGAACGACAGACGAAACAGTACAATCATGAACAAAAGTACAATCGATATTTCGTAATGAACCAGTCGATACTGAGTGCCATTGAAGTATTAATTAGCCCCAGAGTTGCCGTTGGTATTGCAAAACAATGGGCTTGAAAAATGGACTATTACTTGCCGACAATTGGTTTGCTAATTAGTCGGCTGTAGCCGACTGTACTGTATTGCAATTTAGGCCAAATTCTTTTCAATTGTTCCTATTTACATGGAGACTGCTAAGTATTTTAGCAATATAGAAAAAATAAATGTCGAGGTGAAAAAAAATATGTAAATAAGTGACCGTCAAAATGAGGGGTGTGTATGTTATAAGTTTGAGGTGAGTCTGCGTATCTGTTTGTGACATCGTAGTTTTCCAACGGATATAGCGATTTTGATATAGTTTCTTAAAATACAAGTAGGAATGCATCATCAAAAATCCTCCGATGACAGAATTCGAACTCGTGGCACGGGATTATCTTTAATTAATGATGCATTTCTCTTAGTCTCCTAGAGTGTAAAAAAAATTAAGAAAAAATAGGTTCTTTTAAGTATTCTTATATCACAGATATTTATTGTGTTCTTTTGTGTCTTTTCTTCTCCTGTAAATATTTGTATTGCGGTAGGTAGGTGTAAGAACAACGCGGGATCGCGACTTGCGCGGGTGAAACCGCGGGGCGCAGCTAGTAAGTAATAAACACTACGCGATTAAACAGAAAAAGAAGTTTAATCTCTATTTTAATACCCATAAGAGTGGGAGCTAGTTAACAATAACTTACCTACAGTATTGTCTTAGACAAATTTACCTATGTTCGAAAATAGCTCTACCTACAAGAAACTTCTGTAACAATGCAGTTGAAAACTACTCCGTTTCGCGGTAACACCTGTGTTGAACTTCTCAAGGCGCTCCAAATCTCTTCCTCACTTCAGCTGCAAGACATTTGTAACTTTAAGCTTTTATTGCTTCAGATTGCCGGCTCGAATTTAACGATTGTCCAAATTAATGGCTTTGTGAACATTGTAATTTTATCTCTTCGGTAATAAATGAAATTTTGTATGCTAAAAGAAGTTGTGACAGTCTCTCAATTATGTGAGTACTGAATACTGAAATGCTAATTAAACTTTGAGGAAATCTTGAACAACTAAGCAGTTCCTAAACTTCTTCTTTTCGTGTAGTGGTGTGGTTCACCTAGTGTTTTTTTTATAAATGGTTTTTAGAACTACGGAGCATTGTATCCATGCTCTTGTTAGTTGAATTATATTTTTTTTAATTTTTTTATAACATTTTTTTAAATTTGTTGGGGTGCCCAATGCCACCCCGACTACACGAAAATGACTCATTTAATTTAATTTAAATTGGCAGATAAGACCACATTTTTTATTCGTTCACCTAGTGCTAGAATTTTCTTAGAACTTGACCTGGCGACTGCTATCTGAGATAACAATCAGGACCAACAACTAAACATGCCTTCCGAGGCACCTAAGTCAAAAAACTCCCATACTCATTTTGAATTTAGAAGCTATTCAATTATTTAAGGAGCCTTCAAATGTTAAGTAGCGTTTCTATTGGGCTGTGACAGTGATTCTTGTACAGCTGTCAAAACACTGTACTTGACGATATTCAGCGCGAAATTCTGTTATTTATGTAGAATACGTGACCACTATAATTTATGGCTTCCAATATTTATAGTACACAAGCTGACCAATAGTTTGAGCAATTAAAAAACGGGTTTCGTTTGTTTGAAAGTGGAATTTATTTGGTTTTATTTATAAATATTTTTTATGTATCTTATTTTTACGGCCGACTGAACGACTGATATGGCAATGGATTGTACGATCAGGCGAATTTGGTCTTACAGGCTGATTTAAGATACAGTTAGTATATTAAATTTAAAATTTATTGCCAAGTAAAGCGATGTTAAACTCTTTACTCGGCTATGAGTTTCCAAAAGCCACGTATCTCAAACCTTTTATAGCACTTCGCGCGTTGACGAACCGCCGATAAATATTTTTATGACTAATCACTTGTGCGGTATATGATATGGTTGAGTGGTTTTAAACCGACTTTACAAAAACTAAGTGGTTATAATTTCGAGTGAATGTATTTTCGCGTGTAAGTTACCGGATGTCTTCACTGCCTGAGATTTAAACTCAATAATTATTTTTAAACCGACTTCCAAAAAAAAAGTTTATTTGTGTTTGTGCTTGTTCACGATTTTTTCCGCCGTCTGATACTTAATGATTTTGATCAATTACATTGATTTATTTTCATTCATAAAAAAATAAATTAATTATTATTAATCGTAATGATTCTTTTATTTATGTCAAAAGTAAGTAAGGTTTCTAGTTTTTCCTGTAAAAGTTTGGATAAGATATATCAGAATAAAATAAATAACTTGATGTGGACACCTACCAATAAAATCAGTACTTAACAATTCGGTAGGTCTGTACAGATTAGTACAATTCTGGCATAAGAAAACATTTAGATGATTAAAGTTAGGGTTACAATTTTAATGATTTTTAATGACAATCGAAGGTACCAACACTTAAAAGTATAAAAACTTTACCTGCAGTCATTTAGTAGACGAGGGTTCGATTTTTTTTTCCAATTCAGCGAGAACATAATATTTTATGGAAGCATTTACTTTTTTCAAATACGATACTTCCTAAGCTTAGGTTAACACTTTTAGAAACAATGTTTACATTACTAAGTTAGTTATTTCTTAACTTTAACTATGAAAACTATTAAAAAGTTCAACTTAACTGCTCGCAGTAACCTACAGTTTATTATTCAAATGTGGCTTCGTAGTTTAAACTTTTAATTACAGTCGTAATAATTTATTCGTTGGCTTCGGTTTAAATTTTAAGTAGTTAATACTTCTATAATGGATAAATAAAACTAATTGAAATGGTACTTCAGTGAGTGTAGTTATTTTGCAGTTATTACCACTTTATTACCTAAAAATAATTTAATTTTTAATCTGTTTTTGTCTCAACGGATTTTTTTCGGAAAATCCACAATTATCGGTAAATATTTTATTACCGTAATTATTTTATTACCTTGTATAGTGACAATGTGAATTAAACAATAACGGTTAAAACAATTAAAGCCCAAACTAAGCTCTACGCTTGTACTATGGGTATTAGACAACGGATATTATATACCGCCTGAGGCCGCCCCTTGTGCCACCTATTTTTAAGTTGTGTTTGTTTCCTTTGTACGTATTTGTATTTGGTGTGTTTAATAAAGAATTTATTCATTCATTCATTCATTTAATCACTCATTCATTCATTCATATACTATATACATATAACTTTTTAAACACACCCAGACCAGATACAGATATTTCTTTTTAGGCATTAATATTTGCACCCATTGTGGGGATCGACCCCGCAGCCTCTGCATTGCAGTCGGGCGTTAGCCTGACACGCCACAGAGGCCTCGGATTCTTGTGTTTTCTTCTCATTGGGGATCGCGTTCCGAATACATACTAAACTGGGAGTTTGTAAAACTATTCTTTCAAACGATCGAATGAGTGTTAGTACAACTTGTTGCCGTGCTACGAATATCCAGTTCTATGCTCGTAGTTCTGCTTCGAAACTCCAACGATTGTCCAACTATGACGACCTCTGTGGCACATCGGGCGAATACACGACTGAAATGCTGAAAGTTGCGAAGATTTATTTCTGGTCTGAGTATAGAAGGTGTAACGGGTATGCCCTTTCAAGCCGAAAGGGGGTTGTTCTAGACATCTAGGCGAACAACTTTTGTTCTACGACTTTTGAAAATTCAATCTTTTTTTTTTAAAGTTTTGAGGTTATGTTTCACTGAAAAAAAAGCTGCTTTTGAAAAAAAAGGTAAATGAAGTTTTGATTGTAGTAGACCAAACTAAATGAAAGGACGACATAAGGTCAATGACCTCGAACTCTGAGAAACAGCTGATTTTCAAGTAAACTTTACACATCAAATTTTCGAAAAGTACTTCGAACAAAACTTGTTTGCCTAGACGTCTAGCACAACCCCCTTTCGGCTTAAATGGGCATACCCGTTACGCCTTGTATAACAACTTAAAGTGAATATAATTATAAATACTTTATTATAATAAGTTAGTAAAACTTTTGTCATTGATTCGTTATTTTGTATGTATGTATCAGATATAGGTAACTCAATAGACTTAACATCAACTCAATTTATCTGACCAAACCGAAACAATCTACGAATTTACAAAAGCTATTAACCTTTTATATGCCATAAAATAATATTATCTATTGTTTAGAAAAGTTAGTCAACACGTTAAAACAACGATAAAATTGTAGGAGAGAGTGTTTTAGAAAGTTTTTACGATTGCAAAGTCTGGCGACACTGACCTTATAATTTAAATGTTAGTTTTGTTTGTTATTGACTATTTAATATTATGTAGATTGTAGCCTTTTAGGGTCAAAATGTTTAATTGCAATGTCGTCGGTCAACCGATTAGGTGGTCTTCCGACTCTCCGTTTCGCATTGCATCGTGGTTGCCACTCGAACGAAGACTTTTACTCCCCAATGGTTTCTTTTAGCCCGTTAATTTGTTTCACTGGGGACCAACTGCTAAACGCGCCTTCTGAAGCACCAAGGAACTCGAGGAAATGACTTTTGCCACCTTTATCACGTAAACCTAAATCCTTATAAAATGAATATTGGATTTTAACACGTTATCACAAAAAGAAAAACTCCTATTAGTTCCTTGTGATTTCTTGTCATCGTAGAAAATCATACTAATAAGTCATCATCATCACCATCTGCCCTTACCCGTTCACTGCTGAACATAAGCCTCCCACATACGATCGCACAAATACCGATCGCTAGCTACCTCCATCCAACGACTCCCCGCGACCGCTAGAATGTCGTCAGTCCACCAAGTTATAGTTATAAGTTGACGTATCAAAATGATCATGTATTTGTATAAAAGTTCATGAAATAAACACAACGAAGCATAATATCTAAAAAGTTAAATCACCAGCTGTGGTATCCTCTAATTAGCATCCACCGCCACTAGTGGCTAACTTGCAGTACATTTCTGCTTTGACGTAACGTGGTTGTTGCCGGTGATTACTTCAAAGCAGCAATGTAGAATACGAAATATGTTTTTGACAGTAAATATGTGGCGGTCGCCCACAGCACATACAAGATGGCGTTACTAGTATGAAATCCTGGATCGCGATATCAACATTCTTTCCAAGATAAGCTCATATACAACTACCGACGAGACATCGTCGGGCCGCGGCCTACCGGGCAAAACCACCTGCCCGGTGGAAGATCTTCCCTTTGGAGGTAAACACCACCTCATACCTCCACACTGGTGACCCCGACGTGATCGACTAGTAGCGTTGGATGCTAAAATAAGTTGTGCTTAAGTTTAGGTATGAGATACTTACTTAGTTAGCTAGGTAAGTACGCTGTTGGGTATCATAAATAAAATATATTGAAATAAACTATATCAAGTATTGAATAATTATTACACAAAAACAAAACATTTTACCTTTAAGTTCAAAGTTTTAAACTCGGCCAAAAAATTTCGTTAATGCAAAGGTTTATAATGCACGAAAATTGCATTGAACAACGTAAATTGAAACGATAAATTAGCGAAACTTCAGTTTTCCGTGACTAGAACCATTCGTGAGTATAGTCTGGTTGTACCGCGGTTTGCTAGTTCGAGCTACCGTCTATTCACAGTAGACACGGATGCAATTCGTTTAAGACATAAGCGATTCGGAGTTCTACCAGTGATTCTACCATTAATTAAAAAAATATTAGATTTTCAAAACAATGGCCCTTACCATCATCCTCATTGCAGAACCTAAAACGGACCTAAATTCAGTTTAAAATGCGTTGAGATAAAAAAATATAAATTAAAAAAACATGGAATAATAAAAAAAATAGTTATTTTTAATTATTTGTGTTTTTTTAAAGGAAATTCGGTGATTTTTTTATTATTTTATTTATTTAATTATCAGGCCTGTTCTCGCACTACAAGAGAACGAGAAAAGATGTTAGGCCAGAAAAATACTAAACACTTTTAGAAATAATGTTTAATCAAAACAAGAACTATGTCAAAAAGTCTAAGTCGTAGCATCAAGCAGTCCTTTCGAGTTCCGCTCACCGGTCTACGTATCAGCCACAAAGGAAGACAGTTGGATTTTGTCCCACTCCTGTGTTCCTTCTTTTTGATAAACATGATAAACCATATCATTACTTACCACTCAAATAGTAGTCAAACGCTCATCCATCATTAAAAAAAATGTACAATATCAACACAGCTATGCCAAAGTGTTCTTCAAAGGTTTCTCCTTTATGTCCCAGTCAAAAAAGCAGCCCATATAAAACTCATAAAGTGAAAGCCTTATAACATACCTAAAGTACTCATGCTCGCTCTTTATTTTTCAGTCACAAAGCCTTTTGAAGCATGGTAATAATGAAGAAAAATCTAATTTTCCGCCTAGTTTACCTCAACAATAAAGAGAAAGGGCTACCTTGAGCTTTGAATAGTGAGATCCGATGGGAAATCAACTGTTGTACTCAATAAATAGCGAATGCCTACTCGATGTTAGGTACTATTATACAGTTATTGCCTGAGTGCCGGATGGCTGGGAAGGTGAGTAATTGACCTTTTTTAGACGATGACTTTTCCAAACTAATCCACTTAAATAGGATCTATTCCATTCTAATACCACATAAAACTAATAACAAGTGCACCAAGTGGTATTTGTTTACTATAGGCATTAGTCACTAGCGAGCGCTGTTGGTCTAGTGTTAGATACCACGACTTTCATTCCAAGGGTCGTAGTTTCGAATCCCCAATGTATTTTTCTTTAAGAAAAAATTAAGTGCCCTATTAACATCGCTCTTACGGTGAAGGAAAACATCGTGAGGAAACCCACGGCTTAAAATCACGCACAAAGGCCCAATAGTAGGGCTAATTGCGGAAACACACAGTTAAAACTTTAACTTTTTACTATAGTCATTAACTTTCTATTCCCAACCAATGCCACCTATAAACGAATACCAAAACAAAATAAATGGTATGGAGTCTTAATTGCGTTTATTATTTATTCTCTTACCCCGAAGCTCCCTCGCGCCCAAGACTATTGTAACATAGTTAAAACGTCTAGCAAACGCAAAATATGCGAACAGGAATCGGTACAAATGAAAATTTGAGTACAAGTCGTGTGAGTTAAAGTTTAAAAAGTTTATTCCACTTACAGTCGAATATTGTAAACTGAAATGGGACTGCAAATTTGAGTTACTTTTCATGCAACTAGATTTTCCTTCGGTTTTTAGATGTATGTTCGTCACCATTACACACAAAAACCGCTAAAGAAATTGCGATGAAACTATATATGTATATGTAAAAAGCTGAGAACGACACATAGGCTATTTTTTTCCGTATATACCCGCGAGATCGGGACTTAGGCGATTGAAACCGCGAAGCGCTGCTAGTTGTACATAAACAAATGCTCAGTAGTTTTAAATATGTTCATAAATAAATTTGCAAGTAAAAGCCAGGTTTTGCCCCTGATATTAAATTTAAAATCCATGACGGGCAGCTTTAAAAGTAATATACAATATCGTAGAATAAAGAACGGCTATTTTATGTGGAAAAGCTGAATTTTCTATACCTTAGTAATGATTGATCGTATCAGAAGCTTTTGTACCTAGTTTAAATAGTGCCTGAAATTTTATATAAAATGTTATTAACATTTCTAAAAATATTTGGAACTATTTGACACGTAACTCTCCATACTGAGTATAAGATAAATTACTTCTTTTCCCCATTTTTTTACCACTCCTTAACATTTCGGTTTTCTTCTCCTAGACAAATTTATGAGACTTTATCTATTAAATATTTCGTAATATGTTTTTATTGCTCAAGGCATTTCTACTAGAAATATTTTAAAGGAAAAATTCATCTTCATTCATTTTTATATTTTATATTATATAGTCGGATATCAAGATTTGATATCCGGACAAAAAAATAAAATTGCATAATTTTGTTGTTTTTTAACCATCTGCATCCATCGTCATCTATCGTCATTCATCGTCATCCATCGTCATCATCACTTACTGACATACAAATTTTGCCTTACAGTACTTCAATAGGCAACCGGTTAAGTGTAGATCTTTGCATTGCGTTAGGTAGGTGTAAGAACAACACGGGATCGCGACTTGTAATTAATAAATATTTCAAAGGGAAAAATCCATATCTAAAAATACATCGTAAGATGGCACAAGGCGGGCCTCGAACCCTCAACTCTCAATCTTCATATCCGAGCGAGTTGTAGATATATTTTTCTATTGTAAAACTCTATTTTTATGAGAGCTACATATACAGCGTGTTCCAAAGATGAACATTTAAGCCGAAAGTGTATTGTTTTAGACGTCTAGGGGAACATCTTTTGTTCTACAACTTTTGAAAATTCGAAGTAGTTTTCGAAAATTTTAAGTTTAAAGTTTACTTGAAAATCAGCTGTTTCTTAGAGTTAGAGGTCATTGACCTTATTTTCTTTCATTCAGGACAACTACAATCAAAACTTTAATTACCTTTTTTTTAAAAACAGCTATTTTTTCAATGAAATATTTACTCAAAAATTTTGAAGAAAAAAACAAGTCAGATTTTTTAAAAGTCGTAGTTCGAAAGTTGTTTAACTAGACGTCTAGATCAACCCCCTTTCGGCTAAAATGGTCATGGTTGGAAAACGCTGTATAATATTTACTATGTACTAGGTATGCAATACCTACCTATCTATCATTTACCAGTGCTATTGGGGGACGCGGTGTCTATTGTGTGCCCTGACCACTATCAATCAATCGAGATCTAATAACACAGATGACAAGATAGTTCGTCCTTTTCTGTCCAGTCATGACTTATCCAGGGGGTAAATACAGGGTCCATTGTGTTATGAAGGTCAAAGGGTTGGGAGACAAGGATAATGATTGATTTTCATAAGCATTTTCTGTATACCTACCTACCTCCTACTTTGTTTTAGCTACTTTTTAGAGCGGTGTTGGTCTAGTGGTAGTGGTAAATACCCTGACTTTCTGGAGGTCATGGTATCGAATGACCGCGCACCAAAGTCTTTTCTCTTGCGAAAAAGTTATGTGCGTTAATAACATCGCTCTAACGGTGAAGAAAATCGTGAGGAACCTAAGCCATAGATAGCTCCAGACGTATTGACCAGTTCTTTTCTCTAGACATGGCTGACTAGGCTGGGAGGGTGGTATAGGTGCTGTACAAGCCTACTCCACCAAGCAATGTCCGCACTACAGCGCTTTAAATAGCATAGAATAAAAGTTTCCTTCGCTGTATAAATATATCTTCCCACTTATTTATAAACGCTCATTAATGCGCTGCATGTCTATGCATCGTTTGTCTTTTACTGTCACATGAAGTTTCAAAGTTGACAGACAGAGACAAACGTCACATAACTTAGTCATGTGTAAATCATATTTTATAAATAAGGGAGCTAGAGTTAGATAAAAAAGGCATTTTTTTTAATTGTTAGCGCTTTTTATGGTTCACTACTAAAAATAAAAAAGTAAAAACAGGACACTTTTACTAAGACTACACTGTCCATCTTAAGCCTGTCTGTCACCAGACTAAAACTCAAGAACCGTCATAGCTAGACAAATAAAATTATCACAGATAATGTATTTCTGGTATCGCTATAGCAGCAACAAAACAAACAGCACTAATAATAAAATAAATAAAAAAAGGTTTTTTACTATGATCTTTACAAAGATTATCCTAAACTATGGTCCCAGCACAAGGAAAATCCTGTATCGCTGGAGACCCATATACAGTTTTGATTTCAATTTTTTCGATGTAACGTAACATCGCAGTATCATTACGTCGATTTAATAAAGCGTCGCAGTACAGAGGTATCGATGAAAAGTTCTCGAAGAAACAAAATTCGATTGAACGTTTGTCGCAGAGAAGTAGGTATCCCGTATGAATGAGTTTAGCATGTGACACAAAATATAATAAGATAAGTGCGGGTGACTGGAAGAAGGGGTGAGTAGGAACAAGGGGCACTGTCTGTTTGTCTGTCATCAGGCTGTATTTTATAAACCGTGATAGCGTGACAGTTAAAATATTTAGATGTTTTTTTTTTTGTGAGAATGAGTTTGAAAGGTTTTAAATTGCCATTTCCGTTTCTTATTCCATGTTCCATAAACAATCAAGCAAGTCACTCACCATCAGAGACAAGTCACATCGTCGTCTTCGCCATAGAACACTATTACTCCTAGCGGAGAAGAACTATAGGTTCATACTTTCGATATGCGAACACAGCGCCCCCTAGCGCTGCAGTTCCCGCCCACATGAACTACGATCGCGCGGGAAACGCTAGGGGAATTTAAATGCTAGTATTACTTCCGCACTCAGAGACGTTTATTGGTTAAACTATCATTACCGTAAAGATTTTCGAATTCTTTATTTAGTGATAGTTGTAAGTAACCATAAAACGTATCTGAGTGCGGCAATTAGTGATTGAACATTTGAATCATAGCACAGTATGAATGGGTTGGATAACACAATCAATATTACTTGTGGACTCTATGCGTCAAATGTTCGATGACTGAGTTTTCAAGTTTGATTGCACCACGAGTTTGGTATAAGTATAATATTATAATTACTTATAAACCAAACTAATGCTGGAAATAAATAAAATATAGTCTCGATGATGAAATTATTTATTTAGATCGAAGCATGTTCCATGTAGGCTTGTTGTGGTCCGTTTGTAAGTAAGGGTTTGCTTCGTTTTCGGTCAACTAACGAGTCTTATGTATAGAAACCACAGCCGCAGTGGCAATAGCCTCTTGCTGTAATTCGTCTGAAATAGATTAATACTATATAATCTCTACAAAAATATCCCGTAGTTCAAGCCTAGCCTCTATCACTTACGCTAAGAAAGGGTCTATTGTCAATAACCAAACTCATTTGGAGTTACAGGTCAGTCTTTTTACTAGAAAACTTCTAAGTCATTTTAACACAACAAAAATGTTTGAAAATCGGCATTTTTGTACCAAAGCATTTGACAAAAACGACATTAGTATGCCAACTCCTATAAATTAGACATTGTTGTCATTTTCGGAAGATGTCGTTTTCAGAAGTTGTCGTTTAGGGAAGTTGTCGTTTTGGGAAGTTGTCTGTGCTATTTTCATACAAAAATCGGCCCGTCTCGGCTCGGTGACAATGTAATATAAATCATCCCTGAATTGTTGTGGCCAACAATCTTTTTATGAATATTCTACTCATATCATAAATAGGATAAACAAAATAAAACACTTTATTTATCCTGTTTTATCGCGTTTTTATTCATGATTTAAACCGAACTTTCGCTTTTTTTGAGCTAGTTAGGGATAAAAATAATTATAATTTAAATTGAAAACTATTACAATAACTCTATAGTCTGCGTACACTGGAACGTTTTTATTGCAATAATTATGAGGCGGTAGTTTACTGTAACTTTTAAGAATGTTAAAAATAGACAAATTACATCTCAGTCAACCTTGAAAAAGCCAACTGTAAAGTTGGCGAAAGCTCGGTTCAAATAATGAATAATAACGTGATAAAACCGGATAAATAAAAGTGTTTTATTAGGCAAAATCGCGAAAACCATAGAAGAAATTAGGATAAACAAATAAATAAATTCCAAATACCTTGATTTGGGTTACTGGGATATTTTTATTGGGCTGTTCTAATGACATTAAACCTTGTGAAGTGCTAGCAACAGGAACGATCTGAAACACATAGGCACATTTTGTATGAGTTGTTGTGGCCGACCATCTTTTTATGAATATTCCACTAATATCATAAATGTGAAAGTAATTTTGTGTGTTGTTTTCATGCCTAAACTGCTGAACCGATTTTGGTGAATTTTGGTATTGAGATAGATGGACCTTGGAGAAGGACATACCTACTTTTGATTCCAATTCTGAGTAATACCGAGGGGCACAGCTAGTTTGATATATTTATCTATATATATAAAAGAAAGTCGTGTTAGTTACACCATTTATAACTCAAGAATGGCTGAATAGATTTGTCTGAAAATTGGTGGGGAGATAGCTTAGAACCAGGAGAAGGACATAGAATACTTTTAATCTCGCGGGAACTGAAACGGGACTTACGCGGGTGAAACCGCGGGGCGCATCTAGTATCCATATAGAATTAGATCAAATTTACTATACTTAGTAAAGAAATAGGACCATGAAGTAAGTAGGTAGTTATATTATGTACGTAGTTACAACTCACTTGTATTTTTGGTGTTGGTGGTGCTGTTGACGAATGAAGCTCCTTACTTCGTAACTCGACTAATATGTGTCGAGCCTCGGTAGGTATGGCAAACTTATCAATCTCTTCCTATCATCACTGGTGTAAGATGAATTATCAAAATGTCCACCACACAGAATTTTGTGTTGTTTGTGTAAACTGATCCATGATGGAACAGAAGACCAATGTTCATCAGGGTAACAAAATGTAGACCATACTTTAGCCCTAAAATAAAAACACATGTTTTAAAACTTGAAATTTTTATAGAGGTATTCTTCTGTGTACAGGGAGCAAAGGATACTTACTACAAAGAGTTATTTACAGAAGGCTCGGGAAATCGGTGAAAAGTCACCGAAGAGTCTTCTTTCTGCACGAATACCACACTTATAACAAAAATCGTCAATTTCGCAACGGAGTCTCTTTCTCACAATATAAACATCGAAAATATTATCTTAATTGAGTCTCTTTTTCATAGTACCACTACTCTGCAATATTAAATTCTAGCAAAAACTCAAAACAAAACAACACAATGAAAAGTTTCTGAAAATTCAAAAAACGCCATTTTGTTTGAAAATGTTTCAGTTCCAACCATAGACGAAATATTAAATGAAGTAAGTTGAAGCATAATCTTTGCTGTCTTGCTCTTTTGTAGAGCTTTATCTCAGTTCAAAACATCCCACCCTCATTTGATGCTCGTGTTGGCATGCGTCTGTTAAAGAGCTGGCCTCCCCTGGTCTTCGCTCTTAGAAGACTATGCACTTGACAACTTTTGAAATATCAATTTCAATCCTAATAAAATTGTAATTCTCTAAGGTTAGGGTAATTTTTGCTTTGATATGTCAAAACGGTCCTGTTGAACCCTGTTGGATCCAGTCTGTCCTTATCTATCTAACCGACGAACACTAAAGTGATAAAGGACAGATTAGGATCCCTCTAACATCAAGCCGGCCGTTTTTTTTGACGAAGTAAGCTTTCTAGTTACTCTGTAATACCATTGACGAAACTTCCAAACACCTTTATTCATTGATAATACTAAAAAACGTACAATGAGTCCAGATTTCAGTACCATTTATCTAGCTGGGGCGGGAAGGGTTTTTAATGTACAAAAACTGTAACCGAACGAATGAGAAATGATCGCGCTTTCAAACTGGCGGAGTGGGAGTCACCGAGCCGATATGTCAAATGGATATTTGTTGCAGTCTGACTGGTTAGGTGTCTTGTCTATGGTTTTTATTCGGATATAGTCCACTGTTATTGGTGGCTTTAATTACAAGTATGTGCCAAAACCTTGTAGTGTAGCGCTGGCATTGGGAGGGCATAAAATGCACAATGATCCTGAAATTCTTCCCGCATAGTGGTGGGTAAACTACTTGGTGCCAAGAAGGGCTAGGATGTTAGGCAGGTGCCCGGTAGTAAATATAATGCCCAATCTATTTTCAGTCAATGGCTAATGAAAACTTAACTAATGTGCCGACCCCAAATAATTGGGACTACGCCTCTAGCAAACTTGACTTGACAAACTTGTATTCTGTTATGTCATTTTAATTATTTTGTCTTGAAGAGCTCAGTAAAAATCATATTGACATATTCTCAGCAAGAGCGTCTCAGGCACCGGTCTGTTGCCGAACTATCGGCCGACAAGAAGTTCTAAGCTTCTAATATAGATTTACACTGATTTCTCAGCACGAACGTATTAAGCACCCTTCTATATCGTCGAACTATCAGCAGACAAAAAGTTCAAACTCTCCGAGAGCCCTTAGTCTTTGTTCTCTCTCTACAGGAAAATAGCTGTAAGTCTCAAATATCGAGTATTACATGGAATTACACAGATTTATTGTTTACCGCGTTTTCTTTTGTTCAGATAATGGGCAAGTTTGGAAAATGTGGCTCGTTAAGTAGGTAGGTAGTCCAGTCTTGTAGCTACAAGTGATTTACGGTTGATTCCCACGGACTTTTGTAGTTTTTCTACATGATCGGCCAGTGTTGGCCCATATTGGTTTACCAGCATGATGGCACATCATGTCGAGGCACCATAACATGATGGATTAGTGTTAGCCTAAAGAGATGCCCGTGCGACAGTTATATAACACAACAGCTGTCAAACGGCCATTATCTTTAACTAGGTACTTGTTATTTACAGCGAAACCCTAAAGACTATTATAGCTCTTCTACATTATGGGCCAGCGTTGACCCAGCGAGTTGGCCAAGCAGTTGTTATAATAGAGTTATATAGTCTCTGCTGCCAATGTCTTTAGCTACTGTCTTTTACGGTTGATACCTACAGACTATATAGCTCTTTTACATTATTTATTGGCCCATCGAGATGGCCAGGCGTTATAACATAACCATACACGATATTTGATTGTGAACTAGCTATCTTTGATATGGGGAAGAAAACTGAAACCAAAGTCAATGTTTTATCGTCATGCGCCACCAACCGAAAGCATCTATCACTATACTTCCACAAGCTAGTAATTTCTTCAAGTGTGCCAACGTGATGGCTCATAGTGTAGTACCGGCTTCAAGGCTATCGCCACGAATCTTGGACGCTGAGTTCTAGAAACGCCCGCGGGAATTAAATGCTCTAGATTTATTACTTACGACGACGGAACGGAGCAGGGTATATGCATTTAGGGTGAGAGGTTGTTGATGGTATTCATGTTGGGCCCATGAATTTTGATGGAAATAGAATTTTATGAAATTCCTAAAATAACAAATTACAAAAATAATATATTACCAAATAACAAATACCTTATCTATTCTATTCTATACTTATAATAAAAAAGAGAGGACAAAAAGTCTGTACTTGAGAGTAAATTTAAAAAAAAAGTGGGGACTTAGGATAAGTAGTAAAACTAAAATATATATATATTTGAGAGTTTTGGCGGGAATGCGTTAAGGAGATGTGTTGCTAAATTTTCATTTTTGAGAAACTTAGTTCAAATGCGTGTAAAATGTTTAATTTCGGGGGCATATTAATCAATTTAGTTTCGTGAAGGTGTACAAGTGTGAATAAAAGTGAAAACCGGTGCAAAACATGGACTTTAGCTTAGTGTTCTCTCCAAAGCTCCGTGAACAAACATTGTAAAAAATGGCCCCCTTTTTACAATGATTCCCTCGACTTGACTTTAACTATGACGACTTGACTGTTTTGTTCAATGCAAATAACTTGCAAATATTGATAATACTTGACACTGGCAAATGTCCGAAAGGAAAAGTCATTTTTAAAGAAGAAGAAGATATATATATTTTTTAAATTCATACCTGTCTGTCTGTTTGTTCCTTATACAATTAAAAACGACGCCTATGGACGATTATTTTCAACGAATATTTTTCGCATTTTTGAAGTAATATTTGTATTGAAAACAAACTTGATAGCTACAAATCTTTTAGATAACGTTTAGAAGCTTTAATTCATAAATCATATTTTGAACCATAATGCGATAAATACAGTTTAACCTATCTATCTGCCTTTCTCGAGATTACTTTAATTGGATCTCCTTAAACCAAACCACACCACACACAACGAGCGTACTAGGAAACCAAACGGAGCATTGTAAACACATCCTAATTGTTAATTAGGATGTATAAACAAACACTGTTCCCTGAGGAATTATTTGTATACTCTGTTTAATAAAAACAGACTTTAATGCAATGGTGAAGAATTGAAAATCGATTGAAAATGGGACGTTCAAATTAATATTATTTGAAATTTGTAGGGTTTTATGTAGTTTTGATTTAAGTTATAGATTACTAGCTGCGCCCCGCGGTTTCACCCGCGTAAGCCTCGATCTAGCGGGAAAATCGGGATAGAAAATAGCCTATGTATTATTCAGGTCCCCGCAGCATATTCCAAGTTTCATCGCAATCGGTTCAGTAGTAACAAAGTCACATACATACATAAACTTTCGCGTTTATGATATTAGTAAGATTACAACTGACATGGGGAAACGGATATAAATCCGTTTCCCCATGTCAAATTATTATTGTGTAAAAGAATAATAATCTAAAGTATCATACAATAATTTAGTCCACGTAGTAAACCTCGACCTTTTGTCATAAGTACCGACTCACAGAGGTTATGTTAGCTACATTCTTTGGAGCTCAAAACAATGTACCGAGAACCTTTTCAAAAACCGGCCAAGTGCGAGTGGGACTCGCGCACGCAGGGTTCTGTACCATTATCTATCTAACATTCTCCTATCCCGGTGTAAAAAACGGTAAAAAAATAACTTTTTTTGTATCTCCTCTTCTTCCTTGTTACACACCTATCGGAGGTTAGATAACATTAAGGCCAATTTTTCTTTTTAGAATGTTAAAAATAGACAAATTACATCTCAGTCAACCTTGAAAAAGCCAACTGTAAAGTTGGCGAAAGCTCGGGTCAAATAATGAATAAAAACGCGATAAAACCGGATAAATAAAGTGTTTTATTATGCAAAATCGCGAAAACCATAGAAGAAATTACATTAAGGCCACTTAATTAGATTTTTATTTTTTTTGAATAGCCTCCCTTAAATATTTGTTTAATTTTGTTTTCAGTATTTGTTGTGTCAGTCGGACTGACGGACGGACGGACTGACGGACGGACTGACGGACGGACTGCCAGACGGACAGGCGGACGGACAGACTGACAAACGAACAGCGAAATCTCAGTAATAGGGTCCCGTTTTACTCTTTAGGTACAAACCCTAAAAATGAAATTGTTAAGAACACTTCCGTATGACACTTGGTCATTTAACCCCTTGTGTTATATTTATGTACTCTCCCAACAATAGGTCCACCCTTAGTGTATTGTAGAGAGGTAATTTTGACCCTTTTCCAGTTTATTGTTGAGTAGGTACCTCTACCTTACTTCTTATGGGTAATAAGGATCAGTGGAACAAGCGGCGCGGGCGTGATCTCGTTTCTCGGAAAGTTTAACTTTTAAGGAAGTCCTTTTCTAAGACTTCGTTTCAGCTAATTTTCAGTAGTGAAGGGTTGGTTAGTTATATTTAGTTCACTTTTTTTTAAATAAATGATTTGATTTAGCAAATTTTACAGTAGGTAAGGGTCGGTGTCAAATAAATTTAGTTCAATTTTTTTTTAATAAATGTTTCGATTTAGCTAATTTTTTAGAAGTGTAAAGTCGGTTTAGATATTTTGTTCTAAATTAGATTTTTTTTTATTAGATGTTGGTTTTAGTTTTGTCATCAATCATCAGTCATCGATCAGTCTATCACTCATCAAGTCATCACATATAGGATAATGCCTTTTATCATACTTTATGCACCCCGCGATTTCAGCCGCGTAAATACAGATCCCATGGAAATGTCGGGAGAAAAGTAGCGTATAATGTAGACTATTTCTTATATGTTATTATAGTATGTTAATTCGGATCTCCAGCTATCTGCTTACAAAGTTTTATTGCAATCGGATCAGTAGTTTTTGCGTGAAATAGCAACAAACATATTCGTTTTTACCTTCTTAGACACCAACTATCACGATATTATAAAATTAAAATATCCTAATTTTGTGTAATATCCTAAATTATAATAGCCTAAAATGTGAAGTTTAATTAAAATATTGGCCACAGATTAAAACTGTAAATTTTCACAGAAATAATGTGTGGCAATATTTTAATCTAAAATTATGAGAGAAAAACTCCTAGTATTCAACGCTTTTTTGTGCGACAATATTTAGCCGCCATTTTTCAATCTGCATCATCAAAGGGGTACCACGGTACGATGGTCAAACGTATCCTGTGAAAGTAAATCAAAGGTAGCCGAGATAGAAACCTATTTCAACCCAAATTACATTAACGAAGTTGATTAAAAATGCTGTAAAATGTAAAACAGTATTTTTTTTAAGTATTGACATTTTTATTAGCATTTAAAAAGTTCTATTTCAAAGTTGCTTTGTCCTGCAGGTTTATCCGTGTAAGCGTTCTTTTTTAAATACAGAGATTTACAGTGGGTACGCTATGTATTAATCAAAGAAGTTATTAAAGAGTTTTCATCGAAGTTTGTGATGAAGTGTGCCAGATTTTAGTCAAATTCGTTCAACCGTTTTTGCTTAACACAAAATTCCAAACATGCCGCATGCGACATAGTTACATATAGCAAACAGCAAAAAAATACGCAAAAAATAGCTCGGCAATAAACAACGTATCAACGGCTCATTAATTACAATTAGCCTTATTAATAACAGTGGAATAAGGTTGGACTAGTGAGAATAAGTTTAAGGGATCGAATAATAAAACTGTGTTTAATCTTACCTGTAGTTTATTTGCTTTTATTATTTACTAGCTGCGCACCGCGGTTTCACCCGCGCAAGTTGCGAACCCGCGTTGTTCGAACACCTACCTACCGCAATGCAATAATCCACACTTAAACGGACGACCAGGGAAGTACTGATGATGCCGGGCGCGGCAGCGCCAAGCTTCAACAGTACTTCAATGGGCAGTTCAAGTTTCAACCGTCAGTTTTGCACTGCGGTAGGTAGGTGAAGTAAGGTAAAGTTTGTTTTTCATCAGTAAGTGACGATAACGATGACGATGGATGACGATGCCGATGGATGACGATCAATGACGATGGATGACGATGACGATGATGATGATGCCACTCTATATCACTTACCCTACCCCTGTGTCGATTTTCATTCAATGAATAGTTATCACCCGCGTAAGTCCCGATCCTCCGGGATTTTCGGGATTAAAAGTATCCTATGTTACTCTCCATCATTTAAACTATCCCTATGCAAATTTTCATCCAAATCGGTCGCGACGTTTGACCATGAAGAAGGAACAAACAAACAAACAGACTTTCGGATTTATAATATTAGTAGGAAGTAGGATAGGATAATATTAGTAGGATAGGATTTCTCACAATATTTCATTCTACCGTTGACAATGCTTTTTGAAGTAATGTCACCATTTTTCTCAAAACCATATACCAGATATTTAGTTTAGCCAAAGACATAAGCTTGGCGGAAGTGGTGGGTGTTTTCCAACAATTCCGCCAACGTTAACAAAGAAACGGCTCTACCAACTTAAACTTAATCAACATAAGAAATTTATATTGTCTACAAACATTTACAAAACAATTAGCTACTTTTGACTTACATTAAAATAACAACAAACAAATAAACTAGTAATTATTATCACCTAACACAAGCTTTGTATTTTTCCGTGATTGAATCTATCAAAGTTGACAGACAATAACAAACAGCGGAATAACTACTCCGACCTCATTCCCCTTTTATTAATAAGGCTATAGAAGAAGAATAGTAATAGAGCACCGATTAAGAATCCTCTCCAACATAAGGTTAAGGAATGAATTCGTCAGGTCCCGAGCTGTAATGAACGGGCCGTTTGTCTTCATTACACGATGACGGCCGCTTAGCACTAACGCGGCGTGAAATTGTGAAAGTTCAGGACGATTCCAGCATCATAATTTTCATATTTACATTTTACCGGGTCTTAATCGCGTACTATTTTTTATTTCCTTACCTCGACATTTCGATCATGTTACAATGATCTTGGTCTCGAGGGGACTGGAGCTGCGGCGGGTGTCGTCCCCTATTTATAACCGTCGTTGCTTACTGTCCGGTGGTGGGTAGGTAAATAAATTTTTAAAGTACGTGAGTAACCTCACTACCCACATTTACTATAAAATGAAATGTACATATGTTAACAAACCGTGTGAATTTAAAAAGTTTATTATAATTTTCATACTTGAGTAAGTTTTGAAGTCTAGTTTTAGACATAGATAGATAGATAGATATTTATTAGTAAGTATGTAAATTTAAAATCGTTAAATGCTTTATTATACCAAATAATTTGTAACCCAGATAAATAGTGAATCAAAATAAAAAAAAGACGTTGTTTTAGTCATCTACGTATCTAGACGAACATCTTCAATGGATTTTGAAGACGATAGTTATTTTGGTTTTACCTGTTGAGATACCGATCCCCAAGATGTGATTTACTAAAAATAATATTGTTCCAATTATTTTTTCTGAACTCAACACTAAACGTAATTAAAACCTATTAAATTGCCTATGGCTGAGTAATCTTATACATAGTTGTATACATGGTAAGTATACATAGTCTTAATTTCTTCTGTGGTTTTCGCGATTTTGCATAATAAAACACTTTATTTACCGGGTTTTATCGCGTTTTATTCATGATTGTTAACCGACCCAGCTATCGCCAACTTTACAGTCGGCTTTTTTAAGGTTGAAAAAATGAATAAAACGCGATTAAACCCGGTAAATAAAGTGTTTTATTACATAGTCTTAGTCAATGAGTCTATTAAAGTTATAGAGACGCCATTGCAGAACAAACCATTATTGAAAAGCGGCACAAACTATGCTAAACAACGAAACTATTGTTATCTCTTTCTAAAACATAAGACTCAATGCTACTTGCATTACGTAAGAAAGAGATCATAATTTTATTACTGGGAGCTGGGATAGAACTAAGACTTCTTTGGCTAGTTAGCTTAGATTTGTGTTGCCAAGAAATTTGCCCTATTACGTATCTAGAAGTTTTTACATATCTTAGTCTTAGTTTTAAAAACTATGTACCCTCCAATGTGACACAAAACTGTACCCTTATTCGCAATAAATGGTTATGATTATAATTAAAAACGCTGATAATAATTTATCTAACAACACAAAAAAGATTTCATACTCGATACATTCGAAATTAAATTAACTTTTTGTTGTTATCAGCAGACCCATTGTAATCAGAACAAACACAAGTGCTGGTTTTGAACATCTAAACAACCGTAATTGAATTAAGAGGGGTGAACAAGAACAAAAATATGTAGCTTGGGGCATCTTAGGAGTATAATATTTTGTTTTGAACTTAGAGTATACATAAGCAAACTATAGAGCGCCCATATGGGTATTTGCCTACTGCGCAAAGTATAAGCAGATGCTCTATACATAGATATTCAAATGTTGAGGTTGAATAGTGATCCGCGAATCATTTTTACACCGCGGCACTGAACATTTCACCATAATTATTACCAGAATAAATTCTAACGAGAAAAACAGTCAATTCCCGTAACCCTAGGTGACTGAAGTGATGACATCGTTTTTGTCGTTTTTGACTGTTCATACCGGTGCTTACAGTTCATACTCGCATACCAGCGCTCTATAGTTTGATTATGTATACTCTAAGGTTTTGAAGATCTTACTAATATTATAAACGTGAAAGTTTGCATGTATATTTGTAAGTTTGTTACTCTTTCCCGCAAAAACTACCGAACCGATTGCGATGAAACTTGGATTAAAGGTAACTGGATACCGGGAATAACACATAGGCTATTTTTCATCCTGATATTCTCGCGGGAACGGGGCTTACGCGGGTAAAACCGCGGGGCGCAGCTAGTTACTAATAAAACACTATATATACCGGGTTTTTCTCGTGTTTTATTGAGAAACGGCTTTTTTTTTAAACGACCTAGCTTTCGCCAGCTTTACAGTTGGCTTTTTCAAGGTAGACTGAGATGTTATTTTTCATTCTAACTTATTAGAAATAATGCCATTAATCAATGAAACGCGTGTAAAACCCGGTATTTTATTGTGTTTTATTATGCAAAATCGCGAAAACCTTAGACAAAATCTTGAAATGTCTGTCAGCAGTTTAATATCCACCAGTCCATAGAATCTGTGGCGTCTTGCCACAGTCGTCCTTGCCCAACTGTAGAAGCAATATCAGGATAAAATTAAAATTGTTATATAGCTTGTTTACCTCGGAAAATGTATGGAAAATTATACCATAACCTCAAGACAGCTCCTGAGGGAAATTAGACAATACGATGACACCTACCTTAATCGTCTTCGGCGAAACGTGTTTCGATGGATAGTGTTTCGAAGTAGCGTAGGGAACCCTTTCCATCTCATTGTGTCACTTCGAGGGATATAATAGGCGAAAGTAAATAATGATCTATACACATGATAAATAATCAGCATCATCTAACAACGCTAAAAAATCACAACGCAATTGAGAACTTTTCCTTTTTTTGAAGTCGGTTAAATATAATTATCTTTTGGACATACTCCCGTAGGCACCTTATGGAAGGAGTAAGGCAACGAAACGTCGGAACGGCATGGCAACAATGCTAATAATAAAGAAAACAACTTCCACTCGTAGGTCTGATGGGCGGGTGCAGTGCTGCGCATTATTGCTATCGATAAGCGGTTTCGATTTTGCAACATGCTCAACACTCTTAAAACCATAATATATGTATGACAGATGTGCAGCGAAACATAAAAATACTATAGATAATATTAATTTGTACTCTCTATGTGTTTAATGTTTATAGACAGACAAAATAAATGAAATGAATAAATGAATTGAATTGAATTAAATTAAAGGACGGACACCAAAGTGATCCCATAAAAGGTTCCGATTTAATTTTGAGGTACGGACCCCAAAAAAAAAACGAAACCTCTACATTTGTAAAGTTGGGAGAAAAATAATTAAATTAAAGTTAGGAAAAAATAAATATAAATTATAGCTTATAATTCCCAATTTAGATTCAACAAACATTGAGGAAAATGCTTTGGTCTTTTTTCGCCTTCGCTATTAAAAAGAAAACACAAGTAGGTACCTACGTAGGCACTTATTTACCAATGTTCATGAAAGTTCGCTGTAGGACAATAAAATGTATGTTTAAATTAGGTGCTTTTAGCCTAGATATCGCTGTGTGGAATGTCCTAAAAGTAAAAAAAAAACAATGTAATGAAATTAGTTTCTTGGAATCACGTCTTGTAATCTTTAATTTAAAAATAAAAATATCAGTTTCTTTTGGGCAAAACCAATTGAGCTATTTTACGTGACTTTGAAACGCGAGTTTTCTTCACCATTAAAGTGATGTTATAATAAAAATAATAAATAAATAAGCCTTTATTGATTTCAATCTTATACATACAGTTTTTACTTTACAACAATATATTTTAAACAAATCACTTTATTTTCCTTTTCTTTTATCTTTTTCTTCCTTATAGATTGAAACCCCTTTCTGGGTATAGGCCTACTCCAGCTTTTGCCATTTCTCACGATCCTTTGACTTGTTCATCCAGTTTTTTCCTGTTGTTTTTATTATGTCATCTTCCCATCTTTTTTTAGGTATTCCTACTTTTCTTTCTCCGATTGGCCCAGTCCATCGTGTTACTTCTCTCGTCCATCGTTTATCAGTATAACGTGCAAGATGTCCTGCCCACATGAAAGTGATGTTAATAGCACACAATTTTTTCATAAAGAAAAAGTCAATGACCGAGTTTCCTCTAGTAGGTTTCATCCGTCCCGGTCACCTATATCGACTTACCCTAAAGATCTTATCCGTCCCGGTCGAGATCAGCCGCAGCCACCGGGACAGATTACACCTTCCACGGCCTTCATAATACAAACCGAGGTATTTACCAATAGACCAATACCGTTTAAGACCAGTCTTAGAAATTACTTAGGCTGAAATCTGTAGTACGTACTTTGACTTTGCTCAAACTGAGCTTAGCAAAGACTAAGCATAAACTTTGTATTGGAATTTTTAGTCGACATTCATTCTGTAATATATACGTATACACGAATAAAAAAAGCACTTATAGTTATAACAGAGAAGCAAAGTTCATGTCATTATTATTGATTGGTTTTACACTCTAAATTTGAAAAACTTCGACTTTACCAAGCATATAAACTTTGAATAGTTGCAAAGATCTCTTTATAAATTTATACCAAAAAATTTCTTAAGTCAACGTACGGACCATAGATTTCAGCTTTAGACTCGTCTATAAATACGTCACAATTGAGTAAAATAGACTCATTTTCAATAGAACGTACAAGATAAGGCTATCGTTGAAATTATTTGTAAAAATACCGCAAGGAAACAAAGAGCGACGGAACTAAGCGTATCTTATTTGAATAGAGAAGTCACGATATGAAAGCTTGGGCTTGCCGTGCCGTGGTTGTACTTCATGTAGTCACAGTGTAGTTGCCGAGACAGTAAGATAATCTCATACATAAAAATCGAAGTCCTGACTGATTGATGGATCGTCTGATAGATGACTGAACTGATATCACCGCAGAGTAAAAAGATGATCCTAGAGACATGAAATTTGGAGAGGGTGTTCTTTGTGGTGTTTATGTATCCACTAAGAAAATGTTTTTGGTAAATCCCGCGAAATCGGGACTTAACCGGATCACACTGCTAGTTCAGACGTTCCCCGGTATGCACTAAGTCGACTCTTTCTCTTCCCATGAGTGTCGTAAAAGGCGATTAAGAGATTTAGAGGAGACTAGTGAACTAGGTGTTCACGTTCTCCCCGTGCGGTGGCGAGTAAAGTGTGAGTTTTGCCGGATATATTTGCAGTAGGTTTATGGTCAATGAAGGCTTACCTACTGTACTGTAACGTATTCTGTGCTTGTCGGGGTGGGTACTTATTTACAAAGGTTCTAATAATTATAATGACCGCGCTTCCCTCGCTTTACGTTGACCTTTTTGGTCAAATAAAGTAACTTTGTAGAGCAGTAGGTGTGTAAATGTTTTTTTAATTAATAGACAATCTTAGTAACTGCGCTCATATCTACTCTTCTGATAGTCACATGTAAATTTCTATTCATTGCATATCGTTCTATATTTAAGAAGTCACCTCTAGTTAACTAGTTCAATGAGTCAAACTAAGTAACTAAGTTGATGATATTATGGTTACATTACTTTTTATTTACCTACTTATGTGTCCCTACTATATTTGGTTTTGTTCTGTTTTGTATTTTTTGCTGTGTGCTTGTCCTAATAAATATATCTCAATTCTATTCTATTCAAACTGTAAATTTACACTCTGTGGCCCACACCATCGTTTTTATGAGTTTCATTTCAATCGGTTCAGTAGTTTTTGTAACAAACATACTTGTTTTCCTACTTACACACAAACTATCATCTTTACAATATTACGTAGTGAGAATTCGAAATTATATGGGACTTTTTTTTTAAGTTAGTAAAGATATTTTATTTTTAAATAAATAGAGAATCTTAGTAATTGCGCTTATATCTACTCTTCTGATAGTTACATGCAAATTTCAATTCTTTGCTCATCGATATATATTCAAGACGTCACCTCTAGTTTTCTATCTCAATGAGTCCTACTGTAAATTCCACACTGTGGCTCACCTCATCGTTATTATGAGTTTCATTTCACGCTGACCAGTTTGTGGTTTGGTTGCTTTAAACATCGGGTTTTCTTTAACGGTTCGGGTTTTATTCGTTGGTTATTTTATTAATATTTTAACTAGTTATATGATGTCCTGCCGTATCATCCGCGTACGTTTCAATCCCGCGAGAATATTGGGATAAAAAGTAGCCTAAGTTACTCCTCGATAATTTAGCTATCTACCGGTGAAAACATTTATGAAATTCTTATAGTTTTCAAGTCTATTCATTACAAACAAGGAAATAAATACACTTACACGATTTCTGTTCATTTTCATTAAGTATTAGAGTCTTCCCGGGACCACGGCTGGTATAATCCGTTGAAATTCAAATTAATTCAAATTAATTAATAGTAATTTTAAATTTATTAATTAAATTTAAAATAATATGTGTACTAACGCGATCTAGACTAATGCTTTATACGGAAATAATTATTTTCTTTTAAATTATAATTACTCTATATACAAAGTGTAACGGGTTAGTTCTTTTAAGCCGAAAAGGGTTGTTTTGGACTTCTAGGCGAACAACTTTTGTTCTACGACTTTTGAAACTTTTTTTTTGAAAATGTTGAGGTTATGTTTCACTGAAAAAACAGCTGCTTTTGAAACTAAACGTAATTGTAGTTTCGATTGCTGTCGACTAAACTAAATGAAAAGACAAAATAAGGTCAATGACCTCCAACTCTGAGAAACAGCTGATTTTTAAGTAAACATTAAACTTAAAATTTTCGAAATCTACTTCGAATTTCCAAACGTTGTAGAACAAAAGTTGTTCGCCTAGACCTCTAGAACAATCCCCTTTCGGTTTAAAAGGGCTTACCCGTTACATCTTGTATAGGTAGATTTAACTATATTAGTAATTGAACTCTTGATACAAAAAAAAACTCTTTTCCACCCCTTAACATTATCCGATACCGGCGAAGCACACAGTCATCCGTGAAATCTGATAAAACTTCGTATACAAATAACTGAAGATATGAATTAACACATTAGATAGGCTTCTGTTTATCTCGATATATTCCCGTAAGGTAGGAACTTTAAGCTTGTACCTATTTCATATTTTCAATACAGTGACTACAGTTTTTCCTCACCTGTTATTTGCCCAATCAATGCAATGCAACAATAATCTCGTCGCGAGTGAATTTTTGCAGATGAATTTTTCTTTAAAATATTTCTAGTTGATACTAATTTATGCCTTGGGCAATAAAAATAAATTACGAAATATTTAATTGGAAAAAGAGCGACATCTCTTGGCGAATGTTTTAACTGTAAAGTTAATCATTAGCACAGGTAAATCAATGGAAAGTGATCCTGTAGATGGCGACTCAATCGAGCCCTAGTCGAAAAATAGTAGACAGGGGAAATATTCGTTTTCCTTAATTCGCCGCTTGAGATGGGGACTCGTGTGGCCTAGTTGTTAAGGCGCAGCGGTACTGACGCAGAGACGCAAGTTTAAATATCGTCGCGAGTGAATTTTTGAAGGTGATTTTTTCCTTTAAAATATTTACAATTAATACCCCCAAAAACAGCTAAAAACACAAATTAACACAAAACTTGCGTCCGGCAGCTAAGCCAATTATTTGGCAAACAAAACCGACCCGGATTAAGAACCGGGGCACGATTCTGATCACTATTCTTATACAAATAAACAACAGAATGGCTTAAAATCTTAAAATAATAAATAGGGTGTACTTAAAATTTTAAATTGCGATACTGGGACCGCGGTACTGAGTTTAGTTAGGGACTTAAAGGTGGTTATTTATTGCGAAGTGTCCCGTTTTTGCGCAAGTACAGAATTAACATAATAATTCGCGGTGTCTCTTGATAAATTGGAGGATTCTAAGCTTACTTTATAGGAACGTAAGGCCAATCTACCCAATAAGCACAAGCTTAGTAGCTTGCCTTGAGACTAGATGGCGCTGTAGAATGTTCATCATCATCGGCCTGTTGCAGTCCACAGCTGGACATAGGCCTCTCCAATTGCACGCCACCTGGATCTTTTTTCGGCTTCTCGCATCCAGTTTGTGCCAGCCGTCTTGCGCAAATCATCGCTCCAACGTGACGCGGTCTCCACTCTAGAACTCGTTTACCCCAACGGTTGTCGGTTCTACGGCTAATATGGCCAGCCCACTGCCACTTCAGCTTGCTAATCCGGTAGAATGTTCAATCTAACAAAAAGGCAACATCTAGCACAACATTACTTGGATGGGCAATAAAGTGCTCGAACTCATTCGTGGTTCAAAAGGTACGTTAAGGAGTTGGTCCCGGTTGTTATCTCTGTTTGTTTAATACGTAGGTACCAGGCTAGCATTTGACCTAATCTCACCTGATGGGAAGCGCCGATGAGGTCGACGATGTAGCATGCATACCTAGAAGATACCTATTGACCCTAGACTTGAAGACTCCAAGGTTATAGTTTTTAGAACGCCGATTTAAAACTCGGCAACAAAAATATATCATCCTACTAATATTGACGACCTCTGTGGCGCGTCGGGCGAACGCTTGGCTGCAATGCAGAAGGTTGCGGGTTCGATTCCCGCTGGGTGCAAATATTTATGCTTAAAAATAAATATTTGTATCTGGTCTGGGCGTATTTCTATGTATAATATGTATGTATTTACAAAAGAAAAATAAATATAAGTAGTATATCCGTTGTCTAGTCACCGTAACACAAGCTTAACAGCTTACCATGGGGCTAGATGGCGCTGTGTGTTCGTCACAGGATTTATTATTATTATTATTATGTTGTTACCGTTTTCGATTCTCGGGGCTATGGAGCACCCGGACCTTTGGAAGGCGTGCGTGGGGCCGAAGCCAACACGTAGAGGCCCGTTTTAGTAACATTTTAATTTCAAAATATGTGATGGACACCAAACCGGCAATTATCCCTGTCTGCACTATAAAATGCAGCCAAGGACAACCCCCGGGTCGGATAGAACTATGTATAAACTACGGGTGAAAATTACTTGGGCTATGGAAATGGGTTGGTAGTGGATCGGGTATTGGGGGGAACTATGGGGAATATGGCGCCTGCCGTAACAATGTTAAAAACACGTAAAAATGGCAGACGGAGACTCGCCAACTCACAAACTGGGCCACCCTAAATAAGCCGAGCAAATTACAGCCAGGGGGCAACAGGGGCGTGAGAGGCTGAAGGATGGAGGGACCTCACTGGATTTTAAACCATCCTAGGTCGAGATCCTGTGGAGCGGGCCAACTCATCACTGACGTGAGGCGTCCATCCTTCGAGCATTTCTGCTCTTGCGACTCCACTCTGACCGGCCGGTGAAGGCAAGCCAGAGGCGGGGGGTGAAGGCAAGCCAGAGGCGGGGTTATTATTATTATTATTATTATATTATAAAGTTGAAAGTATGTGTGGTTGTTACTCGTACTCAATACGCAAAAACAACTAAACCGATTGCGATGAAACTTGGAAAATAAGTAGTTAGATACCGGAAATAACACATAGGCTACATTTTATCCCGATATTCCCTCGGGAACGGGACTTACGCGGGATAAACCGCGGGGCACAGCTAGTACTACATATACTCTATATCTGCAGTGGTATTCTCTAATGTAACAGCCTAGAGCTCGACGCTTTTTCAGCGTCGAATCTGAGCAATACGACGCTCTGATTGGACGCTCACTCAGTCGACGCTAAAACAGCGTCGAGCTGTAGGCTGTTACATTAGCGAATACGCTGCTCTGTGACAGAGATACACAAATAGTGGAGCCTTAGTAAAAGGGTTCTGTTTAACACTTTATCTACGGAACCCTATAAAGTAAATAACTCCATACCTCCAGCTATCCGGTTGCTATTCAATAGGTAACGAAAACCCAGCTAACAAGACAAAGCCACGTTTTCTCTTACAGATGTTCACAACATTTCCAGTTGGAGGGTCTTTAAGTAAATTTCATCAGGGCTAAGCAACACGGTAACGTGACATCTAAATCTTACTGCAGGCGCCTGTGACACTCTATTACCTGCCCGAATTTATGAGTGAGGTCCAAGTTGTAAGAGACATTTTAATCCTGTCCTACTACCCTACCAATATTATAAAGCTGAAAGTTTGTGAGTATGTGTGTATGTGTGTTTGTTACTCAATCATTTTATTTATCATTATTTATCCCGATATTATCGCGGGAACGGGACTTACGCATGTGAAATCGCGGGGCGAAGCTAGTATCTTTATATATGTCATTAGAAAATAACCAGAATCCTACGAAAGTTTGTAAATTTCCTAGGAAGTTTATAAACTTGCGGATCTTGTTATATTCCGGTGACATATCCATTCTGCCCTTCCAGATGTCTTAGAAGTCGTTGCGAAGTCGCCGCGTTATCGGTCAGCTAAAAAAAGTATAATTAAAAACACATCATCATCATCATCAGCCCGTTGCAGTCCACTGCTGGACATAGGCCTCTCCAATTGCACGCCACCTAGATCTATTTTCGGCTTCTCGCATCCAGTTCGTCGCTCCAACGTGCCTGAGGACGTCTTACACTACGTTAAAAACACAACAATAATAAAAAAATAATAATAAAAAAAAAACTACTTTAAAAAAACCTTTTTTTAAGTTAACTATGGTTTTTAAAGTACCTATTCAATTTTTTATTTAAAAATTACTTATTTTTTTCAGCGACAAAATGACGACAAACGATCATGGTAGCGCGGAATAATAATTGCAATGAACCAAAATTAAAAAAAAAGAAAGACCAATCGCTTGTAACTTCGACCACATTTTATGCCGGGTTTTTGCCGTATAATGGAATACTTTGAGACGCAAGACATAACTTATCGTCTCGCGTCTCAACTTAAACCTATAGTATAATAATATAGGCCAGATTTAATATACTTTAGATAATTATTATACCTACTATACTATCAGAGTCACCCGGTTTAACTCGCAATAGCTCCAAATCATTTTTGAGAAATCCTACTAAGATTATAAATTAAATATAAGAAGATTACAAAAGTGAATATCATATCAGAATTTATTTATTTATATATGATCCTAATCCGCCCTACCATGATAGATAAATAAAATTAATTTTAAATCAAAAATGCCCCGACTGCTTTAAGACACTGTGTTTTTTTAATAATAATTAATAATTTCTTCTATGGTTTTCGCGATTTTGCATAATAAAACACCACACTCTCAGTCAACCTTGAAAAAGCCAACTGTAAAGTTGGCGAAAGCTCGGGTCAAATAATGAATAAAAACGCGATAAAACCGGATAAATAAAGTGTTTTAATAATTAATAATACAAAAATACCTTTTTTAGAAGTTTTTTTTATTATTACTAAGTATTTTACTATAGCTACTGTTTGTCTTTAATAAATAAATAAATAAATAATTTAATGTTTTTTTTTAATTTAATGATTTTCATAAAACACTTTCATTTCTCCTAGGGTTTTCGCGATTTTGCATAATAAAACACTTTATTTATCCGGTTTTATCGCCCTTTTATTCATGGTTTTAAAACGAACCGAGCTTGTTTTAGCTGTTTTATTATTAAACACTTTATTTACCGAGTTCAATTTTATTTATTTATACAACTTATTTACTGGGTTCAGTTAAATCGCGAAAAACATTAGAAATTAATTATTTTAGCTAATCTATATAGCGGCGACTTAGCGACGACTTATGACAGATGATGGTAGGGCAGATACACACAAAAAATATCCGAATAGATGTATCCTTCTCCTTTTTTTAGGTCGGTTAAAAAGCTGGTTAACAACACCTTAACGATTCGAACCACATACTTTTCTTTTACTTAATTGAAGGTACTATTACTTATGCTATGCATTTCTCACTAATATCTTAAACAGTTTTTCTTTGTAAGGAAAACAGTTACAAAAACAAACAATAAAATACTGTATAACCACCAGTAAATTAAGTTGCCATTTTAATTATTTTCTATATTACAAGCATAACCTTTTATCTAAAAATGTTGTTGTCTTTTTTTTTTCAGTTAAGGTAATAATTTTCATTAATTGCAGGACTTTCTCTCCCCGATGTACTCTTTACATACATTTAATTTTAATGTGCTCGTGGGTCAAGTTTGAGGGTGAAGGGTAGAGTGGGCCTGAGTGGGCCTAATGGAGGACGATGTTCAGACGACGTACAGATTTTGTGTAACAAGTTAGGTACCTACCTACTAGTATTTTCTTGAAATAAGGTATTCAAACTATGGCGGCCTCTATGGCGACTACAATGCAGAAGGCTGCGGGTTCGATTCCCGCCGTGCAAATATCTATGCTTAAAAATAAATATTTGTATCTGGTCTAGGTGTCTTTCTATGTGTAATATGTATGTGTATACAAAAAAAAGTATAATAATTATATATTTAGTATATCCGTTGTCTAGTACCCATAGTACAAGCCTAGTGCTTGGTTTGGGGCTAGATTGCGCTGTGTGCAATGCAGTGCAATATTTCTTTAACTTCTAATCCTACTAATATTATAAACGCGAAAGTTTGTATGTAAGTAAGTTTGTTACTGTTTTACGCAAAAACTACTGGAGCGATTGCGATAAAACTTGGAATGTAGGTAGCTGGAGATCAGGAATAAACACAGGCTACTTTTTATCCTGATATTCCCGAGGGAACGGGACTTACGGGGGTCAAAACTCGGGGCGCAGCTAGTAATAAAATAAAATAAAATAAAAATGGTTTATTAAATCGCATAATGATTTCTAACGTTACCTAACGTCGTTTACCCCATCATGTGTTTCTAACACATGATGGGGTAAACGAGAAAAAACATCCCTCATTTTTCAAATTGAGGATGTTTTTGTTTATTTTGTCGGCGCTTTCAAAATAATACAGGTACTCATGCAAAGTTACAACTTAGTACTTCTCAAATCGGGCAGTTTTGATCCAGGTTAGATCCAGATTGTAATTTGGTTACACGACTTTAGTACATAACAGATAATTCGGTAGCACTGTATATAGGTGAAGTTATTTGGTCTTTTTTGAAGTCGGTATATACTTCAAAAAAGACCAAGATACTGTGAAGTTGTGCAAACTCCAGAGTACGTAAATATACAGGGTTATGGGTTTCGAATCCAAAGCCGTTCAGGGGATGATTTTCCACATCGAAACGAATAACTTTTGTTCTACAACTTTTATAATTTCGAAAAAGTTTTCGAATATTTTAAGTGTAAAGTTTACTTTAAAATCAGCTGTTTCTTAGAGTTTAGAGGTCATTACTTTGTCTTTTCTTTTAGTTTGGTCTATTACAATCAAAACTTTAATTGAATTTATTTTCAAAAACAGTTGTTATTTCAGTGAAATATAACCTAAAAATTTTCAAATTAATCCAAAAATCTTAGAACAAAAGTTATTCGTTTTGATGTGGAAAATCAACCCTTGAACGGTTTTGGATTCGAAACCCATAACCCTGTATATTTTATTAGAAACAATTAATGTTTATTTTGAAAAAATATGTTATATATATATATGTATATACTAGTAGAAGATAAGGGTTATTTAGAAACAATGCTGTATATACTTACTGTTCCAATCACATATATTGCGGCAACTTTATTTCACAACGTCCAGTGAACAGTTCCCTTTACAAAGAGTGGAGACACATAGAAACTAGTGCCACAGTATCTAGTACACATGGAGCGTGTAAACATATCGATGCCTTTTCTTTGCTTATTTTTGTTGATAGACGGGACGACCCTGTCGAACGAGTTTTGTAGGGCTGCCAAAATTTGTGATTTTCACAAGTCACAATTTTTTGAAAATTGTATTTCGAAATTGTCAAATGTGAGGTTCGGTTACAATTAAAATACAATCAAAAACGAATTGTTTATAGTTTTTTTAAGTTTTAATGGTTATTTTAATCGTTATCCTTATCCCTACTAATATTAGGTATAAATCTGAAAATTCGTTTGTTTATTTGTTTGTTTGATATTTCCCTCTTCACAGTCAAACGGTTCAAGCGATTAGGATGAAAATTTGCATAGGGGCAGTTTAAGTGATGGAGAATAACATAGGATAACACTTTTGATCCCGATAATTCTGCGGGATCGGGACATACGCGGTTGAAATCGCGGGTCGCAGCTTGTGTTCATATAAAGTCATAACATTGAAATTATCAGAGGTAGATACTGGAAGGTTAGGTATCAAATCGCCACATGTACCAAAAAATCTAAATCACTCTTTTCTTTTAATTTACTTTGCTGTTTTTATTTACTTCGAGAGCGTCTTCTTTACTTATAATAAAGGAAGAGAGGACAAAAAGTCTGTACTTGGACGTCAAATAAAAAAAAGTTGTCTAAGGGAAAAGTAGTAGAACAAAATTATATTATTTCTAAAATTCATGTCTCTCTGTGTGTTTGTTCCTCATACAATTTAAAACTACTAATCCTATTGAAATCTGGTTTTCAATATTAGTTAGTTATATTTTCGTGGTATACTTTACATCGAAATCCAATTAGTAGAACCCGAGTAGAGTAGGTAATGAACGAAAAAATCGGCTATGCACTATTTCTACGCAGACAAAGTCGCGGGTAACAACTAGCGTTACATATAGGAATGCGCGAAAGGTGCATTAAATTAGACGACCTCTGTGGCGCGTCGGGCGAACACTTGGCTGCAATGCAGATTGCGGGTTCGATTCCCGCTGGGTGCAAATATTTATGCTTAAATATAAATATTTGTATCTGGTTTGTGTGTATTTCTATGTATAATATGTATGAATTTACAAAGAAAAATAAATAAAAGTGGTATATCCGTTGTCTAGTGACCGTAATACAAGCTTATCAGCTTACCACGGGGCTAGATGGCGCTGTGTGTTCGTCACAGGAGTTATATATTTATTTTATTTATTTGTTTAAATTAGTGTTATGTTCTGTAAACCACGTGACAGCCCTAGGAGCTCTCCTATCCTGAGCGACCGCAGGACTGCCACAGTTTTTGACAGGCGTTTTACTAGTTTTATTCTATTTTACTTCACGCTCTAGCGAACGTCTGCACAATAGAGTATTTTTGATGTATCTATGTGTTTCCAATTTTTTTTTAGGTTTTTTTAGTAACGTTATTCCGCACTACCATGATATTGTCATTGCTTGTAAATTTTAAATAAAGAATACCCCAACTAGGTACTTTTAAAAACTTCAAATATATATTTTTATGTTGTTTTGTTTTTCATTATTCGATGTGTTTTTTTTTTCTTTTAGCTGAACGACAACACGGCGACCGACTTCGACTGGACACTTTAGTACACTAGACATTATCGAACTGAACGTTACAAGACATCACGATAGGGCGGAATTTCAACCTCTCTCATCTGAGCGATGTTCCCGCTTGATGAGATGAGAAGATGCTCCTAAGGAGTTTCTCAGGAGCCCAGGATCCGCTAAAACCCAAAACCCAAATATAAGGCCAGCACAGTAGATAAGTCATCATTGACCACACCTATTGCAAAAAAAAATGGGATAGGTACTTTTCAGATTTCAAATGGTGAAAAACAGGACAGACTCTTTAAAAAGGGTCTGGACCCTCTTTTAAGAGTCCACTATTCGTCTCTGTCTATCACCGGGATATATCTAATGCACCACGATAACCAGACTGTTGAAATTTTCAGAGACGATGTATTTGTTTTGGTATTGTTTTTGTTAATAATATGTAGGTAGTATATCCGTTGTCTAGTACCCATAGTACAAATCTAGTGCTTAGTTTGGGACTAGATTACGCTGTGTGTAATGATTGATTGATTGATTGATTAATTCTTTATTGCAACACACCAAAAATAAAGATAATGCAACAAAAGAAAGAGAAAAAAATAAACATAAAAAACTTAAAACTAAGTGGCACAATGGGCGGCCTTATCGCTTTAAAGCGATCTCTTCCAGGCAACCTTTGGATGGAAAAGAAGTGAAGAATGATGAAAGGTAGGGTGTTCTAACAGGAGAAAAATACTCGATAAGTATTACAATAATAGTGTGACACATAAAATAGTAAAGAAATACATAACAAAAATATGAATAAATACAAACAAATACCAATAAATAACACATACTAATACATATTTAAACATAAACAATATATAAAATACATACAAGTACATATATACCGACATACAATAAAGATACTTACCTATAATAATACTATGATCAACTTATTACTTAACGATTTTCAGAAATATCGAGATAGTTCTTAAACACGCTTCTTTTGAAAATTGCCAGAGACTTTGACTGTCGAATGTAATGTCGTGCATTATTTATTTATTTTATTTCTGTTACCGTTGCAACAACAACCAGAATAAAGCAAATATTTTACTGGAATTCCTATACATGATACAAATATTATTTAATAAATGGGTGTTATTATTTATATTTATGGGCCATGATTAAATTTGTTATTTACGGAACCAGATTTATTTGTAGTGAAAACAACGATGTAATAAAACACATTTTTTTTATTTTTTAATATTGATCAACGTCATTATTTTTAAACGACCCAGCTTTCGCCAACTTTACATTTGACTTTTTCAAGGTTGATTGGTTGCTCGTTTAAAAATAATGACGTTAATCAATAAAACGCGAGCAAAACCCGGTATTTATTGTGTTTTATTATGCAAAATCGCGAAAAACTTAGACAAAATTATAACGATACAAGCTGCGCCCCGCGGTTATATCCGCGTAAGTCCCGTTACTGCGGGAATAACGGGATAAAAAGTAGCCTTTGTTTTATTTCTGGTATCCAACTACTTGTATTCCAAGTTTCATCGCAATCGGTTTTGTGGTTGTAGCGTGATTAAGTAACAAACATCCAAACATCTAAACATCCAAACATCGTAACACACACACTTTCACATTCATAATAATTATTATGTTTATATATATAGTAGGATAGGATAAGTTTAAATTAGTAACGTTATGTTTATGTGATAAATAAGTAGTCCGAAACCCTTCATGGAGGAGTCCGACTAGCCGGTTTTATAATCTCCGACACGTTCTCGAACCCGAAAAATACTGAAATCCTAACGTAATCCAGTACACGCAACCCACAAATAGTTGACTAGAGAAATTATTCAAATGTACAGACGAGATTCGGTCCGTGAACGAGATATGCAGATCGTAGGTCAATATTCTACAGATGACAGGGAGTCTGTAGTGTACTGTATTACCTGAAGTTTTGGCGGGAACGCGTTGACTATAATGAATGAATGAATGTCATTTATTTGTACAGAATATGGTTACAACAGATGTTATCAATTAGTAGATATAGTTCAACATATTTCACCAGCACTTAACTTAGCATGCAAATATCAGAAATTAATTAAGTACTTATTTTAATATTCCTTTTTTGTTTTTATTGCTCAAGGCATTTTAAACATAGAAATATTTGACAAGGAAATATATGGCCGAAAAATTATACCATGTCACGTGATTCCTGTGTAGCTCAGTGGTTAGAGCATTCGCCTGGTTAGCGGAAGGACGCAGGTTCGAATCCTGTCATGGGGATTTTTTGGAAATATATTTCCTTGCTAAAATATTTCTATACTTATTTTAAATTAATCTTAATGTCAACTTAATGATTTTACAAATATACCTACTGACTATTAAAACTACTAAATTTTAAAGAATACAATGTCACAGATAAAATTAAACTAATGAATATAGATTAAAAACAATGTCAAACAAAATTAAATATCTAAAATCTACATGTCGCGTGTCAATTAAATAAAGTCAGAATATTTTATATAAATAATATAAAATATCGATTAATAAATTTCTTTAGTACAATTGTATGTGATGTGGTGCTAAATTTTCATTTTTGTGAAACCTAGTTCAAATGCGTGCAAATTTCGAGGGCATATTAATCAATTTAGTTTCATGAAGGTCTACAAGTGCAATGAAAGTGAAAATCAGTGCAAAACATGAAGCGTTGTCTCCAAAGCTCCGTGAACAATCTTTGTAAATGGCCGCCGTGTTTACAAATTCCCTAGACTTGACTTTAACTATGACGATTTAACTGTTTCGATGCAAATAACTATATATTAATATTACTTGACACTGGCTAATTTCCGAATGGCCATAATCGGTTCACAACCGATAAGAAATAATAATATATTACCTGACTAGTATAAAGAAAATCTACTCCTAGATTCTAGGAACAGTAACTTCTATAGGTAAAGTAGGTGTATAAGGGAGTAAGTGTAAAATGATTAGTCGCAAACTATAAAATAGCATTTGAAATCTAAATTGAACCTACCGATTTCGTAATTTGTTTATTATTGCTCAAGGCATATCTACTAGAAACTCTCAAAAGAGATGTGTCAGAGTGATAGAAGGTGCACCACCTTGGGAGTCGTGTAAACCTTTGTTTAGGAAATTTCGGATACTCACCTTGCCAAGTATGTATATTCTAGAAGCAGCTAGGTTTGTTAAATCTAATCCTAATTTATTTATGAAGGCTAACGAACGTTTTCTAAGGGGTTCTCGAAATGAAAACCGAATAGTGCTATCGAAAATTCCGAAAACAGTAATGTACCATAAGAATTGTCATGCCATGTGCGGCTATGTATACAATGCTATTCCGGATAATATAAAGCAATTGCCTAGTACTCTATTTGTAAAACGTCTCAAACTTTGGCTTCTGGAAAAAGCGTTTTATTCTGTGTCGCAACTAGTGAAAAAAAACTACCTCATATGACCTAGTTGGTAATTGTAGCGTCTTAATATTTGACATATTTTTATTTAAAATTGACTACATTGTATGTACGGACCTAATTAATTTAATTTATCTAAGTGTAACCGTTTCATTTAATTTTTTTTTTTTAAATAATGTATTATTGCGAATTTGCATGCTGCGACTGCGGTAAACTGTACAAGGTCCTGAACTAAACTTGTAACACCAAACTATTATGTACCTACAGTTTATGCAAATAAAATATTTCATTTCATTTCATTTCATTTCTCTTCTTTTTTGAAGATTAATTTTTCCTTTACAATATTTCTAGTGGAAGTGCCTTGAGCAATAAAAAACAAATTACGAAATATTTAATAGGAAAAAGAGCGACAACTTTAGGCGAATGTGTTAACTATAAAATTAATCATTAGCACCGCTAAATCACTGGAGAGTGATCCTTTAGATGGCGTCTCAATCGAGCCACAGTAGAAAAATAGTAAAAAATCAAATTCTTAAATTCGCCGCTCGAGAACTCCTTATGCTCGAAATTTTTTAAACAATATGTTACAACACGTAGGAAACGAATACCCTGGCTTTCGGACGACCCGAGCTAGAATAACTGAACAAGCACTCTGTAGGTATTATTCAGAGAAGATGGTGAGCTATTCGATTCCCATTTCTAAATCTAATTTGTTTAACACCTGCAGGTTGCCAGCATTGGGTGCTTGCGATTTCAAGTTGGCAGCATTGGAGAATACGACGTGAATTAAAGATAATAGGTTTAGTTTCTAGGCGAGTTCTGTACCCCCATCATGAGTTGCTACGTAAATACGTACACCGTAATGTGAACAGTTTGACCTTGTACACTGCGCGCTTGCTCCGCGTGTTCACAGTGTGGTATTTTGCGTTGCAGACATGCCCAAACTGTTCACATAACAGTTTACGTTTTTACGTACCAACTCATGGTAGGGATACTGTACAAGAATAGAATTCGTCAACTCCTCAGATAACTTAGATGGTGGGTATTCTAACCATAAAGTTTGAGTTTTGTTCCGACTTTTTTAAAGGTGTGCGAGTAATTGCCCCAAAATTTGACTTTGGAACTGATGAAGCCCGTCAGAGCCGAGTTTAAAATGCTTCACTGTCAAAGCATTTAGCTTCTATAGCTTCTAAGAAGAGACCTGTCGAAATTCTTCGAGTTTTTTATAAAAATAAAATTCTACCCTCATCTAAAAAAAAAATTAGCTACTGGCATCGCCCCGCGGGCTTACCCGCGTAAGTCCCGAAAATAGAGAAATAGATTTAGGCTTACTTTTGCTTAACTCTTTCTCTTTAACATTAAAATTGGTTCAGAAGTTTTTGCGTGAAGGAGTAACAAAGTCATATACCAACATACAAACATTCCCGTTTATAACATTAATAGGAAAGGATTATTCTCCCCACAACCCAATTATCCGCTATCTCGACTACGAAGGGTACAAAAAGGTAGCTGGCCAGTACAGGACCATATTTATCGCGTTACTTTGAAAACAACCCCTCAAAACATTCACCCTGACCCATCCTTCGGTTAGCACATATTATAACAAATACCGCGGCAACGACCCAACACCTATGCAACAAGACCGAATCATGTCGGTTGGTATGTAACAACTATGTGCACCGCAACATACCTCGATGGAAGCTTGGCGGTTTATCGTCATTCATGGCATAACCGATTACCTTATTGCTAAGTAAGAACGTACGTTCTGAGCTCTCAATGCTTTGTGCTTTCAGCCTTAAGTAAACCTTTAAAGTAGGTCTTAAATTTCAGTACTTTTAAACAGTATTTTAATCACTGGTATGAGGAACTCGTTAACCCGATCTTGCCGATAAAGTGTGGGGCAAAAAATCATTGTCTCGAGCTTCTACGCGCTTCGGAAGCCATGTTGAGCTGTTGGTGCCGATTGGCTGCGAAAGCAGTCGCGAGGTCAAGTTAGAGGCCTTAAGGCGACCTGAAACCAATAACACTTGGTAAGACACAACACAATATGAAAATAATAAGAATAAAAACGCTTCGTAGGCTTATCTTATCTAAATAATCAGAAAAAGCAATAGCTACCTCAAAGCGGAAGATAAGATACTTACGTACACGGGTGTGAATTCGTGAATTTTCAACACAATTACTTATTACAAAACGAAGTCTAACGAACGTATACTGCGGTCTAAAATATGTTAAAGTTAGCTGCGCATAGTCGAAGTCTCAGAGTCTTTTTATAGATGTCCTTCCTTGCACCGCAATCATAGGTAAACATTTTTTGCCTTAGACAAACCTTTTTACCCTATTGTTTTTAGTTAATAGAAATCTTAGATTATACCTTAGTTGTAATTTAAAATAATAGGGGTTAAAGTATGAAATTGCCGTTTTATTGCAATAGGTTCTTTGAATTGACATAGAATCTTCATGGTTTGAGGTTTTCGAATGAAACTTTTTTCAAATGGTTTCTGTGATGTTCTTTTTTTAAAAAATGTGAAACATTTGAATATCGACTTTCAATTGTTTTTGTTATTCAATTTAGACAAGAAAGATGGATACTGCGAAAATTCGAGTGATTTTTGAATACGAGTTCCGACGCGGAACTAACGCGGCAGAAACAGCCCGCAATATCAATGCTGCGTTTGGAGAGGGGTCTACTAATGAACGCACCGTGCGATTTTGGTTTAAACGCTTTCGTGATGGAAATTTCGACTTAAAGAACGAGCCACGAGGAAGACCGCCCACACAGGTGAATAACGATGAATTAAGAGAGATAGTGGAAGCCGATCCTAGTCAAACTACCCAGGAATTAGCGGCATGGTTTAACGTTACCTTACCCACTTTATTGACTCACTTGCGTCAAATCAATAAAATAAAAAAATACGAAAAATGGGTGCCTCATGATTTGACTGATCTGCGGAAAGAAACGCGTGTTGAAACTTGTGTTGCCTTGTTGAACCGGTACAGAAATGAAGGAATATTGGATCGAATTGTAACATGTGATGAAAAGTGGATTCTTTATGATAACCGGAAAAGAAAAATGCAATGGCTGACCCCAGGTCAAATGCCACAACAGTGTCCTAAAGCAAAACTTACCAATAAAAAGGTAATGGTAACTGTTTGGTGGTCTCAGCATGGTGTTATTCACTATAGTTTTCTTCGATCTGGTCAAGCAATTACGGCAGATGTCTATTGTGCCGAACTCCGAACCATGTTGACAAAACTAGCAGTAAAACAGCCCCGACTCATGAATCGATCTTCACCATTATTGCTCCACGACAACGCGAGACCTCACACAGCACGAGAAACCATTTTGACCCTTCAGGAACTGCACTTAGAAACCATTCGTCATCCTCCGTATTCACCAGACCTTGCTCCAACGGACTACCATTTTTTTCGTGATTTGGACAATTATCTACGTGACAAGAAGTTTTCTTCCCAGGAGGCAGTACAAAATGCTTTCACACAGTTTGTGCAGTCTAGATCGTCGGAGTTCTATCGCAAAGGCATTAATAACCTTCCCATTAGATGGCAGCAATGTATAGATAATAATGGCAACTATTTTGATTAAATAAATTTGTTAAAAATTTAAAAAATAAACAATTAATATTTTCAGTACAAATCGGCAATTTCATACTTTAACCCCTAATATTATGCGTGTTGGTGTATACTGTAAGCTACTATTTATTTATTAATAAATAAATTTAACACAGGTACTCTACCACCGAAATTCCCCTGTAACCTAGGTTAATACCAGGTTCAAACTTACACTGAGTTACATTTCTTAACTGAGCAAGTGCTATGTAAAGATCTTGATATTCGTGGTGGCGTTCATTCGTTGTCGTGATATTCGTGGTGACACTTTTCGAAGTCACTTATCCCACCCCTCGAAACGCTATTTAAACGCAAAAATGAATTTAATTTCAAGCGACAGCATAAGTCAAAGTAACAGCTAAAAGGGAGAGGAGAGGAAATTTTCTGCTGGATATCACTTTTGCTGTTACTTTGAGTTTTACAATCGCTTGAAGAAACTTGCGGTTTAGGACCTCGTTTGTAATAATGGGGTGGGGAACGATCAAGAGGCAATGCAAATCGACAATTGATTCATCGGAGTGTGAGAAACAATTCACGTGGTACGATAACGTCTTTTCAATGAATTTCTTGTCCAAACCACGACTTGAAAGGAACCATTGAGGCGTGCGTACTTAGATGAATCAATACGGATCATTTTACTTGAGGTGAGGTAAATAGATAGAAAATTGATGTCTTTGCTTATGATTGTGATGTTAAGTTTTTTTGTCATTTTTTGGCAAAAGTTTTTAAATCCCTTTTTAGACAAGTAAGAAAGTAAAATTATATTTAAGTTAAATGAAAAAGCAGGATTTATAATTAGATCAAAAACCCGATTTTAAGAATGCATTAAAATTGTGCTCTTTTTTGTTTATAATTATGATGATTTAAATTCCTTTGAGGTTTCGGCAAGTGTTACACCTTTTAGATAGCCTGAATCATGCGTGACAAAACATTGCCCAAAGCATACGCCTCGCAAATTCTGTACTCGACTTTAAAATAGATCCAGTAAATAAAACAGTATGAGTAAAGTTAGGTATTTCATTTATTATCAACAATCATAAAAAACCTAGTACTCTATTTTGCTACGGATATACAATGTAGAACGACGAAATACTAGCAATAAATCTTGTTGAGGACTGAGGGCGGAACCTCAAATAGAGATTCATGGAACGGTACATCAATTATTTGATGCATCAGCATTTCGTCTAAAAACTTGTCTATTGGACAGGTATTTTTGGTTATTTTTCCTTTCAACCTTTATTTAGTTGAGAAGGTCTGGCATGACGATTGCTGGGGGATTGACCTCAGGAATGGTGGGGACTCCGAGAGACGCGGAGTCAGGGCCAGCTTCGACATTATCGACGATGTTCACTGGGCTGGGTTGAACAGGCGCCACAACACCAACAGGGAAGATCTCTTCAACAGGAGCAGCGGGAGCGGCAGAGTTGATGTTCACAACGATCTGAACTAGAGGTGAACCATCAGGCCCAGGGATGGTGATCACATTTTCAGGAGCAATGGGATTGACGACGGGACCGATTGAACCAGGGTCGACAGGTAAGAATTCCTCAATGATAGCGGGTCCGACAGCGATTGGAGTAGGCTCCTCGATGGGAGCAGGTCCTGCAGGTCCTGGTGCGATGGGAGCAATGCCGTCAGGTCCAGCTGGGCCAGGTGCGATGGGGCTGATGGGCTCAATGTCCCCAGGGCCGGTTTGGCCTGGTGCAATTGGTGCGATGCCATCAGGGCCAGTCTGTCCTGGAGCGATGGGGGCGGACAACCTGTGGTAGGGCCCGGCCACTGCCACGGCAATCAGGGACGCTACTATCAGCATAGATTTCATTTTTCTGTTGGATAATTTAACAAAGACCCGATCAGTAAATACGTAAAGTACAGGATAAAAAAACAGATATGAGTAGGTCCGCCTAGTGCTCAACTATGACTCAGGAAACACTGGAAGGCCGATAATTTAGGCAAAGGGGCCTAAACCAGAGGTAAGAGTTCGAAACTTTGCAAGCCTAAATAAAAAAATGCAGTTTCCTATAATTCTATATTACTACTAACTAGGTCTAAAACGCCACCAATGACCGAACATCGTAATAATGGATTGAGTTGCAATCGTCATGACAATGATTATGGTTTTCTTTTATGTATTCCTTATATTATTTGCTTATACTAGAACTAGCTGCGTCCCGCGTAAGTCCCGTTCCCGCGGGAATAAAATGTACCCGGTATCCAGCTACCTACACTCCAAGTTTCATCGCAATGGGTTCAGTAGTATATTTGCGTGAGAGAGTAACAAACTCATACATACAAACTTCCGCGTTTATATTATTAGTAAGATATTATAAACGCGAAAATAAAATACAAAAATTTACAATTTGAAAACAATATCCTTACCTGTTTCTTAAAGAGCGTTGTAAAACAAACTATGATTTTCAAGAAAAATCATTGATTTTTATATTAAACTAATATCATAGGCGATTAACTGTAAGATTAATTTTTATGACCGTTAATCGCCCTTTGAAGATTACCTCATGAGTTGTCAAGTCGAGCGACTGTTGGATTAAAGTTGATCGATTGTTACAACTGATTAGAAGATTTGTATTTTGACAACATTATTAATGAATCATTGAGTTTTATGATTCAATACATACTCAATATTTTAATTTTTTACACAAATATAAAATACAGAAATATTTCATTACCTTATAAATGATACATAATTTATGAGTTTCCTTATAGGTATATAAATTTCTGTGGTAGGTGACTCTGGCCCTCCTCGATACGACTATTAATATAATTATTAATCTAGGTTTAGGTGCCTAATAAGTCAATAGTTTTTTAAAAGTCAAAATGCAGAAAGTCGACAGTATATTTCAAATACATAATTTAAATTGACTATACACAATTTTAAATGCTCATCAAATTTTTAGTTCCACATTTTTTTTAGTTTAACCAAAGTACTTACGCTGCTTTTAGCTTAGCCTGAGGCTTAAATCTATAGTGCTTACTTTGACATTGTTTAGACTGAGCTTAGCAAAAACTAAGCATAAACTCTGAATTCGAATTGGTAGTCGATTTTTTTGAAATACACAAATCAATTAAAAACAACTTATATAGCCATAACAGAGTTGCAAAGTTTTGATCATTATTTTTTATTGGTTTACATTCTAAATTAGAAAAACGTTAACTTTACTACGCAGAAACTTAGGATAGTTGCGAAGATCGCTTTATAAATACCAAAAATTGTCTTAAGTTTTTGCTTAGCAAAGTCAAATTACGGACTAAAGATTACAGCCACAGACCTAAGTATGTCTTTACTAAACGAAATAGAAAAATGTGTATTATATTCAAAATGTGTATTTATATATTTATTCAACAAATAACATTCAAATCGTTAACATTTGCTAAATAAATGGTATCCCATGTAAGGGAGCATTTTAGAATTCTAGCTGTCCATTTATATATTCGACTAAATAAACTTTACTAAATAAATGGTATCCCATGTAAGGGAGCATTTTAGAATTCTAGCTGTCCATTTATATATTCGATATTTTCGACTCACAGATACTAGCTAATCACCGAGATCTACGTACTTCAAATAAAAAAAACTAATATCAAAATCACTTCATCCGTTCGTGAGCTACCATGCCACAGACACTATAAGGACACCTCTAACTTATAATTATAACATCCATCTTTTTCCGACTTAGGTAAGAAGAAAAAAGACATAATAATGAAATGAGAACAAGACAATGATTATGGAAGTAAGGATATTTTAAATTGCGTTTCTAATAAATGAAAAACAACCCACCTACTACCCACGTACCTATTTATAATAATAATATTTTAAAGAGGTGACGTTGGTTACACGTATCTATGTATGTATGTTTATTGGAAGTAATCTCCAATACTACTGGACCGATTTTAAAACTCGCAAAAAACTTCACCAATAGAAAGCTACATTATCGAGGAGTCACGTTATGAGTTTTGGCGGAAACGCGGTGTCCCAGTTGAAATTGTTTACTTAATTAATTTTGGGGGCATATAAATCAATTTATTTTCGTGAAGTATAACTATACTACAAATGTAATGAAAATCGGTGCAAAAAATGGACTTTAGCGTTGTCTCCAAAGCTTCGTGAACAATCATTGTAAATGGCCGCCGACAATGATTCCCTCGACTTCACTTTAACTACGATGTTAAAGTTTTACTGTTTCGATGCAAATAATAATAATACTTGACACTGGCTAATGTTCAAATGGAATATAGTATAGATATATAAATGAACAAGGAGTACATAGGCTACTTTTGATTCTGATATTCCCACGAAATCGCAAGTTACGCGGGTGAAACTGCGGGACGCAGCTAGTGTCTAATAAATTGTTTACAACACGTTTAGTAAAGCTTTTAATGCTGGTTAGGTATTAGATAATATTGACTCAGTTGTGCGCATAAATTTCAAAATTAGACGCAACTTTGTGATTATTATCTATCTTATAAAAGTGTAAAATTAAATTTTATCCCTTTCTATATAAATAAAAGGGAAATGGTGATAAAAAAACAGGGGCTCGATTCGGTAAGGACATAGCATGCAGGCGACGTGCAGGAGATGTACGTAAATTCGTTTTCTGTAAATATTATTTTACTTAATTACAACTTAATTAGTTAAATAGCCTTCAAAATTAAGGGCTACTTAATTATTTAAATAGCTCCCCTTGTTCCTTAGCCAATCAGAATTTAAAGAAGTTATAGAATAGCTATTATTTTTACTCCTGCAACAAATCGACTTCTGCAATGCTCATGCATCCCGCCTGTTTGTCGCATGCTATGTTTTTTAGAGAATCAGGGCCCTGGTGATATGTGGCTTAGCGTGTAAAAATGTATCTAAAATCGTCATTTCACATGACTCGCTCCCCTAAAGATTAATATAGGTATAATCGTCATAAACCATTGTTACAGACCGACATTAAATTCAGTGGTTATGTTTTATGATAATATTAGCAACTGTAAGTCCGAGTATTATATATTTTTATTACAAAACGATTAAGTATCAAAATGTAATAAAACTGTGATATTATCCGATTTATTGGGCAGAATAAATCTATGATACCAAGTAGGTAGGATCGTAAGATCTTACTTCTTACTAATATTATAAACGCGAAAGTTTGTATGTATGTATGTTGTGAGGTTGTTACTCTTTCACACAAAAACTACTGAACCGATTGCGATGAAACTTGGAATATAGGTAGCTGGGGACCTGGATTAACACATAGGCTACTTTTTATCCCGATGTTCCCGCGGGAACGGGACTTACGCGGGTGAAACCGCGGGGCGCAGCTAGTAGCTAATATTTGTGTGAAAGTAACTGTTGGAGAAAAAGTTTAATTGGATTTTTAGTGTGTTAGTAGTTTTGAAAACTTAGCAATTTGGCTTGTACGTTGTTGACTAAGCACACTCGGTAGATAGATAAATGGTTCATTGTACCAAAACTTAAATTAAACAAATATGACAGAGAAAAACTTAAGAATAAGCAGGTTTTATCTCTGTAATATATCTTAGCAGCTAAAGGCGATATCTTCTAGGCAACCAATATTCATCCGAGTTATCTCGAGATTGAATTGTCGTATGCTTTTCTTTTTTTTAAACTAAGGTACTTAAATACAAATACCTACATACACGGAATGCTTCAAAAACTGCTTAGATACAGCCAAAATGAAAATGTGAGGTGGTCCAGTGGAGTAAACAACTAAGACTAGGAAGATCCTAACCTTCTTAGTGACTGCAACCGTCTCTAAGTATCGGAACATGGAGTAATCAGTTTGGCGCTACGACTTCGGCCGGTAGGCGGTAACAATGCCGCGGCCGAAGCAAGAAACCCGGCCTTTTGGAATTGGAGTCTTTTGGAGCAGGATACATACCTATACCTATGGCATATTCTTCTAGACTTCTTCTTCGAGACGAGAGTGTACAGCCACTATTATTAAGAGCGGTGTTGGTCTAATGGTAGATACCCCGACTTTCATTCCGAAGGTCTTGGTTTCAAATCCCAGCCGCGCGCTAATGTGTTTTTCTTTAAGAAAAAATTATGTGCGCTATTAACATCGCTCTTACGGTGAAGGAAAACATCGTGAGGAAACCCACGGCTTAAAATCACGCACAAAGGCCCAATAGTAGGGCTAATTGCGGAAACACACAAGTTAAAACTTTTAACAGCCACTATTAAAGGAGCCTGACTTAGAATATTTTTCGCACGACTGTAAAATCACATCTAAGACTCATAATTATTTTTCCCGGGTCTTATTCGCGTACTATTACTTTTAAATTCTCTCTTTCTCTTCTCTCCTTAGTCCCCTCGCGGCCAAGATCATCGTAACATGATCGAAACGTCGAGGTAATAGAATTGAAAAGTAATAGTACGCGAATAAGACCCGGGAAAAATAATTATGAGTTCAAATCGTGTGACTTTAAAATGTTGACATCTAAGACTTTTATTACGGCGACACTTTTGAACTAGTGCTCTTGTCACTGTCGCACTAGGCATGTCTCGACGAGAGTGTACAGGAGGACTTTTGTTTTTGACGCATTAGTGGAACGTCGTCCTGAATTTTTATTATTGCAAAACATAGTTTTATTGTGTTTAAATTGTTTAATTTCGGCGGCATGTTATCAATTTAGTTACGCGAAGTTCAACGAGTAAAGTGAAAATAAAATACCAGTGACAAACACGAAATTAGCACGTTACAAACAAATGTTCCATTGGGTTGGAGAAAAATCGTCGCCTTTTTTTCTGCAGCCTTCACGCATTGAATATTATTTCAAACTATTACAGTATAATAGTGGTAGTACACTATTAGTACCTACGTGAATTTGGCTAAATTGTCCTATATTGCTGACAGAAGCCATAACTAAGAAAATGAAATGAAATGAGTGTACAGAAGCCTGTCTGAGAATATTGTTCACACGAGAATACCAATAATACTATTTATAGCTCTAAGATTCAAAGCTCTTGGAAATTTCCAAAGAAAACAACATAACCTTGGAAATTCCCTGCTAAATACATGGGTATCTAACGAAATCTTTTCAGCAAAATAATCCTTAGAGTAAATTTCCATTTTACCAATTAGAAATATGAAGATATAAATTATTTTGTTAATCCCGTTTTATTATGGGGATTAATATTTATCGGATAAGTTTGATAACAATTATATTTTTTCATGTGACTGAGCTCGTGATCGAGTAAAGTGCAAGTAGGTACCTATACTTCGTTTTTAAGGTTCCGTACCCAAAGGGTAAAAACGGCACTCTATTACTGAGACTTCGCTGTCCGTCCGTCTGTCACCAGGCTGTATATGTAGAAAAAAGGAAATAACAAGGAAGGAGTTTTGGCGGGAACGCGTTGAGGAGATGTGTTGCTTAATTTTCATTTTTGTGAAAACTAGTTCAAATGCGTGTAAATTGTTTAATTTCGGAGGCGTATTATTCAATTTAGTTGCGAAAAAACGACTTGACTGTTTCGATGCAAATAACTTGCATATTATATTAATGATAATACTTGACACTGGTTAATTTCCAAATGGCCATAATCAGTTCACAATCGATGAGAAATAAAAGAACAAGGAAGCAAAACGTCAGAGTATAGTATGCAATTTAAAAAAACGTAGGTACTATGGTTATTGGTTACGTATTGAAGACAGTTGGTGGAGTCTATTTCATACATAGATACGTATACATAGTACAGTTTAAACTAGACAGCTTACTTCGTCAAAAAAACGATCCCGCTTGATGTTAGAGAAACCCTAGTCTGTCCTTTTCTCACTTTAGTGTTCGTCGGTTAGTTAGATAAGGACAGACTGGATTTAACTGGGTTCAACAGAACCTTTTTGATATATCAAAGCAAAAACTACCTTAACCTTAGAGAACATGATTGAAATTGATATTTCAAAAGTTGTCAAGTGCACAGTCTTCGAGGAGCGAAGACGACGATGTAACATGTCTCAGATTACACAATAAAGCTATCTACACACAAAAAATATACGTCCGAATAGATAACCTCTTCCTTTTAAGGAAGTCGAATAAAAAGGGGTAAAGTGGTAACAAACGGAAATAAGGTTAGTTCTTCAAATTTTACTTTTTTTGTCTGATTCCGTACTCAAAGTGTAAAAAGTGACCTCTTATGAACATATTCTTCTTCTTCTTCTTTAAAAATGGCTTTTCCTTTCGGACATTTGCCAGTGTCAAGTATTATCAATAATTATCTCAAAAAAAAAAAGTGAGACTGCCATAAAACATTTTTTTGTAATAAATAATGATTTGGAAAACTTCGTGCGCGAGTCCGAGTTACAATTATTAGGCTGTTGTTTAATTACTTCTACAGTATTCGGGGACGGTGATTTGAGCCAAAAAGGGGTTGTTCTAGTGGTCACAAGGCGAACAACTTTTATTTTTTATGATTTTTGGAAAACCGAAGTACTTTTGGAAAACTTAGATATTGTTTTTCAGTGAAAAAAACAGCTGGCTTTAAAAAATAAAGGTTTTTCCTCTAAACGTCTTCAACAACCTCCCTTTCGGATTGTATTACTTTCCTCGGTATAGGGAATATAGTACTTGTATCCCCTATTTATGCTATTTTAATATTCTGTATCTCTCTGCCAACCACACAAACTTTACTGATCTACTCCATCCAAAGGTTGCCTGAAAGAAATCGCTTTTAGCGATAAGGTCGACCATGTGTACATGTAAACTGATTGGAATTGTTGGTTGTGCAAATAATAAATAAACATTTCACTACATTACACACAGCGCAATCTAGCCCCGAAATAAGCTTGTATTATGGGTACTAGACAACGAATATACTACATATTATAATTTTTTTTTGTAAATACATACATACATACATAGAAAGACACCCAGACCAGATACAAATATTTATTTTTAAGCATAAATATTTGCACCCGACGGGAATCGAACCCGCCTTCTGCAGTCGAGCGTCCGCCCGACGCGCCACAGAGGCCGTCAAATACTTGCACAACACGCCGCGCCGCCATGTTTACTGTTTTTGGTGGACAGCCCTACGCGTGGTTAAATAAAGAACTAACACGAGAAAAATGCCGCGGCAAATCATAAACCTCGCTACTAATATCATAAAACATTTTATTAAATGACGACAATTTACAATCTGCCTTCGGCAATTTTTATAACGCTTCATGTTTATAAAATGCCGAAGCCGATTGTAAACGGACAAATCATACAAATTGCCTGCGACGTATATATTGTCCAGGAGTCTTGTGCGTCGCGTCGTTAAAACAGACAGCTGCAGGTTGTGCTGGAACCTTAATGAAAAACTATATACTTAATACAAACCAATCTAGAATTCAATCTGAAAAATCGATTGAACAAACACAGATTACCCAATCTATACAGAATCGAAGCCCAATCTAGACAACTAGATAGACTAGGGAATTATTAAACTCCTATCCGATACGTGGCCAGAACATTGAGGTTGTATTACTTACGGATAGAGGTGCCATCTCTATGCATCACCAATACATGTTTATATGCGGAGACACACAAATGGTTCATAGTTTGTACAGTAGATTTATATATGACTAGCTGCGCCCCGCGGTTTCACCCGCGCAAGTCGCGATCCCGCGTTTTTCGAACACCTACCTACCGCAATGCAAAAATCCACACTTAACGGTCGCCCATTGTAGTGCTGTTGAAGGCAGGCGCTACCGCGCCTAGCTGTTTCTGCTGCGTTTGTTTCTAATGATGTGCAATTTTTTTTAGTGTAGCTACGAGTTTACCTAAATTTTATATATTTGTCGATAATTGCACTAGTTATTTTTTTATCGCATTTAACGAAAAAAGTTAGTGAACACGTGGATACATTTTCAGTTAGGTCGACGCACATCATAATTAATTATTAATCAAATATTTTAAGTACTACTTAATTTAATTAAGCACAAAATATTCTATTCGTGACGTCTGCTGCATATAATTTTATCTCATACAAATAGGGCTTCTGCAGACCAGCTAAATTAGAAATGTATTCTACAACACTATACAGAGTAGGTAGGTACCTCCACCAATATGAAGTAAAAACATACTTGTATTAATAATTAACCATACGATACCGAAATATCGATTGGCAGATAATTTTTAGTCTGCCGAAACCGGTAACCTGTGTAAACTTGGATTCCAATTAATGAGTAGGTAAATTGAATGAATTTGAGACTTTCCTACTATAAGATTGTCGGGTGAGGGGTTGCTACGAGGTTAAGTATCTTTGAATGATGTGTATTTTAATAATATTTTTAAATTACAAAATACATAATTACATAATTACCTACCTAAAAATCATACTTTGTTTTATGTTATTATGAATTTTTTACACACTTTTAATACCGTTTATCTGCCAAAGCCACTGTAACCCAAACTTCATAAATAATGGTCCATCGTTCTTACTTGGGCCCTGATTCTCTAAAAACCTAGCATGCGACAAACAGGCGGGATGCATGAGCATTGAAGGAGTCGATTTGTTGCAGGAGTAAAAATAATAGCTACTCTATAACTTCTTTTAATACTGATTGGCTGAGGAACAAGGGGGAAATTTAAATAAATAAGTAGCCTTTAATTTTGAAGGCTACTTAACTAATTAAGTAGTAATTAAGTAAATTTACTTACAGAATACGAGTTAACGTACATCTCCTGCACGTCGCCTGCATTCTGCCGGCATTTAGCATGCTATGTCCTTACCGAATCGAGTCCCTGTGTTGGGAGCACGCGCTGACAAACTTTAAGCTTTTACAAAATTACGAAGGTCCGACGTTCGTATTCATACTAGTAATTAGTACTCATCATAGTATCATAATAGTAATTACAAAACATAAAGAATAGACATTTCTTTACCTCATGTTCATCCTGCTCTTATTTATTTATTTAATTTATATATTCGATTTTTTAATTCATTCACCTCGACGTTCCGACTATGTGGGCCTGTATGCGGAATTTCGCCTACAGGAAGAATTTCTGTAACATTATAATTATTATAACACCTTCTGTAAATGAAATTTTTGACCAAATAAATTATCTTTACGTTATAACTTATAATAGTCTTAGGGCTGATTTTTAAATCCCTAGATATCTGACAAATAAAATGTAACGCCACCGAATAAAAACGTCATTATGATATTAAAAACAAAACTAATCTTAATTTAGAAGATCAAAATTTGAAGGTTTTTAAATTTGGTTGGGTTTGAACTTATTCGATAGATATCTTTTATCCGTAGAATGAAAAATCAGGCCTTAGTCGTAAGGAGATTATTAAATAAGTACATATTATTGCTCTTGCCTACATTTTGAGAAAAAAAGAAAAAAAAACCGAACCCCTCTTCAAAAACCAATAGAGCTAACATACAAAATACTTAAAACCCAACTACTTATTAAGTACAGCGAGTGGCAATAATGCTCATTAGAACCTTCAGCGACTACACCTGAGGGAAATCAAGCTATGAATACTGAAAGAAACTTGCAACTGCAATGATTATGCAATGTTGTTCCTTCAACTTACGGGCTTGTTTGTTCACAAGTTATAAGTAGGCTAGGTGGGCGATTCACGTATTAAAATTGGGCAAGATTTCATTTCAATATTAATGCCGTTTTTTTAGTGCCAGGTGCAGGTGCTTAGGTCAGCTCCTCCGTGCTACGGAAGGCAAGTTAAGCAGTTGACCTCTGAAAGCAGAAGTTCATCAAGTTAGAGGCCGTAGGGCAGTCTGAAAACTCTAACACGTGAGCCATACCACTACAAGGAAAGCAGAAAGATCTTTAATTTCATACCGTTTTCCTTGTATTTTTAATCAATACAGTTTCGATTACAGTTTAGTTGTAAGTTGTATTTCTACGCGGCTGCAAGTTAAGTGTTATGTTTTGTCGCCCGTTTCATTTATGTATGTATGTTTGGAATTTTCTTTCTCAGCTCGTATCTTCCAAACCACTTAACGGATAAGAAAAAAAAAAACAATGAAGCATTATGTCAAGTAGCCACAAAACACGGGTACTTTAAAGGTCAAGACCCATTAAATGTGTAGAATATAGACAATCATTCTAATAATATATTATTTTCATATTTTTGTGTAATTCAGACTGTCTCTTTTTTATTATTATTTTGGTTCTATTTGTAAATGTTCGTAATTGGCTTTGTGTTATATAAGTATTTATGTGTATTATTACTTTGTTAAGTAGCTGTAAATGTTTCATAATAAGTAAATAAATTAATAATGGGTCCCGACTGTAAAAGTTTGCTATGTTTCGTGGCTACTGCAATCTGTTTTATTGTTACTTTTTTAGTTTTTAATAACCTTTAAGTTTTTATTAAGTTTAAAGAAGGCAGGATTTTTTTTAAAGATAAAAGATATTTATTGCAAAATAATTGTTGTTACAAAGATCTTAAAATTAATTAATGTTTCACATAATTTCTTCTATGGTTTTCGCGATTTTGCATAATAAAACACTTTATTTATCCGGTTTTATCGCGTTTTTATTCAGCCAACAACAGCTGCAAGACCACAAGATGCCATTAGCCATTTTTGTAGGACTTAGTATTTTTTGTTATTTAGATTTGTTAATTCTTAGTTTGATGTAAAATTGTTTTTTAAATTTCTGAGCAAAAGAGAACCCCCATGAGTTTCTTCGTGGCTTCTTCTCATGTGAGGGCGCGTTCCGAAGACATGGTAGTTTTTTGAGCTAGTTAGGGATAAAAATAATTATAATTTAAATTGAAAACTATTACAATAACTTTATAGTCTGCGTACACTGGAACGTTTTTATTGCAAATAATTATGAGGCGGTAGTTTACTATAACTTTTTAGAATGTTAAAAATAGACAAATTACATCTCAGTCAACCTTGAAAAAGCCAACTGTAAAGTTGGCGAAAGCTCGGTTCAAATAATGAATAAAAACGCGATAAAACCGGATAAATAAAGTGTTTTATAATGTTTCACATTCTTTGCCAACATATTGGCGTGCAAATTGTTTGCGATTTCAATGATGTTGAAATGGAATTTCGGTCTATTTAAATACGGGAATCAATCACCTAGGTTACCTACCTGAAATTATGCGCTAATTAGTTGGGATAGTTTGAGCTAAGTATTAGAACATACTAACGTGGAACCTGAAGCCTTCAGGGCCTAAAGCTTGATGGTGTATGTGGCGCGATTCGGTTCGATTCCCGCTGTAGTCAAGTATTTATGCTGACCTAAATTCTAGTTTCTTTTTTGGGTGTTTTATACGTTAGGTTTTTATTATGTTATGCATTTACGTGATATTCAGCCCTTGTCTAACAATCTATATTTTGTTGATAGATGGCACAATAAATAAATAAATAAATCATGTGACGAACACACAGCGCCATCTAGCCCCGTGGTAAGCTGCTAAGCTTGTGTTACGGTGACTAGACAACGGATATACCTACTACTTATATTTATTTTTCTTTTGTAAATACATACATATTATACATAGAAATACGCCCAGACCAGCTACAAATATTTATTTTTAAGCATTAATATTTGCACCCAGCGGGAATCAAACCCGCAACCTTCTGCATTGCAGCCAAGCGTTCGCCCGACGCGCCACAAAGGTCGTCAAAATGTCGACAATGTAGTTTTGAGCATTTTAAAGCTCATTAAAGTTGACTGAGGACAAATCTATAGAATTTCACTGTACCATCTATCAAAAAGTCAAAAAACTATTTCTGAAGAAAGTGTCCAGCGGTAGTTAATTTAAAAAGATCTCGAGAAAACGTTACACAAAATGATCCATGGCCGATTTCTAACAATGTTGACGAAACTTCTTTGAAAAACGAAACGTGTGAATTTGATTTTTATTTTTATTTCTCCTTTTAGGATGATGAGCCGGTTTGACTGAAAGGTTTTATTTCTTTGATACGATACGATAATCGAACGTAAAACTCCTTTATCTAGAGTATTTTCAAGTTAGATTGATTACACTTGAAGTTCTACTCGGACTAACAATCAGACCAGCGCGTTTTGGTCGACATTCACCCAGATTAAGAGGTTTGTTCCACTCGAAACAAACGACACGTTACGCGGTGATTTATCTATTTTACAAGAATTTATTAAAAAAGGCATTTATGATTACGTAGGTATAACTCTTCATAGGTCTTAATTGAAATAAGAACATACAGGTGCATAAAACTGGTGACCAATACTTTGGTTTGATCCTTGGTCTGTGCAATCCTTGCCCTCCGTGCTACTCCCAGTTTAACTAGTTTTTGTTGGATGAGCTATTTGAACTAAAGTTATATCTGTTACACGTATAGTATCACGAAGCTATGGAGCCCTGAACCTTCGGAAGACGTGCGTGGAGACGATGCCAATACATAGGCCCTTTTCAATAACAATTTTACTCGCAGACTATGAAGTGCCGGCCAGCCGATTACAACAAGCCGGCGATTATCCCTTTCTACAATGTAAAATGTAGCCAAGAAAAAACACTGGATTGGATAGACCTATTGTCTAATCTAATCTAATCTACGGGTGAAAATAATATAGGAAATATCGATGGTAGTGGTTCGGCTTATGAGGTAACTATGGTAAATATTTTTTATGTCCCAACAGCTTGTGGATTCTTTAAAGAATTCTCGGTCATTTACGCGGCATATTCCGTGGTGAGTTTCCAAATAGATATTCTAATAAAATTGTAGATAATTCGGATGCAGGCTAGAGCGGTAGCTTGTGTCGACTTAAACTAAAGGCACAGCGAGATGTAGAATACAAGGTTGTTTTGAATCGATATATAGCGGAGTTTTATTGAAGGCAAAAGTGATGTTGAAGTTGCATAGAATAACTGCAGATAACTTTTCAATCACAATATTTTTAACGACTCAAGAGAACTAAAATTCAATGTATTCATGGTCATGTCTCTCGTTAGTGCTCCGGTTAGAGGTAAACTCACGGTAAACTGCACAAATGCACCCAAGCTTTTAAATCAATCGATATCTTTTACACCCAGTTTAAGTTCAACCTAGTTTTGCAAGCGATAATGCTTGAATGTTTGGTTAGGTAGTTTATTTATGGGTTCCTTTTAAGCTGGTGGATAGATTTATTTCTTCAGATAGCCTCGTTGCGAGGTACATGAATGTTATCGTGTCTTTTAACTTCACTTAGCCATCCGGTTAGTGTTTAGGAAGGATTTATGTGCCGATGTTTTAATATGCAAGTTATTTTCAAAGTAAGTATTTGGACGCCTGTAGAAAGAATTTCTGTAACTTTATTATTATTGTAACATATTGTGTACGAAATTCATGACTAAATAATCTATCTTTATTTTTAAGTTTCTTCTTAGGTGAGCTGAGGACTGGAGATGGTAAAAATGATTTCTGAACAATTTTTCTTAGGGTTTAGTCAAAAGCAGTGCGAACGGAGCGGGTAGAGCATAGGCGGACTACACTGATCAGTCCATCAGTTCAGTTTCTAATGTACGTCTGTATGTGACTTTGTTACTCTATCACGCAAAAACTACTGAACCGATTGCGATAAAACTTGGATTATCGGTAGCTGGAGACATGGAATAACACATAGGCTACTTTTTATCCCGATATTTCCGTGGGGACGAAACTTACGCGGATGAAACTGCGGAGCACAGCAGCAACCAGGAACAAAAACTTGATATACACAGCAGGTTGCTTTGACGATACAATGTAACCATAAGATTCCATACGTCGCTTAGCCACGATTAGACGTACTAGATTGGTGACATACGGAAACAATAATTAAGTACTTAGATAAAATAATTCTATTGTAGCAAAGTACAAAGTACAACCTTTTGAATTGGTAAAGTCGTCTTCGAGTATTCGGTGAACAACCCTAAAAACTATATACGTGAGGAATTGAGAACCTTCTCGTTTTTTTAAAGTCGGTTAAAAATCAGAAAAAGACCGGGTGGTACAAAACATGCAATAAAAGCAAGCTGAAAATTCTAGAGTTTTCCCTCTACAAATTCCACCTGTAATTTCAACGCACTTGTAAATTTGACTAAGGCCTTATTCAGCGGATTATGTCCAATAATCCTGTATTCATGTAATTACGAGGGTGAAGTCTGAGGCGTGTGGACCAGATAAGGGATTCCATTAAAGAAAATTACGTTACAGCATTTAGTGACAGCCACCAAACGGTCGATAATTGTGTTATTTTATCGAGTCATCGTACAAGCTAATTGGGATGGACGCTTGGCGGAAGTGATGTCCCAGCTCTAGGGTTTATGGAACCGCCATTTGTTATTTATTACTAGCTGCGCCCCGCGCTTTAACCTGCAGGAATATCGGTATAAAAAGTCTATTACATACGAACTTTAGCGGTTATGATAATTACTAGCAGCGGTGATACCCGCGTAAGTCTCGTTCCCGCGGGAATATCAAGATTAAAAGTAGTCTATGTGTTGTTCCAGGTCACCAGCTACATATATTCCATTTATATTCCATTCCATCCAGTTTCATCGCAATTTAATCGGTTTAGTACTTTTTGCGTGAACGAGTAACAAAGTCACATACATACGTACATAAATCCAAACTTTCACGTTTATAATATTAGTAAGATTATTATGAGGGAAAATATCGTGAGGGAACAGCTACGGCCACGTGCCAAAGACATTTACATTCGCCAATCCAGAGATGATTCGTGGCGTTTTACTTTATTTACCTATCGCATCGGACCAATAACTACGAATCCAAATTTTAATTTTAAAGATGTAGTACTTAGTAATAGGAAACGACCGAAGGAACGAAACAAATAAAGAATTTAGTAAGGAATGGTCGCTTAATCATGAAAGATTTCAAACTCTTATTCTCTGACGGACGAAGTTCATGAGTTCCAAAATTGTTAGGGGTAATTCCCCGACCTTTAAAAAAGACAGATGTGTAACATTTGACATTGATAGATATGTTTTCTTAAAGGACTCGCCGCGGCCTCGCCACGCCAAATATCAGGTTTTTTTTTTTTTTTTAATTTGTTACCAAATATAAAATTACTTATAAAACATTGATTCACTTAGCATAATTAAACCACTAAGGTTTGTAGAAATACGCTAAGAATTAGGTCTACGCCGATCAACATAAAAAAGGTAGGTAGGTAAGTATTTAAAAATAATTCGGTAGGTACATACACAATTTAAGTCTAACAGGTGGGTACATAAAGATAACACTGCGAGGCGCTGGGTAGATATATAGGCACATATTACACCAAAAATGCATCAATATTATAAACGTTGCGTAAATTGTTTAGATAGTGCGATTTAAGTTTATATTTAATATTATTGGGGGTTAGGCTATTGCGTACATCGAGAGGTAGCTTATTTATAAGACGTGGTAGAAGGTAAGCAGCGGTTCGCTTGCCGTATACATTGTTCGAGCGAGGGATATGCGTGGTACAAAGTCGACGCTGCACAACTGCTCTAGTATGCACAGGGTGATTGATTTCGGACTTAAGATTTGTATTGAAGAACAATTGTTTTAAAAACATATACTTAAACTGAGTGTGAACAGGTAACACATTACAGTGTTTGAAGAGGCCACTATCATCATTACGAAATTGGTTGCGGTTTTTAGCTGAAACAATATTTTTTAAGATACTGACTTGTAACTTATAAATCCTGTTTAGGTAAGTTGTATAGGTGCGTCCATAGCTACAAAGACCATATTGTATATACGATTCCGCAAGTGAATTGTATAACATTAATTTAACATTATAAGGTATTCGGTTTTTAAGTATAATAATGTTTGCTAAGAATTGTCTTAGTTTTGTACAAACATGTTCTACGTGAGTAGACCACTTAAGGTTGCTATCAATTATTAACCCAATATATTTTTGGTTATTGATAACTTCTATGCTAGGGCAGCTACATAAAGACGAGGGAGGAGTAGAGGAGTGTAGGCAATTGTGGTTGTGACACACTACTTTTTTAAAAGAATTACTTTTAAGGTAGGGTGATTTAACGTGTAGCATTTTAGTTTTTTCGGAGTTAACGACCAGGCCAGCATCGTGACACCATCTTAATATCGAATTGAAGTCATCTTGTATCCTATCACATGCTATATCCGGATCTTTATCGGCAACAACAAGGCAGGTGTCGTCTGCAAATTGATAGCAAGTGCTATGAACAATAACTTCATTCATATCATTCACGTAAGATAGGAAGTGTAAAGGGCCAATTACCGACCCTTGAGCGGTTCCTTCAGAGCAGAATATCGGTTCACTAACCATATCATCAATCTTAACCCTATACTGCCTGTTCCGGAGGTAGCTACTGCACCACGTTAAAAGGGGCCCACGAACGCCACATCTATCCAACCTTGAAACCAGCAGTTTATGGTCCAATGTGTCAAAAGCTCGTGAGAAATCTATAAACAACACGAAGACCTGCAACTTCTGGTTAAGGTATTCATTTACCTCGTCAGTAAAGCTAGACAAGAGATCAGAAGTACTCTTACCCCTCTGAAAGCCAAATTGGTTATTGAACAGGATATCATGTTGTTTGTAAAAGAAATGGATTTGCTCGCAAACATACTTCTCAACTATTTTGTCTATGCTAGAAAGTAAGGTTATTGGACGATAGTTAGTGTAATCATCCCGTTTACCCTTTTTGTGTATCGGTCTGACACAGCCAATTTTTAATTCGTCCGGATATGTTCCGTTCTTTACGCTATAATTAATAAGGTCGGCAATAGCATCAGACACATCACACCCCACTCTCTTGATATCCGATACTTTGATGTTGTCCGACCCTGGGGCTTTCCTGGAATTCAGATTAGCACCGCCTATAGATGTTTCACATCAAAAACACCTTTAAAAAAGTTTGAACGTTTTCTTAGAATACAAACTACCCATGATAATCTAAGGAAAAGCATATTTCGTCAAATAAAGTAAGCCCCTGAACAGACCCTTGATTCTGTACATATTTATCTATTTCACTTGTTTCGCATTGTTCAAAAAGCTACTTAACAAAAAAGAAAAGCAAATCCATTTGGCGTCCTAAAACCCAAGACAAAAGTTTTCAGATATCTCGTACTTATCCGCAGTTAAGTGTTCGTGTTGTTTTACGTCTTCTAAAGCCTTCTTGTTGTCTTTCAAATCTTTCAGAATCTATAAGCATCAGAGTATCGAAGTGAAAAGCGGTGAAAATTGTAATAAGATTAGAGTTTGGGATGTGGTAAATTATGGAGATAAAGCCGATCGAACACTGCTAACTAAACTAAGTTAATATTTCTTGTTTTTTATTTATTGCTCAAGGCATATTTAAACTTAGAATTATAACTAAGTTAGTTTAGATTAAACCAGTTTTCTTACAAATGCGATCACCGCTAACTAAGTCAAGCTTGGCTAAATATTTGCAAAACTAAAATAGTTTAGTTGTAATGGCCTTATGAGTTATTCCAGGTTTTATTAGCATCTGTGGTATTCCGTTCTAATATATTTAATGTGTTATTCCGTAACACATTAAATATATCGAGGATGATTATTCTAGGCGTCTAGGCGAACAACTTTCGTTCTACGATTTTAGGAATTTCTCCGTTTTTTAATACACCCGCCAACGTATTGAAATACGCAGGAGTACGCTTGACGCTAAGGCTTAGACCAGTTAGGTAGTAACAAGCCGCGGCCAAAACCAGCCTAGTTGATTACGTAATTCTGTTCCAAAATCAATATTGAAATTATTGAATTTTGCGGATATACAACTGTTTTTAAAGGAAATATATTTGCACAAAAACACAGAGCACGCCCGACGTCGAGCGGGATTCGGACCAACAACGCATCTAAACCCAATCCGGGAGTAGCGACATACCAATTAGTCCACCGACGCTGGTGACTCATACGCCGAATTATTGCTTCTATATCTTTACCATCTACTACAACTAGGCATCTTAGTGGCATCTGACATCGCCATCATCAGCTGTGTTTTTGTGAATGTATCTTTTCTTTAAAAACAGTTCTTTGAACGCCCAGTGCAAGCTTTTAAGCACTTAAAAATAAAGATAAGGATAAACATTAAACAATTAAACATTCACAATGGCAATTTATTTGTTAAACTAAATGACGTGAAAAACTATGTGGGTAGGTACACCAATTTCAATCCAATTTTAATCCAGCTAGGCGTTTCCAGTCACCGTATATCTACGTGATCATTCACTAATGGAGTTGCAATGGCCGCCGTCAGCTTCCGTTTCAATTATTCGTCACTTCAACCGATTTTAACAGGTCCATCGTGGAGCTTTGTACCAGTTATGATTGACCTACACACGCCAAATTAGGTTCCATCGACGAGAAGTATAGAGCTTAGTTTAGTTATTTATTGCTTTGACCTGGATAGATTTGTTTTTTCCCCTCTACGGACAAAGAGAGGTGTTTTAGTTATTATAAAGTTTGACGTACCTATCTGTCTGTTTTTATTATATTGTCAGGATAGATTGAAAGGTCCTATTGTGGTCATATTCCAAAGTCTTATCGAATTTAAATTTTCGTTGTTGGTTAAGTTTCATTTATTCAAAGTGTTAGGGACAATTGCCATTTAGAATCTACTAGCTGTGTAGGTACTGCTATTTTAATAGTCAATAGTCTTTATTTCGTAAGTTAAAAATGTACATGACAAATGCCTTACATAGACCCGCGTAAGTGTCGATCCCGCGGAATTTTCTAAAAACCCTATTTAGTGATAGGCACCCTCACGCTTCAAAGAATGCACTCTACAAATTTCTTATCTCTAGGACTAGTGGTTTTCGCTCTGCGTTGATATATAGGTCACTAGCGGCGCCCCGCGGGTTCACCCAGGTGATTCCCGTTTCCGCGGGAATATCGGGATAAAAAGTAGCCTATGTGTTATTCCCGGTATCTAGCTACCTATATTCCAAGTTTCATCGCAATCAGTTCAGTAGTTTTTGCGTGAAAGAGTAACAAAGTCACATACCTACATACAAACTTTTACGTTTATAATATGAAGTAAGATAAGATAGAGCTTGACTGGTCTGAGCTTTGAATGTTATACCTGCAATTGGTGGTATAGGTAACTAAGATGAATAAGCACATATCATGCTTTCTTCTTTCCAACACGTATGGAACCTTAGCAATCTACCTAATTCACACTTCTGCATTTCTGTCACGACATTTCCACAATGGCATGTAATTATCCCCAAGGGATCTCAAAGGTACAAATTCCACGAAACTTCCGTCCGTACCCCACTTCGTTCACGTCTCCTTAAGAACTCCGAAGAAAGTAGAAAAAGTTATGAAAGGGATAATTTAAAAGGACGAAGGGCGTTCCTCAATTATTTCAAGGTAGAACTTTGTAGAGATAAAATATTTACTAGGTATGTTAGAGAATACACTAGTGCTTTACAAGCAATTACGTGAAGTACTGATGGCAATAGCGTCAAAAAGCCAGACCCCTCTAGCCAAACTGATGTTGACGGAGACAACACATCGGACGACGTCATGCAAAATGTAATGAGTACGAGGCTTTAGTTGCTACTACTAACTTACTTCCTGCAGTTTCTGTCTCTTTGGGGTCTTTTTGTTGCTTCCTACTTTTAGGCGGTTTTCTGTAGTACTTAATTAATTGTGAAGTATAAAAGACTTAATTTTCTTTATTTAACAGGTTCCGCCGTCCACCACATCATAAGGAATCTTTAGTTAAAGTGTTATCAGGAAAATTTAAGAGAGCGAATTAATATAAAAATAGAGGCTTTGGACTTTAGAGTGATATGAAAACTATAACATTAAGCCATACAACCACACGAAAAGAAAAAGGAAATCATTTTTCCCCGTTTTATTTGTAAAATGCGCTTCTACTGTTACGTTGCTCTAGTTCTCGGTAGTCAATATGTTTCCTATTTAGTAACGTTTACTCTACATAATTAGATAATTTAAAAAATAGAACTCAAATAACTGTGCTTGATAATTATAACAGCAACACGAAAACTGTTTAAAAGATTTATTCCAGTTCTAATGAAATCTTATTGGGTGTTCCACAAGGGAGTGTCCTTGGGCCCCTTTTATTTCTCATATACATCAACGAGTTACCATCTGTTACAAATCATTTAACTGTCATGTTCGCAGATGACGCCACTGTTTACATATCCAAAGGCAATATGTCGCATTCTCAGTTCCAAATAGAAATCAATAATACACTTAATTTAATAATAAGTTGGCTAAGTAAACTAAACTTAAAAGTAAATATTCAAAAAACCATGTTCATGCAATTTAAAAATTATAGAGCAAAACCGCCAAAAATAAATGTCATACATGATAATGTTAACATTATTGAAGTAAAAGAAACGAAATTTCTTGGGGTTATAATTGACTGCCATTTAAGTTGGAAACCACAGATTAAAAAGGTTAACAATATATTATCCAAGTATTGTTATAGCTTATCAGTAATAATAAATATTTCTTCCCGAAACATAGCAAAAGTTGCATACTATGGGTATGTTTATCCTCATTTAACCTATGGCATAATTTTCAGGGGTAACTCCGTGGAAGTGAAATCTGTATTTACTTTGCAAAAAAGGTGTTTAAGAAGAATGTACAACATGCAAGATAGAGAGTCATTACGTAGTGTATTTAAAAATGGAAAATTCCTAACCTTGATATCTATATATATTTTAGAAATATGTCTATTCGTCAAAAATAACCAAGATTATTTCTTTAGTATTACCTCATCTAGATCTGAAAGTCAACGTAACAAGCATAAATATAACATAGTCATACCCCAAGTTAATAACAATTTATTTTATAAGAGTTCCTTTTACACAGCTATAAAAATTTATAATTTTTTACCTGTAAATTTAAAAATACTTAATAGTCCCCTTTTCCAAAAAAAACTAAAGTCTTGGTTAATCAGCAAGGTCTTTTATAACCTGTCTGAGTATTTTGACCATAATGAAAAATAAATACCAAATATTGTTGTGCTGGTATAAATATTGGATTTCTTACATAAATTTAAGTACCTAATGTAATTTTATACTACATTATTGTATGCTCGAAATGAGTAGACTGTGCACTAATATAGTACATATTTAAGACCAATGTACCTACATAGTTTGAACAATAAAATCTTCTTATTCTTATTCTTATATTTTATCTCTTCTTTCAGAACGGACTGAAGTGAATTAACGCTATTGTATTGTTTGTGGTTATTTTATTCTTCTGTCTACATCTCAAATTAGGAGTTTAAATTTGTCTTCATTATGAAGTTGTTTAAATCAACTTCTTTTTGTGTAGTGGTTCGGCGGGTGTAGCTTACGTAGTGTTTGAGTTTTCAGGTCCCAATAAGGCCCGAAACTTGACCTAACGACTGCATCAGAGATAACAATCGTTCTTTTTAGAAGCGGGTTTAAAAAACCTAATTTATATTACGAAACTAGCTGCGTCCCGCGGTTTCATCCGCGGAAGTGAAAAACGCGTTGTCGGTTGCCACGGGAGGGGCGGTTGAGCGGTTCTCGAGCGGTTGCACTTTTTCGTTCATTACTCGGGTTCTGCTTATTGGATTTAGATGCAAAGTATACCACGACCTTCCTCGAAAACAGAACTATCCAATATTTAAAACCAGATTACAATCGGATCAGTAGTTTTTAATTGTATACGGAACAGCCAGAGAAACAGATTCGACAAACAGAAGATTAGATTATAGAATAGATTTTGTAAGTACCTACATGTAATATAGTTGTTAAGGCATACAGATAAAACAGTTAGGTGTATTTGTTAAAAGTAGAATTTTTAAATTAAATAGTTCCTAAGTTGTTTGAATAAATATTTTTTTTTTTTTTTAAATCAATCGCAAAGGTCCGGCGAGCCGAACGTTTAGATTAGCTTGTCTAAACAATTTGTCGTCTACATAGTTTTCCAAGAACTTCCCCCAACCTTTCTAATTAATACAAAATACGTCGTGATTTTATCCTCTCCCCGAGGAAAAATTCCAAGTTCACTGAACTTCCTAAGTCGAACAGATTTTGGATGTGTTAGTTGATTAACTTATACGTAGTTATAGTTACCCTTAGATTATATAATAACTGAAATGAAATGAAATGATAAATAAATAATAATAATAATAAATAAATCCTGTGACGAACACACAGCGCCATCTAGCCCCGTGGTAAGCTGCTAAGCTTGTGTTACGGTGACTAGACAACGGATATACTACTTATATTCATTTTTCTTTTGTAAATACATACATATTATACATAGAAATACGCCCAGACCAGATACAAATATTTATTTTAAGCATAAATATTTGCACCCAGCGGGAATCGAACCCGCAACCTTCTGTATTGCAGCCAAGCGTTCGCCCGACGCGCCACGGAGGTCGTCAAACTAGCCGCGCCCCGCGGTTTCCCTCGCGTAAGTCTCAATCCTGCGGTAATTTAGGAATAAAAAGTAGTCTATGTTTTATTTCCGGTATCCAGATACCTATTTACCAAGTTTTATCGAAATCGGTTGAATAATGATAATAATGAACAGTGAATAACACATAACCTATTTTCATCCCGATATTGCCGCGAGAACGAATCTTATGCGAGTGAAACCGTGGGGCGCAGCTAGCAATCTGATAAATGCGAAAGTTTGTATGTAAGTATGTCTCAATGTGACTTTGTTACTCTTTCACGCAAAAACTACTGAACCGATTGCGATGAAACTTGGAATATAGGTAGCTGAAAACCAGAAATAAGACAGGTTACTTTATATCCCGATAAACCCGCGGGAACGGGACTTACGCGAGCGAAACCGTGGGGCGCATATAGTTATTATATAGTTGAATAGTAACCTACATACCAAGTGTGATGTAGGTGTACCTATGTATATTACTCACGGATTATTCCATCTTAACTAACGCTAAGTGAAGGCTCTTAGTAATTAATCATAGTAGACGATTTGGATTATGTTTTCAATATGGTAGGTTGGCGAATTAGTTTAGGCAGATGACTTAATTCGGAGTTTTGACAGGAGGAGCGAGTTTAATTATAAACGACCCTGTGATGCGTGCGATGCTTTGCCTTGCTCTTGTGAGTCGTTTTTAGTGAAGTGTGGCAAAAGCTGAGTTCGCGCATAGGGTTCCAGTAATTTCAACGGGCTTGTTCACTAGACAAGCCCGAAGAAGGCGAATTATAGCGCTCCGTGTAAAAAACTAAATTAAGCATGGTAAATACCCCGTTATTTAATAATATTCGTGTAGAAAATAACCATGTACCAATCCTCCGTCCTTCCACAATATTTTCTTATAAATCCCGCTTCCGAATCTCAAGACAACCCATCATCGATTAGACATACCTACTTACCCTTTTGATCCAGCTACTTTGCTCTTGTTTCCCAAATATCCTTGCTTCAATGCGAGTCCTTATGGGGCATACACATAACTTTTTGTCTGCCGATAAAGCCGTGTTTTCATTTCTTTCGAGAATATTATAGTACTAGCTGCGCCCCGCGGTTTCACCCGCGCAAGGCGCGATCCCGAGTTGTTCTTACACCTACCTACCGTAATCCAAAATTCCACACTTAAACGGTCACCCATTAAAGTACTGTTGTTGCTGTCATCAGTACTTCCCTGGTCGTGTGTGTTTTCCTCGTAGCCAGCTACCATATTCCAAGTTTCATCGTAATCGGTTCAGTAGTTATTGCGTGAAAGAGTAACAAAGTCATATACAGACATACCTACATAGATACATAAAATTTTCGCGTAATGTTAGTAAGATAAGATAAGATAACACATTATGAATAATTCAAAATGTATCTTCTTATCGGCAGCCAAAAAGTTATGCGTACCTACCTAGGTTATTTCACTGCCCCCTGTGTCTCTAGAAACCAGATAAGTCCCGAAGGATGGACGTCTGTGTGGCCCCTGCAGATTAGGTACACTTTTATTTTTGTACTACTTCTTAGCAATAGTAAGAAATTATTCCTTACTAAACCATACATAAATTATTAGTAATACTAAGTACTAGCAAAGTACTAGGTAATATTATAGAGATGGTTGATGGTAGAAATACCCGTTACCCGAACTAAGCGTTTCGCAGAATCAGTTGCCTAAATATTATGTCTTCCCGGATGTCTACAACTTGGGGGTCTCCAAGCCAAGTTACGAGTGATCAGCCACTTATCAGTCAGTTTCGTCAGTCAATAAGTCAGTCAAGGACATATTTGAAAGCCATTTAAAATATGTCCTTAAAAAAACACTACCTGTCAGTTTGTCCATAGTTTTGCTTTATTTTTTAAACTTAGATAATAAATTAAGATATGTATAACATAAATCAGGTTATAGTAAAGTTGTACATAGTTGAGTAAAAAGCGCTATTGAAATTGAAATTGAAAATAATTGAAATTGAAACCATAGTACCATGTAAGCAACGAAAACTGATGCCGACAAACTGCTCAGCAGTTTGGTAATAATTTGAATTTTAAATTTCAAATGCTTTCGTTAATAAATATATGTAGGGGATCCAATAATTACGCGTAATATATTTTGAACTGACATCAAATAGATGTCAGTTCACTCGATACACTTCTTAAAACTATTACAAAAATATCCATATATCTTAGGTACACTCCTCTCTGCTTTCTTTTTTCATCCAAAATCTATCTGCCTCCGCCATCTTTTCCCCACCCCAACTCCCTGCTCATATTGGCTAATTCCTTACATTCAAAGTTCGGATACCTATCTCAAATACTCTTAATCATCAAACATTGTGTTGGGATATTCCTACATATATATAAAATAAACTTCCAAAAATAAAAGTGTACCTAATCTGTAGATGCCATACAGACGTCCATCCTTCGGGACTTATCTCGTCTCTAGAGACAGAGGACAGTGGAATAACTTATTGATAGGTACGTTCACCCGGAACACTGGACCGCTGTCGACAGTCGAAGGCCCTGGGAGAATTAAATTATAGCTGGATTGACAGAATCGTCATGCTATTTTTTTAGGGTTGCGTTAGCATAGTTTTTTCCATAACTTCTTTAAACAGTGCTGGTAATAAAAACAAGGCCATTAACACCGAAAAATGAGTTTTATTTTGGTTTTATTATAACTTCTTTGAGTTTAGTTTTTCAGGTTCACGCGAGCTTTGAAGACAACGCTGAAGTCCATGTTTTGCACCGATTTTCACTTTCATTACACAATTGAATAATATGCCTACGAAATTTACAATTTACACGCATTTGAACTAGGTTTCAAAAAAATAAAAATTTAGCAACACATCTTCTCAACGCGTTCAAAACTCCGGAAAATGAGTTTCATTCTTTGAGTTTTTTAAGGTTTCGTAAGTCATGACAAAATAATCCGGAACCGTTACAGAAACACTCGGATTTCTGTCGGTATGTCGATCCTTCGGGTTACAGTTATGGTGGGGCCAGACGAGCGTTATAATTTTTGAATTGTGAGTTGCATTTTTTCAGTCGCGTAATTTCCGCTACATTAAGTTTCATACAAAAATCCTGTTTTGCCTCACCGGGACGCAAAATGAGTTGTCTATTTTCTATGAAACCGAATTACGCGACTGAAATTAAACGACTTATCATCATCATCAACCTTATTCGATCTTATAGTAGTAGCAATCCACGATAACCCGTTGATGTAACCTTTTCAAAGTACATAAATAATAATAATAATAAATTTCTTTATTCATACTCACAATTACATGAACATTTTAAGAAGGTACATAACAATTTATAAAGCTAAGTATGTACAATTTCTGTAATTGTGAGAATCTGGTGTCTGAAGTAGGAATTAACCTATATTACAGATCACCAGGTAGACAATTAGCAGCTTTATTTAATAGTTTAATGGTAATAGGTACGCAAGTAATGAATGAGATTATGACTGTATGTAATAATGACAAATGCTTACGCATTTTCTTTGCTTTTAAGCATTTGTCATTTTTTATTTACTTCGAAAAGGTTCCACGAATGAGTCATAGTGGATTGCTCTGACTATATATATATAGATATATATAACCCTATATACGTACACAAGCATATTCTATCTAACGTACCTATAGGACGTTTGTATTTTTGAAGAGATTCGTATGCAAAGGGGTAGATATGACAATTCAGTTTCTTAATTTATGGTCGTTCTGCTAGCAATTAAGAGCAATTCAGGCCAGTTTCACGTGTTAGTACACTATAAAATCGTTTCAAACAATTTTAGCAACGCGTAACAAAGCGATAAAGATGGCGGCGTATTTTATTGCAACTCCAAATAACGCACTAATTCCGTGTATGGCACTGTATTTTATTTATTTTCACTACACATGATATCTTTCGAATGAATGAAATGAAAATTACGAAAATTCAGACCACGTTCCACTAACAAAAGACCTAGATATGAGAAAATGACAGCAAACGCGTAAAAATCGCACGTTTGAACGCGCTCGAAACTAAACTTCCATAAGTACTACAAAAGGATGAGTCCAATAAAGCGCCGTAAGCAAATTCACTCCCCTTCCTCAAGAGTCTCCTTCGTAATCCTTCAAAAGGCTCTTTTATTAAACATAATATAATCTTAAAGATGCTAGCTGCAACCCGTGTAAGTTCGCTTCTGTGGCGCGGCGGGCGAGGCTCGGACTGCAAAATACATATGTATGTATTTACAAAAAAAAGTATAATATGTAGTAGGTAGGTATATCCGTTGTCTAGTACCTACTCATAATACAATTAGCGATGTGTTTAATGTCGTGCATTTTTTTAAAGTTGTGAGCCGGTATCGGTATAAAATTGCTAATATTGGAGAATTTCGTACGTCAAAAAATTAAACCAGTGATTTTGTAAGGAATTGAAGGAACCCTTACAAGAGGGGTGTCGGTCTAGTGGTAGATAACCCGACTTTCATTTCGAAGGTCGTGGTTTCGAATCCCAGTCGACCAATGTATTTTTGTAATATTATGTACTATTAAGACAGGCCATCGTGAGGAAGCGATCGACTTTGTAAGGGCGTACTATAGTGTTACTTAATAAATAACACAAAATAAACCTACTCGCGAAAAGGCCCTGTAATAGGCCTAGTTGCGTAAACACAGTAAAAACATTAACTTTTAAGGGACCGGGCCCTTCTCGATGTGCGTCCACCTTGTCGTGGTGGGGGGGTGCTTAGTAGCCGTAAGCCTGCGTCAGCGGATCCGGGGGTCCTTTCTGCAAGAGGGGGCCGCGTGGAAGACTACCACTCTTGGTGGTGAACTCGGGGGGGATTACCACCGGCTTTGGGGGCCCCGAGACGGTACGTAGCGTGTCGGCGCCTGTTTTCCGGGATTTTCCTTTGGGACAGAGATGGGGCCTGAAAAGGCCGCTGCTGTCGGGGGTGAGCCCCCGACAAGTGCAAGCAAGTGATCCCATTCAAGATCACTTGCTTTTGTGTCTGTATTTCGCACCGACCTCCGTATCGGAACTCGCAGTTCTCTTAGCTATACATTACAACGTGGGCAACCTAGATGTGTAATATGATAACGAGCTATCACTGAAAATACAATCAAATATTTTGGATACCTACAAATCTACTTCTTACTAATATAATAAACGCGCAAGTTTACAAGTATGTATGTATACATGACTTTGTAACTCTTTCAGGCAAAGACCGCTGAACCAATTAGAATGAACCTTGGAATATAGGTAGGCTACTTTTTATCCCGATATTCCCGCGGGAATGCGCTGCTAGTATTGTTGCATATATAATGCTTTCTAGTAGGTAAGTTCGAGTAGGTATTTAGCGCTCTCCTTATATGGGCAACAAAAGAGAAAATATTATAATAGGTATTTTGCGAATATCGTATTTTTCCAACACAGCCAAATTGACAGGGGTCAAACTACTCGTAACACCCCTTCTGTTCCTTCGGGGCGGAGATTAAATAATAAGTCAACGTATTTTAACTTTTCTTAGACGGCCTCTGTGGCGCGGCAGGCGAACGCCCGACTGCAATGCAGAAGGCTGCGTCTTCGCTTCCTACCGGGTGCTAATATTAATGCTTAAAAATAAATATTTGCATCTGGTCTGGGTATTTTTCTATGTACAATCTATATCTATACTTATAATAAAATTGTATCTTAGCGGTGTCTGTTTTCGAAAGATATTTTGAAAAAGTAATTTTAGGGGTATGTATGTACTACTACTAACGTTTCCGTGTTTAACTTTTTGTCTGTTTGTCCGTTTGACTGTTTGTCTGTGCGTTTGTGCGCGCTAATCTCGGAAACGGCTGGACCGATTTCAATGAAATCTGGTATGCTTATAGCTTAATACTTCGATTAACATATAGGCTACTTTTTATCCGGATATCAAGTCCAGATATCCGGATGAAGCATAAAAATTGCGTAATTTCGTTGTTTTTGAATAATAGGCATCCATCGTCATCTATCGTCATCCATCGTCGTCCGCTGTCCATTACCATAGTAAATAGTACAAGCCTAGTTGCTTAGTTAGGGGCCGTGTGTAACGTCCTGCAAAATGTATTTATGTAAGCCGGTGCAACTACTATGCCGAGTCAAAACATTCGTCTTTCTATCTTCAAGGTAAGCGTGCTACATCTATCACCCACAGCTCACATCACCATTTTCCATGTATTGGGATAGTGTCCAATCACTGTCCTTATTATATTATAATAAAGTCAAATAAAACTCAATTAGAAACCGCCCCTGAGAGCTGTTAACAAAAAAATGAAAATTCATTATATTTTAAGTCTTTTAACACTTGACAGGCTCGAGAAAATTATCAAAGAAATGTACACAGTATTTTTGGCTCCGCAGACCGAAAAGCTTTAGAGGCCACAGAAAGTTGCCAATGCAAGGTTGACTATTTTTCTTGTTATTTTATTGTTATAGTGTTACATTTAAGAAATAATCAATTAAAGTTTTACTGAAAACGCACTTTTGGACTCCATCACAAAAAAAAATCTGTGATTTATTAACCCCAAAATTGTTTAACCTATCAAAATATACCAATTTTATTACTTAGCAGTATCAAAAATGATCTAATTATGTGTCACATTAAAATTGATTCAGCCTATAATATGTGAACCTTCTTAGCCACATACCTAAATGCCTAGAAATAATTATGATTTTCACATTTATATATTAATAAATATTACTTATAAAGAATAATATTTAGGTAAGTAAGTACAAGATAAGAGATAACTTAATCTTGTACCTACCTAAATAATAATTAAAATTTCTGTTAAAACCCCCACTCACCGGGCAGTTTTCCCCCAAGAAAAACATGAGGGTCTTAGTAAAATTTCCCCTTGTAAAAAAGTAATATTATAATTTGAAAAAATGCTTTTCAAAAAGTCCCAGTCTGCAGTGTTTGTCGGTATTTGGCGCTGAATAAAAAATGCAATCCTTAATTTCGACTCGATTGAACATGCATCCGTGGCCGAATTGGAAAAGGCGTCGGGGCGGATCCACGGAGATGCAGGTTCAAGTCCTGTCGGGTGCGGAAATTTTTGGAAATATTTTTTATAATTATAGTCATCCAAGTGTAGGAAATACTTTAAAATACATCAAAAACAAGGTATTATTAATATATTCAATTCAATTCAATTTTCAATTCATTTATTTAAATCAGATGTCAAAGATCCATTGTTGTGAGATCCATATAATATTATAGTCCATATTTAGTGGTAGTAATAATTACTGTTGTTCGATTCAAAGCATACAGTCTACGTTCACCTAAAGAAATAGGAATAATCTCGAAAGGTCTTTGTTTATTAAGTAACCGTCCCTTAAGTATAGCGAAGGGAAATCTTCTACGAAGTTGCGAGAGCCCTTGGTTAATCTGTCAAATTATTGTTTCCAAGATCTCGACCCTTGTCGATGTAGACTACTCACTGACGTGTCTGAAATATCTGTTTACTTGCTGCGTACTGCGGTTTTATTCTATGTTTGAAACAACAACAATGTTATTTTTTATTATGAGTATGGCAACTTTGAGCCGCCATGTTTTTGGTTCTGCTTTGTAAAGACTAGCGACTTCGACGTTCCTTTTAATTTCTATTTAATACTAACTGCGTCCCGCGGTTTCACTCGCGTAAGATTTATCAAAATCTGTTCAGCATTTTTCTTTGATATGATTCTTCTCCTGACAATAACAAACACAACAAAAAAAGAATTAGCAAAATCGGTCTAGCTGTTAATGCGTCATACCGTGACGAAGGGAAATTGCGACTCATTTTTATGTATAAGATAACTAGCGATTGTATCGTGTGTGCGAAATATAGAAGCATTAAGTTCAGTAAATCAAGATGTTTCAATTAAAGTGTCAACAGCAGTAGATAACTTCCAAATAACGAACCACACAGTCCACGCTTTCAACGACCTATACCTACTTAAAGGGAAAATTAAGTTAAGTTGCTTACTGTTCTGTCCACTGTGCCCTGCAGTAAAAGCGCCCTGATGGACCCCACAGATAGCGCGGTAGATGTGGCTGATCTCTGATCCTCAAAAATTAAATCTTCTAAAGAGATACACATGCCATTGATATGACGAAGAAGAAGTTAAAGTTTTCAAAGAATAGAATAGACGACCTAAAAATTTAAATACTAGGTGACCCACACCAATGTACGGGGGTTCCCTACGCTCTCTTTGAAACACCTTTCGCCGAAGACGATTGACGTATAGATTACTTTACCGAATAGTTGTTTCCCCGATTGTTCATTGCCCCTATCGTTCGTTTCACCGAAAATTATTTGACTGAAGCTCGCAGTACCGAAGGCTCGTTTTACGTAACAAATATCATTTCCAAACAAGCAACCTTCTTTTATTTACTTACTTCATTAATCTTTATCTAACTAAACTAACACACAAACTTTCACATTATGATATTAGTAAACAATGACTGAGAAGGATTTATTTGCTATACGGAGGTTATGTTGATTAATATTTCAAGTTGCGTGGTCTGTATGTTTTAGATTCAGTAGCAATTGAATAATTTTAGGGATGTATAATAAATTATCCCATGTATACGGTTTTTAACCCAGGATATAAAAATCTTGCCATATTATGTTGAATTAATGCTATTATTTTGGCATTAATTCAACATAATAGTAAATGAAATATGCAATACCTACACAAGGTGTAACGAGAATACCCATTAAAGCCGAAAGGGGGTTGTTCGAGACCTCTAGGCGAACAACTTTTGTTCTACGACTTTTGGAAATTCCAAACCTCCAGGTGCTAAGCAGGCCTCTTACCTTTACGGACAGTGCCTAAAGAATGGCTGTCGATCATAAATTATTATGATATATTAATTACTATTTATTTGGTAATTATTCAAAATATTTCAACATAAAACAATACAGAGCTAAACGTCACTACTCAAAAACCTACACAGGCTTGCCAAGTTGACTTGACAAACAAACGCCACCCGGCTCCAACCCTTTGTAAGCATATGGGCTAGTTCTCTAAACGGCATCGCATCAATGAATGACGTTAGGATCAATAGGCCCCCTTGATATTGGGAATCAGTTCGGAAAGATGGATTGGATGTTCCGACTGGGATGTCCATTCGCTTCGTCAAGTATCGCCCGCATAGCTTTACTCATTCATGGTACCTACTCGTACCTATCTTGCTATCCTTGGGAATGGATGTGGCAGTTTAGATTTCAAAGAATCTGGCACTTTTAATTGCGCTAGTTTTTTTTTTAATAAACGTTAGACTAGTGTTTGTACCTATCCCTCCTGATGGTAAATCAAGATCTTCCTAATATTACAAAGCTTATATATTCCAAATATTATAAAGCTGAAAGTATGTGAGTATGTACATAATATGCAAGGTTTAGCGGAGCAATCTCGACTTCGGGAAATTTCGACTATTCTTAATAACTTCTGTAGAAATTTATGAAACAGTGCCATAGGTACGATATATTTATGTAGAAATTTATGAAATTGCTTTTGGGCATTCGGTCTCAGATGGTACTTTTTTAAATAAAATAAAATGCAGAAGTATTAGAAATACTTAGTCGAAATGTCGAGATTGCCCCGCTGGATCTTATGTATGTTTGTTACTCAATTACTTAAAAACTGCTGAACTTGTTATCCCATATTCTCGCGGAATCAGGACTTACGCGGGTGAACCGCGGGGCGCAGCCAGAGCTCTTTGTATGAGATTTGATAGTTTAAAATGGCAGTTTACTTCATACATTTTCCATCAGCGCCCCTAGCGCTAACTATTATGAACTAAAATAATGTATGGAAGTAAACTGCCAGTTTCATCGAGACAATAAGCTATTAAAACTCATACTGAGGGCTCAGTAAGATATAAAGGTGGAGTACACTAGACTAGAGCATTTTCTCAAGCAGTTCTATGTAATTACATTCTTTCATATTGTACAACCGCTATTTACGACACCCACAGAAAGAGACAGGGGTATAGGGATGGGTAGCTAGTTTCCGAAGCATTTTCAAGTAATGTAACGTTCCTGTGAATGCTCACAGCGAGCGTGTGTGCATTTACCCGTAACATTTCATTGTACCTTGCGTTCACATCTGGCTACAAGGCACAGAAATTATAGAAAGATATAACTTTCATCTTTAACTGCCGAACTCAGAGATATTTAATTGTTATAACTTACCTACTTAAACTAGCACAAAGATTTTCTTTTTGATTGAAATCTTTACTTAGTGATAGTTTAAGTACCTAACTATTAAACGTCTCTGAGTGGGGCGGATAGACACAACTTGTAATAGGTACTTACCTACAGCATTAAATGTCGATGAGTACGTTTAGATTTACATTTAAAAATGCTTTTATTGTGTTTACTTACCATCTATTTATACTTAGATCAACAAACAATAAATCATTTCATTTACAATCATTTATTTTCATTTTCATTTAGATTTTCAATTCATCCGCAACGCAATACATTGTGGGTTGTGGGTGACAGACATTCTGAAAGCGCATTGTTCCGTTCCGTCGTGGGTAATAAAAGAAATGATAGAGTTATTTTCAGAATGTCTGTCCGACCCCACAATTATTTGACACCCCACAATTATTAAATAATTGGATGTAGCGATTAAGAAAATCAGAATGTGCTATCGGCTCTTGATGCTAAATAAACCCTACCACCAACTTGCGAAATTTTCCTTCAGAGCAGACTATTTAAAGTAGGTAATTTGAACAAAGTATTTATAGGGGTATGTATGTACTACTACTAACGTTTCCGTGTTTAACTTTTTGTCAGTTTATGTGTTTGTGCGCGCTAATCTCGGAAACGGCTGGACCGATTTCAAAACCTAGGCATCTTCTTAGCTATTACCAATTTTGAGTAAACTAAAGGATTTAAACAGCAGTTTGCAAAAAATCTCTTGAACTACATTTTTTGAAGGTGTTAAGACTAATAAATAAATACCCTTTTGACTTCTGAATATACAGGGGTAAGAAAAATAAAATAAGTACCTACATCCTTAATAAAAACCTAACTCGAAGCGGAAAAAACAAGTTATTTAGTAAAATTAACATCCCAAAAGGTTAAAAGTTTCTCCTTTCATTATTATAAAGCTTTATTTCAAAGGATTTGGCATAGTTCCAGGAATATTTCAGAGAATTATGTAAGTAGGTAGGTACTCATTTTGCATGAAATGAATTCATTTTGTCGAACCAACTTTCTTTCTTGTAATAATTAGTTTGATTTTTCAGTAGAAGGAAGTTTCAAGGTACCTACCTTCGTAGCTTTAGACCGGTTTTTGTCCCGTTCTGCTCGTTGCACACCAATCGTAAATCATTGCATGCATATTGCATATTGCTTATCGATACAGCTAGCACATCGATAGCAACAATGCGCAGCACTGCGCCATGAGACCGCTCCCACGTTTTACAATCCACTGTTACACATCGAACTCAAAAAGTAAATAAAAAAATGCAATATTGAAAACTTATTTTTAATCGCGTTGCCAATGTTTTAATTTTCAACGTTTCTAGACCAATATTTACATTGGTACGAAGACATTGCGACCAAGATCATTGTAACATGATAGAAACGTCGAGGTAAGAAAATAAATACTAATACGCGATTAAGACCCGGTAATATGTAAATAAATATGTTTCTAGACCACTTACTAGACTAGACTGAGACATCTTCATCAGGAAGTCTATCTGTTAAGGTCCGCATAAACCGCGAAAACCGATGAAAAATCTAAAACGGCAAAAATCAACGGAATAATTAAAAAGTTCTAAGCCTTTTGCAAATGGGTTTTTTGTAATGGAAACGTTCGTTGTTGTGAGTTAGAAAGAGTGGAGAGTTATTAATTAAAACGCCAATCATGTGCCAAGACAGAAATTGTTCCGCGCCGCAAATTCGCAACAGGACAAGTCAAGGGTTGATGGCTGCATGGACCACATTGCATTATAAGTATTATATACAAGCAGCGCCCCGCGGTGTCCCGCGGGAATATTGGGTTACCTATGTGTTGAATATAGTGTTACCTATGTGTAAATCTTTATCTCCAGTTAATCTGCATACTAGTTTAATCGCAATCGGTAATGTTTAGTGGTTTTTGTGTAAAACATCCCAATAAAAATCTAAAGCTGTAGGTACCTACTTTTGCTTTCATAATATTAGTGGGATCTCCAGTTATCTTCGTAGGTACCAAGTCTTATCGCAATAGGTTCAGTAGTTTTTACGCGATTAAAACACAAACATCCAACCAAACAAATGTTTAAAAATGAATATAAATAATGAGGTTGTATAGCATACAATTTGTGCCGCTTTTCAATAATGATTTGTTCTGCAATGGCGTCTCTATAACTTTAATAGACTCATTGCATAATCCTACAAATATTGTAAAGCTGAAAGTTTGTGAGTATTGTGTTTGTGACTCAATCACGTATAAACCGCTGAACCGATTACCATGAAACATAGAATAACACATATGATACTTTTTATCCCGATAATCCGGCGGGATCGGAACTTACGCTAGTATTAAATAAATATTTAAAAAATACTTAAAAAATTATAATATTTAACTTAATATCTTAATAATATCTTTCGCTTTGATAATATTATAGCGGGATCTCCAGTTATCTTCGTACCAAGTCTTATCGCAATAAGTTCAGTAGTTTTTACGCGATTAAAGCACATAGGTACCTACATCCAAACAAATACCTACAATCTACATAATCATCCATACTTTCGCATTTTTAATATTGGTGGGATGGGATGGTTTAAGCGGGAAGCAGGATTCCATACATAATATATAGATTCAGGTAGATATGATGTGTTCTGTATTATTTCTAATACTAGATTGTTTAGATAGCTCTCTACCTATTATTATTTATTACATAGTATAAAACAAGTCACTTCCCGCCGTCTGTTTGTATGTATGCAGATCTTTAAAACTACGTAACGGATTTTGATGCGGTTTTTTTAGTTATACAATAGGAAGGTTTATAGGTATGTATAACACATCCTGATATTCCCGCGAGATAGAGACTTACGCGAGTGAAACCGCAGAGCGCAGCTAGTAATTAACAGTAGTTAAAAGAGCAGGATAGGTTTATTACTAATTGACTGGGACGGAGCAAGAGAGGAAATAAAAGTCTTTCGCCTTTATCTGCATACTGCATATTCTTTCCTTAACTCCTCATATAAAATGCATAAAAATTGAGTTTTCTAGGTCACATTTCTGACGTTAAAAATAGGTAATATTGTCAGCGTTGTAGCGGTTTTTTACGCTTTATTTATTTCGCGTCAAAACATGGAATATGTTTTTTAGACATCACCTCTAGTAATAATTATAATATGAACTTTGGGCCAAAATAAGGACCATGTGAACCAATGGTAGACGTTTACCCGGCAGATCCCGTCGAAGGTGGCGAGATGACCTGGACAAGTTCGACACAGATTGGCAATCTACCGCACAAGACCGCGAGCTATGGAAGGGGAGAAGAGAGGCCTTTGCCCTGCAGTGGGACACAACAGGCTCCTCATAATAATAATAATCTCTTAAGAGCCTCAACCAACACCTCAAGAGGCTCTCGCTTGACGGTTGCGTTAAGGGTCAGATCCAGAAGGCAGTCGTCCTTGATACGGCACGTATCGTCAAAAGATTCCTATCTCACCTAACCTAACCATCGGTAGCCTGGGCCCTACCCTGCTGCCGACGGACTTCTAGGTTTAGGCTTTTAAAGTACCTAATTTACTGTTTTTGTGCAAAATGTGTATACATTATTTATAGGGCCTATAAATTTATTTTTATGTAAAGAATTTTGTTTGATGCATATGTTTTGTATTTAGTTTTTTTTATAAAAACTTAAATTTAAAAATGAAAATAAATGAGTGGAAATTATAATCTCAATAATATCACCTCCAATAATTTGTACCTCAGCCCTAGCTAGTCTCAAATTCCAGTGCAAACGATGAAGTCTGAATGCCAGACATTCCGACGACGAGACATCCGTAACTACGTGGTAACTACCTATTGTATATACTGACTACGTATTGTTAGACCTATCCAATTTACATGTAAGTATATTATTAGTATGTGGCTTTGTTTTTAAGGCCCATAAACGACCTCACTGAAAATCCCTGTCGGATTTATCGAAAATAGTTACTTATTTACTTAATTATTTTCTGACGCAAGTTTTTAGAATATTTTCGTTAGTAGCGTTTGTAAATGCCATTGTTCCCTACATTTTGGTGTAGTTTCAAGGCAAAAACTTGTTATTGTTAAACAAAAATTTATTTTTTTTTTGTCTAAAATGTGCTAAGGCTTTAGTCAACACCTTTCAACTTTTTTTTAATCTACATCAAAACGCTGCTACCTAACGAAAATATTCTAAAACATTGCGTCAGAAAATAATCAATAATATTCGATGAATCTGACAGGGATTTTCAGTTTAACTCGTATATAGGGGCCTCAAGTTTCTTGTTAGAGGGAAGTAAGGAGAACTACATAACGTACCTAACTGTATTTGACGCGCGAACCGAAGTTTACTTCTTCATACCAAGAGGATAAAAAGAAAAACCTCGTTTCCACCTCTTAACATAAAATAATTAAAACGAAATAGGTTTAAGCTTTTTCCTTTTTTTATGTTATTTTTGTTGCTGTTTCTAAAAATGAAATGTTTATACGTATATACCTACCTATTATAAGTCTAGGTTTTTGCCAGTTATATACGCACAGTAGACTCCTACCTACAGGCTTATAAGAGTACCTAGTGTACTTTAATAATTATATTCTGCAAGAGTTCGAAAATAACGTAAAATTACAATTCTGGGTCTCTAAATTCGAATAAATTCGAGAAATATTTTTTTAATTAAATAAAAAAAATCGAAAGGTTTTCTTGTGGTAAGATACTTATTATTAGTAGATAACCATACATTCTCAATTTACCCTCAATTTGGTATGATACGAGCGAGTGTAGAATTCAGACTTATTTACTTATAGTGTCCCTGGTCCAAACTCATTCATTTCTATTCAAACCATCACGTCAATTTAACGGTAGCTAAACATGCAAAACCTTTCTTGAATACGTAGGAAGGTACACAGAAAAAAATCAAGAAGTTTTATGAATAAAAAAACATAGAGACGGGCGAAATAATAAGTAAATATCACTATCACAAATGCGTAGGTGTACTTATGGTGTGACTCGATGTACCTATGCAGTCCCGCTAAGCTAGGTAGGTACGAATGGTTTCTTGTAGTAATATATACGTACTCTAAGTTTGTCACGCATGTCTCAAGCTGTCTCACAGTGTTTGATGAGACTAAAAAAAATTCCCTATGCTGTTTGTGGCATAATTTGATCAAGGAATGCATTTTAAATGCATAAATAGAACACCAGCGGGTTAATTTCAAATACTTTTTTTTATAAAAAATAATGAACTTTACGTGACTTCGACCAAGAAAAAATATTTAAAAAAATCTGTACACGCAACTGTTCAAGATTTTTTTTTTTTATAAATACAGTCTGATAAAGGATCTTAAGGCGCACGTTTACCAATTTTTATTTTCGAAAAATCACCTCTGAATACCGAGAAATTATTATTTTTACAGATATTCGTTTTTATTTTTTTTCTCCCTAAAAACGCAAAAGTGGGACTTGTGACTAGCACAGAAAGAATGCTCTTAACAAGGCCTATCAGTGATAAAAAAATCACGTTCCACTATCGCTGCGTTTGGGAGAAATATGCCATTTTGTTCTAAGGTCAAATGGGACAACATAGGGTTGTCACTAAAGGTCAAATTTATACATAGGTATATAAATATTATTATTACTATAGGGTGACTGGTAATCAGCGAACACGCCGCGCGCTGGAGATCAGGTCATGACAACTTAGAGTAGGTAACATGATAGGTATAGGCAAAAAAAATTTGTGGACAACATTTTATTTTAATTTTAAAATGTCATACTGATACGGAATAACTTCCTATATGAAACATAGGTAAAAAAAAATCCAGAAAGCATCATCTTTCTTGCCTTCCAAACTCAAAAAAGACCGTTCAAAATGGACCAGCTATGTTCCACAGATAACACATTTTGCACTTTAGACAACTTTTTGTTGTTTGTGAAACTACAACAACTTTAACGAAATCATTTCCCCTATACATAAATAGGTTTCACAAAAATTAAAATTTAACACTACATCGGTCTTGGCGGGAACTCGTTGAGGAGATGTGGTGCTAAATTTTCATTTTTGTGAAACCTAGTTCATATGCGTGCAAATTGTTTAATTTCGGGGGCATATTAATCAATTTAGTTTCGTGAAGGTGTACAAGTGGAATGAAAGTGAAAATCGGTGCAAAACATTAACTTAGTGTTGTCTCCAAGGCTCCGTGAAGATTGTTTGTAAATGGCCGCCGTGTTTACAAATGATTCCCTAGACTTGACTTTAACTATGACGACTTGACTGTTTCGATGCAAATAACTTGCATAATATATTAGAATACATGACACTGGCTAATTTCCTAATGGCCATAATCGGTTCACAACCGATAAGAAATAAAAATAACACTACATCTCCTCGACGCGTTCCCGCCAAGAACTCGCAAAGTCACTTTATTTTATTTCTTATCGGTTGTGAACCGATTATGGCCATTAGGAAATTAGCCAGTGTCATGTATTTTAATATATTATGCAAGTTATTTGCATCGAAACAGTCAAGTCGTCATAGTTAAAGTCAAGTCTAGGGAATCATTTGTAAACACAGCGGCCATTTACAAACAATCTTCACGGAGCCTTGGAGACAACACTAAGTCAATGTTTTGCACCGATTTCACTTTCATTCCACTTGTACACCTTCACGAAACTAAATTGATTAATATGCCCCCGAAATTAAACAATTTGCACGCATATGAACTAGGTTTCACAAAAATGAAAATTTAGCACCACATCTCCTCAACGAGTTCCCGCCAAGACTCCGCAAAGTCACTTGACACTGACATATGTCAGCAAGACAGCTGTTTTGTTGTACTTTGTTTGTTTACATTTTGGTTGGGTTTTGTCGGTTTAAATAAAATTTATTAATAAAAACAAAAATGTGCGACGATATTAAAAAGTGCTGCCGTTTATGCTTAGACGTTGAATCAAGCCATGTCTCGATATTTGGCGAACCGTCAATCAGCGTACATATGCGGGCTTGTCTCGGCGTGAACGTTTTTCCGAGCGACCCTTTACCGACGGATATTTGCATGTCCTGCGTGTCACAGCTCAGTCAGTTCTACCATTTTCAAATAAACTCGCGCTGTTCCCAAGATTGGTTAGCGTCAGCTATCCAAGAGAGGTCGAAAAAGCCAGAAAAAGTCATGACACACACGGTACATCCTCTACCAGATTCAGAGTACAATTCCGATTCCCTACTCGAATTCCTGAACAATACAGCTAATATTGATGAATATCTAACCAATTTGGGAAAGGAAGACATACCTGCAATAGTCAATATGCTGGATAAGAATGAGCAGGCTATAGAAACTAAACTAACCTCAATAAAAACAATGAAACAGCAAAGTCCAAAAAAGAAAAACGGTCAAGTAGCGATGGAAATCGACGTCCTTGACTCTGACGTTGAAATCGTAAAAGAAATCATACTTAAAGAAGGGCCAAAGAAGCCACAAATTAAACTTGATAAATCCCCCTACATATGTTACGGATGTAAGCTAAAATTTGATAATCTACAGAAATTCTCACAGCATATAAGTGTTTGTGAAACTGCAACGAGAACTTGTGTTCAGTGTGACATATTATTCGACTCTCGGCTTCAAAAGATTGAGCATTCTGTCTCTCACAATGCTCCTCTAACATGCAACTGTGGGGAGAAATACTTAACTAAAGAAAGACTTATAAATCATCAGAAAGTGTGTCATGCAGATTACGGAGCCACTCTAGATCTGTTATACAGGTGTAAAGAATGCAAGGACACTTTTAGAGACAGGTTTCAGCTGTATAGGCATGCTAGACTGCATATATTAAAGACAGAGGAGAAGAATTGTGATATATGTGGATGTTATTTTGTTGGGAATGAAGCGTTGATTAAACATAAGAAGAAGGATCATGAAAGTTCAGATAGTAACATGTTTAGGTATGAAATCTTACTAATATCATAAAGGTAAAAGTTTGTATGTTTATTACTCACTCATGCAAAAATTACTGAAGTGATTGTAATGAAAGTTGGCATGCAGATAGCTAAAGATCTGATTTAGCACATAGGCTAATTTTTTATCCCCGTATTTCCAGGAGATTGGCCTATCTGCACCCACTGATCTCTTACAATGTGTGGGACAGTCATTACTTGGATGAGTTACAAACGGATAATATGTGGCAAAGAAAAACATTTTAAAGCAGGTGATCCCGATTGTTGTCAGATAGCAATCATTTATTCAAGTTAGAGGCCTAATGGCAACCTCAAAACTAAAGCTAGGCCACCACTAAATGAAAAGAAGTTTAACAGTAGCTCTTTAGGTTAAGTTGGAGGTCTTAGGGCAAAACACTACATGAAAAGAAAATGTTTGACCCTGGGCTTTGTATAATTTCAGGTGTAAAATCTGCAACAAAACATCTAGCAATCACCATGAAATGTACCTGCATGTCCAAACCCACACTTCGAACCCAGTCAGACACCTCTGTGAGACTTGCGGCCGTAGTTTCTCTACCCGCGCTTTACTGACTCGCCATTCTGTAATCCACACTCGTGGCACTGACAACAACTGCACTGTTTGTGAGAAGACTTTCAATAGCAAGAGGGAAAGAGATGGGCATATGAAGGAACATGGAGAGGTGGCGATGTGTGAGAGATGCGGACAGACGGTTTGCAGTCAGCAATTTGATAGCCATGATTGTGTTTGAAGTTTGTGTAAGGAATAATATCTTTATATTGAACGACAAAGGAGAAGCTGAGGGTAGTAGGGTAGGTACTTAAATCAAGATAAGTTGATGATGATTACACACAAAGGATTATTTTCATTTTACTGAGTAAGTAAGACATGTATTTACAATAATTATAATATGAAGTACATGTATAACATAATTATGCCTAATTTATTACGAAAATAAAAGTAAAGTTCATCCAGCTCATTTTATTTAAATTGCAGCTATAAGAACATTACTGAAGAACTAAATCTAAGAATCTAATAATTAAAATACGTATCAAAAATAGAACTGTAATTTTGACTTATTTGTTTAAAAAGCATTTAGGGCGCTTTTAAGCTAAAGTTTTTTATTTGCAAGTAGGTATACTGTCGATTCAGCGTACATTATTATCCTCTTTAAAAAAGCTGAACCAACGTAACTGCACGGGTGTACTATACGGCTCGAAGCTTGGCGATTGTCAGACCTTATAAGCGCTTCAACGCTCGAACGAATCGTGTTTTATTTCTAACAATAACAGAACCAGGCCCTATGACCATAATTAAAGAAATCGGTTAGAATTATTCTTATTCTGTAAGGTATTATATTGGTGAGCTCGATCAAATACTTCATGAATGATGGTATACTGATTGTTTTGTGATTTCTTCTAATACCTGGAAAATTCAGAGGTTTAATTGAAAATAATTAATTGCAATAGGCCTCTAAACCTTTTTAAAACCTTAATGGCACCCCACGGTTTTACTCGCGTAAATTCCGACCCTGAGGAAATATCGGGATAGAAAGTTGCCTACTACAGAATGTGCTTATCCAGATCTCCAACTATCTGTATACAAAGATCATCACAATCGGGTGAGCAGTTTTAGCGTGAAGGAGTGATAAACACTACTCATTAGGTACTTAGGTATACATATACTTACTTACACTAACTTTCACATTTATAATATTAGTAGGATACAGGGAAATCGAACCCGTAACCGCCCGATCCGACCCGTAGTACTGTAGCATCCGCAAAGATCGTCAAAACTTCAATATTCTGTGAAGTGTCTTTTTCTTACAAACCTTGAATAATGATGGCAGCTGCATCTTTAGGCGAGACTTCGTTAAAACAATTAGTAAAGCGGTGTGTTGGAGGGGGATAGAGTCCAGTAGACATAGTTCCAAGGTACACTGAGGTCGTGTTGATGTTCTTAGTCCAGGTATCCAAGCGCAGCTCTTCGGTTATTGATTCCATTAGACCTAGAGTTTTACAAATAGGTAATATTGCAATACGGAGAATAAATTAAACTGCAGTATGAGAACTAGCTAAGAAAACATGGATGGTCTATATAAGACAGACGGATGTGAATAAATTAGGATGTAGGTAAAATGACGACGATCTATTTTATTTATTATAACTCATTCCAGTTTTAAAAAACAGACGTCTCATAATATGGGTGGAGTTCTGTTCACCCTCATACGCTCGTACGAGCGGATATTTTCCTAAGCGTTGATATCTCGGTCTCAGGCAATATCTCCATGAATAGCATTGATTAAAGTTTCTGTCGCTTCTTAAAGTTGTTGTAGAAGACCAATATTGTTTAACATTTTTTAACAAGTGATTATGTGGCCAACAAGGATACAAGACAATATTATGTGAATATAATATCTTACAGGCTGCCTCCCGGAGCTTGTCCCAGCGTATAGTAGGTATCCAATATAATGTTGAACTCCGCAATCGGTAGTATAAAAATGTGTTCTAGTCTATATAACGTTGCAACGCGACCAATTTCCTATTGGCTTCTTACCCTTAAGACCATACTTGGCGGCGCAATACGGTATCATATCCGCACACGGCATCAGACCAGCACTGGAGTTTATGGCTACAATATGACCATATCTTCTTTCAATCATAGCAGGCAAAAAGGCTTGAATTATCTAGAAAACGTTTTTAAAGACAACTTTGATGTTTATTAGTTTTAGACAGGTTAAGAAAGCGTTTTTATGTCGTTAGTTACCCAGAAATGTGCCAGTAAGTTAACTTCAACTAGTCTAGCTATAGCGTCAGGCCTGTAATGGCTGATGGGTGCACACGTCAAAGATCCCGCATTGCTGATAACCATGGAAACCTCCGCCAACTGTCTGCGCACAACCAGAGCTAAAGCTACCACTTGATCCCGCGCTGTTACATCTATTGTAAAGCCGTAGCACTAGAACAAAAGTAAACTTTATATAGGTGGCATTAGTTCCTCTGTCTTTTCGTGACAGATCTTTTGTTTCAACTCACTTCTCCATCTTTATTTCTGATTTCTTCGACGACAGCATTATTTTTCTTCGCATCGCTATCCCAGCAAATTACTGTAGCGCCAAGTTCTGCAAACTGGAAAGCTAATTCTCTGCCTAAACCGTGGCCAGCTCCAGTAATCTGTAAAATGAAAAAAATACAGAGATGTTATTATAAAGCTTCCCCGTCGCTTTGTTTGATATGTTTTGTTGAATCTTACTAATACAGTTTCGCCGTCTAAGCTTTTCAAAATGGGTGGCATCAGAGTCTTGACTACAGCGATAGCGCATGTAGAAAATAACTTTACAACCAGCGCGACAGTATCTACAGCCCACAGCGGTGCTGCAGCCAGCCTCCCCTCGCCCCACCACGGCAGGATCCATAGTTCCTGGGCTACCCTGAACTTCCGAGCTAAACTGCCTATAAAACGCATGACTATGTTCTTCCTATACATAAAGGTAAATTCTTAAAAATATAAGCATAACAACAAAGTGCACATGTATTTGGTTTAGTATTTTTGGCGTGCGTGACAGTGTAGATTGACAAAAAGTCCCGTTTTAAAAAGGCGAGGTTTTTCTTTTACATTTTCACACCTTTCAACAAGTGTCAAGTCAATTCATGTCAATTGTAATAGGCAGTTATCATTATCTCGCAACAAGTTTTCGATTTGTGAGATTTACGATCCTGGAAGACCCAGGAAAAATGGCAAAGCCTTTGCAAAAGGATCGAGAGAATCGCTCAGCGGAGAAAAGAGATTTAACTTTCCATCCTTTTAATATAACTCCTGATAGTGCACACACTTCGATATTGTTATTGGAGTCCAAGGAACCTGAAATACTATGCCAGGTAATATGGCATAGCTAGGATGATGTTGAGCAAACTCAACATCATCCTAGCGGATTGCATCCCCATCTCGGGAGCTCGCGATTTCGCTTTCCTGCTCTAAGAGCTGATTTACATTGGGTCAGTCACAGAAGTCAGTGCCATACAATTTCGACCAAGTCAGTGACTGACCACGAAAATTCTTAGGCACTGACTTCTATCACTGACCTAATGTAAATCAGCTTTTACGTTTCCACTTCTCACGATGTTCGGTATCCCGTGTAATGAAGTCAGTTGCACGCACGTCAGTTCTAATAGAGGCCCTAATATGCCCTTAAAAATGTGGCATTGCATAATTTATAATACACGTGAAAATATTCCCACATTTTTAAGTCTAAACATCTACGTACTGCTTAAAATCATATTTATTTTTCAGACATTAAGGGCAATAACCAAATTCGCCTCCCAAGATATGCAAAATCGATATATTCTTCTCGATTTACAAGCAATTAAATACATACTGCTTCACATTGACCACCCTGAAATAAACATCCGAAGATTTGCTCTTAAGGCCTTGGCTCAATTATGTCAGTTGCCCAAAGGCCCTGAACAAGTTTTAGAGAATCCTCTGAATTTACGGAAAATTACTTTTATGCTAGCAAAAGTAGGTACTTTTCACTTTGTTATCGTGTTATGCAGGAAGTGTTGGTTCATTACATATATGAAGGTATTAGCTGCGCCTCGAGGTTTCACCCGCTAAGTCCCATTCCCGCGGGAATATCGAGATAAAAAGTAGCCTATGTGTTAATCCAGGTCCCCAACTACCTATATTCCAAGTTTCATCGCAATCGGTTCTGTAGTTTTTGCGTGAAAGAGTAACAACCTCACATACATACATACATATAAACTTTCGCATTTATAATATTAGTAAGATAAGATTTAATATAAATTTTACAGGTAGAAGACGTATTTGTCTTAGAGTTTGCGTCTTTAGTCTTATCAGAACTGACTAAAGAACCAGTTGGATGTGAGCAACTAGTTTCGGCGAACATACTCAGCAGTTTATTTGCCAGGATGAAGAACAGTTTAGATCCAGATGTTCAGAAAAACTGTATCCAAGTAATACTATTTTGCCAAGAATTCTTTTGTATAACATGCATTTATATTGGCTTTTGAAACGAGATGTTCTTCGTTGGGTAGTTTGTGGTTATGTCAAATTTGTCCGTCTAACATTATGCAAGCATTGCCATTTTTCTGTCATCAAATCCAGGTTAGGTACAACGATTATGTTTGATTGGTCAAGTGCCACAACCACAAAACGGCACCACCGGCACATTTCCTGTGTTTCCAAACATATGGACTCGCCGCACACGGTAGACGCCGCCTTACATACTTTACGAGGAAGCTCGAATTCACAGTAACGAGATAATAGGTAGATCCTGCAACCATTTTGATACAATTACCTCCTGATGCCTGTATTAGAATCGTCTATAATTTAATTTCAATTTCATTAAGTACAATTGCGTTTCAATTAAAACTTCAAACTTCATGTTTGATTATGTATTGTGTATGTTTTAGAGTCAATGAAGTTTCGTTTGCAGTTCAGTTGTAATTGTAACGATATTGAAATGTAAATTTAGAAAAATTCTAACTGGGAATCGGGGCTATAATAAGTAATAAGTCGACTATACTAAACGAATTTTCCAACGTAAACCTTTTCTAAGACCCTCAGCAATGTCTTGGAAGACCCTGTTTGTGCAGCGGAAGTGACCAAGAACGCACAGTTCAGTTGGCCCTCTTTACTGGCCCTTATGCAGAGCAAATATCTGGCTATCCAGCATGCCGCGTTAAAGACAGTAGACCAACTAATCTGTCGATATAAAGATTTGGTTGTGCAGAAGACTTTCCGTGCTTCGACTGGTATTTTAGATATTTGTGATATTTTGGAAGTAAGTTTTCCATGAACTTTTTAAGTTCCATCGGTATTGACATAGTTACATTTACCGGGTCTTAATCGGGTATTATTATTTGGTTTCTAATCTGAACTTTACAATTATGTTGCAATAGTCGAGGTGACATCCAAGAGAGGTACCGTACCTACGCATTGTTGCTTTGAACATGTCATTCCTCTTTCTAACCCCTGACGGAATAAGAGGGTTATAAGTTTTACGTTTCTGTCTGTGTATCTATCCGTGGCATCGTAGCTCAAGAACGGATGAGTCGATTTTGATATAGCCAAATAAAAAGGTCAAACTCGGAAATAAAACCTGAATGTTTTCAAATATGCCTACACACTACTCTCTACTCGACTATTTATATATGTTATAGCGTCCCCACCGACAGCCAAATACAGGCATTCCGTGCGGGGTCCGCTATACCCGAGTGATCATCCCAAAGGGCGGCATCGGGGATCGAGTTTAAGACTGATCTAGTCCCCAATGCTAGACTGGCTCAAATATGCCAATATGCCTAATAGGGTATTAAATGAAAGGGCAAAACTTTTGTGAAAACAATTTATTATGCTTTGTATATTTGTCGCAGTCTTACGAATTCCGCGACGTTCACACTCTTGTCCTGGGAGTTTTGAAGAATTACGTGGAAACAGAGGAGAACGCTCAACACCTGTATCAATCTGGTTGTATATTACGTTTGCTTTCCTACTTGGAGATGGCACTACCGACTATGAAGGCTCATTGCTTGGCTGTTCTGGCGAAAATGTCGTTCACTGTTAATGGGAGGGAGGTGAGATTGAATTTAAGGTTTTTCTTTTCATTTTCAGTTCCGTTTACCTTTCCAAAGGGTACCTCAACTGTGACTGTCTGTCTATCTGTCACCAGGCCGTATATCTCATGAACCATATAATAGCTAGAGCCTACACATATGAAATTTTTACCGATGATGTACCTACATATTTCAAATGTTTGTTTCTGGTTCTGGGTGTTTTCTATGTATAACAATGAAGTATAAATATGTAGTGTATCCGTTGTCAAGTACTTACAAGCCTAGTGCTTAGCTTAGGGCTAAATAGCGCTGTGTGTAATCCGTGCAATATTTTTTTATTTAATACTAAGAACAGAATAGGTATATATATATTTCGGTGGGGCTTCCATACGACAAACGTCGTTTTTTTTGTGGGTTATTGGGCTTCGTGTGCGAATTTGCACACGAAGGGAATTTCCGTACTTTGACGGTTTTTTAAGTCCTCCTCCTTTTATTTATCCTTCTGCACTCATCACTCTTATAATTACGCACCTGTTACAGTTTATTTTATTATCTTACCTATCTAGGCGTTGTTCGAAACCGGGACTGATTTAGTATTCTGCCAACAACTTCTGAGCTCCAATGTGGATCTGTTAGCAGACGCTGCCATGGGAGTAGCAAACATGACCAAGTTGCTCGCTTCTGCTGTTCGGATGTCAGATACAAATGTTATTGAAGCACTTTGTGGTAATTTACTTGGATAATCGTTATTATGGTGACTTTGAATTTTAAGGTTTCCCTTGCAAACCGAAGCTTCCTATTTCTTAGGGGACATTCTTCGTTCACATCATCTCACCTTTTTCCTGTGTAAACACCTTACCATTCACCTATCTTGTCTTCTGGTCCATCCAAAGGTTGCCTGGTGTGCTACTTTTTATTAAGTTGTGTTTTTTTTACGTATTTGTATGTGGTGTGTATAGTAAAGAATTTATTCATTCATTCATTCATCAGTATTCGAACCGTGTCTGGCAACGTGTCGTCGTCGTGCGAAGTCGAAAATTAAAAAAATTTAACCATTTACATTATACCTCGAAGTCCTTGACTGGCGACCACGATGCAATGCTAAATCCGTTTAGAAGACCACTTACTCTGATCGACGACAATGTAGCGGTCACGGGAAGTCGTTGGATGGAGGCTTATGCACAGTACATAGAGGGATCAGTATGGAAACTGCACACACACGCGTTCATCATACTCGTCATGAAGCGGTCCTGACGTGGCACGCAGTACTGACTGCACCGCGATGCATACCTACTTAGGGGTCTCGTCGACTCGCATGATTTAGTGAGTGAGTTGTTACGAGCATTTGTAGGTAGTTCCCTTTCTGCTGTGCGCCAGGCCCCAGCCATCATGTACTGTGCCTATAGTTAGCAGTGGATGGATAAGAGCTGAGATCATTGTGATGAGATGACACAATGTATTTGTAATTTTTCTTGAAAACGGTTCTATATTTTTTTAGAAATTTTGCAATTAATATCACGCCGTATCACGTCAGCCCTCAATGTGATTAATATAATAACTGATTAAATTCGACAGCAATATTAGGTGACGATGGTGCATGCTGGTTTTATGTTCGAATGAATGCACTCAGAGCTCTAGGTGAGCTGTGTCGGATCATTCCGAAGGCTGCCTTCAGTCTCGTCGAACCTAAGACGTTTGCTTCTCTCAGGAATATTAATAAGAAATGTAAGTTGTAGACGTTAGCCTGATGTGAATTCAGGTTGATATTTGATAATCCGTTTTAGGAATCATCATTACAAACTCGTAGTATAAAACCAAGTCGCTTCCCACTCTTTCTGTCTGAATGATTGTATGTATGCTTAAATCTTTAAAACTGCGCAACGAATTTTTATGCGTTTTTTTAGTATTATACAGTGATTCAATAGGAAGGTTTATACGTATAACATATCCTGGTATTCCCGGGGGATCGGGGCTTACGCGTTTGAAACCGCGAGTCGCAGCTAGTCAATAGAAAAAACCTATCTGTCAAATAAAGTCAAGACCAAATTTAAAAACCTTCGAAATAATTACTTATCTGGCAATTCGAACAATTGATTTACCCTAATTAAGCTACATACCTACTTTATAGATAAAGACACCCCCATTGAAGCCCAACGTCTAGCCGTAAAGTGCTACATCAATCTACAGAACTATCACGTCAGCAGTAGAGCTATGATCACCGCAGACTTCATGCAAGAACTTATCAATATTTTGACTGTGAGTGAGACATACAAACTTATTAGATAAAGACACCCCCATTGAAGCCCAACGTCTAGCCGTACAGTGCTACGTACATCAATCTACAGAACTATCACGTCAGCACTAGAGCTATGATCACCGCAGACTTCATGCAGGAACTTATCAATATTTGTGAGTGAGACATACAAACTACGTCCTCATTAGATATACAAGATGTAACGGGTAAGTCCTTTTAATCCGAAAGGGGGTTGTTCTAGACGTCTAGGCGAACAACTTTTGTTCTATGACTTTTGGAAATTCGAAGTACTTTTCGAAAATTTTAAGTTTTTTGTTGTTTCTTAGAGTTAGAGGTCATTGACCTTATGTTGTCCTTTCATTTAGTTTGGTCTACTACAATCAAACCTTCAATTACCTTTATTTTCAAAAACAGCTGTTTTTTCAGTAAAACATAATCTCAAAATTTTCAATAAAAAGTTCGAATTTTCAAAAGTCGTAGAACAAAAGGTGTTCGCCTAGACGTCTAGGACAACCCCCTTTCGGATTAAAAGGACTTACCCGTTACATCTTGTAGACACTTTCAAGCCTACTTTAAGATCGTTGTGTACCTACATAACTTCGCAATAAATATCTTGATTTCTTGTCACACATTTTTTTTATCAAGGTGATTTTTCAGTTTTGTATGCAGAATACTCCCTTACTTTTAGCGTATCGACATAAGCCTCAAAATATCGACGTGTACAGTCTTGACCGGGTTAATGGTAGAAGATGGAGCTAAAGATCTCTTTACTAGAAAGAATGGTGAAGAGGTAAAAATAAAATCACTTTACATCTATATCTATACTTAAGTCTGTACTTGAAAGTAAATTTAAAAAAATGGTCTAGGGGACTTAGGATAAGTAGAAGAACAAAACTAGTAATTTTTAAAATTCATGTCTGTCTGTTTGGCTGTTTCTCTGTTTTTCTGTCGGTTCCTTATACAATCAAAAACTACTTATTTGATTAAAATCTGGTTTTCAATATTGGATACCTCGAGGAACCTTGTGGTATACTTCGCATCGAAATCCCATTAGTAGAACCCGAGTAATGAACGAAAAAGTGCAACCGCTCGAGAACCGTTCGGCCGCCTGCGCCTGTGATAACGCGTTTTCACTTCTGCGGGTGAAACCGCGGGGCGCAGCTAGTCTTAAATATAAAAATTAATCCTTATTTCTCTTGGTCACGGCATGACGAGTGAATAGCTGGACCGATTTCGCCAATTCTTTTTTTGTTGAGTTTGCCTATATCACGAGAAGGGTCTTATGAATAAAAATCGGGACTTACGCGGGGGAAACCGTGGGTCTCAGCTAGTTTGTTTATGAAAAGACCTTTTTTTAGTGAACCTATGTTGTCCCACTGCAAGGCAAAGGTCTCCCTCTTTTGTTTCCAAGCTTGTCGGATAAAAAGACCTACAAACAATAAAAACTATATCAATATCGCTTCATCCTACCTACACTTTCCATTAGGGGCTTACACTAGTGCTCTAAGACTGTGTTTAAATGGCTTTTTTATGACTGGAAAATGCATTACTGCATCATTTTCCTCCTCCTCCTTAGTCGTTTCCTCAATGCTGTGGATCGTGACTCTTCTGGTGCAGTCAATTGACCGCCTTTTTCCACTGCCCTCTATCGATGGCTTGACGTAGCGCAGTGCTGAGTGGTACGTCTAGATGTTCGGATATTTGATCGGTTCAACGCTTGGGACTCCGTCCACGTGGCCTTTTCCTCTCAAACTCCCTGTCGCCATCAGGCGCTCGAGGTTATCCGAAGCTCTGCGGGCTATGTGACAAAAATATTGGAAAACACGCTACAAACATATGGTGCATCATCTTAATTGTGTGAGAGTGTAAAAGAGTGCCTTTAGCGGATGTTTGTGACTCGTTCATTTTCGTAATCGCCTATATTAATCTTTTCTTTAGGCAATTGCCCAGAATCTGTACATCGAACATGTCGGCTTACGAACTGCACTATGTACTGTGATCACTGCAGGCGTCACTGACGACGGTGCAAATAACTACCTTGAACTTGGCCTCGTACATTAGTGAGTTTCTCTTTTAATAAGTATTGTCTTGCTCCTGTGGGATTATCAAGATCAAAAGATCCTATGTCACTCTTAATCACTTAAACTATCTTTTTGAAAATTTTCATCCAAATCGGTCAAACCGTTTAACCTTGAAGATGAAACAAATGTTTCGGTTCGACGGTGGATAGATATTTACCTATATGTACAAACTTTATAGTGTTAGTTTGGATCTATGCCTCCTGAGTTTACCCGCGTTGATACCGTTCCCGTAGGAATACCCAGATAAAATCACATACAAACATACATTCACGGCAAAAAACATAACACTTTCTTGGGCAGTCGTGTAAAAAATTCTTGTTTTTCTTCACTTTTCCTTTCCCGAAGTTAATTTGAAATAAAACTCATGTTTTCGGTTTTAATTTATACCAATTAAACTTTAATGTGATAATTTTAACTGTCTAGCTATCGCGATTCATGAGATACAATCTGTGAAAGAGGGACAGATAGTGGAGTCTTATAAAAAGGTTTTTACTATTTGTGTACGGAACCTAGTAAGGAGAGCCAACAATTGCATTCCAAAGTTTTCCTTCCCAGCATGGTAGAAAACAAGCAAGCTCGGTACGTGGTCGGTGCGTGGGAACCGGCGTTGGAAGCAATATTCCGACATCATCTCTCAGCCAAGTTTGCGTACACTGGCTGTTTGGAAGTCAACGATTATACTAAGGTAAGAAACGATAGGAAGCAACCTTTATTATTAATATTTCTTATCGGTTGTGAACCGATTATGGCCATTTGAAAAGTAAAGCTGTTCTATAAAAAAATTAGTTAATATACGATAAATATTCTTAGCTGTGTTTCTAGTTCCTCAAATCTCCTTCGCCAACCTTATATTTGTTGCACTGTAGGTACCTCAAATGCAATGTTAATTTTGAAGTTTTATGAGTCATTCATCGACTTAGTCTTAGCTGTAGCGAATTTAATTTCTCTTTTACGATAAACGTAATAATACTCAGTGCAGGCAGCGTAACAATTAAACGTTAATCTATCTATCTATCTAGGAAGGGTTCTACGTGCAGAAACGTTTGGGCCAAAAGTTCCCGACCTTATCAGAAATAATGTCCCAACGACCCCCGTTCAGACATCCTGTCTTCATTGCGATGTTCCACCAGCCGACCTTTGATATGGCTTCTGCTTTGGATATCAGATCCCCTTGTTAGTATGATTTTTATTATAAATTTTTTAAAGAATAAAACACTTTATTTATCGGGTTGAATCGCGTTTTATTCATGGTTTTTTAAACGAACCGAGCTTACGAAACGAACTGTAAAGTTGGCGAAAGCTCGGTTCGTTTAAAACCATGAATAAAACGCGATTCAACCCGATAAGTCTTTTATTATGCAAAATCGCGAAAACCATAGAAGAAATTAACTTTTAAAAGATTATAAACTTTTTTTTAGATTTGTTTTTTTTTAATATAAACTAGGTATGTAAATCCTGTAATGGCTGTTAGATTAATTTTACATTTTTTTGTAATAACTAGCATTAAGAGCTGTGGATTCATATTGTTGTTTTTTCTGCTTTTACATTTCGACCAAAGGAACCAAGGACCATCCTTGGTTCCAAAGGACCATCCTTGGTTCCAAAGGAACCAAGGACCATCCTTGGTTCCTTGATTCTTGGCAGCATTTCCTATCCTATTTGGTCCCTATCTTCCCGATATTATTTGGTCCCGATTTTATTTGAGACATGCACTATTATAAACGCAAAAGTTTGCAAGTATGCAGCTTTTGAACCGATTGCGATTAAACTTTACAGCTGGACATGTTACTTTTCATCCCAAAATTTCCGGGGGAAAAGGACTTGCGCGGGTAAAACAGCCTTTGGTGATTAGGTTCATTATTTGATAGCCTCTTTGATCAGATCAAGAGCATGAATCGAAACTAGGGATGTCAGCAAGCCGCATGCACTTTCCTCCGCTGCCTGATGACACCAACCTGCGGTCATATCTCCTCAAGTTAAAGATATGGTTTGGAGACCCGTTAGTATTCTTTCCTCTTCATCGTATAATACATTTTAAGGTTCTTTTGACAACCTTTTTAAACCTTTACTAAGATTGATTTGAACCTTTAGTTTAATCTGTGCGATGCCAGAAAGAAAGCTAATACTTATGTTTAACACATTGCAACATGAAAAAAGAAATATCAAATTCGAACAACTCTGTATAAAGTTATGCGTGGTCAGGTCATCATCATCATCAGCCTGTTGCAGTCTACTGCTGTCAATAGGCCTCTCCAATTGCACGCCACCTGGATCTATTTTCGGCTTTTCGCATTCAGTTTCTGCCAGCCGTTTTCCGCAAATCGTCACTCCAACGTGCCTGAGGACGTCCTACACTACGTTTGCCGAAACGCGGTCTCCACTCTTGAACTCTTTTACCCCAACGGTTATCGGTTCTACGGCTAATATGGCCAGCCAAGTCAGAGGTATAAAAAAACGTGTCGACTTGAGAACCTTCCTTGGTTTTTTCGTCGGTTAAAAATAGGCTGGTACAGAAACAAATAATAATACTTAAATAATTAAAAAAAAAACAATACATTGCTTACTTACATTGTATTGCTATTAAGTGCTAGTGCAAACATATTTTTACTATTATTTTCTTCTTTTCAGATCCAAATCTTTACACTATTTTGAGATTGAAGACGCACATTACGAAATCAGGTAAGTACGTTTTTTTTAGACCAAATTCGGTTGAATGAGCGAGAGCTTTTGTGCTCTTATTTCGTTGCCAATGTTTGCGTGAGCATGGAATATGCTTCAATAGGGTATCCCATGCTTACGCAAACATTGGTACAAAAATGGTACCAAGCTCTTAAGCTTTGCTTGCTTTTGCTGACAAGGAGAGAGAGAAAAATGCTCACGTAAAACTGGAACGACCACTTACGCAAATGTGTCTGTACATGATTACATGTTTGCGTAAGCATGGAATGGCTAAGAGCTTTCCTTATTTTTACTGAGAAGGGAGAAATAAATCTGCTTACGTAATCCTCAAACGACAACATACTTACTTTTAATCTGCCTGTACCAATGCAATTTTATGCTTGCATTGCATGTGCAAATGCATGGGATAGGTAAGAGCTTTGCTTGCTTAGTAAGCAAAGCGAGATAAAAATCTGTTTACGTAATACTTGAACGCCACTTATGCTAATGTGACAATTTTACCCTAAGGATAGTTTGCGTAAATTCAGATTCAGGCGTAAATTCACTATGTTTGTATATTAGGTATCGTGAGAAATGTCAGGAAGTATCAACGTCGTTGAAACAACGCGCTCAGTTGCTTGGAGAATTCGTTGCGGAACAGATGTGTGGGCTGTCGCAAGAGAAAGATTGTTCCATGCCGAGTGTCAATTTACATCTTGCGGATTTGATGGTTATTTTTATATTTCACAAAGGCTTAAACTTTTCGTTTTATTTTTAATGGGGCTATTCGATTCGATGCTTATAATTCTCCTTACAACGAACTTTTCCACTATATAATATGATTATTTGTGTAATTACCTCATAGACAATTACTGCGGTCTTCCTGTCTTTTAATTGATCAACTTCATCTTAAACCAAACCTCACTTACTAAAAATTTGAGATTAAGAGCTACTGAAATTGTTTATGTAGCCCTCAATTTTGGAGTAGCGTTTCAGTATTTGGGCGTTAGTGTCGTAAGGTATTCTAGGTGTTTTAGATTTCCAACAACTTTCAGAATGAGCTATCATCCCCAGTAATCGGCCTAGGTTGGATCAGATGCGGCGGAACTCTCGAACGCTGCCTACTATACAAGGTGTTGGCGGATCGCGTCGGGTTGCCGTGCTCGGTGCATCGTGCCGCGGCCGCACACGCCTGGGTTGAAGTCGCTGTGCCTGAATTTGAACCGGTAATTCAGGCTTAGATCGTCCTCGCTGAAATACGTTGTACAGTTTTACCGTCGCCGATGCTAATTGTAGTATGGTAACGTTGGAAGGTAATTTAGACGTTATAGGGTTATATAATGAACGTTATAGGTAAGTAGTTCTGTTGTGATAAGGTTAGAAGAGAAGACCTTGTTAGGACAAAAGTAGATCTTGTAGGGTTGCAAAGACTTTTTAAGGTTATAATCATAAGTATAAAGGGTTAAAAGTGTATGTTGTAGGATTATAAGAAGACATTATAGGATTATGTGTTAGTTGTAATCCTATATGGGTTGTAATGTTTAATGTAGACTAGCTGCGCCCCGCGGTTTCACCCGCATAAGTCCCGTTCCCGCGGGAATAACGGGATAAAAAGTAGCCTATGTGCTAATCCAGGTCCTCAGCTACATATATACCAAGTTTCATCGTAATCGGTTCAGTAGTTTTTGCGTGAAAGAGTAATAACCTCACATACATACATACATACAAACTTTCGCGTTTGTAATATTAGTAAGACGTTTCATTAAAGGGTCATAAGTTGAAGTTGTAGGCTTATAAGTAGGTAATATAAGGTTTATTAAAAGTGCTCATTTAAACAGGATCATGATAAAGATATCGACGAGAAGTACCCGGCAGGTCTGCTCCGCTCGAACTACGTGGTCGATCTGATGATCAAGCCGGGCCGGTTAGCTCCCGTGGGCAGCAACCAAGTATGTCTTACTTTAAGTTGTTATTATTAAGTACATTTTGTACATTTACATCGCTTTCTATCAGGTGAGATAGTGGTAAACGTTTACCTATCAATTACAAAAAAAAGGTTTAGCAACGCTTGTTGCGTTCAGTAGTTACTTTAAAGGGTGACCGATGTGTGTGGCAAAAATTTTACGAGCTCCTCCGTGCTTTGGAAGGCATATTAAGCAGTTGTTTCAGGTTGTTATCTCTTATTAAAGTCGTTAAATCAATTTAAGAAGCCTTAGGGATCGTCTCCACGAGCGTTGGAATCGCGGCGATATTATCGTCGAGCCACTTACAACAGCAATCAATCAATAACAACAACAATCAACAATCTCAATCAATCATCTCATCTCAATTATACAATCTCTCCATAGGCGATGTTAACGCGGCGGTGCGTTGTATAGAAATAAGATAATATCGCCGCGATTTTAACGCTCGTGGAGACGAACCCTTAGATAAACACTAAGGTGAGCCTAACCACTATTCGAAAAATATACCTTTTTATGCGATATGTAATGAGATTGATTATATTGTATTCAGGCGCGGTACATATGCGGCGCGAGTTGCGGGAAGTACACGGCCGGAGATAAATCAGAGGTGTGTCGTTGTGAGTGATACTTTAGTAGTGTTTAATAGTTTTAGCAGACTGTTCAGTGGTTGATGATCAATAAAAAATGTATTTTTTAATCTGTTTTTCATTATTTTTCTTTTCGTACACCAGCCCTTTACTTCTTATCCCAAATTACTTGGGGTCGGTACAGTAGATTAGTCTTTATTGACCATACCTACTGCAAATATCTAAGGGACCGTCTCCACGAGCGTTAGAATCGCGGCGATATTATCGTCGAGCCTCTTATTCCTATACAATTTCCATGAACGTGTCTCTACACGGCGATGTTAACGCGGTGGTGCGTTGTATAGAAATAAGATAATATCGCCGCGATTCTAACGCTCGTGGAGACGGTCCCTAAGGCGCCGATAGCAATGTGCGTTTTTTGTGATGTAGACATCCGATAAGGGTTTTTGAAATACGGGATCGGGATTTACGCAATTAAAACCGTGGGTTATAATACAAAAGCCTATTTTCAATCGTAAAGTGATTTATTTCAGTACATACTTAACCTAAGAACTTTCAGTGTGTAAATAAATAAATACATACAACTATCAAAACTCCTTTGAGGCACAATTCACAAGACACATTGCACAAGATGGACGGACAAACAATCACAAACATTTCACTTATTAATACTTAAAGATGTACCTAATTAGAAATTTTAATTATAAATAAAAAATAATTACAATAATAAGGCTAAAAGTGTATATAATTTAAAATATTAATAAGTAGGTAGTCAATTACCTCATACCTTAATGGTAATATACAAGATGTAACAGGCAAGTCCTTTTAATCCGAAAGGGGGTTGTTCTAGAAAATTAAAAAAATAAAGTTCGAATTTCCAAAAGTCATAGAACAAAAGTTGTTCGCCTAGACGTCTAGAAAAACCCCCTTTCGGCTTAAAAGGGCTTACCCGTTACATCTTGTATAAAAATATTTAAGATAAATTTTGATAAACGATAAATTTAAATAGTGATTTTTTCCGACGTATCTAAATTAAAGATATGTAGGTAAGTTTTTAAAGCTTGTCAATTGTTCAAATTATTCTATGAGTGAGAAAAAGAATTTAAAGACTTTAAAATTCTACATCTCAACTTTATTTTTGAAGTCTTTCCTACAATACACAATCTCAAATACAATAGATTACTCAAATAAGTAAAATTTCATTGAGGTAACTTGATTCTCATTTAAATTTCGTTGATGTCACTTATAACTAAACTTTAATACCTAAACGCCCTACTCTTAGGAGCGGTTCAAGAATTACGTAAGCAGATTTGTTTGCAATTATCAACCTTCCCACCCTCCCGCTCGCTAGGAAAAGTAAGCAAAACTAGCACGCTTACGTAAACGTGCATTTTTAAAGTATTCTTATATGGTAGGTATATTTATAGATTCGTGGGTTTTAAACCGACTTCGAAAAAAGGAGAAGGTTCTCATTGACAATGTATTCAAACCAAAATCGACTAAATTTCGTAGTGAAAATAAAAAGTTAAGAATGACGTAATCAACATCCAGACAAGCGCGTTTGCTTCCGTAATACTTGAACAAGCCCTTATCTCTTATCTTAGTTTTATTTACGTAAAACGGACGTAAGAAACCTTAAACTCAAAACGATAAGTAAGCAATCAGTCTAACTATTATGATGGCAACAATAAAAATAAAGAAATAGAAATGAAATTTCAAAAACTTTGGGGTACATTTTTCACGAACAACATTATCCAAGTGTGTACACACTTCAAAATAGAAAATAAATGAATATTGATTACACACTTTCATATTACACATTTTGATATTAGGTACAAATTTAATAAAAAATAATATTGTGGTTTAAAATTGCGCTTTCATTAAAAAAACAGTAATAATAATAATTCATTCATTTCAAGTAGTAGCAACCCATCAGTAACATAAAATGCAAAGTTATAAAGTCATTATTTTAAAATCAATACTAAAAATAAATTAAATGAAACAATATTATTAAATGTCATAAAAAACATAAAATTAAATTAAATAGGTAGATGATATAGATAGGTAAGTATATTCGGTAGGTCAGAATTAAAAATGTCACATTACAATTTCAATCAAAATTTTAACCACAAGTAAATATAACAATGTAATAAATTATTGAAATCCACAATGAAAGTGGATCGAAGTTGCCCAAGACCGACAAAGATGGCATGGTTTGAAGGAGGCCTACACCCGCGTGGTTGAAAAAGGCTAAGAAGAAGAGAAAAATTATTAAAAAAACATGTCATTATAAGATTAAAACTGAATAAAAATAAAAATCAATTAAAAAAAACAGTGGAATGATTTTAAAATACATAGTTGTTTTCAATACAAAAGCTATAAAACGAGATAATATTTACAATGTTTTCATTTCGATATTTCGAAAATACTTGTAGTGGAATGATTTTATTAACTATCTCCTCGCCGTAAGGCACTTTTATACCCACGGAATAATATTAAAAGGCAGTGATTATTTATACTAATTCAATTCGAAAGGACAAAGGTTATCCTAGGCGTTTAACAGAGCATCATAATTGGGCCATTTTACGTATTTTAACGCGGGCTTGAACGAAAATATTCTAAACCATTGTTATCATCAAAAATTGTCCATTTCAGTTTAGGTCTTATATTAGTACGCCAACAGATATAGATATACATAGATAACGCAAGTGTCACGATTTGTATTGAGACCAAGCGTGCCAACTTTTAATCACATACAGTGACGTCTCAGCTGATATTTAGTGATGGGAAATCTAAATCGGTTCACCGACACCAATGTCGCCGAGCTAATTATCACGGAACGGGCTTTTATTCGGTCGCAACCGGTGCGGCCAACCTTGACGATCGGTCGGGGTTCGGACATTCGTACACAGTACCATTTGCGTCGTCTATCTATGTACAGACAGGCGTACCCACAGGGGTACGAATTATATAATTTTTACCTTGACACGGTTCCATCCCATTCTCTGCATTTGCGTCATCTACCTGATCATGTCTATGGGTACGCCTTATTTATTTTTATTTATTTATTTATTATCGGTTGTGAACCGATTATGGCTATTAGGAAATTAGCCAGTGTCAAGTATTATTAATATATAATGCAAGTTTTTGCATCGAAACAGTCAAGTCGTCATAGTTAAAGTCAAGTCTAGGGAATCATTTGTAAGCACGGCGGCCATTTACAAAGATTTCACGGAGCTTTGGAGACAACACTAAAGTCCATGTTTCGAACCGATTTTCACTTTCATTCCACTTGTACACCTTTACGAAACTGAATTGATTAATATGCCCCCGAAATTAGTGTGCATCAGAATGGCGGGTGTACAAATGCAAATTATCATGAATCTAATATGGCTCAAATCTACCTTAATTCTACTGATTCTACCAATAAAGAAATTAATAGTACCTCTCTGTACGCATAGAAAACTCAATAAATATGTGAGCCGCCAATCTGACGTCAGGATGGCGGGTGTATTCCTTTTCTGGGCGAAATATCATTCGTCAATATTTATATTCACTGCCATATAAATCTACCTAATTAGTACCTTACAGTATCGTACGTAGTAATCAAATTCAGGCAAAGGCTAGAGAGTAATTTTGAAAATAAAATTTCGCAACTTTAAATTTCTGCAATGTTGGTATTTAGTAATGGCGGGCGTGTCGAGAATCTGGGCTACAAAAAGATTGTACTTTGTTTATAATTATGGCCGTTTAAAAAGTAGCCAGTGTCAAGAATTATGTTATAATTGAATCGAATTACTCCATGTTAGCCATTTGATAAGTACATTTTAAAAATAGTAGTAGTATTTATAAATTAAAGTAATAGTATAATTAAAAATTATACTACTATTACTTATAAATTATAATTTATCAATTTAATTCCTTGAAAGTGTACAAGTGTAATGAAAACCAAACGTGGACTTTCGCGATGTCTCAAACTTCATGTAAAATTCTTTGTTATTAACCGCCAATTACACTCACTCCACTTTCAACTACGATAACTTGGCTGTTTCTATAATGCAAATAATAATATTTGCATTATAGAAACAGCCAAGTTATCGTTATCATTTATTATTATTGTTTATTTTTATTTTAGTACTTACACTTAAAAATGTAAGTACTAAAATAAAATAAAATTTCATTTACGAAATAAAGACTATTGACTATAAAGTCAATAATTTATTATTTCGTAAATGAAAAATGTACTTGTCAAATGGCTAACATGGAGTAATTCAATTCAATTATAACATAATTCTTGACACTGGCTAATTTCTAAACGGCCATAATTATAAAAAAAGTACAATCTTTTTTTTAGCCCAGATTCTCGACACGCCCGCCATTACTAAATACCAACATTGCAGAAATTTAAAGTTGCGAAATTTTATTTTCAAAATTACTCTCTAGCCTTTGCCTGAATTTGATTACTACGTACGATACTGTAAGGTACTAATTAGGTAGATTTATATGGCAGTGAATATAAATATTGACGAATGATATTTCGCCCAGAAAAGGAATACACCCGCCATCCTGACGTCAGATTGGCGGCTCACATATTTATTGAGTTTTCTATGCGTACAGAGAGGTACTATTAATTTCTTTATTGGTAGAATTAAGGTAGATTTGAGCCATATTAGATTTATGATAATTTGCATTTGTACACCCGCCATTCTGATGCACACCGAAATTAAACAATTTGCACGCTTTTGAACTAGGTTTCACAAAATTGAAAATTTAGCAACACATCTCCTCAAAGCGTTCCCGCTGAAACTCCGGTGCGCCTTTTGCTTTGTCATTTTGACTTTGACAATTCCCACCCCACATTATACGTACATACTACACAGTAGTCTGCGGCACGCCCCCCACGACGTGAGTCCGGGCTCGCGGGGCGGGGGCGGGCGGCTCCTTCAGGGACAGGGCCGAGCCCGACGTCTCCGACACGGGACGAGACGCCAGCGTCGCCGGTTGGGATATCTGGAAATATTATAAACTAGCAGTTTACGACGACTTCGTCTGCGTAGAAATAGTGAAAAGCAAAGCCTTTTTCGTTCATTCATTACTCGGGTTCTACTAATTGGATTTCGATGTAAAGTATACTACGCGGTTCCTCGACAATAGGACTATCCCATATTGAAAACCAGATTTCATGGTCGATCATACGTAATACTGTACGGAACATGCTGTGTGACCGTGGAACATGTTTTTTTCGAATTTAATAGGGAAGTTAGATCTCCATTCTATTTATTCCACCTAAAGGATATTTTTTTTTTTTTTTTTAATTTATTTTTACTAAAAACACTTAAAATAACACATACATAGCTCTGCCAAACTGCACAGCAGTTTGTCGGCAGTAGTTCTCGGTGCTTCTATTATTGTTACATATTCTCTTTAAGTTATACAATCGCTAGTTTTATTATATTTATCTTTACTTAATAAACCAGTAGGTAGGCATCAATAGTTCAGTTAAAAAATATATATATATATATATAACATCATATCATGGCATTACTTACTATTACATGGTTATGGACATAATGACAAATAATGTTTTTTTAGGAGTTTTTTAAGATACTTTTTATGCCTCACATTATCGACCATCTCAGGGGGCAATTCATTAGATAGCACAGGTGTGAGGTATCTTCTTGTTCGCTTCCCAAAATAGTTAGACATTCGAGGCACAGAAAGCACTTTCTTTTTAGAGTTCCGTGTTGGGAATTTAAATATCCTGTCAATTTTGTGGTCATTACAATCAAATTGTTCGGTTATTTATTATACATTTTTTCACTTTAAGTTCTATTGGTAAAACATTACAGATTTTGAAAATTCTATTATACTCTTTGTTTAATTGTAGTTTTCGAGAGGGACTTATCAGTAGCTTTAACATACTAAGCCCTTTCAACTTCTTACTTTCTTACTAAGCCCTAACATACTAACAGCCGAATACAGAAACGTCATTTAAAATTTAAGAGGTTCTTAAATTATTGAGCAGTTTCTAAATTTAAAATTAGTATGGCAATTTTGGAGTTTGAGAGCTGCTTCTTTGTTTAATTAATTCTCAAATGTTGAGTAGCGTTTCAGTATTCGGCCGTAAGCCCTTTTAATATACTAAGCCCTTTCAAAGGAATTAAAAGGAATCATAACACTGTGACGTCACACAGGTTCTAGTATCTGTGGCCGTGTCTTCGTTGCTACTTACAGTTCTAGTGAGAGTCTGTGGCGTATGCGGCCGTTTGACAGGAACGTCTCTGTACTCGTAGATGTTGTCTCTGGAGCGCGTCACGTTCACGATCCCGGCCTCTTCCAGTTCGGGAACCATGAACACGTCTCCGTCATAATACCGGTCCGTTTCTCTAGAATATTCAACGAAATTACATGTAGGTAGTTTCTTGTTTTCGAGATGTTATTTTGAAATCCTATCCTACTAATATCATAAAGCTGAAAGTTTGTGACAATGTGCGTATTTATGTATGTATTATTTATTTATTTTATATCTTTATTTGCACAATATATACATAGAAAACAACACACACATATAAAACAGTAAATACTAAAATAAAAGCTTAAAAAATAAGTTGTACAAATGGGTGGCCTTATCGCTAAGAGCGATTTCTTCCAGGCAACCTTTGGATGGATTAGAACTGTGACAGCTTGAGCGGTAGGTAGAAATGTGAAAATAATATCATAAATAAATACCTATACATATCCATAAAATACCTATATATTATAATTCAAGTATACATTTAACCTACATAAACTAGATACAAATAAATATACCCACACATAAATATCCATATGTATGTGTGTTTGTAACTCAATCACGCAAAAACTACTGAACCGATTGCGATGAAATTTGGAATGTAGGTAACTGGGGACCTGAAATAACACAGACTACTTTTTATCCCGATATTCCCGCGGGAACGGGACTTAAGCGGGTGAAACCGCGGGGCGCAGCTAGTTTCTCGTTTTTAAATGAACTAAGTTCTTGAGAAATAAAGTTTCTTTAACCTGAACATTTTTTTTTCGAATGAAAGTAAGAGATGAAAGTAAGTACTACTAGTATAAAGAAATATGCTAAGCAATCAAACGAAACCAACCCGCGGGTGCAAATACAGATTTTGAACAGTGGATGTGATGTAGGATGTGTGGATATGTTCCCTGTATGATGTGGAAATATATTTACGGTAGGATGTGTCGATGTGTTTTCGGTAAGGTGTGTGGATGTGTTCCTGATAATGTGTGTGGATGGATGTGTTCCCAGTAGTATTGCGTAATGTATATTTCCGGTAGAAGTGTGGATGTGTGCTCGGTATGATGTGTAGATGTGTTTTCGGTAGGATGTGCAGAAGGGTGTTCTGTGGTGTGGTGTTAATTGTTAATATATTAGTTCACCTACATAGCCGGTATCATTTTCCATTTCGGAGGCACAGCCCTGTTAAAAAGGAGTTTGTTAGTAATATAAGGTTATTTAAATAGGTACTTAAATAAATATTAGGGGTTAAAGTATGAAATTGCCGATTTGTACTGAAAATCTTAGTTGTTTATTTTTAAAAAATTTAACAAATTTATTTAATCAAAATAGTTGCCATTATTATCTATACATTGCTGCCATCTAATGGGAAGGTTATTAATGCCTTTGCGATAGAACTCCGACGATCTAGACTGCACAAACTGTGTGAAAGCATTTTGTACTGCCTCCTGGGAAGAAAACTTCTTGTCACTTAGATAATTGTCCAAATCACGAAAAAAATGGTAGTCCGTTGGAGCAAGGTCTGGTGAATACGGAGGATGACGAATGGTTTCTAAGTGCAGTTCCTGAAGGGTCAAAATGGTTTCTCGTGCTGTGTGAGGTCTCGCGTTGTCGTGGAGCAATAATGGTGAAGATCGATTCAAGAGTCGGGGCTGTTTTACTGCTAGTTTTGTCAACATGGTTCGGAGTTCGGCACAATAGACATCTGCCGTATTTGCTTGACCAGATCGAAGAAAACTATAGTGAATAACACCATGCTGAGACCACCAAACAGTTACCATTACCTTTTTATTGGTAAGTTTTGCTTTAGGACACTGTTGTGGCATTTGACCTGGGGTCAGCCATTGCATTTTTCTTTTCCGGTTATCATAAAGAATCCACTTTTCATCACATGTTACAATTCGATCCAATATTCCTTCATTTCTGTACCGGTTCAACAAGGCAACACAAGTTTCAACACGCGTTTCTTTCTGCAGATCAGTCAAATCATGAGGCACCCATTTTTCGTATTTTTTTATTTTATTGATTTGACGCAAGTGAGTCAATAAAGTGGGTAAGGTAACGTTAAACCATGCCGCTAATTCCTGGGTAGTTTGACTAGGATCGGCTTCCACTATCTCTCTTAATTCATCGTTATTCACCTGTGTGGGCGGTCTTCCTCGTGGCTCGTTCTTTAAGTCGAAATTTCCATCACGAAAGCGTTTAAACCAAAATCGCACGGTGCGTTCATTAGTAGACCCCTCTCCAAACGCAGCATTGATATTGCGGGCTGTTTCTGCCGCGTTAGTTCCGCGTCGGAACTCGTATTCAAAAATCACTCGAATTTTCGCAGTATCCATCTTTCTTGTCTAAATTGAATAACAAAAACAATTGAAAGTCGATATTCAAATGTTTCACATTTTTTAAAAAAAGAACATCACAGAAACCATTTGAAAAAAGTTTCATTCGAAAACCTCAAACCATGAAGATTCTATGTCAATTCAAAGAACCTATTGCAATAAAACGGCAATTACATACTTTAACCCCTATTATTACAGGACGTTACACACAACTCAATTTAAGAATTAAGCAAATAGGCTTGTACTATGGGTACTAGACAAGGGATATACCTCAAAAAACCTTTTTTTTTTCAAATACATTACATATAGAAAACACACAAAACCAGAAACAAGTATTTATGTTCAGCACAAATACTAGTCCCGGCGGGTATCGAACCCTCAACCTTCTGCATTGCAGCGGGGTATTCGCCTAACGCGCCACGGGTGTCGTCAAAATACATTATTATTAAATTAACACATTTTTTTACAGACAAAATACTAAAAAAACCTAAATCTACAGGTGCACCTTCGCCACGAGCATTCACTTATAATGTTACATTATACATTCGACTCATTTCTTACTTTTATGGCTTTCCTGTCATCATTAAAGAACAATTTCAGCCAGTTTCATGTGTTTAATAGTGTATTATCAAATCGTTTAAAATAATTTTACCTATTAACACCCGAATGCTCGCTGTCAAGGATCACTTTAAAGTTAGTAAAACCCCCAGTAAATAAACTAAAATCAACATGTAAGACAGTGGCGGTATAGAGTAATACCTTTTAGCATTCCGCCACAGCATGCAGCAGACGACGAGTAAAACTATGAGCACGAGACAAGCGCTGGAGACCGACCAGAAAGCGATCTGTAGCGGCTGCTTCGGTTCCCACCAGAACTGAAACAATGTTGTTGTTCTTAGAGTTCCATAGACAAATAATAATAAATCATTTATTTCGGATTCTAAGTCCATATTACGTGTCATAAATACAGTACAATCAAATAAAAAATAAAACAATAATCATAAAAATAATGAAATTGTATTACTTAACGTTAAATAAGACGGGTCTACTTGAATCTAGGGACACAAAGGGAGATAGGTAAATTTTTTAAAGATAATGTATTTTTGTTGCCGCTATAACCACATATTATACGAAAAAAACAGATTATAAACAAATATTGAAGTAGAAAGGTCTTGCCATGGCGCCTCCGCCTGTCCGCGGCAGACGGGGTAGACCCAAGAAGTCCTGGCTTGACGTCGTAAGGGATGATATGCGTGCCGATGGTCTCACTACAGGGGATGCCGAAGATCGTGCGAAGTGGAGACGCAAAAGCAGGAAAGCGTACCCCGGGCTCCCGAGAGGGATGCAACCGGGAACATCGCTCGGATGATGATGAAGTAGGGATTTTTTGTGATAATGCTACGGGGCCCTTCGTAAACGCGTCCGACTTGCACTTGGCCGGGTTTTTTTTTCTTCTCTGTCTTAAAACGATTATGGCCATTTAGGAACTGAACCACTAACTACTCTGACCTCACCTCACCAAACTACAGCTCACCTCACAACAGTAAAAGGCGGATATGTCGGCACCAGTCTTCCGATGACGGTAGGAAGGTAGACAAGGCTGAAACCACTCTGACCTCAGCTTACCAAACCACACCTCACCTCAGTAAAAGGCGGATATGTCGGCACCAGTCGTCCGATGACGGTGGGCAGGTATACGGTCCAGAAGGCCAGCTCGGTCTGCCTGTAGTTGAGCTGTATGGTGGAGTTGTACGTGGTGTTGAGGTTAAGGTACCGCAGTTGGCCGGCCGTGGCCTGCTCGAAGTGGACGCCCAGGATACGGGACCGGGTCGGGTTGCTGGGGAAAAGAAATAGTACAGTAATTACTAGAAACTTTAATATGCAAAATCTTTTAATTTAGCGGAAAATAAACGAAAATACTAACACAGTGGCTTAAGATCACGTAAATCAGTTGAATAATCCATATCTTTTGTTCAAGGAATGCCTTTAACATTTCATAATGTACCTCTACCCCCTAGGTCTGAGCTCTGAGGAAAAACGCCGATCTCCAAAGATTGGACCATCTGTCCTTTCTTCACTGTAGTGTTCGTCGGTTAGTCAGATAAGAACCGACTGGATTCAACTGGGTTCAACAGGACCGTTTTGATGTATCAAAGCAAAAACTACCTTAACCTTAGAGAACATGATTGAAATTGATATTTCAAAAGTTGTCAAGAGCACAGTCTTCGAGAAGCGAAGACGACAGAATAACAACATTTTCATAGATTTACCATTGGTTTTTCTTCTGTTCTCGCGATGTTAGATTGAAATTGAATTTCCTGTACTAATAAGGAACGAGGTCGCGGGGTGTCGCCGGATTGAGGTAGTTCGTGATCGCTAATTGTAGCGTCGTATGGACGAGGAAATCGGTCCAGCCGTTTACGCGTGATGCCGTGAGTAAGGGAAATATTCATTCATATTTTTTTTAATTAAAACTGTGTTTGGGTCTCCCGCGATTTAGGATTTTCCTTGTGCTGGGACCATAGTTTAAGATTATCTTTGTTTGTAAAGATCTTAGTAAATAAACTTTTTTTTATATTGAAGACTAGCTACGACTCGCGGTTTCACCCGCTGAAGTGAAAAACGAGTTATCACGGGCGCGGGCGGCCGAGCGGTTCTCGAGCGGTTGCACTTTTTCGTTCATTACTCGGGTTCTACTAATTGGATTTCGATGCAAAGTATACCACGACGTTTCTCAAAAATAGAACTATCCAATATTGAAAACAGATTTCAATCGGATAAGTAGTTTTTAATTGTATAAGGAACAGAGAAACATACAGACATGAATTTTAAAAATTGTATAATTATGTTCCATTTCTCATCCTAAGTCCCCTAAACCACTTTTTTTGTTTAATTTACTTCCAAGTACAGACTTTTTGTCCTCTCTTCCTTTATAATAAGTATAGAAGATAGATGATTACAACTACAAAAAACTTACCCATATCTCGCAAAATCCGAATAAGCCTTCATGAAGAAATGGCTCATATTCCTGTCATTTCCAGTCCACGCTTGCCTGTCGATCCTGTACCGAGTGGGGAAGAACTCCTGGTCCATAAAGGGTGCTCCGGTGAGGAAGAAACGCTCCGTGTTGTGGGAGTAGAGCCTCCACTCGGGCCAGTTGAAGGCTTCTACTGTGGTGTTCATGACGTACATGTAAGATGGGACGTTGTGTTCTAGGAGCATCTTGATTAGCTTGTCGGTTGGGGCGCGGTAGAGGAAGTCTGAGAGCAGCTGTTGGGTACAAAATGGGCCTAGTAAGTATATACGTTTGAAACTCCTTTGTTAAACCGATTGTCATGAAACTTGGTATCCAAATAGTTGGATATCGTCGGGCGAATGCAATGCAGAATGCTGCGAGTTCGATTCCCGCTGGGTGTGAATATTAATGCTGAAAAATGAATATTTGTATCTGATAAATATTGGTATCTGGTCTGGGTGTCTTATATGGGTGGGTGAATACACCCACCCATAATAATGTAGTCTATCCGTTGTCTAGTCCCATAGTACGCACCTAGTGCTTAGTTTGGGGCTAGATTGCGCTGTGTGCAATGTAGTGCAATATTTATTAATTTGTTTATTTAACGTGCTAATTGTTGTGATTGGTTGAGCAATGACATTTGTGTCAGTGCAAGACCAATCACAAGATTTAGCATTAGGTTAGCTCACTAGCCCGGGGCTAAGTATAAGCAGCGCGAGTCAACCTAAAAATACTCATCCTCATCATCATCATCAGCCTGTTGCAGTCCACTGCTGGACATAGGCCTCTCCAATTGTACGCCACCTAGGCTTCTCGCATCCAGTTTACGTCAAATATAAAATACTAGCTGCGCCCCGCGGTTTCACCCGCGTAAGTTCCGTTTCCGCGGGAATATCGGGATAAAATGTAGCCTATGTGTTATTCCCGGTATCCAACTACTTTTATTCCAAGTTTCATCGCAATCGGCTCAATAGTTTTTGCGTGATTGATTAACAAACATCCAAACATCCAACTAAACATCCAAACACACACACTTTCATATTTATAATATTAGTAGGTATAATAACGTGTATGTATTGGTCTCTGATGGCGTTTATAATATTAGTACGTATACTAACGTGTATATATTGGTCTCTGATGGCGTTTATAATATTAGTACGTATACTAACGTGTATATATTGGTCTCTGATGGCGTTTATAATATTAGTACGTATACTAACGTGTATATATTGGTCTCTGATGGCGTTTATAATATTAGTACGTATACTAACGTGTATATATTGGTCTCTGATGGCGTTTATAATATTAGTACGTATACTAACGTGTATATATTGGTCTCTGATGGCGTTTATAATATTAGTACGTATACTAACGTGTATATATTGGTTTCTGATGGCGTTTATAATATTAGTACGTATACTAACGTGTATATATTGGTCTCTGATGGCGTTTATAATATTAGTAGGTATACTAACGTGTATGTATTGGTCTCTGATGGCGCTAGTGTTGTGCGGCTGCGGATGGTACGTGTACATGTAGCGGACGGCCTCGTACACGCCGCGCGGGTTCAGCGTGTAGTTGTAGCGCATCACTAGCTCCTGCACCTTCCGGTTGAACCAGTCCTCCGTGATCTCGTAGCGGGGGGCCAGGGTTTCGTTGTTGTCTGCAACATATTCATATTAAAAACTGCAAGAATGTCGCCTTCACTGGTACGGTCACGTCTTGCGAAAACCGGCCAGTTACGTGGGGAACGAATGTCAAATGAAATGGAAACATCGCTCGGATGATGATGATGATTAAAAACTGTGTGTCAATTAGCCCTACCGTCGGGACTGTGTGTAATTTTACGATGCGATGTAAGAGCGACCCTACTTTTATTAATATTACCATGGATTTTTATTGTTTTCGCGATTTTTTATTAAAATTAAACGTCATATTCCGATGTATTTCCCGACCGTTTGCTCACCGGACGAAAGTTCCGGAAAAATGCCCGAAACTTCGGGCGTCGAAAAATGCTTAAGCGAGGTTTGCATTACAATAGTAGTGCCTAGCAAACTCATTTTTCAGATATTAATCACATAGATTTTAGTATATTAAGCTACGTCCACATATGCAGGGGGCTCGCTTAGCGCCTAGAGACTAACGAGTCATTTAACTAACGGTCTAGAAATTCTTTTTTTCGAACTTTCTTTGCGTAGTTCGTGTTTAATTATTATATTAATTTAAATGTAAGTAACAAGGTATATATTTTTATGGATTTATTAAGCATCTATCTATATTGCATTATATTGATACATACAAACTTGTGCTTAGTGTAGAATCGATTTTTGATATATGTTATTTGAGAAATGTTACAACATTACACGCATCGCAATCTAGCCCCAAACTAAGCACTAGACTTGTACTATGGGTACTAGATAACGGATATACTACATAATATTACACTTTTTTTTGTAAATACATACGTATTATCAAATTATACATGAATAAGTGTTATATATATAAATGAATATTATATTTGAAATAAAATAATTTATTGTTTGTGGATCTAGGTTAAAACAAAAAGTATACACAATTAAAGAATTTCTGGTCCTACCCCTATTGATATTTCGGCCGCACTGTGGGTCGATTCTGTAAAAACATAGCATGCGACAAGCATGTGGGATGCATGAGCATTGCAAAAGTCGATTTGTTGCAGGAGTAAAAATAATAGCTTTTTAAAAATAATTTCTTTAAATACTGATTGGCTAATTAACAAGGGGAGCTCTTGAAATAATTAAGTAGCCCTAATTTTGAAGGTTTACAGAATACGAATTAACGCACATCTTCTGCACGTCGCCCGCAGTTCGCCGGCATTCCGCATGCTATGTTTTTACAGAATCGACCCACTGGGCGCTCGGCTCGCTCGCATGCGGCCATAGGCTATAACGACTCGGTATAAAGGTCAGTAGAGCGACTCGACTCACACAGGACGTAGGCGGCCTCCTGCGTGGTGACCCCCGCCAGGTACCGCAGCGCGGGGTTGTACTGCCGCCGCAGCACGAGCTGCTCCGGCGTCGTGTCCAGGAACCGCCAGTCGCGGCCGCGCCACCCCTCGTACCACTCGTCCCCCGGGAATGTGAAGTTGTTCTCCAGGACGGGGCCCCAGGGGATGAAGCCCACGTGCGGCTGGAACATACCAAATTTACATTTTATTGGCGTTTTTGCGATTTCCCCACGTTAGACTGAAACTAGTAGTTAGCCCCAAACTGAGAACTCACGACCCCCTATCTCCCCAACCCCCCTACCGATCCGGCTCATCTTCGAACTCATCAATTCTATTGACCTAAACTACGCGCATACCAAAATTCATGAAGATCGGAGCTACGATACTCAAGTTATCGTCGAACAAACATACAAAGTTACAAAGATACAAGCGCCAGGCCCGTCTACACTGAACCTCACTCGCCTCGCTCGTTCGGTCAACTAAGCATAAACTTTGAATTGGAAATTCATAGTCGAAATTCATTTTGAAAAATACGAAACAAATAAAAAGAACTTCATAGTCATAACAGAGAAGCAAAGTTTAGTAGGTCATTATTTATAATTGGTTTACATTTTAAATTTTAATAACTTCGACTTTTGCGTGCAAAAGCTTTTGATAGTTGCGAAAATCGCTTAGCTTAGCAAAGTCAAAGTACGAGCTATATATTTCAACCTAAATAAAGTTAGAGCGAGATCTGTAGGGGTACATATTTACACATTTTTCCAGGTCTTAATCGCATGATTTTAACTTCGAAGGGACCCTCGAGACCAAAATCATTGTAACATGATAGAAACGTCGAGGTAAGGAAAATGATAAAGTTAAAATCACGCTATTAAGACACGGTAAAAAGTGTCAATATGGGTCCCATTCGAGTTACTTTAAAAAGTTTATCTGTAGGGGTATTCAGAGAGCTTCGGTCCGAATCAAAGGATATCTCCATCTCGCTCAGCACGATTCAAGAAGATAGACATTGTCAAGTCGATCTTCAGTTTCGGTCCGAAGCTATCTGAATAACCCTACTGGGAAGAACTGAAAATTAGGCCGTTGACTAACAACAACTTAACTTCCAATTCTGCAGAAAATGCGGATAAAAGAGTACAGCTATTAAGAAAGACGAAGAATTGAAGATTTGTTGTGATTTTTAATACCATAAAGCGTTAATTAATCAACGACCGATCCAATGCCGAGTCAACGGCTCATTGCTGTACCGTTTTATCACAAAAACGAACAACAACGGCGCTAAATCAACACACAATTAGCAAATTCCAGTAACCTTAAAAACCTCACCTGAAACTCAGCGTTCCCCAGTTCGTAAAAGCTCCGCCCTTGCCGCAGACAGTTGACCAGCTTCCAGGAGGAGTCTATGGGACACCCCAGTATCCTTCCGAAGACCAGGGAAGTGTTCTGAACGCGGTACTTGTCTTCTATCATCGCCCAGTCAGCCAGGGCCGAGCCACTCTGTAGGAAGATGAACAGGCGTTAACAATGATCTTGACTGGTCGTGCGGGTTAAGCAACGCTAGGTGCGGTCATTATTTTGATGGGTAACCGAAAATTTGTGTGAAAAAAAAACTCTCGAGCTCCTCACTGCTTCTGAAGGACTGGTTCTTATCTCTAATAGCAATCGTTAGGTCAAGTTAGAGGCCTTAGAGCGACCTGAAAACTCTTAACTAACGAAGTGTGGCTCACCAGCCATTACCCGAAAAGAAGAAGCATTGATCGCAACCTTAAGGGCTAGGACCCAAAACAACCATTAGACCATTGTTGCTTAGACAAGACCTAAACTGCAAATCCATGTCGGAATTCGGATTCATCGAAAATTGTTGATTATTTTCTGGCACAATGTTATAGAATATTTTCATGGCGGCAGATGTGACTTTCTGAACTTCCAATTCAACCGGGGAAACAGCGAAGTGGGCATTGTGGAATTGTAGAGCGTCAGATGCTCCACAATCGAACTGTGGCAATTTTCGTAACCCCTTATTTATGGACGCCCTGTCATTGAAGCTTAACTGCAGATATGACATAAGAAGGAACAGTTGAAACAAGCCACTGAAGTAACGCTACCCCAAATTCAATGATCTGCATCTCAGCACCCACAGCGATCATTTTTACAATAGACGTAACAATATTGTCAGCGCTGCAGCAGCTTTATACATTTATTCCGCGTAAAAGAAAGATGGAACATCTCTAGTACTAGACCAGTAGAGATAAGAAATATTATTTATTTATATCTCATAAAACATGGGTAAACATAATGGTGTTATAAAATACATAAAGAAAGATCAACCATGCTTTACCATTTGGGCATACGAGATTGAAAATAGTAGTCCGGTTATTGGTTATTCTTATTCACTTATCGAGTTATCGCATTATAAATTCATTAGTCAATATTTATGCAAAACACTACAACTAAACAGTATATGATGAAATTACCATCATTTAATCATAAATCTCAACTTAGGTTCGTAATAATGTAATTAATAACATTAATAATGTAATTTTTAATCAAAATATGTCAAAAGTTTAGTATTACCCTGTTAAACATAGAAATATTTTTAGCAAGGAAATATATTTCCAAAAAATCCCCAAAATATAAATGGAAATATATTTCCTTGCTAAAAATATTTCTATGTTTAAAATGCCTTGAGCAATAAAAAAACAAAAAGAAATATCAAATTGGAGAGAAAGCGCGTCTCATGTTGGTTATGTTTACTGTAAAGTAAAACACCTGAACCAGTCAATAAAAAGCTGCAAAGCTTGACCGGTAGATGGCGCAGAAACCAAGCCTTAGTTGGTAAAACAATTAGCGAGGAAAGATATGACCGAAAAATTATACCGTGTCACGTGATTCCTGTGTAGCTCAGTGGTTAGAGCAGTCGCCTGGTTAGCGAAAGGACGCAGGTTCGAATCCTGTCATGGGGATTTTTTGGAAATATATTTCTTTGCTAAAAATATTTCTATGTTTAAAATGCCTTGAGCAATAAAAAAACAAAAAGAAATATTACCCTGTTATCTCAATGAGTGGTTGTTAGTAGTTTTCCTATATTTTAACGTAATCATTTCTGTCAGGTCCAAGAGTTGTTTCCTGGGCCATGACTCTGGTGATTATGATGCCTGAGCTATGACCATATTATGTTACCTGAGCTATGACCCTGGTGACGATGTCCCGGGTGTGAGGCGCCACGGCCAACAAGCCGGCAGAGGCCGCACCGGCTCCTTCCCCCATCAGCGTGATGGATGAGGCGTCTCCATTGAACGCGGCGATGTTCTCGTGCACCCAGCGGAGTGCCATCACCTGGTCTAGCATGCCGTAGTTGCCGGGAGAGTTCTCGTCGGCCGTTGAGAGGAATCCTGGGGGATATCGGCACGGATATTGAAAGAAAGAAGAAAGAAAAACATTTATTGGCAACAAACACACACATAAGTAGGTACATACGAACAATGGGACTCATTTTTTACGTAGATAATAATATAAGACAAAACAAAGATCGTTGAAAAGGAAAGAAAAATATATAATGCGAGCAGTGTGCCTGCTGCCAACGAGGATCTGCCTCGGCAAACGTTTCAAGCCCTTAAGGACGCGACTGATGTGAATCGAGCTGAAATCCCTTCCGATTGAATATTTTTCTTCATAACCGGTATCAAATACATCTTTTAACATTATATTATGTTATTCTACATGATACAATAAGTGCCCTCTTCATTTCAAAAACAATAACAAATAACTTTAAATACTACTATTGTATATACAGGCAAAGTTACTGTTTTACAAAATAAAACAATTTTTCTTCTAAATCCTTAACCGCTATATTTTCTTATAGGCATCATAATATTAGAAAATACAATACCTAGAACCTCCTCATCGCATTTAAAAAAAATATTATTTTAATATTTTACGATAAATTATAGATTTTTTCATGCAATTCCATCTCGCTCATCTCTATGCAATCGGACAAGGGCCGATAATTATCATCTATCGCTGTCTTAATTGAGATGCCTTGTATATTTCTAGTGGAATGTCTTGAGAAATAAAATAAGAAAAATACTGTAAAATTATGTAAAAATAAAACTTACCTAAGGCACCGAGTCTATAGTTGAAAGAAACAACGACTACGTTGTAGAAAGCAGCCAACATATGCGCCGGGAACAAGTTGGAAGCTCCAGACATGAACTGTCCGCCGTGGATGTATACCATCACAGGGTACTTCTGAGCCGTGGCCCCTGCTTCCGTCTACAAATGTAACAATAAAAATAAATAAATAAATTCTGTGAACAACTCACAGCGTCATCTAGCCCCATGGTAAGCTGCTAAGCTTATGTTACGGTGACTAGACAACGAACGGATACACTACTTATATTTATTTTTGTAACGTAAATACATACATATTATACATAGAAATACACCCAGACCAGATACAAATATTTATTTTTAAGCATAAATATTTGCTGGAATCGAACCCGCAACCTAAATATCTCAGGAATTAATAGACAGCGCAATCTAATAGCCGTATTCACAAACAACCCTATACGTGGATTAACGCTTTATCTTGGCTCTAGTGAGTGACAATCAACGTCAGTGAAAATATTTTATGAATAAAGTTGAGTCCACGTATAGGGTCGTTTGTGAATACAGCTATAAGCAACTAGGCTTGTACTATGGGTACTAGACAACGGATATACTATCCTTTGTATGTATGTGACTTTGGCACTCCTTCACGCAAAGACTCTGAACCGACTGATATCTTACTTCTTACTAATATTTTAAACGTGGAAGTTTATATGTATGTATGTCTGTATGTGACTTTGTTATCTTGTAAAAAGTTGTAGCCTATGGGCTACTTTTTATCAGTAGTTTTTTCGTGAATAACACGTATGTTATTCCAGGTCTCCAGCTACCTATAATCCAAGTTTCATCGCAATCGGTTCAGTAGTTTTTGCGTGAAAGAGTAACAAAGTCACATACATACATGCAAACTTTCGCGTTTGTAATTATTAGTAAGATACGATAATGATGGTTAAGTATTACTTTTCTAAACAGTTTTCTAATTGATAATTACGAAGTTTAATAACAGCTGCACAATTTAAAATCCCTATGGACATTATATTATACAAAAATCATAACCGGTTTCACTGTAATACACAATGGAACCACGATTACCTAACTAGGTCAGTTATTGTAATAAATATGTAACAATTGCCGGTAATGCTCTAGGGATTCTGTACATTGGATAACTTAAGGACGCGACTCATGTAAAATCCCTTCCGATTGAATAGTTTTCTTCATAACCGGTATCAAATAGATCTTTAAACAATGTATTATGTTATTGTACATGATACAAGAAGTGTCCCCTTCATTTTAAAAACAATAAAAAATAACTTTAAATACCATTATTATACAGACAAAGTTACCCCTGTTTTACAAAATAAATCAATTTTTCTTCTAAATCCTTAACCGCTCTATTTTCTTATAGGCATCATAATATTAGAAAATACAATACCTAGAACCTCTTCATCGCATTTTATAAAAATATTATTTTAATCTTCGATAATGATTGATTTTACGAGAAATTGTAGATTTTTTCATGCAATTCCATCTCGCTCATTTATATGCAATCGGACAAGGACCGATAATTATCATCTATCGCCGTCTTAAATAAATATACTAGCTAGATCTTTACAATATAATTAAGTACAAAGTATGAATTATTAATTAGCTAATTATTGTAATTAGTTAAGGGTGCAGTCCTCGAGTTTTTTTCGTTTGGCTTGGTTTAGTTATTTATTAGTGGACTTATCAAATTTGTTTTTAAAACCGGTCATAGGATACGAAACTCTTTGTCATACGGCAACGGGTCCTCGGCTATGCCACGCTAGGTACTGTTGCAATGTTTCAAACCGAATTATAATTATATATTTTTTTAAGTCTGTTATAGTGCGTGTCACGAAAGATCACACGAGAAAACCCACGTGTTTTGACTTGTGTAGGTGGAGTAGTCGATTTTTAGGTAGCGGTTTAAGGCGAGTATGATCCGGCACCCCAAATAGGGGTGACGGAAGGGCATTGGAAGTATTGCCCCTGGGCAGATTCCTCACTACTGAGCTACGCAAGCAACGAACTCGAATATATGTGGAAGTAGCAATCCTTTGAAAAAATGTTCCACACAAACGGTGGTTGCGGGGCCTAAAACGATGATTCGACCGCCAGTCTGTCACTAAAGATCGTCCGCCGATTGGTCGATCCAAAGGTCGATCATACGTAATACTGTACGGAACATGTCAGTGTGTGCATCTGCTGCTGTTTGACCGTGGAACATGTTTTTTTCGAATTTAATAGAGAGGTTAGATCTCCAGTCTATTTATTCCTCGTAATAGGCAAGTCTCATCTTCCATGGCCGTATTATTCCACGAGAAAAAAGAGAGAAAATGTTCGTCGATCAATAAAATGTTTCTCGTGCTTGTATGCTACCACTGCAGGTGTGTGATGTGTACCCGCGTGTTTTTGTACCGTAAAGTCTTGCGTGACCCGCGTGTGTGACTGCGTGACGTGTGAGTCATGAATTTGGTGTGACCCGACCATTATGTACAACAAATTAACAATTAAACTGATAAAATTTTGCTTTGATATTAATTGACCGAATCAGGTTGAAATTGCACACTCATTCGGACCCCTTTGACGAATTGAACTTAATTAGGTTATGATTAGCGCACGTCCGGTTGAAAGATATTCTACACTAGCTGCGCCCGACAGATTCTCCCGCGTAAGTAGTGTATTAAATTTGGGTCATATTCCGCTTTGGTACATTTATTCCATTTTTAGTCATCCATACGATTTTTAATTTATAAGTCAATAATTGCTTCAAATACATATTTATATTTTTATTAAAATTGCTTACATTTTTATTACAAGGCCACTGGGAGTACTGGGACTAAGCCGAGACCCTGAATGAGTGGCCTTTAGCAAAACAACCCTAGAATTTAAACGCAATTAGGTACCTACACATTTGAATACTTTTTTTAAATTTAAGACTACGATTTGACACACTATTTTCCAAAAACAAAATGTAAAATACAAAGAACCGAAACGTCAAATAATAGTCTGAAATTAAAAAACGTATCTTAATAATATTATAAACGCGAAAGTTTGTAATGAGTTTGTTACTCTTATACACAAAAACTACTGAATCGATTGCGATGAAACTTGGAATATAGGTAGCTGGAGACCTGGAATAACACATAGGCTACTTTTTATCCCGATATTCCCGCGGGAACGGAACTTACGCGGGTAAAACGCAGGGCGTATTATTATATAACTAACTATACATTTAATTTTATATTAATGTAAGTTTAGTTTTAGTTCTTTACAGTGTTGCCTTAGGAAACTATAATGTCATTGTAAATATGATTGGTGTGTGTGGTAAATAAATAAAATTACTCACGTTAGGCGAGAATATGTTCAAATAGAGACAATCTTCGTCCATATCCCTTATCCCCTTAGTAGCGCCTGTGAACCGCACCGGTTGCGGGCAGGCGGGACCCCAGTCCACCGCCTGCATCAGTTGCCAGCCGGGGTGTTGGCGGGGGGGCTGGAAATATATTATGGTAAATCAGGGTGGAATTCTAGAAGTCAATTTACTACAGGTAAACCAGTGGTATTCTTGGAGACTGTAGGAGTATACAAGGAGCTTATAATCCGATGTTGGAAAAATTATCTCCTCTTCGCTCAGCACAATTCAATAACAATGACAGACATGTCATTAAAATTTTCAGTTTGGACTGAAGCGCTCTGAATACCCTTAAAGGGAACTACGAGGTTTTCGTATAACATTTCTAAAAACATATTTAATTATTTTAAATCCTGATAAATGTATTAAGTTAACATGTGGTAAGTACCTTGAACCTGCCTTCTAAAACCGGTGGTCTAGCATAAGGAATACCCAGAAATACTGATGCTTCACCCTGGATCCGTTCCACTGGAGACACCCAAGGTCTGTAGCCTGAATTAGGATCAGGGTTGTCGTAGAGATATACCTGAGAAGAATATATTAGTTTTTTAACAAAGGAAAGCTTTTGTTTCTTATGTTTACTGCTCTAACTAAGCATTCTATTAGAAATGCGCCCGCAGTTTCACCTGTGCCTATATTATTATGTTATTCCAGTTCTCAAACTGTCTATATTGCAAGTTTTATCGCAATCGCTTCAGCAGTTTTTACGTGATTGGGTAGCAAACATACATACTTTCAGCTTCATAATATTAATAGGATATTTTACAAGGGGAAATTAATCATCAAAAATTCTGTGTCGTTGGGGTGCAGTGGCGTAATGGTTACCACACTCACCCGGAAAGCAAGGGCCAAGGGTTTCAACCCGATCACCCCCATTTGATCCTTATAAAATATTTCTCAACCAAAGCTTATCCCAATTTGTAAAGGTCTTTAAACCATATTGGTTAAGGGTAGTCCTTTTAAGGCGGGCTTGTGCCAGGGTAGTTTTTTACTACTGTATGAAAATTGTGTCCAAATCTAGTGTTAAAAAACATGAACAAACACTAACAGTTTCATCTATCTTGTACATCACATTTTCAAAATCTGAAAAAGCTGAGTTTTGCTTACCTTGAAGCCCTGCACCTGCCCATAGTTGGTAGTGACAAAGATATCTCGTTTTAACTGTCTGGAGTCTCTCCGCTCTCTGCCTTGCAAGTCCTCACGCCACCCTCCAAGTACTCCAGGAAATAAGGCATCTGGATTGTTTGGATCTCGACTCTGTGACAATAGATATTTATTTAGTTACCTACTTTCTATAGATAGTACAGTTGATAGGGTCCAGCGGAGCAATCTCAGCTTTGGGTAATTTCAACTATTCTTAATAACTTCTGCATTTTATTTTATTTTAAAAAGTGCCATTTATGACCTCATAGTGCAAAAGCAATTTCATAACTTTTTATATTTGAATTTTCTAACGTTGATAGAGTGCCCTCTAAAGTAGAAACAATTAAGTTTTGGGACTAAGTCCACCCTTACTCGAGAAAATCTATTTTGACACACATTCAGATTAGAGATTAAATAGATGAATAAATATTACACAATCATATTATAAACCCTTCTAAAAAAGGAACCCTGCTTTTTCATCATTCAGGGTACAAAACCCTAAAAAAGGACCAAATAGTTTTGGTTCTTGGTGGTTTTAGTTCAAATAAAGTAGGAAACATTTTAATAATCAAATTTAAGTAAAAACAATTTAGTTTAAGTACTTATTCTAATACTCACATTAACAAATTTGTACTGGTCATCCAATGGATTAGTGTAGAGTGGCTTGTACGGAAAGCCTCCAGGTTGGTTTATATTAGGATTGTATGGGTTGTATCTTGTAGGATCAACCCCATATCGTCTGTTATTGTGCACATAAGTCCTGTAGTCTGTATCACCAGGGTTCGGCAGTCTATTTTGATTCACTTTGCCTGGTTGTCCGCCATAATATTCATTATTAAATTGACCATTATACAGATCCTTATTTGACTGGCTATTGACACAGGCACATATTAAACACGTTACAAATACTGTTATCAACATTTTCACATCACAAAGAACAAAAACACGTAAGTTTAAAGTCACTTTCTGCATGAATCACCATGCCTTTCTAGTCTCTTTTTTTTTTAGTTCACACGCTTAAAATATCAGATTTCATGAATGAAAACTGTAGAATAACAATAAATGACGTATTGTTTTACGTTGTTTGATAAATATGCAATGATGATTTGTGAGTAATAGTTAAAACTCGAGTTCTTACTCTACTTTTATGAATGACACCATCTGTAGAGCAGAAGTTAAGTCTTTAACGTGTTTATCTGAATTAACCTTAATTTTTACGTAAGTAGGTAGTAGAAATATTGTGAAGGTAAAGGGATTCTTATCAGCTTTATCAGTAAATTATCAAAATACACAGATACGGCAACGCCCAACTAAAATGAATCGGTTTGTTTTCGGCTGATTCAACAACTTCACTCAAGACGCCACAACAATGGGTGTTTTGATGCTGCCAGGTAATAATATAGTTTCCCTAAAATTTTGTTATAAATAAACATTTATTATGGGATGTTTTATTATTTTATACACCAGCAGTGTTGTAGTTGTAGGAACAGTGTAAGTCTTGTGGTAGACACCCCAACTTTCATTCCGAGAGCCATTTCGTTCGCGCACAAATGTCCCTTTCTTTAAGAAAATTAAAGTGTGCTATTATTCTGTTAACATTTCTCAAAATGTGAAGGAAAACGTGAAGAAACTGGCGTCTTAAAATTAAGTATATAACTTGCCCAATGAAAACGCCTCTCAACCTGCTTTACCCCAAAATAATTAAGGAAAAGGCACAATTATCTAGTTATCGGATACTCTGACTCAATGAGTCCAAGATGCACTGTGACCAATCTGGCGTCTATTCAATTTTCCCAAATTAATGGTTAATTATTTTTACCTGACAACATCAAAATTAAAAACTGATGACTTTGAAGTATTTTAAACATATTTGACAGTGACTTTAGTTATGTTCTTATTTACTTATTTACAATGGTTTCGCACAGACAGGGTATTACGCAACCTCGTTTTAAAAAATGTTTCTGGCGCAATAACTTTTTTACAAAGAATTTAATTAGCGAAGGCGGGACTGGGAGTTTTGGCGGGAACGCGGTTAGGAGATGTGTTGCTAAATTTTCATTTTTGTTAACCTTGTTCAAATGCGTGTAAATTGTTTAATTTCTGGGGCATATTAATCAGTTTAGTTTCGTGAAAGTGTACAAGTTTAAATGAAAGTGAAAATCGGTGCAAAACATGGACTTTAGCGTTGTCTCGAAAGCTCCGTGAACAAACGTTGTAAAAAATGGCCCCCATTTTACAATGATTCCCTCGACTTGACTTTAACTATGACGACTTGACTGTTTCTATGCAATGCAAATAACTTCCATAAATTAATCATACTTGACACTGGCAAATGTCCAAATGGAATAAGCCATCTATACGAAGAAGAAGAAGAAGGCGGGACTGTCACAAATGCCTGATTTTACCTCTCGGGGTTTTGGCGGGAATGCGTTGAAGAGATGCGTTGCTAAATTTTCATTTTTGTGAAACTTAGTTTAAATGCGTGTGAATTGTTTATTTTGGGGGCATATTAATCAATTTAGTTTCGTGAATGTGTACGAGTGAAAATAAAAGTGAAAATCGGTGCAAAACATGGACTTTAGCGTAGTGTTCTCTCCAAAGCTCCGTGAACAAACATTGTAAAAAATGGCCCCCTTTTTACAATGATTCCCTCGACTTGACTTTTAACTATGACGACTTGACTGTTTCGTTCGATGCAAATAACCTGCAAATATTGATAATACTTGACACTGGTAAATGTCCGAATAGAAAAAGCCATTTTAAAGAAGAAGATTTTACCTCTCCCCCTCCATTTTTGTTGAAAACTGACAGTGACCCGAGGGGAAAAAGGAAAATGTTCTCAAAGGTTTTCCGTAACAAAGAACACAGTAACAAAATTTCCATACACATTTACAATATTTATTACAGAAAAATTAAATATAATATAAGACTTAAAGAAATCATTTAATTTTCGACAGCAGATTAGCTCGGATCTGGGTATTCTGAAATAGAGCTTTGATCAGACTCCTCAGTTCTTCAGTGCGGAAATGTACCGCTAGGGGGCCGCGACCGTCACTCCAGTGGTTCTCAATGTCTTTGAGAGACCCTCCGAGAACGAATATTAATTCTTGCAACTTTATCCACGATTTTACGTGCTTCTCTACATCTTTTGGGCTCTGTGGAAGATGAAATTAAAGTTGTCAGAAAACTAGTGCAGCCTTTTTATCCGACTTCAAAAAAAAAGTCGGTTCCAAATTCGGTAGACATTTTATTTATTAAATTAAACTAGACTCGGCGCTGCATGTATTGTGATAAAATATTTTTTTTACAGATATTTTACATTATTTCATGATAATATAATAAAATACTACGCCATCGCCAGGTATGACCTTTTGGTGGCGTCAACAGATATATTGCACGACATTACACACAGCGCTACCTAGCCCCAAACTAAGCACTAGGCTTGTACTGTGGGTACTAGACAACGGATTTACTACATATTAAGTATACTTTTTTTGTAAATACATACATACGATACATAGAATACATCCAGACGTTATCCAATGAAATGATAAAGAATGAGGTCATCTTTTCACTGGGATGCATAGATATAAAAATATAGATAGGCTTTATACAACACTGATTTTGGTGCCGAATTGATTTGCGCCATCTTGGCACTGGACTGCGCCCCGCATTAAATTGAAACCACAATAACGCTCTGTCTAAGGAAAATAATTTGTAGTGGTATATTTGAGTTCAGTGCTGGAATGGCATAGCTGGCTAGCACAGCATAGATAGTATTTTATTTATAAGCATTACAGTATGCAAACAGCTTGAGATTTGAATTAACAATTTTTTTTTATTATTTTTTTTGTTTAGTTTGCTATCTGCGATCGGTCTTTAGACCATGAGCCGATATGTTATGGAGTCTTATGACATGGAGAAGGACATGACCATTGCCTCGCCCTCGTGATTATAGAACTCGTTTGCGCTTCAGTCTTTGTTTCCCTTCACAGTTTAGGAGCTCCAAGGCGAGTGGGTTGGGGTGATTTGCAAGTTTCCTAGCGTGCAGAGCTTTGTAACGGCTTATCTCCTCCTGGATTGTCGGCATATTAAGGTAATGGTGGATCTCGAGTGTACAATGGTGCATTTACTGTAGTGCGTAGAATGGTATTTTGCACTCTTTGTAGACAAAGTATGTTACTGTTACAGGCCGTGCTCCATAGCTGAATGCCGTAGCATCATATTAGCTTTAGGGCGGAATTGTAAATCAAGAGCTTGTTATCCACAGAGAAGACTGAGTTTCTGCCCATTAACCACATAAGGTTTTTGTATTTGGCTAGTACTGCATTACGCTTTTGCTGAGTGTGGATCTTCCATGTTAGTCTTCTGTCAATGTGGAACCCGAGGTATTTGTCGCAGTCAGTATGGGGCAGGACTTCATTGCCAAGGACCACAGGGGGACAATTTTCTTTCCGTAGGGTGAACGTGATATGGTTTGACTTGCTAGCACTAGCCCTAGTTCTCCATTTGTCTAGCCAGCAGTTTGTTTTATGCAATACGCTTTGAAGCTTTTGGGAGGCTCGTTTTGGGTCTTTATCCGTTGCCAAGTAGGCTACATCGTCAGCATATGTAGCAACAGTCACGTTGTCTGTAAATATGTTGTAGAGGACAGGGCCTAGAACCGACCCCTGCGGCACTCCAGCATAAATATCATAGAGTCTGGATCGTGCTTCGCCTTGTTTGACGCAAAACCAAAATTTACTATCAGGAACATTGAATGGGGAAGTTTATTCTTAACCTTGAAAAGTAAACCCTTGTGCCAGACGCGATCAAATGCTTGTTGGACATCAAGAAATGCAGCTGAGCAGTATTCACCGCGCTCTAAGCTTTGTCTGATGGTATTATATACTCTATGCATTTGTTCTATGGTAGAGTGAGATTTTCTGAAGCCAAATTGGTGGTTTGGTATAACATTTTGGTCTTCTAGGCTTGCTTTCAAGCGAACAAGGAAAATTCTTTCCCATAGTTTGGAAAGTACTGGAGTCAGGCTGATTGGTCGATATGATGAAGGTTCATGAGGAGGTTTATTATGTTTATGGATCATTATGATTTCAGATACCTTCCAGTAAGTAGGGAAGTAAGAGGTTCTAAATATCGCATTGAAAAGGCTAGACAAGAAAACAATGCATTTTCTAGGTAGTTCCTTCAGAATTCTGGCGGTTATTAAGTCATAGCCAGGTGCCTTTTTAGGATCAAGGTCTTTGATTACTTGGAATATCTCCTTAGGGCTCGTAGGGGAGATTGGTAGGCGTAGTTGTAGGTCCTGGTTGAGCACTGATTCAATTTCCCATTCATCATGGCTGCTACTAGCACTGTTGTTTGGTTGGAAGATATTGGATAAATGAGCAGCAAACACTTCAGCCTTTTCCATATCTGTTCTAGCCCAGGATGACGATGAGGTAGCCCTGATTGGATGGTGGTGATGCTGTTGAGGATTATCTATGGTCTTGGTGGCCTTCCATAATGATTGTTCACCATTGGCCGTTCGGGACATATCCTCGAGTGTTCTGGCCAGATGTTCATCATGTTCGACTTCGTTTCAGCAACTGTTTAAGTTGTTTGGCTGCGCGATTGAAGACTGTTTTGTCTGAAGGAAGGCGGGAGCGATGCCATACTCCTCTCAGTCTGCGTTTTTCAGCTATTTAGGATCTGATTACTAGTGAAAGTAGTTTTGGTCTTGAGGCTTTGTCGATACATGGAGTATTAAGCCAGGCTGCTGATTGAATAAGGTTAGTAATGTGCCTGCAGGCTTCGTCCACCTCTGTAGAAGTTTTCAAAGAGAGTCTTAAGTTTATTTTGTCCTCTAGGTGCGTCCGGAATCCCTCCCAGTCTGTATGATAGTTGTGCAATGAGACTGGCTACTCACTCATCAGAATTGTTGTACTCAATGTTAGTATTATAGGGGTGTGGTCTGAGGAGCCGTCGAGACTAGACTCAATGCATGTGTAATAGTGATTGATGCCTTTTGTAATAAAGAACTCCAACAAATCAGGTTTTTTCTTTTTATCTGTAGGCCAGTAAGTTGGCGAGCCCGTAGATATAGATTTTAGTTGGTGAGTGTTCATACATCTCTGCAGTGTCCGTCCCTTGGTGAGAGTGTGTCTAGAGCCCCAGAGTACATGTTTTGCATTCCAGTCCCCTCCGGCAATAAATTTGTTACCAAGGGATTTGAAATAGTCATTTTACATATCCTCTGTGAATGTATGCCTTGGTGGACAGTAGACAGCAGATACTACAATAGGCCCATTTCGGTCTTCTACTTGGACAGTGGTTGCTTGCAGGTGGCTGGTAGTGTAGTTTTCCAAAATTGAGTGTTTTATTTTATTATTAATAACAAGTGCTGACCCAGCATGAGCCTTACCATCAGGGTGCGGTGTTGTGTAAGTTTGATGACCAGAAATAGACAAAGAGCTCCTTGATGTTGTATGTGCTTCAGCAATCAGTACAACATCCAGTTTGTTGTTAATAATTATGGTTTTCAGTTCTTCTGTGTTGCTAGAGAGGCCATTTATGTTCCAAGTAGCTATGCGTAGGGATGCCATTTATGGTAGCTTGCTGATGACATTTGTTAATAGGTTTATAAGTGTTCCTATCTGTTGTAGTAATATGTCTATCTTTGCTGATTGGTCGATCAGGATTTGTTCAATATTAGTGTATTGTTGAGTAGAGGAATTCTGCTGGGGCAGGACTTTATCAGTAAGGGCCTCACTTCTTATGCTTGAGGCAGGAGGTACTTGTTTGACGCGGGATTCAGACACTGCATTCGCAAAGGAACGGGGATCTCGAGTCCGTAGTTGGGGCCAGTCTTGAATGTTTTTACTTAATATGGTATTTTGAGAGTCTTTGTTGGATAAAGTATTGTTTTGAATTTTGTTTTCGGCCTCTAGTCTGGTTTTGGGTTTTCCATTTGATTTTCTAGCTTGTATTTCTTTATACACCTGACAGCCTTTGTAGTTGGCCGGGTGATCATTCAAACACAGTGCACATTTAGCTGGGGCGTTGCGATCCTTCTTAGCACATTCAGAAGTTTTGTGTCCTTCCCCACATTTTACACAGCGGTAGGGTCTTAAACAGTTATTCTTGCTATGACCATATTGCTGGCATCTGTGACATTGTACTATGGAATGTCTTTTATGAGGGTTTTCAATTGTTACTTTCTGATGGTGGATGAATTCAATTTCTTTTACAGCTTTGTTGTTCGCATGCGGTTCAAGGTTGACGAAGAATGTAAATGTGGGATTTTTATTGGGCCCATAGCGAGCATTTATGATTTCACCTCTGACTTTGTTTCCCGTTTTCTCTATTGCATCAGCAATAGCACCATGGGGAGTAGAATGATGCAGGTTCTTAATTACTATCCTGTAGCTTCTACCTTCCTTCCTGGTGAAGGTATGTCCGATGAGACCTTTTTCCAGTATAATTTCAATAGCTTTTTTGTAAGTGTCAGTTGAATCGATCATTAGCCGGAGAAGGTTTTTGTTTACAATTTTATATCTAAATTCATTGGGGTTTATTTGAGATTCCAAAAGCTTGGTGAGCTCATTTACATCTTCCACACCATAGAGCATGATAGGTGGTGGTTTGTATGGTCTGGTTTCTGTTGACTCATCCTGGTCATAAGGCAGATCGGCATACTTGTTTGAAGTTTCAGTGGTAGGGTACTGGGGAGAGTAAGTCAGTTTTCTCTTTTTATTGGTGGGTACTTTTTGCCATGTTGGTGGTTGTTTGTTTCCGGGCTCCTCTGTGACATTTATTTATTTATTTATTTACAATTCTTACAACTACCATTACAGGATAACCCAAAGCGATAGTGCGCAACATTAGATTACAAACTAAAAACAGCGTAAATTAAAAACATACAAAAATACAAACATCTAATTTTATGGCATTTTGAAGTTGCCGTAACAGATAACATAGTGAGTCACCCTTGTGAACTCACTCAGAGAGCATGAGAACAAATCCGTCAACTCCGCAACCACATTCAGCATCGACAAGGTTCGTACGAGGGGAGCCTTATTTACCAAATTGGTGCGACCGCGCGGTACCTTAAACAGTTGTGGTCGACGCCGCCGTGAGACGTATTCATTCGGAACTGAGAAATAAATACTTGCCAGAAAATTTGCATTATTCGCTTTTGCCCTAATTAATTTGACATCTGACTTTGTCTTAGATTGATCTACTACACTGTCTTTGTGATCTGGTTGTTTATTTACATTAGGTAGTAGGTCGAGTTTGCTCTTGAGGTTTAGACCCCAGTGAGACGCTTCTTATTCTTCCCTGGAATAGGGCTGGATGAAAGGCTTGCTGTATATAGGTTTTACTGCTGGATACAAGGCTGGGGCTAGCCATGTTGGGGGGATCTAGTGGTATGTTATCTTCGTCTGTCCTATTCTCCATGATTATTAGGGTAAAGATACAGTTTCAGACTACATAACACAATAATTTCAGCTATTTGAGTTTTTTTTTTTTTTTTAACAATTATAGAATTAACAATTATACTACTTTTTATCCCGATATAAGCGCAGTAGTCAAGACTTACGCGGGTAAAACCGCGGGACGTGCCCGTTTGTAATATTAGTTTGGTCAGAGACGTAGATACCTGGAATAACAGCGGTGCTTTCTGCACAACCAGCGAGTAAGTGTCAGTGAGCTGTGTTGCCATCTCCATTGAAATATCTTCCACGGTACAGACTCGGTGAATTAGCTCGTTTATGAACATGTCCACGAGGGTTGCCATTAATCTGCGACAAAGACAGGAAAATAAAATAGTTAGTAAGATAATTACTTGATTGACAACTATGATACGAAAAACTTAAAAAAACATACAAAAATCTGTTATCAGTATTTGTTGTTGTTTTTGCCGGGCTGGCTTCCACAAGTCGACGTTTTAGCGCCTATTTTGCGTCTAGTATTTGTTGTTATTTCAACTACAGAAAAATTCAATCTAAAATTTCAACTGTCTAGCTAACACAGATCAAGAATTATTATTTCTGATAGCAGTCATTAGGTCAAGTTAGAGGCATTAGCGCGTCTGGAAACTCTACCACTAAGTGAGACATACCACTACACGAAACGAAGACGGTTCATGAAATACGGCGTTGTGATATGGAATGTGGAGGCTTAGTTAATACCATGTTGATATGTTTTTTATGGCTCTGTATATTCCATTTTTAAATACCTAATGTTTGTAGTAAAAACAATCGTGATGATAATTTAGTAACTAATAATAAGTAGTTATAACAATGTTAACAAATCGTGTGAATTTAAATAGTTTATTGATAATAAGTCTAGTCATACCTAGTAAACACATTAAAAGGGAACACTCCAATCCAAACATTCTTCAACAGCTGCAACTGACGGAGACACTGACGGACTGCAGCTTCTGCGTTGTCACCTAACACATCCTTCACAACTATACAGTTCAAATCTGGAATGTGGAAATAAAATACCAAGTCAGAAATATCTTGTCAAAGAATTAACAGGGGTCTTAATGCAAGTCTTAATTATCAGGGGGCAGTTAGAAGATTTTGTTGAGAGCCATTGGTTAATTTCATTAGATTTTAAATAGTGCAGAAAGGTTCTATTAAAGATATTTATGTTTATTTAATATAGCTGCGCCTGAAGCAGCTGAAGTTTCCAGCTACTTCACTAAAGAATTGGCGTGCAAATTTTAGGTAGTTTTTTTATCTATTTCTACAGAGAAAACAACTTATCTAGGGTAGCATTTTTGTATTTAAATTTGGAAGGCATAATATGACCAAAAAAAAAGTCAAGTCAACAAAAAGTTTTTAAAAGATAGTAACTTCAAAGTATCACAAGTTCGAACATTATAAATAAACTAGCTGTTACCCGTGACTTCGTCTGTATAGAAATACTCCATAACCGATTTTTTTAGACTAAAAACAGGGCTTCGTACGTGGTTTCCCAGTGTAACTTTAGGATCGGGATCCTTCCTCCTGTCCTTCTCTTAAGTCCAATCTATCTCGATACAAAAAACAAACATTAAAATCCATTCTAGCCATTAATCTGATGAACACTTCGACCAACATCCAACGTCTTAAAAGGGGTCAAATTATAGAAGACGTCCAGTAATCGAAGAGGCACCTGCAACTCAAACGCCACTTATAGCGGAACTCAGCTGATAATAGTGCAAGAAAACAACTGATGGCAGCTCTACTCGGAAAGAAAAAAAAACGGTTCTGAGGTTTAAACATGATGGTGTAACATACAAACAGAGTTACTTTCGCATTTATAATATTAGTAAGGATGATTTTAGTAAGAAAAAAGACCTACCAGAAGACCGTATATTATCCAACACCTGCTTCCGCTGCTGCTGTAGATGCACAGTCAGGTGTTTATGTCCCAGGTCTCGCAGCTTTTGGACCAGGTCTACGAAACTGATGGGATAGTCTACTCGGCGAGCTTCCATCAGGGTGAGCCATTTGTCACCCAGAGTTTGTAGGTTGTGAGCTAGGTACATGCAGTTGTTGTGAAAGAGAGCTGGAAAAGATGTTATAACATTTATGCTAAAATTTATAATCAAGAAGAAACTATTTTGTATTTGGCTTAAAGTTGAAGTTTTTAAATGTGTTTCTGCAATTAGCCCTACAACTGGGCCTTTGTGCGTGACTTTAAGCCGTGGATTTCCTCACGATGATTTCCTTCCCCGTAAGAGTGATGCCCACATATTTTTTTCCTATAGAAAAAAAACCTGCTCTTGTATCTTTGTATTTGACTTTTTTACTATAAAAAGGTACAGCTATGACAATGTTGTTGTCTGAAACTACCCAAACAATTTCCATAATACTTAATCTGAGAACTTAATATTGGAATGCATTCAATTTTTAGAAATATAAGAGCGATATCCTGAATGCTTTGGTTTGGAACAAACATGAACTAGTTTTAGATATTAAAGAAAAAGTATTGACCATAAAAAACTTACCAACATATTGTGGTATAGTCTGCAAATAGTTCTCATGGTGATATGGGACCACGGCATCATACAATTCAAATATCAGCCTCGTGGTTGTGTAAAGCTTCCGACAAACCACCAAAGGGCACTGGACAGCCTGCTCCATTATTACAAAGACTAGATCAAGGAGCTCCTGTGCAGATTTCGATATCATACATCTAGGAAAATAGAAGAGGGATTTTGGAAGAGTTTTGTCAAGAACTTTAAGAGCTTCCTTTCTTTCTGAGCTTGAAGTAGATTGATTAGACTCGTCTGGGATGGTTTCGACACCAATCGACATGGACAGACTTAGATCTTTCAACATTATTGTCCGAGCAGTCTCTAAGAAATGCTCACTTGATCTCTCAGCGAATAAAACATCAATATCCTCTATGTATTTAAGTATTGATATACTGTCATCTTTAGGAAAGAATTTGATATCTACAAGATATTTTTGGAATGATTCTATTTCTGCTGTCACCTGTCCGTATGTCTGCAAATCCATAATATTGTTTGGTACAGTGTGGATAAGACAATCTTTGATAAGTAACTCGCTAAACTCCGAACTTAACTTTTTACCAAGCCTTGTCATTAAGCTGACACCTCTTTTAAATTCTGTACCTAATTTACTACTTAAATACATGAATAGGCTTCGAAAATTATCAATAACGTTTGATGCAGTCGGCTTACAGTTTGCCTTATTCATAATTGTTATTTCAGCAAGTTCATTTTCATGAATCGCAAAAACAGATGCCTCATTATACAGAATTGGTTTTAGAACATCTTTCATTACAAATTCTGAGAACTCTGTTATCTTTTCTGGGAGTTTGTTAGAAATTTCTAGTGCGTTTAGCATGTCAAAAGATGTTGATGAATCATCTAGAGTTATTGTGATTGTTACTATGCTTTTCCGAGGAGTAGTTTTGATAGACCAATGGATAGCTCTCGTCCATTCAGTATAAAGTTCTTGGAGTACATTTTCTTTGACGAGCTGAGCAGTTTCTCTTGTTTTGCTGGCTATTTCTAAGTAATCAAATCCATCTACAGGTTGCTCTAAATAGTGAACTAGATCACAAACTGCTTCCATAGACTTTGTGTAGCTTTTGGCCTCTCTGCCTTTTTCGTATTCCTTGATGTATTGACCACACTGTAAAACATCGCCTATGAGATTTGTTGCATATGTAACTTGATCTAGCTCTTTAGAAAGGCTATTATAGTTCTCTATAGACTTCACTATCTCTGCCATTGTTTCTTCTTCAATCTCTGTCTTACATATTTCCAAGTCCTGGCTCAGTGACTCACTTTCCAAACAAATCTCTTCACTCTCTCTCAATAATTCTGTCACATCATAATCACTATTAACTAAAAATGTTTTTAAATCACTCTTCTGTAACTCTATTTCCTTAATAACTAATGGTATCTTATCAGAAGACTTCCAATTTGGTTCTTCAGGTTCGAAAAATTGTTTTATTACCTCGTCTACATTGTAGACTGACATTTTTAATGTTTTCTTTTAGTTCTGTCTTTGCTGATAGGTGGTTCTGGGTGGTCCCGTTTTGGCGATCTCCGGTACGAAGATCGGTGTTTACGATATTGGTACTTATTTGAGGTTACAGCATTTCTTATTGTATTCACGAGGAATCTTTTGTTAGTTTTCTGCTGTGGTGCTTTGATCCAACCAGAAGGGCCAACTATTTCAGCTCGTGCGGCACCCTGCACCGCTTCCCGCATTAGCTCTTCGACTGCTAGTCTGAAATGAACATTTTTATTGCAGTTTTCAATTAATAATACAGTTATAGCTTCATAAAATACGTGCTTACTTCTCAAGAGCCTCGTCATCTAGTTGTTGAGTTTCAGTTTTATTGGTAGCATCTTCTGTCTCTGTCATAGTTTATTTTAAAGAGTTATTTTCTCTCGACACTAAACTCATTCATCAAACGAAATTTTCACAGCAAAATCATTCTGATTCTGTAAAATCTGGTAAATAATTTTTCTTTCAGAGAAAATTATAAACACGATTTCTTTTTTTTTTCAGCAGGATTTTTCTTTCATTTGTTTGACAGTTCCTTTTCGATGGTTGGCAGAATTGCTGTTGTTTTTTTTAATTAAGGTTAGCCGTACACAACGGCACACCCAAAATAATGAAAAATCTTTTTAGACGACAGTGAACGCAGCCGTAACTTTGATTTTCATTTTCAAGTATGGCAACAATTTTGACTGCGTGGAGTGAAACGTCAGCCACGTCCAATAATCTGTCAAATCGTTGTCGCTTTTCACTATCGGATTTCTCATTTTTAACAATAAATACTAGCAAATAAGTAAGGTAAGACCACATTTTAACTTCTACAAAGTAAATTATTTCGTAGTTTCACGTAATCTTTCAAAGAAACAGTGAGTTTCATTCAAATTTACTTAAAAAACTATCGAAAACTTTCCGACCTATTTCTTCAATAAGTATTTCTGGATTTTCAGACAGAATGGCAGCGAAATTGCTATCTTTGATACTGATAGTTGCGGCTGCGGTGTCTGCTGACGACGAGCCAACGGTGGCGCGGCTTTTAGTATCGAAGCAGGTTCTCAACAAATACTTGGTTGAGAACATGGACATCTTGATAAAATACACCTTATTTAACGTGGGCACGGCGCCAGCAGTTGACGTGAAGCTGGTTGATAATGGCTTCCACCCGGAGGTGTTCACAGTGGTCGGCGGCCAGCTGTCAGCCGAGATTGACCGCATTCCACCGCAGACCAACGTCTCCCATGTTGTTACTGTCCGATCGAATAGATATGGCTACTTTAACTTCTCCTCTGCTGAAGTAACATACAAGCCCAGTGAAGAAGCCACTGACGTAAGTAGCTGTTTACCTACATTAGGTTTTTTACTTTTTAAGTGCCCTCATAAGAATCTTGTTGTTCTCATAAATAGCCAAATGTGAGTGCACTCAAAGCATCAAAAGCTTTTTGTTTTTTTTTTGCAATCAATCAAATCAGCAAAGTAATCAGAGTTTAAATGAAAACAACTTATTAATGTACAATAGAAATTTAGAATCAATGAATAAGTCTACTTTTAACCGATGTCCAAAAAGGTTGTGCATTTAATTGTTTTGTTGTAGTAATTGATGTATTGTTTTTTACTTACGGGGCTTAGCTGTTTTTACCAGAGCTGTGCAAGACTAACACATCCATAGCTACGTATCCTGGCCCATCTCTGGCAGTGAACAGATATAAGCATGGATGAAACCTTTCCATACTAACTATTACTAGTGGCCTATTCTACGTGATGTTGTTTGAAGCATAAGGAATACTTCCATGCTTGTATACATATATCCTTTCTCTAATCTCTGGTGAAAACACAACCTTACCTTCAATAGTAAAATTAGTTTCATCTGTCACACTTCAGCATAAGACAGCAATCAAATTATTTTGTAATTGTTTATCCATTATTAGATCTCCTCAAAATGGATCCTTTTTGCATAACAAGTGTCCAATTCTCTTAAATATTGCAACAGGTTTTTGGTTACAGTTTGATTCTAGTCACATCTCAATAATTCATTTCTTTTTTACAGGTTCAGTTCTCATTCAGCAGCGCCCCCGGTGAAGGTGCAATTGTAGCGTTCAAAGACTATGACCGTAAATTCTCATCCCACATTCTCGACTGGGCAGCCTTCGCAGTCATGACTCTGCCATCATTGGCAATCCCCTTCGGACTTTGGTGGTCATCGAAAACCAAATACGAAAAGTTATCTAAGCCTAAGAAATCACATTAGTTTTAAGTATTTACTTAGGTAGTTTTTTGTAAATTGTGGTGTTGTGTGCTTCTTACTTAAAAGAAAATATTTTATAGATTAACAGCCAAATACTGAAACGCGCTACTCTACATTTGAGGGATACTTTAACAATTAAGCTCCTAAACTCGAAACTTCCCGTAATCATTTTGAATGCTGCTCAATTATTTATCTACACTGCAAATAAGTGGCATTTCTGTATTTGGCTGAAATACTTATACTGCTAAGCTGGGACTTCGTTTCAGAAGTCTTTTAGCGTGCTAAATTTTAGACCAAAACTCACCAATTGGCGAGATCGTCGTCCAAACCTTACCTACCTTATAGTATAGGTCTTAAAAGCTCTTAAGTTAGCATTCTTTTAACATGACGCGGTCTGTACCCCAAATATGAACCAACTAAACCTTCAAAAAATTGTACTGGTTTGAAATTAAAAAAATGTTTTTAGTTGATGTGAAAAAAAGAGATCATTTCACATAGAATCACGTTATGTTGTAGTGTAGGTAATGTATGTGTGATACTAATAATTATATAAGTAGCACACAGCACTGGTTATTGAATTACGTATCATTGATTCATTAGATCACCACTCATTGTTAAGTAATTTATGAACAATAAAGATTTTTTTATTAATTATTTGCTTGTTTAATTAGATGGTAATCGTAAGTCGTCTTCTCTAGGCAAAAATAGTAGCGCGACATGTTGCACCTCTTTTACGGTCAGCATCAAAAGTAGATGACCACATTCAGATTTTCAAAATCGCCATACATCTACAGTTGCCTAATTTTCTTCTTTTTACCCGACTGCGCGACGCAAAGGAGGGTAATGTGTTTATCGGTCTATGTATGTATATTATGTATGTTTCTATGTGGCGTTCTAGAGGCCAAACGCGTAGACCGATTTTGATAATTCTTACGTCAATCGATTCGTCTTAATCTGGTTTAATCTGGCGAGTGTGACTAAAGACATGACAGTAATCCAAATTAACTTTTGTCACAACCAGGCGCCATATTGTCAAAATTAAAAAATCCAAAATCGTCAAAGTATGTCAAATATGGGTATCGTTGAATAGGTATTTAAAAATCAATGTTATTGTTTAAGTAGTAGGTTATGGTGTGGCCCACCTAACCTAGTGTAAGAGTTTTTAGTTTGTCATAAAGGCCTCTTAACTTAACGACTGCATATAGCAGAGATAACAACAGCTTAAAGCATGTAGGTACCGTAGTTGCAATGAACTAGATAATTTACTACTTTATTTAGCTAAGACGATATGCAAACAAATCCATGATCATTTTGGAATGGCTTAAAATTAGTAGGTTAGATAAGTGCCTTGCGGATTAACTTAGGATTGCCTGCGGTCAATTTACTGTAACACAAGCTTATTAGCCTACAATAGAGCTGGATTGCGCTGTGTTATGTTCATAAAATTTGTGTTGTGATAAGTGAGTCGCATAAATAAACCTGAAATGGATTTTGTTGTGATTTGAATGCACACTATGACATTGTGGTCTCACTATGACACTGGTTTTCCCGGTGTATTTAAAAATACATAAATATTGCACGACATTACACACAGCTCTATCCAGCACCAAACTAAACACTAGGCTTAAACTACGGGTACTAGACAACGTATACATAATCTGATACATAATACATTATTTTAAGTACTTTTATTATTATGATTTTAAATTAGAATTCGAACTTTAAATTTAAACGAAATAAAACGAAAATCCTAACACAGTGGCGTTAGATCACGTAAACCTATTGAATAATCCATATTTTCTTCTTTAGGAATGAAAAAAATTCGTATTTAAAAGCTGTTTGAAGTGTAAAATGTGTTATCTGTGGAACATTGCTGGTCCATTTTGAACGTTCTTTGGGAACGCTGTTCTGTTTCTCATACTTATCTCTTTTATATAAAAAATAATCCCTATTTCCCTATATTACGGCATCACGCGTAAAGGGCTGGACCGATTTTGTTATACTTACATTTTATGTTGTGTTTTTTATCGTCAGGAAAAGGTTATGAAAAGAAAAATATGGGACTTACGTGGGTGAAACCGCGGGGCGCAGCTAGTAATATAATGATATCTATTTGTTAAATTATTTTATAGATATAGGTAAATATAAATAATTATGTAGGTTAATAGCCATCATAACCTGTGTAGGTAGGTACCTCATACTAAATAGGTAGGTTAGGTATCAATTTAGTTGTCTAGCAGACATCACCCATATACGATTAGGACCACCATGTCAATGTCCCACTTTAGATGTAAGTTTTTCTTTGTTGGTACATATTTATTATACTGTTGTGTTTTTGTTACAATAAAGCGTTTATCTATATCTACCTACCTCAACTTCAGTGCGTAGATGAAGCTAATTAATCAATAATTAATAATTCATTCATTATCATTAGTATTAGTCATTGGATTGGTTATCTACGTTATTTGAATGTTTTAATACTAAAATGGCACTTGTCGTGTCACACAATAATTGAAGACGTAAGTAAAGTCAGAATCAAAAGTCCATGGTCACATTCAGATTTTCAACATCGTTTCAAGAGTTTCAACATCTGGATAGAGAATTAAAGCAAATTTGTTTGTGTGGTTGTGTCATAAGACCTTTCTCTGACATGACCAAACCATGCCCCTTTGTTTTACCTATTTTACCTTTTACCTATTTTTACCTACCATTTTTTTTAGCTGTGCCACAGATCACATATTACTGTGCTAAGTGTAAGTTAAGTACACTCAGCACAGCTGCAGTTACTTACACTCAGCACATGCTGTTGAGTAGGTAGGTGTACATGCTGTTGAGAGATAGCAGTTTAGGGTTGCATTAAGATAGCAGTTCAGGGTTGGTTTAGTTTTTATTTCTGCTTTTAACGTATTCTATTGTAGGTACTGTTTCTTGGTGAATAAGAATAAACTAATTGTATTTGATAAAATTGAGAAACTATTTAGATTCGTTAGTTCTTATTGATTTAGAAATACACTTTAAATTTCCGAAATCTTTTACAACCACTCAAGTCACTCAACTTCCGTGCTCAACTTATAATGATGTCATCTTCGCATCGGTATTGCTAATCAAATAAATGACGTAGTTTACGTACTTACATACTTGTCTACATTCGAGTTTCGTATAAAGAATTTAACAGCTGATCCAATAAAGAGCAAGACTTGCATGGACAAGGTTTCTCTCGAAATATAACAATACAATAGGTAACTAGGAACTTTAGCATATAAATCAGTTAGATAAGTAAAACTACTAGGTATACCTAATACCCTACCTGCATTCACACGTGCCTTTATAAATATTTAAATAGAATCAATATTAGTCATACTAGGAAACAAAGTAGGTACTTATATATTATATGCCTACTTAGAATAGATGGGTTTGTCTAGCTAGGTCACCAAACATATTACTCAAACTAACATTTTAGTTCTAAATATCTTTGTAGACCTCAGATTGAAATGCTCACTTCTACTGTGACGCGTCGGGTCAACCCCCGTCAACGACGACCCAAAAAATTGCGAGATCGATTCCTGCTGAGGACTAAAATAGTTATGCTGACGATAAATTTACTTACTTCGCTGGCTCAGTGACCCGAAGTGAATCGTGGCCCACGATGCGAACTGCAATCGTGCCCTGTCCACACTCGTATTATTTATCTAGCTGGTTTTGATGGACACTTTGCATTACATTGCCGCTTTGACTTAACGTGGTAATGTATAGTTAGGTACTTCAAAGTAGCAGTATCCTCAACAGTATTTATGAAAACCGAGTTACCTTATCCATTGACCACGCAGCTGTGGTATCATCTAATTAGCATCCACCGCTACTAGTTGTAATTTACTGTCAAAAAACTTATTTCGTATTTTACATTGTTGCTTTAAAGTAATCACCGGTAACAACCACGTTACGCCAAAGCAGCAATGTACTGCAACTAAGCAACTACTAGCGGTGGATGCTAATTTAGATGATACCAGAGCTGTTCAGTTTTCACCGTGTTAAGCGATATCCGAGTCTTTCTATAGGTCTTCGACCGCTTGGGCGGCACAGGTACCTCTATGCTTTCTTTGCAATGCGCCTGTCCTCCATGCGCTCGAGGTAAACCAAGCCATGATACACCACTGCGACTGTTACATTCCGCCCAACCATGATCGTTTCTTGTTGCATTGTTGCTTGTCCTTTCGTCGCTCAAAAATAATAATCATAGTAAAATTGAAATAAAAAATACTCCGATTAAGTACTTTTAAAACCACAGTTAATTAAAAAATATTGTTTTATTTATTTATTTACAAATTCTTACAACTACCATAACATGGCGATAGTGCGCAGCATCAGATTAGAAATAAAATGAAAACATAGTAGGTAAATTATAAGCATATAAAAATACGATAAATATTATGGCATTTTGAAGTTGCCGTAACAGATAACATAGTCTTGTGAACTCACAACTCTTTTTTTTATTATTTGATGTGTTTTTAAATTATATTTTTTAGCTGAACGATATAGCGGCGGCTTAAGAGATCATGGTAGCCGGAATGTCGTCGGAATACTACGATCCGAATTGCATCGTGGTCGCTACTCAAGGAATTTAACTCCCAGTGGTAATCATGTAGTTTTTCTGCTAAGTTGCTAATAAACATCAAAATTAGTCACATCTAATTTTGTAGACTCGATAAGGTAGATAAGTTACCCTAATAGTTAGGTAGGTAGGTATAAGTACATAAATAAATGGATTAATTTTTATCACATTACCTTCCTACCGACGCGTTACGTTTATTTCGTGAATAATCGTATACACAACGACTATTTTTACGACATCTTTTACAGCTAATATAATTATAACAATAACACTGAATTGTTTGATCGACAATCGTTTAAGATCAGTCTATCTGCGCCACGCGGTTTCAACCTCGTATTTCCCGATCCCGTGGGAATGTCGGGATCAAAAGTAGCCTATGTTACTCCACGAAAATGTAGCTTTCTATTAGTTGAAGATTTTTGTAAATCGGTGCAGTAGTTTCGGAGCATATTCATTACAGACAAACTAATGAATCTCTCCTCTAATGTTAGTATGAACTATAAGAACGCGCCCGCGCAAGAATTACACACAATCACACATGCGATCGACCTTGCCTGTTTATTAACGAAAGCATTGGCCTTTGTACCTTATCTACCTATCCTAGAAAGAAATCTATAAACTATCTTAGAAAAACATTTACAAGGAGAAATACATCATCAAAAATTATGATTAAGGTTGGGTAGCGCACTCGTCCGGCTAGCGAGGGTATTAGTTCGAATCCCGTCACGGGAAGACTTGCGGATGTATCTCTTCTAAAATGTTTGTAGTAGAATGAGTTGAACATATATTGTTCAGAATCAGAAATAATAACTTTTAATCATGTACCTAGTAAGCTTTCAATCAAATTTCAATCGTGAAAGTTTGTGTGTAAGTTTAAGGCCGGCTTGCATAACACCATTTAAATATATATTTAACTAAATCAATTTTAAAATAATTTATGGTAAATCGAACATTGAACTCTATTTCATTAAGTGGACGATTGATAATATGTTGCCACACATTGACAGTTCTCGAAATTCTGACAGATTTTAAACAGGTTTACTTAACAGCTTAAACATGTTTAGGAACCGTTATGCAAGCCGGCCTTAGTAACCTAATATGAAATAAAATCTATCTGGGCACCAAAAAAAAACTACAGTTTAGAACGTAGCGTAGGTATAAAACAAAAACTATTTATCTAAAACCTAACTATTGACTGTGCTAAGTATAAATAAAACTCAATATTAAATATAAAATGAATTTAATGAGGCAAATATTTTACTAAAATAAATACAATACAAAACATCACATTATATACACAGATATTTATGTCAACGCAGGTATACGTCATAGGTACATTGCTTTTAATTAACTATTTTAGGCAAAATAATTATATGACAGCCATCAAATCATCACAAATAACGCTGCCTGGTATCTTATGCCCATCATCTTATGCATACATCATTATTATTTACTATTTACACCTATATCCCCTTACTTATATTATTATAAACGATGATAAACAGATGACTAAGCTATGTACCAGAATGTACACCTAACGCGATAACGTTTGTTTCTGTCTGCCAACTTTGAAACTTCATGTCACAGTAAAAGACAACGATGCAGCTGGTAACCAGCGTTTTTAAGTAAGGGGAAAAATATCAAGACCTAAATAATAAAATTCATTGTCTCAAATTGCCCGTGTGTATTTTATTTAATAAAAATTTAACATTGACTTATGGTACTGATAAACATGCCACTAAATAAGCATGCTACTTCACTAGGTGTAAAGTAGAATGCTTATTTATTCAGCATAAAGAAATTTATACTCACATCCATATTTTGTTTTAGCCAGAGACAAGAGCGTTCAACGTTCTAGGATGCTTAGTCGCATGGTACTAAACAAGCATGCTCATTTAGTGGCATGTATATCAGTCCCATAAAGAAAGTAGAAAGCATAGCATTAAAAAGAACAATATAAATACATCATCATTGTATTCATGATTTTTATTATGCATTAGATGTAAATGTGTATAAATTGCATCACAATACTTATTATTGCAGAATTGTACTTAAAAATTTAAATATAGTAAGTTACCATCTAAGAAAAAGTAAAAAATACGACAATTTGACAATACCTCTACAACATCTACGGTCTGGTTTTGACTACTGACGTTGAAATCGCAAAACCGAATATAATCGCAAAATGAATCAAAATCGCAACCACAAAAGTGTGTTATCAGGAGTCACAGGGTTAATCTATCAGACTTACTTATTGTTTGCATGGTTGCTTGCTAAAATTATTTAAACCCAGCCAGGCAGGACAAAATTGCGCATTTAAAATAATTTTCAATCAAAGGTGAAATTTTAAAATTTACAAATTTAAAAAAAGTTATTATACTTACGTTATTAGTAATATAATAATAATACAATAGGCTGACTATTAACTGCTACTAAAATATTTTCTATCAAAATGTCCCTGCTGTAAAGGCACTCTAAAACTTTGCAAATACGAATGTAACATGAAGGGCTCAGCATCCGTAGCGTAACATGGTAAACCCCAGTAATTACCGCAAAGCAGCAATGTACTGCACAGTGCCTATGAAACAGAGTTACGCAATAGACAGATAATACGGATGCAAATCGAGACTAGAGTTGTTAAAGTAGAAAACAGGTAGTAACATAGGCGAACAAAGAACACATACTTTATGTTCATTTTCCTGTACAATGCAGGATTTAAAGATGCCACAGACAAAGCTGTAGAAGTCATTCTAGGTAGGTACATCTTTCGCTTAGTGGAAAAACGGAATAACCAAGAAGAACAGGGAAACAAAAATAAGATCTGAACATAAGATCGCAGTCAACAATCCTTAAATTTAAATAAGGTACCTACTAGCTTTAGTTAAAAATATATTGCGTTATTTATCAGTTTATTTACACGTTTGTATATAAATTAAAACTTCAAAGTTCTTTATCGAGCGGACTAAACACGATATCCACAATAATTTTGTTTTTTATCTTGATACCATCGTATCGCGAACTAAGGCAATTAGTAGATTAGTGAAAGAGGAAAATCCATTTAGATAGTTTTACAGAATTAAATATTTATAGGGTCTGGACTGTAGGATTGGTTGGTAGGCGATGACGCGCCGTAATCAGGAGTGGTGGGCGTCGAAATGGGTGGTGAGTCAACCGGCTTGGTAAGAACAGGCGCTACGTATTCCGTAAACCTAACACTCGACTCCTCTTGCAGAGGAACGGGAGGAGTGCAACTCGGGAACGGACTTAGCAACAAAAACGTTCCAAAAGCGACAATAGACGCCATTATCAATATAATAGTTCGGGCTTCGAAACCAGCTCTTAGCCCAGCCCATGCCGCCATATTGATAAGCAGAAGCAACACCGAAACACGGACGAGTCTTACTGCCGTTGCGTGTATCCTGCCGCCTCCAACGCCGCTCATGTCACACGGTCCATATGCGAAATAAAGATTGTGTTTATCACCCACATGCTTTAACATCAAGTAGATGAGACCACACGGAGCTATTAAAGGACAGGCCAAACTGTAAACCATCGTAATGGAGAATATCGTAACGCTCCATGCGTAATGTACGCCGAAAGGAAACTCGTACAGAATAGCTTTCTTCACGTAACTCTTTTCGGCTTTTGATTTCGATTGCATCAAATACCAGACGTATAGAAATAATTCAGGGAATCTGATCAATTCTAATGCTGTACCGATCATGCTAGAAGTGATTACGTAATTGACAAAGAATGCGCCTTTGTCGGGTAGAAACACGCAGTCCCATCGCATGGTATCGTTTTCGTGGTGGAAAGTCCAGCTAACAAACGCCTCTGCACTTACCAGACCAAGAGATGGCAAGATCAAGGTCATTAGAAGAAGGAATGATACAGTTTTTGTCATGATAGAGTAGTTTTGCTGCGACTTCGTCCAATGAGACAGAAACTTGTCTGAGAAAGAAACAATAGCCGGCATGACCGCCGCCATCGTCCACAGAAGTAAAGTGGGTAGAAAATCAAATATAATACTGCCAAGTGAACTCGTACTTTCAGGTTTGGCAAACATAGTATTAAATAAATTTACGACATAGGCAGGGGTTGTTAGGAAAAAGAGGACTATGAATAAACAGAAGTTTACCAGTATAGCTCTAATGTACCACATCCCTGGTTGAATACTTAAATTTTCCCAAATAATGTCCGAAGGATTCGTGGCATGAGATAAAACCCAACCACGGTGAAGGCTAAAGTGGTTTATTACATGTTCAGCTAATTGGTAAGAAGGCAATGTTAGGAAGGCAATACCCAGAGGGTCGTTAAGGACGATGGCCCTACATCTCTTGGCTTCGTCTTTCAGTTTCTTCTCTTCTAGGGTGTAGAATTCCAGAGCATCGACATCAGGACCACACCATTTAGGTTTGACAGTAATACGCTTACCAGTCTTTCTGTAGTAAGTATCCGTGTAACTAAGAGCCTCGCTAACCATTTCTCTTGTTTCCTGAACTTCGATTAACTTGTTTACATTGTAAGCAAGACGAAGATCTACAATTTGTATATGTGGAAAATTATGGGCAAAATAAGCTCGAATAGTAGATTCATTTCGATCAGCCTTCGATATGTTGGTAATCATTATGGTCCCAGTCATGCTCTTAGGCACAGGTTTACGGCCAGTGCACCTCCTCATAATAAGAACTGACACTGGTAGAAAGGCAATGCTTAAAAGAGTATGTACCCATAGCCAATAAGATCTTCCATTCAGATTTGATAGAGTAGTTCTACTGAAGGTGCTGGCATCGACTTGTAAATTAGTGCCTTGGAAGTTGATGGGGAGAATAACGCCAATTGAGAACAAGGTCACGATGAACATGAGAGTTATAGCATGTCTCTGGAAAGAGAGATAGTGGACAGCGTCGGGGCCACACTTGGCAAGTACCTGTTCCCGGGTGACGCGGAACACGGCCGGTAGCCACGTGAAGAACCCATCGTCGATGTTGAGTGATTCATCGGTGCTCCGCCGCCTTTCCACTAGCGAATCACCGTCTCCACCGCGGTAAAATAAGTTTGTCCATCGGTTCTTCGAACGCTGCACCAGCGCCATCCGCCCATAGTTCCATGCCGTCCGCCGCAACACAGAGAACAATAGAATGAGGCACGTCCATGACACCAAGTTAAGAATCAACGTTTGCGGAATGCCGTTGTATGCGCCTGTGATTATAACACTTTGGGAGTTGTTCCACAGCATACACCCCTCGTCGTCGGTGCCGTTAGAAGTGGCGGTCGCCTCCGAATACAACATTTCGTTTGTGTAACGATTCATTTTAGATTTCGCAACACCAACACGATCATTCGGGCGAATAAATAGAAAGTATACGCATAATGGTATGCCCACTGTTATCCCGAATATGCACTTTATGTAAAACTTATTGGAATATACTTTACGCATAAAAAATTTCGTACCATCTGGAAAACCTATTGTTTTTAAACGATGATGATAACAAAATCAGAATAATGACGTATGATCTGAAATTGACACGAATGAAGGACTGGAAAATGGATGGCCGACCGATCCGAAATTGAAAGATTTGACAGTTGTAGGGATGAGGATCATAGAAATATCGAATTATTAATACGGCAAGAAACAAGCCGTCTTAAATCTTGTACATTTATAATTAATATTTAATGTATAATTAATAATTAATAAATAATAAAGTGATCTCGGTCGTCAAAAATGGTCCTCAAAGACAGTCGGTCAACGACCAAAGTTATCACTAATGGCATCAAATGTAGAATCACGGTAGATCGGCAGATTATACAATAAATGTCTATGAATATGTTTACTTGGGGCAGTAGTCTCTTTCGAGTGTAGACAGGATAAGAAAATTAACCGCTGCCGCAGAGAAAGCGCTTGGAGGAGCTACTGGTCCATGAAACAATTCATGAAGGGGGACTTTCCAATTACCATTAAACGTAAACTCATCGACTAATGTATTCTGCCCATCCTAAACTATGGTAGTCTAAAGACCCAGACTTGACCTTTGACTGAGGCACAAAAGCCCAGCTCAAAATCTGCCGAGCACACCACCCTCTGCTTGTAGCGTCCCAGGTGTTTTTTTTTAAATAACCCCTTAAAAATTCACCAACGGCATTACTTGAATTCAAATAAATTAACGATGTATTTTTCTTATTTCCTTGAAAATATTTCCATCGACCTCCGTATCTCCATGACGGTTTCCCATCCCTAACTTTATTTTTGACACTGACATACTGTTTGACTGACTAATAAAACGTTTCGTTTTCTCTCAACATGTTCTTAGATGCAATAATAATTAAAATAATTAAATAATTTAATTTGATACCAATAACAGATCTAATATCTTTCAAAAACTAGCACAATAATCTCTTATAAAATTATCAAAGAGTTATATAATTTGCTTAAGTATTGTTAATAACATTCAATGCGCTACAAAAACTAGAGATAGAATCGCTTGAGATAAATATCTTCGTAGATTGAAGTTCTAAAAGAATAAACGAGTGAAGGAGATGCATTGTCGGAAATTGTATTGGTTAGAGTGAGACAAAGTATACTACCTACGTAAAGTACAAGTACAGGTAAAATGAGAAGCAATTCTTGAAATTCGTAAAGTTCGACCGTTCAAGTTCTTTCTCGGTTTGTGAAAATAATTTTAAATGTATCTCTGTCCATTTTACGTGACTAAATATGGCAGAGTTTGATTGGCATAATTATTTAGAAACTACAAAAGGGGTCGCGGTTCCCGAAGAATTATTTTCTCACGTAAGTTGCGAACAATATTTTCGTTTGAAAAATAAAAAATCTCATTACAACATCAAAAACTCATAAATTGCTATAATGTACCACGTTTGAATGTATCTCGGCTTGTAATTGTTTTGATGTATGTAGTAATAATCCAATTCATTAAAAATTAAACTTATTCTATTCAACAAGTACAATAAAATTACCATGCTATTTTTATCCCCATACAATTTACATTTTTTCTTGTTACTTAGCTACCTTTGCTTAAATAGCTGTTTAAAATATCAAATAATAGTTAAAAACTTATTGGAATAGCAAAGTTTTGTGTAAATTGACTACAATTACCTAAATAAATATTTTATTGTCATCCATATGGATTACATAAAATACCATGCATGAAGCTTTTCTATTTTATACCTATTTTAGATTGCCTATTTTATATGTATTTTGTTAGACTTAAGTTTGCATAATTCTTTTATTAAGAGCACATTTAAAAACTGTAGGTACAGTTTTTTTTCTTTTCTAATAAAAGAGCAGTTTTCTTCAAATATTGTGCCGAAAAGTGCAATATTTTCTAGTTAAATTATTCCCCTTATTTTTACGTTACATATAAATAACTGTAAATAATCTAATCAATTAATAAAATTCAATATTCGATCCTAATGATATTAAAAATGTGAAAGTTTGTGTGAAAGTAGGGAAACAAAACTATGTTTGTGAACTAATTGCAAAGAAACTTTGTATGCAGGCAGATAGCTGGAGATCTCGATGTACTTACTTAAACTATATCCTATAAGATATCCTGTTCAATTATTTTGATTTCAAAGGCAGTACTTGGGTTAACTTAATCTTATAAATTAATTTGGTGGAGTTCTGAAGGAGATCTTCAGTGTGATGAAGAGAATAACTTATCATAAATTAGCTGCACCCTGTGATTTGACTTACGGGGTACTGATCCCATGAGCATATCGGGATCAAAAGTAGCCTATGTCCTTCTCCAAAGTGCCATCTATCTTTGTACCAAATAAGAACAAGTTTAGATAAAATTGGTCGACTTTAAGATTTCTAATAATAGAATTCACCATTATAAGGAAAGTACAGATTTATACCACCTTTTTTGCAAACTCCTCAATGATTAACAAAAATAGGTTCTTCAAACCTATCTGCTTTTTGAAATTGTTTAAATAATTAGATTCTTACAATCAAGTTTGTGCTCATTTCATACTCAGTTCATAGAACAACCTAGTGTTAAAACTATTATGTAGGTACCTGACATAATCTTCTATGCAAATGAAATACAAAGTATTGAATAACAGACTGATAATAACTGAACTATAAATCGATGCAGAGCCCAAACTATTGGAATTGGCAGTAGAACAATGATTTAATTTTTTTAGGGTTGATAAACATAAAAACTTAAAACTAGGTGGCTCAATGTGCAGCCTTATCGTTTTAAAGCGATCTCTTCCAGGCAACCTTTGTTCCTTTTGGACCCCGGTTTCAAGGGTTCTGTACTAAGGCTATAAAACAAGGTCCTTATAATAGACTCTGCTAGGTATCCCTGCATATGGCTGTCTAGTGGGGATGTTGTATATGCTAACATATAGTTAGTTCACTTACAACAGGAGGCTGTGTCAGTTTGTCTGTCAGGCTGTATGTATCTCATGAATCATGATAGCTGTTGATTTTCTCACATTTTTTTTTAATAAATATATTATGATTTTTGTAAATCAGTCTCACTTTTGCCATAAAATTTGATTAAATATAAGTCTCAGTTTTTAAATAAGATACTTGTTTTTTGTTGTTGAAATTTATATACTTACATACTACCTGCATCCCGTGGTTTCACCCGCATAAATATCCCGTGGAAATATTGTAGCTATCTATTGGGGAAAGAATTTTTAAATTAGCCCTGTAGTTTCGGAACCTATTCATTACAAAGAAATAAATAAATATTTCCTCTTTATTATTATAAAGAGGAAATATTTATTTATTCAAAGATGTGTCTATTTACTAATATTTTAGTAAATAGACACATCTTTGAATTAGTGGGATATGTGTATGTATAAGTAATAGTAATTATGAATGTATCATTTTAATGGTCGAGCTAACTAGGTATATCATTGTAATACAGGAAGAAAAAAAAACAAATTAACTTAATGATAAAGATGAGAATTCTCCAAAATTGTTTTATAATGAAATATTTGCTCTGTTATCTTTATGTTCCACTAATCCTACTGATACTATAAATGCGAAAGTTAATAATTATGTTGGTGTTTGATGCCAAAAGACTGAATTGATTGCGATGAAACTTGGTATGCAGATATAATATGGGGCTGTAGAACTGGATTAACACATTGGCATAAACACGGGAAAATATCGACACAATTTATTAATCCCGATATTCCCCCGGGTGGAAGGGATAAGGAATAAGGATCCCAATATTATAGGGATTTACGCTGGTGAAACCGCTTGCACTGGGCGTTGCTAGTAAATTATATAATTTCATCAATTACATAAGTACCTAAATGTTCCTTTATCATGATAATGACACTACATTTACCTATGTCTAAAAATAAATAAGTATTTGTATCTGGTCTGGGTGTATTTCTATGTATAATATGTATGTATTTACAAAAGAAAAATAAATATAAATAGTATATCCATTGTCTAGTCACCGTAACACAAGCTTAGCAGCTTACCATGGATGATAGCGCTTAGATGGCGCTGTGTGTTGGTCACAGAATTTATTTATTTGTCGGAAAAACTACCGACTTGTTCTAGAAACTTGTTGAGTATTTTTGACGATTTTATTGGTTTTTCTTCTTAGGTTCTTTGTTAGGTTTTTATTAAAAAATATGGGTTAGTACTGTACTTTTCCGCTAAGGCACTCTCAAAAAATACCAATGTTTCTCTTTAGCTGCTCATCATGGGTTGTAAAACATGAATTTCATGCACAAAGCTGTATTGCAGCAGTAACTGGAAGCAATTCTATCAAATAAGTAGATAATACCGCTGTGTCAACGCAACTTTTTTTGGAAAAATTACAAAAATGCATTTCGCAAAACCCTGCTTTAATAAAGAAAGTTTGAATTACTGCGGGTAAAACGTTGCAAACGCCGGACTGCAATGCGGCGGAAGGGATGCAAATATTTATGCTTACAAATAAATATTTGTATCTGGTCTTTTATTCGTTTTACCCGCGGCCAAAATTTTTTACCTTCCTTCTGATGTAACATCTACTGTAATTAGGGTCGATACCAATGTATTCAAGCCGTATTTAACGTCTTCCTCTCAGGTGGAAACAAGTCTCAACAATGGCATCAAACAAGGCATGCTTCTCGAAGTATGTCACAAAAACAATCCAGACATCTACTGGATAGCTGAAATCACGATGGTTTGCGGGCACCTCCTCCGCATAAAGTTCATTGGTGCCGACGACGATTTCTGGTGCGACATTTCCACCAACAAAGTCCACCCTTTGGGCTGGTGTGGGAAATACGACGAGCTTATCGAGCCGCCTGATGAAATCAATGAGAAGTATGGTGATACTATAATAGAGATTATGAAGAAGGCCTTGATTGACGGGCAGTCGGTGTCGATTGAGGCCCTGAATAATAAAGGGTTGTCGCCCATTGATAGAATCAAGGTTGGGATGAAAGTGGAAGTTCAAAATGTCTTGGATCCTTATCGTTATTGGATTGCTACGGTAAGAATTATCTTTGAATTTCTATTTTATGTGCTTAGCCCTGCACTGCACTGGGCGTTTATAGAACTACTAGCTGCGCCCCGCGGTTTCACCCGCGCAAGTCGCGATCCCGCGTTGTTCGAACACCTACCCACCGCAATGCAATAATCCACACTTAAACGGTCGCCCATTGAAGTACTGTTGAAGCCAGGCGCTACCGCGCCTGGCATCATCAGTACTTCCCTGGTCGTCCGTTTAAGTGTGGATTTTTGCACTGCGGTAGGTAGGTGAAGTAAGTTAAAGTTTGTATTTCGTCAGTAAGTGACGATGACGATGACGAAGGATGACGATGACGATGGATGACGATGATGATGATGCCACTCTACATCACTTATCCTACCCCTGTGTCGATTTTCATTCATTGAATGGTTATCACCCGCGTAAGTCCCGATCCTGTGGGATTTTCGGGATCAAAAGTATCCTATTTTACTCTCCATCATTTAAACTATCCCTATGCAAATTTTCATCCATTAATATTATCACCCGCTTAAGTCCCGATCCCGCGGGATTTTCGGGATCAAAAGTATCCTATGTTACTCTATATCACTTAAACTATCCCTATGCAAATTTTCATCTAAGAAATAGTTATCACCTGCGTAAGTCCCGATCCCGCGGGATTTTCGGGATCAAAAGTATCCTATGTTACTCTCCATCATTTAAACTATCCCTATCCAAATTTTCATCCAAATCGGTTGAGCTGTTTGACCGTGAAGAGGGAACAAACAAACAAACAGATTTTCGGATTTATAATATTATATAAAGTAGGAAGTAGGATTTTTAAAGGAAAAATCGAATTCTTGCTTCTGTATTTTACCATAACTTAGGCATGTTTGCGGCTCGACGTCGACCGTGCGTTGTGTTTTTGTTGATGTATTTTTCCTTTAAAATAAAATTGTCTTTATTTAACATAAAGCTTACAAAGCTTACCTACTACCTTATAAAGTTTTGGTCTAAATTACGTTTTTAATTATTTCTTGTCCTTTGCGTCGCTTTCCGCTGTTATGCCTAAATTTTGAACATTAAATTCTTTCTTTGGGTTCTTATTGGAGATAAGTACCACAACATACGATTTTAAACTTACATAGTTATTTTCACTATGAATATTAAAAGATATCGAGCTCCTTGTAAATAAAAATTAACATGTTAAATACCTCGTTATCTAATAATATTCATAGTAAAATACCACCACGTTGTTTTGTCTAAAGTCCCCAAGGCACGCTCCTTAAATTATTTTTTCGGTTCTAGTTTGGGACAAGGAAAGTGGAATACACGCACAATTTTTTTTTGTACATACTTACATAAACACATACTTAGACGACACCCAGAACCAGAAACAAACATCTATGGTCAGCATAAATACCTGTACCCAACAGGTATCGAACCCGCATCTATCCAAAAACATGGTTATTTTGAAACGTCTTAAAGTTGTGTGCGTGCGAAACGCACCCTCCGATGTGTGTGTTCGCGCAGCGAAATGTTGTTGAATTTAAAGATTTGAATTATGCAGATATTTAGTGTATGACGTCGTATAATTGTGTGTGGTAGCAAAAATTTGTGCACGCAGCCATTGTAGAGAAATTCACCAAAAACTGTTTCCGCTGGGCGAACGTTGTCCTGGCGGAACTTTTTTTAATCCATTTACTTTAGAAGGAAAGAGATGTGTCCAAAAATTAGTGTGTATTTGTGTGTAATTGTGTATGTATGAATAAAATTAGTGCATGCATAAACTTCGGAGAAATGCAAGTTTCCGCTACGCGAACGTTTGGCCATTTCCTAGTTTTCATATAAAGCGCTTACATAGAGAGCTGTAGATTTTTTACATTCTTTGTTTTGAATTTGTTTATATTTGTTTAGAAAACAGATTTTTAAAAAATCGTTGGGCTTAAAAGATAAAAATATAAACGTAAAATACGCTTATTAGGTCTTAGTTCTTAAAGTATGCACTTTGGGGTCTAGATTTTCACGTTTATACAAACCTTGGCCGCTTTTTTGTAGCCATCCGAACTTGGTCGGGTTATATAGGTTTTCGATGCTTCGTCAGTATTATAATTGTTTTTCTTTAATTACTGAATTTCATGACATGAAATTTTGCATGTGAATAGTTGAATGAATACACTAATTATTGGCATACATTTTACCATGCAATTCCTTTAGAACGACGTGATATTTGACTGCTTTGTAAACAGTGATCTATTCATGGTAATTTGTCCTATAACTCTTTAATTACTAACGGAGCATCATTGATACTTGGCAACATGTTGCGGACTCTTACAAGGTTTGTATAAACGTGAAAATCTAGACCCCAAAGTGCATATTTTAAGAACTAAGACCTAATAAGCGTATTTTACGTTTATATTTTTATCTTTTAAGCCCTAAGATTTTTTTTAAATCTGTTTTCTAAACAAATATAAACAAATTCAAAACAACGTATGTAAAAAATCTACAGCTCTCTATGTAAGCGCTTTATATGAAAACTAGGAAATGGCCAAACGTTCGCGTAGCGGAAACTTGAATTTCTTCGAAGTTTATGCATGCACTAATTTTATTCATACATACACAATTACACACAAATACACACTAATTTTTGGACACATCTCTTTCCTTCTAAAGTAAATGGATTAAAAAAAGTTCCGCCAGGACAACGTTCGCCCAGCGGAAACAGTTTTTGGTGAATTTCTCCACAATGACTGCGTGCACAAATTTTTTTCTACCACACACAATTATACGACGTCATACACTAAATATCTGCATAATTCAAATCTTTAAATTCAACAACATTCCGCTGCGCGAACACACACCCCTCCGATGAGAACAAACCACAAACTCATGAGGGTTTACCAACCGAAGACCGTACGATCTAACAGATATCTCTCTACTTCTAGGTATGTGAAAACGTAGGAGGTAGACTATTGCTGCGTTACGACGGTGCTCTCGACGATTTGGAACAGTTTTGGATATTCTTCTCGAATCCAAGACTTAGCAGTTTCGGCTTTGTTACAAATAAGGTAATTGGCAGCTCACCTATGGTCTTCAGTGGTTATGGTAGTGTTTGATTTATTTCTACATTATTTCTAATAAAGACTCCATATTTCGCCAGTAATTGTAACTGGCTTGTTCATGAGACTGGAGAAAATCCCGGTCAATATTGTAATCTTATTAAGCCTTCGACAATATCGTAAAGGGTGTCGTACCTTTCCATCAACTTTCGCTACCAAGTTTGCCAAAGGAATACTTTTGCTCAAATTTAACTGTCTGTAACTTCAATTGTGAATATTTATAGGGCTCCCCATGGCAGTTCAAGTATCCTGGTAAAGTAAACGAATTTTCCTGCAAGAATAAACTAAGCAAGCAGTTGCGGCAGAGCAACGAGGAATCTATAAAAGAACCTACACCTGCTGATCTTTTTCAGGTAAAACATTCACAAATAGCCAGTGCCTAAGCTACTCCCTTTACATACCTACAATCCTACATACTCCAATCCTACATACTCCATTAATATTAAGTGTTTTTGTTTATTTCATCTCCTTAAATTCCTCAAATATCTTGGTCAATATCGGTTAAAGTCTATTCTACACGTGCAATGTCGCGGGTAAAAGCTAATACTACTTCCTACCATTAACGCGAAAGTCTGAAGTGCTGTTGTTACTTTTTACAAAAACTACTAAGTAGATTGCTATAAAACTTTAAATAACTTTCTCAAGAAAACAGCAGGAATTTTGGGATAATTCCCAATATTTCCACGGGGTCAAACTTACAACTTAACTAGCTATAAGCCAATGCCATAAGGTCATAAAAATATTATCTGTGGTTCTCACTCATTACTTGCAATCTTCAACAGACAAACCACAACATGGAAGCCCACAGTTTTGTAACGGGAATGAAACTTGAAGCTCTTGACCCCCAAGACATGAAATCCATCAGACCAGCAACCATCACCAAAGTTTTTAACAACTTCCACTTCTTAGTCACCATTGATGACCATCTTGAAGATTACGAAGACACCAAAATGGCCTGGCTTTGCGACTCTATGCACCCTTACATCTACCCTATAGGATGGGCTCAAAGGAACAACTTCACCTTTAAAACTCCGAAGATCTGGAAAGAAGGGCCTTTCGATTGGGACGAGTATTTAACAATGACGTCATTGGTCCCAGCTCCAGAATACTGCTTTGGGAACAGAGAACCTTTAAAAGGGATCAAAGTAAACATGAAGTTGGAAGCCGTGAATCCTAGCAACCATGAGGAAATCCACGTGGCATCGATAGATGCTATAGTTGAGCATATGTTGTGCATTGAACTACTGCCGATTGGGGAGAAGTATTGGTGTACTCAAGACAGCGATTTACTATTCCCAGCTGGTTGGTGCGACAGCAATAACTATGCCTTACATATCCCTGATTTAACAACGAAAGAACTCCAAAAAGAGAAAGAAGATCCAGCTCCTAGCAAAATCGGAATAGTCAAAGAAGATATGAAATCTCCTGAAGAATGGTGTGACAGGATTTTCTTCAATTACAAATGTTATGCTGGTCCTTCGATCAGTAGGAACAAGTTGTCCCAACTACCGAAGCATGTCGGTCCTGGGCCCTTAACCCTGGTCCTGAAAGAGGTCCTGAATAAGATAATATCTGCGTCTTATAAGCCGGCTAAATTGTTGAAGGATTGGGAGACTGAAGGACCGCCTGAAGAGGGTATGAGATTGGAGATGCTGAGGGCCAAGTAAGTACCTACCTTAACCTTTTTCTTTCGATTCGTAACTGCAGGATATAAAATTTTCAGTTTATATTTATTTTCACATCTAATAAGAGAGATTTCCAAGATATTCTTAAGATATTCAATTATTACAATTCTAAGTATCATCAATCATCCAGTTATCATTGTGAACTCAGTAGAGTATTTGCGTCACCGAACTTGTATAATAAATAGGGCGGCTTTAGAAACGCCTGGCGCAGTCATTACGTGGATAGGTGGCCCTTTCTGAGAGCTCGGGGAATAAGGGTTCGTCGACACTATGTTGCCCTGCATTGTGTCTACGTATAGTGTCTTATCATAAACCCATAACGTCACATTGTAGTCCAAGAGGTCCCTTGGAACTGTTCTGTTTAGACGAGAGAACTTGGTGCTCTCCTGCATTAGTGCATTGACCAGTTTGTTTGGGTGTAGTTCCAGTCTCCTCTTATCCGATTTCCTGGCAATTATAGATACAGAGAGCGGTAGAGCGAGGTTAGAGAGCAATACCGCTTATGGTGTTGGTCTAGTGGTAGATATCTCGACTTTCATTCCGAAGGTCGTGGTTTCGAATCGTCGGGATTCGAAACCACGAGCTTCGGAATGAAACTGCCCACCAACGTCTTTTTCCTTGCGGAAAAGTTATGTGCGTTAATAACATCGCTCATACGGTGAAGGAAAACATCGCCAGGAAACCCACGGCTTAGTTAGCTCTAGAGGTATTGGCCAGTTTTTCCTCTGGGCATGGCTGACTAGGCTGGGAGGGTGGTACAGCGCCATAAAATAGCATGAATTAAAAGTTGCTTGCGCTGTACAAATCATCTAAAATTAGATGAGTTGCTTGCGCTGTACAAATCATCTAAAATTAGATGAAAAAGGCCAATTATTATAGATACTAATTCAAATAATGTATCTCTTCCAGACTGAAGTCAAGCACATACCACGCGTACGTGGGCATCGTAACCCAAACGTCCCGCACGGCGTGGTTCTGCCGCGCGGTGTGCGCGCGCCTGCAGGCGTGCCCCTGTCTCTTCGGGCCGCAGGAGGTGCAGGACAACTGTCCACACAACTGTCAGCAAGTTGACAAGTCCACCTTCCGTAAGCTATTCTAACTACTTGTTAGATTTTCCTAGTCAACAAAAACTCAGATCACTTGCCCCGCTGTCCTCGTCGTTGAAATTTCGAAAATCCATTTCTGATCTGGTGTGTAGGCATACAAAATAAATCTCAGCTCTCTATTATCAGCTGTTTAGCCTGTGCGTTGATCCATCTGTCTGTCAGACAGCTTTTATAAATTTAGATAGGCTTCTTTATTCCTGCTCAATTCTTGTTTCAGACAACGGTACAGAACGTCGTGGCAGACCAAAGGGAAGTCTCAACGGGCGCAGGCGACGTAAAAAGTGCGCGCCAAAGGAACCAGAAAAGGACCCACTACCGCAGGAGAGCGAGAGCAACAAGGACGGCGAGTCAGTAGAGAGCGAACACAGCGCCGGCTCCGAACAGGGCACGAGACCAAACTCACCTGACAGCCAAGAGTACAGAACTAGAAGGAAGAGACAACCGAAACACCATCCCAAACTTGAGATGAAAACTCGAGGGGCCAAACTACCAAATTTCGCAATACAAATGAAGGAGTCTCACTGGAACAAAAAGGACGTAGAAACGATCTATAACAACACTTGCGTCAATAAAAAACAAACTCAATACAGTGACACGGAAAACAGCAATAGCAGTTCAAATACCCGGAAAAACATTTCTGATGTCTCCGATTCTGAAGAACCAGAGTTAAAGAAGCTTAAGTTTACAACGTATGACCCTTTACCGTCAGATAACAAGTCTTTTGAGAAAGATATAGCTTTGTCTTGGATGAATGGCAAGCTGAAACTGTCTCAGAATCCTCTAGATTGGTCCGTGGATGATGTTTACGCGTATCTGAGTAACACAGAAGATTGTAAGCTCATAGCTGAACGTATGAAACAGGAAGAAATTGATGGGCAAGCGTTTGTGATGCTAGATTTAGAAGTGATCAGGGAATTTTTACATATGAAGAAGGAGTTTGCTCTGCAACTCAGTAAGCATATTGAAATGATAAGATGGTACACTGAAAATGAACTGTGATCTGTTTTGTTAAGAGGAGTATTTGACAGGCAAGTCGAAGTCCTCCAAACAACAAGAGTATATAAAAAGAAGATCCTCTTTTCTACCCTTAGCATTATCCAAATACAGTGATTTTCATGTTCCATACATTCATAGAAAAAAGGAACATTTATAAGGTCACTTTCTTGTCAGTCTTGTCAGTTTTTTATGTAATTACCTGATGCAGAACCAAGCATTACGCTTTTTCCTGTCTTTGGTTTACGAAAATGCAAAGTATATGTTTACTTTAAAGGATAAAGATACCAGAATCCGATAATGTTAAGGGGTGGAGGTTTTTCTTTTTGTATGGAGGAAGGGTCACGTGTCAAATAGCCTCCTTAATTAGTACTATAATTATTATTGTTCCCTATGTATCTAGTCTCGAATAAACGTTTGTTCAAATAAATTTAAACATTTCTTTATTATCAAACTGTATCATGAGTGGAATTTGGACTGGTCAACCGAGAGTAGTTTTACGGAACTTCCTGCAGAGAAGACTGCAAATTTTAGAAAAGAAAGATTTCGCGTGGTCTGTGTTTTCGTGGGCAAAATCTTCGTCGAGATATATGTTTTTCTTAGCATAGGAGGTTTTTACTGGGATCGTTCTGTCTGGTAAATTATGTTCGTATGGTTGCCTCCTATATTGCTCCAGCTCCATTCTCTTTGCGGCTACCTTTTTAATATTGTCAGCCGAAGCTATGGAGCCAGCCTTAGATTTCTCTCTCGGTTGCTTTAAATTGATTTCCGAAAGTAAATTACGTTCGTTCAATTTAATCTGAACGCAAGGGTTTCCATCAAGGAGGACTATTTTGAAAATTTCTTCGATTCTCATATAACTTTTCTCCTTCTCTTCTTGGGTTGAATCTGTGCAGTAGTTTTCGTTTTTGTAAGCCTCGGTTACGCCTTCCGAGTCTGTTAAGGAACTAGTGGCGGGAGTGCAGGTTTTTGTCATAAAAGTGGCTTTTTCCTTCATAGATTCCATCTCTAGTGGAGATATGTTGCTTATGTTAGAATTTGAGTTTTCCGACGACATTATATGCTCAAACATGTCCTTTATAAAATCCTCCATGTCGTCCAAAATAGGAACTTGGACCTTGCTTCTCGCCAGGATTTCATGGAACCTCTGCTTGTAATGTTCGAAATCCCTCATACTGCTATAGAAATTGTCAAATATTTTTTCGACTGTCGTTTTAAAGAATTTGATGTTAGATTCGAGGCTGCTAAGCGAACAGTCATCGGTTTGAAGTTCCTGGGAGACGTTACTAAATATTCTTGTTTCTAATTTATCTAACTGTGAATCAGTCAGAGAGTTATCTGGATTTCTAAAGTTTTCAATATAAGAAGCGTTGGAATCTTTGACTGGAACTTCGTCGTGTTCATATTTTTTGTAATACTCTCCACGACCCTTGTGAATCTGTAGTCGGCTGTTCTTGTTGCAGCTGAGCCGTGAAGCCGTCGAGGAACTTTGCAAGACCACGTTGAGTTCAGATTTAGAGTAGCTACTGGACTCTTGAGATGATTTTGTAGGGGTTTTATTTACGTGAAAACTGTGGCGGATTTTTAAACCCTCGCGGGATTCGTCTGAAAAAAAAGATATCTTGTAAAGCATGATCTAAAAAAACAGGTCTGCAGACGTTATCCATAGAAATGTAAAAGAAAGACGCCATCTCTACGGTCTACCACAGTAATAGATGAAAAAACTTACTCATGATTTTGGATATGAAAAGTTTTACGCTTGGACTTGCATGGGACTATTAATTTATTAACTGGAAAGTAAATGAAATGTAAGTGAATCTCGACATTTGCAATCTTAAAATGTCATTAACGACATCAAATAATTTGTTTGTTGAGTTCAGAATACAAAAAGGTGCAAAGCAAACTTTAAAATAATAAAGGAACTCATTTGTATTCTCATCTACTTGTAGTACATATTATTAAATATACTTTAAGATTCTCATTGATATTATTTTTAAAACTCCCGGCATCAACCCGCCTGGATACTATTTTTTTAATAAGACAGATCAGTTTAATTACTAGTATAATTTTATGGTACAGTATACAGCCATTAGCAAGCCTTTTTTACTTATGGATGCATTTTCAGTGCCCGCAAAGTGATCCCAAATCCCGCATACTGGAATGCTAAAAAAGCTTAAGGTATCATAAAATATGCTTTGCAGAAATTTCTCTGCATGCACCGTTAATTTGGGATGGTATATTAAAGACTAATGAAAATTATAAAAATCATTTATATAATTTTTTTGAAACGATGCTGAATGCACTTAAAGTGCTTTGCCTACCGCCTCATACATTAAAAAATAAGAAAAAAAACAGTTTACTACTTTGCGTGTCAGGGGGAATGTGTTTCTCGCAAATATTATTCGTAATAAAATGTAGATTTTTAGCGAAAAACACATCATCGATAAATGGAAATATTCAAGACAGTTATAGGAAACCCTACGCATAGTTTTTACAATTTAATTAAAGCGTAAAACTTGCAAAAATTGGATTGTTTTGGTGCCGTTCACCTATATTGATTTATTGTATGCCAGTGACCTGTATTTCATAGTTGTAATGTGTAACCCGTAAATAATTCATTATTTCATTAATTTTTGATTAAAAGGTACTAGATGGCCACTTGAAATCCACTGACCCTTTAGTATGGTAATTATGGGCGTGAGTTGTGAGCGTTTCTATTTAGGATTTTTATAAAAATAAAGGATCAATATAATTTTTCTAAAAAGTTATGCATAATACGCTATGATGACGCCTTTTGAGGATAAGAAAGATGAAAAGGTAAGTTTATCCCGATAAATAGTGGTTTAACCAATTAAAAATAGGACCCACCTATACTTACAGGTTTCAAACACAGGCAGAATCTACCTAATTCCCACATAGCACTGCTATTTATCTCGATATTCCTGTTATCGAAACTTACGCGTTAAAAATAATACGTAAATATTATAGTTAGGTCACCATACTATAACATCTAGGTATGTTGTTTTACAAAATGATAGAATACCTAAATCATGTCATTACACTGTCTAGATCCGTATGGGTATGGTGCAAGTATCGGACGGGAAGTCCCGTCCCCGGCCAGCGAGGCTGGTCCTCACGATGGATGCGGTGACAGTGCAGAGAGAGGTGCTCGTCAGTGTGCCGCTGAGAGACAAGAATGTGCCTCATACCAGGGTATGGTATTATTTACATTACAATTCTTATCTAACATGGATCTTTTCCCTACAAATACTAAATAATGCGGTACCTATTTATTTACCATGATTTTAATTTGTATTTTTTACGGTGTCATGAACACCAATAAGAATTTTTTTTTTTTATATTTGTATTTCTAGTCAGGCTCATATAAGTGTATTTTCAAAATATTAAATGTGTGTAGGGCTATTTAAAGGCTAGGTAATAGGTAAATATTGCTTCTCATAATAGATTTAACTGAGTTGTACTCTGCTAAAAATCCTGCTTATCTTTGCAAAGACTACTAAAATATCTCTCACATTAATAGTCTTTGCAAAGCCAAGGTCAAAGTCAAAGCCCCTGTAGAAATATTTTATAGTTCTTTTGAAAAGTGATAATAAAGAATCCTCTGCAAAATGAATACTTCTTACTAAAAAGCTGTGAGGTTTTGTATAATTATTAATTGAAGACACAACACTACTTCACCTTTTTCGTTTCAGGAGAGGATGGTCTCAATAACCCGTCAGAAGTTGGGTGGCCTCGGTCTAAGTATAAAAGGCGGTGCAGAACACAAACTGCCGATACTTATCTCTAAGATATACAAGGATCAAGCGGCCGACCAGACGGGGCAGCTGTTTGTTGGCGATGCTGTTATTAAAGGTAATGTACTAGAGTTACTACTATCATTACTCATACTCATTTATCAAGACCAAAGGAGCATCACATCACAAAAGAAATAAAATAAAATAGGGAATAATTACATCATCAAAACATATAGCACGTAAGTCTCGTTACCGCGAGAACATAGTGATAAAAAGAAACCTTTTTCACTGCCGCGGGTGAAACCGCGGGGCGCAGCTAGTGATTAATTGTCTTTCATAGTATACCTACTAAAAGATCACGCATTTACGTATTTAAACATTTTTTTCGTCTGTTTTTAGTATTATTTTGTTGTTATAGCGGGAAAAGAAATACATGCATGTAGAATATTATTATAAAGCTAAAAGTTTGTGATTATGTATGTTACTCAATCACGCAAAAACTACTGAACCGATTGCGGTGAAACTTGGAATATAGGTAGCTGGAGACTTGGAATAACACTAAGGCTCCTTTTTATTACGATATTCCCGCGGGATCGGGACTTGCGCTGGTAAAACAGCAGGGCGCAGCTAGTCATATATAAAAATTTCAACTGTCTATCACGGTTAGATACAACCTAGTGATTTAACGAATTCTTAGTAAAAGTGCTTTTACGCTTTAGGTAGGTACCAACCTGAAAAGGCAAAGTACTTAGCTGTATTCGTCTCTCTGTAAATAATTTAGAGATTGTATTTTCGTTTAGGTTTTTCTTTCGAAAGGTTTATTATGTATGTGTACTAAATACTCCTGTGTGAAGCCAGGCCGGTTTGCTAGTTCATCATAAATATTGCACGAATATAATATACAAAGTGTAACGGGTATGCCCTTTTAAGCCGAAAGGAGGTTGTTCTAGACATCTAGGGGAACAACTTTTGTTCTACGACTTTTGAAAATTCGTTTTGAAAAACTTTTTTTTAAAAATTTTGAAGTTAGTTTTCAGTGAAAAAACAGCTGCTTTTGAAAATAAAGGTAATTGAAGTTTTAATTGTAGTAGACCAAACTAAATGAAAGGACATAATAAGGTCAATGAATGACCTCGAAATCTAAGAAACAGCTGATTTTCAAGTAAACTTTACACTTAAATTTTGATTGATTGATTGTATTAGGCGTTACTTTTCGGAACTCTATATCATTGGCGAAATAACCCCTTGGACGTTCAGACGTGTGAACAGCTTAGTCCCGGAACCATATCAACTATATTAAAAATTATTATTTAGTTTTTTTTAAATAGTCAGTTTAGTTCATCTTGTAAATATATTTTGTACGACATTACTTACAGCGCTATCCAGCCCCAAACTAAGCACTAGGCTTGTACTATGTGCACTAGACAACGGATATCCTACATATTATATATATTTTTTGTAAATATGATACATAGAATATACCCAGAACCAAAACATTTATGGTCAGCAGAAATATTTGTTCCCGGCGGGAATCGAACCCGCAACCTTCTGCGTCGCAGATCGGGCGTCGCCCGCCGCGCCACAGAGGCCGTCATAAACTATTAGGTTATTTAAGTTTTTCTTTGAAACCCGTCTATTTATGTAGGTTACCTAAATAAACTTTGATATGTTTAGATTGCGTTGAAATCTACGCGGAATAGATTTCGATAATGCTCCATAAATTTCCAGTTATATTACACTTTAAAGTTTGATAAGTTTTTCGCAAAGTTTAAACGAAATTTAACTCAATATTAGTTCATATTATGGATCTAAAAGTCTGCGTACACAGGGAGGAGCGTTTTGATTCTATTATAGTAATAATTACCGGGTTTTACTTGCGTTTTATTTAGTTTTAAGTTTTTTTATCAAAATTCGATTATAGTTTTTGGTATGGTGTAGTACTTTAGTACGTATTAAATGGGGTTCGAAAATCGATAATATCACTCTGACTATAGGTCAATTCCGTATTTACCTCACTTTCGGATTTACCCGAGGGCACCTTACCTAACTTTTTAGTTATGTTTGACAAAATATTACATCTGTCCATGACTGTAGGCCCTGTAAAATCCTCGAATCGAAACATCGGCCGCAATAACTGCTAAACTACTATAGTTACATTTAAGCGGGTCTTCATCGCGTTTACTACTAAACCGATTGCGATAAAATATTGTGAGCTGGTAGCGGGACAACTAACACTTGGCTACTTTTTACCTCGATATTCCTGCGGGATTGGGACTTACGCGGGTGAAACCGCAGAGCGCTGCTATTGAACCATAATTATTTCCACAGCCGCCAACATAGATTGAAACATTTCATAAAAACTAGACAGGAGAAGCACCTCGTAAACAAGCGCTAATTATGTGTAAAATAAATAGTAGCCATGCACGTTAGCTTTGACCTTCACATGTACAACCGACATGCACTATCCCGTGCAAAGGTGCGGCAAATTATTACAATTAAAATAAATACACCCAACATTCTTCCTATCCTATTAATATTATAAACGCAAATGTTTGCAAGTAGGTAGCACAAATAATTTACTAGCAGCAGCGCCCTCGGTTTACCCGCGTAAATCCCGATCCCGCGGGATTTCGGTAGATGCCGTTGGGAAAAAAGTTACCTGTTAAATGTGTTATAACTATTATCAGTGATGGGCTTCAGTTATCTTTAGGTATTAGCTGTGCCCCGCGGTTTCACCCGCATAAATTCCTATACCGTAACGTATGTGATGCATCACGTATGTCACACAAAGCTTTGCGTTATACCCTTAAACTAACCCTGTACCAAATTTAATTCGAATTAGTGCGATCGTTCCTGTTGACCCATCACGTCTTTGTCACGCCAAGCGTTGCTTAACTCGTACCATCATTTAAAGTACCCTATACCTATCGTATTTATACCCTTAAACTAACCCTGTACCAAATTTCATTCGAATTGGTGTGATCGTTCCTGTTGACCCATCACGTATGTGTCACGCCAAGCGTTGCTTAACCCGTACGATCATTTAAAGTACCCTATATCGTATTTATACCCTTAAACTAACCCTCTACCTAAATTTCATTCTAATTGGTGCGATCGTTCCTGTTGACCCAACACGTATGTGTCACGCCAAGCGTTGCTTAACCCGTACGATCATTTAAAGTACCCTATATCGTATTTATACCCTAAAACCAGGGACCGCAAAACACCGCTTTGGAGTTAATTCTATCGAACCCAAACCCCTTTGCTCAGCTTACCATCTGGATAAGGTGACCATCTTCATTGGGTAACCTACCTACACCACTATTGATATGGTAACCGAATCATTGAGTTTCCCAGGCAAAAGGCTTACACATTTTATTACGGAAACCTCATTGATGGGGTAACCCTTTGATAGACTTTCTAATGGGTTACCTTTACCCCGCCCCTACGTATTGCATTTCTAGTCATTTCATCGTATTCAAAGTACCTATGTACTGCATATCGCCTCGGTTGTGACATTTTTTCCCTCTAATAATTATGGTTAAGTACCTAGGTATTTGAATGATTCTTCAGCAGGTACAACGTTAAAAACACACAGTCACATTTAACTTTTATTAATCAAATAAAATTGTTGGAGTACCTTTGCGAAATCATACTATAGCATGTAATAGTAGGTAGTTATTGTTCTTTTTGGACCAATAGATAACTCTGAAAAAACTCTATTCTTTCAAATTTTGGTCAGCCCCCGCGCCCTCGCTGCCCAAAATTTGAAAGAATAGAGTTTTTTCAGAGTTACCTATTGGTCCAAAAAGAACAATAACTAAAAATGTGAAACAAAACTACAAGTTTCCAACGAGTGCCAGGACACTCTTCGCATCGGGGGTTTTAACCCAAAGATCAAAGAATATATTTTGGATTATTGGTCTACAACGTACAATACCTAGAATGTGAAACAAAACTTCATTTAATATTTTAGTGCTAACCATTAGGGTTTATTAATTACAGTTATTATAGATCTTTAGTCATTTCGTTAGGTGCACTGTTAGAATGAAGTTCGTTAAGCAACCAGTATCTTTACAATTTGAAAATATCAACTTTTCGTCTGATCAACAAAATTTTCGTCATGGAAAACTATTACCAAATACAGTTCGCGGTATAATATGCGGTCCATCGAACTGTGGAAAAACGAATTTGGTTATAGGTCTACTTTTGCATGAAAATGGTTTAGAATATCGTAACGTTTATGTATATTCAAAAACTCTTTATCAACCGAAGTACAAGTACTTAGAGCAGGTATTACAAAGGGTTCCTGGTGTTACTTTCTCAAAGTTTTATGAAAATCAAAAAGTAATCACTCCAGAAGTAGCAAAATGTAATTCAGTAATTATTTTTGATGATGTCTCTTGTGAAAATCAAAACAGTATGCGTAATTTTTTTGCAATGGGCAGACACAAATACATAGACTGTTTTTATTTAAACCAGACATATAGCAAAATACCAAAACAGTTAATAAGAGACAATGCAAATTTAATAGTATTGTTCAAGCAAGATGATATAAACATGAGACACATTTATGATGAACACGTTAATACTGATATGACATGGCAAGAATTCAGAGAAATGTGTGCTCAGATATGGAAAGAACCTTATAGTTATGTTGTAATAAACAAGGACTGTGAAAAAAACAAAGGTTGTTATCGAAAGAAATTTGATACGTTTGTTTTATTTCATTAGCGGACTTATGAAACTGAATAGCATAGCTATTATTTAAATCATTGTTCGTCGATCCGTGGTTCAAAATACATGTTTTGTCAGTGTTTTTAATAATGTCCTACATTCCCTTTTTTCGTCGGTTCGCTGATGAAGAGGAACGTTTACGCAGTTTTGAAACTTGGCCGATAGGTTTGAAACAGAAACCAAAAGAAATGGCTGAAGCAGGATTTTTTTATACCGAAAGAGGTGACAGAGTCATCTGTTTTTACTGCGGCGGAAGAATGAAAGATTGGGGCCCCCACGATATACCATGGGAAGAGCATGCACGCTGGTTTGACAAATGTCCGTATGTATTGGTAATGAAAGGAGAAGACTATGTAAAAAATGTACAAAATGGAGGATATGAAGAATTCGAAGAAGAATGCAGTCAAATTGAACCTGAAACTCTGCAAATAAAAGTCGACGCAATACCATCGTCAATTATATGTAAAATTTGTGTGCAAGAAGAATTAAATACATGTTTCATACCTTGTGGTCATGCTGTGGCGTGTGCAAAGTGTTCTCTATCTGTCGGAGTTAAATGCCCGATTTGTAGAAAAGTATTCGAAAAAATTATTAGATTGTTTTTATAAATAAAGAAAAAAGTATTTTTTTTTTTAATAAGTCTATCTTTTTTATACCTTATAAATAGCGGAGAATATTACTCGTACTATCATTTTGTGAGGTTACTTACAACCAGCAAAGTCCAATATGATGAAACAAAAATTAAAAAAACGATTTATAAACGCTGTTAAAGGAAAGGGTGAATGCATAATTCATTGCTTATGGTCATGCTGTGGCTCTCTAGGCGATTTTTATTCGATTGTATTTCTATGTAAATAATATTTTGTTATTAAAATTAGAAATTGACTATAAATAGCTAAATACATAAACTACGCTATCATTTCACATGAATACTGTTAATAGTTCAATCGACTCTGATGCAATGGAAAAAAATCTAAAAAAACAAATTGTTGAAGCTGCGGAAGCTGTTAAAAAGAAGGTTCGAAAAATGCGAAATATTGAAATGGAAAGAAGTAATATTTTGGAATCGGTTTTTAAACCAATCACAGAACCGCTTAATAAAATGGTAGACAGTTCTTTATTAATAGAATCTCCGGTCAAAAGAAAATCATTTAATTTTTCCAAAGCCTTAAAAAATGATGTTAAATTCAATACTTCAAGTCCATTAGGTAGCGATAAAACTCTAAAGAGACAATCTAACGTTGGATTAAATAGTATTGCGTCTATAAGCCCAAAAGAATATAGTGAGTCACAGGATAGTGACAATGACGATTACGATGGTGATACAATCAAAATGGATAAAGAAGAAGACGAATCTTTTAAAACAGTGTCTTCGGGTTCAACCGATGCAAATTTAGATATTTCTTCGTGGTCCCTTACTCCGGATGCTTCAGATAGTTTAGATAGTGTTCCGTTTGGTGTTAGAAATGATCGCGGAAATAAACTCATGATGGGATCTTCGCGTGTGGTGTTGACCGATGGTTATATTCAAGTTGGCACAAAGAAGTACAAATTTACGAATGGAATAAAAGAATTACTTTTTAAAAAAGTCCCTAACTTAGACGTAATAAATAATGAAGATTTGACTCATTATAAGTTAATGTTACAAGAAACAAATGCTCATCGAAGAAATTTTAGTCCAAATCAACCGATCAAGAGTAATAAAGGTCGGAAATACTTGACTATTATAAAACCACTTTTCAAATTACGTAAAGTTTCAGTAAGCACTGATAGTAGTCAACCTGATACAACACATCAAGGAAAAGGTTTACCACTTATGAAAACTTGGAAGAAAAATGCTGACTACGTTTACTGGGACGATCCTAATGAATTAGTAGATAGATTAAAGCTTTTGATTGCTTCAAAAGATGCTGGTAACACTGGGTTGGATAATGAAATAATTTCTATTATAGAAGAATTGCGTGAAAGCGGGATTATACCATAATAAATAGCATGACTTTAAAAAGTTATTTCATTTCAACTTTATCGATGACACCTGTCAGTTCACCATGATGGACAAGTTTGGACATCACATTCATAAACGATTGCGTTTACCAGATTTTATAGAAAGTTTTGATAAAATCTTAATGAAAACCGAAAGCGGAGAATTTGATTTACATAATACAAGATTAACCGGTATTATAATTCCACTGAAAAATTCTGATGCTGTCAACAAGGAGTACGTAGATACACAAAATGAATTGTATATAAAGAAGGAAGAGATCACAACAATAGTAAATAATTTAAAAACAGTTGTAAAAGAACATTTCGATAATATTATTGCAGATTATTGTACAAAAGCTGATTTACTTAGAACTAAAAAATGAGTAAACTTCAAATTGTGAATGAAATTCATAAAGCTGTTCGCAAGAATTTTAATCGACGATCAGTATTATTAAAGGGCATCGATGACTTATGGCAAGCAGATCTAATTGATTTTCAAAGTTTAAAAAGATATAACCGTGACTATAGATATATTTTGGTGATAATAGATTGTTTTTCTAAGTTTTCTTGGGCTATCCCCGTTAAAACTAAAACAAAAACTGAAATCGCAAATGCGTTTCAAAGTGTATTAGATAAAAACCACCGAAAACCCATTAATTTACAAACTGATATGGGCACCGAATTTTACAACGATGAATTTAAAAAAGTAACAGCAAAGTACAACATTAATCATTACTCTACATATTCTGTTAAAAAAGCTTCTATAGTTGAAAGACTAATACGGACATTGAAAAATAAGTTATTTAAAGTTTTTAGTTTTAATGGTAACTATAAATGGATTGGAGAGTCATTGACAAGTGTCATATCAAAATATAACAACACAATACATCGAACAATAAATTATAAACCTAAAGATGTTAACCATTCAAATCAAAATGCTGTAATGAAAAATATTATGAAATTCCAGAACTCTAATAATAAGCATACAAAATCCAATAAACTAAAAATCGGAGATCATGTTCGTATAAGTAAATATAAAAGCTGCTTCGAAAAAGGATATACCCCTAACTGGTCTACAGAATTGTTTTTAGTTAAAAATGTTTATCTTTCTGTACCAGTTACGTATTCTATAGAAGATCTGTACCACCATCCAATATTAGGACGTTTTTATGAACAAGAACTGCTGAAAACCAACTGTCCGAACGTATACCTTATTGAAAAAGTTTTAAGAAAAAAGAATAATAAACTCTTTGTCAAGTGGTTGGGTCTTTCTAAAAGTGAAAACAGTTGGATTGATAAACAAGCTATATTATAATTCTGTTTTATTAGATTTATAAAAATATAAAATTGCGAATGACAATAGAAATTACTTCATTTATAATTCAGCTATGCGCGGTAGAGGTCTCGTAAATAGTATTATAAATAAATTACCATTTGAATTGCATTTACCTGGTTATAATTATTGTGGACCCGGTACACGATTAAAGAAACGATTACTAAGAGGGGATAAAGGAGTTAATGAGCTTGATAACGCATGTATGAGACACGATATTGCTTATAATAATTCAAACAGTTTGAAAGATCGACACAAAGCAGATTTAGATCTCATAAATATTGCAAAACAGAGAATGAAATCAAAAAACGCTGGAACAGGTGAGAAATTGGCTTCGTGGCTTGTGAACAAAACGATGAAAACTAAGGTCAAGTACGGTGCAGGCGGGAGATCATTCAAGTCGTTGGTTTCAAAAATACATAAAAAATTGAAAAGGTCAAAACCGAAAAGTGATGCTGCAGCAATAAAGGAAGCTTATTCTGCAGCTAAAAAACTCATTAAAAATAAGAAAAAAGTTCATGTGCCTCGTGTTATACCGTTACCGAAAATAGGAGGTATTTTACCGCTCATTCCAATATTCGCTGGACTATCCGCATTGGGCGCAATGGCTGGAGGCGCAGCAGGAATAACGAAAGCTGTAAACGATCATAAATCAGCTAAAAAGAACTTGGAAGAAGCTCAACGTCATAATAGAATGATAGAATCAATTGCTCTTGGGAAAGGCCTCTATATAAAACCCTATAAGACAGGAAATGGTATTTTTATAAATAAATCAAAAAACTAGTTAAAAGGTTACCCAGACGCGCACTTACTGATCTTGACATTTTAGATTATGCTAATCAACATGTTCCATACTTTAGGGGTGTTTTTATGAGAAATAAACTTCCGTCAAAATCGAAGGATATTGAGTGTGGGATTGTTAATTTAGATAGTTCAGAAAATGATGGAACTCATTGGGTAGCCTATGTAAAACTATTCGAAAATTGTGCATATTTTGATAGCTTTGGTGATTTAAAGCCACCGTTAGAGTTGGCTAAATGTTTGAAATATCGCATCACATATAATTATTGTAGATATCAAGACTTTAATACATCTAATTGCGGTCATTTATGTTTAAAGTTTCTACAAACGTTTTGGAAAGAAGAGTTAGGTGATAAGTACGCTATTGTAAATCTAACAAACAAGAATTTTATATGTTAAGTGTGTGGTTCTTTAACCTACGAGTGTATATATTTTTTTTTTTTTTTTTGTTTTAGTGATAGATTATTAATCATTATATTGACTATATAATTATAAAATTGTTTTAATTACGTTCATTTGTAAAATGTCTTTCACGTTGTCTATAACTGGTAATACCTCGACTTTATCTTCTACTTTTTATCCACCATTGCAATTTGACGGTGAATTCGAGTGTGCCCTTCTGTATTTGTCAACATTCAATTCGATCCCTAACATTGATAAACGAAATAATAAATTTTATTATGACAACAATGAAGTCTTAGAAATACCCGAAGGTGCTTATGAACTCCAAGATATTTCGGACTATTTAAAATCAAACGTAAAAAATGGTACAAACATAAATTTATTTTGTAACAATAACACGTTGAAAACTTTTCTTTTTTGTTCTAAAAACATACGATTCGACAAAAATGATTCTCTTGGAAAATTATTAGGGTTTGATAAACAAACTCTTAAAGCCAATATAATACACGAGTCGCAGCTTCCAGTTAACATTTTATCTACAACAGTGGTAAGAATCGAATGTGACATAGTGAGCGGATCATATATTAATGGAAAATCAAGCCATATAATTCATGAATTTGCTCCAAACGTTCCACCAGGGTATCGAATAATAGAAGTACCAAAAAATATAATTTATTTTCCTATTAATCAAAATAACATAAGTACTATAAATATCAGATTGTTAGACATAAATAATAATTTGATAAATCTACGAGGTGAAGAAGTTCAATTGTATATGCACATCAGAAAAAATGATAGACTTTAATAAATACGGTAATAAGAAAATAAAACACATCAGTACTCATCGATCAATCCGTAAAGGAACAACTAAGAAAAATAATAATAATATTACAAAAGAAAATAAACAGTTCTTAAAATTAATCGGACTACTAAAATGAACATCTTAGATATAACGAGTTCACCGGCATACGATAATACCATAGATGGTATAGAATATCATTCATATAAGCCCTACATAACAAGTTTCAACAGAAATGACGAAATTCGCATCCCTATTAACCAACAGGATTTATACATATTACCATCAGCAAGTACTCTCTATATGGAAGGAACGGTAAACATTGTAAAAGGTGTTGGAAAAGAAAAAGTTAATACTATCGAGTTCACGAATAATCCAATTCTTTTTATGTTCCAAGATGTTCGTTATGAACTCAATGGAGTAGAAATCGATAGAATAAAAAATGCAGGAATGACAACAACAATGAAAAATTTGCTATCTTTAAATGAAAATGAGGCTAAAATGGCTAAAGCTTGGGGTTGGGATGTAAACGGGACAAAGACAACTCATGGTGAACACTTTTCTTGTTCAATACCCTTGAAAAACATTTTAGGCTTTGCTGAAGATTATAAGAAAATTATTATGAACTGCAAACATGAACTAATATTATTACGCAGCAATACAGATTTAAATTCTTTGAAAATTCCAACCGGCGAATCACTCGAAGACATTACAATTCAAAAATTAGTTTGGCGCGTCCCACACATTAAAGTGTCTGACAAAGAAAAAGTATATTTATTAAAAATATTAGAAAAAGATCGTCCCCTCCATTTAGCTTTTAGGAATTGGGATTTATATGAGTATCCATTAGTACCAAAAACAACTAAGCATACTTGGGCAATCAAAACATCGTCGCAGATTGAAAAACCGAGATATGTAGTATTAGGCTTACAAACAAATAGAAAAAACTCGTCAGATAAAGATATATCACGATTCGATCATTGTAATTTGAGAGATGTAAAAGTGTATCTTAATTCTGTCTATTTTCCATATGAAAATTTAAATATAAGTTTTAAAGATCAGAAATTTGCGTTATTATATGAACAATATATCAAATTCCAAGAATCCTATTACGGACGTAGAAGTGAACCACTGCTAAGTCCAAAAGAATTTAATGAAAAAACTCCACTGTTTGTCATCGATTGCTCTAGACAATGTGAAAACCTAAAGTCCGGTCCAGTAGTCAGTGTACGTATTGAGCTTGAATGCGATTCAGAGATACCTGATCACACCGCTGCATATTGTCTCATTTTAAACGATTCCATCATTGAATACAGACCGTTGAGTAACATAGTGAAAAAGATAACATAAATATGAATTCCAACACAAGTGAATTTGTGATTGTGGACTTACAAGGATTTAAGGATAAAGATAATAAATTTATTATAAAAGAATTTGCCGTTATAAGAAACGAATGTACGCAAACTTTTCTTGTGAAACCTCCTTTCCATTTTAAACACTTATCGGTGGAAGAAAAGAAACAGGTACGATGGATAGAAGCTAATCGTGGAATTTATTGGAGTGAAGGTTTTATCGACTACAGTGAATTCAAACGTAATGTTAAACCGTATCTGAATTGTCAAAATGTTTTAATTAAAGGAACTGAAAAGATCAAATGGATTAAAGATCTTTGTGAGAACTGTGAAGTAATTGACATTGGAGAAAAGCTAGGCTGTCCTAATCTTTTAAAATTATATAGTCAATATGAGGAGTCTAATGTAAATTTAAATTGTGTTCATCATAAGAAAATGTGTGCTCTAAAAAATGTTATGTGTATAAAAAAATGGTATATTGATAACCATACTAAATTTAATTTATGTAAATATTTTAACTCTGTATCTTGTACTTAATATTTTTACTGAAATATATTTCTATCAATCATTACTTTTGTATTATTATTATTTCGTCTATGCAAATAAGGTACCTATTTCATAAATAAAATACATTATTTGAACAAATCAGATAAGCAAGGATTTATTTCAAAATAATCTATGACTAATACATTTTTAAATAAAATTAACTAAAAACAGATTATCTTTATTAATTTAAACAATACTTACTAACTAAAATATACATTAATTAATTATCGATTATAGTTTCTGATATATTTTTGATCACTCTCTCCGTTTGGTCTAATATATTGTCCACAAAATCTTTTACTACATATTGAGCCGAAACAACAACGTCGCTTTCATTTTCACAGTTTTCATCACTAATGTCAATTATTTTAATCTGTATTAACCGCCTCCCTTTACAGGGCTCGCGGTTCAAAACAAATGAAGACTTTCGTTGGATGCTACTGTAATTATTCTTAGTCGTCTTCTTTAATTTTCGTTTTAGCTGCTTTGGTGGTGTTTTCTTTAAACTTTTTACAGGCAAGTTTTCCTCATAATCCGAATCTGGAAATTTTTGCGCACATTGAAAGAATAGATCTTGGGTGTCGAGTCCTAAGAGTCCCTCTTGTATTTCCACATCATTTCTTAGTACCATGTCCGACATTATCTGAAACAATAAAAATAACACATTAAGATACGTAAATAAGTAGTATTTCGAATTGAAAACAGAAAAGTCAAAATTTGAAACTTACCAACGTGCAATATTTATTTATTTAATTAGCTCAAAAGGTCTTGCCTCTGTAACGTACAAGTAAAGAATAATCCACTAACATTATAAACACTTAATGGAAGTTAGTGTTTACTCGACAAAATCATGCATTGATGCAATGATACTTGATATTGCTATTTTTACAAAGAAACAGCGCAGGTGTCTGTTCTCGAGTTTCATTCCTTTAAAGCAAACAAACGTGTTGCAACATGCTGGTCGGTATCATCAAACTGCTTTGTTTATAATATTAGTGGATAGGTACCTAAATAATTATTTCATTTCGAAAGAGATAAATAAAATGCAGCTTTTATAATATAATAATATAATTCTTATTTAACTTAAACTATAATTACTTATAGCTATAACATCGTGTATTGTTCTAAAAGCTGGCTCTCTAGCAAAAAAGTAGTTACCATTTGATTTTTACAAAAATAACTTATAGGTTTAACATCGCGTTTAGTTTACCGCAGGTAGTTTATGCGTGGTATAGGTATACCTTGTATTTTTATTTTCACAAAATAGTAGGTATTTTTACAAAATAGTATTCTTAATTTTGAATTTATGACGTTGATTTGGAAAGGGTTCAGAATGAATACTTAAGAGCCACTCATAACTCATGGCATTGTTTTGCCTACATTATTATAACTAGAGTTACAATAATAATTATGTCAACTCGATAATAAGCTACAAAATAATGTTTTACACTCCTAGAAAAGCAACATGACCCAGTGCTTTTGTAGATATCTTATCTGATGATATTAGACGTTTATCATCTTTACTGGATAAAGCGACTTTGTCAACGCATTGAGTGAAAACTTGATGTTTTATTGATTTAAACAATTTATTTTTTTTCCTTAAAATTGATTGAGAAAATAAAGTTTTTCTATAGTCAGACACTTCTAAATCGCGAACGACACATGATTTGACACCTTTAGCTTTTTTTATTTCAGTTTCGACAGTTTTTAAACAATAAAGTTTTGACCGTAATCCTATAAATTCCAAAATAATTTTACCACCCATTTCATCCTTAAATAACCCTGGTACTTTTTTATTAATCAAAGATAAACCATACCCGTTGTCTATTGGAAAGTTACTAGTGTCAAAATAATTAACAAAATGTTCTTTTAAATCTTTATAGAAGTCATTTGTTTTAATATGATAGATAAAACTATCTGTATCGGTATAACACATTTGCAATCGATCACCATAATGTGGTTTCATTACTGAATAATGAAAATCATACATGTGAGCTTTAGAAAGTTCAAGTACCGAAAACCCAATGTAAATTGGTTTATCTAATGCTATTTGTGTTGGCTTCAGTTGAATAGCTGCTAGGTTTTCGCTAAAAATAATGCTACTGTGGTAATAAGGACTGGATATTAATTTCCTTGCAGAATTTTTCTTTTTAGTTAAATTTAGACTATCGTCCCATGTATTAACCAACTTCACATCCACTTTCTTTGCGTTGTTTTCTAATGTTTTACCAAATATACTGTTATTAAGTAATTTAAAAAAATCTTGTTCAAACGTCGATTTAGCTTGTTGTCTCAAACGCGTATTTAATTCAATATACTGTTTTAAATAATCATTTTGACGGAATGTAATGACTCTATGAACTTTTTTTAATATTAAACCATGTTTCAAACATGTTTTTAAATGAACGTAATGAATAACGTAATAGAATTTATCATATAGATTTGGGATTAGTTTAACAGTTTTTGAACCTGGTGCAATGAATCGCTGTGAAGCTAGAGGGTAATCTGAATGGGTTAAATGCAATGATTTTGGATAGCTTAAGTCAACCTCAAGAATAAAACCATATTCTGCGTTATCCGGTACACTATTTACGTCTAAACTAGTGATTTCTTCTTTAGATAGAAATTTAAATTCAGATAACGGCAAAGTTAAACTTAAACTATGACCATACAGGTTATTGCAATCTATATATATGAGGTAAGATTGTGGAATCGAATGATCATAATCCAACATATATTTATTATTCGCTCTGGCATATCTATGTGAAACTAAACAAATACCGCCTCTAATTCCTGATTGTATCATATTATAAATAGATTCATCATTTATCAATTCTAACTCGACTTGTGTTTTGTATAACATCGCATCGAAAGATAAACTCGGAGCGGTAATATAAAACGCTGGGTCTAATTGATAAAAGCTTTTACATGTGATACGAAACTGTTCGAAGACGTCAGTTAACAATAAAACGTCCGTTTTTAAATATAAGTCTGTATATTGACCCATATTATTTAATCTAAATTGTCTCCAAATTAATTGCGCATGAGCATAATCTTTTTTAGATATATGCACATTCGTAAGAGAATTATAAAAATCTTTTTTATTTGGGAGTGATGTTTCATTGTAACGATGTAAATTATTCATATAATCGTAAGGATACACTCCTTTTCGAGTAAGAAGGTGAAACTGTGCATCATTCGAAAAATGTTTTTTTAAGTGCACAAATTTTTCATTATGCATTGTTTTCGCCAATTTATCAATACTCGTATTTAGAAATTTGAAGGAATCAACGAAACGCAACAATATTAATTTTCCATCAGGAAAAGACATGTACTTAGTAAATGATACATAATTCTCTTTAGTTTTTGGGATAATTTTTATAGACCCTGGAGCTTCACCTAATTTTGTGATAAATAAATGACAGTCGTAACCAGATAAATTATGGAAAAAAATTGGTACAAAATTTGGAATTTTGTATTGTAGATTGCAATAATTATGGGCAGCTCCCCTAAATTTTCCAGTTATATGACAATGGTCTCTTACTTTATCACCATATAAAAAATTGTTACATATGTGACACCTCGATGCGTTTTTAAAATTATGCTCATCAAGATCAGTAAAAATTATAGGCACATTTCGACACAATATATCATGAATTTCGCGAACGTCGTTAAATATGTTAGATACGAATATGTCTACACAGTCCATGCCTCGATATGTTACAAATTTATTGTACTCTGAATTCTCCGAACAAACAATGTAATAAGCAAATGCAATAGGTACATGTCGATGGGTTGTAGAAGTATGTAAACCTCTAATTTCTTCATTACAACTCGCTTCAAGCAAGCTCTCAAAGTCCGCATAGATAACAAACGGAACGTTTTGTTTTCTGTCATAATGTCTAAACTTTATTTTGGAACCCTTTTCGGGCAAAACAGTAGCTAAGCCGCTGCAAGTGTGCAAGTCTACTAGTTCGGCACTTTTAAAAAACACTAAACAAGTATCACATAGAAACAGTTTTTTATGATTTGCAGTAATTTGATTTCGTAATAAACGCGACAAGTTTTTAATTAAACAATAATGAGACTTTTTATCATTTTCTAAATAAAGTAAATGAATAATTCGTCGATTAACAGTGTTATCAGATTTATATAGAGGACCAATAACAGTGTTCTTTTTACTCAATCCGTAAATTATAAAACCTAAACCAGGATTATTATTTTCAAATATAGATATATCAGAAAAAGTCGCTGGAAATGACATGTTTTGTAAGTTCAACACATCACGAAAATTCGGATAGGATGAAACTCTATCAACATGTTTTTTTGTAGGATATAAATATGCTAAAATACTATACAAAAAGCAATACTTATCGGTATTACGAACGTTTATACAAGCCTTTTTGCTTTTTATTTGATTAGGTAATTCAATGTACGTTGAACCACCGATCGGTTCGTATTTATTTACGTTAATCTCCAGGTGAATACAATTTAAAAATGACCAGCCGCTGTCATGACCTTCAAATTCCTCCACTTGGTTTTTCAAAGTTTGAAGCAGTGAAGAAAATAACATATCGAATTTATAATTACTGTAAATAGGTGTATTTTTCGTACAAAATGATTTAATATCTATGTGATCATCCTTAAACGTTATAAAACCTGCGTAAAGTTCAAAATTAACTTTTATGCAAATATGTAACTTTATGCAATCATTTAAAAGACGTTGTAATTTACCACGAATCGATTTTAAAAATAATTCAATACTAGATTGATTCGTCTCCTGAGCCAAAATTCTATAAGATATAATTCTACATTTAAATGCAGATTCAATGGTTTCAATCCCCTCGCTAACCAAAAGACTTGAAATTTTTTGTTTGTGAACCCTGCTTCTTAAATGACCTACCCAGGATTGATTATTAATTACTAAGTCACACGTCTTACAGAAAGGCATGGTAATAGAGTAAATGATCAAGGACGTAAAATAATTATTTATTTATTATCTTATGTAAATCTTATAAATTTTACAAGATGAAAAAGATAAGTGATTAAAATCTGGAAAATTGCATAGAGAGCCTAGCTAGCTTACAGTGTTACAATATTAAACTTATAATCTTATATATATAACATCGCTCTTACGGTGAAGGCAAACATCGTGAGGAAACCGACATGTCCTACGCCCTTGCCCTGCAGTGGGACAAATTAACGGGCTGGTGATGATAAATCTTTAAAATTTAAAAGATAAGTCATAAAGATGTTATAAAAAAGCCTCAAGTGTTACAAAATTATAATAATTATTTTTAAATCTTTAAAAAGAATCTAATTTAATTAGAATCTTTAAAAAATTTTGCCTCTGATGCTTTAAAAACATCAAAAGATGTGACTAAAAGTTTTTGGAGTGGATCCCAACTCGGGTGCCCCTCATCCAAAATCAGTTTTAAAGACGATAAAGCTTTTTTATACCGTATCTCAGGTTTTTCGTTAATAATGTCGGCCTTATTATAAAGCCTGAGCTCTAGATAATAATCACCGCTGGAGTCAGCAGTACGATACACTTGACCATTTGCGACTCGTGTCGCAAAAGCAGAGATCAGGGGTTTAGCTCCGCCGGCCTTTGTTTTTCCTTTTTCACTGAAGGTTGCTTTATCTCCATCAATTATAGAAAATATATTGGATTTTCTGTAAACAAAAATAAAAATAATTAGTTAGATGAAATTGGACTTCGCAAAGCTATCTGGAACCGTATAAAACGATTGGTATCGACTGACTACCTGAGGGGATACATCTGGACGTTTTAAGTTGTACAACAATGAAATTACGTTACGATACGTTCAGTTTCAATGATAAAACAGAAACTAAGCAGGAACTTACTTCGAACAAACGGCTTCAGAAGTTTCTTTGCTGGCTTTCCTCTTAGTCGCCTTTTTAACGCTGGCCTGCTTCTTATTTTTCTCAGGTACTGCAGCGATCCAACTGTCTGTGACCTCAGAACTGCTTTCGTAATCAGACCTAAAAAAAACAAAAAACAAAAATTACATTATATCACATATCAAATAAAACTTTTTGAATCGTGAAAAATAAAGAAAGATCGTATGTACTCACTTACATGATTGTTTTTAGCTTTGAAAAAAAAAAATGTGATCTTCAAAGTAGACAAGTGGCTGGATTCAGCTGCTTTGTTCCTTGCTTAGAGGTCAGCTTCAGCTTGAAGAGTAAGAAGTACTTCTTATCGACCGTAACTAGGGTAAATAACGGTAAGTAAGCTGCAGGCTCTCGGTGTAGTTTTCCAGATTTTAATGACTATTTCATGACATAAAAGCGTATTTATATCGTAAAAAAACAAATTGTCAGCAAATAATTATTTTACAACCAAAAACTTTTAGTCGACCGACAAAATCATGTAATAAAATCAATAATAATAAATTACGTTAAACGTGGAATGTTGATCGATTTATTAGTTTTCCGTCGGTATAAACAAAGAAAATTATTTAAAATACTATTACTTACTTTATTTTAAAGCCATTAAGAATCATTTTCTAAAAGACAAAACAATACAAAAAAACGATAACGTTGCGAAAATTTTATTTTATAAATATCGTAGAGATAGAGGTAAAAGATTGTTTGGATTCCTACCAAATCCGTTTGATGTAATGTCTACTCTATTAGTTAAAAAATGAATATCTTTTTTTAGTCGATGGCTTAAATGGTATAGTGGTAGATATAGCAATTTCCATTCCGAAGCCGTGGGTTCAATTATTTTATAGGTAATATTATAAAGTTAGTATGCCTGTTTGTTACTCTTAACTTAACTTAAAACTACATAACCAATTGAGATTAAACTTACTTATTTTATTCTTTTGTTTTATTTTTACAATGATTAAAATGTATTTCTATTCGATAGAATGTAAATGTTTTACGGGATAACCTAAGAGAAAAGGTATCAAATTAATTTTGGATCGAGACTTATGCGAGTGAAACAGCAATTTCCATTCCGAAGCCGTGGGTTCAATTATTTTATAGGTAATATTATAAAGTTAGTATGCCTGTTTGTTACTCTTAACTTAACTTAAAACTACATAACCAATTGAGATTAAACTTACTTATTTTATTCTTTTGTTTTATTTTTACAATGATTAAAATGTATTTCTATTCGATAGAATGTAAATGTTTTACGGGATAACCTAAGAGAAAAGGTATCAAATTAATTTTGGATCGAGACTTATGCGAGTGAAACCGCTTGATGCAGTAAGTATAGAATAAAAAACAATATGAATTTAACATTCGATAAAACGCCTAATAAAATTTTCAGAGAATCAAAAACTAAGTTTATAAAATTTTTTGTTTCTCTTTATAACAGAACATCAAATTAAGATGTGTAGTCAATTTACTTACTATTAATTTTACGATAGTTAAAATAACTGGGGCAATTAGTTGATACGTTTCGTATTTTTATGAAATTAAAGAAATTTATGTTTAAGCCTAAAAGAAAAATGATAGCAACGCCCAGAGAATGACGTGCTAATATTAATATTTGCTTAAATGTTTAAAATATTTCCGCGGAATCTGGACTTACACAGTTGTCCTGCGGGACACAGCAAGTACTTCGATTAGCAGTTCTATGTTTACATTTTTTGGTCTAAAAACGCCGAAGGCTGTGAATATTTATGCGCAAAAACTAAATATTTGTACCTATCTGGTCTAAGTTTCTTTCTATGCATAATATTATAAGTAGTATACCCGTGGTCTAGTACCCATAGTACAAGTCTAGAGCTTAGTTTGAGGCTAGATTGTGCTGTGTGTAATGTCATGCAATATTTTGTTTATTTATCTAGATATTGGTATGAGTTCGGGATTTCTAAAAAGCAAATACCTACTTCTTTTTTCTAAATCGGTTAAGAATATTATTCGATTTCGTAATAAAGTTCCCAAGATAATATGATACAGGTAGGTAAGTTTTCATAACAACAAGAATGAACTTGTTTTATAAATGATGAGTCGACATTTAGTGCTTACTTAATGCTAAAAGTGCCGTATTTTATCCACCGTATTTTATTGTAGGATTATTAATTTATAATTTTGCATGTGTCAAGTACCGTAGTGTTCCTTGTCTAAACACCCTAACTTTCATATCACTTTAAGCGATAAGGTCACCCATTGTGTTACCTACATTTTAGTTATTTTGTATGTACTCAATTGTGGTGTGTTGCAATAAATAAATTAATCTATCTATCTATCTCTTCCTTGGAATAGCATGACTTCATTACCAGAACAAATATTTTTGGAAATTGAAAACCTCCTAAGTCGGTTAAAAGTGTTTCTGGACATTTGCTCATGACTTTACAACTGTTAAGTTTTCAGTTCGCTTAGGTGTACAAAATTATACACCGCCTGATTCCTCGTGGGAAATAACACCCAGTTTTCATTATGTTTTTGTGCAATACTGTTTTAGTGGTGGTTTTTTAAGTTTTAGTGTTTATATTCTTCTAGGAAAAAATAAAAAAATGTAAGTACGAAATTTAGATAGATATTGATTTTGTATCGTACTTATCAATTTCTATTTAAATATTAGTTCAATGCTGAAAGTACAACCAACAGTTGTATATAGTCAGATATAATTTATTTCTGTTTTATTAATTTCAAGTTAACAAGAAAAGTACGCGGTGGATTTGTGTTATTTAAGAATATAAGTAATTAATTCTTCCGACTGATTGTTTTAAAACGAAATGTGGTTTACACACATAGGCAGTGTTTACCAACAGAATATTATATGAAATATATTTTTTAATCGGTACTCATTATTATAAATTCATAATATTGGCTAAAACGATCTTACCATGGGCGAAAAGTATTCATATGGACGGAATACATTTGGTCGAATATTATATGAATTTTATTTTTAATCGGTGCTCGATTGTTCCGATTGATTGTTTTAAAACGAAATGTACTTCTTAATATCGGTTTAAAGCGGTCTTACACCCATAGGAGGTGTTTACCGACCGAATATTATATGGAATATATTTTTTAATCGGTACTGGAATCTTTCGGCTGATTGTTATAATTCATGAATATCGGTTAAAACGATCTTACCATGGGCGAAAATAACACATACAGACGGTGTTTATTTGACTGAAATATCATGAATTATATTTTTAATCGGTTCTCGATTGTTCCGACTGATTGTTTTAAAACGAAATGTGGTTCATAATATCGGTTTAAAGCGGTCTTACAAACACACATTGGCGGTGCTTAAAAGCGGTCTTTACCAACCGAATATTATATGAAATATATTTTTTTTAATCTTCTGACTGATTGTTCGATTTAATTCATAATATTGGCTAAAACGATCTTACCATGGGCGAAAAGTATTCATATGGACGGAATACATTTGGTCGAATATTACGTGAATTATATTGTTAATCGGTCCTCGTTTGTTTTAAAACTATTGAAATCTGTAAAAAAGTTGCACGTATAAAATTGAAATACTTAATTAAATAACAGAAATACTACCGCAATGGAAGTTGACATGACTATAAACAACAGGAGGTTAAAAATTTAAATAAACCTATGATAACAATACATGATCATACAAAAGCGTGGTTTTAGCCTGGAACAAGCAATGAAGTTTTGTTTTACATTCTAGGTAGTGTATACCAATAATCCAAAAAATATATTCTTCGATCTTTGGGTTAGAACCCCCGATGCGAAGAGTGCCCTGGCACTCGTTGGAAACTTGTAGTTTTGTTTCACATTTTTAGTTATAGTTCGTTCTAGACCAATAGGTCTGTAATTAATAAACCCTAATGGTTAGCACTAAAATATTAAATGAAGTTTTGTTTCACATTCTAGGTATTGTACGTTGTAGACCAATAATCCAAAATATATTCTTTGATCTTTGGGTTAGAACCCCCGATGCGAAGAGTGTCCTGGCACTCGTTGGAAACTTGTAGTTTTGTTTCACATTCTAGGTATTGTACGTTGTAGACCAATAATCCAAAATATATTCTTTGATCTTTGGGTTAGAACCCCCGATGCAAAGAGTGTCCTGGCACTCGTTGGAAACTTGTAGTTTTGTTTCACATTTTTAGTTATTGTTCTTTTTGGACCAATAGGTAACTCTGAAAAAACTCTATTCTTTCAAATTTTGGGCAGCGAGGGCGCGGGGGCTGACCAAAATTTGAAAGAATAGAGTTTTTTCAGAGTTATCTATTGGTCCAAAAAGAACAATAACTACCTACTTGTAATATTAATAAATTTGACATCATTCATACTAACTCTATAGTTAGTAAACATTTTTATATGACAAAGTCATAGTTGTAAGAACGCTCGACGTATTTATAGGGTAAACCTGGAGAGATGCCTATAGAGGAGAGATGCCTACAAAAATATAAAATCAAATTAAAAAAAATAGTAATTTCTGAACGCATCCAACCGGGTCAGTTGCATTTCGAAAACCTAAGAGCAAGTTTTTGTGCAAGTGGTTCCCGAAAATAATTGTGATTTTTGTATTTATTTCGAGTTGAAATGTAAGTACTATCGCTCAGACCTATGATTTTTTTCTAAGGAACATTTTAACAAAAAAAAATCCACATTTTTAATGACTTCTTTTGTTTTTTTTTATTCAATTTTACTGATGGTATTAATCATTGTTGTCAGGGCAAAGACGCCATTTTTAAAGAGCGTTCCATTTTACTGATTTAAAATATACTAGGCTTCTCACCCAGTCATCTGGGAGAGACGCCTAATTGATTTTGGGGGTAAAACGACTATACATTTTATTTGTTATATTATTTTTTAGATGCCGCGGGTCTACGTTAGGAAGATGTCTGGCCGAAACAGGGCTTTGTGGTCAGAGAGCGATTTAGGACGCAATTAATGCGATCAAAAGCAAGGAAATGAACCGTAATCAAGCAAGCAAGCAGTTTAAAATCCCATATCGGACTCTTCAACGTAGATATAAGTCAGGTAATAACTAAAAAGGCCGTCTAGGTCCTAACTCGTTGTTTGGAGATAATGAAAAGAAGATAGTCAGCCATATCAAGAAACTACAATCAAGGGGATTTGCTCCATCTATCGACGATTTACGGGTGATGGCGTTTAGATTTGCAGAGAATTTAAATCTCAACCATAACTTTAACAGAGAAAATGGTAAAGCAGGTTATGATTGGGTTAAATCTTTTATGAGACGAAATCCTGAAATCACTCTGCGTAAATCAGAAGGTGTTTCTTTACAAAGAGCTCAAGGAATGAACCACGAAGAAATAACCGGATTTTTTGATCTATCGGAATCACAATTAGATGAGCATGACTTGAGAAACAAACCCAATAAAATTTATAACTTGGATGAGACTGGGCTTCAACTCAATAATAGACCATCACACGTAGTTGCCATGAAAGGATCTAAATCAGTCCCACAATTAACTACAGCAGAGATAGAGGAGAAAATATTTCTTTGGTATGCTGATGTAATGCAGAAGGTAGTTTTATTCCCCCGGTGACAATATTTAAAGGCAAAAATAAAAAGAACGAATTTTCTGATGGTATGTCTCCTGGTAGCCAGGTTTACATGAATGAAAAGTCAAGTTACATAAACGCTGAACTTCTTTTTTAATGGCTTATGGAACAATTTATGCCAAGAAAACTGCCTGGAAAAGTTATTCTGCTTTTGGATGGACACACTTCTCATTGCAACTCTATTGACATGCTCGAGTTTTGCGAAGTTAACGAAGTGATTCTTTTGTGTTTTCCGAGCTACACGAAGCACTACTTGCAGCCCTTGGACAGAGCATTTTTTAAATCGTTAAAAAGCAGTTTTTACAGCGACGTCAATACTTGGATTCGAAACAATCCAACTCGGAAATTAGGCAGACTTCAATTCGGAGATTTATTGTGCAAATCTTGGGGTAAATCAGCCACCCAAAATAATGGTGCGTCGGGATTTAGAGCTTGCGGTATTTACCCTGTTGACAGAAATGCAATTCCTGACTATGCTTTTATTTCTGACAGTCCTGCACAGGCAGGTGAGACGTCAGTTAGTACAGCACTTGCTGGTGGTACGTCACAGCCTTCAATAAGCGGGTTAAATACATGGAACATAACAACCATCTCTGATGATACATTGGAAACGGGTCCAGGACCGTCTACAGGCACGACATATCTAAATGACTGGTACAGCTTATCAAAACCAGCAATTCAAGTAACGCCAGTAAAAAAAGATCCATCGAACAAACCTGACGGAGAAACACCCTCGAAAGTTTTGGATAAAGTGCACCCAGTTCCCTCTTTTGCGATGCGAACTACTTCTAAAAGGAAGCAACATGCGACGCTTTTAACAACCCCTGAAAATATTAAAAAAATAAAGATTAAGACTGAAAAGAAAATAGCGACTGTGCGTACAAAAACCCCAAGACTTTTGAAGAAGAAAGGAGAATCTAAAACGAAAGTACTAAGAAAGGGAGCTTCTAAAAGGAATTATTCCAGAAAACCCAAGATCATTAAAATAAAAACATCAGATGAGTCGAGTGATGGGGATTCTGATTACTCCGTGCATGACGATTCGTCCACAGAGGATATAGAACGCAGCATCTTAGGAGATATCTGCATTGCATGTGGAGAGTATTATCATGCGACACAGAAAAACTGTGACTGGCTGCAATGCATACAATGCCAGGAATGGTTCCACCAAGATTGTAAGTACTGGAGATCCTGCGAAATGTATGACTTGTGACAAATAAAACCTCATTTTCCTTTTAATAATTACTTAGGCATTTCTCCCTGATACCCATTGGCGTCTCACATATAGCTATGGGACAGATGCCTAATCGACAGACTAAAAATAAAAGGCTGTATTTCCTAAAACTAAGACTTAATTGTTATAATTGCTATGTTAACTCTTTAATAAATATATGATTGAACTATCGTCATTATTTGTTTTCATCTCCTTCCGGTAAATATGAAATTATGAAGCTTTATAAAAACTATTGGCAACTCTCCCAGGTTTACCCTAGTGATCTAATACATCCAATTAAATAAAATAAAAAATGAATTTGAACAATAAAACTAAAGTCAATATTATACAAGATGTAACGGGTGAGCCCTTTTAAGCCGAAAGGGGGTTGTTCTAGACGTCTAGGCGAACAACTTTTGTTCTATAACTTTTGGAAATTTGAAGTACTTTTCGAAAATTTTAAGTGTAAAGTTTACTTGAAGATCAGCTGTTTCTTAGAGTTCGAGGTCATTGACCTTATGTTGTCCTTTCATTTAGTTTGGTCTACTACAATCAAATCTTCAATTACCTTTATTTTGAAAAACAGCTGTTTTTTCAGTCAAACATAATCTTAAAATTTTCAAAAAAAAAAGTTCGAATTTTTAAAAGTCGTAGAACAAAAGGTGTTCGCCTAGACGTCTAGAACAACCCCCTTTCGGATTAAAAGGACTTGCCCGTTACATCTTGTATTTATTTGCAATTTATTTCTACAGAAACCAGAAGCGTAACTTGTTTTAAATGTTTAAGTACCAAATACTTTTTGCTGGAAGAAAAATAAAATGTACTCTATGATCATAGCAATAAAAACAATTCCCGTGTGCGTCTAATAATTAGGCAACGAAGATGGCGCCACCCATGATAATGACTACTCGCCGAGCCGATTCTAAACATACTTTTTTTACCTAATTCCAAAGCCATAAGGAATAAATTTCACTACTGGGAGACAAAGTGTTACCGTTTAGTACCGCGTTACACTATCATCTATGGTTACCTATTAAAATGAACTAACTCGTTTGATGCTGTTACCACTTACTCAGCCATCGCATAACCCCATTGAAGGGGTTTTGCCGGTGTAAGCTTATTGAAAAACTTACCCATTAAAATGATAGCCAATTGAATGAGGTTTTTCGATTAAGCCTTTAAAAAAACCACGTCTTAACTCAAATAAGGGTAACCAAAAACGGTCCCTGCCTAAAACTAACCCTGTACCAAATTTCATTTCTATCGGTTCCGCCGTTCTTGAGATATTATAAATAGTGTAACTAACACGACTTTCGTTTTTATAGCTGCGTCCCGCGTGTTTACCCTCGTAAGTCCCGACCCCGTAAGAATATCGGGATCAAAAGTAGCCTATAACCTTCCTCGATAAATGTACTATCAAACACAAAAAGAATTTTTCAAATCGGACCAGCAGTTCCTGAGATTAGCGCGTTCAATCAATCAAACAAACAAACAATGAAACAAACTCTTCAGCTTTATAATATTAGTATAGATTCTAAGTTTTATCGCAATCGGTTCAATAGATTTTGAGTAAAGTAGTCACAAAGTCACATACATACTTGCAAACATCTGAATTCTACTACAATTTCCTTGAAAGTAATTCAGTAAGTACTTATTCATAATCTCGGGTCATGTAGTCCTACATATCGAGCCGCGAATCGGGGTCAAAGCAAACGGTCAATCATTGCGTGCGTCGTCCTATTGCCGCTGAGCGTCGTCGTCGGCCTGATTCATTCACTTAAAAGAAATGGACGTAAAATGCTGTTGTACTATTACCTCAATCGATCTAATTATTTCCAGTCTACGGTTGATTTGTTTAGTTTTTGCAGAGTTTCTTAAAAACTAAATAAATATTTCTGCTTTATAGGCCAACCCCGCGCGTCTTTTCTAAAAATCTTTTATAGGATGCCAAATGCCAACACATCTCAAAACGATTCAAATTTCACGTCTCTGTCGCTATGATCAGCGGTTTGAACTGTGCTTTGATAGTATTATTTCAGTCAGTCAGGACTATGAATTTAATATGTATAGATTGATGTAAAAGTGTAGACTATCGCAACGCTATGGTTTTATTTGCATCGGTCCAGATCTCGTCGGATCTGAAGCAGGATAAAATTGTACCCAGTGTTATTATGGATTCGCTGATCTTGATCACATGAGCAGGACTAAGCAATGCCACGCATAGGGTCGTTTGTGAATACGGGTGTTAGTTTGAGATTAGGTACATTCACGTCTTGCAATATTTATTTAAATTTAAACTTATTTTCCCGTTTTATTCGCGTTGTATTTTAGGGTTCCGTAAACAAAGGGTAAAGACGGGATCCTATTACTGAGATTTCGCTGTCTGTCCGTCCGTCAGTCCGTTCGTCTGTCTGTCACCAGGCTGTATCTCGAGAAGCATGATAGCTAGCAGTTGAAATTTGATCACTGATGATGTATTTCTCTTGCTGCTATAACAAAAGTAAATTGATGAAGTATTTTGATCAGTCTGTTTAGATCTAGTCTGTTTGTGTTTTTCTTATCTTAAATGCTTATGGTCTATTATCGGTTACTTAACTCCCCGTAAAGACACCGAGTAGGTACATACAAACTACGTAATCTTTTGTTTGTATCAGAACTGTTATAGAAAACTTTAATCGTACTTTACTTTTTATGGTAACGTTGTGTACACCTATAATTGGTAAGCGCACTTGTCCATCTTTGGAAAAATGTTACTTTCTGTATTAGCTTTAGTGTATCTTACTGTTGGTGAACCTAATAAATAAATAAATAAAACAATACATTTTTTAAACTTACACGATTTCCGTTCATTATTAATAAATATCAGATTTTCGGGTCTAGATCGCGTTATTTCAACAAAATTATTATAAATTTAATAAATAAAATAATTTATCATTACCCTGACGTTTCGGCAAACGGATTACACCGGCCGTGGTCCCGGGAAGACTGTCTTGGGGTGAGTCTTAAATTTATTAAATTAAATTAAAAATAATTTAGTTGTAATAACGCGATGTAGACCCGAAAATCTAATATTTAATTATAATAAATAAAACAAGAAATACTAAAAACAAAAATCAATAAATATTTAAGGGGGGCACATACAACAAACGTGTTTTGCCGTTTTCTTTAGCATTTTATCAATGCCCTGCGTTTCTAGATCTTTACAGATCTCTTCGAACTTCAGAGTAGACAGTCAGTCAATAGAGGTATTTAGGGAGCTTCGGTCCGAAAGCGCAGATCAAATGTTTGTCACCGTCTTATTGGGACGAGCTGAGCGAGACGGAAATATACTTTCTAACATCGGTTTCGAACCGAAGCTCCCTGTATACCCCTACAGTTCCTCAGTCTACCATGTGGAAGAGATCTGTCAAGATCTCGAGGAAATTACAATCCAATATCACGAAAACAGAAGGAAGTCAATATTTATTTATTTGTTTGTTCCAGTGAACGGCGAGTATATAACGGCATGCGCACACGACGACGCTGTGAACATCCTGCGTAACGCAGGAGACATCGTCGTGCTCACTGTCAAACACTACCGCGCGGCCACACCTTTCTTGCAGAAACAAGGTACATTGAGCAAACGCGCAAGCTCAAGCCGACGGTCGTCGATATCGGCACCGCGCAAAGGAATAATGTGCGCGTGAGATTTTTATCAATTAAAGCACTCTCACACATCAGTCACCGTCAAGTCACGTCACCGAACAGGGTTTTAAAAAACATGTGTCGTCTTTACTGCTAGTATGAGTTTGTTCCCAAACTCATACAGTTTGTCACTTCTTAATGTAATTCTGTAATTCATCAGTCACTGCCGGTGACTAACGTGTGGGAACAAACTCATTCTAGCAGTATTGACACATGTTTTTTTAAACCTTGTCCGGTGACGTGACTTGACGGTGACTGATGTGTGAGAGTGCACCTTTACAGCCTTAGCTAAAAGTCGACGCCGTCGATTTGGACAGTTCAAATCGACGACGGCGCAGTGCGGATTTCGATGCCGATGTCGACGCTAGATCCGCGGTAGCGTTCCTGATACTGTGTGCAGCGAGTACATTACCCATCGATGCTTTGAGCTTAACATCCTGCGTAAATGCTCATAAAGTGAGCGATTTGATATCTCCACACTGAGAGATCCGTTTTTATTTACAAGGTAGTATTAACTCTACAAATAATTCTCATCATAATTTGACGTAGATCTGATAAGGATCTTCAAAGTGCGTACAGTAATTTGTCTATTTTTCGCCCTCGACGTATTCAAATTCAAAATAGTTTATTCTTATTTATTTTTCCCGGGTCTTATTCGCGTAATATTTCGTTTTAATTTTTTTTACTTCGACGATTCGATCATGTTACAATGATCTTGATGTCACTAGTCCGTTGATGATGTGGTATAAATAGAGGAAAACGCCCGCCGCAGTGCCAGTCCCCTCGCGACCAAGATCATTGTAACATGATCGAAACGTCGAGGTAAGATAATTTAAAAATAATAATACGCGAATAAGACCACTCGAATAATTATGAGTTCAAATCGTGTGTGTTTAAAATAGTTTATTTCCTTTACATTCTTGTACAACAACAAGTAACTTCTAACAAGCAAGATTCTAACGCTCGTGGAGACGATCCCTAACGGAAAACTCACTATTTCTCTCTCGCACAGTATTTCTGTCTCCCTCTTTCTGTTCTCTCTCGAGGAGGAAAACTCGAGGACTGCTCTCTAAACCATCAGTGTGTCTTGTGCACGTACAGCGGACGGTGCGTCCGACACAGACAGCAGTACCGGCGACGACCACCCCTCGCTGAACAACAAGCCGGTCGACGCCAACTGCAACTCCGAGAGGCCCACCGAACACACCAACGGAGGCTGGCAGGTAATGCCGGCATTATAGCCGACTAGCTGCGCCCCGCGGTTTGACCCGCGTAAGTCCCGTTCCCGCGGAAATAACGGGATAAAAAGTAGCCTATGTATTAATCCAGGTCCCCAGCTACCTATATTCCAAGTTTCATCGCAATCGTTTCAGTAGTTTTTGCGTGAAAGAGAAACAACCTCGCACACATACAAACTTTCGCGTTTATAATATTAGTAAGAAGTAAGATTTACATTGTGTGTGTGAACAGTGACAGAAGTCAGTGGCATATAATTATCATCATCATCATCAGCCTGTAGCAGTCCACTGCTGGACATAGACCTCTCCAATTGCACACCCTCTAGATCTATTTTCGGCTTCTCGCATCCAGTTTGTGCCAGCCGTCATACAATTAAAATACATAAATATTGCACGGATTTCTTTTCCGATTACGACGGAAGTTGCGCAGTAGGGTCCACTGTCATCAAATCTATTCCTCCGTATAATTAAAATAAATAAATATTGCACTACATTGCACACAGCGCAATCTAGCCCCAAACTAAGCACTAGGCTTGTACTACGAGTACTAGACAACGGACATACTACATTTTATACTTTTTTTTTGTAAATACATACATATTATACATAGAAAGACACCCAGACCAGATACAAACATTTATTTTTAAGCATACATATTTGCACCCGACGGGAATCGAACCCGCAGCCTTCTGCATTGCAGTCGAGCGTCCGCCCGACGCGACACAGAGGCCGTTAAATATGAACGTATGAACGTTTGTGTCTAATAAATACCTTGACGTAGGTATGTCTTGTACATGAAGATAACTTTGTTATTCCATCATGCAAATTGTACGGAAATATATTGTTCAAATTCAAATTCAAAATAGTTTATGTCCTTTAGATTCTTGTACATCAATACATGCACATGATCATTTGGCTACGTATTAGGTGTATTGATTTTAGTGTGGCTTCGGAACGCGCCCTCCGATGAGAAGAATCAACAAGAAACTCATGGCGTTTTTTTTTTGTACTAAATGTTCTATCTAAATGTTACAGAGTTGTGAGGAGGAGCGCAGCCGTCCGTCGAGTGTAGTGGGTTCGAGGCCGCCCTCGGTGGCGTCCGACCGGATTTCCACCACGACCGAGACTAAAGAATGGAGAGATGTTGTCTCTGGTATTGTTTCATTATATCTACACTAATGTTTAAAGTAACGTGGAGTAAGGTCGGAGTAATTATACTATTTTTTTGTTTCTGTCTGTCAAATTTTCTCACTACTCTAACCTTACTCCACTGTTTATTGATGTAAACCAGATTGTTGACGTGACGATACAGGCCGTGGCGAGTTTCGCCACGCTGTATAAAAACACATCTCTCAATGTCAAATGTTTCACATCTGTCACGTGTGCCGTGAAGTTTTGGCGTTCCCGCGTTGAGAAGCTGTGGTGCTAAATTTAAATTTTTGTGAAAACTGGTTCAAATGCTTGTGAATTGTTTAATTTCGGGAGCATATTAATCAATTTAGTTTGGTGAAGGTGTACAAGTGCAATGAAAGTGAAAATCGGTGAAAATCATGGACTTTAGCATTGTTTCCACAGCTCCGTGAACAATCTTTGTAAATGGCCGCCGTGTTTACAAATGATTCCTTAGACTTGACTTGACGACTTGACTGTTTCGATGCAAATAACTTGCATAATAAATTAATAATACTTGACACTGGCTAATTTTCAAATTGCCATAATCGGTTTACAACCGATAAGAAATAACAAAAATAAGGTGTCCCGTGACGGCTCGTTTTTTTAACAAGGCTATGTAACAAACATTATTAGAAATGTACAATATTGTCCACAGTTCCTTTAATGATGGGTTACGTGACGAGATACGTTCTTGGTACGGACAAATTGAGACCCGGTGCTTTTGAGGTAAGTAATTCATTATTTATTTATGTGACACTGCGTACCTACTATGTTCATTTTCCTTTTCGTTTTTAGGGACTGAGAGTTACGCGGGTGAAACTATTAATGCACCGTTACTCGTTTGACGGCCTCAGTATCGCGTCGGGCGGACGCTCGACTGCAATTCAGAAGACTGCGGGTTCGATTCCCGTCGGATGCAATTATTTATGCTTAAAAATAAATATTTGTATCTGGTCTGGGTGCCTTTCTATGTGTAATATGTACCTATGTATTTACAAAAAAACGTATAATATGTAGTATATCCGTTGTCTAGTATCCATAGTACGCACCTAGTGCTTAGTTTGGGGCTAGATTGCGCTGTTTGTAATGTCGTGCAATATTTGACCGAACGAGCGAAGCGAGTGAGGTCCAGTGTAGACGGGCCTGGCGCTTGTATTTTTGTAGGTTGGGTCGACGATAACTTGAGTATCGTAGGTCCGATCTTCATGAATTTTGGTATGCGCGTAGTTTAGGTCAATAGAATTGATGAGTTCGAAGATGAGCCAGATCGGTAGGGGGGTTGGGGAGATAGGGGGTCGTGAGGTCTTAGTTCGGGGCGAACTCCTAGTTTATATTAATGAATGAATGAAACCACGTGTAGGTCCGCGGCGCGCGGCCCCACATAACGTCGGGCGTGGTGCACGCGCCCGACCCCGCCAGCCTCTCGCACTGGCTCAAGAGCATCTCCGACAACATCGTCGGCCTCACCAACCTACAGGTACCATCCCATACCCGTTAGGCGACAAATGGTCACTTCTCGCCACTTTTACGACAGTTCCTGACTTAAAACCCAACATTTACCGGGTTTTACTCGCGTTTTATTTACTAACGGCATTATTACAAAAGTACCGAGCTTTTGCTAACTCTACAGTTAGCTTTTTCGAGGTTCACTGAGATGCAATTCCTCTATTTTAATATTCTTAAAAGTTACTGTAAGTAAACTACTGCCTTATAATTATTTGTATCGAAACGTTTTACCCCCCCCCCCCCCTTATAAACGCTAATGAATGCTCTGCGTAACTATGCATCGTTTGTCTTTTACTGTCACATGAAGTTTCAAAATTGACAGACAGAGACAAACGTCACATAACTTAGTCATGTGTGATTCACACAATAAAATATTATTCACACAGTGTGAATAATATTTTATAAGTAAGGGAGCTAGTGTACAGACTTTAGAGTTACTGTAATATTAGGGGTTAAAGTATGAAATTGCCGATTTGTACTGAAAATCTTAATTGTTTATTTTTTAAATTTTTAACAAATTTATTTAATCAAAATAGTTGCCATTATTATCTATACATTGCTGCCATCTAATGGGAAGGTTATTAATGCCTTTGCGATAGAACTCCGACGATCTAGACTGCACAAACTGTGTGAAAGCATTTTGTACTGCCTCCTGGGAAGAAAACTTCTTGTCACGTAGATAATTGTCCAAATCACGAAAAAAATGGTAGTCCGTTGGAGCAAGGTCTGGTGAATACGGAGGATGACGAATGGTTTCTAAGTGCAGTTCCTGAAGGGTCAAAATGGTTTCTCGTGCTGTGTGAGGTCTCGCGTTGTCGTGGAGCAATAATGGTGAAGATCGATTCATGAGTCGGGGCTGTTTTACTGCTAGTTTTGTCAACATGGTTCGGAGTTCGGCACAATAGACATCTGCCGTAATTGCTTGACCAGATCGAAGAAAACTATAGTGAATAACACCATGCTGAGACCACCAAACAGTTACCATTACCTTTTTATTGGTAAGTTTTGCTTTAGGACACTGTTGTGGCATTTGACCTGGGGTCAGCCATTGCATTTTTCTTTTCCGGTTATCATAAAGAATCCACTTTTCATCACATGTTACAATTCGATCCAATATTCCTTCATTTCTGTACCGGTTCAATAAGGCAACACAAGTTTCAACACGCGTTTCTTTCTGCAGATCAGTCAAATCATGAGGCACCCATTTTCCGTATTTTTTTATTTTATTGATTTGACGCAAGTGAGTCAATAAAGTGGGTAAGTTAACGTTAAACCATGCCGCTAATTCCTGGGTAGTTTGACTAGGATCGGCTTCCACTATCTCTCTTAATTCATCGTTATTCACCTGTGTGGGCGGTCTTCCTCGTGGCTCGTTCTTTAAGTCGAAATTTCCACCACGAAAGCGTTTAAACCAAAATCGCACGGTGCGTTCATTAGTAGACCCCTCTCCAAACGCAGCATTGATATTGCGGGCTGTTTCTGCCGCGTTAGTTCCGCGTCGGAACTCGTATTCAAAAATCACTCGAATTTTCGCAGTCCCCATCTTTCTTGTCTAAATTGAATAACAAAAACAATTAAAAGTCGATATTCAAATGTTTCACATTTTTTAAAAAAAGAACATCACAGAAACCATTTGAAAAAAGTTTCATTCGAAAACCTCAAACCATGAAGATTCTATGTCAATTCAAAGAACCTATTGCAATAAAACGGCAATTTCATACTTTAACCCCTATTAGTTTAGTTTCGCTCACTAATTTGTCAATTCTCAGTAGCGTCAATGCATTTATCGTTATTCGAGCCCCTGATCCCTGCTAGTAGTGGATATATGGGGCTTCTGGACCACAAACCTAATCGGGGTTCCTAGACCACAAACTACAAAGCTACCTCATAAATAGTTTTAAACCTTTGACCACACCAGATCAGTTAAGTGAGTAAAACTGGTCTCATTCTTTTCACAGCAGTTCATCAGATCACGACAGGACCAGTTTTAACTAATTTTTTATTAGATTAAACTGAATATACAATGTCAATAGTCGGTTGGAACCAGGAACCTCGTATAGGTATTGGTCCAGAAACCCCATATATCCACTACTAGCAGGGATCAGGGGCTCGAATAACGACAAATGCATTGACGCTACTGAAAATTGACAAATTAGTGAGCGAAACTAAACTATTACAGTAACTCTAAAGTCTGTAAACTAGCTCCCTTACTCCAGCTCGTGAACTGTCAGCTGGAAGCCGGCGAGCGTATAGAGTACAATGTCAATAGGCGGTTGGTCCAGGAACCCCATTTAGGTTTTTGTCCAGAAACCCTATTTATCCAGTACTCCTGCTGTCGTTCCAGTTGAAGCTCTTAAACCGTCAGCTGGAAGCCGGCGGGGGTATAGAGTACAATGTCAATAGTCGATTGGTCCAGGAATCCCGTATAGGTTTTTGGTTCAGAAACCCCATTCATCCACTATTCCTGCTGTCGTTCCAGATGAAGCTCTTAAACCGTCAGCTGGAAGCCAGCGAGCGTATAGAGTACAATTGTTGTGTTTTTATTCTAAGTTATATTTTAGCCGTGAAACCTTATTATTGGCTTTCCGTTTCACACTGTTTTTAATGTCATTGTTTTTTAGCTGTTAGGTTTCCAAATAAATAATTAAATAAACCCCATTTATCTACTACTTCTGCTGCGGTTCCAGATGAAGCTCTTAAACCGTCAGCTGGAAGCCGGCGAGCGTATAGAGTACATGGGTTGGGTGCACGAGGGCGTGGTGTGTGGCGGCGCGCCGTGCTGGCAGACGTACTCCCCGCGGTTCCTCGTGCTCAAGGGGACAGACGTCATGCTGTTCGATATACCTCCGGTTTGTATTCTTGTCCTGCTTCTTCTTCATGACTATGACTTTGATCAGAGAGAGAGGTTAGATAGATAACTCTTACCAATCGATGGCTCTCTCTCGTTTTAGTAGTTCTGCCAACAGTAGACCTTGCGACCACTTTATTGGAGCGACGTACTTTACATCTCCTTAAAAAGAGCTTAAGATTTTCTGATGAGGAGGTTCTGATGAAAAGGTGGTTCCAAGAGAGCTATATTATCATAGTACTTTGTAGATCAAGAACTTATTCTACAGGCTGAAGTCGATAAGTGACCGATTTACTGTGTCTAGTCTTCTAGATACGATAGACTAGTTGCACCCGGCAGGGTCACCCGTATAAGTCCTGATCCCGCGGTGATAATGGGATAAAAAGTAGGCTATGTGTTATTTCATGTCTCCAACTGTCTACATTTCGAGTTCCATCGCAGTCGATGTAGTTCAGTAGTTTTTGTCACATAAATACAAACTTTCGCATTTATAATTTTAGTAAGATTCTAGAATTTTACATTCGAAATACAGATAGTACAACGAAAAACTTAAAACTAAAGTGGCGCAAGTGGCGGGCTTATCACTTATGAGTTCCAGCTTTAAAGAGCATGAAATAAAGTTACTGATGAAATAAGGTAACGCCTGGCTTCAACAGTACGTCAATGGGCGACCGTTTAAGTGTGGATTTTTGCACTGCAGTAGGAAGGTGAAGTTAGGCAAAATTTGTATGTTAGTAAGTGATGATGACGATGGATGACAATCAAAGACGATCGAGATGAATTTTAAGGCCTACTGTATTATTTGACGACCTCTGTGACGCGTCGGGCAAACGCTTGGCTGCAATGCAGAAGGTTGCGGGTACGATTCCCGCTGGGTGCAAATATTTATGCTTAAACATAAATATTTGTATCTGGTCTGGGTGTATTTCTATGAATAATGAATAATATGTATGTATTTACAAAAGAAAAATAAACATAAGTAGTATATCCGTTGTCTAGTCACCGTAACACCAGCTTAGCAGCTTACCATGGGGCTAGATGGCGCTGTGTGTTGTTCACAGAATTTATTTATTATTTATTTTTTCAGATGAACATAGCTGACTTGGCCAAATGTCCTGAAACCCTCAAAGTGTACCAGACGATGTTTAGGACAGTTAAAGAGAGTGAGACGGTGGATTGGAGACAACATTGTTTCCTCGTTCAGGTATGTACCGGTAATGGTAAGCCCAAATGGTTTCCAATAGGCTAGTGTAAACAGGCGTCTCCTAGGTCAGCCTGCTCCATGTTAGACCTCATCATTACCGTGGATTTATCATTATGTATGAAAATATCCTGGTGCAATCAGTCTAAGGATAACGGGTTGGAACTGTTGTCACTGCCGTTGAGACCCTGTATAAATGGTGCTGCTCAGTCCCACGATCAAAGGACTTAGAAGACTGCTTGTAATATGTGAACAGTATGCCAGAGTCCACAATCTGAAATACAATGCTAAGAAAACAGAATTGATGGTATTCAGAGCAGGTAAAGGGCCCGACGTTGTGCCCAGCGTATATGTAGACGGGATGATAGTGAAGACGGTAGAACAGTTCAAGTATCTTGGTCACGTACTTACTGCTAACAGAAAGGACGATGCGGACATAGAACGTCAGCGTAGATCACTCTGTGCTGTAGGTAACATGATCATTAGAAAGTTTTCCAAGGCCACCTCAGATGTGAAATTGACTCTGTTTAGGTCATTCTGTCAGACATTCTACACCTGTCAACTCTGGTCAAAATACACTAAGAAAGCTCACAGTGACATAAGGGTGGCGTACAACAATATCTTTAGGCAGCTCATGGGACTAGATAGATGGTGCAGCGCGACTGAGATGTTTCTGGAAGCTCGCATAAATACTTTTAATGCCATACAAAGGCAAAGGATAGCTTCATTTATGAGCAGAGTTGACAGGTGTAAGAATAGTATTATTAGAAGCTTATCGGAAAGACTTGTCCTGACCGACACTTATAGGAAATGGACTGCTATAAGCTACTTTACGTATACTTAATAGCGCATTTTACCATATTGTTGTTTAATTATTTTATTTTTTATTTTTATTATTTTATTTTATAGTATTAATTATAATATATATTGTATGGATCGTGTATCTGAAATAAAGAACTATTATTATTATTTTGTTGTTACCATTTTGGATTCTCGGGGCTATGGAGCACCCGGACCTTTGGAAGGCGTGCGTGGGGCCGAAGCCAACACGTAGAGGCCCGTTTTAGTAACATTTTAATTTTAAAATATGTGATGGACACCAAACCGGCAATTATCCCTGTCTGCACTATAAAATGCAGCCAAGGACAACCCCCGGGTCGGATAGAACTATGAATAAACTACGGGTGAAAACTACTTGGGCTATGGAAATGGGTTGGTAGTGGATCGGGTACTAGGGGGAACTATGGGGAATATGGCGCCTGCCGTAACAATGTTAAAAACACGTAAAAATGGCAGACGGAGACTCGCCAACTCACAAACTGGGCCACCCTAAATAAGCCGAGCAAATTACAGCCAGGGGGCAACAGGGGCGTGAGAGGCTGAAGGATGGAGGGGCCTCACTGGATTTTAAACCATCCTAGGTCGAGATCCTGTGGAGCGGGCCAACTCATCACTGACGTGAGGCGTCCATCCTTCGAGCATTTCTGCTCTCGCGACTCCACTCTGACCGGCCGGTGAAGGCAAGCCAGAGGCGGGGGACCGCTTCCTCGTTAGTGTTCACTCCGACCAGCCAACTAAGGCAAGCCGGAGGTGAGGAACGGTGACTTCCCCCTGGAGCACTCGGGAAGCCGCGGGGTCGCTACTCCCCGACACCTCGCCTCAAGGTGCCCTGCGGGCTTATTATTATTATTATTATTATTATTATTAAAGCACCTAATTTATTTCTTATCGGTTGCGAACCGATTATAGCCATTACGAAATTAGCCAGTGTCAAGTATTATACTATACTAGCTGCGCCCCGCGGTTTCACCCGCGTAACTTCCTATCCCGTAACGTTAATGATCCCACGTATGTCATACCAGGTGTTGCTTAACGATCATTCAAAGTACTATATAATATTTCTACCTTTAAACCAACCCTGTACCAAGTTTATGAATATCGGGTCACCTGCTCTTTTTCACCCATCACGTATGTTGTACCAAGTGTTGCTTAACCCGTACGATCATTCAAAGTACCCTATATATTATTTCTACCCTGTACCAAATTTTATTCATATCGGTTTACGGGTTGTTGAGTTAGAAATAGAAATACACGACTTTATTTTTCAGAGCTGCCGTCCCGCGGTTTCACTTGCGTAAGTCCCGATCCCGAGGGAATATCGGGATCAAAAGTAGCCTATGTCACATCTGGATAATGTAGTTTTCTATTAGTGAAAGAATTTTTGAAATAGGTCTAGAAGTTTCTGAGATGACCCCCAAAATACATACATACATACATGTTACCAACGTAACCTCTTCAAAATATTAATTACGAACATAAAACAAAATATTAAGAATCAAAAATACAATGAGATATTGCAAAATAATTATTAAAAAGCACTGCAGTTTGGTGACACTACCGTCTCCCATGGAGCCGACCGATTGAGCCGCGCGGCATGATGCCTCACGGAGTTGACTGGCCACCCTCATCATCGTCGCCCGCTACGTGTATAATATGTACGCTTGGTACTTATTAATTATTTATTGTGGAGTTATTTTAAAACTGTAATATCTCGTGAGATATTCATTGAAATCAAGTGATGTTAAGGACAATTATGTTTAAAATTAAATACTTTTAATGAATAACATATTTATTTGGATAAGGATTAATATCATATTTACAAAATTACCTTCGGAAACAATGCATTGTTCTACAATAAATTTCATTACTCTAAAAGATGTTATATTGAGTCAACCTTAAGAGTTAGACATATACTGTCGCGAACTATTTATTAGATCCTATTTCGAGGAAGAATTCTCTCATAAATGGTTTTATGTAACTTTGACCGTTTACTCAGCGCACGCGACAGAATCTCGGAAAAGGGGGATTTTTTTCCCGTTCTTGCAACATATTTCATGGATGCTCCGCTCCTATCAGTCGTAGCGTGATGTTATATAGCCTATAACCTTCCTCGATAAATGGACTATCAAACACAAAAAGAATTTTTCAAATCGGACCGGCAGTTCCTGAGATTAGCGCGTTCAAACAAACAAACAAACAATCAAACAAACAATCAAACAAACTCTTCAGCTTTATAATATTAGTATAGATTAGTATGCAAGTTATTTTATTTGAGACAACACTAAGTCCATGTTTTGCACCGATTTTCACTTTCATTCCACTTGTACACCTTCAGGAAACTAAATTGATTAATATGCCCCCGAAATTGAACAATTTGCACGCATTTGTGCAAAAATGTAACTAGGTTTCACAATTTTTTTAATTTAGCACCACATCTCCTCAACGCGTTCCCGCCAAAACTCCAAAGCACCTAATAGTTTGAATCATTGAATTGTGTTGGCCAACAAATCTAGCCGCACAACTTCCGTCGTAATCGACATCGAAATCCCACTGCGCAAAGGAATAACCTGCGCGGTGAAAACGTCAGTGTTGATTTGCATGCTTTTGAAGCCGGCACCATCGAGTTGAGCTGTCATTGACGAGATCTCTCGAGCCGCCGGTTTCAATGACAGTTGAACTCGACGGCGACGTCGCCTTCAAATGTATGCAAGTTAACGCTATGGTTTGAACCGCACAGATTATTCCTTTGCGCAGTGGGAATTCGATGCCGATTACGACGAAAAATTCGCAATCGATTATTAAGCATGTTTTACAAAAATGATATCTATTTGCATTTTAATCCATCTTAGCGGCCTAGTGGCATCATCTCGCGGCAATAAACACAATAATAATCAAATATTTGTTGAACAGGCATCAACAGCTGGGCCAGCAGTAGCACCTCCAGGTCCTCGCTACTTCAGCGCCGAGACGAGGCAGGAACTGCTGCGAGTTGAGGCCGCCTGGACAGCTAACATACTGACTTCTGTCATTAGGCTGGGGGTAAGCGAACATATTTGTACAACAGGACACACTTGTCTAAAAACACTTTTTAAAGGTACAGCACGCTATATTGAAGCATTTTGTCCCTTTCTAACAGTGTTATTAGAAAGGGTCTGCGTGCTCCATGTAGCGAATCACTTTTTTAGGCCTACGTGAGCATTCTAGTTCTAGTAATTTATGTATTTACTGTTTCAAGTTCTTCTTTGATAACAGGAGTGGCATTTTTGAACCATCAGAAAACGCATTCGTATGCGAAAGTCTAATGAATAGGTCCGCGGTGTAGCTCATGCACTTACACAACGAGTGAGAACAAATATTCGCAAGAACTCGTACTTTCGCATACAATTCAAATCCAGTGATTCAAAAATATGGCTCCAGGTGTTTGCGGCTAGGCCAATTAAACTCCATAGGACTATTATCAAATGCATTTATTCGTTCAGAAATGAATTGCTAGAATAAGACACTATAGCCAACGAACTCGAATATATTTATAGAAGTAGCAATCCTTTGAAAAAATGTTCCACGCGAACGGTGGTTGCGGGGTCTAGAACGATGATTCGATCGCCAGTCTGTCACTAAAGATCGCCATTGGTCGATCCAAAGTCGATCATACGTAATACTGTACGGAACATGTCAGTGTGTGCATCTGCTGCGGTGTGAGCGTGGAACATGTTTTTATCCAGCTTAATAGGGAAGTTAGAACACTATTCTATTTATTCCTCGTAGCTTGTAGCACTAGGGCGTCATTTACTTATTCGTACTACCGTGCCGAAGTCGTCTTTCGCCTTCTCAAATAACTCTCTTCAAGTCGACGCTTTAAATTTGGGTACGGAGATAGGCACTGTAGAAATGCTTTGTTGTCTAACCTTTAAGGCAAAATTAAACAAAACGAGTTTTAAGAAAAAATAAATTAGGTGCAAAAACAAATTATGATGGTTGCTATAAAATGATTTGACAGAAAACAGGTTTTTTTAACAAAAAAATTTTTTTAACTTGTGGTCTTATGAAGTCCTGTACATGAAAATGTCCACTGAATCAAATAGTTAACAGTACACCCGAAGGAAGAAACGTTGGGCATTGATAAAATAGTAATTCTAACCAGCGCAACTCGATAAACTCAACTCTTTCAATACAACATCACGAAAATAGAAAAAAAAATGTAAAATAAATATATCAGATGAAAAGGAAAAAGAAGATGGTTAAAAACAAATAAGGTGTTTAGGAAATTAATAAGTTCCTACAAACATCTGAAGAAAATGTTTGTAAAAATAACCTGTAAGCCTCGGTGATCTCAATAGCAACAATCGTGGCAGTCCTCGGCGTGTTGGGAAACAACAAAGCTGTCTCACCGAAGTACGATCCATCTCTTAAATGAGCTACCTGATAACGAAAACATAAGAAAATAATAACACGCTGCGTTCCTCTGCGGTTTTACCCACGTAAGTCCAGCACCCATATCATCAATCCAGTGGATGTCTGACAACAGTAGAAATTGACAGGCACTATGCAGTACTGCTTTGACGTAACGTGGTTATTACCGGTGATCACCTCAAACAATGTACTGCATAGTGCCTGTCATTTTCCACTGTTGTCAAACGTCAACAGATAGATAATATGGGAATAGATCCCGTGGGAATATCAGAATGGAAAGTCTATGTGTTAATCTAGATCTCCAGCTCTCTCCAAACCAAGTCTCATTACAATCGACTCGGTATTTTCTGCGTGAAGTAGTAACAAACATAGTCTATAGTAACTTGATTACATTTGTGTTACACAATTAAAGTATTGTTAGGATACCTAAACAGGCCTAAACACCTTTCACTGAATTAAAGGCTACGTCTAGTTTCATTTCAGCGCACAAATGCGCCAATTTCTCGCGGCACTAGCAAAAGACTTACTTCTTTTCCATTAGCGCCTACGACTGAAACAGTTCCGGAACTTATCAAGTAAATTGAACTTCCTGGAGCTCCCAACGCAATCACCACCTAAAGTACAACCATTTTGTATTAAAATTATTTTAAAATTAACTCCTAAAACTACTCGTGAGTGATCTTATCGAGGTTCCTTTTCCTTTCTTGGGATGTACGGAAACTCACACAAGTAAATTAAGAAATTTAAACCAACGGCAAGAAACTTTACCTCTCCGGGCATGTATAGCACTTGAGTCAGTTGGAAGATAATAGCGTTTATCAAGGCCACATGCATATCTTGGAAAAGAGGGACATTCATCACCAGCTTCTTACAGCAATGCATGTTGATATCCTGTTTTATCTGTTCATTTATAGTGTTCATAATGGTCTCCTCGTTATAGTAATGACCATTAAACTTGTAGTTCAGAAACAGACGAATTGTCTTCTGCAGATGATATGGAAGACGTTTGTAGAACATGAAGGTGTTCAGTTCCCTGCAAAGGCCGTTGAATAGGTTGCTTTCGAATTGATTGTATATGGCCAGACGTAGTAGCACACCGAAGGCATAAGTTGCAAAACCTAAGCCAATAAGGCCCATGAAAGATGTCAATAGCAATTCAAATATGATATGCTCATCAACTGGAGTATAGTGTCCAGCTCCAATAATCAATCCACAAACCAAAAACAGATTCGCAGTGTATTTCTCGAAAATAGAACTCTGGTGTAAATAAACGACGTGGAATCTCATAAGCCAAATTTTGTAAACCTCGTCGTTCATGTAATAGTAAGCTGTTAGGACTGGAACCTGATAATGGATGTACGTCACCCAATGGAGAAAGAGCATCATTTGAAGCAAGGCGGTTATCGCTTTCTTCTTGATATACGACAGGCCGAATTGTTCAATGAGGCTTCTCCATTCGTCAACTAAAGTTACCAGACGGAACAGCTTGAATACGAAGAAAGTGGTATGAGAAGGGTATTCGCAATCATCAAACACGTGAATCAGCTGGAGAGGAAGGCATCCCATTAAGTCGGGGAAGAAATTAGTTCGAACGTAGTGACGGATGAAGCCTTTTCTTTCGAGCACTATTTCTCTAGTGCTGATGTTGACATAGCCTGTCACGCAGCCGGCGATAACGTGCAGGAAGGCTATGATGTCAGTTGCCAGGATAAAACTATCATATCGATCAGGACCTGGAGCAATAAACAGAATCTATCAAAGGATGCAACAATCCATTTATAATGTTTTCGTCCCATAACTCTATTTCTCCAACTTACATTTCCTAAAAACTTGAAACGGTAAATACATAAGCACGGCGAAAGTTAGCAACATGTGAGCACAGCCCCAGTAGAAGGCGGCCGCACTGTACGGATGCACGACCATCCATGGGGTGCGCGTGCGTTCGTTTCTTAGTCGCTTCTCGCTTCGAATGTACATTGTGGTACCGTGATGCCAAGAACAGGGAAGAGTTAAGTCTCGGAGCAGGCTTATCTGTTTAAAAATAAGAAATATGTAAAGAAGTTATTAGTCTTCGTAAATATTTGGTAGGTACCAAGTTGGTGATGTAATTGATGTAACTTGTATAGTTCGAAGACACATACAAAATATTTCCTGAATCCTGCTGTTGGCGGAACGTCGTGACATTTCGGTGATTTGCTTAACATACAAACGTGTTTTGTACGCTTGTCCATTTTCTTGGACGAAAATTATTCTTAAATTATGAGTTTTTGCAGCTAAACTAGAAAATTTGCTTAGGACTTATAATCATCGAACACTATTACTCTTAGTTTATAATAAAAATAAATCGTAAAACGCAAGAAGTGACATTAACGCAGTGAAAGACCACCATTATGGCAGATTTTTAAATATTTTTTAGTTCTATAGTCTGAAAGAATTTCTGAAACGACCAAATAGATTAGATAATAGCTCACCAAAGAGGTTTGTCTCATGCTTTATAACTATGCAGTCTGTTATTCTGAAAATTATGCAGCTTCTTGTGTCTATTTTTCATCCTATCCTATCCTACTAATATTATAAAGCTGAAAGTTTGTGAGTATGTGTGTATGCATGTATGTGTGTTTGTTACTCAATCACGTAAAATCCGCTCAACCGATTGCGATGAAATTTGGAATATAGGTAGCTGGATACCAAGAATAATACATAGGCTACTTTTTATCCCGATATTCCCCCGGGAACGGGACTTACGCGGGTCAAACCGCGGGGCGCAGCTAGTTACTTATAAAATATGAGTCAATATAATATCTACTACAACTTTTTTGTGGATATTATCTTTCCTTTAAAATAGTTCTATGAACGCCCAGTGCAGGCTTATTCACTTAAAAAGCCTTAAAAAATGGTGGATAGAGTCGGGTGGGACTTCAAACACTATTTGGTATTATTATACTTTGCCTTTAAAAGGAGTCCCACCCGACTGCATCCACCATTTTTAAGGCTTCTAGATGCGTCGAACGATTTTTAAGGTTTCTTTACCTTTAGGTATCTTCTTGTTTTTTACTTTTCAGTTTTAACGGCAGTCGGGTTTTTTATTTTATTTATTTAACGCTTTTTAGTTATTTGAGATTAGATACAATTGCACCAGAGAATCTCATTAACTCTGGATGTGTATACTCCAGTAGCGAGGACTCGAAATCGGTTAAAGATAGGCCTATCTAAAAGCCTTCAATATTATAATAGCTATTCCTTTTGAGTTTTGCTGAGATGACTATGAAGTAGGCAGGTCCTGGTATTCATCTTAAAAAACAATTACCAAATCCGAAAACGTCGTCGCGTCTGGTGATACAAGGGCTGGCGGTTTCCTAGCGGATTAGCCTTGCTATCCATTGCGCGGCATTTCAAATTTTTAGTTAACTTATTGTAAACATAGATTAACGTTCCGTTGTCTTTGGGAAATTTACCTTTGTTACACAAAAATGCAGCGGCAATATAACTTTAGAATTATTACAAATTCCGCAAAAAAAGTGACCATTAGAAAACACTTTTCATACGCGGCGGATTGTTTTCGCATGCAAATATTGAATTCTTGTGCGAAAATTCAGAAATACCAAACCAGTGTTCGTGCTAAGCCATAAATTGAAGTAAGTAAAAAAAATCATTATTAAGACAAGACAACCGAGCCGAAGCCGATTGACATATCTCTGAAGACCTACTTTAACGACTTCCTGTAGTTTTAATATATATTATATTTAAAATATCATCGCAAACCTTATCAGTTTATATTAATAGTCGTTAATTTACGAAAGAATAAAACATATCGTTTGTATAAACAATGTTGCGCGTTTTCCCGGTTTTTATGGTCAAGACAAATCTTGCTTTATAGCGTTTTAAATCTTTATTTTTTATTTATTTACTATTTTCATGTACCCTATGTCACTCCCACGGTCATGACGAATCTAACGACGTATCGTTTATCTAAATCGGCCCAGCCGTTTAGGCCCTACGACGGCACAAAAATAGGTCACATACATACATACATACACTCACGGCAAAAACATAACACTTCCTTTGGCAGTCGTGTAAAAATATGATTTATCTACTTCTGTTCGTGCAGTGGTGTGACACATCTAGTTAGTTAGAGTTTTCAGTTCGCCTATAACTTGACCAAGTGCCATCCGAAGCATGGATGAAGAAGACTCAGAGACTCGATGTGTTAAGATTGAAACTCATATTTACACATTTTCCCCGGGTCTTAATTTCCCTCAGGCTGACAACGACAACTTCCTAAAACGACAACTTCCGAAAAAGACAACTTCCGAAAAAGACAACTTCCGAAACCGACAATTTCTAAAACGACAACTTCCTATAAGTTTTAAGTTTGACAGCTGTCATCCGCTGTCATCATGTCAAGGGCTTAATCGGGTGATTTTTACGTTTTTTTTCTCCGGTCCTCTCTAGAGAGACCAAGATCATTGTAACTGAATGTGTTTCTCCTGGCTGTTACAGAAGAAGACGTTCACAGTAGTGCACTCGGGGCGCGCGGCCGGCCTCACACTGGACTGGGCGTCGGGGTTCTCACTGAGTGAAGGCACGCCCGGGGCGACGCCAGTTTGGTCTTACAGGTATTCATAACCTAACCGAACCTTTTTTTTTTTTTTAAACTAACCTAACCACTAGCTATAAGGTCAACTGAGGGAGCAACGGCCTCTATGGCGCCGCAGAAGATTGCGGGTTCGATTCCCGCCGGAAACAGATTTTTCTGCTGACCATAAATGTTTATTTCTGGTTCTGGGTGTATTCTATGTATCATATGTATTTACGAAAAAAATATAATTTGTAGTATATCCGTTGTTTAGTAACCATAGTACAAGCCTTGTGCTTAGTTCGGGACTAAATAGCGCTGTGTGTAATGTCGTGCAATATTTATTTATTTAATGGCGTTTTTGGTGGAAATGCAGAGATCATCAATTCACCGGAAACTAACAATTATTGTTATTAGATAACAGCGCCATAATATAATAGGGGTTAAAGTATGAAATTGCCGTTTTATTGCAATAGGTTCTTTGAATTGACATAGAATCTTCATGGTTTGAGGTTTTCGAATGAAACTTTTTTCAAATGGTTTCTGTGATGTTCTTTTTTTAAAAAATGTGAAACATTTGAATATCGACTTTCAATTGTTTTTGTTATTCAATTTAGACAAGAAAGATGGATACTGCGAAAATTCGAGTGATTTTTGAATACGAGTTCCGACGCGGAACTAACGCGGCAGAAACAGCCCGCAATATCAATGCTGCGTTTGGAGAGGGGTCTACTAATGAACGCACCGTGCGATTTTGGTTTAAACGCTTTCGTGATGGAAATTTCGACTTAAAGAACGAGCCACGAGGAAGACCGCCCACACAGGTGAATAACGATGAATTAAGAGAGATAGTGGAAGCCGATCCTAGTCAAACTACCCAGGAATTAGCGGCATGGTTTAACGTTACCTTACCCACTTTATTGACTCACTTGCGTCAAATCAATAAAATAAAAAAATACGAAAAATGGGTGCCTCATGATTTGACTGATCTGCAGAAAGAAACGCGTGTTGAAACTTGTGTTGCCTTGTTGAACCGGTACAGAAATGAAGGAATATTGGATCGAATTGTAACATGTGATGAAAAGTGGATTCTTTATGATAACCGGAAAAGAAAAATGCAATGGCTGACCCCAGGTCAAATGCCACAACAGTGTCCTAAAGCAAAACTTACCAATAAAAAGGTAATGGTAACTGTTTGGTGGTCTCAGCATGGTGTTATTCACTATAGTTTTCTTCGATCTGGTCAAGCAATTACGGCAGATGTCTATTGTGCCGAACTCCGAACCATGTTGACAAAACTAGCAGTAAAACAGCCCCGACTCATGAATCGATCTTCACCATTATTGCTCCACGACAACGCGAGACCTCACACAGCACGAGAAACCATTTTGACCCTTCAGGAACTGCACTTAGAAACCATTCGTCATCCTCCGTATTCACCAGACCTTGCTCCAACGGACTACCATTTTTTTCGTGATTTGGACAATTATCTACGTGACAAGAAGTTTTCTTCCCAGGAGGCAGTACAAAATGCTTTCACACAGTTTGTGCAGTCTAGATCGTCGGAGTTCTATCGCAAAGGCATTAATAACCTTCCCATTAGATGGCAGCAATGTATAGATAATAATGGCAACTATTTTGATTAAATAAATTTGTTAAAAATTTAAAAAATAAACAATTAAGATTTTCAGTACAAATCGGCAATTTCATACTTTAACCCCTAATATTTACAATATAAAAAGATATCTCCTATAAATATTGGTGTTTTGGACACTATGATTGTTAATTTTGGGTAAATTAATGCTAGCCGCATTTCCCCTAGTTGACCTTATCTTGTTTTCTTCGTCCATAAGTCCTGGAGGTCGATTACGAAATTCTTCTTCTTTTCGTGTAGTGGTGTGACACACCTAGTGTTAGAGTTTTCAATTCGCCCTAAGGCCTCTAACTTGCCCTAACGACTGCTATCATAGATAACAACCGGGACCAACTGCTTAACGTGCCTTCCGAAGCACGGAGGAGCTCGAGTATATGTTTTTTTTTGTCACACAAATTTTCAGTCACCCATCCAAGTAAGGACCGCGCCAAGCGTTGCTTAACCTTAATTACGAAATGTAACTACCGAATGTTCGGTTCCGAACGAAAGTCGACCGAAGTTTTGATTATTGCCCTAATACGAAACGGGATAAAAACTACTGAACCGATTGAAATGAAATTTGGAATATAGGTAGCTGGATACCGGAAATAACAAAATATTTTTGACTGTTTTGACTGTTTATACTATTTCGCGTTTATAATATTAGTAGAAAATACTCTGTACCCTTTTATCAGATTCTCACAATTAAGAGGGTCGAGTGACGATGGGAAATCGAAACTGAAATTACACTTTCAAGATGCGGAAACCAAAGTAATAGAAACCAAGGTAAGTGCTTATCATAAATAAATAATAAATTTTGATAACATCTTAGCATCCCTACCGATCGTCATTTCATTTTTACGATAGACGTAACATATTGTCAGCACGTGAACGTATAGTAATTATTGGTCCAGAATGAACAAAACCTACCGACGTTTGGTCTGGTCCCAAGTTTCGCCCAAAGTTTTTTCGTATTAGCTCTCCTGGGCCTTTCTGCGTGTTTTCCTTCACCGTAAGAGCGATATTAAAAGCGCATATAAAAATTTGTTTATTTCGTGATTTGTTTCTATTGCTTAAGGCATATCTACTAGAAATAGTATAAAGGAAAGATTCATCTTCAAAAATTCACTCGCGACGAGATTTGAACTCAGATGTGAATCTTGATCTTTGAATCGACATTTGGACATTTGAGTTCAAATTTCGTCGCGAATGAATTTTTTAAGAGGAATTTTATTTTTCCTTTAAAATATGTCCAACAAAATTTGTTTTCTATAATAGTAATTAATTTATTCCAGGAACTAGAATGTCAAATACTACAAAGTCTGCTATTCTGTATGCACGCGTTTCTAACGGCGAAAGTAGCGTCGGTGGATCCCGCTTTCCTCGCCTCCATACAGCACGCGAATAACTAGCTTATGCACCTAGGAATAGAGGTTAGTTTACCTTGTACGGACTGTACTCGAATTAGGATCGTTTGGAGCTCGTTGGGAGACCGGAAGGATTCATAGAATACTTAATGGGCCCTACCATGATGTCTTATAAGTCGTCGCGAAGACGCCGCGTTGTCGTTCAGCTAAAAAATAAAATTAAAAACACATCAAATAATTTAAAAAAAAAAGACAATCGTACTTCTAAAAAAAAAAGATTTTTTTAAATTGTTTGTGGTTTTTAAAAGTAGTCGGGGTATTTTTTGTTTAAAATTTACTTTATTTTTTTGAACGACAAAAGGACGATATAGCAACGAGAAACGAGCATGGTAGCGGGGAATATTTCTTATTTTTTATTGAAATATTTAACAAGGAGAAATGCATTGTCGGAAGCCTCGAATTCAAAAAGCGAGGGACACGAATTCAATTCCTTGACACCTTAGGATTCTTCATAATGCATTTCTTCTGGTAATATTTTCCTAGCTTTTTCCTTCTAGCAATTTTATAGGTCTAATTTCAATCAAAGGTCTAAAAGTAAGTACCTATTATGTTTGATTTTTATTTTTAAATCTTGGCATCTTGATAAAAGCTCGAGTTTTTTCAGTAAAATTAAACTTAAAAATGTCTATTTCAAAATAACATTTTCCCAATCACAAAGAATTGGCGAGGTACATGAAAAAATTGAAAACTAAATATTTTGTTTTTCAAATTGTCTTCTATGACTTTCGGTCTGACCATGAGTTCAAAAAACCCGGTAAACACTGTTTCCTATTGTTATTAGGGAATCCTTTTATCCGTATTTTAAAACTAAAATGTCTCAAAAATGCATTGTGTTAATATTAAGAGAAAATTTTAGCCTTAGGCTTAGAGATTTTTAATTTGTTTTCTTGCGTTCGTTTGCTTCCGAAACGTAGGTGTACACAATTATAACTGTATTAAATTTCGTCCAATTATCAAAATATAGCGCAACATGTATTTTCAAACCGCCTACTACGATGTCTTATAAGTCGCCGCGTTGTCGTTCAGTTTTTAAAAAAAAAGCAAATAAAAAAAAACTCTAACTTTACAAAAAACAGTTTGTTTTAGTAATCTGTGGTTTTTAAAAGTAGTCTGGTATTTTTTTAATAAAAATTTACTTTTTTTTTTGAGCCACAAAAGGACGACAAAGCAACGAGAAACGATCATGGTAGCGCGGAAAATGTTAAAAGCACTCCTATTATATATTTTTAAATTCACAAATATGGTTACGTTACGTTTTACCGGGTCCGTTTTACCGAGCATAGTACGTTTTACCGGGTCCATTTTACCGAGTATAGTTAGGGTGGTCCTTTTTACTGAGTTTAGTTACATTCTACCGGGTCCATTTTACCGAGTATAATTAGAGTCAGTATTACCGAGCATAGTTATGTTTTACCGGCGTCGTTTTACGGAGCATAGTTACGTTTTACCGGGTCCTAATCGCGTATTATAATTTATTCTCTCCCCTTTGTTCCCTCGCGAACAAGACTTTTGTAGCATTACAAAAGTCTTGTTCGCGAGGGAACAAAGGGGACCGGGGCGTTTCGACCATGCGGTCGAAACGTCGATGTAAAAGAGTGAATAATAAAATGCTATTAAGACCTGGTAAAATGTAATTAGTATTATACTGTAAAATAAAACCACGACCTTTTTTATTGGAAACGAAAATGTTTAATATTGTGAATACGGTCAAGTCAATGTATTATAGTAAGTAGTGATGTAACGAATATTCGGCTAGTATCTTCGGTAAGCGGAATGAGGCCGAATATTCGATCGAAGTAAGCGAGAAAATTAACTCAATATCCGATGAAAGAGCAGATTTATTTACCTAAACTTATTCTTTGGTTAAAAGCACGTATAGCATAATTTTGTCTTAGGTTGTCGGGATTTTGCATTATAAATCACAATGTTTAAGGATAAAATGCCATGGTAGTTTTTTGAGTTAACTAGAAATAATTGTAATTATAATTTAATTCAAAACTATTGCAATAACTCTAAAGTCTGCGTACACTGGAACGTTTTGATATAAATAATTATGAGGCGGTAGTTTACAGTAACTTTTTAGAATATTAAACTAGACGAATTACATCTCAGTCAACCTTGAAAAATCTAACTGTAAAGTTAGCGAAAGCTTGGTACTTTGTTATAATGCCGTTATTAAATAAAACGCGAGTAAAACCCGGTAAATATTGTGTTTTATTAGCATTGTTTTTTTTTTTCAATTATTAACTTTATTCTTTAAAATTCAGTTACGTGTATTGCATTACAGTTTGGGAATCGGCCGAATCAATTCGTAAATCAACCGAATACCCGAAAATTGCCCGAATGCACCGAATATTGAATATTCGTTACATCTCTACTAGTTATCTAAAATCCCCATATCACAAGCATTGCTTAGTTTGGGGCTATGAAATGTCCTACGATATGAATTTCTAGTTAAGTTAGGCTTTTCTAAGACCAGAACAGCGTACATCGAATATTTATATCACATAGTTTTCTCTGTAGATCTTTATATAATCTCAAATCTATTGTTATAAGAGTACGTACATTTAGCAAGAAAAGTAGTTTTGTTACAAAGGTAGAAACTTTTACTACACTGGAGAGCAAATAAACCAGGGACCCCTACCTACCGCGTAACTCTGGTCGAGTTCACCTCGACGTCGGTTTGGGAACACGATGCTGTCGATAACGGGGTTGGAAAAATCTACCGCTCAAAGAGCGAGCAGAAATTTTCGACAGAAAGCCATGGTCGTCGAGTTAAACTTGACGGGAATTACGCGGTAGAGGGGCTTGTTGGTTGGTTGGTTTTGTGCCACGTGCCTCGCTAGCCTTCAGGCGCTAAGCAAGCCTGCGTATGCGGCCGAAAAGCATTTTATTCAAAAAACAATCTTTCTACTTTTTTTGTTGAGAAAAAACGAATCGGAGTAGGTACCAGTTTAGTATGTGGCCCTGATTCTTTGCTGTCAAGTATAAATCTTTTGAAGCTTTTGTTGCTGACTGTACGATGTGACTTTTTCTATTTTTACTTGAATTCTTGAATCTCTAAGATATTTTTGACTTTGTTTTATTTATCTGTCTTTCAAGAGGGATGTGAAATGCTTTAGCTAATTTGTTTGCCTAGCTATGTCCCATTTTTTTACCCGCGTAACTTCTGAAAAATTGCAAAATTGCTTTCTTCCACCAGTCTTAGCACACGCGATCGATAATTTTGGATACGTTGGAGAAAAAGTGAGAATAAAAGTGTCGAAAGTTAAAAGACGTTTTTTTTGTCGTTCGACATTTTTTTTCTCGATCGCGTTTGCCAAGCGTGGTGGGTTCTATAAGCTGAGTTTCATCGAATTCGGTTTATTAGTTTTTATGTGAAATAGTTCACAAATGTAGTACTTGTTGTATTTGGCTGAATTTTGAGCTGATTAAGGAAATTAAAAAGTTGCAAAATATTCCTTTTAATAAAAAAAGAACATAATTTTAACTTATGGCTTAAACTAAGATTTCTATGTGACTAACTATTTTATTGAGGCCTTTTTCCATTTATAGTGCTTGACGTTTTTTCCATCTTGTTGGACTTTTTCCAGTTTTTGCGATTTTTTTGTTTCCATAGTCAGTCGCATAAAGTTTGATATCGAAAAGAATAGGTCAAATTTTGTTAAAGAGTGCCATAATGTGATTTTATTGAAAAAAGGAACTGTCTGTTTGTATGTAAGTAAGTTGTGGTTGGTATTGATATCTTCGGATAAGTCTTTACACAAAGTTGAATTTATATCGTAGATACTGCATTTGTTGTTAAAAAAATCCAGAAAAATAAACATTTGATACCCACACGAGATACTTATCCGAAGACATATCGACCGACCAAATTTGTTAACTTTTTGAAACTACAATCGCTTAGCCCCACGTTTTAATAAAAGCACTAAACCCTCGTCTTCCCTTTAAAACTAATATTCCTCGCTTAGCGCTCTTTTAAATTGATTTTTAAATATCTAAATACGTTAAAATCGATACAAAGATGACAAATAATAAAGTAAAAATGTCTAATGTAGTTACTTTGTCTGTAAGCACTCGGTTGTTATAAGGTGCGCTTGTGTTTGAATGTGTGTTGGTGGTGATCTATAGTTGAGTTCTATCTACGGATATATTTCTAAGACCTTCATTGAACTAACTAATTGTAAAATAAAGTACGCTTAAATTTGGCTCTCCATGAGGTAATTAAAAACACTGAAAAATATCGCAACTGTTTAAAGTTAAGGGATGGATAAAAGCTTTTTCTTTTTACCCTCGTTGTATGGAGAAATATCATTAGTTTACCGGTCAAGTAAACGTCAACGGTAAAACGGTCAAGTTTACGGCCCTTAATGACCCAATTAAGAAAAATATTTAGGTTTTGTATTCATATTTCAATTTAACTTATTGATTTTTTTACGTCATGATTGTCTTGAAAATATAAGGACATATCCGTAGATCTATCTCCGAATGTGTGAACCGTTTAAGAGACGAATGTCCAGTTGGTACATTGCAGCCATTTCATTACCAAAGACCATTTCATTTCTTCGCCAAACGCCATAACCTCATACCTAATTATATTATGTAAGTACCTAATTTTATTATGTCCTAAAAACGTATCATATACTATACATTTTACATAGGTATTGTAGATGTGTCGAACGAAATAGGTAAAGTTATAGATTTAATTTATGTAAGTAAATATAGATGCAAATTTGTTATTTATATTTACCACTGGCAACACTCCTCGTTTTCATACGTGTAAGTACCTTTTCTTAGGGTATCTGTCCGTTTATCAAGTTTTACCTAAATCGGTACAGAAGTTTTAAAGTCAAAAGTAAGGTCGACTTCGGGAATTTTCGACTATTCTTAGTAACTTCTGCAATTTACAGTAATTATTTTAAAAAGTGCCAAGTGACGGATGAAGCATTTTATGAATGTTTACATAGATGGCACTGTTTTATAAATCTATACAGATGTTATTAAGAATAATTGAAATTTCCTGATGTCGAGATTGATAAAATTGTGACTCAAATAAAAAAAAAAGAATTCTGCACCTGTCTCGTAAGCGGTAGCGTATGACATCGAAATTGTAAGGGTTGCACGTTTAGGTCCTGTCGGGTGCAGAATTTAAAAAAATACCTCTTTTTTACCAAAAAATAAATTTGAAGTATAAAAAATACTTTGAAAATAAAATCAAGAAAACGATCTCTTTATAATATTGTATCTATAGATTGCACGAAATCGTAGCGATTATTTTTCTTTGAGAGGCTATGTTAGGACTGATAGAGATGGGATCGCGATCACTTTATCGATATCGATATTTGCACATATCGTCTGCTTTGTCGATACATTTATCAGATATATCTAGTGTAATTACAGCACTATCGTATAATATACCGATATCGACAATTTGTATCGATAAATTTAAAGAAGTGTGAATTAGAATGTGCTTTTTTATTAGATTTGCTAAATAAAAAATTTAGACAACATTTGCGCTTGCTTCATATCATTAATATAAGTGGAGAAAAATATAAAATATATAATATCGTATTTTAAAACATTTCATGTTATTTAAAGTATATATCTGTGTTTAATTATTGTAATTATGAAGCTGGAAGCAAAATGCATGAATATTTACATTATTATTAAAAAATAGATTTATTTTAAAGATTTCTAGATTCTATTTTACTAGTAGTTAGTTGGTTTGTATTGTTTGAGATTATTAATGTTTAATTAGAAACATAGTTATGACTTAACTAATTATTATTACTAGAATTTATTAAATATTAATTAATTGATATTTGAATATCAAACGGGTCTAATTTATTAATTCTAATAAAAATGTATGATATAGTTTTCTTTGGTAATTTTACATAATTTTATATCCTACACGTTCTGATATAAATTTAATTATTGTAGTTATCAATTTTAAAAGAGCCCTTTAGATAACTCGACTTCTTACAGTCAATTGAAGAATCAATTAAAACAGATAGAGTAAGAGAAAACAGTATCTACATAGAAAGAGTTATTTACTTACTTATAGTATGATGATATTATTTTATTTAATGTATTTTTTAGATTTATTAAATTTGAGTAATCTCTGTTAAAACCCTAGGTTTAGAAACCCCGGTTTTAAAGATACGAATATACGACAACACTGACACTTAGACAAAACATACAGTACACATCGAAGCGAAATATCGATGTGTGCTCGAATTTCTTTGGATATGTGCTTTAGGTGTGCTATGTTTCAGTCTAAGTGTCAGTGTCTTCATATATTCGCATGTTTAAAACCGGGGTTTCTTTTAGTGCGTGTCTGTATGGATGCACCAATGAGCATTGGCCAATAACGTCGATAGGTGCCATTGATTGGTGCTTAGAAACGCGGGTCGATGCTGATTGGTCCTTTTCCCACAAACACAAGTCGCCTGCATAGGACGTTAATTCTCCTACGATATTAATTGTGTGTATACGCTGTGTTTCTGTAACTAATCACAAATATTGATTGTTATAAACCTGAGTCGTATTTCATCATTCGCTCATTCATCTCATCTCAATATACATACACACATATTTGAGGCAAAGTAACACGCTCATTCTGTCGTCCGTTCGGTCCATCAGTCTGGATTGAATGAATGAATGATTATTCTCCGGTCATTCCGACCAGACTGATAGACTGAACTGACGGCAGAATAAGCGTTTTATCTCGCTCTTACATTATAGCAGTAATCAATCATGTCCAGATAGTAGAAAATTGTATCAATATGATATTAGAGGTCTTCTAGTTAATGTGTGAGTGTTAGTTCTCTTTGCAACGATGTAAGAAACAAAATATTCACTTGTGCGTTTATATCTTATGCAAAAGAACGTGTTGATTGAAAATTTCCATACAGATTCAAAATAATCATATGAAAGTTTTTCTGGGATGTATCTTAATTTACCTAATTCAATTGTGTTTTCTTTTCGCCATCAAGCCTATTGTAACATAGTCGAATCGGGGTAAGTAAATTTTATAAACAAACTAACTAGGTCCTGCGGGTTCTCCTATATAAGCCCGGAACCCGTGGTAATTTCACAAAACCACTTTTTAAATTTCAGCTCTGCTATCAGCTTTTTAGGCTGGGCCATCCATCAATCAGTCCAAACAAAGCATTTTATAAATGTTTGATTGAAAACTTCGATTGAAATTCTAGTTAGCTTTGATTGGGTAATGGTTATCTTGCGGCGTACTCGATAACAATAGTCAAATAATTTGAATGAAATTTTCAACCAGCGCGTGAAATTAATCAATTAACGAACTTTTAACCAATTGATTAAGTCAATTTAGAGAAAAATACTCAAGACTGATCTTGAATGTTGTGTCGTTTGTGTGGTTCATTGAATGCTTGTTATTGTTCTGGGGGAAGATCACAAGTAACTATTTCAACTTTATTTACTTACCTACATCAATTAATCATTAGGGTAAAGATACCAACTTATTTTATTTAATAAAGCTTACAAAGCAGGTTACAAATCTTTTTAACAATGAACTACGTAATTTTGTCGAAGGTTTTCGCGATTTTGCATAATAAAACTTGTGTTTACAATTACCGGGTTTTACTCGCGTTTTAATTTATTTATTTTAATTTATTTATTTTGTTTTGTTTTATTTGTTAGGCTGTAAGGTATGTATTTACAATTAGAATTATTATTAAATGTTATCAAAACTTTTATATTAGTATCTTTTTTTTATTCTGGGAAAATCTAATTAAGACCATCAGGCCGCTCTCGGGGGAGAACGGCCCGGTGAGTGGAGGTCCCCCCTGGTCTTATTGTGTGCCAGGGGTGTATCCACTAAAAACCCAGGGTGCCCTTCGTTCCGCTGTGCCAGGGCATCGCCGGAAGCTGTAAGCAGTACATCGGCGGATACCCCGACGCGGTCGGCCCTCTTAAAAACACTTCCAGACACCCTTTTTTAACCCTCTCCGAGAGGCACGGACGCGCCGCCGTCTCGGGGCCCCCAAAGCTGGTGGTGAACCCCCCCCCCCCCCCCCCCCCCCCGAGATCACCACCAAGGGCCGAGGTCATTTTTTTATAGTGGTTGTCTTCCACGCGGCCCCTCCTTGTGGAAAGGGCCACCGGGCCCGCTGACGCGGGCTTACGGTTGGTAGCCAGGCCCCGGCAAATACCACGACGGCCCGGCACCCTCTCGTAATTTTTTTATACCTAGTGGTTGTCTTCCACGCGGCCCTTCCTTGCGGAAAGGACCCCCGGACCCGCTGACGCGGGCTTACGGGTTAGGTCCCACCTCGTGCGCCTCTTGGCTTCACTGCCCCTCTTGCAGCTACTGAGCACTCCCACCACGACAAGGTGGACGCACATTGGGAGGGTTTATATTAGTATCTCGGTTGCTGCGATACAAGCTATGCTTAGTGCAGAACCGATTTCTAATGTAATGTAAGAAATGTTTGGTAAGATTCATATTAATAAATAAAAATTTGAATTTGAATTTATTAAATAACGGCATTATTACCAAACCTTGAAAAAGCTAACTGTAAAGTTAGCTTTTTCAAGCTCGTACTTTAGTAATAATGCCGTTATTAAATAAAACGCGAGTAAAACCCGGTAATTGTGTTTTATTAATAAACTACGTAATTATAAAGTTTTGTTTTGTTCAAGTGTTGTTGTTTTATCAACTGTTGGCTCTACACTCGAATTTACGGTACAGTAATTGTCCTAATAGAATTGATATTGATAGGAAAAAAGAAAAAGGTGTTAATTAACTGGAGTGGAGTGTTAATAGTTGGTATCTATATCCTATTTTCGACGATACTTATTACAAGCATATTTGACGTTGATTTAAGTGCCTAAAATTTTCAATACAATATTTTTTTTGCTTTTTATAGTGTTTATTCACATGTTTTTATCGGTATTGAATTCTAATATTTTTGACATCACTAGTTTCTATTGCACTGTTTGTTTTTTTTTGTCTACTCTATCGATATGCTGCGATCTTTCCTACCCCTACATTGTATCATCTCTATCAATATATAAAAAGTATGCTGTCTCTTAACTGTGACGATGTTCAGGGCAATTGGAAGTTACTGATGTTTTAATTAAAAAACCTTATCTTTTTATTAAAATAAGATTTTGAAATCGCACTTGTTCTATGTATTATATGCGATTGCGGGTGTATGGCATAGAAATACACAATAGAAAAAAAATGGATAAAAAAGCATTTTTTTATAATAACCCATTATTTCGTGTGTGTAATCTAATCAATCAGTAATCAATCATTTTCTAACATTAACCTAATCTATTCTAGTCGGGGTGCTCAGTATCGATTTTTCTTAGTTTAAGTAAAACGCGCGTTAAGTTTTGTTTCGTTTTTATGTCGCCGCCCCTAGCAATAGAACTAGTGGGAGAATTTGTCCCAGTATTTCTATATCTTATTTCTATACAACGCACCGCCGCGTTAACATCGCCGTGTAAACACACGTTCATAGAGATTGTATAGAATTAAGTGGAATTAAGTTCTAACGCTCGTGGAGACGATCCCTAAGGTTGACTCTGTAACATTCAATTGCCCTGAATTGGTATAATATAAGCGAGCAGGTAACAAAGGATGTGTCGTTGCGTCGGTTAGCGGTTATATCTACTAGTTATAAACATCTATTGTTGAATATTGTAAACAATTATATCCTATAGTAAAATATTAACTCATTTATTATCGTCTTTTATTTTGGAGACCTACAACAGCCGTCACTTAAAGTTTGAAGGGTACTTAAATAATTTTGCAGCTTCTAAACCTTTAAAATTAGCATCGGACTGTTTGGCTTTGATAGCTGGTTAGTAGTTTGAATTTGAGACTTCAAATTTTGAGTAACAATTCTGTTATTAACAAAGGAAAACATCGTGTGGAAACCGACATAACCTTGGAGTCTTCAAATCTAGTCCGGGATTGGGTATTCTTGTTAAGTCTCCTTAATTAGCTGTTCTAACCTAAAGTCTCGGCTTCTACTAACATTATAGAGCTACTGAGCCATTCACCGTACCCTAATCCTAACTTTTAGTCCCTGTCGCCTCGCGTGAAACTGGCCAAATTGCTCTGAGCTGCTAGCAGAAGGCCACAAAGAAGAATCTGAATAGGTACCTTCTAGGTAAGCATGCTTCATCGTCGAGCTCATCCTCGCTTTCCATCAGGTGAGATGAAGTCAAATGCTAGCCTCTTACGTATAAAAAAAACACAAAAACATGTCCTATGACTCACCACGGTCCAAAGACATGGGACATTCGCCAATCCGGCATAGGCTCCCGTGGCGTCTTACTGCCTAACCCCTCGAGGAGTTTAGAGAAGGCCGTTACTCTGCAGTGGGACAAATTAACAGGCTGATTATGTTATGTTATTCTGTTACTAGCTGTGCCTCGCGGTTTCACCCGCGTAAGTAATTAGGTACACAAAATTTAAAAAAAATCCGGCATAAGATCTGTAAAGTTGCGAAAGCTCGGTCGTTTAAAAATCATAAATAAAACGCGATTAAACCCGGTAAATAAAATGTTTTAGTATCTAGACTATCTTCTTCCTATAGGAATAATGCCAAATTCAAAGGACCAAATTGTCAGATCGTTCCTAGTCTAGAAAAAAAAAGTACGACCTCAGACTCGAGCATGAAACCATTACCTATCACTAAACTTAGGTTCTCGATTTTACCCTATTAGTACGAAAACCTAAAATCATGTTTGTAACGAAGGGGACTGCGCGGAAGCAGTGAGGGGACGAAATGAACTCTCCGGGATGATGGGAAATGCGTATATTGGAGCTGTTACAGGGCTACGAACACGTCGTAGAGGCCGGGCGACCGTCCGCCTACGAGAGTCGTGAGTTTGTAGGTTTTCGTAGTAGGACCAGGGTACTGTTCGCTACTACACGCCACAGAAGGCTTTGAGGGACGTATAGGTAGGACCGGGTGCCGGACGCTACAGATACTACGATCTCAGCCTGTGGTTATTCGATACAGAACAAAATCTTAGTTGCGTACTTATGCAAAGTGCTCGACGCAATGATACCGCGATCTAGAAAACTGCATACGTACTACTAGCGCCATCTAGTTTGATTCTTCGGAACTAAAGTTCTTTGGCGAAATAATGTTCATGGTGTTACATGTTTGTTATTCGTTTGAAAATATATCAAAAACAAGTAAGAACCCCTTTCTTACTTGTTTTTGATATATTTTAAAGTGTTTCCTACACTTGGATGACTATACTTAAAGAAAAGCTTTCCAAAAATTTCGCACCCGACAGGACTCGAACCTGCATCTCTGGGGATCCGTCCCAACGCCTTTTTTCAAATTTGGCCACGGATGCCTTTCTTACTTACCAATTTCCTAGTGACCAATTGCCACTGCTAACTTTACCAACCTTTACAACTTTGCCACTGAGTTATTCCCATTCGTCCCCTATTTTTAACTTTGCCAATTAGTTACGAATTCCAATTTGTACTCACCCCCAGCGCTCCAGTGGAAACGCTGGAGGTGGAACAAATGGAAAAAAATGCACATTAAAAAGTTCATAGGTAATTAATAAGTATTTATGTACCTACTAATATGGTAAACCTTACTATTTTCTTCTTATGTTACCAACTTGATATATTCCCCGTTATACCTTTTCAGAATAAATATTCCTGTTGTTTCTCATGCGTTACCTACATATCGCAATAATTGATTTTATTTGTTTTAAATTGAACACGAATAATATAATTTTGGAATCCAAAATAAATGAATTTAATTTAATTTATTGAGACTCAATTTACTCGTTTTGGTTTAGGTAGCGTGGGTAGAGTAAATAAAATACTCATATAATAGTTATATATTTATTCCAAGCTCGAAGGAACGAAGTATAGCTACACAAGTAAGTCACAAGCGACAGCGACTGCTTTCTAAATCATATACAATACGAACCTTAAAATAATGGACAATATAACACATGATACCTTTTTAAGCGCTATCTGTGTCTGCAGAATAAAAGCAAAGCACAAATTTACAGTTTACTCCTTTAAATTGGGTCTCAAATATTCGTCGACGTTGCGAATTAAAAAACTATATTGTTACTAAAACCTACAGGATCGTTAGTGTCATACGTTTTTTTTTGTTTAACTAATTCTCCAACAATGCAATTTAAAACATCTAAAACATATTCTTTATATAAAATAAGCTAATTATAACCCTATGTCCACAATTTAAAAGTATTTTTTAAGAAATGGACGTAAATCTTCTTATCAATTTTATTTATTTAACACAGATAGCGTTTTAACATACAGTTGAATGAAAACTAATGATAATTAATAATATAATAGCAAAATACAGTTCAAACTTGTAAATAATAATTAGGACATTTTGGATTCAACAAATAATTAAATTGTAATTAATACCTAAGTAACAAAAAACATATTTTTTTCAGATATGTCTAGGACCAAAGATATGGAAATGAACGATATGTTAGTAGCTCTGAGTATAACATAAATATTAAGTATAATAAATAACAAGTATTTTAATGTTTGTTTGTATAATATAAATATTAAAGGCATTATAAATAACCGACAACTTAAAGCATTAATTACATAGGTACATAAAACGATTTACGCTGAGCGTCTATATACTACATATATAATTGTTATAAAAAGGTAATTTACGATCTAAAATCGTAAATAAACTCTACACAGGAGGCACATAAATCTAGTTAAGAAGGTCTCATTTGTAAAAGTACCCTACCTAGTCCTTTTATCATTTTGCTTTTTTTACTCGATAGATCATGAAATCTATTGGAATGCCTCAGAGGAATCCGAATTAATAATGTAAATAAAAGTGTATCCAAATCATCCTATTACATTGATGTAACGAAAATTGGACTAGGGTTTCTTTACTGGGTCCTTCGTAGTATAAAACGCATAGAAGTTACAATAATGCTTTAAAGCAACATCTTCTACACATAACATCAATATTTTTAAAATATAATCTACCATTATTTTTCTTATGAAGACATGTTATGTATAACAATAAATAGAAACTGAATTGTCTAAAATAGTGATATTGTGCGTCTCTATTACGTGGCTACATGTAGTTTTTTTTTGTTAGGCTAACATCTGTTGTTCTATTTTTTTTTTTTTCATTTATGCATCTACTTAATAAAATTGATCTCATCTATACTTTTTACTTTACTATAACATTAATACAAAGGACTGTTTTTATTTTATATGTAATGAATTGACACAGACTGTATTAGTAAATGTACGAAAATATTTTGTGTTTCATTTATATTTTTAGAAACAAATTTTGCCCCCATGCATTAAATTTTATTATTATATTTTGGTTAATGTAATTTTATTGTCTGTATTGTCTCTTAATATTATAAATGACATCTTTTTATAAAGCAGGTATATTGTAATCGGGTATATTTTTTTGTTGAAATAAATATCAAACTTATACTCAGTATAAAGTAGATACTTATTTAATTTTAAGTATAAATCATAGTATAAATATAATAAATACTGTTTAATAAATTTATATTTATACTGTAATGTCGACATTATACATACCTAAAATTGACCGTTTCATTTTGAATCCATACAAATCAAATGCAATATAATTTTTAACAGCCGACATTTAATTTTTTTAACTGTTATTCGTTTTTGTCAAAAATTAGCCAATTTAAAGTGAAGTGAAATTACAACTTAAAAGTTTCACTAGACCTTTGACAATGATCAACAAAAATATGCCGTGTTTTTTTTTGGATAAACCAAATGTTATGGGGTAAGTAGGTATGGTTATTATACGAACTAAACTAAAAATCCCTGTAGGATTCATCGAAAATTGTCGATTATGTTCTGACGCATTGTTATAGAATATTTTCGTTTAAAGCGTTTGTAAAGACATTCCGAAGTTTTAATGTAGATTTTAAATAAAAATGTCAAAAAGTGTAGAAGCCACATTTTAGACAAAAAAATATATTTGTTCAAAATGTCCAAAAGTTTCAAAACAATAAGAAATTTTTGTCTTGAAACTATACCAGAATAAAGGGAACAATGTCATTTACAAACGCTTCAAACGAAAATTTTCTAAAATATTGCGGCTGAAAATATTCAACAATTTTCGATGAACCTGACAGGTATTTTCAGTTTAGCTCGTTTATACCCCTGAAACGACGAATTCACTAAGTATTGATATTCGTAAAACGTATAAAAGTGTTTATTGTCCCACAATCACTATTATCCATAGAGACAAAATATCTAAACTACAACAATCAATCAATTGTAATCAGAGATTGGTAAGTTATGCACTCACAAAATACCTGAAATATTTGAACTAAGTAGGTACACACAAACCACCCGCTAAAAAACCCATCCGCTATAGTTAAGTAACTTCTAGCGAAATAACCAATCATAACCAATCATTGATAAACCGTTTGGTACTTTTAAAGAATATTATATAATTTTGACGTAAAAATATAATAACTAATTTGAGCGAGATAGCCATTAATCAGTTATTTATAAAAAAACCTGATCAATTCTGAACTGAATATTTGAAATCAAAACTGTATTTAGGTCTCCCGCTATTCAGAATTTTCCTTGTGCGGGGACCATAGTTTAAGTTAATATTTGTAAGATCTTAATAAATAAACTTTTTTTTTTAATTAATATTTTTCATTTTCATTCTGAGAGCAGCAAAAATGTGGTGAAATCTTGGTTAAGGAATTCCGCGACTCAAAGGGCACAAATCTGTTCTAAGTAATTAGGTTCCCGATACCTGGTCTATCTGAATTCTGATAAAAATGTTGATAAGAAGGCTGCTTTGATTCACTCCCTAAATTGTAGTTTAGATGTCTTATCTTTACGTTGTTATCATTAAGTACATCTACTTATACCCGAGTCGAAAGGCTCGAAAGAATATGAACACTGAATTACCTAGACAATAGTTTCAACAGCAAATATCTACAACAGTTTTACATTTAGTTAACTAACATATTTTTTTATGTATAAATGCTGAACATGCATAGTCCTGCATGTTCTATAAAGCCAAATACCAATGCATTTTGTCTTTTTATATGTATAATTCATATTGTTACTAAAAATGATAGAAAGCCACTACAAATGGGAAACGATATAGACATTAATAGACAATCCAAAGATAAATTCCTAACTTCCAAACGAAATAAACCTTTAGTAATTATCAGAAAAATAACACCATAAAACAGTTTCTACGGATAAAGGAAGTGGCGTTGACGATATAATCTATTTATGCATATATTTTCTGAAGTTTTCCATCCTTCCTCTCTTAAATAAAACATGAAAACGCAAGTAGAGATCACAATCCTCATAAGTGGTAGAACGCTAAAGCGTGAACCTAAAACGCTAACTTATATATTAATTTACACTAACTAATGACTAAATTCATTGGAATGGCATAGATTTATTTTAAGAATAATCAATAATGAGATCATACATATTATTATGAAAGAATAAGTTTTGTCATATTTAAAAAGAAAATATTTTTCTGATACAAATAAATCTATTCCCATATCCATTGTCATTTAATTCCTAAATCAGTCACTACGTAGAAAGATTATCTAACAACAGAAAACTAAGTAACAAATACATTAGGTATATTACTTTATATAAATTGTAAAAGAAGTTATTATTTGCATAAACATAAAAACCTATATCGTTTTTAGGGTTTTTATCTTTATGTCTTACCGTAAAAGTATAAAAATAATTTACCCGCACAGGTTCGAAGTTTTTTTTTAATATAGATAATACACATTTTTCCTAATATCTATTAGTTATACTATCAGAAAGCTCGAGTTTAAAAAAATGACTCATAAGAAGTCGACAACCATAGACTTTCATTAATATTATCGATTTTGTAGGTAGGTATATATTTTTTTTTGTTTGATATGGGTTTTCTATAAGAATCGTGTTCTCGGAAACTACAATTAATATTATTTATTCATCACGCTGAGGAAAAATAACACAGATCGAAAGACGTAGTTTAGGCAATGTTATGTATGATGTCACAAATTAGACTTTACAAAATTGCCTAAAACAGACTATTGTTACTTAAAAACGCTGTAGAATATTTAGGATCGGAATTGTCTATAGCAATATAATATTGTATATTACTATGTAACGAGCACAGTTTTTTTCTCTGAAACTGATTTAAAAATAATAATGCAACTAGTAACACTTTTTCAACGATAGTCAATTTTTAGTTTTTATATGCAAATCTTTCCTTGTGGATAAATGAGGTCTGCAATGCCAGCATTTTTTTCAATTAATCAGTTAGGTAATTAATATTAAAATGAATATAATTATTAAAATTTCATTATTAGTAAAACTTTGCCAGAGGTAGGTACCAATAGGAAAAACGGAAAAAGGTGAAATAAATTATACTTTTACGAAAATAAAATACTCTCATACTTTATAGGTAACAATAGCAACCATAAAACATAAAAAAATAAAGACAAAAAAAAACATAGGAAAATATTGGAAATATACACTCAAAATAAAAATATTAGTTTGTTTTAACCACGAAGGCTACATACCCAAGCGTGTAACCCGATCTGTAGGTATACTTAATATTCTATTAAAGCTATTTTACTAATTTTTCCATCCCTAAGATTGGACACTTTCAATTTATGTAATTGAAAATCGAAACAATCACTCTAATCTAAAATTTCACTTGTTAAGACAAGCTTTAGATATCTACTTTATATATTACTAACATGTATAATGTAACAAAAATCTTTAGGTAATTATTATCAATTTGTAACATCCATTTATTGTCGTAAATTATATTTGAAGCTAGATCGTATCAAAACGTCTCAAATTCACATTTAAGAAATACAGTATTGAAATTGTGCTCTTCGAAAATTCAATGCTCCCGGTGTAGTTTACTTCTTTCGGATCACTATCTTGCTGCAAGTTTTTGCGTGGGCCAGATGTCCCTTAACCCCTATTGCGGCGCTTTGACCACTTCAGCAACGGGGAGTTGGAAATACTAAAAGTGAAGCCTTTAACAGGCTTTGCATGACCCGCCATTATGAATTTTAAATAACTACTAGAAAGAGAGATTAAGAAGGACGTTAAAACATCATCGGCAGCTTTAAATTCAGAAAAGCACCTTTCATACAAATACTTTTATTGTCATAATTTGGTAATTTGTATATTATAGGCAATGTTGTCAGGTCAAGCTTGTGACTTTACAACATTGCCAAATCTAATCGTGATTACATTTTTTATTTTTATTTAAAACTATTTAAATAGGTAGGTTTTTATTTATTTTAATAATAATTAGTCCACATATAAAAGTAAAAACTAATTACCTATCAGTTTTTATTGTCAATTTAGGAAAAATAGTAACACTAATTACAACATATAGGTAGGTACTAATCCTTCTTCACATTTAATTCTACTTCAGTAAAACGATTACAGTTTTTTGCCTTTGGGTGATTTCGTCCCGTATGCGTAGAAAATTCAAATAACCTAGTCTATTGTAATAAAACTCATTTTACGATTTAAACCGCGTAGTTTTTAGTTTCACCATTGTTGCAATGCCGATCGCGCATTTTGGAGCCTTTTCATACTCCTTTTTCAAGGTAGGTAGAATATTAAAACCGTAAAATGAGTTTGATTTTATTTAGAGTAAGTTCCGAAAACAAAAGAAAATCTACCTATTTTATTTTCGAAGTTTTCAACGCATACGGTACGAGATACCCTTAACATAATTCTATAAAAGCACTTCTCACTAATTCTACAAACACCGAACATCAAACAATCATTGAATATTCTATTTTCATTAAACATCTAACGACTCGGAATTAGAAACAATACGAACAAAGGGTATACGAATACGATTACGTAAACTCCTCTAAAAGTTTAGCTAAAGCTTGAAAACCCTAGATCACTTAAGCGACTTACATACAAGTTCATAATTTAAAACATTTAATATACTTAGATTAACCCCTAAACCAATAAACGATGCATCGCTTGTGCATAGCAATGCGTATACATACCTAAACCTTTGTATTTTCGACAGCACGAAATAACAAAGCTAAGACAGAATCAAAGCATTCATATCTTGTTTAAGTACATCTTACTTTCTTACTTAATATTATAAACGTGAAATGTTTGTATGTGTGTGTGTGACTTTGTTACTAAATCACGCAAAACCTACTGAACCGACTGCGATGAAACTGGCAATATAGGTAGCTGGAGACTTAGAATAACACATGGGCTACTTTCTCTCTGGATATTCCCGCGGGATCGGGACTTGCGCGGGTGAAACCGCGGGGCGCAGCTAGTCGTTTATAAATAAAGGGGCTAATGATTACGATAGTTTCATTAAATATATCAATTAGGTATATTAAAATATAGTGGTTTTGTGTCTCGAAAAATAGATATCGAGATATCGAGAAAAGTCGATCAACTTTCACGTAACGGGTAGTATATTATTAATAATGATATTGTCTCATAATATAGTTTCGTATATCACAGCTTTACATAATTTATACTTCACGCGATAGTCGTGTGATATGTAATAAATAATATACCTACAATGACATATAAAATATTCCGTAACGACTGACCTTTAGTAATAAGTACACTGCTTTAAAGTCTAATGGCATGTTCTTACGAAGTAATTTATATATCTTTGTAAAAGATATTTACCATATTCATCGTGGCCATTGCATTTCGGAAATATTTAATAGAATCATATATAATGTTATTAATTACTTGTTTGGTTATTTTCACTACTAAAATTACTTAGGAAATGGTTAGTGGTCGTTTGAAATGGCTTGTTTTGGTTTTGAGTTATTTTATTTATGATCCTAGCTAAGTATCCATATTTCCACTGTGGACGAATGTGAACAACCCCTTTGTTACCCACAATCAGGACAACAGGAATACTTCAGTCGGAGAGCAGAATTGTATAGCAATCAAAAGTAGGTAGAGTTTATGTAAGTATTGAAACAATGTTCAAAATTACATAAGTTGGTATCACTTTTTTGTTATTGAAAATGCTCAAGAGCCAAAACGAGCACAAAAACCATGTAAGCAAAATTATCGCGACTTCCTTAGGATAAGCAATTTTAGTAGTAAATAGTAAACTTGATTCAATCGATAAGATCTATCTACAGGTATTTTTTCTAAAACAAATAAATGACTTTTTGGCTACTTAGAGTTAAGTATGTTAATCTAAAGTTCTTCATAAATATAACCTACACATTTTCTATTAATTATTGTCGTAATTTCATTTAATATTGTCATAATTTCATATAGTATTGTCGCAATTTCATTTATTATTGTCACAAATTCCAATAAATATTCTCCTAATTCCATTTATTATTGTCATAATTTCATATAGGATTGTTATAATTTCATTTGTTATTGTCATAAATTCCTATTAATATTTTCATAATTTCGGTTAGATCTTATTGTAAATATATATTTTTAAATTATTGTCTCATATTCATTAACATTGAGTTAGATGTTTCCGTCATTTCATTTTCTATCCTCGTATATAGAGGTTTTTTTTACTACCAATTATGTGTAGTTTGAGACGCGATTTAAAAGCAATTCAATTGTACTCACGATAGAATTCGTATCTGTGACATATGGATTATAGAAATAATTTATTTAATTTCAACCCAGAATCCTGAGCTGTGCTGTGGAGCAGCGTAGGTGCTATGAAACCACAGGTAGCAGATTCAAATCCTGCCACGAATAGAATTTTGGAAAGGTCACAAAATACCAATATCAATTATCAATTATTTATATTAAAGTTATTACTATTAAATCGCGTAACAGACTTACTGACAATCCTCATTTTAAAATCTTCGAGGCCGGCATCGAATCAAATATCGTCCGACTTGGCTTCGTCGTCATTGTATAGGGCTATCTGCTTTTCGATCCAGGGGATGTATTTAGGGACGTAAGCGTAGACTCCGGGGAGGCGTGGGTGGGCGCACTTGATGCCCCAGGACACGATTCCACCCACGTACCACCGGGAGGAATCGTTGGGGTCGCGGCAGAGGAGTGGACCGCCTGAGTCGCCCTGGGGAAGACAAGAATTGTTAATATTAGCAGAGTGGTTTCACCCGCGTAAGTCACGATCCCGCGAAATATCCGGATAAAAGGTTAGTCTATGTGTTTTGCAGTAAGCTTTTTCAACGTTAACTGCTTAGTTTTCAAGGTTAAGTCAACATTGGAAAAGCTAATTGTAAAGTTACTTTTGCTAACGCTACTTTTGTAATAATGCCGTTATTAAATAAAACGCGAGTAAAACCCGGTAAATATAAATATTGTGCTTTATTACGTAAATAATCACGTAAATAATATAAATATCGTGCTTTATTAATTGAACAGTGTTCGATATGTTATGTTCATACTTCGGACGTACGAATAATTTAAAATTTATGTATGGGTTAATAGTCTTTTTTAATAGTCTTTTTTCATAATTTAACTGAAATAAATGATTTGACTTTTGACTATTGACCCACTACTTGGCGCCTCGGTCAAGTAGTGGGTCAATAGTCAAAAGTCAAATAATTTATTTCAGTTAAATTATTCTTATAATATAAGTAAGAATAATTTAACTGAAATAAATTATTTGACTTTTGACCCACTACTTGGCGCCTCGGTTCTTGTTAACCCATACTACCCTAGAGCAATAGATTCGTCAGTAGAAAAACGCTTCACAGATAACAAGGAATTTTATTATGAAAAAGTAGAACTCAAGATTCTAACGGTCTCCTTACCGAATCGGTAGGAAAGAGTTGTTTATTGTTGTCTACTCAACAAGAGGGGGTGGGGGTTGTGGGGGAGGGGAGAAAGGGTAAAATACAAAGAGATTTAAAGAGAAATCTTTGAAACTGAACTTCACGAATATCTTCTTATCCATTGTTTCTATTCGGTTGAAGAATTTTTACTAATTTCATAAAATGTATTACTAATTCTAAGGTACTTGCACTAATAGTTCTTGTAAAATAATGTTAAAGATTGTTGATTTTATATAAATTTTATTCGTATTGAATTTATGCTTAGATTTAACCTATTCTATCCAGTAAATTTCAAATTTTGTAACTAGTAATATTTGGACGCCTCTAGGCAGAATTTCTGTTACTATAATTATTATTGTACTTAACACTTTTGTACTTATAACCTTACGAAATTCTTCACCAAATAAATTATTAAACAATATTTACTGGGTTAAACTCGCGTTTTTATTTAATGGCGTTGTTATTGTTTAAAATTTCCAAGCACAGTGAGAACCCATATGAGTTTCTTCGTCGCTGTATATTCTTCGTGGATGAATAGTAGGTAATAAAAAATTGTAAAATTGTAACCGATAAAATTTGTACGCCCGTATCTAAGGGTAAAACGTAGCTAACCGACAATAATAATAACATCTTAGTTTCACCTATGTTTATGAATAAAGACTGATTGATTGATCTTCATAGCTTTTACCTCATCATATATTCTTACTCATGAGTATGTTTGTTACTTTCTAATATAATTACACTGTAACCTATTGCGATGATATATAAGGTACTTTGTATGTAGTCCACTGAAGATCTAAATCGCAGTCCGGGAGTTCGGCACAGAGGCTATTTCTAAATTTAATGTTCAAATTAAATTCAAAATTGTTTTCAATATTATTAAACTACGGTTCGAGATTGTACATAACCATGATTTTTAATCGCCTCGACGTCTCGACAAACGGTTACATCGGCCGAAGTCCCGGAAGACCCGTTGTTTAATAATAATGATGGACGAAAATCGTGTAAAGTTTAAAAAGTGTATTAATATTCTCTCTCTCTAGAACTACATTTTTAAATATCTTCTTTGTAAGGGAGGGTAGTCGGTAGTTCTTATTGGATTTACCTATTGGGCGGACAAATATTTGTACTGGAGTCGATTGAAGGTACGAACCTTACGAACAGATAATGGGGTGGAAATATCGCACGAAAAAACAGGATTTTTCGGGTCAAATGTCGAGACAATAAACTTGTGAGGTAATAAAAAACCGTTTGTTGTAGGTATGGCTTCATATTTCATTACAGGTGATTGGTATCGATGTTTCTGTTGTAACCAGGGTGATGATCAGGGGTATTAGAATTAGGTATCCACAATTTCATTTCAGCCTCATCACAATTGCAAATAATACACTCAAAATGAAACTAGGTATAGGTATACATAACTGGATTGCAATCGAAACTTATTGACAAAAATTTATGAAAAAGTATGAAGTATGAAGTTCCGTTCACGCGAGAATATCGGGATAGAAAATAGCCCTGGGGCCACGCTTGGCATTATGCCTGAAGTATTCGAATTCCATGAACAGCACACATTGGCTAACTCTAGACTATTGATTGAATCAGGACCTGAGTTACTTTTCCGACATCCGACTTTGCTTAAGGAAACAAATTTCAATTTTAATCCCGAATTCAGTGCCACTCACATTACAGCTTGCAAAGAGCACTAGGTACTCTTATTATTTGCTGGCGGGGAAAAAACCTTAAAGCGCCTTAGCGTACAAGAAACACTGTTTGCAGAGCGAGCGAAGATCCTTCGATGTTTATTGGGGTACCTGAAACTTTGACAAGTTGGTCGGCAAATATTGTAGACAACTACCAACATACTGCCAAGTAGGTCTCTACAAATTGGCTCAACATCTTGTAGCCTCACGAAATTAAATCTTTGTTCTTATTTCTTCTCACTTACGTTTACATGAGGACAATTGCTTACCTTATCTGCTTTTTGGGTCAGTACCAGTTCGGGCCGTTTATTCTAGGCCCGAAGTAATACCTGCATCAATAGCAGCGGTATTCAGAGCATCAGTTCAATACCGAAGATCGGACACGTACCTCCGTCTTGCTTAGGGCGGTTCATTATCGGTTTCGGATCGGGGCTTTAAATACCCATCAGGTCCAGGGTTAGGACACAATAGCAGTGCTTACCTGACAGGCATCCTTCCCGCCTTCAGGGTACCCGGCGCAGATCATTCCCTCGGTGACATTCAGGTCGCGATGCTCCAGCCACTGGTTACAGAGATCACGGTTCAGGACCGGTACCTCCACCTCGTTTACTGCTGGCTCGTATTCAGACACTGTGTACATAAAACAATAACCATTAGAAAGTCCAAAAATCCAAGGTATTAGCTCATTTGTAATGCATTAACTTTTCTAAAATTTACAACAGGTTTTTTTCCACGGGGCTCAAAGGGTTTCTTGGTGGAATGCTTCCACCACGACTTGTTGCCACCTGAGTCGTAGCGCCTAGAGGACTCGATAGTGTTCTGATACGTTGACTAATGCAGCCACTATATAAGGTATGCAGTTTGCAAGATAGGGTAAATAAACTTTTTTCAACTCGCACGACTTGAACTCATATTCATAATTAACCCGGCTCTTACTCACGTACGGTTATTTTTTATTTCTCTTACCATGATCATGTTACAATGATCTTGGTAAGAGAAACGTACTGTGGGACCCGGAAAAATTAAGAAATACAATAAATCCCGCATTGGATGAATAAGCTCGGCTAACAAGCTGGGTCTACTTCTGAAATACTGTTTGCTAACCGCACCCGTGAGTATATGGACAAAAACTGACACTATCCAGTTCCATGTGAATGCCCTCAAAAACTACCAACATCAGCCTTTACTTATTGGACTCGCTTATGATCAAATGTGTTTGGCCAATATGTATGTAGTCATAAGAAGAAGATATAAAGCATAGTTCTTACTATCTTTATCATCGCGTTTGCCCCAACCGATGACGGTGCAGAGCGTGCCGGGGGCCAACATCCGACTTGCCGGCGGCAGGCAGACCGGGGACAGTTGCTCGTGGTACCGGACTCTTACTGCCAGCTGTAGGTACATATTATTAGGACTTAGCAGAAACATATGAGGACAATAAGACTCTCGTATTATAAGTTTGTGATTAGGACTACGTATATTAGGTATGCTTCCCATCTGTACACCCTTCAGTCAGAGGAATAGATAACAGACCTAACGGGAACCTTTTATGCTAAAAGTTGTCTTAAAAAATATTACTTTTGCAAATTCACTTGCAGCAAGGTTTAACGAACTAGACGAGGGTTCCTACTTTAAGCGGTGAATTTTAGAATATATATATATTCCCTTCCGTTTCTGTTTTCTAAGAGTTTGATCATCCAGGATTAGAATTAAAAGTTGCACAAATGGACAGAGCAAACTTACTTGAAACAATGCGATGTCATTGTCATGCGCTACTCCAATGTTGTAGAGCGGATGCGGCACTACCCGTCTCACTTTGACTTTCTGGCCGTAATACGCGTGTGAGCGACGCCGCGTGATGCCGAGCTGTATCGTCCATCCGTTCACGTCTGAGTGACTGGTGGGTGAAATATAGATTTAGTGGAGCATCCAAAATACTCTCCGTGCAGCTCTCGTGCCACACTTACGCCTTCTTTGAGGGAACCAGTAAGTCCGGCCGGATCCTAGTAGAACCACTAAAAATCATCAATATCTCAGCCTTTATCCATCCACTGCTGAACATAGGCCTCTCCCATAAGATGCCATTGTTAGTAATAGTACCATTATTACTCGCTGCCTTAAATCATCGACCCTGCATAAATAAAGACTAGCTCACAGCTAGGACCATGTCCAAATAGTCTCTGCACTTTTGCTAAATTGTTTACCACTTCCCTCACATGAGTGTTTTGGCTGCGCTTTAAAGTCATTTCAAATGCCTACTTAGTACAATAAAAAAGTCGATTGCCAGAAGTTTTAGAGACTAGAACTAGTTAAAAGTCCCTAGTGAGAATGTACTTCTGATTATATACTATACTTACAAGTGAGAATAATGCAGTATAAGTAGAAACCAGTAGCCAAATGACTTCTGCAAGAACTCCCAAAACTTCCTCGTCAGTGTGACTTCGATTTACAACCGACATCAGACTTACTTGCCAACACAATGCGAAGCGGTCAACACCCACTGGTCAGCCACCAACACTCCAGCGCAGTAGAACACTTCCTCGGGGCCCCCGAGGATGGCGGCCAGGAAAGGCCAGTCACCAGGGGAAGCCTCCACACCACCCACGATGCGTTTCTGACCACCCATCACTGTACGACGTTTACCGCACTCTGTAACAGCAAACACTATTAAGGGTGCAGTTCTTCAGTTTTGTTTATTCGTTTTCCCCATGTGATTGGTTTAGTTATTATCAGTGAACTCCGTAAATTGACATGCCTGACTGTCTGTCTTATTGAGTCACAATAAGCGAGACGGAGTCAACCTTTCCGACATCGGTTTCATAGCAAAGCTCTATGAGGTAAGAGTCTGATTTCCTAGGGTAAAGAGGTCTCCACCCTTACAATTTAGTACCATCGTAAATTCAAGATGGCTGCTAACACAAAATGGCGGCGGTAACTTTTTCCCTACTCTTGGACAAAGTGTGTTACTTAACAGATTGCGCCCCGTTGTTGTTCAATAATTACAAGTCCAATTCTTATGACACCCAGAGCTACGAGACCGAGTTTGAAACTCGAAAATGTATGAGTTTTGTTTAAAATTTCAGAAAAAAAAAGAGATGCTACGGAAGAGCTACAACCTTCTACGTCGTAGCCAGTTAGTTCTACGAAGTGCAACGGCATTCTCCCGATCGTTCCCACACGCTAAAATAGTGGTAAAAAAGTAGTAGAAGATAAGTAGTAATAGATTATAACCACGCGCTAAAATCATAGTAAAAACCTAGGGTAGTAAGTAGTAAAAGACAGTTACCACACGAAAATCATAAAAAAAACATCGTAAGTTGTATGTAGGCACTAATTAGCTATTACCAAATAATAATCAACGACAAAGTCAACAAATAATAATGTTTATATCTGGTTCGTAATAGGTAGGGACATAAATAACACAAACATCCGCTAAACAGAAAGCACAATAATATCGTCTACGTATTTAACAATCTGTGAGGAATTCGCACGAGTTGTTTCAGGAATGTGCTTTGCGTTAACAACAATAATTAGTTTTAAACAGTAAACACAACGCAGTAACAGGCTTACGGGTTCAAAGCGAGCTTTAGTCTGCACGAAGAAAACGGCTTTGTTTAGATAAGTAATAGGTATGTACCAGGTAGGTATAATTAGTTTTATGGATCACTAGTTGCTTCCTGCGATTTAGCCCGCATATGTCCCGATCCCACGGGATAAAAAGTAGTCAATGTGGTAATCCAGATTTCTAGCTATCTGCACTTCATGTTTCATTGCAATCGGTTCAGCGGTTTTTACGTGATTGAGTAACAAAGTGACACACGTACATAAAAACTTTCTACGTTTATAATAATAGTAAAAAGTTAGATGTAGTTTTGACGGTTTAAAACATTTATTTTGAGATTATCGATTTGGATTTGCTGTATAGCGGGTGACCATGAAATTTTTATGACATTAATAATATTCGTAAGAAGATAAGATTCACACGTCCCACCTCACAACTAGGCATCTAGGCACTAGATCGCTTTTAGCAATAAGGCCACCCATTGTGCCATAGAAACACAAATAGACAGATGGAGAAGAAAGTGATCATAAAGGGTTCTTGTTTTTATTGCCTTTTAAAGTATGAACCCTAAAAACACTTTAAAACAACCATTACTTCAAATCTTTATCTACAAGTATTTAGCTTAGTGTACGATAACTTAAACTTCAACAATAATTAAAGTTGTTCATTCCCTCACAAACAGCTTCTTTATTCGTTCCGCCATGACGTGGAATCTGAATTAAAATTTAGCAAAAACCCTTTTTAGGGTGATGGTAAACGAAATTTGTCTGTGGTCAAAGTTAAGAGAGGTGAAAACAAGTAAAGCGAAAAGTCTGAAAAATATAAAAAATAGAACATTGAGGTCAATTTTGCTACTTACAAGTTTTTACAAAAATGCATAGGTCGTCTACTTATAGTGTGGACTCAGAAGCTTGATCCTTATATATACTTAAAAGGAACCATAGACCTTAGTATATCTCCGCGCGTTCCCGAGATAAAGGGTCTTGATAGACGGATAGACAGACGGATAATAAAGTGAACGGTACCTACCCTAAAAAGGTAGACTCTCAAAAAAGTAGGTAGTGCTTAGGGTACCTAGTTGTTTAGGCTGTTTGTTTCAAATTGTTGTTCTCTTGTTCAGTCGAATCTGCTGTAAAAACTTTTTTACTTTTAGGAAGTTTTCCTACCCCGGATCGACCGCGATCCTAATGAGTTCTATTGAATTTACCTTATTTAACCGAGTGAAGGTTCCGACAGAAAGCTGCGTTCAGTATCTACGACCTCTATGGTGCGATGGACATTGCCTGGGGCTGAATTCTCGCGCCGTATAATTTATGTTATTATCGCCCGTGAGTTTTTGACATTCACGCCCGTGAGATTTATGTCATTCTCGACCGTGAGATTTATGTCATTCTCGATCGTGAGATTTATGTCATTCACGCCCGTGAGATTTATGTCATTCTCGACCGTGAGATTTATGTCATTCTCGACCGTGAGATTTATGTCATTCACGCCCGTGAGATTTATGTCATTCTCGACCGTGAGATTTATGTCATTCACGACCGTGAGATTTATGTCATTCTGGCCCGTGAGATTTATGTCTTTCTCGCCCGTGAAATTTATGTGCCATGAAAAAACATGCCATGTTTTTTCGAGATGTCTCTTACATGACATAAATATTATTATTATTATTTTATATCTTTATTTGCACAACATATACATCGATCCTTAAAACCACAAAGGCTGTAAAAGCCAAGCATACCTCCCCAACCCCCCTACCGATCCGGCTCATCTTTGAACTCATAAATTCTATTGATCTAAACTAGGGGTTCACCCTGAACTGAGACCTCACGACCACCTATCTCCCCAACCCCCCTACCGATCCGGCTCATCTTCGAACTCGTGAATTCTATTGACCTGAACTACGCACACACCAAAATTCAAGAAGATCGGAGCAACGATACTCAAGTTATCGTCGAACAAACATACAAAGATACAAGCGCCAGGCCCGTCTAAACTGGACCTCACTCGCTTCGCTCGTTCGGTCAACTACGCGCATACCAAAATTCATGAAGATCGGAGCTACGATACTCAAGTTATCGTCGAACAAACATACAAAGATACAAGCGCCAGGCTCGTCTACACTGGACCTCACTCGCTTCGCTCGTTCGGTCAATCAATTTTGTTAAGGTGCTTTTTATTGAAAGTAGTTACTCTAACTAGAAGTTCGTTTCGAACTGAAACCTCACGACCCCCTACCTTCCCAACCCCCCTACCGATCCGGCTCATCTTCAATCTCATAAATTCTATTGATCTAAACTAGGGGTTCGCCCCGAACTGAGACCTCACGACCCCCTATTTCCCAACCTCCTACCGATCCGGCTTATCTTCGAACTCATTGACCGAACGAGCGAAGCGAGTGAGGTCCAGTGTAGACGGGCCTGGCGCTTGTATTTTTGTAACTTTGTATGTTTGTTCGATGATAACTTGAGTATCGTAGCTCCGATCTTTATGAATTTTGGTATGCGCGTAGTTTACGTCAATAGAATTTAAGAATTCGAAGATGAGCTGGATCGGTAGGGGGGTTGGGGAGATAGGGGTCGTGAAGTCTCAGTTCGGGGCGAACTACTAGTAAATTCTATTGACCTGAACTACGCGCACACCAAAATTCAAGAAGATCGGAGCAACGATACTCAAGTTATCGTCGAACAAACATTCAAAGATACAAGCGCCAGGCCCGTCTACACTAGACCTCACTCGCTTCGCTCGTTCGGTCAACTACGCGCATACCAAAACTCATGAAGATCGGAGCTACGATACTCAAGTTATCGTTAAACAAACATACAAAGATACAAGCGCTAGGCTCGTCTACATTGGACCTCACTCGCTTCTCTCGTTCGGTCAATAAATTTTGTAAGGTGCTTTTTCTTAAAAGTAGCTACCTTAACTAGGAGTACACCCAAAACTAAAACCTCACGACCCCCTATATCCCCACCCCACTACCGATCCGGCTCATCTTCGAACTCATAAATTCTATTGACCTGAACTACGCGCACACCAAAACTCACGAAGATCGGAGCTACAATACTCAAGTTATCGTCGAACAAACATCCAAAGTTACAAAGATACAAATATATAACTCACTCGCTTCGCTCGTTCGGTCAAAAATCTGTGTGCTTTAAAACATTAACATAATACGGTTTAATGAAATATTGTCCTTTACGACATTATAAACGTTTTTGATTTGTAAAACCAATTCTATAAAATTGTAGTAAAAGCCTTTTTTAAAAAGTCTTGGATATTGAGACAAGTTGTCTTAGATATTACTTACTTCGATATAATCGTAAAATGTACTATTAACCACATTACTATCAATTTGTATCTTTTACGCCCTTAATTTGCAGGTTTCGATTTCGATATTGGTTTTAACGTCATAAATTATAAAAATATTTAAACAAAAACTAAAAAAATATTGGACGTAAACGCCATTTTTTTTGCGAATTTGCCCATTTCAATCAAACAGATCGATAGAGCTTCAAAAACTGAACAAAACTGCATTTAAAAGTCATTTTGACCAAAATGGCTTTTACGACATTTGTTGTTTTAAGGATCGACATAGAAAACAACACACACTTATACAATAGTAAATACTAAAAACTAAAAGCTTAAAAATTAAGTTGTACAAATGGGCGGCCTTATCGCTAAGAGCGATTTCTTCCAGGCAACCCAGGCAATACTGGCAGGCAATATTAGAGACATGCACGCGGGCGAGAACCACCCCGCTGGCTGCGATTGGCCTAGCCGTCTTCGAATATTATGGAAAAATATTTATTCTTAAAAATATTACACGATTTGAGAACCTCCTTTTGTTTTTAAAAAGTCGGTTAAAAATGCATTGACGTAGTTCAAAATAATAACTTAAAAACTTTGGCAGGTAAATAATAGTATTTTATTACGGTTATTGAGGATAAATTACATAATACCTATTGAGTTATTGCAGCCATGGAAAATGGAAGAAGGCGTATTTAATAAGTACTACATCTTTTATATATGATACAACACAACACTAACAAGCTTAGAGTGGTAAATGTATTTGATTATCTTTCGCGACAGAACGATTCACCGGAATCATTCTTACTCGATGTTTGGTTTTACAAAAAACCATTGGTGGTTAAAACATTTCATAAAAATCACACTAGTTTTCTATGACACCATACACATAAAACACACAGGTAACCGGCTCCTTTTTTTGGAAGTCGGTTACAAATCGCTATCAGGTTCTACCTTGGGAGTACGACACAGGTGGCGGTGTCCTCAAAGTAATTAAACTTTCACTGGACACCGACCTGCTTTGATTACACTAACTCTACCTTCAGGTAAGTACTACTTTAGAGTTGAGATCACTCCTGTCTAGACTAGGTTCTAATCTAGGTATGTTTGAAATTAACAAAATTCAGATGCATCTTGCTGTGAAACCTGTACCCATATCATCTATCCAGTGGATGTCTGACAACGGTAAAACTGCGGGGCGCAACTAGTTAATACGTAAAATAGATATTATAATACATTTTTCTCGTAAAAATACTTATAGCAAATAGAAGAAAAAGAATGAAAGGAAGAAATAAACATTTATTTGGACATGCACACGGTCAAACAAAACAGAAAAAAAGATAAATAAAAATGAATAAGTTATCGAGTTTCAGATTTAATTAAATACCTAGTTATTAAAGAAACTCAATTATTCTTATCAATCAATATTACGTTTCACAATTAGTACCTGTCAAAAATAATTTCAAATAAAACTTGAGTATTTCAATGTTAAAATACCTAAGGTTTTCATCGGTTTAATCTTTCAAGTTACGCGGAAACATAACAGTAAAAGTGAATTTCTTATCCAATAAATTCTAAAGAATGTTCAAAAACGTTCAACACACCTGGTTTGTGAAGTTTTTAGTTTAAAATTTAGGAAACTTAAGTTCGACATAGGTAGGTACTGTCGCAGGCAAATATAGTTTGAACACGGCCAAATACAGAAAGCTACTCAAAATTTGAAATCTACTTAAACAATTAAGCAGCTCTCAAACTCAAAATATTCCTAACCTACTAATTTTAAATTTAGAAGCTGCTCTATTATTTTAGTGGGTATACCCCTCAAATTTTAAGCAACGTTGCTAAATTCATCTGGCAGCCATGTTGTTAAGGCCTAACTGAAATTCCGCCTTATAGTAGCAAATAGGTACAACAATTACCGTGCTGGCTGACTGGTTGCTTAGGTCAAGACTCATAGTTTGCTGCTATAAATCTATATCAACTTCACAATTGAAATTTAGGAGGCAAAATGAGCGGCCTTATCGTTGAAAGCGATCTCTTCCTGTTAACCGCTCGACTAGCATTTGAACGGTTTTTATTTTAGAGCCGGCGCACACAGAGAACGGTCAGAGTTCTGCGTTCTAGTGACCGTTGACCGCTTAAGAGTTCAACGCACACAAGGGGCGTTCAAATTCCCGCGTTCTAGTTTCGTTTGGGTCTTTGCACAATATTGCACATGCAACGTAACACTAGAAAATTCATCGTCCGCCGATGAATTGTTGCTCTTGTAGAGCTTACCAGCTTTTAAAAAGAAAATGAAGTATTGGATGCACCCAATTAACACAATGCGAGAAAAACAAGACGAATTTAGCAGTACTTTTCAGGATTTACTTAAAGATGATAATCTCTATCACTTAAATCATATAATAAACTCCTTTATCTAACCAATACAAGTAATTTTTCCGTGTTTGCAACCTCAGATATCGCGGCGGTCAGGCGTATAACTCTTGGAATGCGGCGTTTCGCTTTGACCGCCGCGATCTGACCGCCCGCTGTGTGCGTTGACACTCAGTACATTCTAATGAACTCGGAATTTAGAACTCCTAACCGCTCTCTGTGTGCGCGGGGTCTTAATTCTATCCTTCACATGCTTCAGCCAGTCTCACGCAAGTCTGCCAAAGTAAGTAGAAATAGAAATAGAAAATATTTTATTCGCAACAAAAAAAAAATACATAAGCATAGAAAAACTATAAAAGGTACTTAAATGCAAGCTATACTAATTTGTTGCGAAACGGTCTTCAACTCAGCATATTGCTAGTCTTACGACTAGCGCTGGTCTTCCGTTGGGACCGTCCCGGCGACGTCAGTAACAGTCGGTACACGTCGAATTACATTACATCCTACACATTAATTAAATAATAACCTAAATATAATAAAAATACATACTAAAATACATGTAATATTGAGACATAAGTATAACCGAGCAACGGACAATATGAAAAACTAAATACATAAAATATTATCTTTACACACAAGTAGATTCAACAACACAGCCAAATAAAAAGATAAATGTAACTAAAACCAAACTAAAGTGCACTGGTTTCGAGCAACAGCGTTTCCTGCGACTTTTGATGGCGGAAAATAAATTTCTTTAAACCTAGTCTAAAGCCATGAATACTTCGCAGGTTTCTCAGGGGTGGTGGGATATTGTTCCAGCATTTAGTCGCAGCGTAACGGAAACTCCCTCTAAACGCAGCAGATCCGCGACGCTGGGACATAAGTTGATCCGCACATTGCCGACTTCTACAAGACCTCGAACCAGATACCCAAGATAATTTGTCGTACAAATATAAGGGAGCCTTATATTTTATAACGCCGAACAAAAGACACGCCAGATGCAGCTTTTGTCGATGTCTCATTTTTAAAATCGAATGTTCGTTCAAAAATGGAGTTACATGAGACCTAAAGGGAACTCGGAAGCAAAATCGTGCACACGCATTCTGAACGCGCTGGACGAGTTTTTGAGTTTTAGCTAATAGTCGTGGACCAAACACAGCATCCATATAATTTAGCTTTGACAGCACTAGGGACTCCACCAACTGTATACGCAATTCTTCTTTCAAAAAAGGTCTCATACTGTAAAGAACTTTCAGTTTATAGAAACAATTTTTTACCACGTCTGCAATATGTTTCTCGAATCGAAGGTGACAGTCCATGACCAGTCCCAGATTGCGCGCCTCTTGTACACGTTCGATAGTCTCGCCCATTAGCACCACACTCAGAGAGGGATCTAATTTTGTTAGCTGCTGCTGTGTTCCAAATATCATATATTTTGTCTTAGTTGGGTTGAGTAGTAAACAATTTTTTTTAGACCAGTCAGCTATTCGTGAAAGATCCTCATTCAGTTTGTAGATCGCCTCATCTATATGAGGTGGCTTGCATGAGATGTATATCTGTATATCATCGGCATAGATATGGTAATTACAGTGTGTTACAGCAGTTTTAATATCTGCAGAGTATAAAATAAAAAGTATGGGCCCCAGGATAGATCCCTGGGGAACTCCTCTACTTACTGGCATTTTGTCAGATATAACACACGAGCCATCATTCCTACCCAATTTTACATACTGATAACGGTTAGTGAGATAGCTATCAAACCATCGCACGGCTTCCTTGTCAAATCCGTAATAACTGAGTTTTGATAGCAACAAAGGGATATTTATAGAGTCAAAAGCCCTGGAAAAATCTAATAGAACCAGCAAAGTAACCATACCCTGATCCTGGAAGCATAAGATGTCGTCTGTGACATCCAATAGGGCAGTAACTGTACTACGCCCCTTCCTGAAACCGGACTGTACATCAGGTAATATATTATTGTCTTCAAGAAACTTCGTAACTTGTGCACAGACCGCTTTCTCCAAAACTTTGGACAGACAGGGCAGAATACTAACCGGCCTCAAGTCTTTAAGTTCAGTAGGATTAGCATTCTTCGGTAATGGACGTACTATTGCTGTTTTCCATTCATCTGGAAAAGTGCATGAGGTAATTGAAGTATTAATAAGTTTATAAATACTTTCTATCGTGCTAGGAAATGTCATTACAAGCATGTCTAAGGTAACGGCATCACAACCCTCAGAATTAGACTTTATACTCTCTAAAATTTTAGTCATCGAAAATAAAGTAATCGGTTCTATGTGAAAGACGGCATCACTAAATCTATGGAACTCAAAGTATGTCAGACTGGATATCTCGACTTCTGAGTTCCCAGCAATATTTAAAAAATGTGTATTAATAACAATAGGGTCATCAAAAATTGGAGGCAATTCGCTATTATTTTTGGGTAAAAGGGTGTTCTTTAAATTTCTCCACAACAATTTAGGATTATGTACATTACTATTTATGTTAAATCTAAAGTATGCAGATTTTTCATGGTAAATAGCTGTAGTTACAGTTGATTTCAAGGCTTTGTAATATTCCTTTTTACTCTCAGATTTGGATTTATGATACTCAGCAGCTGCCTCATCGCGAAGTCTCATCATAAATTTGATTGTTTCAGTAATCCAAGGATGTGAGCGCTCTCTAATTACTATTGTTTTTTTAGGTGCGTGCACATTGAACAAAGCCTGGATTCCATAGTTCAGAGCATTCACCATGTCATTGACATTACTAAGAGTAGGTATAAAATCCCATGGTATTGAATGCAAATCTCTATTAAAACTATCAAGATATATATTCTTTAATGGTCTATGAGTTATGGTAAGCGGCTGAGGTTTCTCACGCTTTATGTGGAATTCACAAGCGACTAGACAATGCCCATATAAGGTTCCTAAAAGCTCTAAATTAATTTTTTTAACGTTTAAGTCAGTGCATACAACGTCAATAAGAGTTTGACTGTCTTCGGTGAAATGAGTTGGATCCGTGACCACCTGACTAAGGCCAAAACAAGACAAAAATGATTTTAATTTCGGCAACTTGTAATCATTTTTTTTATCTAAAATATTTACATTGAAATCGCCTAATAAAATTAAATGGTCATAATTTGGAATTGAACTAATAGTATCTGTAATCGCGTCAATAAACAAGTCTATATTTACCCATTGCGGACGGTATGCGGTGCCGATCACTAACTTCCTCCCATTAAGCGTCAGAGTAAGCCACATTTGCTCGACCATGTTATGATCCGGGTTGATTGGATGGGGCAAGGATCGCAAGCCAGTTAGGGTATTTCGTTTAACATAAAAAGCGACACCACCACCTCGCTTGCGCCTACCTGGGACCCTAGCAATATGGCGTAATCTGTAACCAGGAATATCAGGAGCACCACTGGTATCACCCTCTCTCATCCACGTTTCATTTATGGCTATCAGGTCGAGGCCATTGCGAAGCACTGCGGTTACAAAGTTATCCCGATTCGTGTTGAGAGAACCTGCGTTATATAAACCGATTTTCATACATTTTTTATTAACCATTTTGATAGATTCCGAGGTACAGATTACATGAACAAATAAATAAACAAAAAATGTCAACCCAGTGTCGCACTATACGCATTTTTCGTAAACTCAAATTGAAAAATAAACCATAAAATAGAGTAATCAAAAATAGACTAAGAAGTAAAACTAATTCAATATAAGAAAATGTAAAAGTATTAATTGTAACAAATTGCTGTCTCTTTGTTTGCTCTTTTATATTAGAAATCAAACTATAATAAAATATCAAAGAAATTAATTCTAAGTAATTGAACCTATTTTTTAAATATATTATGAATATCATCATCAATGCGAACAAGAAATACTCGCTTTCCATCTCCTTCCTTTGCATATATACGGCCTCTTCTAATCCATACGTAGCGCCACTTGTGTTGACGGCACTCCTCTCGAACACGCTGAAAGAGCTGGCGGTTCGAACGAGTCAGCCGCTCGTTGACGTAAATACGACGCGGAGCACCCTCTATGCCCATGTCAGCCGTGGTAAAATTACGGCGGACCCGGGCGGCGCTCATCAGCTGGTCGCGCAGGCTGCGTCTAGCAAAACGAACAACGACACGGCGCGGGCGGCCTCCCGCCGCCGCAACAGCATCGCCGCCCTCACCCGCGTCGCACGCTCCACCCCCACCACCAGCGCCGCCGCCGCCAACCGCGCCAACCCGCTCAGCGAATACGATTTCCCGCTCCTCTATAGTTACTCCCATCTTCGCGCCCAGAACGGTGACCAAGTGCAGAACATTCTCTCCCTTACACTCGGGCAAATGACCGATATCCAGGTCGCTCAACAAACTCTCCTGATCCCGATCATTCAATTCAAGCTGGAGTCGGCTCACAGTTTGCTGCAATTCGACCACCTCCTCGGACTGAGCAGGGGTCCCGACCTCCCTCTTCTCTACAGCTTCGAGTCTTCGTTCTATGCCATCGACGCGAACTGTTATGGCCGCCAAGGCGGCACGAATTTCATTCCGGAACTCTCTCTGCTCCGCCATGTACACTGCGAGCTCACGACGCATAGCTCGAACATCCCCGCCCTCCGCTGTAGATTCGGGAGTCAAGGAGGCCCCGCCGGCCTTCGTGAGGGCGCCACTGCCGTCACCCTTGCGCTGCTTCTTCTTGCATTCCGGGCAAGCCCAGTTGGAGGGCACCACCGCGGATTTGGATAAATTCACACATTCATTATGAAATTGCAAAGAGCACAACGTACAGGCAGCGCCACCTGGTGTCATGAATTTACAACAAGCTCCGCATTTCGCCATTGTTGCTAACAACTCAGGGTTCCGACTTTGTTACTGTAGATATCGACACAGTTAGGTTACTCGACGGTAGATGGCGCTGTTATAAATTTGTTTTTGACAGTTGGAGTCCGTTTGATAGACCACACAGTGATGAATAACCCACCCACACTGACAAAAAAATAAATAAGAAAAGTACCTGTTGTTTATCAATAATCAAGTCCTGATATCACACCAATTAGAGCGAGATAACGTCCGCAAACATTCACACAGGTGAGTTAGGCACCGATCTACACGCAGCGAAACTTTTACAGCGATACAATACTATTAGGATTTTATTTACGTAAAAAATATGGAGACGTGTACCGACAGAAAGACGTACGTGACGTCACCCGTATAGCGATTCGATGTGAAGTAGGTACCTACATCACATTAATTCTAGAATAACAATGGGTAACGTAATTTATCCTTCCTCTAAATGTGCGTATATACCTACCTACCTCTTGCGTTTGCGACGAAGATTAATTGATAAGTCCTTTACAAGGGCATGTTTTAGACAATGTTTTGGAGAATGCGAATCACATGATCACTGCAAAAATAGCTTTGAAAAGCACATTTCATTGGTCGCAATTATTGTCTTCTATTGCCAGTCATGAAGTCAATGCTTTAGAGCGACCTGAAAACTTTAATACTAAGGGCGACTTGCATAAAAAAAAAAAAACATATTTAACTAAATTAATTTTAAAATAATTTATGGAAAATCGAACATTGGACTTTATTTCATTAAGTGGACGATTGATAATAATATGTTGCCACACATTGACAGTTCTTGAAATTCTGACAGATTTTAAACACGTTTAGCAGCTTAAACATGTTTAGGAACCGTTATGCAAGCCGACCTAAGTAAGTCACAGTACACGAAAAGAAAAAAGACTGCATGATAATAACTAATGAGTTTCTTGTCTTCTTCGCATTGGAGGTCACATTCCGAAGACATACTTATAGTAGTGTACTCAAAAAATGGTTTATTGATAGATACAATGATAGATAGCGAAACACTTCTCTACTGGTTATTAATAAAAATTAAAAAACCGACTTCAAAAAGAAACAAAAAATAATTTAAAAATCCAAAATTCCATTTTGTACTTAGCCAAACTAAGTACAATATGGAACTCACCAGTAAAACTGCCCGACTTCAGATGATAAAACAGATTAATTAGTCGGTGGCACTGTACCTATGTAGAGGTTATTTTGGTCATTTTTATCAATTTTCTTTTTTTGGTTTTTTAAATTATTTTTTGTTTCTTTTTGAAGTCGGTTTTTTAATTTTTAAATTATTTTTTTATTTTACCCTTTTTAGTGTACCTACCTACCTAAAAATCAACAATATTGTTACCGTAATTTTAATTATTGAGGAGTTTGCTGATGAGAAGGTGGTTTCAGGTGCCCCATCAATCTGTACTTAGTTCTTTAGGGGTCTATTCTTTTTGGTAGAAGTCCAAAAATGAGTAATTTATTGAATTCTGGGATGCTATTCTGTCCATCATTCCGAAGATACTACCTCGCAGCTTCCACCTTTCCATTAAAAAAAGAACTATATCAATTGGTCAAGCCATCTTCGTGTAATCGATGAACAATTTAATTGAATACAGCGTTTTAAGGAGCATTCCCTGTCCTCACTTCGAAGATTCTCATCAAATTTTTATGGGACCATCTCGGAGCTTCCACCTTTCCATTAAAAAAAGAATCATTTCAATCGGTCAAGCTATCTTCGAGTAATCGATAAAACAACTGGATTGATTAATGCGTTTTGAGGAGCATTTCCGTTCATCACTCCGAAGACCCTCATCAGAACCACATCAAATTTTTATGGGACCATCTTGGAACTCCCACCTATCCATTAAAAAAAGAATCATCTTAATCGGTAAAGCCGTCTTTGAGTAATCGGTAAACATAAAAAAAAAAAAAACATACAGACGAATTGATAACCTCCTCCTTTTTTTTGAAGTCGGTTAATAAAAAGAAGTATTAGGTATTTTGGACGAATAAAATGTCGTTTATTTTGTTGCTCACTTTACTAACATGCATCTATTTGATATCATAAAAAAATAAGTTACGTTTAATCTAAGACTCTCCTAGATGATTACATAACTCTGTTGCAAACAACAATTGAATTTATTCACGTCATTTAGTATCAAACAAAATGCCATTGCAATTGAAACTATCGACTGTAACTGTCAAATTGTATATCGGGTATCTGTTACAAAGTCATCACAAATGAGACTAAATGAGACGATAAAATTGCGTCTAGCGGAGCTTATAAAGAGATAGTGAGACGTTCCAGACTGTAGCGCGAACGAGATAGCAATAAAGCTAGACGCAGATTTATCGTCTCATTTGTGACATGACTAAGGCTGTAATCTATAGTCCGTACTTTGACTTTGCTAAGCAAAAACTTAGACTCAAGACAATTTTTGGTATTTATAAAGCGATCTTCGGAACTATTGCTTTTGCTTAGAAAAGTCGAAGTTTTTCAAATTAAGAATGTAACCAATCAAAATAATGACCTAACCTTTGCTTCACTGTTAGTTATGATATGTATGAAGTTATTTTTATTTTATTTGTAAATACAATAAAAAGAACTTCATACATATTCATACTTCATTACAACATGAATTTCGACTATAAATTCCAATTCAAAGTGTATGCTTAGATATTGCTAAGCACAGTCTGAGCAAAGTCAAAGTGCGCACTATAGATTTGCTGATCTTTGATCAGCTTATAGATGTCAGATTAATTAACGTATCTAGCTTCATTTGTTTTAATCTAATTCCCTAAATGCAAACGTTAAAATTTCGATTGTTTCAATCGAGGTTTATTAGCAACAGAGTTACGTAATCAGCTCGCTGCTCCTAGTTTTATAGCAACATAGTAGGCTACCTAACTTTTTACAGCAGTCGTAACCATAAACCGGAGTGTAAAACTAAGCCGGTATTTCTTTATCGGAGTACAGAGAGCGAGCACGAGGTAATTTTTATCGAGTGTAGTGTAGGCCAATCAGATAAACTGTGCTGCGATGACCTGTCTCGATAGAACTGGCTTGCACTATTAATAAACGTGGAAAAGGATCGAAGTAATTTTACTAACCACTTTTTGTTTCTGCCTGTCAATTTTGTAAGTTCCTGTCACAAACAACAAAGCACGTTCTCACTTAAAAAACCATGTTTTAAGCCTGAGTTGTGAATCATAGCCCAAAATAGACCCGAAAGGAAGAGTTGGAGGAAGGCTTTTGCCCAGCAGTGGGACAATTGGAGTTAATATTATTATATTGGGAGAACATTATTATGTTCTCTCTACTCAGAGGTTATTCCATGTTTATTAATAAGGCTATACAAGGTGTAACGGGTAAGCCCTTTTAATCCGAAAGGGAGTTGTTCTAGACGTCTAGGCGAACAACTTTTGTTTTACGACTTTTGCAAATTCGAAGTACTTTTCGAAAAATTTAGGTGTAAAGTTTACTTGAAAATCAGCTGTTTCTGAGAGTTCGAGCTCATTGACCTTATGTTGTACTTTTATTTAGTTTGATGGTTTACAATCAAAACTTCAATTATTTTTATTTTCAAAATCAGCTGTTTTTTCAGTGAAACATAATCTCAAAATCTTCAAAAAAAAGGTTTGAATTTTCAAAAGTCGTAGAACAAAAGTTGTTCGCCTAGACGTCTAGAACAACCCCCTTTCGGATTAAAAGGACTTACCCGTTACAAATTGTATGGACACAGTCGGGTATAATGAAAATTGATATGTAATCGGTGTCTTCTCATAAACTTTTTCAATTTACACGATTTGTTAACATATTTCCCCCCGTTTTGTTAACATATTTCCCCCCGATTTGTTTACATATTTCCCCCCGATTTGTTAACATATTTCCCCCCGATTTGTTAACATATTTCCCCCCGATTTGTTACCATATTTCAGTCCCCTCGCGAATAAGATCATTGTAACATGATCGAAACGTCGGGGTAAGAAAATAAATAATACTTAATACGCGATTAAGACCCTGTATCTGCTCGTTTTTAGTTAGCCTGCCAAAGTGTCCCACTGTAGGGTATTGTACCTACTCTTAGGGGGTTAGGCAGTGAGACGCCACAGGAGCCTCCTCTGGATTGGCGAATGTTCTATGCCTTCGGACCGTGGAGTCATTTCCTTGCGATATTTTCATTTACGGTAACAGAACGTATACAAAAGAGACGCGAGTATTGCGCGGTCAGCCAGTTGTTGAAATCTCGACGCACGTAATGCGTAATGCACGAAGTCCGGGTATCTACCACTCGATCAACACCGTTCCATATATTAAAAGACTAGCTACGCCCTGCGGTTTCACCCGCGTAAGTCCCGTACCCGCGGGAGTATCGAGATAAAAAGTAGCCTATGTGTTAATTCAGGTCCCCAGCTACCTATATTCCAAGTTTCATCGCAATCGGTTCAGTAGTTTTTGCGTGATTGAGTAACAAACACATATAGACAACTACACATACACACAGACACATACACATACACATACACACAAATACTCACAAATTTTCAACTTTATGATATTAAGTAGGATAAAGTTCTCTGCTACGTTTGCTATCAGTTGGCCTGTTAAGGGTTAGTCGCACTTTGGTCCCAACCAAACTGGGACTAGGGACAAACTGGGACTAGGGACAAGATTGCAGAAAATCGATATCTTTGACTGGGACCATAACTACCTACAGCTGTCCTAGGGACCAGAATACGATTTTTGAAATATTTTTAATGGTTGACTGGGAGCATAACTATTAGCCGAACCGATATAAACTCAAAAACTAATGAGCTAATTTTTTTTTTTAGGTTTTGCAATAGATGGAGTGATTCAAGGTTTAAGTTTTCTATGGAGAGTCACGTGTTAAATAATCTCTGTGCGGAAACATGACGTTGGTTTGCTACTAAAACATATTGAGCTATAATATTGTAACATTTTTAATTACGTTTCGATCAAACGATGTCACTAGGTCACGTTTTACAGGAAAATGGCGTAGGAATCAACCTCGGTATTCAATAAAGAAGTAGGTATATCGTTTCCGATATTTTTCTTGTCAGTCAATAGAGCAAATGAACCAATTCTGTGAAAATCACGTTAAATTTAGGTCAATTATGTACTCCACCTTTTCTCGTGCGCTTTAAAATAGATTCTATGATTCTAGATTGTTATATTTATTCTTTTATTAGATACCTAGGTTGGTAGAACAGAAACTTCAGAAATGATTAGATTGTTTTAGGGCCGAGACACAAATATTTATGTCCGATCAGGCGGGACTGACTGACTGATCAGGCGGGCTGATAGATAAATAAATAAAATAAATAAATAAATCCTGTGACGAACACACAGCGCCATCTAGCCCCTTGGTTAGCTGCTAAGCTTGTGTTACGGTGACTAGACAACGGATATACTACTTATATTTATTTTTCTTTTGTAAATACATACATATTATACATAGAAATACGCCCAGACCAGATACAAATATTTATTTTTAAGCATAAATATTTGCACCCAGCGGGAATCGAACCTGCAACCTTGTGCATTGCAGCCAAGCGTTTGCCCGACGCGCCACAGAGGTCGTCATATGCATACGTTACAAAGATAAACAGTTCGAAATTTACTCAAACATCTTTTAAAATGATAATTTAAAATTCAAACGTGTCGCTTCCATGACCCAGGTGTACAATATAACTAGCTGCGCCCCGCGGTATTCCCCGCGAAGTCACGTTCCCGCGGAAATATCGGGATCAAAAGTAGCCTTTGCGTTATTTCCGGTATCCAGCTACCTATATTCCAAGTTTCATTGCAATCGGTCCAGTAGTTTTTGCGTGAAAGAGTAACAAAGTTACATACATATCATACAAACTTTCGCGTTTATAATATTGGTAAGAAATGTACATAATACAGTATTTCCGTTGGTCCCAATCCAAGCAAAGTCTGTATGAGCGATGGTACTATAGAATTAAATCGTCGCAGCTTACGACTTACCGTCCCAGGTAAGTAAATGAGTTCAAAACGCAACCGAAAACCAACCTTAACTCTGTTGCATAGAGTCCCTTTCACAAGAACATCCGTGTTTGGTACCCGCGAAATTACTTCAGACTTTTTTTTATTTATACGCTTTTACTTTTAATTAAGTTTCAACGTAAAATATAGGGGAGATAGTATAGTAAAATTTACGATGTGTAAAATTAGTATTTTTTTTAGGCGCCGAACTCCATTATTGTTGGTAAAAGAATAAAGATTTGTCTTTTTACCCGACTGTGAGACGCAAAGAAAGGATTCATGTTTATCAGTCTATGTATGACTGTTTGTTCCTATGTTGCGCTCCAAAGGCTCGGATGGACCCATTTTGATGATTTTTAACGGCACCATTCAATTTTAAGATTCCAAACTATCTTAGACGTAATTAAACTTAAAAGTAATTTATATTAGGAACTAAGGTTCTGGTAGCATACGGCCATTTCCAACTGGCCACCTAGATAAAACACATTTAAAAAAAAACAGGGCTATTTTTCTTCTATTTTATTTCGACGGAAGGGTAAGGCAAAAAGTTTTAGTTAATATAAAGCTCCAACTTTTTTTATTCATCTGCTAAGGCCGATGTGTGGTTTCGTCGTTTCGATGTAACATTGTTAAATTTAATTAATATAGAGCTGTAAATATATTTCATACACGTTAAATTAATCTTTTTTTGGTTGTTAGTTAAATGCTTATTTTTGTAGCCCTTTTATTGTCCCATAGTAGATGTGTAAAGTAAAGTATTCACCTCGGTACTAAAGCCTGTCTTTATCATGGGCGCTTGAATCCCACGCTTTACTCAGGACTCTAGGTACATAACTCCTTCGCTTCGTTCAGGGTTAAGTTTTTAACACCCTCGCTGCGCTCGGGAGCTAACTCTCTAGAGTCCTTCGTACGCTTTGGATTCAATATGACGCCCGCTATATAAGACAGGGCTTTGGTACCTCGGTGCATAAACTACTATTTATTAAAAAAAATTGCGTAGACACAGCGAGCGGTTCTGCTTTTGTGAAGTTGACTCTATAATGCCTAGTGCATTTCGTAATGTAGATTACGCTTTTAAGTCGCTTACTATATTCCGTTAATACTGGACTTCTTTTATTTTCTGTTTACTTTTAATCATCTTTTAAATAGTCTTTATTTTGTACCGACTTTCATTCCAAAGGTCGTGGTTTCGAATCCCGGCCGCGCACCAATGTCTTTTTCATTAAGAAAAAAAAATGAGCCATTAACATCGTGAGGAAATCCACAGCTTAAAATCACGCACAAAGGCCCAAAAGTAGGGCGAAATGCGGAAACACATAGTTAAAACTTTAACTTTAAGTTTAGTCTTGGTTTGAAGGAAATTTTATCCAATATCATGATATTGGATAAAATTTCCTTCAATCAGAGTACCCACCAGAAGTTGTTTAGCATATCTATGTATAAAGGACAAAGGTAATTCTTACACTACGGTTAATCTTCAAGCTTAAGCCACATTTTCCAATAGCCATAAAGCTATCCGAGCTTTCTGGTATACGACGATAAAGGAAAGGTGAATAGCCGTTAGCACAATCACGTGGGTAACTTGGTACGTATATTCCTATTGACCCTTACGTGGGTAACTTGGTACGTATATTGCTGTTGACCCTGGCAAGCCCAGGCCACTTACTCTGCCGAAATTTTACCCCGAATAACTGTGGATAATAATCTCCGTTACTTAATTAGTAAGTACCTCACAGATTGCAAGGGTTCGGAAACGTTGCCAATCCCTGCTTTGTTAGTTTATCTGTGGCTCGCCTTTTGAAAGGTTACCTCTAACTTTTTATATACGATTGAGACTTATAGGGCCGTGTTTTTCATAGAAATAGTAACAGTATCTAGAAAGCTTATTTCTTCAATAAAACGGTCCTGCTTGATGTTAGAGCCTGTCTCTCCTTTTCTCACTTTAGTGTTCGTCCGTTAGTTAGATAAGGACCGACTGAATCCAACTGGGTTCAACAGGACCGTTTTGATATTTCAAAGCAAAAACTACCTTAAACTTTGGACAACATAATTGAAATTGATATTTCAAATATTGCCAAGTGCACAATCTTTCTAGGAGCGAAGACCACGATGTAACATATTATGTCTCTGGTGTTTTAGACTCAAGTTGAGATCTTAATTTTAGACGTGACGTGACGTGGCCGACGTTGTGAACGAACACGAAGGCAAAGAACTGTTAATATTCCAATGTTCCGGACTTTAAGAAGATCTGTGCTTAAGTTAAGCTCTAATAAGGTCTCAGATTATGTTTAATACAGTTGTATTATTCAATCTAAGCTAACACTTACAGAAACAACATGCACCACGCATGAATCTTCCTCTACATCCAAGTCCGAGCGGTTATTCATCTTCATCGAAAAATAATCCCTATTTCGCGTTGTCACGGAATCACGCCTGAAAGGCTGGACCGATTTCGATAATTGTTTTTGTGCAGCAATCATTAGATCAAAAGAAGGTTCTTTTGAAAAAAAAATACACTCATAGTGAAAGCGTATGTAGATGATTGTTTGGATGTTTATTTGTCGATCACGAAAAAAGTGCTGCAAAGGTTTGGGTACAATTTGGTACACAAATAGTTTATAGCCTGTATTCATGGATTATAAACCTAATTTAGATCTCGATTTTCTAAACCTATTACACCTAACAATGTCCCGAGTACTACAGCGCCATATATAGCATGAATTCAAGTTTCTCGCGCTGTATAAATCATCTAATCCTAGATGAAAAGGCCAATTATAATTAGTTATCGATTTTCTATAACTAAGCTTATTACTTTTATTACAATAGTTTACAATCAATGCAAGCTATCTAACCACCTACTTCTCTATAGTTTGTGTAACAAATCCGTAGAAGAAAGTTCAATTCAATTCATTTATTGCGAATAAGGGTAAAGTTTGGTGTTACATAGTACATAGTTCTTAAAAACTATAAGATCGCCTTACTTAGCCACTGGGCATGCAATTTAACAGATTTTATAAGCTTAGTTTAGTTATTTCAAAATTCATTGATATAATTTTATTTTTAATTACAATTACACTGATTACATTTAATTTATTATAGTTAAGTATGCATTAAAATGTCAAATAGGGTGAGCAATATTTAGTCAGGTTTATCAGAGTTTAAAGTGTGGGGCGCAGCTAGTAACATTTGTAAATTAATTTAGGTTGACCTTTGATTTCGTCGCCTACCTAAGTATTTGGACTTAAGAACGGTTTTGCACCACGCCATTTACTTAACTACTACATCTTACGAAAATTGCTAATTAGCCAAGAATTGGTTCAAATTTGACCAAGCGAGCGTACCTGAATGACGTCATAAATGTTAATTTAACTTAAGAAAACGTAGTTAGAAGACAAAGTGCCTACGAAAACGTAAAAAATCCGGCAAAAACGTGCGTATTTTTAAGAGAATTGTCTAACGGAGTATGGGGTAGGTCGTTGCCTCTAAGTCCTTAGGCAGTCCTTGTGTAAGCAATGGGTATGCACACTCAGCATTCTAACGAATTTCCCTCTATCTCAATGCAATAGAGTTCAAAATAGACATTTTGTTGGTATCTCAAGCAGACGGATCAATATTATAATATTAGACCCGACTTGTAATTTCAAGACAGTGTAGTACGAAATAAAATATTTGTTTTGTAACAACTCTAGCTCTGCGTCCTACGGTTTTACTTATGATATAAGGAAAATCGGGTCAAGGGACATTGGCCCACTCAAAAACTAGCCTGCGGGCAAATGTCAACTTTTTAAAATGTGCATTCCAAGCATGAGTTATAGCGCTCCCATTTTTTGAGTGACTCCTCGATTTGCCCCGCATGGTTATTTTAGTCATTTTAGGACATTTAAAAACGGGTTATTAGATTTTTTAAACCTATTAATTTTTTTTTCGACATCGGATTTGGACCGTTGAATCCCTGTTTCCTAATGGCCTTCTACGACCCCACGCAATGAAATGGGCTAGCCCTTACATTTTCATAGAAAGGAGGTATACTAACAACAACGTTTGAATTTGTTCCGACTTTTTTTTAGGTGTGTGAGTAATTTTCCAAACAGTTTAACTGTGGAACTCGTGAAGCTCGGAAGTCTGAGTCGAGTTTGAAATGCTTCACCTTCTATATAGTCTCTGTAAGAGACCTTTTTTGGGGTAGCCTTATTCTATGCCGTGGCCACTCGAAGTATAAAAAAAATTCGCTCACTTCGAGGTTTGACTTCGCCTTAAGCAAATAGGCCACGCGAGTTCCCACCTCGAGCGGCGAATTACAGAATATGAATATTTCCTCTGTCAACAATTGTAAAACATAAAAACAGTCCCCTCGGGACCAAGGTCATTGTAACATGATCGAAACGTCGAGGTAAGAGATTTTAGTAGTAGCAAAACGTTTACAGACACGCTTAAAATATTACTATGAGTACAAATCGTGTGAGAAAAAGTTTAACATAAAAACAATTCCAAAATCTAACGAATTTTATTCCAATCGGATGCGCTTCAGAGATCTTACAGTTAATTTTAAAAGTTCAAAGATTAATAAAAAAGGTAAAGGGACAGAACGTTTCGAATGAAGCGAATTAAAGGTACACTCACCTATTAAACACTTGGATTTTTCACACGGTTTGAAGAGTGGATGCAGATTGGCGTTTTAAATCGATCGATAGTTGTTTGAAACATTTTTAAAATGAATAAATTAATATTGCACGACATTACACACTGCACAATCTAGCCCCAAACTAAACACTAGGCTTGTACTATGGATACTAGACCGTGGTACTAGACAACGGATATACTACATACTATACTTTTTTTGTGAATACATACCTAAGATACATACGACAATCAGACCACAAACAAATATTTATTTTTAAGCAGAAATATTTGTACCCGGCGGGAATCGAACCCGCAGCTTTCTGTATTGCAGTCAGGCGTTTGCCTGACGCGCCACAGGGGCCGTCAATAAATAAATAAATTATTATTAATTAATTAATGAAGATTAAGAAGCTGCTTAATTACCGAAGAAACCTTCAAATTTGAAGTGGCTTTTGTGTATTCATCCGTAAGGGGAGCAGGTGGGAGATTAGCGTACAATTGTATTGATTTTTGAGCGAATAAAGTATCAGTTAAGTTGGAAGTTATATTAATTTTTAGTATATTCGCCTTTTTCATGAGGTTATTTTTAGTACTTATTTAAAGCTTTTTTTTAAGTTGTCTGGGATTTTTAATTTAGTTAATTACAAATACAAAATATTATTAGCTGAATGATTTAGGTCCTGCAATTAGGAGATCATGGTAACATCCATTGTTGGCAATGAAGGTGTTAATAGGTAAGCCAAATCGGTTAAAAGTTTGTTACAGTAAAGCTTGTATGTATACAAATACACTAGTTTTTGTTGTAGACAAAAATACCTATTAGTTTTGATTTTACAGGCATTTAAACTTACGATAAATATTGAGTCTCGCTAACAGTCACGTGACGTCATTTACAACGGTCCGCTAATTAAAACGCTAGACGACATGTACTGTGACATCGACACATAGAGCGCGAGTGGACTGGGCGAGTGTGAGATGACGTCACACCAGAGTACGAGTCTGCATCGCACGTTTACTTCTATAAATCGGAAACGAATTAACGTACCTATCGAAGTAATTCTTTCACTTGTATATTTTATTCTGACAGAGAATATGGGGCGCTGATTTTCAAAATTAGTTATTTTTCCTCATTGTATTTTTTGCCTACAGGAATTAAGGCCAGATACTTTTCAGTCTAACATCTGCGCGTCCTAACTGCGAACACCTTGGAACTTAAGCTGTTTCCACACATTGGATCGATACACGTGTACGTACAACCAATAAATATGGAGAAAGTATGTTGTACAATCTTTAAAGTGTGAGTGAATGTCGACTACAGACTAAACGGTCAGCCGATTATTCGTCAAACATAAATATCTTCGTTTTGTCTTAGATTTTCGCGATTTTGCATAATGAAACACAATATTTACCGGGTTTTACTCGCGTTTCATTTATTGATGGCATTGTTACAATGTACCGAGCTTTCTCTAACTTTACAGTTAGCTTTTTCAAGGTTGACTAAGATGTGATTCGTCTATTTCCTTTAAATAGTTTTTATAAATAGACGAATTACACCTCAGGCAACCTTTAAAAACTAACGGTTAAGTTAGCGAAAGGTCGGTACATTGAACAATTTCATTAATAAATAAAACACGAGGAAAACCCAGTAAATATTGTGTTTAATTATAAATATGTTCATCAAGTTTATGTTCTCAGTTCTTATCGACTGCTGGACCCTTCGAGCCTAAGCCTTCCCCATACGACCTGACGCCACAAACAGCGATCCCGAGCCACCTCCATCCAACCGCGACCGCTACAATGTCATCGGTCCACAGAGTAGGTGCAAGTCTTCCAACACTCCGTTTTGCATTGAAAAAATGTAAAAAGCAAAAATACAATATCCTCTGGCTTTTTATTAAATTTCCAAGTATTATCACTTTAACATTGTATTACATGGAAAAGTAATAATACTTGAATTTCTTATACACATCTGTAATTGATTGCATACGGGCTCGTTTTCCGCAACTAGACCTTTCTAATTGAGTGCTTTTTGCTTGATAATACTATTTGTTTAATGAGAGAACAAGCCCAGCTCTTTCATAAATTAGGTCACAACTTGTGATTTTAGGAATATTACGTCACCAATCATTTGATGATGGTAAAAAATGAAGCTGGCTGATGATCGAGCTCAGTGTCGGTCGCTTGAAGACTCCGGTTTTCCATTAGTGGCCCCTAAAAGCTGATGATGATGATGATGATGGTGAGCGATGGACTGGGAGAAGCTATGCCTCATCGAGAGGAAGAATCTGTCGATGATAGTGATGTACCTAAGATATTTATATCATTGAGTATTGCTCGGTCAGTATAGGTACAATTTTAAACTTTTTAAACTAACACAATTGGAACTTATTTATACTTCTAACTTATAATAAAGGAGGAGAGGACAAAAAGTCTGTACTTACTTGGAAGTAAATTAAAAAGAAAGTTGTCTAGAGGACTTACGAAAAGTAGTATAACAAATTATATAGGTACCTTTTAAAATTCATGTCTGTCTGTCTGTTTCTCTGTCTGTTCCTTATACAATTAAAAACTACTAATCCGATTTAAATCTGGTTTTCTATTTTCGAGGAACGTCGTCGCATCGAAGTCCAAATTGTAGAACTCGAGTACCTAATGAACGAAAAAGTGCAACTGCTCGAGAAAAGCTAGGCCACTCGCGGCCGTGATAACGCGTTTGTCATTTCCGCGGGTGAAACCGCGGGGCGCAGCTAGTATTACATTTTTTCCTGGGTCTGAATCGCGTAATTTTGACTTGTTAACCTTCTTACCTCGAGGTTTCAACCATGTTACAATGGTGACCCAGTCGCGAGAGGGTCGTAAAAACCAAATCAAAAGACCCGAGAAAATATAGAATTATAAGGTAGAATTTTCTTTCTTCGTTCATTAAAAATCTCCAGTCCGCGTCGACTCTAAGCTCATACACACGAGTACCGATATAATATATTGACAATTTATTTTCCCCAACAAATCCCCTCACAAACACACATCAAAGTGGTTATTCAATATGACAGGACTTGTAAATAACATTAGAGTAAGTATTATTATTTTCTGGTGTAGTTTGTTTTTCTTACCTCGACGTTTCGTCTTCGACTCCTACTAATTGGCCTTTACATCTAATTAAACGATGATTTATACAGTGTAAGTAACTTTTTAATCCATGCTATTTATGGCGCTTTAGTGTTCGGGATAGGGGATTGTTAGGAGGAATAGGCTTGCCCAGAACCTTATACAACCCTCCCAGCGTAGTCAGCCACGTCCAGGGGAAAGAACTAATCAATACGTCTGGAGCTAACTAAGCCGTGGGTTCACACATTTCTAATGCCTTCGTAACTGTGGTTTGATTTAGATTTTTTTCTTTACTAAAATCTTACAAATATTATAAACGCGAAAGTATTATAAACTAAATTTCTTCTATGGTTTTCGCGATTTTGCATAATAAATCATCATTATTTTTATAAACTCTTTCAAGCAAAAACCGCTAAACCGATTGCGATGAAACTTGAAATATAGGTAGCTGGAGACATGGAATAACACAGAGGCTACTTTTTACCTCGATATTCGTGTAGGAACGGGATTATAGAATTAATTTATTTTACCTTACTTACATAAATCTATAAAAGTATGACAGCTTCTTTGCTCTATCTTATACTATGGTAAATAGGTAAATATGTAGAATCGGCAGGTAAAGTGAACGCCTGTAAGCTTTTTGTTACTTTTTAAAACAGGCGTACAGAAGAGCTGAACAAACTTTACATCTGAAAGGGTACGGGTTCCGATTGACTTGGTAATGTACCCAAAAAATATTTGAAAAACTTTTTTGCTTCACTCAAGAATCGTGTGAAAGGTTATTTTGCTAATTCACGTTTGTTTTGAACCTAGTTCTTGTATAAGAGAAGTAATACAAAACTAAGCACTAGGCTTGTACTATGGGTACTAGACAACGGACATACTACAGATTATACTTTTTTTTGTAAATATATACATAAAAAGACCAGATTCAAATATTTATTTTTAAGCATAAATATCTGCACTCGACGGGCATCGAACCCGCAGCCCTCTGCATTGCAGTCGGGCGTTTGCCCGACGCGCCACAGGGGCCGTCAAAGTGAAGTGAATTTTAAAAGATGGTTTGTTTGTATTTAATTTAGGGCTGATCTTCCAAATCTCTAGATAGAGATATCTGACAAATAAAATGTAACACTACCGAATAGAAAACGTCACTATGATATTAGGAATTGTTTTTAAGAATCAAAATTTGAAGGCTTTTAAATTTGGTTGGGTTCGAACTTATTCGACAGAAATCTTTTGAATAAGTTCGAACTCGCTCATCTTCATCCTATACGATAGGTCAGGAATAGAATAGCGCTATCCCATTTCTTCCCGTGGGTGTCGTAAAAAGCGACTAAAGGATGAAAGGGGGAAGTTAGCGAACCTCTAATTTTCCCCGTGTGGTAGATGGATTGATTATGAGGTCACCTACCACTGAATATGAAGAGGATGATGATGAATGAAAGAAGAGATGAATCTCTTCTACATGAAAGAAAATGAAAGAAAGAGATGAACCTCTTCTACACTAATCTAAGTATGAGTTACTGGTTACTATGGTGGCTAAAAGAGCAGCGACTTCAAATCAAATTTTACCTCGATTATGAAAAGAGTAAAGTGGCACTCAGCGAAAACTTGCTTCATGCCACTTTACCACTAGCTATTACAAAAAGTGGTAAGCTCGCATTAGTCGATTTACCTAAGCCGATTTTCTCACGGGATAGGGACTGCTAGACGGCCTACGGCGCATAAAGAGAGAAGATTAATTTCTTTGTTTGTAACGAGTGTCACTAATAGAAGGCTAATAGAAGGCTACATTATCGAAGCTAAACGAAGACTACTTTGGATCCCGGGATATTCTCACGGGATCGGGACTTACGCGGGTGCAACCGCAGCACGCAGCTAGTTTAAAATTTAATGAGGTTATCATTTTGTGACCTATTAAAGTCTTACAATCAACTAGTACCTACAACGTTCCGTCCCACGCAATCACAATACGTAAAACCGTATGATAAAAGGAACGTAAAGCAACCTTACTTTGCAAGTTTTATATTAAGCAAATTAATATAAAACAGACATAAAATTCTATCTACCCAATACCGCTCACCAGTAGGTAGGTAGATATAGCTATGTTCTGTTGCGGTCTTTCTTTCTTCTTCTTTTTCGTATAGTGGTGTGGCTCACCTGGTGTTAGAATTTCAGGTCGCCCTAAGGCCTCTAACTTGACCTAACGACTGTTATGCCTCACAAATTTTCGGTCACCCATCCAAGTAACACAAATAACATACTCGTAGAACGCCTTGTCAACACATTTTGAAGCCCGTTGGGACGGAACACCCACGCGCGATTTGTTCAGGAAATGCCCAGGTATGTGTTGTGTTGCCATACATGTTGTTGTGTTACGCGTCTGCGTCATCCAAATACTCATACTCTATTATATATACTCATATCCTACTTTCCTATCCTGTCCTATCCTACTATATCCTACTAATATTATAAATGTGAAAGTGTGTGTGTTTGGATGTTTAAACTCAATCACACAAAAACGACTTAGCCGATTGCGATGAAACTTAGAGTATAGGTAGTTGGATACCGGGAATAACACATAGGCTACTTTTTATCCTGATATTCCCGCGGGAACGGGACTTACGCGGGTGTAACCGCGGGGCGCAGCTAGTATTACGATAACAATACAATGCAACGAGATAAGAATACTAATAACTTAAAAATAAACAGCATTTGTTAAAATTAATAACATAATATGAAACAAATTTGCTGTTTTTTTATTGTAAAGAAACCCATACGTCCCGACCTGTTCATGTCCTGATAATCATTCATTATTCTATAGGATACACCACTATTGTATCGCCTTAGGGTCTAAGTAATTCCTAATTGATTGTAAAATGTTTGTTAAGGCGAAGGCTTGATGAACTGAAAATTAATTGTAATTTACTATGGGTAGCTATCTCGAGTTGCGACGTCTTGTAATCGTTAAAATGGTATTTCTTATTTGATATCAGTTATATTGCTAATTAGGTAAAACTGTATTACCAATTTGAAGAGCAGATTACTACCTACAGGAAAAACCTACGATCACATAATATATCCGTATATAATGTGATCGAGGTTGATCACGTGTGATCACATAAATATAGTTTCGTTGTAAATTGATAACTCTGTTGTTAAATGGTTCTGTGTTGTTAAAGTTAGCTAACTATATAAACAAAACCATCAAATTGAAGGTCAAAATATGGTTTTCGTATTTACTGATATATATTGACAACCAAATGTACAAATTCTGCAACAACAAACTTCAGCTTCACATCAATTCAGCCTAACAATTCTGCCTTCTTTCATTAGTGCAACTTACATTTTAAGCTTTGCTTTTACTTTATGTAATGTAAATATTCGTGATTTGTTGTATTGTTTTAAGTTGTACAAATAAAGTTATTATTTATCTATTATCTTATTATCGGCTGTCACAAACTGGATGCGAGAAGCCGAAAATAGATCTAGGTGGCGTGCAATTGGAGAGGCCTATGTCCAGCAGTGGACTGCAACAGGCTGATGATGATCATGATGATTGTCTAATTCTTCGATTCATCCTCTTAAGTACAAAAGTGTAAACATATTGGTTTGAAACGGAAAGTATTGAAGGTACCTAAGTATTGGTACAATTTGTGAAATGTTCGGTGTCGGTTGAAACTCGACCAGGGTCACATACTTCGCTAATTGCCGCTGCTTTGGGGACATTAGGCCTGATCGGCTGTCTGACGGTAGGGTGACCACATAGTTACGCATTTTAAGGAATTTTACAGACACACACGATGACTTTTCTGGATATCGGAGAAACCGGATACGAAATGAGACAGTTTTTCTAAAACTTCTGAATAAATATCAGTTCGTTTTTATTAATAACTAGCTGCGCCCCGCGGTTTCACCCGCTAAGTCCCGTTCCCGCGGGAATATCGGGATAAAAAGTAGCCTATGTGTTAATCCAGGTCCCCAGCTACCTATATTCCAAGTTTCATCGCAATCGGTTCAGTAGTTTTTGCGTGAAAGAGTAACAACCTCACACACATACATACAAACTTTCGCGTTTATAATATTAGTAAGGTTATTACCTAGGTGATAATTTCACCACTGTAAAATAAAATTAAAATATCCAAAACTAAATTGCATTCACGAGATCGAAAAAAAAAGCATACAAATTAAAATAAAAAAACAAACACAAAAATGCTATCCAAAATTCTGGCTGCATTGCTTCTTTGGATAGCTACCTATATCTATTTTTTTTATTTTTTTATTTATTGTATTAAAAAGCACTTAATTTATTTATTACAAATCCCTGCCTTGTCGGCAGCAGTAGTTCACGTCGCTCACACTAAGCGCCTCTTATAGAACTTAACTATTATTTATAGTATCCCTATTTTTAACTTAACAACTATTCACTAATCTAATCACACTATGGCTATGGACATAATGACATGTAATGTTTTTTGAGTAGTTGGCTGCTGCAGCTGCTGTTGTTGATCATTTTTTTTATAGAATGTTCCAGATTTTTTCCATGGGTCGATGGTCATCCTACTCGCGGCCATTACCGAAATGGGCATCGACCGCAATACCCCCCTTCGCGCGGAACGCTGCGGTCCACTAATGTTTTAATTTCATTACGAGCCGAATGCCTTCGCAAATTCACCGCTTTTCACTGCTTTACACACCACTTACGCATTTTTCGATTTAGATGTTTGCGCTAATGGCTTTGTTTGTTCATGTTTCCGTACTTACTTCTATTTAATTTATGTTTGAGGAAAATTTTTATATGAGCTGCTGAGGTTACACGCGCTGTGGTCTTAACCTTAATAACATCTTAATAAAATTAAGAGAATTTCATGTTCTACTGATTCTCTTAATTTACGTTCAAGCAGGTACTTATAGACTTTTTGTCCTCTCTTTTTTATTATAAGTATAGATACTTGCAAAACGTCAAAAAATTTGTTTCAATTGATGCAGGGATAAGTACAGATAAATTATTGCCACTCAATACTAAATGAGATGGTAGGTAAATCGTTTTAAACTTACACGATTTAAACTCATAATTCAATTATTTTTCCCGGGTCTTATTCGCGTATTATTATTTTTAAATTCTCTTACCTCGACGTTTCCTTCATGTTACAATGATCTTGGTCGCGAGGGGACACTCGCGAATATGTCCCCTTCCGACCAAGATCATTGTAAGAGGTAAGAGAATTTAAAAATAATAATACGCGAAAAAGACCCGGGAAAATAAAAATTAATTATGAGTTTAAATCGTGTAAGTTTAAAATGTTTAGGTATACGATTTACCTACCGTCTCATTTAGTATTGAGTGGCAATAATTTATCTGTACTTATCCCTGCATCAATTGAAACAATATTATTGATGTTTTTTTATGATTATGATGTATATTTTACTAGTCTAGCCCTTTAATTTCAGACATATCCATAAATAATCCGCCATATTGTGGTAGCAGCCATCTTAGTTTAACAATAAAACCCAAATAATACAATTGAGATTGTCATCAGAAAAAAGACACGAAACGTACAAGCGATTGATGTGAGTGACAGAGTGCTTATAGAAACTAGAACTAAACGAAAAATCTCAGTTTGCGACATGCATGCTTTCTATCAGAGAAAGAATACTGCATCATCTTGTTGCATGCTCGAAATGAGTAAACTGTCGAAACTATAAATATTTTAAAGCCTTGAACGTGTAGGTCCCATATACCATTTTTTTTAATTTAACTAATTTCCACTTTTACAGGAGCGCTAGAACCTCGTCCTTTCAGCAGGCGTTCCATATAGCAGGTGAGGTTGACTGGGTCCTAAAGTTCTTAGTGGACCTTTGGGCCCAAGTATGGGTTATAGCAAATAAAAATACTCTTATTCTCAGAAATCACTCACCATAGTTGTGACAGACGAGATGAACAGCTGCGGTATCCTGTCTGCCACACTCCCTCAGCTCCCGCAACAAGCCACCTTCGCTCTCGCTCCGCAAGAACGTGCGGTAAGAGTGAGCGGCCCCGTGCACCCGCCCGCCGCGGGACATACCGCCCACCACGAAGCTGCGGTTCACCCACCTACGGAGAACGTACTACTTGTAGAATCCGCGTGGTCTAGTAGAACGGACACTTGCACTTGACAAGGCAAAGACGCGAGTTCCAATTTCGTCACGGGCAGATTTTTGAGTATTGAGAGGATGTATTTTTCTCGTAAAAGTCATCGAGTGGCGACCACGATGCAATGCGAAACGAAGTGTTGGAAGACCACGTACTCAGTGGACCGACGACATTGTAGCGGTCGAGCGAGTCTTTGGAGGAAGGTTGCTCGCGATCGCTATTTGTGGCATCGTATGGCCTATGTTCAGCAGCGGATAAGAGCTGAGATGGTGATGATGATGAAAATATTTTATCTTGATATTACTTCTTAAATAAGTCTACTTACAACAACATCTACAAAGGTCAAGCATCTAGGGCGCTAGCTCAAGCGAAATATCTTTCCATTAAATAGAGAACAGAAATAGAAATCATTTATTCGCAATAGAGATACAAAAATTTACAAATCGAATCATAATTAGGGAATTGTTTGATTAGACAGGGATGGGCGAACTTTATGCTAAGCGTGCTAATATTTCCGCTAAAAATCTATGGCGGGCCAAATATTTTAATCCTATTATCTTATTTGAAAGTTTTCAAGTGTGTGTGATCTTGTTACTTTTTCACGCAAAAACTACTTTTGCGATGAAACTTAGACTATATAGACCTCCATATTCCCACTTCTGCCTATGCGTGATTGTTTATTACGGGCCGCGGATCAAAATAGATTTTATTCAACAAAGTCAACACTTGATTTGATAGTCTCGGGCCGGACTAAGACCATTCGTGGGCCGTATTTTGCCCATCAATTTAGTAAATTTTTGTATCTTATTTTAACATTCTGTTGCGAAACGGTCTCTGATTCAACAAAGTGTTTGTCTTTCGACTAGCGATGATCTTCCGTTGGAGCCGTTCCGGTAAGGTCAATATTATGACCGTCAGTAGGCACACGGCCAGCGAACTAAACTTTATAAAACTAATGTCTAACGTGTAGCGTCACACCACCTGTATTTGTCTTATCTAGGAGAAGCAGCGCTCCACAGTCTCACCAGCGTGATTCCCGATCCCGCTGGAATATCGGGATAAAAATATTTTAATCAAAATTTCCAACTAGTTTCATCACAATCAGTAGGTAGTTTTTGCGTGTTTAATACACAATCAACTAGGACAAGGATGTTGATTTCTGAACGTGCTGTACAGGACTTACGAGTATCCCAGCATTGAGCAGAGTTTCAGCGCCGTGGTGTCATCAAGTGTGGAGAGACACGCTGGGAACCAGGAGTGGTTCGCAGCTCGGTACACTTGGAGCTCGCCTCGACCGACGTCGCCGTTCGCTTCGCTAAGCCGTACTGCACAACAACATAGTTTATAAACCCAAGAATAATAGTTGGCGTTTTCGATTTATACAGCGCAGGCAACAAAGCCATGCTTTTTATGATGCTGTTGCGCTTGGGGCTTTGTTAAGTGGCGTAGGTTTGACCAGCAGCTACGCCTGCTTAGTTCACCGTGCCCAGAGAAAAGAACGTGTCAATGCCTACCCAATACGGTTCAATACCCTAGATTAAAAAGAATGTAAGATAAGCGATGGTTTGTCTCACAACGTTTTCAAGCACTGATCCTCCAGCTGTATTATCTATTTAGTGAATAATTTAGTTTCTTAGTTCTTAGTTTCTTAGTACTCTGCTGCTTGCTTTGCGGTAATTACTGGTGAATACCTCGTTACTTCGCAGCAAATGTACTGCTTACTGCTTATGAAACTAAGTTATCAACTACCTAGATAATAAGGGTTCTGACATTCGCCTTAAGCTTATCGCTATGTAATTTGATGGTGAATGTGAATCTTTCTTTATTTCAAGTGAATGAGACGAGTTTATATCAATTTTATACCAGAACCTACAGCCTTAGTAAAATCTTCAAAACTTACAGCAATTCCTCTCATCCTGTCCCCAGGGGCAGTCGACTCTCCCATCGCACATGTGGGCCTGGGATATGCACCGCTGGTTGCCGCAATGAACATCGCCGGATCTCTTGCAGACGCGGCAGTTAAGCTCGTCGGACCGATCAGCGCAGTCTACATGACCGTCGCAACGCCAGTCGTGAGGGATGCAGCGTTTCACATCACATTGGAAACCCGTAGGACAGACTGGAGAACAAGACATTTTATAGAATAGAACCTAACCTTTCTATTGGTTCGGATAATTTGTATTAAGTACTTAAGTTTTTCGTGATCTAATGACTTTAGGAAGTCCAGATTCTGTGGTAATTTTAAGTTGTGTTAAAATTTCGATAGGATCTGTGTGTGGGCAGGCGCTCGAAATAGCGCTCGAAAACGCAACCTACAGATTTTAAACAACTGTAAAGAGCAGATTAGAAGAAGGAATGCCTCACTGACTTCCAACAGCTCATCACAAGAAAAGGAAAAGTTATTTTCAAGAACTGAAATCCCAATATACCTGGTTTGGAAGCCCTGATCTTCGCATCCTTTACCTCCCGGTTCCCCAGACAGACATCAGTGTCGATTGATTCGGGAAATATGTCGCATTGTAGGTAGTCAGGCATTGAGAGACCGAACACTTCTAGGAAGAAACCGCATCGACGCATGGTTTCTAAACAGAAAAGATATCATTTTGACATAATAATACATTTCAATAACATGATCCATTTTGACAATGGGAGGCTACGATCGCGTAGCTCGTTGGGCTAAGCAGACATGTTTATGTTCTGATACGTAGACCGTGGCAAGTCACTAAAGAAGTTTTCTCGGATTTTGTTCCACTGCCTTTTTCCATCTTCTAAATGAATGTAGCACGTTCTTATACCACATCATCACTTACCATCAGGAGATAGTGGTCAAACGACCATTAAACAAATAGGAATGTCATTCCAGAACGTTAACTATCAACGTCTCAATTCCATTAAAGTCGGTTCGCTAGTCTTTCCATGAAGAAGTTACAAACATAAGAAGTTACAATCTCAGAAATATCTTTAGAAACTTTCAGTTTTATAATATTGGCAGAACTTTACCTTGGCACAAACTCCGACAGGGTCGTACCATATGTCCCAGGGGCCCACATTTGGGCACGAACAGCGAGCACAAGAAGAGAGCTGTTAACTCGTAGCACCTCACGTCGACCACTGCATCGTATATTTCTAGATCCTGGCAGAGAACAGACAAAAATAACAAAGGTTAATTATTTATTTGCTAACCGCTTATAAGTAAAATAAATAAAAGTGGCCAAATTTCTGTTTTAACCCTAGCTTGGGCTTCCATAATCTAAGTCTTTTTTTGTATTGTGGTGTGGCCAAACTAGTGTCTTAGTTTTGAGGCCTCTAAACTTGACCTAACATCTGCACTTAAAGATAACAACCGAGACCTGCCTAACGTGCCTTCCAAAAAAGGGGCCTTGGCAAAATTAGTAACTTTTTCATACTAAAACTATAAAGCAACAAGGCAGTTCTACCTGCGGCGTAGACTGCACAACATTTAAAATAGTAGGTAACATACATGAAGTGAGGGAAATCCGTGATTCGCACACGCTCGACTGAATTTCCCTTGTGCGTCTATTCCACGTGTTACTGTGGTTGTCTTAATGGTTCCAACAGAGATATTTTACTTCGTTGCACAATTGTGTTGCTGTATTTATTTTAACAGCTGCGGTTAAAAACGTCACATTTGATGCTAAGGGTCTGAGATGAAGCACGCTAAACTATAAGCTATAGTTTATAAGTTTATAAGCTATACGCCCTTGAAATAAGTGCTTTACATAAAGTACATGTAATAACTCGTTTCACTCCACATTCTTCTGTTTAATTTAAGAAAGCAGTAAAATAATACTAATATTACAAATGTGAAAGTTTGTGGGTGAGTAAGTATATGTTCGTTACTCCTTCATGTAAAAACTACTGTACTTATTGCGATAAAACTTGGTATGGATGAAGATCTGCATGTAGACTACTTTTTATCCTTCAATTTTTAGGGGCCTATATAACCCTAATAGCGTGACAGGGATAAAGCTAGCGAATTTCAGATATGTAAGTGAAGGACGTAAAATGCGACTATGCAAAATTTTAGTGCGTACAATCAAACAATTGCTTCATTTCAATCAACAAAAAATTCGAATCATTCAGGACCTGTATTAGCCAAGTTCAGTTCTTATACAAAGTTTTATTAGTTTACGGACAATATTGAGACTGAGGAGGCAATCCGCGCTACCATGATCGTTTGTCGTTGCTATGTCGTCCTTTTGTCGTTCAAAACAATAAAGTTAATTTTTAAATAAAAAATACCCTGACTACTTTAAAAAACCACAGACAATTAGTAATTTTTTTTGAAGTTTGTTTTTTTTATTTTTATTTTTTGTGTTATTTTTTTTTAGCTGAACGACAACGCGCCGACTTCGTGACGACTTATAAGACATCATGGTACGGCCCAATATCACGCTTTTGTACAATTTAGAGGGAAGTTTGGGATTTTTTCCTATCGAGAAAATTTTCAGGAATCGTGTTTTCACGTCAATCATGACTAAGTAAAACGACTCCCGTATCCTCGACTTTAATTAATAATAATATGGTTTCAAAAACTTTTGTTTTAAATATCTTTTGTTGTAATTCATCCTAAAAACATCAGTTTTGACTTACTAAAGCCGCTTACTCCCTTATTTATAAAATATTATTTACACATGACTAAGTTATGTGACGTTTATCTCTGTCTGTCAACTTTGAAACTTCATGTAACAGTAAAAGACAAACGATGCAAAGTTATGCAGCGCATTAATTAGCGTTTACAAATAAGGGGGTTAATGTGAACAAAAGCCTCAATCAAAACACACAGTAAGAACAGCCAATCAATAAGACCACCTCCGCTCAAGAAACTCAAACATCATCCAGAACTAAATTACAATTACAACTACCTATCAACTAACTGATGCGATTTAATCGAAAACGGTGAAGATCAGACGTTTTGGAGCAATTAGACTGTTTGCAGAGAAGCGGCACGCTAATCTGGCGCTCCGATGAGGTGTCACGTAGTTTAGTCACATAATGTGGGTACGTTATTGTATTCTTCACTCATTTGCATGCAAACAAACGCTCAGTATCATAGTTACATAATGGAAACTTACTTAAATCTGAATTGACGAGGTTATTGACGTCGGCTAATGAATATTTTAACGTCAATTAGAATTTACGTATTAATCAAGAATTTAAGGCGAAAAATTGATAAAACTAAAAACTCATACTATGGGTAGCTTGCTCGAGTTGCGAAGTCTCGTGAGTACTAAAACAGTATTTCTCGTTTAATATTAATTATATTGCTAATTAGGTTAAACTGTATTACCATTTTGAAGTACAGATTACTACTAATCAATACAGGAAAAACCAATGTTCAAGTATATCTCGTTTTGTTGAAAGATAAGGATTATGTTATAAAGAGTTGTTTAATTTTTTTTGTATAAATAAAAGTTGACTAATGGCGTAAAAAAACTACCAAAATGTAGACAAAAGAAGAGTAAATTGACATCCAAATCTATACTATACTATATTATTTCTTAAAATAGATCAATTTAATTAGAAAAATACAAACAATCAACGCACAAACCTAACCTTAAAGGTTAAAGGCTTACGCAGGTGAACTGCGGGAAATAGAATAGAATAGCAAAACTTTTATTAGCTTAAAACATACGATATATATACAAGATGTAACGGGTAAGCCCTTTTAAGCCGAAAGGGGGTTGTTCTAGACGTCTAGGCGAACAACTTTTGTTCTATGACTGTTGGAAATTCGAAGTACTTTTCGAAAATTTTAAGTGTATAGTTTACTTGAAGATCAGCTGTTTCTTAGAGTTCGAGGTCATTGACCTTATGTTGTTCTTTCATTTAGCTTGGTCTACTACAATCAAACCTTTAATTACCTTTACTTTCAAAAACAGCTGTTTTTTCAGTGAAACATAATCTCAAAATTTTCAAAAAAAAGTTGGAATTTTCAAAAGTCGTAGAACAAAAGGTGTTCGCCTAGACGTCTAGAACAACCCCCTTTCGGATTAAGAGGACTTGCCCGTTACATCTTGTATAAGAATACAAAAAAAAACAATAAGATAATGTTAAAAATGTCGCCAACCAAGCAACCGTGTGTTGCTATGCTAATAAGGATAGCCTCAACATTATTATGTTGCGACTACGTAGTGCAACCACAACGCTGGTCTAAATTAGCTAGTATTTTTAATAAAATATAAGCTAAATAACAACAATAAATTATTACCTGTTCTTAGTTTCAAGCCCAGATGACTAAGGCTGAAATCTATAGACCGTACTTTGACTTTGCTAAGCAAAAACTTTGACATATCACAATTTTTGGTATTTCTAAAGCGATCTTCGCAACTATCCAAAGTTTTTGCTTAGTAAAGTCGAAGTTTCAGAATGTAAACAAATCAAAAATAATGATCTAAACTGTGCTTCTCTGTTACTTATGATATTATTATGATTATGAAGATATTTTTACCCGACTGCGCGATGCAAAGGAGGGTAATGTGTTTATCGGTCTATGTATGTATGTATGGATGTTTCTATGTGGCGTTCTAGAGACCAAACGCGTGGACCGATTTTGATGATTCTTACGTCAATCGATTCGTCTTAATTTGACAAGTGTGACTAAAGACATGACAGTAATCCAAATTAACTTTTGTCACAATCAGACACCATATTGTCAAAATTAAAAAATCCAAAATCGTCAAAGTATGTCAAGATGGGTATCGTTGAATAGGTTTTTAAAAATCAATGTTAAGTTTCTTTTACCATTTTTCATTTTAAATAACAGTTTAGGAAATATAACGGTTTTAGTTTAGGAAATAGAATGCTTTTTATTTAAAAAACAAGCCCAGTAATTTGAAATTATGCTAAGTAATACTGAATAAACATTCTAATAGTTTTGTAATCGATACACACATAACACATAATAAATGAGTAAAATATTATTCATAGTCGGGACCCATTCATTTTACCGATCTAATTTTTCCAATGGGTCCTTATAAAATCCAATATTTTCTTTTTAGTTTTTTTTTGTTGTTTTTTTACGTAATTGTAAAACGAGTTTTTTTATTTTATTCGTATATTACAAAGTTTATGCTTAGTTTTTGCTAAACTAAGTCTGAGAAAAGTCAAAGTACGCACTATTATTCATTCACTATATTTCAGCCACATTATCAAAGTTATTCCGTATCTACCTTTTAAAATGCTATTAGTATTTTTGAGTAGGGGAGCGATCAAGGCGCATTTCAATTAATAATCCTCCTAAAGAAAGGCTATTAATTATGACCACGTTTTCAAAATATTGAAAGCATTTAATTATCTTCCATTATTTCGACCAATTAGTGAAGATTCAGGGTTCCATCGTGTGCTAACGGTCGATGGAAGACCACTTTGAAAGGTTTCAAAGCCTGCTTTAATATCATAATTCCAATTAAAATATTATTGAAGTTGTTGTGGGCTATACACTTGTCTAAATGACGCCCTTACTAATAACAAACGTTTTGAATAGTTAAATAAATAAACAATACTTAGAAAAAACAAAAACCTGACTGAATGAATGCACTACGTATCAATGCAGCACCTAAACCAGTTGGTCTTCCCGTCATGGAATTTGCAAAGAGTGTTTTTTGTACGTGTCGGTATCCATCTACACTAAAAGATTATTAGAAAATCGGGACTTATAAGGGTGAAACCGCGAGACGGTACCAGTATAGTGATTTTACTTTTTTTTCTTTTTCTTAGTTATGGCTTCTGTCAGCAATATTAGACAATTTAGCCAGTTTCTCGTACTAATAGTGAACTACCACTATTATACTGTAATCGTTTGAACTAATTTTTTATGCGTGTACGCTGCAGAAAAAATGGCGACGATTTTTCTCCAACCCCATGCAACATTTGTTTGTAACGTGCTAATTTCGTGTTTGGCACTAGTATTTTTATTTTCACTTAGCTCGTTGAACTTCGCGTAACTATATTGATAACATGCCGTCGAAATTAAACAATTTAAACGCAATAAAACTTGGTTTTGCAAAAATAAAAATTCATGACGACGTTCCACTAACGCGTCAAAAACAAAAATCCTGATTTTACTTTAACAATACTGGTAGCATCTCGCGGTTTTTTTTAAACGTGAGTTTTCAAATATCGAACCTTTTCATTTCATGCTTTTCTATAACGTTGAGGAGATGTGTTGCTAAATTTTAATTTCTGTGAAACTTAGTTCAAATGCGTGTAAATTTTTTAATTTCGGGGGCATATTAATCAATTTAGTTTCGTTTCGTGCACAAGTGTAAATAAAAGTGAAAATCGGTGCAAAACATGGACTTTAGCTTAGTGTTTTCTCCAAAGCTCCGTGAAAAAACATTGTAAAAAATGGCCCCCTTTTTACAATGATTCCCTCGACTTGACTGTTTCGTTCAATGCAAATAACTTGCAAATATTGATAATACTTGACACTGGCAAATGTCCGAAAGGAAAAGCCATTTTAAAGAAGAAGAAGAATATAACGCTAGCATGGAGGTAAAACGCTAGTCTTCTTTTTTTTCATTTCTTATCGTTTATGATCCGAATGTGGCCGTGTGAAAAGTAGCCAGTGCCGAATATTTCACACTGTTCAAGACTAAGGTAGAGGGGGGTGGCTTTACGTCAAGTCTTGAACTTACAACCGCTTTACAATAATATGGTAAATGGTGGACATTTGTAGCCCCAAAATGCCGTTTATATTGAAAGGGCAGGTCTACAAAACCATCATTAGATAAGTCCTTGAGCGACATAAACAAGAGCCGCGTGTCAAAGATAAAGATGCTGCGCTGGATGTGTGGGGTGACGCAAAAAGCCAGCTGTAGGAACTGCCGCATCATTAAAATCAACAAACAAAATAATTTAACGACCTTAATTCCCTCAAGATGACATCTGATGTACAAGATGACATCTTATTGAAGGGACTATAATACGATCGGATAATTCGAAGCCAAAAAGGTCTAAAAAATATGAGCCGTCACGGGACGATTTGTGTTTCATTTCTTTCGTTGGTTTAATTCATTTTATTATTTAAGTGGCTTGAATTTACAAATTGTTTTTAAAATATCTTTATACCTTAGTCAGTAAATGTTATATAAACGTTTCGATTGATAGTATTCGTAAACCGAAACACAGTATACTGCACGCTAATGCGGGATTCTGTTCATCAATCCAAAGATCCTCAACAGATCCTCACCATTTTTAATGGAACCAACTTTGACATCCATCCTTTCCAATATTTTTTGTACGAACAATTCGAAAATCGAACAATTCCGCAAAAAATATCATTATCATGGCGTGGTCAAACATTAAAATAAAATATACAACTTGACTTGAGAACTTTCCACCGTGTCTTCGCGCCGTGTTATAAGAAAGCACAATTTATCCTTTCTGTAGTTTAAGGGCCTATACAACCCTAATAGCGTGACAGGGATAAAGCCAGCGAATTTTAGATGTGTGAGTGAAGGACGTAAGATGCGACCTTGCAAAATTTTTGTGCATAAAATCAAACAATTGCTAGTTTCAAGATAACTAAATGTTATTCTTGAAATTCAAAACATTCACTGCCTGTATTGAGCTAAGTTCAGTTCTTATACAAAGTTTTATTAGTTTTCGCACAATATTGACTGAGTAATATCACTTATTTGTACAATTTAGAGGGAAGTTTGGAATTTTTTTCCTATCGAGAAAATTTTCAGGAATCGTGTTTTCACGACATTAACGTGTTAGTTAATATCCTCGACTTTAATAAACATGGTTTCAAAAACTTTTATTTCAAATAACTTTTGTAGTAATTCACCATAGAAACATCAGTTCTGGCCTACTACGGCCCCTTAAGTAAAGTACCGCAGGCAAACCCGCGCGGTATTTGTAATATAGGTAAGTCAAAATGATTCCCACACTATGGGCACACCATAATCTATAGGTACTATATAATATTATAAAGCTGAAGAGTTTGTTTGATTGTTTGTTTGTTTGTTTGAACGCGCTAATCTCAGGAACTGCTGGTCCGATTTGAAAAATTCTTTTTGTAATTGATAGTCCATTTATCGAGGAAGGTTATAGGCTACTTTTGATCCCGATATTCTTACGGAGTCGGGACTTACGAGGGTAAATCTCGCGGGACGCAGCTATAAAAACCAAAGTCGTGTTAGTTACACTATTTATATCTCAAGAACGGAACCGATAGGAATGAAATTTGGTACAGGATTAGTATAGGGGCTTAAATAAAATATAGGGTACTTTAAATGATCGTACGGGTTAAGCAACGCTTGGCGTGACACATACGTGATGGGTCAACAAGAACGATCGCACCAATTAGAATGAAATTTGGTACAGGGATTACTTTAAGGGTATAAATACGATACTTTGAATGATCGTACGGGTAAAGCAACGCTTGGTATGGCATACGTGATGCGTCACATACGTTACGGGATAGGAATTTACGCGGGTAAAACCGCGGGGCACAGCTAGTGTTAAGATAAACAAACAAAAAATTTAGGTACCACACCAACGCCATCATCTCAAAAAGTGCACCAATTATATCAAATAGACTATAAATAATAAATATCTTTATTGTAACTTTAATAGAATCGACAGAATATATTTAGGCATTACAAAAAAGCGGTGAAAATCAAACTTGTTTCTGGCAAACAAAAACGGTACATATTTGTATTTACTTAAGCCACATTTTTCTATGAATAACTTATCGTATCTCTCCTCTATAGGCAGGTAAATAAATATTATGTGATGATAGGAAACAGATTCATCACAAAAGCACACAACGTTCTGACGTGTTGTTTAGCGTAGTCCCAGACTTCGGATTTCGATCGGCCGATTGGCTCTTCGACACGTAGATAATATATTCACCGACGTAAGTCCCGTTCCCGTGAAAAATCGGGACTAAAAGTATGTTCCTCCTTAAAAATGTAGCTTTGTATTAGTGAATGAATTTTTGAAATCGATCCAGGAGTTTCTGAGATTACCCACTATTTTAATATCTTACCGAATGCAATCTTTTTAAAACATAACGTCAGCGCCATCTACCAACGATAATGCCAACGTGTTGTACAAAGTACCTATCATCCCCTATTTCACGATCGCGATGTTAGGGGATGAATTTCCAAAAAATAGTTACCCACTGTTATTCATATGTAAGAATAAACCTAATACGAGTAGGTACTCAACTTTAATAAAATGTTTAAATATCACTAAAAATAAAAAAGTTTCATACAACCTTTCGACCCTCATTTTACTCCCTCAGGAGATGAATCTCCATGCAAAATTTCCCACTACTTGTAGTTTCTAAGATTTCGTAATGAATTAGTGAGTCAGTGATTTTCCCTTTTATATAATACTACCTGCGCCACGCGGTTTCATCCGCATAAGTCCCGTTCCCGTGGGAATATCGGGACAAAAAGCCCTACCTATGTGTTATTCCCGGTATCTAGCTACCTATATTGTAAGTTTCATCGTAATCGGTTCAGTAGTTTTTGTGTGAAATAGTAACAAAGTCACATACATACTTATACAAACTTTCGCGTTTATAATATTAGATAGTCTATTAGTAAGATATCAGAAACCGGTACTACAAAAGCACAAGCTTGTACCTATCGTATAGGTTATTCTAAATATACCTATTTATATAGCGTGCCTTCATAGGTTCCGATTTCCAGAACTTCGAGAATTGCATCTATTCGGGGCATGCAAAACGTTGTCGAAAGCATTCAGATCGTCGCAACTTTGTATCTTGAATTCAAGACGGCATAATGTCGACAAGTTAGACCCAAACCAGATAGAATACTATGTATGTATTAGATACCTCGAAGGTTACTATTTGACACTCTCGGTCAGTAAAGTAAAACCCAGACAGATTTATAAATTTAAGTAGGTAATCGAAATTTCCTTTTTTTAGTTTAGTATTTAAGGAAATTATTAGTTATTTTTGCGTTACGAATGATAGTAAAACCGAATGGCCGAATTCGCGCAATAATATTTTCGTTTATCACAACTTGGTACCGAAGCCTAAAATAAACACTGAATCAAGCGAAATCCCTGAATGCATTTCACTCTATTTTATTTATTTATTTATTTAAAGGACATCCACAGCTTAGATATTAAAAAAAATTATAATAATAATCATTTACTCTAGATAAAAATATTATTCATTCACAGTAAATTATAATTAAATCCATATTTGTTAGAAGTTAAAATTAAAGAGCAATCCATACTACTCAATGTCCAAGATTCAGAGATACATAAGAAATTAAAAAATAAAACATAAAACAATTTAAGCGCCAGCCATATATAAATCACTGTAGGCGCCAGTGGTAGAAATACTTTGTGGTATCGTTGCGTTTATATTTGAAAAATCACGCTTTATTCTATGGGAGCCCCCCCTTAAATATTTGTTTAGTATTTGTTGTTGTAGCGGCAACAGAAATATATCATCTGTGAAAATTTCAACTGTCTAGCTGTCACGGTTTATAAGATACAGCTTGGTGACAGACGGACGGAAGAACAGCGAAGTTTCAGTAATACGGTCTCGTTTTATCCTTTGGGTACTAAACTTTAAACATGACTATGACAGTTGGGGTAGGAGAAACTAATTAGTTATATTTATCCACTCACTTGCTGAGCATCTCGCTGTCCAAAGTGCCCGATGTAGTTAGGAAAGACGGTGAAGTTGTACGATATCTTGTGCTGGTGACAGAAGCTGACGATGACTGGCAGACAGACGCCTGGAGCGGGGTTGCGGTCGGTCGGAGTCTCGGTCGGGGCCGGCCACGTCACCACGGTTGATCGGTTCACCACTTGAGATACGTACTGTGGACAAATACAGATATAGGTATAAATAAACTGCGACCCGCGGTTTCACCAGCAGAAGTGAAAACGCGTTATCACGGGCGCGGGCGGCCGAGCGGTTCTCGAGCGGTTACACTTTCTCGATCGTTACTCGGGTGCTACTAATTGGATTTCGATGCAAAGTATACGACGACCTTCCTCGAAAATAGAACTATCCAATATTGAAAACCAAATTTCAATCGGATAAGTAGTTTTTTATTGTATAAGGAACCGACAGAGAAACAGACAGACAGACATGAATTTAAAAAAAATAATTTTTGTTCTATACTTTTTCTAAGCCCTCTAGGCAACTTTTTTTAAATTTACTTCCAAGTACAGACTTTTTGGCCTCTCTTCCTATATTATAAGTATAGAAGAGCAGTGTTGGTCTAGTGGTAGATACCCAGACTTTCATTCCGAAAGTCGTGGTTTCGAATCCCGACCGAGCACCAGTGTCAAGGCTAAGGCCCCTATACGAGCTAAACTGAACATTCCTGTCGGATTTATGGAAAATTGTTGATTATTTTTTAAACGATTTTCATTTGTAGCCTTTGTAAATGACATTGTTCCCTACATTTCAGTGTAGACAAAAACTTCTTATTGTTTTAAAATCTATCCACATTTAAGTCAAAAATTGTGGATAGGCTTCAACACTCTTCGTCATATTTGTCTGGAAACTGCACTAAAATGTAGGAAATAATGTCACCTACAATCCAAACACAAAGAAATATTCAACAACATTCCGTAAACAAACAATAAACAATTTTCGATGATTCCGACAGGGATTTCGAATTTAGGTCGAGGTGAGCCCTTAAGCACTTAAAACAAAATTAGAATAAAAATTACTAAAAAAAAGTAAAGTTAGAATATAAACTCCATTCCCAGGTACGTATCTACACTAATTGGCAGAGTTTAAAGCAACATTCTTAATTGGAGGGCGTTACGTGTCTCACAAAATATTCGTTTCAAGCATTTAACTCGGGGTAAGAATGCTCGTCGCGCGGCATGCCTGAACAAAGTTAATGGTATACGTAGGTACACAAGTACGCACCTATCTGGGAATTAGCATTTTTGTCGACGACTGTCTCTCTTAAATGTTCGGTAGGTAGGAGAGGTACGTTTGTTTGTTGTTCTGTACACCAGGGGTTCTCGAACTTTTAGAAACGCGGGCACTTAGGTACAGGTTTAATAATTGATACGGTGCACAGCGGTGCAGCGTCGCTGGCGCCCTAATTGATCGAAATAGGCATAGATAATTCGTTTATTACAGCATTAACATCAATACGTATAACTAAACTAAAAGGTAAAAACATAAACATGGTACAGATGTGTGTGTATTTCACACATGTAGAATCAAATAATTCAGAGTAGATATGCACAAGAATTAAAACATCCACCAATACACGTAATATCGACGCTAAGTTATTGAAAAAAATTAATAAGTTAAATAATACTGGCCATTTGGTTAGTAACGTGTAAGGTTACATTTTTCAAACCGTGGAGAGAATCGACTGGACTGTTAGTTACTTAATTTATTTTTAAACATTTTTGAAATTTCAGATAAAGCACCCAAATAGGTACGTTCTTTGTACTTATAAAAATACTTTCAATGGCTCACCAGCAGTACTGATAAGGATAGATACAAGCACGAGAAACAATGTCGATCAACATAAAGTTTCGTCTCTTTCCTCGTCGTTCTAGAAGACGAGATGTAATTTTATCGTCGATCAGTAAAATGTTTCTCGGGCTCGTACGCAACCAGGGTGTCGCGGATCACACTTTGAGAATCCCTGCTTTAAACGATTTCAATGGCTGTACATGTTCTGATTGCGTATTTAATTGGATACGTTTGGGGTTGTAGGTATCTAATGTTTTGTAGACCTATCTAAACTGTAAACAGATCGTAAAAGTTACTTGAACGCAAAATATACAGGATGTAAGGTTAGTCGGGCGTGGAGCTACGAAGTGCGTGGGTGGCACGTACAGTGTAGGGTTCTGCGAATGTTGAAATGAAATGAAATGATTTATTGTTTGTGGATCTAGGTAAAAATAGATAGTATACACAATTAAAGAATCTCTAGTCCTACCACGTGGGCATACAAACATGGTTCTTAGAAATAATAGTCAATTTTAAAACACATTCTTATAGTGAGGGTAGGCTACTAACATGTCCCGTTCACTTTTACAATTGCAGCTGTTTTCACAATACACAATTAAGTACATTAATATAGAATATACATACATTGTCAAAGGATAATTATATCAATAATTCGTCAATAATTGTATTTTATATATAATATAGCGATAATTCTTATTCAAATTGTCAAGTACATGTTGGATGATATTATTATGCTTTATTATTTATTTTAGGTACATTAACTCGTTATTATGTAACATTAGTCGCTACAGATTGACAACCACCTTTAGCGAAGTATCTAATTAATAACGGGCAACGGGCTAATAAATCTATATCTTATTTTGTCTACGGTTTTCGCGATTTTGCATAATAAAACACAATATTTACCGGGGTTTTACTCGCGTTTTATTCAATAACGTCATTATTAACAACGACCGAGCTTCCGCCAACTTTACAGTTGGCTTTTTCAAGGTTGACTGAAATCTATATCTTCTATATCTATTCTATTCCATCTATATTCTTTACTTAGAATAAAGTAAGAGAGAACAAAAGTCTACTTGGAAGTTAATTAACAAAAAGTTGTCTAGGGGACTTAGGAACAGTAGTAGAACAAAATTATATAATTTTAAAAATTTATTTATGTCTGTGGACGGACGGCCAGTGGTGCGTTGGGCTAACGCCCGACTTCAACGCAGAGGGCTGCGGGTTCGATTCCCGTCAGGTGCAAATATTATTTATATGTGTAAATGTTTGTATCTGGTCTGGGTGTCTTTCTATGTATAATATGTATGTATTAACAAAAAAAAACTATATTATGTAGTATATCCGCGTTGTCTAGTACCCATAGTACAAGCCTAGTGTTTAGTTTAGGTCTAGATTGCGCTGTGTGCATGTTGAAAAAAAAATCGATGGTTTTCGCTATTTTGCATAATAAAACACTTTATTTATCCGGTTGAATCGCGTTTTTATTCATGGTTTTAAAATAACCGAGCTTTCGCCAACTTTACAGTTGACTTTTTCAAGGTTGACTGAAAAAAAAAGGTCTGTCTGTTTCTTTGTTTCTTATACAATTAAAAACTACTAATCTGATTAAAATCTGGTTTACAATATTGGAAAGTTCTATTTTTAAGCAACCTCGTGGTATACTTTACTTCGAAATATAATTAGTAGAACTCATATTATAAATGCGAAAGTAACTCTGTCTGTCTGTTAAGCCGCTATACCGATTTTGATGAATCACGGTATAGAGACCTTGTAGAAGGATCTGCGCTACTATGTTCCAGCGGAAACAGGATATAGTCGCGTGGATAAACAAAATAAATACTGGCTTCCTTAATAAAAACAATTACACCATCCACCTAAACAATAATAATTATATACGTAGTTGTAATAACAATACAGAAAACACGTCTGTTTGTCCATTGTGCGAATTTCACGCAAATTTTAAACAAAAACCTTGAAACAAAGAGCAGGTACAGACGGTAATTAAACCCACGCAAAAATCTCTACAAACACAGGCCCCAATTCCGAGGGTAAAACGTACCTAATTATAATACTGTACAATTGTACGAAAAACTCATTTTTTTTCCTTATATTTCTCGAATAAAGCAACAGAATCGACCCCTGAACCCTTAGAAATTTGTCAGTAGCACACTTAACAAGCACAATAATTGTTAAAAAGTTCCCCAAACGTTTTGAAAACCAAGTCTATTGTTTGTTTGCTTTTATCTTTTCCGTTTAGCGGCGTCAGTAATTGGTAATGGAGAATAAAAGCGATCTGGTGCCGGCAGACGACCGGATATATTTGTTTCAGGCACCCGCGCCTCATAATTGCGTTGTAAGTTAAATTTCATTTTTATAATATTACGAACTGCGCCCCACGGTTTCACCTGCGTAAGTCCCGTTCCCGCGGGTTTATCTTCTTAAGGAACGTTCTAATATTATGTCTCTGGGAACGTTAGACAGGATGACAAGGAGACCAACTTTGGATTGGCGAATGTCCCATGCCGTGGTGTTCTTCGAATATTTTTTAAATTCTTATCGGTTGTGAACCGATTATGGGCATTTGGAAATTAGCCAGTGTCAAGTATTATTAATATTTGCAAGTTATTTGCATCTTAACAGTCAAGTCGTCATAGTTAAAATCAAGTCGAGGAAATCATTGGAAACACGGGCCGGCCATTTACAATGATTGTTTACGGAGCTTTGGAAACAACGCTAAAGTCCATGATTTGCACCGATTTTCACTTTCATTACACTTGTGGATCTTCACGAAACTAAATTGATTAATATGCCCCTGAAATTAAACAATTTATACTCATTTGAACTAAGTTTCACAAAAATGACAATTTAGCAACACATCTCCTCAACGCGTTCTTGCCAATAACTTCCTTCTTAATTAAATTAAATTAATTCTTAATTAATTAAATAACATAAGTAGCGCGACAATACCATACTAACCATTATATGTTTTTTATATTCCTTATTAATTCTAATTCAACATTGTATGACATTTAAAATGTAATTAATATATTCCATGATTATATCTCTGCCGTTGACATTATGTTTATTCTGATTAATATTAATAATTCTTATTAGGTATGTGATTAACAATACCATACCATACCATACAAAAGTTACCAATACCATTTGCATACCAAGTTAAGTGCTGGTGAAATATGTTGGAATTTTATTTTAGTGATCTATAACCATATTTCGAGCAAATAAATGCATTCAATCATTTATTCATTTACCACTGTGCAAATTTCAACACTTAAGCGGTCGCCCATCGAAGTACTTAAGCTTCTGAACATAAATATGTTTATGTTTCGTACCTGTACTGCAGGGTAAGCTCGAAAGTAGGCGAAGAGGGCACCGGTAATAGCCAGCAGAGCGACCGCGTTCAAAGCCAGCTGCATCACGCGGAACTTGTGTGGCGAGCTCTCTGCTGTAGCGCCGCGCATGTCGCGCAGCATCTGTTGATGAATAATGAATTAATCGATCTATTTTGTGTGACATAAAATCATATTCTCGAGCTCCGCCGTGCTTCGGAAGGCACGTTAAGCAGTTGGTCCCGGTTGTTATCTATGATGGCAGTCGTTAGGTCAAGTTAGAGGCCATAGGGCGACCTAAAAACTCTAACACTAGGTGTGTCACACCACTCCACGAAAAGAAGAAGAAGAAGATCGACCTAAAAAATGGGATTCATATTAGATGTGTAGGTACATTAATAACATGTGTGTACATAAAAATACATACATAACATGATACAACTTTTACATATTTGAAGACCTACTCTTCGTAGATAGTCGCATGTATAGCTAGCTTTAATTCAAACAATTGAAATTGTTGTATTCACGTAATTTTTCACGTCATAAAGAAGGCTACAATTTTGTTTTGCAATTAAATCTAGCCACTACTCGTAATCGGAAAAATGACTATTTTAATTGTTTCAATTGAGTTTTATTAGCGCGGCTATTTCATATTCCCACGTTTTTTTTTTCTTGTTTCTTTTTTTATCGGTCCGAGCGGAAACTTGCAACTTTAATTTAAGGCACTTCCCGACTAGCTAGCAGGCTGATACTTTGGGAATAGTTCAGAACTATTCCCAACTATTCCCACAGAACAGTTCAGTTTTTAAGTGGCCCCTTGTTTGGCCCGCGGGGTAATTTTACTCTTGTTTATTGTTTGTTTGAATCTATTAATTTTATATTATTATGTAGGTAATGACTTGTAATCGTATGACACATCACTATCACGAAATTTCAAACGGCTTGACGGTTAATCGCTAGTGCTTAAGAGGCCCTATTTCCTTTTCAAAACCTTCCAGTTTGGCACTGTGCATACATAAAACTCGCACTAAAAGTTCAGGAGACTTCATCGCTATCGGACAGTATAATGCTTCTAGCCTCAGGCTATAGGACTACAGTACACAATATTACAATGTCAGTCCATATTATGTTTACCGAGCAAGATTAGCGGACCAACCATGTCTTACAACCCAACTTGTGGATGTTTGTTTGTTCCCAAGCAATTTGGAGAGTACATGAAATTGTAGTATTTTGTTTATTTGCCAGCATGGGCATGGTTGAGGTTGTACTTCGTAATTGCTTTTAGTGAAATGTCTGATGTTTGTGAAATTTACCCGATAAAATTAGGTAGGTACTTTGAATTAGGAATAAGGTTTATTTACAAGGCGTGAGTGAAATTAATTTATAGATGTAAATGTTTTAGATTTATTTGACATAAATTTTAGTTGAATTCGTTTATGGAACTAAGGCTACGTCTGCATAGGCAAGAGGCTGGCTTAGCGCCTAGAGGCTGGCCAGTCATCTAACTAAAACAAACGACCCAGAAGGGTCAAAAATCCTCTGAAAAAAATCTTTGATGGGAGTTATATGTATGATTCATTTGGAGTGCAGACTTTAGAATCATGGGCGCTGGGGGCTCAGACAATATATCGGTTTTTAAGGTTCCGTGCCGACAGGGTAGAAACGGGACCCTATGCAGAGACGCGAAGTCTAACAAAATAGTTTATTTCTTTTAGATTCTTGTACAACATTAAATGCACATGATAATTTGGCTACGCCTTAGGTGTATTGATTTTAGTGTGGCTTATTTCTGTTGCTGCTATAACAACAAAAACTAAAACCAAAATTAACAAATAAACATACAACAAACGTGATTTTCAAAACAAAAAACGCGACGATACTGCGATGTATTTTTACAACTGGTGGCATCTAGTGATCAATTGGAGTCTTTCTTTTTCTTTTTTTATTCTTTATTAACATATATTAAATAACAATAAATATAAATAGCATTGTTCACTCAATATTACACTTTGTCAGGCTAGAAACGCCTATAAAAGCTTACAAGACACTCATTAGAATATATTTATTAAACGTAATATAATTGAACACAAATAATTATTAATTAAATGCGTCATAGTTACAAAAATTACGCTTTTTGCTTAAAATAAAGAGGTAGAAATTGGAGATCAATTGGAGTAAGTTGCGCTCAGGGATTAGTCCGGTGTTTATTTTAGAGTACAGTACCCAATTGTGATAATGGTACGAAACCCTTCGTGAGCGAGTCCGATTCTGACTTGACCAGTTTTGGTCTGAACGCCTAGTGACGACAATGTGAGACGAAGGTGCTGGAGATTGTTTGACACAATAAATTAGCATTGCCATTCAGCGTGGCAATGCGGCCAGCATTTCGGGTTAGTTGCCAAGTAAAGTGGACTCTTTTCAGTAACTTGTAATTATGTAGGTAATAAATAGTAGTAGGTGAATGAATTTGTGTTAAAGACTGATAACAAACCATCCTAGATCAGTGGAAAGGAAGCAAATAGGGCATTGCCTTGCAGTTGGATTGAATCCTACAAGCTTATAGGAGTATAACCAATAATAGGGAAACCAGCCGGTGCTCTGTAACGATTACCAAACGTAATAATATCCAAGCAATACCTTTTCATTACATCAAATCGACATTATATAGATTCGTACCCATTAGGGAAAAAATATCGAGTGAATTAAAACACGTCTCATTCTTCGAGTTCCGTTTGCATCGACTGATTGTTTGAGTAACTTAGCGGAGACAAGACTGACGAAATATACATTATACATTCACTTGTGTCAATCGTATAGGTAGGTACTTCGTGTAAAGCAAACTGCTACAATAACCCCCCCTTCCCCCTTAAAAAGTATCACGTTTTACAGGTCTTCTCATTTTTCAGGAAAACGACACAAGCTAGGTGAAAGTAGTCAAAGACTACATTTTTAATTAATAAATAGCCTACAAATAACTTTTAACATTTATTTAGATACAAGTTATGGTTTCCAAGCTATGGTACGTCAAAGTTTGACAAAACTTTGAAAAAAAAAAAAAATTGCCGCATAAAAATGTGAAATGAATAGATAACACACAAAATGCATGTGACAGTAAACGTTTTACGTGGCCCATTATCTTCCTTCGAACAGTAAAGTTAGAGCTGTTGAAGTTAAGGCGATCAAAAACCTTTATCTAGTGAATTCCAGCTGGCAGTTGTCAGCTTAGCTGTTTCCACCCACTTTAGCTATTTCCTGAATTGTTGAGCCGAGCTTATTTCTATTTTGTTGTACTTTTATTATGTTTGCATATTTGTTTTTCTAATAATAGTTAGAATAATAAGTTCTGGAATCTAGGCTCATTAAAATGTATAAGTATGTAGGAATAGTTACAAACACTTACATATTTATAAACGTATTTTTATGATTATTAAACTATTACTAGGAAATAAGTAACAACAGCTAGCAACTATACTCTTTTCCAGAAACATAATATGTAGATGAAAAGTGTAAACACAGAACTGACAATTATCTTCTTCTTCTTCTTTAAAATGGCTTTTCCTTTCAGACATTTGCCAGTGTCAAGTATTATCAATATTTGCAGGTTATTTGCATCCCCTCCCGATGTGCGTCCACCTTGACGTGGTGGGAGGGCTTAGTAGCCGCTTGCCATAGTAACCCAGCTATGTCGAGCGGTGAACTAAGAGGCGCACCATAGCTAGGTACACTTTACTTACATGCAACACTTACATGAAATCACACACTCACACACAGTTCGTCCTAGTCGATTGGCTTTTGCCTTCGGCTTGGCCGAACCACACATGCACACAGTCACTCACGCACAATACACATTACACACACCAACACTATACAGGTTTAGTAGATCAGGTATACACGAAGCTGTGGATCAGCCAAAGCTGTGGATCAGCCCAAAAATGAGCATGAAGGCGACTTGCAAAGATACTACCCAGGTGGGTCCCAGCCGCAACGCGACTGGGGAATCCCACCCCGCTTCGGCGGGCAGCTCCCAGCGTATTCTGGGGGGAGCAGCAAACCGCGTGATTGTTGGGGGAGTGGAGAAAGAAAGTGTGGAAGAAGTAGGACGGTTGAATGTTGGGGGAGATGTTTGGGGGGGGATTGACGGGCAGATCGTTGGTGGGGATACCGAGGGTGATGACGGAGTGAAGGAGAATATTGGGGGGATGAACATAGGGGGCGATATTAGGGAGAAGACTGGGGAAAAGGCCGTAGAGAAGGCCGTGAGTACCGGTGCGAGGAAAAAGACCGTTGCGCTTCTGGATGGGGTTTCGGAGAGGTGCCATTTTCTACGAAGCTCTGCTCGGAAGAGTGATGGCGTAGAAAGGCGGGATAGAGAGCGCAGGCAAAGCACTGAGCGGCGTGAGAGGAGCTCGAGCAGAACGAGCCAGACTGCTAAGACGGTCTCGGAAGAGAGAAGTAGGAGCAGAAGCAGGAGCCAAGAGAGGGACCCTAAGGCAGCCCAAAGTAGAGACAGAAGTCTTGAATGGGACAACGAGGGAGGTCTATGGTTTCGTCCCGTTGATGACTCAGGGGAAAGTTGCGAGGAACTTCCCGAGACTCCCAATTTACTATCGGCGGGCCAAAAGCGACCTGCGGAAAATATAGATGGTGCAAATCAGGGTTCATTTCCGCCTAAAGTTGGCACGGCCAGGCGAGGCAAGAAACATCAGAAGGGCAAACAGCAATATACAAAGGCGGACTTCTTGAAACCTACAAGCGGTGTTCAACTAGCTGAAGCATCGCAAAGTCACTCGCATAGCGTCAGCGCGGAAATGGAGAAGCTCAGAATTGAAAATGAGCTTCTCCGAAATAAAGTGGTGATGATGGAACGCGAAATGGCCGATCTGCAGGCCCAGATGCGGATCCTCGCCGATATACGTGCCAAGAAGCCCAATAAAGGGATGGCGGCTGAGGTGGAGGCCGAGGTTGCAGAAGACCTGCCAATGGCAGTGGTCCCTGGGAGCTCTGGGACTTCGAGGAGACCAGCCTCAGAGAAGGAAGAGTGGGCGAGGGAAGTGTTTAGTCAAGTAGCTAAGTACATGGATGCCCGGTTCGAGGCTCTGAGTGACCGGCTACCTCCTGAGGAGCGACTGCGCCCCCCCTTGGCTGCTGACCGCCGAAGACAGGCTGCGGGGGAGTTACAGCCGGCCACAATATCGCCGCCCGCTGCTGCTTCGCAAACCTTTAGTTATGCGGAGGCTGTTCAGGGGCGCAGTAAGAGACGCCGGGGTAAAAAGTCCCTTGCAACCCGTGAGGCAACACAGGCCAATGAGGCGGTTCGGAGACCATCTGTGGTCGAGAAGAGGCCCCAGACTGCGGAACAAAGTAGACCACAAACGTCGCATATGTCTGCAGAGTGGTCTACAGTGACGCGGGCAAGGAAGCAGCAGGCGAACCAGGATAAAAAGTCCAGCCTACGAGTGCCGCAGTCGTCGGTCGTGGTGCTTACTATACACCCAAGCGCCACAGAAAGGATTACGTATCCCGACGTGATCAAGGAGGCAAAGACCAAGGTGGACGTCATCTCCCTTGGGATACCAAGCGTAGGTGTTCTGCCGACGGCCGCTGGCGCTCGAAAGATTGAGGTTTCAGGTGCGGATAGCGGCGAGAAAGCAGACCTTCTTGCGGCCAAGCTGCGCGAGCTTTTCAGACCTGAGGATGTTGTGGTCACAAGGCCGACCAAAACCGCAGAATTGCGAGTAGTTGGTCTAGACGAATCCGTGACAGGTCCTGAAGTCGCGGCTGCTGTGGCCGCTGCAGGTGGCGTATCTGTGGAGGACGTAAAGACCGGAGAGATACGTTGCAGTCCTTCCGGTCTGGCCTCGATATGGATACGTTGTCCGATAGGGGCGGCTAAGAAGCTGGCGGAGGCTCAGAGGATAGTCGTGGGTTGGGTGGCAGCAAAAATCAAAGTGCTGGACCGACGACCGTTCTTATGTTACCGGTGCTTAGAATGTGGTCATACGGGAAATTGCTGCTCGGCAGATATCGAAGCAGGTGGCCTTTGCTTCCGGTGCAGTAGACCCGGTCACAGAGCCGCACAATGCACTGCGGAGCCGCATTGTGGCCCGTGCGCCAAAGTTGGTGGTGCTGCCGCACATACAGCAGGGTCTGCCGTTTGTCGAGCGACAAGAAAGAAAACCGGTAGAAGGCCGGCTCTGGAGAGGACACAGCAACCACATCAACAACAATAATGGCAGTGTCAGTTCTACACGCGAACATTAATCACTGCAAGGCAGCTCAGGACCTTATGATCCAGAGCGCCACGCAGTGGTTGGTTTCGGTTGTGGTAACGTGTGAGCCGTATTCGGTCCAGAGTAATCCGGCCTGGATCTCCGATGCGGATGGTGTAGTTGCCATGTCTTCCAGGACTTCGGTTGGCTCGCCTCCTTTCACCTCGGCTGTACGTGGACAGGGATGCGTGGCGGGACTGCTGAACGGGGTGGCATATGTCGGGGTGTATATCTCGGCTAATGCACCCCGACAGGACTACGAGAGTTTCCTCCGGGAACTGGATTCGGTCATGGCACGGTTTCGCTCGTACCCATTGGTGGTCACGGGGGACTTCAACGCCAAGTCTACGGCTTGGGGATCCCCCCGAACTGAAGTCAGGGGTCGGCTTGTGGAGCAGTGGGCGATGGACCACGACCTTCTTTGTTTGAACCGCGGGACGGTCCCAACATGCGTGCGACATAATGGGCACTCAATCGTGGACCTAACTTTCGCCAGCCCGAATGTGGCCGCGCGCGTCAGAGATTGGAGAGTCCTTGAGGGGGTAGAGACACTATCGGACCATCGATATGTCCGGTTCAGCGTCTCCGCCCAATCCTCGGCCCCACTAGTTCCAACACAGTCGTGTGGGGGTCCACGTTGGGCCATAAAACAACTAGATCGGGAGAGGCTCTCGGAAGCTGCAATGGCAGAGGCGTGGCCGACGGCACCCGAAAGGCCTCTGGACATCGACACTGAGGCAACTTGGTTCCGGGCGGCGATGACTCGCATCTGCGATGCATCAATGCCCCGCTCCGGATCCCTACCTCCGAAACGCCAAGTGTACTGGTGGAACGATGAGATCGCGCAACTACGCAGAGCTTGTGTGGTGGCGAGGCGCCGGTACACAAGGCATCGTAGGAGGCGACGCCGAGGTGCTGATTTTGCCGAGGTGGAGGCCGCGCTTCATGAAATGTACCGTGATGCCAAACGGGTGCTAAAGATCGCCATCGCGGAGGCGAAGACTAGGGCCAGGGAGGAAATGCTGGAGGCTTTGGATCATGATCCATGGGGGAAACCTTATCGTATGGTGCGGGGCAAGCTGCGCCAGTATGCCCCCCCTCTGACTCAGAGTCTCCAGCCTGACTTCGTCGAGGTAGTCGTAGAGAACTTGTTCCCCACAAGAGGAGTGCATGTTCCACCCTGCATGCTACCGCAAGGACACGCGGAGCCGGAGGACGAGACTGAGTCCATCGCAGTCTCTCCAGTGGAACTCCGTCTGGCGGTTCAAAGAATGAAGGCGAAGAACACCGCTCCTGGCTTTGACGGAGTTCCGGGAAAGGTGCTAGCGCTCGCCCTAGACGAATTAGGGCCCAGATTTTTAAGTCTAGTCAGCGCGTGCTTGGAGAGGGGACGTTTTCCTCATATATGGAGGATGGGCAGGCTAGTTTTGCTTCAGAAAGCCGGCAGACCTGCTGAATCGCCTTCCGCGTACCGCCCCATAGTGCTGCTTGATGAGGCTTGCAAGCTCCTCGAACGAGTTGTAGCTGCACGCCTCGTTGCGCACCTGGGGAGAGACGGTCCGGATCTGCATGATTCGCAGTTCGGGTTTCGCAGGGACCGCTCAACGTCCATGCGGTTCTGAGGGTGAAAGCGTTGGTGGAGGATGCAGTTTCCCGGGGGGAGTGCGTCTTGGCGGTGTCTTTGGATGTCGCCAACGCCTTCAACACCCTCCCCTGGAGTGTCGTACTGGAGGCACTTAGATACCACAGAGTACCGCCATACCTCTACCGCGTAATTAGTGCATACCTCGATGACCGTTGGGTGGTTTATCCAGCACGCGAGGGTCAAATGGGGCGGCGTCAGGTTACGTGCGGTGTTCCACAGGGGTCTGTCCTCGGACCACTCCTGTGGAACATTGGATATGACTTTGTCCTCCGCGGTCGCAATCTCCCGGGCGTAGGCGTTATCTGCTACGCGGATGACACGCTGGTAACCGCCCGGGGGAGCTCATATTACACGTCGGCAGCCTTGGCCTCCATCGGCGTGGAGGACGTCGTTGGACGTATACAGCAAGTAGGCCTGGAGGTGGCACTAAACAAGAGTGAGGCTACATGCTTTCACGGTCCCTCTTTTGTGCCACCTCGAAGGGCATATGTGACGGTGTGTGGAGTAAGGGTGGCAGTCTGCTCGACAATGAGGTATCTGGGCCTCATCCTCGACGAGACCTTGAGATTCACGCCTCATTTCGAGCAGCTGACCCCGAAATTGGAAAAGGCGGCACGGGCACTGTGTAGTCTGTTGCCCAACGTGGGTGGACCGTCTGGGGCCTGTCGGCGGCTGTATGCCGGTATAGTGCGGTCGATGGCCTTATATGGTAGTCCAGTGTGGGCGGACACTCTCACGAGCCAGAGTCAGGCCCTCCTACGCAAGTCGCAGAGAATAATGGCCGTGAGAGTGATACGCGGATACCGCACGATATCATATGAGGCCGCTTGTGCGTTGGCCGGGGTTCTGCCTTGGACCCTGGATGCGAGAGCCCTCGCGTCGGCCTTCCACTGGCGCGAGGAGGCGCGACAACGTGGTGACCGACCGGCTTTATTGGAGGTGAAGGATCGCCGGGTGGAGCTGCATAGGTCTGCCGTGGCAGAGTGGGAGTCGCGGATGACGCGACCACAGGCGGGTCACCGGACATTGGAGGCGCTCCGTCCTATAATGGACGAGTGGCTGGACAGACACCACGGGGCTCTGTCCTATAGGCTGACGCAGATACTTTCCGGACATGGTTGCTTCGGAAAGTATCTGCATCAGATAGCGCGGAAGGAGCCCGACACTCGCTGCCATCACTGCCCCAGCGACGTGGACACGGCTAACCACACGCTCGAGGTATGTGTGGCCTGGACTGCCGAGCGCGACGAGCTGAAAGCGGTGGTGGGAGACGACCTTTCACTCCCAGGTGTTGTAGCGGCGATGGTGGAGGACGAGGCTGCGTGGACAGCTGTTCTTCACTTCGCCGAAAGAGTGATGACGGCGAAGGAGGTCGCGGAAAGGGAGCGAGAGGTATCCTCTCGGCCCAACCGCACCCGTAGAATACGACCCTCAGGGCGTCCGCGTCGCGACGACCTGATGCCTCCATAAATGGGCTCGTAGGCAACAGGCTCGGGGGGGCCTGTTGCCATGTAAGAGCCCGGGCGGGGTGCACGTGGTTCCCGTGCGCCGCTGACGAGGAAAAGGTCGTCAAACCTTTTCGAAGAGGGGTCCGGCCAAATCGGACCATAGTCGTTGGGTACCGCGGAAGACTTGCAAATGCCCGTAGTCCCTGACATCAAGGCGAGTGAGGAACCGGTGGAGTTTTTAGTGGGTAAACCTATGGCCGCCTACCACCTTAGGCCATAGGGAGCCCCACACACCGCGTCGCTCTCCCCCGAGAGTGGCGTGACGGTGCATCAGGCTGCATTTTCTCCACCAATTAAAAAAAAAAAAAAAAAAAAAAAAAAAAGGTTATTTGCATCGATAGAAACAGTCAAGTCGTCACAGTTAAAGTCAAGTCGAGGGAATCAATGTAAAAAGGGGGCCATTTTTTACAATGTTTGATCACGGAGCTTTGGAGAGAACACTAAGCTAAAGTCCATGTTTTGCACCGATTTTCACTTTTATTTTCACTTGTACACCTTTACGAAACTAAATTGATTAATATGCCCCCGAAATTAAACAATTTACACGCACTTGAACTAAGTTTCACAAAAATGAAAATTTAGCAACACATCTCCTCAACGCATTCCCGCCAAAAACTCCGACAACAACTGACAATTATCTAAGAAAAAAGTAAACAAAGAGCTGTCACTTTCAATCAAATATATTATGAGTTTTTTGTTTACCTTTTTGATATGTTTCTGTAAAAGGCTATAGTCAAGTACAATAACTAACTTTCATGTACTTAAGTTCAGGCTTCATACATAACTTTTGTAGGGACTTTTGTAACGTTGCGTCGTAAATTAGTTTTTGAGAAAAACTCAGCAACATTTAATAATGATGAATAAATAAGAGGAAACATGATTTAATGTGAGTTTGAGAGAGTAGAAAAAAACTGTTAAATGAAATAATAGGTAGTCTATGTATGATAAATTACAGATTACGTTTACTTAAATAAACGTAGAATAAGCTACGCCCACGCCCCACACCGAAACGTATGTATGGATGGATGGACTTATAGATACTTATTTTTAACTCCAGACGGCAATAGAGTGGTTATTCTTATTTTGAGTTTTCTATGTATATGTCACCGGAAAATAACAAGAACAGTAAGTTTATAATTTTTCTAGGATATTTATAAACTTTCGTAGGATTCTAAATGAGAGATAAATTGTATTGTTTTACGACCACCACATTTTTGCAAATTTATAAACTTACCGACTTCCTGCGTAAAATAATAAGTGCGAGTGTCAAGTGCGCTCTGATTGGTTGAACAAGTCACGTGTTCCTTCTCCTTTCTAATACATCACGCCTTTTAAAGAATTAGTGTGTAATCATGTTCTAACATAATCGTAACCTATAATCTTAGTCAGGGTGCCCCTTCGTGTTTTAGATATTCTTTACGTACCCCTGTCAACATCGACCAATCAGAGAGAAGTGTGTAATTTTCCGTATTTTAAAAAAGCGTAAAATTAAAAGCTCTTCTGTTATTGGTCAAACCGTTTAGAATCTTACGAATGGATATCCGTTACTTTATAAATTTACTACGAGACGTCGTAAGTTTTAATCAAGTTGAAACTACTGAACTGACTGCGATGAAATTTGGCATGCTTATGGATGGAAATCTGGATTAAAACATAGGATACTTTTTATTCGAATATCCCCGCGAAATCGAGACGGTGAAACCGCAGGGCGCAGCTAGTTAGGTATTTAATTTAATTTAGATACGTTTAAGTATACAAGAAGTGCTTTGGCATAGTGATTCACTGATAGATCTTTGAAGCACAACAAACCTGCTGTTTATTTACCTAAACTAAACCTAAAATTGTTTGATTTTAGTTTAGAAATTCCAAAAAGCTCTTTTGTTGTTACGCTGAGTTAAATTTTGTACCACAAAATGAATAGTTTACAACTTTCAGTCTAAATTTAAGTTTGGGATGGCACGATTTATCGTTGTATAGGAACTCAATTATATTGTTTACATTTACAGGTGCGAATTGATTACCTACTTATTTGAATCCGTGTGAAAGTTTTAAAATGTCTGGTAGTGAGCGAGTTTTTTTTTTAATAAACATAGCTAAGAACAATTGTATGTAATTAAACTCATAGGGGTCCTCAGTTATTTACATAATATTTTCTACTTATTGCCACCCAGCCTCATTAAATATAATTTGACTTTTGTCTCATAAGTTAATTGCTCTAAATTTTTTCTTAAAATTTTTAGTTATGTCATTTTAAGTTAGTTAAATAAATTAATAATGTAATGAATGAGTGATTATGTAATATGCGTGTATACCTGAATTATTTCGCTGCCGTTTTCATTTTACCAGTTGAGCGTGCTACATTTAAGATCATATCATTACTTACCATCACGTGAGATAGTAAGATCTATGGTGTGTAAAAAAACTACATCCTTTCGCGAGCTAGGTACGACACCACAGACACCGTGAGATAGTAAGATCTATGGTGTGTAAAAAAAACTACATCCTTTCGCGAGCTAGGTACGACACCACAGACACTTCAAGCTCGTAATAATATCTAACCTCAACCATAACTATCTATCTATATATTTATATAACACCCCTCGTTTACCATCGGAGTTTTAAAACAATGAACCAAAAGGGAAGCGGATAAGTAACAAAAAACATTTCCAAAAATTTGCATTAATATCAAAATTATTGTATCAATTTCGGACATTCCCTGCCTGTTTATTCGAGCTGTTTTCAGTTAATAAATAGTTGAAATACTGTCATCGTATATTTTGTCGGAATTCAAAACATTGTCACGGTAAATGTAAATTCATTTTCCCTTGTTATTTTGCAGTGAGGGAGACTGCTATTAAAATAAACACTAGTGATTCACTAGTGTTTATTTTAATTGTTTGTCCGACTTGATTTCAGCAAAAAATGAATTTTAACGCTGCAATGAGCTGGCTCGCTCGGCAGATCTAATTGTTTGCTATTTTACATGCTTCTATAAACGTAAATACATTTTGCGAAAATTGTTCTTTTTTCCACGACTGCCAAAGCAAGTGTTATGTTTTTGGCTGTAATGGTAATGAGTTATCAATCACTTATCTTATCACTTATCACTGACATTTCTTGCTTCTATTAGTATAGGTAGCGTAAAATGTAAGTATGAGAATATGGCAATTTGATTAAGATATTTAAAGTTAGATTTTGTAGGCAATGGTTATCCACGTGCATGTATTTGCATACAGTAAACTTCATTGTGAGTAGGTTAGGTACCATAATCAGGAATTTTTGTACACATACGTAAAGTTGTACCTAAATGAAAACAATACGTTGTTTAGGTTATTTTACAACTAACTCAACTACAAGCTTTATTGTATCAAAATGTATACCTAATAATTATAGATGCCGTTTGTAATTTCAATGGTGTTTTGTAGCTAAATATTTTACTAATCTTACTAATATTATGAATGCGGATGTTTGCAAGTATGTAGTATGTGTTGCATAGTATGTGACTTCGTTACTCTTTCACGCAAAAACTACTGAATCGATTGCGATGAAACTTGGAATATAGGTAGCTAAAGACCTGGAATAAGACATAGGCTACTTTTATCCCGATATTCGAAAATCGGGATTACGCAGGTGAAACCGCTTGGCGCTAGTTAACTTATAAACACAATGAAAAATTTAACAACTCACCCTGTGATGTAACGACATATTGCTTCCGTTCTGGAATCGGACAATCGTCTGCAAGGAGGCTGGTGTGGACATACTCTTCGTGATGGAGGAGTTCCCCGCCTCCTTCTCTTGTTGCTCCTTCAATAGCAACCCGCGAGCGATCTTCGCATTGAGGCTCTTGTTTACGTGCTGGTGCGGCAGCAGGGGAGCTTCCATGGTCTTCGTCGTGTAAGAGGGAGATGAGGTCTGGCTAAACGAGTCCGAGGAGACATTCGAGTCTTGTCTCACGCTGACGTTGGATCCGGAACTGGGTGATCGCTTCACCTGTACCGGAGGAAGCGGCGCCGGTGTGTAGGGATTGTCAGGCATCTTCTGTGGTGGAAGCCGTCGAGGAACGGACGCGGCGGCTGCGGCGGCCGGCTGCGGGTTCCGGTTGCAGTCTAGTCGAGGTTGTGGCGATACAGGTGCCACTGCGCGTCTGTTGCCGTTAGGGTCCGTGGCTGGTGCCGTCAGTGGGCGAGGTGGAGTCGGTGGTGGTGCGCGACGCGGCGGCTGAGGCGAGCGGCGTGGAGGTGCCGGCGGCGGCACTGGCAGCGGGGCCGGGGGCGGTGCTGGCGAGCGCTGTGGTACTGGCGGCGGTGCTGGGGGGACCACCGGTTGTAGAGGGGGCGGTGGTATCTGTAATATATCAGTCCACTGGACATATTGACCATATTGACCAACGCTTAGAGGGTTGTCAAGTGGGGACGCTACACATATCATAAGCATGGTTGATTAGCCATTGAGGGGGTTGTACATATTGACCTTAAGATTACAACATGTGAAGTTTGCGTAGATCACTAAGATTGTTTGCTGTGTAAACGAACCAATTATTCAGTTGATGTGGAAGTATTGCCGCCTAATACCAACATAATGTCAAGGAGTTCCCTATACACCTCATACGTAGCCTGCAAAAGATCTCTTTAAGCGATAAGGCCTCCCTTTGCTTCACCCAGTTTAGAGAAGTTCGTGTTGTTTATTTTTATTTTTTGTGGTGTGTAAAATAAAGAATTAATCAAGCAATCAATCATGTTGGTCCAATGCTTGCAGCAGAGATTTCGATGCTAGCAACTTCAACTTGCTATATACGTGAGTGTCCAAACATACCTTTATAATAGGTCTGGGTGGAGCCAGCCTCGATGGCGGGCAGTAGGGTAATGCGTCGGAGGGGCAGTAGACGAAGCCCGAAGGCCGAGGCTGTTGGGGCGCGCACGCGGCCGTGGAGTGTCGTCTAGGAGTGCCGACGCTCGGTCGCAGGAGTTCCAGCAGTTTCTCACCGGGAGTCGCCGCTAAGCTGCCGGCGCGACCACATCTGTGGAAGAGAGACGACTTAATAAAGACAGTGTACAGTTACGAAGAGCGGTGTTGGTCTAGTGGTAGATACCCCGACTTTCATTTCGAAGGTCGTGGTTTCGAATCCCGGCCGCGCACCAATGTCTTTTTCCTTGCGGAAAAGTTATGTGCGTTAATAACATCGCTCATACGGTGAAGGAAAACATCGTGAGGAAACCCACGGCTTAGTTAGCTCCAGACGTATTGACCAGTTCTTTCCTCTGGGCATGGCTGACTAAGCTGGGAGGGTGGTATATGTGCTGGGCAAACCTACTCCACCTAACAATGCCCGGGCAAACAGCGCCATAAAATAGCATGGATTAAAAGTTGCTTGCGCTGTATAAATCATCTAAAAATAAGATGAAAAGGCCAATTATTATTATTACAGTTATGGTACATATGTGGTATGTTACATATGGTATGGTATGGTATATATATATATGGTATATATTACACCTATGGTACATATGTCGCCAGCGACGATTTTATTTATTCTACACGTTTAGTTATTTGGAAATCAACATTTTGGTGAATTTGATATGATTGTAAAAAATATTGAGAGATATAATCTTACCAATATTATAAACGCGAAAGTTTTTTTGTATGTATGTATGTGAATTTGTCACTCTTTCTCGCAAAAACTACTCAACCGATTGCGATAAAACTTAGAATTTACGTAGCTGGGGACTTGGAATAATACATAGGCTACTTTTTATCCCGATATTCTCGCGGGAACGGGACTAAACGCGGGTGAAACTGCGGGGCGCAGCTAGTATCTCATAATATGAACATAGTATCCAACATTCTAGGAACATTAATATTAACTAACAGAACCATATTTAAAGAGATCAGTATTAGATCCAGCTGTAAGAGCTCCTAGAAATCCTTTTGCTCAATCTGTCGGTCTGAGTTTTTTTATGACGAATATATTCATTTTTCTGGACCACTAACGATGGTTGTCGTAATCGTGCAACCTACATAACGATGTTTGAGAAACCATCGTTATGTAGGTTGCACGATTCCATCATATTTGATCATATTGGTTGACTGAACTAATGGCAGAATAAGCGTCTGACCATATGCGCTAACAAGGACTATTAACATCTAAAGTTCAAAACGGAAGTCGGTCTCTATGACAGACTCAGTCAAACATCCGGATACTGTTCTAAAGTTAAATATTGCACATGTTCAGAGATCAAGCAAGTACCTACTCCAATATGCGTCAAGAGTTGACAATAGTTTACAAACGAGAACAATGTTCTTCATTAATCCATTCTGAGACATAGAGGCTTCTGAATGCGTCTGTCAGTTATGTAAGCCCGTTGAGTATACTCGCCGACTTTATGGCTGAGTGCTGGAGTAGGTAACTACAAATTTGTATAATTTATTCTTGTTTCACTTAGGGAATTTTATTAGTGAACTACAATGCTCTCAAACTGTCTATCACCGACTAATTTGAATTGTTAAGCTCAGTTTGCTAGTTTTTTAAACAGGTTCTACCATAGTTGGCATAGTTTTCGGTGGCACATTTACGAAAACTGGCTCGACTTTCCGGAGAGTAAGTTTAACCAGCTAAGGTTGCGATGCTTTTACTTAGCCCCGGGCTAGTGAGCTAACCCAGTACTAAATCTTGTGATTGGTTGTGTACTGACATTTGTGTCAGTGCTATTTATTAAGTTAGCCTTGGCTTAGAATAGCCGTGCAAGTCAACCTAAGTAAAGCAGCTCCAATCAAGCTAAGCTAGCTGAGTCCCATCAAAATACATTTAATAATAGGATAAAACATATCATCAGTTTTTACTACAGCAGTTTACACCGGACGAGAACAAACTACGTGGGAGCAAGAAATAAAGATGACGTACCTACTGTATGAAATTGGCAACAACGCAGACAAAATCGAGTGTAAAAACTAATACCTACACAAGAACTCCAGCAATTTATATTAAAACAAAGCACATCATCTCAGTAATAAGGGGTTAAAATATGATAGGGAGACTCCCGTACTCCCGCCGGGAGAGGCACCGTGAAATTTTGTAATTAATCATATCGTTTTATGTCGGAGCGTCACTCGACGTCGCGCCCAGGGCAGAATTAACGAGAGATGTTTGAGACATGGAATGTTGCAGGGCAATCTTCAAATTGCAAACGATTTTTATGAATATTTATTTACGTTACGTTGATATGAACACATATCATCTTCTAACTAAAGACTATTTTTTGCTAAAGACAATTTTGACACTATGCTTGGCTTAATGCTTTGTCGGGCTCTTGTGAGTGGCAATCAACGTTAGTGAATATGTGACAAAAGTCGAGTTCACGCATACAATCGTTTGTAAATACTGCTTTAAGACTTGCTTAAGATTTGCTGAGAGTAATTGATTATTTTTGGAAGCAGAAGAATCTATAGATCGTTCAGTTCGATAATGTCTAGTGTACCATAATAACCAGTGTATCAAAATGTCTAGTGTACGATAATGACCAGTACTAAAAGTCTAGTGTCTTACAATGCTTAGTATCTTCTAAAATGATAAATTAATAACTTAATTAATACACAATATACTTTAATACTTCAATTAATTATTAACTTTGTTCTTTTGTTTCTGTTATCCCGTCTGATTTGATCTAATGTTTTTACTCTTTCTTTCGAACCGATTTCCAAGCCATTTACATTATGGCAATCTCACTAGATCCTAGACTTCTAGTCTTGAGGCTGATGTGGATATCAGATTAAGAAACGCCACAATGATATAATACAAAACAATATCTTCATCTAAATCAGTTAAATGGGAAAAATGGCGGTCTTATTCCTGGTGGTAATAATTTAACCGGGTCTTACTCGCGTATTCTTAGTTTTAAACCCCCTCGCGACCAAGATCAATGTAACATGATCGAAACGTCGAGGTAAGAGAATTTAAAAGTAACAATACGCGAGTGAGACTCGGTTAAATTATTACTATGAGTACAAATCGTGTGAGTTTGAAAAGTTCCTTATTCCTGGTGTTCTGCAATTTACTGTAAATTCGGATACAAATTGGAATCAAACTAAAGTTTGACACCAGAGCATCGATGCCGTAACTACAGTTGAGCACGTACCGAGAACTAAGATCTGACCACATTCAGTAGTGCACTTTCAAGAACTTTGAATTTTAATGGGCTACCTATTTGATTTGGCCTTCAGACACATTGGCATATTTGTACAATTCCATATTGGTACAATTAAAAGTTTTTACCCAGTGAGCTAAACCGTGGCCACTAATTGTGCATAATATTTACTTTCTATTTTGATACCTAATAACAACCTTAAAGTATTTAGCCTCTTGTCTTGTCAAACAACTTGAGCCCTGTAGTCCCGGCACAGAATAGGGCTTAGTGTCAAAATCAGTGTCTTAGAGTGTTTGAATAAACCAAGGGTATGGTATCTATTAAATAATGAAGACTAAAAATTGTTAATAGATACTAATAAATGTGACGTCACAGGTGACGAGAAACTTACAAATGCTAGTGAAAAGTAAAATGAAGTTACGAAGAATAAATGGTGTTGATTTATACAAGGTGTAACGGGTAAGCCCTTTAATCCGAAAGAGGGTTGTTCTAGACGTCTAGGCGAACAACTTTTGTTCCACGACTTTTGGAAATTCGAATTACTTTTAGAAAAGTTTAGGTCTAAAGTTTATTTGAAAATCAGCTGTTTCTGAGAGTTCGAGGTCATTGACCTTATGTTGTCCTTTTATTACCCGACTGCGCGACGCAAAGGAGGGTAATGTGTTTACCGGTCTATGTATGTATGTATGTATGTATGGATGTTTCTATGTGGCGTTCTAGAGGCCAAACGCATGGACCGATTTTGATGATTCTTACGTCAATCGATTCGTCTTAATCTGGCGAGTGTGACTAAAGACATGACAGTAATCCCAAGTAACTTATGTCACCACCAGACGCCATATTGTCAAAATTAAAAAATCCAAAATCGTCAAAGTATGTCAAGATGGGTATCGTTGAATAGGTTTTTAAAAATAAATATTAGGTTTCTTTCACCATTTTTCGTTTTAAAGAACCGTTTAGGAAATATAACGGTTTAAAGTTAATTTACAATTAGGTATTCTTGCTTTTTACCCGACTGCGCGACGCAAAGGAGGGTAATGTGTTTACCGGTCTATGTATGTATGTATGTATGTATGTATGTATGTATGTATGTATGTATGTATGGATGTTTCTATGTGGCGTTCTAGAGGCCAAACGCATGGACCGATTTTCATGATTCTTACGTCAATCGATTCGTCTTAATCTGGCGAGTGTGACTAAAGACATGACAGTAATCCCAAGTAACTTATGTCACCACCAGACGCCATATTGTCAAAATTAAAAAATCCAAAATCGTCAAAGTATGTCATGATGGGTATCGTTGAATAGGTTTTTAAAAATAAATATTAGGGTTCTTTCACCATTTTTCGTTTTAAAGAACCGTTTAGGAAATATAACGGTTTAAAGTTAATTTACAATTAGGTATTCTTGCTTTTTATTACTAACGAACAAGTTTTTATTTTTGTTACGTAGTTACGCTTGGAACTATCAAAGTATAAGCCGTGGTATAAGCCGTGATGGTACTGGTGACAGGAATTTATTGATATAAACTAAAAAAATATTTACATAAATTGTACCTACCTACTGAATAAAAGCCTAATAACACTTAGGTACCTAAAAACGTTAAAAGAATAATAAATTTAAACAATAAATAACTAAACCCTAACTGAAATAGAATCTTACTAATATTATAAACGCGAAAGTTTGTATGTAAGTATGTATGTATAAGAGTAACCACCTCACATACGTATGTATGTGAGGTTGTTACTCTTTCACGCAAAAACTACTGAACCGATTGCGATGAAACTTGGAATATAGGTAGCTGGGGGACCTGGATTAACACATAGGCTACTTTTTATTCCCGCGGGAACGGAAATTACGCGGGTGAAACCGCGGGGCGCAGCTAGTACATTATAACCCCCTAATGAAATGAATAGATTACGAGACTTACCTACCATCAATAAATGAAAATAACTAAAAAGCATAAAATAAAAAAAATAATTTATAAAAAAACAAAAAACCTGACTGCGTAAAAAACTCGATTAAAAAATACGCATAGAAACAACAAAAAAACCAAAAAGAAAAAAACAAGCCCAGTAATTTGAAATTACGCTAAGTAATAATAGTTTTGTAATCGACACACACAGAACACATAATAAATGAGTAAAAAATTACTCACAGTCGGGACCCATTGGAAAAATTAGATTGGTAAAATGAATGGGTCCCGACTGTGAGTAATTTTTTACTCATTTATTATGTGTTCTGTGTGTGTCGATTACAAAACTATTATTACTTAGCGTAATTTCAAATTACTGGGCTTGTTTTTTTCTTTTTGGTTTTTTTGTTGTTTCTATGCGTATTTTTTAATCGAGTTTTTTACGCAGTCAGGTTTTTTGTTTTTTTATAAATTATTTTTTTTATTATTACTAACGAACATGTTTTATTTTTGTTACGTAGTTACGCTTGGAACTATCAAAGTATAAGCCGTGGTATAAGCCGTGATGGTACAGGTGACAGGAATTTATTGATATAAACTAAAAAATATTTACATATATTGTACCTACCTACTGAATAAAAGCCTAATAACACTTAGGTACCTAATAACGTTAAAAGAATTATAATAAATTTAAACAATAAATAACTAAACCCTAACTGAAATAGAATCTTACTAATATTATAAACGCGAAAGTTTGTATGTAAGTATGTATGTATAAGAGTAACCACCTCACATACGTATGTATGTGAGGTTGTTACTCTTTCACGCAAAAACTACTGAACCGATTGCGATGAAACTTGGAATATACTTGGGGACCTGGATTAACACATAGGCTACTTTTTATTCCCGCGGGAACGGAAATTACGCGGGTGAAACCGCGGGGCGCAGCTAGTACATTATAACCCCCTAATGAAATGAATAGATTACGAGACTTACCTACCATCAATAAATGAAAATAACTAAAAAGCGTAAAATAAAAAAATAATTTATAAAAAAACAAAAAACCCGACTGCGTAAAAAACTCGATTAAAAAATACGCATAGAAACAACAAAAAAACCAAAAAGAAAAAAACAAGCCCAGTAATTTGAAATTACGCTAAGTAATAATAGTTTTGTAATCGATACACACAGAACACATAATAAATTAGTAAAAAATAACTCACAGTCGGGACCCATTGGAAAAATTAGATTGGTAAAATGAATGGGTCCCGACTGTGAGTAATTTTTTACTCATTTATTATGTGTTCCGTGTGTATCGATTACAAAACTATTATTACTTAGCGTAATTTCAAATTATGGGCTTGTTTTTTTCTTTTTGGTTTTTTGTTGTTTCTATGCGTATTTTTTAATCGAGTTTTTTACGCAGTCGGGTTTTTTGTTTTTTTATAAATTATTTTAGTTTGATGGTTTACAATCATATCTTCAATTACCTTGATTTTCAAAAGCAGCAGTTTTTTAGTGAAACTTAATCTCAAAATTTTCAAAAACAAGTTCGAATTTTCAAAAGTCGTAGAACAAAAGTTGTTCGCTTAGACGTCTAGAACAACCCCCTTTCGGCTTAAAAGGGCATACCTATTACAAATTGTATATTACATAGAATTCAAATGTCCTGACTTACTGAGTCCCGATCACGCGGGATTTTTCTAAATTCCTTTCTTTGTGGATTGCAAAGAACACGCTTCTATGCGATTCACAAAGAAAGGAATTTAGAAAAAATCCCGCGTGATCGGGACTTACGCGGGTGATCCCGCGGGACAATGCTAGTTTATTTATATTCAGACGGCTCCCTAACATCTTTACTTAGGTGTGAATAAAAAAGCCAGCATTGTACGTCTGTAACAGACAATGCCACGATAAAGTGGGAATGAATCTAACGTATTTCTTCGTAAAGCCGGTAAATCTTGTACAATGAAGGGCTCATGTGTGCGAGTCAGATAATATTGTGAATACACAGGTAAGTTAACTCGCTGCGCATCGCGGTTTTACCCAATTTTTTACCCGGCTGCAAGGAAAGGGTTATGTTTTTCGCGCCTATTTGTATATTTGTAATACAATTTCTTCTATAGTTTTCGCGATTTTGCATAATAAACCACTTTATTTATTGGGTTGAATCGCGTTTTATTCATGGTTTTAAACGAACCGAACTTTCGCCAACTTTACAGATAAATAAAGTGTTTAATTATTTGTAACTCTTGATTCGCTCGTATCTTCCAAACCACTTAGTGGATTTCTTTAATTAAGTTATCGTTATTTAATTGTAAATAAATGCTATAGCTTTGCTTACTAGTAATTAGTGGTAGGATTATGATATCTCAAGGTTCAGGCTTTTAAGCGTAGTTTGAGGGTCAGAGTACTTATTTTATTAACTTATTTAAGTATGTATTTATAATAATTGTAATGGTATTTATGTATCCTTAGTCAAAGATAAATATATGTAAACCTTTCTTGGTTGTATAATTATTCGTATATATGTATGTATAATGATTGTCCGTTGTCGAGGGAAGAGGGACGTGCAGCGGTGCCTTCTGCATCGCTGTGCTTGGTCCGGCCGGAAGACTAGTGCTGTGGCTGAGTATTTTTACTGGCTACAGCTTTTTTGCTGAGGCCGGCCCATTTAGGGTTCGCACATGGCTTCCTAACTTAGTTGATGATATTATGGTTACATTACTTTTTATTTACCTACTTATGTACCTACTATATTTGGTTTTGTTCTGTTTTGTATTTTTGCTGTGTGCTTGTCCTAATAAATATATTTCTATTCTATTCTATTCTATTCTCCTCCAGCACAATACCAATACATTTTATTTAGTTACCTGATAAGTTTAGTTCTATTAAGTTATACTTTAAATGATAACTTTGTTAGTTTATAAAAAAAAACGTCTAGTATCACAGGACTATGGAGCCACGGACCTTTAGAAGCGTAGGAAACGCCCTTTTTATTAAAAATGTTTTTTACGCAAACTATGAATGAAGTGAAGACACCAAGCAGGCGATTATCCCTGTCTGCTTTATAAAATGCAGCCGAGGACAACCAAGGAACTGGATATAACTCTTAAGAAAAATATTATTCGACGGCCTCTGTGGCGCGTCGGGCGAACGCTTGGCTGCAATGCAGAAGGTTGCATGTTCGATTCCCGTCGGGTGCAAATATTTATACTTAAAAATAAATATTTGTATATGGTCTGGGTGTCTTCCTATGTATAATATATGTGTATTTACAAAAAAATATATAATATTATGTAGGATATATCCGTTGTCTAGTACCCATAGTACAAGCCTAGTGCTTAGTTTGGGACTAGATTGCGCTGTGTGCAATGACGTGCAATATTTATTTATTATTTATTACACTGACTGTTGATCGTATTCCACAAACAAACCTGGAATCAACTTTTATCACAGCGGGTATGGCGAATAATTATGTCATATTCGCTAACATGATTCTCAATTACAAGAGAATTAAGCTACGCATAGAGTCATTTGTGAATACAGCTGTAAGTCTCACAGTTTGAAACACGTAAATTTCCGTGCAAAATATAGGTACAGTAGTAGCTCTGCCAACAGTAGACGCAGACACTATGAAAGGTCCCCACATCGGTATTAAACCATAAGTACTTATAATAAAGCAGGAGATATTCAAATGAGGAATTTATGATGAAACGTTGGTTCGAAGAGCGCCATAGAGGCTAAAGCGGAATATATAAATAAATATACAAATATATCACAACAAAATAACGCTTCCTCCGTTCGATAAATACGAGGCAGAAACACAAACACCTCAAACTTAAAACACCTCTATTTTCCGTCAAGGGTAAAATATAAAGGAAGTCAAAACTCTAAATGAGCAAATGAAGCCAATCCCTGAAAGCCCACAATGAACTCAACAAGATGGTTGAGAAATTCAAGAAGCACTTGTTTTAAAGAAAGTTAAGTAATCCGATAGCGGATAATCAGCAACTTTTAATGAATAAGTTTCACTAAATATTTCCGTTAAAAGGAAACCATGGTTCGAGTTGATTATAGGTTGGTACTAATAGTACCTATATATATAAGGACTGTGGCTATCACCCGATTGGCCAATCGCCATACAGGATTTAAAAAAAAACGTTCAGCGGACAATAGTTTTTAAAGTGTTTTCTATAAGTTTCCGCAGCTAACTCTATATTACTAGGTATTTTGTGTTTATCAGTAAGTACATCTATTCATGTATGTTTGTTCCTATTATGTCGTCCAGAGGCCAAACGGATAGATAATTATTTCTTATCGGTTGTGGACCGATCATGGCCATTTGGTAATTAGCCAGTGTCAAGTATTATTAATATTTGCATCTAAACAGTCAAGTCGGCATAGTCAAAATCAAGTCGAGGGAATCATTGTAAACACGGGAAAGCCATTTACAATGATTGTAGATTGATTTTGATGATTCGCATAATATGTCAATCGATTTTTCTTAGTCCTAACTTCTGTCACCAACTTCTGAACCGATTGCTATGAAACTTGGAATATAGGTAACTGGAGATTCTCGGGACTTACGCGGGTGAAACTTAGGGGCGCAGCTAGTATTAGTATAAATTATAACATTGAACTAACCTCCCCTTGACAGAGTCGGTATCGTCGCCGTCCGCATCTTGTTGCAACTGCATCCCGCCTTGCGCCCACGTCACTGTTAGCCAATCTGTAACAATAGATAAGAATAAAGTTAAACCATGTGTTATTATATAATTTGCAATGTAAACTTATTCACTCGCTAATGCCATTGAGATATTATAATAATAATTATTGGCACTTTCATTTAACTTTAGATAATTTATACAGAATTTTGTCTAAGGTTTTGCGTTTTTACATAATAAACACACAATATTTACCGGGTTTATTTTATACAGCGCAAGCAACTTTAAATCCATGCTATTTATAGCTCTATAGTGCCTATGATATTGTTGGGTGGAGTAGACTTGCCCAGCACCTATACCACCCTCCCAGTTTAGTCAGCTATGCCCTGAGAAAGAACTGCCGCGTAACTCGACTAATAACATATTCCCACATATTATCAAACATACTTCATGTTTTTTTACGTGAATTAAATATAAGCCGCTGCAGTGCTGACAATATTGTCACGTCTATCGTATACATAAAAACACTCACGGCAAAACATAACACTTCCTTTGGCAGTCGTGTAATAACAATCGCTGCTAAAGGTGAAGTCGATGAATGAATGATGCGTAAAACGTCAACAATATAATTGAATTTGAGATAGCGTTAATGGCCGGCCTTAACGTTAAAAGCGATAATCTGAGATATCAACGGGGCACAGCCAACTACTTCAAATAAAAGTAAATTATAAACATACACGTGCTTACTTAAATATAATATAATATAAAATCCATTTTAAATACAAAAGAAAAACGAAATGTTTATTAAAGAGATCTTTTTAATGACAGCTTAAAGGTTAATGCTACTTATTATATCGATTAAACGGGGTATTAGGGTTTAATATAATGTTTGACAATGATTGCTATAGGTAGCGACCTCAGTCGAAAACATTTTTTTTATACTTAATAGCATTTAATAGGGTAGCATTTGACCTTATCTCACCTGATGGGAGGCGACGATAAGGTCGACGATGTAGCATACACACCTAGAGATACCTATTCACTCTAGACTTGTAGACTCCAAGGTCGTAGTTAAGGGGAGTGGGCAGCGAATTCCACTTTTTGGTAGTGCGCACAAGAAAGGTGGAGGCGTGACGCTTTATACGTGAAATTGGAAAGAAATTCGATGTTTGTAAAGATTTTTTACAATCATTATTTTTAAAGAACGTACCAAAGGCATTGTGAATTCGTTGATTGCGCCATAAAATGAGATAAACATCTTTACAATCCAGTCGCAGGTCGACATTAAAGAAAGTTTTGGGAAAATAAAAAGGGAAATATTAGATACCTGCCGTGGTTAGCAATGGTTGCTTATCTTACAGTTTTAATCATAAGGCAACCCTTATATAAATAAACTAGCTACGCCTCGCGGTTTCGTTCCCGCGGGAATATCGGGATAAAGTGTAGCCTATGTGTTATTCCAGGTCCCCAACTACCTATATTCCAAGTATCAAAGCAATCGATTTGGTAGTTTTTCATGAAAGACTAACAAAGTCACATGAAGATATCCTACTAATATTTTTAACGCGAAAGTTCGTATGTGACTTAGTCACTCATTTGCGCAAAAACTACTAAACCGATTACGATGAAACTTGGAATATGTGTAGTTGAAGTCCTGGAACAAAACATAGGCTGCTTTTTATCTCGATACTCTCAGGGGAACAGCAACTACATGGGTGAAACCCCCGGGCGGAGCTATAGTAAATAAATAAATAAATTTAGACGCTTCGGGGACCACTTCGTTCGCGCGCCAAAGCAGACAAAAACAATTGCCGCGATGATTTTTTTAATTGGAATATTTAAGGGGGCTAACAAGGATTAATCAAATGTTAATGTCATTTGACAAACGTCAAGTTTAAAATAATTTAAGATTGACCATAGAATAGTACATGTAACTTGAACGCTTACTTCGTTATAAAAAACGGTCCCGCTTGATGTTAGAGAGACCCCAGGCCCAGTCTGTCTTTTTTTCACTTTAGTGTTCGTCGGTTAGTTAGATAAGGACAGACTGAACCAACTGGGTTCAACAGGACCGTCTTGTGTTTAAAGCAAAAACTACCTTAACCTTAGAGAACATGATTGAAATTTATATTACAAAAGTTGTCAAGTGTACAGTCTTCTAGGAGCGAAGACGACGATGTAATATGTTTCAGAGATTGACTGAAATGATATTTCGGATAATTTTAATGCCATATTTGAGAAGCTTTTGTCTTGTTATATTTAACGTTCACCTAATGAAAAACCGTTTTGAAGCATTTGTAACAGGCGGAGTGCGGACTGGAGTAGGTATTTACTGACAGCTGTGGCCTATCGGTTGGGAGTGAAATTTTAGATACAAACACAAAATTACGTATCAAAAATGATTTATCAAAGCAATTACTAATAATTCTATGCTATCTATATAATTTACAAGAGGTTTGTTTCGCGGTTTTACCCACTTAAGTACCTACTGCAGCCCTAGACAACATTCTCATCAAGTAACGAAATCGACAATCGTCAGATTTTTTTGTACGAAACGCAAGAAGTCACGTTACTTTTCGCAAACTCATGTCAATTTCATACAAAAAAAATCTGTCGATTGCGATTTCGTTAATCGATAAGAATAACTGTCTTGGGCTGCTGATCCCGCAATAATATCGCGGAATAAAAAGTAATCTATGTGTTACCTTATTAAGATTTCAAGCTATCTGTTTATCATGTTTCATGGTGATCAGTTCAGAAGTTATTTGATTTTGCGGGACTGAAACGCATAGATTACTTTTTATTCCGCGATATTATTGCGGGATCATCCAAACCAACAAACAGCCAGTAAAACTTTTACATATTTATTATTAGCGGAAAATACAATTACTAGTTATTTTATTTTCCTATAGTTAATTTATATATTCGTAGTGTTCCCTAGTTATATAATATAACGCCTAATATTATGCGGAAATGTTGGCACGTTTTCGTTGAGAAGGGTCGGGTTTTCCTTGTCACAGTTCATTTATGAAAACAGATCGACAACTAACGAAATATCTTTCAAAAAGTTTTGTGGTAAAGAAATTGAACAAGCGGAAGGGCTGATTCAAAATGGAACCTTTTTACTGATCTTTTTATTTAGCACTGGGTTTCAATGTCAAAAATTATTCGTTTTAGTTACAGAGAATACGAATTGTTGGGCACGAATCTCGATATAGGTAGCTAGGCTTACAAATGTCAATTTTTTTTTACCTAAGGATTTACAGAAAAATATTGATTATTTCATTGCGGAATGTTGTTGAATATTTCTTTGTGTATGGATCAAGTGGTCCAGACAAATATGACGAAGAGTGTTGAAGCCTATTTTTTAACCAAAACAGTCAATTTATGTGGATAGGCTTTAAAACAATAAGAAGTTTTTGTCTTGAAACTGCAGCAAAATGTAGGGAACAATGTCAATTTACAAACGCTACAAACGAAAATATTCTAAAACATTGCATCAGAAATAATCAACAATTTTCGATAATTCAGACAGGGATTTTCAGTTTAGCTCGTATGGGCCCTTAAGCCTAAGTTTTCCATGTGGTACCAAATTACAAAAAAAACTAGCTTTTCTTAACTATGCAGTTAGCTGTTTTAAAGTTATTTTCAATACCGAAACACATTTATAATACATAGGTATCTAAGGATAATTATTACACTAACGAGCTGAATTAGGAAATAAAAATGAACTGAAATTTGAGACATGTATAGAATACATGACCAGCTATATCCACGCAGTAACTCACAGAAACATAGCTAGCAAGACAGCTCGATTCAACTGGTAATTTCCCCTAATCTCCTCCAAGGTGAGACCGCAGACCACTTCATAACCTCGCTTATCACGAACCAGCATTCGAACCTAATCTACCTCGACCTAACCTACCTCCTGCCTGATTTATTCATGCCATAATACTGACACATTACTTACGGCCACTCCAAATTATTTAGGAAATTTCGGAATTTTAAACGCGGGTTTAGCACGTGAATATATCATGAAAAGGTGTACGAATTTATTATTAAGTTCAACCCTTTTTGGTTCGTTGATATCTTTATGTATCGACAGCTATTGTGAAGGAAAATTAATTAGTTTTTCTTATTTATTTGAGGTAGGAGGCATGTGGCGCCGAAACGCTCAACTACAAGGTAAATTGGAGCATAAGTCACAAAATTTTGAGTATCTGAAACTCCGAATGCCTACCCTATTCTGAAACCCGACTTAGGTACATATTTGGAGGCAACTGAAATAATTAAGCAGCTTTTAAATTAAAAATTAATATGAGAAATTGACTTTGGGACCTACTGAATTGTAAGTAGGTCTAAAACTTTAAAAGGCGTTTTGAACAGATCTAATCACACCTAACAATAAAAGTAACAGAATAGTTCATTCACAAAGTACTTTGGTATTGAGTACATTCTAGTACTAGTATAAATCAAAAAACTTCTAAACTTCTTTGTTATAAACTTCTTGATTTGTTGATTGATTGATTTGTTAACATAGTTACATTTTACCGGGTCTTAATTACGTACTTTAATTTATTCTTTAATTTACCTCGAGATAAAAGTAGCCTATGTGTTATTTTAGGTCTCCAGCTACCTATATTCCAAGTTTCATCCTAATCGGTTCAGAAGTTTATGCGTGAAAGAGTAACAAAGTCACATACATATAGACATACATACATTCAAACAATCGCATTTATAATATTAGTATGATATAGGTTGACCAACGCAGCAGATAACTATGCATATTTTAATTGGATCCCAGCTGGTTCGCTTTATTACTTGGCTTAAACTCACTGAGATGACGAATCTGACCTATTGGTTAGTGATGCCCGCCCGTGTATCGATGTAATAACTTTATCTACTCACATTAAGTCGATAACATTTCAAATATTAAGTCTTTTTAATACGATATGAACACATTTTTAATTCAACTTTTATTTTAAAAATCGTGTTGGTACTTTTTTTTCACTCACAAGAAGAGTAAAGTATTTTTTTAATAAAGTAAAACAGCAAAGATTTCTTCCAGTTTTTTTAGCGTTCGCGCTGATTCAAATTACCCCAGAAATTTTATATTAGGTTCTAATATAAAAAAAAAAAACACTGCGCATAAAGCCGAAAAACGAGGATACCTAATTATGAATTAAGACCTTTGTAAACTGCCTAACTGTCTACCTGTGATCAGGAGTTTCAAAAGACCTTGAAACATGGAGGGTTGAAAAAACCTTGAAAAATAAAAGGCGAATTAAACAGAAAAAGGAATCTCAGAAGAGATGTTTTCTAAAAAAAACTACTTAAGTACTTGTAAACCTAGAGTTAACTCAGTTTGCCGCATCTAATGTCGATAATAGCAATATATTCCCAGACAAAATAAAAAATGTGAGTAATACAATTCATTTTAAAAATCAACTCAGTGCACTCTTATTTGACAAGGCGTATTATAACATAAAACAATTTCTAAATGACATCACACTACAGTAATAATGTTGTATAATAATAATTTTATTATGTTTGACGAATTTTCATAAATTAAAAATATAAAGTTGTATTAGTTGACATAATATTATCCATTTTAACATCGAACTCTAATTATTTTTTAATATTTATTTTTGACATTTGTAAAAAATAAATGTCTCTAAGGGTCTAAGAAAGTGAAACTATATAATAATAATAAATGTTGACTGTTCATTTTGATCAGAACTATTGAATTAGAAGCACCTAACAACAATGTTGCATGCCAGGCTTGGCGGAGTAAGGTGATCCTATTTCTATGTAACGTCTATTAATAATGTACCTACCCTTATTCGCAATAAATGAATTATGAATTATGAATTATATTATTACTATTATCGACATTGGTAACAATTCTGTTGTTCATTTACCTGAACTAAACTAAACCTAAATTTTAGTTTAAAAGATGACAGGTCTAAATAATTTCATACCTGCTCCAGACTCACGGCGAGAAAGCGCCGAGACTACTCGTCAGAACATACTGTTATCCACACTCTCATTTGTGTTACTCGTGATCTCGAGAAATCATTTGTCTCGGCCAAAGATACCGACACCAAACGGAGGACATAACGCGAAGGCGAGAAACTCTTCACACTCAAACTTCTCCGGTGTTCTTGGAAGTTCTCGGTGTAAGTCTGGAGGGGCGTTTAGAGCTGTCAAATGGCACCAAGAGAATAGAAATACCTACCGTTAATTTTAGGAATGTTTAGGTCGAATTTAGCTAAATCTTAGAATTTGGTGACATTAGAATTGCAACCATTACTAACTACTATCGACAGTGTCCCAGCACTAGTTCTCTCGTTCTGTTGATTTATGACTCCCTTTCCTGAACTACTGATATTGAATTTCCGAATTGCCTCCTTTACCGTCCTTAATAGCTACTACATTAGCTATTTCTATGTCACTGTCTTGAGTTATAAGTAGTTGTAAGTATTACACATGTCGTGTATTTATTATATAAGTCCTATATTACACATGTCGTGTATTTATTATATAAGTCCTATTTTGATATTTTTTTTTTGTAAAATAACCTTTTTATTTTGTTTACAGCGTTCGACCACCATCTAACCTTGTGTGGTCTACGACGTAGCTTGGTCATTAATGTTTATTACTGTTTGTTGTTTTTTAGAAAAAAAAAAAACTGCGTTTTTTTCTAAATCCCAATGCTCCAGATGAGACATGACCTCCAGTTATTTTCTCTCTTACTCGTCAAATAAAAATGATGCAGTTATATTATTTTGAGACACTCTTTTTAGGTCTGGACAGTGGACACTTTAGTACACTAGACATTTTGACACACTGGTTATTATAGTACACTAGAAATTGTCGATCTGAACGTTATATTCAACCATGTGACTTGATCGGTAAGAGCCCCAAGGTTGAATCAAAATGCCCATGCTCCAGTGCGGTAAGACGCCATGGAAGTTTACTCCAGATTGGCAAATGTCCAATACCAAACTGCAGAATGTGGTGAGTCCTAGGACATGTCGGCTACCTCACAATGTTTCCTTTACCATAAGAGCGATGGATCTTCGAATTCAAGGCAAGGGTCTTCTTCTAAGGGAAATATATTACTAAACGAACACCACTATTGACCATCAATACTAAAATAAAACACTTTCTCCCTTACTTTTAAAATATCATTTATACATGACTAACTTATGTGACGTTTGTCTCTGACTGTTAACTTTGAAACTTCATGTGACAGTAAAAGACAAACGATGCATAGTTATGCAGCGTTTTAATTAGCGTTTATAAGTAAGGGCGTTTATTTACCGGGTTTAATTGCGTTTTATTCATGATTTTTAAACGACCGAGCTTTCGGCAACTTTACAGTTGGCTTTTCCAAGGTTTTTTAAGAATAGTCGAAATTTCCCGAAGACGAGATTGCCCCGCTGGACCTTACTAATATTATAAATGCGAATTCTGTCCGTCTGTCGGTAACGTAATTGACGCTGAACCGATTTTGTTGAATTTAAGTATGGAGATAGATGAGACATTGAAGAATACACAGAATACTTTTAACTCGATATTCCCACGGGATAGGGAACTGCTGGGCGCAGCTAACAAATAAATGAGATTTCGTCTTAGGTTTTCGCGACTTTGCATAATAAAACACAATATTTACCGGGTTTTACTCGCGTTTCATTACAAAAGTACCAAGCTTTCGCTAACTTTACAGTCAACATTGAAAAAGCTAACTGTAACGTTAGCGAAAGCTCGGTAATGTAGCAATAATATACTAATAATAATTAAAAATTAGAAGCGAGTAAAACCCGGTAAATATCGTGTTTTAAATAAATGACAGTTATTTAGCTTTATCCTATTAGCCTAGCTTTATTTAGAAGATAATTCAGTAGAATTGCTATCTATCTGCTTTAGAAACGGAGCTTTGTGTTATCGGATTTCGTATTATTGAAATGGATTTCAATTAGCGATAAGGATTATCGTTTTGGATCATTATAATGGAATGAGAACAGTAGGTGAGACCGAATGTAACTACGATAATCAAATGGCTTCGATTAAATCGGGGGATCACGGAGGAAAAGATCTTATCGGTTAACTTTACAGAAGTATTTTAAAGGAAAAATACATAGAAATATCTGTTTTTGATATATTTTAAAGTGGTTCCTACACTTGGATGACAACGATTAAAGAAATGCTTTCCAAAACCCTTGATTTTTGATTTGAACATCAAAATTTTAAAAATTTTGAAAAAAAAATTTGATGAGAAATATAAAAAAAATAAAAAAAACAGTCAGCAATGACAACAGTGGCAGTCTGCAATGTTTGCCGGTAGATGGCTCTGCGTGCCTTAGGTAAACGTAAATCAATAAGAAATGCAATCCTTAATTTCGGCTCGATTGCACATGCATCCGTGGCCGAATTGGGAAGGCGTCGGGACGGATCCCCGGAGATGCACGTTCAAGTCCTGTCGGGTGCGGATATTTTTGGAAAGCATTTCTTTAATTACATAGAAATATTTTTGCAAGGAGCCTGGATAGCGAGAGGCACAGGTTCGATATCCTGTCATAGAATTTTTTTGAAAATGTAACTCCTTGCGAAGGTATTTCTAAGTTTAAATATGCATTGAGCAATAAACATAAGAAAAATGGAAAATACATCTTCAAAAATTCACTCGCTGCGAGGTATGACTAGCGTCTCTTGGTCATTAGGTACTCAAGCGACTTAACGAACTGTATACGCTTAACTGGTTTTATGATAATAAGTCGGGAAACGGGAAACGGCAACGTGTGAACTATCCATTCTTTCAAAATATGTTACGCAATGTAGTTTTAATATACGGTCAGTTAAAAATAAACTGAAAAGAATAATATATTCGCGGAGAGTCAATGTTTTTCGCAAACATTTCAAGAAACCATTTTATTCGAGTCTCCATTACGCTACGTCGAACGTCTCTTTTCTTCAAGTGGATTATTCAATTTGGCGTCTCGTTTTTGCTAGTGATTGCGGTCGAGACAGATGTGTAGACATAAAATATAAATGATAGAATTGGATAGAGTAAATAATACATTAAATAGGTTGAAAACACAACTTTTTTAATTTTAATAGGTACTTATTTAAATGGTTATAAAGTGTTCCTATAGTCCAGTAAAATTGTCGTCCGAATGTATGGGATCGTATGCCTTAAATCCGGTAGCTGTGATTTTTTTGCAGGCTTGTTTATGATGTTGGCTTAATGAATATTTCAAGTTTGTGACCTCGAGCGCCGAACGCAACTATGTCAAAAAATCGAAAAAACTGCGAAGTTATCGGCCAAAGTCAAAGTCAAAGTCAAAATAGTTTATTTCCTTTAGATTCTTGTACAACATTAAATGCACATGATCATCTACGTCTTACGTGTATTGATTTTAGTCCGTTTAGGCCGTTTTTTAAGTTTTGGTGACTTTATCTCTAAAAGACTTTTTAAAAGTACTTTCTCAGGACTGAATAGCCCACAATGTAGTGTCTCTGTAGACACAATTGTTTTTGAGATATAGCTTTTCAAAGTATATCATTTTTTTGAACTTTGCAGTTTTTAGTAGTATTTTAAACATCACTCGAACAACTCCTGAGGCGGAATGAAGTTCTAATTTCGGTTCCAATTACTTGTAGGCTAATAGTTCGAGGGTGAAATGGGTGACATTCACCCGATCTAAATACTCTACTTTTCATTTTGACTGTGAGGAAATTAAAATACGACACACATATTTGATAAAACAGGAAATATTGGATTTTTTTACTGAATAAAAAAAAGTTCAAACTCAGTTTCTTCCAGAAGTTTCAGAACAAAAATCTAAATAAGTACGTTTCTATTGGCTATAATATAGTTGAGTTGGTCACGACGACGTGCACTTAGTCGGTCATAACGACAAGCGAAAAAAAATTTGCATGCAGTCACGGCATCATACCGAGTGGCAGAATACAAGAGTAACACAATGATCATGACCAAACGTAAAAAAAAATATATTTACCATGCCAAGGATGAAATAAACAACTTTCTACCCGGCTGTCTACCCATGAAAATAAAACTTACAGGAAATATAATAAAAATATTAAAAATTCATTTTACTCTAATGAAATCCCTATATTAGCGGTATAAAACATTTTACTTCTACAGTAGAGAGGCGTAGTAAAGGCTCTTGAGCTGAAGCAAAATGTTATTTACAACAACTATCGAAGGGACCGAGGTGTCGACCCTTGCTACAATTTTGTAGAATTACTCAATAAATAACATAAACATACTAATATTTTGTCAGACTATATTTTGTGTCACAACATTCTGATAAAAACAACAACAAGGACGTAAATATTGGAAGGTACCGATATGAGATAATTTAGTTGGACATTTTGGTATTCTAACCGACTTCAATAAACGAGGATGTTCTCTATCTTTTGCTTATTATTTTTATTATTGGAGTTAAATACAGTTTTTCACTAGCTGCACACACTGGGTCGCAAAACGTGAGAGTGGCGCTGAGAGTATTTCACTCTCTCTCCCACTCAAGGGTCTTATGGGCGACATTGCTGCGTATTATGGCTATTGACAAGTGGTACCAATATTTTAATGTGCTTACCGCTTGGAGGTCTAACATTACTAAGATTTATAGCGGGTGTGCAGCAGGTGAAAAATTGTACTATAGTTGTCGTGAGAGATACCGTTTTCGACATCGGTTTCAGATCGAAACTCGGCGACTTCTCTTTACTTTGGGCACGTAAAGCCAGGCCTGGGGCACAGCAGTATGGAAACTAACTACCGAATGCTCAAAAACGGTTCACTCACACAAACATTTTAGAGTAAACAAATTATTGTTAAACTAAATACTTTGCCAGCTCGAGTAGCGACTTCGTAAGCGCCAAAACAGTACAGGCCTACTTCTCGTTTAAATGAATTACTAGCTGCGCCCCGCGGTTTGACCCGCGTAAGTCCCATTCCCGCGATATTATCGGGATAAAAAGTTCCCTATGTGTTATTCGAGGTTTCCCGCTACCTATATTCCGAGTTTCATCGCAATCGGTTTAGTAGTTTTTGCGTGATTGAGTAACAAACACACAGACTTACATACATGCATGCAAACTTTCGCGTTTACTTGTATAATATTAATAATATATTGTTATTTCTTTTTGTTTTTATTGCTCAAGCCATTTTAAACAGAAATATTTTTAGCAAAGAAATATATTTCCAAAAATCCCCATGACAGGATTCGAACCTGCGTCCTTTCGCTAACCAGGCGAATGCTCTAACCACTGAGCTACACAGGAATCACGTGACAAGGTATAATTTTTTGAAAATATATTTCCTTGCTAAAAATATTTCTATGTTTAAAATGCCTTGAGTAATAAAAACAAAAAGAAATATTAAATTGGAGAGAAAGCGCATCTCATGTTGGGTATGTTTACTGTAAAGTAAACCACCTGAGCCAGTCAATAAAAAGCTGCAAAGCTTGACCGATAGATGGCGCTGAAACCAAGCCTTAGTTGGTAAAACAATTAGCAAGGAAAATATATGGCGGAAAAATTATACCATGTCACGTGATTCCTGTGTAGCTCAGTGCTTAGAGAGCATTCGCCTGGTTAGCGAAAGCACTCAGGTTCGAATCCTGTCATATAAATTTTTTGGAAATATATTTCCTTGCTAATAAAAATATTTCTAAGATATTGTTAATTAGGTAAAACTGTATTAACAATATAAATTGCAGATTACTAATCGATACGGGAAAAACCAATATTCAAATATCCCCTTTCGGTGTAAAATGAAAATCTATGTTTTTAACAATTTGTTTTTAAAAAAAATTGTGTTGTAAAATAAGCAACTAATTGTGTCAACAATAGTATCAAATTAAAGGCAAAAGAAGGATAAATTAATCGCAATTCATTGCAAAAAACATTTTAAAGGATTCACCGTTGTTTCAAATAACAATGTTTCGAAGGAAATCACTTTGACTAATTTTACTTACAATTATATAATTCATTAGCATAACACATAATTAATTTGACTGTATATTTCATTAATCGAATTTTATTTAGTATAGTATTATTTATTCATTTGAAATAATGTTTTTTCACCTAATTTTCTATTTTCAACTCAACTATGGTCAATTTGCTTACAGAGCACCCCGACTAGGTAGGTTAGATTATTATAAGAACATGATTACACGCAGCACCCACTAATATGAATTTGAAAATTAGCTAAAAAAATAATTAATATAATAATAAAATTAATAAATTAGTAAATCCTAGTAATATTATGAATGTGAAAGTGTGTGTGTTTGCATGTTTGTTACTCAAACACGCAAAAACTACTGAACCGATTGCGATGTAACTTAGAATATAAGAAGTTGAATACCGGGAATAACACATAGGCTACATTTTACCCGATATTCCCGCGGGAACGGGAATTACGCGGGTGAAACCGCGGGGCGCATGTAGCTGCGCCCGGCGAATTATAACTTCTTTTTAGTAGAAGTTCTAGTACTAGTACTACAAATAAAAAGAAGTTATAATTTAGTACTTATAATGTTTATTTTACATTAAGTTTGGTTTCTATAGGTACATACGCTTTTTTACTTTTGTGCCGTGTTGTCGCGGCACGCTCGCTTCGCTCGCTCGCCAATGAGGCGCAGGTTATCATGTTCTAATAATAACCTATCCTAGTCGAGGTCCTGCGTATGATTTTTTCCGTAGTTCGAGTAGTAAAACGATTATTTTCTTAAACGTTGTTCGAATAAGCAACATTAGATCAAACGTTGTTATATAAAATCAGGGTGAACCACAATAAAATACATACCTAGGTCGATCTAAAATTAAAAATAAAACAAAAAAACGTAATCAAATAAACCGCTCTTAATTGCACCGGACGCAAAAAGAGCCAAGGGTACTTGCTGCTGAGATATAAGTATTAATTGACAACCAAATCTACAAATTATTTAATTCATCATCTTAACGCATACACAAATTCGCCAACTAGTCTGTTAGTTTTCCATAAAACTTCATGAAATTGTTACCAACTGCCAAGAGCTATTCCTAATTAAACCATGCAGGTAGGTCCTCAACCAAAAGACGAGTCCCTAAACAACGCGGGACAATTAATTTGACACGGTGAATTCTCGTCACATAACTAAAGACAATATTGTCCTTTAGACCTTCTACCAGTACCTACAACTACGTACATTTGTAATGTACACGACGTACAATGTTAAAGCATTTTATAAAAGAAATTCCGTAGACAGATCTGGCTCTTGAGTTTGGGTTTCTAAGGTACGGAATATTTTTAATAGGGGTTATTATCCTGACTAATGGATCAACTAGAGAGTGGAGATTTGGAAAGTGTGTTCTTTATATGATGTAGGCGTCCATTAAGAAAGCATTTTTGAAAATTCCTACGGGATGGGGATCGACTTACGCGGGTGAAACTACGGGACACAGCTTCAAAGCGCTGACTGATTGACTGGCTGCTTGTACTACATATACAGCGTGTTCCGTCGATTACCATTTAAGCCGAAAATGTGTTGTTCTAGTCATCTAAGCGATAAACTTTTGTTCTACAACTTTTAAGTCGAATTCGAAGTAGTTTTCGAAAATTTTAAGTTACAAGTTTACTTAAAAATCAGCTGTTTCTCAGAGTTAGAGGTTATTGACCTTGCTTTGTTCTTTTATTCAGTTTGGACAACTACAATCTAAACTTTAATTACCATTATTTGCAAAAGCAGCAATTTTTTTAGTGAAAAATAACTCAATAATTATGGAAAAAAAGTTAGATTTTTTTAAAGTTGTAGATCAAAAGTTGTTCGACTTGACGTCTAGACCAACACACTATCGGCTTAAATGTGTCATCGCCAGAACTCGCTGTACAGCAACGCACAGAACTTTTCGAAATGTCACGCGATTGCGTTTAACGCAGATGAAACCGCGAAACGTTGCTAGTTTAGTAATACAATCTATCAATTCCTCGAGAGTAGGACTAACTCTACGTATGTCTGTACCCAAGGAATATGGGATTCATCGTGACTCCAAGGCGTTTCACGTTTTACGATCCTATTTTATTTTATTCCTTCAAATTAATCTCGAGCCCTTTCCCAGCGATATTGCACGGAACAACTGTTTTGGGATGACCTTATTTTGGGTGAAAAATCTTGGGATACCATATTTTGATTTGGATTTAGTGAGGGGCTCAAAATATACCTAAGCACTTTTACCTAAGCCAATCATACAAAAGAATAAGTGCGGTCGAAAATACGAGTTATTATTATGCTTTCATGCCGATTTTCAAAAGATTTTATATCTTATGTCTGATCAATGACTAATATAATAATATAAATTTTTAATATTATATCCGTCGTCTAGTAATCGTAACACAAAGTTTGTGGTTATATTAATGAGGTGTTCAAAGTTATTGGTACGCCATACTAGTCTAGTAAAATTGTCGTCGAATGTATAGGATCGTATGCGTTAAATCCGGTGGTTGTAATTTTTAGCAGGCTTGAATAGGATGTGGTTCTAATGAATAATCCAAGTTTGTGACCTCGAGCGCCGAACGCAACTATGTAAAAAATCAGAAAAACTGCGAAAATATCCTAGACCTAACATTTTTCAAGTTTTCTGGGCGTGCTATATGCACTGAATAAAACAACCGGTTTGAGTTCCTAAGTAAAACTTTAATATTCCTACTTTAACTATCATTAAAGATAAGGGACTATTCAAGAAACTTTTAATAAAACCTAGCAATATTAAAGTCGTTAATCAAATAAAGATCGGGCAAGAATCCGAGACGTTGGCGCAGTTATGGGCACTTCAGTGAGAAGTCGTAAGATAGTTTTAAAAAGTATCTTGAGACTTTTCAGACCAAGTTGCACCGCATCGCATCCGAGTACTCATCAAGGTTTCTTACTTATACAATTGCGTTCAACCAATTGAAGTTTTCCAAATTATTTTTTACTAACTAGCTGCGCCCCGCGGTTTCAACGCGTAAGTCTCGATCCCGTGGAAATATCGCTATTTTTCTTTAAATAAAAACCTTCTCCTGACAATAACAAACATAACAAAAAAAGAATTAGCGAAATCGGTCCAGCCATTCAGGCGTGAGGCCGTGACAAAGCGAAATATGGATTCATTTTTATATATAAGAATTAATAGTGGGTAAATTTATGTTTTACTTATTTGACAAAATAAATATACATATAATGGATGCTTGAAAATTATTTAAAATGGAAGTTGTTGACTGTTGGAAACACACGCCGTGTGTGTTTACGATTGTGAATCAGCAATTTGCGAGTTTTAGGTTTTACGTTTGATTTTGCGATTTGCGATTATTTGCAATTTTAACGACCGTAGTCAGGTTGGTATGAAAGACTTTCTTTATATTTTATTATGGAGTTAAAATTATTGTAATCTTGCTTTTAATTTTTAAATTACATTTACCTTAGTAGGTATTATACTATGAATATCGGTTATCTGTTGACAAAAATACATCGTTTTTCTAATCCTGATACCAATATGTACCTAATATACAAATTTTCCTTTTTAAAATAAAATTTTTATTTAAAAAAAAGTCTATACATATGTTACCTACTTTTATATCAACTAATTTTAAAGTCTTTATTCTAATCATTTACCTCAGAATTAAAATCTTCAAACCGAACTAAATAAAATGTCCGCAAGTGTTCGCAACTGAAGAGTCATTAGTCAACTCCTTAATTACTCCTGTAGTCTGGAAAGGAAGTCAAACATTCGACAATAACTCAAATGTGGTCCGATGGAGTTGTTCGAAATGTTCAACTTTGGAGCGCGAGGTGTGTTCGAGACGTTGTATAGGTAATACGTTCACTTTGATAACTATAGATTGATAGCTAAAGATATAAGACGCTTATTTGCACTTTAATAACTTTATAGATTGATAGATAGATATGAGACGTTTATTTGCACTTTAATAACTTTATAGATTGATAGATAGATATAAGACGTTTATTTGCACTTTAATAACTTTATAGATTGATAGATATATAAGACGTTTATTTGCACTTCAATAACTTTATAGATTGATAGATAGATAAGACGTTTATTTGCACTTTAATAACTTTATAGATTGATAAATAGATAGATATGAGACGTTTATTTGCACTTTAATAACTTTATAGATTGATAAATAGACAGATATGAGACGTTTATTTGCACTTTAATAACTTTATAGATTGATAGATATATAAGACGTTTATTTGCACTTCAATAACTTTATAGATTGATAGATAGATAAGACGTTTATTTGCACTTTAATAACTTTATAGATTGATAGATAGATAGATATGAGACGTTTATTTGCACTTTAATAACTTTATAGATTGATAGATAGATAGATATGAGACGTTTATTTGCACTTTAATAACTTTATAGATTGATAGATAGATAAGACGTTTATTTGCACTTTGATAACTTTATGGATTGATGGATAGATAAGACGTTTATTTGCACTTTAATTACTTTATAGATTGATAGATAGATATGAGACGTTTATTTGCACTTTAATAACTTTATAGATAGATAAATAGATAAGACGTTTATTTGCACCAATAACAACACACGCAAAAATACAATTATTATCATACAACAAAAGTAACTTAGAGCGGTGTTGGTCTAGTGGAAGATACCCCGACTTTCATTCAGAAGGTCGTGCTTATGAATCCCGCCTTACCGCGCACCAATGTCTTTTTCCTTGTGGAAAAGTTATGTGCGTAATAACATCGCTCATACGGTGAAGAAAAACATTGTGAGGAAACCCATTGCTTAGTTAGCTCCAGACGTACCGGTATAGGCGCTTTGCAAGCCTACTCCACCTGACATTATCCCGGGCACTCAGCACCATAAAGTAGCATGGATTAAAAATTGCTTGCGCTGTATAAATCATCTAAAATAAGATGAAAAGGCAAAGTAACTTAGGTATTACTAATTAAGGTTACAGTAAACATACATATTCAAAGATGTACCAAGTTGCACTCAGGTATATAAAAAAATAGTGTGTTGTAGCAGTACAAAATGGGCCTCAGCTTAGTGCTAATATTAGCCAAAGACCAATCACTGGTTTTCAGCTGCAACCGCTTAGTATATTTATTATTAATATATATAGTTTTTTTGGAAAAGTTACCTAAATTTTTTATTAAAAAATTGAATTTGAGTCTAATTTTCTTTTTTTTTACTTTTTTTACGTTTATTGCTCGGCATTTTACTAGCAATATTTTACAACGAGAAATGTATCCCTTGCCGGGCGAGCGCGCTAACGAAAGCGCTACATGGAAGCCCTACAGTGAAGTCTTCTTGTAAAATATTTGTATCAAAAATCCTCCCGTGACAGGATTAGAACATGTGACCTTCGTTTACTGGGCGATTGAGCTAACCATATTACCAATATTAAAATTGAAAATTTTAGTAGAATGTCTTGAAAATAAGAAATACTAACTACGTCGCGCGCAAGTGATAGTATAGATATTAGTGGGTACGATTGAATAATCGATAATCAATCATTTATTTGCGAATAAAGGTCAAATACATATGTCATTGTGATAAAAATAATATGTCCTCCTTATTCTACTCTTTATGTGTGCAAATATTATAAAATATGTCCAATTTATTCAATTCATGCATTCAGTTCATACAATTAATAATAATTTTAAAGTCAATGATAACACAATGAAAGAAGTCAAAGTAAAGTGGATTGATTGGTTTTTCCCTATTGTGGGACAAATAAGCGGGCTATAAAATAAATAAAAATGAGTGGACGAACCTCTTCATAATTTAAAAAATAATTTGAAGTCGATTTACATTTGCAAGAGACTCTCGTACAGTACAATTTTCAGGACCAATTTCCTGACACAATAAAAAAGAAAACACTTTTCATTACATTTCGACATAAGCGGTTTCGCTTAGGGCCCTCGGTTTGAGAGCACATGTTTTCAAGAACCCTCACGGCTTCAGCTACGGGTACCTCATGTTAAAGGACTGTAGTAAAGGTCAATATATGGACTTAGGCGCGGCTGACCCTTGTAGGTACCTGATGCGACCGTTCCTTTCCAATAGACATCTGTACAAAGTGATCTTCGATCTTTTTACTTTATTGTGTTTTTAGCCGGTGAATTCCGGTTTATACTATACTAGCTGCGCCCCGCGGTTTCACCCGCGTAAGTCCTTTTCCCGTAGGAATATCGGGATAAAAAGTAGTCTATGTGTTAATCCAGATCCCCAGTTACCTATATTAAAAGTTTCAATCGGTTCAGTAGTTTTTGCGTGAAAGAGTAACAACCTCATATACATACTTACATACAAACTTTTGCGTTTATAATATTAGTAAGACTTTCTATTTCATTGATTTTAGAATAATCTTTACACATTTACTTGTAGTAGAAAATATAGTCGCCTGATTTTTCTTTCTAAGGATAAAAGATATCTGTCAAATAAGTTCAAACATATAATAAAATTTAAAAGCCTTTAAATTTTGATGTTCTAAATTTAATTCTTTTTTCTTTTTAAATATCATAGTGACGTTTTTACCCGGCTGCAAGGAAAGGGTTATTTTTCACGACTATATATTGTATGTTTGTAATATTCTGTATTACCACGTATCTTCCAAACCACTCAATGGATTTCTTTAATTAAGGTATCGTTAGATTCGTGTCATCCTTCCGATGTTTCTTAGATAGGTGACAGAAAAATAAAAACAAAATGGCGACCGTCAGAAGAAAAAAAAACGAAAGTGAGCTGACTATATCGAGAGGGGTATCGTTGAATAGGATATTTGAAAATCATTCTTAGGGTTCTTTAATCATTTTTCATTTAATGATACCATGTAGGATCTACAATGATTTAATTTATTCAGTGGTGTTACATTTTATTTGTCAGATATCTCTATCTAGAGATTTGAAAAATCAGCCCTTAAGCGTCTGATTATTTGTTTATTCTATCTACCTTTCTTTAGGACTAATATGTTGAATTCCATAAGGTTAAAATCTTTATAATAATAAAAACTCTAATTTGATTGAACTGAAAGGTAAATCTAACGATCTTCTATTTGTGTAAATCCGTCCAGTGGTGTGGAAAATAAAAGGAAAACAGAAACACAGGTTAATTGGCCCCATTTTTTGAAACGTTTCCTCAAAATTGTGTCTAGAGTTAAAACATATAATAGTAAATAGTACCTAATTTCTGATTTAATTTCTTCACTGATTTCATTAAATTAAGAAGGTACGTATGTTTAGTTTTTAAGTTTAGTTTTAGTTTTTAATTTTAAGTTATTGTTGTGTGTTGGTTGTATTTTAATTTGATTTTGTAATTTTATGTTTAATTGAATAATTGAATTGTAGTAATTAAATTAAGAATAAAATATATTATCTTCTTACCGATGTAAATTGAGGTAGTAGGTGCAGACCAAGGGTATATGCCCCGTGGTACTGACGACGGATACTGACTGAGAGGCTCTGAACAAATTGCAACTTGCAGCTTGGACCGTGGGCAAAGAAAGACTGAAGTGGCAAGCGTCAGCCTTTAAAGGGGTGTGGCTAATTTCTGAAGCTTTTTGCACGTGTCTTGGCGTTTATAAACTCCATTAAGAAACCCTATGGTTAGGCAATGTCTTGAAACAATAAGGCGAACTCTAAGAAAGTAAGCATGAATTAACAATGTGCTTCCAGAACGAAGTTCTAGAAAAACTCTTTCCGAAAAATGTAAAGTTATGAAAATAATGAATTCAGCAATTAAAAGTTTTTTTGTGGTGACGTCTGTACACATTTAGTATGCACCCTTATATTAAATATTTATGGCCACCAGGTTATTCATATATTTATGCTGCGGGTTACATCACATTTTAATTTTTTTTCTACACGAGAAAGGATAGCATTTCACCTCATCTCACCTGATGGAAATGGAAATGTCAGTCCTTCTAGGCAAATATGTTACACCTTCGAACTCATCGTGAGTTCGAAGGTGTAACATATTTGCCTAGTAGGACTGACATTCATTCACTGTTGACTTGAACACTCCAAGATTGTAGTTAAGAGGGAATGTTGACGCGGGAATTCCACTTCGTAGTAGTTTCGTAGCACTTTCCACGGATGCGAGCTGCACTATAGTAGAAATAAGTAATAGTCATGTGTCTATTTTCCTACAACAATGTACTCTATCCTACAAACAAGACATACCATTCCCGTAAAACAAATTTCTATATGTAAAAGATTGGTAACTGTAAGAACGCTGCAAGGCTACATATAGTACCACAGACACATACAAGGTGTAACGGCTAAGCCCTTTTAAGCCGAAAGGGGGTTATTCTAGACGTCTAGGCAAACAACTTTTGTTCTACGACTTTTGGAAGTTCGAAGTATTTTTCGAAAAATTTAGTGTAAAGTTTACTTGAAGATCAGCTGTTTCTTAGAGTTCGAGGTCATTGACCTTATGTTGTGACCTTTCATTTAGTTTGGTCTACTACAATAAAAACTTCAATTACCTTTATTTTCAAAAGCAGCTGTTTTTTCAGTGAAACATAAAGTCGAAATTTAAAAAAAAAAAGTTCGAATGTTCAAAAGCCGTAGAACAAAAGTTGTTCGCCTAGACGTCTAGAACAACCGCCTTTTGGATTAAAAGGGTTTACCCGTTACACCTTGTATAGTAGCACATTTATAGTTTTTTTTTTTTTTTCACAGAAATTATTTTATTTATTTGTTTATAGTCAAATAACACGACCACGAATAGTATAGACCCAGAGACATGATGATTAGAAAGTTACGGGTTTTTGGAGATGGGGCCCGTCGGGAACACCTTCCCCGTGAGAGCTCTCCGATGTTCCTCGAAAGATTCCGGTTTCAACTCTTGACATCTGCGACGGGATTGGACATCATGGACATCATCACGTTTTCGTACCTACCCTCTAACGGTATACCCATACTTCTACCATCCCAAGTCAAGGGGCACACACCAAGCCGCTCTCTCCCGAGAACACTCTGACAACCCTAAGGCGATTTCCTGATTATATGTAACACAAGTATAAAATCACGTGGAAGCATTTGTGGAAGTAGTTCTATCACAAAAGAAAATAAAAAAAGTAGATGAAAAGCATCACATGTTCATAACTTTATGACACGTTTTATAAAAAATCAGTCAAGTGCGGGATTCGCACACGAAGAGTTCCTTACCATCATCACAATTGGGTACCGAACCCTAAAATTAAAACCAGTGGATCTGTTCTTTTAAATAATTACAAACCGATTTATTCGTTCTGTTCTATAATGTCTAGCGTACTATAATGACGTTGTTCTACTATGCAAGGGCATTCCCCTAGTGATTAGGCAGTAAGTAAGGTCCACTACGGATCGGTGAATAATTGAATAACCCCCGATACCGTCAAGGAAAACATCGTGAGGAAACCGACATGTCCTAGGACTCGCAACGGTCCAAAGGCATGATACATTCGTTACAATACGTTTAAATAAATAAATAAATCCTGGGACGAACACACAGCGCCATCTAGCCACATGGTAGGCTGCTAAGCTTGTGTTACGGTGACTAGACAACGGATATACTACTTATATTTATTTTTCTTTTGTAAATACATACATAGTATACATAGAAATACACCCAGACCAGATACAAATATTTATTTTTAAGCATAAATATTTGCACCTAGCGGGAATCGAACCCGCAACTTTTTGCATTGCAGCCAAGCGTTTGCCCGACGCGCCACAGAGGTTTAGAGTGACATCTTAGTAGTAGTTTGGTAACGTCATCACCACAGTACATAGAGGGAGCAGTATGGAAACTGAACACACACACACATACGTGCACACTAGTCGTGATGCGGCACTCACTGACTGCACCGAGAAGCATACTTAGGGGTCTCGTCGACGCGTTGTTTGTGTGAGTGAGGTATTTCGACCATTTGTAGGTTGTTTCCTTACTACTGTGCCACGTACTTTGTTATCACCTTGCAAGCCCTCTTCTAATCTTATTTATTCACAAGCTACTCAAAGTTTCAAGTAGAAAATTATTAATACAAGTAAGAGTAACAAGTAAGTTCTCCATTTCATAAGCTACAAGACAATATTGTAAATTATAAAAGCCCCGTCGAGCTTTGCGTTTACGTTAAACTTTAGAAAAGCTTCTTTCTACTTAACGAGGGAGTATTAAAACCATTTTTCGTTGGTCGCTCGTACCTAGTCGAAGCTTCGGAAAAAGTTGTGTGAATTGTTTCAATAAGCCACCCTTAACAAACGAAGTTTCTGTTAGCTTTTCGTTAAGTATTTTAATCAATAAGCTGTAAGTAGGTACTTGGGCTAGGTGAGTACTTATGACGAATATTATTTTCTACTAGCTGCGTTCGAGGTTGTACCCGCGTATTTCCTCGGTATAAGGATAAAAAGTGATCTATGTGTTTGTGTAATGAGGAAAAATAATTAATTTTCAATATTAGCTCTCCATATTCTCTGGCAAAAAAAATACAAGTGAAATAATTACTTCGATACGTTAATTCGTATTCGATTTGTAGAAGTAAACGTGCGATGCGGACTCGTACTCGGGTGTGACGTCATCTCACACCCGCCCAGTCCGCCCGCGCTCTAGTGCGATGTCACAGTACATGTCGTCTAACGTTTTGTTTAGGGGAGCCTTGTAAATGACGTCACGGGACTGTTAGCGGGACTCAATATTTATCGTAAGTTTAAATTCCTGTAAAATCAATACTAATAAATATATTTGACTACAACAAAACCTAGTGTATTTGTATACAAACAAGCTTTACTGTAACAAACTTTCAACCGATTTGGCATACTTTTTAATATTCTTCAAGTATCCTCTCAATTGGTTTCCTAGTTATGCTAGTTAGAAGGAGTTACAAACATACTCGGTACTTAGGGAGTCTGCCATTGTAAAATGGCGACAACAATTCATTCAACAAATCAACAAGAAAAGTTCATGTTTGGCACTGAACAACAAAGTGATCCTATACTTAATTGTTCCTTTTTATCTCTTGCGAACCCTAAAAAGGAAGTAAAAATATGATAAGGCGGGTGTAGACGGTTATTTATACCTACCTAGGTACATTAAAGTAAACTCTGCGAAGTGAGAGAAATAATTTCCGTCACCCGTTTGCAGCCATAAAAGCGTATATTTAATTAGCAGACACAGCATGGCGGATTGCGATAACAAAATCCGACGATAGCCGAATAAACGCTGAGACTGGATCGTAGATAATGTCGGAAATAGATGGCGCTCTGTATACCTGTTGACCACTGAAACGTAACTGTGTACTAATTTATATTGATATCTACCATTTTTAGATTGTTATATGTTCGTCTGTACAATCTTATCTTACTAATATTATAAACGCGAAAGTTTGAATGTATGTATGGGTGTGAAAATAGCCATTCAATTTTGAATAAGTATAAGAAGATTATTGCGGCCCGCGTTTTCACCCGCGTAAGCCCCGATCCAGCGGGGAAGATAGATAAAATTTTTTTCATAAGAACCTTCTCCTAACAATAACAAGCAAAAAGTAGAATTACCTATTTGTTAATTGGTGCAAATTTCGTGAGACCACCGTTCGCAAATTGTAGGCTCTAAAAAGAGCCCAAAAAAAACCTCGTTTTTTTTTATCTTATCGATAATATTGACGACTTATAAGAGATCATAGTTGAGCGGAATGTTGTTGCCTAAATCTATTTAGTTTTCTATAGCAAAGGTATCGATTCAAATCTATTTTAATCACAAAGGATATTTCGGTCAAACCAGTGTTCATCATAACTCTATTGTATGTGAAAGTTTCTGGAAATAATGAAACTTGTTTGGGATTGATATCTGCTATGTTTATCAATATGTCGAATTCAAGTTTATCTCACGTGACCGAAAATAAATAAACGAATATTGTATTACAACATTTTTTCCGGTATAACTTGTGTTTTATTTATTAACAGCATTGTCACAATGCTGTACCAACGTCTCACCGACTTTGCAGTCGGTTTCATCAGGGTAGACGACTTTACAGACGACTATAAAGTCAATGAAACATAGGTTGGTACAGCATTGATAGTAAAACGCGAGTTTAACCGGAAAATATTGTGTTTTATTACAACGATAAAACCAAAAATATCACACAGTGCCGTCTAGCCCCATAGTAAGCTACTAAGCTTGTGTGACGGTGACTGGATAACGAATGTAATCCTTAAATTTGTTTTTCTTTTGTAAATACATAAATATTATACATAGAGAGACAACTAGACCAGAAACAAAAATGTTTTTTTGACCAGAAATACTTGCTCCAGGTGGGGATCGAACCCGTTTAAACGTTTACCCGTCTTTCTTTAAGACATCAGCGATGTTACATCGCTCCTAGAAGACTGTGCACTTGACACAACTTTTGAATTATTAATGTCAATCATAACAAAATAAAATTAAGTTAAAATTATTCAAAATTAAAATTAAAGACAACTGAATTAAAGCATGCAATTTGTAGCACGTTAGAATGCATTTAACCTATAAAATACAACCTTTGCCGCCGTTAACAAACACTTTAATGTGGAAATTATATTTTCACATCAAATAAGCTAGCTCTTTGATAATGTTATTTGACGCCATTTCTTGTCATTGAACTTGTTTAATTTCTCGCATTTCACCCCTTCAACTGTCATATAAATGTTTTCCGGGATTCCTTTATTTTTTAAATTTGTCTCGTTTGTATTGGAATTGTATTTGTATTTAGAATTTTGTTTGAATTTCAACTGACATGGAACCTAGTTATGTCAATTGGAATGGAAGTTCGCGCCGTTATCCGGCAGTGGTGGACAACAGCACGGAATATCAAAAATTGGTTTGATATCCACCAGTGGACGTCAAGTATATATCTCCCGACAATATAGAATAGAAGAAGATCAAGAAGAAGAAGAAGAAGAAAAACATATATTGACATGACACACACAAAGGATAAAACAACATTATAAAGAGATAGAAGGAGTCAAAGGAGCTATGTGTCTACTGCCAACGAGTATCTACCTCGGCATATGTCGTGAATCCAAAAAATCACCGGGCAAAACCATTTGACGGGGTGCAAGTACATAAAGCATTCTAAACCTACCTTTAGTAAGTATCTAAAGAACTGCTTATAATTGGATTTATGAATCTTCTTCTAGCATTCAGTCATCTTAATTTATCAATCCAAAATTGTACCACAACGCTGGCAGCGTCATTGGCCTTGTTCAGGTTATCAACCGTTTTTGGTTTTGGTTTTGGGCAGGTTTTGGGGTACAGTGGGTATTAGAGTAAGTGCTCCATGAGCTGCGTTGGGAACAGTCACTCCGAAGTGTTTATTAAATCATCTCAGGCATTATATGCCAATACTGAACATAGGCCTCCTCCATAAAAGTGACGCCACAAATATCGATTACATGGATCTAACAACTCCCTGCTACCTCTATAATGTCGTCGGTCCACCGAGAAGGTGGTCTTCCAAAACGCCAACTCATATTTATGAAATGAAAACTAGAGTTATACTTTAGACATACCTTTGAACGAGGCCATGGTGGTGTGCGCCGGACGAGTGTTCAGTTCTCATTTATTCACTTCTTTGTTCAAGGGATCATCAATAATGGCGCTTCTGCGCTTATTCTCCACACCGTTTACCTGTAACAATTGAATATGTTATATTATGTTGAATATGTTACATTATATTTAAACTTACATCGCCTTTCAGTATGTTGATAATAAGAATGCTAATGAGCCAGGCACAAACAAAAAGAGGTAAAAATAAATAGGGAAACATGTCGCATTCGTATGAAAGTTGGGCGACTGTAAGAGCGCCGCAAGCTACCAACTACTAGGTAATCTGTAACATTACTTATAAAACTATTTAATTTCATACCAGAAGCAAAATGGTGCCCAAAAGCAAACAAAATCCGTCCCTGTCTGTCGAGCGCAGCCAACTTGGTTTCATTTCCGGCGCCCCGTGTTTACATCCGATTGCCTGCATTTGGTCGAATATTGAAATGGGATAAAATTCCGGAATGAAAAATAACTTTAAAACCATATTTTATGCTTTACACATTTTGAAGGCCTCTGTGGCGGGGAGGCACGGGCTTCGGGCGAAGCTCGGACTGCAGAATAAGCAGGAACAAATATTTCTGCTGACCATAATTGTTTGTTACTAGTTCTGGGTGTTTTCTATGTATGTAATTCCAAAAAATATATATGTGTAGTATATCTGTTGTCTAGTACCTAGTACAAGCCTATATAGTGTTTTTTTTTTGCTGGACGATTTATATAGGCACTGCAATTTGGAGATCATGGTATACCTATCAATCAATACCTCAATATCATATCAATACCTCGTTAATTAATAAAATTTGTAGATGAATCTTTCCTCTATATAATAATTATGATTGTAGTTTCCAAAACTATCATTCATAATCGAATAATATGTAATACTATTAAGTACTATCCGAGCACGTTGTATGACTTCTACAATGAAGAATGTTAATAGGTATACCAAATCGGTTAGGTCTGTTACGTAAAGCTTGTATGTATACAAATGCACAAGTTTTTGTTGTAGTCAAAAATACCCATTAGTTTTGATTTCACAGGCTTTTAAACTAAACTTTTAAAAATATTGAGTCTCGCTAGCAGAGCTAAAAAAAACAACTTTGAAAATAAGGAGTCGTAAAATAAGTCGTATTTTTAAAGTCAGGTAGTATTTTTTATTTAAAATTAACTTTTTTTTTGAGTGACAAAATGACGAAAAGACGATCATGGTTATTTCAAATTGTTAAATAATGTCAATGTAGTTAATAAATAAATAATCACACGTTAAATACAAGCTAATACAATTATTATTCCCCGTATCCTAATGATAAAGCGTCTTGTAATCGGCTCGATTCAATTCAATCGGCAATATGCCGTTCATTGGAACATGCGGATTAGTTCGAAACATAATTATGTTCGTACCACAACCCTATTGTTTCCCGATTATAATCCAACGTATTGTGGATTCGAGGTTTTTGGGTCATCAAGTTTGCCTGCTGAATTGGTAGCGATAGACTTTGTTAACTTAGATATTACATGTTACTTGCTAAACTTCGACCATCTTGCATGATAGAATTTCGTCCTTATAATAATTTATTATTATAATATTATGTCTCTATCATTGCTAGAGAAATGGAACTATAGGAAATGCCACAAATCTTTCATTTAAGTATCATCCATACTAATATTATAAGGCTAAAGAGTTTATTTCTTTGGTTGAACGCGCTAATCTACTGGTCCGAATTGGACAATTCTTGTTGTGTTTGATAATCCATTTATTGAGTAAGGTTGAAGGCTACTTATGATCGCGATAATCCCGCTGGAACGGGACTTTTGCAGGGAAACCGCTGGGAGCAGCTAGTATAATATTAGGGGTTAAAGTATGAAATTGCCGATTTGTACTGAAAATCTTAATTGTTTATTTTTTAAATTTTTAACAAATTTATTTAATCAAAATAGTTGCCATTATTATCTATACATTGCTGCCATCTAATGGGAAGGTTATTAATGCCTTTGCGATAGAACTCCGACGATCTAGACTGCACAAACTGTGTGAAAGCATTTTGTACTGCCTCCTGGGAAGAAAACTTCTTGTCACGTAGATAATTGTCCAAATCACGAAAAAAATGGTAGTCGGTTGGAGCAAGGTCTGGTGAATACGGAGGATGACGAATGGTTTCTAAGTGCAGTTCCTGAAGGGTCAAAATGGTTTCTCGTGCTGTGTGAGGTCTCGCGTTGTCGTGGAGCAATATTGGTGAAGATCGATTCATGAGTCGGGGCTGTTTTACTGCTAGTTTTGTCAACATGGTTCGGAGTTCGGCACAATAGACATCTGCCGTAATTGCTTGACCAGATCGAAGAAAACTATAGTGAATAACACCATGCTGAGACCACCAAACAGTTACCATTACCTTTTTATTGGTAAGTTTTGCTTTAGGACACTGTTGTGGCATTTGACCTGGGGTCAGCCATTGCATTTTTCTTTTCCGGTTATCATAAAGAATCCACTTTTCATCACATGTTACAATTCGATCCAATATTCCTTCATTTCTGTACCGGTTCAACAAGGCAACACAAGTTTCAACACGCGTTTCTTTCTGCAGATCAGTCAAATCATGAGGCACCCATTTTTCTTATTTTTTTATTTTATTGATTTGACGCAAGTGAGTCAATAAAGTGGGTAAGATAACGTTAAACCATGCCGCTAATTCCTGGGTAGTTTGACTAGGATCGGCTTCCACTATCTCTCTTAATTCATCGTTATTCACCTGTGTGGGCGGTCTTCCTCGTGGCTCGTTCTTTAAGTCGAAATTTCCATCACGAAAGCGTTAAAACCAAAATCGCACGGTGCGTTCATTAGTAGACCCCTCTCCAAACGCAGCATTGATATTGCGGGCTGTTTCTGCCGCGTTAGTTCCGCGTCGGAACTCGTATTCAAAAATCACTCGAATTTTCGCAGTATCCATCTTTCTTGTCTAAATTGAATAACAAAAACAATTGAAAGTCGATATTCAAATGTTTCACATTTTTTAAAAAAAGAACATCACAGAAACCATTTGAAAAAAGTTTCATTCGAAAACCTCAAACCATGAAAATTCTATGTCAATTCAAAGAACCTATTGCAATAAAACGGCAATTTCATACTTTAACCCCTGTTATATTGTTAGTTTGATCAAAAATAAAATAGTCAAAGTAACAAGTTTATACTGTGTGTATCCGCAACTAGCCTTAAACTAAAACTTTGCCTTTTGTGTGACTTTAAACTTTTTCCGTAAATGAAATAGTTATGTGTACACACATCCAACGTCTAAGACTAAAATTAGTCGCTGCCACACTAAAATCAGTACACCTAAGACGTAGCCAAATGATCGTGTGCATTTTATGTTGTACAAGAATCGAAAGGAAATTACCTATTTTGCCTATTGACTCAGGCACGAGTATTAGTTAACTGCTGCCTAAGTGAGCTTAGTATTTCACTCATATTTCAATATTCTTTTTGTGACTCAATAATTGACTTTTTTCTATTTATTATTAATTTATCTATTTAGGTACTATCTGTGATTTTTTAAAGAAGTCCGGGTATTTTTTAAATAAAATTTCTTTATATTTTTGAGCGACAAAAGGACGACAAATCAATGAGAAACGATCATGGTATCATGGATCAGGATTATCGTGGAGTAAGATTACTTTTTTTCCGATATACCCGCGGGAACTTACGTGGTTGAAACCGCGGGACGCTGCTAGTGACTAATAAACAAATCATTTTCGAATTGTACAGTCAAAATACGACTTAAGGTACCAGGTGCATATTTTAAAGTTTTATTATTTTCAATAACGCGACAGGTGCATATTTTAAAGTTTTATTTTTTTAAATATTATAACGGTTCATTAATTTTTAGTTATTCGGCATCTAATAAATAACTAACACTTCTGAAGCTTTAGTGATATCAAGCAGAATAATTGACAATTACTTTTAATTTTTAATTGTTTAATTATGAAACGTTATTGAAAAAATAATAACTTTAAAATATGCACCTGGTACCTCAAGTTGTATTCTGACTGTACCTACTCTTTTATTTATACTCCTATGTCCATTACGACTAAGCTACGATGAACACAAAATGACTACAATTATTTTTCGTTACTACCTCGGTTTCGACCTTGACCTGGCCCTGACTTGGCACCGGGTTGAAAATCCTATGTCTTAATCTATACCTAACTACCTGCGCCCCGCGGTTTCACTTGCATAAGGCCCTTTTCCGCGGGAATATCGGGATAAAAAATATCCTATTTCCTTCTCCTGGTTCTAAGCTACCTCCCCACCAATTTTCAGCCAAATCAGTAGCCCTAGACAACATTCTTATCGATTAATGAAATCGCAATCAACATATTTTTTTTGTATGAAATTGACATAAGCTCGCGAAAAGTCAAAAATCTGTCGGTTGGCGATTTCGTTATTTGATAAGAATGTTGTCTAAGGCTGCAGTTCAACCGTATGCACAGTTAGCTTTTTCAAGGTTGGCTGAGATGTTCATCTCGATTTAAACAGTAAATATTTTGTTTTATTGTGCAAAATCGCGAAAACCAAACTGAACAAAATTAAGACTACCAAATTAAAAATAAAAATAAATAAATAAATCCTGTGACGAACACACAGCGCCATCTAGCCTCGTGGTAAGCTGCTAAGCTGGTGTTACGGTGCCTAGACAACGGATATACTACTTATATTTATTTTTCTTTTGAAAATTCAAGGAATCTTGTGGTTGAAATGAAAGTAAACAGCAATTTGTCCACGTTAGCAACCACAAGCGGTCGCTCAATAACGAAGCCGTTCTCATTATCTGTCTGTACTCGTAACGTAGTATCGATAGTGCGGACGTGACTGAGGCGATGGCACTGAGATCGGGAGATCTTCGTAGCTTTTCTTTATTTCACTAGCGAATTCATATACAAATCGATAAAAAAAATACCCCTTAGAGTATACATAAGCAAGCTATAGAGCGCGCCTATGGGTTTTTGCCTACTGCCCAAAGTGTAAGCAGATGCTCTGTACATAGATATTCAAATGTTGAGGTGGAGTAGTGATTTGCAAATCATTTTTACACCGCGACACTGAACATTTCACCATAATTATTACTAGAATAAATTCTAACGAGAGAAACAGTCAATTAGCGTAACCCTAGGTGACTGATGGCATCGTCTTTGCCATTTTTTGACTGTTCATACCGGTGCTTACAGTTCATACCCCCTTACTTATTAAGACAGATGACCAAGTTATGTGACGTTTGTCTCTGCCTGTCAACTTTAAAACTTCATGTCACAGTAAAAGACAAACGATAGGTACCTACATAGTAATTATGCAGCTGTTAACTAGCGTTTATAAGTAAGGAGGTTTTCGATTTGTATTTATCGGAAGATCTTTGCAGCTTTTCTTTATTTAACTACGACTTCATAATATACAAATCGATAAAACATTTACCCCCTTACTTATAAACGATGATTAACAGATAACCAAGTTATGTGACGTTTGTCTCTGCCAGTCAACTTTAAAACTTCATGTCACAGTAAAGGACAAACGATACATAGCTATGCAGCTGTTAACCAGCGTTTATTAGTAAGAGGGTTATCGATTTGTATATCAAGGCGCTAGTGAATTTGTGAAAAGAATTTTCATCTTCGAAATTAAAATTTGTTGGAGTTTGAAAAAAGCTACTTGGTATTTCCCCAATGCGCGTGGCTGGAGTGCTGTGAAGATAAATTTAATAGAATTTCTCGGCCACTGGCTGGCGCTTTATAAGTACACTAGCTGCGCCCTGCGGTTTCACTGTACAAGTATATTATTATACGTATAATATGTATATCTGTGAGTTTGTCACGCAAAACTACAGAACCGATTGTGACGAAACTTGGAATATAGGTAACTGTACACCTAGAGTAACACATAGGCTACTTTTTATCCCGGTATAGTAGTAAGTACCTGCTACTAATATTAAATATAAGAAAGATTTGTTTGTTTGTAACGAATAGGCTGCCGAAACTACTAGACTAATTTAAAAAATGTAATAGACGTATATACAATTATTATTCAAAGCGACAGTATCGGTGAGTAACATAGGCAACTTTGATCCCGATATTCTCACGGGATCTAGACTTACGCGAAAACACGGGACGTAGCTAGTGTATAATAAGAAAAGAACTAAACTAGACTGAGTGATTTTTAAGGGGACGAATCGAAAAATTTATTGATTTGGTTGTCAATTTATGTTAGTAACTAGCTGCGCCCCGCGCCGCGTAAGTCCCGTTCCCGCGATATCGGGATAAACAGTAGTCTATCTATGTGTTATTTCAGGTCTCCAGCTGCCTATATTCCAAGTTTCATGTCAAATTCAGTAGTTTTTGCGTGAAAGAGTAACAAAATCACACACATCATACATACTTAGGTACAGACATAATTTCGCGTTTATAATATTAGTAAGATATTGGGCCCTACCATGATGTCCTATAAGTCGTCGCGAATTCGTCGCGTTGTCGTTCAGCTAATAAAAAAAATTAAATTAAACACATAAAAATAAAAACATTTTTTTAATTGTCTGTGGTTTTTAAAAGTAGTCAGGGTATTTTTTATTTCAAATTTACTTTATTTTTTTTTAACGACAAAAGGACGACATAGCAACGACAAACGGGCACGGGACGCGGATTATTTAAGAGAAAAAAATTTTTTTGATTTGAATTGAAGAGTTTTTAGTTTGTCATTCTTTCGCCTTAAACTCTTAAGCCCTAAAATTATTTCTATTATACGAAATACAAATACAAATTCTTTATTTACCAAAGTAGAGTTACATATTTTACAGTTTCCAGGTGATTCTACACAAGGCACAGCCTGAGTTGTAGAATCTAAGTTTGAACAAATGATTTGCCGTTGACAAGATTGTAAATATTTTCAAAGAGAAGATTAAAACTAAGTACAAAATATTGAAAAAAACATAACACTTCCTTTGGCAGTCGTGTAATGAAAGTGGCAAAAGATACACAAAAAAGTGCGCTTAAATGGATATACAAGAAGTAACGGGTAAGTCCTTTTAATCCGAAAGGGGGTTGTTCTAGACGTCTAGGCAAACACCTTTTGTTCTACGACTTTTGGAAATTCAAAGTACTTTTCGAAAATTTTAAGTGTAAAGTTTACTTGAAGATCAGCTGTTGTCGGTTGGTCGCAACAATTAGAATGAAATTTGGTACAGGGTTAGTTTATGGGTATAAATACGATATAAGGTACTTTAAATGATCGTACGGGTTAAGCAACGCTTGGCGTGACACATACGTGATGAGTGAACAGGAACGATCGCAACATTTAGCATGAAATTTGGTACAGGGATTACTTTAAGGGTATAAATACGATACTTTAAATGATCGTACGGGTAAAGCAACGCTTGGTATGACAAACGTGATGCGTCACATACGTTACGGGATAGGAATTTATGCGGGTGAAGCCGCGGGGCACAGCTAGTTTTACAAATATAATTACTTAAATAGTCTTAACTTTGGTGACTTCACCTGTCACGTTCATTCCAATGTTTTTGTCCCCCGTCTGACAGAGAAAGCAATAAAAGTTAGTTCGAGCAGAAATCGCAATTTACTCCTCGAACCTTCAACTTTTAAGAATCAGGGTTTTTTTCTCAGTTTTCAGCGCTTTTTAACAATAATTGGTTTGCTATGAGTCAGATTTCAGATTATAGATCAATTAAAGTTTTGTTTAAAGAATTGACCGACAAAAATTCTTAAAAGGCAAAATCTGTAACTTCTTAGTTTCTTATTTTAATTGCTGTGTAATTCGTGAAGGTTAAGCAATGCCTGGCGCGGTCACCACTGGGATGGGTGACTGATAATATAATGTGTGTGGCAAAAAAATATTTTTCGAGCAGCTTCGTGTTACGAAAGGCACGTTAAGCAGTTGGTCCCGGTTGTTATATCTGATAGCAGTCGTTAGGTCAAGTTAGAGGCCTTAGGGCGACCAGCTGTGGTATCATCTAATTTGCCTCTACCGCCACTAGTGGCTAACTTGCAGTACATTGGTTACCGGTGGTTACTTCAAAGCAGCAATGTAGAATACGAAATATGTTTTTTGACAGTAAATAGCAACTAGTAGCGGTGAATGCTAATTAGATGATACCACAGCTGAACGAAAACTCTAACACTAGGTGAGCCAAAGTTTTTCTTGCTGACTACGAAACTCTAAAAACAACTCTCACTGATAACGATGATGATAAATGAGGCTAAGACATGGTAATTTTGAAACAAATCCTTAAAATCCATAAACAACTAAATTTTATTTTTATTTTATTTTATTTATTTATTAGAAACAGAAAAATGATTACAATAATAATATAAAGCGTCGAGAAACCCAGTTAGGTTTGTGATGACTCCTTCGTTCGTCACATCAATAGGTATTACAATACTTAAAAAATAATAATATAAAAACTGCTATCTAACATTAATCTATTTGCTATTTTACATTGCTATCTCTTGCTGTGAGCCTTACAAATGCATATGCATGTGTTGGAAAGAGGCAAGTCAAATGGCCATAATATTATTCGGCAAAGCTTTCGTTCAACAGCTGTATGACACAAATAAATCTTACTAATATTATAAACGCGAAAGTTTGTATTTATGTATGTATGTGAGATTGTTACTCTTTCACACAAAAAACAACTGAACAGATTGCGATGAAACTTGGAATGTAGGTAGCTGAAAACCTGGAATAACACATAGGCTACTTTTTATCTCGATATTCCCGCGGGAACGGGACTCACGCGGGTAAACTCGCAGGGCGCAGCTAGTCTCAGATATAACTGTATAATTCGTCATCAATTTGGTGTCCAATTGTTTTGTTTCGGTGCTATTGGTCCATCGTAAATCAGTTTTATTGCTACGGATATCAATTTTGGTTTGTTTTCGCACACCCGCTCCACAGTACATACAAAGGCTGGGGCTTGGGGCACAGCAGTATGGAACCTACCTACAAATGCTCGAAAACGGCTCACTCACACAAACGTGCGCGTCAACGAGCCATTAAGGACGCGACTGATGTGAGCTGAAATCCCTTGCGAGTGAATATTTTTCTTCATAACCGGTATGAAATACATCTTTAAACAATATTATTTTATTATTGTACATGATACAAGAAATGACGACCTCTGTGGCGCGTCGGGCGAACGCTTGGCTGCAATACAGAAAGTTGCGGGTTCGATTCCCGCTGGGTGCAAATATTTATGCTTAAAATAAATATTTGTATCTGGTCTGGGCGTATTTCTATGTATAATATGTATGTATTTACAAAAGAAAAATAAATATAAGTAGTATATCCGTTGTCTAGTCACCGTAACACAAGCTTAGTAGCTTACCACGGGGCTAGATGGCGCTGTGTGTTCGTCACAGGATTTATTTATTTAATTATTTATAAATGCCCCCTTCGTTTCAAAAACAATAAAAAATAACTTTAAATACTACTATTATACAGGCAAAGTTACCCTAGTTAGCTATAGTTATGTTTTACAAAATAAAACAATTTTTCTTCTAAATCCTTAACCGCCATATTATCTTATAGGCATCATAATATTAGAAAATACAACACCTGGAACCTCTTCATTGCATTAAAAAAAATCGTTAATGATTGATTTTACTAGTTAGATATTTAGATATTACTGATGCAATTCCATCTCGCTCATTTCTATGCAATCGGACAAGGACCGATAATTATCATCTAACGCCGTCTTAAGGGAATTTTGCGTAGATGTCAGTACGCCGAGTGTGCACGTGTTTGTGTATTGTGTGCAGTCTCCATACTGCTCCCTCTATGTACTGTGCCCGCTCGGTGTTTCAGTAATATTAAATGCTGAAAATTTTCGGTGCCTGAACGAGTGTGTACCAATAGATATTGCTGCAGGTAGGTATTTATCTTTATTCTATCACAGGATCGGGACTTACGCGGGTGAAACCACGGGGCGCAGCTAGTACTTCATGTAATACTTTTTTTTTGGCCTCTGTGGCGCGTCGGGCTTAGATCCGACTGCAATGCGGAAGGTTGCGGGTTCGATTCCCGCCGGGTGCAAATATTTACGCTTAAAAATAAATATTTGTATATCTAGTCTGGGTGTCTCTCTATGAATCATATCATATGTAGGTATGTATTTATAACAAAAAAAAGTATAATATGTAGTCGTTGTCTAGTACCCATAGTACAAGCCTAGTGCTTAGTTTGGGGCTAGATTGCGCTGCCGCTGTGTGTAATCTCGTGCAATATTTATTTTCTTAGAATTGTACCTATCTATAATTAATAAATATTAATTATTAGCAACAACTAAATTAAAAAGCCTCCATTAAAAAGCAAAACAGCACCCGCATTGACTACCCAGTTAACAACTGACAACAGTTGAAATTGATAGAAACTGTGCAGTACATTCTTGATTTGATTTAACGTAGTTACAACCAGTGATTTCCTTAAAGAAGCAATTAGTTCCGAGTGTTATATTACAGTTCTTAAGAAGCCCGAGATTATTGATCTTAATCCAAGCGAAAAACTGAAAAATGACTGAAAATTAGAATTTTTTTTCAATATATCCCAGCTGAATAGATACGCATTTAAAAGGAATTCTTAGCCGGCTGTAGGTAGGTACCTTTAAAATGTAGGTGGCCATTATCCTACCTTAGGCTGTGTACAGAATGAAAAGTGATTTCCGGCCCTGAATCTACCAAAACGCTTATAATAGTGGATTTACACTGTTAACCGCTATAAAAAGAAAGATTTACTTTTCATTTTCATATACCTAGCTGCGCCCTGCGATTTCAACCGCGTAAGTCCCGCTCCCGCGGGAATATCGGGATAAAAATAGCCTATTTGTTATTCCAGGTTTTCAGCTACCTATATTTATTTATGTTCCAAGTTTCATCGCAATCGGTTCAACGGTTTTTACTGGATTGAGTAACAAACATACATACTCACATACTGACATACATACAAACTTTCTGCTTTATAATTTTAGTAGGATTACCTGGAAATAAATATCATTAAAAGTGATTAATATATAAAACTACACTGGTAAATATAATAACATTTAGAACAACAATAAAAAAATGTTCAAACGCGAATAAAACCATAAATGAATCTTTAATTTTGTAATAAACTCTTTATTGAAATTGGCTTTTTGTAGTTAAGTATTTTTTCGGGGGAAAACACAACCGTATGGGATAATGTATAGCCCAGCATTTGCACCGCTTCTCTGTGCAACTCTGTGTTTCTATATTTAAAGATATATTAACTAACAGTAACCTGCACTCCTACCATGAGTTGATATTTAAAAACATGCACTGTGTCGTCAGTTTGTTTATGTCCGTAACACTATTGCTTGACTGACAAGTCGCGATCAGTGCTGTGCCCAAGATAATGGTCAAGGTTTGTTAACGTTACAGTGCATGTGTCTCAGGAATACTGGTTTGACAGATTATACTATAGAAGTAGTAAATTTTTAAAGCGAATGCTTGTCAAAACTTTACACGAAAAATTCGCAGGTGTTCGCTTAGTCGAACCGAAATTAAGGAGAAAACTATTCGTTCGTGTAGCGTTCGAGTTAGAAGTAGTACTTAGTATTTAAGTTACTCCTGTTCCTTTATTCCCTATATTAATGTGAATGTTTAATAAAATAACAATAAAAAAAAGCGGCGAGGCGTCAACTACTAGGTAAACTATGACATTACAGAGCACGTGTCGTTTCAACTCAAGGTAGGAGTCCTCGTATGGTAGATATTACCATAGTACAAAGAGTTTTTTGACATCCTGCTTTGACAAGTCAAGTGTCAAATTTCCTACAAGTAATGTGACCGGTCGCAGGAAACAAATTTGTATGAAAGTTAGGCATCTGTACAAAGCGCGGAGGCGCTCACTACTAGGTAACCTGTGATATTTCCTTCAAGTAATGTGACCGGTCGCAGGAAACAAATTTGTATGAAAGTTAGTCATCTGTACAAAGCGCGGAGGCGCCCACTACTAGGTAACCTGTGATATTTCCTTCAAGTAATGTGACCGGTCGCAGGAAATAAATTTGTATGAAAGTTAGGCATCTGTACAAAGCGCGGAGGCGCCCACTACTAGGTAACCTGTGATATTTCTTTCAAGTAATGTGACCGGTCGCAGGAAACAAATTTGTATGAAAGTTAGGCATCTGTACAAAGCGCGGAGGCGCCCACTACTAGGTAACCTGTGATATTTCCTTCAAGTAATGTGACCGGTCGCAGGAAATAAATTTGTATGAAAGTTAGGCATCTGTACAAAGCGCGGAGGCGCCCACTACTAGGTAACCTGTGATATTTCTTTCAAGTAATGTGACCGGTCGCAGGAAACAAATTTGTATGAAAGTTAGGCATCTGTACAAAGCGCGGAGGCGCCCACTACTAGGTAACCTGTGATATTTCCTTCAAGTAATGTGACCGGTCGCAGGATATAAATTTGTATGAAAGTTAGGCATCTGTACAAAGGGCAGAGGCGCCAACTACTAAGTAACCTGTGATATTTCCTTCAAGTAATGTGACCGGTCGCAGGAAACAAATTTGTATGAAAGTTAGGCATCTGTACAAAGCGCGGAGGCGCCCACTACTAGGTAACCTGTGATATTTCCTTCAAGTAATGTGACCGGTCGCAGGAAATAAATTTGTATGAAAGTTAGGCATCTGTACAAAGCGCGGAGGCGCCCACTACTAGGTAACCTGTGATATTTCTTTCAAGTAATGTGACCGGTCGCAGGAAACAAATTTGTATGAAAGTTAGGCATCTGTACAAAGCGCGGAGGCGCTCACTACTAGGTAACCTGTGATATTTCCTTCAAGTAATGTGACCGGTCGCAGGAAACAAATTTGTATGAAAGTTAGTCATCTGTACAAAGCGCGGAGGCGCCCACTACTAGGTAACCTGTGATATTTCCTTCAAGTAATGTGACCGGTCGCAGGAAATAAATTTGTATGAAAGTTAGGCATCTGTACAAAGCGCGGAGGCGCCCACTACTAGGTAACCTGTGATATTTCTTTCAAGTAATGTGACCGGTCGCAGGAAACAAATTTGTATGAAAGTTAGGCATCTGTACAAAGCGCGGAGGCGCCCACTACTAGGTAACCTGTGATATTTCCTTCAAGTAATGTGACCGGTCGCAGGAAACAAATTTGTATGAAAGTTAGTCATCTGTACAAAGCGCGGAGGCGCTCACTACTAGGTAACCTGTGATATTTCCTCCAAGTAATGTGACCGGTCGCAGGAAACAAATTTGTATGAAAGTTAGTCATCTGTACAAAGCGCGGAGGCGCCCACTACTAGGTAACCTGTGATATTTCCTTCAAGTAATGTGACCGGTCGCAGGAAATAAATTTGTATGAAAGTTAGGCATCTGTACAAAGCGCGGAGGCGCCCACTACTAGGTAACCTGTGATATTACCTATCTAATGTTAAAAGTTCTCACGATGTTCGCCCAATCGGTGCGTCGGGCGAGTCTCCTTCGGTTATTGTTAAACTTCGGAACATTAAATTCGAAAACTCGTGCGAATTAACTAGATACCTTATGCAGAAATTAATTTTAATAAAAAATCACCCGCGTAAATTCCAAACCTTTAGAAATATCGTGTTCCAAAGTTGCTCATTTACTTTTCTATCGTCCTATCTATCTCTATACCAAAATTCATTAAAATCAGTTCGGCGGTTTAGGTGTGAAAACGTAACTTATAGAAATTAATTTTTGCATTTATAGTATAAGTTTAAAATTCATAAATTAAATAGTTACGTACATATTAGTTACTTACCCCTTACTTATAAAAGCCAATTAATGCGCTGCATAACTATGCATCGTTTGTCTTTTACTGTCACATGAAGTTTTAACGTTGACAGACAGAGACAAACGTCACATAACTTAGTCATGTGTAAATAATATTTTATAAGTAAGGGAGTTAGTAATTTGTTTTTTATTGCTCAAGGCATTTCTACTAGAAATATTTAAAGGAAAATAAGCCGGGAGTAAATTTTTGACGACGTATTTTTTCTTTAAAATACTATTAGTACTTAGTATTTTTTGAAATACTACGTCTACTAAGTCGAGCAGTTTTACTTTTTTTTTAGTTTTAAAAACCGAAGCTACGTAACACGTAGAAGGCCTTTTGAGTAACAATGTTACTCGAACCTACATAAAAATATAATTGTTTTTTTTTTTCAACCTAGCCTTCACTGCTATGCCGTAACCACTTTTTATTCCGTTTAAAACTACATAAAAGAAGGCGCGACGTGTCTAGTAGGCTCACGAGCCCCACTTCGGGGTGTCGACTGAACTTGGCCTACTTGGCGACAGTGCCATCTTCTCTCTCCCTTCCTCGAAAGGTGTTAAGTGAGATAGAAAAATCCCCTTACGTTTTGTGATTTAAGCATTGTTGTAAGTATGAAGTGGGTATGTTTGTTACTTGATGAGAGTTTGTTATACTAATAGGTACCTAGTGTAAGGCGGGATTTATATCACAAGACTTTATTATAGTCATTTTAACAAAAAATATGCGTAGACTCAGCGGTATTAAGCTGAGTACTCCTTAAGCACTTTTACTTAATAGACAAGTTTTTAGATGTAATTAAAATTGTAATTGTAATATTTGTGCAAACTTTGGTCTTATTAATAAACGTTATATTGTTATTATCTATTATTATTTAGGTTTATTTTTTATTTTATTTATTTATTTGATATCTACCTATCTATCTATTTGATAAAATTGCTGCCAGTAACTGCTGCGAGACCGCTTTTGTGAAATTGACTCTATATAATAGTCTAGTTGTGGTTGTTTTCTTTGCACGTATTTGTATTTGGTGCTGTATAATAAAAAAATTATTCATTCATTCATTCATTCAATAGTGTATTATAGTAGTTTCGTAATGTAAATTATGCTTAATTGTAGGCCAATCACTGTGTGTGGTGTGGCTCACCTAGTGTTAAAGCTGTACCCATGTTATCTATCTGTTGACTTCTGACAACAGTGGAAAATGACAAGCACTATGCAATACTTTGCTGCTTTGGGATAATCACCGGTAATAACCACGTTACGTCAAAGCAGCAATGTACTACAAAGCTTCTATTAATTTCAACTATTGTCAGTTGTTAAATGGATAGATAATATGGGAGCTGGTCGCTCTAAGGCCTCTAACTTGACCTAACAACTGCTATTAGATATAGCAACGGAACTAACTACTTAACGTGTTATCCGAACCATAGAGGAGCTCAAATATCTAAATGATTTTTCACCACACAAATTATCAGTCACCCACCCAAGAAACGACCGCGCTGGGCGTTGCTTAACAGCGGGAAACTGTCGGCTTTTGTCTCCTAAGACATCAACGTCAAAACGGAGAAAAACCAACAAATATCTTTTAATGATGAAGCTAATGAGGCTTTGAGTATTTCATAAGCAAATATTAATTACTAATTAAACGTAAGATAAAACATAATTAACGTCCCGTAAGCTATTTACTTAGTACGAGTCAAAATAGCGAAAAAATTAATAAGGCAGATTCTTGTATAAATATCGTTTTTGTGAATCATTTAATTTGAGAACCCCTGTGGCGGGTCGGTTTCATCTGACCCGGTCTTGTGGCGGGTAGGTTCCATCAGACCTTTTGACTTACCTAAGGGTTTCATCCGTCCCGGTCGAGCTCAATATCTTATCTTACTAAGATTATAAACGTGAAAGTTTGTATGTATGTGCCTTTGTTACTATTTCACGCAAAAACTAATGAACAGTTTGCAATGAAACTTGGAATATATGGAGCTGGATACCAGGACTAACACATAGGCTACTTTTTATCCCGATACTCCTGCGGGAACGAGCCTTATGCGGGTGAAACCGTGGGGTGCAGCTAGTATTAGAATATGTCCAAGTTACCGACTAAAAACTTTAAGCCTGCTGCAGTCGGAATTTATTATTTACTAGCTGCAGCCCGCGGTTTCAGCCGCGTAAGTCCCGTTCCCGCGGGAATAACGGGATAAAAATATGCCTATGTGTTAATCCAGGTCCCCAGCTACCTATATTAGAAGTTTCATCGCAATCGGTTCAGTAGTTTTTGCGTGAAAGAGTAGCAACCTCACATACATACATACATAGTTACAAACAAACATACGAGTTTATAATATTAGCAAGATAAGATAATAATTAGTAGGATCCATACAGAGAGGCAATGTTGCCAGTGTCCTTGGGTCCTTTGCGCCGGGTACGATCAGGGGCGGTTTATTTGATTGACTGTGTGTGTATAGTTTTTTTTTGTGTTGTTTTTCTGTGTATTTTATAAGTAGGAAGTAGGCTTTCTTTGTTTTTTATTGCTCAAGGCATATTAAACTTAAAAAACTTAACTGCTAGATGGCGCTGAAACCGAGCCTTAGTTGGTAAACAATTAACATGGAGAGATGAAAAATTATAACATGACACGTGATTCCTTTATTGTATCTCAGTGGTTAGAGTACTCGCCTGGTTAGCGAGGAGGTACTGGTTCGAATCCTGGGGATTTTTTGAAAATATATTTCCTAGCGAAAAATATTTCTAAGCATAGGTATTCTAATAACAAATTGTTAGCAATTTTGAACTAACATTGTTGTTTTTACTACCAATATTATCAAAATAACGGTGTATTTTCCAAGATGTTTTTTTACGGAACTCGATGTTTTTGCCTTGTTATGTCTAGGAAACTTCCTGAGTAAAAATACCTAATGAATCGAATTAACAAAGCGTCGCACTACAAAAATATCGATGAAAAGTTCTCGAAGAAACAAAATTCGATTGTACGTTTGTCGCAGGGAAATAGGTATCCCCTCCTATGTGGGTACCTAATAATATTTTTTACGACTGATAAATCTTACTAATCTTATCTTAATAAAACACTTTATTTATCCAGAACAGAGCTTTCGCCAACTTTACTGTAAAGTTGGCGAAAGCTCGGTTCAAATAATGAATAAATACGCAATAAAACCGGATAAATAAAGTGTTTTATTATGCAAAATCGCGAAAAACATAGAAGAAATTAATCTTATCTTACTAATATTTTAAACGCGAAAGTTTGCATGTGTGTACGTATGTCTGTGAGTTTGTTGCTCAATCACGCAAAAACTATTGAACCGATTGCGATGAAACTTGGTACATAGAACTTGAAACTTAATTACCATATGGGGCTAGATGGTGCTGTGTGTTGGTCACAGAATTTATTTATTTTATTTACATAGGTAGCTGAAGACCTGTTAACAATACATAAGACTACTTTTTACTTTTTATCTGACGACCTCTGTGGCGCGTCGGGCGAACGCTTGGCTGCAATACAGAAGGTTGCGGGTTCGATTCCCGCTGGGTGCAAATATTTATGCTTAAAATAAATATTTGTATTTGGTCTGGGCGTATTTCTATGTATAATATGTATGTATTTACAAAAGAAAAATAAATATAAGTAGTATATCCGTTGTCTAGTCACCGTAACACAAGCTTAGCAGCTTAACACGGGGCTAGATGGCGCTGTGTGTTCGTCACAGGATTTATTTATTATTTATTTATATTTTATCCCGATATTTCCGCGGGAACGGGACTTACGCCGGTGAAACGGCGGGGCGCAGCTAGTATACCTACCTATAATAGGCATATTTCGCCTAACTGACTGACTGTAGGACCAAAACGTACAAACCGCAAGACATAAAATTTGGAGGGTGTGGTACTTGTACTTGATAACTCTATGGGTGGGGGCATTATTAAGTTTAAGTATGCATCAACAGCTGAGAAAGGGTTTTTCCGAAGGGATTGTGAGTTAGGCGGGCGAAACCACAGGACACTGTTAGTTATTTTTATTAATAACTAGGTGTGCCCCGCGGTTTCACCTGCGTAATTTCCTATATCGGAATCCCTATTGCGAATATCGGATTCAAACGTATTTCCTATGTTCAATCCACGTATGTTTTACGGCCCAGCCGTTTATGCGTGAAAGCGTATCAACAGACAAACAGAGTTACTTTTTTGGATTACTTGCCCCAATTTACCCCCCACCTTTTCCCTCTCCATTCCTCTAGACTTTCGTTTTTCTTGACCCTATTTAAATTTCATCCCAATCGAACTTAGTTTGACCCATCACGTAGGTCATTCCAAGCGTTGCTTAACCCGCACGATAATTTAAATCACCCCATATATTATGTCTACACCTTAACAGATGACCCTGTACCAAATTGAATTCGTATCGATTCAACCGTTCTTCTTGGCCCATCACGTATGTCATACCAAGCTTTGCTTAATTCGTACGATCATTTAAAGTACTCTGTATCTTATTTCTACCCCTAAATGAATACTGTATCAAATTCCACGCCGTTCTTGCGTTATAAATGGTGTCACTAACACGACTTTATTTTATATCGCTGGGGCAGTCAAGTTCTGATTCTGTGATCAAAAGTAAACTACGTTACTAACTCAGGGTGAATGTAGCCTTCTAAATAGAGAGTTTATGAAATCCGCTCAGTAATATTTAAGTTTTTTCATTACAAACATACACACAAAAATACAAATCTTTCCTCTTTAATATACCTATCAGATGGTTTTAATTTTTGTTTTATATTTTAATGTGTTCTTTTTGGATAAATTAATTTCTTTTTAATAATTACAATTATTATCTTAAAAAATAGGTGACTAATAAATAGCTAGACCGAATAATCTAACACATTCCGCCCTACTATGATGGGTCGCGAAGTCATGGCGTTGTCGTTTAGCTAAAAAAAAACACATAAAATAAAAAAAACATACTTAAAAAAAAAACGTATTAGTATTTGTTTTGTTATATGGACAGAATCGTGTTTTATACGGACTTTTATACGAAGCTATTTTTGGATATAAGATTTCGCGAAACATCAGGCTTAGGAACAAAAAAATAGAAAACTTCAAAATGGTTTTATTACGAGTTTTATTACTATATAAATAAAATGAATAAAAATAAAAAACCAAGAAAATATTAAAAAATTTACTCACAAAAAAGAATTAAACAACAACAAAAGCTAAAAACTGAACATACATGCTGATTTAAAAAAAAAACAAATAATAAACATAATTTAAAAAAAAGAACAAAGAAAAAGAATCATTTTTTTCGACAAACTTTTATTGTACGAAACCAAAGATTAAGGATATTAAGAGCACATTCACACTGTGTTGGTTACACGTTGTTGGTTTTATAAAAGTATAAAAGGTATGCGATGCGTTCAAGCGATGCGGTCTCGTGCGATACGGCTAGATGCGGTCGGGTCGGGTAGAAAATCTAAACATAAATATTTCCTAAAAGCAAATCATATTAAAAACATCATTAAATAAAAGAACAAAAAAGAACTAACAAAAAAAAAGAAATTCCCACAAACTTTTCTCTGGCGAAACCAGAGACTAACTAATTAGGAGCATGCCCACACTTACCCGTATGCACATCGTTGATTTTAGAAAAGTATAAAAGGTATGCGATGCGGTCTCGTGTGAAACGTGTAGATATGCGGTGGGTTGCGCGTTGCGGCGGGCGCGCGGCCCGGCCGCTGTGGCGGGAGTGTGCGGCGCGGAGCAAACGGCTAGACGTCCGGCGCCGCGCGCGTAGGCGTTCGTCTGAACCCGCCCGCCTGCCCGTGTTCAGACGCTCTCCCGCTCTCTCTCCCACACCCCACACCTTCACGCTTATTAAAAACCTAAAGGATTTTCGGTAGTTTTGTTGTTAGGCAACAGAATGACAATTTGCTATGATTTGTGGTCGGCTTAGTATGTCTGTTTCAATGTGAAGGTTAATTAAATACTGACAATGGAAAATTATGTAGGCGAACTTCAATTTAATTAAATATCTTACGCCGGATTGTAGGTACCTATGTTGAAAAGAAAGATACCCTATAACTAAAGAAAGATACCCTATATGGGTAAGTGTGGGTAAGTATATAATAGTGTTGGATCTCCAAATAATTAAATAAATAACGCTGGTTGCATTGCCGAGTTGTAAGGCAAAAGCTAGCCTTTGCATCAGGGCCGAGGTCTGAGGTTGCCTGGAAGAAATCGCTTTTAGCGAAGGTCGCCTATTTGTATCAATTTTTACTTTTAAGCTTTCTGTGTATTTGACTTACTTATCTTCTCTTCCATTATCTTCTTACATATAAAAATGAATGCCTATTTCCCTTGGTCACGGCATTACACGTAAACGGCTAGACTGATTTTGCTGATTCTTTTTTTGTTGTGTTTGTTATTGTGAGGAGAAGGTTCTTTTAAAAGAAAAATATCGATATTCTGATTGTAATTGTTGTTGGTTTGCAAATATAATGTTAATCTATCTATCTACGAGCTGGAGTCTTTTAATAATGTAAAAGATGTGTTTTAAAAAGAAAAAATAGTTAGAAAAAAGATTTTTTAATGTCTCGGTGCGGGTTACTAGCTCGCCGCACTACCACTACTACGCCACTGGAACTCAAACTACCTACCTGGTTAAAAGTGTATTTTTAATTATTTACGAGCGATGTTCGGCATCTTTTGAAGGTCACCAATTTAAGTCCTAAAGGATGAATTGCTTTGCGTGGGTTTACACTATTAATACGTTTCAGTTTTATTTTACAAACAACAGCATTTACAGAATTGTTATAATAAAATCAACTAAACCGACCGCACAGAGCGCTTCGCACCTAGCTGTGTAGGTATCTAGTGCCTAGTGGATTGCATTCTGAAGCCACTGGGCACTAGGCGCTAAACAAGCTTCCTGCCTATGCTGCCGTTAGCCTATTTGACTAATTTTTAAGGAGAAAACGCGAGTCCAGTATGCTGGAGTTTACTTGGTACAAAGAATAAGCATTGCAATTCAGCGTGGCAATGCGGCCAGCATTTTGGGCTCGCTGCCAAGTTACGAAAACTTGTTTGAATAAGTTCCTATGTGTTGTAACTATGTTTTTGAGTCTTTACTATAAAGTGCTTAGACGTTTAATTTAAATTTATTTCACAGAAAATATAGGTCAAACACATTCTATGTACATTACATAGCTATATTACTATATGTACCTACCTAAGTATATAAAGTCTATATTTACTTATCTGTTCACGCGTGAATGACGAATGTGTCGCGATCCATTATATCGCGTTTATTGGCAGATGCGGTGCCTTACGGATATTGTGTTTTGCAGGAATAACAGATTTACTAGAAATATTTTACACGGAGAAAAGCATTATCAAAAATTTGCCCGTGACAAAATTCGAACCTGCGCCGGGCGAGCTCTCTACAACTGCGCCACACGCACACGTAATAGGGTGAAATTAACGAATATATTCTCTTCTTCCTGTTTTTGTTTTCCGACTAAGGTTCGGCTCAGATCGGCTTTTGGATGATGCGATCGCATTGTAAAATATTTTGATTAAAATGTCTTGAGCAATAATCATTATACTTTGAAGATTATTGAGTTATAAAAATATCAGCGCCCCACGGTTTCATTCGCGTAAGTCCCGTTCCCGTGGAAATGGGCAGGACATATACAAAGAATGGATCCAAATAGATGGGCACACACACTAACCAATTGGGCTATACGCGACTCAAAACGTAAAAGAGGAAGACCACCAAAGAAATGGGCTGACGATATAGCAAAGACCGCCGGAAAATTATGGACAAAACTAGCAAAAGAAAGGAAGCACTGTTTCGTAAGAGTAAGGAAAATAAAGCTATTTTTATTTTTATTTTATTATTTTTAAGTCCCGTTCCCGCAGGAATATCGGGGTAAAATCGTAGCCTATGTCTTATTCCCGGTATCCAGCTACCTATATTTCAAGTTTCATTGCAATCGGTTCTGTAGTTTTTGCGTGAAAGAGTAGCAAAGTCACATACAGACATACATACAAACTTCCGCGTTTATTAAGAAGTAAGATAAGATTTTTATTGTAAAAAATAAGTTGCTTTTATCAGAACAGGCAACTTATTTCTCACAGTCTAATTTTGCTTATAGTAGGTTTTTAGAAGCTTCTAGGAAGAGCCTCTTACTAGAGGCAAAATTGGATTACTATGCGTGTAAATTGTTAAATTTCAGGGGCATATTCATTAATTTCGTTTCATGAAGCTGTACAAGTGTAATACAATAAAAGTAAAAACCAGTACAAAATGTGAACTTAAGCGTTGTCTCCAAAGCAATTTCTTGACTGTTTTTATGATGCAAATAACTTGCAAAAAATAGTAGATAATTAGCTACTTTTCAAACGACTATAAACGATAAGAAATAAAACAAATATACCATACACTTACGGCATAAAACCTGCAATAACATAACACTTCCTTTGGCAGTCGTGTAAAAAAATAAGCAGACTTGCGTTATAGAAAAGATTTGATATTTGAAAACTCTGCGTGCAAAACCTCTTTTGCACGCAGATTTTTAGTGACAGTGAGAATTTTTCCGAGGTTGTGAGGTGAAAAATATATTATGACACATTATTACTGCTTATAAGTTTATCTTAAGCTAGCTGCGTCCCGCTGTTTCACGTGCGTAAGTCCCGATCCCTTGAGAATATCGGGATAAATAAACAAACAAATAAATGTTTGTCGTTTATAATATTAGTATATATATACTTACTTAGATGGTAGGACTGTTTCACACTATGAAAACGCTGGTTGGTTAAACTGACATATATTAATGACTATGATTCGCGCGAGGTGGGACCGCGGATCATAAATTTGATTGAACACAGCATTATTGTTACACACAATATTTTAATACATTTTTGACAGTATTTTTTTGTATATTTAATAAATAAAATTACAATATAATATTCTGTTGTTCTCTTTCTAAAGATGCTCCCTCACCGTGAGTATTTACTTGTAATGTAACATTATAGATTCAACCTTGACGACCTCTGTGGCGCGTCGTACGAACGCGCGACTGCAATAAGGAAGGTTGCGGATTTTTAGATAGATGAAGGTATTTTGTTGTCCTCTCTCTCATTAAGTGCTCCCTCACCATAAGATTTCAATCGGATTAGTAGTTTTTAATTGTGTAATGAACAGACAGAGAGACAGAGAACCAGACAAACAGACAGACATGAATTATAAAATTTATATAATTTTGTTCTACTACTTATACTATGTCCCCTAGACCTTTTTTTTTTAACTTACTTCCAAGTACAGACTTTTTGTCCTCTCTTCCTTTATTAGAAGTATAGAGTAATAGAATAGTAATAGTAATAGATAGAAGATTCGTCTCACAAGGTGCTCGCTGTTGTAAAGGCTCCAGGAGCCTTATTTTTGAATCGCTCGTTGCACTTTAGGCGATTTAATTAATTCGATATCTGCTTATTATCGCTTGATGCCGGACTCCTGCTGCGAGTGGTTGATACCAGTATTTGTGGACGTGCGATTCACGTAAAAAATTACAGAAATTAAACGAAAATCAGTAGAAATCGAGGTATTAAAATCGCTCGAAATGCCTCATTTGGTTCAAAAATAGAGCCCCTGTTGTCGCGACTTCTAGTAATAACTAATTCTACAAATAAAAGACCTTTCTTTGCTTCATATCAATGTTTGTTCTGTCCTCCATTTTTATTCTATTACACAATGTTGCTATATCAAAAGTCAGTAAAGTTACAAATTATTATGAATATTGCCCTACTACAAATTAACACTATTACAATCCACGACATCCTCCCCACAGGGAATTAAGGACAATAGTCAGTTTCACAAACTATACATGGTTACTTTCTTAATTCAAATTCACTTACATTTTAATTGGATAAACAATAATACAATTATTCAGTCACATTCAAATTTATCATTACATGAACCTAACTTGTACATTAAAGAGATTACTATATCCTGTCAAATTTTATACAAAAAGGTCAGACCTACACACCAGTGGCTGCCATCAAACTAATCTAGAAAACGATGTGGTAGCCTCACAAGTCTACCATGTCGCGTAGCAACATGCTGTGCATCATTAGCACGGTCTGACTCCAAACAAGTGTCTGTACCAGTATCCTCTATTAAATTGGCATCAGACTTACCTGAGTCTGTGTGTGTTCTATGCCACTCATTGGTGACAGTGGTCAACTCTAACGGATAAAGCCTTTTTACTGCTCTTACCCACTCTCCAGTCGACGTTTGCACTCTGGCGACTCTGCTGTGACCATCGGAACCTTCGGAAACTTTGGTTTACACCTGTCCTTGCTACATAACAAAGCCAAATACTCGTTTCTGAAACGTTGTCTAAAGTCATAACGCAGTTTCTGTAAATAATTCAAGCGTACATTAAGGCTTGTAGCATCCATATGATCCAATTCAGGTGTGTCTACAGATGACAATGGTTGTAAAAACATCATTGGCGTGAGGGGTTTTAATGCATCGTCTGCAGACGCTACGTAAGTCAATGGGCGGTTATTAATAACCGCTTCGCAATCGCATAGCAGTGTAGACAACTCTATGTAGGTGTAGCGTACTTACTATAATTTAAGTGTTTATAAAATGTACTATGGATATAATAATATATATATATATACCTATATAAACCAATTAATATTATATAGATAAATATCGTTTAATAAGTTATTTCTTTCTAACATATGCTTATTATATAACAAATAAAGTTGGTAATTATTATGAATACTTGTAATATTACATTGTAAGCTAAAGTAAAATAATTATGTATGTCACGCAGACAGACTTTAATGTTGTGAGTATAGCGATGCGCTCGAGTCGACCGCTAGACCGGTTTTGCTACCTGCGGCGGCGCGGCCGCCGAGAGCCGCGCCGTCCGGCAGTTAGATCTCGCTATCGACGCTAGACGCACGCCGCGTCGCCTATGCTTTTACTCAGTCCGTTTGCGTGTCTACCTACAATAGCTAGTTTTATTGTTCTATGCTATAATCTTTCTCTGCTTATCATAGTTACTATCTGTGCTATACCTTCTGTACTGTGAACTTCTCCTTCTTTATGTACATTGTTAATAAAGTGCTAAGTGGTATCAAAGAATTCGATTGCCTTTTTCTACAACTACCACATTCCGCTTGGATATCTATCGCATCCCGCAGCTTGGTAGCAGGTAACGCTTAGTCCACTTCACTGGTGACCCCTCTTGAACACAATGCAAGACGAACAGAAGGTACACGGAGAAACCGTTAACAGAGTTAGCGTGAGGGTACCACCATTTTACCCAGAGAAACCGACTTTGTGGTTCTCATCCCTCGAGAGCCAGTTTGCTCTCGCAAACATCACTCAAGATGCGACTAAATACCACTACGCAGTATCACAGTTGGAACCAGTACACGCCGATATAGTCGAAGACATCATAACGGCTCCAGCGGCGGCGGACAAATATGAGCGATTGAAGGCGGAGCTTATAAAACGGCTGACGGCATCCCGTGAGAAGAAAGTTAAGCAGCTCCTCAACCACGAAGAACTGGGAGACAGGAAACCTTCCCAGTTTTTACGTCATTTGAAGCATCTAGCAGGACCGGGCGTGCCAGACGATTTTATCAAGACCGTATGGACCAGTCGTCTCCCCACCAGCGTGCAGACTATCGTCGCGTCACAATCGACCAAATCAACGTTGGATGAGGTCGCCGAGCTCGCTGACCAGATCATGGACGTCGTGACACCCAGCCCACAGGTTGCAGCAACATCATCGTACGCAGGCACTTCATCGGAGTCGGGACAAATAGCGGCCCTTACCAGACAAGTGCAAGCACTCACAACGAAACTGGACAGAATGTCGCGGCACAAGGATAGGCCATCGCATCATCGCGGACGCTCAACATCCAGATCCCGATCACGGTCTAGTTTTAGGAAGCACCCTACGTGCTGGTACCACGCTAAGTTCGGTGAGCAGGCATTAAAGTGTACGAAACCGTGCGATTATGTAGCGGGAAAAGCATCGGGCAGTCGGTAAACGCGGCCGACGGCTGTCCAAGTACCGGTCGCTTATTTGTTACGGACAAACAAACAAAAAAACAATTTTTAGTGGACACAGGTAGCGATGTATGTGTTTTTCCAAGACATTATTTAAAAGAATATCGTGCAAAAACTAACTACGATCTGCGTGCGGCTAACGGGAGCGTTATTAATACGTACGGATACGCTCTCATAGTTTTAAACCTAGGCCTACGCCGCGACTATGCTTGGCGATTTATTGTCGCGGACGTAACTAAGGCGATAATAGGCGTGGATTTCCTTTCCTATTATAACCTAATTGTCGATGTTCGTCAACAACGACTTACCGACGGCAGCACTATGCTCGCCACCCAGGGTTTGCTTGCACGTAATAAAGATAATGTTTTTTCGGTGAAAGTAATTTCTGGTAGTTCTGTTTACCATACTATACTAACCAAATACCCCGATGTCACTCGCCCTCCGGGCATACACCGCATACCAAAACACCACACCGTACACCATATTCGAACTACGACAGGGCCTCCGGTATCTTGTACCCCACGCAGGCTTGCGCCTGAAAAACTTAAAATCGCTAGGGCCGAGTTCGAGGCAATGTTACATATAGGTACCTGCCGACCTTCGGAGTCTGCCTGGGCGTCACCGCTGCACCTCGCTCCGAAAAAAGACGACGGATGGCGTCCCTGCGGCGACTACAGAATGCTCAACGCCCGTACAGTCCCAGACAGGTACCCAATCAAGCATATTCATGACTTCGCACATAGTCTCTCAGGCTGTAGCGTGTTTTCCACTATCGATCTGGTAAAAGCGTACAACCAGATTCCCGTACACCCTGACGATATCGCGAAGACCGCTATAACAACGCCGTTCGGACTTTACGAATTTCCGTTTATGACGTTCGGACTTCGTAACGCCGGACAGACGTTCCAGCGCTTCGTTGACGAGATGTTGCGGGGTCTGGATTTCACGTACGCTTACCTTGACGATTTTTTGGTCTTTTCGAAAGACCAGAAGACCCATGAGGAGCATTTACACTTGCTATTCGCCAGGTTGAGAGACTATGGCATGGTTATTAATACCGGCAAGTGTGTGTTTGGTGTGCCCGAAGTTACATTCTTAGGGTACCGTATATCAGCACAGGGGACTACTCCGCTTCCCACTAAGGTTGAGGCTGTTAAAAAATTCCCCGCTCCCAAAACCGTGAAGGAGTTGAGGCGATTCCTGGGCATGATAAATTTTTATAGGCGTTTCACCCCCAACGCAGCCCAACACCAGGCGCCTTTAAACGCGCTCCTAACGGGATCAGTTAAGGGCTCCCACCCAGTCAATATAACGGGCGAGGCACTAAAGGCATTTGAAGCTTGTAAGGATGGTCTTTGCCAGGCCGCCTTACTAGCTCACCCAAAAAGCGACGCCAACCTCGCGTTAGTCACAGACGCTTCGGAAACGGCTATCGGCGCAGTACTTCAGCAACACGATGGAGACGAGTGGCAGCCATTGGCGTTTTATTCACACAAATTAAACCCCACGCAGCAGAAGTACTCGCCATACGATAGGGAGCTCCTAGCCATTTACGAAAGCGTCAAGTATTTCCGGCATATGATTGAGGCTCGCGACTTTGTGATCTACACGGATCACAAACCGCTCACCTTTGCCTTTCATAACAGGAAAGAGAACTGCTCCCCCAGGCAGTTCAGACACCTTGATCTGATTGCTCAGTTCACCACCAATATTCGCCATATATCGGGCAAGGACAATGTGGTGGCAGACACCCTTTCGCGAGTTGACGAAATAGTACAGCCACTCGATCTGGACCAGCTGGCATCAGCCCAGCACTCCGATCCTGAGCTGAAGCAGCTCGCTGAAGAAACGAGTTCACTGCGCATCAAAAGAGTCAGACTGTCTGGGGTTAAGCAGGACCTTTTCTGCGACGACACCAATGATGTCCTTAGACCTTTTGTCCCAAAGGCACTACGCAGAAAGGTTTTCGAGAGTTTACATTCTCTCAGCCACCCAGGCACGAATGCCACGGCAAAACTGGTATCAGACAGGTACGTGTGGCCAGGGGTTCGCCGAGACTGCCGAGAGTGGGTCCGATCGTGCTTAGCATGCCAGCGCTCGAAAATTACGAGACATGTTAACGCACCACTCAGTTCTTTCAAACTACCGGCGGCTCGCTTCAAGTATGTGCATATAGACCTGGTTGGCCCACTGCCGACTTCACAGGGCTACCGATACTGTCTCACTGCCGTAGACCGCTTTACGCGCTGGCCAGAGGCAATTCCCTTAGCGGATATCACTGCGGAAACAGTGGCAAAAGCCTTACTGAGCGGCTGGATCGCACGGTTTGGTTGTCCAGTCGATATAGTGACCGATCGAGGCAGGCAATTTGAATCTGCTTTGTTTAAGAGCCTCTCGCAGATTGTTGGCTTTCACCACCGTCGAACCACCGCTTATCATCCGGCGTGCAATGGACTCGTGGAAAGATTCCATCGGCAGCTCAAAGCTGCCATAATCTGCCACGGTAGCACAAGTTGGGTTGAGTCCTTACCATTGGTCCTATTGGGGATACGGAGCGCCTTCAAAGAGGATCTCCAAACTTCTTCCGCTGAATTGACTTACGGGGAGCCACTTCGACTCCCCGGAGAATTTTTCGATGCACAGGCTGAGAAAGACCACACACTAGACTTGACAGAGTTCTCGTCAAGACTAAGTAGTATAGTTCAGGAATTGCAGCCCGTGCCCGCCTCCCGTCATAGTAGTAAACGTACAAGCTTTATCTTTAAGGACTTAGTCACTTGCAGTCACGTATTCTTGCGTGACTGTACTGTCGGTGGGTCCTTAAAACCAGCTTACACGGGTCCGTACGAAATTCTCCAGCGCGGAGATAAAATCTTCACGATACTGATGAGTGGCAAAAGGGTGACCGTATCGGTGGACCGCATTAAGCCAGCTTACATCCTGCGCGAGCCTGACACACCATACACACGTCCCACAATTACACATCACACACCCACTCAACACACACAACCCACACTACCTGCACAACCCATACTCATACGTAACAATTTACATACAGACAACCAGAACTTACCTGAACGGGAAAACCGCTTACGCACGACTCGATCGGGTCGTAAAGTGAGATTCCCCGATTATTATCGCCCGTAACCTGGTCTCTGGAGGGGGGTGATGTAGCGTACTTACTATAATTTAAGTGTTTATAAAATGTACTATGGATATAATAATATATATATATATACCTATATAAACCAATTAATATTATATAGATAAATATCGTTTAATAAGTTATTTCTTTCTAACATATGCTTATTATATAACAAATAAAGTTGGTAATTATTATGAATACTTGTAATATTACATTGTAAGCTAAAGTAAAATAATTATGTATGTCACGCAGACAGACTTTAATGTTGTGAGTATAGCGATGCGCTCGAGTCGACCGCTAGACCGGTTTTGCTACCTGCGGCGGCGCGGCCGCCGAGAGCCGCGCCGTCCGGCAGTTAGATCTCGCTATCGACGCTAGACGCACGCCGCGTCGCCTATGCTTTTACTCAGTCCGTTTGCGTGTCTACCTACAATAGCTAGTTTTATTGTTCTATGCTATAATCTTTCTCTGCTTATCATAGTTACTATCTGTGCTATACCTTCTGTACTGTGAACTTCTCCTTCTTTATGTACATTGTTAATAAAGTGCTAAGTGGTATCAAAGAATTCGATTGCCTTTTTCTACAACTACCACATTCCGCTTGGATATCTATCGCATCCCGCAGCTTGGTAGCAGGTAACGCTTAGTCCACTTCATAGGTAACAGACTGCTTGCCGAGAATTCTGCGCAGCATTTCCTTCACCACCTTGATAAGTCTCTCCCACCATCCTCCCCACCACGGAGCTCGGGGCGGTATCAGCCTCCACGTAATGGGCGGGGGGACGGCGGCTGTCGCTGCTTCTATTTCTGTCCAATTGATTTTTTTCAGAAGATTTGCGCAGCCCTGAAAATTACCTCCATTATCGGTATAGATGACACTAATCCGACCTCTTCGAGCAACAAAACGCCGCAGAGCCATCAACATACTGTCAGTCCCAAGTGATTCCACAATTTCGAGGTGTACTGCTCTGTAGGTCGCGCACGTGAATAGGACTATCCAGCATTTGCCTTGGTCTCGAAGATATAGGGGTCCGGCTAGATCTATTCCTGTTATTTGAAATGCTGCTGTTGCTTCGATTCTTCCCGTAGGCAGAGGAGCTTCTGGTACTTCGTAGTGTTTGCACTTATCTCTTTTGCAGATAATACATTTTGAAACTACACTCTTGACGAGACGCCTTATGTTCAAAATCCAGAAATCATTTCTGGTATTTGACAACAAGAACTGTGTCCCGGCATGATTGAGTCTCTCATGTCTCTGTCGTACGAGTCTTTGCACTATCTCATTTTTCCCAGGCAGCAATACCGGATTCACAAAGTTTTTATCTTCTTGGCTTAAGTTTAGTCTTGTATTTACTCTGAGAATATCTTCATCATCTAACCTCGTATTTAAACCACTCGGTATTTTTCCTTGAACAAAATTCTCTTTTTGAAGTAATCTAAATAGTGACTTCTCTGCATTGAAATATTCATCATTTGTTATTTCTTTTTGATGTACATTAAATTTCTTTCTAACCTTATAGCTGAAACGCAAAATCCATGCTACCAGTCTGACAATTTTGTTGTATTTTGAAAAATACATCAATCTTCTACTGAATGGTTCCTCTATGACATCTGTACTAACCATAACGCTATGGCTTTTCTCCTCTAGCACCGCTTCTTCATTGCAGTCTCCTACACTGGATTTTGGCCAATCTTCTTTATTATATTTTAGCCAATCTGGCCCTTCAAACCACTTACTCTTTAGTAGTTTCTCTCCAGAGCATCCTCGTGAAGGTAAGTCCGCTGGGTTGCACTCTCCAGGTAGGTGATGCCAGTCATTGCGATCTGTGTTTGTACATATCTCCTTGACTCTATTTGAAACAAAGGATTTCCACTGTGTTTGTCTCTTTATCCATGCCAGAGTCACAGCTGAATCAGTCCAAAAATACACTCTATAATACCCACAATTTGCCAATAATCCAGACTCTATGACTTCTTTGTATAATCGAGATGCAATCAATGCTGCCATAAGTTCTAATCTTGGTAGTGACATTTTCTTGTTAGCTGGAGCTACTCTGTTCTTTGCTATAATCATTTGCACATGTCGCGTGCCATTATGTTGTGTTCTTAAGTAAATACAGCTCGCATATGATACTTGACTTGCATCACAAAATACATGCAGGCTGGTTTCACATTTTTCCACTGGAGCGGCTGATATACATCTTGGAATGCAGTATTGATTGATCAAATGTACTGTTTTTAACCATTTCTTGAAATCTTGAGTCAGCTCCGCAGATATTTCCTGATCCCAGTCGATTTTTTGTTCCCATACCTTCTGCATGATAAGTTTGGGTATTATTGTTACTGGGCACACAAACCCAAGTGGGTCAAACACATGTTGGGCTATGGAAATCACATATCTTTTTGTTATCTTCTCTGGTATGGTTTCATTAATATTTATGTTGCAGTGTAGATCATCTCGTACCGTGTTCCAAGTTAGTCCCAGCACAGATGTTGTAACTGTGTTGTTTATTCTATGTGGAGCTGTCACCCATCCACGCAAATCAAACATACCATCAGTCATGATGGCCTTTGACTCTGCAATAAAGGTGTTCAGCTCATTACTTGTATCAAAACTAGTTACACAGTTATCCACATACATACATTCTTTCAATCTATCTGCAGTTTTCTTACAGGCCCCTGTGTACTTTTCCAAATGATGTTTTATGGTGGCACTCAATAAAAATGGGCTACATGTAATTCCAAAAACTACTCTTTTGTGTCTTAATGTCACCATCCTATCACAAGTCTCTGTATTTTCCCACCATAAAAACTTAAGTCTGTCTTTTTCTGCGATAGATATTTGCAAAAAGGCTTGCCTGATGTCAGAGACCACTCCAAAAGCACCTTTTCTAAACTGTATTAACAGTTTCGGTAATAACTCTATCATATTAATACCTTTATCAATACAGTCATTCAACGACCACCCATTTCTGTCTTTAGTAGATGCATCAAAAACTGGGCGTACACGTGTTGTTGAACTTGAGGGTTTAATGACAATGTGATGTGGTAAATAGTGACCTGTACTTGTATCATTTTCAGTAACCTCTTCAATGATTCCATCCTTCTTCCAATCTTGTAGGACTTTATTATAAGTTTCTAGGTTACCTGTCGACTTCAATTTCTTTGTAGTCGACTCCAGCCTTTTGTATGTAGCTTCATAGTTTGTGTGTAGCTTCGGACACCCTTCTTTCCACAGCAGCGGGACTTCATAACGACCATGCGCGTCTACTGAAATGCTATTATTAAACACACTTAAAATTTCTGTTTCAGTTTCTCTTTTAATCTGCTTTTCAAAGGGGTCTTTTATTCCTAATAGCTCCACACTCCACAAATCTGAAAGATTTGCTTTTGAAAAGCATGAAACACTTGTAGTGCTGGTTGTACTTTGTATTTGTATTGGGCCCTGTATAGTCCATCCTAAATTGGTTTTAACAGCCAACAGGTTGTTATCTAAATGTACCAATTTATCAGTAATAATTGAACCTAGGTAATCAGACCCAATCAAGAGACTTATCTCAGTGTCTGCAAAATTAATATCACTGATCTTTATATTCAAGTCTCGCAATTTCTTTAACATTGTCACATTCTGAAGTTTAGGTAGGTGTCCACATAAATTATCCTGTTGCAATGCATTGATCTTAATAGAAAATGAGTTGTCTACACTACTCACCGGTAGGTCAAAGCATTTATATACCTCAACAGGTCTCTCATCACCTCCAAATAATATGTGACTCATATTTTCTGTGCCAGTCGACTGCAGCCTCAATTTCTTGACAACTGCAGCTTTCACGTACGACCTCTGTGATCCGCTGTCCAGCAGTGCTCTCACCATCTCAACCTTACCATTGTGGGCAATGTTGACAATCAGCGTCTGTAAAAGAGTCGTAGTGTTAATTCTGGCACAAACTAAGACATTTTCAGACGTCCCAGAGCTCTGTTTCTTATGAATTTCAGGACACATTATTATCAAATGTCTTTTTTGACAATACAAACATTTAACAAACAATTTGCATCTTGCAGCAGTATGGCCTTGCTTGAGACATAAATAGCAACAACCTTTCTTCTTAATTGATTCTGTTTTCTCTTCCAAAGACATTTTACTAGATCTACTACATTCTAAACTATTGTGGTTATTTTTATCACAAAAACAACAGTAAATCTGAGATTCCTTACCAGGTTTTTCCTTCTTGTTGGTAGGTTTCACATTAGAAACGAGGGCTGCTGCTGTTGGTAAACTGCTTTCTAGTTGGTTGCTGTTGAAAGAGGGGTTAGTACCTACACAGTTGAAATCAGACCGAGCCAACTTAATGCGTTCCTCTGTTTCTACCTCAGACTTTAAAAACTGCAGTAATTTTGTCAATTGATCTTTTGATTGGTCACAATAAGTTCTATTAAATGCAAACAAAATATTCTCAGGGATGGCAGACTCCACAAGTGGATACAATATTACTTCATATTTTTGCTTAGCAATACCTAGGGATTCTAGTGACATAATATAGCTGGATAGTTTGTCATATAAAGGTTTTATCGATACCTGGTTTTTGTTGTGGCTAAGTATGAGTTTTAGTAACTGTCGTATGTATACTTGTATAAGTAAATCCTCCCGTCCGAACCGGTCTCGCAGCTGATCGATGGCCTTCTTATAGTTGTCCGCTGATGGTGGATAACTTTCGACGAGATTCCGTGCGCTGCTCCCTTCCTTTGTCGCTTGAATCAAATACTGGAATTTGTCTTCAGCAGCCAGGGTCTTGTCTTCGTCAATTTTCCGGAATTGTCCCCAAAATGCAAGCCAGTGTAGTGGTTCGTCATCGTATTGCTTGAACACAATCTGTGGTAGTTTGTAGCTACGAACAGTCTTCGTAGATTCTTCTGTTTTTACGATCGGTTTTGAAGGAACATTGGCTTGTATCAGGTTCTTCACCATGTACCATCGGTGCATGTATTTCTCCGCGGCATCAATTTCAACCGTATAGTGTGCCTCATCGAATGGTTCAGCTTCTAGCAAACGATTTTGAATGTTTCTGTCGAGAGCTTCTAATCTTGTTCGTTTTTCATGTAAAAATCAAGTTCGACTGTGACCTTTGTGTAATCTTTCTTGTTAATGTAATCTTCTATTTGATTTGCAGCCCGCGTAAAAAGTCTTCTAATTTGATCCCTTTCCCTGACTTCTTTGATTGCCGTTGTGGCCATTTTTCTTCCCTGTTTGCGATCTCACGGCGAGAACACGTGCTAAGTTTTAGGTTGTATTGTACTTATCTCATGAAATTGTGTCCTCGACGTTAATACGGTGTGATCTTCTACGTATTCACAGCGTTGTTTCGCAAACAATGACCGATTCAACTGGATTTAATCAGGGATACGTAGGCTTCAACTTTACTTTATAGCTATTATTTTCTTCATAGTCGCCTGGTTTTTTCGTTTTCTAGTATATTATGTCGTGAATTTTGCAGGTTTCATTGATTATCCCACGGTCGCCAACTGTCGCGACTTCTAGTAATAACTAATTCTACAAATAAAAGACCTTTCTTTGCTTCATATCAATGTTTGTTCTGTCCTCCATTTTTATTCTATTACACAATGTTGCTATATCAAAAGTCAGTAAAGTTACAAATTATTATGAATATTGCCCTACTACAAATTAACACTATTACAATCCACGACACCTGTAACGTTACATTGAACGCAAATATTCACAGTGTGCGAGTACCTTAATGTTGAAATTTCAATAATGTTGAGTGACAGGCCTGGTAATGATTGGTTACCAAACTGACGTGACGGTCGAAGCTTATTCACGTCCGGACGTCACGTCGTCGGTCATTTTTCATACTAATAATTGTATTTTGCCTCGATGTGCGGTGTACGGTCCGATGTAATTATTGCTGACAGTGTTCTGATTTCTGTTTAATAGAAATATTTTAATGGAAAAATTTACCCTCAAAAATTATCTCGCGGCGAGGTTTGAACTCGCATCTCTTAGAGTGGGAGCTCGCGTGGTCTAGTTCGTTTAGACGTTTGGGATCAGTCCAATCTCGCCGCGAGTGAATTTTTGATTTTTGAAGTTTTTCCGTAAAATAATTCTAGCAAAAAGGTCAATTAATAAAAAAAATATTTAAAAAAAATAAAAAACCCGACTGCCGTTAAAACTGAAAAGTAAAAAACAAGACGATACCTAAAGGTAAAGAAACCTTAAAAATCGTTCGACGCATCTAGGAGCCTTAAAAAAATGTGGATGGACTCGGGTGGGACTTCAACACAATTTAGTGTCTTTATACTTTTCCTTTAAAAGGAGTCCCACCCGACTGCATCCACAATTTTTTAAGGCTCCTAGATGCGTCGAACGATTTTTAAGGTTTCTTTACCTTTAGATATCGTCTTGTTTTTTACTTTTCAGTTTTAACGGCAGTCGGGTTTTTTATTTTTTTTAAATATTTTTTTTATTTAACGCTTTTTAGTTATTAGAGATTAGATACAATTACACCAGAGAAACTCATTAACTCTGGATGTGTATACTCCAGTAGCGAGGACTCGAAATCGGTTAAAGATAGGCTATCTAAAAGCCTTCAATATTATAATAGCTATTCTTTTTGAGTTTTGCTGAGATGGCTATGAAGTAGGCAGGTATTCATCTTAAAATATAATTACCAAATCCGAAAACTTCGTCGCGACTGGTGATACAAAGGCTGGCGGTTTCTTGTCCTAGCGGATTAGCCTTGCTATCCATTATCCATAGCGCGACATTTCAAATTTTTAGTTAATTACTTATTGTAAACATAGTAATTGTTCTTCTTCTTCTTTAAAATGGCTTTTCCTTTCGGACATTTGCCAGTGTCAAGTATTATCATTATTTGCAGGTTATTTTCATCGAACAAAACAGTCAAGTCGTCATAGTTAAAGTCAAGTCGAGGGAATCATTGTAAAAAGGGGGCCATTTTTACACGACTGCCAAAGGAAGTGTTATGTTTTTGCCGTGAGTGTATGTATGTATGTATGTATGTATGTGACCTATTTTTGTGCCGTCGTAGGGCCTAAACGGCTGGGCCGATTTAGATAAACGATACGTCGTTAGATTGGTCATGACCGTGAGAGTGACATAGGGTACATTAAAATAATAAATAAATAAAAATAAAGATTTAAAACGCTAAAAAGCAAGATTTGTCTTGACCATAAAAACCGAGCAAAGACAACGGAACGTTACTTAAAAACTTTTCGATTTGACTTTGACGCCGAGTTTCAACTTTTGAAGGAATTTGAATGTTTGATTTGTCAGTTTGTCAGAGATAACATAAATAACAATTACTATGTTTACAATATGTAATTAACTAAAAATTTAAAATGTCGCGCTATGGATAATGGATAGCAAGGCTAATCCGCTAGGACAAGAAACCGCCAGCCTTTGTATCACCAGTCGCGACGAAGTTTTCGGATTTGGTAATTATATTTTAAGCAATGAGTCTATTAAAGTTATAGAGACGCCATTGCAGAACAAATCATTATTGAAAGGCGGCCCAAAGTATGCTATACAACCTCATTATTTATATTCATTCACATAATTTATAGAAGAAATAGACGAAACTATTGTTATCTCTTTCTAAAAACATAAGACTCAATGCTACTTGCATGACGTAAGAAAGAGATGTCATAATATCATTATGACATCTCATAATATTATTATGACATCTCATAGTGGTTAGAAGAGAATGATAAAACGTCAAAGTCAAAAACTTCGTTGAGTTTTTGGAAAAAAAACTTTTTGAATAAATAAACTAAAATAAATAAATACAGCTTTACTTAGGTATAAAATGAAATAGTTTGCCAGTTTTTGGAGTATAATTCGTGCATCGCCTAAATACGCACGAAGGCATTGTTGTCTGTGAATAATGTTGTGAAAGTGAACTAAATGAAGTGTAAATGAAGTGAACTAAACTAAACTGTGTGATAACAAGCGGGTGATCGTGACGTGAGCTGGGATGGAACTAAGACTTCTCTGGCTAGCTAGCTTGCATTTGTGTTGCCAAGAAATTTGCCCTATTACGTATCTAGAAGTTTTTACATATCTCTGATTTTAAGATGGATACCTGCCTACTTCATAGCCGTCTCAGCAAAACTCAAAAAGAATAGCCATTATAATATTGAAGGCTTTTAGATAGCCTATCTTTAACTGATTTCGAGTCCTCGCTACTGGAGTATACACATCCAGAGTTAATGAGTTTCTCTGGTGTAATTGTATCTAATCTCTAATAACTAAAAAGCGTTAATTAAATAAAAAAAATATTTAAAAAAAAAAAAAACCCGACTGCCGTTAAAACTGAAAAGTAAAAAACAAGAAGATACCTAAAGGTAAAGAAACCTTAAAAATCGTTCGACGCATCTAGGAGCCTTAAAAAATTGTGGATGCAGTCAGGTGGGACTCCTTTTAAAGGTAAAGTATAATGACACCAAAGTGTGTTGAAGTCCCACCCGAGTCCATCCACAATTTTTTAAGGCTCCTAGATGCGTCGAACGATTTTTAAGGTTTCTTTACCTTTATTTACAATGTTTGTTCACGGAGCTTTGGAGAAAACACTAAGCTAAAGTCCATGTTTTGCACCGATTTTCACTTTTATTTTCACTTGTACACCATCACGAAACTAAATTGATTAATATGCCCCCGAAATTAAACAATTTACACGCATTTGAACTAAGTTTCACAAAAATGAAAATTTAGCAACACATCTCCTCAACGCATTCGCGCCAAAACTCAATAGTAATTGTTATTTATGTTATCTCTGACAAACTGACAAATTAAACATTCAAATTCCTTCAAAAGTTGAAACTCTGCGTCAAAGTCAAATCGAAAAGTTTTTAAGTAACGTTCCGTTGTCTTTGCTCGGTTTTTATGGTCAAGACAAATCTTGCTTTATAGCGTTTTAAATCTTTATTTTTATTTATTTATTATTTTAATGTACCCTATGTCACTCTCACGGTCATGACGAATCTAACGACGTATCGTTTATCTAAATCGGCCCAGCCGTTTAGGCCCTACGACGGCACAAAAATAGGTCACATACATACATACATACATACATACATACACTCACGGCAAAAACATAACACTTCCTTTGGCAGTCGTGTAAAAACAAATTACGTACTAAATACTTAGATACTAATTCAAATTTTTCTTCGTTTTTCGCGAAGCTGTGGGAACTGAACAAAAACCGACTTAAAAAAAAGAACAAAAAGCCTACTTTTTAGGTCGGTTTTGAAATTATTATTATTATTTTTAATCTTTTTCGTGTACAATTCATCTAGAAACCCATCGTTGATTGGATTCGACGGAATTCGAACATTTTTTCGTGAGATTATTAAAAAAAATGAATATGGTACTTATTTAATTTGGTACAGTTGTTAGGAACTAAAATTACTTAATAACGGGGTATTTACCATGTTTAATAATTTATTCGCGGAGCTCGATATTTCGCTAGGAATTCCAACCAGCTTGTTCACGAGACAAGCGAGGGACGAGGGTGAAAATAACCATGTTAGTTTAAAATCGTAGTTGTTAGGAAATTTTACAAACGTTTTAATTGCATTCATTTTTTTACAAATTAAAAATATATTGTCCATCTTATATATTCTATCTTCTATACCTATAACAAAGGATTATAATAAAGGAAGATAGCACAAAAAGTCTGTACTTGGAAGTAAATAAAAAAAAGTTGCCTAGTCTTAGGAAAAGTAGTAGAACAAAACTATATAATTTTTAAAATTTATGTCTGTCTGTCTGTTTCTCGGTTTGTTCCTTATACAATTAAAAACTACTAATCCGATTAAAACATGATTTTCAATATTGAATAGTTCTATTTTCGAAGAACCTCGTGGTATACTTAACATCGAAATCCTGTAGAATTCGTAATAAACAAATTTATTTAATATCCGCATCCGATCGTGATAAATCTCTACTAACACCAAGATAGGCCACTTACACAAAAATTTGTAATTCAATATCAATCATCGGAAGGGTTTTAATTTGAAGGGAAGGCAAAAGCGTTCCTCGCACAAATCGAAAGATTTGTGGTTTTAATTGAAATTTCATTTTGTTGTCGAACTGAGTTTTTTTAGAGTAGAGAGGTCTACGGAATAAAAAGAATCGCATAACACTGAAAAAAGGTACTTTAAAACTTAATATTTTGAAAACAAAAACCTTAATTGAAACATGATTTTTCAACACCCACTCTTTACTAATTATAAATTATAATTATTCTAATAAGTTGGGGATAATACTTTTATTTATTTTTCTTTTGTACATAACATACGTATTGTTATATCTATAAAATAAAACAACAAAGAAATAAAAATGACAACAACAAACGCCAGCTGATTGGCGCGTCATAACAGCTCGTAGCGTACTTTCGTAGTACCGCTACGATACGCCCACTCGTAGCCCTCTCGTAGACACGCTACGAACTCTTTACACAAATAATACTCGATAGCAGATTATAGGGGAAAATTGTTGGCAACTGGCAATACCAATATGTACTAAATTCTAAGAAAATCAATAATAACTTGGATTCTTTTCATAGAGGTAAGATAGGTATTTATGTTTTTATTGTTATTAAAACTCACAAGTCAATTGTAAGCCCACTTACTCGGTGGACCGACGACAATGCCACCTATTTTTAAGTTGTGTTTGTTTTCTTTGTACGTATTTGTATTTGGTGTGTATAATAAAGAATTCATTCATTCATTCATCGCTATTCGATGAATCGATCGCTATTTGTGGCGTCATGTGGGGGAGGCATGTTCAGCAGTGGACTGAATTGCTGAGATGATGATGATGATGAGGCAATTGTAATAATTACAGGGTCACGGAGAAAGAATTATTAAATACATATGTGTTTGAGGGAAAGTCGAGTGGGTATAATATATCTATTGAAATATTTCTCAGAAACGGCTAAATCGAATTCGAAATGGTTTTTTGCGTTAAGGTGACATACTCACGATATTTATTATATATATATATTATATATATATATTATATATATTTCTCAATAATTACAAAACATTCGAAAATACTATTTTGGTATTTAATTTTTCAATCTCTTAACTTCATTTTGGTAGTTTTCTCTACACGATTGGTTAACTTTTATAATAAAATAAAATCTGAAACAACTCATTTAAAACCGTAATTTTCATTTTACAGCAAAACGCTACGCGAAACGTGACGTATTTAAACCTTTATTTTTTTCTGTTTTAAAGCATAATAACATACACTTGAAATTGCTAGAACAGTTATACTAAATTAGCAATAGTTATCTTGTCATTGAGAATTGTTTGATTAATAGCCAAATCGGTTGAAAGTTTGTTACAGAAAGTTTAAATACAAATACTCTAGTTTTTCTTTCTTTCTTTGTTTTGTTGTAGTCAAAAATACCCATTGTTTTGATTTTACAGGCATTTAAACTTACAATAAATATTGCACCCGCTAACAGTCACGTGACGTCATTTACAACGCTCCGCTAATAAAACGAAGACTACATCGTGCTGACAGCGCGAGCGGACTAAGCAAGCGCTGCTTGATGACGTCACACCTAAGTAATTATCTCTCATAATTTACAACAACAACATAGGTAATTATATAGTACAAGCCTAGTGCTTAGTTTGGGGCTATATTGCGCTGTGTGTAATGTCGTGCAATTATTAATTATCCTTTATCAATTAATAATTATAACGAAGTACTACAAACACATAAAGTAATTTTCTACCGTCGCTTAATTTCACAACCTGGTTTAAATTGAGTTGGATATTCTTATGTACTTTGATATCAAAATACATAAGAATATCCAGAATATCTATTCTGCCCTACCATGGTCGTTTTTATGTTATTTTATCGTCTTCTTGTCGCTCAAGAAAAAAATATACATCTATATTATCTATATATATTAAAGAAAGTCGTGTTAGTTACACCATTTATAACTCAAGAACGGCTTAACCGATTTGGCTGAAAATTGGTGGGGAAGTAGCTTAGAACCAGGAGAAGGACATAGGATACTTAATCTCCGCGGGAACGGAAACGGGAACGGGACTTACGCGGGTGAAACCGCGGGGCGCAGCTAGTTTTAAATAAAAAAATAGCCCGTCTATACCTAAAAAAAAAAACACAAATAATAAAAACAAATATCTCTTTTTGTGAAGTTTAATTTTTATAAGGTTTTGATGTATTTTAAATATTTATTTTTTATCTGAACGATTCAGGTTCTGCAACAAGATATCATGGTAAGGGCAAATGTCTTAAACATGTTACTTTTACTCAAAATTAAATATAAAAATTAGTACGCGGTTAAAACCGCGTCGTAAGTCGCAAGAAAAAGGGATATAAACGTATATATTATTATTTATTATATAACGTAGATTATATATTCATCCAAATCCCCAGCTATCTGCAAACCCAGTTTCTTCGCAATCAGTTCAGTAGTTTTTTTCGTAAAAGAGGTAACAAAAAAATTACTACCACAACTTTATAATAATTATTAAGTAGAAGTATAACACAAAAAATTATAATAAATTTAAAAAAAGCCGGGGACTAAATGATCATTTACTCAACAAAAAAAAACAATATTTTTATACAGTAAATCCTTCACCTTTTTTTTTATTTAAAATTATTTTTTATTTAATATTTACTTTATTTATTTGAGCGACAAAAGGACGACATATCGACCATGGTAAGGCGGAATAAGTAAGTAGGTCGGAGCGTTTATTGTGTTTTTCTCGAAGCCTCAAGTTAATTTCCACCAAACGATATCGAACATCGAGAAAGAGAAAACATTCTAGAAACAAAAACTTCCACTCACAAGTAAATAACTCTACAAAATGAAAATTCCAAAGAAATCATTTAAGGGTGAAAACAGACCTGACTTTTTTGTCAGGCGATAGCTAGCCTTTTAATACTGCTAGCTATGCCCCTTGGTTTTACCCACGTAAGTCCCGTTCCCGCGGAAATATCGAGATAAAAGTAGCGTAATTATGTTATTCCAGGTTTTCAACGCAATCGGTTCAGTGGTTTTACGTGATCGAGTAACAAACATACAAACAAACTCACAAAATGTCAGCTTTATATTAATATTAGTTGGATAATAATGAAGATAATTTGTCAAAATTCCAAACGTCTCCCGCATTTTATTAAATAAGTTTATTTCTTTAGCTCTGTAGACAATTTATCCTATGAACTTAGTAGTAAATGAGTTATCTAGTATCAATAAAACACGCATAGTATGGGGCTAGATTGCGTTGTGTGTAATGTCGTGTAATATTTGTTTTTATTTTACTTTTCATAGATAGATTAGTTCCAGTACCTACCAGCTCCCTTATTATCTATCCAGTGGACGTCTGACAACAGCGGATAATGACTGGCACTATGCAGTACATTGCTGCTTTGAGGTAATCACCGGTAATAACCACGTTACGTCAAAGCAGCAATGTACTGCATAGTGCCTGTTAATTTCCACTGTTGTCCAACGTCCAGTAGATAGATAATATGGGTACAGTACTATCAACTACAGTAGGTAGGTACTCGTATAAAGGCAAAGACCTCCTAATGAAAGCCCGCAGTTATCTTCGATCGCTCGGAATGATAGAATTTAATCTTATTTCCCCTGATTAAACTCAAAAAACCAAAGATTATTATAATACGATAGACTATAGAGGTCTGCTGAAAGTATTTATTATACCGGGTTATGGTTTTCGAGTCCAAAACTTTTTAGGGGGTGATTCTCCACATCAAAACGAATAATTTTTGTTTTACGACTTTTAGAAATTCGAAGTAGTTTTCGAAAATTTTGAGTGTAAAGTTTACTTGTAAATCAGCTGTTTCTTGGAGTTAGAGATCATTGATCTTAAGTTGTTCTTTCTGTTAGGTTGTTCTACTACAATAAAAACAATAATTGAATTTATTTTCAAAAACAGTTGTTTTTTCTGTAACCTCAATATTTTCAACAAAAAAAAAACGAATTTCCAAAAATCGTAGAACAAAAGTTATTCGTTTTGATGTAGAAAATCACCCCCTGAACGGTTTTAGATTCGAAACCCATAACCCAGTATACTTGAGTATTTTAAATTTTATTGAATTTTAGCTAAATAAAACCTTAACTGAAAAACACTCAGATTTACCGAAAACGAAGAATGTTAATAGGTATGCCAAATCGGTTGAAAGCTTGTTACAAATCTTGCATGTATATAAATAAATAAACTTGTTTTTGTTGTAGTAAAATATACCTATTAATTTTGATTTTACAGGCCTTTAAACTTACAATAAATATTGAGTCTCGCTAACAGTCACGTAACGTCATTCACAACGCTTCCCTAATCAAAACGTTAAACGACATGTATTGCGACATCGACACATAGAGCGCGAGCGGACTGGGCGAGTGTGAGATGACGTCACACCCAAATACGAATCCGCATCGCACGTTTACTTCTATAAATCAGAAACAAATTTATTAACGTATAAATAAATAAAAGAATTATTTCACTTAAATTTTATATTTTTTCACAGAGAACATAGAGAGCTCTGTTATTTTTCCTCATTATTGATTATTTTCTAAAGGGGTTGAAGATGTCAATTGTTTCCTGCATTTTGAAGTGGTTTCTGAATAAAACTTAAGAAGTTATCGTCTTGAAACTACATCAAAATGTACACTAACCCAGAAGTTTTTCTTTTGAAACTACAGACCCAGCAAATTTTAGCCAAAAAATGTTTTTTTAATCTTTTTTTAGTCTCTTTTGGACTCGTTCGTATTGTGAAGATGAACGTAGGATGTTAAACTGATACATTAATGACCCGGTTACTGGTCTGTTTGCTGTAGGAACGGGATGGAGAATCGAATGGAGATTCGAGGTGGATTCGAGCCCAAAACCAAAAAATCGATTCCAATCGAAAAAAAAAATCGAAAAAAAATTTCGTTATGTCGATAATATTCGTAAAATCAATTGGCCTGACAAGTTTTTTTTTTAATCCCCGACGGAAAATGAGGCGTGATCTAAGGTTGAAGTGTCTGTGTATTTTCTATAGCATCGTAGCTCCCAAAAAGATGAAGCGATTTTGATATAGTTTTTCAATTGAAAAGTGACTTATTGCGTTAGGGTAGTTAGCTATAGTTTAAACTCGTAGTATTAGATATTTCCTCTAACACTATAACGTGAAATATCTTCGTGATGAACTGAATCAATCTTCAATGTTTGGCCTCCGTCAGAGTAAACTTTGCTTTAAACCACTTTAAAATCAACTTTGGAATGTTTCTCTTTGAATATTAAATAATTGTGAAACGCAAAACTTTTTGATTTGATATTTTCAATATAAATTAATTAGTCGGTGTTGTTCGTCAACAACAATTATTAATATTAATAGTGAACAAATGTTATAGCTTTGTTGGCAAACTAGCTGCGTGTCGTGACCACGAAAATCGGTTTCACCTGCGTAAGTTCCGACGCAGAGGTAATATTGGAAGCAAAATTAGCGTACTATGTTACTCCTTGATTATGTAGTCTTTTATTGGTGGAAGGATTCTTGAAATAAGTCCAGTGTCGCAGCGTATTCACTACAAATAAACAAACAAATTAATCTTCCTCTTTATAGACTATAGATAGACTGGCAGAGTTCGGGAAAGTTAGTTTAGATCCCGCGCAATTTTCCAAAAAAACCTTTCGTTTACACCACCACGAGCACACAATCCAAATTTCATGTCCCTAGGACCAGGCCGCGGTTTTTCCTCTGCGCTTTAAGTTTAACAGCTGTCATCCATTGGAGGCAGTGAAAACGTTTTTCGCGACTACATAATGTTGACTGACTGCGTCAGCGTCATAATGTTGTTGTTGTTGACAGTGTAAAATAGTTTAATTTTAATCTATGGACTAAATAGCTGTAAGACTCCAATGTTTTTAAGTTTAATTTGTGTCTGAAATAAAATAGATGATTATTATTATTTTAATAATTCGACTTCATAAGCTTTCGAAACTAAGAGGCAGTAAAAACGTTTTTCGAAACATCGTTTTCGCGACTACAAAATTCGAAACTATGAAACAGTGCATTTTTAACACAAACACAAACACAGTACCTACTCATAAAGTAGGTACCTATTTACGATGGTGCAATTATTAAAATCGGGGCCATCTCGAACGGGGCCGTCGCGGAACGGGGCCATGAGGTACTAACCCAATAGTTCAACCATTCAATTCAAGACTTTCCATTCTACTTCATATGTTTCTAAATCATTAATGAAAATATTTTAGATACATCGTAATAAACAATATTGCATTTAATAAGTTGGCCATTTCATCTAATGAGAGGTAATTTATACAGCGCAAGCAAGTTTTAATCCATGCTAAATTTTATGGCGCAATAGTGCCCGGGGATATTGTTAGAGGAAGCTTGACCCGTAAAAGGAGCATAGAATTTGCTTGAGACATCACCTCCAGTTACTACATCTCAATGGATAATAATGTAACCCGTAAAATCGTTTTATTATCGGATTTATATCTATGATATCTTTTAGTATTTGCGATATAAAACAAACAAAGGAGTCAGAGCAACATAAACAGGCTTTCATTTCATTAATTAAACATTTCATTGTAATGTTCAGAGTTCAATATTAGTTGTTGAGTTCGCTTTTTAACCGACTTCAAAAGGAAGGAGGTTTACAATACGTTTGTGTTTCTTTTAGGGTTCCGGTAAAAGGAACTTTTCAAAATTACTTTTATGTTTTGTATAATACCTACTGGATGTTTTATTAAAATAATTTCTGTTTGAGAATTCCGTACCCAAAGGGTAAAAACTCCACTGTCCCACCGTCTGTCTCTAGCGGTGCTGTTCTGTGAGAAAAAACCGTGTAGATGCCGTGTAGCTTCTACACGGTTTGCCATGATGTATTTCTGTTACCATAATACAAATACTAAACACAAAATTAATCAAATATTTAAAGGAAGCTTATGTTACCATGCAATAAACGTGTTTTTTTGCCGTTTTTGCTCGATTTTACAGATAGAAACCGGAGCAGGTAAATGTTAGTTAAATAATCGCACAGAACCCTTCATGCGCTCTAGTTTTTTTGTTATTTTTCTACTTAGCTGCTTTACAAAAGTCCGTTTTCATCGTTCACCGGGCAAATCGTATAATGGTCTACCTTAATATCTTTGTCGATGGTTCTCGGACACAGTAGATATACCTACCTACCTACACATGAACGTAACGTATTGTTCCTTGGGCTCAATCCTTTCAGTAGAAACACATTGAAGTTCACTTCGGAACCTTTTAGAGCTCTCTTTTTAATGGATTGAGTTCGACTCACATCGCTGTTAAACATTTATTTTTCTTTTTCGACAATGCACAGATATTTACCAAAAGCTTTTTCACCGGTAGATGGCGTTCGAGAGTAAGTCTTAAATAAATGGTGATGGTAATGATTAATCAATTTAGTTTCGTCATCGACTACTAATCCTGGTTTCGTGGAAAGTATCGAGTGTAGTTAAAATGAAAAAAAAAAAACAGTGCGTTTTCAAACCTCGTAAATTATATTATGTCTTGACTGATATTGCTTAGCACAATTGTTTCTTGTTATTATTGTATTAAACTTCAAGTTAAAGTTTTAACTTGTGTATTTCCTCTTTTAGCCCTACTATTGGGCATTTGTGCGTAATTTTAAGCCGTGGGGTTTTTCACGATGTTTTCCTTCATCGTAAGAGCGATGTTATTAGCGCACATAAATTTTTCTTAAAGAAAAACACATTGGTGCGCGGCAGGAGTTCGAAACCACGACCTACGACATGAAAGTCGGGGTATCTACCGTTTTTAAACCCGGGGTACTTTAAAAAACACAAATAATAAATAAAACTTTTATTTTTGTAGTTGGTTTTTAGTACCTATATTTTTTATTATTTGTGTTTTTTAATTTTAATTTATAGATTATAATTATTATTGATTATTATTTGTGTTTTTTTGTTATTTTAATTTAAGACTTGAAATAAGGAGGTCGAAATGAAAAATAAGGTCTTCGAAAACCGAAGAACAATCTATAGGGTGTCTCCTATGGTTTTCGCGATTTTGCATAATAAAACACTGTATTTATCGGGTGTCATTGCGTTTTATTCATGGTTTTAAACGAACCGAGCTTTCGCCAACTTTACATTAGGCTTTTTCAACGTTGACCTTACCCGATAAATAAAGTGTTTTAACAATCTATATAAGTATCAAATTCCGCCCGGACGCGGGTAAAACTGCAGGGCGTAGCTAGTAGAATATATATTTTCATCCTCATTCCCGTAATGTATTCCCGTATTTAATATTAAATTATGTCTTTAATTAGTTACGTGAAAGGGTAGTTCCATTTACGTGCTTTGTTCGCGTAGATACGCTGTCACATGGATGTTCTACTTTCATTACTTGTTGGTCAAAGACGATAAAACCAGTTGACTGCTTATTAGCAGACTATCTTGATAAAGCTGAAAGTTAGCAAAATAAACGACAAAACTTTGCTAATTATTAGCAGTCAACTGCGGTATTCCGCGATTTTTCTACAAAATACAACTCATTTTTGCGTGGAGGGGATGGGGTAGTAATGAAACTTTGTGCTTGACCATTGCGTTACGTTCTATCTATACTTAGACTCCTTGTAATTGTGCGATGCGTTACCCATCTCTACTTAGACTCTTTGTAATTGTGCGATGCGTTGCCTATCTATCTATACTTAGACTCTTTGTAATTGTGCGATGCGTTGCCTATCTATCTATACTTAGACTCTTTGTAATTGGGCGATGCGTTACCCATCTCTACTTAGACTCTTTGTAATTGTGCGATGCGTTGCCTATCTATCTATACTTAGACTCTTTGTAAGTGTGCGATGCGTTGCCTATCTATCTATACTTAGACTCTTTGTAAGTGTGCGATGCGTTGCCTATCTATCTATACTTAGACTCTTTGTAATTGGGCGATGCGTTGCCTATCTATCTATACTTAGACTCTTTGTAATTGGGCGATGCGTTGCCTATCTATACTTAGACTCTTTGTAATTGTGCGATGCGTTGCCTATCTATCTATACTTAGACTCTTTGTGATTGGCCGTTCTAGAACAAGAGTGCTACTAAAAAGACGTACCTATAATAATATTTTTGTGAGGGATTAATACTTATGAACAGTCAACTGGGTTTGGTGTCTTTGTTGTAGGTAGAAGGTAGATGCGAAGCGACCTTTTAAACGACATGTTAACCTACTTCTATAAATATGTAATTACTAGGGTGCAAAATGTTGCCAGCCTAGATTCAAAATAGAACACGTTTATTTAAAAAGTGTAATAAATACATAGTACTTATAGCCGACTAGCTGCGCCCCGCGGTTTTAGCCGCGTGGGACCAGCGTTTTGGGCTCTGCGTTGAATATATGGTTCACTAGCGTTCCTGCGGGAATATCGGGATAAAAAGTAGGCTGTGTTATTCCAGGTCTCCAGCTACCTATATACCAAGTTTCATCACAATCGGTTCAGTGGTTTTTGCGTAATTGAGTAACAAACTTACATTTTAAACTTTTCAACTACGAACGATTCGCCGATAGAACGATTTATTCATGACCGAATCGACGACAGGGGTTCGATTCGGTAAGGACATAGCATGCGGAATGCCGGCGGAATGCAGACAACGTGCAGGAGATGCACGTTTTAATTCGTATTCTGTAAGTGTTATTTTACTTAATTACTAGGTACATAATTAGTTAAGTAGCCTTCAAAATTAAGGGCTGCTTCATTAGGGAGGAATCTAATTTTGTATTAAACTTTTTTGATTATTCCTCTAAGACACGCAGGCTAAGCCGCGTCCAGTAGCTAGCCTACCTATGAAAAACTTTACGACTTTCACATTAAAATACGCAACCGTGAATCATAAATAATAAAATACCGAGCGACGTTCCGTAGGTATAACTGAGTTAAAACGCGTATGAATAAAGTTATCATAGTGCTGGAAGATTTATAGCGCCATCTGGCGTGCGGAACTGAGCTGGAAAATGTATAGAAACAAGCCGAGTAAATTATGGTAAAGCTGTGGTCTATAATTTCTCTATACATACCTGCCGGCTGTATTAAATTTGGCACTTTATTAGTAGGTATTTTATTGTATAAAAGTATACAATAAAATACATACTTATACAGTGCAAAATTCTTCATTTTTTAACTTTTCTTTGGGCCCCGCACCTGTGTCATCTATCCAACTTAAGTTTGAGAGGCACTTTATATAACCATTTGTTAGTCTGAGTTTAAGAGGCACATTGCTGCTTTAACATAACGTGGTAATAACCAGTGTTTACTGGTTATTACCACGTTATGTTACAAAGCAGCAATGTACTGCATAGTGCATAAGAAACTAAGTTATCAAGTGGATAGATGATACAGGACCCAGTTTTGAAGGGAAACAGAACATTTAGCCCCTAATTAATCCTTTATAGGTACCCAACATAATTATGTCTAATGTGATTTTATTATACGTACATATATAGCTAATATAGACTAGCTGCGCCTCACGGTTTCACCCACGTAAGTCCTGTTTCCGCGGGAATATCGGGATAAAAAGTAGCCAGTATGTTATTCCAGGTTTCCAGCTACGTATATTCTAAGTTTCATCGCAATCGGTTCAGTAGTTTTTGCGTGAAAGACTAACAAAGTCACATACATACGTACAAACTTTCGCGTTTATAGAAAGATTTATTTTGAAATAATCCTACAAGCAGACTCGTGAGAGAGGTGTTAAATTTTACTCCAATAACTTTTTCGATACATAGAATTATAAATAATTTAGAACTCTCATTCTCGTAAATTCTATTTTGGAGAATATGTTGAACGGGTCGCTCCCTCCAGAGTTGTTGGAGGTTCATTTTGCTCCCGTAGGTGTTTCAATTCAATAGTTAAAGATTTTAGTGTGAGAGGCTAAGAAGCCACAAGAAACTCATGGGTTTTTGTGATCATGTTTTAAATTACAATTGTTGAACATAATACAGATATCTGTAACAAAAAATAAATAAATATAAGTAGTATATACGTTGTCTAGTCACCGTAACACAAGCTTACCATGGGGCTAGATGGCGCTGTGTGTTAGTCACTGAATTTATTTATTTATCTATTATACTGTACTAAATGTACAGTATATGTATGTGTATGTACGTGCATGTACATGTTGTCTTACTGTATTAAATTAAAGTTAGGAATCTGTTTTTGGCTATAAGTTATATTTATTTGTTGCTTCTAATGTTTTGTAAGAGCTGTTGATTATATGTCAATAAAGAAAATAAATAATAAATAAAATAATAATTTGAACAGGAGCAATCATTAATAAAAAAATATTGCAACAGAATGACCTGCTTATTTTCTGGAGTCTACTATAGTTTCCGGTGGCTTTATCGAGGCTTGTTACCTCTCTGTTGTCTCTCTTCTAACCTTTCTTGTTTCTGTTTTCCATTCTCGTTAATTTTACATTATTTTTATTTGTATAAACTATACTTTTAGGCCGATGTTATCAGAAATATTTTAAAGGAAAAATTCATCTTCAAAAATTCACTTGCGGCGAGATTCAACTGATAACATCGGATTCATTCCGATGTTATCAGTTACGAGAACTGTTAACTTGGTAACCTCTTCAAAGCAAAGAATATATTATTTAACTTGAATGAATTGAATTGAGAAAGGGAGTTACAATATGGGGAGACATAGAATACCTACCTATATTCCGCGCAACCATGCTCGTTTGTCGTTGCTAAGTCGTCCGTTTGTCTTTCAAAAAATAAAGTAAACTTTAAATAAAAAATATCCCGACCACTTTTAAAAACCACAGACAATTTAAAAAATCTTTTTTTTTTTTTAAGTTTGTTTTTTATTTTTTTATTATTTGATGTGTTTTTAATTTTATTTTTTTAGCTGAACGACAACACGACGACATCGCGACGACTTATAAGACATCATGGTAGGGCCCATTATCCTGTGTGTTCGGGATCTGTAGTCATCGAAACGGGAATTGGAAAAAATGCTAAAAATAATAAACACAATTCGATTTTGTCTATTCTAAACCTTCCTGTATCTATAAGGTATTGCATTCTATCGGCGAATACAACTGCCTCCATTAAAAACTTGATCTGCGCCGAAGCTTCTACTCCAACTTGCTCTAGGGTGTTAAAGATTTTCCTATTATTAAATTGTTTTGAAATCCTATTATTTTTAAACGCATAAGTTTTTGATAATGATGTGAAGATGTTTATTACTCCCACGTTACTCTCAAACGCAAAGTAAATTTTAGTAGACTTTAAAATGTCTTTTGTTTCTAATTCGAACGACTTTTGTTTCTTAGGTACATTAATATTTTATCGGTTCTTAATGGCGCATTATTTTTTATTTGCTTAACGTGGCGTTTCAACCATGTTGCAATGGTTTTGATCGCGAGTGGTCTTTTGTATCTGTTTCTATCGTATTTGACCCTCTGAGATTAAAAAAACCGGCCAAGTGCGAGCCCCCTTTTAAATATTTGTTAAATTTCGTTTTATAGCGGCAACAAAGTTATATAATCTAAAAAGTTTTTAACTGTCTATAGCTATTACAGCCTGGTAACAGATAGACGGACAGCGAAACCTTAGTAAGTCCCGTTTTTAACCTTTGAGTACGGAATCCTAAAAATGCGTTTTTTTGGCTGAAACGCGTTGAGGAGATGTGCTAAATTTTCATTTTTGTGAAACCTAGTTCAAATGCGTGTAAATTGTAAAATTTCGTGGACATATTAATCAACTTAGTTTCGTAAGGTGTACCAGTGTAATGAAAGTGAAAATCGGTGCAAAACATCGACTTTAGCGTTGTCTCTAAAGCTAGCTAGTAAAAAGCCATGCACAATTTACAATGACTTTCTTGACTTTACTTTTACTACAAGACGACTTGACTGTTTCGATGCAACTTGCAAATAACTTGCAAAAATTATTAATACTTGACACTGGCTACTTTCCAAACAGCCATTCTCGGTTCACAGCCGATAAGAAATAATTTAGGCGCATTGTGTATAAGTGCTGTCAACTCTTTCCTAAATTTTAATTTTTTTTTTAGTATAGGCAGTAAAATGAAACAAAGTTTTTGTGTACATGTATAAACTCGATACATCGACCGGGGCCTATATTCTAAAATGAAATTGTCTTGACATCGCTTCAGCATTGTCAGATTTGTTTTTTTTTTTTTTATTGCTTAAAGCATATTTAAACTTAAATTTGTTGTTTAGTTGTTAGATTTGCTTAGTTTGGAGTGGCGGGGATTTGAACCCAGTGATTACATTAACATTACCTAGCAAAAAACTTCATCATATTTGAGCCTTTTGTTATTGTGTTCTTTTGCTGGGAAGTTTTTTTTGTTTTTTTTTTGTAAAATTGTAAAAAAAGATTATTCTTGGTAACCGTTTTGTGCAGAACTTCGCATAAGTCAAAGTCAAAACAGTTAATTTTCTTTAGATTCTTGTATAACAATAAATGCACATTATCATTTGGCTAAAGAAACTCAAGCTTGTTAGGTATAAGAATTATGACTTACGCGGTTGTTTTCACTACTAATATTAGGTAATTAGTAAAAGTAGTAATTTAATTATCAGATTTTATTTGTTTTGTCGGAACTCCCTATTTTTTGTAGTATTTGCAACTGGCTTATTCACGAAGCTAGAGATTGCGGGCAGGTGATGACATTTATTATTCTAAAACACTTTAAAAGCTACAAGTATGTCAATATGTGTGAGTAATTTCTTGCACAATTTACAAAAAAATATTAATTCGTTTTAGAGAAAAGTCTATCAATGCTGAAGCGATGTAGAGACCGTTTAGTCACACATAGAATACGTGCCCGGGGCTCACCTGGCGTTTCGATACACAATACCATACATATCACGTGTACATATAACCTACACTTGTACTCTACTGTACATGAACAGGTACGTATGTATGTATATGCTAGGTTCACAGTGTAGGTAGGTACTATATCTGAATGCCAACCATTGTCCAGCGCTGATGCTATCAAATAATATTGAATGTGGTTTTAGTGTTCCGTGGTGAAACGGTGGGTAATTTTCTTTTGTAAGGTTTTTAAAAACATCTATTAGATGTTTTAACGATTTTTTGCTTCGAAGGTCGGTTACGGTCATCGAAATTGAATTTGGTGCGTGTTTTTATATAGAGCGATAGAATGATCACTTAGACCTGTGACATATCAAAAAATGGATCTGTTCATCGTCTGAATAAGTAAAAAAACATTGACTAAATTGGGCCCAGTTGACTACTATCAGATTTGAAAGAGTACAACTGGTCCCTGGTTTTGAGGTGGACGACTTGACCCCTTACCCGTTTTGTTTCAGTTCCGATGTGGGCCCAGTTGACCACTAACAAATTATAGAAGGGACGATTGCGCCCCAGTTTCGAAGCGACCATTTGCACTCCAACCCAATGTTTCTACCAGTCTGACCTATGGGAAACATAATTTGACAAGAGCAATGAAAATGATGACTTAATCCATGATCAATCTCATTTTTCTGGTTTAATCACGTTACTATCATGATTTTAATAAAAGTCTTTCCTTAGGAGAGTTTTATTTCAATCCAACAACGCAAAAGCAGAAGATAAATCCATGTTGGTTTGATTTAAGAAAGAAAACTTGTACCTATCCACCGAAAAACATTGAATTTCTACACAAAAAACGTTTCATCACCATTAAAGTCACAAAACGTCTTGATTAAGTACCAGAATTTATTGTAGGGCACTCTACAAGTCTAAGAAGATTCATAATTTCTTACAATGTTGTGTAAAACAGGTGTTTTTTCTCTTTAATTTCCGTTGCGGAACTCTAAACCGTTGGCAGCAGGCGGACCTCGAATAATACGCCACAATACTCTGCGTTTTCGATACTTAGACGGTGTTGTACAACGAGCTAAGGGTTGACAACATTTCGATCGGTCGATCGTGTGTGTTACTCAATCACGCAAGAATTACATACTGAACCGATTGCAATTAAACTAAATATCCTCCTATTTCACTAAATAAATACCCCTTAATCATTCGTGTGGTCCTCTCCATCCCAAGGTTGCCTGGAAGAAACCGCTCTCAGCGGTAATACCCTCTATTGTGTCACTCGAGATTTAAGTTTCGTTATTTTTATTTACTTATTATAATTATATTATAATATTAATAAAGCGTAATAAATAAAAATAAATAAATAATAATAAATAAATAGGAAATAAAAGTAGCTGGAGACCTGAAACCACACAAAGACTATACTTTTAATTCCAATATTCGCGCCCCATTGTAAACTACTAAACTTGTGTTATAGTGACTAGACAATGGATATACTACTTATATTTATTTTTCTTTTGTAAATACATACACAATATACATGGAAAATACACCCAGACCAGGTACAAACATTTACCTATTTTTAACCATAAATATTTGCCCCCGGCGGGAATTGAACCCGCTACCTTCTGCATTGCAGTCGGGCATTCGCCCGCCGTGCCACAGAGGTCGTCAAGCCTTCGTTTACCTATTATTAGTATCCTATCTTATCCTACTAATATTATAAAGCTAAAAGTTTATGAGTACGTGTGTATGTGTGTTTGTTACTCAATCACGCAAAAACTAGTGAACTGATTGCGATGAAACTTGGAATATAGGTAGCTGGGACCTGGATTAACACAGAGGCTACTTTTTATCCCGACATTCCCGCAGGAACGGGACAGACGCGGGTGAAACCGCGGTACGCAGCTAGTTTGAATTATGTGATTTATGAGATAACTAGCTGTGCTCTGCGGATAAAAAGTAAAAAAAGGCTACTAAAAAGTAGCCCATGTGTTACTCCAGGTCTCCAGCTACCAATATTCCAAGTTTCATCGCAATCAGTTCAGTAGTTTTTGCGTGAAATAGTAACAAACTCACATTCATTACATACACATAATATACTTACAAACATACAAACTTTCGCTTTTTTAATATTATTAGGATTACATAGTCATCCGATAAAAAGTTGCGAGACTGTAGCGAGTTCTCCATAACATGACATAGCGCTCGATACGACACAGACAGACGCCTGACAACTTTCTTATTCAATACAATATTGATAGCAAATTTTGGGGGCAGTCGTGTTTTTTATATTAATTTTCTATTGTTGGATAGTTTGAGTGATGTTTTCAGGAATTGGGGTGAAGTTGTTCGTCGATGATATTTTGTTATAGACTACCTGTGTGCGACAAAAATTCTGCAAAACAAAGACCGAACAAGCCACTTATTTGCGAGCCTTTTGACCAAATACAGAAAAGCTACTCAATATTTCAGGTCTAAATTAAAAAATTAAGCAGCTCTAAAATTCCCATACTAATTTTAAATTTAGGAGCTACTCAATTATTTAAGCAGCCCTCAAATTTTAATTATGTTTCTGTATTCGGCCGTATGACATCACGTATTTTTACAAATTCCCAACTATTGTCTAAAAAACAATGTCTTTCAACATTTCTATTTGGAAATCTACAACAAAATATGGTGAACAATGACATTTACAAACGCTACAAACAAAAACATTCTAAAACATAGCATCGGAAAATAATCAACAATTTTCGATGAAACCGACAGGAATTTTCAGTTTAGCTCGTATAAGGGCCTTAAACGGTGAAACCGCGAGGCGCTGCTAGTTTTTACATAAAGACAAAGCTTAAATGTGAAGTCTAGGTATAGTTAAGTCGTCGTGTTGATTGACTAATCAACACCTTTCCATTGCTACCCTAGACGACGACTTAACTATCAAGCCTAAATTGCTGATAGTAAAGAGTTAAGATTTGAAGACTGTGTTCTTCATGGTACGGTCGGATTGACAGAAGGCTTGCTTAGAGCCTGGATGCTAGCTAGTCGCCTAGCTGGTTGCTTGGATGCACGGTGGCCGCACTGATAGATGGTTGCTTGGTGGGGTGTTAGTATCAGGATATATTATACCTAAAAACATTCCTATTGAATCACTCTATCTACTTAAAAATCATATCATATCATACTTTAAATCCTTCGTGCTTCGGTTCCCAGCACCGCTTAGGGACGTCTTCTTTGCCGCCGACTTCTGGCCAGCTGGCATAGTCTACCGACGCTTTAGGGAAGCGCGATCGAAGATAGAAAACCCTAAAACCTAATTTTAGATCCATATATTTTATATGTATGTTGTTAGTCTGTAAGGTATATATTTACAATTTGAATTATTATCAAATGTTTTATACATTATTATATTAGTATCTCTACAATACAAGCTTGAGCTTAGTGTAGAGCCGACTTCTAATGTAATTTGATAAATGTTTGGTAAGATTAAATTCAATTCAATTCAATATCAAAATCCGTAGCGTAGTTTTAAAGATCTAAGCATACAAACAAATCGATAGACGGAAGTGACTTTGTTTTATACTATGTAAAGATGATAAATAGGGTAGCAAAAAAATCCCTTATTATTACTCAATAATTTGTACAATAATATCAAAAAGGTCCTCGTAAGCGGATTTGTTAAAACTTAAGTTCTCTTCATCAATAACCTTTATGGAGTTATACTTACAAAAGGGAGAAGGGAGATTTGAAATAGACCCATGTTTGGATAGTTGTTAAAAACATAGCATTTAGTGAGTTAAGTTTCTTAGTTATGGCCGTTCTGCTTGCAATAAAGATCAATTTAGGCCAGTTTCACGTGTTAAGTGTACTATCAAATCGTTTGAAACAATTTTACACTGCGAATAAAGATGGCGGAGATTTTATTCCAACCCCATCCCATGAGAGAATTAGTTGGTAGGTAAAGCCATTATAACTAGGTTTCACACGCTGCAAATTAAAGCCCAACATAGCTTTCAATTACATTATTAAAACATAATATTTATGTTTAGAAATGGGATAGACATGCAGAAGAAAAACAGTCGAAACAAGCCAATGAAGTAACGTTACCCAAAAACCAATGATGTTTTTGACGTTGACTTCGCTGAAATAATAGACCCATCGCAGCAATTATCATTTCACTTTTACGATAAATGTAACAAAAATTTTAGTACTGTAGAGGCTTTTTATTATAATATTTTTAAATTTACACAATTAGTTAACATAGTTACATTTTACCGGGTCTTAATCGCGTATTTATTTATTTCTTACCTCGACGATTCGGTCATATTACCGAGGGAACCAAGATCATTGGTCCCTTGCTTTTTCTAAAGTTAAAATTCAAGATTTTATTGCAAAATCATGAATACAATAAGTGGATACATATGATAAGCTTAATCATAATACCCGTTTTATATTTTTATTTCGCGAAAAAGGTACAGCGAGTATGTTTGAGACTTTGAAACATGATCTGTAATACACTAGTACGTACGTAATTATCTCAAGTTGAGAAATAGCCCGAAGGTCTTACAAGGAGCTTATACCAATTACTAGCGAGGTTGCACTCAATGCGTCGCGTCGAAGTTGGTCGTTAGCGCACTTTGAAATAGAAAACTCCTTTAGTCAAATAAATATTTAAAAAAAAACTGACTTTAAAAAAGATCAAAAATAACCTTTACATACAGTGCCACCGATTTATCTGTTCTGTCATCTGAAGTCGGGCAGCTAAACTACAGTAGGTATAGGCTTAGGCATTAAACTAATTATGTAACTGTCCCATAAAATTTGGCCAAAAAATTAAAATATGAACCAAGCCAAATCCAATTTATTACTAGATGGCGACAGTAGTAAAAATACATCGCTGTACCTTTGCGTTTATATTACAAAATCACGTTTGGGGTCTGAATCCGTAGTGTAAGTTTTTTCGTAAAAAAACCCGAACGTGATGGGTAAGTTAACGCGTATTTTGTATGGAAACTCAAAAACCGCCCCTAGCGGACGATATCGAAGTTTTCACTTAACCATCACGTTCGCGTTTATTTTTTACGAAAAAACTTACACTAAGGGTACGGGTTTCCTTACCTAAATGTATTTTTTAGTTTATTTATTTGTTTTAAGCGGCAACAGAAATACCATCATCTGTGTGAATTTAAACTGTCTAGCTATCAAGGTTCATGAGATACAGCCTATTGATAGACGGACAGAATTGTTATACACTACATCTACAGTATTCCGGTCATTTAAACCGTCGACTAAAAGACATTCGATGAAATGAACCATCGACGTAACAACTTTAGGGTAAATAACGCATCGTTCAAACAAACAATCGACGAGGTGTCATCTATAAATTGTCATTTGACGAAACGTTTTTCGAAATGGAGTAGTGAACCCGTAATAGGGTCCCGTTTTTACCTCTTGGGTACGGAACTCTAAAAACGTCAGATCGTAGTCTAGAATTTAAAAAGCGTAGTATAGTAGGAAATGTACCAACTCAAGTATTATCAGAGTGGACGCAGAGGGCCTCGTCAGCGTTTCCCCAACTCAATTTAATATTCTACGTTTTGTTGGAACATTTGTCTGTGGTAAAATGTCTATTTATAAGCGATGATTATTTTTTTATGCATTTACCTACCCATTTTGTTTTCCTTTGAATAGAATAGATATTTAACTTTTTAATAGAAAGATAGAACGATACCATGATCGATTCTCGTTGCTTTGTCGCTCAAGAAAATAAAGTAAATTTAAACGAAAAAAATACTACGACTACTTTTAAAAACCACAGATAGTAATTTCAAAAAAACTTTTGTTTTTTTTTTTTAATTATTATTTAATGTGTTTTTTAGCTTAACGATATAGCGACAACTTAGCGACGACTTAAGAGATAATGATAAGGCGGAGAGTAAACCGCCTACAACAAAGGAGGCAAAGAAAGAAAAACCAAGAAAATAACATAAGTCCACAAATTTATAGTTTTTTATTTTTATTTTATTTACCAGGATACATAAAAAAGAAATACAACAATAGTTAAACTTAACATCTAAAAGCCACGGAGGTTATACCGATGCTAAGTACAAGTTTAAATCAGTACAATATTAAAAAATGTTATAATAAATTTCACTTAAAATTAATACGAACCTACTAACAATTCATCCACTTAAAACAATGTGAAGTAGGACACTTCATAGCTACTTATTAAAGATTATCTATAAAATGTTCTCGAAGTTTGACCTTTATGTTTTGGCGAGATAATTTTTCGCATAACTCGGAGGGTATATCGTGCATCAATCGCGACAATAAGCAAGCAAGATAGGTACGTATTTATAAGATGGTCAAGGTAAAACTTTGGTCGCACTTACCATGTATACACCTACTTATTTAATTTCATGCGAACAGATATAACATCATATACTTGGTTACAAGAGTCATAAGCAACATTTTGGAGTCACCGTGTATGAATATAGTATAGAATATTATAGAATTTATGAATATAATATAGAATACCCCTATCATCAGCACAACTATATAGGTATTATATTTTATATCTAATTTAAAAAGTGTTATGTAATACCAATTATATACTACGTACTATGTAAGTATTCCTGGAACCCCACATAAACATGTCTTATTGGGAAGTAAAAATGATATAAGTCGTTATTTGCAAAAGTCAAAGCATCCTTTGATAAGGTAAAATAAACTTTCTTACGTGACATGACTGAATCTCCAAATAACTTATTTTCTTTATCAAAAAACTTTTCCCCAAATTGCTCAAAAACCACTATTACTAAATCCATTGATAGCTGAAAGAGTAATCGCAGATTGATGTAGGTATATACAACCAATGAAAATAATTTTCAGATAGGCAATTATTTCGATTGCTTTTGATTGATTTTCACTACCCTAAGTACAATATTCAATCACGAAATACATCAGAAAGGACAAAACAACGGGCTTAAACCTGAAATTCGTATTCCCTTTTTTGTAGTCACGAATTTCTTTAATTTCTAAACTAAATCACAGTACGGTACATTTAAGTACAGCTCTGATGATGGAGAGCCCAAGGACTCAGCAGGTTCCGTACAACTGAGCCGTGTCTGGCTGTCACTTGCAGTTCAAAGCTACGGTGGATTTAACACAAGATTTTTTCCGGTCCAAGGCGAAGAAACTGAGCGGTGCTAGCTAGGTCAGTGTTCCAAGAGGGCGTTTTATTGATTAGTGAAATACATAGTTTTGGGTAGGTATTTTAGGGGTTAAGTGTTGTTCATAATATTTTTTTAATATAGCTTTGTAAATCATACCTAATTATAATTATTACCCTTTATATAAAATTTAGATGACAATGTTACTTTTACAATTTACCTAAACACTTCCTTTTAGGCCACGGCCGCATAGACGGGCGACTTGCTTAGCGCCTAGCGGCTTGCATTCTTACAAGATACATAAGTAGAGGCCAAGTGCTCATCTTATTTATATTTTGCGTTTTCTGCCTGCACTAGACCACAGACTGACTCTGCCTCTGACTCTATTTAATACAATGTGAACGAGAAATTATAAGCGCTTGATGCGCTTATATAACTCTAAATACAATTTTATTATCATCATCTCAGCCCTTATACGTCACAAATAGCGATCGCGAGCTACCTCTATCGAACGATTCCCCGCGACAGCTACAATTTTCATTGTGAATTAGAACAAATAATTCGTCCCCGACTCGCCAGTAACTTATCCTTTGGCACAGCTATAAAGTTGGTCAATTTGTTCTGGCTTCCTGTTACCGCGGTGGCGGGTGGCATTGAGAAGTGTGCGCTGTCTGATGAATTAAAATCTATTTTATTTGTCGCCGCCATTTCTAACTATTCTGTTTACTGTGAAACGTTACGACTCGGTATGGTTTGCGGGAACTTTCTGGAAAATTAGGTGGTTTGTTTCAGTTGGCTTTAGTGAAATTTATTTTATGGTTTGAATCATGTGGTTTGAATTCTATTTAAATTAATTTTATACATGGGTATTTTTTTTAAAGTATTGATATGATTACTGTTCTTCTTTATTTAATTTAATGTGTCTAATTAATTAATTTAATACTAATGTTCACATGCCACTAGGCGAAGCATAGCAGTACCATATTTTTATTATTTAAGCCATTGTTTTACCAATGTTTATGGACGAATAAACGAATCTGAATCTAATTGCCAGTTTTAATTGTGCAAGTTCATCGTTCTGCATCAATTTTGGAAGGAGATGAAGCCGTATTAAATCATATTTTTAGAATTTCATAATTTTATTAGGTACGTGTGTGGCATGAATTGTGAGTTAAACCAAAATATATCGCAGCAAATTGACTTTGGTGGACTGTTAAACACAGTGAGGAAGTCTCTATGTACCTGTCACCAACTATTTATAGTCTTTACCTGATTCATTCCCTGAACGTCGCTTCTCATAATGTCGCTTACAACTCCGACGTCTTACCTGCATTCCCATTACATCGCTCTTCACCTAACTGTAAGTCCCACAACGTCCTACTTACCTATTCCATACTTCTAAAACAAGGTGTGCCACTCAACTAGAAAGTAAGAGAATAAGATTATTGACCATATCTACTACAAATAGATTTTTCAATGTTTTTACGGCAACTGGTCAGTGTTCTACACGCTCAACTTCCGTTTGTGTAATAAAAACCATAATAATGAAATACGACATGAACTCTAACAAATGGTTAGAGAAAAAAACGTTAAATAAATATCCCTTACTAAATCTCAGTAAAGAAATACAAATGCGGAACATATTTGCGGTATAAATCTAAAAGAATAATCCTAGTTTTACAGATTTACAGTTGGTCGTTAGGTTTATAAAGTAGGTTTACCGTTACACAGACATACCTAGCTATATTAGGTAGGTAGGGAGGTAGGAACGCCGGCAGAGTGCTCTGTTTTACGTGCGCTGGGAATTTCCATCGGGTGGAAAAGGGTGGAGTTAAACTTGTAGCTGATTTTGTATTTGTTTGAACCTTTGGAAAAGTTTTATTGCTGCTTACTTAATATTGGGTAGGTAACTATGTAGTTTCTTCGGTTGGTAGTATTGATTATCTCTCATGTTAACTTACTTCAAATCTTCTTCATTTCGTGTAGTGGCGTAGCTCATCTAATGCTAGAGTTGGAAAATAAAAGGCACTATGCAGTATACAATTCTGTTTTGAGGTCATCACCGGTTATAATCACGATACGCCAAAGCAGCAATGTACTGCATAGTGCCCTTTTTTTCACCGTTGTCAGACGTCCACTAGATAGCAAATCTGGGGGCTGGTCTTAGTTTCCGACTCGACCTAACGACTGCTATCAGAGATAACAACTGGAACCAACTGACTGAACCAAATACTCAACCACTGGTTTTAGATACTTGACATTTCATAGTAATATGTAGTATATCCGTTGTCTAGTACCCATAGTACAAGCCTAGAGCTTAATTTGGGGCTAGATTGCGCTGTGTGTAATGTCGTGCAATATTTATTTATTTATATGTACCTAGGTATAGTTACGTTTTATAGGGTGTTAATTGTGTATTATTATTTATTTTTTTACCTAGACGTTTCGATCAAGTTACAATGATCTTAGTCGCGAGGGAACCAAGATCATTGGTCCCCCTCCCCATGTATTGGTCCCCTCGGGACCAAGATCAATATAACATGTGACAAAACAAAACGGTAAAATGTAACTATGTTAACAAATGGTGTAAATTTAAAAAGTTTATTAGAACCTAGGTAGGTATCTACTAAGAAGGAAGTTAGAATGACGCTTTGTTGTTCTAAAGAAACAAGCGATCAATTTATACCAAAAAAGATTTATATTAAAGTGGCTGAATGGGTTGCCTCATGTTTCCTTTCACGCAAGCCCTTACCCTTACCCTTAAAAGGGTAAGGGTTTTTGGAAAATCTACGGGATGGATGTGAAATATATAACCTCAGTAAGTAAAAGTAAAGGCTGAGGAGGTATTTTACATGTAGATCTCTTGCTATAACTGCGGCCACACCCTTGCCCGAGGCCATTTGCTACCGGATGGGGATTTGCCGAGTCATCACCCTTGATTGGAGGCCTGCATCATGTCACTGCACAAAGACCCTGCTCGTGTCTACCGTGTAACATCAGCCTTTGCTACCACACGTCTGTGTGAACACTTCCTTTCATACTAGACGGTGCAGAATATCAAGACAAATATTAGGGGTTAAAGTATGAAATTGCCGATTTGTACTGAAAATCTTAATTGTTTATTTTTTAAATTTTTAACAAATTTATTTAATCAAAATAGTTGCCATTATTATCTATACATTGCTGCCATCTAATGGGAAGGTTATTAATGCCTTTGCGATAGAACTCCGACGATCTAGACTGCACAAACTGTGTGAAAGCATTTTGTACTGCCTCCTGGGAAGAAAACTTCTTGTCACGTAGATAATTGTCCAAATCACGAAAAAAATGGTAGTCCGTTGGAGCAAGGTCTGGTGAATACGGAGGATGACGAATGGTTTCTAAGTGCAGTTCCTGAAGGGTCAAAATGGTTTCTCGTGCTGTGTGAGGTCTCGCGTTGTCGTGGAGCAATAATGGTGAAGATCGATTCATGAGTCGGGGCTGTTTTACTGCTAGTTTTGTCAACATGGTTCGGAGTTCGGCACAATAGACATCTGCCGTAATTGCTTGACCAGATCGAAGAAAACTATAGTGAATAACACCATGCTGAGATCACCAAACAGTTACCATTACCTTTTTATTGGTAATTTTTGCTTTAGGACACTGTTGTGGCATTTGACCTGGGGTCAGCCATTGCATTTTTCTTTTCCGGTTATCATAAAGAATCCATTTTTCATCACATGTTACAATTCGATCCAATATTCCTTCATTTCTGTACCGGTTCAACAAGGCAACACAAGTTTCAACACGCGTTTCTTTCTGCAGATCAGTCAAATCATGAGGCACCCATTTTTCGTATTTTTTTATTTTATTGATTTGACGCAAGTGAGTCAATAAAGTGGGTAAGGTAACGTTAAACCATGCCGCTAATTCCTGGGTAGTTTGACTAGGATCGGCTTCCACTATCTCTCTTAATTCATCGTTATTCACCTGTGTGGGCGGTCTTCCTCGTGGCTCTTTCTTTAAGTCGCAATTCCCATCACGAAAGCGTTTAAACCAAAATCGCACGGTGCGTTCATTAGTAGACCCCTCTCCAAACGCAGCATTGATATTGCGGGCTGTTTCTGCCGCGTTAGTTCCGCGTCGGAACTCGTATTCAAAAATCACTCGAATTTTCGCAGTATCCATCTTTCTTGTCTAAATTGAATAACAAAAACAATTGAAAGTCGATATTCAAATGTTTCACATTTTTAAAAAAAAGAACATCACAGAAACCATTTGAAAAAAGTTTCATTCGAAAACCTCAAACCATAATTCAAAGAACCTATTGCAATAAAACGGCAATTTCATACTTTAACCCCTATTATTATGAATTTGGAAGTAATTGTGCCGAAAATATTTTCAGTTTTCAACCATAATTAAGAGATATTGAGATATTTGTAACACGCGCCAAAAACATTTTTTCTAAATGCAAATGTTGTTGTAAGTTACAATATTTTGATAGTTGCAATATCATAGATATTATTTGTTGGATCTGTTTTGCAATTTGGTATAAGTAATGTTCGGGGGAAACTATACTGATATATAGGTAAATAGCGTTAGACGCGCAAAAGCATGTGTCAGAGCAATTTTCCGACTCAAAAGAAGAGATTCATGCAATTTTCACAGAATAATATTCTTAATATCTGGTAAAAAAGGCCGTTCTAGAGTGTAGGAAATGATGGTTTCATGGAGCTCCGCGGTCGGGTACCGGGATGGGTCGGATGTGGTTGGGCAGGTTGTGTGTTTGTGGATGCGGTTGTGTACTTTTTATTGTCTCTTCTCTTCTCTTCTTTTTTTTTATTTTTTTTCCGTATCTATTCTTTGTTTATTTTATCTTTTACAATGTATTTTGAACGATAGATAGAATTACTTTGGAACCTTTTTTGTCATTAAATATTATAGTAGAATATTGCTCCGGTTCCACTAAAGCCCTAAATATGCGACAATGTGAATTATAGTGCCACAAGTATAAACTGGCGGTGGCGATTTTAGAAACTAAACACAAACTAAGATTATATCCAATATCAACTTATTTTTTTATAGAATAGCTGTTGTAAAAATGTTTCAAGTCATCTTTTCTTGTTTTCTTTGCTCACTATATTTTCTAAAGCCGAGAACAGTCCAAACAAACGGTCCTTAAACTGAACACAGTGGCGCACGATCGCGCCAATTTATACTTGTGGCACTGTATATTATGATCATTGTAAAAAATTAAAAAAAAATATGTATTTTGACGATTGTAAATAAAAACATGATCCCAAAAAAAACACCCCATGAGTTTCTTGTGGCTTCTTCTCATCGGAATGCGAGTTCCGAAGCCACACTAGAGTCATAGCTGTAAGAACACTCGACGTATTTAAAGTGATCGAATACATTCAATTAATTAAATAAATTTTTGACTTTGACTTTGAGTAAGAAAGCTCCCAACAAACATTTCAGTCGTATTAGTAAATGTTACACAACTCGAAATGGTATAAAGATCGTATAGAAGTATCTTTGGCCTGAAATACGACTTAGTGCCTTTTTATCTTTAAACAACTTGTTGTCATATCTAAACCTTATACTATAAAACGTTTTATATGGGACTATTGCACAACTTACAGTCGTGTAACCACTACGTCGCCTTAGTAACATCTTTGCTACTTTTACACTGACTTTATTAGCATTAGAGTCTCGAGGACTACCATAATGTGACGATCATATAAAAGTGACAAACGTAACTGTTACATGAGTTTATGCCAATTCGAACACTTCAATATCACTGCTATGTGACTTAATGTCGTATTATCGTATTATCTGGGACTGTGAAATAAATCATGGTGGACAGAATGAAAAATATTATATATTTATTTATTTATTTTATTTTTATTTGGCATAGAAACAACATACAAATTAAATAACATATCTAAACATATTTTAGTTAAAGAAATCATTATTATTATGATGTAATTCTTGGTCATGTTTGAAATTTTACGTCGCGTATAAGGTAACTCGCTTAAAAATATATATAGAAAATTGCTGAATTTAACGAATTTACAAGGAGCGGGAATTATAATGATAAAACTAGCTTATATTACTCGATAAAATTAATTTGCCAATAGATTTATGTACTTATGCACCAATTTCAAAGATATGTAACACAACACTCAAGACTATAATTATTTACTTGTCATTTTCAATGATAAAATTCAACAACACTTTGTAAATAATTTATCCGTCACAAGTTTTTTTTAAACTACACATAAATGATTATTTTAAAACAAGATTCCCTATAAAAGTAGCGATAAACACTGTTGTACTACAATGTACCGTATAACAGCGGTATCAAATACCATTTACTCGACAAAAGATACAGTCGACACGACGTCAATACGACCACTACACTACGAATTGGTGTTTTATTTCACTCCTACGTCACTGTATTACGACACTGATTAGTATAAAGTGGGCCTTTTTTCGGTAGTGACGACGTGATATAAACGTATTTACGACCAGTTTACAGAACCGAAAGTTAAAATGGGCACGTTGTGGCGACCTGTAAAATGTTTGTTGGGCTATAGTTTTATGGTACTGAAATATCGTATTTCTACTTTGGTATTTCTAAAATTCAATTCAATAATTTATTACAGCTATTGCTGTAAAAAGGTCGTATAAAAATAATGTTGCCTTTTTTCAAGCATTGCAATTAAAAAAGTAATTTTAAGTTAATAGCATTAGCTCCATAAAACGGAGGATCCTAACTTTTAAGGACAGGACCGAATTACCTTACTGTATCTAGACCTAGGAACAAAGAAAAAAATACACTTTATATAACACTAGCTGCGTCCCGTCACGAATATCGGGATAAAAAGTAACCTATGTGTTATTTCTGGCGTCCAGCTACCTATATTCCAAGTTTCATTGCACATTTAAGGTAGTTTTTGCTAGATTGAGTAACAAAGTCTCAGACATACATACAAAATTTCGCGTTTCTAATATAAATAAGATTCAGTCAGTCCATCAATCAGTCAGAACTTTGAATTTCATATGTAAGGATAGATTTTATGGCTAACCGAAGGTTAGCTGCTGTTATGAGTAGGTATAGTTGACAAACAAATCGTTGTGAAAATAGACACAAAAACCAATAAACTAACATGAAAGTCACAGACGGATCACAACTCCATCAGGCTCAAGAATAAGACTCAAGAAATCAGACAACCAACAAATTTCACTTCGAAAAAGTAATTTCAATATCTCAAGTTCGCGTCGAGAGCAATTATTGTTAAATTAATTTTGTTATTCTTTCCGATATTTGGGACCATTGCCTCAAAAATAAAAATTGTAACGGGTATGCCCTTTCAATCCGAAAGTGGGTTGTTCTAGACGTCTAGGCGAACACCTTTTGTTTTACGACTTTTGAAACTTTAAACTTTTTTTTAGAAAATTTTGAGATTATGTTTCACTGAACAGCTGCTTTTGAAAATAAAGGTAATTGAAGTTTTGATTGTAAACCATCAAACTAAATAAAAGTACAAGATAAGGTCAATGACCTCGAACTCTTAGAAACAGTTGATTTTCAAGTAAACTTTGCACCTAAATTTTTCGAAAAGTACTTCGAATGTCCAAAAGTCTTAAAACAAAAGTTGTTCGCCTAGACGTCTAGAACAACCCCCTTTCGGATTAAAAGGGCTTACCCGTTACATCTTGCATATCGTAAGTAGGAACCTACGCTTTTGACTGATCTGAATACTGCTCAAACGGAGTGATGATGGTTGGATGCCTCAATTTCCATTCTAAGAGTCACGGGTTCGAATCTCGGCCGAGCGCGTATTAAGGCTCCATACTCACCTAATGACGTGACAGGGATAGGGCTAGCAAATTTCAGATGTGTAAAAGAAGGACGTAAGATACGAATACCTATGCAATATTTTAGTGAGTACAATCCAACACTATTAACAAGAGCTATTGCTCATTTAGTAAAACTGTTCTACCAATTTCACGTCAAAAAATGTGGATTAAATAGGTCGCGTTTAGCTGTAAAATAACAATTTCTTTTTTGTCATAAACGTTAACCAATCGTGTAAAAACTACCAAAATGAAGATAAGAGAATGAAAAATAAAATACCAAAATAGTATTTCCGAATGTTTTGTAATTACTGACAAATATTGATATCCATGCCGCCAATATCATGTATGTCACCTTGTGGGGCTGTAGTAGGCTAGAACTGATATTTGTGGGGTGAATTACTTCAAAACTTATATGAAATAAAAGTTTTTGAAACCATATTTATTATAGTCGAGGATATATTTCACTAACATGTGAATGTCGTGATTTTCTCTATACTTTCTACTTACTTACTTTCTAGAATATACCCCAGTTCGTTTTATCCGTAAAGTCGTTAGAGAAATTATACGCGAAACAAATGTTGGGAAGTTTTAATTAAAACAATGCCCCGATGCCGCCACCTGAAGCTATCACGGCTTAATTACAAAAAAAAAACAAAGATGGATTGTTTAGTTCGGGATAGGATTCCGTAGATAATGGTGTTTGTGTTATCTAACAAAGACAATCTGTATCACTGCGTCTTTATTTCTTCTTCTTCTTAGTTATTGGCTTCTGCTCGCCTCAAAGCAGCAGGAAATTAGCCAGTGATAAGTAATATTAATATTTGCAAGTTATTTGCATCGAAACAGTGCAGTCGTCATAATTAAAGTCAAGTCTAGGGAATCATTGTAAATCGGCGGCCATTTACAATGATTGTTTACGGAGCTTTGAAGACATCGCTAAAGTCCATGTTATGCATAGGTTTTCACTTTCATTACACTTGTACACTTTCACGATACTAAATTGATTAATATACCCCCGAAATTTAACAATTAACACGCATTGGAACTAGGTTTCACAGAAATGAATACTTAGCAACATATCTCCTCAACGCGTTCCCGCCAAACCTTTGCGTATTTATTTTAAATATATTTTAAATGTTTAGTAATTGATGGCGCAGAGCTACAACATTTAAAAGTAATGTTCTTACTTACTTACTTGTTCTACAAGTAATCGCGCTATAGTTGTGTTAACCATATTTAGTACCGGCCATACGTTACTAGATGGCGCTATTATCATATATTGTAGATCGCGCTATCGTAGTCGCACACCGAAGAATGACTCTCGGTCGAGAGTTTTATTTGTTACGACCCACCAGGGTACTTACTCGATACATATGCGTACGAGCACTCCCATTACACTATACGGTGTTCTGAGTTTCCTTCAGGTCCCGTTCTGGCATAGTACCGCAAGTCGATACATTCCTTTCGTCCCTAGCCTCAAACTAAGCACCAGGCTTGTACTATGGATATACAACAAACGTTATACTACATATTATACTTTTTTAAAATCTTACTTCTTACTATCTTACTTCTTATCTTACTAATATTATAAACGCTAAAGTTTGTATGTATGTATGTATATAAGGTTGTTACTCTTTCACGCAAAAAGTACTGAACCGATTGCGATGAAACTTGGAATATAGGTAGCTGGAGACCTGGATTAACACATAGGCTACTTTTTATCCCGATATTCCCGCGGGAACGGGACTTACGCGGGTTAAACCGCGGGGCGCAGCTAGTACATACATATATGAGACAAAACGCCTAGACAAGAAACACATATTTTATTTATTTAAAGCAAAAATATTTGCTCACAGCGGGAATCGAACCCGCAACATTTTGCATTACAATCATGCCTTCGCCCGCCGCGCCACAAAGGCCGTGTTCTTGAGTTTTTGTTTGCTGATCCCTAAAAACTGACTTTAATGGTGGTCGAAATAAATTAATAGGATTACAATGAAGAGAAAAGGAAGGGAATAAAATTAATGAAGACTAATGAAAACTAATTGAGAACAACTTCAAAGTATTCGTAATAAATTGTATAATAAAATATTGTATATTAAGTTTATTAACCAATTAATTATTTGGCAGGTTATTTCTATGAAATTAATTATTTAATTATTTTTTAATTAATTAATTGCCAATAAAACGAGGATTGATACTTCAAATGTGGTGTTGAAAAAGTTCAATTAATCTTTATTTAGTAGATTGTCGGTAAATTTGAAGTGCGTCGGTCTATCTATTTCTAACTAGCTATGATACGTGGTTCTACTGAACTAGTCTGAAAAAACCCTCGCTATTCCACAGGTATTAGGTATTATGCCATTGAGTGTCTTTTGTTGATTCGGGTTGAATTTCTTCAATTTAGATGTACACCACGACCTTCCTTAGAAATACAAATAGTGAAAACAAATGTTAATCGGTTCACAAGCACCGTTCTGGTTTTTAATAGGTACATAATTATGTAACAGAGAAATAGACATACAAGTAAATTTAAATTATAAACCATCTATTTGGTCCACCAACATAAGCCACTATGTTTTCTATTATTATTTTTTATTTCATCTATCTATTAGATAAACGATGTCAAAGGAAATTAACAACGTTGATGGTTTTGTTGAGAATTGAGGTTCAAAAGTGTAACCTTAGCTATTCCAAAAAAGGCTTTTTAAGAACACAATATTTTCCCGGCTAAATGCGGTAAATTTTAATGTTTACAAAGCAAAGTCGGGAAAACAGGAAAAAAAACTTAGTTTACATTCTGACTTTAAATTATTTAAAGGTCTACCCGTAGAAAGAAAATAAAATCAAACTTTAATATTCAACATTTTTTTATTATAAAGTCAAGTAAAAATAAAACGACCAAGTTATTCTAAAAACATACATAACAGACAAACATACAAGTTGCAAATAAATATTTGTAACGTAAGTACTTATTCAATTGAGTCTACTATGCGCTCGGAGGCTTGGGGGCTGGTGGCGCTTCTGGCATGGCTGGAGGCTTGGGTGCATCTGCTGGCATAGCTGGAGGAGCTGGCATGGCTGAAGGAGCTGGCATGGCTGGAGGTGCTGGCATGGCAGGAGGCGTTGGCATTTTCGGAGGATCTGGCATAGCTGGAGACGCTGGCATTTTTGGCGGCTCTGGCATTTTAGGAGGCGCTGGCATAGCTGGAGAAGTTGGCATGGCTGGAGGTGCTGGCATGGCTGGAGGCTCTGGCATTTTTGGAGGCGCTGGCATAGCTGGAGTCGCTGGCATTGGTGGAGGGCCTGGCATAGATGGAGGCGCTGGCATAGCTGGAGGCGCTGGCATAGCTGGAGGCGCAGGCATTTTTGGAGGCTCTGGCATTTTTGGAGGCGCTGGCATAGCTGGAGGCGCTGGCTTCGGTGGAGGTGCTGGCATGGCTGGAGGGGCTGGCATTGGTGGAGGTGCTGGCATCGCTGTAGGGGCTGGCATAGCTGGAGGAGCGGGCATGGCTGGGGGAGTGGGTTCTTTTGGTTTCATTGGTGGTAAACATTTCTTGTGTTCCTTCCAATAAGAGAGATTTATACCAGGAATTTCTTTACAGGCCACGAACTCATTCCTGAAAATAAGAAAAAAGTTTATCAAATTCTGCAACTTAAACAAACTAAGTAAACCTACTCGAACAACGAGCTGGATTTTTACGGAAAACTATCTATCAACCTGGCAGCACTGGCATTGATAGCAGAATGATCGTGTAACTTTGCTTTGTCATCACTTACTTTTTGCTTTTTCTAAGCATTGCCTTTGGTTGTATAGTCTTGATGTCATCTCCATTGTCACAGACAATTCGTGCTATGCTTGTCTGTTTCACTGCGTGAAGTTGGTCTGAAAAATGTATTCAATATTATAGTCTAACAACATATTGGGAAGTTTGCAGTCAGTCAATGAAAGTTGGAATCGAATAATAGGAATAACGATTATCCGACGTGATGGGATCCTACCTGCAGTAAGAGCTGCGGGATGATCTCCATGTTCAAAGAAGTACTTGTCCGACTTTCTCCAGCTGAGAAGGTTCTGTGTCATGATGCAGTAGAGCGTGGGCCCGATAAATGCGTTCGGGAGATGTTCCTCGACGTAGATCGCAACCATCACCTCTACATCATCAACATCGTCATATAGTCGACTAAGCTGCTCCACTTTCTAAAAATATAAATTTATGAACAAAGGTTAGCAGATGTGATGATTCCCAATTCCTCTTACTGTTTTAGCTTTAGAGTTCTCATTACAAGTTCTTTACTTCTTCTACTGCCTCATAGGCTTATTTCATTATTTAGGATCGGCTCTCCTAGTTACTATCTGCCAAGACGTTTGCGTTGGTTGCTGTATCGTCTTTAAAGATGTCGTAAAGCTTTGGGTATTCTATACCTGTTACCATCATACTTTCACTTTTAGCATAATTTACCTTAGAATCTAGATGGTAGGAAACATAATCTTTTACCGTTTCATCTAAAGACATTTACTGGTAGAAGGTCAGACTTTTTTCTTAGAATAAGGTTATTCCAAATGTACTGATAAGAATAACAATATTTTCTAGAAAACAATAACAAACTTACATCTTTACTAATAGTATCTTCAAAGTCCTCAAAGTGGTGGGCAACCTTCATTCCGCAGAGCTTCCTGTAATGGTTGTACGGAGGTAAACCAGCGTCTCTTCCACGCATCATGTCTATCGCCGGTAGATCAGATGCTGCTTGTTGCTCACCGAATAATCGCTGAGTTAACTGCAAATTAACGATTATTTGTTAGAAGAAGCAGCGTTATGATAATGTACGGGTAGACAATTAGACATTCGAAACTGTCTCACACTTGACATATTATATTCCCGTTTTAATACGTAAGTCTGTTTGTACTAGACATGATAAAAATGGGTTGTTTAAAATAGTTCCTTTCGTTTAACATTTTAACACGCTCACTGCGTTACGGTATCTAATAGATAGTACTCGTTCGAGTCCTGCATTCAGTGGTGCAAAGGTAAAATTGTATGTCTGTCCCATTTTGGCCTATGCATTTTAGGGTTTTTTTTTGAGTAAGAGTAAAATAAATAAACTCACCCTTCTTAAATATTTTGGATGTTGTATTTTTACCAATAAAAACGTATGAGATCTTAAAGTTCCCGATGCGACGAGATGGTAAAAAAATGTATTTAGTGCGACACGAGACTCAATAGATCTCGTGAAAAACTCGTACGAAGACCGTCCATAAATAAGCCAGTGTTGTGTCAACTTTTCGAGAGTGCAAGTGATTTTATATACCTACAATCACGGACACCGACCAAAGTAGCCGTAAAAGGTCTCGCGAAATTCTGTAATTATCATTTACTAATCTTAGTGATTCAAATTATGTGATAAATAAACTATTTAAACTATCTGTAAAATCATGTTCAGTGTAAAAAAAGTGTTTCAACGTCCTAATGTGAAATAATTTGTACTAGTCCCAGTTCTAGACTCAATCATCAAGAACTTACTAGGTACTGTAAAATCACCTCCATACCAGCAAAACAAAGATGTGAGTAACTCCAATTCTCATTTGTCAAACTATTTTCACTTACTAACAATAACTGTAATGCAATTGATGATTTAGCACAATTGTTGTCTAGATTTCGGGACTTATATGATCAAAATTTTGAGGCATATCGTGATTGATTCTCGATAAGCTGCATATTCCGTTGAAACCCATCACTAATGTTTTTATCGATACTTACACATATGCGCGGGACGCGGTCTTAAAAGTTTCGTAAATTACTTACATTCAGTGCACTACGAGATCTTGGAGGTATCGTCATTTTGTTTTATTTAAATTGTTTTCATTTATTTTTTGATCGTCGGGCGAGCTGACATATATGTAGTCATATCTATAATCTACCGATATATACAAAAAAACTTATTTTGAGTAAATTTCATAAAAAATAATTAGATTTTAAACTATCAGTCTATACGACATCTAAAGTATCTCGCAGCGTGTTTTGGGTGAGGACTATAACTAGTTCTTTTAGATCTCGTGACGCACCAGCAGCCGGTCATATAAATCTGGGCCCGCAATGAGCGTGTTAAAAATGTACCTATATGCTGTATCTAAGTAAGAACTCTTGCTTGAATAAAAAAAAGCGAAGGGGGGTTACCCTGGAAGGGAATACCAGGGAAGGAACCTTACACCCCTTCGCTGTAAAATTAAATTTTATCACTAAAAATAGTACTAAACCGAAACCAGAAGTAGGTGACACTTTGCGGAAATTGGAAATTCTGTAAAAGAAATATTTAAAATTTTAAGTTCATAAGGGAGAATAAGAAAAAAATGAAGCCGAAACAAGGTTGCAAGGTTTTAGCACTATGGTTGTCGGGCATCTGGTACACACTACACACTGCCTAAGAATGGTAAGATTATGGAGACTCACATCAGGATCCAAAACTTGATCATCAAATTTGTGAGAAGGTTGAATGATAGAACCTTCCGTGAGGTCAGCCTCGGTGTCGTTGAGCGCAAAAATTCCGCTGCGGAACGCGTCATCTACCGTCGTGCGACTGCCCTTATATTCATGGTCACGGTATAGACTGAAAAGAACAAATAAGATATTCAACTTCAACATTTAAGTTTGTCCAATATTACTCTCTCTCTCATTCCATATACCGTTTCTTCTTTTCGTATGGTATGAAAACTCTTACACTAGATGAGCCATCACCTAGTGTTAGAGTTAATGTTGGCCTAAGGCTTCTAACTTCACATAACGACTGTTAACGGGCTATAACGACTAAGACATATTGCTTACTTAACATATCTTCCGAAACGCGCAGAAGCTCGAGGTTATAGTAAGATATCGAAGGAATTTGAGGAGCACCAACAATCAAAGATCAATTTGCGACACAACTGATTTATTGAACTACCTTCAATTAATATTGACACACGTATCCCACACGTCCCCTCTTAAATGAACTAAAAGTAAAAAAAAAAAGGTAGACACTTAACTAGGTAACATTTAGCATAACAATATAAAAAAAAATAAAACAGATGTTTTTAAAAGGAAAGTGTTTTGCTTTTTATAACTACTAACCTACCTTTTTGCAAAGTATCTTAGACAATTAGATTGATTCTAGATAACAGTACAATGGCAATCGTCTGGTATATATAATAATATTACAATGGACTGCCAAAATAAACGACGATACCCACAATGACAAATGAAATTCACTAAACTTGTTGATGACTGTTAACTAAGTACATATACATAAGTAATCTGATATCGCGTTATCGCACACAGCTGTTCATAGCCTCGTAGGTACCTACCGTGCAGTACCTATTGATAAAGTTAGCAAAACATAGGAAACATATCATAAACAAAACATATCTTAGTATACATACGAGTATAACTCATAATGTCTCACTACTAAATGTAACAAAGCAATAAGTATAATCTATTTTCAACAATTCAATGTAGAAAAAAAAAAGTTTGAAGTTCATAAACTTTGTTTTAACCAGAGATATGTCAATCAAACCAACACAGAATTGCTCAGAATTGGCACTCACTTAACCTACATAAACAAACAATGCACTAGCTCGTTTATATTTTTATGAACCAAAATATAGACAATAATAAAAACAAATTCATTCCTTATAAATCTTTTGTTTTATAGTGCATGCACGTACGGGTCTAGCCGTTTTAGTTTGAGCTGAATTCAGTACATCGGTCGTAATCGTAGGCGCAATAGTCTGAGATACTAATGAAGTTTCTTTTATGGGCTCAGGGGACCTGGATTCGGGTTCATTGCTCCCAAATTTGCCCACGGCGTTTTCCAGCTGTTCGTCCTTTTTTTCTACTTCGACATCGCCTAACTCAACAGTCGAATTCCGTATACTATAACGAGGTTGTTGCATGGGTAGGAGCTGATCTATGTGTCTTTTTAGCTCCCGTCCATCCGGACACTGTACTCGGTAAGTGAGTGGAGCTTCTCTCGCGGTTACGACCGCGGGTGTCCACTTATCCGCACTTACGCCGAAATCCCGTGCGAGCACCTTATCACCTAGCTCCGCGTATCGTTCCGCGCCTGGGCGCACCCGTGCCGCGTTCGTTGCTGCTACCTCGCTGGCGCGTTCCGAGCTCGGCCGTATTAAATCGAGCCGTCCGCGCAATCGCCTACCTAGCATTGCTTCTGCCGGGGCCACTCCGGTAGTGGCGTGGTTACAATTGCGATACTGAAATAAAAATTTGGAAACTGCAGTATCGATATCGACTCTCTCGTGAATGGCTTTTTTCATCGCACGTTTAACCGATTTCACGGCATTTTCCGCGGCACCGTTACCCGCCGGCCTATACGGGCTTGTAATCGTATGTGTTATACCGTTGTGTTTCATGAAAATGCTAAATTCATTTGAACCGAATGGCGGACCGCCGTCGCTGACTACCTGAGAGGGTAACCCAAATCGAGCAAAAAGTTCTCGCAACCTACTTGTTGTGGCAGTAGCCCCTGTGCTAGTCATTTTCTGTACTTCGATCCATTTACTATGAGCATCGACAGTAACTAAATAATGTTTGCCTTGTAATGCAGCGAAATCAATGTGTATTCGTTGCCAAGGACGCGCGGGGAATGCCCACGGATGCAACAACGACTTTGGGGGTGCGTCACGTTGATTTCGGCACGCTCCACATTCCCTAGCTAACGTTTCAATTTCCATATCTAACGAAGGCCAGTAAACATAACTTCTTGCTATATTCTTCATCTTTACTACTCCTAAATGGCCCTCGTGCAATTCACTGAGTACTTGTTTACGAAATCTATTTGGTATAACAACCCGGTGGTTGTATAAAATACAACCCCTATCAATGGCTAATTTATCACGGCGATAAAAATAGGGTTTTTCTAACTCTACGTCAATGTTACTTGGCCAACCATCTATTAAATATTTCTTAATTTGTTTTAGAACTGTATCTTTATCGGTCCACTGAGCGATCTCATTAGCACTAATAGGGAACACATCTTCTACATAGTTCACGTATGATACTGAATTCAACTCATTCGTAAGTTTACGCTCACACGGTAACGGCATCCGCGACAGAGCGTCAACGTTGCAATTTTCATTAGACTTTACAAACTCAATATCGTAATCGTACGCGGCTAGTCTGGTTGCATAACGTTGAAGTCTGCTGGCCGCTGTTTGCGGTAAACCGAATTTAGGGCCAAAAATAAATGTTAATGGCTTATGGTCAGTTTTAATTATAAAATGACGGCCGTATAAGTATTGGTGATGTTTAATAATGCCATTAATAATAGCGAGAGCCTCTTTATCCAACTGACTATAAGATCTTTCAGCCGCATTTAAGGTACGTGATGCAAAACAAATAGGAAGTTCATCGCCGTTAGGGAAACGATGCGATAACACACTGCCGATACCGTACGAGCTGCTGTCTACAGATAAAACTAAGGGTAACTCCGGACTATAATGTACTAGTACGTTACTACTTACTATCGCGTTCTTAATACTATCAAACGCCAGTTGACACTCTTTCGTCCAGGTCCAATCACAATTTTTGCGCAGCAGATTATGTAACGGGTGTAAAATGGTACTTAGTCGTGGAATAAATTTTGCGTAATAATTGACTAAGCCCAAAAATGATCGTAATTGAGTTACATCTTTAGGTGATGGGGCGTCCACGATAGCTTTAATTTTGTTTGGATCTGGATGCAAACCGTGTTCATCAATAATGAATCCTAGGTAAGTGATACTAGTTTGCATAAAAGTACATTTTTCTATTTTAATTCTCAAACCAACCTCACGTAAACGACTTAAAACCTTTTTTAAATTAGCTACATGGTCTGATCGACTAATTCCCGTCACAGCTATATCGTCCAAGAATACCGCCGTACCTTTTAACCCTCTGAGTGTCTCTTCCATGAATTTTTGGAATTTTTCCGGTATGCATGTTAACCCGAAGGGAGTGCGGCGATATATGAACGTACCTACATGTGTCGTAATAGCCGTACACGGTTGTGAGGCTTCTTCCAAATATAATTGTTGGTAAGCGTTCGTGAGGTCAATTTTCGAAAATAATTGACCGCCACTAAGCGCTGCGAATAACTCTTCGATTCGTGGCATTGGGTACTGATCGCGTATCAGCTTAGGATTAATCGTAACCTTGTAATCACCGCATATGCGCATGTCACCCGATTTCTTTATTACCGGCACAATGGGTGTGCCGTAATCAGAATAATCTACTTTATATATAGTACCCTCTGCCTCGAGTCTCGCTAGTTCCAATTCAACGGGCTTACGTAGTGCTAAAGGTAACGTTCTAGCTTTAACATACACTGGTGTCGAATCATTTAGTCGTAATGAAAAAGTTTTGGTACAAGTGCCGAGTCCGGGTGCGAACACGGTGGGAAACTGGGTACGTAAACTATTAGCCAGCTGGTCATCTATGATATTATTCATCATTTCATGAATTTGAATACTGTCTATATGAAGTTCCTTTAGCCACGACCTCCCGAGTAGCGGTGGTCCGCCGTTTTTAATAATAAATAATTTTAGATTTCCCGCCGAATGCGCACCGATCGTCACGTCAACAAAAATGTAACCAACCGCTTCGATTAAGGTACCGTTATAGGAACGTAAACAAACAACGTTAGAGATAAGCGGTGGGTTATTTTTAAAATGATCACAGTAATATTGCATACTTATGGCCGATAACTTACTGCCCGTATCCAATTCGAAACGTACAGTCAGCTTATTATTTACCTTCGCTTCCACGTAATACGGCCGATCACTATTATTACACACCTTTAAATTAAATAAGTCACAATCGGAATCAACATCACTATTTATATAATTTTGGCCTTTTTTCGACGAACGCACATCGTCCTGCCGCACATTATTTCGCCTACACATCACTTTAAGGTGACCTTTGACCTTACAGACGTCGCAAGAATAATTTTTAAAACGACACATATTAGGCCTATGCGGTTTTCCGCATCGCCAGCATTCAATTTGTTCACGCGTTGCCGGCGCAGCCGATGAGCGCGCTCCTTGGCCGCCTGCGGCCGTCATCGCCCTCCGACCTGCTATCGCTATGCGATGTACTGGCTCGGGGCCCGACGCCGCCGAAGTCCCACAAACGCCGCTCGCCGCTACCGCCGAATTCCTAGTCGCCGCTTCCAGTGAGAGTGCCAACTCGACCGCTTTTTTGTAGGTGAGCGTTGACTCGGCAAAAAGCCGGGACCTCATATCGTCGCTCACCAAACCAGAAACAAACTGGTCTCTTAAATTTTCTTCAAGGTTAGTCTTGAAGTTGCACGTACTTGCCAAATGTTTGAGAGCTTGTAAATAATCACTAATATTTTCTCCGACTATTTGACGCCTCAACCGGAATGCGTGTCGCTCGGCTATCTCCGAGCGCTTTGGTTCAAGATGGTCGCCGACTATCTTCACTAATTCCACGAATGTTTTCGTCTCCGGATTGTCTGGTGCACACAAATCACACATCAAATCATATGTTACTCCGCCGACTAAAGTAACTAAAGTAGCTACTTTTAACTCCGATTTGATTTCATTGGAAATCATGTATTGTTCCACGCGTCGGACATAAGCCGCCCATTTTTTGCTTGATAGGTCAAATTCTTCAATTTTTCCGATGGGCATTTTATACACACGTATTTATCACTTATGTAACTCACTAAATAAGATATTTATAGGTTTTTAATCCTCGTCGCCAGTAAGATATCGAAGGAATTTGAGGAGCACCAACAATCAAAGATCAATTTGCGACACAACTGATTTATTGAACTACCTTCAATTAATATTGACACACGTATCCCACAGTTATGTTCTTGTCACACAACATTATCGGTCACACATTCAAAGACCTTGTGTAACTTACTCTAAAAGCGCTGGCTGGAAAGTATGGAAGTATCTGGCTCCGACGACGTAATCACGGTATACGCCAGGGGGATAGTGAGGGTTGAAGTCGTTGACATGTCCTTGATGTGACGTGATTATACCCTCAGCTAAGGCATTCTTGTAACCTGGTTGACATGATCAAGACTATTTATAAAAATGGTAGTTACTAGTGTTACTAGGAATATTAATATTTAGATTAAAAAGCATAACAGTAAGGAAAAAAAAAACAGTGACTCATTAATCATCATTCATCATGGAGTGGAGTATAAGTTTGAGTTGTCACTCTGTGGCATCACAGTTCAGTTCAAACTTTTGCATTATTAGTGGGATGGGATTAACAAAAAGCTTACCCATAATGTCTGCAGCTATCTCGTAGTAATAGATGTACTGCCACTGAGCGATGTTGATCTGTCGAGCTGTTTTGTACAGTTTTTCATCATCCCAGCAAGGGTTCATTGCAGACAAAGCACGCGCCAGACGGTTGTGCTCGCGGAAGAACCACAAGGCAGTCAGTGTGATACCGGTTAACGAATTACCATGGTAGTCATCACCTAGTGGACAAATTAAGTGGAAATATGACGAATTTTACTAAGCCAACCTTTCCATTCATTCATTCTATTATATTTTAAAAATAGTGGCTTCTTCCAAGGTTTTTCCCTGCTTAAGTCCCTGTCCCGGAGGTATTTTTAAAAACCATTAACCAAGAAAGGGTTCGGTGAACGGGGCTTACGTGAACTAATCATAAAGAACACGTCATGCTCCAAATGTGATGTCTCTAGGGCTGTCAGTGACGCATTTATCAATGCAATACTGACTTAAGGACTTGGAATTTTATATCTGAATGATCTTACCGAAATTATAACAGCTAACCTCACTGTTCTGCGGTCGGTTTCCTATACAGTAAGGCGATTGTCCTTCTGGGACCTCTCGATCTCCTTCCATTCTGAATGCTAGTAGACCTCCTTGCATTGCTCTGATCTGTCTACCTCTCGCATCAGTGTTCCCGTAGACTACGGACAAATCGAGATGTGGGGTTGTTCTGCTGTACTGCAAATTATAAATCAGGCAGATATTATTAAGGGTTTAGAGCTGAACTCAAAATCCATGTCGAATTCATCAAAAATTTTAGATTATTAACTTCATAACTAAATATTGTTGAACTTTTCTGTGTACATTAAATGTATGAAAAACGTCATTGTAGGTATACAATTTCTAGGAAATGTGTACAATTCCTGAAACCGTCCGGAAATGTGTGAATTAAATTATATTACACACATTTCCTAGGAATTTATTTATTTATTTATTTATTTCAAAAACAACTACAGCTATTTTACAGGATCCCCCAATGCAATAGAGTAGGTAAAAAGCATTATTAATTTTAATAATGCTTTTTATTGTATAAGTACATTTCATAAATAGCGATCGGACATGTCTTTTTGTTCTGTTTGGAAAAAACAGAACTTCGAGATGGCCATGCTCACTTTTGCCTTAACCTTTTCACCTATCACCCCGATGTCGTTTTTTGTGATAGAAAAAGTCGGACCTACGCTGATTTTAACTTAATATGAAATGTAACGCACTACATTTCCTGGTACCTTTTAGGAATTGTACACATCAGGATTTATGTGTGTTTAATAATTTTTGAATCAATTTTTTACACATTTATAAATAGACTCGGAATTGTATACAATTCCCAAGTTTCATACATTTCTTAATAACATCTACAATATATTGAAGGTAACGTTGTTTTCTATATTTTAGTGCAGTTTATCCTGACATATTATCCTATCCTATTTCCTATCCTATCCTACTAATATTATAAAGCTGAAAGTTTGTGAGTATGTGTATTGTGTATATGTGTGTTTGTTACTCAATCATATAAAAACCGCTAAACTAGCTGGGCACCTGGAATAATACATATGATACTTTTATTCCGAAACGAAATTTGCGGAAACGAGACTTACTTGGGTGAAACCGCGGGGCGCAGCTTTTAATTAATATATTGCCTATATTGCGATGTATTGATATCCTGAGATACCTATTTAAACTGCTAAACTACTTGTTATTTTGTACAGATAACTTTACCCTTGCAGAAGGCAGCATATTGGATATACAGCCGTAATCCTGGTAAGTCTCCTCCCTCGTAAGGTTCATACATCTGATGCCTGTCCGACGCAAGTATGGGTCGTCCTCCGGTACCAGTATTGGAATGCAGAACGGTCCCGCGGGATTCGGAGTCTGGTTGTTGATGCAACAATCGCTTGCGGGTGCGTAGCGGACTGGAAAAATATATTAAGGATAGTCAAATCAAAAAGAATAAGCGCCATACATTTATTTTTCTCGTACGTACTTCTTTGTGTCGAGAGTAAATAAGTTGCTTCCCATCTGATGGAAAGGGGTTAAATGCAAGCCTGATCCATTTAAAAAACAGGTCCTTTATGATCCCTTAAAGCAGCACGTAAACTGCCCTGCTTAGAAACTGCAATATTCGAATGTACCATGAACTGCATTTGTACAATTCGAACGCTTTCCAAATATGAATAGTTCGGCAGAAGAAAATGGAAGATGTATGGAAGAGTGTTTAATTTTATACACTCACGTATATGGAAGAGATCTGCGACGTCGACGAAGGAGAATACGAAGACATGAGTGGACAGCGTTGACCAATGTTTATCAGCGAAGTATCCGTCTCCAAGGAGCGTGGTCCTGATGACCCTGGTGGAAGTTAGGGGCGTGCCGTCTTTGGCTGGCCGGAGACTGTTGCCTGGTGGTTATAATATTAGATGAATAGGATTTCCTTTTCTTCTATTTTCTACAGATTTCTTGACTGTTTCTGGATACTTTACCTGGTCCAAACATAGGTGGCAACAGAAGCAAGAACGGTGTGATTGTAGCTCCTTTGGAGGGATAGTGGGGGTTTATACACGTCCCATCAACTCGACGACCCTCATGTTTGTCGCATGGGTTCACTAATACTGTACATTGTCTGTGGGCAAATAAATTAATAAAAGACAGTAACAATGAAGTAATATCGAATGATAGATTCATGGGTAGATAGTTTTTTTTATTGTACCAAATTACAACACTTCAAAACAAGAAATCTCAAATAAAGAGACAAAATAATTAAGAATTACAATAGAAACAATTATGTATAAATAAACTAATAAACACATTTTTGTCAAAAACTGTACTACTTAATACAGAAACAACAACAAAAATTAGGCATTTTGGGTGTCCTTATTGCTGAAAGCGATCTCTTCTAGCTAACCTTTAAGGAATATACTAGTTCAAGTACATAACGATACAAGGGTGTATATTACAACTTAACCGGCCTTCAGCTCCCAGATTATCTATCCAGTGGACGTCTGACAACAGTGGAAAATAACAGTACTCTTGTATCGTTATGTACTTGAACTAAATATTCCTTAAAGGTTGGCTAGAAGAGATCGCTTTTAGCAGGGGCAGGTCTTATCTTCGAAATTAGTTACATAGACAGACAAGAAAGTTGTCCTAAAAAGGGTTCTATTTTATTTATTTAGAACTAGTTGTGACACCTTCAAATGCCAGTCAAGAAAGACAGCATTTTTGTTTTGAAAGTATAACATTAATGCAACAAGCTAAATAATTATAAATTACCGGTGCTGTAGACACCTACTTTAAAATCGTTTACTAAATCAATTAACAGCTCGATTTACGGTTTTAAATATGTATTTATGGGCGATCCGATTACAACAAGAACATGAATAAGTGTAATAATTGCTTGTGGGTGCCAGTTTGATGCGTTCGTCGTCTCGCTTCACTGGATTTCAGTTGCGTGAACTTCAAGTATGTTTGTATTTTTTACTGTAGATATTTTATCATAAATTTAAACGTTGCAAAAGATATTATCAATAACAATGTAAAAAATTATTCATGAGGTTTAAGTATATCAGTAGTTGTCACCAAAATAGTAAGTTAAAACACTTACAACTGGAAGTAAGTCTTATCTTTCTTACTTATCTTACTAATATTATAATCGCGAAAGTTTGTATGTATGTATGTAAGTATGTATGTATGTGAGGTTTGTTACTCTTTCACGCAAAAACTACTGAACCGATTGCGATGAAACTTGGAATATAGGTAGCTGGGGACCTGGATTAACACATAGGCTACTTTTAATCCCGATATTCCCGCAGGAACGGGACTTACGCGGGTGAAACCGCGGGGCGCAGGTAGTATGCCATATAGCTTTTCGACTTAGAAAATATTGGATAGGCACATCCGGATGACCTAGATTTTATTTGGTAAAAAGCAAGCTCTTACAGCACAAGTAAAGGAAGAGTTTGAAAAATAGAAAAAATAATTTCTTATGATTATTTAACTATAAATATTTTTACATTGAAATACATTATCAAAAATTTCCCATGACAGGATTCGAACCTGTGCTATTCACTAGAAGATAGCGCGCTCGCCTAGACAGCGAGAGGCACACCGAACCCTGTCGTGTGGAGATTTAATTTCCCATGACACATAGAAAGACACCCAGACCAGATACAAATATTTATTTTTAAGCATACATATTAGCACCCAGCGGGAATCGAGCCCGCAACCTTCCGCATTGCAGTCGAGCATTCGCCCGACGCGCCACAGGGGTCGTCAAACTATCAGCGGTTGCGTTGATTTATCGGGTCAAAGTATTTTATAACCGATAGAACGTGGCAATCATAATCAGAGAACGTTAACTTTGGATGAATTTTGGTTTAGTATATCTATTGATAATTTGGAAGCAACGAGAAAATTTAAAGCAGCTTTTACTCATTCGATTACTACTCAGTTAGGTACTCTTGTAATGTAAGTAGTTATTAAACTGTAGTCGAGTCAACCGTAGTTAAGTTGAAAATAGTGAACAAGTAGGTCATCGCTCTTGGATCAGCGATCCGAAGAGGATCTTGGCTTTCGACACCAACAGACGCCATTACTCCCTATCCCGTACCACTTGTGACCAGTTGGACATATCGTATCATAATATCGTCTAGATTAGAAATTGAAATGACACTGAAATTGACTGTCTAATTTTTACTGTTCACGTGCTAGAGCCAGGTGATAGAAATGCAGACGGAGAGAGAGGTCATAGCAAAAGGGTTCCGTTTTACCCTTTGGATACGGAACCCTAAAAACACCTATGAATACTTACGGAAGTCCATTTACACCTTCCAAAAACGTTTTCCGTTTTGATTTCAACGGTTTCCCAAAATACGCATCGAAGAGAGTCGGTTCCTTTAACTCATAGTGAGCTGAATGCTGGATCGACTCTTGCGCATCTGTCTCCTCCAATTCCGGTGCTACTTCTCCACAGCTTACAGCTACCACATACAGACACACAAACAAACCACCACGCAGCTCCATTATCAAATAAAAACAAAATTACCAAAACATATTTTCACTTCATTTTATAATCCGTTAATCGAATTGAAACTTCTATTTCCTAAGTATTTTTTATATAAATAATTCGAATTTAATTATACTTGTTTGGATAGTTTGGTTCTACTTTTATAATGCGAAACGGATGCGATAAATTATAACACTATAAAGCTTACCTTAATAAAGGATATGTTACACTAACTGTGCCTCGCCGCTTCATCTGTCCATACTTACCAACCACTGAAGTAACATAGTTATTTTGGTATATACAATGGAGTACGTTAGTTTTATAGTTTCTTGGTTCAATGTCCATTTTGTATCGAAATCAATTTAGTGATTTTTGTCACACGTCACAAATTAGCTATTATAATATATTTTTTTAATATGAGACCCTAGGTCATAATTTATGATGTCTACATGATTCCTTTATAAGAGTGAAATTTTCTAGATATTCTTAATTTATCTAGTACAAGAATGCTCAAAATCACTTTAATTGTACCGCAGATTACCCCAACAGATATCCATCCATACTTTACCAATTTACAATATTAGTATAGATTGGAAATAAATGTTAATTGAACTACCTAGGAATTTTTTGTTTCAAATTAGTTCACGCGATGTTTTCTAATTCATTGGCAATACCGCTAAAAACTTGGCATCCTTAATCATTATTTGTATTAGTGAAGAGAACTCAGTCATTAGTCGTTAGGAAGCGTTTGGGAGTCAAGGAGTTTGGTTTTTAGTGTTTTAATTCCTTCTTTGAGTATAGCACCAGTCCCAGATAAGGCACGTGTTCCATAACTAAAATGTCTCAGCAAAGCCTTAGCATTGTTGGATTTTTCTCGAAGATGGTACTAATGGCAGTTGTACACTCTTAAACGAGTACTCTCTTCAAGTCTCACCCGAGAGGCCGAGAGGCGAGTGCTTACTATGTATGCTATGTATGTATGTACTGCTATGTGCACTCTTGGACTCGGCATGTCTCGGGATGTCTCAACAAAGAGTGAACAGCCGCTGTAACACTTCAAAAACTTTATAGAAAATTTGAAACCTTTTATTTTGCTTCCGCTATTATGCTATGCGCTATCAATTATTACTAGTATGTACACACGTATCATATTAGTTAATTAAATCGAAGGCAAACCAAACTGGTTTGTGTACTTCTTCACTTTCTGCACCAGATTTCATTGTTCCCCATTTTTTTTATTTACGTTCGACAACTTGTTATTTTATACTAATACATTATATAAACTTATACGGAACTGTGTAGTTTACTGTATAGGTACTTACTTGACAATCTTTGCCTCATTATCTTATTTTTTAATTGTTTGAATGGGGAAATCTTTTAGCTGTAAATGGGCAGCTTTGATCCCGTGTGTCTTTAATACAAGTGCATGGACTCTCATTCGGCATTAATTTAAGGAATTAGGTTTTAGTTACAAAATGCAGTAAAAATACTAAGCTAAGAGTAATTTTAAGTGTTAGTTATTTTTAAATATTTTGTATTATTACCTATACAATTACTAATGTTATTTACTGTCGATTGCAACAATCTGCCAAATTTGGCCGAAATTCTGAGATGTGTCTAAAACTCCGGAGATATCACAATGAATTCGGAGGTAATACTTCAACCTTATACAAAACGCAGCTAAAAAGCGGTCAGAAACACCAACAAGAATGAATTTTGAAAGTATTTAAAATACAAAATTTCCTAAGTCTGAGTTAATTTGATACCCAATACAAAAACCTGATACCCGATACACTTACACTGCCTGATACACTTTTAATACTTTACCGAAAATTTGTACCATTTTTAAAAATAATTTGGAGTAGTTAAGTAATTTAAGCACATGAAGGTAAAATAGGTGCAAAAAAACGAAGCTTTGGGTTTAACTGTTTATATGAATGAATACGGAATTATTTCCAAAAACTATACTGACATAAATATTGACGATTTGCGAAATATTCCTTGTCTTTAGTAAATTAAATTATTAAATAACAAAAAAACATAATGAACATAAATATATTTTGTAATAAATAATATTACTCAGTACAATTCTATATTCACTTTTGAAATGTAATATCTTAGATTAGCATAGAATCAGATGGTGGTTACTCGAACATCAACTATCAAAATTTGTTCGGAATTTGTTAAAAGAGTATGAGTAATTTCGCACACAATTTGCGCCTCTTTAATAATAAACTACGCATAACTAGATCTACAGCTACATACGTAAGTAAGTAAACCAGATAAATATCATTAAATTTCATATATACGGCGATATTAGACAGTTCACTGTGAGTGAATCAATATCGAAGATTGAATAAGACAGAACAATGAGAGATACTTTTAATTCATTTTGAATTTAACATTCACACATAGTAGTTAAAGTTAACAGTCGAGTGGCAACTTAAATCTATCAGAACTATAATGTACAGCCTCATATTTCGCTTTTAGGCTTCCCTTTATCCAAACCCGATAATTGGAAACCTGATTGATCTTAAAAATATAGCAATAATGTACAATCGGATAATGTACAACCACATAATCTTTCTGGCTTAGGCCGCGTTTCCATCTGCAAGCAAACTCGCGAAAGTCTTGCAGAAGTTTCTTGATATACCGTTTACATTTTCCTGCAATTTATTTCTGCAATCATTGTCGTGCGAGAAGCTCGCGGTTCATACTGTCGCAACTTATCGTACAGGTATTTACACACGAAAGCTCACGTGTGTCGCTATCAGAACTATCGCAATTTATTCTATTCTGTACTCTGAGGCATGACGTCAAGACGCGTACGTGTAGCAGCTGCGTTAACTATTTTGTTGTTGAAAAAGAAAAAAAGATCAATTTGGGTTCGAGAATGGATTTCTAGGAGACGAGAAGCTGGTGTTTACCATAATTTACTACGCGAAATACAACTGGAAGATGGACAGCAGTATTTTAATTTTATTCGTATGACCGCAGTCGATTTAGAAGCGTTATTAGTTAAAGTTGGTCACGCTATAAAAAAACAAGACACACGTTTCAGAGATTCGATATCACCGAAGGAAAGACTCGTCTTAACGCTGCGATTTTTAGCATCTGGTAAATATAAATAATTTAATAATATTACATGCGATTTATAATATTACTAGTTACAAACAAACAAACAAATCTTTCTTCTTTATAATATTAGTGTGATGTAGTAGGTGGACTTTTTAATGAACATTTCTGTTTCTTTTTCAGGAGACTCATACCATTCATTGATGTATTTATTTAGGATTCCTGTATGTACTATATCAAAAATTGTTCCGGAAGTTTGCAAGGCGTTATACGAAACTCTACATGAGGAATATTTAAAAGTAAGTACATTAAATATTACTGAAAACTAATTTATTATTAATAATAAATAAAATTAAAAATTGCTGCTTAAATTAAAAGGTTGGACTTCGACAGCATAAGTTTGTTCAGCGGTGTTTTCTTGATTGGCACTGATGACTACGTCATTTTCAGAAAGTGTAGACACCGGAGAATAAATTGAAAGGGTTAAATAAGTCGACTGATTTGAACTTTCACGTGAGGATATACCGTCCTCCTCATCTTGAATATCAACAATAGCTCTTTGTATGATTCGGCGAAGTTTTTTATTGCCTGCACTACTGAAGCTCCTAAGCACTGAGCTAACATATTCGCCGAATATCTGGTCATCGTCATTTGGTTCTGATAAAATTTTGTTGCATTTACGCAAAATATCCTCGTCCTTTCTTTTCTTTGCCGCTCGATTTGGCCTTGGAAATTCAATATTTTCCTTGTCATTATCTTGTGCTACACTTGGTTGTTGTGATCCTGTTGTATCACTGCTACAGCTAGCCGCAGAATTATCCTGTAATAAGATAAATTTGTTTCAGGTCCCATCAACTGAATCGGAATGGTCGCACATAGCTGAGATTTACAATAAAAGATGGAATTTTCCGCATTGCATTGGATCGTTGAATGGCAAACATGTGGTTTTTAAGGCACCAGACAACAGTGGAAGTTTCTATTTTAACTATAAAGGTTCACATAGTATTGTACTGATGATAGTGGCAGACCCATGTTATAAAATTATTTATATGAACGTGGGATGCAATGGAAGAGTTTCTGATGGAGGAGTTTTTTTTCAATCATCATTATTTTCAGCACTGGAAAATAATTCGATGAACATTCCAAGACCATGTCCATTGCCGGGAAGTTCAGTACCGATTCCATTTGTTATTGTAGCTGATGATGCATTTGCACTAAAGCCATACTTAATGAAACCATTCCCATTTAGAAACCAACCCGCACCTAATAGAGTTTACAACTATCGGCTGTCAAGGGCAAGGAGAATGGTAGAAAGCGTCTTTGGTATTATTGCTAGTAAATTCCGTATATTTCGAAGGGCAATTGAACTCAACCCCGAAAAAACAAAGTATGTGACTATGGCTGCCTGTGCATTACATAATTTTATAATATCTCGAAGTGAGTCGACACGTCAGCGATACATTGAAAATACAAATGACAGCGAAAGCTTACCTGAACATAATTTGATAAACTTGGAAAGAGGCCCTAATAATAACTCAGGAAATGTAGCCCAGCAAATTCGTGAAGCATTCAAGGATTATTTTGTTTCTCCGGAAGGTGAAGTACCATGGCAATATCAGCATATTTAATTATTATTATGTAAAACTTAAATTATTAATTAAAAGTAAATATACGAATCAGTGTATATAGTATTGTTTCATTTAGAATATTAAATAAATACCCATATCTATAGGTAGGTACTTACCAAGGCATCAGTAGGGTAGACTGAGTACGATTGAAACAGTGGTCGGTTGAAACAACTCGAATATCTTATAAACCGTTAGTGGAACAGAGGAGGGTCCAAGGGGAGAAAGAAGGGGACGGCCCGCGCGAGCTCGAATCTTATTGTTGCGTCGCTTTTCGCGCATTCTGGTTGTTTTTAGGGGACCCTATTGTATTTTTTCAACTAAAAGTAAGTATTTTTACTCAAACAGTTTTTCAATTATTTTCGTTTCTATTTGAGTGAAGGTATTGAGTGTGTGCTTGTGTGTATTATAAGGCTAGTGGAATATAACACTGTAACTGGTTTTTAAATCTTATTCTTGTAATAACAAATATTACGGCTTTATATTTAAAATAGGCACTGGGTACACTTGAAACGATTTTTATGGGTACAGTTGAAACATTTTATTGATTCCTTTTTGATGATTTTAGAAATTGAAATAACATATAAGAAAGGCTTTGAATGTACAAATCGACATAATAAAACGCAGAGACACTTATGAAGAGGTTAAATCAGGAAATTCATTGTGGAAAATGACACAAAACATAATTTAAAAAAAAATCCGCTCCAAAGACACATACGAATGCGAGGAAACGTCCGTTATGTCCGGGTCTTTCGGTTTAAAAAACAATTATATTGCTTTTTGTTTTGTTTATTTTGTTATCTTGCATCAAAACAATGTTAAGTAGATTTTAACTAAAAATTTAATAATGGGATGGTCAGAATTACTTAAAATATTAAAGACTGATTGTTTTAACCAAAAATCTCCTTAATTGTTCTATGCATTAGATAAACATTCGTTAAAACATTTTATAACATCGTAATTTGTATCATTTATATGACCCTCAACTGACCCTAATCACTGTTTCAACCGCCCCTGGGTTGGGGACGATTAAAACAGTTTTCACTTTTTTTTTAATTAGAGCTAGTATTAAAAATATTATACATAGAACTTAACTTATCATGTCCATTAGTAGACAAAATCCTGAAGTTTCATTTAACATATATTTTGCAACGTTTAGTTAAGAAATAGTAAAACTATGAACAAAATAAGTGAAATTGGTTCAACCGTACCCAGTCTACCCTACTGGGTGCGCTGCCCACATCCAAAAACTTAAGGGCCTCGAAATAACCCCAATTAGATTTATAAAGATCATCTTGGCCACTTCCACTTTTCTTGATCTTTAATTTCTTTAATTCATTCTGCCACTGACTTCTTAAATTATGCAGTTTTCGGGATATTTCATTCTCAGTTGTAGAGAATTCTTGTGCGATGGAATTGAGTACAGAGCTTTTTTTACACGACTGCCAAAGGAAGTGTTATGTTTTTGCCGTGAGTGTATGTATGTATGTATGTATGTATGTATGTATGTATGTATGTATGTGACCTATTTTTGAGCCGTCGTAGGGCCTAAACGGCTGGGCCGATTTAGATAAACGATACGTCGTTAGATTCGTCATGACCGCGTGAGTGACATAGGGTACATTAAAATAATAAATAAATAAAAATAATTATGTAAAACGCTATTAACCAAGATTTGTAAAGACAATAAATATCAGAGAAAACGCGTAACATTGTTCACTCAAACGATATGTTTTATTCTTTCTTAAATTTACATTTGAAAAGTATTGCTTGTAAAGTTTTTCAATTCAGTTTTAAAATAATTAATTATAAAATTATCGGAAGTCGTTTAAGTAAGTTGTCTTCATTAATATGTCACTTGTCTTCGGCTCGGTTGTCTTGTCTTTAATGACGTTCATAATATATTATTTTTACTTACTTCATTTTATGGCTTAGCACTACCTCTGGATTGGGATTTTTGAATTTTCGCACAAAAATTCAATATTCGCATGCGAAAACAATCCGCGTGTGAATAATGTATTCTAATAGTCATTCTAATTGTTAATCTTCGAAAGTTATGTTGCTACTACATTTATGATTACGCAGGTAATTTTCGCAAGAACAACGGAACGTTAATTAAAAACTTTTCGATTTCACTCGTATATAAATATCTCATTTATGGATTTGCATTTAACGCCGAGTTTGAAGGAATTGGCAGAGATGACATAAAATACTTTAGTATCTTCTTACTAGTCTGTGAACATAAATAACCACTTTGTTTTTCAAAGAAAAAAAATACCTAAGTAATAGCCTAAAATTAGAAAGCTAAAAAAAGTTGTCAGCAACAACAACCGGAGGCATTGCGCCCAAGATGCTGGCGGCGTTCCCGCGCTGGATAGGAAACCGCCAGCTCTTGTACTTATCACCCTGAGTAAGCAAAAACAAGCAATGCACGTCCTCGCTACTGGAGTATAATACATCTAGAATTAATGAATTTCTTCTGGAGTAATTAAATCTGATCTCTAAAAACTAAAAAGCGATAAATAAAAAAATATTTAAAAAAATAAAAAACCCGACTGCAGTTTTAACAGAAAAGTGAAAAACAAGATGCTTCTAGTAGCTTTAGGAATGGTGGATGCAGTCGGGTGGGACTCCAAATAAAAGGTGAATAAGTTTAAATAAACCAAATACTTAGTGTTATATAATTAGGCATACTATCTTTATGTTATTTGGAGTCCCACCCGACTGCATCCACCATTCCTAAAGCTACTAGAAGCATCTTGTTTTTCACTTTTCTGTTAAAACTGCAGTCGGGTTTTTTATTTTTTTAAATATTTTTTTATTTATTCGGTTTTTATAATCCGCATGCCGATTGTTCCACAAACAAGGATTAAATTCATAAAATCCTATTAACTGTATAGTTTCTTCACGCGACCATTCACGACTTTGTCTTTGACTCATTCTTCTCAATTTCACAGATAAAATGCCAATTTTCATGCAACTGTATTAAAAAAATATTTGCCGTGCGTGCGATACTTGCTGCGAGATATACGAAACTAGACCGATAAGCAGCGAGATCTGTCGCGAGTCGACGCGTACATGTTTAGACTTGCTTTCGCAAGTACTCGCAGGAAGCGCTTGACAAACTGTCGCGACAGCACTTGCTACAGGGTTTACACTTGCAAGCTGCTGTCAGACAGACTATCGGACATTTCTCGCGGAAGTTATCTTGGAGGTGGAAACGCGGCCTACAATTATCAGGTTTGGCTTCTTATCACCCAAACCTTATAATTGATCATTTGAGTTAAAGCTCTAATTACTATAATGTTGAATTCAAAATAGATTAATAAAACCTTTCACTATCAGTGAAAGTGCCAGTATAGCTTTGGACTTTCATCGAAAATGCACATAAGCAGAGAATGAGAAATTACGCTATTTACGTTTCACTTATGGTTCATTTTCGATGAATCACTAAAAGTGAGTCAATAATGGATGAGAAATAAGGTGTCTAAGAATAAGAATAAGAATATTTTTATTGCCATAACTGTGTACATTAAGGTCTTAAAATAGTATAACGTTTCAACAGTTTACTCATTTCGAGCATGCAATAAGGTAAAACAGTAGTAGGTACCTACTTAAAATAAAATTTTAATCCTAAGGTTAATTAAACATAACAATAATATTGTAATTTAGTCATTTTTCATAATTATCGAAAAACTATGCAAGATTATAAAAAACCTTAGAGATGAGCCAAGCTTTCAATTTGTTTTTGAATGTAAAACCATTTAGTAACTTTAAGTGTAAGGGTAAGTCATTGTAAATTTTTATTGCATTGTAATATGAACTTTTATAAAAAATATTGTTATTTACTTGAGGTATGCTAATATTATATTTATGTTTGTCTCTTTGACTGCCAGACCTGCTTGAGATTGTGCTAAAAAAATAATCTTTATTGTTTTTAACAAATAAGCAAATTTCTAATATATAGATACTTGTCAGGGTTAGAAACTTTTCATCTTTAAAAATTTAACGCAGAGAATCAGTGTTTTTTAGGTTATACATTTTTCTTAAACACTTTTTTTGCAGCTTAAAGGTGGATTCTAAATCAACAGAATTTCCCCAGAAGATAATCCCATAGCTCAAATGAGGATAGACATAACCATAATATGCTGTTTTTGCTACATTTCTTGAACTTATATTCACTATTATTGTCAAACTAAAGCAATATTTAGATAAAATGTTATTTACTTTTTTGATTTGAGATTTCCAGCTAAGGTGACAATCGATAACAACACCAAGGAATTTCGTTTCTGAGACTTCAACAATTTTCGAATTTTTATGCATAACATTTATGCTTTTAGGTTTAGCTCTGTAGCTTTTAAATTGCATAAACATAGTTTTATTTAGATTTACTTTTAAGTTAAGATTACCTAACCAATTCAAAATTAAATCTAATGATCTGTTTATTTCTGTTTCAAATTCTGTATGAGTCATATTATCTTTTGAGATATACAATGTCGCATCATCTGCAAACATAACAGTAAGATGTTTAGTCACCGACGGCAGTTCATTTATGTATATCAGGAACAATAGAGGCCCAAGGACACTTCCCTGTGGAACACCTATAGCAATTTTTTTAGAAGTGGATAATATTTTTTCGACAGTTTTAGTTTTTTTGTTATATACATCGAGTTCAATAGTTTGAGACCTGTCTTTTAAATAGGATTGTAATAAATTAAGAGCAATTCCCCGTATACCGACGCGTTCCAATTTTTCTAATAGTATGCTGTGAACCACGCAATCGAATGCTTTCGATAAGTCTAGGTATAAGGCTATACCTGTTTTTTTACTGTTGATATCGGTCCAAGCTTGTTGGAGCATGTTAAAAATTGCTAAAGAAGTGTTTTTTCCTTTTTGAAACCCAAATTGTGACTTATTAATCGAGCTATTAGAAACAAAGAAGTCCATTAATTTCTTGTAAATGACTTTTTCAAACAGTTTGAAGAAACTAGACCATAATGCTATTGGTCTGTAATTTTTAATATCAGATTTTGAACCTTTCTTAAAAAGCGGTTTAACAATAGCAATTTTCATTTCGTCTGGAAAAATACCCGATGATAAACATAAATTTATGATATTATTATGAACTAAAGGTTTAACAATTTCATTTATGGTGTATTTTACTACTTGCATTGGTATAAGATCATGGCCTGAACTTTTTTTGTTTTTCAAATTATTTACTATATTTATTAATTCAGTAATTGTAACTGGTTCTAGAAATATACTTATTGAACTATTTCTATGGATGGGCTTTTGTGTTACTGCACTGGTTTTACAATTGTTGTCTAAAAAGTAATCATTAAATTTTTGAGATATAACTACAGGATCATGTATTTCAGTGTTATTTATTTTTAAATATTCAATAGTGGTACGTATGTAGTAAGCTGGTGAAGTATGATTTTTAATAATACCCCATGTGGCTTTGCTTTTGTTAGTGCTATTATTTATATACGTTATATTTGATATCTTTTTACTGTGTTTGATTACTTTCTTCAATAAACGGCAATAGTTAAGATATTTATTTTTATCTTCAATAGTATTCGATTTTTTACTCTTTATATACAGTTTGCGTTTTTCTTTACTTGCTCTAGTTATGCCTTTTGTTCTCCAATTCGTCTTTTTGCTAAAAGTAATTTTATATCTCTCAGTGGGGAAGCATAAATCAAACAGTAATTTGTACAAATGTATAAATTCGAAGTAAGCTTTATTAGGGTCTTCCTGACAATAAACTGATGAAAAATTCATTTGTCTTAAATGTGACAAAAATAGGTCGAGATCTAATATCGCCCTAATCCCTAAAATAAAAATTCGCCCTAAATAATCGGATGTCAACGTTAGGGTAAGGCTCCTGCAATTGCAGCAGCTGCAGCAGGCACAACTCCAGTACCTGGAGGCAAGGGTAGACCAATTGGAGGTAAACCAGTTGAAAGCGACGGTAAAGCAACTGGAGGCGCAGGTGTCAATGATGGCAAGCACTTTTTCGACTCCTTCCAATGAGCGAGATCTATGCCCGGAATATGTTTACAATCCGTGTATTAATTCCTGAAAATAATTAAAAGATTTATTGACTTCTTTAACTAGGTAAAGGAACATCAAGATAAAATAAAAGTAATAAAAACAAATATACTTATATAGAATAAATAGGTACCTATTGGTTTTATAAATTTGTAATACTTATCACTTACTTTTCGCTTGCTAAAAACATTGCTTTCGGTTGTATTGCTTTTATGCCATCTCCGTTGTCGCAGAGAATGCGCGCTATACTGGTTTGCTTCACCGTACGTAGTTGATCTGAAAATTTCATTATGTCAAGTCTGATCACAAAACGCTACAACCAAAGTCGTAAAACAAAAAGTGTTCGCCTACACGTCTAGAACAACCCCCTTTCGGATTAAAAGGGCTTACCCGTTACACCTTGTATCATGGCCTGCACTGCACTGTATGCCATACCAGTTTCACATGAATGATCATGCCAGTGGTAATTTCTAGATTCGAGATTATATCAAGTATAAATAATTTATCGGAATGAAACCAGTGAAAGGGTACCCAAAACTCTATCTAAAACAAATATTAGTTACAATCGGATGAGTTGCTAACACAAATTCATCGATAGATATGCCTAAAATAATGTCAAACATCTTTATTTCAAATTATACACGAAACTCCCAAACCTATTTACTATAGCAATATGCATTTATCTTTGGTCTGGTGATTTCCTCGACTATGGGTCCGGACACAGTGAAAAATTACCTTTAAAACTTATGCTGGTTGGTTGCTGGCAAGGTAAATAAAATAAAATAAAACAAATAAATAAATATTGCACAACATTACACACTGCGCAATCTAGCCCCAAACTAAGTGTAAACGAGTGTCAATCGACGGGCAACACTAACCGCGACGGGGGTATGCCGAGCGGAGCCGATGCCGCCCGACACCGACCGATGCCGCAGCGCGAGTCTGACAAGGACGGACATAATAAGTTCAAGTCGTCGGAAGGAGAAGGATAGAGACGCGCTCGCCCGTGCGAGCCGACGCTCGCGCCATATTATTATTCACTTATCTTGTAACAAGGAAATAAAACGGTGTGCTTCTAAGTTTTCTTTTAATTATTAACAAATTGGCGCATCAACGTGAAACCTGGCAGCAGCTAAGTACATCCTCAAGACAAAATTACATTCAAAGAACGAGAAAACTTCAAATTTAAAACATTTTCAAGAAAATTCAAGGAACGAGAAAACAAACTGAAGACACCACAAGAAAAGTCGCCTAGTAACCTAGTTGGATATTAACTTCAGGAGCCTGATCAGGTCTAGCCTATAAAGAAGTAAGTCCGATCCTTTTTACCTAATCCTAGAAACCTAACCTTCTTAGCAAACTACGTGTCAGTAGTGCCTACGATTTGTGTGAGCCTGGTGGTGGTCTCCTCGAGCTTCGGAGGGGGCATCGCCGTTTTTATTTGCCTACGAGCTATTGCAGCTAATATTTTATAACCTACGAGCCCAATTTGAATGAAAAAGTGTGCTAAAAGCTATTATTTCCCAAGTTTTATTTTACCTACGAGCTATAGCACCTACTTTTAAACCTAAGACTAGCATTTCGAATGAAACAAGTGCGCTGTATGCTATTATTTTCAAAGTTTATTTTACCTACGAGCTATAGTGCCTACGACCTAGCTATTTTTATAACCTACGAGCATAACTAAGTGAAACAAGTGTGCTATTATTAAACAAGCTTGAAACCTAGACAATATAACCCCAATCGCACGCTTTTACCTACAAGCACGCACGTTTTAACCAGCACGCAAGCATTGTCCCTACGCATTAACGAAACCTAGATAATATCCTAGGGCATCTACTCAAACTATTCTAGAACTTAGATAGTACAAAGAGATATGCCGACCGTTTTCAGCGGGCCTACGAAGTGAGGTGACCAACAACACCGTGTCGTCGCTGCTGGTCGCGATTCCTACGTTCGACGGTTACGGGTCTGCAGTCTACTGACAGAGCTGCGGGCTCGGCGAGCTGTCATCGCGACTGGTTCGGATGCACAATTACCTTACTTACCTGTTCATTGTTGTGCCTCAAGTGAGTTACTCAATTTAATTAATATTTATTACAAACCAAAATGGTAGATTCAGAAAAGCTGTCCTGTCTTGTTAGACAACGCGGCACTATCAAAGGTCGCTTAACCAAATTCGAACAGTATGTTCAAAACCTAGAAGATCTATCCGAGATCCCTATTGTGAAATATAAAGAACTTTCATTAAAACTCGTTAAAATTCAATCTATTCAAAATGAATATGATACATTACAAAGTGAAATTAATTTAATGTCATCCGATGATGATGAACAAATTGAAATACAAGATGAAATTGAAAATAGATTCTGCTCATTAATTGCTAGAATACAAATTTTGCTCGATGATTGCCCTTCTGAAAATAAGTCTGATCCGAGCGGTTCGGAAAAGTGTGAACAATCTTCATTTGTTGCAAGTTGCCATTCAGGCAAAGTAAATAGCTTAGTAAAGCTACCTACTATTAACTTACCATCGTTTGACGGTAACTACATGAACTGGCTAGAATTTAAAGAAACTTTTGAGTCCGTTATTGATAAAAATGTTAATATTTCACCAATTGCAAAGTTTCATTATTTGCGTTCATCAATTACAGGCAGTGCAGCCATTGTCATTAAAAGTGTAGTAGTTAGTGGTGATAACTATAAAGTAGCATGGGATTTACTATGTCAGCGATTTGATAACAAAAACCTACTTGTGAATAAGCACCTCAAGGCTTTATTTTCAATTGAACCGTTACAAAGAGAGTCTTATAAGGCTTTAAGTTTTATTGTTGATCATGTATCAAAGCACCTAGGTTCTCTCAAGTCCCTTGGGCAACCTACGGATATGTGGGATGCCTTAATTATTTTTATGGTCTCATCGAAGTTAGATGCCATAACTAGTGGAAAGTGGGAAGAGAATAAACAAAGGTTAGCTGAGATGCCTACGTTGCAAGATTTCTTTAACTTTATACAAGGCCGTATTGAAATTTTGGGTGTTCAACAAAACAACCGTTCCGATGTTAGACCGAGTTCTGGGTCAACTAGTTCCCAATCAAAGTGTTTAGTGGTTTCCACTAAGGGAAAGTCTTTTAAATGTTACTTTTGCAATGATTCTCACCTTTTACATGTATGTCCCAAGTTTAATAATTTAAATGTTGAAGATAGAATATCTGAAATTGAAAAACTAGATTTGTGTAAGAATTGCTTTGGCAAGTCCCATAATTCCTTTAAATGTCAACTCAAGGGATCTTGTCGCCTATGTCATAAAAGGCACAATACTCTTTTACATAAAGATATTTCAAACGTTCAAGAAACTTCTGAGCAAAGGTTTACTTCAAATGTATTACCTATAGCCCTAGCTTCCGTGTCCCCTAACCATGTATTATTGTGTACAGCCCTTGTTGATATAGAGATAAATGGTGACATTTACTCAGCTCGTGCACTTTTGGACACTGGTAGTCAGTCATCGTTTGTGACCGAGAAACTTAAAAATAAAATTGGTTTACCTACTATAAAAAATGATGCTATTAAAGTTTGTGGCATTAACAATGCAGTTTGTAATATTACAGAGATGTGTAATTTTAAAATTAAGTCAAAATTAAGTGTTAAATTTGAAATTCAAGTTAAGTGTTTGGTTGTTCCTCAGATAACAGGTATTGTACCAAATACTGTTATAAACCCAAAGCTTATAAAAGTACCAAGAAACATACAACTAGCTGATCCCCAGTACTATTCTCCTGCAGAAGTGGATATCCTTCTGGGCTCTGATGTATACTGGGATGTGATTCAGTCACACCTAATTAGATTAGGTTCTATTGTGCTTCAGCAATCTAAGTTAGGTTATTTGGTAGGAGGGCCTATTAACAATGGTCCCATTTCAGAAACTTACTGTAACTTTTCTCAAGATATTAAAGATTCATTAGAAAGATTTTGGAAAATTGATGAACTAAATTCAGTAAAAACCTATTCAGTTGAAGAAATGTTATGTGAAGAACATTTTACTAAAACTACAAGTCGTTTAGAAAATGGTAGGTTTGTAGTGAGTATGCCGTTAAAGGAGAACCCTAAAATTGCTCTTGGTGACTCATATTACATGGCCAAAAAATGTCTACTAAGCTTAGAAAAGAGATTTAAACTCAATCCTCAATTAAAGACCGATTATTGCAAGTTTATTGAGGAGTACTCCGAATTAGGTCATTTAACTAGGATTCCTAGACCAGATAAACTCTGTTATTACCTTCCTCATCATGCTGTGATACGTTCTAAAAGTACAACAACTAAGTTACGTGTTGTATTTAACGCTAGCGCGAAATCTAGATCAGGAAAATCTCTGAATGATATTTTAATGGTAGGACCCGTGGTACAAAGTGATTTGATATCAATATTGTTACGTTTTCGAGAACATAAGTACATTCTGACCGCCGACATCGAGAAAATGTTCCGTCAATTTGAAATAGATAGTAACCAGCGCCATCTACAATTAATCCTATGGCGTGCCGACGATACCAAGCCTATTGAAGTCCTTCAACTCAATACTGTTACCTATGGAACCGCATCAGCTCCCTTTCTCAGCACTAGATGCCTAGTTCAGTTAGCAAATGAATGTAAGGACAAATTAATTGCAAATATTATTAAAAATGATTTCTATGCGGACGACCTGAATACAGGGTCCGATTCTATTGAAGGTCTAAAATATATTTTTTCTAAAGTTACAGAGATCCTAGAGTCAGCTTGCCTCCCATTGAGGAAGTTTCATTCAAACTGTCCTGAATTATCCCAAGATCTAAACGACACCAGTAACCAGGTAGAATTTTCCAAAGAATCTAGCGTATTAGGACTTAATTGGTCTCCCAAGTCTGATTCACTCCAATTTTCGACCGATTTAAGTCCATCACAAGTAATTACTAAACGTACAGTGATATCCATTACCGCAAAGGTTTTCGATCCTTTAGGACTATTGTCCCCATGTATAATAGTAGCTAAAATCTTGCTACAACAACTGTGGACCTCTAAACTAGACTGGGACGATCCTGTCCCACTAGAATTTTGTAAAAATTGGTCTAGTCTTTTAAACGAATTTGAGAATTTTCCCCAGATTAATATTCCAAGACGCGTTATGTGCGATAATGCCAAGAATATACAACTCCACTGCTTCGTTGACGCCAGCCAAGAAGCCTATGCGGCTTCCGTGTTTTTGCGTTCTGAGAACGATAAGCACGACGTCAACGTTAGCCTATTATGTGCCAAGACTCGAGTTGCCCCCTTGAAACCAACCACAATCCCACGATTAGAATTATGTGGTCTATTATTGGGCGCTCGACTATGTTCTAAAGTTTTAACTTCATTACGGTGTACTATTACCGAGAAGGTAATCTGGACTGACTCCACTGTAGTTCTAGCATGGGTCAGGACACCGCCTAGAGATTTAAAGACTTTCGTTTGTAATAGAGTCAATGAAATTATTGAACTCACCCCGGGATTTACGTTTCGCCACGTTCCTACTCATTTAAATCCCGCCGATATGGCCTCCAGGGGTATGAGTCCCAAGCAATTACAATCCTCTTCCCTGTGGTGGCGAGGGCCTACGTTCCTAACCGGTGATTCTTCTCTTTGGCCTACACCAAAGACTACCCAAACTCCTGTTAGCTTACCTGAGTTGAAGAACACTAAGGAAATCCAATGTTATACACATGTTTGTAGTGATAACAAATTTATTCAATTTGATAGGTTCTCTAGTTTTATAAGGATGATAAGATCCTACGCGTACGTATTAAGGTTTATAAATAACTGTCGTAAGAAAAATGATAGAAATATAGAACCACTAGATGCACTTGAACAAGATTATGCTCTGTCAATGCTCATTAAGTTTAGTCAATCAGAAACATTTATAAATGAGATCAATGCGTTAAAAAACAAACAAAGCCTACCTTTGAAGTCTCGATTACTGTCTCTCAATCCATTTATTGATGAAAAGGGTATCCTACGAATAGGTGGTAGAATTAAAAACTCAGAATTCGATTTTGATAAAAAACACCCAATGATTCTAGATTCTAAACATCACCTAACCCAATTGCTGTTTCAGTACGAGCACCAACGACTCTTCCATGCTGGAGCCCAACATTTGTTGGCCTCGATCCGCGAAAGATATTGGCCTATAGGCGGCAGAACCCTAGCCCGCGGTACAACTAAGAAATGTGTCGTTTGTGTTCGTCTTCGTGGTTATACGGTACAGCCTATTATGGGAAATTTACCTACAGAGAGAAGTAATGCAACGTTCCCTTTCCACTCTTCTGGCGTCGACTACGCTGGACCATTTCTAATTTCCAGTAAAAGGGGCAAAGGTAACCGAATTTCTAAATGCTACTTATGCTTGTTTATATGCCTAGCTACTAAAGCAGTTCATCTAGAGATCGTTAGTGATCTAACCACGGAGGCTTTTATTTTAAGTTTGCGCAGATTTATTTCTAGAAGAGGCAAGCCTAGAGTTATATTTTCGGATAACGGTACAAATTTCAAAGGCGCAAACAATGAACTAGGTAAAGTCATCCGTACTAGTCGTGAACCCGTAGCCGATTTCGCGTCCAATCAAGGAATTAAGTTCGTTTTTATCCCAGCATATTCACCTCACTTCGGGGGTATCTGGGAGGCAGGCGTAAAGTCCGCCAAGTCTCACCTCAAGCGTGTAGCCGGTAATGCTTCTTTGACATTTGAGGAGATTACCACTTTGTTCGCACAGATTGAGGCAATTCTAAATTCACGTCCCTTGACTCCTCTTTCATCCGATCCAACTGACCTCAATCCTTTAACCCCTGGACACTTCTTGATCGGACGGCCACTGACTTCAGTACCCTCCGGACCAGTCGACGTGAAAAGGCCTACTAGATATCAACTAATAGAGAAGTTGCGACAGCACTTTTGGAGAAGATGGACGAGTGAATACATAGCAGAGCTCCAGCAACGATCCAAATGGAAGCTGGATGGAGGAGAACACTTGAATGAAGGAGATTTATGTTTATTGAAGGAGGCAGACCTGCCCCCACTGCAATGGAGCCTAGGCCGCGTCACCCGCCTCTATCCTGGTACCGATGGGGTGGCGCGAGTTGCTGATGTCATGACAAGAGGCGGCGTTAAGAGGCGAGCGGTTCACAAGCTATGCCCGCTCTTCACTTCGGCCCCGGAGTATGTAAACGAGTGTCAATCGACGGGCAACACTAACCGCGACGGGGGTATGCCGAGCGGAGCCGATGCCGCCCGACACCGACCGATGCCGCAGCGCGAGTCTGACAAGGACGGACATAATAAGTTCAAGTCGTCGGAAGGAGAAGGATAGAGACGCGCTCGCCCGTGCGAGCCGACGCTCGCGCCATATTATTATTCACTTATCTTGTAACAAGGAAATAAAACGGTGTGCTTCTAAGTTTTCTTTTAATTATTAACACTAAGCACTAGGCTTGTATTATGGGACAACGAATATACTACATTTTATACTTTTTTTTGTAAATACATACCTACTTATAATACATAGATAGACATCCAGACCAGATACAAATCTATAAATTTAAATCTATAAATTTTATTTATACGGATACCTATCATTAATGGTTTGCAATAAAGGTCTGGACTAAGTAATATAGATTTTATGGTAGTCCGAAATTTGATGACCAATATGCAGTTTTTTTCAAATCGCTGTACATCTTACTAATATTATAAACGCGAAACTTTGTATGTATGTATGTGACTTTGTTACTCTTTCACGCAAAAACTACTGAACCGATAGCGATAAAACTTTAAATGTAGGTAACTGAATAACGGGAATAACAAAAAGGCTACTTTTTACCCAGATATTTGCGCGGGAACGGCACTTACGCGGGTGAAACCGTGGGCGCAGCTAGTCTAACATAATAGTGGGTGGTCAAAACAAGAGAGAATTCTAAATATTAAAGAGAAGATCGAGAGTAATTTTTAGAATTTCTTAACTGTTTTAACATACCCCAAATGATTATGACGTACTTATATGTATGTATATCCACGAAGCTGAGTGTTTTTGCAACTGAACCATTGCTTGCACCGTTTTTATTGACTAAATCACTTGAAGTAAAAGGTATGAAATACACCTCTAGTTACCTCATCATTATGACGCCAAGGGTCACAGAAAATAATAGACAAGAATACGAAACAGTTTTCAAAATTCAACTATGCAAGTGCCCTAACTAGTATAGATAATAATATGTTTAGGCAAACGCGGTCCAAGATCGGCTCACGCGTGAACCATCCTAAGTTAGGTATTCATCTTGTACGATATCCAAACTTGTAAGGCGGATAAAATAAGGTTAGCCTAGACGTTTCTTAAATGATTTTCTAGAAACTATACTTCAAAACAAATGAAGCTGTAGATACTTACATCTTTTTCAATAGTGTCTTCGAAGTCCTCGAAGTGTTTAGCGACCTTCATCCCGCAGACCTTCCTGTAATGGTTGTACGGAGGTAGACCGGCGTCTCTTCCACGCATCATGTCTATGGCCGGTAGATCAGCTGCTGATTGCAACTCACCGTACAATCGCTGACTTAACTGTAAATTAACGATAATGCAAACAGCTCAACAATAAAAATGCACTAACTTTTCGCTTGCCTTTATTAGCCGGTCAAAATGGATTTGAGCAGAATTAGCGCTGATAGTTAATCAGCCATCGCTGATTAAAAATTCAGTGAGGCCACTTCTTTTTTCTATCCTGCAGCCAATCATGTTCCTGTTATCCCTCGCTGCCATTTTTACGTGATTGGCAGTAATTATTACGGTAATCGCCATTTAGTCGCAGTCATATAATAATATAGTAATAGTACAATTACACAATCAACACAACACAAGTAGGACCTAGTTTACTGAATACACGGAGTTAGTCGCTAGTTCTTCGGCACTTACAAAAGTGCGTGGCCCCCGGAGGCCGAGCTATTTCATTATTTTATACGAAAGTGGTTGGTGCTCAAAGCCTGCACTTTCTGACGAAAATGAAAAAGCCAAAACTAAAACTTATATGTGAAATTATTTTGGGAACTTACATCTGGATCGCTAGCTCTATCCTCAAATCTGTGAGAAGGTTGAATGATTGAGCCTTCTGTGAGGGCAGCCTCGGTGTTGTTGTTCGCCAAAATGCCAGCGCGGAAGGCATCATCTACCGTCGTGCGAGTGCCTTTGTATTCATGGTCACGGAATAGGCTAGAAAAAAGTTAACAAATTCAAATAATTTCGGAAGGTCTTTCTGGATATAGACTGACAAAAAAATGGTATCTTTAAAGCTTAGTCTGTTATGCAGCGTCATTAAGAAACTGCATATTATGCAAAAGGATGTGGCATCCTGGAAGTAGACACCAGTTAACGAGACGCCGTGGTAGTTATCACCTAGTGGACAAATGAAGTCAGGTATATCAATTATGTAGATCTTAGAATCTAAACATAATATTTAAAAGAAAAAATAAAGTCTTACCATAATTATAACAAGCTAGCTCTAATGGTGGTTTGTTGCCAACACAGAAAGGTGATTGCCCTGCTGGTACCTCTCGATTTCCTTCCATTCTAAATGCTAGAAGACCTCCTTGCATTGCCCTGATCGCTCTACCTCTCTGCTCTGTATTACCGTAGACTACAGACAGGTCCAGATGTGGGGTTACTCTGCTGTACTGCAAATTTATTGGCAGTGTTCAACTAACTGGTCTCATCAATCGAAGTAGAATAGTAGAATAATCAATCGAAGAAGAATAGTCATGGTAGCAGAATATTATAACACTACCGCGACCAAAGTGAGTACAGTCCCCGAAAAAAAAGGAGTGTTGTCTGTTCAATGGTGACTACAGTCACCTTTTTCTGTGACGTCGGGGTTGTTTTTTAAAGCCATTTTTTAGAAAAAAAAGATTGAAATAGTTTTACACGACGATACTAGATGGCTCCTTATTAAATTCTTGATCCAACGGTATGTAAAAGTCACTCTATGGCAAAGACAATTTCAGAGAAAAAAAATATTGAAGATGACATTCCATCATTCTGTGTTCCGTCATTCTATTCTATGGACGGTACAGTGAAATTCGTGAAATTATCGTAATTTTCCACCTAATTTATAGATAATTGTACATAAAATTAATTATGAGGATATTTACTAATCGAAATATTATGGTTACGACTTTTTCAAAACGTTTTGAGTGAATAGGACAACATGAAATATGGGTGCATCTTCAAAGAGGTTAGTTGAAAAGTCAAAATGTAATCTGTATATTATTTGGATATATTTTTGTAAAATAAATAATTAAACATAAAGAGTGATTAAGTTAGTCATATTTAGAGACATTTACAACAAAATAATGTTGAGATATGTATTAATTTTCCTAAAAAAACAGCTTAATAGCGGGATTCGAGTCTGGGGAGCACAGTCCCCACATATTTAAACTAATTAATTTTTAATATTTAGCTAAATATTTATATTTAGGTAGTAATATAGTTTGAAAGGGCATAAAATAAACTTTATTTTGATAAAAAAATAATAAACAAAAACCAAAAAATATATTTAAAAAAGACGAAATAAACAAATATTACGGAATTTTTACTTAACACCTAAATTAAAGGTATTTTTTATCCTTTCCACATTTATTACATAATTAGTTAAACATTTAAAATTATTCTGGATTCCATTAGCTTTTTGTCGGTATTTTTTATTTTGTTATAGCTGTAGTAGTTTGATAACTGTGATAGTTTTTGTCGAGAAGGTCGCGGTCAGTTAGTGCAGAGTAATTTCGCGATTCGCGAGTGGACGCGTGACGCAAGATTCGCGGCGGCTTTGTATCGCTGTAGTGGATAAAATGATATTTATGTCGATGATGTCAAGCCATAAGTATGGCACCGATCTCAATTATTTCTATCGCAATTCATTTGGCATTGGTTATACTGCAATATTGTTATAGAGGCTTATTGTTCTTTAGGTTATTTTTTATACTGGTAGTTTCACACTGCATCTAGTGAAATCATGGAGCGGCGATCACAATGTGAACAATATTTACCCTTGCAGAAGGCAGCATATTAGTTATGCAGCCGTAATCCTGGTATGTCTCTTCTCTGGTAAGGTTCATACATCTGATGCCTGTTCGACGCAAGTATGGGTCGTCCGCCGGTACCGTTATTGGAATGCAGTTCGCACCCACGGGGTTCGGAATCTGGTTGTTGAGACAGCAATCGCTGACGGCAACATAACGTACTAAAAGCCAATGAGTCTATTATACATAGTTTCTATATCAACACACCCCCACAGTTAAGTAGGATACTATAAGTACGACATAAAGCTATAGAAGTAACTGAATTTTTTTTTAAGATTAGGAGTTTATAATTTGTGATGTAATAATTATTGACTAATGTGTTTTGTTTCATTTAATTTTTCTGAATAAATTTGACATTATAGTATGAAAAATGAATTTGGCTTAATATGAAATTTTGTTTGTCTGATTATTTCACTTTATGTTATTTTTACATTTTAATTAACCTACATTGTCCCACTGCTGGGCAAAGGTCTCCCTAACATCCTTCCAAGCTGTCCGGTCCTGGGCTAGATTTAGCCAATCCCCGTGGAATGCATCGAGATCGTCACGCCACCGTTTTCGGGGTCTGTCACGATTCCGACGTCCGTCTTCCGGCACCCATTGCGTGACGATCTTAGCCCATCGGTCAGGATGCATTCGACTGACGTGGCCACTTAATGTTGGCAGTTTTTTTACCTACATCGGCTATCCTAGTCTTTGATCGCAGAGTGGTGTGGTTACATTTAAATTAATTTTAAATAATTGTAATGGAACAATATTATACCACCTACCTAATAATGTTTGTGTGCTAATTAAAGCGAGGTCTAGTGGACTCTAACAGCACAATATTTGATGTTATTTAAACCTATGCTTACAGACACATAAATGATTATGACTACGAGACAATATACCAGAAATAAAAAAGGTCCCAATATGGATCCTTGAGGAAATCCCAAAGTTACAGGTGACCCAGGGGAACGTACACCGTAATGTCAATACACAGAATCCTATCGCACAGGTAAGAAGAGAGAAGATCCAGTGCGCGGTCTCCGATACCGTGGTGACGTTGCTCCATGATAATAATAATAATGATGTTTAACGTTGTTGTTGTTATTTGTAACGTAAAGAATAACAAACACAGTAACTCATGTTTGTTAGTCCTTCCCATAAAATTCTCTAAAGCAATTGCGATGAAACTTGAATCTCGCGGAAATATCGGGATAATAGTCCTGTGTTATTTATTCCACGTTGTTTTCAAATTACGTATAATATATCGTGAATATCAAAATGACGGGTGTACGTCAAAATATATTGATTCTATGCTCATGAAAGGTCTAGCAATGTGAGGAATGTTCTAGCAATGTGAGGAATGTGCGTAAAGTTTGTAACGACCAATAAAATAACAGCAATCTTCAACGCAAGTTTTAGTTCAACGCACATCTCAGTTTCAATAGGTATTTCCCTGTCTTTCCCATCCCATTCTCATGTATATATTAAAATATTATGTAGTAGACATCCGATGAGAAAGGGTTTTTCGAAATTGCAAGCAATTACCTTATCTACCCGTAAAATAAAATTCAATTATTTCAAATATTTTAATCATAATCACATACTTATCAACAACAATCTAAAACTTCAATACAAACAAAATATTTCCGGCTTATTTTAACATTTCCAAATACTTCCTATTCAACTAAAAGTGAATCTAAATTTGTTAATTGAAAATTACCACAACGATTCTATACAAAAACCTTACTCACACAAAATATGTACTTACCCGTCAAGTAATAAATAAAAAACTCACCACACCTAGAGCGCATAACGAATACGGTAGACGCACAATTGGCTATATCGTACCTGCATTAATAAATAATTTGCCTAAACAAGTAAAATCTAAACTTAATACCAACAATCTATACTAATATTATAAAGCTGAAGAGTTTGTTTGATTGTTTGTTTGTTTGTTTGTTTGAACGCGATAATCTCAGGAACTGCTGGTCCGATTTGAAAAATTCTTTTTGTGTTTGATAGTCCATTTATCGAGGAAGGTTATAGGCTATATTACATCACGCTACGACTGATAGGAGCGGAGCATCCATGAAATATGTTGCAGAAACGGGAAAAAAAACCCCCTTTTCCGAGATTCTGTCGCGTGCGCTGAGTAAACGGTCAAAGTTACATAAAAACCATTTATGAGAGAATTCTTCCTCTAAATAGGATCTAATAAATAGTCCGCGACAGCATATGTCTAACTCTTAAGGTTGACTCAATATAACATCTTTTAGAGTAATGAAATTTATTGTAGAACAATGCATTGTTTCCGAAGGTAATTTTGTAAATATGATATTAATCCTTATCCAAATAAATACGTTATTCAATAAAAGTATTTAATTTTAAACATAATTGTCCTTAACATCACTTGATTTCAATGAATATCTCACGAGATATTACAGTTTTAAAATAACTCCACAATAAATAATTAATAAGTACCAAGCGTGCATATACGTATACACGTAGCGGACGACGATGATGAGGGTGGCCAGCCAGCTCTGGCAATTATGTCCTATTGTTCATAAGTGTGTGTTTGTTGTCAATAAATGTTTTTCTTTCTTTCTTTCTTTCTTTCTTTCTCTGTGAGGCATCATGCCGCGCGGCTCAATCGGTCGGCTCCATGCGAGACGGTAGTGTCACCAAACTGCAGTGCTTTTTAATAATTATTTTGCAATATCTCTTTGTACTTTTGATTCTTAATATTTTGTTTTATGTTGGTAATTAATATTTTAAAGAGGTTACGTTGGTAACATGTATATATGTATGTATTTTGGGGGTCATCTCAGAAACTTCTAGACCTATTTCAAAAATTCTTTCACTAATAGAAAACTACATTATCCAGATGTGACATAGGCTACTTTTGATCCCGATATTCCCTCGGGATCGGGACTTACGCAAGTAAAACTGCGGGACGGCAGCTCTGAAAAATAAAGTCGTGTATTTCTATTTCTAACTCAACAACCCGTAAACCGATATGAATGAAATTTGGTACAGGGTAGAAATAATATATAGGGTACTTTGAATGATCGTACGGGTTAAGCAACACTTGGTACAACATACGTGATGGGTGAAAAAGAGCAGGTGACCCGATATTCATAAACTTGGTACAGGGTTGGTTTAGAGGTAGAAATATTATATAGTACTTTGAATGATCGTTAAGCAACACCTGGTATGACATACGTGAGGGATCATTAACGTTACGGGATAGAAACGCGGGTGAAACCGCGGGGCGCAGCTAGTTCCAATATAAAAACCACTTTAAAACAACACTTTTTAACGCAACTTGAATCCTAAAATATAACTAATTAATTTTTAATTTGATATGTAAGTGTATTCTCAACCACCTACAAAAAGCGCGCGGGTGTTAAGGGGTTAAGGGACAACTGTCTATCACTCGAAAACAAGTTTGCGTAGTAGTGGTATGTGGGTAGGTTTAGGTATCTGCCTACATACCACTATTCTGTTAATATAATGCCGATGCAGTTACCGAGTGAAATCGCATCACTGTTATTTTTGTTATTGATGCAATATTGTTTTGTCTAATCGTTTATCTCACGAGCAGGTAGTTAATTTGTATAACACTTTTTGTTTTTTTTTACTATTTACGCGACGAAATCAAACATCTTGTCAAACCTTTAGAGGTTTTTTTGATGTTTTTATATTACTCTGTAAGTACCTATGTATTTATGAATAAATAAATAAATATGTGCAAATAAAATAACCACATATTTAAATGTCATTTGTAATAATAAATAGGCATCAAAAATCGCAACTTCTGGACTTACTTTCAAAAAACGCTAACATAAATAAATTAATATTAGCTTAGTCAATCCAAAGTCTTTCAGAAATAAAATTATAACTTCTACAAAAATTAATATTTGTACAAATATTTTCAAATTACGTAAAAAATATATTACGAGTACAACAAAGCATCAGCCCTCTAACAAAACATTCCTAAAAACGAGTATGCATGCCATTTAATTCTTGATCAAAAGACGATTGAGATGAGTACGGTCGTCCACTTTAAGCTGAAACTGGAGGCTTAGGTGCATCTGCTGGAGAAGATGCAGGCATAGGAGGAGCAGGCTTAGGAGGTGCCGGCGCAGGAGGCTTAGGTGCAGGAGTTGCAGGTGCAGCAGTTGCAGGCGCAGGAGGTTTTGGCGCAGGAGTTGCAGGGTATGCAGGCACAGGGGGCGCAGGAGTAGTAGGCGGAGCTATAGGTTTAGGTGTCAGCGGTGGCAAGCAACGTTTCGACTCCTTCCAGTAATGGAGATTTATACCAGGAATTTGTTTACAATCCGTGTACTCATTCCTGAAAAAAAATTAACTGTATTTAATGGACTTTTTAAGCAAATCTATAGCCAAGTTAAGATATCATTATTTTATTTTATTTAATCGAATTTCTTCGCATGTTTTTATTAGGATTTCGCTTACGTTTCACTTGCTATAAACATTGCTTTTGGTTGTATTGCCTTGATGCCAACTCCGCTGTCGCAGACAATGCGGGCTATACTGGTCTGCTTCACTGCATGTAGTTGATCTGAAAATTTAATATGTATGTCAACTTTGATATGCTACAATCCAGGATAAAACCTAGCGAAAATTTACTAGGAAGTTTAACGCCGAGAAACTGATCATTATTGATGAAAATAATTTTTTTTGCGCGTTTTAAGGTTGGACTGGACGAGTTGTTTGACCGAATACAAAACAGGGTCTGGAAGGATGATTGGCTTTTATCCTACCTGCAGTGAGAGCAGTAGGATGGTCTCCGTGTTCAAAGAAGTACTTGTCCGACTTCCTCCAGTTGAGAAGATTCTGGGTCATGATGCAGTAGAGAGTGGGACCAACGAACGCATGTGGGAGGTGTCTCTCGACGAAGATCGCAGGCATTAACTCCACATCGTTCACGTCATCATACAGACGGCTAAGCTGCTCCACTTTCTAAGAAACGTGACACAATGGAAGGGTTAGTAAGAAAGATATCTATTTTTATATTATTATCTATTATCTAGGTTACATTTTACCGGCTTTTAATCGCGTATTATATTTATTTTCTATAACTGTAACTGTGTTAACAAATCGTGTGAATTTAAAAAGTTCAGAGAGATATCTAGTTCTTAATACTGTTAATACGTAAATGCTCTGGAATAGATCCGTATGTTTGACCCGAGTATATCACATATATTAATGGATCAGGCGTACCTAAACAGACTAATAACCGTATTAACAAACGTCCTTAAGTGTGCTTTTGTAATAATCAAAGTAATCGAAAATGTGACTAAAGTTGAGTCTAAGAATTTGCAACCCTCTAAAAATTGGTAGATACTCTCCGTTATTCTAAAATGTGTACAATGTCTGTATCGTAATTAAGCCAATGTTAGGTTACTACAACATGATTAACGAATTATTAACGCAAAAATCAATTAAAATAATAAATCTTAGTTTAGTTGTATGATGTATCACTCTTTGAAAATTGACGAAAAATTTCAGCGGCGAACCGTTCCAAGTTATTAAATAAATTAATTCAAGTTATTAAATAAACAGCTTCATAACACCTGTACTTGTTAAGAAAAAAATGGATAGCCCAGATAATTTTGTCTAAGCTTTAGTCCAGATAATTTTGTCTAAGCCCAGTTTTTATTAATCTTCTTCATTATAACAAATAGAGCAGTACTTACATATTTATCAATGGTGTCTAAGAAGTCCTCAAAATGTTCAGCGACCTTCATTCCGCAGAGCTTCCTGTAATGGTTGTACGGAGGTAGACCGGCGTCTCTTCCACGCATCATGTTTATAGCCAGTAGATCAGATGCTGATTGTAGCTCACCGAATACTCGCTCACCTATCTGCAATTTGTAGACTTATATAGTATTACACACACAGCCTAATAATACATCGACGAATAAACATCAGAGATTGATACCTCAAGCCAGTAACAAGTTAATCCTCTAGCCAGTAACAAGAATGGCATACCAGCGATGGTTAAATATTTAGTAAGGCATTCGGCTAGTTCAGATTCATGTTGTTCCATTGCTATGGTGAGGATAAATGCCCGATCTGAGATTTGGCTAGTTTTCGTCGGGCATTTTTAAGGTTTCGTAGTCAACAAGAAATCTTTAAAGCCGCAAACAAACAGACAAACAGATGGACAAGATGAAAATCTTGTTTGTTCGCGGCTTATTACGTGGTTTTATGAATATGATTACGACAGTAATAGCCCATAGAAACACAGTACCAAGGCCACTACCATCCCTTCACAAAAGCTCTAGTAGCTTAACCATAATTTTCCTAGTAGTTCTACCCACGCGAACCAAATGCGAACTTGTTCTTGGTTGCGTTTGAAGTGTAGATAAAATATTACATATTCATCGGCCAGTGTTTATAGCCCCGTAATACTAGACGATGAATTCGACAAACTATTGTTAGAAAATCCAGACGAAGAGGGCGGAGCTTCCGCCGAACAGCAGTTGCAGGCGCCGAGATTGGATTGGCGGCAGGCCTCACGCCACCGGTCGGAGCGCGACATGGTGGCGTCCGTTAAGATTCGTGAAGTCACTACTCAAACACCCTTCGTAGGCTTCACTATTGTGTCCATTTTTCGTAAAATAAATTATTGTCTTAGTACTTTCGACTTTTGTTTAATACTATAAGCCTGAAGCGGCTAACAGAAATGAGAAGCCTAAAATAGGAATTATATTTTGGCAACTTACATCAGGATCGACCACTTTGTCTTCAAGATTTTCAGAAGGTTGAATGATACTGCCCTCTGTAAGGTCAGCTTCCGTGTTATTAAGATACAGGATGCCGGAGCGCAACGAGTCATCTACTATGGTGCGACTGCCCTTGTATTCGTGGTCACGGTATAAACTAGAAATGTTTCAACAAATTTAGACATTATCAGGTCACTCTGTAATTCTTTATTACAGAACTTGCCTATTTTACCATTTTATTTTGTCGTTAAGTTAAGTAGAAGATAAATAATAATAATAATAATAAATCCTGTGACGAACACACAGCGCCATCTAGCCCCGTGGTAAGCTGCTAAGCTTGTGTTACGGTGGCTAGACAACGGATATACTACTTATATTTATTTTTCTTTTGTAAATACATACATATTATACATAGAAATACGCCCAGACCAGATACAAATATTTATTTTTTAAGCTTAAATATTTGCACCCAGCGGGAATCGAACCCGCAACCTTCTGTATTGCAGCCAAGCGTTCGCCCGACGCGCCACAGAGGTCGTCAAGATATAACATAAGTTAGAATTAAATAATAGGCATATTATTTTTGAATCCGCTTGACAATACAATCGACAAACACCGAGGCTTAAGCCGACCAAAAGATAAACAATTCCGTTTTTCGCCTATTGTCCTACTACTTCCGCCATCAACATTTTCTAAAGAAGTGCATAGTCATTAGTTGATGATGATGATGAGACATTGTTTGCTTATTCTGACTAATATTATAATGGTAGATAATTGATTGAATTAGGCGTTACTTTTCGGAACTCCATATCAACTACGTAAAAATTATTATTAATTTTCAACGATGTTTAAAACATAGATTAATTGTTATTGCAGTAAGTCAAATACTTAGTAATCGATACCATCTCAACAAACTATTCTGATTAATCAAACTTTCTCAATATATCGATAACTCACTCCACAAGTCCTGGCTGGAAGGTATGGAAGTATCTGCTGGCGATGAGGTAGTCACGGTATACTCCCGGAGTATAGTGAGGGTCGAAGTCATTGACATGCCCGTGATGTGATGTTATTATACCCTCCGCTAAGGCATTCTTATAACCTGATGAATAACACCAAGATTTTGTTTGAATTAGGCTTATAAACGACTCACTATTAAAAGACTAATATGTAACAGTCTTCTCTAATAAAAGTAGTTGAATATTTTAGTATATCAATCTATATGCAACCAATTCAAAAGTATTGAGAACTCATCGTATTCTAGCCTCATCTCAAACGTCAGGCAATAGTATGGTCTTACTTTTGTTTTTTTATTTATGTAAGATTGAGGCGCCAACTGAACTATGGCTACGGTTACAGATGAGAGTACCTCGATATATTCGGCAAGCGCGTTTGTGGTAAAATTATGCGAAATGGTTACGGTTACGGCATGCTAGTCAGTAGTCAGGGTTTCACAAAGCCAAATCACCTGTACACCAACGGTACACCCAAAACTATCTATTATATAAAATCCCCCAAACACTTACCCATAAGTTCTGCATTTATCTCGTAGTAAAATATGTACTGCCACTGAGCGATGTTGATTTGTCGTGCTGTGGTGTACAGTTTCTCATCATCCCAGCAAGGGTTCAGTACAGACAAAGCACGCGCCAGACGGTTGTGCTCGCGGAAGAACCACATGGTAGTTATTGCGCCACTGATTAGCAAATTAGCATGGAAGTCATCACCTAATGGACGATATTAAGTCGTATGTAGACATTTCAGAGGATTTTTAGTAGATTCAAATGTAGACTAAATAAAGTCTCACCGAAATTATAACATGGTATCTCCAACGGCGGTTTATTATTAACACAATAAGGCGATTGTCCCTCTGGTACCTCCCGATCTCCTTCCATTCTAAATGACAGTAAACCTCCTTGCATTGCTCTGATCTCTCGACCTCTCGCCTCTGTGTTCCCGTAGATTAAAGATAGGTCAAGATGTGGGGTTGTTCTGCTGTACTGAAAATTAATGGGCAGTATTCAACTAACGAGGTCTTATTAATGTAGGAAAAATATATCTAAAATGACTGCTAGAATAGAGTAAGAGAGGTTTAAATATTATTTCGTTGTTCGCCGTTCATTTTTTATCTTTTCGACCTCGGATATATGCCACTTGGCAATATAAGCGCAACTTATACTATTTTTTCCGGGATCGGGTTAAATTACGCAGAGGCAAGTGATAAAATATTTGCAATGGAGCATTTACTCTTGCAGCAGGCAGCATATTGGAGATGCAGCCATAATCCTGATATGTCTCCACTCTGGTAAGGTTCATACATCTGATGCCAGTCCGACGCAAGTATGGGTCGTCCTGCGGTACCGTAATCGGAATGCAGAAGGGTCCTGCGGGGTTTGGGACCTGGTTGTTGATGCAGCAATCGCTGACGACAGCGTAACGTACTAAAAGCAAAGAGATCACTTGTTTTAAAAGTCTGATAAGTACTGGGACCAAATCCAAATGAGGATCTATTTCAGATCTTTATCTGAAATTGACAGCTAAATGGATTTGAAGGTCCCCGTGATCGAAATAATACAAAGAAGTAAGTTGGTTTTTTCTCATTTTTCTGTAATAAGTACAGAAATCAGCCTATTTGTATATTGCTTAGGGGCACGATTAAGATCAATGGCTCAAATACCCCTTTGACTGTACCTTTTGTACCTAAGGCAAAAGCGTGGTAAAGCGAACGATTTTCCCGGTTGTATCCCTCTCCTCTCCCTCTCTTGGGGTCTACTTTTCTACTTCCACGTCTCTACTTTGCACGAAATTGTAGTGTGATTGATTCCACTTGCACGCAAGTCGGACCTTATGACGTCAATTTCTTTGCATTTCTTGGATCTTAATCTGCGGTAACGCGGGGAAAAGGGGCCATACCAAGATATTTGTTGTCCACGTAACTAAATAGCCGGTTACGTGAAAAACAACTTGACATGACTGTGCAGTGCAATCCATTTCTTTTTTCTATTAGTACAACGTATAAAATAATTACTGTCAATTTCAAATTGGTTGAATACGCCCATGTCCCAAACTTACATGTATAAAAGAGATCTGCAACATCGCCAACACTTAATACGATAACGTTTGCGGAGAGCGAGGACAACTGTTTGTCACCAAAGAACCCGTCTCCAAGGAGGGCGGTTCTGATCACCCTGGTGGAGGGTAGGGGTGTGCCGTCTTTAGCTGGCCGGAGAGTATTGCCTGGCGACAAAAACGTGATAGGGTAGCGAGCATTTATTGATTGTTAAAACTCTACATGAACTCCTTCATTTTTTGATACCTGTTTATATAATATCCTAGCTGCGCCCCGCGGTTTCACCCGCGTAAGTCACGTTCCCGCGGGAATATCGGGATAAAAAGTAGAATATGTGTTAATCCAGGTCCCCGGCTACATATATTTCAAGTTTGATCGCGATCGGTTCAGTAGTTTTTGTGTGAAAGAGTAACAACCTCACATACATACAAACATACTTACATACAAACTTTCGCGTTTATAATATTAGTAAGATCTGTATATTATTGAGATGCTAAGGTTTTTACTAATGGTCCCTTTTTTAAAGTCTCTTCTTTGTTTTAAATATTTTAATCTCGGTTTTTTATTTCTTTTTAGTAAAATCTTAATTTTAATGTTGTCGCACTTGTTAATATAGGTTTCTGTTTGTGAAGTTCAAATTGGATTTCTATTGTTAAAAAATGTTTTTGTTTAAGTGTATGTATAGCTCTTAAACTTCCTATAAATAAATAAATCTTAAAAATGCCGCCACGTTACGTTGGGGAATCCTATTGCCTATTCTTTTGATAGGTATGTCAAAAAAAAAACAGGACGCGATTACGAAGCGTCTCTGGCTTCACTTAATTATCACTGCGCATTAAATATTACTTCTTTAAATTAATTTTAAGTTACACTAGGATCTTCTAGAAATATGTTAAAGAAAAAACCTACATCTATAAAATTTACTTAAATGCGAGAATCGAACTCTATACCCTATCGCTTGCCGGTCGACAGATTTATGTCTATCACCTATCCTGAACAATTTGGTCCTGTTGAACTCCATTGCCCGGTAGAGTCGTTTGCCCGACCTTCGACAGATGCTGACTTTACTACTGTGGAGTTCGATTCTGGCCTTATTTTTTTTCTAATTCCTATAAGCTAATCCAGATTTTCATTGCATCGCTTCAGTAGTTTATGCTTGGAAAAAGTAACAAAAACTTACACACAACTTTCACGTACCTACATTATGTTACGAGGATACAATTTGGATCCTAATTGAAAAAAGTAAAGACAAATCGACAACCGTAAAGAATTTATTGGTATTTGACTACCTGGTCCATACATAGGTGGAAGCAGTCTCAACATCGGTGAGAGGGTAGCTCCTCTGGAGGGATAGTGAGGGTTTATACAAGTTCCGTCAACTCGACGCCCTTCATTTTTGTCGCATGGATTCACCAGCACTGTACAAAGTCTGTAGGTAAATTGATTGAAGATATTTATGAACCCTGTTTTAATTATATCAAAGGCGTCATATTGAAGGACTTGCTGCGCCCCGCGGTTTCACCCGCGCAAGTCCCGTTCCCGCAGGAATATCGGGATAAAACTTAAGCAAAAGCATATGAATTAATGCAGTTCTGCAGCTACCTATTTTCCAAGTTTAATCGCAATCGGTTCAGTAGTTTTTACGTGAACAGATTAACAAAATCACATACATACAAACATTCACGTTTATAATATTACAAGCTGTGCCCCGCGGTTTCACCCGCGTAAGTCCCGTTCAAGCGGGATGATCGGGATAAAATGTAGCATATCCGATATTCCCGGTATCCAGCTATACCTATATTCCAAATTCATTGCAATCGTTTTAGTTGTTTTTGCGTCATTGAGTAACAAAATCACATACATAGAGACATACATACATACAAACTTTCGCGATTATAATATTAGTAACATAGTAAGACCCAAGGAAACACTTCTCACTTCCCGTTAAGATTGTATTTTGTTTGTACTTACGCAGTTGTTTGTACTTACGCAGTTGAATTTCCATTGTCTAAGAACGTTCTCCGTTTCGGCTTCAACGGTTTTGCAAAATACGCATCGAAGAGTGTCGGTTCCTTTAACTCGATATGATGATGAGAACGATGCATCGACTCCTGCGCATCGGTCTCCTCAAACTCTACTACATCTCCACTACTCACGGCTACCACACACAGACACACAAACAAACAACCACGCAGCTCCATTATCTATAACACTTGAATAAAAGTCTACAGGTTTCACTTCTTTTATATGACGGACGGCTATCTATAGTCAGGTGTAATTTCAATTTCCTTTAATTTTTAAATTGCTTGTTAATTGCTGTACTTTACTAGTTCATTTGTGAGATTTGGATTCAATAATTGGTAATCTATGTATTGTAACCATCGAAGATTAATGCAATAATTATTCCCTATTCCTTCGACATGTGTTCCTGGAGTTGACACTATTGACATTTTTACTTTTGAAATCTTTCCCCTGATGACTAACGTTTTATGTAATTTTGTAACAATAAAAACATTAATAAAACACTTAATTTATCCGGTTGAATCGCGTTTTTATTCATGGTTTTAAACGAACCGAGCTTTTGCCAACTTTACAGTTGGCTTTTTCAAGGTTGACTGAGATGTAATTTGTCTATTTTAACATTCTAAAAAGTTACAGTAAACTACCGCCTCATAATTATTTGTAACAAAACGTTCCAGTGTACGCAGACTATAGAGTTATTGTAATAGTTTTCAATTCAAATTATAATTATTTTTATCCCTAGCTAGCTCAAAAAAAAAAAGTAATTTAATTTAATAATAATTGGTAGTTTTTGGTAGTAATCACTCGTGTGGCCAAGTTGGTTAAGGCGCTGCGGTACTGACGTAGAGACGCGAGTTCAAATCTCGTCGCAAGTTAATTTTTGAAAATGATATAAATTTACCTTTAAAATATTTCTAATAAAAAAAATGGTTAGTGTAAAATATTTATGGAATTAATGAATTTAACTTGGTTTGCAGGGGTGGTTTAATTAGTAGAGAATTGAAATGAGGTTTATCTAGATCTCAGCAGATGCCTTCTATCTTGGACTTGTGTTTAGGATACAATAGATACAATAGTTTATGTCTAAGATGTCTGTGGCACAATACCATAGAATAGCACGACCACAAAGTTAGCCTCGCACTTCCACTAATTCCATAAGACGCTATTCAATAAAATGGAAGTTAGTGAAACGGGAGTAAACCAAGTCTCTTCTATGAGCTCCCTAAAAGAATAAATCAATTGGCGACGACCCGACGGCACACGACAGAAGAAACAAATAATACTGCATAACATACCTATAACTTTTCAAAATAATTGCGACTCAAAACCTCGAGCATTTCGTAATTATACGGACGTAATCATTACACATAATTTAATTCAGTGTTAAAGAAATTAATCGTTGCTTAAATCTAAACGGACGTAGTTACATAGTAGTGTACTTAGAATACTGCAGTAATAGTAAATTTATGTGACTATCAGTCGTATTCTGCCACGAATAAGGCCGTACAAGCGACCCTATGCGTAGCTTAATGCTTTGTCTTGCTCTTGTGATAATCAACGTCAACGAAAATGTGACAAAAGCTGAGTCGTTCGTAAACTTTCGTAAGTGGCTGTTTAGATTAGATGGTATTAGTCTTAAATCTAGCAATACGGAAAGGGAGGCAGCGTTAAAACGTAGGTTAGCAGATAGGTACTGATTATTGTAAAATGCAAAATTGCTGTTCTGAATTTTTTACACAGTCACAGTAATAGCCAATATTCAAAAATTGTGTACACAATACGTGTACATCATCACATTGAAACGTCTTACAGCTATTAATTATAGTTTGGCCATAACAAACCCATGGGGTCATGGGAGTTAATAATTACTGTGCACCTAATAAATAAATAAAATAAAATTTGTTTTATTTTCTCCCACAATTATCAAACATAATTCTAGGTAAATTATTTATGAATCATTTAAGGTCTTGTTATTAAGAATATTTGTGAGAAACTGGTGTCTGAAATGGGGATTAACCTGTTTAACAGAACACCAGGTTCCCACCTCCGGATTTCGTGGTCACAATATATTATAAAGCCTTAAAGATACAGTGATTTGCTTAAATAACACAATTTACCGTTTTATATTAGCATACCAAACAATCTAACGTACACTACAACGAAAATACTACACAAAATTACACAAAAATATTGCTTTGAAAATTTAGGGTAGGTGATGGCTATTCTCTTTAAGATAGTCTCTTTGCACTGACTCGAGCTCTGGCCGTATTGGTAGCCAGTTAGGAACAGGTTTTGAGAAATGGTGTATGGTACAAGTGTAAAACTTACGAGCCAGTGGATGAAATGAGTATTGTTATTAGGTTATTTATTACAAGTACAGAATTTACTATTTATTATCTACTTTACAAACATTATATTAAATGTGTTTAAATACATTGATTTACGCTTTAGATTTATATGCAAATAGAATCCCAAAAATCGTTACATATGACCCCAATAAATAATAACAATAATAATAAAACAGTTATTATACAGGAGTTATTAATTGTATCTATTAATTATATTTATTTTATTTATAGCAATTTTTATTCGATTAATTTGCCGTGAAAATTGCCGATTTGTACTGAAAATCTTAATTGTTTATTTTTTAAATTTTTAACAAATTTAATTAATCAAAATAGTTGCCATTATTATCTATACATTGCTGCCATCTAATGGGAAGGTTATTAATGCCTTTGCGATAGAACTCCGACGATCTAGACTGCACAAACTGTGTGAAAGCATTTTGTACTGCCTCCTGGGAAGAAAACTTCTTGTCACGTAGATAATTGTCCAAATCACGAAAAAAATGCTAGTCCGTTGGAGCAAGGTCTGGTGAATATGACGAATGGTTTCTAAGTGCAGTTCCTGAAGGGTCAAAATGGTTTCTCGTGCTGTGTGAGGTCTCACGTTGTCGTGGAGCAATAATGGTGAAGATCGATTCATGAGTCGGGGCTGTTTTACTGCTAGTTTTGTCAACATGGTTCGGAGTTCGGCACAATAGACATCTGCCGTAATTGCTTGACCAGATCGAAGAAAACTATAGTGAATAACACCATGCTGAGACCACCAAACAGTTACCATTACCTTTTTATTGGTAAGTTTTGTTTTAGGACACTGTTGTGGCATTTGACCTGGGGTCAGCCATTGCATTTTTCTTTTCCGGTTATCATAAAGAATCCACTTTTCATCACATGTTACAATTCGATCCAATATTCCTTCATTTCTGTACCGATTCAACAAGGCAACACAAGTTTCAACACGCGTTTCTTTCTGCAGATCAGTCAAATCATGAGGCACCCATTTTTCGTATTTTTTATTTTATTGATTTGACGCAAGTGAGTAAGTAAGGTAAGGTAACGTTAAACCATGCTGCTAATTCCTGGGTAGTTTGACTAGGATCGGCTTCCACTATCTCTCTTAATTCATCGTTATTCACCTGTGTGGGCGGTCTTCCTCGTGGCTCGTTCTTTAAGTCGAAATTTCCATCACGAAAGCGTTTAAACCAAAATCGCACGGTGCGTTCATTAGTAGACCCCTCTCCAAACGCAGCATTGATATTGCGGGCTGTTTCTGCCGCGTTAGTTCCGCGTCGGAACTCGTATTCAAAAATCACTCGAATTTTCGCAGTATCCATCTTTCTTGTCTAAATTGAATAACAAAAACAATTGAAAGTTGATATTCAAATGTTTCACATTTTTTAAAAAAAGAACATCACAGAAACCATTTGAAAAAAGTTTCATTCGAAAACCTCAAACCATGAAGATTCTATGTCAATTCAAAGAACCTATTGCAATAAAACGGCAATTTCATACTTTAACCCCTATTATTAACATGATTTACGGCCGCTTTGGGATCCCTAGTGCTTATTAGTTCTGAACTGTGGCATTTCAGTTTAGTTGTGTATGTTATTTTTTTGACAACTTCCCATAGTTTTTTGTTATTCTTACCAGCACTCTCAAGTTCTAATTTGTCGTATTCTTTTTTAGATTTTTTTAGTAGAGAGCAGCAATGATTTCTGTACCTCTTGTATATAAGTTTATTAATGTCGTTACTTGGGTCTCTTTTCCATTTCTTGTAAAGATTATCGCGGTTGCGAAGACACTTAAGTATTGCCATTGTCATCCAGGGCTTTAGTATTTGCTTACGCCGGGGGGTTCTTATATTCCTTGTATTGGATATGATGGCAGCCTTTAGTTTATTTACTAAAAACATTGCGGCCATGTTGACATCATTCATGACATACATAGGTTCAAAATTAATGTTCTTAATGTCATTTTCGAGAGTAATATAATCTGTCTGCATACGAAATTTAGGGGTTTGTGGTTTGGGCAATGCACCAAGGTAAAGTGTGGTAGAGGAGTGATCGGTTACTGTAGTTTGGAGTAGGTACTAGACAAGTAGCAGATAGCTTGCTCTTTAAAAGAATGTGATCGAGACACGTCTTATCATGAGTTGGGTATACGTAACCAGGTGACATCCCATGAAAAGACAACATATCTAGAAACTTGTCACTATGGGCATCTTTATTATCAAGTCCTATATCTATATTTAGATCACCTAGGACAACTATGTTAGCAAATGAAGAATTAGCTGTTAGGTAATTATTAAGAGAATAAATAAAGTTATCCGGATTTTTATAACCATAGGGCCGATAGATTGCTAATATAATGGTAGTTTTATTTGGTTTGATAACAAGGCAATTGGAATCGTTTATTTTGGTTTCGTAGATTACAATATTAAGGTCAATTTTAAAATAAACGATCACTCCTTCGTTTTGTGTTTGGTGATCGGTTGTGGCTACGAAGTTGTATCCGTCCATTGTAGGTATATTTTCAGCTTTTGGAAGCCAACACTCGGTCAGTACTATGCAGTCCCAATCTACCTTAGTCCTAACGAGTGTTGGAAGAAGCCCCACCATGTTACGCTTCACACTTCTAATATTTTGGTGTATTAGTTTGAAGCATTTGCCTGGTTTTAACAGATGAAGACGACAGTCCTCAGCGTCACATCTGGCACGTTCTGCAACCCTATAACTATCTAAATCAGTATTTAGATCATTGAATTTTGTCTACTTTCAAGATAATAGTTCTCATATGGCATGTCAAAAGATATAAAGGAATCTACTACGGCTACCTTGAATGCCCGCCATGAAATATATTTAGAAAAATAAATAGGTACATCACGTTTATAAGTGAAGATAATATTTAAAAATGGGTTTACAGATCTTCCTGCGACGGCTACAAATGCCAAATCGCAAAAAATATGAGCATCCAAAAAGACCTCGACTGTTGCATCATGCAAAAATACTGAGAGTTGTGAAATAAATGATTCGGCTAAACATAGACTAGTGTTTTGAGTAAAGATAAGATATAAATTACCATAAAAACAGCAATTGCAACCAACACAGAATAGTCATGTTGCAGAGTTAAGTTTTTGAAGATCTTCTTCGCTATTTATTAGAAGGCGAGGCCCATCTCGTAACTTCCTGATGAAAATTTTTCCAAAGGACGTCCAACAGCTATCATAATTGTGCGATTTTACAAATTCTCGTGCCAGATAGTGGATCCTCTTAGCTTTTGGTGTGAGAAATTCAGAAATATATGTATATATATATATATGTCGGAGTTGAGTCTGATATTCAAACTCCTTATTCAAAGAATCGGATCGCCAGTGTTATTTATGACACTTGACAGAGTCTACAGCAGCGACGAGATGACTGGTTGGTTTCCAAGCAACGAACAATATCTTCATGATGGTTTTTCTCTTATGGTGTTTTGTCGTTAAGGTTGTGGAAACTGTCCCGCGTTCCGTATTCTGTGATATTGTGGTTACCAGCCTTGTAATTGAACGTTCATTATACTACCCTGTTTGTCTACCTAGAAATTGTTATTGAACCGACATACCCCAGTACGCCCACTAGCAGATCCTTAGAGTAGATCATGGATGTCTATAGCAAAGAAACTGATGAAAAACCCCCTCTGACGTCATATAGGTCTTACTACGGATTTCATTTTTAAGCACGAAGTGTTTAATTTGATTTGTGGATTTGTTTTATTATAATTTCGAGCCGATTTGAGAAGGTTATCCTTCTTTATTGTTGATTTAAGCTCAATTATTATGGCACCATCTTTATTTCCTTTTGGTCTCATTCTGAACACCTCTCTTATGTCTGTTTCCTGAATAGGTGAATTGATGGTTAGAGCTATATCTTTTGCAATTTCAATCAAAGACGTTTTATCTCAGCATCTTGTTTCGGGATATTTCTCAATTAAAAGGATGACATTCTTGAATTTCTTTCAAACTGCTCCAGCTTAGTTTCCAGAACTGCTATTTTGTTTTTGCTTGCGATGTTCTCTTTTTGCATCCGACCCATGACAACTATCGCTTCGTCATATTTCTGGGACAGAAACTGGACCGATTTTTTTATGTCAGCATTCTGCTCGCAGATAGACAAAATTGTAGAATTTAAGGACTCAAAACTCTTGTCTTGTTGCGTTTTTAAGTCTGCTATCATATTGATAAGTTCCTTCACAGAAGTAGTCTCATTTGGGTCAGTGTCAGATTTGTCGGGAAGATCAGTTGCGAATCGCTTTAATCTTTTAACTGAATTCAGATTGGACTTTTCCATGTTATCAGCATCCGGGCGCAAGTTTTGCTTCGGAGTCATGTCTAGTCATTAAAGTTTGTTGACTCTTGGTATCAGTTTTCGAAGATGTTTGAGTAGACATGATATCCCGCGTATCACTCGCACTCTGGACCACACGCAGATATTTTCTATAGGGTGACTCACGTAATGTGTGTACGCGCAGTTTCGTCTCGAAGCGTGGCTCTTTACTGCTTATGCACGCCTGGTACTTTTATAATTTATGCACTTTGTTTTTTTTTTTAAATTCTATTTTTCAAAACAAATCTGCGTGGAGGACACGTCTAAACGCTATCGCGGTCCGGAAGGGAGAGGGGAACCTAAGTTTAGTCAAAGTGATTAATATAAATAAATTGAAGTGAACAAAGACACCCATTACAACTATTGAAATAAAAACGTCTAAAATTACACAAAACTGTTTCAAAATTTGAATTTCATTAATCTTAGTACTTATAAAACGAGATGTTTCGTGTAGTCTACTGTTCTATTAACCTGAATGTTAGATCTTGTTAGTGTTAGAATAAAAATGAATCGAGGAGGAGAATGCACTGGAGCCCTTACGATCATTAACCCTTACGATCATTTAAAGTATCGTATTTATACCCTTAAACTAATCCCTGATTTTAACAATGGTTTTAACTTGTTTAACATTTGTTTAAAAAAAAAAATCTTTTATTTACCACCAATAACAATTACAACAACTAAGTGCTAAATAATACTAAGTATAATTCCATTGGTGGCTTGGAGCCTAAACTAGGTTGTACCTGTATTTCAGGACTCCAGGTCTCCGCCCGCTCTCGTGGTTATATAATTGTAGTCGTCGTATATTGATGGATTGAGTTAATTTATTAGTCAGCCAACAATGGGTCTTCACTGAATAATAATTTGGTTAAGATACAAACATAGGTATGCAGGTTTACACAGGTATAGATAGCAGATGTTCGGTATCTTCATAGTCTAGGGTGGATAAGTACCCTTTTAGTGTTTTATTATTTTGTAGGTCTGAAGCTAATTAGCGTTTTAGATCCATTTAGTACCGAATTCTTGACATTTAACTAACATACTTATCTAGAGAGAGAATTGTTAACGTGGTCAATGTTTGATTGTCATTGTCAAATTAAATACCAATGAGATGTCATCTGCAAACGACACTATCCTATGATTTTCCTTTACGAGGGAAGGCAAATTGTTTATATTTACCAGAAATAAAAAAGTCCCAACATGGATCCTTGAGGACCTCCAAAGTTACAGGTGACCCAGGGGCAATATGCTGGCCTGCAGATTTACCCGGTGTACCGACGAAGTCAAAATAACGCTTTTTAAAGCTTATTAATAATAATCTTTATAATATAATAATAATCTTTATTTAGCCCAAATTACAATTGCACCATTCACACAAAATAAACATTGATATTTACACATTAAACATTTATACAATATTTTAAGCTTCATATCCTACTAATATTATAAATCCGAAAGTCTGTTTGTTTGTTCCCTCTTCACGGTCAAACGGCTCGATTGATTTGGATGAAAATTTTCATAGGGATAGTTTAAATGATGGAGAGTAACATAGGATACTTTAGATCTCGAAAATCCCGCGGGATCGGGACTTACGCGGGTGATAACTATTTATTAGATGTAAATTTCAAAAGGGATAGTTTAAATGATGGAGCGTAACATAGGATACTTTTAATCCCGAAAATCCCGCGATATCGGGACTTACGCGGGTGATAACTTTTTATTCGATGAAAATTTGCATAGGGATAGTTTAAATAATGGAGTGTAACATAGGATACTTTTGATCCCGAAAATCCCGCGGGATCGGGACTTACGCGGGTGATAACTATTTATTGGATGAAAATTTGCATAGGGATAGTTTAAATGATGGAGAGTAACATAGGATACTTTGATCCCGAAAATCCCGCAGAATCGGGACTTACGCGGGTGATAACTATTCAATAAATGAAAATCGACAGAGGGGTAGGCTTCAACAGTACTTCAATGGGTGACCGTTTAAGTGGGGATTATTGCATTGCGGTAGGTAGGTGTTCGAACAACGCGGGTTCGGGACTTGCGCGGATGAAACCGCGGGGCGCAGCTAGTTTTTCATAAAGAGTAAAGAGTACAACCAATTCACTTAAAGCTTCTGTTGCCTAACTAAGCGTGAGCTTGTAATACGGCATCCAGCGCCTTCACTCCACAGACAAGTATAATTTTAATTATAGTTTTAATTTCTAGTCTAAGTACATACAGTTTATTTTAATCTGTTGCAGGCACTTGATAAAAATGATAAGGAAAACTATAATTAATACTAATATAATCAAGAAAAATGATTTTATTTTATTTAAAAAAAAAAAGATAAAATTCAAATAAATATAAAATCAAATATTAAAAATGATATAAATACGAATTACAGTTTTTAAGTTAATGATAATAACATTATTGCCAGGGTCTGTATACTGGCTGTCTGTGGTTCAGTTGCTCTACAAAATCGTTGGAGACACTACGTATCCAATATAATAATATTTACAGAACGTTGTTGCGACTCTCCCTATTCTGTAGCGCTTCTGAAATGTTTTTGAGAACACGAACGGCTTTAATTGGCTTTAACGCGATCCTTCGTAAAAACGTAGCGGCATTGGTGAGGACAGTGAGGGCGAGTGGCAGCGGTATCCTGAGGATGGTGGCAGAAAATCTGCATGCCATCGCTCAATTGAAATGACATTTCAATCGAGCGATGGCTGCCGTGGAAAACCACTCCGGTGGGGGTCGCTGGATTGATCTGTCCGCCAGGTAATATAATAGCAACTTTTTATATTTATTTTTCATATATTGTATTTTAGTTTTATCAATATACTTAGTTTTTGAGTGTTTATAATAAAAGAGTTTATAAGTTTGGAATTTAAAATGTAATATGGACCTAGTCTGAAACATATATATTTTGATTAGATTTTTTGATAATCACATTTTCCAGGTGTACACACATTGTTGTTGGAACGACCTTCCACCTCCTTTGCGTGCTGTTAATACAGTCGTAGAATTTAGAAGGCAACTTAAAAGTTTGCTACTTGAAAAGCAAAAAGTGAATACCTATCATAAACACTTACCAATAGGTTGTGCACGACTGGCATAATAATGGTACGTTCTTCATCTGGTACGCGATGGCGGTGTGTGCGATTCGTAAGCAGTTGTTTTTTTGCGCTAATTGTAATTTCTAACTTTTTTTTTTTACGAGGGGAATCTCCTTAAGACCGTCAGGCCGCTCCCAGGGGAGAGCGGCCCGGTGTGTGGCCCAGGCCCTGCTGGCCTGGGGCGGAGTTTCGGCCAGAGGTTTACCCACTAAAGCCCTCGGTGTCCTGCGCTCCGCAAGTGCCAGAGCTCACCGGAATTCCTTGCGGAGGATCTTCGGCGAGCTCCAGCGGCGGGTGGTCCCGTCGGACCCCATCTCCAAAAAACCCACAAGGGTGGGGAAAAATCCCTCTTCGAGAGGCGGCGCGGACACGCCGCCGCCATCTCGGGGCTCATGTATTGGCGACGGACTCCCCCGAGCCCGCCGCCAACAGCCGTTTACGACGGATGAAGGTCGTCGCGGGTGCGACGGACCCTCCGCCGTCTTGCGCGTGGTGCGCGGTTCGAGTCGCGTGCGGCCTCGCGGTCCCGCTCCGCAGACTCTTTTGCGCACATGACTGCCTCGGCGAATTGGCGAACAGCCCGCCATGCCTCGTCGCTGCCGACCATAGCGGCAACTACGGCCGGCAACGACAAGTTATTGCCTACTACGTTGGCCATTAAGGCACGCTGCTGTGCCCAGGCTGGGCATTCCGCCAACGTGTGCGCTGCGGAGTCGCACGGGCTAGGGCATTGGTGGCACCTTTCGTCCGCCTCTTTGCCGATACGGCACAGGAACTTGCCGAAGCACCCGTGTGCCGCCAGCAGTTGCGAGAGGCGGAACGAAAGGGCACCGTGACTGCGTCCTAGCCATTCCTCCAGCACAGGCCTGATGGCCTCCACGGTCCAAAGACCGCTTGTCGGCTGTTGCAGCCGTGTCCGCCACTCTGCTACCTGGGCCTGGCGAAGTTCCTCCCGTCGCTCTTCCACCTCCCTGAGCGACGGGCGGTCACCCCGACTGCGCGCCTCCTCGCGCCACTCGTAGAGTGACGCGAGGGATTTTGCGTCGAGGTCCCAGGGCAGAGACCCAGCTAAGACGCTGGCCGCCTCCGCCGACACAGTGCGGTATCCCCGCGTGACTCGGATGGCCATCAGCCTCTGCACACGGCGGAGTGTACCGATGACGCCATCCGAGACATTGGCGGCCCACACCGGAGCGCCGTATAGTGCCATCGAGCGCAGGACGCCTAAATACAGGCGTCGAGTAGTGACGCTCGGGCCCCCAAGGTTGGGTAGAAGTCGGGCAAGTGCCCCGGCCGCTCCTACCAAACGCGGCTCCAAACGAGCAAAATGAGCTCGGAAGCACCAGCCCCAAGTACTTGAGGGTGGACGCCATTGGAATACGGGACCCTCCGACAATTAGGTGATAGTCCGGAGGTGGCTTATTGCGCGGACTGTGGAAGCAGACGCATTCGGTCTTCGTTAGGGCTACCTCAAGCCCCAAGCCCCGAATGCACTGCACCACGTGCGCCACCCCCGCCGTCGCCAGGATTGAGGCTTCGCGGTGTGACCTCCCTTTGGCAGTGACCAGTGTGTCGTCCGCGTAACACGTGACGGCCACGCCAGGAGAAGGGCACCGCGAAGCACCCAATCATAGCCAATGTTCCACAGGAGGGGTCCGAGGACCAACCCCTGTGGAACACCGCACGTCATGCGCCACCGCCGCCCCCCATTCCGCGTCTCATAGGCGATCGTCCGATCGGACAAATACGCCTCGAGTGTGAGACGCAGGTATTCGGGTACGCGGTGGTAGCGCAGGGCCTCCCGTATGCACGCCCATGGGAGCGTGTTAAACGCGTTGGCGATGTCTAAAGACACCGCCAACAACACTCCCCCTTCCGCCACGGCTTCCGCTGCGAGACCCTTCACACGAAGGATGGCCCCGACGGTCGATCGCTCCCGACGAAACCCGTACTGGTATGCCGATAGGTCCGGCCCGGTACAGGTTAAGTGGCTGGAGAGGCGCATGGCAATGACACGCTCGAATAGCTTGCCCGCCTCATCCACTAGGACGATCGGCCGGTACGCCGACGGCGAGTTCGGTGGTCTCCCCTCCTTCTGCAGGAGCACGAGGCCGCCCACCTTCCATCGAGCGGGGAACTCCCCACGCTCGAGGCATACGGTGAACAGCCTCATTAAGCGATCCCCCAAGTGCCTCGAGGCCAGAACCAACGCCCGCCCTGGTATGCCGTCCGGCCCAGGGGCGGTGCTCCCGGCGCTGAGGCGACGGAGAACCGTCTTCAGCTCCACTGCAGTGACCTCGATTGAGGTCTCCTCCTCCACCTGGCCCGCCAATGGCGTCGGAGCCATGTGCGGCGGGGTATGCTCTTCCCTGTGTGGAAACAGGGTCTCCACAACTTGCGCCACGAAGTTTGGCTCGAGCGACCTTGTAAGCGACGGGGCCCACGGCCTGAGCTTCGCCCTAGCCTGACGGTAGGGCCGCCCTCATGGGTCCTCGTCCAAGGTCGCGAGCAATTCTTGGCGCGCTCTGTTCTTGGCCTCGATGATGGCCAGCTTCAGAGCCTTCTTTGCCGCTTTGTATGCGGCGTGAAGTCGCTCCTCCTCATGGTCCACCTCATGCGGTGCAAGCCGGCGACCACGGCGGCGGCTACGGTGGCGAGTGTATGGACGGCGGGCAGCCACACAGGCTGAGCGCAGCGACGCGATCTCTGCACTCCACCAATACACTCGCCGCCTCGGGCCACGAGGTTTCACTCGCGGCATCCCGGCGTCACAAACGTCGGTCATTACTCGTGCGAGCCACTCCGCCTCCGCGTTGACGTCGTCCAGGTCCTCTGGTACGGGCACCCACGCCTGGACGACGGCAGCCTCCTCTAGAAGCTCCCGGTCGAGCTGCTTCAAGGCCCACTAGGGGCGGTCAGTCTGCGGGTTTTGGACTGGTGGGTTTGAGGTCTGGGTGGATATATGGAACCGAATGTACCGGTGATCGGAACCAGATTCCACCTCCTCGACAACCCTCCAGTCGTGTATTCTGCGCGCAAGTGCAGGGGAAGCGAGCGTGAGGTCCACGATCGAGCTTCCCCGCCGATGAACGCAGGTGTACACCGACCCGCGGTTGACGACCTCGAGGTCGTAGCGGTCTATCCAGCCCCCAAGGAGCCGACCCCTTGAGTTCGGCCGCGCACTGCCCCACCTGGTCGAGTGCGAATTCAGGTCTCCCAAGACGAGTGCCGGACGAGGTTGTATCCGGTCCAAGAGGGACCCAACCTCGTCGAGGAAGACCATAAATTCAGAGTCGGGTCGGTTTGGTGAAAAGTACACCCCGACCACGACTGCATCTCGCCATTGTGCCGCGACGAAGCCAACGCCGCGAGCAATGAGCGTCAGTGGTGGCACGCACAGACCACTGGTAGGGACGATTGCGACCAGACTTGGGTTCGCCGTGTCCACCAACCAGTTTCCTCTACTGGGGACGTAGAGCAGCTCGGAGATTATCGCCAACTCAGTGCCCCACTCAGCGATGACCTGATAAAGTAGGTCATGCGCAGTGTAGCAATGGTTGGCGTTCAGCTGCAAGAAGCCGTGGGTTTGGGTGTGATCCATTAGGATCCCACGACATCTCCTCCTGCCTCGTCCATCTCCTCCTGGGATTCAGGGGTGACAGAGTTCGCTGGGGCCGGAGGTGTAGTTCCGGCTACAGCTGCTTTCCCCTTCTTCGGCTTGGGAGCCGCACACGATTTGGTGCCCACCTGATGGTTCGCGGGAAGACCAGCCTCCAGACACAAAGGGCAGTGTGGGGAAGCCGAACATTCGCGTGCCTTGTGACCCGGGTTGCCACACCGGTAACACAAGTCACTGCGGTCGGCCTCCGAGGGGCATTTAGCCCGAACGTGTCTGGGCTGGAGGCATCGGAAACACCGGAGTTCTCTCGGCTGCAGCAATGTTGCGCTAGCCGAGACCCATCCGACTAGAAGTCGGCCGCTTTCCGCAATTTTCTTGGCTGCGGTAACTGGGCAGCGAACCCACGCAGCGCCCATGCCACGAGAGGATTGACGAATGTCACCGACCTTCACTGACTCAGTTGAGCAGTTACCGTCTCTGGCTATCGCCGCCCAGAGCTCCTCTTTTGTGACCGAGTCATCCAGCCCGGACACATGGATCTCTGCCGTCATGGTGGGCCGGTGAACTTTTACGCAGTCGCCTATCCCTGCTACGCCCAGCGTGGCTTTAATTTGTTCGGCCAGCGCGTCAGCCTTCGCCGCATTATCTGGTCCCGACACCTCCAGAATTCGGGCACCTGTCTCCGTCTTGCGCGGTTTAACTCCGGGAATGCCAAGGTCAGCCCAGTTAATCTGCGACTTGGCACTTACCAACGCGTTGGCGTAGGTCACTCCGCGCTGTTCGGCTTCCGGCAACAAAGTGACGACCACGGCTGCGGATTTAGGAATCCGCAGTTTCGGTTTCCTTTTTGTCTCCTGAGGAGATTTCTCCTGAAGAGTTCCGGCCTTTTTAGGCGCACTTTTACCTCCCCTTCCGACCGTTGTCCATCCATTAGATAGGGCGGAAGTAGGCGCCTGTGAGGTGGATGGAACCGCTGGTGCGGGACGTCCTTGGCCGTTGTTGGCGGTGCCCTTCTTTTTCCGGCCTCTCTTCTTTCTGCCAGTCTTCGGAGCTCCGGACTCCTGAACTGGCTCCATCGCGGTCGGTGTCGGAGGCGTGGGCCGTTCTGCTGGAGGCAGGCTTACCCTCCAGGCCCTATCTGCAGCCAGTGGCAGCCGAACCCTCTTGGCCGGTGGAAGGCGCTCACTGATGGCCTCAAGGCGAGCATTAAGCATACTGCCGAGGTCGACCAGTAGGGAGCGTTTGAGCTCCTCTATGTTAAGCCCCTTCGCCGTACCAGCCGCGGGCATCTCGGAGCTAGCAGGTGTGGGCTGGCTTGGTGCCGGGGGGCTCGAACGAGCCTTTTCCATCTCCTCCCTGAGGGCGGCCATCTCTTTTCGGACTTCGGCGAGCTCCTGCCTCATTTTCACATTCTCAGCCTGAAGGACAGCTGTCTCCTCCGAAGTTGTCCTCTGGCTGAGTTCGCGGACAACTTCCTGAACGCTGGCGGCGGCGTCTTTTAGATACCTTTGAAATCGCACGTTCAGGTTTCGGCTTTTATTTGCTACGTACTGTATGGCTTGTACATCGCCCTGGATCCTGAGGCCCAGACCAGCGGTGGATATCTCAGATGCGACAGGTGCCGCTCCGCTGGTGGACTGTCTGTGGATTCGCGGAGGCTGTCATTGCTGGCACTGAAGGCTGACTTCATACTAGCCTCAACACTAGTCGTCGAGTCCGACAGGTTCGAGCGTAAGCTCTCTCCGTCGCTCACCTCTGTTTGGCTTTGTGGAGCGGGCTTAGTATGCCCCTCGCCTTCACTTTCCGACCCTTTCGGTCTTTCACTTGCTCTCTCGAGCCTTTTCCTTTCCCTCTCTCGTCTGCGCAACTCCTTCTCCTTTCCTACCGTCATTTTTAGGGTTTTAATCTTAAGAAAATCCATTTGTTTCCCACGAGCGCACGGTTTATACCCACGAGGGCCGGAGCCGGTCGGCACCTGTGGGGCCTTTATTTGTAACCCAAGGGTGGGGCGGCAGGTACCCCCCTGGGGACGCAGTAACGACCGCCTACTAGGCGGCCACACAGCCCTCGCCCTGCGTCACCAACTTGGCTTTCAGGTTTTTTATCGTGGTCTCTCCACGGGGCCGGCCGGTGAAGGCAAGCCCGAACCACCCATCCCCGTTTTCGCGGAAGGCACCTATGCTAACACGTACCCCGGCCAATAAAGGCAAGGGCACCCACCTATTAATGAGTAGTGTATGTGAGGATGTGTAATGTGTGTATGTGAGATGTGTGTTATGTATGTAAGTGTAGAAGCGAATGTGCAGTGTACCTAGCTAGTGCGCCTCTTGGTTCACCGCTCGGCATAGCTGGATTGCTATGTCAAGCAGCTACAAGCCCCCAAAACACCACGGCAAGGTGAACGCACATCGGGGGGGTAATTTCTTACTTATTTTAATGTTTCTTACATAACCTCAATTACCGGCCGGCAGGCATGATGTGACACGTCACGTTTTTTTTTTTTTTTTTTTTTTTTTTTTAATTTTTTTTTTCTCACGTCACAGACAGTTACTGACAGTGACAACTCTAAAAAGCGTTGTTTTTTTAAAAAAAAAATTTCTATGTGTATGTTATTATATTTATCATTCATTACATTATGTATGTATCATAATATTATTTTTATTATAATATACAAGATGTAACAGGTAAGCCCTTTTAATCCGAAAGGGGGTTGTTCTAGACGTCTAGGCGAACACCTTTTGTTCTACGACTTTTGAAAATTCGAACTTTTTTTTTGAAAATTTTGAGATTATGTTTCACTGGAAAACTGATTTTCAAGTAAACTTTACACCTAAATTTTTCGAAAAGTACTTCGAATTTTCAAAAGTCGTAGAACAAAAGTTGTTCGCCTAGACGTCTAGAACAACCCCCTTTCGGATTAAAAGGGCTTACCTGTTACATCTTGTATATTAATTTTTATTTATTGTTTAAGTGGGGGGCCGAGAAGCACGATGGGTGCAGTCGGAAAACCAGCGCTGCTGCTATGTAAGTGGGTACCTACTTAGGTATTCGTACACTAGCAGCAGCTTTTTGCTGAGATTGTGCCTATTCGGGCAGCGCATGACTTCTCTCTGACCTGATTGTGTAAAATTTGTCTGTTTTTTTTTTATTTATTTTGATTGTATTGTTTGTATTTTCATTATATATGTAATTTTTTTTCCATCTCCTCTGATCTTGTTTACCTTTTTGTTTAGTTGTGTGCTTGTCTGAATAAACTTATTTTCTTTCTTTCTTTCTTTCTTTATGTACAAATAAAATAACCACATATTTAAATGGCATTTTTATTAACAAATAAGCATAAAAAATCGCAACTTCTGGACTTACTTTCAAAAAACTCTAACACAAATAAATTTATATTAGCTTAGTCAATCCAAAGTCTTTCAGAAATAAAATTATAACTTCTACAAAAATAAATATTTGCACAAATATTTTCAAATTACGTCAAAAATATATTATTACAATAAAACAGCAGTCCTCTAACAAACCATTCCTGAAAAAGCGTAATGTATGCCATTTAATACTTGATCAAAAGACGATTAAGATAGGTCTGTACGGTCGTCTACCTTAGGCTGGAACTGGAGGCTTAGGTGCATTTGCTGGAGAAGACGCAGGCATAGGAGGAGCAGGCTTAGGAGGTGCCGGCGCGGGAGGTTTAGGTGCAGGAGTTGCAGGCGCAGGAGTTGCAGGCGCAGGAGTTTCAGGCGCAGGAGTTGCAGGCGCAGGATTTGCAGGGACAGGAGGTGCAGGAGTAGTAGGCGGAGTCATAGGTTTAGGTGTCAACGGTGGTAAGCAACGTTTCGCCTCCTTCCAGTAATGGAGATTTATACCAGGAATTTGTTTACAATCCGTGTATTCATTCCTGAAAAATATTAACGATATTTTATGGACTTCTTCAACCAAACCTATAACCAAATTAACATATCATTATGATATTTTATTCAATCGAATTTATTCGCATGCTTAATTAGGATTTCGCTTACGTTTCACTTGCTATGAACATTGCTTTTGGTTGTATTGCCTTGATGCCAACTCCGCTGTCGCAGACAATGCGGGCTATACTGGTCTGTTTCACTGCATGTAGTTGATCTGAAAATTTCATTGATATGTCAACTTTGACTTGCTACAATCCAGGATAAGGCACCCGGCGCCAATTTACGAGGAAGTTTAACGCCGAGATACTGGTCATTATTGATAAAAATGAAAATTATTGCTCGTGTTAAAGTTAGACTGACCGAGTTGTTTGACTGAATATTAAACAGGGCCTGGAAGGATGATTGGCTTTTATCCTACCTGCAGTGAGAGCAGTAGGATGGTCTCCGTGTTCAAAGAAGTACTTGTCCGACTTCCTCCAGTTGAGAAGATTCTGGGTCATAATGCAGTAGAGAGTGGGACCAACGAATGCGTGTGGGAGGAGTCTCTCGACGTAGATCGCAGGCATTAACTCCACATCGTTCACGTCATCGTACAGACGGCTAAGCTGCTCCACTTTCTAAGAAACGTGACATAACGGAAAGGTAAGTAAGAGAGATATCTATAGTTACATTTTACCGATCTTAGAGCTGATTTTTTATTGCTCAGATAAAATATATCTGTCGAATAAGTTCGAACCTACCAAATTTAAAAGCCCTTAAATTTTAGTTCTATTTCATATCATAGTGACGTTTTTTATTCAGTGGTGTTACATTTTATTTGCCAGATATCACTATGTGGGGATTCGGAAAATCGATCCTTTATCGCGTATTATTTATTTATTTATTTTCTATAACTGTAACTATGTCAACAAATCGTGTGAATTTAAAAAGTTTAGAGAGATATCTAGTTTTTATTTTTAATACGTAAATGTTCTGGAATAGCTCCCTGTGTTTTACCCGAGTATATCACACAGGGGCTAAAAAATTAAATAGTATAAATTAATAGATCAGGGGTACCTAAACAGACTAAGAACTGTATTCACAAACAACCTTATGTGTGGCTTAAAGCTCTGTCTTGCTCTTGTAATAATCAACGTAAGCGAAAATGTAACTAAAGTTGAGTCTAAGAATTTGCAACCCTCTAAAAATTGGTAGATACTCTCCGTTATTCTAGAATGTGTACGTACAATGCCTATATCATAATTAAGCTACTGTCAGCCTACTACAACATGATTATCAATTATCACCGCTAAACCAATTAAAATAATAAATTTTAGACTAGCTGTATGATGTATCACTCTTCGAAAATTTACAAAAAAATTCAGCAGCGAACTGTTCCAAGTTTTTCAGCTTCATAACACCTGTACTTGTTAAGAAAAAAATGGATAGACCAGATAATTTTGTCTAAGCCCAGATGTGTTTTAATCTATTTCATTATAACAGATAAAGCAGTACTTACATTTTTATCAATAGTGTCTAAGAAGTCCTCGAAATGTTCAGCGACCTTCATCCCGCAGAGCTTCCTGTAATGGTTGTACGGAGGTAGACCGGCGTCTCTTCCACGCATCATGTCTATAGCCAGTAGATCAGATGCTGCTTGTCGCTCACCGAATACTCGCTCACCTATCTGCAATTTAAAGACTAAGTATTACACTCACAGCCTAATAATAAAAGAAACAGTCTCTCGTGCCCGCCTTTAACTTGCTAACATCAACGAATAAACATCAGGGATGAATACCTCAAGCCAGTAACAAGTTGATCCGCCAGCCAGTAACAAGAATGACATACCAGCGATGGTAGAATATTTAATTAGGCATTCGGCTAGCTCAGATTCCTGTTATTCCATTGCTATGGTGAGGGTAAACCCTAATCTGAGATTTGGCTAGTTTTCGTCTTGCATTTTTAGTTTTTCGTTGTCAACAAGATATCTTTATAGTTTCGTCATGTCCATCTGTCTGTCCGTCTATTCGCGGCTTTTAACGTGTTTTATGGATATTATTACGCCAGTAGTTGCCTATACCCATGAACCAAGTCCACTACCATCCCATCACAATAGCTCCAGTAGTTTACCCGTAGTTTTCCTAATAGTTCTACCTACGCGAACCGCACGCGAACCGATAATTGTCCTCGGTGGCGTTTGAAGTGTAGACAATAGATTACAAATTCCTTGGCCAGTGTTTATAGCCCCGTAATACTAGACGATGAATTCGACAGAATATATAAGCCTAAAGCGGCTTACAATAATAAGAAGCCTGAAATAGGAATTTCATTTTGATAACTTACATCAGGATCAACAACTTTGTCTTCAAGATTTTCAGAAGGTTGAATAATACTGCCCTCTGTAAGGTCAGCTTCCGTGTTGTTAAGATACAGGATGCCAGAGCGAAACGAGTCATCTACTATGGTGCGACTGCCCTTGTATTCGTGGTCACGGTATAAACTAGAAAAGTTTCAACAAATTTAGTTATCATCAGATCACTCTGTAATTCTTTATTACATAACTTTCCTATTTTACCACTTTATTTTATCGGCAAGTTCTGTTGAAGATATGACATGCTCATTAAGAACACTAAATAAATCCGGTTGATAATACGACTAAGGCCGATAAGTGACAAAAACAACCGCGGCTGAAGCCGACCAAAAGATCATCATCATCAGCCTGATTATAGTCTAATGCTGGACATAGGCCTCTCCAATTGCACGGCACCTGGATTTATTTTTGGCTTTAACCATTAGACCAAAAATAACCAAAACCAGTTTTTCGTCCAAACGATAAACTATTCCATTCTTACCATATTTTCTCACTACTACTCGTAATTCCGCTATCAAAATTTTCTAATGAAGTGCATATCCACGAGATGATGAGACATTGTTTGCTTGTTTTGACCAAGATTATAATGGCAGTAAGTCAAATAGGTACTTAGTAATCGGAACCAACTGAACAAACTATTCTGATTAATCAAACTTTCTCAATATATCGATAACTCACTCAACAAGTCCTGGCTGCAAGGTATGGAAGTATCTGCTGGCGATGAGGTATTCACGGAATACGCCCGGAGTATAGTGAGGGTCGAAGTCATTGACATGTCCGTGATGTGAAGTGATTATACCCTCCGCTAAGGCATTCTTATAACCTGATGAATAACACCAAGATTTTGTTTTTATACATGTATGGTCACGGTTTGCCGTCGTTTTCCAGAGTCTTCCCTGGGTCTTTTTTGTAATTTCTGAACAAAATTGTAATCAAAACTGTATTTAGGTCTCCCGCGATTCAGGTTTTTCCTTGTGCTGGGACCATAGTTTAAGATAATCTTTGTAAAGATCTTAGTAAATAAACTTTTTATTATTTATTTATTTATTCGACTTTTTGACGGCTCACTATTAATGGATTAATATGTAACAGTCTTCCCTTATAAAAGTAGTTGAATATTTTAGTAAATCAATGTATACATATACAACCAAATCAAAAGTAGAACTCATCGTGTTCTAGCTTCATCTCAGGAAACTATTGACACTAGACCACTAGTTTCTTAGCACAAGTGATAGAGCTCTTCGAGATCTTCATTTTGGATGACAGCTGTCAAACTAAAAACGTCAATATCTCGGAAACCATTGACACTAGACCACTAGTTTCTTAGCACAAGTGATAAAGCTCTTCGAGATATTCATTTTGGATGACAGCTGTCAAAATTAAAACGTCATTATCTCGGAAGCTATTGACACTAGACCACTAGTTTCTTAGCACAAGTGATAGAGCTCTTCGAGATTTTCATTTTGGATGCCAGCTGTCAAACTAAAAACGTCAATATCTCGGAAACTATTGACACTAGACCACTAGTTTCTTAGCACAAGTGATAGAGCTCTTCGAGATCTGCATTTTGGGTGACAGCTGTCAAACTAAAAACGTCAATATCTCGGAAACTATTGACACTAGACCACTACTTTCTTAGCACAAGTGATAGAGCTCTTCGAGATCTTCATTTTGGATGACAGCTGTCAAACTAAAAACGTCAATATCTCGGAAACTATTGACACTAGACCACTAGTTTCTTAGCACAAGTGATAGAGCTCTTCGAGATATTCATTTTGGATGACAACTGTCAAAATTAAAACGTCAATATCCCGGAAACTATTGACACTAGACCACTAGTTTCTTAGCACAAGTGATAGAGCTCTTCGAGATCTGCATTTTGGATGACAGCTGTTAAACTAAAAACGTCAATATCTCGGAAACTATTGACACTAGACCACTAGTTTCTTAGCACAAGTGATAGAGCTCTTCGAGATATTCATTTTGGATGAAAGCTGTCAAACTAAAAACGTCAATATCTCGGAAACTATTGACACTAGACCACTACTTTCTTAGCACAAGTGATAGAGCTCTTCAAGATCTTCATTTTGGATGACAGCTGTCAAACTAAAAACGTCATTATCTCCGAAACTATTGACACTAGACCACTACTTTCTTAGCACTTTTAGTTTGACAGCTGTCATCCAAAATGAAGATCTTGAAGAGCTCTATCACTTGTGCTAAGAAAGTAGTGGTCTAGTGTCAATAGTTTCCGAGATATTGACGTTTTTAGTTTGACAGCTTTCATCCAAAATGAAGATCTCGAAGAGCTCTATCACTTGTGCTAAGAAACTAGTGGTCTAGTGTCAATAGTTTCAGAGATATTGACATTTTAGTTTGACAGCTGTCATCCAAAATGAAGATCTCGAAGACCTCTATCACTTGTGCTAAGAAACTAGTGGTCTAGTGTCAATAGTTTCCGAGATATTGACGTTTTTAGTTTGACAGCTTTCATCCAAAATGAAGATCTCGAAGAGCTCTATCACTTGTGCTAAGAAACTAGTGGTCTAGTGTCAATAGTTTCCGAGATATTGACGTTTTTAGTTTGACAGCTGTCATCCAAAATGAAGATCTTGAAGAGCTCTATCACTTGTGCTAAGAAAGTAGTGGTCTAGTGTCAATAGTTTCGGAGATAATGACGTTTTTAGTTTGACAGCTGTCATCCAAAATGAAGATCTTGAAGAGCTCTATCACTTGTGCTAAGAAAGTAGTGGTCTAGTGTCAATAGTTTCGAAGTTAGGTAAGATCGTCTTTTGTTGGCACTTCGATCGTCTTTTGTTTTCCACCAAAATCATTCTATCAACTTTTTTTTGCTCCAAAATTTACTAAGTCTTTTTTTAACTTAAGAGTGGGACCACTTCACCCCTAGCGCAAATTAAATGTAGTCAACTCGTCCCAATGTTTAAGCTACCTTTGGGCCCAGTTGACTACAACCAAATTCGAAAGGGGTCAAGTGGGCCCCGGTCCCAGTTTCGAGGGGGACGACTTCACCCCTAACCCGCCAACTGAACTATGGCTACGGTTACTGATATGAGTACCTCGATATATTCGGCAAGCGCGTTTGTGGTAAAAGTATGCGAAATGGTTACGGTTACGGCATGCTAGTCAGTAGTAAGGGTTTCGCAGAGCCAAATCACCTATCGATTAAATGCAGCGTAGTCTTACGGTACACCCCGACTATCCTATATATAAAATCCCCCAAACGCTTACCCATAAGTTCTGCATTCATCTCGTAGTAAGTTATGTACTGCCACTGAGCGATGTTGATTTGTCGTGCTGTGGTGTATAATTTCTCATCATCCCAGCAAGGGTTCAGTACAGACAAAGCACGCGCCAGGCGGTTGTGCTCGCGGAAGAACCACATGGCAACTAGTTCGCCACCGAGTAGCGAATTACCTTGGAAGTTATCACCTAATGGACAATATTAAGTCATATGTAGACATTTCAGAGGATTTTTAGTTGATTCGAATGTGGTCTAAATATAGACTCACCGAAATTATAACATGGTATCTCCAACGGCGGTTTATTATTAAGACAATAAGGCGATTGTCCTTCTGGTACCTCCCGATCTCCTTCCATTCTAAATGACAGTAAACCTCCTTGCATAGCTCTGATCTCTCGACCTCTCTCCTCTGTGTTCCCGTAGATTAAAGACAGGTCAAGATGTGGGGTTGTTCTGCTGTACTGAAAATTAATAGGCAGTATTCAACTAACGAGGTCTTATGGAATGTAGGAAAAATATATCTTAGATGACGACTAGAATAAAGAGAAGTGTAAAATATTATTTCGTTGGTCGAATTTTCTCGACCTCGGAAAAATGCCACTTTGCTGTGTAAGCGCAACTTAAACTCATTTTACCTCGGGTTAAATTACGCAATACTTTAAGTTCACAATATTGGCAATGGAGTATTTACCCTTGCAGCAGGCAGCATATTGGAGATGCAGCCGTAATCCTGGTAAGTCTCCACTCTGGTAAGGTTCATACATCTAATGCCAGTCCGACGCAAATATGGGTCGTCCTGTGGTACCGTTATCGGAATACAGAACGGTCCCGTGGGGTTCGGGACCTGGTTGTTGATGCAGCAATCGCTGACGGCAACGTAACGTACTAAAAGCAAAGAGAACACTTGTTTTAAAAGTCTGACAAAGACTGGGACCAAATCCAAATGACGATCTATTTCAGATCTTTATCTGAAATTGACAGCTAATGGATTTGAAGATCCCCGTGATCGAGATACTGCAAAGAAGTAAGTTGGTTTTTTCTCATTTTCCTGTAATAAGTGCATACAAAAATCGGCCTATTTGTATATTGCTAAGGTGTACGATTAAGATCAAAACCCTTTCACTGTACCTAAAGCAAAAGCGTGGTAAAGCGAGCGTATAAAATACATACTACAGTGTGATTAATTTCATTTGCATGCAAGTCGGACATTATTTATTTATTTATTTATTTATTTATTAACACAGTTACTTATTACATTAACAGTATCACACCAAAACATGTAAAAAGTCATTGTATTATGACTTTAAGCCAGCATTTCTTGGATCTTAATCTGCGGTGGCCGAGAGAAGGTACCATACCTACCTACCAAAACTAGCCGGTTACGTGAAAAACAAGTTGGCTTGACTGTACAATCAATTTCTTTTTCTATTAGTACAACGTATAAATAAATAACTGTTAATTTCTATTAGGGCGAATACGCCCATTTCCCAAACTTACGTAAATAAAACAGATCTGCAAGATCGCCAGAAATAAAGACGAAGACGTTTGCGAAGAGCGTGGACAACTGTTTGTCACCAAAGAACCCGTTTCCGAGGAGGGCGGTTCTGATCACCCTGGTGGAGGGTAGGGGGGTGCCGTCTTTGGCTGGCCGGAGGGTATTGCCTGGCGACAAAAACGTGATAGTGTAGCAAGCATTTATTGATTGTTAAAACTCTACATCAACCTTCATTTAATTTTTGCGATACCTATCTATATGTAATATATTATTAAGTATACAAGATGTAACGGGTAAGCCCTTTTAAGCCGAAAGGGGGTTGTTGTAGACGTCTAAGCGAACAACTTTTGTTCTATGACTTTTGGAAATTCGAAGTACTTTTCAAAAATTTTAAGTGTAAAGTTTACTTGAAGATCAGCTGTTTCTTACAGTTCGAGGTCATTGACCTTATGTTGTCCTTTCATTTAGCTTGGTCTACTACAATCAAACCTTCAATTACCTTTATTTTCAAAAACAGCTGTTTTTTCAGTGAAACAAAATCTCAAAATTTTCAAAAAAAAGTTCGAATTTTCAAAAGTCGGATTAAAAGGGCTTACCCGTTACACCTTGTATACAAGATGTAACAGGCAAGCCCTTTTAATCGGAAAGGGGGTTGTTCTAGACGTATAGGCGAACACCTTTTGTTCTACGACTTTTAGAAATTCGAAGTACTTCACGAAAAATTTTGGTGTAAAGTTAACTTGAAAATCTGCTGTTTCTGAGAGTTCGAGGTCATTGACCTTATGTTGTCCTTTCATTTAGTTTGGTCTACTACAATCAAACCTTCAATTACCTTTATTTTCAAAAGCAGCTATTTTTTCAGTAAAACATAATCTCAAAATTTTCAAAAAATAAGTTTGAATTTTTAAAAGTCGTAGAACAAAAGTTGTTCGCCTAGACGTCTAGAACAACCCCCTTTCGGGTTAAAAGGGCTTACCCGGTACACCTTGTATATAGGTACTTAATAATATACTACATATAGGTATCGAAAAAATTAAATGAAGGTTGATGTAGAGTTTTATGGCTTTCGATTGTTATAATATGTTTTTATAAGTGTATGTATAGCTCTTATACTTTCTAATCTATCTATCTATATCTACAATTATAATAAAGAAAGAGAGGACAGAAAGTCTGTACTTGGAAGTAAATAAACAAAAAAGTTGTTTAAGTGACTTAGGAAAAGTAGCATTAGAACAAAATTATGTAATTTTTATAATTCATGTCTGTATGTTCGTTCCTTATACAATTTAAAACTACTAATCCGATTGAAATCTGGTTGTCAATATTAAATAGTTCTATTTTCGAGAAACCTCGTGACATACTTTACATCCGAATCCAAATAGTAAAACCCGAGTAATGAGCGAAAAAGGACAATTTGGATACTGATTTTAAAAAAAAAGACAAACTGACATACGTAAAGAATTTATTGGTATTTGACTACCTGGTCCATACATAGGTGGCAGCAGTCTCAACATCGGTGAGAGGGCAGCTCCTCTGGAGGGGTAGTGAGGGTTTATACAAGTTCCGTCAACTCGACGACCTTCATTTTTGTCGCACGGATTCACCAGCACGGTGCAAAGTCTGTAGGTAATAATCAGGGGTCGGAATAGGCAGAGTCAGTTTATGTACCTACGTACAACATGATAGCATAACATGGATATGCCTTGTTTTCAAGAAATATGGAAATCATTCCGGAATTGTATCAAATACATAAAATATAATTTAAAAACAAAGTTTACATCACCTACAATGACAGGTAAAACCGGTCAAGTGCGAATTGGGTTCACGTAACGAGGGTTCAATTCACACTTTTACGTAGGTGATTTGTAACTTGACATGTGAAATTTAAGTTTTTTGTTAAGTTTAAACAATATAGGGACTTCTTTAATTACTTAACCGACCATAAAAACGAACACGATAGAAATTAATTATATGTGAAATACTTTTCTTTTTAAAGTATTAACCAATAATCTTTTATTCATTAAAACATAAAAGTTAATACAATTACAATTTCTTTTCTTTTTTAATATTTATTTTCGCCGTTCTCCGGCACATGAAATACGATTTCGATAAATTTTCGCCGCAATTTTTTATAGTTCGGTAACAAGTTTTGAGCTGAAATTGTGAGTATGTGATAAAAGTTAACATAATCGAGAGTTATAAAGTTTTTTTTTAAACTACTCTGGTATCTATTTTAAGTTAGGTTTGGAATTATTATTATTATTAAATATTAAACGTTTAACGTTAACTCAAAAGAAGTAATTTCGTCGGTTTATTTTTAAGTTTCGAAATTTCGCCGCGGCGACATGTCTTTATTAACATAAATATTATTAAATAAATATTGCACAACATTAATCAATCGACCTACTCTGAGAAATCCTGAAAGATTGTTTTAAAATTTCGGTATTCCAAAAGCATGTCCATGTTACATCTACAATCATGTAAATTTGAGGTCAGTGACCCCATTTGACTCTACCTTTTTTGACCCCCATGGACCTGTTTTAAATAAATCAAAGGCGTCATATTGAAGGACTTGCTGCGCCCCGCGGTTTCACCCGCGCAAATCCCGTTCCCGCAGGAATATCGGGATAAAAATTAAGCAAAAGCATATGAATTAATGCAGTTCTGCAGCTACCTATTTTCCAAGTTTAATCGCAATCGATTCAGTAGTTTTTGCGTGAAAGAGTAACATAGTCACATATTTACATACAAACATTCGCGTTTATAATATTACAAGCGGGATTATCAGGATAAAAAGTAGCCTATGTGTTATTCCCGGTATCGAGCTATCTATATTCCAAGTTCATCGCAATCAGTTTAGTAGTATTTGCGTGATTGACTAACAAAGTCACATACATATAGACATACATAAATAAATACAAACTTTCGCGTTTATAATATTAGTAACATAGTATCTCAAGGAAAAGGATAACATTACATATAAACTTTCGCGTTTACATATTAGAAGACCCAAGGAAAAGGATTACATTTATTTTTCTTCGCAATTTGTTTTCTATCTAGGTAAATGCACAAGATGTCTAATGTTCGCAGTAGGTCGCTTCGCATTAACATTGTATTTTAAGTTTCTACTTCTTGTACTTACGCAGTTGAATTCCCATTGTCTAAGAACGTTCTCCGTTTAGGCTTCAACGGTTTCGCAAAATACGCATCGAAGAGTGTCGGTTCCTTTAACTCGATATGATGATGAGAACGATGCGACGACTCCTGCGCATCGGTCTCCTCAAACTCTACTACATCTCCACTACTCACAGCTACCACACACAGACACACAAACAAACGACCACGCAGCTCCATCATCTATAACACTTGAATAAAAGTCTACAGGTTTCACTTCTTTTATACGAGTATGACGAACAGCTATCTATGAGTATATGTAATTAATTTCGTATGGTATAATTTCAATTTCCTTTGATTTTTTTAAATTGCTTGTAAATTATTGTAGGTACCTATTGTACTAGTTCATTTGTGAGATTTGGATAAATTAAGTAGGTAATCTATGTGTAATATCCATGGAAGATTAATGCTTTAAACCAAGGTTAAATAAATGCGTGAAAAATTAATTCGGCTAAATTTTATGAAATTTAAAAATAAGTAGACGAAAGTACAATATGAAATAACCCAGATTGGCGTGCTACTTTTTATCCCGATCTTCAATGTTATTTAAAAAAAATGTATACTTTGCGGTACTCAGGGACTATTCCCTGAGTACCGCAAAGTATACATTTTTTTTAATTTCCTACTCTATAGTAGGAAATAACCCATTTAACATTCACATTCGTGTTTACACCAGTAGTAGGTTATTGTCCCTTCTGGACCAATATGTAACTCTGAAAAAACTCTATTCTTTCAAATTTTGGTCAGCCCCCGCGCCCTCGCTGCCCAAAATTTGAAAGAATAGAGTTTTTTCAGAGTTACCTATTGGTCCAAAAAGAACAATAACTAAAAATGTGAAACAAAACTACAAGTTTCCAACGAGTGCCAGGACACTCTTCGCATCGGGGGTTCTAACCCAAAGATCAGAGAATATATTTTGGATTATTGGTCTACAACGTACAATACCTAGAATGTGAAACAAAACTTCATTTAATATTTTAGTGCTAACCATTAGGGTTTATTAATTACAGACCTATTGGTCTAGAACGAACTATAACTAAAAATGTGAAACAAAACTACAAGTTTCCAACGAGTGCCAGGGCACTCTTCGCATCGGGGGTTCTAACCCAAAGATCGAAGAATATATTTTTTGGATTATTGGTATACACTACCTAGAATGTAAAACAAAACTTCATTGCTTGTTCCAGGCTAAAACCACGCTTTTGTATGATCATGTATTGTTATCATAGGTTTATTTAAATTTTTAACCTCCTGTTGTTTATAGTCATGTCAACTTCCATTGCGGTAGTATTTCTGTTATTTAATTAAGTATTTCAATTTTATACGTGCAACTTTTTACAGATTTCAATAGTTTTAAAACAAACGAGGACCGATTAACAATATAATTCACGTAATATTCGACCAAATGTATTCCGTCCATATGAATACTTTTCGCCCATGGTAAGATCGTTTTAGCCAATATTATGAATTAAATCGAACAATCAGTCAGAAGATTAAAAAAAAAATATATTTCATATAATATTCGGTTGGTAAAGACCGCTTTTAAGCACCGCCAATGTGTGTTTGTAAGACCGCTTTAAACCGATATTATGAACCACATTTCGTTTTAAAACAATCAGTCGGAACAATCGAGAACCGATTAAAAATATAATTCATGATATTTCAGTCAAATAAACACCGTCTGTATGTGTTATTTTCGCCCATGGTAAGATCGTTTTAACCGATATTCATGAATTATAACAATCAGCCGAAAGATTCCAGTACCGATTAAAAAATATATTCCATATAATATTCGGTCGGTAAACACCTCCTATGGGTGTAAGACCGCTTTAAACCGATATTAAGAAGTACATTTCGTTTTAAAACAATCAATCGGAACAATCGAGCACCGATTAAAAATAAAATTCATATAATATTCGACCAAATGTATTCCGTCCATATGAATACTTTTCGCCCATGGTAAGATCGTTTTAGCCAATATTATGAATTTATAATAATGAGTACCGATTAAAAAATATATTTCATATAATATTCTGTTGGTAAACACTGCCTATGTGTGTAAACCACATTTCGTTTTAAAACAATCAGTCGGAAGAATTAATTACTTATATCCTTAAATAACACAAATCCACCGCGTACTTTTCTTGTTAACTTGAAATTAATAAAACAGAAATAAATTATATCTGACTATATACAACTGTTGGTTGTACTTTCAGCATTGAACTAATATTTAAATAGAAATTGATAAGTACGATACAAAATCAATATCTATCTAAATTTCGTACTTACATTTTTTTATTTTTTCCTAGAAGAATATAAACACTAAAACTTAAAAAACCACCACTAAAACAGTATTGCACAAAAACATAATGAAAACTGGGTGTTATTTCCCACGAGGAATCAGGCGGTGTATAATTTTGTACACCTAAGCGAACTGAAAACTTAACAGTTGTAAAGTCATGAGCAAATGTCCAGAAACACTTTTAACCGACTTAGGAGGTTTTCAATTTCCAAAAAATATTTGTTCTGGTAATGAAGTCATGCTATTCCAAGGAAGAGATAGATAGATAGATTAATTTATTTATTGCAACACACCACAATTGAATACATACAAAATAACTAAAATGTAGGTAACACAATGGGTGACCTTATCGCTTAAAGTGATATGAAAGTTAGGGTGTTTAGACAAGGAACACTACGGTACTTGACACATGCAAAATTATAAATTAATAATCCTACGATAAAATACGGTGGATAAAATACGGCACTTTTAGCATTAAGTAAGCACTCAATGTCGACTCATCATTTATAAAACAAGTTCATTCTTGTTGTTATGAAAACTTACCTACCTGTATCATATTATCTTGGGAACTTTATTACGAAATCGAATAATATTCTTAACCGATTTAGAAAAAAGAAGTAGGTATTTGCTTTTTAGAAATCCCGAACTCATACCAATATCTAGATAAATAAACAAAATATTGCATGACATTACACACAGCACAATCTAGCCTCAAACTAAGCTCTAGACTTGTACTATGGGTACTAGACCACGGGTATACTACTTATAATATTATGCATAGAAAGAAACTTAGACCAGATAGGTACAAATATTTAGTTTTTGCGCATAAATATTCACAGCCTTCGGCGTTTTTAGACCAAAAAATGTAAACATAGAACTGCTAATCGAAGTACTTGCTGTGTCCCGCAGGACAACTGTGTAAGTCCAGATTCCGCGGAAATATTTTAAACATTTAAGCAAATATTAATATTAGCACGTCATTCTCTGGGCGTTGCTATCATTTTTCTTTTAGGCTTAAACATAAATTTCTTTAATTTCATAAAAATACGAAACGTATCAACTAATTGCCCCAGTTATTTTAACTATCGTAAAATTAATAGTAAGTAAATTGACTACACATCTTAATTTGATGTTCTGTTATAAAGAGAAACAAAAAATTTTATAAACTTAGTTTTTGATTCTCTGAAAATTTTATTAGGCGTTTTATCGAATGTTAAATTCATATTGTTTTTTATTCTATACTAACTGCATCAAGCGGTTTCACTCGCATAAGTCTCGATCCAAAATTAATTTGATACCTTTTCTCTTAGGTTATCCCGTAAAACATTTACATTCTATCGAATAGAAATACATTTTAATCATTGTAAAAATAAAACAAAAGAATAAAATAAGTAAGTTTAATCTCAATTGGTTATGTAGTTTTAAGTTAAGTTAAGAGTAACAAACAGGCATACTAACTTTATAATATTACCTATAAAATAATTGAACCCACGGCTTCGGAATGGAAATTGCTGTTTCACTCGCATAAGTCTCGATCCAAAATTAATTTGATACCTTTTCTCTTAGGTTATCCCGTAAAACATTTACATTCTATCGAATAGAAATACATTTTAATCATTGTAAAAATAAAACAAAAGAATAAAATAAATAAGTTTAATCTCAATTGGTTATGTAGTTTTAAGTTAAGTTAAGAGTAACAAACAGGCATACTAACTTTATAATATTACCTATAAAATAATTGAACCCACGGCTTCGGAATGGAAATTGCTATATCTACCACTATACCATTAAAGCCCTCGACTAAAAAAGATATTCATTTTTTAACTAATAGAGTAGACATTACATCAAACGGATTTGGTAGGAATCCAAACAATCTTTAACCTCTATCTCTACGATATTTATAAATTATATAATTTTCATGACATATCAATTTTGTATTCTTTTGTCTTTTAGAAAATGATTCTTAATGGCTTTAAAATAAAGTAAGTAATAGTATTTTAAATAATTTTCTTTGTTTATACCGACGGAAAACTAATAAATCGATCAACATTCCACGTTTAACGTAATTTATTATTATTGATTTTATTACATGATTTTGTCGGTCGACTAAAAGTTTTTGGTTGTAAAATAATTATTTGCTGACAATTTGTTTTTTTACGATATAAATACGCTTTTATGTCATGAAATAGTCATTAAAATCTGGAAAACTACACCGAGAGCCTGCAGCTTACTTACCGTTATTTACCCTAGTTACGGTCGATAAGAAGTACTTCTTACTCTTCAAGCTGAAGCTGACCTCTAAGCAAGGAACAAAGCAGCTGAATCCAGCCACTTGTCTACTTTGAAGATCACATTTTTTTTCAAAGCTAAAAACAATCATGTAAGTGAGTACATACGATCTTTCTTTATTTTTCACGATTCAAAAAGTTTTATTTGATATGTGATATAATGTAATTTTTGTTTTTTGTTTTTTTTTTTTAGGTCTGATTACGAAAGCAGTTCTGAGGTCACAGACAGTTGGATCGCTGCAGTACCTGAGAAAAATAAGAAGCAGGCCAGCGTCAAAAAGGCGACTAAGAGGAAAGCCAGCAAAGAAACTTCTGAAGCCGTTTGTTCGAAGTAAGTTCCTGCTTAGTTTCTGTTTTATCATTGAAACTGAACGTATCGTAACGTAATTTCATTGTTGTACAACTTAAAACGTCCAGATGTATCCCCTCAGGTAGTCAGTCGATACCAATCGTTTTATACGGTTCCAGATAGCTTTGCGAAGTCCAATTTCATCTAACTAATTATTTTTATTTTTGTTTACAGAAAATCCAATATATTTTCTATAATTGATGGAGATAAAGCAACCTTCAGTGAAAAAGGAAAAACAAAGGCCGGCGGAGCTAAACCCCTGATCTCTGCTTTTGCGACACGAGTCGCAAATGGTCAAGTGTATCGTACTGCTGACTCCAGCGGTGATTATTATCTAGAGCTCAGGCTTTATAATAAGGTCGACATTATTAACGAAAAACCTGAGATACGGTATAAAAAAGCTTTATCGTCTTTAAAACTGATTTTGGATGAGGGGCACCCGAGTTGGGATCCACTCCAAAAACTTTTAGTCACATCTTTTGATGTTTTTAAAGCATCAGAGGCAAAAAAATTTAAAGATTCTAATTAAATTAGATTCTTTTTAAAGATTTAAAAATAATTATTATAATTTTGTAACACTTGAGGCTTTTTTATAACATCTTTATGACTTATCTTTTAAATTTTAAAGATTTATCATCACCAGCCCGTTAATTTGTCCCACTGCAGGGCAAGGGCGTAGGACATGTCGGTTTCCTCACGATGTTTGCCTTCACCGTAAGAGCGATGTTATATATATAAGATTATAAGTTTAATATTGTAACACTGTAAGCTAGCTAGGCTCTCTATGCAATTTTCCAGATTTTAATCACTTATCTTTTTCATCTTGTAAAATTTATAAGATTTACATAAGATAATAAATAAATAATTATTTTACGTCCTTGATCATTTACTCTATTACCATGCCTTTCTGTAAGACGTGTGACTTAGTAATTAATAATCAATCCTGGGTAGGTCATTTAAGAAGCAGGGTTCACAAACAAAAAATTTCAAGTCTTTTGGTTAGCGAGGGGATTGAAACCATTGAATCTGCATTTAAATGTAGAATTATATCTTATAGAATTTTGGCTCAGGAGACGAATCAATCTAGTATTGAATTATTTTTAAAATCGATTCGTGGTAAATTACAACGTCTTTTAAATGATTGCATAAAGTTACATATTTGCATAAAAGTTAATTTTGAACTTTACGCAGGTTTTATAACGTTTAAGGATGATCACGTAGATATTAAATCATTTTGTACGAAAAATACACCTATTTACAGTAATTATAAATTCGATATGTTATTTTCTTCACTGCTTCAAACTTTGAAAAACCAAGTGGAGGAATTTGAAGGTCATGACAGCGGCTGGTCATTTTTAAATTGTATTCACCTGGAGATTAACGTAAATAAATACGAACCGATCGGTGGTTCAACGTACATTGAATTACCTAATCAAATAAAAAGCAAAAAGGCTTGTATAAACGTTCGTAATACCGATAAGTATTGCTTTTTGTATAGTATTTTAGCATATTTATATCCTACAAAAAAACATGTTGATAGAGTTTCATCCTATCCGAATTTTCGTGATGTGTTGAACTTACAAAACATGTCATTTCCAGCGACTTTTTCTGATATATCTATATTTGAAAATAATAATCCTGGTTTAGGTTTTATAATTTACGGATTGAGTAAAAAGAACACTGTTATTGGTCCTCTATATAAATCTGATAACACTGTTAATCGACGAATTATTCATTTACTTTATTTAGAAAATGATAAAAAGTCCCATTATTGTTTAATTAAAAACTTGTCGCGTTTATTACGAAATCAAATTACTGCAAATCATAAAAAACTGTTTCTATGTGATACTTGTTTAGTGTTTTTTAAAAGTGCCGAACTAGTAGACTTGCACACTTGCAGCGGCTTAGCTACTGTTTTGCCCGAAAAGGGTTCCAAAATAAAGTTTAGACATTATGACAGAAAACAAAACGTTCCGTTTGTTATCTATGCGGACTTTGAGAGCTTGCTTGAAGCGAGTTGTAATGAAGAAATTAGAGGTTTACATACTTCTACAACCCATCGACATGTACCTATTGCATTTGCTTATTACATTGTTTGTTCGGAGAATTCAGAGTACAATAAATTTGTAACATATCGAGGCATGGACTGTGTAGACATATTCGTATCTAACATATTTAACGACGTTCGCGAAATTCATGATATATTGTGTCGAAATGTGCCTATAATTTTTACTGATCTTGATGAGCATAATTTTAAAAACGCATCGAGGTGTCACATATGTAACAATTTTTTATATGGTGATAAAGTTAGAGACCATTGTCATATAACTGGAAAATTTAGGGGAGCTGCCCATAATTATTGCAATCTACAATACAAAATTCCAAATTTTGTACCAATTTTTTTCCATAATTTATCTGGTTACGACTGTCATTTATTTATCACAAAATTAGGTGAAGCTCCAGGGTCTATAAAAATTATCCCAAAAACTAAAGAGAATTATGTATCATTTACTAAGTACATGTCTTTTCCTGATGGAAAATTAATATTGTTGCGTTTCGTTGATTCCTTCAAATTTCTAAATACGAGTATTGATAAATTGGCGAAAACAATGCATAATGAAAAATTTGTGCACTTAAAAAAACATTTTTCGAATGATGCACAGTTTCACCTTCTTACTCGAAAAGGAGTGTATCCTTACGATTATATGAATAATTTACATCGTTACAATGAAACATCACTCCCAAATAAAAAAGATTTTTATAATTCTCTTACGAATGTGCATATATCTAAAAAAGATTATGCTCATGCGCAATTAATTTGGAGACAATTTAGATTAAATAATATGGGTCAATATACAGACTTATATTTAAAAACGGACGTTTTATTGTTAACTGACGTCTTCGAACAGTTCCGTATCACATGTAAAAGCTTTTATCAATTAGACCCAGCGTTTTATATTACCGCTCCGAGTTTATCTTTCGATGCGATGTTATACAAAACACAAGTCGAGTTAGAATTGATAAATGATGAATCTATTTATAATATGATACAATCAGGAATTAGAGGCGGTATTTGTTTAGTTTCACATAGATATGCCAGAGCGAATAATAAATATATGTTGGATTATGATCATTCGATTCCACAATCTTACCTCATATATATAGATTGCAATAACCTGTATGGTCATAGTTTAAGTTTAACTTTGCCGTTATCTGAATTTAAATTTCTATCTAAAGAAGAAATCACTAGTTTAGACGTAAATAGTGTACCGGATAACGCAGAATATGGTTTTATTCTTGAGGTTGACTTAAGCTATCCAAAATCATTGCATTTAACCCATTCAGATTACCCTCTAGCTTCACAGCGATTCATTGCACCAGGTTCAAAAACTGTTAAACTAATCCCAAATCTATATGATAAATTCTATTACGTTATTCATTACGTTCATTTAAAAACATGTTTGAAACATGGTTTAATATTAAAAAAAGTTCATAGAGTCATTACATTCCGTCAAAATGATTATTTAAAACAGTATATTGAATTAAATACGCGTTTGAGACAACAAGCTAAATCGACGTTTGAACAAGATTTTTTTAAATTACTTAATAACAGTATATTTGGTAAAACATTAGAAAACAACGCAAAGAAAGTGGATGTGAAGTTGGTTAATACATGGGACGATAGTCTAAATTTAACTAAAAAGAAAAATTCTGCAAGGAAATTAATATCCAGTCCTTATTACCACAGTAGCATTATTTTTAGCGAAAACCTAGCAGCTATTCAACTGAAGCCAACACAAATAGCATTAGATAAACCAATTTACATTGGGTTTTCGGTACTTGAACTTTCTAAAGCTCACATGTATGATTTTCATTATTCAGTAATGAAACCACATTATGGTGATCGATTGCAAATGTGTTATACCGATACAGATAGTTTTATCTATCATATTAAAACAAATGACTTCTATAAAGATTTAAAAGAACATTTTGTTAATTATTTTGACACTAGTAACTTTCCAATAGACAACGGGTATGGTTTATCTTTGATTAATAAAAAAGTACCAGGGTTATTTAAGGATGAAATGGGTGGTAAAATTATTTTGGAATTTATAGGATTACGGTCAAAACTTTATTGTTTAAAAACTGTCGAAACTGAAATAAAAAAAGCTAAAGGTGTCAAATCATGTGTCGTTCGCGATTTAGAAGTGTCTGACTATAGAAAAACTTTATTTTCTCAATCAATTTTAAGGAAAAAAAATAAATTGTTTAAATCAATAAAACATCAAGTTTTCACTCAATGCGTTGACAAAGTCGCTTTATCCAGTAAAGATGATAAACGTCTAATATCATCAGATAAGATATCTACAAAAGCACTGGGTCATGTTGCTTTTCTAGGAGTGTAAAACATTATTTTGTAGCTTATTATCGAGTTGACATAATTATTATTGTAACTCTAGTTATAATAATGTAGGCAAAACAATGCCATGAGTTATGAGTGGCTCTTAAGTATTCATTCTGAACCCTTTCCAAATCAACGTCATAAATTCAAAATTAAGAATACTATTTTGTAAAAATACCTACTATTTTGTGAAAATAAAAATACAAGGTATACCTATACCACGCATAAACTACCTGCGGTAAACTAAACGCGATGTTAAACCTATAAGTTATTTTTGTAAAAATCAAATGGTAACTACTTTTTTGCTAGAGAGCCAGCTTTTAGAACAATACACGATGTTATAGCTATAAGTAATTATAGTTTAAGTTAAATAAGAATTATATTATTATATTATAAAAGCTGCATTTTATTTATCTCTTTCGAAATGAAATAATTATTTAGGTACCTATCCACTAATATTATAAACAAAGCAGTTTGATGATACCGACCAGCATGTTGCAACACGTTTGTTTGCTTTAAAGGAATGAAACTCGAGAACAGACACCTGCGCTGTTTCTTTGTAAAAATAGCAATATCAAGTATCATTGCATCAATGCATGATTTTGTCGAGTAAACACTAACTTCCATTAAGTGTTTATAATGTTAGTGGATTATTCTTTACTTGTACGTTACAGAGGCAAGACCTTTTGAGCTAATTAAATAAATAAATATTGCACGTTGGTAAGTTTCAAATTTTGACTTTTCTGTTTTCAATTCGAAATACTACCTATTTACGTATCTTAATGTGTTATTTTTATTGTTTCAGATAATGTCGGACATGGTACTAAGAAATGATGTGGAAATACAAGAGGGACTCTTAGGACTCGACACCCAAGATCTATTCTTTCAATGTGCGCAAAAATTTCCAGATTCGGATTATGAGGAAAACTTGCCTGTAAAAAGTTTAAAGAAAACACCACCAAAGCAGCTAAAACGAAAATTAAAGAAGACGACTAAGAATAATTACAGTAGCATCCAACGAAAGTCTTCATTTGTTTTGAACCGCGAGCCCTGTAAAGGGAGGCGGTTAATACAGATTAAAATAATTGACATTAGTGATGAAAACTGTGAAAATGAAAGCGACGTTGTTGTTTCGGCTCAATATGTAGTAAAAGATTTTGTGGACAATATATTAGACCAAACGGAGAGAGTGATCAAAAATATATCAGAAACTATAATCGATAATTAATTAATGTATATTTTAGTTAGTAAGTATTGTTTAAATTAATAAAGATAATCTGTTTTTAGTTAATTTTATTTAAAAATGTATTAGTCATAGATTATTTTGAAATAAATCCTTGCTTATCTGATTTGTTCAAATAATGTATTTTATTTATGAAATAGGTACCTTATTTGCATAGACGAAATAATAATAATACAAAAGTAATGATTGATAGAAATATATTTCAGTAAAAATATTAAGTACAAGATACAGAGTTAAAATATTTACATAAATTAAATTTAGTATGGTTATCAATATACCATTTTTTTATACACATAACATTTTTTAGAGCACACATTTTCTTATGATGAACACAATTTAAATTTACATTAGACTCCTCATATTGACTATATAATTTTAAAAGATTAGGACAGCCTAGCTTTTCTCCAATGTCAATTACTTCACAGTTCTCACAAAGATCTTTAATCCATTTGATCTTTTCAGTTCCTTTAATTAAAACATTTTGACAATTCAGATACGGTTTAACATTACGTTTGAATTCACTGTAGTCGATAAAACCTTCACTCCAATAAATTCCACGATTAGCTTCTATCCATCGTACCTGTTTCTTTTCTTCCACCGATAAGTGTTTAAAATGGAAAGGAGGTTTCACAAGAAAAGTTTGCGTACATTCGTTTCTTATAACGGCAAATTCTTTTATAATAAATTTATTATCTTTATCCTTAAATCCTTGTAAGTCCACAATCACAAATTCACTTGTGTTGGAATTCATATTTATGTTATCTTTTTCACTATGTTACTCAACGGTCTGTATTCAATGATGGAATCGTTTAAAATGAGACAATATGCAGCGGTGTGATCAGGTATCTCTGAATCGCATTCAAGCTCAATACGTACACTGACTACTGGACCGGACTTTAGGTTTTCACATTGTCTAGAGCAATCGATGACAAACAGTGGAGTTTTTTCATTAAATTCTTTTGGACTTAGCAGTGGTTCACTTCTACGTCCGTAATAGGATTCTTGGAATTTGATATATTGTTCATATAATAACGCAAATTTCTGATCTTTAAAACTTATATTTAAATTTTCATATGGAAAATAGACAGAATTAAGATACACTTTTACATCTCTCAAATTACAATGATCGAATCGTGATATATCTTTATCTGACGAGTTTTTTCTATTTGTTTGTAAGCCTAATACTACATATCTCGGTTTTTCAATCTGCGACGATGTTTTGATTGCCCAAGTATGCTTAGTTGTTTTTGGTACTAATGGATACTCATATAAATCCCAATTCCTAAAAGCTAAATGGAGGGGACGATCTTTTTCTAATATTTTTAATAAATATACTTTTTCTTTGTCAGACACTTTAATGTGTGGGACGCGCCAAACTAATTTTTGAATTGTAATGTCTTCGAGTGATTCGCCGGTTGGAATTTTCAAAGAATTTAAATCTGTATTGCTGCGTAATAATATTAGTTCATGTTTGCAGTTCATAATAATTTTCTTATAATCTTCAGCAAAGCCTAAAATGTTTTTCAAGGGTATTGAACAAGAAAAGTGTTCACCATGAGTTGTCTTTGTCCCGTTTACATCCCAACCCCAAGCTTTAGCCATTTTAGCCTCATTTTCATTTAAAGATAGCAAATTTTTCATTGTTGTTGTCATTCCTGCATTTTTTATTCTATCGATTTCTACTCCATTGAGTTCATAACGAACATCTTGGAACATAAAAAGAATTGGATTATTCGTGAACTCGATAGTATTAACTTTTTCTTTTCCAACACCTTTTACAATGTTTACCGTTCCTTCGATATAGAGAGTACTTGCTGATGGTAATATGTATAAATCCTGTTGGTTAATAGGGATGCGAATTTCGTCATTTCTGTTGAAACTTGTTATGTAGGGCTTATATGAATGATATTCTATACCATCTATGGTATTATCGTATGCCGGTGAACTCGTTATATCTAAGATGTTCATTTTAGTAGTCCGATTAATTTTAAGAACTGTTTATTTTCTTTTGTAATATTATTATTATTATTTTTCTTAGTTGTTCCTTTACGGATTGATCGATGAGTACTGATGTGTTTTATTTTCTTATTACCGTATTTATTAAAGTCTATCATTTTTTCTGATGTGCATATACAATTGAACTTCTTCACCTCGTAGATTTATCAAATTATTATTTATGTCTAACAATCTGATATTTATAGTACTTATGTTATTTTGATTAATAGGAAAATAAATTATATTTTTTGGTACTTCTATTATTCGATACCCTGGTGGAACGTTTGGAGCAAATTCATGAATTATATGGCTTGATTTTCCATTAATATATGATCCGCTCACTATGTCACATTCGATTCTTACAACTGTTGTAGATAAAATGTTAACTGGAAGCTGCGACTCGTGTATTATATTGGCTTTAAGAGTTTGTTTATCAAACCCTAATAATTTTCCAAGAGAATCATTTTTGTCGAATCGTATGTTTTTAGAACAAAAAAGAAAAGTTTTCAACGTGTTATTGTTACAAAATAAATTTATGTTTGTACCATTTTTTACGTTTGATTTTAAATAGTCCGAAATATCTTGGAGTTCATAAGCACCTTCGGGTATTTCTAAGACTTCATTGTTGTCATAATAAAATTTATTATTTCGTTTATCAATGTTAGGGATCGAATTGAATGTTGACAAATACAGAAGGGCACACTCGAATTCACCGTCAAATTGCAATGGTGGATAAAAAGTAGAAGATAAAATCGAGGTATTACCAGTTATAGACAACGTGAAAGACATTTTACAAATGAACGTAATTAAAACAATTTTATAATTATATAGTCAATATAATGATTAATAATCTATCACTAAAACAAAAAAAAAAAAAAAAAACAAAAAAACACTCGTAAGTTAAAGAACCACACACTTAACATATAAAATTCTTGTTTGTTAGATTTACAATAGCGTACTTATCACCTAACTCTTCTTTCCAAAACGTTTGTAGAAACTTTAAACATAAATGACCGCAATTAGATGTATTAAAGTCTTGATATCTACAATAATTATATGTGATGCGATATTTCAAATATTTAGCCAACTCTAACGGTGGCTTTAAATCACCAAAGCTATCAAAATATGCACAATTTTCGAATAGTTTTACATAGGCTACCCAATGAGTTCCATCATTTTCTGAACTATCTAAATTAACAATCCCACACTCAATATCCTTCGATTTTGACGGAAGTTTATTTCTCATAAAAACACCCCTAAAGTATGGAACATGTTGATTAGCATAATCTAAAATGTCAAGATCAGTAAGTGCGCGTCTGGGTAACCTTTTAACTAGTTTTTTGATTTATTTATAAAAATACCATTTCCTGTCTTATAGGGTTTTATATAGAGGCCTTTCCCAAGAGCAATTGATTCTATCATTCTATTATGACGTTGAGCTTCTTCCAAGTTCTTTTTAGCTGATTTATGATCGTTTACAGCTTTCGTTATTCCTGCTGCGCCTCCAGCCATTGCGCCCAATGCGGATAGTCCAGCGAATATTGGAATGAGCGGTAAAATACCTCCTATTTTCGGTAACGGTATAACACGAGGCACATGAACTTTTTTCTTATTTTTAATGAGTTTTTTAGCTGCAGAATAAGCTTCCTTTATTGCTGCAGCATCACTTTTCGGTTTTGACCTTTTCAATTTTTTATGTATTTTTGAAACCAACGACTTGAATGATCTCCCGCCTGCACCGTACTTGACCTTAGTTTTCATCGTTTTGTTCACAAGCCACGAAGCCAATTTCTCACCTGTTCCAGCGTTTTTTGATTTCATTCTCTGTTTTGCAATATTTATGAGATCTAAATCTGCTTTGTGTCGATCTTTCAAACTGTTTGAATTATTATAAGCAATATCGTGTCTCATACATGCGTTATCAAGCTCATTAACTCCTTTATCCCCTCTTAGTAATCGTTTCTTTAATCGTGTACCGGGTCCACAATAATTATAACCAGGTAAATGCAATTCAAATGGTAATTTATTTATAATACTATTTACGAGACCTCTACCGCGCATAGCTGAATTATAAATGAAGTAATTTCTATTGTCATTCGCAATTTTATATTTTTATAAATCTAATAAAACAGAATTATAATATAGCTTGTTTATCAATCCAACTGTTTTCACTTTTAGAAAGACCCAACCACTTGACAAAGAGTTTATTATTCTTTTTTCTTAAAACTTTTTCAATAAGGTATACGTTCGGACAGTTGGTTTTCAGCAGTTCTTGTTCATAAAAACGTCCTAATATTGGATGGTGGTACAGATCTTCTATAGAATACGTAACTGGTACAGAAAGATAAACATTTTTAACTAAAAACAATTCTGTAGACCAGTTAGGGGTATATCCTTTTTCGAAGCAGCTTTTATATTTACTTATACGAACATGATCTCCGATTTTTAGTTTATTGGATTTTGTATGCTTATTATTAGAGTTCTGGAATTTCATAATATTTTTCATTACAGCATTTTGATTTGAATGGTTAACATCTTTAGGTTTATAATTTATTGTTCGATGTATTGTGTTGTTATATTTTGATATGACACTTGTCAATGACTCTCCAATCCATTTATAGTTACCATTAAAACTAAAAACTTTAAATAACTTATTTTTCAATGTCCGTATTAGTCTTTCAACTATAGAAGCTTTTTTAACAGAATATGTAGAGTAATGATTAATGTTGTACTTTGCTGTTACTTTTTTAAATTCATCGTTGTAAAATTCGGTGCCCATATCAGTTTGTAAATTAATGGGTTTTCGGTGGTTTTTATCTAATACACTTTGAAACGCATTTGCGATTTCAGTTTTTGTTTTAGTTTTAACGGGGATAGCCCAAGAAAACTTAGAAAAACAATCTATTATCACCAAAATATATCTATAGTCACGGTTATATCTTTTTAAACTTTGAAAATCAATTAGATCTGCTTGCCATAAGTCATCGATGCCCTTTAATAATACTGATCGTCGATTAAAATTCTTGCGAACAGCTTTATGAATTTCATTCACAATTTGAAGTTTACTCATTTTTTAGTTCTAAGTAAATCAGCTTTTGTACAATAATCTGCAATAATATTATCGAAATGTTCTTTTACAACTGTTTTTAAATTATTTACTATTGTTGTGATCTCTTCCTTCTTTATATACAATTCATTTTGTGTATCTACGTACTCCTTGTTGACAGCATCAGAATTTTTCAGTGGAATTATAATACCGGTTAATCTTGTATTATGTAAATCAAATTCTCCGCTTTCGGCTTTCATTAAGATTTTATCAAAACTTTCTATAAAATCTGGTAAACGCAATCGTTTATGAATGTGATGTCCAAACTTGTCCATCATGGTGAACTGACAGGTGTCATCGATAAAGTTGAAATGAAATAACTTTTTAAAGTCATGCTATTTATTATGGTATAATCCCGCTTTCACGCAATTCTTCTATAATAGAAATTATTTCATTATCCAACCCAGTGTTACCAGCATCTTTTGAAGCAATCAAAAGCTTTAATCTATCTACTAATTCATTAGGATCGTCCCAGTAAACGTAGTCAGCATTTTTCTTCCAAGTTTTCATAAGTGGTAAACCTTTTCCTTGATGTGTTGTATCAGGTTGACTACTATCAGTGCTTACTGAAACTTTACGTAATTTGAAAAGTGGTTTTATAATAGTCAAGTATTTCCGACCTTTATTACTCTTGATCGGTTGATTTGGACTAAAATTTCTTCGATGAGCATTTGTTTCTTGTAACATTAACTTATAATGAGTCAAATCTTCATTATTTATTACGTCCAAGTTAGGGACTTTTTTAAAAAGTAATTCTTTTATTCCATTCGTAAATTTGTACTTCTTTGTGCCAACTTGAATATAACCATCGGTCAACACCACACGCGAAGATCCCATCATGAGTTTATTTCCGCGATCATTTCTAACACCAAACGGAACACTATCTAAACTATCTGAAGCATCCGGAGTAAGGGACCACGAAGAAATATCTAAATTTGCATCGGTTGAACCCGAAGACACTGTTTTAAAAGATTCGTCTTCTTCTTTATCCATTTTGATTGTATCACCATCGTAATCGTCATTGTCACTATCCTGTGACTCACTATATTCTTTTGGGCTTATAGACGCAATACTATTTAATCCAACGTTAGATTGTCTCTTTAGAGTTTTATCGCTACCTAATGGACTTGAAGTATTGAATTTAACATCATTTTTTAAGGCTTTGGAAAAATTAAATGATTTTCTTTTGACCGGAGACTCTATTAATAAAGAACTGTCTACCATTTTATTAAGCGGTTCTGTGATTGGTTTAAAAACCGATTCCAAAATATTACTTCTTTCCATTTCAATATTTCGCATTTTTCGAACCTTCTTTTTAACAGCTTCCGCAGCTTCAACAATTTGTTTTTTTAGATTTTTTTCCATTGCATCAGAGTCGATTGAACTATTAACAGTATTCATGTGAAATGATAGCGTAGTTTATGTATTTAGCTATTTATAGTCAATTTCTAAATTTAATAACATAATATTATTTACATAGAAATACAATCGAATAAAAATCGCCTAGAGAGCCACAGCATGACCATAAGCAATGAATTATGCATTCACCCTTTCCTTTAACAGCGTTTATAAATCGTTTTTTTAATTTTTGTTTCATCATATTGGACTTTGCTGGTTGTAAGTAACCTCACAAAATGATAGTACGAGTAATATTCTCCGCTATTTATAAGGTATAAAAAAGATAGACTTATTAAAAAAATTACTTTTTTCTTTATTTATAAAAACAATCTAATAATTTTTTCGAATACTTTTCTACAAATCGGACATTTAACTCCGACAGATAGAGAACACTTTGCACACGCCACAGCATGACCACAAGGTATGAAACACGTATTTAATTCTTCTTGCACACAAATTTTACATATAATTGACGATGGTATTGCGTCGACTTTTATTTGCAGAGTTTCAGGTTCAATTTGACTGCATTCTTCTTCGAATTCTTCATATCCTCCATTTTGTACATTTTTTACATAGTCTTCTCCTTTCATTACCAATACATACGGACATTTGTCAAACCAGCGTGCATGCTCTTCCCATGGTATATCGTGGGGGCCCCAATCTTTCATTCTTCCGCCGCAGTAAAAACAGATGACTCTGTCACCTCTTTCGGTATAAAAAAATCCTGCTTCAGCCATTTCTTTTGGTTTCTGTTTCAAACCTATCGGCCAAGTTTCAAAACTGCGTAAACGTTCCTCTTCATCAGCGAACCGACGAAAAAAGGGAATGTAGGACATTATTAAAAACACTGACAAAACATGTATTTTGAACCACGGATCGACGAACAATGATTTAAATAATAGCTATGCTATTCAGTTTCATAAGTCCGCTAATGAAATAAAACAAACGTATCAAATTTCTTTCGATAACAACCTTTGTTTTTTTCACAGTCCTTGTTTATTACAACATAACTATAAGGTTCTTTCCATATCTGAGCACACATTTCTCTGAATTCTTGCCATGTCATATCAGTATTAACGTGCTCATCATAAATGTGTCTCATGTTTATATCATCTTGCTTGAACAATACTATTAAATTTGCATTGTCTCTTATTAACTGTTTTGGTATTTTGCTATATGTCTGGTTTAAATAAAAACAGTCTATGTATTTGTGTCTGCCCATTGCAAAAAAATTACGCATACTGTTTTGATTTTCACAAGAGACATCATCAAAAATAATTACTGAATTACATTTTGCTACTTCTGGAGTGATTACTTTTTGATTTTCATAAAACTTTGAGAAAGTAACACCAGGAACCCTTTGTAATACCTGCTCTAAGTACTTGTACTTCGGTTGATAAAGAGTTTTTGAATATACATAAACGTTACGATATTCTAAACCATTTTCATGCAAAAGTAGACCTATAACCAAATTCGTTTTTCCACAGTTCGATGGACCGCATATTATACCGCGAACTGTATTTGGTAATAGTTTTCCATGACGAAAATTTTGTTGATCAGACGAAAAGTTGATATTTTCAAATTGTAAAGATACTGGTTGCTTAACGAACTTCATTCTAACAGTGCACCTAACGAAATGACTAAAGATCTATAATAACTGTAATTAATAAACCCTAATGGTTAGCACTAAAATATTAAAATACAGTCAGCGTCTATCCGCGAGCGCGTACGCACGCATTGTCGCTATGGATAACCAGCCGAGTACGCCAATGTCTTCGGACATCGTGAAATGTGCTTCGTGTAACGTGGTGATAAACGAAGTCCTCGCGTTTATTTGTAATAAAATCGATGTGATGGATGAGCAAAGTATTAGCCGTATTTGTGTTAGTGCTTTTTCCGAGAGTGATATTTTGAACGCTAAAAACTTGTTATTTAAATCTATAACAACGACAAAGCGAAAGAAGACGAGGAAAAATCAAGGCAAAACATTGCGTGATATTGAAGATATCGTCTGCTTACTGAAAGAGACAGACCCTGAGGAAATACCTATTTTTGTTGCGCGTGATCTTCAAAAATTACCGCCCGTCCTGTTCGATCACGTCGATGTAACTAGAGTACTTAAAGATATTGTCAAGATGAGAAGCGACCTGGACCGCATTCGTGAGGAGTATGCCACGGCGAACCAAGTCAAAGACCTTCGTGAGGAAGTAGAATCCCTAAAGAATGCGTCGATTGTAAACAACTTCCAACGAAATGTAAACACAAGACGAGGAGCCGCCACTTTGCTGTCGAGTTTTGAATGTGAAAGTGGTCCCATGGGATTGTCTCCAATGTGTGATCATGAAATATCACGTAGAAGAAATGTAACGGTTTCTCCTTCAAAGAAACGAATCACTTTTTTAGATGAAGGTAGTTCCAAAACTTCTCCGTGCCGAGAGTCTAACGGTTCATGTGTCGTAGGAGTGGAACGCTCAGCTGATCCCTCCCTGCCTACAGATACGTCATCGAGTGACCGACCCCACGCGTCGGCTCCCGTTGCAGCGGAGTGCGTTATCAGTGCACCGATACACACGGCCGGCAAGGATGACTCACAATCAAACCGAAAAGACAAAACAAAAAGTTTCTCAGAAATTGTGAGTATGAGTGAAGGCGGGTTTAAATCGCAACCGTTAGATGATGGATTTGTACTTGTGCAGAAGAGGAGATTGAGAAACCGTTTTCTCGGAAAAACTGGAAAAGCTATTGTAGACACCAATTCTAACTTCAAAGCTGCCGATATTAAGGTTCCTATTTATATCTACAATGTGTCAAAGGAAACGACTGTTTGTGACATAAAGAAGTACATATCCAGCAAAACACACCTAGACACTGACTTGGAGAAAATGAATATGAAAACGACGAAAGAATACAATGCATTTAAAATATTTGTACCTAAATGTAAGATTGATATATTTTTAAATGAAGATTTTTGGCCCGATGGAGTATTATATCGCCGATTTGTTGACTTTAATCATAGCACAGTGAGGTGTAACTACCGGGATATTGACAAATCAAAACTTTCACATGGATTTGACAACCAAACTAATATCGTTTAACTGTAAGAATCTTACGAGGTCATTCGACTGTGTGAGAAAACTATGTAGACAAGCTGACATCGTAGCGCTGCAGGAAACGTGGCTACTGCAGCACGACATTCCATTGCTGGGACGGATTGATGACGCGTTCTCCTTCACCGGGAAGTCGTCGGTAGATACGTCAGCTGGTGTACTTCGCGGCAGACCGTATGGTGGCGTGGCCCTGCTGTGGAGGACTGCTGTGTTCCCGAACGTGTGCGTCATTCCGTGCAGCAGTGTGCGCATGGCTGCGATAAAGATAGTGACCGTCAATCGGTCTTTGTTAGTGATAACAGTGCACATGCCTAATAATTTAAATGAAAATCTGTGTGAGTTTACGGATTGTTTGAGCGAAATAATTGCCATTATTGAAGGTAACGACGTGGATTCGGTGGTTATGCTTGGGGACTTCAACGCTCATCCGGGTAAGCTGTTTTCTACCGAATTATTGAATTATTGTGCGGAACAGTCTTGGTCGTGCGTCGATATGGAGCTATTACCTACAGACACTTATACGTTCGTGTGTGCGGCGAGTGGTAGTCACACCTGGCTCGATCACTGCGTAGTGACGAGCGCCGTGCGGTCCGCTATATTAAGTACGTCTGTATTGTATGATACCTATTGGTCCGATCACTATCCACTAATGATTGTATGTAATTTTAATTTTTTAATTCAACCTAACTACGTACAGCCTATCAAACAAAATAGTTTGGTTTTTAATAGTGTAAAATGGGGTGAAAGAGATTCCGATCAGATAGAAAAATATTCATCTATTTGTAACTCTAAGTTAAGATTATTTGATTTTCCCCTGGATTTCCAAAATTGTGCTGACAATATGTGTAACAATGACGAACATAAGTTGAAAATTGATAAAATGTATGACATGATAATTAATATTTTGACGGAAGCCTCAACGGCTAGTTTTAATGTACCTAAACGTAATAAACGTAAGTATGTGACTGGATGGAACAGGTATGTCAGTGACGCTCACAGGTGGGCTCGACTTTGTTTTCAAACGTGGATTCTGGCTGATAAACCGAAGTCTGGGAACGTTTACACTGATATGTGTGAATCCAGAAAGATTTTTAAATCTAAATTAGCTTACTGCCAGAAAAATGAATCTCAAATAAAAATGAACATAATTGCAGAGAACCATGTCAGTAAAGATTTTAGTAGTTTTTGGAAAAACACTAAGAAACTAAACCCAAGGTCGAGCCCTCCTGCCTGCGTGGGTGGTGAACATGACCCCCGTGACATAGCCTGTGCATTTCAGCGGCATTTCAGGGTTGAGTCCCCGCTCGGGCCTTTGTCTCAGGTGCCCGCTGCTGAGAATCGTCCCACTACACCCAGCGTCAGGTTTTCTTCTAAAGAGGTTGCGGCGGTTGTCAATAAGATGGTGAGAGGCAAGTCACCTGGACATGATGATCTCAGCATCGAGCACTTGAAGCACGCGGGAGTGCACTTGCCTAGAGTACTCTCGATGTTCTTCAATCTATGTATTAGTCACAGTTACTTGCCTGAGACACTTATGTGTACTGTAGTGGTACCTATCGTAAAAGATAGGACAGGTGACTCATCTGATCTGGCCAATTATAGACCTATATCACTGGCGACGGTTATAGCTAAGGTGCTGGACAGTTTGCTTGACAAGCAGTTGGAAAAGCATCTGCAACTTAATGACGCGCAGTTTGGCTTTAGGCCAGGTCTGTCGACCGAGACTGCTATCCTCTGCCTCAAGCAGACTGTTCAGTACTATACCAGTCGGAGTACGCCGGTATACGCTTGTTACCTGGATCTATCAAAAGCTTTCGATTTGGTATGCTATGACAAGCTGTGGCAGAAACTGCAATGTGAGACGAAGGTACCGCATGAAGTCGTCTCATTGTTTGGATTTTGGTATGGTAACCAACGAAATAGGGTGCGATGGGCAGGTGCACACTCGGATGTGTACGGGTTGGAGTGTGGGGTGAGGCAGGGGGGTTTGAGCTCGCCCCGTCTCTTCAACTTGTACATGAACCGACTCATCGGTGAGCTCAGCGGTACTGGTGTCGGCTGTTCCATAGACGGGGTAAACATTAACAATATTAGCTACGCTGATGATATGGTGCTGCTGAGCCCATCGATTGGTGCGCTTCGGAAACTCCTGTGCATCTGTGAGTCGTATGCGGAAGCCCATGGGCTCAGATACAACGCGAAGAAGAGTGAGTTCATGGTGTTTAAGGCAGGGAACAAAAGCTACTCTCATGTTCCACATGTAACTCTGTGCGGCGCGCGTTTGAACAAGGTAAGTTCATTTAAGTATCTGGGTCACTGGGTGACCGAGGATCTGTGTGACAACGAAGACATCGAGAGGGAGCGCAGGGCGTTGTCTGTCCGGTGTAATATGCTGGCGCGCAGGTTTGCACGTTGTACTAAACAAGTAAAGGCAACATTATTTAAGGCATATTGCCAGACCTTCTACACGTGCAGCCTGTGGGCTAGCTTTACACAGCGGGCGTACAAGACACTGAACATTCAGTATAACAATGCGTTCAGGATATTGTTGGGCTTCCCACGTTTTTGTAGCGCGTCGGCAATGTTTGCTGAGGCACACATTGATGATTTCCACGCTATAATGAGAAAAAGATGCGCCTCGCTGTTAAGGCGTATGCGTGGCAGCCCGAACGGTATCCTGAACATATTGTCAGAGAGGTGGGACTCGCCTATGTTAGGGAGGTGGATGCAGCTGCACGCCAGTGGTCCCTCCTATTTATAATTTTTATTTTTTATTTTTATTCTTAATTTTATATTTTGATTTTTAAATTTTAGTTTGACATGACAGGTACATATTTAATAGTTTGTGACATTTAAGTTCAGTGTATTATTTATTTTTCTTTTATTTTATTTATTATTTAATGTGACATTATATCTTATTTTAATGTTAATTTAAATGTATAATTATGGATTGTAAATATCTGAAATAAATGAATTGAATTGAATTGAATTAAATAAAGTTTTGTTTCACATTCTAGGTATTGTACGTTGTAGACCAATAATCCAAAATATATTCTTTGATCTTTGGGTTAGAACCCCCGATGCGAAGAGTGTCCTGGCACTCGTTGGAAACTTGTAGTTTTGTTTCACATTTTTAGTTATTGTTCTTTTTGGACCAATAGGTAACTCTGAAAAAACTCTATTCTTTCAAATTTTGGGCAGCGAGGGCGCGGGGGCTGACCAAAATTTGAAAGAATAGAGTTTTTTCAGAGTTACCTATTGGTCCAGAAAGAACAATAACTACCTACTTACACCATTGACATTTTTAACAGACTTCAAAAAAAGGAGGAGGTTCTCAGTTCGTCCTGTATGTATTTTTTTCATGTGTTTTTATCGATTACTCGAAGATGGCTTAACCGATTAAGATGATTTTTTTTTTATAGAAAAGTGGGAGCTCCGAGATGGTTCCATTAAAATTTGATGAGAATCTGATGAGGATCTTCGGAGTGATGAACGGACATACTCCTCAAAATGCAGTAATCAATCCAATTGTTCATCGATTGCTCGAAGATGGTTTGACCGATTGAGATGGTTCATTCTTCAATAGAAAAGTGGGATCTTCAAGGTGGTTTCATAAATAATTGGTGAGGATCTGATGTGTATCTTCGGAATGATGAACAGAATAGCATCCCAGAACACAGTAAATACTCTAACTAATTTTTGGACTTCTACCAAAAACAATCAGCCCCTAAAAACTAGGTACAGATTGATGAAGCACTTGAAACCACCTTCTCAGCAGCAAACTCCTCAATAATTAAATTAAATTACGGTTACAATTTTGTTGATTTCAGTGACAGTCGAGTAGGTAGATAGGTAGATACCTACACTAAAGAAGGTGAAATAAAAAATTATGTAAATATTAAAAAAACCGACTTAAACAAAAGTGTGAAAACATTTCAATAATTTACAAAAGAACCATCTCAATCGGTCAAGCCACCTTCGAGTAATCGGTGAACAAACATAAAAATTGAGAACCTTCTCCTTTTTTGAAGTCTTCTTCTTTAAAAATGGCTTTTCCTTTCGGATATTTGCCAGTGTCAAGTATTATCAATATTTGCAAGTTATTTGCATTGAACAAAACAGTCAAGTCGTCATAGTTAAAGTCAAGTCGAGGGAATCATTGTAAAAAGGGGGCCATTTTTTACAATGTTTGTTCACGGAGCTTTGGAGAAAACACTAAGCTAAAGTACATGTTTTGCACCGGTTTTCACTTTTATTTATACTTGTACACCTTCACGAAACTAAATTGATTAATATGCCCCCGAAATTAAACATTTTACACGCATTTGAACTAAGTTTCACAAAAATGAAAATTTTGCAACACATCTCCTTAACGCATTCCCGCCAAAACTCCCTTTTTTGAAGTCGGTTAAAACGGTCTTACAAAAGGACAAATTAACCTCTACATACAGTGCCACTAACTTATTTATTTTATTATCTGAAGTTGTGCAGCCATATCTACTGCAATATGGTCCCAGCCAGTAAGATTGCCCGACTTCAGATAACAAAATAGAAAAGTAATTGGTGGCACTGTAGTTAGAGGTTACTTTGTCCTTTTGTAAAACCGTTTTTAAATTTTTGTATTATTTTTGTTATTTTTTTTTTTTAAATTTTGAAATCTTTCCCCTAATGACTAACGTTTTATGTAATTTAGTAACAATAAAAAAATAAATCGTAATTTGTTTTTATTGCTCAAGGTAGGTATCTAATAGAAGTATTTAAAAGGAAAGATTTTTTTCTTTTTAAATATTTAAGGTAAGGTAATAAGATATACCTTATTACCTTACCTTAAATATTTTAGTAGATTTAGTAGATATACATTGGCTCAAGGTGTCGTTCTTTTTTCTTTCTCCTATTAAATATTTCGATATATTTAATAGGAAAAAGAACGACATCTTTTGGTGAGTGTGTTAACTGTTAAGATAATAATTAGCACAGGTAAATCACTGGAAAGTGATCCTAAAGATGGCGTCTCAATCAAGCCATAAGACGAAAAACAATAGACAGGGGAAACATTAATATTCTTAAATTCGCCGCTCGAGATGGAAACTCGTGTGGCCTAGTTGGTTAAGGTGCTGCGGTACTGACGCAGAGACGCGAGTTAAACTCTCGTCGCGAGTGAATTTTTGAAGACGAATTTTTCCTTTAAAATATTTCTAATAAAAAATAGATAAGTGTAAAATATATTCTGGAATTCATTTTCTAACTTGGTTTGCAGATGTGGTTAAATTAGTAGACAAAGGTCTATCTAGATCTCAGCAGATGCCTCCTTTCTTGGACATCTGTTTAGGAAACCGAGATATGGACTCCTGCAACTAATTTTACAGAGAAACGTTGGGGGGAAAGAAAAATTGGTTGTATGAAAAAGTCGTGGCTACGGAACATCAAAGTGTAAACAAGAACAGCGAGTGCCGCCAAGATATTCAGCCTTACGAAAAATCAAATCAAACCTACACTAGAAAAGGCCCCTAAAAGGATAAAAAAGGGGCCGTACAGAAGAATCATGGCGGGGGCACGGGGCAAAATTACTTAGAAACTATTGTATCTGTGGTACAACGCCATAGAATAGCACGGTCACAAAGTTATTTCGCCTCGCACTTTCACCAAGTCCATAAGACGCTATTCAATGAAATGGAATTTAGTGAAACGAGAGTATACCAAGTCTCTTGCATGAGCTCCCTAAAAGAATAAGTCAATTGGCGACGACGGCACACGACAGAAGAAACAAATATTACTCCTTAATATACCTATAATTTTTCAAGATAATTGCCACTCAAAACCTTGAACATTTCGTAATTATACAGATGTAATCATTACACGTAATTTAAATCAGTTTTAAAGAAATTAATCGTTGCATAAATCAAAACGGACGTAGTTACATACTAGTGTACCTAGAATACTGCATTAACAGTAAATTTACGTGACTTTCAGCCGTATTCTGCCACGAATAAGGCCGTACAAGCGACCCTATGCGTAGCTTTGTCTTGCTCTTGTGATAATCAACGTCAACGAAAATGTAACAAAAGCTGAGTCGTTCGTAAACTTTCGTCAATGGTTGTTTAGATTAGATGGTTTTTTTTAATTTGCAAAACACCAACAAAAAGATTACATTAAAAAGAAGACACATAAAAAAACTTAAATCTAGCAATACGGGACGGGATGCAGGGTTAAAACGTAGGTTAGCAGATAGGTACTGATTTTTGTAATGCAAAATAGCTGTTCTGAATTTTTTACACAGTCACAATAATAGCTAATGTTCAAATACTTGTATTCATTAAAATTGTGTACACAATACGTGTTCATCATCACATTGAAACGTCTTATAGCTATAATTTTAGTTTGGTCATAACAAACCCATGGGGTCATTGGAGCTGTGCACCTAAGATTAGTCAAAGTGATTCATATGAATGAATTAATATAAACAAAGACACCCATTAAAACAATTAAAAAACGTTTGAAATTACACAAAACTGTATCAAGATTTGAATTTCATTAATCTTTGTATAAAACGAGATGTTTCGTGTAGTCTACTGTTCTATTAACCTGAATGTTTGATCTTGTTAGTCTTAGAATAAAAATGAATCAAATAAGTTACTTGTGTTTCTTGTTTATGTGTGTTTTTGTAAATGGTAAAAATGTGGGGTTTGATGCGACCGCGCAGGAGGCCCGAACGCACAATTTTGAACTGGAGCTTCCAACAATTTATGACGCTTTTTTCAGCAAACCAGTGACTCCTAAACGGGCTCTGTTTTTGGATTATTATGCTATTTATGGGAGTCCGTGAGTACAATAAAAAATAGATTCGATTAATTGAAATCTAATAAAAGTGAGCAATTTATTGCATATAGAAGTAAAAAAGGTAAAAACACCTGTAAACAAGAGGCACTGTAAAGGCGTTTTAAAATTACTGAAAACAATGAATGCAATGAGATTGTAACCGAAAACAAATAATTCAAAGAATTTAAAAGCCGTCTTTAAAAAAGAGAGGACAAAAATAACTTCATCACACATACACACAGTACCACCGACTTTTCTATTATGTAATCTGAAGTCGGGCACCCAAACTACAATCTGGATCTACCCAGTTCATTTGCATTCAAACAATTATCAAAAGATGAAATAAAAATAATGAATTATAAATAAAGTAAAATAAATATTACCGTAAACAGTCAGAATACAACTGGGCCGGTATAATTATCGCGCTGTATTTCAATGGCTAGCAAAAAACATCTTCTTTTACGGAAAAGTTTATTTTATTCTCCTTTATTCCATTATAACAGTTTCTTTTCTTAATATTTAGACAATGTACAGTGCTGGTGAACCCTTGTAGAAAGGATGAAGGTCGCAGAGTTGATGGAACATGTACGAATCCGAACTATCCATCAAGAGGAGCGAGATTGACGCCTTTTTTGAGACTCCTGCCGCCTATGTATGGAACACGTATGTTATTTTGTGGGCATTCTAGATGACGTAAGTCTCGATAGTGTTGGGATTTTGAAAATCCCTTTCTTGTAGATGCCTATATCATATAAATCAAACATCCCCCGAATTTGAGCTCTCTACAATCAGCGGTTTATGTTGTACGTTGATCTATCAGTCAGTCAGTCAAGACAAAGCATTTTATTGATATAGATTGATTGAGAAACCATAAGGATGCATAAGGAAAATCAACAAAAAAAATCAACATGATTACATAGTATCTTTACTTACCCGTACACAACCATTGCTTGCCATGTCTTAGACGGTATAGCGTTGTTTTGAAATTGGACATCTTGAAAAAGGATGGCATTAGAGAACTCTAAATGTTCTTTCTCTCTAACAGACAATGGTCTTCGTCCATCCAAAGATGGTACCGAACTCCCGTCAGCACGCCTAATACGAACTACCGCTCTTGGAGACGGATACTTCCCGGAATACAACTTTTCTATGCTATCAACACATGTCTTCGTCTTCTCGTTTGTCGAGGTTGCTGATCTCTTCCATTTAAGTAAGTTAAGTTTACTATGAACATGCTTAAATGAAATAAAATAATATACACTTAGAATAAGAATCAAACAAGATATTACAAATCAACTTTAATCTCTTAAACATTATACATCTCTTGTTACTTCTTAATTAATAATAGTTGCTATATCCTCTATTTTATTACTCTTTTAGCTCGATATGCTTTGGAAAGCGATTGCTGCATTAACGACCAGTTTCCGAATCCAGCGGATCGATTCTGTATTCCAATACAAGTACCGGCAAACGACCCATACTTGCGTCGGACAGGCATCAGATGTATGAACCTTACCAGAGAAGAGACGTTTCAGGACAATGGCTGTATACCTCCAACTCTGCCTTCCGCTAGGGTGAGTCATTAACGTGACATTTTATGTTTCAGGGCCACCGTCGAAATGATTCACATCATAAGTGCAAATACTCGGCTGCCTTAAAGGATGAAGATTTCTTAAAGATCTATTTATACTATAATTTTGGTGACCCCAAAACCGTTCTATCTTGCAACTTGAGTACAGAAAATGATAAACCATAACTTATTGCAATAACTTTTTCTTTACTGCCTTCCTAGTATAGTAGAGTAACTCCCCATCTCGACCTATCGGTGATATATGGAAACACTGAAGCAAGAAGTAACCAAATAAGAGCCAAGAAAGGTCTACTCGCTTTTAGGATGGAGGGAAAACGAGAGGTTCCTGCTGGCCAGGCCAGTATTTGTGTAGGGAACAAGCCTCCAGAAACAACTTGCTATAACTATGGTAAATAATAGCTCCAGTTAATTTATCTAGTATTAATCTGAAAGACTTTTACCACAACTATATTTGTTTTACTTAACTACTACAGGTGACCCTTTTCACGGTAACACGTTACCTGGTGTATACCTGACGGCTATGTGGTTCTTCCGCGAGCACAACCGTCTCGCGCGTGCACTGGCTGCTCTCAACCCTTGCTGGGACGACAACCATCTATTTCATACAGCGAGACAGATTAACATTGCGCAGTGGCAGTATATCTTTTACTATGAGTTGGCTGCAGAAGTTATCGGTATGTTTAATCGAACTTTAAAAATGTCAATCCAAAAAAGAAGATAACTTTCGGAATTTCTTTTCTTTCTTTGTTGTTAGGTCGTAAGAACGCTATAGAAGACGGGATAATCAACGAGCAAGAAGGTCACGTCAACGATTTCGATCCGCAATATCCTCCAGGCGTTTATAGAGATTATCTTCTTGCTGGCAGAGTTTTTCATAGTTACCAACCTGCTCTTTTCGAGTAAGTAAAATTTGTAGGAAAATTATTCCATCTCCTTTTGAAAGTTTGTGGCTGTGCTTGTCTCTAGCTCTAGAGAGGTTTGATGGTACAGGAGAAGAGAGTTGAAATCAAGGATTGACTACGAGCTTGGGGCTTATGTGTGATTTATTAATTCTCTTTGCTTCGTAGCCTCTATCGGCACCACGAGTACAAGGGCAGCCGTACATCTGTAGATGATGGGTTCCGCAGCGGCATCTTGCGTATCAACAACACCGAAGCTGACCTGACAGAAGGCGCTATTATTCAACCCGCTGATGGATTTGACAAAGTACTTGATCCTGATGTGAGTCTTCTAAAGTTCGTTAGGCTAAGTAAAAATGGTAAATGGTAATCTTACCATTCACCATTTTCACTAAAACTCTCAAAAAACACATGAATCACATGAAGATACATGTGATTGGTTTTGACGTGAAATTGTAGTCTCTGTACAATCGCAATAATAATTGCAGCTAACCCAGCGGATACTCGGCGAGAGACATGCGGCCTCCGACCTGGCAGCCATAGATATAATGCGAGGAAGAGATGCTGGCCTGCCGCCGTACAATGATTACAGAAAACTTTGCGGTCTAAAGGTCGCTGAAAACTTCTCAGACTTTCTAGACACTATTGAGGAATATGTAAGTGTTAATAATTCCTAAGTGCGTTCACTTAGGAGGCCGCACAGCCTTTAATTTACGAAGCATTGGATTTTGAGTAATTTCAGGGAAAAAAGATATACACGTTCCGTATAGGCCAGCGTTTGATAGTTATACACTTGATAGTAGTGATGCGGTCTAATATGAAGCAATTTTCAATAATTTCACACTGTGGATATTTATATCTTTATCTTTTCGTGTAATGCTGTGGCTCACATAGTGTTAGAACTGTCAGGTTGCCCTAAGGCCTCTAACTTGACCTAACGACTGCTATCTAAGAAAATTAGGGACATTAATTATTTGAGAGCAAAGTGCTATGTGTAAGCTATGTAAAAGCATATGCTAGTTTTTTTAAATGTCTATAGAAAATAGAGCAACTGAAACGTCTCTACGACGACGTGAATGACGTAGAGCTGATGGTGGCGCTATACCTTGAGAAACACCCCGCAGGCTCGAAAGTCGGGCCCACCCACTACTGCATAATGGCGAAGAATCTGCTGCACTGGAGGAAGTCCGACCGGTTCTTTTTTGAGCACGGAGATCATCCTACTGCTTTAACTGAAGGTAAAGTCTACTGACTGATGAAAACTCCCGCCATTTATGTATGTATCTACCTTCCAGTGATTGAAACTAAATCATTCAATAGAGTTAATAGAACTTACCAATTTGCCGACCAGTGTTGGCAAATTGGTAACTTGCACTGATCCATTTTTTTTTACTAAAACCCTACTAATTTATGTTTGGATCGTACAAATATTTTTGAATCCATAGACAATCCTTACACTAATATTTTTGTCATAGTTATTCCTCAACTTTCAATTCCACAATGCTCTATACCTAAATATGTATACATATTACATATGATTTGCAAAATATGAGACTTTAGATGCAATTATGTTTGCTATCATATTCGTAACTTCCTAGATCAACTGCGCGGCGTAAAGAATGCTAGTATGGCGCGGATTCTGTGCGACAACGGAGATGGCATCAAGACGATACAGCCCAAGGCTATCCTCAGGAGAACAGAATTGTACGTATTCTTTATGTAAGAGGTGTTATTGCTTTCTTATATGCTAGTTTGTGAATTGCTTTTCTATCTCCTTAATTATTTAAATACACAAAAAAGGAAATAAATTAAACTAAAATACAAAAATAAAAATAATGCAAATAAATAGGAATCTATTAGAATTGATTTCATTATTAATGGACTTTGCAAATCTGTTTTTGTGAACGGTCAAAAGATACATCGAGACGGGGACTAATAGTAGTTTATGCACCGAGGTCCTGTCTTATATAGCGGGCGTCATATTGAATCCAAAGCGTACGAAGGACTCTAGAGAGTTAACTTCCGAGCGCCGCGAGGGTGTTAAAAACTTTATGTACCTAGAGTCCTGAGTGAAGCGTGGGATTCAAGCGCCCAAGATAAAGACAGGCTTTAGTACCGAGGTGAATACTCTACTTTACACATCTACTGCGAGACAATAAAAGGGCTACAAAAGTAAGCATTTAACTAACTACAAAACAATAGATTAATGCAACGTGTATGAAATATATTTACAGCTTATAAATAAATTTCATACTATATAGTATGCATATATGGGTATAATTGGGTTAAATTTAACAATGTTACATGAAAATGACGAAACCACACATCGGCCTTAGCTGATGAAAGTTTTAGCTTTTTATTAACTTGAACTTTTTGCCTTACCCTTCCGTCGAATTAAAATAGAAGAAAAATTTTAATTAAGTTTAGCCCAGTTTTTAATTTTTTTATGCGTTTTGTCTAGGTGGCCAGTTCGAAATGGCCGTATGCTACCAGAACCTTAGTTCCAAATTTAAATTACTTTATGCCCTAGGTGTATAATGAGCGCTTTATGCACCTAGGGAATAAAGAGTCGCTTTACGTTGACCTTTTTAGTCAAATAAAGTAACTTTGTAGAGCAGTAGGTGTGTAAAAAAATAATAATAATACGCGATAAGTAGGTACTTACAAAAGAAAAATAAATATAATTAGTATATCCGTTGTCTAGTCACCGTAACACAAGCTTAGCAGCTTACCATGGGGCTAGATGGCGCTGTGTGTTGGTCACAGAATTTCTTTATTATTTAATTAAGAACCGGTGCAGTTGTTTAAAACCGAGTTATTTTGTTTTTGAAACTTTTTCAAACATAAGAACCGAGATTAGAACTGTATTGTACTCGTATATGGCGTGCCAAAGCCAAAAACAAGTTACCGTTGAAGGGGAAGCGTGTCGATGTATCCTTTTTGTATTTGCAAAAACAATCTGAATTACATTTATTTATTTCAATACGTTTTGTGTTTGCAGAAATGATTACGTTTCCTGTAAAGAAATACCGAGCAATAACCTCAATTACTGGAAAGATATGCAGTGTGTAGGTACCCTCAACGTTTAAGAGGAAGCTCCAATAAAAAATATGTCATGAACGGCCCGCCCACTTACCCCTACATCCACGAGTCACACGCACACGTATGCACTTTCGAACATCGCAACTTTTTTGATCTAGCGCCCAAGCGCGCGAAATAAAAACTGTTATATATTTTTTCATAGGTTGTAAACCGATTATGGTCGTTTGGAAAGTAGCCAGTGTCAAGTATTTTATAATACGACCTCATTGGTGCGTCGGGCGACCGCCTGGCTCACGGAACACTATTACTCCTAGCGGGCCTGGCTGCAATACGGAAGGCTGCGGATTCGATTCCCGTCGGGTGCAAATATTTATGCTTAAAAATAAATATTTGTATCTGATCTGGGTGTCTTTCTATGTATAATATGTATGTATTTACAAAAAAAATGAGGTATAATATGTAGTATATTCGTGGTCTAATACCCCTAGTACAAGACCAGTGCTTAGTTTGGAGCTAGATTGCGCTGTCTGTATATGTCGTGCAATAATATTTATTTAATAATTTGCAAGTTTTTTGTTTTGAATCTTCAAAACTTGTATCGTCCGATTATTCCTAGTTGTCCCCTCTAGCCCTGTTCCCCGGAGGGACAACTAGGAATTTTTCCCCAGTTGTCCCCGGGGCGACAACTGTCCCTTTGAAAGCTGGCTAAAGGGGACAAATGGGAATTATGTTTCTCAGTTGTCACGGCGGGCGGGGGGGACAGATGGGAATCTGTTATCCCATTTCTACCCCGCATGTTGGTGTTATAATAGAACTAGCTGCGCCCAGCGGTTTCATCCGTGTTCGTAATAAGTACCCTAATGTACCATTATTATTTTAATGAACTTTATAAACGCATACGACTTGCATTTATAGCAATATTTTGGATTAGGGGTGAAGTCGTCCCCTTCGAAACTGGGACCAGGGACGAGTCGACTACATACATATTTATATACTCTAGAGGTGAAGTAGTCCCACTAAGAAGATACTAAAAAGACTTTGTACATTTTTGGGAAAAAAAAGTTAATAGAAGAGATTAGTGGAAAACAAAAGACGATCGAAGTAAAAACAAAAAACGATCTAACCTAACTCCGAAACTATTGACACTAGACCACTAGTTTCTCAGCCTAAGTTACATAGCTCCTCGAGATCATCAGTTTGGTTGACAGCTGTCAAACTTGAACCGTCAATATCTCGGAAACTATTGACACTAGACCACTAGTTTCTTAGCATAAGTGATAGAGCTTCTCGAGATCTTCATTACAAACTTCACCCCTAACCGACGAACCCCTTACGACTTGCATTCATAGTAATATTTTGTACTATGAATGCAAGTGGTATGCGTTTATAAAGTTCATTAAAATAATAATGGTACATTAGGGTACCTACTTATTACGAACACGGGTGAAACCGCGGGGCGCAGCGAGTTTTATTATAACACACACATGCGGGGTAGAAATGGGAGAACAGATTCCCATCTGTCCCCCCCCCCCACCGTGACAACTGAGAAACATAATTCCATTTGTCCCCTTTAGCCAGCTTTCAAAGGGGACAGTCGCCACGAATTGTCACCCCGGGGACAAGGCTAGAGGGGACAGCTGGGAATAATCGGCCGCATCCACACCGGACGATCCCCGCGCTAAAGAATATTTTATCTTATTCGCGCTCAAGCAGCGGAGAGGGAGAAAATAGGATAAAAGATTCTGGAGCATGTGGATCGTACAGTGTGGACCAGGCTAATGGCATGTTTGGAAAAATTCATAACTTGTCGATAGTGGACTTGACGAATTACCTATTTGACTTATTACAGACTTGACCATTGTCGTGCCATTCTCACTTTTCTTGTTAGTTTGTCTGTCCGGAGTCCGGGCGGAATCTTGCAAATTCAATTTGATACACTTTCCAATTAGCTAGCGTGCTAAAACTGTGTTTCGGTTTGAATCGCGTTTGTTTTGTTGGCTTTATAATACAAGCCCGACGTTTCGGAGCCCTTCCGGCCTCCCTCATCTGAGGCAACAAACGCGATTCATACCGTAATACTAGAATGTCTACCTCGGGAGCGAATACTATTTTTCGAATGAAAAATATTCATCGCCCACTGTGAGAATAGTTAGTAGATTGTATTACAATGAAGCAAAATAATATTTTTACGGTGAGGGTGGTTTTTTGAATCCAGAGCGAAGTGAGGGATTCAAGAGTAGTGTGATACACTCTACTTTTTATTACCCTCTATGAGAAAATAGAAGGCGCCTCATATTTATAATTTGAGAGCTACTTAATTATTTAAATACCCCTTAAAATTTGTCAAATAGTTGCAATAATTAAAAAATATTTTTAAATTTCCACCCTAGGGATGAAATGAGCTACTTTCAACCCGGATATCTACTTATGAAAATTAAACTTTCCGAACGGGAGAGATGAAAAATTGGTTTTGTTGCAACTTCATCAAAAATGTTGTGATACAAAAATATCAGCGCAACGAACAGAAAAACTATGGATTTATTCTTATTTTTTTCATTTTACAGTTTTCACAAATAGGTTTTTAATATTATTACTATTTACTCTTGCATTAAAAGTTTCATTTGTAAACAAAACTGACTCCTTTTTATTTACAAATAATTAAGTATTTACATTTCATGAAATTCCAATTTCCTACGTTGAACTGGTGGTGTAACAATTATTGAATGGTTTTCAATAGGCGGAAGTAGTCGTTTTCTCGATGGAATTTCAGATTAAGAGGTTTGACAAACACTCTTTTTGACGGTTATGTAATCTGGATCGAGAATTGTTCTTTTTCTGGGATGGCGTGGATCTATCAACTCAGGCAGTAAGCATTCCATGTAAAAACTTGTTAACTTCGGTTCCATCTCTTTTTTCCAAAATTGATCGTCTTTTTCCGGTATTTCTATTTTCAATTTATTATCACCTTACCATGCGGCCAAAAGACAATTATTTTTGTTTGCAATGTGCATTTGGCCCTGGGCCTGAATGTACCAGTCTGATTTTTATTATTAAATACCTGTAATACAAGCAAATGTTAATGTTCCAAATTTAAATTACTTTATTCCCTAGGGCTTAAACGCGCATTTTAGTTCCCAGATATCTCATTAGATATTTAGCGAGTCATTACTTGTTTTACGTTGACCTCTTTGGTCAAATAATATTAGTTTATGCACCGAGGTACTAAAGCCCTGTCTTATATACCGGGCGTCATATTGAATCCAAAGCATACGAAAGACTCTAGAGTTAACTCCCAAGCGCAGCGAGGGTTTTAAAAACTTACTTCTGAGCGAAGCGAAGGAGTTATGTACCTAGAGTCCTGAGTGAAGCGTGGGATTCAAGCGCAATTATTAATTAATTAAGCCTGTTTTTATCTTGGGCGCTTGAATCCCACGCTTCACTCAAGACTCTAGGTACATAACTCCTTCGCTTTGCTCAAGATACGTACGCTTTGGATTCAACATGACGCCCGCTATATAAGACAGGGCTTTAGTACCTCGGTGCATATACTACTATTATGCCCTACTTAGGTGTATAATGGCACTTTATGTACCTAGGGAATAAAGGCTCGCTTTACGTTGACCTTTCCTTATCCTATATCCTATACTTATAATAAAGAAAGAGAGAACAAAAAGTCTGTACTTGGAAGTAATTTAAAAAAATAGTGGTCTAGTGGACTTAATAATAGAATAAAATTATATAATTTTTAAAATTCATGTCTGTCTGTTTGTTTCTTTGTTTCTTATACAATTAAAAACTACTGATCCGATTGAAATCTGGTTTTCAATATTGGATAGTTCAATTTTCGAGGAAGGTCGTGGTATACTTTGCATCGACATCCAATTAGTAGAATCCGAGTATGAACGAAAAAGTGCAACCGCTTGGCCGCCCGCGCCCGTGATAACGCGTTCACTTCCGCGGGTGAAACCGCGGGGCGCAGCTAGTGGTCAAATAAAATTACTTTGTAGAGCAGTAGGTGTGTAAAATTACTTTGTTGAGCCGTAGATGTGTAAACTTACTATTTTTGTCGTTGGGGTTTTTTGATTGGTGGGGTGATTCTCCCACTAAAAGCGGTAACAGCTATCTCCGCACTATGAGATCCGATTTTAATGAAACTTGAAAGGTATACAAGTTCTATGAGTAAATAGATTTTATTTGTTGTGGGGGATTTTAATTTTTGGGGTAATTCCCCCACAAAAGGATGTACTAAATATCTAAACATTATGTGATCCGATTTTTCTGCTCTATTATGATGATATAAAGAGCCCTTTCAATAATTAGTTCCCACGAGGTCCACTGTTCGTTGAATCACTTGTAATAATATTATTATCAGATGCCTAGATCACAAAGAACACACCTTCCAAATTTCATCTCTCTCTACCAGCGGTTCAGTCAGTGAGTAATTCAGTCAGGACAAAGATTTTTATAGATATACATAGATTACAGAAGTATAGATAATAGATATAGATTAGTAGTTATGTAAGTACTAGCCGCGCCCTTCGGTTCCACACGTGTAAGTCCCGAACCCGCGGGAATATCAATTTCAAAAGTAACCTTTGCCAAAGTACCATCTATCTTTGAATCGAAATTTATCAAAATCGGTTTAGCGGCCTGATAGAGTTACTTTCTCATTTGTAATGGTCGATTATTAGCTTGCATTACCTTGATGAAGTGTAGATACTTATTATATTAATTCCGCAAAATCCTTGTAGGTAAGTACCTATCTCAATTTTCATTTTGACAATGGAAAAGGTAAATAGATTTATTTTTTCGCCTCTCTTACGATATTTAGATTTCTTTTTGATGTTTTAGCAAGCTTTCGTTTGGAAAAAGCTTTTTTATTGCATATTGCTAGTAAATACAGTTACTCTGATTGCAACACTAAGTACAAATAGTATCGTTGGCGATTCAACGGGGTAATGCCACCAGTGTGATGGGCATTTTTGGACTCAATGGTCATTCACCTTAGATTATTTGTATTGTTTATTATCTTTGTAGTATTTATTTCTTGTGTAATTATTTAGTCTTTCTTTTTTTAGTACAACAACAATCAAATATCAAAGATAAATAAACAATGCTAGACAGTTTTATGACAGTAGGTATGATTTGACATGACTGTCATAACATAACAATTATTTTCATATTGGCCGGAAAAAATGTAAAAAGTTCGAATCTATAGGAAACATAATTTAAAATAGATTACGTAATTATTTGGGAGCGAAAACTGACATAGGTCCACCTTCGACGGCGCCAGACGGCGGACTGAGGTTGGCGCAACGTCTACTTAGATGTGTTGTAATACAGTTGATTTTAGATTGAAGGTTTTCATGCTTTTAACACGAAACTAAAAAGGCGTAAGTCTCAAATCATTTTTCGATAATTTTACGGAAATTAAGCAATATTAAAAATCATCACATAAGCAATTAAAAGTATTGATTATTTCCTTTGTATTAAATAAAAAATTGTTTCGATATATAGTATAATAGAGGAGAAAAGAGTAAAATATAGAAAATACAGCATAATTTTCAAAGTAAAAAAGTATCGAACAAAACTTAATGAATCGTGATTCTGTTATTTACAAACCTTAGAAGAAGGTTCAATAAAACATGTATTTGAATTTCACATTCGCCAAACTTGTGGCTGATGCAGAATATGCTTCGCAACAAACAATATTTTTCTTCTGCTTAGACTTAAGCCGAAGAAAAATAATTATTAGATATGCTTTACCTACTTTACCATCTATTTTATACAAGGTGAACCATGATATAGTCAAGTATTTTGTACAAGTACTCGTGTATTACCATGCCATTTTAGTTTTTGTCTAAATCGGGGCCGCAACTCCTTTTAGCATTTTTAACTATCTCTTATACAAGATGTAACGGGTAAGCCCTTTTAAGCCGAAAGGGGGTTGTTCTAGACGTCTAGGCGAACAACTTTTGTTCTATGACTTTTGGAAATTCGAAGTACTTTTCGAAAATTTTAAGTGTAAAGTTTACTTGAAGATCAGCTGTTTCTTAGAGTTCGAGGTCATTGACCTTATGTTGTCCTTTTATTTAGTTTGGTCTACTACAATCAAACCTTCAATTACCTTTATTTTCAAAAACAGCTGTTTTATCAGTGAAACATAATCTCAGAATTTAAAAAAAAAAAAGTTCGAATTTCCAAAAGTCGTAGAACAAAAGGTGTTCGCCTAGACGTCTAGAACAACCCCCTTTCGGATTAAAAGGACTTGCCCGTTACATCTTGTATAGTTTAGGTTATCCCTCTGAAAGCCCATCGAAATGGATCCTATTCTATATTTTTGATTTGTGTTTGAACGCAGTCTGTACTTCGTACAGACTTTTTCTCTTTTCTTCCTTTATTATATGTTTAGATATAGCTATTTATATAAATAGCTAACACAAATCAAAAATATAGAACCCTTAAAAAAAATTAAAAATCGCTTGGTAAAAGCAGTAGAACAAACAATTTTGAATTTCATGTCTGTCTGTTTCACTATTACTTATGGTAAGTCACAAAGCCTGCCAATCAGCGCTCTAAACAGGTGGGGTGCATGAGCATTGCAGAAGTCGATTTGTTACAGGAGTAAAAATAATAGCTATTCTATAACTTCTTTTAATACTGATTGGCTTAACTTAACTAATTAAGTAGTAATTAATTAAAATAACATTTACAGAATACGAATTAACGTACATCTCCTGCACGTCGCGTCGCCTGCATTCCGCATGCTATGTCCTTATCGAATCGAGCCCCTGAATACTGGCAGCATTGCCACATTGAATGGCAATGCTGATCCTCTGCGCCAAATAGAGCCTAGCATTCCGGTTTATTTTTGATTTAATAAATATAAAGAAATCCAAAAATTAAATTAAAACTAAACAACTAAGTTATAGGCGCATGATACGCCCCAAAAGATGATTGTGTATTACCCACGTAGATTTATTTATTGATACCTATTTAAAACACTCGTTTTTTTTTCTAATACCTATACAATTTAATGGAATATGAAAGGAACATAAAATACTAGTGGTACGAGGGTTTCGTCTATACTAATATTTACTTACGGTTGAAGAGTGAAATGCTGGTTCCTATTCTTAAAGTGATAGATAAAAACGATTACCGAAATAAATCTTTTTTTTTTGCTTATCACTTTTTTCTTGATTCAAATTTTTGTTAATAAGTGTTTTATTGTCTTATTGTATGTGGCTTTAATTTACTAATTATTCATTAGCATTACTTTTAAAATACCTACGTACCTTAGCCAGTAACTGATGTGTAAACGTTTCTACTGCTAGTATTCGAAAACTGAAACATTTACTGCACGCTGATGCTGGATTCTGGTCATCACTGCGAAGATCCTCATCAGATCCTCACCAAACTGGGAATTTATGTATGGGAGCAATTTCGAGGTACCCTTTCCAATAAAAAAAAGAATTATTAAAATCGAACAAATTTAAGTACCTATTTATTTCCATAGGATGCTTGTACAAATGTACCTACATGATCACTTGGTTACGTCTTAAATCTAAAGATTATTGCGTGGCTTCAGAACGCGCCCTCCGATGAAAAGAAGCCACAAGAAATTCATAGGTTTTTTTCATGGGAGATGCAAATTGCAAATAACTTAATTTCTTCAATGATTTTCGCGATAAAACACATTATTTACCGGGTTTAATCGCGTTAAAAAAGACAAATTACAACGTAGTCAACCTTGAAAAAGCCAACTGTAAAGTTGACGACATCTCGGTTCGTATAAAAATCATGAATAAAACGCGATTAAACCCGGTAAATAAGGTGTTTTATCGCGAAAATCATTGAAGAAATTAAGTTATTTGCAATTTGCATCTCCCATGAAAAAAACCTATGAATTTCTTATGGCTTCTTTTCATCGGAGGGCGCGTTCTGAAGCCACGCAATAATCTTTAGATTTAAGACGTAACCAACTATTATACTTGCATATTTACTATGCAAATAACTTGCAAAAATACTTGACACTGGCTACTTTCCAAATGGCCATAGTCGGTTCACAACCGATAAGAAATAATAATAAAGCCACTGATATCAAGATAGGGTCCCGAATCCCTCGCTTTTATCGACTTAACCCTCAGCGATATTGTGAACTATTCTTTCAGCTCTATGCTCTACATATGTAAATATGAGATGACATCTTTGGAGGATTGGTGTATCTTCTTACTAATATTATTAACGCGAATGTTTATATGTATGTTTGTTTGTATGTGACTTATTGTTACTCTTTAACGCAAAAACTACCAAACCGATTGCGATGAAACTTGGAATATAAGCCTGAAAACCTGGAATTATACTTAAGCTTTTATCCCGATAGTCCTGCGGGAACGGGACTTACGCGTGTGCAAGCGCAGGGAGTAGCTAGTAATATTATAAACGCGAAAGTTTGTATGTGACTTTGTTCCTCTTTCACGCAAAAACTACTGATCCGATTGCGATGAACTATCTCCAGCTATCGGTATGCTAATTTGGAGATCTGGATTATAACACAGGCCCTTATTATCCCGATATTCCCCTGGGTTCGCGACTTCTAGTTCAAAATAAATGAAATTACTTAAAAACTATATTAAGTAAAAAAAATACTTAAAAAAATAGTTATTAAGTAGGTACCTAATATACCTACACACTAAAGCGGATAAGTACAGGGTAAATTTGGGTTTTTTATGACAAAATGCCTAACTTTGTGACTACCCCTCTTTTTGACAATCAACATGACGTATTATAAAATCTTTTTATTTTGAACGCATCCAATGATCCTTTCAAAAAACAAAAAAAACTACATTTTTCGAAATAAAACACTTTATTTATCGGGTTTAATTTATCGCGTGTAAAGTGTTTTATTATGCAAAATCGCGAAAACCATAGAAGAAATTTAGTATTTCGATGTAAGTTAAGAAACAAAAAATGTACCTTCGAAAAAATTTGTCACAAATTATCCCCAGTTTATCACAAAGTATCTCCCATTTACGGTACATACGTATATAATAACAAAATTCAACGGCATACTCAAACAAATTTTGAATTAAAAATCTCTCAACATTCATAATATCTAACTAAACTCGCCCAACTTTGCCCAAGGTTTTAAGCAAAGCAATTTAGTCAGCATTATTGTGTCGCCATTTTGAAGGCTTATTTCGGCAGTCGGCAGTCTTGATGGATGCTCACCTTACCACTTGACGACAGTTTAAAAGGCACTGAGTTTCTTAAGGCGTCGCATTGGGTAATGTACAATTTTGCACATAGGTAAAGAAAGAAGAAGAAAGAATAGAAAATTGTTTATTTTTGATTCACTATACATGAAAAAAAAATAAAAAAAAAAATACATGGAGAATATAGATCTAACAGAGCATACGGTACGGTGTAGGTACGGTCAGCAAAAGACTTAGGATACCAGATGCATATTTTAAAGTTTCGATTTTATCAATAGCGGGTTAGTATTTTTTGGATATTCTACATGGAATTACTAACAATTAGGACGCTTTACTGATATCAAGCAGAATTATCAACAATTACTGAGCCATTATTGAAAATCACAAAACTTTAAAATGTGCACCTGGTACCCTCAGTCCTTTTCTGACGTTCCTACCACGAGATTTTCCGGCGAGTATTTAAAACTACCAGATGGAAACCTATTGTGTGTTGTCGTATAGTGACATATAAAAATTGCAAACTAGCTGCACCCTGCGGTATCGTTTAGTCCTGATATTCAAAAATTAGCATTTTTTACTTTCTCCTGATCATAACAAACACAACAAAAGAAGAATTAGCAAAATCGGTCCAGCCGTTTACGGGTGATATCGTAACCAAGTGAAGTAGGAATTCATTTTTATTTAAAATGGCAAAGATAATGTAAGTCTGAAGTCTTAAATTATTTGTTATAATTTAAGACTTGAACACAACTTTATCGTGCAGTTTTTTTGTAATACACATAATTTATTCATTCTCATCTCCAGATTTCAAAGTTTTATTCCGAAATTTTCGTTATTTTTTAAACTATAACCTTTATCGTTACCCGTTAAGAAGTTTTGTGATGAGATGGTGGTTGCAAGTGCTCCATGAATCCCCACTAAGCCGAATTATGGTTGCACCATAATAAAAAGTACAAAATTATAACCCATATCGTTACCTATACCTACCTATTGAGGAGTTTTGTGATCCTAACCTAACGTAATCAACTCGTTTCATATGCTCCATCAATCTCAATCTAGTTATTTAAGGACTGCCCTTACAAGGAAAATCATGAAATTTACTCTTAGGAGGTGTTCTGCTTATCATTCCGAAGGGTCTGGTCAGATCAGATCATCACAGAAATATTGAAATCCAAATCGGTAATTTTGCAATGCTTCATCTTAAACCGGCACAGAGTTTCTTAAATGGCTGATACACAGTAGTTAGGAATAAGTTTTGGCTGTTCGTTAGTGTTAGCCCGTTAGCTAATGATTTGTGTTAATGTTTAAGCTGGTGTTGAAGAAACTTTATCGTACTTAGGTAAAGTTTTTGAAAATTGTATAAGCTAATTCTTTCTAAAAGGCTTTCGTTGTGAGTCCGTACGATTTTTAAAATCTAGTTAAAATTATATTAATTTTATCCTCCTGTAAATAAATAATTTTGAAGTTTTTAATGAAATAAAATACACGTATCTTCATCATCGGGTCCTTTGATGTAATACTAGCTGCGCCCCGCGGTTTCACCCGCGTAAGTCCCGTTCCCGCGGTAATCGGGATAAAAAGTAGCCTATGTGTTATTCCCGGTATCCAGCTGCCTATATTCCAAGTTTCATCGCAATCGGTTCATTAGTTTTTGCGTGAACGAATAACAAACTCACATACATACATACATACATACTTACATTCATACAAACTTTCGCGTTTATAATATTAGTAAGATTAAGATGCTGGTTTCCTCGCGATGTTGTCCTTCACCGTAAAAGTGAAGTTAATACGGTAGGTAGATATCTGCTCCATTTATAGCGTAGGTACAAACCTACTTTCTTTTTTCTCAATGAAATTGGTGCGCTGCTGTCGCCAGGGATTATCGTCAAAGATCTTAAACCTAATTAATATACGAATATGCGTAGGTTGCTACCTGCGCATGTTAATAAAGGTTAATTTGGTTTCCATTGAAACCTTATTAAATATTTTTTTAAAAGGTTATTTTATTAGTACCAACCTACACACTGTCTTGGTACTACGAATACATTAGACATTTCTCAAATGACACTAAGCCTTAGATACCAGCTCTAGACTCACAAGGAGAAGGCTCGATCCACACTCTCATTTTCTCACTCGTGATCTCGAGAAATCCTTTGTTTCTGCCAAAAATACCGACTTCAAACGGAGAAACAGAGTAACTCCTCATATGCGCCTGCGCACACATAGAGAGGTCAGGAGTTCTAGAGTTCGGAGTTCCGCGCTTGTATTGACCGCCCGCTGTGTGTGTTGTTGTTGTTACCAAATCGAGCGCAGAACTTCGAACTCCAGAACTGCTGAGTTCTGATTCTCTAAAAACATAGCATGCGACAAACAGGCGGGATACATGAACAAAGCAGAAGTCGATTTGTTACAGGATTAAAAATAATAGCTATTCTATAACTTTTTTTTAATACTGATTGGCTGAGGAACAAGGGGAGCTATTTGAATAATTAAGTAGCCCTTAATCTTGAAGGCTACTTAACTAATTAAGTAGTAACTAATTAAAATAACATTTACAGAATACGAATTAACGTACATCTCTTGCACGTCGCCTGCATTCCGCCGACATTCGGCATGCTATGTCCTAGCCGAATCGAGCCCCTGACCTCTCTATTTGTGCGTAGGCTCTACGCTTCTCGAGTGTTCTCGGCGTAAATCTGAAGGGCGGTACGTAGGTATAATAATAATAATAATAATAAATTTCATTTATTTCTTCCACAAACAAAATAAAAAAGAAATACAACAAAGAAAAACCACTATCTAACACTAATTACAATGTTAGGTAAATTGAACTTAAATAATTTATTTGTGGGAGAACTGGAGCCTAAACTAAGCCAAGGCTTGTATCTTAGGACTCCAGGACTCGCCCTCACAATTGGCGCAGCAGATTGTAATGTACTGAAGAAAGAATTTAAGTACAACACAAAACTCACTGATTAGTTAATAAATACTATTATTTGATATACAGATCGTTATATAAAATAAAGTTAATAAAATAACGTTAAGGGTGAATTAAATAAATGTATATGCGTAGAAAATGGATAAATACAATAAAATATTACTAGTTTAAAATTGATAGGAGTACATTTCCTTTTAACTAACAGTAACCGAGGTACCAATATCTTGAAATTAATCATCATCATCATCAGCCTGTTGCAGTCCACTGCTGGACATAGGCCTCTCCAATTGCACGCCACCTAGATCTATTTTCGGCTTGTCGCATCCAGTTTGTGCCAGCCGTAGTTGTAATTAATACTTAATTGTTATGTTGTTGTTGTTTGTTGTTGTTTATATTGGGCCTCGTTTTCGGGTGGTTTTGAGCTAGAAGCACTGGAGTCACAAAGGAAAGAAACTTTAAATCTTTCGTGCTTCGGTTCCCAGCACCGCTTAGGGACGTCTTCTCTGCCGCCGACTTCTGGCCAGCTAGCATAGTCTAACGACGCTTTAGAGAAGCGCGACAGAAGATAGAAAACCCTAAAACCTAATTTTAGATCTATATATTTTATATGTATGGTTAGTCTGTTAGGTATACAATATGTAACAGGTAAGCCCTTTTAATCCGAAAGGGGGTTGTTCTAGACGTCTAGGCGAACACCTTTTGTTCTACGACTTTTGAAAATTCGAACTTTTTTTTTGAAAATTTTGAGATTATGTTTCACTGGAAAAACAGCTGTTTTTGAAAATAAAGGTAATTGAAGGTTTGATTGTAGTAGACCAAACTAAATGAAATAACAACATAAGGTCAATGACCTCGAACTCTCGGAAACAGCTGATTTTCAAGTAAACTTTACACCTAAATTTTTCGAAAAGTACTTCGAATTTTCAAAAGTCGTAAAACAAAAGTTGTTCGCCTAAACGTCTAGAACAACCCCCTCTCGGATTAAAAGGGCTTACCAGTTACATCTTGTATATTTACAATTTGAATTATTATCAAATGTTTTATACATTATTATATTAGCATCTCAGTTCCTGCAATTCAAGCTTGTGCTTAGTGTAGAGCCGATTTCTAATGTAATTTGATAAATGTTTAGTAAGATTCATATTAATTAATTAATTCAAATTCATATACTCAGACGCCAAAGATCTCTAGCTATCTGCATAACAAGTCGCTTCACAATTGGTTCAGTATTTTTTTTCACTATTGTTCAACAATGGGTTTACTCATTTTAAGAGCTATATCGGAACACTGTCGAATGCTTTAAAAAAATATTCTAGTTTCTAATTTCAAGCAGAGACATTTTTGGGAAACTATAAGTAACGTCGTTGCAGACAACGCCATCTGTCTCAAAATTAAGCAACAAAGGAAATTGTGTAATTAAAAGCAATTTCACAATTTATTTAAACATATTTTCTTATCCTTTTTCAATCCTTTTTCAGATCCTTTTTACAAGTTTGAAATGAAATATCCCACGATCTTTCAATGTAAGCTCCGAGGAATAATATTATCATGGAAATTTAAAATGTTATCTCTACAGAGTTATGAAATTAAGGCGAAAAACTTTACATTCCTTTTTACGGTTTCATTAAGTATTGATAAATAAATATTTAAATCGATCTTTACTTATAACAAAGGAAGAGAAGACAAAAAGTCTGTACTTGAAAGTAAATAAAAAAAAAAGTGGTCTAGGGGCTTAGGATAGTAGAACAAAATTATAAATTTTTAAAATTCATGTCTGTCTGTCTGTTTATCTGTCGGTTCCTTTTACAATTAAAAAATACTTATCCGATTGGAATCTGGTTTTCAATATTGGATAGTTCGATTTTCGAGAAAGGTCGTAGTAGACTTTGCATCGAAATCCAATTAGAAGAACCCGAGTAATGAACGAAAAAGTGCAACCGTTCGAGAACCGCTCGGCCGCCCGCGTCCGTGACAACATGTTTTTCACTACCGCGGGTGAAACAGCGGGGCGCAACTAGTTTAAAATAAAATTCGCGTCACTGGTAATAAATGTATTAGGAAAAGTTTTAGATATTTAGTTTTAGAAAAATCAGACAAGACACAGGTATATTATGCTTGTACAGCTTGGAAGGTGTTTAGCTAAGGGGAATGACACATACAATGACATACACTTCGTCGCAGTACGTAAACGAGAAAGGTGGCAGCTGCTGTGACTTTAATTCGTGAAAATAATTGACATTAATTTTTGTTTTTTAAAAGTTAGGTAAGAGTTTGACCGCTTACCTAGGAGATAGCTCGTAATTTGTTTTTATTGCTCAAGGCATATTTACTAGAAATATTTTAAAGGAAAAATTAATTTTCAAAAATTCACTTGCGGCGAGATTTGAACCTGGGACGCGAGTTAAAATCTCGCCGCAAGTGAATTATTCCTTTAAAATATTTCTAGGAGATAGCTGTTCACTCGAGACTAGAAGATTTCCAAGTTGAAGACATTCATTAAACTATTATAGCTCCGCTGCGCCGTTTCAACCGCATAAGTCCCGTTCCCGCCAGAATATGGGGATAAAAAGTAGCCTACGTGTTATTCCAGGTTTCAAGCCATTTATATTCCAAATTTCCAAAATCAATGTATGGATTCTATAACTATAGATATTTTCGATTGTAATAAAAACAAATTTAAAAATTGTGTATTCAAACTTGTTAAAAGTTTAATAAAATTGAACTAGCTTATTAACTTTAGTAATAATTTGTTACTAGGGTAATTTTTCTTTAGATGCTTGCAACATTAATCTTGCTATGTTCACAGTATAGGGTTATAATTTAGAACAAAACTTTGTAATAGCGTACTCTAGTGTTAAAAAGAATTGTAATCTGCTATGTTAGCTTTATTAAATTAAATAAATTTCGTCGCTATCGGTTCCGTAGTTTTAGCGTGGAACATTAACAAAGTCACATTCATAAATACAAACTTTTGCGTTTATAATATCAGTAAGATAGTACTTATACACTGTATTTATTAAAAGGAAAACTAATAACGCCGCATATTATACCGAGCTAATGCAAATACATAAAATATCCTCATTATGTTTAATACGCCACATGCAGCCGCGTCTCGAACTAAGCTCGTTAAGCTTTTAAACTGCACTTCATAAGTTACTTTATACGTACTAGTTAGAGTCACTTATAGCTCGCAGCTTAGGTGAATTATTTTATGTACTTGTTGCGTTTTATTTCTATTAAATAACACTAAAAATTCAGCCTTTTTCTTTTTCGGTTGTCAGAGGTACTTCATTATCATTACATAGTAACAAACAAGTCGCTTCCCACACTAATTAAATCATAAACTAAATAATATAACAAAACAGCCACACCACTCACAGGCTCAACTAGGACCCTCTGTAGTGCACCCACCTGTCTCAAATCTATACCATACATATCAAATAGCTGTGTTTTGAAAAGCTGGCTCCGTTCACATTCAATTACTAAGTGATAAACATCTTCTGTTTTACCACACGTATTACAATTTGGCGAATCAATCAACTTCATCAAATATCTAAATGCATTCAGTGGAATGTGACTATTCTGTTATAATGACATGTTCTGTTTTTGACAAAGGTTCCCAATTTTTAAATTGATAAAAAAAAAAGTCGCTTCCCGCTGTATTTTTGCTTATAACTTTAAAACTACGCAACGGATTTTGATGCGGTTTTTTTAAATAAACATAAACGCGGGAATCCGCGGGATCGTAAATTACGTGAGTGAAACCGCGGGGCGCAGCTAGTTATATCATAAAGAAGAAAGATAATAATATATTAGTTTGTGCAGGCTCCGAAACTACTAAACTTATTTCAAAAATTCTTTAACCAATAGAATGCTACATTATCGAGGTGTAACGGCTACTTTTGATCCCGATATTCCCATGGAAACGGAATTTCAAATATAAGGAAACCTCTAAAACATAGCTTATATCTTTGTTAATTTAATAATTTAATTTATTATTATTCACTAATTTATTTTCATTCTTAAATTAAAATATATTTTGTATTTACCTAGTTTATAAAAATAAACTAAATACAAAATATATACAGAAGAACACAGAACCTACAAACAAAATTATTTACATAGAAATAATTTTGTAGGCCCTATAAATAATGCATAAATGCATAATTATGATTATTATGCCTTTTATGCTTGTTCGCGTACAAATCGTTAATATTAAATATTATAGATTTAGTTTAGTTGAATCAGCGTGTCTGACACATAGGGGTCTTCCAACTTCTTCCACTCAAATCTGTTGATTGCTTTTCTTATCATTTTCTTTATATCATCTACCCATCTTTTGGTCTGTCTTCCTCTCTATCTTTCTTTTAAGTCAAGATTAAGTAAGTATCTTAATAATTATGTTATTTAAAATCCTACCCGACACCATCCACCATTTTATAGGTTCCTAGATGCGTCGAACAATTTTTAAGGTTTCTTTACCTCAAGGTATTTCTAAGCTACGAGGTTAGATGAATAGCCAAATAAGATCAGCTTGACTATGACTTATTCACATCAAAGCCGAATGGTTGTTAATCTTATTTTTTACTTTTCAGTTAAAACTGCAGTCGGGTTTTTTATTTATTTTTAATAATTTTTCTTGCAACTGTAGGTAGGATGCAAGAGGGTAGTGGTGTGACTCACCTAGAGTAGAGTTTTCAGGTCGCCCTAAGGCCTCTAACATGAACTAACGACTGCTATCAGAGATAACAACCGGGACCAACTTAACGTGCCTTCCGAAGCACGGAGGAACTCGAGAAATGATTTTCTGTCATACAAATTTTCTTCACCCATCCAAGTAATGACTGCGTCAAGCATTGCTTAACCCACACGACCATTCGAGATTGGCAGGTGCAGCTAGGACTTCAGTAACATTTGAAGACCTACGTACATAAGTATTTGTGGCGCGACGGGCGCCTGCCCGGCCCTTATGTATGTATTTACAAAAAGAAAAGTTTTGTTCATAGTATATCCGTAACCTAGTGCCCATAGCACAAGTCTAGTTGCTTAGTTCGGAACTAGGTTCTGACTAGCTGTATGCAACGCAATTTTTTTCTTTCTGCAATTTATTTTTTATTTTTTATGTATGTTATTTATGTTTTATTAGGTACCTACTTATTTCTTGGCTTGCCTTGAACGTGAGCCACAAAGTAGAATCTCGATCCCAAACTAGATATCCAATTTAATCAAATGATAATAGGGTAGAATAAGCCGAAAGCCTTTCCTTTGAGACAATTTGCCCAAAAAACATCGTCTTTATAGGCGAAACGGAAAATTTGAAACCATCTAAGATGGTTTTAGTGGTTGACTTTAGTCTATAGACGTAAAATAGCTTTTACGCAATACGAAAAAAGTAGAGTCTAAAAGTCGATTCCAACATCCTACTGATATTAAAAACCGGCCAAGTGCGAGTGGGAAAAAAACCGGCAAAAAAAAACACGTTTGTCGTATGGGAGCGCCCCCCTTAAATATTTATTAATTTTTGTGTTTAGTATTTGTTGTTATAGCTGCAACAGATTGACTAGCTATCACGGTTCTCGAGATACTGACTTCGCTGTCCGTCCGTCCGTAGAAAAGTTGTAGAACAAAAGTTTTTCGCCTAGACGTCTAGAACAACACACTTTCGGGTTAAATGATCATCGTCGGAACACGCTGTATAAGAAATATATAGTATATAGTTAATTAGTATAGAAGATAGACAGTTGAGAGACAGACGTAAAACAGAATTGTTAAATAAATTATAGATGCATTAATTATTTCTTCTGTTATTTCATTCAACTACGTTTTATCTCTGTGACTTTCCCGTAACAGGAAACATAGAACATAAAAGAAATGGTTTCAGTAGATATACCTTAGAAAAATCGTCTTTGATTTTCATATACTAAAGAGATTTTGAAGTTAACTAGGTGGCCAAGTACATAATTATTATGTACCTACTAGTTATGTATGTATGTATATAAGAGACTGTGTGTGGCAAAGTACCCACTAGTACTTAAGTCGATGTCTGAAATACATTCCATATTCCTTTACAGTTAAGGTTGACATCGATGATGTCATACAGAAAGAAAATATAACTTCGTAACGCGGTTCTAAGAACATCGGTTTATATATAACGTTAGTAATATGTGATCTGTGGTTTATATTTATTAGGTTACGCTGTTTGATTGATTAATAATGTGTAGGTACCAAAACTTACTCGTATTCGGTCGGATGGGTCAGCACGTTCAAAATGTTTTAAGGGTACAGTAGCGCAATCACTTGTTTTGTATGCCTAATAGGCGGATACTGAAACGGTTCAGTTGGGGAATGTTTGCGGAGGCGCGGACTGCCTGGTTTCACACCACTATACGCGGGCAAAGTGCTTCCCAGGTACGCAGAGTGCGGGCTAGCTATGTAGCGCCAACGCAATCCTGGCGATGATCGCCAGAGACTGCCCTTACATGAAAGAGGCATTGCTGTAGCATGCATCTACCAACGGAGCCGTTTGCAAGGAACTATTAAATTTTTATTTAGTTTTTATTGTTATTTGTGTCCATACTGTGCATCGTATATAAAATTTTGTGATTATTTTAATAAAAATACTTATATTATGTATAAGTGAATATATTGTGCATCCTATATATATGAATTTTTGTGATTATTAACGCGAGCTCTGACCGGTAGCTCATAGTAAACTAGTATGAGTTTTTAGTATCAATCTTTACTCTAAATTTTGATGGCTAAATACCTAAACTGTTAGTCAGCTTCTATACTCTAATATAGACATACTAATTTTGAAGAAACTAGTATAAAAATGATAATGTACCTAAATAGAAGTAGTAGTTTAGAATCAATAGTTTCCTACTATTACCCGCCACTCGACCTGCTACCTTTATTATATTTTTAATACTCTTTGTTGTTTATTTAGGCACGAAGAAACGCAAAGTTACAAAAGTTTCATGGAATTGTAATTTATGAAATTAAACATTTTTAATAAGTCGTCTGCGGTTGCAAACAGCTGGATATTAACGAGATAAAATTGTTTGTTATTTGGTTATTTGTTGTTGTTTGGACTTACCGTGTAAAACAAAAAGTCGGCTATTTTCTCCCTTTGTATAGAAGAGTTATCGACTAGTGTACTCTTAAGAAAACTTACAAAGTAAACGAGACAATTTGTTTTTGGCGAGTTTTCTTCAAAGGGAAATTATAGGTGTTTTCTTCTGTTTTGTTTATTTTATGTACCTATACTTATCACCGCGTTTCCATGCTTCTCAAGCCTTGGCATACGTGTTCAAGCCCCAAGCGTCCACAAAATAATCTTGTTTTGAATTCAGAAGTCGTTTTCCCTAGACTGGCGAAATTACCGTGCAACTTCTGTCGTAATCTGCATCGAAATCACACTGCGCAAAGGAATAACCTGCGAGGTGAAAACGACAGCGTAGATTTGCATGCATTTGAAGCTGGCACCGTCGAGTTGAGCTGTCATTGAATAAGTCTCTTAAGCTGCCGGTTTTAATGTCAGTTGAACTCGACGCTGCGGCGTTGCCTTCAAATGCATGCAAATTAACGGTTTAGTTAATGGTTTGAACCGCGCAGGTTATTCCTTTGCGCAGTGGAATTTCGATTCAAATAATATGTTAGACACGATATACAACTCTTATGTACTCTAGGTACTTATTGTTATAGTAGTATAATAAGTAGTTATTAGAAGGTGGAATTAGTTGAAAAGGCTGTCATTATAGGTATAAATCAGACTCTGGGCTTCAATAGGCCGGTAGACTTAGGCAGAAATCTATAATGCGTACTTAGACTTTGCTCAGAATGAACTTAGCAAAAACCAAGCGTAAATTGGAATTTATAGTTGAAAATCATAATACTCGTTTACGAAAAACATAAAAAGAACTACATAGGTAGTCATGACAGAGCTTAAATCTTGGCTATTAGAAGAAAAAAAATATTAAGTTAATGAGTTCCTAGGTATTGTATAACTTGATCTTTTATGTGAGTAATTATAAATAATGTGACATGTTGCTGTTTGACATTTATATTAATTTTAATTACTTTTTGGCGATCTAATTCGTATGAAAATTATTATTTATTGATGATTATTATATGATTTAATTTTGAAGAATTTCAATATTTTTATTGTGACAACCTGTAAAATTTTGCATGTCAGTACATTGACTAAAGTTGAGAGACTTTCTATTTTATAAGAACACCTATGTACCTTTGCTAATTGTACCAACTTTTATGCAAATAAAGAAACTGAACTGAACTGAGCTTAATGACAGCTCAACTCGACGGCGCCGGCTTCAAATGCATGCAAATCAACGCTGTTGTTTTCACCGCGCAGGTTATCCTTCCTTTGCGCAGTGGGATTTCGATGTCGATTACGATGGAAATTGTGCGGTAACTTCCCAGGACTTTACTTGGCGATAAGCCTACTCGGAACTTTACTTGACGATCGTGAAAGAGGCACTAACGGCCGAATAAAGAAACGCTACTCAAAATTGGAGTTGTACTCAAAACTTAAAACTTCGCTCATACGGTAAGGGAAAACATCGTGAGGAAACCCACGGCTTAGTTAGCTCCAGACGTATTGACCAGTTCTTTCCTCTGGACATGGCTGACTTAGCTGGGAGGGTGGTATAGGTGCTGGGCAAGCGTACTCCACCCGACAACGTTCCGGGCAAACAGCGCCATAAAATAGCATGGATAAAAAAAAGTTGCTTACTGTATAAATCATCTTAAAACTTAAAACTAAACAGCTAAGCTGATCTCAAACTCAAAAACATTTTTACAAATTTGGTGTTTTAAGTAGCCCTCAAATTTTAAGTGAAGTTAAGTGACGTTTCGGCATTCAGTATGAGTTACTAATGTTTTAGTAATTAATATGAACTGTAATAAAATGAAAGCCTAGATATCTACAGATATCAAAACATTTAGAAAGATTTAATTCTTATTAACCCTTTTCACTCAGTTTTGACAGTTGGGAAATTATTGGGATCATTCCAATGACACTTGAAATCTGAGCAAGGCAGCTGCGTTTTAAATTTTCAAGTTCATTTTCAATTTTTTTAGTTCAAATGCGAGTAAATGGTTTAATTTCGTGGGCATATTAATCACCTAAGTTTCGTGAAGGTGTACGTACGGGTTTTTATCTTAACGTCTATAAAATACCTAACACGAATTGTAATTTTCGTCGTTACAGAAAAACAACTTAACTAATTCGTACTCGTATTTAAATTGACAGTTATCTTCAACGGAATTCGGTCGAAATTTACTTTTTATTTCTCTTAATTACTTTTACCTAAATGTGACTGTGATAATCTATATCTATACTAATATTATAAAGCTGAAGTTTGTTTGAACGCGCTAATCTCAGGAACTATTGGTACGATTTGAAAAATTATTTCTGTTTGATAGTCATTTATCGAGGAAGGCTACTTTTTTTTTTGTTTTGGTTAAACCGATTAGAATAAAATTTGGTGCAGCGATAGTTTAGTGGTTGAAATAAGATATAGGGTACTTTGAATAATCATACGGGTTAAGCAACGCTTGGTATGACACACGTGATGCGTCACATACTTAACGGGATAGGAATTTATTTTTCTATAAACTTCATTGCATGCAGGTATAATTGAAGGTTAAACAAACTTACCTAAGTGAAGTTTGACCGTAATTATACGAATCGCTGCATCCGAAGAGATTTTACTAAGGTAGTCTCGCTTCTGTACGTATTAGGGCATCGAAACATATTTAGAGCTATAAATAAAAGAAAAAATAATAACAACGCCACCTACCGGTAGCCGTGAGTGCGCGCGCGCGCACCCCCACGGCTGTCAACCATCTCATTCATTTTACAGCACACCTAAGATTTCACTATTCGGGTGGACTCACTGCAAAATGAGTCCCGGGATGGGAGGGAACGAAAATCTCTTCGGATGCAGCGATTCGTATAATTACGGTCAAACTTCACTTAGGTAAGTTTGTTTAACCTTCAATTATACTACATTCGCTGCATCCGAAGAGATTTTACTAAGGTAGATGTTTAGAGTATACCTAATAGAGAAATATTTTCAGACATTGAAACATGTCAATAAACGTAATCAAATAAATACCTTTTATTAAACTTCATCATTATCGAAAACAGCATTAGCAAAAACATAATTGTTATCATTAACTATAGGCCTGTTGTAAAATTTTGCGAATACAAGAGAGTTTCCTGACCAACCTGCGGTTTTATTGATAACTTCGATGGAAACGCCCCTACGATAACTTGCTTAATCCAGCGCCCAATCGTAGAAGCGCTTGCATTATGGAAAGGTTTTTTAGTGGTCAAAATTAATTTGTCTGTATTAGAGTTAATCCTGAAGGATTCAGTAAATTCTATGTATTTTAACAATGTTTTAGCTGGACAAATTTCCTCTTTATTGTTATAGAACGGTATGATTAAATGTGGCTGAGTACGACCAGGTGCCGAAGTTTTGATTAAATCGACAATAGTTATATCAATATCATTAGTATTAATTAATATATTAGAAAGTCTAATTGAGGATAACGTCTGTACTCGTTGTGCAGTCGACAATGCGAGCAGAGTTACCAATTTCTTTGTAATAGTTGACAAAGATAAATTCTCATTTGGATACCATCGACTGATGAAATCCAATACAATATTAGTATCCCAGGTATTTTGGTACCTTGGAAAGGAAGGTCGGGCTCTAAAGACACCTTTAAGAAACCTGCTAACATTGACATCTGAGCTAAAATTCTTTCCTAGGATAAGGGAAAGAGCCGAACGGATTGTATTCATAGTAGAATAACCCGCACCTGTTTGAAATTGTTGAGATAAAAAATTAAGAGAAACTGGATTTGAAATGGAATAACAGTCATTAATCATATTAATCTGACAATATTCCCATAATTTTTTATACGCTGTATCATATTGCTTTAATGTGCTGTGGGATAACGAAGTAATCATAATATTAATGGTTTCTAAACTTAAGCCTTGTCGTGAAAAAGCTTCCCTGATAAGCGGCAAGACACCAGGGTAAGGTTTTGCCATAGTGGATGACTGCTCCTGCAAGGAGATAGTAAAAGTTCATAATGTGGTTTGAAGTAAATCGGTTCTGAAACTTGTAGGTCTTGAAATAACGGAAACCACGGTTGGCTTGGCCAATATGGAACAACAAATGTCCCCGTAGCCTTATCGTCCATCAATTTGCGTAAACATTTCAGAATAACCGAAAAAGGTGGGAAACAATAAAAATAATAGTTCCTCCAATCTAATGTAAAGGCGTCTATGTTAAAAGCGCTAGGGTCTCTTTTCCACGATACATAAAGAGGACACTTTGCGTTCAAGCGTGAGGCAAAAAGGTCAATGTCAGGAGAACCAAATCTGTTACAAATTTGTTCAAAAGCAGATTCTAACAACTCCCACTCAGTATCTATATTTGTAGACCTGGACTCGCGATCTGCTTCTTTATTATCCTTAGATTTAATATAAGAGGCAAAGATAAACAATTTGCGTTCTTCGCACCACTGCCAAATTTCCCGGGAAATATTATTTAGATGGGGGTATTGTACACCACCCATTCTATTTATATAAGAAATAGCGGTCATGTTATCTATTCTTAAAATAATTTCTGTATTTGAAAGGCCATTCGCGAAACATTTAAGACCAAAGAAGGCAGCACGTAATTCTAACAAATTTATATGATTTCGACTTTCTGAAGAACTCCAAAACCCATTGGCTGTTTCATTATTACAATATACCTCCCATCCAGAAAGAGATGCATCGGAAAAGATCTCTAGAGTGAAATTATTACTACGAAATGGTTTTATGGAAGACAAAATATTAGCCCTCCACCAGTCAAAATCAGGTTTTAGATTTGTACTTATAGGCATAACAGTATCATAATCGTCATTAGAACGCTGTAGGGCGAGATACTTTTCCCTTTCGAATAGCTTTGTGTAAACCCAGCCATAATCTATTGCTGGACAAATGGAAGTCAGTAAGCCAAGAAATTTACCAAAATCTCTAATAGTTATAGAATTTTTGCCAGAAATATTTTTTATTAACTTTAGTGTTTTCTGACGTTTAGCAAAAGGTAACTTAAGTGTCATGTTGGCGGAATCTATTTCAAATCCCAAGAACGTTTTTTGTTGGCTAGGATATAGATCACTTTTATTTACATTTACTGAAAACCCCAGACTTTGTAAAAAGTTAACAATTCGTCCAATTTTCATGCGACAGTCTTCAAACGATTTATTTATATAAAGAAAATCGTCGAGGTACATAACTAATAAATTACCTTGGTTTCTTAGAAATGTAGCAACTGGTCGCATTAGCTTAGTGAAAACAATAGGGGCCGAACTTAATCCGAATGGTAAACATTGAAATTCGTATAATTGACCTTGAAATTTAAATCTGAGGTACTTTTTAGACGATGAATGTATAGGTACAAAAAAATATGCGTCTTTTAAGTCGATATTGCACATAATTATAAAAGACTAAAGACCACCTCTTCGGTGGGCCCAGATGGGATTCCGTCGTTTATAATTAAAGATTGCGTTAAAATATTTGTAGCTCCGCTTTTACATATATTTAATTTAGTGCTTAAAAAGAATACGTACCCCGATATGTGGAAGATCTCAAGAGTAACACCTATACCCAAAGATGATTCCAAGTCGCAGGTTGAAAACTACAGACCAATCGCTGTGTTATCAGGATTTGGCAAGGTTCTTGAATCAATCTTAAATAGATTTATTTGTAGTCGGATTAAACCACTATTGAGTGATTGTCAGCACGGATTCAGGGCAGGAAAGTCTACAACGACTAATCTTGTACAATTTGTCGACTATGCAACCGCTAAACTGGACCGTTGCAAGCAAGTAGATGTTGCATACTTTGATTACAAAAAAGCTTTTGATCGTGTGGATATAAATGTCCTTCTTGATAAATTTTCAGCCATAGGTTTTTCCCCTAAATTGGTAAAATTATTCAAAAGCTATTTCTCGAATCGTCTGCAGTATGTTCAGTTCGGAGAATATCAATCTGAACCATATCTGACGACTTCCGGGGTAACTCAAGGTAGTACCCTCGGTCCGACGCAGTTCATTATAATGATCAACGACCTTCCAAATGCTGTTGCTACGGCTGGGTGTCTCTTGTTTGCCGACGACTTGAAAATATTCTTAGGTGTGAATGCAATTTCGGACTGTGTAGCGCTTCAGCGCGATATTGATAGTGTCGCACAATGGAGCCAGCAGAATCGTCTCGAATTTAACACCTCGAAATGCAAAACTATGTCCTTCACACGGTCGTATACTCCTATTGAATATACATATCAAATATCTGGCGCACCAATTGAGCGTGTTTATGAAATTAGAGATCTTGGACTGTATTTGGACACCAAATTAACTTTTAACCACCACATTACAGAAATGTGTAAAAAATCATTTAAAGCATTGGGTTTTGTGATGTGGCAATCAGGCAGATTTCATAATAAAAACGCCATTCTTCTGCTATATTACGCTTTCGTTCGCAGCAAACTTGAATTTAATTCCTTAGTTTGGGATCCGCACGAAGACAAGTACAGAACTATGATCGAGCGGGTACAAAAGAAATTTGGTCGTTATTTATACAAAAAAATGTACGGTTACTATCCATACTTATACCCCTCACTTTTTGTCTCAGGTATGATAGGTTTGGATACGTTAGCATTAAGACGAAAACTTGCACTCCTATTGCACTACTACCTCATATTCAACGGGAAGATAGATAACCCTAGCGCATTATGTCAATGTTCACTATACGTTCCAAATAACTATCTGCGTAACATACGACCGAATCGGATGCATAATTTGTTTGCGCGGGTAGCTGCACGCACATTGACGACGCGGTACGCTCCCACCTCGCATGCACTCACACTGATAAATCGACTGATTACAGACAGGTCTGAGGTTGACGTTTTTTGCATGGCTCAGCCATTATTTGTTGATTTGTCCATGGATTGGTTGAGCCAAGGCACAAATATTGTTTGAGATGTTTCTCTATTCTAGTATTAGCTGATTGATTTTGAAGCCTACCTAGTTTTAGTTAAATGTAATTTATGTGATTAAAAAAATATTTTTAATAATTATTTGTAATTATGGTAAAATGGCTTTCAGACGTTTTGGTGTTTAAATGCTGTAAGTCTAAAAGTGTTTGTTATATAAATAAATAAATAAATAAATAATTGCACACAATCACCCTTACAGATTAATTTGGAAGCAGTACAGATGTCCTCCATTTTAAAATGTTGTGTTTCAACATATTTATTTAATTTCTTAAGATTCAGAATGAATCTGTAAGAGCCATCACTCTTAGGATTAAGAAATATAGGTGAAATAAACTGATCAGCTATATCATCACACCTTATTACTGCACCAGCAGGCCTAGACAAGTGGCAAACGCTTCCAAGCGTTTCGTTTTCTAAAAACGATAACGCTTTAGCGTTAACGATATTCAATTCGTAGCCAAATGTACAATTACCTGGCGAACGCTCATTCTATTTATTCATTCGATAAAATCTACAGTTTTGTCTATGGTTTCTATCGCAAACGTCAAATTTAATTTGACAACTGAAAGCAGGCGCGTAGAGTCCATACAACTCGATTCCCATCGACTTACCTTTAAAATTGGGCACATACGTACATAGTTAAAAACCTACTACCAACCTAGTGCCTAACCTTTTCAGTGCGTTTTGTTGTTTTGTGTTTTTCTGTGTTGGATTGATAGAACACGTGTACATAAGGTGAAGTTTGACTATAAAGGTAGGTGAATTATAAATTACTGATTTCCTCCTTTTGGCTGAAGGAAATTTTCATAACCTGAGTTATGAAAAAAAAAAACACATAACATAATTAATTGATTTAGGCCATGCTCGTCCTGAAATGACGATTGATTACAAAAGAAAGGACAGAACGGATTAACGACGAATTTATCGTATGTGAAGGTGGGGCCTATCACCGCGACAAGTTTCTCAAATGTTCAGCTAAGGAAGGGAAGTACTGATAATGCCAGGCGCAGTAGCGCCTGGCTTCAACAGTACTTCAATGGCAGACCGTTTAAGTGTGGAATTGCATTGCGGTAGGTAGTTGTAAGAACAACGCGGGATCGCGACTTGCGCGAGTGAAACCGCGGGGCGCAGCTAGTAGCCCTATAAACAACGAACCCAGCATTTTTGCTATTTGGTCCAAACACCGGCGAGCAACATGGTTTCTACGTCTAAGCCACACTTCTTCACCACAACCACAAGTCTTAGGATGTGTATTTTCACAAACAAAACGTCAATAATCTATTTAACAAAAACTCGACACGACGAAGCTTTCCCAGCTGATTAAAAAATCCCCTTGTTTTTTTAGTTTTCTACAAGGTGCTGGCGTTCGCTTTGTAAGCGTACGATAGAAACGCTCACGGAGCGTTTTCGTTTGTCAAATATGCCACTTGGCTACACTATACATGGCGCTAAACGCACGGCTAACGTTTCGTTAGATGGAATAGAAAATGAATAAACGGTTGGCTACCAATTTTAAAGTTCGTTACGCTAGACCACGTGATATTTCGATAGCTAATGTCAACCACATACATTTACCATTCTATTCTACTAGCGTTAACGATATTAGAAAGCCACTTGTCTAGGCCAGCTGAAGTAAGAAGTTTTGAAATTTCGGTTTTTATGTGATTAATCTCAATAGATGTAAAAAGCGACTTGGTTGGTTCATAATTTTGATAGACTGGTGTAACGAAGTGTATTTTATAACCTGAAACGTATTCAAGAACAACAGGGTCCTTTGTGATAGTTCTCCAAACATCGACAAAAAATCTTAATCTACCCGCGTAACGTACCTCTATTTCTTGCGAACTTGAGTTTTGCGGCTCTCGTAGGCTGTGGTTGAGTTGTTGTACCGTTGGGTCATCACTGGTCGCCTGTGCGACGAGTGACACGAGGCTTGGATCCTGGCCCCCTCACGCTTGCCTCTCAGAGATGAAGTCCTGGGTGGGCCTCTCAAGTTTTCCTGTTGTGTGTTTATTGGAGTCTGGTAATAAGATGTCGATGGCTGAGCGTTAAACTTTCTCTTTATTTGAAGGCCTGATTTTTCAGCCGATTTACTGGACTTAATCTTTTCTGTTAAATTCTCTTCAAATAAAAGACTGTCACGCTTCACACCTTGAGCCATATCCGAAAACTTCTTATCTAAACCATACGTGATTAGTTTACGCCTGGCTGCTGTATTTTGGCAGTGTAAATCTAAAAAAAAACTGACCGGCTTCAGATATTCTCTTGATAATTTCAGTTTTGTTTAATTCAGAGCTTAATAACGTAGACATAAGACTGGAAATTGCTGCAATCCCTTTTCCTAATTGATTCTGCATTCGCTCCATTCTCTTATCTCGTTTCTTTGTGGAATCAGATAGAATAGCCTCGATTTCAAGATTTAATTCAGGGGCTTTTAACAGTTTGAAATTATCAGGTATATTTATGTCCTGCAACTTATCTAACGCCTCCTTACTAAGCCCATCTATTATGATCTTACCCCACCGTTCAGATATCTCTGGATTAATATTAGGGGCGAAAGATTCGGTTTTATTTTTGGACTCCCCTAGGGCATCCAAAATATCCGAAGGTAACGTATCACCAATAACCTCTTCCGACGTTTTATCGTTCGGTGGCTCCTCATTATCAGTTACGTCCTTAGAAGAACGTTCTTCCGGGTCGGCTCGTTCAGACGATATAGTCACCCGTGACACTACTGATCGAATATCATTATCCGATTCGTAATCTGGACAAACCGATACAAACCTTATCTCAAAGCGTGTAGGTAGTAATCGCATCACTACTCAAAACACCCTTATATTGAGAGAGATCATGTAGAACATGTATTATGTATAAATGCCGGCCGTAATCGCATCACGGCTCTTAGGGCATGAATATAAAGACCACAATCGCATCGTGGTTCGTCATATTTAGTAAGTAGGAACATAGGTAGCGCCGACCGTAATCGCATCACGGTTCATACAAAAGGCATTGTTTTATAGACTACAATCGCATCGTAGTTCTGTATATTAGGTGCAGATTAGACATGGGGCGGGTACCCGGTTTGGATCCGGTACCCGGCGGATCCGGCACTTTTTTTAGGATCCGGCCGGGTACCGGGTAATGGTGCCGGGTATCCGGCTCTGCCGGGTAATTTGATAGACCAAAAATAATGAAACATATTACACTTTTTAAATTATTTATTATGCTGAACACAAACGGTAATCATTATAATTATGTTTTGCTCACTAATTTAGCAGAAAGAACTAAAAAAACTAAATATATATTTTATTTTAATATTATTGGTAATTTAAGATGGGTAAGTTGTGATGTAAAAACGCCAATTTTTCTGCCCGGTTATCATTTAGGCGACTGCGTTTCTTGTCATAAATTAGCCCTGCTTCTGAGAACAGGCGTTCGCTGTATACAGAACTAGATGGTGTGCATAGATATTTCGCCGATACTTTTCGCACCCTGCGGGAACATGCGCTAGCCAGCCGGTACGCGGCGATTTGAGCTATCAAAGACGCCAGCGCCACCTCTATTTCACTTCAATTATAATAATAATAAGTCCGCAGGGCACCTTGAGGCGAGGTGTCGGGGAGTAGCGACCCCGCGGCTTCCCGAGTGCTCCAGGGGGAAGTCACCGTTCCTCACCTCCGGCTTGCCTTAGTTGGCTGGTCGGAGTGAACACTGACGAGGAAGCGGTCCCCCGCCTTTGGCTTGCCTTCACCGGCCGGTCAGAGTGGAGTCGCGAGAGCAGTAATGCTCGGAGGATGGACACCTCACGTCAGTGATGAGTTGGCCCGCTCCACAGGATCTCGACCTAGGATGGTTTAAAATCCAGTGAGGTCCCTCCATCCTTCAGCCTCTCATGCCCCTGTTGCCCCCTGGCTGTAATTTGCTCGGCTTAATTAGGGTGGCCCAGTTTGTGAGCTGGCGAGTCTCCGTCTGCCATTTTTACGTGTTTGTTGAACATTGTGACGGCAGGCGCCATATTCTCCATAGTTCCCCCCCAGTACCCGATCCACTACCAACCCACTTCCATAGCCCAAGTAGTTTTCACCCGTAGTTTATTCATAGTTCTATCCGACCCGGGGGTTGTCCTTGGCTGCATTTTATAGTGCAGACAGGGATAATTGCCGGTTTGGTGTCCATCACATATTTTGAAATTAAAATGTTACTAAAACGGGCCTCTACGTGTTGGCTTCGGCCCCACGCACGCCTTCCAAAGGTCCGGGTGCTCCATAGCCCCGAGAATCCAAAATGGTAACAACAAATAATAATAATAATAAACCCGCAGGGCACCTTGAGGCGAGGAGTAGCGACCCCGCGGGTTCCCAAGTGCTCCAGGGGGAAGTCACCGTTCCTCACCTCCGGCTTGCCTTAGTTGGCTGGTCGGAGTGAACACTGACGAGGAAGCGGTCCCCCGCCTTTGGCTTGCCTTCACCGGCTGGTCAGAGTGGAGTCGCGAGAGCAGTAATGCTCAGAGGATGGACGCCTCACGTCAGTGATGAGTTGGCCCGCTCCACAGGATCTCGACCTAGGATGGTTTAAAATCCAGTGAGGTCCCTCCATCCTTCAGCCTCACACGCCCCTGTTGCCCCCTGGCTGTAATTTGCTCGGCTTAATTAGGGTGGCCCAGTTTGTGAGTTGGCGAGTCTCCGTCTGCCATTTTTACGTGTTTGTTGAACATTGTGACGGCAGGCGCCATATTCGCCATAGTTCCCCCCAATACCCGATCCACTACCAACCCAATTCCATAGCCCTAGTAGTTTTCATCCGTAGTTTATTCATAGTTCTATCCGACCCGGGGGTTGTCCTTGGCTGCATTATATAGTGCAGACAGGGATAATTGCCGGTTTGGTGTCAATCACATATTTTGAAATTAAAATGTTACTAAAACGGGCCTCTACGTGTTGGCTTCGGCCCCACGCACGCCTTCCAAAGGTCCGGGTGCTCCATAGCCCCGAGAATCCAAAATGGTAACAACAAATAATAATAATAAATCATGTGACGAACACACAGCGCCATCTAGCCCCGTGGTAAGCTGCTAAGCTGGTGTTACGGTGGCTAGACAACGGATATACTACTTATATTTATTTTTCTTTTGTAAATACATACATATTATACATAGAAATACGCCCAGACCAGATACAAATATTTATTTTTAAGCATATATATTTGCACCCAGCGGGAATCGAACCCGCAACCTTCTGTATTGCAGCCAAGCGTTCGCCCGACGCGCCACAGAGGTCATCATTGCGCCTGAGCGGGCAAGGGAGACTCACGCGTCACGACGCGTTACCGCTGCCGGGTACCCGCCGGTTACCCACGAGTACCCGGCGCAAAATGTGTCGGGTACCCGTTCAGCGAGTACCCGGCAAAACCACTACCCGCCCCATGTCTAGTGCAGATGTACAAATGCACCGGGTTCAATAGGTAAATCCATAATAAAAACACGGTTAAGTTTATTAACCTTCCTTTTTGCGCTTAGCAAAAAAATAAATCTAAATGTGGGTAGATTTGAAAAATATTGGAAAATCAGGTGACATGCGTACCTTGTTTTTGTAGGTACGTAAGTGTTTAATTTAACAGAAATTTATGAAAACCAACACTTGTTAGGTTAATAGACGTTCATAAAATTTTATAATCAATCCATATTATTATAGATATTTAGGTATGTACTTACCATCATCACTGCTGCTATACAACCGTCGTTCCAACCGACGTATTTTTCTTCTAATTCTATCACGTTCTTTAGATTTTCGCTTACCCATATTTAAAATACTTGTCCTATGAAAAAATATTTAGATATTCAAACTAGAAACTGTAAAAAATAATAAATCACGAACGAAGTGAGTCGATGCCCAAACACTCGAAACGAATGAGATGGTTGACAGCCGTGGGGGTGCGCGCGCGCGCACTCACGGCTACCGGTAGGTGGCGTTGTTATTATTTTTTCTTTTATTTATAGCTCTAAATATGTTTCGATGCCCTAATACGTACAGAAGCGAGACTACCATAATAAAATCTCTTCGGATGCAGCGAATGTAGTATAATAATTATCGTACGAAGAACATAAAGTGTAGGTAAATTAAATTAGTTAACCTAAATTCAATACTGATAATAATTAAAAAGAATAGGGAGGTTGATACATCGTAATGTAATTAAACTACTTAGTATATAATTAAGGAAGAAAAAAAACCGGCCAAGTGGGAGTATGACTCGCGAACGAAGGATTCCGTATAATTATTGCAAAAAAAATACGGCAAAATAAATCACGTTTGTTGTATAGGAGCCCCCCTAAATATAAGTTAATTTTTGTTTTTAGTATTTTTTGTTATAGCGGCAACAGAAATGTCATCTGTGAAAATTTCAATTGTCTAGCCATCGTGGTTCTCGAGATACAGCCTGGTGACAGACAGACGGACAGCGAAGTCTTATGAATAGGGTCCCGTTTTTAATCTTTGGGTACGGAGCCCTAAAAAGTGACGTTTTTATTTATTAGATCTAACTGACTTGATAAAAAAGTGAAACCTGTACGACTTAATGTGTGATAGATGATGGAGCTGCGTGGTTGTTTGTTTGTGTGCCTGTGTGTGGTAGCTGTGAGTAGTGGAGATGTAGTAGAGTTTGAGAAGAGAGATGCGCAGGAGTCAACGCATCGTTCTCATCATCATATCGAGTTAAAGGAACCGACACTCTTCGATGCGTATTTTGCGAAACCGTTGAAGCCTAAACGGAGAACGTTTTTGGACAATGTAAATGGAACTGCGTAAGTACAAACTTAAATAACGTAGGTACAATTGTCATGCGTAGCACGGCCAGTTTTGTCTTTTGACATCGACCTTTGTACGTTTTTGAAATTTCAGTCTTTGTGAAAAATAATGCCAGCTCTTTTACTCAATTGAAAGACCATTTCTCTGTTTCCCACAATTTAAGACATAAAGATAAACTCGCTTTACCTAATTCAAACTTAGCTTTACATTCCACTGGTCCATATGTTATGTGCATAAAAATATATAACACAATTCCACAACATATTAAAGATGAGACTAAAATAAATATATTTAAAAAATGTTTACATAAATATCTATCAGAAAAGGCCTACTACAGTCTTAAAGAATTTTTTGAAGACAATACATATAATAGACATAAGTAAATATTCCCTCCAAATAAGTACAATAAATTTGAAGTACCTATATTTGTAATTAAATTATATTTACAGGTAATAGTTTTTATGGAAATAACTGTGGTAGTTAGATACTAGTAGACTTTAAGTAGGTAACTACTAACTTAAATTATTAGTTTTAAGCTTAAATTGCAGTGCCCAACCGGGTTCATAATGTAAACAAAATGTCATTTTGTAAACCATTACCTTATGAAGCAATAAATAATTATTATTATTATTATTATATTCGATAACTGCTGTGAATGAATGAATGAAAGAATTTGATGATTTTTTTTGATGTTTTTTGTGTAAGCACTATATGTTACTTTAGTCTAAAATAATGTATTTCAGAGTATTCCACCCTTTCCTTATCCTTATCATTAATTTTATAAATCCGAAAGTATAATATATACAAGATGTAACGGGTAAGTCCTTTTAATCCGAAAGGGGGTTGTTCTAGACGTCTAGGCGAACAACTTTTGTTCTATGACTTGGAAATTCAAAGTACTTTTCGAAAATTTTAAGTGTAAAGTTTACTTGAAGATCAGCTGTTTCTTAGAGTTCGAGGTCATTGACCTTATGTTGTCCTTTTTTTTAGTTTGGTCTACTACAATCAAACCTTCAATTACCTTTATTTTCAAAAACAGCTGTTTTTTCAGTGAAACATAATCGCAAAATTTTCAAAAAAAAAGTTCGAATTTTCAAAAGTCGTAGAACAAAAGGTGTTTGCCTAGACGTCTAGAACAACCTCCTTTCGGATTAAAAGGACTTTCCCGTTACATCTTGTATAGGTAAGTATTTGTTTGTTTGTTATCGTCATCATCACTTACTTCTTTCTTATCTTACTTCTTATCTTACTAATATTATCTTACTTCTTACTAATATTATAAATCCGAAAGTCTGTTTGTTTGTTTATTTGTGTGTTTGTTTGTTCCCTCTTCACGGTCAAACGGCTTGACCGATTTGGATGAAAATTTGCATAGGGATAGTTTAAATGATGGAGAGTAACATAGGATACTTTTGATTCTGAAAATCCCGCGAGATCGGGACTTACGCGGGTGATAACTGTTTATTACATGAAAATTTGCAAAGGGATAGTTTAAATGATGGAGAGTCACATAGGATACTTTTGATCCCGAAAATCCCGCGGGATCGAGACTTACGCGGGTGATAACTATTTATTGGATGAAAATTTGCAGAGGGATAGTTTAAATGATAGAGAGTAACATAGGATACTTTTTATCCCGAAAATCCCGCAGGATTGGGACTTACGCGGGTGATTTTTTGAATCCAGAGCGAAGTGAGGGATTCTTTAGTAGAATCCTAAACGTAGCGAGGGATTCAAAGTACGTCGCCCGAGCCAAAAATATATTTTGCGCTCGAGTGATGCACTCTACTTTTCATTACCTTCTATGAGAAAATAAAATGCGCCTCATATTTAAAATTTGAGAGCGACTTAATTATTTAAGTAGCCCTCAAGTTTTAAGTAGCTTCCAATTTTAATCAATTTTAATACCACTTCAAATTTGAGGCCATTTAAAATTTGAGAGCCACTCAATTATTTAAGTATCCCTCAAGTTTTAAGTGGTCTCAAATTTTAAATTGTCATTTCAATTTTGAGGCGACTAAAAATTGAGACCTACTTGATTATTTAAGTATCCCTCAAGTATTAAGTGGCCTCAAGTTTTAAATCGCCCTTAAATTTTGAGGCGACTAAAAATTTGAGAGCTACTTAATTTTTTTAGCAGCCTTAGCAAAATCTCATACAATTTCGACTATAAATTCTAATTTAAAGTTTATGTTTAGCCTAATCTTTACTAAGTTTTCACTAAGCTCAGCTAAGTGCGCGGCAATAGTATATTGTATTACAAGGAGCAAAATAATATTTTTACGGCGAGGGCGCTTTTTTGAATCCAGAGCGAAGTGAGGGATTTTAGAGTAGAATCCCGAGCGCAGCGATTCTTTGGTTGAATCCTGAACGTAGCGAGGGATTCAAAGTACGTCGCCGCCCGCCGGAGCCAAAAATATATTTTGCGCTTGAGTGATACACTCTACTTTTCATTACCCTCTATGAGAAATTAAAAGGCGCTTCATATTTAAAATTTGAGAGCTATTTAATTATTTAAGTAAGCCCTCAAGTTTTAAGTGCATTATATTTTAATTAATTTTAAATCCACTTCAAATTTGAGGCCAAACAATAAAGTTTCTTATAGACTTAAAGGCGAACCAAGTCGTCCTTTTCGAATAGATGTAATGAAATTTTTTATTTTTTTCATCCTACTTGTTTATAAATGCCAGTGACACCCCCAGTCTCTTTACCAATCTCACTCGCTCATCTGCGTACACCCTCAGATAATCCACCTCATACTTTGTTGCCAAAATAAATTTGATAAAGTTGTAAGTAATTAATTTTAACTGTTTTAACTGTGTTAGTTCTATATTTCGTCAATTTGTGTTTTGTTTTAAATAATCAGCGCTACCATGGTCGTTTGTCGTTGCTTTGTCGTCCTTTTGTCCTCTTGCGTCGTGCGGGAAGTAAGAACTACTGAAGAACCTACTGTTCTACTTCTTTTACGTTTCTATTGTTTAATAAAGATTTTTTGTATTTGTATTAATCCTTCGCTACGATCTAGAGTTACTTGTGACTACCCTCTTAATAGTCTACTATTTATTTACCTACAGACTTTGCACCGTGCTGGTGAATCCATGCGACAAAAATGAAGGTCGTCGAGTTGACGGAACTTGTATAAACCCTCACTATCCCTCCAGAGGAGCTACCCTCTCACCGATGTTGAGACTGCTGCCACCTATGTATGGACCAGGTAGTCAAATACCAATCTACCAATATAATATATTGTGATGTAATAAAACACAATAATATATACCGAGTTTTACTCGCGTTTTATTTAATAACGGCATTATTACAAAAAGTACCGTAAAGTAAAGTACTTACTTAAAAAGTGACAATTAAGTCGCGTCGAAGGTTTATCGTAGTAGCGTATTTCTTCGTCATAACAACAAATATCTGAAATAGGGGACAGTCATAAAGGGATTGCTCGCAACGAGCCTCCATCATGAACGATGAGATGTAGAAGTGTAACATTTCAAAAAATACTACCTAAACAATTTTTTTCGCCAGGCAACACTCTTCGGCCAGCTAAAGATGGGTCCCCTCTACCTTCCACCAGGGTGATCAGGACTACGCTCCTTGGAGACGGGTACTTCGATAGCCCATATTGGTCAACGCTTTCCACTCACATATTTGTACTAGCCGTCGCCGATGTCGCAGATCTCTTTTATACAAGTAAGTTTGGGTTTTTACAGGGGGATTCGACTCGATTATGAGGGCCTAGAAAACCCAATGCCAAGCTAACCCCCCCCCCCCTCCGTTAAATACCCCGGTATCAGGCTTTTACAAGAAGTGTTCTCTTTGCCTTTAGCCCGTTACGCTGTCGTCAGCGATTGCTGCATCAACAACCAGGTCCCGAACCCCGCAGGACCGTTCTGCATTCCGATAACGGTACCGCAGGATGACCCATATTTGCGTCGTACTAGCATCAGATGTATGAACCTTACCAGAGTGGAGACATACCAGGATTACGGCTGCATCTCCAATATGCTGCCTGCTGCAAGGGTAAATGCTCCATTGCAATTATTGTGATCAATAGATACTGCGTAATTGAACCCGATCCCAGAGGTAGAAAAAGAATCCTTAAGTTGCCTTTAGATAGCAAAGTGACACTTGTCGCAAGTAATGCAACATCCAAGGTTGCGCTTTGCACTGCGAAAAGGCGAAAAATCAACAGCAAAGGAAGAAATAATAAGTTTACTTCTCGTACTCTATTAAAATCTACATATTAGAATCAAACATCAACAAGACCACATCAGTGGCGATGATTAATTACATCAATAAGACCTAATAAGTTGACACTGCCTATTAATTTACAGTACAGCAGAACAACTCCACATCTTGATCTGTCCGTAATCTACGGGAACACAGAGGCAAGAGGTAGAGAGGTCAGAGCAATGCAAAGAGGTTTACTGGCATTCAGAATGGAAGGAGATCGAGAGGTACCCGCAGGAAAATCTACTTTTTGTATTAATAATAGACCACCGTTGGAGATTCCATGTTATAATTTCGGTGAGACATTTATTCTACATTTTGATCTTAAATTGTTCGAAAATTTCAACATAATTATTAACTTGTATTGTCCATAAGGTGATGCTTTTATCGGTAGTTCGATACTTACTGTCACACTGACTGCCATGTGGTTCTTCCGCGAGCATAACCGTCTGGCGCGTGCACTGGGTACTCTCAACCCTTGCTGGGATGATGAAAAACTGTACACAACAACTCGACAGATCAACATCGCTCAGTATCAGTACATTTTTTACTACGAGTTATCAGCAGAAATTATGGGTAAGCGTTTAGGTGACCTAATAAAACGTTGAATTCTACCGTCAGACTATTACATTTGACCCATTCATGTGTTTTGGCACCTGGTTTACCTACATACATTGTTTTGTTCCCTATTTTGATTACATAGAATTACCATATTATAATTTAAACAAAATATTGGTGTTATCATCCAGGTTATAAGAATGCCTTAGCTGAGGGTATAATCACATCACATCACGGGCATGTCAACGACTTTGACCCTCACTATACTCCGGGTATATATAGTGACTACCTCATCGCCAGCAGATACTTTCATAACTTCCAGCCAGGACTTCTAGAGTGAGTCATCTAAATATTGAGAAAGTTTGACTTGGAATATTTTACAAAAAGCATCATCAACAAATTTCCCGTGATAGGATTCAAACCTGACACGGACACCGCAAAATTAACGATTATGCTCTTCTTCCTGTTTTGTTAACTAAAGCTCGGTTTAAACGCCATTTACCAGTACAGTTTTACAACTATTGACTGGCTCGAGCGAGTGGTTAACTTTACAGTTAACAGGCCACTCGACTATGGATATGCCATAGTGGATAGTGAACATGGTCAGGATGTTATTGTCAAATCCTACAACACAACACAAGATAATTATGACGATGATATAGTGGCGGTAAAGTGGTAAAATAAGCAGGTTCTTTAATAAAGAAAGTCAGAGTGCCGGTCTAATAAGACGTTTAAAATTATTAAGCACTTTATTTGTAGTAAACACTTTAGATATAAAATTAAGGTTATGGACATTTCTAGCTTATACCGTGACCACAAATACAAGGGCAGTCGTACTTTAGTAGATGACTCGTTTCGCTCCGGCGTCCTGTACCTCAACAACACGGAAGCTGACCTCACAGAGGGCGCTATCATTCAACCTTCTGACAGATTAAAGGACAAAATTATCGATCCTGATGTAAGTCGCCAACATAAAATTCATATTCTAGCCTTCTCATTATTGATAACCACTTCAGGCTTATATACAAGATGTAACAGGTTAGCCCTTTTAAGCCGAAAGGGGGTTGTTCTAGACGTCTAGGCGAACAACTTTTGTTCTATGACTTTTGAAAATTCGAAGTACTTTTCGAAAATTTTAAGTGTAAAGTTTACTTGAAGATCAGCTGTTTCTTAGAGTTCGAGGTCATTGACCTTATGTTGCCCTTTCATTTAGCTTGGTCTACTACAATCAAACCTTCAATTACCTTTATTTTCAAAAACAGCTGTTTTTCCAGTGAAACATAATCTCAAAATTTTCAAAAAAAAAGTTCGAATTTTCAAAAGTCGTAGAACAAAAGTTGTTCGCCTAGACGTCTAGAACAACCCCCTTTCGGCTTAAAAGGGCTAACCTGTTACATCTTGTATAGATTGTCGAATTTATTGTAAAATCCGGGACTATTGAGTCCCTGATAATGGACAATGAATTTGTAATCTTTTATTCCTGGCAGTGTAGATATAATTACCTTTGGTTTTTGGTATAATTTAAACGCAACCACAGACAGCTATCGAATCGCGTAGAACTATTGGAAAACTACGGGTAAACTGCTTAAGCTATTGTGATGGGATAGTAGTGAACTTGGTTACTGCTGCCGTAATAATATTCAAAACTAACATGTAAAATGGGAGACAAAAACTTGCCAAATCTTAAATAAAATAGGGACCGTAGACAAAGCAATGAAGAACATGAACTGGCTGAAGTATACAAGGGACCTTACTGATTTTTTAGCCATTATTTGTATGCTCATAGAGTGAGGCAACTTGTTACTGACTTGAAGTATTCATCCCTGATGTAAATCCGTCGCTCACTGTTAGCAAGCTAATTAAAGGTCAACACGGGAGACCGCTTCTTTATTATTGAGTGTGTAATTAATAAGCTTTAATATGCAGTTAAGTCAGCGAATATTCGGTGAATATCAAGCAGCAGCTGATCTACCGGCTATAGACATGATGCGTGGAAGAGACGCCGGTCTACCTCCGTACAACCATTACAGGAAGCTCTGCGGAATGAAGGTCGCTGAACACTTCGAAGACTTCGAAGACACTATTGATGAAGATGTAAGTACCTACTGCTTTGACAGATAACTGTTATAAAGAAAAAAAAACTACAGTAGTATATGTATTATCGAGCTGAATAACTTAGGACGGTTCTTGGGAGATTTTCTTCAATTTCGGTTTTCGAAAGCTGAGGCAGGCTATGTGTTTTTTCATTTTATTTTTGACGTAAGATTTCGGGCGCAATCAGTTATCCTTACGATGGATTTGATTATGGTTACCGGGCAGTGGCCTAATGATATGGCATAGGTAGACTCTGTGCTATTACCATAAAGAAAAGTATCTAACAAGTCCTTATCTGTTTCCGCCTGATATGATTTGACACCATTTCTTTTTCAGCCACTATGTAATTAATAACTGAATTCCAAAATGTACCAACTCCAAAGCATTAACGTATACTGTAGCACGTACTTCTCGTCTCGCAGGAGATGTATTAAAAGAGTGTCCATATTCGCCTCTGTAATATGAAGTTCAGACAGAAAGTCAATCGCCGACTATACCAAGTTAATAAAATTAAGCTCCGCATAGCTGAGCCAGTTTTACAAATATGTACTAACTTTAGAAGCTATACTCGATTGTAAAACTGGCTAAATATTTCTCTAAAAAACCTCTCCATCATTTCTCGTTCTTTAGAAAGTGGAGCAGCTTAGCCGTCTGTACGATGACGTGAACGATGTGGAGTTAATGCCTGCGATCTACGCCGAGAGGCACCTCCCACACGCGTTTATTGGACCAACTCTCTACTGCATCACAACCCAGAACCTTCTCAACTGGAGGAAATCGGACAAGTACTTCTTTGAACACGGAGACCATCCCACTGCTCTCACTCCAGGTAGGATAAAACCGCAACATTCTTCCGATCTCGTTTCATATGGGGTTAGTAATTATATACAAGACCGAACCTTTCAAACGTGATGAAAATGGTATTGATTGCCTGGTGTAGGTTCTATTTGGGTCATTCAGCCTAAGTACCCAACCTAAGTATTTTAGTCCATCCTGGAACCTTGTCACATAGAGTATCATTTTCTACAATAAAGTTTTTGGTTTCGTCCTTTCATCCCAAGTTATCAGAGTTGGACTTTCTTAAGTTAGCGCCAAGTTTTATCCTGGGTTTTAGCAGTGTAATCAGACTTACCAAATCAATTAAATTTTCAGATCAACTACATGCAGTGAAACAGACCAGTGTAGCGCGCATTCTCTGTGACAACGGAGAAGGCATCAAGGCAATACAACCAAAAGCAATGTTTATAGCAAGTAAAACGTAAGTGAAATCATAATCATCCATTCGAATGTTTTTGATTAAAAAAATACGATAGTAACTGGTATGATGGTGAAATGGTAGTAACTTGGTTATAGGTTTACACAAAAAGTTATTATAGCTAAAGGAAAACATCGGTTAAGTTGAAGTCAATAAAATAGTATTTTTTATTTATCGACGACCTCTGTGGCGCGTCTGGCGAACGCTTGACTGCAATGCGGAAGGTTGCGGGTTCGATTCCCGCTGGGTGCAAATATTTATGCTTAAAAATAAATATTTGTATCTGGTCTAGGTGTATTCCTATGAATAATATGTATGTATTTACAAAAAAATATATAATATGTAGTATATCCGTTGTCTAGTACCCATAGTACAAGCCTAGTGCTTGGGGCCTAGTTTGGGGCTAGATTGCGCTGTGTGCAATGTAGTGCAATATTTATTTATTTTATTGTTTTATTTTTTTATTTCCAGGAATAAATACACGGATTGTAAACATATTCCTGGTATAGATCTCTCTTACTGGAAAGAATCTAAAAGATGCTTGCCACCGTTGACACCTAAGCCTGCAATTCCTGCGGCTACACCTCCAGCAGATCTATGCACCTAAGATTCCAGTTCCAGCCTCAAAGTAGGCAATCGCATTTGACCGAACGAACTCGAACAAAGCATCTCTGCTTCAAGTAAGCATTCTTTTTCATCTCTCACTATGTTGCTTCTCCTCTACTTTCAACCGATCCTCGCGAAACTCGATATGTTACTATGAATTTATAGTTTTTTTCATCGTAGGGAATTTTACCCAGAAGTGGGACAGTGAAGCCAAATAAAAATTAAAAAAAAAAAAAAAAAATATGGAATTTTAATTTATTTGGGTATAGAAGTTTTCAGAATTCCTAGTTATATATTAAACAATGAAAACACTGGTATTCAGGAATGATTTTAAAGAGAAACGCGGAGAAAGTGACATGCTTGAGGTTATTTCTCGTAGGTACCTATATTACATTTGAAAAGTAACAGGATTTATTTTGTAAAAAATATAGTAGGTGTAGTAGGTATAAATAATATTAGTAAGTAATGAGTAAATAGGTACCTACCTAATATCATTTTATTTCACAAAGACAAGGATAAAATGTAAAATATATTATGTTAATTTATGGTTTTTGGGAATAAGTAAAGAAATTGCATTATAATTTGATATTTTAGTAATGAAATTTGTTATTAATTAATTATTTGTAATATGAATAAATTACAATCAAATAAATACCCATATGAAATATTTGAAATAATTTAGTTTTAATTATATAATAATTGAGCATATTATGCCTACAAGTTATTTGAGAGTTCCCTCATTATTTATTTTCTTATCGGTTGTGAACCGATTATGGCCATTAGGAAATTAGCCAGTGTCAAGTATTCTTATATATTATGCAAGTTATTTGCATCGAAACAGTCAAGTCGTCATAGTTAAAGTCAAGTCTAGGGAATCATTTGTAAACACGGAGGCCATTTACAAATAATCTTCACGGAGCCTTGGAGACAACACGAAGTTAATGTTTTGCACCGATTTTCACTTTCATTCCACTTGTACACCTTCACGAAACTAAATTGATTAATATGCCCCCGAAATTAAACAATTTGCACGCATATGAACCAGGTTTCACAAAAATGAAAATTTAGCACCACATCTCCTCAACGAGTTCCCGCCAAGACTCGTTCCCTCATTGCTAATATCAATCTTTGACAGCATTTGACAGCCTATGTGGCGCGGCGGGCGAAGCCCGGACTGCGGCGCAGTATATTGCGATTCCCGCCGGGGACAAATATTTCTGCTGACCATAAATGATTGTTTCTGATTCTTTGTGTTTTCTATGTAAGTATCATAAATGCATAATTCTGGTGCCTAGTTTCAGGCTTTGCCCTCGCCCTGCTTGGGGACTCTCCTCGACGATGACTCCTTGCGGGTCATCGTCGCGGTCTGTCTTTGTTTGTAATGTAGGGGAGCCTCATGCCTGTGTTTGTGGGGCCGTGGTGAGGCTGCTGGGCATCATGCTCTTAGTTGTGGACGGTGTGTAGGTCGGTTCCCGCGTCATTATGCCCTAAATGACACCATACGTAAGTCTTTGTTGTCGGCCAACGTACCGGACCTTCTCCCGTTCTGACGGTAAGAGACCTGATGGCCTTACTTTGGTGCCATGGGCGAGAGGAAAGTGCTTGGTGTGGGACGGCTAGTGTGTTAACACTTACGCGGCAAGTTATCTGGGGTGTACCTCTAGAGCTGCTGCTGCGGCTGCCGAAGTGGCTGCGGTAACTAAGCATTTGAAATATGCTCCTTTGCGGGATAGGTATTTGTTTGTCCCGGTAGCGGTAGAAACCTGTGGCGCTTGGGGTTGTACCGGAACGCCGGTACCTACACAAAACTATTCTCAAATATAAAGTACATAACACGGAAATTATTCATAGATAGATAGTTTTGTATTGATTTTGGATAGTTATTTCTTGTTCTTAGGCGTAGGTGGCGCTGTTTGGGACCGCCTATTTATTGCAAATGACAAATCACGTCATAGGTTAAGGAGGCAGAGGGGTAGGTTAGAGCGCGGGGGAATAGCTGAGATTTTTGGGAACATGGGATAAACAGTTAGGCTCAGTAAGAGATGGCAATAGGACTTCGCCGGGGTCACTAGTTTATATTTCAATTATAAATAATAAGTTATTACTTATTAGTGTTTGTTACTTTTAATTAGAATCAGTGTATATCTACTTCTTGGTATTGTATGTCAGTAAGTCTTAGTAAGATTTTCTATACTTTTAATATAAAGATAGCCTTCATATTTATGACGAAACAATGTCAAAGATGTAGTATGTACTGCCTAGAGTGGGCCTCTATATTTTAGTAGATCTAGGTTGATCTACTCTGTCATTGTAATTTTCGTGAAGGGTTCGATTCCCAGTCACTATTAGTTTGGGGTGTTTTAGATATAAAATATCCTAAAATATTATCTGTGAATGAGAACTAAATGTTGTGTATTATCATAAATTCGTATGGGTTCGATTCCCGTACACTATACTGCAATGTGTTGGTTCTGAAGGTATATATTTACCTTAAATACACTCTGTAAAACGAACTAATTACTTTACATTCTAAGGTTTATTCAGCTATATTGTGTGAGGTTCGATTCCCACACTAAATAAGTTCTTTGTAGCGAACCTTATATTTGTTGTCTTGTATTTCTAGACTATAATATTGTAGTCGAGGGATACCCATTTCTGTGTGTTATTTACAGGATTATTGTAAATTCATAATTAGTCCAAATTTACAGGAAAATCTACAAAAGATTCCTGATTGATTATTGTAAATTCAATTGACCTTATTCTAAGATAAAATACGAGAAAGTCTTAAATGAGATTTCCTTTGTATATTTATCATCATAAATGCTATCAGTTATCTGGACAAAAGTTCTTTATTTTACAATAGTAAAATGATCATAAATCTACATAAACCTGAGTACATTATGTACGAATTTTAATGATAAATATATTCCTGGTGGAATTTAACATGAATGAATGTCGTTCAAATCATATCTACAGGTAAATAATTTGCCTTTTTCTACAATCCCAGGAAGTGGGAAAACTTTGGTTTGTTGATTTGGTTCGAAGGTCAATACATAACCATGTCTTCCTAACGCATTTGTAGCTCCAATGGCGAAGCGTTTCTTCAAGACCTTAGGTACAAAAGTTACCTGAACCAGATTACCAAGCAACAATTTCTCATAAGGAGGATTTCATTTAGGAGACTAGGTACAAAAGTTACCTGAGTCTAAACTCTCAAGAGAAGGGTTATGATTAGTTTTAAATACAAAACTGATCTCGAAGTTATTTTTATAAAACATTACACAAACTAAAAATAAAATAAAATTATGTAGAGTAGGTAAATAGTATAGGTAAGTATAGTTAAGTTTAGGTAATTTAGGTTTCTTTAGGTTTATTACAATTTTATTCACCGTAACCAGGATAAGTTAGAATTCTTTTAGGTTAGTTTAGGGTTCCGTTACAATTTGGTGCCGTGACCAGGATATTTTCGTGCTTATAACCAGAATTTAGGTTCTCTTTATAGGGTGGTGAGGCTATAGAGTTTGTTAAGGAGGTTGGTAGGCGGCTCAGAGACTGGGGGTTAGATGTCCGCTCTGGGTCGATCTTGGTCCAAAAGCTTGCCATAGCCATTCAGCGGGGCAACGCGGCTTGCATTTTGGCTTCATTCGGTCCGGGGGCATCTAGGAGTGGGCCATTTATTTAGTGTTGTTTTATATATTATTATTTATTTATTTTTAATTGTTTCCAATGATTTAGTTGTATTTAATTAATTTACTAGTATTTTATTTATTTTTTGTTTTTTGATTTAACTTGTTTGTATTTTGGTTGTATTGTTGTTAAATTAAATTTATTAGTATTATATTATTGATTGATTGATTGATTAACACTTTATTGTACCAAAAAACACAAATGATAACAAGCTTTCATTTTAGATCACAATAAACATCATTTTATTTGATCACAAATGGATCATTTGATTTACAAATAAAAGTATAATATGTAGTATATCCGTTGTGTAGTATACTCATAGTACAAGCCTAGTGCTTAGTTTAGGACTATACTATATATAGCGTTGCGTGTAATGTCGTGCAATATTTGTTCATCAAGATCCGTTCAGCCAATTTATATATCTAAACTAGCTGCGCCCCGCGGTTTTACCCGCATAAGTCTCGTTCCCGCGAATATATCGGAATAAAAAGTAGCCTATGTGTTATTCCTGGTATCCAGTTACCTATATTCCAAGTTTTATCGCAATCGCTTTTATAGTTTTTGCGTGAATCGGTTTTGTAGTTTTTACCCGCAAGGAGTCATCATCGTCATCAGCCTTCCAGCAGCCCACTGCTGGACATAGGCCTCTCTAAGTGCACGCCACCTAGATCTATTTTCGGCTTCTCGCATTTAGTTTGTGCCAGTTGTCTTGCGCAAATCGTCACTCCAACGTGCCAGAGGGAGGACGTCCTACACTACGTTTGCCGAGACGCGGTCTCCACTCTAGAACTCGTTTACCCCAACGGTTGTCGGTTCTACGGCTAATATGGCCAGCCCACTACCATCTCAGCTTGCTAATCCGGTGAGCTATATCGATGACTTTGGTTGTCTGACGGATCACCTTATTTCTAATGCGATCCCGCAGAGAATCGCTGAGCATAGCCTTTTCCATAGCCCGCTGAGCTTCTTTGTATTTGTAGACCAACCGTGCCATTAGTGTCCACGTTTCGGCTCCGTATGTCATAACGGGTAGGACGCACTGATTGAAGACTGTCGTTATTAGGCACTGTGGGATCGACGATGTAAAGACTCGACGTAACTTACCCAAATGCTGTCTATCCTAACTGAATTTTCTGTTCACCTCGCCCTCAAAATTGTTTCTTTCTAACTGCAATGTCTGCCCTAGGTAAACATATTTTTGAACAACTTCGAGAACGACGCCGCTGCGTAGGTAACGCAATAGGTTCCGGTAGAACATGTTCGTTGAACATGACCTGGTTTTGTCCATGTTCGTCCGTAGGCCAATGCGTACAGAAGAGTCAGCCAGGTCATTCAGCATCCATTGTAGGTCCTGCAGCGTTTCTGCAGTGATGACGATATTATCTGCAAATCGCAAGTGAGAGATATGCTCCCCATTGAAATTAATGCCACGTCCTTTCCAGTTCAGCGTCTTAAATATATCCTCTATTGCATTCGTGAACAGTTTCGGGGAAATAACACCCCCCTGTCTCACTCCTCGATGCAACGGTATGGGCCTTGTTTGCTGATTCTGTACTTGGACGGACATGGTGGCGGCCTCGTAAAGACATCTCATCACTTGGATGTATCGCCAATCTATTTGGCAGCGCTGCAGGAACTCCAGAATAGACCAGTTCAAGCGAGTTAAAGGCCTTTTCATAGTCCACAAATGCTAGGCACAGAGGCTGATTATACTCTTCGGTCTTCTGTATAATCTGCCGCACTGTGTGGATGTGGTCTATGGTGCCATATCCGCTCCGAAATCCAGCATGTTCCGGTGTTTGGAATTCGTCGAGTTTTCGCGCAAGACGATTCGTGATCACTCTTGAAAACAGCTTATAGACGTGGCTTAGAAGGGATATAGGTCGATAGTTCTTCAGCAGGGTCTTGTCTCCCTTTTTAAAGAACGGGACGAGCACACTCCTACTCCACGCCAGGTTAAACGTTATGTTTTGATGACAAACACCTCAATTTGATCATTTGCCGCGATATTGCGTAAATAAAAATAAATAAAAAAGAAAAAAAGCATATTTAAAAAAGCAGATAGTAAAAAATAAGTAGATTAATCATTCTAAGTCAAAAGTTTGCGCAATCTTGCTGTTCTCAAAATAAGTGGTATTATGTATATTTTTCGAAACATTATTTTTTTCAAAATGGTGACTTTGCATCGCAATGGTTATAAGAAGATAATTATTGTGATTTTGGGGGTTCTGTAACAGTTACGCATTATTTTCTAATAAGAAATGTAGAATAAAAAAAATTGAAACACTAAGTCTATGGGAATGCCATTTTCGTCCCACTGTGCTACGAGACAGAGTCCCCGCCCGCGCCGCATTGCAAATCATGAAAGCATGATATATGTGCATGATACGTCGGGGACCCAATTACCAGCCTTACACGACACGCGGCTACGGGTGACATCGTATTTCTTACTTGATCACCTACAGAATCCAGTTGCATTTTATGTTGCTCGCACGAGGGCTTTGAAAATAAAAAGGGCAAAGTTCGATTTGATTTAGTTAGCTTGAAATTTGAATGTTGTAATTACTAGACTACCTAATCTTTTAAGGCGTGATTTTTCATTCTACAGTTAAAAGATATCTATGGAATAAGTTTGAACCTAATCAAATTTAAAAATCTTCAAATTATTGTATTCTAAATTTTAATTTATTTTCTTTATGAATTTTATAGTGACGTTTTTTATTCGGTGGTGTTACATTTTATTTGTCAGATATCTCTATCTAGGGATTTGAAAAATCAATCCTTAATAATAATAATTTGTTACTCTTTCACGCAAAAACTACTAAACCGCTTGCGATGAAACTTGAAATATAGACAGTTGTCGATAATCGATTATCTTAATAATTATTATGCACTTTTAATTGCTTAATTTGAAACACAAATTATAACTTCCTACCTAACAAATTACGTTTCTAATTTCTATTAATTCGGTCTTAGCGAGGATAGTTTATTTTCAGGTTTATTTTAACGCAGAGTAATGTTTTTTAGAGATTTTTAGTGAACAAGATACCCCTACAGTCGTCATGTCGTCATCGTCGTCAGCCCGCGGTCTAGCTCACGCTTAATTAGTACTAAGATGCATGAGTTAGCTTTATATGTATATTTGAAAGAATACATATACTCGACAGGTTAGCTGATGGTTAGCCATTCTTTAGCATTTCTCTAAGAAAAAAGAGGTATCTTATGATTAAAATAAATGGTATCAAATAAACAGTTCCAACTTAAACAACTGGTGGTGAATGGAACCACTTTTCACCCTTGACTTACTAGCTTCGCCCCGCGGTTTCACCCGCGTAAGTCCCGTTCCCGCGAGAATATCGGGATGAAAAGTAGCCTATGTGTTAATCCAGGTCCCCAGCTACCTATATTCCAAGTTTCATCGCAATCGGTTCAGTAGTTCTTGCGTGAAAGAGTGACAACCTCACATACATACATACATACAAACTTTCGCGTTTATAATATTAGTAAGAAGTAAGATGCAATTATTACATTATATTCAAACTAGTATAACAGTTGTCAAGCTAATGTTCACAGCTTGACTGATCGATGAAGACTGACTCCAAATCTCTGACTGTTACCTCCACCCACAACCATCTCCCCACTAAGTATCACCCGTTGGCGAAACAGAAACGGTTGAGAGTCAATACAACAACCACAGGTCCGGTTTACAATAAATACAAGTACTATAAATAAACACAAGTATTGTAACAATTACAACATTAGCATAACAGTAATTATTATCGTATCAATATTAAACTATTAATTATATTTTCATATTATTATAATATCACGTAGAAGTTAACCAATTAGTATCATTTAAATATCAAAACGGTAATTTGACTCTTTTTACAAAATGTTACCAATCACAGAGATATGTAAATACTTCTAGATACGTAATAGGGCAAATTTCTTGGCGACACAAAGCTAAGCCAGCTAGCCAAAGAAGTCTTAGTTCCATCCCAGCTCACGTCACGATCACCCGCTTGTTAACACACAGTAGGTACATTTAGTTCACTTTCACAACATTATTCACAGACAACAATGCCTTCGTACGTATTTAGGCGATGCACGAATTATACTCCAAAAACTGGCAAAAATATTTCATTTTATACGTAAGTAAAGCTGTATTTATTTATTTTAGTTAATTTTTTGAAGAAGTTTTTTTTTCCAAAAACTTAACGAAATTTTTGACTTTGACGTTTTATCATTCTCTCCTAACCGCTATGAGATGTCATAATAATATTATGTCATAATAATATTATGACATCTCTTTCTTACGTCATGCAAGTAGCATTGAGTCTTACGTTTTAGAAAGAGATAACAATAGTGTCGTCTATTTTTACTTTAAATTATGTGAATGAATATAAATAATGAGGTTGTATAGAATACTTTGTGCCGCTTTTCAATAATGATTTGTTCTGCAATGGCGTCTCTATAACTTTAATAGACTCATTGACCAATCATAACAATATTAAATATTACAAAAATACATTGTAAATCAGGATATTCACCAATATTAGGTACTTAATAATTGAGATAATAGAACTAAGTAATATAAATATATAGTGTAAATCAGAGTATTAATCCATATAATCTACACATGCATATAATATACATACTTTTTAATAACTCCGACAACACAATAAATAAAAAAAATCATTTTTACCTACTAATGTGATACCCAAAGAGAATATAATCACCACGTTTGTGATACCTTCCATAAATATAGCTCTATTGAAATTAATGTCGACTGTAATTGTTTTTCTCATTTTAGGGTTATGTTTTTAAAATATTGAGCTTTAAAGTGTCGCTTTTAGAGTTATTGACTGTACTTCATACTTGGATACTGCATTAAAAATACATATTATGTAGGTACAATAGTAGAATCAATATCAGGATAGTTTATTTGTTGTTAAATAAATATAATAATTGTACGAACCCTTCATTCGGGTGTCCGACTCGCAACTCTTATTCAATTTAATTCTTATTTCTATCTATACTAATATTATAAAGCTGAAGAGTTTGTTTGATTGTTTGTTTGTTTGTTTGAACGCGCACGCATAGGATCTCAGGAACTGCTGGTCCGATTTGAAAAAATCTTTTTGTGTTTGATAGTCCATTTATCGAGGAAGGTTATAGGCTAATTTTGATCCCGATATTCTTACGGGGTCGGGACTTACGAGGGTAAATCCCGCGGGACGCAGCTATAAAAACGAAAGTCGTGTTAGTTACACTATTTATATCTCAAGAACGGCCGAACCGATGGGAATGAAATTTGGTACAGGGTTAGTTTATGGGTTTAAATAAAATACAGGGTAGGTACTTTAAATGATCGTACGGGTTAAGCAACGCTTGGCGTGACACATACGTAATAGGTCAACAGGAACGATCGCACCAATTAGAATGAAATTTGGTACAGGGTTAGTTTTAGGGTATAAATACGATATAGGGTACTTTAAACGATCGTACGGGTGAAGCAACGCGTGGCGTGACACATACGTGATGGGTCAACAGGAACGATCGCACCAATTAGAATGAAATTTGGTACAGGGTTAGTTTATGGGTATAAATACGATAAAGGGTACTTTAAATGATCGTACGGGTTAAGCAACGATTGGCGTGACACATGCGTGATGGGTCAACAGGAACGATCGCACCAATTAGAATGAAATTTGGTACAGGGATTACTTTAAGGGTATACCTAAATACGATACTTTAAATGATTGTACGGGTTAAGCAGCGCTTGGTATGACATACGTGATGGGTAAAAATGACGGTTAAACCGATTGGAACGAAATTTAGTACAGGGATGGTTTAGTGGTTGAAATAAGATTTAGGGTACCTACTTTGAATAATCATACGGGTTGAGCAACGCTTGGTATGACATACGTGATGCGTCACATACGTTACGGGATAGGAATTTATGCGGGTGAAACCGCGGGGCACAGCTAGTATTTAATAAGTATTTATCTATTGTAATATTGTTGTATAATATAAATACGTTTAAATTTTGTTTATGGTCACTGTTTCTTCAAATTTTTTGTTTTTGTTTTATTAATTAGTTTGTTTTTTTTTGTCTTTTTTTTAGATAGTAATTTATTATGTTGTGTATATATTTAATGTGTTTATTGTACCTACTGTGTAAGTCGTGTGCCTGTCTGAATAAACGTTTCTTTCTTTCAATTGTCCAGTCCAGTTTTTAAACACATTCGCGTCGCATCGCATCGCGTCATCCCGTTTATCGCTTACTTAAGACAATGTGTGAGAAAAGGACGCTGGATAAAGCAGTTGTGATGAATCCGTGAATTAGGTCTGATTGGAGAACCTACGGAGGTTTTACCAACCAAGACAAGAGGGGCATAATGTGGGTATTCTTACAGGTGTTTAGTATGCAAGTGGTGTTGAGACACGTCGTGTACCTACCTGTGGTAAATTAGCTGCACCTCGTAAAGAAATAAATCCCACTAATTTTATACATGCGAAAGTTTCGAATTTGTTTGCTTGTGTTTCAATCCCGCAAAAACTATTGAACCGATTGCAATGAAAAATGATTTCCTGATAATTGAATGCGCTAATTTTCATTCCGATATTCTAGCGAAATCAATATTCTTACTAATATTATAAACGTTTGTATGTATGTGACTTTGTTAGGTACCTACTCTTTCACGCAAAAACTACTAAACCGATTGCGATAAATATACGTAGCTGGCGACCTGGAATAACACATAGGCTACTTTTTCTCCCGATATTCCCGCAGGAAGGGGACTTACGTATAATATAAACCTAACAGTACCTAGTTAATGCAACGAGGTATCAAATTCCTGTCTATTGTCACGGGCGCCATACATTTTGAATTCTAAGCGAAGCGAAGGACTCGTCAGTTAACTCCCGAGCGTAGCGAGCGTTTAACCCGTTGACTACATCTGAAAACCAACACGCGTGTTTGCGATTTTGATACAGCGGTATGCAAATTCTTGATTTTGCTTTGGATTTCAGCAGTCAAAAAGTAGGGTTAACAAAAAATATACATTGATAGGTATATAATTTTTTGCTTTATGCCCTTCAATCTAAAAAAGAGACTTTTTTATCCCATTTTTGACTTTCTCTACTCAAACTGAGTCAATCAGAGTTTAGCCGTGCATAAAAACGACTTACCAAATAACTATTACCAGCCACATTTTCAACCAAACGGCGACTAGGCGGAGCAGTAACGGGCAACCGTGTCATCAGGCCACGGACCTGTCAAATAAACCCTCGACGATGCCAAGGCGATATTGCAAACGCTTCATTTACATAAGAAAATAAAAACGGCAGCTATTTGTCTTCGCTGAAATCTAGTAGGTCAATACAATAGCGGTGAATTATCGTTTTGTTCGAACATATTTAAACTTCCTAAAGAAAAAATGTTTAATACAAAGAGCCAAATCGTTAGATTATGGTATGAAATTAAAAACAAACGGATTCTATATGGACAATCTTTGTATTTAACATATGTACAGACTAAACTAACGTAAGAAAAATTATATATAAACTAGCTGTATCCTGCGATTTAACCCACGTAAGATGCGATCTCATGGAAATGTCGAAACATCCTTCCTTAGTGGATACCCACACATGACAAAGAACATACTTACTATCCAAATTTCATGTCTCTAGAACCAGCTGTTTTGACTGCGCGATGATATATACAATATGTAATAGGTAAGCCCTTTTAAAAGTAAGGTGTAAAATTTAGGTGTAAAGTTTACTTGAAAATCAGCTGTTTCTGAGAGTTCGAGGTCATTGACCTTATCTTGTCCTTTTATTTAGTTTGATGGTTTACAATCAAACTTCAATTACCTTTATTTTCTGTGAAACATAATCTCAAAATTTTCAAAAAAAAAGTTCGAATTTCCAAAAGTAGAACAAAAGTTGTTCGCCTAGACGTCTAGAACAACCGCCTTTCGGCTTAAAAGGGCTTACCCGTTACATCTTGTATATAATTCAGTCAGTCAAGCTGTAAATTTTATAATAAGTACTTACCTACTAATATACCTATTAAAAAATGAAAAAAATAGCTCCCAAGACTCAGTTCATAACTCTGAACATGTAAAAGTTATCCGTTCTCAATAATTCATAATGTTTTCTGAAAAAAAAAACATTAAAAGCCTTTTGTTTTGCGGTAGAAAGCGTTTTCTTAAGGCGTGGTGGTCAATAAAAATATGGAGGCTGAGGGTGGGACGTGAGTGGAATCGAGTGCCGAGGGACAAAACGATTGTGTGGTCACCGTATTGGCGAGAACCTGTGGCGTTATTCCTGTATTACAATTATTCGATTTTAAATTCTTTCTCCAATAGTATAAGCTACATTATCAAGGAGTAACACAGGCTACTTTTGATCCCGATATTCCCACAGGATCAAGACGCGGGTAAAGCGGGTAAACCGCGGAACAATTTATTTAAGCCTTCAATACTTGCAATCCGCAGGAATCAAACCCGCAACTGTCAGCTTTGCAGTCAGCCATTCAGCCACACACAGAGGTCGTCAAAATATCAGCAATCGATCAGTGGTGTTATTCATCATCATCATCATCATCAGCCTGTTGCAGTCCACTGCTGGACATAGGCCTCTCCAATTGCACGCCACCTAGATCTATTTTCGGCTTCTCGCATCCAGTTTGTGCCAGCCGTCACAAACTGGATGCGAACTGGATGGAAACTGGTGTTATTCCCACATTGGAATTGTCCAATTTCATAATAAAATCCAGACAGGGAAACGTACAAATTTTTAAGGTCCCCGCTTGGGGTGGGAGCTCGGTTTAGGGGGGAAGTCGTCCACCTCGAAACTGGGACCAGGGACCAATTAACCCTTTTGAATCGTCTACTGGACCCAACGGTAGTTTAGACATTGGGACGATTAAACTACATTATTGATATTCTCTAGGGGTGTATTGGTCCCACCCAATAAGAAGATACTACTCAAGTATAAAGACTTTGAAGTAAAAAAAGTGAATAGAAGAGATTGGTGGAAAACAAGAGACGATCAAAGTTTCTAGCTAGTTGGTAAAGACACCGGAGTACCTACTTATCCGGAGGCTGCGCGAGTTCAAACCTCGCCGCGAATGAATTCCTTAAAATTTCCTTTAATAATAGTTTTAATATGTTTAGGACATCACCTCTAGTATTAAGTACCCGTTCTGTTTCATAATGTCTAGCGTACTTCCAGACACAAGCTGTGACTCTTTTTGCGTGGCCCCATATATAAAGGTCGTCCATTAGAAGCGGAGTTTCATTTTGATGTAATATTTTATCTAACTTACGCCATTTTTAAAGATTTTTGAACTTCTAGTCAAGACGATTGTAGGTAGAGCGTGGAAGAGCTGTCGTCCTTAGGACTGTGTCACATAAAAACCACTTACGTAGAAAGATTTTCGGAGATTTGAACTTATTTTCCGAAAATTTAAAGGTGACGTTTCAATTAACAAAACAGATATTTACAAATTTTCTAGGGTTTTAATCGCGTGGTTTTAACTTTTTAATTTTCCTTACCTCGACGTTTCGATCATGTTATAATGATTTTGATCTCGAGAAACCGATTGTTTGGAAAATTAAAAAAGTTAAAATGACGCGATTAAGACCTGGGAAAATTTGTAAATATGAGTTCCAATCGTGTGTATCAGTTTAAAAAGTTTAACAAAACATATGTTTCAGAAAGTAGCGGCAATTTACATACAAGTTAGTTTATTATCATAATTACCTACGTTCTCCCAGTTACTATTTTCGTATTTTTTCTTACCTCGATGTTTGTACTAAGTACCTACTTATGTTACAATAGTCTTGTCAATAATGCGATCGAGACTAATCCAAACCAAATTAAAGGTCAACTAAAGATTAATGACCTCCAACGGCTCCAACTCCAAGAAACAGCTGGTTTTCAACTTAAATATTCTTTAAGTAGGTAGTAAATCAGCTTAGGTATAGTTAGCGAGTTAGTCTCGCTATACAGATTTACTATACAGCATCATTTGTTCAAAGTTAGATTTTACGACTTAGGCTTTGCCTTGTGTAGAATCTCCTGGGAACTGTGAAATGTATCTAACTCTATTTTGGTAAACAAAGAATTTGTATTTTATATTTTTTTGTATTTGGATATATGTAAACTAGAACATTACAAAGATGTCCTCCCCTGGAACACTCTCGTTTTCCCTTAAGTATGTTCTGCGAAGTTAGGGTAGGCAGGCTGCAAGCATTTCTTGGTAAGTTAGCAAGAAGGTGGGACCAAATATTGCTTAGAGCTAGAAACTCATTTAAACCTAGGTAGGTTTTATAGCCTATGTACTGTCTTTAATATATCGTTCATACGATACATTAAAAACAGTACTTATAGTGCCACAAGTATAAGTTGGCAAATTTATACGGAAAAACTGTTGTAAAAATGTTTCATGTCATCTTTCCTTTGTTTTTTTCCTCACTAATTTAAGTATCTAAAGTCGGGAACAGTCCAAACAAACAGTTTAACAGTTATCCTTGTGGCACTTGAGTTGAGCAAGTGTGACGACTTTGCGTTTATAACGACTTGCTACTAATCCACTGTACCTAGGTCCCCTGAATTTAGTATAAGAGTAAAACTTCAAACATCAAAGTAAGTAGTTCTGCCTACAGAAAGTGCGCATCCAAACTACCTCTTTATAATTTTGGCCTTTATTAATGAGGTTAAAAAATCAACTCACGTATTTGTCGAAGCAAGCGAGAATGTTAAATAATATCAATTTAGTTTACTACGTGGCTCGGGTTATGACGATGTTCTAATGACGACCTTTCAGTTACAATCGCTTTGGAAAAGAATTTTGTGTGAAAATTATACAGTCTATTGAGTGGGAGCAACCTGTGTGAAATAACGCATATTTTGTGACTTGCTAGTTCAGTTTTCACTTATGTCAATATTTAAACAGCTTCAATTTTAAACATTTTTACCGATACCAATTACCAAGCTCAAATGAAGAAAGCATTTCCTCGTGTTTTGGCGAGTGAAGCCCCATAGCGACATCTACCAAGTAGGTATGTAAAATCACGGCTACTAATTTTCTATTTAGTAAGCATCAATACATTAGTTCCTCCATTGAATTTAAAAATATTAATAGGTACTTACGCCAAATCGGGTGAAAGTTTGTTACAGTTAAGCTTGTATGTATAGAAATACACTAGTTTTAGTTGAAGTCAAAAATACCTATCAGTTTTGAGTTTACAGGCATTTAAACTTATTGCATTCGGCGGGAATCGAACTCTGTATTGCAGTCGGGCATTCGCACGACGCACCACAGAGGTCGTCGAAATAAGAACTATTTGCTCAGATTCGACGCTGAAACAGCGTCAAGCTCTAGGCTGTTACATTAGAGAATAGCACTGCTGGTCTGCATTTTATACATAATTTCACAGAGGGACGTAGGAGCACCAGTAGTCTTAAACGGCATACTCTGGGGCATCGCATCCTCATGGAGACTGGACGACTGTGACGCCGAGAATGCCACTGATAAATATTGCATCTCGTTAACAATCACGTGACGTCATTTACAACGCTCGCCTAATCAATCAAAACCTTACGACGACATGCATTGTCACATCGGCATAGAGAGTTTAGTTATTTTTCCTCATTATTACAAGGTAACGCTTTACATCTTTTAAGAACATCATCAACTCAACTGATAAACGCAAATTGCTGGGCAACAGTCGCTCCGAATGACCTCCACGACGATGGATCGGGTGCCAACCACATATTCAATAGGATTCCCACAATCTTTACAAGCACCCTTATTATAAAAATATTTAAATTTGGTATACACTATGCAGTACATTGCTGCTTTGAGGTAACGTGGTAATCGCCAGTGACAACCTCTAAGCAGCAATGTATGTACTGCATAGTGTCTAGCAAACTGACTTATCAATTAGCTAAATAGAGATAATACAGGTGCAGATTGTCGGTCCACCATTCTAGAAGCCTGCCTAATGCTGGTACTACTAAACTAATCAAAGTAATACTATTTTCATAAGAACCAAAAAAAAATCAAGAAAGGCTTTTAACAAAATAACCTGAAAGGAGAGAGACATTAGGTACCTACTCTCCATGAGTTTTCGATACACTTTCCCGGAGCCCTAGGCAAAATGACGACTTCCCAAATGGCGGCGTTAAGTACACCTAGGTATCTACATAACTTAGGTATCTGCTTCAATATAATGTACGAAGTTTTTAAAGTACGGTCTCACAATGGTTTGAGTTTTATTAGATGGCCCTGATTCTGTAGTTTTTAAACCTTGACCAAAAAGAGGAGTAAGCTCTGGATACTACGTGCACCATTGAGAAATTGGCTCTTACCATTATCTCCTAATTGCCGGACCTAAATTATTAAGCGAAAAAAAAAACGTCACATAATAAAAACAAAAATTAAAAACCAACTTTAAAAAAAATATATTTTGTTTATTTGTAGTTTTTAAAGTATTTGGAGATTTTTTATTACTTATACAATTAATTTTAATAGCAGGTCTCTTCTGGTGCTATAAGAGAACGACAAAATAACGAGAAAGGATTTTAGTAAGCATCATTTTGTATGTACTACGAGTATTAGTACTAGAAGTGAAGTCTCGCAGATATGCCATGTCGCTTTAAGCTAAATAAATATAAAATACGCTGCGCAGCGCTGACAATATTGGTACTTCTATGTCGTGAAAATAAAATGGTTCTCTATCTATGCAAGCGCTAAGATGCAGTCGATGAACGACGACTAGGTATATGCATAGTGCCCTAGCTCGAACTGTGTCAACAAGCAATAAGTCCGTCTAGATTGAAATCGTAGCGCCCGATGGAATGACCGGTACCTACGTCTATCTGTCCCTCCTCCTCAATTCCATGCTCAAGCTTTACTATACATGCTTTACGTTTTTGTCAGACATTTGGATATGTAGTGTATTGACTAATATAGTGTATTGTCTTAGCTAGAGAGTGTATTGACTAGTCAGTCATGTCCGGGAGCGGTACTGAGAGCACGTGTTATAGGTGCCGTGAAGGCGTGGTACGGAAGGGAAGTCCGTACAATACAGTATACACAGCCCCACACACAATGGACAAAGCCATAAAATTGGACTGGTCTCTATTAGAGACTGGCAGGAAGTGTCACCTCATAGAGAAGATTTTTTATCGCCGTCCTGATGGCCTATAAAAACAAAGCTATATCAAAATTGCTTTATCCGTTTAGGAGCTACGTCGCCACAGATACCTTAGACACATAAGACCCCTCTTTTTTTCTATCGGGGGTTCAAAATAAAACCTAACCTACCCTAACCAACTACCTAAGCCAGTTAAAAATGTTTTATGGCGCGGTCACCGGTAAAACTACGCAACACTGACAACACACGAAAGATATACGAGAATCCGCGAGTTTTTATTTTGTTCAATAAAAATTAATGAGCAGGTCGTATTGACGTAGATTTATGGAGGCTATAAAAGTTTTTGTGGCTGAATTATTCAGTTCTCTGGTTGTACGAAGGTTGGATGGACGGTAGGATGAAGGTTGCGACGTAGGTACCCGTAGACATGCGGTGGACGCCAGTTTTATGCCTTACAAAGATTTAATTCAGATTTCTTGCAGTTTCATCTCGGTATAAATGCAGATACTTTTAATACGCATTTGCGTCAGTTTTTATTGTAAGAATTTGCGTTTGTTTGTAAACCCCGACGGTATCTAGGTATATTTCTGTCCGAAGAATCGTAACTCTCAAACGGATGAAGCAATTTTGATATATGTTATTGTTAGTGTCCTTGATTGTCTGGAGGTATAAAAGGGAGATGATAAGAGAAGTGTAGCTAGTAGTTACCTACCTTAGAGCACAGATTAGGTAAATTGTTTTAGTTTTAAAATGAGAAACGGTTAAAACATTAATTTTCTACAGTCAGCTTTGAAATAAAAAGTAACAAGAATTCCACGAACAATGTTAGAATAATAAATCATTACAAGCTATTTGCCGGGTGAGACTTTAACGGATGAATTGAAAATCTAATTTTCTTGTACACAAACCACCTCACAGATGTTGGTAGGGTTGTCCTTAACCCTTTTACGAAAGTAGACTTAATAGTAACAGAGATAGCTACTTTTGGTAGGTATATTATATATTGCTGTTATATATACTTACCTAAACTAGGAGTTCGCCCCGAACTGAGACCTCACGACCCTCTATCTCCCCAACCCCCCTACCGATCCGGCTCATTTTCAAACTCATAAATTTTTCTGACCTTAACTACACGCATACCAAAATTAATGAAGATCGGAGCTACGATACTCAAGTTATCGTCGAACAAACATACAAAGATACAAGCGCCAGGCCCGTCTACACTGGACCTCACTCGCTTCGCACGTTCGGTCAAAAAAAAGTTTTTTTTTACTAGTAGTTCGCCCCGAACTGAGACCTCACGAGAATCCATTTACAGAGATTTTGTTTTTTGTAGGATTTTAACACCAACAGCTTTATTTTTTTACAAAATAAGAATTATTATTAAACGAATAATATACTTAACGAAAGACAAGTAAAAAAATATTTAAAAAAATAAAAAACCCGACTGCAGTTTTAACAGAAAAGTGAAAAACAAGATGCTTATAGTAGCTTTAGGAATGGTGGATGCAGTCGGGCGGGACACGATAATTTTCTAATTAATAAATTTTAAAACTTAATTGTAAAACTTTACAAGCAATACTTTTCAAATGTAAATTTAGGAAAGAATAAAACATATTGTTTGAGTGAACAATGTTAAGCGTTTTCTGTTTTTTATGGTCTTTACAAATATTGGTTAATAGCGTTTTACATCATTATTTTTATTTATTTATTATTTTAATGTACCCTATGTCACTCACGCGGTCATGACGAATCTAACCACGTATCGTTTATCTAAATCGGCCTAGCCGTTTAGGCCCTACGACGGCACAAAAATAGGTCACATACAAACATACATACATACACTTACGGCAAAAACATAACACTTCCTTTGGCAGTCGTGTAAAAACGATAACACAAAAAGAATTATTCCTTACTAGCTGTGACCCGCGGTTTCACCAGCATAAATTCCTATCCCGTAACGTATGTGGCGCATCACGTATGTCATACCAAGCGTTGCTCAGCCCTTAGGATTATTCAAAGTAGGTACCCTATATCTTATTTTAACCACTAAACTATCCCTGTACCAAATTTCGTTCAAATCGGTTTAACCGTCATTTTTGCCCATCACGTATGTCATACCAAGCGTTGCTTTACTTAAATAACTTCATATACTTACATTAATATCATTAATATCATATATAACTTCATATATTAATATCATATATAACTTCATATACTATTTTTATGTTTTTTGTTTATTTTCAATTTTCAATTATTAAGTTACATAAATGTCTTTTTTTTATTGTGATATGGGTTTATTGCCTGAAATAAAGAATTTATTATTATTATTATTATTATTTACCCGTACGATCATTTAAAGTATCGTATTTATACCCTTAAAGTAATCCCTGTACCAAATTTCATTCTAATTGGTGTGATCGTTCCTGTTGACCCATCACGTATGTGTCACGCTAAGCATTGCTTAACCCGTACGATCATTTAAAGTACCCTATATTTTATTTAAACCCCTATACTAACCCTGTACCAAATTTCGGTTCCGCCGTTTTTGAGATATAAATAGTGTAACTAACACGACTTTCGTTTTTATAGCTGCGTCCCGCGGGATTTACCCTCGTAAGTCCCGACCCCGTAAGAATATCGGGACCAAAAGTAGCCTATAACCTTCCTCGATAAATGGACTATCAAACACAAAAAGAATTTTTCAAATCGGACCAGCAATTCCTGAGATTAGCGCGTTCAAACAAACAAACAATCAAACAAACTCTTTAACTTTATAATATTAGTATAGAGTATAGATTTACGACAATCGACCACAATTTGTAACATAAACATGAATTATTTACTTTGATTTACTTTGATCACTAATAGACGTTAACATTCCCTACAAAAATGTCAGATCTTGGAGTATATATCGCAAGCAAACGCAACGATACCGCGATCTAGGAGGTATGTTGAGCGCCATCTATTGACACATTTTTAGAACTTGATTATTTTCTCTTTTTGCACCCCCTATCTCCCCAACCCCCCTACCGATCCGGCTCATCTTCGAACTCATAAATTCTATGGACCTAAACTACGCGCATACCAAAATTCATGAAGATCGAAGCAACGATACTCAAGTTATCGTCGAACAAACATACAAAGATACAAGCGCCAGGCCCGTCGACACTGGACCTCACTCGCTTCGCTCGTTCGGTCAACTAGCAGTGTACCGTAGTTTTACACACGAAAACTTCGATCTTGCGGGGTTTCCCAAAAACTATTTCTTACTGGATACTTAACCAAAAACGCACTTTCTAAAGATGATAAGATGAAAAAGTTCTTATTAATATCAACTATAAAATGTTCACTTTTTAACTCCTATAACTACAGATTAGGCCCTTTATCTACAACAAGGTAAGTACTCCATTGCTGAAGCTCCTGGAACCACCTTTTTATCGCAGACTCCCCACATGAAAATCTCCCACTTTTTCAATGAAGCTTAAAATTACTTTGTAGATCATTTCAATAACTGCGCTCGAAGTCTACTGTTCGCAGATCTACAAGTAATAAAAGTAGATAGGTATATAACAATAATAAGTATTATAGTTTCGCATAACTCCAACAGCCCAATATTTTTAGGTATATTATAACTCTACCAAACGGACATCCTTCTTAAATTCCTATAATACCGAAGGATTGGTCTAAAGTAGCAACCCTACAGCTTTGGTTCGTGATTACAGGTGAAGCTTCATCCATCATTGGAACACATCGAGTTTATTGAACACAGCGGCAGTGCTTCATTCTACCTATAATACGCAGTGTCATTGGAAAATATCAGAATTGAGTGAACATGCACTTTAATATAGAATAAGTATAGGTAATTTAAGAGGTAAAAGAGAGTAAATTGCTACAGCTACACCACATACTACAGACGGAATGTCTCTTTTTACCCGGCTGCTAGGAAAGAGTAATGTTTTTCGCGTCTATTTCGTAAATATGTAACATGTATGTATAGTTTGAAATATTCTTACTCAGCTCGTACCTTCCAAACCACTCGATGGATAATTAAGGTATCGTTAGATTTGTCTCATTTCTCTAATAGTTCTTAAATAGGTGACATAAAAATAAAAACAAAATGGCGACCACCAGGCACCATATTATTAAAAAGAAAAAAATGAAAGTGTACGAGTAGGATATCGTTGAATTGGTATTTAAAAATCATCATTAGGTTTCTTTGGTCATTTTTTATTTAATGATATCATATAGGATCCACAACGATTTAAAGTTGGTTAACTGTCAGCCGTTCATAAAAATACCGTTACCTAGTCTAAGTACATAATCCTCAATAACTACCTCAATGCAATGATGCGATTAAAATACAATTTATACTTATTATTAAAGTACCTAATGCTGACTAAAACTGTAAAATAAAAATTCAAAAAACATAACACTGCCTTTGGCAGTCGTGTAAAAAAACCTGCCTGCTTAAAAACTAAACAAAAACTTAAAAGATAATAAAACTTATTAAAAACCCGACTGCGTAAAAAACTCGATTAAAAAATACGCATAGAAACAACAAAAAAACTAAAAAGAAAAAAACAAGCCCAGTAATTTGAAATTACGCTAAGTAATAATAGTTTTGTAATCGATACACACGGAACACATAATAAATGAGTAAAAAATTACTCACAGTCGGGACCCATTCATTTTACCAATCTAATTTTTCCAAAACTATTATTATTTAGCGTAATTTCAAATTACTGGGCTTGTTTTTTTCTTTTTAGTTTTTTTGTTGTTTCTATGCGTATTTTTTAATCGAGTTTTTTACGCAGTCGGGTTTTTTGTTTTTTATAAATTATTTTTTTTATTTTACGCTTTTTAGTTATTTTCATTTATTGATGGTAGGTAAGTCTCGTAATCTATTCATTTCATTACGGGGTTATAATGTACTAGCTGCGCCTCGCGGTCTCACCCGCGTAAGTTCCGTTCCCGCGGGAATAATAAGTAGCCTATGTGTTAATCCAGTCCCCCAGCTACCTATATTCCAAATTTCATCGCAATCGGTTTAGTAGTTTTTGCGTGAAAGAGTAACAACCTCACATACATACTACATACATTCATACTTACATACAAACTTTCGCGTTTATAATATTAGTAAGATTCTATTTCAGTTAGGGTTTAGTTATTTATTGTTTAAATTTATTATTATTCTTTTAACTTTTTTAGTACCTAAATGTTATTAGACTTTTATTCAGTTGGTAGGTACAATTTATGTAAATATTTTTTTAGTTTATTTCAATAAATTTCTGTCACCTGTACCATCACGGCTTATACTTTGATAGTTCCAAGCGTAACTACGAAACAAAAATAAAAACTTGTTCGTTAGTAACAAAAAGCAAGAATACCTAATTGTAAATTAACTTTAAACCGTTATATTTCCTAAACGGTTCTTTAAAATGAAAAATGGTGAAAGAAACCTAATATTTATTTTTAAAAACCTATTCAACGATACCCATCTTGACATACTTTGACGATTTTGGATTTTTTAATTTTGACAATATGGCGTCTGGTGGTGACATACGTTACTTTGGATTACTGTAATGTCTTTAATCACACTCGCCAGATTAAGACGAATCGATTGACGTATGAATCATCAAAATCGGTCCACGCGTTTGGCCTCTAGAACGCCACATAGAAACATCCATACATACATACATACATAGACCGATAAACACATTACCCTCCTTTGCGTCGCGCAGTCGGGTAAAAAAAACTCTGGTAGCCACGGAACACAGCTACTTTTACAGTCGAGACTCGAGACCCATAAAATGTCTAGAATCTTGACTATCATTCTACTAACTGGACTTGTTTTAGGCGGGTTTTTCATTAAACTAAAACACATAAAAACTTGATCTTAAAGAATATGAAATCGTCTATTACATCGTACCTAATATGGCCTCGAGAGAGAGAGAGACAGAGAGATCTCAAATATGCACAAATGGTTAGTTCATCCTCAACCAATCGATGATTGCGTTTCTAGCGTGCCTCGGATACTTAAATCAATAACTGACGAAGAGGGCTAATTTCTTAGATTGGATATGGTGTATGGATATTGTCATCTCAGCCCTTATCCGTTCCGTCCACTGCTGAACATGGGCCTCCCCCATACGACGTCACAAATAACGATCGCGAGCTACAATGTCGTCGGTCCACCAAGTAGGTAGTCTCCATCGCAATCGGTTCAGTAGTTTTTGCGTGATTGAGTAACAAACATCCAAACATCTAAACATCCAAACACACACACTTTCACATTTATAAATTATTAAGATAATGGGCCCTACCATGATGTCATATAAGTCGTCACGAAGTCGTCGCATTGTCGTTCAGCTAAAAAAAATTAAAATTAAAAACACATCAAATAATTAAAAAAAAAAGAAAAACAGACCTAAAAAAAATGATTTTTTAAATTGTCTGTGGTTTTTGAAAGTAGTCGGGATATTTATTATTCAAAATTTACTTTATTTTTTTAAACAACAAAAGGACGACATTGCAACGACAAACGAGCATGGTAGAGCGGAATATGTGTAGGTTCGCTTGAATCCCGAAATTCTAATAATAATGAACAGAAATCTGTTTAAATAAAGTTTAAAAAGTTTGGTGTAAACTCTAACTAAACATTATAACCTTTTCATTGTTGGATTCATTTTTGAACATCACAGTACCTACGGTTTTACAAAAGTCATATCGTTGCCTTTTGACTCAAGGAGTATCCAAATGTTCGTAGATCAAAGTTTTGGTGTGCAATATCTGCAACAAGCCACCAGCAAACATTCCTTGTTTGTCGTACTACCCGCAGCTATACCGACATTGCCTCGTTTGCTGCGACCCGAATTTAAACTGGACATTTTAACTAGGTGCATGCTATTTAATACAAGTTCTATCTAACAGCTTACCTTTGAGCGTGGCTTTTCAGGTGACGCAAAACGGTGCTAAGAAAACGCCCTAAATTTCTTCTATGGTTTTCGCGATTTTGCATAATAAAACACTTTATTTATCGGGTTAAATCGCGTTTTATTCATGGTTTTAAACGAACCGAGCTTTCGCCAACTTTACTGTCGGCTTTTTCAAGGCAAACACCCTATTGTTTTCGAATTCATATTCCGCGAAGAGGCCTCCTTAAATTAGTCCTATTTTTATTCGGGTTATTTTTGCCAGTGGGACAACACGCCCGGTCCTTTTGTGTTTTTTGTAAAATTTATGGTAAGCTTTTTAAATCACCAATAATACCTACTAAGTCTAATGCCCATATGCTGGATATTCTAAAAGACCGTCCGCGACCGTCTCCTTTATGTCTCCTCCACGGAGGCACTACACCATTTAAAGGTGTTTATAAAGGTTCCATGACCCAGAGGGCAGAGAGAAGTCCATACGTTCAACAGACGCCAACGGTCGCAGTTCCGAATTCACATTTGTCTAATCAATGGGCCAAATTTAATGGTATACAGATGGAAACTTACCTTCCTATCTCTATTGGTAGATAGGTACCTACCAATAGCCGAGAAAACAGTTTAAATGATCGGAAAAGGTCTTTTAAATTACCTACTCCGAAATTCGATTACCATTGAGTGAGATATTTGATTGTTGAAAGGGCAGAAAATAATTACTTTAACCATTTGACGAACCAATATCTACTACGTTACCTACCTCTTGGCATAATAGGTATGGATTATAGGCGATATAGCTACTGTAGATTTACTGTTGGTTTTCCGACCACAGACTAGAATTAAATGCAAAAGTCGTGACTACCAAAATTAATCTCATTTAAATAAATAAATACTACACAACATTACACACAGCGCAATCTCGCCCTAAACTAAGCACTAGGTTTGTACTATGGCTACTGATACTATGGTACTATCTGGATCGGATATTATTCCGTACCTAAAAAGGCAAAAGCATAGGCCTTTTAAGAATACACTGTCATTAAATAGAAGACGACGTCCTCCGCAGCTCCAGTCCCCTCGCAACCAAGACCATTGTAACGTAAGAAAATTAAAAAATACTACCAAGGCCCTGATTCTCTAAAAACATAGCAAGCGACAAACAGGCGGGATGCATGAGCATTGCAGAAGTCGATTTGTTGCAGGAGTAAAAATAATAACTATTCTATAACTTCTTTTAATACTACTGATTGGCTAAGGAACCATGGGAGCTATTAAAATAATTAAGTAGCCCTTAATTTTTAAGGCTACTTAACTAATTAAGTAGTAATTAAGTAAAATAACACTTACAGAATACGAATTAACGTACATCTCCTACACGTCGCCTGCATTCCGCCGGCATTCAGCATTCTATGTCCTTACCGAATCGAGCCCCAGGCTGTATCTCGTGAGCCTGTGATATTTTGAATAATGGTGGTACAATGATTATGGGTAGGTATAAGTATGGAACCCCCAGAGTGCATGTTCGACTCGCACTTGATCAAATTTTATTTCATTTGTTAGATTAACTATCGGACGATACCTATGCGTGATCTGCGGCTGTATCAGGGCAAAACTGTTTAGTTTTATCCGCGAGACAAGTATCTCTATATGTATAGAAAACCATTTCGGTTCATTAGGTTTCCCATTCGTTTTGCACAGTCGATCCCCGATTGTGAGTGGTTAGAAACGTATCCGTAGAAAGCTTCCGATTAATTACTTACTGTTATCTATATCTTCTATCTATTACTTATAATAAAGGAAGAGAGGACAAAAGTCTGTACTTGGAAGTAAATTTAAAAAAGTTGTCTTACAAAGACGTAAGTGTAAGTGTAAGCGTAAGTGTAAGTGGGCTTACAAAAAGTGGTAGAACAAAATTTTATAATTTTTAAAATTTTTGTCTGTTTAAATAAAAAACTACTAATCCGATTGAAATTTGGTTTTAAATATTGAATAGTTCTATTTTCAAGGAAGGTCGTGGTATACTTTGCATCAAAATTCAATTAGGAGAACCCGAGTAATGAACGAATAAGTGCAACCGCTCGAGAACCGCTCGGCCGCCCGCGCCCGTGATGACAACGCGTGTTCACTTCCGCGGGTGAAACTGCGGGGCGCAGCTAGTACCCAATATATTCTATTTCTAGATTTTCATAATTTTTATTACGTGTGTACCATGAATAGCGAGTTATTAGGAAATTTATCGGAGCAAATTGACTATGGTTGTCTGTTAAGAAAGGTTAGTAGGTATAACTACGTACCTATGAACCTATTATTATTATTTCTTATCGGTTGTGAACCGATTATGGCCATTAGAAAATTAGCCAGTGTCAAGTATTCTAATATATTATGCAAGTTATTTGCATCGAAACAGTCAAGTCGTCATAGTTAAAGTCAAGTCTAGGTAATCATTTGTAAACACGGCGGCCATTTACAAACAATCTTCACGGAGCCTTGGAGACAACACTAAGTCAATGTTTTGCACCGATTTTCGCTTTCATTCCACTTGTACACCTTCACGAAACTAAATTGATTAATATGCCCCCGAAATTAAACAATTTGCACGCATATGAACTAGGTTTCACAAAAATGAAAATTTAGCACCACATCTCCTCAACGAGTTCCCGCCAAGACTCCCTATGAACCTAGGTAGGTATACTAGTTTATCACCAATGTCGTCGTTACCTACGTTTATATTTAAAAACATAAATGGTAGAGCCTGCTCGCTCTTAAGTTATTGTAAGTAGGTACTATGTGTTGCACTTTGTTATCTTTAGATAGACTAGGTATTTTAAGGAAAGAAGGTTGACTTGAGCTGTCATAAGTACTTAGCCAGGGCTAACAGGGCTATTGGTTGTGCACTAACACAAAGGTCAGTGCACAACTAATCACAAGAGTTAGCACGTTAGTTATTTAGTTAGCCCTGGCTGAGTATTTAGCAGCGCAAGTCAACCTAAGAATATCATCTGTTTATGATAGAATACAGACGTTTAGATTTAACTGTCAGTTTAACTGTAGGTACAGTTTTATATTTAGTAATCTTACTAATATTATTAACTAGCTGCGCCCCGCGGTTTGACCCGCGTAAGTCCCATTCCCGCGGGAATATCGGCATAAAAAGTAGCCTATGTGTTAATCCAGGTCCCCAGATACCTATATTCCAAGTTTCATCGCAATCCGTTCAGTAGTTTTTGTGTGAAAGAGTAACAACCTCACATACATACAAACTTTCGCGTTTATAATATTAGTAAGATGCTAAAGTTTGTATGTATGTAGGTAAGTATGGATGTGAGTTTGTTACTCTTTCACGCAAAAAGTACTGAACCGATTGCGATGAAACTTGGAATATAGGTAGCTTGATAACGGGAATAACACATAGGCTTTTTATCCCGATAATCCCGCGGGATCGGAACTTACGCGGGTGAAACCGCGTGGCGCAGCTAGTAATATTATAAAGCTGAAAGTATGTGAGTATGTGTGTTTGTTACTCAATCACTTAAAAACAGCTGAACCGATTACCATGAGACTCGGTATGTTGATAGCTGGAAACCTGGAATAATACATAGGCTACTTTTTATCCCGATATTCCCGCGGGATCGACACTTACGCGAGTGAAACCGCGGGGCGCAGCTAGTAATACCATAATAGGTACCTTTACTATACTACTAATATTAGGTATAGATTATAAAAATGTCATTAAGTTGGGAATGCTCATAAAATCCTAAAAGAATTCAATATTATATAGATTCAATAGCGTAAATTCGTGGCGAAAATGTTATCAAATTGTTGAGTGGATAACATTAGAAGTTTATTACACGATTATTTTTTACTTATATACCGCTCTAATACAATACAAATCGCTTATTGGGACTTAAACACACTTAATATATGCTTAATATAACAATAAAAAAGTAAAAAACTTAAGCACAAAAATTCTTACTAGATACAGAGATATGTAAAAACTTTTAGGTACGTAATAGGGCAAATTTTTTGGCAACACAAATCTAAGCTACTTAGCCAAAGAAGTCTTAGTTCCATCCCAGCTCACGTCACGATCGCTTTAGTAATAAAATTATGACATCTCTTTTTCACATAATGCAAGTAGCATTGAGTCTTATGTTTTAGAGAGAGATAACAATAGTTTCGTTGTATAGCATAGTTTGTGCCGCTTTTCAATGAGGATTTGTTCTGCAATGGCGTCTCTATAACTTTAATAGACTCATTGACTAGATACCTACAAATATTTTTATAAAATGTGTGTGTTGCAGTGGAACCAAAAGGCCAAATCATTATGAGTTACTGCAGGTACCTTATAGTTCAAGGGTCATAATTTTACGTCACTAGCTGCACCGCCGGTTTCTCTCCCGTAAGTCCCGATCCCGCGGGATTAAGAGGATAAAAAGTAGCCTATGTGTTAATCCAGATCACCATCCATCTGTATTCCATGTTCTATTGCAATTGGTTCAGTACCTAGCTTAAAATAAAACCGATTCTATCCTCAACAAATAAAAAAATTGCGAAAGAGTTCCAAAAGTTCGAAGGGTCAATAAAATGATAATAATGGCACATAAGTAACTACTTGTAGTAATATTTACTCTCAGCACATAAGTATTTAAACTACCCGGCCCACCTAGCTAAACCTCGTTTTTTTAATTGCAGACTACAATTTGACATTTCACTTCATTCCAAAAAAAAAACAAATACAAGGTACCAAAACGTCAAATAGTCTGAAATAAAAAAAACGTACTAAAGATGGTATTCTGGGTTAGGGGTGAAATCGTCCTCGAATTTTAATTCATCATTTTTAGAGGTGGGTGAAAGTAATTTCAGTACCTCTTTAGTAGATACCACTCTAGGTATATGGGTTTTTTTGTGGTGGAGAACGGTGGGGGGTTATATGGGTAGGTTAACTATACCTAGATATTTTAATCAGACTTTTACTTACTGATGTTATTCGTAACGCACAAACATAAACTGCTGGTTTTAGAGATAAAGCATTGAAAATTATCTGTCATCAAGAAATCTGCCCTCCACAGATATCTGAAGTCCCTTTTCCTCAGGGCCAATGTGCCAGAGTGGCCAGAACAGTCCGAGCACCTCACTCCTAAAGGACGGTTATTGAAAAAGTTACCCGGACGCATATTTCCTTTTCCGTTTTTACATTTTTCCACAGTCTTATTCGCAACGGAGTGTTGGAAGGCCACCAACTCGGTGGACCGACGACATTGAAGCGGTCGCGGCAAGTCGTTGGGTGGAGGTAGCTCGCGATCGTCGTATGTAGACGGGTAAGGACTGCCATGCTGAGGGTCTTATTCTCAAATTGTTATTTTTATAATTTCTTACCTCGACGTTGTCTATAACCTTCTTTGATAAATGGACTATAAAACACAAAAAAAGATCTTTTTAATTCAGACCAGAAGTTCCTGAGATTAGCGCGTTCAACCAAACAATCAAAGAAACAAACTCTTCAGCTTTAATATTATTATTATAGTTTAGATATATAGGTACATAATATTATTATGTATTATATTATTTATAGTGTAGATTTACGATGTCTAGTCTGGTCATTGTAACACAAGCTAGGGGCTGTGATGTAATTTTTTTTATTAATTTATTTGTTTTGAGAACTGTTGTATTTTTAGCTAATTTGTCTAATTAGTAGCAGGCAGCAGTAAACACCAATTTTAAACCAGTACTTAGTTGAATTCAAAATCAAGCTCTACCATAAAATTTGAATTCATCCTCGCAGTTTTCTGGATATTGGATAAGGGATACGTAATACGCTATCCGCGTTTCTACCCGCAGTAGGTAAATACCAGGAAAGCAGAGGGATATGATTCTTATCTTTCAAACATTTTGTAATCAACGTTCTTGCTTTACTAAATAAATAATTTTCTTCTAAGATAAATCAACTTGAATTCTTATTTCTGTTTGCTTACAAATGTTTTTTTAAAACGAGGGTTTGTTCCACGTTTTAATACCCCGTTTTTAAATTATAAGCTGCGCCCCGCGGTTTCACCCGTTCCCGTTTCAGTTCCCGCGGGATTAAAAGTATTCTATGTCCTTCTCCTGGTTCTAAGCTATCTCCCCACCAATTTTCAGACAAATCGATTTAGCCGTTCTTGAGTTATAAATGGTGTAACTAACACGACTTTCTTTTATATATATAAGATTTGTAATGAAAACAACCATGTGTTTTTTAAGCATTTAAGTACTTCAAATCAAATATTAATTTATGATTCGATGTAAAGTATATGTACCACGAGGTTCCTCGAAAATAGAACTATCCAATATTGAAAACCAGATTCCAATCGGATTCGGAATTTTTCAATTTCAATTCCTGATTCAGTAAGGACATAGCATGCGGAATGTCGGCGGAATACAGGCGACGTGCAGGAGATGTACGTTATTTGGTATTCTGTAAGTGTTATTTTACTTAATTACTACCTAATTATTTAAGTAGCCTTCAAATTTGAGGGCTACTTAATTATTTAAATAGCTCCCCTTGTCCCTCAGCCAATCAGTATTAAGGAAGTTATAGAATAACTTTTATTTTTACTCATGCAACAAATCAACTTCTGCAATGCTCCCCGCCTGCTTGTCGCATGCTATGTTTTTACAGAATCGGGCCACTGGTCGATTTGCAGAATTTTAAACTTCATCTCTAGTTATGTTGCCAGTTGAAAACAATCTGATAAAACGAGAATTTGTGAAGAAAAAGAAAAAAATCTTAGTACTTTTGAACCTGGACTGAACCCTTAGTGTTTGTAAAAAAAAAACGCGAACGTGATGGTTAAGTTAACGCGTATTTTGTATGGAAACTCAAAAAGCGCCCCTAGTGGACGATATCGATGTTACCAGTTTACATACAAAATACGCGTTAACTTAACCATCACGTTTACGAAAAACTCACACTACGGGTACTGTATCTTCTACGTACGTTTATAGGTGTAAACGTGATATCGCAAAAACCTGAATGTAGAGGTTTAAAACTAGTTTCATTTTTAACTGAGTTTTAGTGTCTATCTACATAATTATTAAATGTAGTAAATTATGGATAGGTTCGCCTTGCGGTTTTACCCTGCAGGCCGAGTTCCAACCCCGTAGGGACTAACCCAGCAGTGGTTGGCATACGAGCAAGACAAACATTTTGGCGACAGAGAAAACTATTCCATCTTTTTCTGAAATCTTTCACGGTCCACAAAATGTTTCTCGCGCTCGTATGCTCAACTGCAGATCTACATTCAGAGTGTCATAGTAAAGCAATCGATTCAATCGTTTTTGACTTGTAAAGTTTTTTTTTTGTAAAGTTGTAAAGTAAAAAATGTTTAAGTTTACCTATAAGTACCTAAGCGCTTTCCGCAACTAGCCTTATTGTTGGGAATTTTTGCACGACTTTAAACCTTGCGCTTCCTCACAATGCATGCATGTTTTTCATTGTCGTGGTCGCTCGGGCTTCAAAAATATTACGACCTTCGAAATTAAAGTCAACACCGATGCTTGAGCAACAACTGTTTAACAGATAAACCGACTTCATTTGAATTTTATTTAGATAGAAATAATACTATGTACTTACCCACTTATTTTGTATGTAAGTAGGTAATAATAATAAAAAACGGTACCGACTTCAAAACCAAAGTATACGCACCTCACTTATACGTGAGTTTACTTTTTTTTTTTTTTTTTTTTTTTTTTTTTTAATTATTTTCATATTATCGTTATTAAATTATTAATTATCGGATCCGATTGTTTTGGTAGAAATAAAAAAAAAGCAATTTATCTACCCCAATAAAGAAATTAGTTTTAGTCCAATGTGTACAAAATTATATAATTATATGAAAAAAAACTAGGTACTTTAGCCTTCTTTCTGGGTTGCTATATTCTGCAAATCATTGAGATGGGTTTCGTCAGATGTTTGCCAATTTCATTAGCACCAAGCTTATAATACGTTTGTAATACTTAGGGTAGACTGGGTACGATTGTGCCACAGGACGATTGTGACAGTTGTCATTTTAGCGAAACTATAAGAGATAGTGCGGAGGGTGCAAGGGAAGAGAGGTGCGGTAGGAGCGTGTGAACGCGTCTCACAGTATTGCGTCAGCCATCGCGCGACATTGACGAGTGCAGGAGCCGATAATACTTTGTGGTGGTCAAAAGTAAGTTTTTATGTTCGACTTCTTTTTGTGATTGTGTTTTTATGAAAATAGATACAAATATGATTGTTTTACCTAGTTATAAGTAAAATATTAGCAATTAAATATAAGTGTTTGCTATCTACGTAGATTGTTTTGTATTATCTTGGGGATTGTTTTTTTGTGAAAGAGCACGTTGGGTACAGTTGTGCCATTTTTGCTGGGTGCGGTTGTGACATAAGTTAATCTTGTTCTTTTTGCTTTTAGATGCCCAGAAAGCGCATAAGAAAGACAAATCGAGGGCAGTCTGATATTAGCCAATATAAAGACGCGTACAATGACGTAAAAAGCGGCACTTCGTTATGCACAGCTGCGGAACATCATCAGGTTAATCGCATATCCTTGTCACGATATATTCGAAAATGCGATGAAGCCGGCGCGAACAACAATCAAGTCAGCGTCAACATGGGGTATGTTACTCATAATAGAGTATTCTCACAGGAGCATGACCGAACCCTAACATTGAAGACTACACTTATCCTTCAACTTCTTTTATAACGAACAGACCGAACACTAACATCGAACAAAACCATCATGCTTCAACATCAACTTTTGTGACGGAGATACCAAACTCTAACATAGAAGATAACAATCATGCATTGACATCTTTTGTGATGGACATACCAAACTTAGAAACTGTAAATACTAATCCTACGGTTAATGAAGATTTACGAGTATTTGAAACACAAGAATCCGTTCCTTACAATAAAGAGAACATTCCTGGACCAAACGATAGAACACCGTCACTTTCACCTTCGTTATTAACTGAATTTTCAAATCTAGCTCCTAACAATGTTCAGACAACTGCATTTTCAGCCATGCCATCTATTTTTTTGCCAGAAACTGTTAGACCCTTTCCGAAGGCTCCACCTAAAAAAATAAAGGGTTCTAGAAACAAAAAGTCGACTATATATACAGATACACCTAAAAAGAGGCGATCAGACAAGAACATGAAGCTAAAGAAAAAAGATTAGCAGCTAAACAAGTAAAGAAAAACCTTAATAACCCTAAGGAAAAAAATAAAGGAAAGGGCAAAAAAACAAAAAAAAAAACAGAAATCGCCATCGTTGTCATCAGAGGAAGAGGAATATTTTTGCCTGATGTGCGTAAGTGCTTATTCCAAGAGCAAATCCTGTGAAAAATGGATAAAATGTCAGGGCACATGTGGACTCTGGTCCTACGTAGACTGCGTAGGTGGTGGTCGTTTCTATATCTTACTAATATTTTGAACGCGAAAGTTTGTTTGTAAGTATGTGTGTGTGAGGTTGTTACTCTTTCACACAAAAACTACTGCACCGATTGCGATGAAACTTGGAATATAGGTAGCTGGGGACCTGGATTAACACAAAGACTACTTTTTATCCCGATATTCCCGCGGGAACGGGACTTACGCGGGTAAAACCGCGGGCCGCAGCTAGTCTGCCATAACTGTAAGTCTGATTAGACTTACGATTCTCTTCTAAATTGATATAATTGTTAATTAATGTTTAATGAATGATTGGCTGATTGTAAAACAAAGACTGATGTAATAGTTAAGTTTCATGTTTATTAAGACTACAGTGCTTTAATACATTTAAGAAATGTCAGTATTCTCAGATTTTTAAGTTAAGTTTAATAGTTTTTAAGTAATTAAAGTTGCGTAATGAAGCATTACGAATTTTGTTTGTAATCGAAAGTATAGAAAGAAGAATTTTCTTATAATAAAACCAATTTAAAATTATTTTGGTGTCTTTTTGTACCTGTCACAATCAAACCCAGGCACTGTCACAACTGGCCTTGGGGTAGGGTCAGTTGTGACAAATTTTTTTTTTTTTTCAGCTTGCCCCTGTGAGTTAACCGTTGAACTTAGAAACACAATTTTAGTATTCGGACGTAGACAAATATTTGAATTATTACATAAACCCTTCTTCTGTTCGCTAACTGTCATATTTTCAGAATTATGAACGGTTAAATGAAAATTGGCCCAACCGTACCCAGTCTACCCTACTATAACTCGCGGACAGACGGACATGTCGGAACTAAGTTTTTTGTTGATTACGAAGCCCTAAAAAGAATCGGTCTAAACAAGTAATCATACACAAAAAAAACACAGTACGTACATCCGAATTGATAACCACCTCCTTTTCGGAAGTTGGTTAAAAATTTATGTTAACTAGTTGTAAGTAATTTAAATAAATATAGTCTGTATCTTGTTTGTCTTTCCTTTTTTCGGTATTTTAAATTAAACATTAATTTCATTATTTTAACACCTGCCAACTTCACAATTGTGTAAATAGCCAAAAATAAAGGTATAAGTTTGAAAATTCGGCAAATTCGAAAATCATTTCGCAATGATAATACGAGTGACCATGACGTTGTACATTATTTTAACACTGATAATAATTCTACCATTTATAAACGGACAAAATGACGAAACACCTGTAAGTCACATTCGTCGAGATCTCAGGTTTATGGACTTGGCCGAATACGACGGTTACAAAGCGGAAGAACACTTTGTCACCACCACAGATGGTTACATCTTGAGAATATTCCGCATAGAGTCACAATGTAATACTACAAAAGGTGCGCCAATAATGTTTATGCATGGGCTCTACTTGAGCAGTGACGACTGCTTAATCCCAGGCCCAGGAGTAGGCCACTGCTACATCTACGCTGATGACTGCAGAGAAGTGTGGGTCCCTAACGCTCGTGGCAACCTCTACAGCCGAAATCATACAACCCTCAACCCTGACAAAGATGCCCAATACTGGAACTTCTCACTCGATGAGATGTCTTACTTTGATATGCCCGTCTTTATAGACTACGTCTTAGATCAGACAGGAAGTGAACAAATCTACTTTGTAGGTCATTCTCGAGGAGCTACTATGCTCTTACTTCTCTGTGCAAAGTATCCGGAATACAATAGCAAAGTAAAAGCCGGTTTCGGCCTGTCAACAACAGCTTGGCTTGGCAATGCTCGATTTCTAATCGTGAAATTGCAAGGGTTTCTTGCACCTCTCCTAACGCCAGCAATCAACGCAGGATTAAACATGGAGATTCTTCCTCGAGACAGTTTCCTGCAACCATTCATCAAGTTAGCCTGCGGAACTTCAAATGCGACATATGAAGCATGTTCTCAGTTCTACTTCGCTATTCTTGGGTATGACCGGTATCAGGTCACGCCTGACGTACTACAGGTGTTAACTGGCCATACACCATCAGGGGCGTCACTAAAAGACTTTATTCGTTATGGTCAGATCAGGAATTATGGCTTTACCCAATACGATTATGGTCTTACAAGGAATATCTTTGAGTACGGCAGCATAACTCCACCAGAATACGACTTGACGGGAATAACGATGAAGTGGTTTTTTATAGCCAGCGAGAATGATTACGTATCGGATATAAAGGATCTAGATATATTGGTACCCAAAGTGTATAACAGTACTAAGTGCGTGTTGTCAGATAAGACCTTCGGTCATCTGGATTTCTTGTACGGTAAAGACATACCCAATTACATTACGCCCAGCATTTTAGAATACTTAGACACTGGTAACTTTAAATGTTTGTAAAACGCGTAATAATATGGATAACATCTGCCATATTATTACGTATTACGTATTATTAATCTATATTATTAATCTAGCATATGCTAGATCTCTGCTTCTTGGATTTCGATATGTCAATGTAGATAGTACCTAAGTACTTGCTAAGTACCTACAATCTCTATAGGTACATTTTTTTGACTTAAAGTGAGTTTCTATATTATTAGTGTTTTCGTAAAAATAAATGATACCATATACCGTGTTTTTGATTTGTTAACTTGACCTTAAAGTAATACTAGCTGCGCCCCGCGGTTTCACCCGCTAAGTCCCGTTTCCGCGGGAATATCGGGATAAAAAGTAGCCTATGTATTAATCCAGGTCCCCAGCTACCTATATTTCATCGCAATCGGTTCAGTAGTTTTTGCGTGAAAGAGTAACAACCTCACATACATACAAACTTTCACGTTTATAATATTAATAAGATCCTAAAAAAACTTTTGCGTTTATAATATTGGTAAGATTAGTGAAGATTTGTGCTGTAAATAAATCAAAATGGAAATTTCCTATAGAGTGTGGCAGCTTTAAAAGGGAAAGAGAAGCCTTTGCCCTTAAGCTTTGCCCTGTATGGGACAAAATAGGTCAACAAAAAGAAACTACTTAATGCATGAAGTCTTTAAAAACTCATTAGAAAGCGAGAAATGGGCGAACGACGACGACTTGCAATCCAACGTAATTTTACTACGGTGCGAACGTTCTTGGACATAAATTGTGCTAACGATGGTTACGATTGAAGAAACTTTTTTTTAAACACGATAGATGAGCGTTTGATCACTATTTTACCTAAAGCCGTGCTTTTATTATGGAACTAGTGCCGGAAAGATGAATATAATCTTTGCAAAAAAAAATAACGTAGCACTAGCGATTTTTTACACGACTGCCAAAGGAAGTGTTATGTTTTTGCCGTGAGTGTATGTATGTATGTATGTATGTATGTGACCTATTTTTGTGCCGTCGTAGGGCCTAAACGGCTGGGCCGATTTAGATAAACGATAAGTCGTTAGATTCGTCATGACCGTGAGAGTGACATAGGGTACATTAAAATAATAAATAAATAAAAATAAAGATTTAAAACGCTATAAAGCAAGATTTGTCTTGACCATAAAAACCGAGCAAAGACAACGGAACGTTACTTAAAAACTTTTCGATTTGACTTTGACGCCGAGTTTCAACGTTTGAAGGAATTTGAATGTTTAATTTGTCAGTTTGTCAGAGATAACATAAATAACAATTACTATGTTTACAATAAGTAATTAACTAAAAATTTGAAATGTCGCGCTATGGATAATGGATAGCAAGGCTAATCCGCTAGGACAAGAAACCGCCAGCCTTTGTATCACCAGTCGCGACGAAGTTTTCGGATTTGGTAATTATATTTTAAGATGAATACCTGCCTACTTCATAGCTATCTCAGCAAAACTCAAAAAGAATAGCTATTATAATATTGAAGGTTTAGGGTTAATGTTCCTAGTATTGTCTGTTGGAGGTTGGCTACTTCGGGTTCTCCTATTCTGGGATGCTGGAGTAAAAAGTCCGATGTAGTTCAAGTTGTGAATCGTGAATGAATCATTGGGGGTCACCAATTTAGGGTTAATGTTCCTAGTATTGTCTGTTGGAGGTTGGCTACTTCGGGTTCTCCTATTCTGGGATGCTGGAGTAAAAAGTCCGATGTAGTTCAAGTTGTGAATCGTGAATGAATCATTGAATCATCTTTTATTTACAAATATAGTTATATAAGTACAAAATAATAGTCCCGCAGTTAGCGGTAAATCGAATAAGAATGTAATATTAACAATAGAGAGAGATGGCATGTACAAAAAGTGAGATGGCGAATTACACGTGCCGCGTGACTGATACGGCGACGTGTTAGAGCGAGAGGGTAAATAGGAACGCGTGGTCGTGTGACGACCGCGGTTATAAATATACCCTGTCTCGCTGAGCTCGCTCATTTGCTCCGGGGTGCTGGTGAAGAAACGTCGTTGCTGCATCGTGGTGAACTTCAAGTGAAGACTGAAGACGTTGCTGTTGTACATGTGGTGATCTTCGTGTGAAGAGGTCGTGGCTGCTGCATCTGTGTTCATGTTTCTTATAAGACCGTAACTTAACGCTCGTGTTTCTTAAGGACGAGGCGCACTTGTTAGTGCGACTTTGACAGCGTAACATAACGTTCTTGTTTCTTGAAGACTGGCTAAACAGTGTAACGCTTCTTGTTTCTTAAAGACTGAGTGATGTCGTAACGTTCTTGTTTCTTATGGGCTGAAGTAAAGCGCACTTTTCAGTGCGACCAGTCCCTGTTTCTTATAGACGTGTTTGTGAGTGATGATGATGATGAAGAGTTGAGTTGAGCCGCTACAAAGGCTTTTAGATAGCCTATCTTTAACCGATTTCGAGTCCTCGCTACTGGAGTATACACATCCAGAGTTAATGAGTTTCTCTGGTGTGATTGTATCTAATCTCTAATAACTAAAAAGCGTTAAATAAAAAAAATATTTAAAAAAAATAAAAAACCCGACTGCCGTTAAAACTGAAAAGTAAAAAACAAGACGATACCTAAAGGTAAAGAAACCTTAAAGATCGTTCGACGCATCTAGAAGCCTTAAAAAATTGTGGATGCAGTCGGGTGGGACTCCTTTTAAAGGAAAAGTATAATGACACCAAATTGTGTTGAAGTCCCACCCGACTGCATCCACAATTTTTTAAGGCTTCTAGATGCGTCGAACGATCTTTAAGGTTTCTTTACCTTTAGGTATCGTCTTGTTTTTTACTTTTCAGTTTTAACGGCAGTCGGGTTTTTTATTTATAAAACTAGTTCCAGTAAACTGCTGCGCGCCTTTTTTCGCGCTTTTTTTCTGTAACTATCGCGACACTACTTTCGTAATGAAAACCAGGTGAAAACACAACTTTATGGTAAGTGATGAATTGGTTTAAGAAGTAGCATTCTCACCTAGAAGAAGGAAGACATCTGTGGAACACAAGATCCCTTTTGTTTGACTTCCTGAGTGGTGGCTGCGTGTACCTACCAGTCTACGTAAGTATCGGTACAATACGAACGAGTCCGCTTGGCGCTGCGACTTTTTTTTTTTTTTAACCACAACATTTAATACTTAATTTTGAATTTTGAAGTACTTACTAATTTTGAATGTTTATCTGATAAAAGTTCGTACATAAGTCTTAATCTAAGGTACCTAGTAGTTAAAAGTACCAATAAACCTGATTAGGTTTGTCTTGGTACTACTTTTTATTTTAAAGATATCAATATCACAAAATCACAGTAACTAAACCTTCTTACTTCTTACTTCTTTTGTATGTATGTATTATGTGACTTTGTTACTTTTTCACGCATAAAATTCTGAACCGATTGCAATTAAACTTGGAATATAGGTAGCTGGATACCGAGAATAACACATGGGCTACTTTGTATCCCGATATTCCCGCGGGAACGGGACTTAAGCGCGGGTGGAACCGCGGGGCGCAGCTAGTTACCCATAACTGTACAAAAGCATCTAAACATTCACATTTACCTACAGCAAATATTCTCACAAAAACATACAATAAAGGTTTACACTCAGCCATTGAGTTAGGATACTAACTCAATGAGCTGTTAAGCCGTGTTTTCATTACGGAACTAGTGTCGCGAAAGTTATAATCTACCATTTAAATATTCCTGATGTAATAAAGAATCCTGCCTAAGGGATAGTGAGTTTGTCGCATGTAAGACGATTGTGAATAAGTTTAGTATCTACCTCTTTCCGCCAGATTTTATCGACGAATTTAATTTAAAATTCAATCTTACCGTAGTTGAAAGTCGCCTACATTTCATCATCCACCTCACCCAAGCGATGTTCCTGGTTCATCCTTCTCGGGAGCCCAGGGACAGTAAGTATTAACCTAACTTAAAGCTAAAGATTAAGGATTTAAATGTTTTTACGGCCAGCCGCCCGCCTGCCTGAAATCAAACCTCCTCGCCTCGAGACTCGAGACCCAACCGTTTACCCTCCACCGCGCAAAACTCCATAATCCACTAACGGACATGGAGTTCGGATACGGATACGGATCCTTCTAGTTGTACGACATCCCTATTCTATGCCGAAGAGTATACCGAAGAGTATTCAGCCTGAACACTGCACTTCACTTGTACACTTTGACGAAACTAAGTTGAATAACGACATGGCACCAAAATTAAACAATTACTTACATGCAGGGCCTAAGGTATCACGAAAAATAACATTTCACATGAAGTTATTTAATCTTACCTCCATGGAAAACGCTCAACGCGTTCCCGCCAAACTCAGCGGCTAACTTTTTTTTCAGTCTCAAATTATGACTATTGGTGAATCAGTCAATGTCAAGTAATTTTTAATTTTGCAAGCTTTTCTCTTAATGAAAAAAAAACAGTGAAGTCATCGTTAGCACTTAATTACACTCATTCGCATAATAAATTATTTAAGAGGCCCCGAAATTAAACAACACGCATATTATAATTAAGTATCAAAAAAACCACTATCCACAGTAGCCATACAGCCAGCAACACATTTGCACAACACGTTCCCGGCAAAACTGCAGACTTGCTTGACATGTAGCATAAGTTGTCAAAGTCAATGTCAAAAGTGAGTCTTGGCGGGAACTCGTTGAGGAGATGTGGTGCTAAATTTTCATTTTTGTGAAACCTAGTTCATATGCGTGCAAATTGTTTAATTTCGGGGGCATATTAATCAATTTAGTTTCGTGAAGGTGTACAAGTGGAATGAAAGTGAAAATCGGTGCAAAACATTAACTTAGTGTTGTCTCCAAGGCTCCGTGAAGATTATTTGTAAATGGCCGCCGTGTTTACAAATGATTCCCTAGACTTGACTTTAACTATGACGACTTGACTGTTTCAATGCAAATAACTTGCATAATATATTAGAATACTTGACACTGGCTAATTTCCTAATGGCCATAATCGGTTCACAACCGATAAGAAATAATAATAATGTCAAAAGTGGAGTCTTGGCGGGAACTCCTTGAGGAGATGTGGTGCTAAATTTTCATTTTTGTGAAACCTAGTTCATATGCGTGCAAATTGTTTAATTTCGGGGGCATATTAATCAATTTAGTTTCGTGAAGGTGTACAAGTGGAATGAAAGTGAAAATCGGTGCAAAACATTGACTTAGTGTTATCTCCAAGGCTCCGTGAAGATTGTTTGTAAATGGCCGCCGCGTTTACAAATGATTCCCTAGACTTGACTTTAACTATGACGACTTGACTGTTTCGATGCAAATAACTTGCATAATAAATTTGAATACATGACACTGGCTAATTTCCTAATGGCCATAATCGGTTCACAACCGATAAAAATAATAATAATGTCAAAAGTGGCAGTGTCAGATTACAATGAAAATCAGCTGATTTTTGCATGATGTTTCGTGTTTGCCGGATTTGTTACGATAAAAATGTTCAATCGAATAATTCATCGTTATTTATTGTTCCATAGCTAGTTTTTATGAACAAAGCAAATCACCAAGTATCGAACCCAAAATAATAAGAAAAATAACCCATCTTTCTTATCCATAGCTACTTGTTTTTTACTACTTTATATTGCAATTTAATGATTGATTTATTAAAGATAACAACAAAAGGTCAATGTAGCGAGCATAATAACAGTAAACATTACCAATATTTGAATAATTTCGTCATTGGTGTTTATGTAGTCCTGCTTACTGCTGGTAAATGTTTTTGTGACAGTTGTGCTGATTATAAAGTGAAAATGTCTCTGCGGACTATATTACTCAGGTAAGTATTTTCTTTTTTTCGTTATGCATGTTCTGTACCTAACTATATATTTCTTACTATTTAGAAGGGAATATGAAAGTTTGTAAGTAGGCAATGAGTCTAGTTTTTACATATCTCTGTAAGTAGGTATATATTTTTGTTACTTCTTCACGCAAGAACTACTGAACCAATTGCAATATAACTTGGTATGCAGATAGCTGGAAACCTGAATTAACACGTAGGCTATTTTTATCCCGATATTTCCGCGGGGTAAGGACTTACGTGCGTGAAAGCACAGGGCGCTAGTTTTCCATAATTTATTTAAGCTCAAGAATTGATAAGGATCTATTGTTGTAATAAAACTTGCAGACTGCTGAAGTTCCGATTTACACATGGGATATTTTGCAGTCTTGATATTCCTATGGAATAGGGACTTACATGACTGAAACGGGGGTCTAACTAACTAGTATTTTCTTAGCAAAGATTGAAATTCTGTCCTCAATCTATATATCTATGTAAAATGCTTTCTCCTGACTAATTGATAGATCAATACACAGTCTACACAGCTATAGTAGAGAGCTAAAAGGAAAGTGTGTTCTTTAAATGACGTAGGCATCTGATAAGAAAAGGTTGTTTGAAAATTCCCATGGGATTGGGACTTACACAACCCAGCTACTCTATAATAAATTCATTTTGCATCAAATGTCTTTGAACCTACTAAATTATGTTAAGTTAATAACTACCCCTATTTTAAGTCTTTCTTTCTTTCTTTTTCTTAGTTATGGCTTCTGTCAGCAATATAGGACAATTTAGCCAATTTCTCGTGCGAATAGCAAACTACCACTATTGTACTGTAATCGTTTGAAATAATTTTTAATGCGTGAAGGCTGTAGAAAAAATGGTGACGATTTTTCTCCAACCCTATGGAACAATTGTTTGTAACGTGCTAATTTCGTGTTTGGCACTGGTATTTTTATTTTCACTTAACTTGTTGAACTTCGCGTAACTAAATTGGTAACATGCCGCCGAAATTAAACAATTTAAACGCAATAAAACAATGTTTTTGTAAAAATGAAAATTCAGGACGACATTTCACTAACGCGTAAAAAACAAAGTCCCTATTTTAAGTCTTTCAATTATTAACAAAATAAATGGAAAATTATCTGCAATAAAGTTATTTTAATACTTACAGAACACTAATAAAAAGAACAAAGTACAATGTAGCTTGTCTATGGGCAAGAGAAGATCACAGTCACAAGCAGTATGACTATGACAAATGGAGGTTTTACAAAATTGGAGCTGCTTCCGCCATACTTGGTTCTGTGCTTGTTCAAGCTAGTCTCGGTAAGTTACATTTTTCTTACAAATAGTGAGCTATGTATGTAGTAAGTAAGGTATAATCCTACTTATATAATAAAGGTGATAGTTTGTAACTGTGTTTAGTTAAACTGCACTGCACCCAACACAGAAACACTACTCAAAATTTTAAGGGGTTCCTTATTGATTAAGCGGTAGCCTCTAAATGGATTTTTAGCAATCCCATTTAAGACTACTTACACAAATGAAACTGTATCAAATTTACCAAAGGTAGGAATTAAACTCATTTCCAAGAGCGAGAGGTATGGAAATATGTCGAATTGCAGGATGTTGTTAAAAGCTTAATTTATCTACTGTCTACCCCGATAAAACCGAATGTAAAGTCGGTGAAATGTTGGTATTTAGTTAAACTGGAAAATATTGTCTTTTATTACAAGCCTACTACAATAAACGCAACACAAATAAAACAATGATAATGAGTTTAATTTCATGATGTATGATCATTTTTAGATAAAAAAGTCAAGAATGAATCGGAAAACACTAGTGAGGATAAGACTGTACAAGCTGGCGAGAAGAGATGTGATCTCCCAACCTTCACTGCTGATGAAGTCAGCAAACATGATAGCAAGTTAGTAGCGACACATCATTTTTTTTTATATCAATTAAGCTGCACAACAATTTTTTTACGAAATTTGTTTTTATTGATCCAGGCACAAGATTTGAACTCCCATCTCTCGAACACGCAGAGATGCGAGTTCAAATCTTCTCACAAGTGAATTTTTGAACATGAATTTTTCCTTTAAAATATATATAGTAAAATTGTATAACTTCTAAATTATGCAGGTTTTAAATTGTTATCTTACTAATATTATAGACGCAAAAGTTTGTATGGCTGTATGTATGTGACTTTATTACTCAATCACCCAAAAACTACAGAACCAATTGTGATGAAACTTAACTGGATACCTGGAATAACACATAGCCGGGTCGCGTGACATAGGTCGATAATCCCGCGGGAACGGGACTTACACGGGTAAAACCACTGGGCGCAGCTAGTCTTGTATATTCTTACAACTGTTTGATTTTACGCTCTAAAATTTTTCATAGTCGCCTCTTCTTTTACACGTCTAATTGGCGCTTGCACTAATGCTACCCACTATTGAGTTATAAAGTCGTCACTATAATACAAGCATAGTTAATCACTTTCGGGCCACTATAATACAAGCATAGTTAATCACTTTCGGGCCACTATAATACAAGCATAGTTAATCACTTTCGGGCCACTATAATACAAGCATAGTTAATCACTTTCGGGCCACTATAATACAAGCATAGTTAATCACTTTCGGGCCACTGTAATACAAGCATAGTTAATCACTTTCGGGCCTTGATGGTGCTGTATGATTGAAATTATATCCTACATTGATTATTTATTTACATAGTAGTGATAAATGGTTAATACAGATGCAAAAATTCAAGGTGTGTGTCACCAACGCCGGTAGACCCACTAAGCTAAGTTTCTCCCAGATTGAGAAAAGTTGTGAGTAAAGATTCGAATGTGTTTTGTTTTTGTTGATATATTTTTCCTTTAAAAATAATAATAGAATATTATTGATTTATTTACCAGATCAAGTTTCTGGGTAACATACAAACACGGCGTGTATGACGTCACCACGTTCCTCCCCTCGCATCCGGGGGGTGATCAGATCCTGAACGCAGCCGGTCTCAGCATAGAACCCTTCTGGAATGTCTATGGCATGCATAAGACCCAGGATGTTTACCAACTCTTGGAGAGCTATCGGATAGGTAATATTTTAAATTATTATTAGATTAGCTGCGCCCGGTTTTACGGGCGGAAATCCCGTTCTCGCGTGAATATCGGGATAAAAAGTTGCCTGTGTGTTATTCCAGGGCTCCAGCTAATTATATTCCAAGTTTCATTGCAATCGGTTCATCGGTTTTTATTACTTGATTAGTAGTAAGTGTAGTAACGGAAAGTGAAGTAACATATATACATATTTAAACATTTTTCCTGGTCTTAATCGCGTGATTTTAACTTATTTATTTTTCCTAACCTCAACGTTTCGATCATGTTACAATGATCTTGGTCTCGAGGGGACTCAGTTCCCTCATCCCAGCGATTAAGTCCCGGTAAAATGTCTAAATATGAGTTCCAATCGTGTTAGTTTAAAAAGTTTATACTATAATATACATACAAACTTTCAGGTTTATAAAATTAGTAGGATGGTTAGATACGGATATCTTGATAATTATATGTTTTGAAAATAAATAATCTAAATACTTATCTCTGTTAATGATGTCTTTGTATAGCTTTCTCTGATAAAAACCCAGTACTGAACCATGTTTTTATGATAGACTAGCAGCAACCCACGGTTCTACTCATGTAGGTTCTGAACCCGTTGGAATATCGGGATTCAAAGTAGATTATGTGTAATTTACAACACCAGCTGGAGTTTTGAATCTACAGAAGTCTTTCAATTTTAGCTATTGCTTTGGAGTTTAATTAGAAGTTATTTTTAAGAAGTTAAGGAAGCCTTCCAAGTCATTCCAGGTCCATTTCATTTAAAGACTTTTCCCAGGATAGTGGAAGGTTTGCTCCTCCTAGCTATTGATTTGTAATATTAGACAATAATATACGACCTAGACCTGGATTGACCTGGATGCTAAATACCAAATTTAGCTTCCAGGTCAATCCAGGTCCAGGTCATTTGTTGTTTTTTTCCAGGATAATAACAGCTTTTACTCCTGCTAGGTAACCTCCACGACGATGATATAGTAGACCATACAGACGACGAGCTCTGGGTGAAGGAACCTTACCGTGACAAGCGGCTGATCGTGAAGACAGCTAAACCATTCAACGCTGAGATACCGCCTAAATACCAGATCGAGCACTTTGATACGCCCAAGTAAGGTTAAAGATTGATTAGCGAGTCATATTTACACATTTTCCCAGGTCTTAATCGCGTGAACTTTAACTTATTTAATTTGCCTTACCTCGACGTTTCGATCATTGTTACTCCCATTAAAAAGTTAAAGTTCACGCGATTAGGACCCGGGAAAATGTGTTAATATGAGTTACACATTTTACCGGGCCTCTGATTTAATTTATGTAGATACATTTTGTCGCATAGACTTTAAGGATGCGTCTCTTGCTCTTAAACGACGAGAAAAAGCGACGGAACTTTGTCGATTCGACAAAATGTCTTTTCGTGTAGTCATGCTAGTATGGCAGATGAGTTTTTTGAGTTGTGATGTGCGTTTTTCAGTCACCTAATTTCTGCTACATTCGGTTTCATACAAAATCCTGTTTGGTCACAAGGCGACGTAAAATGAGCTGTCTTTTTTTCTATCCGAATAACGCGATTCACAACTCAAAAAATTACGATCGTTTGAAACATTATGATACTCCCAAGTAAGATTAAAGATTGATAAAATTGTTGTATTTAGTATCGGCATAATCTTATCTATGTAGGTTGATTGTTTGTTTTTACTATTCGAAATTGTTGCTAAGTCAATTTAGGTCTAATAAATTATAAATACATAAATGAGTTTTCTCTCATCAGATTCCTAAAAACCCACAAAATTAAAGAATTTTCCCTCATCAGATCCCAAATAAGCACTAAACGCACACTTGCAATCAAGTGTGATAATGGTCAAACATTCCGTTGGCCTATACATAATAAAAAAAACGAGTTTACCCTCATCAGAATCCAAAAATGAAGTGTTTTCCCTAATCTGTATGTTGCAGCGAATTATTTTACGTGCGTCAACACATGCCTGTTCCAGAGCTGCAGGCGGACACCCACCGGGTGCAGGTGACGGTGGTGGGGGGCGGGGGTGGGTGTGGGGGAGGGGAGGGGGAGGGGGAGGGGAGGCGCTGCTTCTCCTTCCGGCTGAAGGACCTGCAGCGGTTCCAGAAGAGGACGCTGAGGGCTGCGCTCATGTGTGCTGGGAATAGGCGCTCTGAGATGCATGAGGTGAAATCATCGTGATGGATGACTGATAAACTTAATAAAACACAATATTTACCGGGTTTTCATCATCATCATCAGCCTGTAGCAGTCCACTGCTGGACATAGGCCTCTCCAATTGCACGCCACCTGGATATATATTCGGCTTCTCGCATCCAGTTTGTGCTAGCCGTTCTGCGCAAATCGTCGCTCCAACGAGCCTGAGGACGTCCTACACTACGTTTGCCGAGACGCGGTCAGAACTCGTTTACCCCAACGGTTGTCGGTTCTACGGCTAATATGGCCAGCACACTGCCACTGCCACCGGGCTTTACTCGCGTTTTATTTAATGACGGCATTATTACAAAAGTACAGAGCTTTCGCTAATTTTACAGTTAGCTTTTTCAAGGTTGACTGAGATGTCTATTTTACTATTCTAAAAAGTTACTGTAAACTATAGCATCATATTTATTTGTATCAAAACGTTCCGTGCACGCAGACTTTAGAGTTATTTAAAGCAATGTTATTAAATAAAACGCGAGTAAACCCCGGTAAATATTGTGATTAATTATGCAAAATCGCGAAAACCATAGAATAAATTAAATAAATTATAGTCCAATAAAAAATACCTTGAAAAAGCCAACTGTAAAGTTGACGAAAGCTCGGTTCATTTAAAAATCATAAAGAAAACGCGATTAAACCCGGTAAATAAAGTGTTTTATTATAATTTATTTGTAACCTGTACTTTAAGTTAACTTTTATTCACGTTTGTATATTTCAAGGTGTTTTTTTTTATTATGTTGAATATCAAAGTCCTAAATTTTTTTCTCATAAAATTGAATAGGTACCATCCCTTATGTTACAATTACATATCTAACTAATCAATATTAAAACTTTTCTGTACCACAAAAGCAGGTGAAACCAGTGAAAGGCATAGATTGGAAAATGGGTGCCATAAGCAACGCTGTGTGGACCGGAGTTTACTTGCGGGATGTGCTCATATATTGCGGAGTGGACGTTGAGAATACTGAGGGAAAACATGTCATTGTAAGTGTTTAAGTACTGCCTAGTGATTTCTGAATCGCGCTAATGATATTATTCGTTCTTTAGCGTAATAGTTGAATAAAAATTATACCTATTTTCTGTACTGTACCTACATTTCTTATTTGACTATCGGTCGGTACCTCTAATTGCAAAATTTTCAAAAGCTGATTTTCAAATAAACATTGAATTTCCAAAAGTTTCCGAAAACGCTTTCTTATCTATGCTATGTCTAGCAAAGTATTTTATGTATATATTTATAAAGCCCTTAGCCTCCAAAATACCCCTATCTTCTCTTTCACACGATCACTGCAAAAAAAACCCCAAGAGTCTCTTGTGTCTTCTTTTTGACATACTAAGTTGTAAATATTGAGACGATCAGCAAAAAAGTCATATTTGACCGAACGAGCGAAGCGAGTAAGGTCCAGTGAAGACGGGACTGGCGCTTGTATCTTTGTATGTTTGTTCGACGATAACTTGAGTATCGTAGCTCCGATCTTCATGAATTTTGGTATGCGCGTAGTTTGGGTCAATATAATTTATGAGTTCGAAGATGAGCCGGATCGGTAGGGGGGTTGGGGAGATAGGGGGTCGTGAGGTCTCAGTTCGGGGCAACTCCTAGTGATATTCCTTGGTAACTTCCCCAGCTGCAAGGCGCCGACATAGACGCGACGGGCGTCAACTTCAGCACGTCCATCCCCCTGCACATGGCAGTAGCCCCCGGCAGCGAGGTGCTGCTGGCTACACACATGAACGGCGCCGCGCTGCCGCCCGACCACGGGCACCCGCTGCGCGCCGTCGTGCCGGGCGCGCCCGCCGTCCGGAGCGTCAAGTGGCTACGTTAGTGTCTGGCTCTAGCTTGGCCTCTTTAGAGCCATCTTTAGGGCTCTTTAGAGCCATTTAGGGCTCTTTAGAGCCATCTTTAAGGCTCTTCTATGCAACGCCTCTGTTGTACATGTTAAACTTCTGTTTGGGCTCTTTAGAGCCACCTTTAGAGCTCTTCTATGTTATGCCTCTGTTGTACATGTTAAACTTCTGTTTGGGCTCTTTAGAGCCACCTTTAGGGCTCTTCTATGTAATGCCTCTGTTAGACACGTTAAACTTCTGTTTGGGCTCTTTAGAGCCACCTTTAGAGCTCTTCTATGTAATGCCTCTGTTGTACATGTTAAACTTCTGTTTGGGCTCTTTAGAGCCACCTTTAGAGCTCTTCTATGTAATGCCTCTGTTGTACATGTTAAACTTCTGTTTGGGCTCTTTAGAGCCACCTTTAGGGCTCTTCTATGTAATGCCTCTGTTAGACACGTTAAACTTCTGTTTGGGCTCTTTAGAGCCACCAGTCTCTTGAGTCACCGTCTGTATAATTCCTCCTTTAGGAGTGTCAAGTGGCTATGTAAGTGTATGGCTCTAGCTTGGGCTCTTTCTCTCTCTCTCAAGATACTGTTATAGTGTCTCCCTTAGACACGTCCAACTCTTGATTGGACTTTTCGTTCTAAACACTGGACTTTAAAGAGTCCAATCTTTGGAACCATGGAACCGGTCATAAACTGTGTCTATAGAGTGCCTCTGTCTGACATGTGCAACTCTTGTTTGGGCCTCTTTAATCACCTTTATGGCCCTTTAGAGCCACAGCATCAGTCTCTTAAAAGGCTGTCCGCTGGGGCGTGTAGTGCCACCGTTAGGCGTGTCAGTGTTTACATACATGCCTCAGTCTTGGACTCTTTAGAGCCATAAATCTTTTGAAAGTTATTTTATTTTAGCCTCCAACCAGACTATCAGGACTATATCTATACCAAGAACACTTTAAGGCTCTCCAAATTTATCTGTTATTATTACAGAAGCAATAATAGTATCAGAAGAGGAGAGCCCATCCCATTGGCACCAGAAAGACTACCGGTCATTCAACGCGTCAAAGACTTGGGAAACGGCCGATTTTAGCACCGCTCCTCCGGTCTACAGTCTACCGGTGACGTCAGCCATTTGTGACCCGAGTGCGGGCGATACTGTGCGAGTGAAGGACGGCGTTATCGAGCTCAGAGGTGAGATAGAGGAAGATAGCTCATCTCGTCGAGATGCTGACGTCGAAGCTACATGAATGTGTTGAACGCTCGTATTTCATGCTTATGATATAGCGTCCCCGCTAACCCACCTTTTGATATCACTAAGGGGGCCACTGTACCGCTAGGTGTTCAGCATAGTGCCGTCTGGGATCAGTTACAGATTGTGTTTTTAAAGTGTTTCTTACACTTGTAAGACTGATTTAAAAAAAAGCTTTGATAAAATTGATGTAGTGAGTGGTGTTGTGGCGGACGACTACAGAGCCTACTTGATGGATGGCGTTACTAGTATGAAATCCTGAATCGCACAATCAACTTTCTTTCCGAGATAAGGTCATATACAACCACCGACGAGTCATCGTCGGGCTGCAGCCTGCTGGGAAATACCTGCCCGGTGGAAGATCTTCCCTTGGCAGGTACACACCACCTCGTACCTCCAAAGCATACAGACGGACAGTGTAGGCTCAGTAACGAAACCCTAAAAGAGTACAATATCTGTCCCCAGGCTATGCGTACAGCGGCGGCGGCGCGGCCATAGTCCGCGTGGACTTGTCGGCGGACGGCGGCCGCAGCTGGCACTCGGCGCGGCTGCAGCAGGACGCGGCGCCGGCCGCCGCCCACTACGCCTGGACGCTGTGGGCCGCGGCCGTGCCCGTAGCGAAGGGGACTAACGAGGTAACTTCTTTAAACATAAATCGACCTTACATGTATCTTCTGGCCAGCTAACATAGTCTACCGACGCTTTAGGGAAGCGCGACCGAAGATAGAAAACCCTAAAACCTAATTTTAGATCTATATATTTTATATGTATGTAAGTCTATAAGGTATATATTTACAATTTGAATTATTATCAAATATTTTATACATTATTTTATATTACTATCTCAGTTCCTGCAATACAAGCTTGTCCTTCCTTAGTGTAGAGCCGATTTCTAATGTACCTAATTTGATAAATGTTTGGTAAGATTCATATCAATAAATAAATTCTATGTATAATATCAAATGTTTTATACATTATTATGTAAGTATCTCAGTTCCTACAATACAAGCTTGAGCTTAGTGTACAGCCGATTTCTAATGTAATATGATAAATGTTTAGTCAGATTCATATAATAAATAATTTCAATTCAATATGTATATATTTACGAAAAAATAAGTATAATATGTAGTATATCCGTTGTCTAGTACCCATAGGAAAAGCCTAGTGCTTAGTTTGGGGCTAGATTGCGCTGTGTGTAATGTAGTGAAATATTTTTTATTTTATATACATTGGTTAGGTTAGGTTAGGAGGCTTACATCAGTTAGGTCTCACCTTAGGTTAAGTAATTATGTAAAAAGTTTTAGGATTTAACTCAATAAATGAGTTATGAATCGTTTCTCGGTTTTGTCTCGATCCTCAGACTGCCGCAAACTTAATTAGGTATTCATATGTATTTACAAAAAAAAGTATTATTTAGTGTTGTAAACCCCCATGAACCCCATGAGAACCCCCATGAACCCCATGAGAACCCCCATGAGTTTCTTCGTGGCTTCTTCTCATGTGAGGGCGCGTTCCGAAGCCATGGTAGTTTTTTGAGCTAGTTAGGGATAAAAATAATTATAATTTAAATTGAAAACTATTACAATAACTCTATAGTCTGCGTTCACTGGAACGTTTTTATTGCAAATAATTATGAGGCGGTAGTTTACTATAACTTTTTAGAATGTTAAAAATAGACTAATTACATCTCAGTCAACCTTGAAAAAGCCAACTGTAAAGTTGGCGAAAGCTCGGGTCAAATAATGAATAAAAACGCGATAAAACCGGATAAATAAAGTGTTTTATTAAGCGCTGTTCAGTTGAAGGTTAGATGGCGATGTGAGCAACGTCCTACAATGTTTATTTTATTTATTTATATAAATCGACATCATACTAATTTTAACATAATTTTATTATTCCAACACATGACATGTATTTTTATTTTTTTAAGTTAAAATTTTACTGATCAATTTTTGAACGAAATTTTAGTTGTTTTTTAATCTATGCTTTGATTAACCATTGAATTGACTACTGATGTGGCGCGTGCGCGTTGTTCACGTACCTAGTATTGTTGCCGAGCATATTTATTGCGGTATTTGTAATCTTCCTTGATTTATTTATTGTAGGTAGAGATATGGGCAAAAGCGACAGACAGCAATTTCAACACACAGCCGGAGAAGTTCGATCACATTTGGAACATCAGAGGGATACTTAGCAACGCATATCACAAGATTAGAGTAAAATTACAACATTAATAAAATAAGAAACTTTTTAAATTCACACGATTTGTTAACACAGTTACATTTTACCGGGTCTAAATCGCGGATTTTTATTTATTTTCTTACCTCGACGTTTTAACTATGTTACAATGGTCTTGGTTGCAAGGGGACAGGGTAAAATGAAACTGTATTAATTAAACTACTTCTATACCGCGTCCAGTTGACCATACCAGCTCCAACTCAGAAGGTAGCGGGTTCGATTCTCGACAACTATTTATGCTGACTATAAATGTTTGTTTTTGCTTATGGGTGTATTTATAATGTACCATAATATAATATAGATCTATGTATTTCTAGGTAGTTGGTACATAATATTATCCTTTTTTATATGTTAGCGTAAAAATAAAATGAAAATCGCTAAGGGTGAAGATGCAGTCAATGAATGACGTTTAAAACGTCAAAATTGTCATTGAATTTGAAGTAACGTTACTTCGGTGGCTTGTTTCATCTGTTTTATTTCTGATGTCAAATCTACTGTTAAGGTTAAGAATCAGTGGTTTAATTCTTTGCATAATATTTATTACTAAAATAGTGCTTGTAAAGTACTTATGATCAAATCATTATGTCAATGTGATAGATAAATGTTTCTGCTGTGCTTTTTTATTTCTTATATCTTTTTTATTTAGTTATACTATAAGTTACTATACTCAGGCCCGTATGCACAAACGACCCTATGCGTGGACCAAAGAAGTTATATTACTAGAACTAAAATGCTCACGTAGAACTAAAAAGTGTTCCGCTACATTGAGCATGCCGTCCCTTTCTAATAACACTATAAGAAAGAGACAAAACGCTACATTAAGCATGCTGTCCCTTTTTAATAACACTATTAGAAAGGGACTAAAGAAGTTATATTACTAGAACTAGAATGCTCACGTACAAGTAAAAAGTGTTCCGCTAAATTGAGCATGCTGTCCCTTTCTAATAAAACTTAGAAAAGGACAGAACGCTACATTGGAGCGGGCCACTTTTAAGTTCTACGTGAGCATTCTAGGTCTAGTAAAACTCGAATTTTGTCACGTTTTGACGTTGATTGTCACTCACAAGAGCAAGACAAAGCAATAAGCCACGCATCTATGTGGCTATAAGTTACAAGCTACGCTCTGCCTTTTCACACGCTTAAGTCATGAATCCGTGAAAATAACTGGATAATAAATGTTACCCAAGGATTTAATGTATCAATGTTTCAAGTTTATCAAAATCGGTTCATATTCCGAAGATTACTTCCAACAAATATTCATAGAAACTTTTCTACTTTATTCTTTTAGTTGAGATTAGATAAGGCTCGTTTTAGTATATGTTGTAGTTTTTCTTGCATTATTTCTTGTTGTTCAAGTAAGTACATTTCAATACTTCTTAAGTACATTAGGTTCCATTTTGTTGTTATTTTTTTTACCGGTAAGGCAATAAATAATTACCCTGTTAACTTGCTTTTTATTTTACTTTATATTTAGGGACCCGATCTATTTACCTACCTATTTATCATCATCATATTAACACCTATTTACCACCATATTAGGTACCTAATACGAGTAGGTAGGTTCTTCCTACTCGTCTATGAAATGGTTTTCTTGGTGGAAGGCTTCGGCCACGGCTGTAACCACCCACCTGCCTAAGTCGTAGCGCCAAGCGCACTCGTCCGTGTATCGACATGTAGAACTATGCAGCCACTAAGGAAGGTCTTATTCCACTGCTGTGTTCCAGACGCATGTTACATCTTTCACCATATCATTCATTACTTAACATCCGGTGAGATAGTGATCAAATGCTTATCGATCGTGTTTGAAGAAAACAACCATGACCCACGAGTACCTACTCAAATTACCTAGTTAGGTATAACTGCACCTAAGTAATAGCATAACGTCACTGGTCCGAGCTTCGTTGTCCATTGCTCGGCGAACAGTAGATCGGTCTGTTACAACCGAGTGGCGGCCGAGTAATGTACAGCGAAGCTCGGACCCGGCCGACGCTCGTGACGGTCTAATATCAGTCAACCCTTAGATGTACAAGCAACCATACTACGACTAAATTACTTTCAGCAGTAAGACCACCTATTATATTCAATCCAGTCAATGGTATTAGTTATTAGGTAATTAGTAATTTTACGGTGTACTTATTGTACAATGGATCCTATATATAAACTGGTTATCTTTAAGAAGGACTAGCGTTTTCATTACATTATCTTGCCAGACTGGTTTTAGCTTGCACTGGCTTATTTATATAACTGTTTAATCTACAGACAAATTTCGTTAAGTTATTAAGTTTATTCACTAGATTAATGATAATTAACATACAGTTATTATCTCATTCGTTATAGGTACTGCGTCTTGTTATCTCAGTTCACAGATATAAGTCCAAAGAGCACAGCGTAATGTTGACTGTGAAAAGGCTCAGACTACCCTATAGTTTTATAAAAACTTTACCCAAAATACTGAGTAAACAAATAGGAACTAACAGTGCCTTACTCAAAAACTTCACGGAGCATTTAAAAGTTAATATAAAAGGTGAGGATCTGGAGTTTCCTAACGTGTGGTTAAGAGATAACTGTCAGTGCGAAAAATGTTATCACTATTCAGCCAAAAGCCGGATCTTGGATTGGAGTCGATTCGACGTAAATACGGTCCCGATAGAAGTGGATAAATTAGCTGAGCATCTCAAAGTGACTTGGAAAGACGGCCACACATCAACCTACAACTATGACTGGCTAAAATTTAGAAGTTTTACGGAGAAAGACCAGAAAAATTACTCAGAAACAATATACAAGCCGTCCAAGATCACTTGGCAAGGGAAACACTTTGAAAACATCTGCTCCAGACATGATTACAATCAGATTTTATCTTCAGATCCTGCTCTTTACAACTGGCTGGAGAAATTATCTGTTTACGGAGTAGCAATTATTGAAAATACACCCGATTCTGAAACTGCCTTAGACGCCATTGTCGCTAAAATTGGGTTTACTAAGCAGACACATTATGGTATCAAATTCGTCGTGCAAAACGTGCCGAATACAAGCAACGTGGCTTACTTATCCAGTAATTTACAAATGCACACAGATTTGCCTTACTACGAATATTGTCCTGGAACAAATTTGCTACACTGTCTAGTTCAAACAAAGAGTCAGGGTGGAGAAAATTTGCTTTCTGACTGTCATTATGTTGCAAACTACATGAAGGAACACCATCCTGAAGAATATAGGCTACTAACACAAGTGGAAGTTGAATGGAGCGATATTGGGATTGAACACGGAAATAAGTTCTTTAAACTTCATATATCCCCTGTAATCGTTTTAAACAAAAAAGGAGAGGTGTTAAGAATAAATTTCTCTATTCCACAAAGAGGAAGCCATTTTCCAGGACCTATAAACGACGTAGTCCCTTGGTATAACGCTCACAGTCTGTTCTTTGAGTTAAATCAAAAGTTTGCAGCAAAATTCAAGTCGAAAGCAGGGAATATTTTAACATTTGATAATATAAGACTTTTACATGGCAGGAATGCCTATGAAGATGGTCAGGACAATGTGAGGAAGCTAATTGGGGCTTATGTGGATTGGGACGAGATATACTCTCGGCTGCGATGCTTGAGAGTTAAGCTGAAAAATGATAAAGGAATCTTATAGAAATTCTATTAAAATTTTGAGGGTGCAAGTCCCTGTACTTTGTTGCTAATTTAGAACCAATTAAGATGAAACTTGGTATAGTATTGATGGAGATCTAAAATAACACACAGGCTTTTAATTCTGATCTTTCCACAGTTAAATGGCTAGAAGTATTAGATATACCTACTTAAGTTGGATCACATAAACTAATTTGTTAAACAAATGAAATATTTGCCTGTCATTAAATTATTTTATAAAAATAAATGAAATATTGCTGCTTAAGGAAACAAGTTCATAAGTAAGCATAATTTTTATTAAGTAAAAAGTAATTCTTAAAAATTGAAATACTAATTTGTCACAGTTCTTACACTACAGCTAAAACCTGTATCATTTTAAACAAAAAATTTAATGCATTAAGTTCTGTACCGTGTATCAATTTTTTTTAAACAACACTTTCTTTTTCACTTTTCATGAGAGGACCGATCACCCGTCTGGTGCTTGCGCGTGTGTTCCATACTAGAAAATACAACAATTCTCTACAGAATTGTGAGTGTCAGCACACTTTTTGAACAGGAACAGACATCGATAGACTGGTTAATGTACAAACTTGGCAAGGTTTTAGCAACTATACTTAGGTAACTAATAGTATTTTTCTTATTATAATCTATACTTATAATATAGGAATGCAGACAGAGAGTCTGCACTTGGAAGTAATATAAAAAAAAGTTGTCTAGGGGATTTCGGAAAAGCAGTAGAACAAAATTACTTATATAGTTTATAAAATTCATGTCTGTCTGTCTGTTGGTTCCTTATACAATTAAAAACTACTAATCCGTTTTTGTTATATTTTTAAAAGTGTTTCCTACACTTGGATAACTATACTTAAAGAAATGCTTTCCAAAAATTTCGCACCCGACAGGACTTGAACCTGCATCTCTGGGAATCCGTTCCAGCGCCTTTCCAATTTGGCCACGGATGCATGTTCAATCGAGTCGAAATTAAGGATTGCATTTCTTATTGTTTTTACGTTTTTGGAGGCACGTAGCGCCATCTACTGACAATATTTGCAGACTGCCAGCTTGAACTATTCTATTTTCATAGAATTAAATTCAACGTTGAGATGTTGCTTCCGATTAACCGTTTTTGTTATATTTTTAAAAGTGTTTCCTACACTTGGATAACTATACTTAAAGAAATGCTTTCCAAAAATTTCGCACCCGACAGGACTTGAACCTGCATCTCTGGGAATCCGTTCCAGCGCCTTTCCAATTTGGCCACGGATGCATGTTCAATCGAGTCGAAATTAAGGATTGCATTTCTTATTGTTTTTACGTTTTTGGAGGCACGTAGCGCCATCTACTGACAATATTTGCAGACTGCCAGCTTGAACTATTCTATTTTCATAGAATTAAATTCAACGTTGAGATGTTGCTTCCGATTAACCGTTTTTGTTATATTTTTAAAAGTGTTTCCTACACTTGGATAACTATACTTAAAGAAATGCTTTCCAAAAATTTCGCACCCGACAGGACTTGAACCTGCATCTCTGGGAATCCGTTCCAGCGCCTTTCCAATTTGGCCACGGATGCATGTTCAATCGAGTCGAAATTAAGGATTGCATTTCTTATTGTTTTTACGTTTTTGGAGGCACGTAGCGCCATCTACTGACAATATTTGCAGACTGCCAGCTTGAACTATTCTATTTTCATAGAATTAAATTCAACGTTGAGATGTTGCTTCCGATTAACCGTTTTTGTTATATTTTTAAAAGTGTTTCCTACACTTGGATAACTATACTTAAAGAAATGCTTTCCAAAAATTTCGCACCCGACAGGACTTGAACCTGCATCTCTGGGAATCCGTTCCAGCGCCTTTCCAATTTGGCCACGGATGCATGTTCAATCGAGTCGAAATTAAGGATTGCATTTCTTATTGTTTTTACGTTTTTGGAGGCACGTAGCGCCATCTACTGACAATATTTGCAGACTGCCAGCTTGAACTATTCTATTTTCATAGAATTAAATTCAACGTTGAGATGTTGCTTCCGATTAACCGTTTTTGTTATATTTTTAAAAGTGTTTCCTACACTTGGATAACTATACTTAAAGAAATGCTTTCCAAAAATTTCGCATTTCTTTAAGTATAGTTATCCAAGTGTAGGAAACACTTTTAAAAATATAACAAAAACGGTTAATCGGAAGCAACATCTCAACGTTGAATTTAATTCTATGAAAATAGAATAGTTCAAGCTGGCAGTCTGCAAATATTGTCAGTAGATGGCGCTACGTGCCTCCAAAAACGTAAAAACAATAAGAAATGCAATCCTTAATTTCGACTCGATTGAACATGCATCCGTGGCCAAATTGGAAAGGCGCTGGAACGGATTCCCAGAGATGCAGGTTCAAGTCCTGTCGGGTGCGAAATTTTTGGAAAGCATTTCTTTAAGTATAACTACTAATCCGATTGAAATCTGGTTTTAGTTCCATTTTCGAGGAACGTTGTGGTATACTTTATACATTAAAAACCAATTAGTAGAACCCGAGTAATGAATGTCGAGTAAAAAAGTCGGCTATGCACATTTTCTATGCAGACGAAGTCGCAGGTAACAGCTAGTACAGACAGATATAATAATAGTAACATGAAAGTTTGTTTGTGAATATGTTTGCCACTGATTCATGCAAAAAGTACTATGTGTGAAATATATATTTACCTATCTAAACACTCAAAGTATGCATCTATGTTGTAACTCCTTACAGAAAACCTTCTTAGCGGTATAATTTCATCTGCTTCCTCATGTTTATCAACTTCCACAAGTGGAAACTCTTCTAATTCAGGATTGTTAGCCATCGCAACTGCTGTAGACTCATTGGTGTGTAAGTAGATTGAAAAACTGCAATCCTCAGGCAATTCCTTCATCTTATTACTCAGAGAGGATAATTTCAAGCAAAAAGCACGCATGTTTTGCTCGCATTGTACCAAATAAGCGTCCACAGTTTCATCATAGTCAAAACCTTTGTCTAGGTCGAAATTAAACTTGAAAATCGGTTTGTAACTTTTGTCCGTGATCGCAAACTCGATGCGGCCAAGTCGTTCTTTTTTTAAACACTCTCCAGCACTTTTTAAACACAAATCGATGTATTGGTTTACTTCTGGATGTATGGAACGATAGACGACGATGCTGTACTTGCGCCTGGTTTCAAAAATGGTTGCCGGATAAATAGAACTGTAGAATAATATATTGTGAAAGGCTACGCCGAGGAATTCTAACACGACATCGATGAAACAACTATCCATTTCATATTTTATTATTCAAAATATAAAGTATGTAAACACAGTAGCCGAAAATGTAAATAAACGTGAAGTTTGTAGGATTCTTATTATTTCTTATCGGTTGTGAACCGATTATGGCCATTAGGAAATCAGCCAGTGTCATGTATTTTAATATATTATGCAAGTTATTTGCATCGAAACAGTCAAGTCGTCATAGTTAAAGTCAAGTCTAGGGAATCATTTGTAAACACGGCGGCCATTACAAACAATCTTCACGGAGCCTTGGAGACAACACTAAGTCAATGTTTTGCACCGATTTTCACTTTCATTCCACTTGTACACCTTCACGAAACTAAATTGATTAATATGCCCCCGAAATTAAACAATTTGCACGCATATGAACTAGGTTTCACAAAAATGAAAATTTAGCACCACATCTCCTCAACGAGTTCCCGCCTAGACTCTCTGTAGGATTCTTTTTTTTTTTTTTTTTTATTTCTTATCGGTTGTGAACCGATTATGGCCATTAGGAAATTAGCCAGTGTCGAGTATTATTAATATATTATGCAAGTTATTTGCATCGAAACAGTCAAGTCGTCATAGTTAAAGTCAAGTCTAGGGAATCATTTGTAAACACGGCGGCCATTTACAAACAATCTTCACGGAGCCTTGGAGACAACACTAAGTCAATGTTTTGCACCGATTTTCACTTTCATTCCACTTGTACACCTTCACGAAACTAAATTGATTAATATGCCCCCGAAATTAAACAATTTGCACGCATATGAACTAGGTTTCACAAAAATGAAAATCTAGCACCACATCTCCTCAACGAGTTCCCGCCAAGACTCTGTAGGATTCTTGACATTGACAGTTATTATTATTATTTCTTGACGGTTGCCAACCGATTATGACCATTTGGCAATTCACCAGTGTCAAGTATTACTAATATTATGCAAGTTATTTGCATCGAAACACAAGTCGTCATAGTTAGTCAAGTCTAGAGAATCATTTTTGTAAACCCGGCGGCCATTTACAAAGATTGTTCACCGAGCTTTGGAGACAACACTAAGTCCATGTTTTGCACCGATTTTCACTTTCATTCCACTTGTACACCTTCACGAAACTAAATTGATTAATGTGCCCCCGAAATCAAACAATTTGCACGCATTTGAACTAGGTTTCACAAAAATGAAAATTTAGCACCACATCTCGACGCGTTCCCGCCAAAGCTCTCTCCATGTATCCATGTATCTCTCCATGTACCAATTATGCACAGTGCGACAAGTGCCGCTCTCGTGTTGCTTGTATAACCCATCTCGACGCGTTCCCGCCAAAGCTCTCTCCATGTATCCATGTATCTCTCCATGTACCAATTATGCACAGTGCGACAAGTGCCGCTCTCGTGTTACTTGTATAACCCACGACCCGGCTGCATAGTTATGTAGGAGCCTAGCGAGTCGCCTAGAGGGTTACTTAGTAACGGTTCACGTATATAAAACTAACAAGCCTACTACTTATGCGGCCGTAGTCCAAATGATAGAATACATTCTGCCGGTGATCGTTTCTCGTTATTTTAACGCTCAAAACAAATTTTTTTAACCGCCTCTGTGGTGTTGACAGTTGACACACCACAGAGGCCGTTAAAAAATTTTGTGATACCCTGACGGGTACATCTGACTGCAATGCAGAAGGCTGCGGGTTCGATTCCCGTCAGGTGCAAATCTGCTAAAAAATAAATATTTGTGTTTTAAAAATTACTAGTTTCAGGCATCAAGAACACATTTTATTAAACAAATTTAATTATGTTAACTTTTAATAAGTTAACAAATTAACTAATTAATGTTTATTTCTAAACCATAAACTGCTTCACTTTATTTCATTCATACACATTTTGTTAAGGTTTCTCATCTGTGTCAGGAATAGCTTCAAGTCCCTGAAACAAAAAAATTAAACATGCAAAATAAAACACTGAAAATAAATTTGTTTATCTTTCTACCTATAAAAACCTACTAAAATAAGAATGAACTTAGGTTAACAATTATTGACTTCTAGGAATATGTACATATGTAATATATTTCAGCTGCATAAGTCACGATCCCACAGGAATTTCAGGATAAAACTTTCTACATTCCTTGTATCGCAATCAGTTTAGTTTTAAGCTATAGCATAGCTTATATCGCAGGCTTTGAGCGCGGCGACCGAATTAAGAAATTCCGTAACGAAAATAAACCTAACACACTCCAACCGGCACAGCTGTGCAATGCCCGCTATGCAATAGCTTTACCGCAGCAGTCCCCAAGTGCTACACATATTTTTTGTATGTAGAAGTAACGCAATAAATTCACACATGTGTGTTAGTAATATTTTTCTCACTAATATCCACATCCTATTTACATCATAATGTGAGATTATGTAGTTGTGTTTCTATCACGCAAAAACTATGTAAACAATAGCGATGAAACTTGAAATGCAGATAGCTGGAGATCTGGATTAAGACATAAGCTACTTCCTATTCCTATATTCCTGCGGGATAGGAACTTAGGTACGCAGTTGAAGCCACGGAGAACTTCTGGTTCAGAAGATATTTGACGTTTTTTGAAGGTTTTCTACTTACATTTACTTTGTATGGATTGCCCGTTAGCCTGAGGTCCCGCTGGTACAAAGCACGATCCCATCGATCAGTTAGAGTCCTTCTGAAGTGCTGAAATATAAACAGTATACCTATTTGATTTTTTTTTTCTAGTATCTTACTTCTAACCATTACCATACATTGTTTACATTGTAGTAATCAATTATATGTGAAAATAGAATTTGTTTACTTAAATCCTTATGAGTAAACCTTGAAGATTATTGTTACATGGACCAAAATCTATGGCCAATTTCAGTCAGAAGGGATAGAACAGTGAAGTGAGTGTCGGGTGATGATAGGGTATTATCTAACACCAAAGTTCCAAGATAACTTACGTTTCCAAGGACCAAATTGTGAATGTGATATAGGCCCCATCCCGGTAGACCTAAACCGACCATTACTATGGCAAAACTCGGTACAATTTCATACCACATTTTGATTCAAAATTGGACAAAAATTCACACAGCAAGTGTTTTCGTACGAAAAATGACAGTGAGAGTGACATTTAGGCTTGGGTTACTATACTCTGCTAAAGGAATCTACCATTGCCAGTCTCCAAAAGAAATCAACCCTCCAAAAGGTAGATACCTAATCATTGTTTAAATTCTCTCGACGGACTTTATGGCTGCTAACTTATGATAGGTATGTAATTTAGAATGTTGTAAAAATTTATAGGTAGGTGCCTACTTACATTTCCTAATAACCCATAATGGCACCAATATAAGGCAAGACCAGGAAGACCTATTGACGCAGCAACAATGAAATACGCAGGAAGAATGTTAAACCACATTATGTTAAAATAAATATAATTCTATCCCGATTTTTGTCACAGTTTAAACTTGATATTTTAATTTTTTACCTTAGATAAAAATCACACGCAATCATTAAAATAAGTCGATCTGTCAATCAATCAAAAAGTATAAATTTGTGAAAAGTTTCATTCAAATCGACAAATAAGTACCTATAATCCACGTAGTAGTTTTTTCACAAAACCATTTATTTACCATTTTCTATCTTAAAAATTACCCCTATTCCAAATTATGTGTGGTTCGATTCAACATTTTTTTTATTTTATCACCACTGCCGCCCTTGCCTGGACCCTCCTCATAAAAACCCTCCTCAGGACCAAATAGCTAAAAACCACCACCGCATCACGCGGGACTACAATATGACATTAGCTATTAATGAGCTCGTATTATAGATTGCCCTGGATTAAATGAATTATGCCCTGGATTATGGAATTCTTGCGATTTTTGGTCGGTATTTTAAAACGCGGCTATGTGCGTTACCAACCGAAAATTGAAAGAATTTGTGTTCTCGATGAACCATCATTATTCATTACATTGATATACGGCCCTGTGATACTTAAATTATATTTTTATTTTTTAAGTGCTTAAGCTCGCACTGGGCGTTCATAGAAAGCTAATTTAAGTTTGGAAAAAGCGACATCTCTAGCTAGTGCGTTAATGTAAATTAAAAATTAACAAACTAGGACGCAATCATTTGATGTAACTCAATGCCGTCAGATGGTGTAACATGCCTAAGTTGTAGTGAATTGAAAAGATATTAAAGCGATAATTCGGCGTATGAGTATGGTGGCGTATGGCCACCGCGTCGGTGGCTTGCATAACGGTTCCTAAACATGTTTAAGCTGTTAAACGTGTTTTAAATCTGTCAGAATTGCAAGAACTGTCAATGTGTGGCAACATATTATTAATCGTCCACATAATGAAATAGATTCCAATGTTCGATTTCCCATAAATTATTTTAAAATTGATTTAGTTAAATATGTTTTTAAATTTTGTTAAGCAAGTCGCCCTAAGTGTTCTTCCTTCAAAGCTGCGAGGGGTAGTTTTTGTAACTATTTTATGGTAACATTTTTTACGTTTGTAAACGTTGGCAGCACTGAATTTCACAGTGTCATCAAAAATGGCGGCGCTACCAATCGATGAATTCCCTGTCTGGGGATTAATGCCGAAAAAAGAAACAGGAGTCGTCTCTTTTCTCACTAAAAATGAAAAATACGATGGCCGGGACACTATTATAGCTATATTTGATTCGGGTGTCGACCCAGCGGCCGATGGTCTGAAGGTAAAAAAGTTTTAAAAAGTGGCTTGTCACGGTTTGTTTGGTTACATTATTTCTTTTTGTTCTGTTTTCTGTGTAACCAAGAGAGTATGTAATTACAGTTGACTAGTACTGGTGAGACGAAGGTTATTGAGAGGTTCGACTGCAGCGGATGCGGGGATGTGGACACAAGTACCATCAAGAAAGTTGCCGATGGCTGCATTACCGGTATTACTGGTCGAAAACTTAAGGTAAATACCTGAAAATGGCTTGTTGCTAAGCGTTAGAATATTATTTGACCCTATTCCGGTTACTGAGGTCAGTGCGAGGTCAAACAATGCCGTAGGACACTGGTCCGGTCGATGTATGTGTCAGCTGTTTTTGTACTTATCTACCTACTTGCTATTTTTAGATGACAGAAAAGACTCGTACTTACTGGAATTGTAATAACTTTACTAGGTACTAAAAGATTTTATTAGAATATCATTTTATTTTAACAATACTCTTATTATTCTCATAATTGAGAACAGTCTTTTCTTAATTATAATGCCTGGTGAATATCCATCTGTGATAGATAATGAAGGTTGTATTCCAGATGTAAAATAAGTATTTGTATAATCTACTTAATATATTTGCCTAATTCTGTCTGTATTATCTATCATACACATAATATTAATCTATACTAATAATATAATTATAAAGATAACATTGGTAACATGTACCTATCTATGTATGTTGGGGGTACCTAAACTCCAAAACAAATGAACCTTTTTCTAATGAAATTTAGAATATCCAGTCTAAATTCTAATATTTGCTTAATTTGTGAAAGTAAAAATACTACAACAAAACTTGCAGTAATATTAATTAAGATCTGATTTATTGATTAATTCTTTATTGCAACTCATCACAATTAAATAATTACTATAAAAGGAAAATACTTAAAACATCTTAAAAATTAGGCGGCACAATGGGCGGTCTTATCGTTTAAAGCGATCTCTTCCAGGCAACCTTTGGATGAACCAGAAGTGAAGAAAGATAAAAGGCAGGGTGTTCAAAAACTACTTTAATAATATTACAATAATAGTATGGCACACACTATTATTGTAATAAACAATAATATATGTTTTGTTACAAATAATTATGAGGCGGTAGTTTACTATAACTTTTAAGAATGTTAAAATAGACAAATTACATCTCAGGCAACCTTGAAAAAGCCAACTGTAAAGTTGGGGAAAGTTTGGTTCATTTAAAAACATGAATAAAAGGCGATTTAACCCGAAAAATAAAGTGTTTTAATAATATAGCAATGGAAAAACCACACAACAAAATAAATGAATACATCTAATTAATAAGATCTGCTGTAATGTTTACAACTGTATTGTGTTCTCTGAAAATAACTATTTCTGAATCTTTATTTCCACTAGATCCCAGACTCATGGAAGAACCCTTCAGGAGAATGGCGTGTGGGTATACTACACCCTTTCACTCTATACCCTACGAAGGTCAAAGAACGCATGCAAGAGCACCGCAAAGAGTGCTTTTGGGATGTCAAACATAAACCAGCCTTTGCCGAGGCAAACAAAAAGTTACAGGAGTTTGAGAATGAAGTTTGTGAGTTGGTCTCATCTATTAGTGTCTAAAGTTAGCTCTGTGATTAATATTATTTTTAATTATCGTAACTCCTTATCATGTCAACAAAATCGTTAAATAATAATTAAAGTTTATTACCTACTAATTAGTTACTGTCTATATGACATCCTATTTTTTAGGGTTCCATAACCAAATGATAAAAATGTAACCCATTTACTAAGACTCCATGTCTTTGAGTCTATTTTCCACTACACTTTCTCATCAACCATGATAGCTAGGTAGTTGAAATGTACACAAATGATATATTTTTGCTTCCCCTTTGAACAAAAATAGAATACAATAATTATGTACACCAAAAACATGTTCTTTTTGTGAAAATGATTATCTTTCTGTGTACATTCCGAGCCACACATCTCTTTAACAAAATTAAATTTTAAGTTTCTGTTGAACAGCATCGAAATCCAACCTGAGCTTAGATGAGAAACAGCTGAAAGAGGAACTGGAAGCAAGGGTTGAAGTACTGCAGTCCGCTGAGAAGAAGTACAACGATGTAGGACCTACCTATGACTGTGTACTGTTCAATGATGGAACAGTTTGGAGGTAACGTCTGAGATACCTTTAAACTTTTTGAACTCACATGATTTGTTAACATATTTACATTTACTAAAATTACTTAATAACGGGGTATTTACCATGTTTAATAATTTATTCGCGGAGCTCGATATTTCGCTACTAATAGTTTTAGTAGTGAAAATAACCATGTTAGTTTAAAATCGTATATATTTACATTTTACCAGGTCTCAATCGCGTATTATTATTTATTTTCTCACCTCGAAGTTTCGATCATGTTCAATGATCTTGGTCACGAGGGGATAATAATAAATAATAATAATAAATCCTGTGACCAACACAGCGCCATCTAGCCTCGTAGTAAGCTGCTAAGCTTGTGTTATGGTGGCTAGACAACGGATATACTACTTATATTTATTTTTCTTTTGTAAATACATACATATTATACATAGAAATCCGCCCAGACCAGATACAAATATTTATTTTTAAGCATAAATATTTGCACCCAGCTGGAATCGAACCCGCAACCTTCTGTATTGCAGCCAAGCGTTCGCCCGACGCGCCACAGAGGTCGTCAAATACACGATTAGGACCCGGTAAAATGTAAATACGACACCTTTAGCCAGAACAGTTTTACCAAGTAATCAATCTAAGTAATTTTATCTGTTGGCTTATCTTTAGCAAGAGCTCAGAAGCTTACCAGGCTAGCTGGCACTAGATATGTATGAAAATGTATCAACGTATTATGCAGTTTTGTCGTAATCAGTTCATTAGTACTGGAGATCCTTACATAACCCATGCGAGAAGCCGAAAATATATCCAGGTGGTGTGCAATTGGACAGGCCTATGTCCAGCTGGACTGCAACAGGCTGATGATGATGATGGTGTAAATATAGATTTGTATTCCTTACATTTCTAGTTTTCTATTAATTCAATGCAAACCTTTCCAGAGCCTGTATAGATACCTCAGAGACAGGGGACCTGTCTTCCGGAGTTCTCCTCGGAGAGTACAGTGTGACCCACGAACACTCACACTTGACTAAGATTGATGAGATGACTGTCAGCATCAATGTACATGACGAGGGGAACACTCTAGAAGTTGTTGGGATGTGCTGTAAGTTTTTCTTTTTACCCAACTGCGCGACGCAAAGGAGGGTAATGTGTTTTTCGGTCTATGTATGTATGGATGTTTCTATGTGGCGTTCTAGAGGCCAAACGCGTGGACCGATTTTGATGATTCTTACGTCGATTCGTCTTAATCTGGCGAGTGTGACTAAAGACATGACAGTAATCCAAATAAACTTTTGTCACAACCAGACGCCATATTGTCAAAATTAAAAAATCTAAAATCGTCAAAGTATGTCAAGATAGGTATCATTGAGAGAACAAATCAAAGTTAGGTTTCTTTTACAATTTTTCATGTAAAATAACAGTTTAGGAAATAGAACGGTTAAAAGTTAATTACCAATTAGGTATTCTTGCTTTTTATTCTTTTTGTGTAGTGTTGTGGCTCACCTATACGCACCTGCCCCAGAATTTAGTTGAGAAATGTAAACAAAAAAATTTGCATTGCATTTTTTATTATTTTTTACACAACTGTCAAAAAAGAGTTATGTTATTGAATTATTTGAAAGTGCCAATGAAAATTTTTGTTTACTTTTTCTTTTTAATGACAGTTTTATGTTTACGTTTTTTATTTAACTATCTGGGACAGGGTATATTGATAGAGTTTCGCCTTATTATATGTTGCCTCTAACTTGACCTAACAACTGCTATCATTGATAACAACCGGGACCAACTGCTTAACATGCCTTCCGAAACATGTAGGAGCTCATAAAATGTTTTTTTTTTGCCACAATAAATTATTGGTCACCCATTCGAGTTATGACCGTGCCAGACGTTGCTTGATCCGCCCGAGATTTTTGTTTTATCTGTACATTTATGGTAAAGTAACCCAGTAATGTACGAGTAACAATCTATTTGAAAATCCACTTGTTATAAAAAAGAAACAATAGAATATTATCTATGTTTACAATGCAATAACATGTTTTATACTCAAGGCTGTACAAACATAGCCATGACTATTTAACTGTTTAAACATGTTAATATTTCTGATGTTTATAGCTAAAGGAATTTTACTAGAATAATACAAGAAAAATGCTTTATCAAAAATCCTCTCGTGACAGGATTCGAACCTTTGCCCCGCGCTTACCGTTCGAGTGTGCTAACCATTTTTATTTTTATTTTTATTCAGTCAAAACATTTATAAGTACATAAATATATAATGATTATTATTACATTATTTTTCATACATCGACTCCCCGTCTGTATGTCACTGATTGACAAAAGCCTCTTTCAACTGCCGCCATTTCTCTCTATCATTGGCTACTCTTATCCATGTGCTACCTGCTGCAGCTTTGATGGCATCAACCCAGTGTTTAAATGGTCACCTTCTCTTTCTGTTCTTGTTCCTTGTGAACCATTTCATGATTAGTTGTGACCATTTTTCACTTCCTCTGATTGTGTGGCCTGACCACTTCCACTTAGTTTTCTTATTTTAATCACATCTTTTGTTTTTGTGTGTATTCTTAACAGTTGTCAACCAATAAAGCGCAAACGACTAATGCTCACAAAACCCATGTGACACAGTGAATTAATTATTATGCAAATCCCTGTTTGTTTATCAACTAAGGCTTGATTTGAAAAATATCTACTAAAACAGTTTTACAACTATTAACTCCGACTTTTGGTAAAGCATTACTCCTTGTATAATATGTTTAAATACGATTTTAACTGACAACTGAGTTGGCATGTAGTTCTGTGGGCACTAAACAACGGATATGATACATATCATATTTTTTTTTGTAAAAATATACACCTTGGAATACACCCAGAACTAGAAATATTATATTTATGGTCAGCACAAATACTTGTTATTAGCGGGAATCAAACTCGTAACCTTCTACGTTGCAGTAGGGGGTTCTTCCGACGCGCAACATAGGCCCTTTAACCATAGTTTTTTGGGAGAGACAATCTAGGAAGATGTAGATAGCTTACTAAACAAAGTCCTTTAAAACTAATTTCTTAAATTCCAGCAACTCACGGCACCCACGTAGCAGCGATTGCCTCAGGCTACTTCCCCTCCGAACCAGAACGCAACGGCGTAGCCCCGGGGGCTAAAATAGTGTCCCTCACCATCGGAGATAGCCGACTCGGGTCTATGGAGACTGGCACTGCCCTGGTCCGAGCTTGTATCAAAGTCATGGAGTTGTCTAAGGAGATGAAGATCGATGTTATCAACATGAGTTATGGAGAGCACGCGCATTGGGCTAATGCTGGGTGAGTAGGAACAATTTATATCACAATTTTCTAATAAAAAAAATTGCGGCTGGAGCTTTGAGAAGACATGTTCAGCGAAGTGGCTTGCAGAGTAAATTTTCCCCGTTAGTTAAATCCCCTATATGTGTTTAGGGCCAACTATTCCCATTATCGATGTTGGTCCGTTATCTTTTTTAGCCTTAATTACCTTCGTTGTTTAGTCAAGTAAACTGCCAGTGGGTTCGGATTGTTATCTAGTCTCCCCCTGTAAATCCAGAATGAGCTCGAATCATCTTCTTTACATTGTTGATGTTTAAATAATTTTAAGATTTTTTTTTTAAAAAAGTAATAAAAAATCTCATATTACTTTTTTTTCCCCCCAATTTCTAAATTGATAAAAAAAAAAAAAGTAATAATAAATCTCATAGTGAAGTTCCTTCTTTTCTAATCAGAGATATGTAAAGATCTTCTAGATACTTACGTAATAGGGCGAATTTCTTGGCAACACAAATCTGAGCTAACTAAGTAACTAGCCAAAGTCTTAGTTCCATCCCAGCTCACGTCACGATCACCCGCTTGTTAACACACAGTACATTTAGTTCACTTTCACAACATTATTCACAGACAACAATGCCTTCGTGCGTATTTAACCGATGCACGAATTATACTCCAAAAACTTGCAAAAATATTTAATTTTATACGTATGTAAAGCTGTATTTATTGATTTTAGTTTATTTTTTGAAAAAGTTTTTTTTCCAAGAACTCAACGAAGTTTTTGACTTTGACATTTTATCATTCTCTCCTAACCCCTTTAATAATAATATTATGACATCTCTTTCTTACGTCATGCAAGTAGCATTGAGTCTTATGTTTTAGAAAGAAATAACAATAGTTTCGTCTATTTCTTCTTTAAATTATGTGAATGAATATAAATAATGAAGTTATATAGCATAGTTTGTGCCGCTTTTCAATAATGATTTGTTCTGCGTCTCTATAACTTTAATAGACTCATTGTTTCTAATAATGTGTTTTATGTTATTCCAGTCGAGTGGGTGATATAATAGCGAGTGTAGTGAATCGCTACGGCGTGTCGTGGGTGGTGTCGGCGGGCAACCACGGGCCCGCGCTCTGCACGGTCGGCGCGCCGCCGGACATCGCGCAACCTGTGCTCATTGGTAACTTCCCTATGTTGTCCTTTCATTCAGTTTGTTCTACTACAATTTAAACTTCAATTACCGTTCATTTTCAAAAGCAGCTGTTTTTTTTAGTGAAACATAACCTCAAAATTTTCAAAAAAAAGTTTGAATTTTCAAAAGTCATAGAACAAAAGTTGTTCGCCTAGACGTCTAGAACAACCCCTTTTCGGCTTAAAAGGGCCTACCCGTTACATTTTGTATACTTTTTTTTTGTAAATACATACATATTATACATAGCAAGACACCCAGAATCATCCTGTGTGGGTTTCTGAACCCTCAGGTGAGGCTCGAATCCCTCCTGGGTCTGATCTGCAGTGGCCCACGTGGCAGTCACTTAACAGACTCCGTACTCAAGTGGGACGCTGCAGACAAAACATGAGCAAATGGGGGTACATTCCGCCAACGGAAGAGCAATGTGATTGTGGAGCTCCATCGCAATCCATGTTGCACACGCTCCAGCGTTTATTGTGCCCGACCACTTGCACAATGGATGACTTCATGGAGACCAACGTTGTCGCGATTGCTTTGGCGGAGCATCGGGCAGGCACAATTTAAATAGGTCGAACCGAGTGATACGAAAAGAAGAAGACACCCAAACCTGTATTACAAATTTGTAGATACAAATATTCATTTTGAAGCATAAATATTAGCACTGGACAAATGTGGTGGTCTGCCCGGTCTGTAGCCCCGGCATGTTCCCCCAGGTGTGGGCGCGTACGTGTCCCCCGCGATGATGTGCGCGGCGTACTCGATGCGGTGCGCGCTGCACGGCGGCGCCTTCTCGTGGTCCTCGCGCGGGCCCGCCGCCGACGGCGCGCTCGGCGTCACGCTCTGCGCGCCGGGCGGGGCCGTCGCCGCCGTCGCCAGGTGAGTGGTCCTCGCGCGGGCCCGCCGCCGACGGCGCGCTCGGCGTCACGCTCTGCGCGCCGGGCGGGGCCGTCGCCGCCGTCGCCAGGTGAGTGGTCCTCGCGCGGGCCCGCCGCCGACGGCGCGCTCGGCGTCACGCTCTGCGCGCCGGGCGGGGCCGTCGCCGCCGTCGCCAGGTGAGGGGGGGGACGTCCTACTCAACCTATTTATATATGTTGTAGCGTCCCCACCGAGCCACCTTTCTAGGACACTACCTGGTTATCCAGACCAGAAAGGGGGGGGGGGGGGAGTTGCACATCACACTAGTTGTTTTGTTTTTTATATCTTACTAGCTGTGCAACGTATGCCGAGGCAGATCCTAGTTGGCAGCAGACGCGACTGACTCCTTGGACGTTTTAAATTGAACTATGTTTTTGTTATTATCCCTTTGTTTTTTTATCTGAGTCTTTGGTGTTCTTCTGTGTGTTTGTCGCCAATAAATGTTTTCTATTCTATTCTATGTCCCACGGTTTCACCCGCATAAATCCCTATTCCGTAACGTATGTACCGTGTATCCCGTAACCCTGTACCAAATTTCCGTCCTATCCGTTCTATCCGTCCCGTGGGGTTTACCCTCGTAAGTCCCGACCCCGTAGAAATCGGGATCAAAAGTAGCCTACTTAGCCTAGTAGCAAAAGTAGTATAACCTTCCTCGATAAATGGACTGTCAAACACAAAAATAATTTTTCAAATCGGACCAGCAGTTCCTGAGATTATCTAGTTCAAACAAACAATCAAATAATCAAACTCTTCAGCTTTATAATATTAGTATAAATAAATCCACTGTCTAACTAACCTAAATCACAGTTTAATAATCAAGATTACACTCTGGTAACCAAAATCACAGTCTGGTAACCAAGATCACGTTCCGTAACAAAGATCCCACTTCGATCCTAGCCAAATGTGTTTACCATATTGTTAGAACAATTGGTTTATATGCAATCTGCCTCTACCCCTACCCTTACCGCGTAACTGTCGAGTTCAAGTCGACGTCGATTTGGGAATACGATGCTGTCGTTGCTGGGTAGAAAAAAGCTACCGTACAAGGAGCGAACAGAAATTTACGACGTTAAAGCCATGACAAAAGACAATTTCTGCTCGCTACTTATGCTGTAGCTTTTTTCATCCCCGTTATCGAAAGCGTCGTATTCCAGTATCGAGTTAAACTCGACGTCGATTCGCCGTCGACGCGGTATAGGGGCTGGTAACTCTGTTGTATTATTTTTTTAAATATGTTTGTACCCCGTCAGGTTTACACTGCGGAACAGTCAGCTAATGAACGGTACTTCAATGGCGGCTCCACACGTCGCCGGCGCAGTAGGTAAAACACATTATATTTATAAAACACAATATTTACCGGGTTTTACTCGCGTTTCATATAATAACGGCATTGTTACAAAGTACCGAGCTTTCGCTATTCGTTATTAAAATTGACGAATTACATCTCAGTCATCCTTGAAAAAGCTAACTATAAAGTTAGCGAAAGCTCGGTACCTTGTAATAATGTCGTTTTAAAATAAAACGCGAGTAAAACCCGGTAAATATTGTGTTTTATTATGTAAAATCGCGAAACCCTAAGACAAAATTACTTTATATTTATGGTAAAACTCTGAAAGTTTGTCTGTTTGTATGTCTGTATGGTTGCCATGCAAACGAAAGAATATTAAATGAAACTAAATCTTAAAAAAGAGTTTTAAGATTCTATACGGTTCTGTATGTATTTACAAAAGAAAAATAAATATAAGTAGTATATCCGTTATCTAGTCACCGTAGCAGCTTACCATGGGGCTAGATAGCGCTGTGTGTTTGTCACAGGATTTATTTATTTTTATTTTTTATGCTCAAAGGGTATTAAAAACAGGACTCTTTTACTAAGATTCCACTGTCTGTCACCAGGTTGTACGTGATGCCTGATTATTTAATTTTGTTACTAACAAATCTCGATTGGAACGATTGAAATTGTTTTTTTTTGCGGTTACGGATTTAAATTTGACAGTTACAGTCCCTAGTTTCAATTGCAATGGCAATGCTGTATGGTTGTAATTGAAATGGTTTTAATCGAGATTTGTTAGCAACAAAGTTACGTAACCAGCTAGCATATTTACAGATGTCTTTCATGCCTTTACAACAAATACTAATAAAAACAGAATTAACTAAATTATTCTTAAAACACAATACCTAATTACTGAGTTTTACTCGCGTTATTAAATAAAACCCTTAAATATTGTGTTTTATTATGTAAAATCGTGAAATACTTAGACAAAATTAAATTATTCTTGTTTTTATTAAAAATTATTTTTATATCTGTTTTGTTTCCAGCGTCGTTAATATCCGGTTTGAAGTCGAGACAGTTGCCGTATTCACCGTACTCAATAAAACGTAGCCTCGAGAACTCTGCCACGTACTTGGAGCACGTGGAGCCGTGGGCTCAGGGGGCCGGCTTACTCAATGTTGAAAAGGTAACCTTAGATAAAAATATCAAATATTTATGCTTAAAAATAAATGTTTGTATCTGGTTTGGGTGTCTTTCTATGTATAATATGTATGTATTTACAAAAACAAAAGTATAATATGTAGTATATCCGTTGTCTAGTACCCATAGTACAAGCCTAGTGCTTAGTTTAGAGCTAGATTGCGCTGTGTTCAATGTAGTGAAATATTTATTTATTTATATCAATAACTAGCTGCCCATTACTATTTTTATAAAAACTCAAATCTCGATCGCGTTTAGGCACTTATTATAAATTTAAATATAAATTTATTTATTTTATTATAAATTTATAATTACCCCGACGTTTCGGCAAACGGGTAACACCGGCCGTGGTCGCGGGAAGACAGGAGTGGCGAGTTAAAATAGACGAATTACATCTCAGTCTACCTTGAAAAAGCCGAATGTAAAGTTGACGAAAGCTCGGTCGTTTAAAAATCATGAATAAAACGCGATTAAACCCGGTTAATACAGTGTTTTGCAAAATCGCGAAAGAAGCAATTAAATACTATATCTGTTGTTTAAATACCATAACACAAGTTTACTATGGGGCTAGATAGAGCTGTATGATATTCACAAAATGTATTTCTTGCAGGCATTCGAGCTCCTATCGACGTACCACGACGCCCCGGAGCGTGACGTCACCTTCAACCTGTCGTGCGGGTCGGGCAACAAGGGCGTGCTGCTAAAGCCGAGACCCCCACACGCACCCAAGGACATCTCTATAACTGTCGACCCTCAGTTCCTCACTGACCATAAAGATGAACACAGTGAGACCGATTTTTTTTATATTAAATACTAGCTGCATCCCGCGGTTTTACCGGGTAAAATGTAGTCAATGTGTTATTCCCGGTATCCAAATACTTATTGACCGAACGAGCGAAGCGAGTGAGGTTCAGTGTAGACGGGCCTGGCGCTTGTATCTTTAATTTTGTATGTTTGTTCGACGATAACTTGAGTATCGTAGCTCCGATCTTTATGTATTTTGGTATGCGCGTAGTTTAGGTCAATAGAATTTATGAGTTCAAAGATGAACCGGATCGGTAGGGGGGTTGGGGAGATAGGGGGTCGTGAGGTTTCAGTTCGGGGCGAACTCCTAGTAATAATAGGGGTTAAAGTATGAAATTGCCGTTTTATTGCAATAGGTTCTTTGAATTGACATAGAATCTTCATGGTTTGAGGTTTTCGAATGAAACTTTTTTCAAATGGTTTCTGTGATGTTCTTTTTTAAAAAATGTGAAACATTTGAATATCGACTTTTAATTGTTTTTGTTATTCAATTTAGACAAGAAAGATGGATACTGCGAAAATTCGAGTGATTTTTAAATACGAGTTCCGACGCGGAACTAACGCGGCAGAAACAGCCCGCAATATCAATGCTGCGTTTGGAGAGGGGTCTACTAATGAACGCACCGTGCGATTTTGGTTTAAACGCTTTCGTGATGGAAATTTCGACTTAAAGAACGAGCCACGAGGAAGACCGCCCACACAGGTGAATAACGATGAATTAAGAGAGATAGTGAAAGCCGATCCTAGTTAAACTACCCAGAAATTAGCGGCATGGTTTAACGTTACCTTACCCACTTTATTGACTCATTTGCGTCAAATCAATAAAATAAAAAAATACGAAAAATGGGTGCCTCATGATTTGACTGATCTGCAGAAAGAAACGCGTGTTGAAACTTGTGTTGCCTTGTTGAACCGGTACAGAAATGAAGGAATATTGGATCGAATTGTAACATGTGATGAAAAGTGGATTCTTTATGATAACCGGAAAAGAAAAATGCAATGGCTGACCCCAGGTCAAATGCCACAACAGTGTCCTAAAGCAAAACTTACCAATAAAAAGGTAATGGTAACTGTTTGGTGGTCTCAGCATGGTGTTATTCACTATAGTTTTCTTCGATCTGGTCAAGCAATTACGGCAGATGTCTATTGTGCCGAACTCCGAACCATGTTGACAAAACTAGCAGTAAAACAGCCCCGACTCTTGAATCGATCTTCACCATTATTGCTCCACGACAACGCGAGACCTCACACAGCACGAGAAACCATTTTGACCCTTCAGGAACTGCACTTAGAAACCATTCGTCATCCTCCGTATTCACCAGACCTTGCTCCAACGGACTACCATTTTTTTCGTGATTTGGACAATTATCTACTTGACAAGAAGTTTTCTTCCCAGGAGGCAGTACAAAATGCTTTCACACAGTTTGTGCAGTCTAGATCGTCGGAGTTCTATCGCAAAGGCATTAATAACCTTCCCATTAGATGGCAGCAATGTATAGATAATAATGGCAACTATTTTGATTAAATAAATTTGTTAAAAATTTAAAAAATAAACAATTAAGATTTTCAGTACAAATCGGCAATTTCATACTTTAACCCCTAATATTAGTAGGACTAGGCCCTCGGGGTTTGATTCGCGTAAGAACGCGAACAGTATTCACAACTGGAAAAAACTATACATATACATTTTCCATCAAAAAAATCGAAACACCTCAGAAGTATAAGTTTGAAAGAGTTTAACTTATTGACCGAACGAGCGAAGCGAATGAGGCTCAGTGTAGACGGGCTTGGCGCTCGTATCTCTGTATGTTTGTTCGACGATAACTTGAGTATCGTAGCTCAGATCTTTATGAATTTTGGTATGCGCGTAATTTAGGTCAATAGAATTAATGAGTTCGAAGATGAGGCGGATCGGTTGGGGAGTTAGGGGGTCGTTCCTAGTCGTAGTACTGTTTCGATTTATTTGATGAGAAGTGTATGTAATAGCGTCCCCCACCGAGTTAGTCAGATGCACAGTAATGTAGAAGGTCCCCCGTGCCCCCACAGACCTGGGCCTGGCGGCGCGTCAGATCTCGTTCGGCGTGCGGCTGGCGCTGGCGGCGCGGCCGGCGGCGCCGTGGCTGCACGCGCCCGCACACCTCGACATGATGAACGCCGCGCGACCCATCGCCGTGCGGGTCGACGCACACTGTCTGCCGCCCGGACCGCATTACACCAGGTAACTACTCTTCTAAAGAGCGGTGTTGGTCTAGTGGTAGATACCCCGACTTTCATTCCGAAGGTCGTGGTTTCAAATCCCAGCCGCGCACCGATGTGTTTTTCTTTAAGAAAAATATATGTGCGTTATTAACATAACTCTTACGATGAAGGAAAACGTCGTGAGAAAACCCACGGCTTAAAATCACGCACAGAGGCCCAATAGTAGGGCTAATTGCGGAAACACACATGTTAAAACTTTAAGTTAAACTACTCTTCTATTATTTTGTCTAAGGTTCTTGCGATTTTGCACAATAAAGCTCTATTTACCAGGTTTTACTCGCGTTTTATTTATAACGGCATTATTACTAAAAACTACCATGGCTTCGAAACGCGCCCTCACCATGACGCGCGGCTTCTTCTCATGTGAGGGCGCGTACCGAAGCCTTGGTAGATTTTTTAGTTAACTAGAAATGATAATATTAATAATTTTAATCAAAACTATTACAATATCTCTAAAGTCTGCGTACGCTGGAGCGTTTTGATACAAATAATTATGAGGCGGTAGTTTACAGTAACTTTTTAATGTTAGATAGCCGAATTACATCTCAGTCAACCTTGAAAAGGTTAACTGTAATGTTAGCGATAACTCGGTCTCTAGTGATAAATAATAACGCCGTTATTAAATGAAACGCGAGTAAAATCCGGTAAATATTGTGTTTAAACAATTGTTCTTCTTATCGTTTCGTTTCTTAAATATCGTGTCGGCCCAATAGTTGACGACCTTTATAGCGTTGTCCGAAGCCTTATTGCAGGTCTTGCAGAATACAAGAGGCAGGATATAAACCATATACCGACAGATGCGGCATTATTTCCTCTGCTTATTACCGACTAGCTGTTACCCGCGACTTCGTCTGCGTAGAAATAGTGCATAGCAGACTTCTTTGTTCATTACTCGGGTTCTTCCAATTGGATTTTGATGTAAAGTATACCACGAGGTTCCTCGAAAATGGAACTATCCAGTATTGGAGATTTCAATCGGAGTAGTAGTTTTTAATTGTAACAGCAGACATGAATTTTACTACTTTTTCTAAGTCCCCTAGATAACTTTTTTTATAATTTATTTCCAAGTACAGAATTTTTGTCTTAAAATTTTTGTGATTATAAAGAAGATTAGAAGTAACCAAACTTTTTTTTGCCACCCCTTTTCAGCCCACATAAGGGTAGAATTAAAAAAAAAAAAGGGATGTGCGTTGATCCATCAGTCAATCAGTCAGTCAGGACAAAGCATTTTATAAATGTTGAAATAAAAATCCAACAGCGAAAATTAAAAAAACAACTAATAGTGTCAAAGCCCATTGAAGGACTGTGACTTGTGTAAAAACCAATTAAATGACTTCTCGACAAACGATTTTATTTTGTCGTGAGGTTCTTTAATTAGTACATTAAAAAACAGTAGTTATTCTGTAAAAAATATTACTAACAAAAGAAAAAAACTTAAAAGTAAAAAAAAACTTGGAAATATTATTTGCTAGTACTAGAAGTGCTGTCTCAAACATTATTCTATGTACAACGGTCTTCCTTCTATTGTCATGTAGGTCTATATACCTTCAATGAACGTTTCAGTCTAAACGCCTACGACGTATCGTGCGTGGACAAAGGCCCCGTATTCCGCATACCAATCACGGTGTTCCAATCCGAGCCGCTACCAGAATCGGGGCCCGCAGTCTTTCAGCAAAACGTTCTCTTCAAACCGGACACGATAAAACGACACTTTATTATTCGTAAGTAATTAATTCTAGATCATTTTTGAAAGTTTCGTGTCCAAAGTAGTGTTGCCGGATAATTGATCGTGTATCGATTATTTATCGATTCTCCTAAGTACATATAAATAATCTAACACAAATCGATCTATCGATTTTTTAAATTACACAAATAACATCGATTATTATAATTGCTGATTCTGATAATTAAATCGATTATATCGATAGTATCGATGGGGAGAATAAAGCAATATAATCGATAAAATCGATACCATCAACACAATCGAATAAATCGATTTTTGCTTCTCCCTATCGGTAGGTACTCCCTATCGGTGGCTTTTCGCGACGGTAGTCAAATGAGAAACAGTTCATCAAATCTGCTCCCGAAATTTAATTGGAAACACAGCCAAGAACCAACTAAAATCAACCAAACCTGCTGGAAACCAATACCAGGAAACAGACACAACTTGGATCGGATTGGATTTCACAAAAAGCGGCATATTCACAACAATAACCACAATCTAAGGTTGGAAATTTGCTTATCATCATAATAACAAAATATCTGAAGGTAGGTACCTACCTCACATCACATACGACTCCGGATCATAGACTATAGACAACGATAGTCACTGTCACTTTGACACATTTGCAGTGACACCAACATAACGAACAAAACTATTTCGAAACGTTCCACTTTACGCACTTTGGCAACTTTGACACATCTGCAGTGGTACCAACATAACGTACAAAACTAAACCAAACGTTCCATTTCACGCATTATGGATACCACAGAAATGTCTGGAGATATGTTGAAACTATTTCAAATGATGAAAATAGAACTAGAAAAACAAACAACAATAATAACTCAGAGCGTAACTGACAGTTTAATGCGTTCTTTGGATGACAAAATACAACCAATTATACAAGAAAACAAAAATTTAAAAGCAGAAGTAGAAACATTAAATAGAAAAATAAAAAACTTGGAAGACAAGAACAGGAAAAATAACTTAATATTGCATGGTGTCAAGGAAATGGAAAAATCTTATGAGGAACTATATACCACAATCAAAAATATTTTGGAGAAGATAAACGTTAATGTTGAAAAATTCGAAATAAACAAATATCATAGACTTGGTCAAAAACAAGAAGGTAAAACTAGACCTATATTGATCACCTTTACGTCACAACAAAAAAGAGCAGAGATCTTAAAAAACAAGAAACAAATGCCACAAAACATTTACTTTACTGAAGACCTTTCAAAGGAAACTATAAAAGAACGTAAAACCCTGCAGCTCCAATTGAAACAAGAGAAAGAACGTGGAAATATAGCATTCATTAAAAACAACAAACTTATAATAAAGGAAAAATCAGAAGCTGAGAAAAGAAAAAGGGAATCGTCTATTTCACCTAACAATATAAATACCCTACAACGCAATATGGAGAAAAAGACTATTATAGCCCCATCCAAACTGCACAAAACAGACGCATTTGCATATATGAGGGCCCGATCAGTTTCACAGTCTGAAAAACAAACACAAAACAAGGCATAGGAATTAATAGACACCGGTAAGGCGAAAAATGGAATTAATACAAATAACACACAAATAAAAAACAACAACCAGATCCCCAACTCGGCTGGTCACCGCGGGGAGATAGACCAAACCCCCCAAAAGCTTATAGAACACAACAAGAAACAAACATTTAGGACAAGGCTTAATATAGCAACGCTTAATACTAGAACATTAAAGTCTAAAGAATCATTACTAGAACTAGAACATGCTCTAGAAACAGTAAATTGGGATATTGTAGGACTAAGCGAGATACGCAGGGCTGATGAGAAAATTGAAGAATACGAGAACTACTTATTATACTACAAAAATGAAACTGCGGGATTGTATGGTGTTGGATTTATTGTAAAGAAATATCTTAAAAATAACATAATGGAATTCCAAGGAGTGTCAGACAGAATCGCTGTTATGAGTATTAAGTTCGACGGCCACAAACAAGTAACTTCAATTGTTCAAGCATACGCTCCAATCGAAGATGCCAAAGAAGAAACAAAAATTGACTTTTACAACAAACTTAGCAACACAATGAGATATCTGAACTTGAAGAACAACATAATTGTAATGGGTGACTTTAATAGCCAAATTGGAAACAGAAGAAAACACGAAAACAAAATAATGGGACCTTATACTAAACCAGGTAAAAGGAATGAAAATGGACAAAAACTAGTAAACTTTGTTTTGGAAAATAACTTCCATATTATGAATACCTACTTTAAAAGAAAGAGTAACAGAAAATGGACATGGATATCGCCTAATGGGAAGACGAGAAATGAAGTAGACTATATTATCACAAACAAACCAAAATTATTCTCAAAAGTAGATATTATTAATCAGCTCAACTTCAATACTGACCACAGAATGCTTAGAGGGCAACTATACACAATAGACACAAAAACACCAAGAAAAAGTATACATATAACTAAAAAACCAATAACATTACCGATCCCTGAAAATATCCTAGTATCATTAGAGACAAACTTAGTAGGAGTACAAAATTTGACAGAAATTCAAGAAAAATATAACTTTTTAGAAAAAGAACTAAAAGAAATAGAAAACAATAATATACAAAATAAACCAATAAACGACAAAATAGGACCAAAAGCCAGAAACTTAATAGAACATAGAAAAACCTTGTTTCTAGATAGAAAAACTAACAGACAGGAAATAACAAAGTTAAGTAAAGAAATTAACTTAGAAATACGTAAACATAGAAAAAATACAAGAACAGAAACAATTAATTACTTCATAGAAACAACAGGGGGTACGAAAAAGGCTTGGTATGAATTGAGAGATAGCTTAGACTGGATTGAAAACTTAACACATCGAAGAACAAAAAGAAACAAGACAAACAGAATTGAGATACTGAAAATAGCAACAGATTACTACAGTGAGCTATACAGTGATAAGATCGAACATTTTGAATCAAGACCAAAAACTATTCAAAAAGAAGAAAGGGAAGAAGATGTTCCAGAAATAATTCAAGAAGAAGTTAACAAAGCAATAACTTCACAAAAAAGAGGGAAAGCACCAGGAGAAGACGCCATATCAAACGAACTTTTAATGGGAACATCTGCTAAAACACTAAATATCATCACAAACTTGTTCAACGAAATTTTATATACAGAATATATACCCCATCAGTGGACATCATCCACAATAATACTTCTACACAAAAAAGGAAATAAAAACGACATAACAAATTATAGACCTATTAGCCTGATGTCAAACATATACAAAATTTTCTCTAAGATCATACTAGATCGCATAACAAAGATTTTGGACGAAAATCAACCAAAAGAACAGGCAGGATTTCGCAGCGACTTCTCGACACTTGACCATATTCACACCATAAAACAGGTGATCCAAAAAAGTACCGAATATGGTATCAAATACCATCTAGCGTTCGTAGATTACAACAAAGCGTTCGACTCACTTAAACACACAAAGATATGGGAGGCACTCGAAACACAAGGCGTAGACAACAAATATATACGCCTCATCAGTAATATATACAAGAATATGACAGCTAAAGTACGAACAGAAAGAACAGGTGAAGTTTTCCCTATAAAAAGAGGAGTTAGACAGGGTGACCCGCTGTCACCCAAACTTTTCTCGGCAGTCCTTGAATACGTATTTAGACGTCTTGAGTGGGACAATTATGGATTAAATATCAACGGAGCACAACTTAACCATCTAAGATTTGCCGACGACCTAATACTTATTTCAAACAACGCAAATAGTCTACAAAAAATGCTCCAACAACTCACATTTGAAAGTAAAAATGTCGGACTGTCCATGAACACTTCAAAAACGAAATTAATGACAAACGCCGAAAAAACACCTATCACTGTCAATGGTACAGAAATACAGTACGTAGACGAATATACATATCTCGGACAAATTATATCTCCAAATGATCTGACGAAGAAAGAGATAAACAACAGAATAAATTTGTCCTGGAAAAGATACTGGTCTCTAAAAGAAATAGTAAAAAATCCTGATGTACCACTACAATATAAGAAAAAAATATTCGATACATGTATTCTGCCTGTTATGACATATGGATGCCAAACGTGGAGTCTTACGAATAAGAACATACGCGCATTGGAGACCTGTCAACATGGGATGGAGAGAAGTATGCTGAATATTAAACTAAGAAATAAAATAAACCTCGAAAAAATTCGGAAGCAGACCAGAGTTACGGATGTGACATACTGCGTCAAAAAACTGAAGTGGAGATGGACAGGTCACATGATGCGGAACAAAAAAGTTAAATGGGCCAAAGATGTGACCGAATGGTGCCCAAGACAACACAAAAGAAAAAGAGGTAGGCAACGTCAGAGATGGGAAGACGACATAAAAAGAATAGCAGGCGCAACATGGAGAAGAAAGACACAAGATCGCACTTTGTGGCAAGCTTTAGGGGAGGCCTATGCTGGGTAGCAAGACAATCTTAGTAAACCGGTGTCAATAATTAAAATGTATATATGTAAAATGTTTTATAGGTTGTTAAATAAAGGCTATTATTATTATTATTATCGGTAGGTACTATAGATATAATCGATTTATTTAACCAATATAATCGATTAATCGATTTTATTGGTATACATATAAGAATCGATAGTATCGATTTAATCGATTAAATCGATTTAATCGATACTTTATCGATTTGTTAGATTATTTAGGTACCTACTAATCGATTAATTGGTAATCGATTATCAGCATGCTTAATGTAGCATTCTGTCCCTTTCCAATAGTGTTATGAGAAAGGGAGAGCATGCTCGATGTAGCGGAACGCTGTTTAGTTCTACGTGAGCCTACTGATTACTATCTGAGATAACAAACAACCGTATAGTGCTCGAGTTTAGGTTGCCTTAACAGCCACTAACAAATGCTAATATAGAGTATCGGAGTAGTGCCGAAGTATATAGGTAACATTAAACCTGTGGTTCGTCTCCAGCTCCCCCTAACGCGACGTGGGGAGTAATAAAGCTCCGCACAGACAGCGCGGTGGCGGGACGGTTCCTGGTGCACTGCATGCAGCTGGTGGCGCGACGCTCCTGTCGCAAGCACGAGACGCAGAAGATGATCTCCGTCGCCAGGGACTCGTGTGCCGTTCTACCGTTCCCCGTCATGGTAACATACATTTTTTTTATAATTGATAGGTAAGCGTTTGACTACTACCTCGCTTGATGGAAAGGGACGGTGTGATGTAAGATGTTACATTCATTCGTAACTTGAAGTAACCCAAGTTGTAGACATTACACTAACATCTCAGCCACCATCCCCCCACTGCTGAACATAGGCCTCCCTCATATGACGTCACAAATAGCGATAGCGAGCTACCTCCATCCAACGACTCCCCGCGACCGCTACAATGTCAGCACACTGAGTAGGGGGTCTTCTAATACTCCGTTCCACATTGCATCGTGGTTGCCACACACTTTACTCCCCGATGGTTATCTGTTGTTAGAGTCTGCCCTTTGTATTTTTGAGAGCTATATCGGTGACTTTAGTCCTACGGATTACATTACATAGTGTAATGAAAAATTACTCTAACACCGTAGACGAACTTCCATCCCTCATTTTAGTTTTTTTCTGTTAGCTCAATAATTTGCCGCACTATAAGGCATGAGCCTCCTCTTAGAGGGGTCAGGTAGTAAGATGCCAAGAGAACCTGTTCCGGATTTATTTATTTATATAAGAAACACTTTCAGACTAACAGCATTTAAACACCAAAACGTTTGATTATTTCATGCTTTCGGATCGTAATGAGCTTTAGGATATGTTGGTTTAGTCACATTATTTTTCTTCATCGTATGATCGATGGTATTAGCGCACATATTCTATGTATAATATGTATGTATGTATAAAAAAAAGTATAGTATGTAGTATATCCTTTGTGTAGTATCTATAGTACAAGCCTAGTAGTGTGGGGCTAGATTGAGCTGTGTGTAATATTGTGCAATATTTATTTATATTTTCATTTTTCTCTCTCACTTCTCTCGTTATCTCTTGTCGATTGACAAAAACAGAGATGGAAATGCTAGTGATTCATTAAATATTAGGGGTTAAAGTATGAAATTGCCGATTTGTACTGAAAATCTTAATTGTTTATTTTTTAAATTTTTAACAAATTTATTTAATCAAAATAGTTGCCATTATTATCTATACATTGCTGCCATCTAATGGGAAGGTTATTAATGCCTTTGCGATAGAACTCCGACGATCTAGACTGCACAAACTGTGTGAAAGCATTTTGTACTGCCTCCTGGGAAGAAAACTTCTTGTCACGTAGATAATTGTCCAAATCACGAAAAAAATGGTAGTCCGTTGGAGCAAGGTCTGGTGAATACGGAGGATGACGAATGGTTTCTAAGTGCAGTTCCTGAAGGGTCAAAATGGTTTCTCGTGCTGTGTGAGGTCTCGCGTTGTCGTGGAGCAATAATGGTGAAGATCGATTCATGAGTCGGGGCTGTTTACTGCTAGTTTTGTCAACATGGTTCGGAGTTCGGCACAATAGACATCTGCCGTAATTGCTTGACCAGATCGAAGAAAACTATAGTGAATAACACCATGCTGAGACCACCAAACAGTTACCATTACCTTTTTATTGGTAAGTTTTGCTTTAGGACACTGTTGTGGCATTTGACCTGGGGTCAGCCATTGCATTTTTCTTTTTCGGTTATCATAAAGAATCCACTTTTCATCACATGTTACAATTCGATCCAATATTCCTTCATTTCTGTACCGGTTCAACAAGGTAACACAAGTTTCAACACGCGTTTCTTTCTGCAGATCAGTCAAATCATGAGGCACCCATTTTTCGTATTTTTAATTTTATTGATTTGACGCAAGTGAGTCAATAAAGTAGGTAAGGTAACGTTAAACCATGCCGCTAATTCCTGGGTAGTTTGACTAGGATCGGCTTCCACTATCTCTCTTAATTCATCGTTATTCACCTGTGTGGGCGGTCTTCCTCGTGGCTCGTTCTTTAAGTCGAAATTTCCATCACGAAAGCGTTTAAACCAAAATCGCACGGTGCGTTCATTAGTAGACCCCTCTCCAAACGCAGCATTGATATTGCGGGCTGTTTCTGCCGCGTTAGTTCCGCGTCGGAACTCGTATTCAAAAATCACTCGAATTTTCGCAGTATCCATCTTTCTTGTCTAAATTGAATAACAAAAACAATTGAAAGTCGATATTCAATGTTTTACATTTTTTAAAAAAAGAACATCACAGAAACCATTTGAAAAAAGTTTCATTCGAAAACCTCAAACCATGAAGATTCTATGTCAATTCAAAGAACCTATTGCAATAAAACGGCAATTTCATACTTTAACCCCTATTACTTTTATGTTGTTCCAGGGCGACGTTGCCCTAGAAATAGTGATAGCGAAGTACTGGGCGAACATCGGCGACGTCCAGCTGGACTACAAGGTGGAGCTGCACGGCGTGAGCGCGGACTGCGGGCCGCGGCTCACGCTGCCCGCCGCCGACGGGCTGTGCCGCGTGGCACTCGTCGCCACGCGTCCCGCAGAGCTGCAGCCCATCGCCACGCTCAAGTACCACGAGCCCGCTGTCAAGTTAGTCTACTCTACTCTACTCTACTATATTTGGAGACTTGACTGTTTCGATGCAAATAACTTGCATAATATATTAATAATACTTGACACTGGCTAATTTCCTAATGGCCATAATCGGTTCACAACCGATAATAAATACTATATTTGACCAACATTTCACCAACAACCCACGATCTCCACGTCTGCGAAGAGAACTCCAGGTTCATTAATATCTATTACTTGCCTATGACGCCTAGAATTGGACAATCCTATCTCGCAACGTCGGTGCCATAACCGACTATAGTACACTAGCTGTGCCCCGCGGTTTCACCCGCATAAATTCCTATCCCGTAACGTATGTGACGCATCACGTATGTCATACCAAGCGTTGCTCAACCCGTATGATTATTCAAAGTAGGTACCCTATATCTTATTTCAACCACTTATCTATCCCTGTACCAAATTACGTTCAAATCGGTTTAAACGTCATTTTTACCCATCACGTATGTCATACCAAGCGTTGCTTTACCTGTACGATCATTTAAAGTATCGTATTTATACCCTTTAAGTAATCCCTGTACCAAATTTCATTCAAATTGTTGCGATCGTTCCTGTTGACCCATCACGTATGTGTCACGCCAAGCGTTGCTTAACCCGTACGATCATTTAAAGTACCCTATATTTTATTTTAAACCCCTATACTAACCCTGTACCAAATTTCATTCCTATCGGTTCCGCCGTTCTTAAGATTTAAATAGTGTAACTAACACGACTTTCGTTTTTATAGCTGCGTCCCGCAGGATTTACCCTCGTAAGTCCCGACCCCGTAAGAATATCGGGATCAAAAGTAGCCTATAACCTTCCTCGATAAATGGACTATCAAACACAAAAAGAATTTTTCAAATCGGAACAGCAGTTCCTGAAATTAGCGCGTTCAAACAAACAAACAATCAAACAAACTCTTCAGCTTTATAATATTAGTATAGATTACTGCAGCGGCCGGCAAGAGAGGCATTAATGGACGAACGTGTGAATACGTAAGTGCATGCCTAGTTGCGGCCAAGGCTTGTAGTACTTTTCTCAAATAATGTGCGGAAATTAAACTAAGTAGTACAATTCAGAACTTTTATTTGAAAATACAATTTTGAATTTCTTCTTCTTCTTCTTAAAATGGCTTTTCCATTCGGACATTTGCCAGTGTCAAGTATTATCAATATTCGCAGGTTATTTGCATTGAACGATACAGTCAAGTCGTCATAGTTAAAGTCAAATCGAGGGAATCATTGTAAAAAGGGGGCCATTTTTTACAATGTTTGTTCACGGAACTTTGGAGAGAACACTAAGCTAAAGTCCATGTTTTACACCGATTTTCACTTTTATTTTCACTTGTACACCTTCACAAAACTAAATTGATTAATATGCCCCCGAAATTAAACAATTTACACGCATTTGAACTAAGTTCACAAAAATGAAGATTTAGCAACACATCTCCTCAACGCATTCCCGCCAAAACTCTATTTTGAATTTACAATTCTTAAAATTTAAGTTTTTTTTTTTCACTAAACAGCTTTCTATGTGCAAGCCAGTTCGAAATTTAAATTAAACCTTTGATAAGTTACCTCTTTGGTCGCCATTTTGCGGAGTTGAAGATCGTTCCATTTTTAAATTACACGACAAAAATGATTTTACATAGTAATTTATTTGGCTGCTAAACACGACAGATATGAATTTTCATACAACTATTGCCGGCCGCTGCTCGACTGGTCCAGCAACTCAAATTTATATCGAAGAAGGTTATCAAAATAATGCTCAAATTTCCAAGCATGATTAAGAAAAGGGATATTACCGAACCTGGAATTATCTCGCAGTAAACTGTTTTCTCCCAAGGAAGGTTGGTGTTACACAGGCGGTTGACCGAAAAAACTTTGCTAAATTTATTAGCAGAAGTTATCGTTAACAAGACTTGCCTACCAAAATTAGAAACAAAAAACTTATTTATTTATTTGAAAACCTAACAGCTAAAACACAAAAACATGAAAAATAGTGTAAAAACGGAGAGCCAATTATAAGGTTTCACGGCAAAAAAAACTAAAAAAAAAACTCAACAAGTGCAAGTCTATTCTAAGGTGTGCATAGTATGCACTGCATACCTAAACGTAAATAAATAAAACTAAAGAATTAGATAAATTAAATTAAAAATAATAACACAAATTACACTTATAACACTTATTCACAAATAATTCCAAATTAACACTATCTTTTCTCTTTCCAGACCAACGGAATCAAAAATCACCCCTCTAACGTTACGCGACGTGATCCCACCCAGCAGACAGATCTACGCGCTCATAAACACGTACAACTTCCACGTAGCCAAAGCTACGGACGTATCTCCTATAGTGTCTCTACTGTGTGACATGCTGTATGAGTCTGAGTTTGAGTCTCAGATGTGGATGTTGTACAACAGCTGTAAGCAGCTCATGGCGGTTGGAGACGCTTACCCTTCTAAGGTAATTACTACGCGGGCAGGTTGTGTGTTTGTGGATGTGATTGTGTTTTTATTTTAAAACTTATTTTGACGAACAAGGGTTACTTTCGCTATTATAATGTTGTTAAGGATTATGGTATAGATAGATTATTGCGGTTGGAGACGCTTATCCTTAAGGTAATTACTACGCGGGCGGGTTGTGTGTGTTTGTTGATGTGATTGTGTGTGATTTTACAACTTATTTTAACAGACAAGAGTTACTTTCGCTATTATAATCTTACTAGCTGCACCCCGCGGTTTCACCCGCGTAAGCCCCGTGCCCGCGGGTATATCGGGATAAAAAGTAGCCTATGTGTTATTTCCGGTATCCAGCTACCTATAATCCAAGTTTCATCGCAATCGGTTTAGTAGTTTTTGCATGATTGAGTAACAAACACACATACTCACAAACTTTCAGCTTTATAACATTAGTAGGATTAAGGATTACTGTACGAGCCATCGTACCTTTTTTCAGTTATTTGCACTTAATCAGCAAACTTTAATTTTAGTACAAAACTCAGCTTATTACCTAGCGCACGTGTCGCGAGAGTCGCATTGTTTACCTACTGTCTACTGTAACTTAATATACCTTCAATAAATCGAGTTTTTATTCGAAGCGTTTTGTGCTCATTACTTAAGACTTACAACAAGCTAGCTAACTTATCTCAAAGCTGTGTACCAAACAACTGGACGGTACATAGTTTTTGGTCCTTCGATATTTTTGCATTGTGTGTGTTTTTTGTGGCTTAAACTACGAGAGCGAATCGGTTCCTGGCTTGCCACAAGCGGCATCCACCAGGTAATTGAGAAGTCGCACGTCTGATTCGTAGTGACGGCTGCGAAGAGCATTCAATGCGCAGGACTCTGGAAATCCGAACTGGAAAACAAGTGTCCTGTACTGAACCAGCAACTGAGAGACTACAGAAAACTTAACATTGTGAACTGTTTTTTTTTCTTACGGGAACTTAAGCTTAACTACTACTTTATTGTGGGAACTATAAACGGAACAACTTCGTGTGTGCCTTCAACTGAAATATTACGAGTGAACTATACAAATTACTACAGCTTATCGACTTTGTGTCAAGCAAAACATTGAACTAAATCGTGAAAACTTTAGCAGAACTACTACTTTGTGTGTGAACTAACCTTACTTGATTAATCTTACTTTGAACAATGGAGTTGCTACAAAAACAAATAACTACCTTTGAATCTCTAAAAGCTTTATGCACTAACTACAAGAAGGATAGTGCCTCGCGAAAAACTATCAAATATCTTGAAAAACGACTGGAAAGCTTAGAACAACTATGCGTGGAATTCCACGAACGTGATGAAGCAATATCTCAATCCATACGTGACAAAACCGGAGTAGAATATTTTACTAACAACATATACGAAAATGCACAAGCTAGGTATGAATCTACTAAAATGAACATGATGGAGCTTCTAGTACAATATCAACAGCAAAAACAGCAGACACAGCAAAAAGAAGAATTCGACTTAACAGCTACAATAAAAGAACAAACCAACGACAATTTGAAAGAGTTACTGACTATTCAAGAATTTAATTTCAAGGCGTTAGATAGAGCTATGTCAAAAATTGACGTTAAATGCGAGGTCGACAAATGGGAAATAGAAGATCACCTGTCAACATTGAAAATGAAATGGCAAGATGTCGACAGACAGCATTGGAGAGTGGAAGCTGCACTAAAAGGGTCACCCCTACGAGAAGAGTATACTACCAAATTCGAAACTATTGAAGATAAATATGACAACTTAAAAAAGCTTTTGAATAACAAACTGAATTCTAATATTCACTACCAACGTTCCGCTCCGCAAATAGAGATACCTGTGTTTAGCGGCAACTATACACAATGGCTATCATTTAAAGATACCTTTACAGACGTCATTCACAGCAATCCTACTATCTCAACCTGTCAAAAGATGCAATACCTGAAAACTAAGCTGAGAGGAGAAGCTGAGAGACTAGTACAGCATCTTTCCATCAGTACCGACAACTATTATTCATGCTGGGACATCTTAACCCATCGGTACGACCATCGCCGCATGCAATTCAATGCTTACATGAAAATGATGTACGAATTTCCCACTATTCAAACCCCTAATCTATATAACTTAAAGAAATTACACGAGACAATAAATGAATGTCTAAACGGTTTAACTAACATGGGCGTAGAGACAGCAAGCTGGGCTCCGATGGTCGCATATTTTATGTCACAGAAATTGGATTCTGCCACCTATGAAGAATATACAAAAGAAATGAAAAATACCAGACCTGCAAGAACTCTTGTCTTTCTTAGAAGACAAGTTCATCTCTTTTGAAGCTAATAGAAAATCAACGAAGAGCGTTAACACCTTTCAGAGATCAGAACCAGCATACAAAAATATTCCCAGATTTGGTAACAAAAATGCGCAGTGTGGCAATTTTAATTCCAGAAACTACAACGAAAAGCGAAACTACGAAAAACTACCTATGTTTGAACGTAAAAACGTCTACTCAAGAACTTTCCATACTTTCACGTTTACTAAATGTTTACTGTGCTCTGGAAATCACATTCTTATGCAGTGCAATGCATTTTTGGCAATGGATATTAAGCAACGCAACGACGCTGTGGCAAAACTAGAAGTTTGCAAAAATTGCTTATACAGGCATCCAAGAGACCGGGAATCCCATGGGAACGCAAGCGGTGTCTGTAATTCGAACAAAACGTGCAAAGAATGCAATTTGAAACATCACACCCTCTTACATTACCCCATGAATAAATCAAACATGAAAAATAAATTCCAAAAACAAGCATCTTTCTCAGAGCCGTCCACGTCAAACCAACGGAACTCACACTACGCATCAGCTGACGATTTCGAGGACGTTCAAAACCAGCCTTCTACGTCTAGCTACCAATCACCAAAATCGCATTTCACATCAGCCGACGACGTCGAAATCCTTTTGACGACAGTTCAAATACGTGTTCAAGCCAAAGATGGAACGTACATTACACTTCGAGCTCTGCTAGACCAAGGTTCCCAAGTTAATTTAATTACGGAAAATGCCGCACAACGTCTACATCTAGTGAGGAACAAACTGATGGCAGTCGTGTCCGGAATAGGATCAGCGACTAAAGATTGCAGAGGCCTCGTAAAATTAACCGGGAAGTCAATACACTCAGATTATACATTTTCCACTGAAGCTTTGATACTAAAACAAATTACAAACAAACTCCCAAACCAAACGATCAAGAACGTAAAGTGGCCCCACATTGAAACTTTAAAGCTTGCAGATCCTGAGTTTAATGTGTCAGGGTCAGTGGACATACTTCTGGGTGCTGATATCTATGCTCAAATCATCATGCAAGGCGTATTGAAAGGTGACTCTAACTCTCCGATAGCACAACAAACACAACTGGGCTGGATTCTATGTGGCAAGCTGAAAACCTTCAATTGTCACGCTACCTTTATCGATATATCAGAATTATCAAGGTACTGGGAAAGTGAAGATATCATACAAAGCCCTACTGACCTCAGCTCAGATGATCAATGTGAGGCGGACTACCAACAAACTACGTCACGAAATCCCGATGGAACATACGTCGTGAGAATGCCTATGGTCCAAAATTTTGAAAATGAACTGGGAGACTCCCGGCGAGCTGCCATCTCACAATATTTACAATTAGAAAAGCGTTTAGAAAAAAACGAACATTGGTCATCCTTATATAAAAACTTCATACAAGAATATTGCGAATTAAAACATATGAAGCAGCTATCTCATGTTACAAACTACTCAACAATAAATAGTGCCGCGCAATACTACCTACCTCACCACGGGGTTTTAAGGGAAGATTCCACTACTACTAAACTAAGAGTTGTTTTCAACGCCTCCCAAAAAACAACATCCGGAAAGAGCTTAAATAATTTGATGGAAAAGGGTCCTAATCTTCAAAATGACATTCAGGAGCTTATATTAAAATGGCGAACTTACAAATATGCATTCACCGCCGATATTGAAAAAATGTATAGATGTATATGGATAGCTCAAAATCAACAATCATTACAACGAATAATATGGCGTAACCAACCTACCGAACGCTTATCAGAATATGCCTTATGTACAGTGACATATGGCACAAAATCGGCTCCTTGGTTAGCGATGCGAACATTACATCAACTCGCAAATGATGACGGACACAAATACCCGCTAGCAGCTAATGCATTGAAAAATGAGTTTTATGTCGATGACCTTATCAGCGGAAATCATTCACTAGAGGGTGCCCAACAATTACAAAAGGAACTTATCCAATTATTAAAAGGAGGAGGTATGAACCTACGCAAGTGGTCCAGTAACTACCAATCGTTATTAGCTAACTTAGATGAAGATCAAATTTCTAGATCAACATACGACTTTAAGCTTTCCCCTGAAGATTCCACAAAAACGCTGGGGCTCGGTTGGAACCCCAATTTAGACTCTTTTACTTTTAACTGGAATATACAAGACAAAAGAACAAACCCCCTCACAAAACGGACCCTACTGTCCGAAATATCACAACTGTACGATCCGTTGGGTTGGTTCTCACCTGTTACTATTACTGCCAAATTAATTTTTCAACAAGTATGGATAAAGAACCTAGGATGGGATCAGGAGTTACCATCGAACATACAAGATAGCTGGCTTAAGCTTAAAGGTGAATTATTTATGCTGAAAAATATCAAGATCAACAGATGGATTGGCAGTACCAACAATAACATAGACCTGCTTGGATTCTGCGACGCCAGTGAGAAGGCTTTTTCCTGCGTTGTTTATGCTCAAACCATAGCACACCTAACAAAACAACACGTACTTACATTACTTATAGCAAAAACCAGGGTTGCTCCACTCTCGCAAAAACTATCGTCTGCCCCGTCTTGAACTATGCGGAGCTCTACTACTTTCACAACTCATACAAAAAATAAGGAACGCGTTAAAAAATTACAACGTCACAACTAGAGCATGGTGCGACTCAAAGGTTGTGCTCGCTTGGTTACAAAGGAAAGAAGCTAAATGGGAAAGATACGTGGAAAATAGAGTAGTCAAAATTAGGCAGATAATACCAGCATCTCAATGGAAATATATAGACTCGAAAAATAATCCAGCTGACGGCGCAACTAGAGGAATGTACCCAAGCAAACTACGTGACTGCAAGCTCTGGTGGGAGGGCCCGAAAATACTTAATAACATCAACGATAAAGAAGACGAAGCTAAGAACTGTTTATTTACTACAAACATTGAAGAAAAGTCCTACGTGACAACCCTACAAGAAGTTGATGACAACATACTAAATAGCTTACTAAACGACCACAGCTCATTGACACGGGCCATACGAGTACTTACTTGGATACTCCGTTTTATTGCAAAATCAAGAATGAATTATAATAAAATAACAATGAAAAATGACACCGGACGTAATAGCGCATTCACACATATTTACTTAACATTGAAGGAACTAAATGATTCAAATACTATGTTTATTAAATATGTTCAAAGATCTTATTTCAAAACAGAATATAATTTACTACTTAGGAATGAAACTCTAACTAAGAAGAGCGCTTTATATAAATTACAAATCTATTTAGACAAGGAAGGCATTATGCGCGTAGGCGGACGCTTAAACAAAACAACCTTACCTACTGACATGAAAAATCCTATCATACTACCAAAAAATGAGAAATACAGTCATTTACTAATAGATCAAGCACATATTACTACCTTGCACGGCGGAGCCCGACTCACACTTGCTTACCTAAGACAACGCTATTGGATTGTTGGAGGCAACAGAGCGGTCAAAATGCATCTTCGTCGTTGCGTGCGGTGCCATCGCTTCAAGTCGAAAGAAAATTATCAAATTATGGCTGATCTACCGGCACCAAGAGTCACTCCCTCCCGACCTTTCACACACTCTGGGGTTGACTATACGGGACATGTTTATATTAAACTAAACAAAGGTCGAGGAGTCCGGGTCTCTAAAGGATATATAGCTATATTTGTGTGCATGGCAACTAAGGCTGTGCACATCGAACTAGTATCAGATTTAAGCACAGAATCGTTCATAAGCGCGTTCAAAAGGATGTGCGCAAGACGCGGCATTCCTAAACATGTGTATTCTGACTGCGGGACCAATTTTATTGGAGCGTCAAAAATGTTACATAATGAATATGAGCTTTTCAAACAAGAACTATCTGTTGAATTTTTCGACGAATTAAACAAAATGGAAGTAATGTGGCATTTCAATGCTCCACTTTGGCCTTCAGCTGGCGGGCTGTGGGAAGCTGCAGTGCGCTCAATGAAACATCACCTGCGACGTGTGTTAGGCGATCAAAAACTAACATACGAAGAATTCGCAACTTTACTCGCTGAAATTGAAGCTTGTATGAACTCCCGGCCGCTTTGCCCACTTACTGAGGACCCGGAAGAGTTCGCCAACTACCTTACACCCGGCCATTTTCTTACTGGAAGCGCTACTTTAACTCTACCATTATCGAGCTACGCTGACGATCGATATATTAATCTACAGAACAGATGGCAGCTTACGGAGCACATGTTCCATAGGTTTTGGAAACTATGGTCTCAAGATTATCCCAATTACAAGCTCGCAGTAAATGGATAAAACCGACATACAACCTACAAACTAATGATATTGTTTTGGTGAAAGAAAACAATTTGCCACCTGGAAAGTGGGCCATGGGTCGTGTGATCGAAGTTCACCCCGGCACCGATGGTCACGTGCGCGTCGCAACTATAAAAACGCAAACGGGCATAATTAAACGACCTATTGTAAAATTATCGCCACTGCCTACTGAACATACGGACAACGAGAAGAAAAATATTTAAGTAACGAAAACCATCATGAACTCCAACACAACTTCACCTCTCTCAATCTCAACTCAGATATTCGTCATTCTTACATTATTGCTCGTTCTCTGCGTGACTGGAAACTGTAAATCTTCTACATCGGGATTTCAACTCACTACACTGGGAGAAGATCGCCCTCTGTATTATGATTACATCGGCGAAATACAGTTAGTTCACGATGAATGGATATTACTAACCTTTTTCAACCTAAGCTCATATTGGGACGGCGTGCAAAAAATCGAAATGTACATAAAGGACGTCGCTGACGTGTGCTCAAAAATCAACCTGAAGTACTGCGAACCAACCGTGAAACAGCTTTCGCACGAGCTCGAGCTTCTAAATCATTATAACAGCCTACTAGCAGTGACAAGCAACTATCCATCAAATCGTCACAAGCGGGGATTAATCGACGGAGTGGGATACATAGCAAACAGCCTGTTCGGAGTTCTTGACCAGCGGTTCGCTACAAAATACGAAGAAGACATAAAAAGGGTTCAACTTAACGAAAACTACCTACTTGAATTAGCGAAAAATCAAACGTCAGTTATCGAATTACAAAATGAGATTTTAACGAAGAATGAAGTAAACATGAAGCGACAATTAATACTTATCAATAACTACATGAATCAAACCGATATGAGACTAGCAAACGTTGAATCTGAAATAGAAATTACTATGGCTACGAGCTACTTTACTTCCTCTGCACTGACTGCTTCTTTACTATTGAAGAACTTAAGAAACATTCAAGAAATGCTGTATGGAGCCTTGATTGACGTGTACCACGGTCATATAGATGTCCATCTTATAACTCCAGATAACTTAATAAAACAACTAGCTCAAATATCTGGAAAATTACCAAAACAATTAACTTTACCTATTGAGAACATTCAACTTGAAATACGAAACCTCTATAAATTAATTTACGCAAGAGCTCGAGTGGCCGGCAACTATTTTTTGCTTGAAATGCATATTCCATTGACGAGTAATGAAGACTATGTTATGCACCGGGTCGTTCCTTTGCCACTAAAATCACTTCTGAATGATACTATAACTCTTTCTGCACAAGTTTCATCAAGATATATTGCAGTAAACCTCCACAAAAATACTTACGTTACGTTCGATGAAGATGAACTCTCCCACTGCATAGAGCGCAGCTCCAATCACTTCGTTTGCAATTTAAATCTGCCAGTACATAGCATTGAGAAGGAGAATGCGCCTTGCGAAGCTAAAATGCTGAGCCATCACACCGATTCAACATGCTCCATGAAAAACACAAAATGCCGGTCAGATTGGTTAGAATTACATGCACCTAACAAGTGGTTGGCTACATGCTGCAAACTCTGTACGATAAGAGTTGTGTGCGGTGACGATATTCAAACACACACTTTCAATATGTCTTCTATAATCTCTCTACGGCGAGGATGCCTACTACAAACTAAAGAAGTAATGATTCACACACATAACAACTACAACAGTGACGTAGCATTGGAATACGATTTGCAGATTCCATCGCTAGACACGTCTATAAATGCCATTGTAAGTACCCAGCGTTCCATTCGATTAACTCCGATAGAAGAGGACGACAACATTAGAAGAGCTAAACTTCAGCTAGAAGATCTCAAAACCAAAACGAGTCTGCCGACCTCGGTAACGACCCACGACATACATCAATACGCTATAAGCTACATACTTTTCGCTGCATTTGTTGTTGCTTTGTGTGTCTGGATCTTAAAGAAGTACGGTTGCTGCCATAGAAGAAGTGCAAAACTAGAACAACCTGGATTAGAACTACAAGGACGTCATCAATCTCAGGTTGACGCCTCACCTGCTCTTCCTGCGATAGCCCCGCGTACTACAAACACCGCCGTCGCCACTAACGATGACATTAAATTCAACTTAGATTAAGATTTTCTTGGTATAGGATATCGTGTAATGCTTTTATTACGTATTTTAATTATTTTATGATTTTGTTTACTTTACTTTGTAAAAGCGATTCTCTCGGCTCCCTATCGTTTTCGGGCTAGTAGCATGTACGAGCCATCGTACCTTTTTTCAGTTATTTGCACTTAATCAGCAAACTTTAATTTTAGTACAAAACTCAGCTTATTACCTAGCGCACGTGTCGCGAGAGTCGCATTGTTTACCTACTGTCTACTGTAACTTAATATACCTTCAATAAATCGAGTTTTTATTCGAAGCGTTTTGTGCTCATTACTTAAGACTTACAACAAGCTAGCTAACTTATCTCAAAGCTGTGTACCAAACAACTGGACGGTACAATTACAGTATACAAGATGTAACGGGTATGCCCTTTTAAGCCGAAAGGTGGTTGTTCTAAACGTCTAGGCGAACAACTTTTGCTAATTTTGTTAATGAAAATTTTAAGTGTAAAGTTTACTTGACGATCAGCTGTTTCATACCCTCTTGAAAAGTAACAATTAAATTAATAAGCATCAATTTGTTCCAGTATTCAGTGAAGCTGGAAAAGGGCGACTACGTGCTACGACTGAACATCCGGCACGAGAACAAGTCGTACCTCGAGAAACTGCAAGAGTTGCCTGTCATCATACAGCAGAGGTTGCAGACGCCTATCACTTTGGACGCTTATTGCTCGCATGCGCAGGTAATGTACTCTAGTTATTTCTTCGGTTTTTAGCGATGCAGGAGGGCTAATACGAAACAACTTCGGCCGAAACTTCAGACTCAACCAAACGTCAGTAGGTAGTTATCGTTCGTTCTGGACCAATAATTCTTAATATATTTTTATTTTAATAAAACACTTTATTTACCGGGTTTAATCGCGATTTTTCATGATTTTTAAACAAACCGAGACTGTTAACCTTGAAAAAGCCAACTGTAAAGTTGGCGAAACCGCAGTTCGTTTGAAAATCATAAATAAAACGGGATTAGACCCGGTAAATGAAGTGTTTTATTATGCAAAATCGCGAAACCCATAGAAGATATTATATTTTTTGTTTTTTTTTGTCTTGAACGCATTGTAATTATTGATCCAAACCGAACGATAACTACCTACTGACGTTTGGTCGGGTCCGAAGTTTAGGCCGAAGTTGTTTCGTACTAACCCTCCTGATTAGGGCATGAATCCCGGGAGTTGAATGAGTTTAATTCCATATCAGGAGTCCTGATATGGAATTAAACTCATTTTTTACTTCCGTGAACAGCATAGCTATTTTAGTTCTACGAGCAAAGGAAATAAAATAAAATCTGTCGTCTAGAAAGAAAATCTGTCATTATAGTAGGCAATCAATTCGAAAATAAAAAAAATGGAAACAAAAGTAACCAGCAGGTGATCTGCGAGGCTATTCAGAAAGCTTCGGTACGAAACCGACATTCGACTTGTCATGTCTGTCACTGTCTTATTGAATTGCGCGGAGCGAGACAGAGATAAGTTTTCCGACATCGGTATCCGACCGAAAGGCTGTAAAGACTTTCAAACTTCGTACTTTGAAAAATGCTTAATATAATGAAAGTTGCGCGATCAAAACGAAAAAATATATAAAACAAGGGCGAGTGGGACTACGTACCATTATTGTAGAAAAAACGGCAAAAAACACGTTTGTTGTATGGGATTAAATTTGTTTTTAGTATTTGTTGTTATAGCGGCAACAGAAATACATTCATTAGCTGTGAAAATTTTAACTGTCAAGCTTTCACGGTTCTCGAGATACAGTCTGGTGATAGACAGACGGACGGACAGCGAAGTCTCAGTAATAGGGTCCCGTTTTTACGCTGTGGGTACGGAACACTAAAAATGAGTCGAATTTCAATGTACTTAACAACAGTCTCGTAAGAGAATTTATGTTTTAACTGTTATATCAATTTTCAGGCGTTAACCGGTGGTAAGAAATTCAGTTCAGTGACGTTGAACCCCGGTACCATACTGCCCGTTTACTTCGCACCTGTACCTAATGACAAGTTAGTATTTCTGTTTAACATAAGTATTAAGTATTTTAGTAAAGTTATACGTTTTTATAATTTATCTTAAAGAAAAAGACATCGGTGCCCGAAACCGCGACCTTCGAAATGAAAGTCGGGGTAATCTACCACTAGACCGATACCGCTCTTATTGCAATAACTCCCTTACTTATAAAATATTATTTACACGTCATGACTAAGTTATGTGACGTTTGTCTTTGTCTGTCAACTTCGAAACTTTATGTGACAGTAAAAGACAAACGATTCATAGTTATGCAGCGCATTTATAAGTAAGAATGTAGTCAGTAAAGGACTGAGGGTACCAGGTTCATATTTTTAACTATTTTTCTTCTAAAACGATTCAGTAATTGTTGGTTATTCTGCATGAAATAAGAAATACTTTGCATGTTTTAGTGATATCAAGCATAAATAATAAATAATTGCTGAAACATTATTGTAAAAAGTAAGTTTAAATTATGCACCTGGTACCCTCAGTCCTTTTCTGACCATACCATCTTGTAAAATTGTCTTTTACAAATAAATCAGTATTTCAGTAGCTGTGTTGTAGGCATTTCGGGGGATTTGGCTGAATACTGGTCCACCAAAATTTGCAATACCTAGTGTTATTTTTATGCCATTGACACGAAAAGAAGAAGAAGTATATCAGTCAGGGGTAATAGTAGATTGTATACCAAGGGAGAAAAGACTATTTTTATGGCGAGAGTGTTTTTTGAATCCAGAGTGAAGCGAAGGATTCTAGATTAGAATCCTGAGCGAATCGAGGGATTCAAAGTACCTTACTCAAGCTAAAAATAATATTTGCTCCTGAGGTAGACATTCTACTTTTCATCGCCCTCCATGAGAAAATGAGTACCTTTAATTTGTTAACCCAAATGTTTCAAAGACTATTACTAGTCTATTTCAAGACTATCCCTTCTCTATTCCGAGTCTCCTATTCTACTATTAGTCTACTTCTATTCTCATGGTACTATTACATATTACTCATGTTGTATTCCTAGTGTATTCCTCTTCTTTTTCTATTAGAACTCTTTGGTGATTGAAACTTTTTACAAAATACACGTTCCAAATTCAAAGCGCTTCAGCCAATCAGTAGCCGGAAAAGTAAAATACTTGCTAACAGGGAGGCAAAACGTTTTGCCGGCGAGTTAGCGTGAGCGCCAGCAAAAGGCTAGTTCCAGCCTAGTTTACAGGGATCGGATTAGCTCTTTTCGAATAGATGTGATGAAAATATTATTTACACATGACTAAGTCACGTGACGTTCGTCTCCGTCTGTCAACTTTGAAACTTCATGTGACAAAAATTTTGTGAAAAGACAAACGACCCATAGTTACGCAGGGCATCGATAAGAAAGAATGTACATTCTTGTAAAATTTTCTTTTGAAATAAACGAGTATATCAATCAGTAAGGGGGTAAACGTTCGTTCCAGAGTGAGTAGGGTGGGGTCGAGCCCGCAGGTGTTGACGGGCACGGTGACGTTCGCGAAGGACGAGCTCGGTCGGCGCGCGGCCGTCACCCCGCTGTGCTACCTGTGCTGCGAGAGCGCGCGCCCGCCGCGGCCCGCCCGCGCCGCGCCGCACCCCGACCGCGACTACTGCGACGCCGTCAGGGACCTCGCCACCACCTGGCTGCCCAAGCTCGGTCAGTGCCATACTACCACCTCACGACCCCCTATCTCCCCAACCCCCCTACCTACTCATATTCGAACTCATCAATTCTATTGACCTAAACTACGATACTCAAGTTATCGTCGAACAAATATACAAAGTTACAAAGATACGAGCACCAGTGGCTCTATTTTTGAACCAAATGTGCCATTTCGAGTGATTCAAATATCTTGATTTCTACCGATTTTCTTTTGATTTCTGTAATTTTTTTTATGTGAATCGCACGACTGCAACGTGTGGTATCGAACATTGGGCGCAGAAGTCCGAGTTCGAACGAAAAACGGCAGATTTCGATTTTTTTAAATCGTACAAAGTGCAACGAGCGATTCAAAAATAAGGCTCCAGGCCCGTCTACCCTGGACCTCACTCGCTTTGCTCGTTCGGTCAATTAAATTTTGAAATATTTTTCGGATGCAAATATATTTTCAAAAAATCCCCATGACTGGATTCGAACCTGTACCCCCTCGTAACCAGGTGAGTGCTCTAACCCCTGAGCTACACAGGAATCATTGGTGCTCAGTGATTAGGGCACACGTCTGGTTAGCGAAGAGGCACAGATTCGAATCCTGTCAAAGAGATACTTTAAATAAATATATTTCCATGCGAAATATATCTCTAATATCCATACGTTCAAACTTAACCTCATCATTATCCGAGCGATGTTCCCTCGGGAGTAGGGCATGCAAAATCTCGAGGTTTTCAATCCCGGGATTGATTTCGATATTAGAACTCAATCCCGGGATTAGTCCCGGGATTTCATATATTATTAAAAAAGCGAATCAAATATAATGAGAAATGTTTAAAATTGTTTCTTTTTTACAAATTATAGACTTCGTTGTTTCTTTACGCAAATAAGTTACCCCAGGGGCAGTCTACCTCACGATTTTGCAAATATGGCGGACAAATAACTGCTGTCTAAAATTTTGCGCCTAGTTCTATTCGCGCCACTAAATGGACGGTAGCAGTAAAATTTGCGTATGATTTTTTTTTATGAGTAGGTACTAAAGGAGAACTTAAATTCATGTTGATGTGTCCATGTTTTGTCCATGCCATTAGTCGACGTCCGCCATCTTGTTTTTTTTTTCGATATGTTGTCACGCATTAAAGCCAATATATTTGGATAGAGGAAGTCTAAATAGACAAATATTCCATCACAGTCATGTATCCTAAAGTGACTCGTATCGGAGATATCGGCCTATGAAGTAAAAAAAAACATGTTAATAAAACGTCATGTCGCAGTTAGATTTGTTCTTCAAATCCAACAACGACATAACGTCGAAAGAAGACATCAAACCAAACAAACTTTTCCTTCAAACTATGCCCATAAACCGTCACGGAAAAAAGTTATTCAAGGGTTAAGATTAAAACCGTCCAAAGGCATAAAAAATCGCCGTGTAGCAGAATGAAACCTATAATATTTTGATAGAGGCAGTCTAAATAGACAGAAAACATTCCATCACATGATGTCGTTTGGATGATGGAGTTTCCTGGAAACCACACAATCACGACTTGCCTATTTTTGTATCACCAAATATCTTGCAAATATCATAAAGTACTTGACACTAATGACTTGTTTGGCCATAATCAATTTAAGACCGAAAAAAAAAGAAAAATAAAACATTATTTATTATTCTGTGTAACACGAATGGCAATTCAATTGTTATCATCCACTTTATAATTTTGGCTTTGAAATTTATATCTTCTGTAACGTACGACGACGTAGTTATTTTAAAGTTTCATAACATTTACTTCATTTCATTTAGTAACTAATAACATAATATGTGTTTTCAGAGGGTGAGAAACTAGAACAAGTATACGAAGAAACGATGGAGAAATTTCCAGGGTTTTTGGGTGCTCACATAGCTTACTTACAGGGTATCGACTCACATACAGATCCTAAAAAGTAAGTTTATAATTAACAAAGTTTAAAAAATACAATTCTAAGAAAAAAAATGCATTAAATCATTCGATCTCGGCAGGATTTGAAGCTGCGATTGCTGTAGACCTAAAAAGGTCCTTCTAGCAATTCTGCTAGCAATATTGCTTTTTGACAGATTCACAATAACCGTGCACCTGTCATAGAACAAAGCGGTGAGAACCAGGTGCACATTTAATGTGAATGTGTCAATATGCTATATTGCTAGCATATTTTTATAGTTCTACTATTTTAGTTTTTAGTTCTACTGGTATTCCGTTCCGACTCAATAACTGCCATGCCACGAGATCCATATCATTTAAGATCGATTTTTAAGGCATTTAAAATTAAAACATTAATGTATTTCGACGGTTCCGTTTTCAGCATATACATAACCCATTTAACAGCCAAATGGCTGAATTAAGATATATTATTATGCATTCACGCTAGTTGTATATAAGTCTAAAAAAAAATATGACGGCTGAACAGCCTTTTCACATGGGTTCGATTCCCGCCGGGAACAAACATTTCTGCTGACCATAAATGTTTGTTACTGATTTTGGGTGTTTTCTATGTATCATATTTATATATTATTTACAAAAAAAAGTATTATATGTAGTACATCTGTTGTCTAGTCCCCATAGTACAAGTCTCGTGGTTATTTTGGGGCTTGATAGCGCTGTATAATGTCGTGTAATATATTTATTTATTTACCAGTAATTCAAAAATATAATATTTCAGAAACTGAAAATTTACATAGGCAGTTAAACTGTTAGTTACTATTTTTATAAAAACTCTGGTCTCGATCGCGTTTAGGCACTTTTTATAAATTTATAATTACCCCGACGTTTCGGCCAACGGGTTACACCGGCCGTGGTCGCGGGAAGACTCAAGTTTTTAAAAAAATCGAGACCTGAGTTTTTATAAAAATAGTAAAGAGCATAAATCGTGTGAGTTTAAAAAAATTGTTAGTTGTTACGACTTTTATTCTAATTGCAATTCGTATTTCATCACAATAAAACCCTACACTGCACATGCCCGACAAGGCTCGGTCTTTATTTATTTATTTATTAGGAAGTTCAACAGCTATACATATACACTTATAAAACATATGGTAACAATAGGAAGCCAATTACAGAACTTGACGAACAGGAACCAAGGGACTTCCTAACTGTTCATATTTCCAGACTACCTCACGTCAACGAGGAGCCCGACGTGACGACGGCGTGGTGCGAACAGCTGATCACTATATCCGAGAAGGTTATAAAGGCCATAGATCAAGATAAACTGTTAGCCTACCTCGGTATGAAGAATGATACGAGAAGCGACGCTACCAAGATTAAACAGTAAGTATCTAAACCAATCTCACTTATACTAGGAGTTCGCCCCGAACTGAGACCTCACGACGCCTATCTCCCCAACCCCCCTACCGATCCGGCTCATCATAGAACTCATAAATTCTATTGACCTAAACTACGCGCATACCAGAATCCATGAAGATCGGAGCTACGATACTCAAGTTATCGTCGAACAAAGATACAAGCGCCAGGCCTGTCTACACAGTAAATGTGAAAATAAATTTGTCTGTCTGTCTATGATTAGACCGCAAAACCGATTGAACAGGACTTACACAGGTGCAACCGCGGGGCGCAGTATCGATATAATTCTTAGGATAACGTCTATTTTTGGCACAAACTGGATGCGAGAAGCCGAAAATAGATCTAGGTGGCGTGCAAGATCCTAAGGTGGCGTGTGGAGAGGCCTATGTCCAGCAATGGACTGCAACAGGCTGAGGATGATGATGATTTTTTTAATAAAAACAGTCAAAATAATGCTAGTTTTGTGATTTCTTGAGAATACGTTGCCCCTCCCCCCTCAGTGAGTCGTCGGATGTTGTTTTAGTATATCTACTTCATTTTTTAATTGTATGCAAACATTTGACACTTCTTTCTATAGAAAGTGTCAAACACAGGCTTCAGATTATAGCCTGAAATTAATAAACGGAGTATAAGTGGAACCGTAGAGGTTAATGTAACGTCCATTCATATAATATGTCCATTGAATCTATCACGAGATTTAAAAAAAAGAAGAAAATTTAATACACATCTCTTCAACGCGTTCCCGCCAAAACTCTGGGGATCAATATTTCGTAATTTGTTATAATGCTCAAGGCATATTTATTAGAAATATTTTTCAAGGAAAAATTCATAGAAATATTACCAAATCAAATATTCCATTCAACCATTCATATATTTTCGATCCAGGGACGTGAGTTCAAATAAATAATAATAATAAATAAATAAATCCTGTGACCAACACACAGCGCCATCTAGCCCCATGGTAAGCTGCTAAGCTTGTGTTACGGTGACTAGACAACGGATATACTACTTATATTTTATTTTTCTTTTGTAAATACATACATAATAATATTATACATAGAAAACACCCAGACCAGATACAAATATGTATTCTTAAGCATAAATATTTGCACCCAGCGGGAATCGAACCCGCAACCTTCTGTATTGCAGCCAAGCGTTCGCCCGACGCGCCACAGAGGTCAAATCTCGCCGCAAGTGAATTTTTGAAGATGAATTTCTCCTTTAAAAATATTTCTGGGAATCAAGTTAAAGTGTGATCTTCCGTTCCAGGGAACAAGAGAAGTCCCGCAACCAGATGATAGAGGCGATATCCCGCCGCGGCGTGTGCCTGTGCCGCGTGGCGACGCTCGCCACGGCCGACCGCGCCGTCCCCGCCGCCTTGCTCACCAAGCTGCAGGACAATATGCAGGACTTGCTCAAATATATAGACATCACTGATACTAAGGTAAACTACACTTCACTAAGTCTAACGTTTTCGCTATTTTGCATTAAATATAGGGGGAATTATGCCACGGGGGAACGCCCTCGAAGATGTTTCTCATTTGTAAGTTTTAAGGGTTTTTAGTTTTTGAGTTCATTTGTAATTGTGTTTTTAATTTTATGTTTTTTGTCATTATAACTACACAAATGTATATTAATATATTTTGCATAATAAAACACAATCTTTATCGGGTTTTACTCGCGTTTTATTTAATAACAGCATTTTGATGCAAATAATTATTATGAGGCGGTAGTTTACTGTAACTTTTTAGAATGTTAAAATGTACAAATTACATCTCAGTCAACCTTAAAAAAGTCAACTGTAATTCGGCGATAATAACGTTATTGAATAATTATAATTTTAGATGATTTATACAACTCAAGCAATTTTTAATCCATGCTATTTATGGCGCTGTAGTGCCCGGGACGTTGTTAGATGGAGTAGGCATTTCCAGCACCTATACCACCCTCCCATCCTAGTTAGCCATGCCCAGAGGAAAGAACTGGTCGATACGTCTGGAGCTAACTAAACCGTGGGTTTCCTCACGATGTTTTCTTTCACCGTATGAGCGATATTATTTACGCACATAACTTTTCCGCAAGGAAAAAGACATTGGTGTGTGCTTGGTGGTTATTGAATAAAACGCAAGTAAATATATCATTTCATTTGCAACTATATCATTTCATATGCCAAATAGGCCAAATATAGAGTTCAAAATATATATAATTTTTAACACTAACATCTGTACTGTACACCTATATTTATGAAATAAATGATTGATTGATTGATTAAAACCCGGTAGAAATAGAAGTGTGATAAGAACCGTAAAAATAAGTTGCAACATCACGAAACAGAAGAATCTAACGTAGCGCTTGACAGTATCTGTACTTCAATGGAAGATGCGAACAACTTAGACGAAGCCGCAGGCACAGCTAGTATTGTATAAAATCATATTGTAAGTAGATATACTTAGTAAAATGTTAATCAGTTAAAAAAGTTAAAGGTAAAGTTTTAACTTAGTTTTTCCGCAATTGGCCCTTCTATTTGGCCTTTGTGCGTGATTTTAAGCCGTGGGTTTCCTCACGATGTTTTCCTTCATCGTAAGAGCAAAGTTTAATAGCGCACAATTTTTTTTCTTAAAGAAAAAGACAGTTAAAGACAAAAGTTAATCAGATCTAGGTGCTTTTCTATATATTTATAAAAAACTAGCTGCGCCCCGCGGTTTCACCCGCGTAAGTTTCTTTACTATAAACCTCACGGAGCCCGAGACCTTTCCAACGAATGCAAAACCGTGGAAATCGGTTCGTGCGTTCTGGAGTTATAGCGTCAGGAAGGAAAACCCGACTTATTTTTATATAGTAGATAAAACTAAAATATGTAGGATATCCGTTTGTCTAGTACCCATAGTTCAAAGCAAGTGCTTAGTTAAGGCTAGATTGCGCTGTCTGTAATGTATTTATTTAATAAATAATTTCGTCTTGTCCCAGGCAATCCACTACGGTGTCTGGCACAGTTTCACACTGAAACAGTGGGGTAAGGCCATCAAACTGCTGAACAAGATGCAGGAAGAGAAACCCTCGAGGGAAGTCGAGGAGCGACTCATTGAAGTCTACAAGGAGTTGGAATGGGAACACTTAGCTGACTTTACCACCAAATCTTTACCTATCAAGTTCCCAACGGGATATCGGCCGTTTTAAATAAGGTATTTAGTGAGGAATTGCCTCTTTATGTTGTAGAAAGTGATTTGAGACGAAATCTCAACTTAAGACTCGATTTAAAGGTCATTTTTGTCTCGACAAACCTGCGGAAGCGCTGCTAGTAAACTAAAAATCAATTTTTAAAGAAAAGCTTTCCAATAAATCGCACCCAACAGGATTTGAACCTGCATCTCTAGGTATACGTTCCAGGAAACAACTTCGGCCGAAACTTCGGACGCGACCGAACGTCAGTAGCTAGTTGTTGTTCTTTCTAGACCAATATTTCTCAATATATTCTTTATAATTTCCTATATGGTTTTCAAAAACCATGAATAAAACGCGATTAAACCCTATAAATTAAGTGTTTTATTATGCAAAATCGCGAAAACCATAGAAGAAATTATAAAGAATATATTGAGAAATATTGTTCTAGAACGAACAACAACTAGCTAGACTAGCTACTGACGTTCGGTCGGGTCCGAAGTTACGCCCGAAGTTGTTTCCTGGAACGTATACCCAGAGATGCAGGTTCGAGTCCTGTTGAGTGAGATTTATTAGGAAGCATTTCTTTAAAAATTACTTGATTTTAAGTCTACTAGCGGTTCTAGTTGGTATGTCGGGACGAAGATGACCTATAAATCGAGTTTCAAGTCGAGATTTCTTCTTGAGTCACCTTTTGTGCCTATGAGCCTTAGTGGCTTGTCGGGTGTGCTAAGAAAGGTTTTTAGATTTATAATTTTCATACGTATTGATGATAGAAAATACATGAAACCAGAAATAAGCATTTCTGTAAGCACAAACACTTGTCCTATCGGGAATCGTACCCGCAACCTTCTGCGTCGCAGCCGTTTGTTCATCCAACGTGCCATAGACGCCGTCAAAATACTGTAACTTGTGTATTTCCTCATAAAAGTCAAATCGCAATTTAAATAAGTAATAAAAGATAGATATTTCTTCTATTATCGCGATGTTGAATCGAAAAATTTGTCTACCCTGAGGAAGAAATCTGTAAAGACTCCGAAACGCAAGAACGGCATTGCAACAATGCTAAAATTAATAACTGCAACGCGATTAAAACATCTCAAGAGAAAAAAAAAACAAATAATCTTATTAATAAAAAGAGAATTAAGATCGAATTAGTGAGAACATGCTTTGTCTATTCCGTGACGAGAACTTTCAAACAAAGAGCGGAATAACTACTCCGAGCTTATTCCCCTTTTATTTATAACTAGCTGTGCCCCGCGGTTTCACCCGCATAAATTCCTATCCCGTAACGTACCTATGTGACGCATCACGTATGTCATACCAAGCGTTGCTCAGCTCGTATGATTATTCAAAGTAAGTACCCTATATCTTATTTCAACCACTAAACTATCCCTGTACCAAATTTCGTTCAAATCGGTTTAACCGTCATTTGTGCCCATCACGTATGTCATACCAAGCGTTGCTTTACCCGTACGATCATTTAAAGTATCGTATTTATACCCTTAAAGTAATCCCTGTACCAAATTTCATTCTAATTGGTGCGATCGTTCCTGTTGACCCATCACGTATGTGTCACGCTAAGCGTTGCTTAACCCGTACGATCATTTAAAGTACCCTATATCGTATCTATACCCTTAAAATAACCCTGTACCAAATTTCATTCTAATTGGTGCGATCGTTCCTGTTGACCCATCACGTATGTGTCACGCCTAGCGTTGCTTAACCCTTACGATCATTTAAAGTACCGTATATTTTATTTAAACCCCTATACTAACCCTGTACCAAATTTCATTCTTATCGGTTCCGCCGTTCTTGAGATATAAATAGTGTAACTAACATGACTTTCGTTTTTATAGCTGCGTCCCGCGGGATTTACCCTCGTAAGTCCCGACCTCGTAAGAATATCGGGATCAACAGTAGCCTATAACCTTCCTCGATAAATGAACTATCAAACACAAAAAGAATTTTTCAAATCGGACCAGCAGTTCCTGAGATTAGCGCGTTCAAACAAACAAACAAACAATCAAACAAACAATCAAACAAACTCTTCAGCTTTATAATATTAGTATAGATAAGACTTAAGACACAGCAATAAGAAAATTTTGTAATAACAAAATGCCTTGTAAATAAACGTAAAATTTAACTTTGTATGAGCCAATCACATGGTCCATTCAATTTTTTTGTGGGAAAATGATTGTAGTGAACATAGCCGCAATAGAATAGCTCCGCAAGTCTGCAACTTCAGAGTGGTTTAGAATTTTGTGCGAATTTTACGCGTAAAATGTATCCTTAAATGAAGCTGGTACATACAAAACGCAAGCAGAATACGGTAAGGCATGGATCCGACGCTGATGCTAAAAATATAACAATTTAAATTAAACCTTATGTGGTATGAAATTCGGTTGAAAATAGAATGCTTAGGTGAGGGTCGCCGTGCGTCGACGAGCTGTCATGAGCGAGCGTACACTATTTTCAACCGAATGTCATAGGAGGTAAGGTTTAGTTTAGATTGTTTTATTTTCAGTATCAGTAGTAACACATGCATACTTAAACTTGGTGCTTGACAGTGTGTGTAAATAATTCTGCCAGCGTATCGTCGCTTTATTCACAGACACACAAGAGCATCGAGGAAATGTTTGTATGTGATTCTGTAATATCTTATTTTCTTACTTTGTGAGAATAGTTTTTTTATTTCTTTTTGTTTTTATTGCTCAAGGCATTTTAAACATAGAAACATTTTTAGCAAGGAAATATAGGATTATATAGGACTAGCTGCGCCCCGCGGTTTCACCCGCGTAACTTCCTATCCCGTAACGTTAATGATCCCTCACGTATGTCATACCAGGTGTTGCTTAACGATCATTCAAAGTACTATATAATATTTCTACCTTTAAACCAACCCTGTACCAAGTTTATGAATATCGGGTCACCTGCTCTTTTTCACCCATCACGTATGTTGTACCAAGTGTTGCTTAACCCATACGATCATTCAAAGTACCCTATATATTATTTCTACCCTGTACCAAATTTTATTCATATCGGTTTACGGGTTGTTGAGTTAGAAATAGAAATACACGACTTTATTTTTCAGAGCTGCCGTCCCGCGGTTTCACTTGCGTAAGTCCCGATCCCGAGGGAATATCGGGATCAAAAGTAGCCTATGTCACATCTGGATAATGTAGTTTTCTATTAGTGAAAGAATTTTTGAAATAGGTCTAGAAGTTTCTGAGATGACCCCCAAAATACATACATACATACATGTTACCAACGTAACCTCTTCAAAATATTAATTACCAACATAAAACAAAATATTAAGAATCAAAAATACAATGAGATATTGCAAAATAATTATTAAAAAGCACTGCAGTTTGGTGACACAACCGTCTCGCATGGAGCCGACCGATTGAGCCGCGCGGCATGATGCCTCACAGAGCTGGCTGGCCACCCTCATCATCGTCGCCCGCTACGTGTATAATATGTACGCTTGATACTTATTAATTATTTATTGTGGAGTTATTTTAAAACTGTAATATCTCGTGAGATATTCATTGAAATCAAGTGATGTTAAGGACAATTATGTTTAAAATTAAATACTTTTAATGAATAACGTATTTATTTGGATAAGGATTAATATCATATTTACAAAATTACCTTCGGAAACAATGCATTTTTCTACAATAAATTTCATTACTCTAAAAGATGTTATATTGAGTCAACCTTAAGAGTTAGACATATACTGTTGCGGACTATTTATTAGATCCTATTTAGAGGAATAATTCTCTCATAAATGGTTTTTATGTAACTTTGACCGTTTACTCAGCGCACGCGACAGAATCTCGGAAAAGGGGGATTGTTTTCCCGTTTTTGCAACATATTTCATGGATGCTCCGCTCCTATCAGTCGTAGCGTGATGTAATATAGCCTATAACCTTCCTCGATAAATGGACTATCAAACACAAAAATAATTTTTCAAATCGGACCAGCAGTTCCTGAGATTAGCGCGTTCAAACAAACAAACAAACAAACAATCAAACAAACAATCAAACAAACAATCAAACAAACTCTTCAGCTTTATAATATTAATTAATATAAGTATAGATTCCTGTGTAGCTCGGCGGTTAGAGCATTCGCCTGGTTAGCGAAAGGACGCAGGTTCGAATCCTGTCATGGGGATTTTTTGGAAATATATTTCCTTGCTAAAAATAATAGTTTTTTTCTTAAACATAAATATTTTTCAGGTATTTTTTTGCCTCGTTTTATTTAATAACACCATTGTTGCAATATTGTCCTGAAAGCTCTGTATACGTCTATCCTGAAGAAATCGTCTGTAAAGACGGTGAAACGTCGGTACAGCATTGCAACAATGCTGTCTATAAATAAAACGCGAGTTGAAACCGGGAAAATATTGTGTTTTGTAAGAATAGTAATTTTTTTCGAAATCGGTCTAGTCGTTTCTTCGCATATTCTTCGAACCCTAAACAATAGTTATAAAAAGTTTATTTATTTTCTACCTATGAAGGAACGGAGCAGCTATATGAAACTTGACGACTTGACCGGTTTCGATGTGGTTTTCAGTTGTTTAAAGTCACATGAACAACAACAAAGGTGCTTCAAAACAGTCATATAATATTTTTGTGCTCAAACATAGCATGTTTTTTTTTATTTTTCTATGTAAAATTGTAAGTGATAGTGTTTTTGTATTTTTTTTTTATTTTTATTTTTATACAAAAGTTTGTTTATAATGAAACGGGCTTTATAACCAAACTGTATTTGAAAAATAATTATTTCGAAAATTATTTTTCTTTGATTTTCGCAATGTTCATTATGAATTATACTCATTTTCCGTTTCTTTCTGAAAACTTGGGGAAAAAATTACATGGAATCACTTTAAAAGCTTTTGTGAAAATGCAGAAATTTCCAAAAAAAATTTTAAACCGTTTTCGAGATAACTGTAACATGTAACATTTAAGTTAGGTCTATGCGTGAACATGGGGGTTCGAAAAATGCTAAACATTATCTAAAAAATGCGATAGAAACCGAAAAATGAGTTGCATTTCAAATAATAAGGAACAAATAAGAGCTTTTTTAAAACTTATTATTATAAATACGTACTTTTTTGTCTTGAAACTTCTTTTTTATACTTTGACCTAATTTAAGCTAATTATACAATAAATTGTACAATGAAAAAGCGATTCTAGTAAAATAATCGAGATGCTAAACTGATTTTGAGTAGTGAAATCTGTTTTTTATTTCGTTTGACTACCTTTAAACTAAACGTACCTACATAGTTCGATGCTGACTTTATGCACGAATCGTACGAAGTCATTAATTAAAAGAAATAACGCCTGTTTAGCAGATAGATAATCAGCGGCCTGATTACGTAACTCCGTTGCTTACAATTGAAATTACTGTATTCACGTCATTTAAGTAAACAAATTGCCATTGCACTTAATTAAACTAGTTAATGTAACTCTCAAATTGTAAATTGTAAATCCGTTATCCCAAAGCATCAACAATTTCTATCTATCGGAAGCAACGTTGAATTTAATTATATGAAAATAGAATAATTAAAGCTGGCAGTCTGCAATGTTTGCCGGTAGATGGCGCTGCGTGCCTTAAACGTAAAACAATAAGAAATGCAATCCTCAATTTCGACTCGATTGAACATGCATCCGTGGCCGAATTGGGAAGGCGTCGAGACGGATCCCCGGAGATGCAAGTTCAAGTCCTGTCGGGTGCGGAAATTTTTGGAAAGCATTTCTTTAATTATAATTTCTATCGTATCAATTGAGATTTGTTAGCAACCGAGTCACATAATCAGCTCGCTGAAAATGTACAGATAATTTTATAAAGCAATATTCTTGTAGTAAAGTCTAGCGGGGCATTCTCGACTTCTGGAATTTTCGACTATTCTTAATAACTTGTAAAAATTTATGAAACAGTGCCATCTATGTAGAAATTTATAAAATTGCGCTATCCGGTCATAGATGGCAGCTTTTTAAAATAAAGTAAAATGCTGAGGTTATTAAGAATAGTCGAAATTTCCCGAAGTCGAGATTGCCCCGCTCCAGCGGGGACGCTCCACCTTATCTCGTTTCGCCCGGGCTAAAGTTTCGCCCGTTGGCGAAACGATGTAATACACAATAAAGTAATATTGATAAATAAATTGAATTAGACGCTATTGCGTTTAAATTTAGTTAAATTAAAGACCATTTATACGGCACCGAATTTCAAGTAGATTATTAAAAATATATAAGTATGTTTTTTATGAGCGGGCCGCTTGCCTGATACCAACCCTCCTGCTGTGGTATCATCTAATTAGCATCCACCGCGGGTAGTTGCTAAGTTGCAATACATTGCTGCTTTGACGTAACGTGGTTCTTCCCGGTGATTACTACAAACAGCAATGTAGAATACGAAATATGGTTTTTGACAGTAAATAGCAACTAGTAGCGGTGGATGCTAATTAGATGATACCACAGCTGGATAGATAAAGACCAAGATAGATATATAGATCCATATCCTTCAGTCGCCTTTTACGAAACCATGGGAAGACGGCAAAAATCAAGATAAGTCATTCTAATTTTTTTTGTAGTAGTTGAATCTTCATTGGCCATTGCTGATTTGGCAATATTTATAAGTTCAGCCTGCCTTATGCCAATCCCGCTTGCGACCAAGAAGTTTACCCGCCACCCCGCCGTGAGAACAAAAAGGAAATCGGCAACGTATGATTGGTCCATAAGATAATGTATTATTGTAGCTATTATCTTAGCTAGCTGTTTGCTATTGTTATACTGTCTAGCTATCTATTCTAAGTTTATATTATATTAGTCAATTTTAAAGCGGGCTGTTAACAATTCTTATATAGAATCGGCCCCCTATAAACGTCGTGTCGCAGTAAAAGACAGCGTTGTTTAACTATTCATGGTTTATGTATAACTAAGGGGGTTTTTAAGCTAAGCGTCCAACTTTGGACATCGGACGGATCGCATCAAACGGATGAATTTATCACGATGCGTTCGACAATGCCGAAAGGGAGACAATTAAGCAATCGAATGACGGCATCGGCACGAATCAACGGCGTTGCTATTGACGATGAGCAGATTCGTGCTGTTCATACGATGCGGATTGGTTTCGAGTGATGCGATGCGTCCAATGCGTACGATGCCGAACGATTGGCTATATTGAAGATTTTCATTAGAACATGCCTTGGACGGGCTTTTTAGTACGAAGAACGCCCCAGTTTTTACACGGCCCGTTCTAATGTGAATCATCCCTTAAGACTGATTTACATTGATCCAGTGACTGGATCCAGTGACGAGGCAATCCAGTGCTGGAATGAAAAATTCCATCGGGAGTATTTTATCCAGCACTGGCTCGACAGCTGGACAAACTGGAATGAATTAGATCAGCCAACTCGACGTCGGTTTGGGATACACTGCGCAAAGGACCTGCGCGAAACCTAAGCGGCGAGAAACATTGCGTTGTTTTGCATGCATTTGAAGGGCAGGGTTTTTTGCACTGGATTACCTCGTCACTGGATCCAGTCACTGTATCAACGTAAACCTACTCTTATTTTTACAAGATAACGTGTATCTAATCAAGTTTTTAGCTTAATTTTTTATTTAGTTCTGTTTGAGCAGATCTGCTTTCTTTTGTACAATGATACTTTTTTTTTAAACTATGAAATTAAAACAAACTTATTATTATTGTGTCGACGCGAGTCGTTGATACTTGTTACGTATAAATATGGAGGAATTAAAATATTTAAACAATTCTTGTGTTTTCTTTCACTTATTCTAGTATTATATTATGCTAGTTGCGCCCCGCGGTTTCACCCGCGTAAGTCCCGTTCCCGCGGGAATATCGGGATAAAAATTAGCCTATGTGTTATTCCCGGTATCCAGTTACATATTTCCCAAGTTTCATCGCAATCGGTTCAGTAGTTTTTGCGTGAAATAGTAACAAAGTTTTTAAAAGTTAACTTAGAAGGTTATCCGTTCTTTAAAATGTTAACTTCGTTAATTAACGGATTAACGAGTTAATGCCCAGCTATGTAAGACAATGCGCACCTAAATATCTCGCCTATCTATCAATCATTCCCTATACCTACCTATATACGGAGTTTTGCATAGCCTTTTAGACAGCCGTTTTTTCATTCCACGGATAAAAGATATCTGTTGAATAAGTTCGAACCCAACCAAATATAACAGCCTTCAAATTTTGATTCTTTTTAATATCATAGTGACGTTTTTTATTCGGTGGTGTTACATCTTATTTGTATATCTCTATCTTAGGGATTTGAAAAGTCGGCCCTTAACCCACTTCTATTGGGCTAGCAATAGAAGCTACCTATGGAACTTTTAGGTAAGCATCTTACTAATATTATAAACCCAAAAGTTTGTATGTATGTATAATAAAACACTTTATTTATCGGGTTTAATCGCGTTTCCATGTAGGGATTTGATTGTTTACTGTATTTATGTATGTGAGGTTGTTACTCTTTCACACAAAGACTATTGAACCAATTGCCATGAAACTTGGAATATAGGTAGCTGGGGACCTGAATTAACACATAGGCTACTTTTTATCCCGATATTCCCGCGGGAACGGAACTCACGCGGGTGAAACCGCGGGGCGCAGCTAGTACGTTATAAGTTGCATGCAAGTCTTGCTCATTGAAAATGCGACTGTAAACCTAATATAAGTTAAAATTAAGTATATCAGCTACATTTTGCTCATCAAACTTAGCAATTAAGTAAAGTACTTAAATATCTAGGTACTGTCTAACTACAAAGTTAATCCATCTAGTACTTCACTTGTTCCAGTTAATTCACATTGTAGCTGGTACTTAAAATTAAGAGCCGACCGGTAGAGCGCCGTGAAATCGTCGGAAGATTTACCATACTTGGTTGGTTCTAGTTAAGTATTCAAATATTTGAGTAAGTAAGTATTTTAATGCACAAGGATTTACTTGAATAAGTCTGGATCTTGTAGGGTTTTTGGAAATAAAAGTACCTACATACATAGGTTACATAATTAGGTTTTTAATGAGTGTGCTTTTCGCGACAGACCAGAATAATTTTACTACAAATATTTTTAAAGGAAAAATTTATCTTCAAAAATTCACTTGCGGCGAGATTTGAACTCGCGTCCCAGGGTCGCGTCGGGTCGGGTCAATTTTTGAAGATGAATTTTTCCTTTAAAAATAGTTCTAGTAAATATGCCTTGAGCAATAAAAACAAATTTACGAAATAAGAATAATTTTGTCGAGGATTTTAGAAAAGAACGCGCAAAAAGATTTTCGAAAAGTTCGTGTATTTAAAAGACCTAAAATAGGTTGGTAGGTAGGTATTATTCGTACTGCGAGAGAATGGAATCAGTTGCCTGAGTATTATGTCTACAACTTGGGGGTTTCAAGTCACAAGTGAAAAGGTAGGTATCTCTTAGGTAAGCGTGCACCATCTTAGACCACATCGTCGCTTTCCATCAGGTGAGTTGGTGGTCAAACGCTGACCTATCTATCAATTATAAAAAAACAGCACAATTCAATTAACCACGATTCGACAAAAACAATAACCTTTCAGGGTGGGCAAAATAAAAGAACCCAAGACCAAACGCTCAACTGTCGTACTATCCCACCTATACTAATATTATTATAAATCGTAAAAAATGTTTGTTTGGATGTTTGTATTTCAATCACGCAAACACTACTGAACCGATTGCGATTAAACTTGCGATACATATAGGTGGATATCTGGATTAAAACAGGCTATTTTTATCCCAATATTCCCGCGGGAACGGGATTCGCAGCTAGTCGGTTATATAAAAAAGCATCCTTTGTTCTGAACTTTAAAAGTTCTACAGCAATAGGTAGGCGAGACAAAAGTCGAGTCCACGCATAGGATGTTTAGTGAATTAATAGGTGGGTACATACGATTATTTATTAGATACCTACCTACTTATAGAAATGTTATATGTTTGACCTAGTAACACTAAACTAATCTACTACTTACTACCTACCTACTAACTTCTTCGAAGGACTTGTTTGTCTTACTGAATATTTATCCTTCAATAAAAACGAATGACAAGAGTTACCGTTGATATCCGAACTTCCTCATTGTTATGTGACATTCAACTGGACAATGTATGAGTACCATATCTACCTACTTTACAAATGATAAACTGTAGAACTTCAAAGACAATGGGCCCTACCATGATGTCTTATAAGTCGTCGCGTAGTCGTTCAGCTAAAAAAAATGATTAAAAGCACACCATATAATTAAAAAAATAAAGAAAACAAACTTAAAAAAAAATAATGAAGTAGGTACCTAACCTACCTAGGCAATTCTCCATGCAACGATTACAAAAAGAAAAAAATATTCCACAGGTTATATCTATGCACTTAGGCACTTATGTACCTCACAAAAGTATAGGTAAGCCTTTTACCTTTTTTCGGTGTTAAAAGATAATGGGTTTGAAAGATAAATTTATTAAAAAAAAAACTAAATTGGATAATGGATAGGCACCTAATAGGTTTTTCTTTTTGTATAGAGACTTTGGAGGGCCAAGTGTGAAATAATCCCTATAAGTAGTACATACTAACACCCTTATTTATAAAATTTTGCAACTTCGAAACGTCATGTGACAGTAAAAGACAAACGATGCATCGTTACCAAAATAAATCTATATCTTAAAAATTGCCATATTCGGTTCACAAACGACACCAAATAAAAATAAACACAACATAAATAAACTAGCTACCTTGTAGTGTAGGTACCTATTGTAAATTTAAACTTCAGAGTCCTTCGTCATCGCTTGTCCCTGTTGGCTTTGAAAGTCCGTCCTTTTAGAAATTAGGACTATACGATATCCTAAAATATTAAAATTGTAATTCATTTCCTTTCAACAGAATATACTTAATCCTAAAAGGATTAACAATTAATTAACAGGGAGCACTTAGGGTACCTATTTATTTTTTTATTTATTTATTTTGTGTATAGGGACAGTTAGGGCACAACGAAACGAAAAAAGTATCTTTGTTAATACAAAATATTAATTTGTTAATTAAATCAAAAAAATGTACTGAAATAAACTTTGCTATTTTACCCAACTATCAGTCATTGAAACGAGATCATAAGTTAATCCTATAACTCTATTTTTTTAATATTTCTTTTTTGTTTTTATTGCTCAAGGCATTTTAGCATTTGGCATTTTTGCTTCTATTTTTTTTTCAATTTTCCCTACACCTTATATCTGTTTCGTACCCCTGCTGTGGTATCATCTAATTAGCATACACCGCTCTAGTGGCTGACTTGCAGTACATTGCTGCTTTGACGTAACGTGGTTGTTACCGGTGATTACTTCAAAGCAGCAATGTAGAATACGAAATATGTTTTTTGACAGTAAATAGCAACAAGTAGCGGTGGATGCTAATTAGATGATACCACAGCAGGTCTGGGGTACATCAAAACACTCCCGGGGGTGCATAAGTGGCTTAGGTACTTTTTAGTTCCACATGACCATTCTAGTACTCATTATAAATTCTTTAGATGGCACTAATAATACTAAAATTTGAATAGGTTATCAAAAGTTCCTAGATACCTAACTAAATAAATACCGTTCATTCATTCATTGCGTAGGTATAAAAATATTGAAACAAATTAATAACTTTTCTAACATGCTGATATTCCGAGATATTATTAATTAATCCGTTATTTATAAGTTAATTAACTTCTATCCATTGTGATGTTGTACATACCTATGTTCGAACACACAATAGGAAATGTAAGGATATTGTTTGCTAAGTGGATTTGTGGCCTCTTTGGAATATTATTTCTAGAGTTGGCTTTTGAAAGCGAAGAAAAATCTGTGGTTACCTAATACCTACTCACATAAATAAATAAATATTACACGACATTAAACATAGCGCCAGTGATTTTCAAATAAACTTTACACTTATAATTTTCGAAAAGTACTTCGATTTTTCAAAAGTTGTTCGCCTAGACGTCTAGAACAACCCCCTTTCGGCTTAAAAGGACATACCCGTTACACCTTGTATATATTTTTTATCTCACTGCCGTAAATAAACCTTATTCAAAAAAGTGTAAATTCATCAACTCGAGTCTGGAATCTAGATCTCGAGCGTCAGAGGACATTATTTAAGGTTGAATTAAAAATGGCGTCGCTGCGAGGCAATTATGTGGCGAACGAAGAAATATTTTTAATTAATAAGATAGCGAGCCGTAGCAATTTCCATGCCGCACTGGTTATCAAACTGAGGCACTTTACTGGGGATAATGTTGTGGGCTGTGGCGGATGGAGCCTTTCAATTTTGTGATGTTTTCCAAAATATAAACTTAAAAGCCTAAATTCTTCTTCATCTCTTCTTCAGCAGCATGTATTTGCCTATTGCAGGGCACATGCCTCTCCAATCTCCTTCCACACAGCTCTGCCATTGGTTTAAAAAATGCTAAATTTAAATAGCGGTGTCAAAGTTTAAATTACCTACAGAAAATACTAAAAAACTATATTTCAATAGTTTCGTAGCCCTCTGAAACGTTAAAACTTAGGCAAGAAAATGGGGAACTGGGTGAAATGGTCCCAACACGTATGGTGCTTGCTTGCCCTGGCGTCCCCTACTAGGAATAATAACAATAATAGTTGTGAAATTAAAATGTTACTAAAACGGGCTTCTACGTGTTGTCATCGGCCCCACGCACGCCTTCCAAAGGTCCGGGTACTCCATAGCCCCGAGAATCCAAAATGGTAACACAAATATATATGGATAAATATGGAAGCAGGATAAAGTCTACATCGTAAACCAATAGTATTGTTGTCAACGACCGGGTAATACCAAAACACCTACACAATAGCCTTTGTAGATAGGGTAGATACTTGGAATAACACAGAGGCTAATTTAATCCCGATATTCCCGCGGGAATCAGGTGGCCCCAATAACCGGGACCAACTGCTCAACATACCTTCCGAAGCACGGAGGAGCTCGAGAAATTGTTTTTTTTTTCCACACAATTTTTCTCCACCCATCCAAGTAATGACCGCGCCAAGCGTTGCTTAACCCGCACGACCGCTCAAGCTCGGCAGATGCAAGTCGGTGCAACTAGGCCAATGAGCTCATCAACTCAATTAAGTTCAATGACAGCCTACGCTGTTCTCTAACGTGATTGGTTCTTTGGATGACCCGATCCGAGTACAACTGAAGTAAGAGATTCTAGTCGCGGCACACTTTTTTATCATCGTGGTCTATTTACGTGCTGTCATTTTTAAGCGTAAGGAATACTTCCATGCTTATACAAGGTGTAACGGGTAAGTCCTTTTAATCCGAAAGGGGGTTGTTCTAGACGTCTAGGCGAATAACTTTTATTCTACGACTTTTGGAAATTCGAAGTACTTTTCGAAAAATTTAGGTGTAAAGTTTACTTGAAAATCAGCTGTTTCTGAGAGTTCGAGGTCATTGACCTTATGTTGTCCTTTTATTTAGTTTGATGGTTTACAATCAAAACTTCAATTATCTTTATTTTCAAAAGCAGCGGTTTTTTCAGTGAAACCTAATCTCAAAATTCTCAAAAAAAAGTTTGAATTTTCAAACGATGTAGAACAAAAGTTGTTCGCCTAGACTCTAGACGTCTAGAACAATCCCCTTTCGGATTAAAAGGACTTACCCGTTACAAATTGTATATCCGTTCACTGCCTATAACTTGGATCACACTTTACCACCGTGCAACGTGCGTCTGTCCTAAAATGTAATTAAACATGATTAAACTATTTTAATTAATTCCGCTAGAAGTAACTCTTTTATTGCATTCCTGCTTTAATCGCTTGGAATTGAAATATGATGGTTTTGTAAAATTGCTTACAAAAATTAGATCTTAGCGGGTTTCAAACCCGCGACTTATGGTGTACAAATACTGAAAATAAAAAATAGCTGTATCTGAGTCCTCTTTTTTTGAAGTCATGAATTCAATATTTTCAAAGATTTGTTTTCAAATCTACACACGTAGTAAGTTAGGTACCTACTTGCGTTTTTCATCTTAATCGGTTCAGTGGTTTTTGCGTGCAGGAGCAACAAAAACACACACATATTTATTCACGAACTTTCACCTTTTATATTACTTATGTATGTCAGGAAACATACGGACCAATATGTACAGAAACGCACTCTCAAAATTTGAGGGCTACTTGAATTATTAAGTATTAGCACTAAAAATAGCACACTAACTTTAAATTTAGAAGCTGCTCAATTAGTGTGTAAAGTTTCGGGTGATACAAGAAGATATTTACTTCGAAATAGTAGTTTATGCACCGAGGTACTAAAGCCCTTATAAAGCGGGAGCGGGCGTCATATTGAATCCAAAGCGAACGAAGGACTCTAGAGAGTTAACTCCAGAGCGCAGTGAGGGTGGTAAAGTTATATAACTAGAGTCCTGAGTGAAGCGTGGGATTCAAGCTCCCAAGATAGACAGGCTTTATTACCGAGGTGAATACTCTACTTTACACGTCTACTGCGAGACAATGAAAAGGCTACAAAAATAAGTATATAAATAACAACTAAACAATAGATTAATGATACGTGAATGTAATATATTTACAGCTCTATATAAAATAAATTAATCAATGTTACATCAAAATGACAAAACCAAACATCGGCCTTAGCCGATAAAAAAAAAGTTAGGGCTTTATATGAACTAAAACTGTTTGCCTTACCCTTCCGTCGAAATAAAAATAGAAGAAAAAAGCTTATTTTTATGTTATATATGTCTAGGTGGCCAGTTCTTAATGGCTGGCGTACGCTTTGGATTCAATATGACGCCCGCTATTTAAGACAGGGCTTTAGTACCTCGGTGCATAAACTACTATTACATCGACAATACTTTGTTTCGATTGTACATACTTCGACAAGCTTTAAATTAATTATTTCGACAGAACATACCTTCGACTTTATTAATTTATTATTTATTTATTTATTTAATTAATTCAGTAGGTACACAAGAAACGTTCACAAAAAAAAACTTGTTCCCAAAATTTTAGAATTTTCGATAATTTTAATTTTAATTCTTACACCAATCGAGGTACTTATGTACCTACAAACAAATAAAGACCATATAGATGTCTCTTTATGTTACATAAATCTCTCTACACAATACTTATTGCCTGGGTAAAACGAAGATTTACGTGTCCGGGAAAGGCGGTGTTGTCAATACTTACGCAATAAATAAGTGAAAATGATACAAGATGAAGACTTTTTGTGTGACCTATGACTTACTGGGGTATCATGGGGGTTTTTAAATCGCGATATCGCTCGCGATTCAATTCAATTCAATTTAAAATATTTTTATATTCTTTTAGATATTATTACTGTATATATAATATGTATGTGTTTACAAAAGAAAAATAAATATGTAGGTATTATATCCGTTGTCTAGTCACCGTAACACAAGCTTAGCAGCTTACCATAGGGCTAGATTGCGCTGGGTGTTAGACACAGAATTTATTTATTTATTTACATTTATTTATTACATATTTTTTAGAAACGTCAAGTTAACTATCTTGTCTTCTGAACGCAACCTCCAATCAGAAGAAAATACCTACAAGAAACTCAGGGGGTTATTTTTTTTAATAAAACGCTTTGTTTATCGGGTTCAATCGCGTTTTATTCATGATTTTAAACGAACCGAGCTTTTGCCAACTTTACAGTTGGCTTTTTCAAGGTTGACTAAAAAAGCTAACTGGTTAAACCCGATAAATAAAGTGTTTTATTATGCAAAATCGCGAAAAACATGGAATAAATTAAGTTTTTTTTTTGTTTCGTTTTTGTTGCAATGATCATGCCATGTGATTCACATTGGGTACCTACCTCTCAGCTTTGTTTATTTTTCTCGAAAACGTTTGAACAACAATTGTCGGTAATTTTGCAACAAATCACTAGCAAATCAAAAGCTTTATAGCGAAACTGCGAAATTTCTATAAACTTGAATAGCCTTATTAATGAACGTGGAGTAAGGTCGGAGTAGTAAAAACATACTTTGTCTTTTTCCGTGACAAGAACTTTCAAAATTGGGAGACGTAAACAAAAAGTGGTAAAATAACTCTGACATTACTCCTCGTTTATTAATAGGATACTCATACTCATTTATTAAGACCATATGATCATTACAATAATAGTATTAATAATTATCTAGAACACTTGGTCACGTCAAAAGAAATTAAATAAAATCATTAATATTAGGGCAAAATAATCAAAAGTTAACATTAAATGAGTAATTTAGTTGCTGACGTACCTATTGAGAATTTAAGATTTAAAAAAATACATTGTATAAATAACCTATTTGCAGCTGTAAGCATTGTCAAAAAGATCATCATAAACAATTTCTAATAATAACATGTCACAAATAAAATGTCTGATTATTGTCAGCTGTATAAGGGCTGAAGTCAAAGATTAATAAGTACATAAATAGTAATTACCTAAATACCTCGACCTAATATGATAACAACACAAGAAAGTGAGAAAAAGTGAACGATATATTAGTTTATATTCTGGATTAATCTACGAGGAATTTAAAACCCACTTTTCTTAACTTAGTTGGAAGGTACGGTACATTGTAAACAGATGACAACAGTTTACAATGTGCTGAAAAGACATCGCGGTTTCTTTACAAATGACGAAATTGTACATAATTCTCATTTCACCAACACTTTCTCAATGTTGTGTAACAATATTTCACTACTAGTAGGTACGTGTCTAAGAAGTTCACTGAAATATGCCTACGACACGGCTGTAGAATTAAAACACTTATATACCTACCCCAGTAGGTAAACCGAAAATCTTTGTATCCATCAAAACTTGGCAAGTGAATTATAATATTTACTATTTTATTGCTCAAGACATTTTAAGTACTATAAATCTTTACGAGGAGAATGAATAACAATAAAAATTAGCCATTCATTTACAATGATACATCATTAAAAATCGATCAGTGCTCCTCGCTTACTGGGCAAGTACATACGTTACCCATTAGGTACATAAACGTCGAGGTCAGAAAATAAATAATAATACATGATAAGACCTATTTTGCACTGTTCTTCTTCTTGATTTTATGGAATAAAGAAGACTATTGAAAAATTTATGAAATAACAATTTGACTTTTTCTAAGTGTCTTGGTTAATAATTAAAGACATGACAAAAAAAATATTTAAAGTAGGTAAGCGTATGCTCTTTCTATAGCACTTTGGCATTTGTATTTTACAAGAAATATTTTAAAGGAAAAAATCATCTTCACAATTTCACTCGCGACGATATTTGAACTCACGTCTCTGCGTGTTCAGAGACGCAAGACGCAGAGACGCAAGTTCAAATCTCGTTGCGAGTGAATTTTTGAAGATGATTTTTTCGTTTAAAATATTTCTAGTAGATATGCCTTGGGCAATATAAACAACATGTTTGCATTTGTGGTGCTGCTGTGGAGGCGGACGGCCATCATGCATTAGCATGTTGTCGATGTTCGGGAAGGTTCCCGCGTCACCATGCCCTCAATGATATTCTGCGTAGGGCCCTCATTTCGGCTAACGTCCCATGCGTATTGGAGCCTCCGGGGTTGAGCCGTACAGATGGCAAAAGACCAGATGGTCTCACACTGGTGCCTTGGGAGCGTGGCAGGTGTCTTTTGTGGGATGCCACTTGTGTGAGCACATTCGCCAAGAGCCACATAGGCCGAACCTCCAAGAACGCTGGGGCGGCGGCGGAGACCGCCGTTTTGAGGAAGCGGGCCAAATATGCGCCAATGCTGGCGGAATATTTGTTTGTGCCATTTGCGGTCGAGACTGCGGGCAGCTGGGCTACAGAGTCGATCGATTTTGTCAAGTCGATCGGCCGCCGTCTTAGGGATAGGGGTCTTGACTACCGCTCGGGGTCGTACTTGGTGCAAAGGTTGGCCATTGCCATACAGAGAGGCAATGCTGCTAGCATTCTAGGATCCTTTGCGCCAGGTGCGATCAAGGGTGGTTTATTTAATTGACTCAATGTAATTTAGTTTTAAATTTATTTTAATATGTTTGACGTTTTATATAAACAATACATTTTTTAAACTTACACGATTTCCGTTCATTATTATTAAATATTAGATTTCCGGGTCTAGATGGTGGTCCCGGGTGTGTTTTCCCGGGACCACGGCCGGTGAAATCCGTTTGCCGAAACGTCGAAGTAATTTTAAATTTATTTATTAAATTAAAAATAAATTAAATTTAAAATAATTTTGTTGAACTAACGCGATCTAGGCTCGAAAATCTAATATAAAATAACAATATAAAAAAATTACGAAATATTTGTAGGTATTTTATATCTCTAGAGTACAAACAGATCGTTTAGCGACAGTCTAACAGGGCCTAACTTTCGTTATATTAACACTTTGATTTTCTATAAGGCGAGGTTACCCGCTGGACTTTGAGTTTGAACTGCTTCAATATGTCATTGTCGGGTGACCGGATATACTGAAAACATTAAAAAGTTCTAAAAAATAAAAATAAAAACTTAGCTAAGCTGCAATTTTAATTATCTAACGTGAATTTTAAATATCAATAGGAAATAAAGAAATTTAAAAGAAAAAAGAAACCAGAAAAAAACAGAAATGTGAAATTACACAACAAAAGGACGTTGTGGTGAAAAAACTGAGAAAAACAAAAAAAAAGACACCAAAACAAGCGAACATCGAGAGAAAATAAATAAAACTACAAAATCTAAAACCCGACAGCAAAAGAAAAACTGCGAAAAACCCCGGAACACTGAAATAAGCAGAAATTATTATTTTAAACATTAAAATTCATAAATAGTAAAATGTTTTGGAATACAGTGATTGCAATAATTGTGACTTTAATGGCGGTGGTATCGAGTGACGCGTACGAAGTCGAATCGAGAGGGAAAAAGAAAAAAATTGCATTATTCCGTGAGTTTCTGCATTACATTTTTTAATAATGGCGCCGATTCTAGTTTTTAGATATTCTGACGTACCATGATCGTTTCTCTTTGTTTTGTCGCCCTTTTGTCGCTCAAAAATAATAATCTTAATTAAAAAAAAACCCGGTTTAATCTTTAAATAACAAATTGACGTTTAAAACCATATATTTAAATTTTTTTTTTTTTGTTTTTTATTAACTTTTTAGTTTGTTTTTTTTTTATTATTTTATGTAAAAAAAATGGTTAACGATACAGCGGCGACCTTATAATAAGAGATCATTTAAGGGCAGATTATTCTCTACTAACTATACTATCAAATATAATTTATCCACTCACATATAAAAGAAAGTATGTCAAACGTCAAATGATGTCAAATGTTATGTCAACTTCACTATATTATGTGCCATTGTTGCAATTATTTAATTATTGCAATTATGGATTGGGTGCAATAATTATTGTTTTCCGTTTTTGACATCGTTTTTTTTTTCATTTTTTATACTATTTTATTTTGACATTTTTAAGCAATCGGGGATTTTTAACTTTGATTTAGCTTTTTAGTCAAAAGACGATTTAGGTTCTGCAATAAGAAGATCATGGTAGACCCCAATCTGTTCAATAAAATGTAACAACACCACAGAATAATAAACTTGAGAAGGCTTAACATTTCTGTTTTTTTATTGCTCAAGGCATATTTAAACTTTGAAATATTTTTGCAAGGAGTTGTATTTAAAAAAAATCCCCATGACAGGATTCGAACCTGTGCCCCTCGCAAACCAGGCGAGTGCTCTAACCACTGAGCTACACAGGTATCACGTGTTTTATATATAGCAAGGAGAAAAATGTGAAGAAGATCGAAAAATTATAACATGACACGTGATTCCTGTGTAGCTCAGTGGTTAAAGCAGTATGCTAAATAGCGAGGGGGCGTAGGTGGGGATTTAGAAGGCTCTTTAATTAATTTTGTTCGACAAACATTAGTATCAAAAGTAGAACTCGTTTTACAACCGTAACTCTTATTTGACGTGTTGATTTCCCAAGAGCCTAATTCGTTAATCTGATGGGTTTCAAAGGTAATCCCATTAATATTTTAAATTCGAAACTTTACATATTTGTTTGTTTTTAGGGTTCTGTACACAAAGGGTAAAAACGGGACCCTATTACTAAGACTTCGGTATCTGTCAATCTGTCCGTTCGTCTGTCACCAGGCTATATTTCATGAACCGTGATAGCTATACAGTTTAAAATGTTTAGAGATGATGTATTTCTGTTGTCGCTACAACAAAAAAATACGTGTGGCACTCGGAGACTGCAGCGGTAAAGCTATTGTATAGCTGCTATACAATAGTTTTGCTATACAAATGCTATACTATAGCATTTTTTGCATAGCGGGCGCCGCACCGCTCGGAGTGGGGGGTGTTAGCTTTATTTTCGTTACGGAATTTCTTGATTCGGTCGTCGCGCTCTAAGCTCGCGACAGAAGCTATGCAATAGCTTAAAACATAACTTAACAAATATTTAAGGGGTACTCCCGCACGGCAAACGTAGTTTTTAACTGCAAACGCGACGCTACTGTGATTTATATTTACAACTAGCGCCATCTAGTGATGTACGAGCACCAGTGGTAGGTAGAGTCCATTTACATCATTACATCGCTGCATCTGATGTTGTGTAGTCACACCACTTTTCCCTTTAAGGAGTTTTTAATGTCAAATGAATTATGTACCTACTTACTCAATAATACAGGAAAAGAGTTATATATATTTTTTTTTATTATATTGTTTACAAGTGACAAATTCTAAAAACTTTCAGTGTCGACCTCGTATGCGCAGTAGATTCAGCCCCCAAACCTACAAGCTCACTACCACTTATTAAACTCTGCAACAAACTAGTTATTAAATAAAATAAACGAGCCATAAGGGTTGTTTATTTCATAATTTGCAGTATTTTGTAGGTACTTACTTTGCAGTATTTTCATGCCGGTCGCAGTTTTATGAAAGCGTTGTTTCCATATAGAGTACCTACTTAATAAGCTATTTTAGTATTAAAATTGTACTGTAAAATTTGAGCCATATCGTTGGCAATAAACTGTTTTATTTTTAAGCCGACAAGTGCAGTGTAGGACGTCCACCATCGAGATGGATGGACGACCTGTACTCATATTTTCTATTCAGCTGTGGATGTCTGACAACAGTGGAAAATGACAGGCACTATGCAGTACATTGCTGCTTTGAGGTGATCACTGGTATAACCACGTTACGTCAAAGCAGCACTGTACTGTTGTTAGTCCACTGAATAGACAATTGGGTGCTGGTAAACATCGCTACGATCGTTTTTCTGTGGAAATCCATGGGGAGGCCCATTTTCAGCTGTGGAGTTCGTGCGGCTGATGATGATGATGATTAAACTATTTTTGTGTAGGACTATGCTTTAATTTGTCAAATTGAACACTACAGTAGGTACGGTTTTTCACTTGCTGCACACACCGGGCTGTAAAAAGCGGGATCGGTCGTATTAAAAGATTTTTACATACTTATGTAGAGAAATGTTGGCCTTTTACTCTTTTATTTATATGTTTTGGTGACATTTTTGAAAGCGCTAAAAGGATGTGACAAAACCGAGCGGAGCAATTTATATCTCGTCTGCAAGTGGCAACATGTGTCTACTCCGTATGGGTATTAAACTGCAGTACGAAGTCGAATGCTTGGACTACACTAAGTCAGTGACTATGTATTAGTGGAGGCAGTCTATTGACGGGACGAATACGGTTGGGGGGACGAATCGAAGAATTTATATATTTGGTTGTCGATATATCTGAGTAATTACAAAATATAAGGAAACCATATTTTGATATTCGATTTACCTTTCTTTTGCTTTCATTTTGGTAGTTTTGTTTACATGATTAGTTAACTTCTACAACATAAAAACAATAAATGATAAAAAAAGAAAATAAGTATAGGTAGAACCCTTTAAAAATAGAGTTTTTCATTTATTTGAACATTGTTTTTCCCTGTACTTATTGATTAGTAGTAATGTGAATTACTGCTAATCAATAAGTAGGTAAATCAGTTTCTTCTATGGTTTTCGCGATTTTGCATAATAAAACATTTTATTTATCCGGTTTTATCGCGTTTTTATTCATTATTTGAACCGAGCTTTCGCCAACTTTACAGTTGGCTTTTTCAAGGTTGACTGAGATGTCAGTCAGTCAGACAACCGGATAAATAAAGTGTTTTATTAAGTAAATCAGTAATTAAAATAATGGATATTAAACGAGAAATACTGTTTTGGCACTTACGAGACGTAACTCGAGCTGTTCATTATATATTAGTATTAGTTATTAGTTTATGAATCCTTCGCCTTAATGAATATACTAATAAATAAACTGAGATCAATAATTTCACGACATAATTCAAAATAAATTATTATCATCCATTATTCCATCATTCACAATCATCCATCGTCATCCACAAAAAAATGACTTTCAACTTAGGGACATCGGTGTCAAGCTAAACAAAGCCTGTCTCGTATTATATATAGGATATATATATCGGTATAGTCTCGTATATATTCGTCATAGTAATTTAACAATCAATATATCTAATAAATTATTATGATAACTTTTCTTAATACCGCTAACTGGTGACTTTGGTACTTATTTAGTCCTCTGGTTTATCAGATTGGTACACAACCTCAAGAATTGTAAATCTACACCACACTAGTATACACAAACACTACGCTAGTGTAATCACACCATAGTTGACTAATATCTAGGGTTGAACATCGCATCGTTCACTAGCGTTGACTGACTCGCCTACTGGTATAGATATAACCACAGCATCAATGTCAATAACATCTATACCACACTAGCATACACGAACACTATGCTAGTGTAATCACAGCATATTTCTGAGCGATCATCTAGTGTTGAACATCGCATCGTTCACTAGCGTTGACTAACTCGCCTACTGGTATATATATAACCACAGCATCAATGTCAATAACATCTATACCACACTAGCATACACAAACACTATGCTAGTGTAATCACAGCATAGTTCTGAGCGATCATTCGCTAGTGTTAACCATGGCGTCTTTCACTAGCGTTAACTAACTCGCCTACTGGTATATATATTATATATATAACCACAGCATCAATGTCAATAACATCTATACCACACTAGCATAAACAAACACTATGCTAGTGTAATCACAGCATAGTTCTGAGCGATCATCTAGGGTTGAACATCGCGTCTTTCACTCGCGTCGCGCGTCGTCTCGGGAAGTAAACGATGCTACAATCTAGAAAACTGCCACTCGATAATGGCTTTTCAATTGCAGTTCGCATTTTGAATATAAACTATTGGATATTTTTCGCCATCTCCGTATACGATCGTTGTATTAAAATTCATTTCTAAATTTAAAATTTTAATATTGATGCCGGAAAATGGTTGATAGAGCTGTTATGGCTCAAGAACATTATTTGTATACTTATCAATGGCGAGTATTTAATAAACCCACCTACGCTACACGTAAATATTACCTAGTTTAGTAGAAATATTTTAAAGGACTTTTTGAAGATGTATTTTTCCTCTATAATATATCTAGTAGAAACGTTTTGAGCACTAAAATCAAATTTCAAAATATATAGTTGAGTATTTCAATCTATCTACCTACACGTATAAGTAATACTTATCATACTCAACAAGTGTTATAAGTAACAATTATTAAACATGAACAACATTTAAAATAGACAAAATTGACCAGTTAAAAGTAGTTCGAACATTATGGTCTAGAATTCCAGGATACAAATTAAATTCGTAACTTTGATTGTTGTGTGAAAACATCTCAAACTTATAACACTCCTCTTTTTCAAATAAAATGGGCGTAATGGTGTGAATGGAAAAGTACGTAACCATGTGAAAACCCTACCATAAAAAAAGGTTTGATTGATATTAATTTATGTCGGAGTCTGTCAAAAAGGGTCGATCGCTCCTCACTCGTCGGAGATCTGCACAGATAAAACGGGTTAATCGGGCCTTTCTACAATTTGCAACAATTTAAATACATTTTCAGCCTTTCCATTCGAAAACGATGTTTTATTCCTCAAATACCAATGCCCCATGGCTTTACCCGAGAGTTTTAGTGGGAACGCGTTGAGAAAATGTATTAGAGAATTTCCACTAACAAAGGGATTTTTGAAATTCCATTCCTAGTCTCTAAATACGATTCTGCCACTGTTCACCGTTTATAGGCGAATCAGCCGTATGCGAAATGTTCTGTCGACGAAACGTCCAAAGTTGAATGGCCCTGTCGACGAAACATCCAAAGGCGAAACGTCTGGGCCCTGATTCTCTAAAAACATAGCATGCGGCAAGCAGGCGGGATGCATGAGCATTGCAGAAGTCGATTTGTTCCAGGAGTAAAAATAATAGCTATTCTATAACTTCTTTTGATACTGATTGGCTGATGAACAAGGGGAACTATTTAAATGATTAGGTAGCCCTGAATTTTGAAGGCTACCTATCTTATCAAGTAGTAATTTATTAAAATAACACTTACAGAATACGAATTAACGTACATCTCCTGCACGTCCCCTGCATTCCGCCGGCATTCCGCTTGCTTTGTCCTTACCGAATCGAGCCCCTGTTAGTGAACAGTGGCGGAATCACAAAATACATCCCGAAAAAGGAAGGAGGAAAGAAAGGAGGGTCCAATTTTGTATTAAACTTTTTTCATGTATTCTACAGTGCAATATTTATTTATTATTATTATTACAATTACTTAAATGCTCCCGGTGAGGGAGCGCTTTTAAATAAAATATTTTTCAAGGTGGCCTGGAAGAAATCACTTTAAGCGATAAGGCCGCCTATTTGTTCAACATTTGTTGAGTTTTATATTTTATTTTTAAGTATTTGTTTTGTTGTTGATTAAATAAAGTATATAAATACTTATACGATAGAAAATCTATCTATCTTTTTTCTTCTGTTCCAGTATACCTAGCAGACCTGGTAGTCAAGAAATTCTTCATCCTCAAACTGATCTACGCCTTCGTTTTCTGGGTCCTACTCCATAAAGCCTGGTACTTCTTCACCTGGTTCGCGAAGTTCCTTAAAGAGAAGAAACATGAAGTCTACTTCGATCACCATGACCATCATGATCACTACGATCATCACCCCCATTATGAACATCATGATTACGGTCATGATTATCATGGATCCAGTTATGGGCCTCCTAGTTATGGGCCTTATAAGAGAAATGGTGCTTCGAGTAATTTTAGGCCTTATAAGAGGACGAATCATGTCGGTAAAATTGAAGGCATTTAGATTTATACTAATATAAGTAGATTAAAAAAATACGATAATTTCAATGGTTCTAGTTATGGGCCCCCTAGTTATGGGCCTTTATATAAGTGAAATGATGCTTTCGAGTAGTTTTGGGTCTTATAAGAGGCCGGTTGGTTTTGGTGAAATTGAGGGTATTTAGATTTAAACCAATATGTATAAGAAAACCATGATTACCAATGGGTTAGTTATGGGCGTTATAAGAGAAATGGAGTTTCGTGTAGTTTGGACTTTACAGAAGCCGCTTATGTAGGTCAAACGTAAGGCATTTAGATTTAAGCGAAGTAAAATTAAGTTATAGGTATTTATTATGAAAACCATGATGACTATGGGGTTAGTTATGGACCTTATAAGGGGATTGGTGCTTCGTACTTTTGGGCTTTATAAAAGGACGGCTAACGTCGGGTAAATTGAGAGCATTAAGATTTAAACTAAGTATCATGAACAAATGGCCACCATTATTATGATCTAGTTATGGCCCTTCTAGTTATGAGCCTTAAAAGAGAACTGGTGGTTTTAGTAGTTTCGGCCCTTATAAAAGGATGGCTTAAGTCAGCAAACTTGAGAGCATTTAGACTTAAATCTACAGAGCATAGCTTTGCTCCGACTTAGCTTAACTAAAACTTATGCTCAGGATAAATCTTAAATAGAAATTTTTAGTCGAAATTGTCAAAACAACATTTTGTAATAAGTACGAATAAAATAAAAATATCTTCATAGTCATAACAGTAAAGCACAATTCAGGTCATTATTTTTGATTGGCATAAAATCACGCACAAAGGCTAGTAGGGCTAATTGCGAAAACACACTGTTAAAACTTTTTTTAACTTTGATAGGTTTACCAAAATTAAAAAGGCAAAATTATGAAGACTAATCAATAAGCACGCTATAAAGCCTTAGTGGGCTTTCTAGTTATAGGCCTTTTAAGAGAAATTTTAATGTAATTTCGAATGGCTTCGAGTATGTTTGTCAACTCATGTTGGTAAAATTGAAGAGGATTTGTTTAGATTAAAACAATTGTATAAATTTATAGTATTTTACTACACTAAGATAGTTAATAATTATAGTTGTAATTTATAAATGATATTTAATTACGATATTGTATAACTAGCTTCCGCACGCGTATTCATCCGCGTCTCCGGCGTCCGGCGTCAGTCTCGAGACTTACACAGATGATTTAAAAGGATGTTTGTGTTTTAATCACACAAAAGTACCTAACCGATCGCGATAATATTTGGTATGCATATAGTTGGAAATCTAGATTGAAACATAGGCTACTTTTTATCCTGGTCCTCCCGCGGGATCGGAACTTACGCGGGTGAAACCACGGGGTGCTGCTAGTGTGAATTAAACCGATCAGCATAAATAGGTATTTTAATTTTAATTATAAAATAAAAATAATTTTGGTTTAGGTTTCGCGATTTAGCATAATAAAACACAATATGTACCGGGTTTTACTCGCGTTTTATATATTAACGGCATTGTTACAATGTATACTGAGTTTTCGCTATCAAGCTAGCTTTTTCAAGGTTGACTAAAGATAAAATAAAAAACGCGAGTAAAACCAGGTAAATATTGTGTTTCAGTATAAAATAAATATTCATGAATATTTGTATTATTTTATTTTATAAAGAAACCCACAAACATCAACAAACTTGTGACCGAGACGCGGCACAGAGATCGCCAAATAAATTACAACGACAGGGTACAGTCCTACAAACACTAGGTACCTACTTACGGTATTACTCGTACCTAAACTTGTCTCGTAAATGAGTTGCCACCATAAATCAGTTCCGCTACACTTGTATTCAATAATTTACGCTCGACGCCGCTGAAGGGTCCGATAACGTTTAATTTAGGGCCTAAGGTAACAGAAGCCGGCTTAACATATTGTTAATGGAAAGATAACAACTAAGGTAAATACTCAGACTAAATAATTTCACAAGACCGCGTTCTGAACGACAAATCGAAGCCAATTTTAGTAATACTAAATGGATGGGTAAAACTTTTCCCCACTCAATAGGCAACCGATCGCATAGGCATTCGGCTTGCTTCGCGCCTAGTGGCTTGCATTCTAGCTAGGCGCCAAGCGTCCAGTGCGGCTGGTCGCCGTGCATTTTAATTTTGTCTAAGATTTTCGCGATTTTGCACAATTAAACCACAACCTTGAAAAAGCTAACTGTAAAGTTAGTGAAAGCTCGGTGTTTTTGTAGTAATGCCCTTTTTAAAAAAAACGCAAGAAAAACCCGTTCGTTTTAATTAGGTGACTCGCTAGCTTCTAGCCGGTAAGCCACTCATGCATTAGTTATGCATTAATATTATTTATGTATTTACAAAAGAAAAGTAAATATAAGTAGTATATCCGTTGTCTAGTCACCGTAACTTAAGCTTAGCAGCTTACCATGGGGCTAGATGGCGCTGTGTGTTGGTCACAAAATTTATTTATTTATTATTAGTATTACTGAATTTGGCTTCACTTTGTGGTTTGGAGCAGCGGTGTCTAGAAATTGTTATATAGTCAGGAATACCTACCTATAATTTATAGCGGTGACACCGATTATTAGATAAGTAAACTGTGCTATTGTTAGGTACATTCTCGATGTTTTGACTATGTTGCAATAGTGTTGATTGCGAGAAGACTGGAAGTTCGGCGTGTGTCGTCGTCTATGTACTTAATCGATGTTTTTAAGGTAATAGAAATAAGAAATACTTTATAGTGCGACCGTTTTCCCTCAAAGGCCCTTTAAGGAATGGTTTATATTAGACCATCACGAGCGCTGGCCGGGTCCGAGTTTCGTTATCCATTGCTCGTCCGCCACTCGGTTGCAACAGACCGATCGACTGCTCGCCGAGCAATGGACAACGAAGCTCGGACCCGTGACGAGGAAACACACAAAGGTATCAAGTTGAAATTGAAATTATATTTTGAGATCTATAGCCCTAGAATATTTATCAAGGTTTTGATTCAACACAATTAAAAGATTAGGTACATACAAATTTAGATATTCACGAAATCTCGTTTTGTACTAAAATGAATCGTCTTACTAATATTATTAGCCCTTATTATGGATAGTCCACTAGACGGTGTTGGTCTAGTGGTAGGTACCCCGACTTTCATTCTGAAGGTCGTGATTTCGAATGTCATGTCTTGTCTTTTTCCTTGCGGAAAAGTTACGTGCTTTAATAACATCGCTCATACGGCGAAGGAAAACATCGTGTAAAAAGCCGTGGGGGTTTAGTTAGCTCCAGACGTATTGACCAGTTCTTTCCTCTGGGCATCTCTGACTAGGCTGGGAGGAGGGTACAGGTGCTGGGCAAGCCTACTCCGCTTGACAATTTCCCGGGCACTACAGCGCCATAAAAATGCATTGATTAAAAGTTGTTTGTGCTGTATAAAACATTTAAAATTAGATGAAAAGGCCATAAGATCTTTCTTTTGTCTTATATTATTATCTATGTAACAATTGTGTCCTATTGTTCTTATGTGTATGTTTGTTGTCAATAAATGGTTTTCTTTCTTTTCTTTTTTCTTACTCCTAGGTACTAATTAATATTTTAAGCGTGAAAGTTTGTATGTGACTTTTTTCCTCTTTCCGTCAAAAACTACCGTACAGATTGCGATGAAACTTGGAATATAGGTAGCAGGATACCGAGAATAACACATAGGTTACTTTTTATCCCGATATTCTCTCGGGAACGGGACTTACGCGGGGCGCAGCTAGTAATACCGTAAATCATAATTTTTAACGTTGTTTTTTTTTGAGTTTACGTTGTATTATTTTTCCGCCTTTTACAAATACATAAAGGAAATTTCCCAAAAATAAAAAAAGTTGAGTTCGACATGTACTTCATTTATTTTTCCATTTTAATCGCGTTGCTTTAAACCTGTATCTATAGGTATAGGTACCTTCTTGCTACTATATCCATTCTTTTGTTTACTTGGGTCAATTTTTGCATATACATACCACGTACGTATCATTGTGATGTACCAAAAATATGATTCAGAGACGATTCCCGGGAAAGTTATTGTATTGAATATTGCTTTGTTTATTTGACAACAAAAAAATCAAAAAATCACTTGCCGCAACACCGGCCACCGCAGGCCGGACCGTCAAACCTGAATACACACCCACCACACAATACACTGCATTGAAATCAGGAAATGAAAAATATAAAAGTTTTTTCTTTATGTTTAAAAAACCTTAAAAAAAGGGAATGGAGAAATTGAATTAAGGACGCGACTCATGTGAAATCCCTTCCGATTGAATAGTTTTCTTCATAACCGGTATCAAATAGATCTTTAAACAATGTTTAATGTTATTGTACATGATACAAGAAGTGTCCCCTTCATTTCAAAAACAATAAAAAATAACTTTAAATACCACTATTATACAGGCAAAGTTACCCCTGTTTTACAAAATAAATCAATTTTTCTTCTAAATCCTTAACCGCAATATTTTCATATAGGCATCATAATATTAGAAAATACAATATCTAGAACCCCTTCATCGCATTTTATAAAAATATTATTTTAATCTTCGTTAATTATTGATTTTACGAGAAATTGTAGATTTTTTCACGCAATTCCATCTCGCTCATTTATATGCAATCGGAGAAGGACCGATGATTATCATCTATCGCCGCCTTAACTTGCCCGTCAAGTAGGTAATCCTCTGAAGGGGTATACAAACGGGTATGCCCTTTTAAACCGAAAGGGGGTAGTTCTAGACGTCTAGGCGAACAATTTTTGTTTTTGAAAATTCGACCCTCATTTTTGAGAAAATGTTGAGGTTATGTTTCACCGAAAAAACAGCTGTTTTTTAAAATAAAGGTACTAAGTTAAAGTTGTGAATGTAGAAGACTAAACTAAATGAAAGGACAACATAAGGTCAATAACCTCGAACTGTAAGAAACACCTGATTTTCAAGTACACTTTACACTTAAAAGTTTCGTAAAGTACTTCGAATTTCAAATTGTCTTAGAACAAAAGTTATTCACCTAAACGTCGTCAACAACCTCATTTCGAGTCTTGGCGGGAACTCGTTGAGGAGATGTGGTGCTCAATTTTCATTTTTGTGAAACCTAGTTCATATGCGTGCAAATTGTTTAATTTCGGGGGCATATTAATCAATTTAGTTTCGTGAACGTGTACAAGTGGAATGAAAGTGAAAATCGGTGCAAAACATTGACTTAGTGTTGTCTCCAAGGCTCCGTGAAGATTGTTTGTAAATAGCCGCCGTGTTTACAAATGATTCCCTAGACTTGACTTTAACTATGACGACTTGACTGTTTCCATGCAAATAACTTGCATAATATATTAAAATACATGACACTGGCTAATTTCCTAATGGCCATAATCGGTTCACAACCGATAAGAAATAAAAAAAAAAAAACCTCCTTTCTGCTTAAAAGGGCATACCCATTACACCTTATATACGGGCTAAACTGAAAGTCCTGTCGGATTCATCGAAAATTGTTGATTATTTTCTGACGCAATGTTATAGAATATTTTCGTTAAAACCGTTTGTAAAGGACATTGTTCCCTACATTTTGGTAGTAGTTTGAAGACAAAATCTTTTTACTGTTTGCAAACCTTTGGACATTTTAAACAAAAATATTTTTCTTCTAAAATGTGCTAAGGCTTCAACGCCTTTCGATATGTTTATTTAAAACCAACATCAAAACCTCGGAAACAATGTCATATATACAAACATTTAAAAAAGATAGGTTTCTCCCTTATGTATGTCCCCTTAAATACGTCTGTTAAAAAGCCACAGATAATTTTTATTTTAAGTTGTTTTTTTATTTTTTTTAGTTGTTTTTTTATTATTATTATTTAAAAAAAAAACATTTTTCAGCTGAAAAATTTAGGGCCCATTAAGGTCTTGTAATAAGAACATAATGGTAAGGGCCAATTTTTGAATAGAAACAACTCACGCACAATTACTTAATAGAGGGTTAAAAAAACAGATGACCGAAAAAGAACAGGCTTTTGGTTTCGACGAGCTCCCGATTAAATAACCAATCGTTTAAATATCCCATCGTTCAATAACCAATCATTTAAATTACTCATTGTTTATACACACCCTTAACTTGCGGACTAAGGGTATTATTATAGGTTATTATCATTCAAATTTAATCGCTATTTTATAAAACATCATTTTGTTTCCGTTCGTTCCACTCATAAATACGTGATTTGTATTGTTTTCACGTTTACGATTTATGGTTTGAATGCACAATATTTATTGGCCTAAGTGTTTATTTATTTAGCAGTTACGGCCAGATTAAAAATTATTTAATAAAAAGTTGGGGTCAGCATTGTTTGGACAAATCGGACTCTATTAATTTACCGATTAATATTAATAAAAGTTTTTTTTTTGATGTATTGTGTTAAACTAGCTACGTCCCGCGGTTTCACCTGTCGACGTCTCAATCTGTAACAATTTAGAAACACTCTTTTTCTATAAGTATTTTATAGGAAAAATTCACTTTCAAAAATTTGAACTTGCTCCTCTGGGTACTGACCCAACGGGGTACTGACCCTAGCGGTCTAAACAACTAAGCTACGCGAGCTCCCACCTCGAGCGGCGAATTTAAGAATATGAATGTTTCCCCTGTCTACTATTTACGAAATATTTAATTGGGATAAGAGTAACATCACTTAGCTAATGAGTTAACTGTAAAGTTAATTATTAGCACAGGTAAATTACTGGAAACTGATCCTGTAGATGGCGTCTCAATCGAGCCTTAATCGAAAAATAGTTGACAGAATGAGTAGTTGATGATTGTCGCCCATCATAGTTGCCCCATACAGTACCGCTGGATGAGGGTCATGATGGGCGATAAGCTATAATTAAGCCGACTTTTTTTTTTTTTTTTTTTAACGTCAGGAAATCGCCCTAAGACCTTCAGGCCGCTCTCGGGGGGGAGCGGCCCGGTGTGTGGGGGTCCCCTCTGACCTGGGATGGTGGGCGGCCAGAGGTATACCCACTAAAACCTGACGGTGCCTTACACGCCGCAGGTGCCAGAGCTCGCCGGAACCTTGCGGAGTACATCCGCGAGCTCTGGCGGCGGGTAGTCCTGTGGGACCTCTATCTCCAAAAATCCCGTTTCTGGGTAAACCTTCTCGAGAGCCGCCGCCATCTCGGGCCCTGTTAAATGGCGACGGACCCCCTCCGAGTCCGCCGCCATGGGCTAATCTATGGTGGCTGCAGGTCGTCGCCGACCCTCCGCCTGGAGCGCCTGGGGCGATGAGTGCGCCCTTGGAGCTCCCGCTCCCTCTCTGCATCCTCTTTGGAGGTCATGACAGCCTCACAAAAGAGGCGCATCGCTTCCCAGGACTCGTCACTCTCGATCATAGAAGACACTACGGCCGGAAGCGACAAGTCCTGTCCGACAACTGTCGTTAAAGCGCTCCGCTGGTCACTCCAGGCGGGGCACACCTCCAAAGTGTGTTGAGCGGTGTCTGAACTGCAGTAGCAGTGGTGACACCGCTCATCGCTCTCCCGGCCAATTCGGCATAAGTAACGGCCGAAACAGCCGTGGCCAGACAAGATCTGGGTCAAGCGGAAGCTTAGCCCACCGTGGCCTCTGGCCAACCACCCCTCAAGGACCGGTCTTCCGGCCACAATGGTCCAGAGACCCGATCGCGGCTCCTGCAGCCGCGTACGCCACACCTCCACCTGGGACCGGTGGAGTTCCTCCCGACACTCCTCTATCTCCCTGAGCGCCGGGCGGTCGCCTTGGCTCCGAGCCTCCTCACGCCACTGGTATAGCGACGCAAGGGCTCTCGCCTCAAGGTCCCAGGGAAGTGAACCAGCAAGAACCACGGCTGCCTCGCTAGATACGGTGCGGTAGGCCCGCGTAACCCTCACGGCCATCAGCCTCTGGACTTGCAGAAGTTTACTGATAACGCCGGCAGGGACGCTGTCGGCCCATACCGGTGCTCCGTAGAGCGCCATCGATCGTACGACGCCCATGTAGAGCCGTCTCGTTGACTGACACGGCCCTCGAATGTTGGGTAGGAGGCGGGCAAGCGCCCCAGCCGCTCCCACCAGCCTCGGTAGTAGTTGCCCGAAGTGGGCATTAAATTGCCATCTGGAATCCAAGACCAACCCCAGATATTTTAGGGTTGGTCCTATAGTGATCCGGACCCCTCCCACTACCATGTGGTAGTCTGGCGGTAAGCGAACCCGAGGACCATGGAAGATCATAGCCTCGGTTTTGCCCAAGGCAACCTCCAGGCCTAGCCGGCGTATACGGTCCACCACATGGGCGACCCCTGCCGTAGCCAAAATGGCTGCCTCGCGATGCGTTCTTCCCCTGGCCGTAACCAACGTGTCGTCGGCGTAACACGTTATGGCCAGGTTTGGAAGAAGGGCACCGCGAAGCACCCAATCATACCCGATGTTCCACAGGATCGGTCCGAGAACTGAGCCCTGTGGAACACCGCAGGTCATACGCCACCGCCACCTCCCATCCTGCGTCTCGTAGGCGACCGACCGGTCGGACAGGTACGCCTCGAGAGTGAGCCGCAGGTACTCGGGAACGCGGTGGTAACGTAGCGCTTCCCTCACACAGCTCCATGGGAGCGTATTAAACGCATTGGCGATGTCTAAAGACACCGCCAACAGTACCGCCCCTCCCGCTACAGCCTCCGCCGCGAGCGTTTTAACGCGCAAGATTGCGCCGACGGTAGATCGCTCCCTTCGAAACCCGAACTGGTGCGCCGATAAATCCGGTCCAGTCCGAGTAAGATGGCTGGATAGGCGGGCAGCGATGATCCGTTCAAAGAGTTTGCCGGCCTCATCCAGCAGAACGATCGGCCGGTAGGCCGACGGAGAATCCTCTGGCCTGCCTTCCTTGCGCAAGAGAACGAGACTGCCTTCCTTCCACCGAGCTGGGAACTCCCCACGCTCGAGGCAGACGGAAAACAGTCTCCGGAAATGGTCCCCCAAGTGTCTACAGGCCATTGCCAACACGCGACCTGGTATACCATCAGGCCCGGGTGCGGTGGCTCTGACTCTGAGACGACGGAGAACCATTTTGAACTCTTCGGCTGTGACAGCTGGGTTTTCGTCCTCAGCTATTCGCTCGAGGGATGGTGGTGGAGCCATCGGCGGTGGGTCATGTTCTTCCCTTTGGGGGAAAAGCGCCTCTACAACTTCCGAAACAAAATTTGGCTCGAGCGTCGTTGTTAAAGGAGGGGCCCACGGCCTGAGCTTGTTCCTAGCCAGACGGTAGGGACGCCCCCATGGGTCTTCGGTTAAAGACGCGAGCATTTCGTTTCGGGCCCTTTCTTTGGCAGCAGCAATAGCCACTTTCAGGGCCTTCTTGGCCTGCTTATATGTGGCATGGAGTTCTTCCTCCACAGGATCTACCTCTCCCGGCGCAAGCCGGCGACCTCGGCGGCGACTCCGGTGTCGGGTGTACGGGCGGCGCGCTACTACGCACGCGGAGCGTAGGGTGGCCACCTCCTCACACCACCAGTATACCTGTCGCGAGGGACCCCGTGACTTCACACGGGGCATTGCCGAGTCGCATACGCTGGTCATGGCTCCCGTGAGCCACTCGGCTTCATCATTCACATCATTCAGGGTCTCCGGCACAGGCACCCACGCCTGAACGATGGCAGCCTCCTCCAGTAGCTCAGGGTCCAGCCGCTTCAGCGCCCAACGAGGACGATCCATCCGAGGGGACTGGACCACAGGGTTAGAGGTCTGGGCGGAGACTATGTCAAACCGGATATATCGGTGAACCGACATAGACTCCACTTCCTCCAGAACCCTCCAGCCGCGCACTCTGCGGGCAAGAGCGGGGGAGGCAAAGGTGACATCCACGATCGACTCTCCCCGTGGCGCCACGCAGGTGCTTGTGGTCCCCCGATTTAGGATCTCTAGACCGACCGTGTCGATCCAGTCCTCGAGCATTCCACCCCGAGTGTCAGTAGCTCTACCGCCCCATCTGCGCGAGTGCGAGTTAAAATCCCCCAGGACAAGCACAGGATGCGAATATCGGGCCAAAAGAGCCCCGATCTCATCCAGGAAGGAATCAAACTCGGAGTCTCGACGGCTCGGTGCAAAGTACACCCCGACAATGATTGCATCTCTCCACTGCACTGCGACGTAACCATTACCTCTGGCAATGGGCTTCGGGGGCGGTACGCACAGGGCTCGAGATGGGACGATTGCAACTTTCGTCGCCGTGTCCACAATCCAATTGCCTCTGTGCGGGATGTAAAGGGGCTCCGACAATACTGTCAGCTCTATAGCCCACTCCGCAATGGATTGCATGAGTAAATCCTGCGCATTATAGCAATGATTGCCATTCAACTGAAGGAAGCGGTGGATGGGGCAGTGATCCATTAGGGACACTCGATATCCACGTCGACTCCGTCCATCGCTTCCTGAGAGGCCACGGGGGCCAAGGGAGCTGTCGGACGAGCTGGAGCCGGAGATGGTATTCTGGCTGCGACAGCTCTCTTCGTTTTAGATTTTGGGGCCCTACAGGCCTTGGTACCCAATTGGTGTCCGGACGGGAGGTTAGCTGCATCGCACAGAGAGCAGTGCGGTGTGGCCGAGCAGTCAGACGCTTTGTGTCCCGATTTTGCGCATCTGAAGCAGCTGTCACTCCTGTCGACCTCTGATGGGCATTTTGCCCCGACATGCCCTTCTTCTAGGCAGCGGAAGCAGCGTCTTTCTCTGGGCTGAAGCAATTTGACTTTTGCAGCAACCCAGCCGACAAGAAGACGACCACTATCCGCTACCTTTTTGGCTACCGCTACCGGACATCGCACCCATATCGATCCCATGCCGTAGTCGCCCCAACGGATTTCACCGGCCCTGACTGACTCCAAAGGGCAATCACCAGCCGAGGCAATGGCAGCTGTGACTTCTGTAGTCGTGACGGAGTCGTCAAGACCCGAAATCCTCAGTTCAGCGGTGACAGAAGGCCGTTGCACCCGAACATCACCACCCATGAGATCTCGGATCTTTTCCGAGAGAGCGTCGGCCTTCTGCTGCCTTTCTTCACCGGACAGTTCAATAACTCGGGCTCCTGTGGCAGCCCTACGGACTTTGAGGAAGGGAATACCCATCCCTTTCCAATCGATTTGGGTTTTGGCATCCTGGAGTATTTTGTCATACCCAAGACCCTTGGTCTCCCCTTCCGGCGTGATGGTCACGACAACTGCCGCCGTTTTAGGCGTCCTCAGCCTTGGCTTTTTCGACCGCTTCGGCTTTTGGCCAATTTCAGGCGTCGTCGGCTTTTCGTTGTTGCCCCTTTTATCCTTACCTCCGACACGAACCCATTCTCTAGATGGAGCGTTGGTGGTCGAGGGACCGGCGATGGCGGGGGCTAAACGAGCGGGTCCTGGCTTTAAAGTCGAGTACCCAGCAACAGCATGGGTTGTACGAGAAGGGCCTGGCGGCGTGACCGTTGACCCGACAGCCTCGGCAAAAGTAGGGACGGGTGGTATAGGCAAAGAAGCACCTTTACTTTTCTTGCCCTGTCCCTTGCCCTTTTTGGAGGCAGCTGGCAGCACCGATAGAATCGGCTCTGCGTGTGCCACCGTAACCGTCGCCTTATCCGACGCAAGAGGAGGGCGTATGCGTGGCGCAGGCAGTAGCCTCTCCTCGATAGAGGCTAAACGGGCGCTGACCATGGTCCCGAAGTCAATCATCAAGGACCGTCTAAACTCGTTCAGAGCTGGATCCCGATGAGTAAGTATTGGGATTTGGCGACCTGCCGTATCCACAGCAGAAGTTGACGGTTGGCTGCGCATCTTCACAACCTCCTCTCTCAAGGAAGCCATCTCTTTGCGGAGATCAACCAGCTCAGCCCGCATACGGGCGTTCTCGGCCTGTAGGACCGACGTTTCTTCGGAAACTGTCCTCTGGCTAAGCTCCGTGTAAATCTCCTGCACGCTGGCGGCAGCCGCTTTTAAGTAGCCCTGAAAACGGAAACAGAGTCCTTTGCTACTGGCCGCCACGTGCCGGATGGTCTGTAGGTCTTTCTCCAACCTAAGGCCAAGTCCTGGAGTGGATTGATCCACCGCCTCGCCCGATCCAATCGGTGCTCCATGGGTGGTCGCCGATCTGGTGGGGTATTTAAACCGCAGTTCACGAGCTGTTGCAGCCATAGCCACAATCTCCTTGTCCGCTTCGATGCGCTGTTGCTCCTTCTCGATTTCTAATAGCTTCTTCTTGGCTGCTGCAAGTCCAACATAATGCCCCACTGTGGGGGGTCGGCCACGACTCCTCGGGTTAAGCTTGGGAGGCTTTTTGGTAGAGGCAAAAGTCTTGCCACCCCAGTCGTCGCTATCGGAATCGTCGTCACGACTCCGCGCTCTTTTCTGAGGCATTTTGTGCCTATCTTGAGCAGTGGTTGTCACGCTCTTACCGCTGTCGGAAACAACATCGTAGAACTCGACGTCGTTATTTGATACACTCCCGGCAATACTCCCAGGAGCACTGGTGTCAGTGACACTGCCGGCAATCCCGTCAGTATCTGACTCTGTGAGTCGGTGATCACTATTGAGTCTAGAGCTCGACCGGTCTCGATCTTGTTGGCGCTGCCTATCGAGGGATCTGTCGGTCAGGCGACTTGATCGCGTCCGTCTTCCCTGACTCTCCCTTTCCTTCTCCTCTACCGACCCAGGTGTCAAGCACCCAGTCGTCTTTTTTGACCCCTTAGGTCCCTTTCCCTTCTTACTCTCCTCCTTTCCTACCTTCTCCTTCTCCTCAATTTGTTTTGTATTCGTTTTTAGTTCCATAAATGTTCCCACGAGTAACACGGTGTATTGTACATTCAAGGCCGGAGCCGGTTCGGTCCGAGAATGGCCTACATTTGATTACCCAAGAGGGGGGGCGGCAGGTACCCCTCCTGGGAGTGCGGTCGCGACTGTCTAACACGACAGCCATTCAGATCTCGCCCCGCACCACCAACTTATCTTGCGGTTTTGACGACAGTTTACTCTGCCAGGCCCGGCCGGTTAAGGCAAGGCCCCATTACTCCACGCGGGTCGCGCTAGGAGTTCCTTAAAACTAACACGTGCCCGGCCAATCAAGGCAAGGCACCCACCGCTAATTGGGATTGGTACACTCCACACACGCCTAAAAGTGTGTGTAGAGTGCACCAACCCGGTGCGCCTCTTGGTTCGCCGCCCAATATAGCTGGATTGCTATGCCAGGCAGCTTAAGCCCCACTACCACGGCAAGGTGGACGCACGACAGGGGGATAATTAAGCCGACTCACTTTTATATTTTTAGTTATTGTATGTTTATTAATTTTGGCTTTATTTAATTTTATGTTTTGTATTGTGTTTGATTTTATTATTAGTTTTTTTTTTTTTTTTTTTTAATTTTTTACTATGACATTTTATAAATTTGTATATTATTATGGATGTATTTTCTGAAATAAATGATTTATTATTATTATTATTTTTGTCTTTATGATTTTCTCATCTCGGTTCTGACACCGGTATATTTAATCTGGTCACGGGCCTAAGCCAAGTGGTCCGGATTATAAAATGGAATTTATTGCTGTTCAGTTTGTAGAATATTATTATTAGAACATGAATGTTTCCCATTCATATTCTTAAATTCGTCGCTCGAGGTGACGAATTTAATCTAAGCTTGCGTGGCTTAGTTGGTTAGAGCTCTGGGGTACTGTCCAGAGGCGCGAGCTTAAACATCGCCGCGAGTGATTTTATAAACATGAAGTTTTCCTATAAAATATTTATAAAAGATGCACACTCTACAAATTTCAGCTCTCTACTTTGTATTTTAGGCTGTGTGCTGCTCCATCAGTCAGGCAGGACTCGGTTCAAAGCGTTTCACATATAGGCGTTTATGTAGCAAGGGCAGGCAGGCGAAGCAAGGCGAAAGACAATGTGTTGCAGATTACATTAGATAAGATAAGATTACAACTTCAGTAATAAGTTGAGACACAAGCATTTTTCACAACATGAAAATAATTTTAGTCTAAAATACGATTATTTAAAAAAACGTATTTTAAAAGGTAAATTCATAAGCCGTCTTTGGAAAGTTAAAATTAGTAAAAAATCTCTCAAAAAGTTAAAAAAGTTTTGTGAAAAAGCTGTCATTCATGAACAGAATAGAGCTTTCAGCTTAGTAACAAAAACCCTTCAGTACTTCATCAAATTACTATCGAAAACCTCTCAGGAATCTATAGGGTAAAGGGAAATTTCCTAACCTTACTTCTAACACAACATGATTGATGAATTTAGGTTCCCCATTTCTCTTAATAATACTCAAAGTTGCCTTGAACTAACGAAATTTTTGTCGACAATCTTAGTAATATTATAAATGGGTAATTTGCGGGTATGTATGTATGTCTGTAAGTTTTTTACTGAATCCCGCAAAAAACTACTGTACCGATTGCGATGTATCTTAAAAATTCAGGAAGCTGAAGACCTGAAATAACACATAGACTACGTTTTATTTCGATATTCCCGCAAAAGTGGGACTTAAGCGGGTTAAACAGCGGGGCACAGCTAGTTTTAGATTAACCTAAATCTAGTTTATGTAGCCAAGTATTATATATACATAGGTATTACGTCATAGGCATAGGTCTAGAGAGCTGTGTTGGTCTTTTAGACCAATACTGACCAACACTTAGGCTGAAATCCATAGTCCGTACACACCATCCTGGTATGCCACAGGCCATCACATCACTGACGTGAGGTGTCTAATGTCTATCCTCCGAGCATTTCTGCTCTCGCGACTCGACTAGGACCGGCCGGTGAAGGCAAGCCAAATGCGGGGAACTGCTTCCTCGTCAGTTCACTCCGACCAGCCAACTAAGGCAAGCCGGAGGTGAGGAACGGTGACTTCAAACTGGAGCACTCGGAGGTCCAGTACTTTCAAGACTCCAATGCCACCAAACTGTCTCAAATCCTACATGATCTCCATCAAGCCCAAATGTTCCCAGAAAAATTGAATATTCAATTTACAATATTTTAATATTCATGAAAGTTAAGTTAGTGAAATTTTTGTAACGAGCGTAACAATTTAAACATAACCTAACGGGAAATTTAACAATGAAAAATATTTTAGTTTCCGTACGTGTGTTTTAGAAGGAAAGCGAAATTCGACACCGTTTGAACTTAGTGTGGATGTAGACTACAAACTAAACTATCGACCGACAGCAACAGAGACAACTTTTTTACACAGGATAGATAGATAACCTACTGTTGGTAAGTGATGATATGGTTTAAGATGTAACAAACTCACCTATCTTTATTTATCACTCCTCCTATCTTCATTTATCCCGATATTCCCGCGGGAACGGGATTTACGCGGGCGAAACCGCGGGGCGCAGCTATAATGATATAAAGGTGAAAAGTTGTATGTGAGGATGTTTAAAAAAAAAAACGAATCGATTGCTATGAAACTTGGTACTTAACAAAAAGCTGAAATTTTGAATTAACACAATCATACGCTACTTTTACTTCATATGGCCCCAAATTATCGAGATGTTTATTTTTAATTTGGTAGGTACTTATAGTCATTGCATAAATTTCATTTTTTTTTAATTATTCAATGGCGATACAAAGTCCACAGGATGAGCTTAGTTTAGCATCAACAAGCTATGCTTCGGATAGTTTACAATCCCAAGCGATTTCAAGTCTATAGACTATAATCACCCTAAACTAAGTAGGTACCTAAGTATTCAATAACATCGAACAATGAGCAAACTTTCTTCTAGTTGTAATTTACAAGTGTGTATTGGTAACTAAATATTTATTTATTAACTGGACTGCCTACTGTGCGGTTCGTTCAGAAAAAAAAAAAGAATACCAAAAGATACTAAAAACTTCTTAAAAAAATAAAAGTTAATACTGGCTGATAACAAAAAATCTGACACAAACCATCAGAAGAAAAAGAAAAAAAAAACGAGTAAAATCTGGAAAACTGCAAAAAACAGCACTCGCTTGAAACAAAACGCGGCCGATACAAATAAAGAAAAAAAAACACTAGAACTAGTGAGTAATGTATGTAAATAATTGAAAGTACTGGCTGAATAGGTCTACACAAATAGTTTCAAGGACTCATGCCGGTTTATTAAAGAACTAAAAGAAGGTTTTATTTCTAAGAAAATGTTAAAGAAACTTATAGTGGTTCTGGCGGTCGTTGTTTGCTGTTACTGTGATGACAATAATCAATTGTTAAGCGAAGAAACAAGGGCTAAGAAGAAAAAACGATCACTGAGACTCTTAGGTAAGTTTTTATACTACGACTACGTTTTGTTGGTTCGTATTCAATAGAATACAATCATAATCTTCTTCAAACGAGTAGATTGTGCACTAATATAAAGTTAACATGCCTAAGTTGTAGTGAATTGAAAAGATATTGAAGCGATAATTCGGCGTATGAGTCACCGCGTCGGTGGACTAAAGGCTTAAGTCGCATTCCCCGGATTGGATTGAGATGCGTTGGTTCGAATCCCGCCTGACGTAGACCGTGCGCTGTGTTTTTGTGAATATATATCTTTTCATTATAATTTTTTTGTGAATATATCTTTTCATTATAAAATTAATCTAAATTTAGAACATCAAAATTTGAAGGCTTTTAAGTTTGATTGGGTTCAAACTTATTTGATAGATATCTTTTATACGTAGAATGAAAAATCATTCTCCTGATTTTTCATAGGCAGGAATGCCTAATCCCATTTTTTTATTATGAGTAATTAATTGACCACACCTACTGCAAATAGATTTGGAGATGTAATTCCAGGCAAAATTGTAAATAAATAATTATAATTTGATATTTTATCGGACCCTGAGCTCACAAGAGGGTGTGCGAGCGGAAACATCGCTCAGATGCAAATAATTATAAAGAAAGTTACATAATTTTCCGGGTCTTAAACGCGTGATTTATACTTTTTAATATTCTTACTTCGACGTTTCGGTCAAATTACAATTATCTTGGACGCGATCATTGTAATATGATCAAAACACACACACAATATAAAATGTATTCCAATCGGGTTTCCCTAAAAAAATTACAAAGATAGTTATAAATTTTGCAGCCTTAAGAAAAGTCAATGTCGTCGAGCTATAGTTTTTCTTTTTCTTTATCTTTAAACAGCATACTTCAACAACTTTTCTTTTAGCAGGAATATGGGAAAAAGTTTTAAGTGAACATTTCCCCATGAGTTTTACTTATAAGTATTTATACTTACAAATTTGTGTTTTGTTGTTTAGGAAAAAACGCCATAAGATGTCCCAAAACACATAACATGATTCTAAGCTGTTATCAAACTTTTTCTCTCATATATTTTTATAATTATTATGGTTTGAAGGAAACATGAACAGGATCGGGATAAAAGATAATATATGTGTTAATCCAGACCTCCAGCTATCTGCATATCGAGTTTCATCGCAATCAGTTCGGTAGTTTTTGCGTGTACTAGACTTACAAAGTTTCATATGTATAATTTTGTATTCAAATCTTATCTCATCTAATACTAGCTGCGCCCTGCGGTTTTACCCGCGTAAGTCCCATTTCCGCAGGAATATCGTGATAAAAAGTAGCCTATGTGTTATTCCAGGTCTCCAGCTACCTATATTCCACGTTTCATCGCAATCGATTTAGTAGTTTTTGCGTGATAGAGTTACAAACTATATAATAGTTTTTGCGTAATATAAACGCGAAAGTTAGTGTGTATGTGACACACAAACTTTCGCGTTTATATTATTAGTAAGATTATAAAGTTTGCACATAATTATGTCTTTGTTACTCTTTCACGCAAAAACTACTGAACCGATTGCTATGCAACTTGGAATATAGGTAGCTGGATACCAGGAGTAACATATAAGCCACTTTTTATTTATTTATTTATTTATTAGGAAATCCAACAGCTATAACTTAAAAAATAGACAACACAAATTAACAACTGAAAGCCAATTAAAGGATTTCACGACTAAAAAAATACTAATATGTATGTAAAATAGGTTTTGTGTGAGCTTAACAAATACTAACAAAAGCAAATTATACATATTATGTAAAAACTCAAAGGTTACATCAAATTAACAAATTCAACTACTAATTACAATTTTTAATCCAAAGCAACATTAAAGAACATGTTGCTCAACCGCCGCCTCGCCGATGCCACGCTAGTACAGAATAAGTCCAATTATTAAATCAATTATTAAATCGATCTTAGAAGGTCACCTCTGATGCCAATGAATAACAGGAGCTTGGATAACAATAAGTCATGATCAATTCTATCAAAGCATTTGCTGTAGTCTGTATAAATTACATCCACCTGACCGCCCCCTCCATAGTTTTAGTTAAGTAGTCATTTAGCAATATCAGGTTCGACACAGTGAAGCGTCCGCGAAGGAAGCCGTGTTGAGCTGGTGAAAAAGAACATCGTATTGCTTGGTACACTTGATTGTATACAATTTTTTCAAACAACTTTGCAACTATACATAGCTTAGATATAGGACGATAATTACCTAAATCTTGTTTCTGACCTTTTTTGTGAACTGGGGTTATAAAAGCTGATTTCCAAAGACGAGGAAAAGTGAAAGCTGAAAGTGATTTTTTAAAAAGTAAAGACAATGGTGTCGCCAGAGATATGTAAAAACTTCTAGATACGTAATAGGGCAAATTTCTTGGCAACACAAATGCAAGCTAGCTAGCCAGAGAAGTCTTAGTTCCATCCCAGCTCACGTCACGATCACCCGCTTGTTATCACACAATACATTTAGTTCACTTTCACAACATTATTCACAGACAACAATGCCTTCGGGCGTATTTAGGCGATGCACGAATTGTACTTCAAAAACTGGCAAAAATATTTCATTTTATACGTAAATAAAGCTGTATTTATTTATTTTAGTTTATTTTGTGAAAAAGTTTTTTTTCCAAAAACTCAACGAAGTTTTTGACTTTGACGTTTTATCATTCTCTCCTAACCTCTATGAGATGTCATAATAATATTATGACATCTCATTCTTACGTCATGCAAGTAGCATTGTGTCTTATGTTTTAGAAAGAGATAACAATAGTTTCGTCTATTTCTTCTTTAAATTATGTGAATGAATATAAATAATGAGTTTGTATAGCATAATTTGTGGCGCTTTTCAATGATGATTTGTTCTGCAATGGCGTCTCTATAACTTTAATAGACTCATTGGGTGTCGCTATAGAACTAGCACAATTAATTAAAAATACAGGGCTTAAGTGGTCCGGTCCTTTTATTTAGAAGGATCTAGTTTCTTAAGCAACTGAGATACAGAAATATCACATACACTGTCCAGGTGAGCTCTCGAAGAGGATGATGGGGCTAAAAAGATGGAATGGAAATAATTTGAAAACGCTTCACAAATGTTAGGACCAGTCGAAACCAACTTCCGACGCGCTTTAATATAAGGCCAGAACTGCTTTGGATTTGATTCGATGTTCTTTTCGATCATACTTATATATTTATTATAGCACTCACCTTCCACAACCCTCGCCCTATCCCAAAGAATAAAGAAAGACTCTAAATCAGACAAATTTCCATAGATTTTATATTTACGAAAGTATTTAAATTTCTCCTTTAAGCTTTTGATAAGGGCCGGCGAAAACCATACAGGATAAGTACCAGGGCAAGTAAGTCTACTGGGCACAAATTGAGCTTTAAGTTTATCAATAAAGTTATAGAAAAAAACCAACGACTCATCAAGTGTCCGACCAACGAACTCACCCTCCCAATGAATACTCGAAATCTCCTCATTGATGGCTACGTAGTTTCCTTTATTATAAAAATATCGTAAATATTTTTACTGCCTCAATGAGGGTAGTTTAATAAAATTAAGTTCAATGAGCACCGGCTTATGATGCGGATCAATAGGTACCAGGGGCTCATGACGTTCACTGACGCAAATATCGTCATTATACAGTACTAAATCCAATAATCTAATATACTTATTGTGTATACTGTTGTATTGTTGCAAGTCATACATCACTAATTCATCAACAAAGAAATATTCGTCAGAGCTAGTAGAATTAGTAGGTTTTAAATAGTTATATGGAGTTGGTTTCCAAGTAATATATGTAAGATTAAAATCCCTAATAATTAAATAATGATCATCCGGATATGACAATATATTCTCACCCATCTTACCAAGAAAGTTGCGCAACTGCTCAGAGTACGAATAACCACCTTTTTGTTCAATAATATAAACACAACAGATATGCAATTTGATTGCGTTATTATCAGCGTCCCTAAGCAACAACGTAACCCACACATCTTCCGCCGACGAGTTGAATGTAGGTTGAGCAGTGGCCGGTATGCTCCTGCGCACCGCAATTAATACTCCACCACCGTAGATTTGATCTAAATCATCGTAGGTACGATCCCGCCGCCACACTATGTAACGGTCATCAAACAATGATGACGTAGCTATTGAGTCCGGTAACCATGTTTCGGTAATTAATTACAAAGATATTCCCGACATTCCCGTGGAAACGGTACTTACGCGGGTGAAACCGCGGGGCGCAGCTAGGGAAATACAATATCAAAGCAGTAAAGCGTTATTAATATTTTAAACCACGGTTAGCAGATGAGAAATAGTTAAGATATCTCGAAAGGTAGGAGTAAAGTAAGTAAGTAATTTAATTAAAACGGCAGCCAGGTGTACTCACAGCCAGTTATTGACACTTGAACCGAACATTAATTACACTTTCATCTGAACTTTGTACATTTTAACATAGCTACGTATTATTAAATTTAATATTGAAGATTAGGAACAAATGTTTAATTTTATTAATTAAGTAGGAATCGGCTGTGAGCTCATGATGATGACTGATGGTATAACGTGACAAAGAACTTCAGCTTATTATATGGTTCCCTAAAAAAGTCACGTTACTCGTTAAATAAAAATACTAGATATTCTAGGGAGTTGTTTAGCTAAATTGTGCGAGTAGCTTTATCTTACTAATATTATAAACGCGAAAGTTTGCATGAAGCATGCTACTTTGTTATTCAATCACGCAAAAACTATTGAACCGATTGCGATGATACTTGGAATATAGATAGCTGGAAACCTGAAAACACATAACCCACTTTTATCCCAAAAATCCCTCGGTTACGGGACTTACGCGGATGACACCGCAGAGCGAAGCTAGTTATCTATAAGTATGCCCGCACAAACCCGCACTCGTGAGACAAAACAATAATAATTGTAGTTGCGTATTAATATTTAACATTTTTTAATCAAATTTACGGAACTAAATATAAAAAATATAACAAAATATTGTTTTGATATTGTGTTGTTACAATAGTAAGAGTTAAAGACAAGTTATAAATACTTATATTGCCAAATCTATTTATGGTAGGTATGGTCAATTATAATTTAACCTATTGTGCCGACCCCAAATAAGTTGGGGTTTAGCAAACCCTGAGTTTCGAAGACGGATAAGGAACATCGCTCAGATGCGATGAAGAGTTGAAAAATTGTAGGCTGCGGGCTGAATTAGCAAGAGGCTTGCTTAGCTAGTCGCCTAGCGACTCTCCTAGCACGTCACGTGACATAAAATCAACCTGTTTGTTTACTTCGTTGAACGCCAAGCGATTAGGTGCATCAAAGAAAACAAACAAGTTGGCCGTAGCTTTAGTAAATGATTTTTCAAACGTAAGCCGAACTGTCATGAGTTCACGGTCCACCAATCCAATTATCTACATGACGCTAAACTATAGTGAAATAGTCTGCGATAACATGTAAACTTTAAAATTAAAACAACTTTAGAAATTAATTCATTTCGGGTTCTAATGTCTTTAATTTCTTCTATTCCAGCAATGATAGCTATGTTCATCTTCTCGAAGCTTACCATCGTGAAGATTGCATCGTTCTTCTTCTTCCTTGCGTTCTTCCAAAAGCTATTCTCTCTTGGAGGGATCTTCTTCGGCTACCTCATGAGGAACCAAGCGATGCAAGGGTCGTTGTATGGAGCTCCTGAGTATAATACGATAGGGTATCCTTATGGGCCGGAAAATGAGCAAGGTTGGAATGAGGGTGGCTCTGGTCTGCCGGATTTCAGTGGGGCTCTTAATTGGTATTTGAATAAGCAGCAATGAGTGTTAGATAGATAGATAATACTTTATTTGATCAATCACAAGAATATTACAAAAACAACACATTTAAAAATAAAATTTAAAACTTAACAAATTGGCAGCCTTATCGCTTAAAGCGATTTCTTCCAGGCAACCTTATTGGCATGGAAAAGGGACTATTTAATTGTACTGGTAGGTCGTGTTACCACTATCCAACGAGGATGGTCTGCTTGCTGATTATGTAACTCTGCAGCATACAAATCTCGATGGGAACTAATTAAATTGGTGATTTTTGCGATTGTGCGCTAGCGATCAATCGTATACCTAATACTATTGACAGTTAAAGTTGCTAGTTTTAATAGCAATGGCAATTTGTTTAATACGTTTGTGAAAAATGACGTGAATTCAAAAATTTCAAGTTGTTTCCATCGAAATTAGTTATTAGCAGAGTTATGTACACTCAATACATTTATTCTATAATTCTCAATACATTTATTCTATAACTAAACTGTCTCAACTATGCTTCAGCTTTGTTTATTTTTTTCGTAAACGTGCTACATTATTTGCAAATTTTGCAAAGTTTCAGTAATGCCAAGTAAGTTGTTAGTAGTTTCATGGTAAATTGTCAAGAATAATTGTTGAACCGTTTATGAAAAAATATATGAAAATAATTTGAGGTATAGTTGACACATGTCTCAATCCTGTTCAATTACTTAAACTGTAGCATTCAGTGTGCTTGGGGTTTAAACGAGCTAAACTGAAAATCTCTGTCGGATTCATCGAAAATTGTTGATTGTTCCCATTGACATTGTTCCCTACATTTTGATGTAGACTTTAAATGAAAATGTCGAAAGGTGTTGAAGCCTTAGCATATTTTAGCCAAAAAAAAATATTTTCGTCTAAAATGTCGTAACGCCTTCGAAACAATAAGACGTAGGTATTTGTTTTAAAACTACACCAAAATGAAGGGAACAATGTAATTAAAACCAACCAACCTTGAGAAAGCCAACTGTAAAGTTGGCGAAAGCTCGATTCGTTTAAAACAATGAATAAAAACGTGTTTCAACCAGATAATTTTTTTTTTTTTTTTTTTTCTTATGTGTATCATTTGCGATCAGCCTCATGGCTATAAGCAAATCTGCTGCATGTTTCAATGGTATGTTGCGCTAGTCCCCAGTGGGCATAGCACTATGATCTCTCTTGTATATTTCGATCCAGTATATGTTGACGTTTAAGTCGCTTTAGTGCACTTGGAATCAGCAGATCCATGGCCAACTGATTAGGGTGGTGTACAAGTCGATTTTTGTATGACTGTTCTGCAATCGTGATTTCTTCCTGTACTGTTTTAATATTTAGGTGTTCATGGACTTCCGTATTCCTAATAAACCAAGGTGCATTTGCTATAGATTTGAGGATGGAGTTTTGGAGTCTTTGTACTATGTTGACATTGCTTTTGGATGCAGAGCCCCAGAGTTGAATCCCGTATGTCCATATTGGTTTGATGACGGCTTTGTATACCAAAATTTTGTTTTCTAAGGATAATTTAGAAGTCCTTCCGAGTAGCCAGTACAGGTTTCTGAAGCGGTGGTTTGCTTCATCCCTTTTGGCTATAATATGGGTCCTCCACAACAGTTTTCTGTCCAAATGCATACCCAGGTACTTCACGCAGTCTTTGTGTGGCAGCTCACTAGTACCTAATCTAACTGGAGGACAGTTACCGTGGTTTAGGGTAAACGTTATCTGAGTTGACTTTGAGGCACTAGCAGTTATTCTCCACTTTCCCAGCCACTGGTCAACTCTATTAAGTGCTAACTGCAGGTTTTTGGATGCTTCTGTTGTATTTTTATCGCTGGATAGTATAGCTGAGTCATCCGCAAAAGTAGCCATTAATGCCCCAGGGGTTTCAGGTATATCTGCTGTAAAAATAGTGTACAGCACTGGTCCAAGAACTGAGCCTTGGGGCACTCCCGCCTTAATTTCATGGAATTCCGAGTAACTATCGTCTTCTTTTACTTGAAACAATCTTTCTGAGAGATATGACTCTAAGATCCTGTAGTAGGTATGTGGCAACATTTGTTTTAGTTTGTACAATAGTCCTTTGTGCCACACTCGGTCAAAGGCTTGTTGGATATCCAAGAACGCAGCAGCACAATATTCACGTTTCTCTAAGGACTCTCTCACTTTATTGCACACTCTGTGAACCTGTTCAATTGTTGAGTGTTTCTGCCTAAAACCAAATTGATGTTCTGGTATTATTTTGTTTTCAATTAGCAGGGGTTTGAGTCGTTCCAGAATGATTTTTTCAAACAGTTTCGAGATGATGGGTAGCAGGCTGATGGGCCTGTAGGAGCTAGGATCATTTTGTGGTTTTCCAGATTTATATATCATTTGTATCTGCGACACCTTCCACTGTAGAGGTATATGACATATTCTGAGAGATGCGTTGAAAAGCATAGTTAGGAATACCAGTCCTTTTCTAGGCAATTCCTGCAACACCTTCTTCGTAACAAGATCATAACCTGGCGCTTTTCCATTCTTCAACAACCGTATTTGCCTCATGATTTCCCGAGGTGAGACTGGTTTAGGAGGTAGATCCATTTGGAAGTCCTGTTGTAGTACCTCGTTTATGTCCGACTCATCATTTGCAAGGCTTCTAGGTGAGTTTGGTGCAAAAACGGCAGCTAAATGCTTGGCGAACGTGTTAGCTTTATCTTTGCTAGTTCGAGCCCAATCGCCGTTTTTCAATTTTAAGGGTGGTTTTGATAGTTGTGGTTGGTTGTACTTTTTTGTGAACTTCCAAAGGGAATAGTTGGTAGCTGACGTAGCCGAGAGATTGGACAATTGTGTTTGTAGTGTTCTGTCATCTGCCTCTTTGATCAACTCTCGTAATTCTTTGGCTGATCGATTTAGTTGTCTTTTGTCGTCAGCATGTCTGCTAATATGCCAGAGTCTCCTAAAGCGACGTTTCTCCAGTATTTTCTCTTTGATTTCCTTTGGTAAGTCGTTGGGATAGTATAGTTTTTGTGCGTTTGGGGTACATCTCCAGCAGGCTTGCTGGATCATATTGATGAAGTATTTAGCAGCCGCTTCAAGCTCTTCCTCGGTTTTTAATTTAATTTTTAAATTTAGGTTGCTATCCAGGCTTCGGCGAAATTCGTCCCAATCTGTGTCTTTATTGTAGAGTCGGTTCGTTGCGTCGTACGCTATGACAGTACTGCTCATAGTAAGAATCACTGGTACATGGTTTGAAGACGCATCAAGACAGGACTCAATTTTAAAGTAGAGATGCGATATCCCCTTTAAAATGAAGAAGTCTAGAATGTCTGGTCGTTTGTTACGGTCTGTAGGCCAGTTTGTTGGCTCATTGGTAGACAGTGTGCTTAGTTTTAGTGTGTCCAGGCACTTTTTGAGTTCTCTTCCTCGAGTAGTACACAATCTAGAACCCCATTGTGTGTGCTTAGAGTTCCAGTCCCCTCCAGCTATGTAGCGTTCCCCTAGGCTAGAAAAGTAGCGAGAGAAATCTTCTTCTTTTATCGCCCATCTTGGTGGGCAATAGGCAGCTGATATCGTGCAGTGCCCCATTTTATCTTGTATTGCTGCTGTAGCAGCTTGAATTTTCTCTGTGCAGTATTCCGGGAGAAGGTTATGTTTAATGTTCTTTTTAATTATTAAACCCGCTCCCGCGTGGCCAGTGCCGTCGGGGTGATTTGTGAGGTATACGTTGTAACCTGGGATAATAATGCGACTTTTGACCGTACAGTGGGTTTCTGATATAAGGACCACGTCTAAAGCATGTGTTTTTATTAGTAGCTCAACTTCGCGTTTATTTGGACTAAGTCCATCAAGGTTCCAGGTTGCAATTTTTAGGGACATCATTTTAGGTGTTTGCTCATTAGGGTGGTCATAAGCCCTATCAAGGTACTTATCTGTTGTAAGAGTAGGTCTAGTTTTGCACTTTGTTTGATGAGTATTTCTTCAATTATTGTTGTTGTTTGACTTTGCTTTAAGTCGCTTAGATGGGGTTTTGGCTTCAATGTGTCTGCATATAAGCGTTTCCCAGGGTGATTGTCTATTTTTGGGGATTGGGTCACAGGGTTTGTAAGAATAGTATTCATATGATTAGTATCTAGATGCTGTGTCATCGGTTGGGGTGTAAGCTGAATGGGTCTTGTAATTTTTGTTTTCATTTTCCTTGCTAGAATCTCAGTATATACCGCACATCCTTTATAATTTGAGGGGTGATCGCCCAGACACAATGCACACTTTGCTGGAGTTGTGCGATCTTTTTTAGGACATTCTGATGTTTTATGTCCTTCTGCACACTTCACGCACCGATACGGCTTTAGGCAGTTGTTCTTTGTATGTCCGTACTGTTGGCATCGGGTACACTGAACTATCGTTTTCCGCTTTATTGGGTCCTCAATTACTACAGTTGTGTTGTAGATGCTACGTATATTCTTCACGTCTTTGTTCTTTGCGCTGGGCTCTAGATTAACGAAGAAAGTGTTTGTTGGTTGTTTGTCTGGTCCATATTTTGCATTTATTATTTCGCCTCTGACTTTGTTCCCAGTCTTTTCCACTTCTTCTATGATTGCTTCATGGGGTGTTGTATGATGAAGGTTTTTTATTACAAATCTGTAGCATTTTTCTTCTTTCCTGGTGAAAGTATGTCCGATCATACCCTTTTCACGGACAAGTGTCATTAGACCTTTATAGGCTTCGACTGAGTTGCAAGTTATCCGCATTTGGTTTTTGTTAATAATTTTGATGAGGTACTCTGATTTTTTTAGAACTGTTTCTATTGAATCTTTCAGTTTATTAACATCCTGTACTCCATATAGCAGCAGCGGTGGGGGTTTGTTTTGTTTTAGTGGCTGGGTGTCGCCATCATCATCCAGAGACAACAAGTTGAATCTATTGTTGGTATTAGTTGCTGGGAGTACACCAGTCATGTTCAATATTTTGTTGGCAACAGGAGATGGACTGCTTTTTTGATGTTTCCTTTTATTAAGGTTTCCATTAGGCTTCCTTTGCCAATCTGGTGGTTGTTTTGAATCTTGCCCTTTTTTGTTTGTTTCTGTGATGGACATTTCTGTTTTATCGGATTCACTATTTGTGTCTACTGTTTTTGTAATTCCTGTTCGGGTACTGGTGAACAAACTCGGGTGGAAGACTTGTTGCACTAGTTTTTTGTCGCTGTTGACGCTGTTTCCGTTGCCAGACGCATTAATACATGAAGGGGCCTGGCCGTCCACTCCCATCATGCTTTCTTTCCCAATACGCGAAATTTCGCTCCCCCCAGAATACGAGGAGCTGCCTGAGCTATGCTCAGGGAGGGATTCTCCAGTATCACTGGTACCCTCCTGGGGTAATCTGTTTTTAAATTTCGCATCCATGATTATTATTTCTCATTTTTGCTCATATCGGGAGCAACTACCTGTTGTATATGTGGTGACTGTCGCCTACCTCGAGGTGTGAGCGCTGCCGTTGACCCGCTAGGGGTTCATCCGCCACCAACTCTTCTGCGTGTCCCAGCCTAGACCCACAGCACTGCCCGCGACCTCTGCTCCGAATATGTCGAAGAAGCCCGGGGCAGGAGTTTGATAACGGAGTGACCATCTCCGGCCTTGTGGTCCGCGGGAGGTATTTGATTTCCCTCCTACCTTATGGAGGTGTGACCCTCCATAGGGCACCCCCCTATCCGCCACCTGGGGACGCGTCCTCTAGGGAATCAGGCTACCCCGAGGAAAAAACCGGATAAATGAAGTGTTTTATATAATATAATAATAAATCATTTATTTCAGACATAAGAGAGAATTCAAATTATAATTATGTCCATATCTTAGTTATAGTGAATTAAGCCGAATATTAAAGATAAATAAAGTCAAAACTGAGTCCACCTTAAGACTATGAAATTAAATTAAATGTCAACAAAAAAATAAAACAAATTAACTGCATGTCAAAACAATGTAATTTACAAACGCTACCAACGAAAATATTCTAAAACCGCCAGAAAATAATCAACAGTTTTCTATTAACCCGACAGCGATTTTCAGTTTAGCTCATATAGGGGCCTTACTTAAAATAGTAAGGCCCCTATAAAAGGTAAAATCTTAGTTAAAATCTACCTACACACTTTAGTTTTCTACTTAATAATGTTAATTTAATTTATTTAATAATGTTAATTTAATTTATTTAAGTTTTCTTAAGTAACTTTACTTACTACTAAGTATAAAATGTATATTGTACTTAAAGTTAAGTATAGATATCTAAGTCATGAATCATGAAACCATATATTCATTCCTACAGCAGATAAAATAGCTACCTAAGTTAAATTCAGTGTCATCCATCACAAATGAATAATAATATTTTTTTGTTTCAATTTTTTATACTTACTCAATACATTACCTCTATTCATTATAGGTTCTCGTACCTACCTAAGTATTTTATTTCGTAGACAACCCACCACAAATATAAGTTTCACAAATGTCTGTCTGAAGCGACACTAGGTTTGTAAGTAAGTTAAGTATTAACATAACAATATTCATACTAATGAATATTTATACTGTGGTAAACACTGCTTATACTTTACAGAAGCTGATATTGTGTTTTTGTCTTCCTTTGAAGAACTTGGACATTTATTATGGTCCTATATACCTATTTACATATCTTACTAATATTAAAAACGTATGTGACTTTGTTACTGTTTCACGCAGAAACTACAGATTCGATTGTAATGAAACTTGGAAAATAGGTAGCTGGATACCGGGAATAACACATAGGCTACTTTTTATCCCGATGATCCCACGGGAACGGTACTTACGCGTTACCTTACCGCAGCAGCTAGTATGATAGAATACCTACTTGTGGTTACTTGAAGTCCTACTTCTTTCCGTGTAGTGGTGTGTCTCACTTAGTGTTAGAATTTTCAGGTCGACCTAAGGCCTCTAACTGGACCTAACGACTGTTATCAGAAATAACGACCGGGACCAACTGCTTAAAGTGCGTTCCGAACCACGGAGGAATGCCACTCAGTTTTTTGCCATTCAAATTTTCTCGGTCAACCATTCAAGTAATGACAGCGCCAAGCGTTGCTTTACCCGACCTTTCAAGATCGGCAGGTGCAGCTAAAGTTTAAGCTTTGGACAGTTTAAGTCTTTATGTCGCGTCTATGTAGGTAACCACAGCTTTGTAATCATTGTCCATTGCTCGGCTGCCACTCGGTTGCAACAGACAGATCGACTGCTCGTCGAGCAATGGAAACGAAGCTCGGCCCCGGCACGGTCCAGTATAAATCATTCTTTACTCGTAGGTTACTGGGATCCAACCGCGCATCTTCCGTCGGCGTCGAAATCCGTCCTCGTACCATTTCACCCGCTTTTGTTCCAATTACGAAAAAATATCGTGATAAAAAGTAATTTATTTAGATCTTCAGCCATCTGTATTCCAAGTTTCGGAACAATCGGTTTGGTAGTTTTTGCGTGAAGGAATATACAAAATATTACACGTACAAGAACTAAATATGAAGCCGTGCGTAATACTATTATTTATTCTGTGTTACTTCAAGGACTAAATACTGTCAAAGCATTTCTTCCCTAGCTAAGAGATCGTCTCCACGAGCGTTAAAATTGCGGCGATATTATCGTCGAACCACTTATTTCTATACCATCTCTATGAACGTGTCTTCACACGGCGATGTTAACGCGGCGGTAGGTTGTAAAGGAATAAGGTAATTTCGCCGCGATTCTAACGCTCGTGGAGACGGTCCCTAAGGTCCTACAAGTAATTAAGAAGTAAGTTATAACGAGCTTCGTAGAGGATAAGAAACCGGTGAATTCATCCCCGTGAAATGTGAATCCAAACATACTTCTAAATAACTTTAAATATCATATGAGAAGTTCTCATCTATGCGCGAATGAAGTATTTAGTTAAAATAAGTTGAATGCTCGAGGCTTGGCAAATAAAACAAATCTACTAATATTGTAAATGTAAAAGTCTGCGTGTTAGTAAGTAAAAGAGTGCATATTATTATTATTATGTTTGTTCTTCCTTCACGCAAAAACTACTGAATCGATTGCGTTGATACTTGGTATGCAGATAGCTAGAGTTCTGGATTAACTAAAAACTACTGTTGTAACAATATTTTTGCGGGTATTAAATATCTTTTAAAAAGTGGTACAGTCAGCATCAAAAGTCGATATCCACATGTAGATTTTTATAATCACTATTACATCGTAATTGTGGAATGCCAAAACTGTACAGACTTATGAAAGTAAGAGAGAAGCTAGATAATTGTTTTCAAAGTGTCTGTCTTGTTTTGGCACCCTATAATTATGATATATCATCATCATCATCATCATCACCAGACTGTTGGAATCCTCTGCTGGACATAGAAGGCCTCTCTAATTGCACGCCACCCGGATCTATTTTCGGGTTCTTGCATTCAGTTTGTGCCAGCTGTCTTGCGCGAATCGTCACTCCAACGTGCCTGCGAGGACGTCTTACATGACACCAAACTACGTTATGATAATTGAATAGCGATTTTAAAAATCTGAATGTGGTCATCCACTTTTGGTGCTAACTGTGCCTATATTTTTTTACCTGAGGTACTAAAATGTACCTACAATCAATTAGGTACTAAATTTGACAATTTTAACATTCTAATATCATAGGATTGGTCCTACCCAAAGAAGTTAATGTTAAGGGGCCCATTTGTACAACTTCATTTTAAGCTTTTATTTTAGTGAGTATTTACTTTTTGTAATTATGTGTGTGTTGTTTCCTATGCATAATATGTTGTGAAAATAAAGATACAAAATAAATAAATAACCTCACGTGTTGAGACCTACATGGGTGAAACCGCGTGGCACAGGTAGATCACAGTTTTGTGAGTCTGTGTAGTTGGCGAAGTTCATCTCTGCTTTGAAACCTTAGTTTGAAATATTACACGACATAAAACAACTTCGTGTTTTAGTTTTGAAGAACATAATGGAGGTAAATGTACGTAGTAATTATTAATGTGTAGGTACGTGTTTATGATATGTTTTATATTTGGCAGGTTTTAGTTTGAGATGCAATTTCAATTCCCAGCATCCGTAGGTAATGCATGGTTAATGCTAACATTACCTACCTCTCTAAATCTCTAAAGATTATTTAACAAAATCTGAAGTTTTCAAAAAGAAGCATATAAGAATTTTATTTTTTTATTTATTTCTTATCGGTTGAGAACCGATTATGGCCATTGGGAAATTAGCCAGTGTCATTGCAGAGAGTTATGGCGGGAACGTCGAGGAGATGTGTTGCTAAATTTTCATTTTTGTCAAACCTAGTTCAAATACGTGCAAATTATTTAATTTCGGTGGCATATTAATCAATTTAGTTTCGTCAAGGTGTACAAGTGGAATGAAAGGGAAAATCGGTGCAAAACATGGACTTAGTGTTGTCTCCAAAGCTCCGTGAACAATCTTTGTAAATGGCCGCCGTGTTTACAAATTATTCTCTAGACTTGACTTTAACTATGACGACTTGACTGTTCCGATGCAAGTTCCGACGAAACTAAATTGAACAATGTGCACCCGAAATTAAACAACGCGTTCCCGCCCAAAACCCTTACAAGATTTTAAAACGTTCGAATTTCAAAAGTTGCATAAAAAAAAAACAATTAAAAATGTATTTAAAAGCCAGTCTCCTGTCAGACCAGTGGTCGAATCGAAAAGTGGCTAAGTTCTTTCCACACGTTACTTACAGAAGCAATAAAGGGGCTCTTACACGCCTCTGTAACTCCAAATGCATTCTTTATAAAAAACCGGCTGCGTTTTTCATAAAACGAATCCAATTACAGCTCAGCTCACAGTGCTTCGTCGCAGTTGTGGTTTTGCCGATAAAAGAACAAAGGTTCCGTAGGAAATTCAGCTTTTAGACCGCTCTGAAAAGTTATTTTTTTATTTTTCTTCCATTTTCACGACGATGGATTGCTTAAATTTATTTTTCGGTTCTAATCGCGTAGTGTTGTATTATATTTAGCATTATTTCAATGCATGACGTTTCGAGGCCTATAAAGGTCTCTTAAGGCGAAGCTCCAATAAAAAATATGTCATGAACGGCCCGCCCACTTACCCCTACATCCACGAGTCACACGCACACGTATGCACTTTCGAACATCGCAACTTTTTTGATCTAGCACCCAAGCGCGCGAAATCAAAACTGTTATAAATTTTTTCATAGGTTGTAAACCGATTATGGTCGTTTGGAAAGTAGCCAGTGTCAAGTATTTTATAATACGACCTCATTGGTGCGTCGGGCGACCGCCTGGCTCACGGAACACTATTACTCCTAGCGGGCCTGGCTGCAATACGGAAGGCTGCGGATTCGATTCCCGTCGGGTGCAAATATTTATGCTTAAAAATAAATATTTGTATCTGATCTGGGTGTCTTTCTATGTATAATATGTATGTATTTACAAAAAAAAAAAGAGGTATAATATGTATTATATCCGTGGTCTAATACCCCTAGTACAAGCCCAGTGCTTAGTTTGGAGCTAGATTGCGCTGTCTGTATATGTTGTGCAATAATATTTATTTAATAATTTGCAAGTTGTTTGTTTTGTATCTTCAAAACTTGTATCGTCCGATTATTCCTAGTTGTCCCCTCTAGCCCTGTTCCCCGGAGGTACAACTAGGAATTTTTCCCCAGTTGTCCCCGGGGCGACAATTCGTGGCGACTGTCCCTTTGAAAGCTGGCTAAAGGGGACAAATGGGAATTATGTTTTTCAGTTGTCACGGCGGGCGGGGGGGGGGGGACAGATGGGAATCTTTCTACCCCGCATGTTGGTGTCATAATAGAACTAGCTGCGCCCAGCGGTTTCATCCGTGTTCGTAATAAGTACCCTAATGTACCATTATTATTTTAATGAACTTTATAAACGCATACGACTTGCATTTATTGCAATATTTTGGATTAGGGGTGAAGTCGTCCCCTTCGAAACTGGGACCAGGGATGGTAGTTTAGACATTGGGACGAGTCGACTACATACATATTAATATACTCTAGAGGTGAAGTAGTCCCACTAAGAAGATACTAAAAAGACTTTGTAAATTTTTGGGAAAAAAAAGTTAATAGAAGAGATTAGTGGAAAACAAAAGACGATCGAAGTAAAAACAAAAAACCATCTAACCTAACTCCGAAACTATTGACACTAGACCACTAGTTTCTCAGCCTAAGTTATATAGCTCCTCGAGATCATCAGTTTGGTTGACAGCTGTCAAACTTGAACCGTCAATATCTCGGAAACTATTGACACTAGACCACTAGTTTCTTAGCATAAGTGATAGAGCTTCTCGAGATCTTCATTACAAACTTCACCCCTAACCGACGAACCCCTTTCGACTTGCATTCATAGTAATATTTTGTACTATGAATGCAAGTGGTATGCGTTTATAAAGTTCATTAAAATAATAATGGTACATTAGGGTACTTATTACGAACACGGGTGAAACCGCGGGGCGCAGCTAGTTTTATTATAACACACACATGCGGGGTAGAAATGGGAGAACAAATTCCCATCTGTCCCCCCCCCCCCGTGACAACTGAGAAACATAATTCCATTTGTCCCCTTTAGCCAGCTTTCAAAGGGGACAGTCGCCACGAATTGTCACCCCGGGGACAGGGCTAGAGGGGACAGCTGGGAATAATCGGCCGCATCCACACCGGACGATCCCCGCGCTAAAGAATATTTTATCTTATTCGGGCTCAAGCAGCGGAGAGGGAGAAAATAGGATAAAAGATTCTGGAGCATGTGGATCGAACAGTGTGGACCAGGCTAATGGCATGTTTGGAAAATTTCATAACTTGTCGATACTGGACTTGACGAATTACCTATTTGACTTATTACAGACTAGACCATTGTCGTGCCATTCTCACTTTTCTTGTTAGTTTGTCTGTCCGGAGTCCGGGCGAAATCTTGCAAATTCATTTTGATACACTTTCCAATTAGCTAGCGTGCTGAAACTGTGTTTCGGTTTAAATCGCGTTTGTTTTGTTGGCTTTATAATACAAGCCCGACGTTTCGGAGCCCTTCCGGCCTCCCTCATCTGAGGCAACAAACGCGATTCATACCGTAATACTAGAATGTCTACCTCGGGAGCGAATACTATTTTTCGAATGAAAAATATTCATCGCCCACTATGAGAATAGTTAGTAGATTGTATTACAATGAAGCAAAATAATATTTCTACGGTGAGGGTGGTTTTTTGAATCCAGAGCGAAGTGAGTGATTCTAGAGTAGTGTGATACACTTTACTTTTTATTACCCTCTATGAGAAAATAGAAGGCGCCTCATATTTATAATTTGAGAGCTACTTTATTATTTAAGTAGCCCTCAAGTCTTAAGTGGCCTCAAATTTTAATCAATTTTAAATCCAATTCAAATTTGAGGCCATTCAAAATTTAAAAGCTACTTAATTATTTAAGTTTCCCTCAAATTTTAAGTGGCCTCAAATTTTAATCAATTTTTAATCCAATTCAAATTTGAGGCCATTCAAAATTTAAAAGCTACTTAATTATTTAAGTTTTCCTCAAATTTTAAGTGGACTCAAATTTTAATCAATTTTAAATCTACTTTAAATTTGAGGCCTTTCAAAATTTGAGAGCTACTTAATTATTTAAATACCCCTTAAAATTTGTCAAATAGTTGCAATAATTAAAAAATATTTTTAAATTTCCACCCTAGGGATGAAATGAGCTACTTTCAACCCGGATATCTACCCATGAAAATTAAACTTTCCGAACGGGAGAGATGAAAAATTGGTTTTGTTGCAACTTCATCAAAAATGTTGTGATACAAAAATATCAGCGCAACGAACAGAAAAACTATGGAGTTCTTTTTATTTTTTTCATTTTACAGTTTTCACAAATAGGTTTTTAATATTATTACTATTTACTCTTGCATTAAAAGTTTCATTTGTAAACAAAACTGACTCCTTTTTATTTACAAATAATTGAGTATTTACATTTCATGAAATTCCAATTTCCTACGTTGAACTGGTGGTGTAACAATTATTGAATGGTTTCCAATAGGCGGAAGTAGTCGTTTTCTCGATGGTATTTCAGATTTAGAGGTTTGACAAACACTCTTTTTGACGGTTAGGTAATCTGGATCGAGAATTGTTCTTTTTCTGGGATGGCGTGAATCTATCAACTCAGGCAGTAAGCATTCCATGTAAAAACTTGTTAACTTCGGTTCCATCTCTTTTTTCCAAAATTGATCGTCTTTTTCCGGTATTTCTATTTTCAATTTATTATCACCTTACCATGCGGCCAAAAGACAATTATTTTTGTTTGCAATGTGCATTTAGCCCTGAGCCTGAATGTACCAGTCTGATTTTTATTCATATATACCTGTAATACAAGCAAATGTTAATGTTCCAAATTTAAATTACTTTATTCCCTAGGGCTTAAACGCGCATTTTACTTCCCAGATATCTCATTAGATATTTAGCGAGTCATACTCGTTTTACGTTGACCTCTTTGGTCAAATAATATTAGTTTATGCACTGAGGTACTAAAGCCCTGTCTTATATACCGGGCGTCATATTGAATCCAAAGCATACGAAGGACTCTAGAGTTAACTCCCAAGCACAGCGAGGGTTTTAAAAACTTACTTCTGAGCGAAGCGAAGGAGTTATGTACCGTGAAGCGAAGCGTGGGATTCAAGCGCAATTATTAATTAATCAAGCCTGTCTTTATCTTTTTCAAGATAAAGGCTTAATTACCGAGGTGAATACTCTACTTTACTTTATATTAACTAAAACTTTTGCTGTCTTTTTGCACAAGGCATATCTACTAGAAATATTTTAAAGGGAAAATTCATCTTCAAAAATTCACTCACGTAGAGACGCGAGTTCAAATTTTTGTTGTAAAAACTATTACAAAAATATTGCTAAAATAGAGCTGTAAATATTTTTTATACACGTAGCATTAATCTATTATTTTGTTGTTAATTAAATTTCTTATTAAAAAATAAAAATTCTTATTTTTGTAGCGTCTTTATTGTCTCGCAGTAGATGTGTAAAGTAGAGTATTCACCTCGGTAATAAAGCCTGTCTTTATCTTGGGCGCTTGAATCCCACGCTTCACTCAGGACTCTAGGTACATAACTCCTTCGCTTCGCTCAAGATACGTACGCTTTGGATTCAACATGACACCCGCTATATAAGACAGGGCTTTAGTACCTCGTTGCATATACTACTATTATGCCCTACTTAGGTGTATAATGACACTTTATGCACCTAGGGAATAAAGGCTCGCTTTACGTTGACATTTTCTTATCTATATCTATCTATACTTATAATAAAGAAAGAGAGAACAAAAAGTATGTACTTGGAAGTAATTTAAAAAAAAAAGTGGTCTAGTGGACTTAGGAAAAATAATAGAACAAAATTATATAATTTTTAAAATTCATGTCTGTCTGTTTGTTTCTCTGTTTCTTATACAATTAAAAACTACTGATCCGATTGAAATCTGGTTTTCAATATTGGATAGTTCAATTTTCGAGGAAGGTCGTGGTATACTTTGCATCGACATCCAATTAGTAGAATCTGAGTAATGAACGAAAAAGTGCAACCGCTTGGCCGCCAGCGCCCGTGATAACGCGTTCACTTCCGCGGGTGAAACCGCGGGGCGCAGCTAGTGGTCAAATAAAATTACTTTGTAGAGCAGTAGGTGTGTAAAATTACTTTGTTGAGCCGTAGATGTGTAAACTTACTATTTTTGTCGTGGGGGTTTTTTTGATTGGTGGGGTAATTCGCCCACTAAGAGCGGTAACAGCTATCTCCGCACTATGAGATCCGATTTTAATGAAACTTGGTAGGTATAGAAGTTCTATGATTTTATTTGTCGTGGGGGATTTTAATTTTTGGGGTAATTCCCCCACAAAAGGATGTACTAGATATCTAAACATTATGTGATCCGATTTTTCTGCTCTATTATGATGATTTAAAGAGCCCTTTCAATAATTAGTTCCCACGAGGTCTACTGTTCGTTGAATCACTTGTAATAATATTATTATCAAATACCTAGATCACAAAGAACACACCTTCCAAGTTTCATCTCTCTACTACCAGCGGTTCAGTCAGTCAGTCAGTCAGAGTAAGTCAGTCAGGACAAAGAGTTTTATAGATATAGATAGATTACAGAAGTATAGGTAATAGATATAGATTAGTTGGTATGTAAGTACTAGCTGCGCCCTTCGGTTTCACACGTGTAAGTCCCGAACCCGCGGGAATATCAATTTCAAAAGTAACCTTTGCCAAAGTACCATCTATCTTTGAATCGAAATTTATCAAAATCGGTTTAGCGGCTTGGGCGAGAAAACGTAACAGCCTGATAGAGTTACTTTCTCATTTGTAATGGTCGATTATTAGCTTGCATTACCTTGATGAGGTGTAGATACTTATTATATTAATTCCGCAAAATCCTTGTAGGTAAGTACCCATCTCAATTTTCATTTTGACAATGGAAAAGGTAAATAGATTTATTTTTTCGCCTCTCTTGCGATATTTATATTTCTTTTTGATGTTTTAGCAAGCTTTCGTTTGGAAAAAGCTTTTTTTATTGCAAATTGCTAGTAAATACAGTTACTCTGATTGCAACACTAAGTACAAATAGTATCGTTGGCGATTCAACGGGGTAATGCCACCAGTGTGATGGGCATTTTTGGACTCAATGGTCATTCACCTTAGATTTTTTATATTGTTTATTACCTTTGTAGTATTTATTTCTTGTGTAATTATTTAGTCTTTCTTTTTTTAGTACAACAACAATCAAATATCAAAGATATGATATAATGCTAGACAGTTTTATGACAGTAGGTATGATTTGACATGACTGTCATAACATAACAATTATTTTCATATTGGCCGGAAAAAATGTAAAAAGTTCGAATCTATAAGAAATATAATTTAAAATAGATTACGTAATTATTTGGGAGCGAAAACTGACATAGATCCACCTTCGACGGCGCCAGACGGCGGACTGAGGTTGGCGCAACGTCTACTTAGATGCGTTGTATTACAGTTGATTTTAGATTGAAGGTTTTCATGCTTTTAACACGAAACTAAAAAGGCGTAAGTCTCAAATCATTTTTCGATAATTTTACGGAAATTAAGCAATATTAAAAATCATCACATAAGCAATTAAAAGTATTGATTATTTCCTTTGTATTTAATTAAAAATTGTTTCGATATATAGTATAATAGAGGAGAAAAGAGTAAAATATAGAAAATACAGCACAATTTTCAAAGTAAAAAAGTATCGAACAAAACTTAATGAATCGTGATTCTGTTATTTACAAACCTTAGAAGAAGGTTCAATATAACATGTATTTGAATTTCACATTAGCTAAACTTGTGGCTGATGCAGAATATGCTTCGCAACAAACAATATTTTTCTTCTGCTTAGACTTAAGGGTCTCGAAATGAAAAGCATTTTGCTAAAATACTAAAAAATTTAAAGAACTTCTACTTTTGAACGGACTTAACAATAATTATTATGTAGGGACTTCTGTAAAATTGTAGTTTGACAGTTTTTTTCGTGTGTCCTTACATGTGAAACTAATTATAATATTAATAAATTCTGTGACCAACACAGAGCGCTATCTAGCCCCATGGTAAGCTGCTAAGCTTGTGTTACGGTGACTAGACAACGAAAACACTACTTATATTTATTTTTCTTTTGTAAATATATACATAACTAGCTGCGCCCCACGGTGTCACCCGCGTAAGTAAAAAGTACCCTATCTGTTATTTCCGGTATCCAGCTACCTACATTTCAAGTTTCATCGCTATATGTTCAGTAGTTTTGAACGTGAAAGAGTAGCAAAGTCACATACATACATACAAACTTTCGCGTTTATAATTCTAGCAAGATATACATAGAAATACATCCAGAGCAGATACAAATATTTATTTTTATGCATTAAATATTTACACCCGGAGCGAATCGAACTTGCAACCTTCTGCATAGCAATTGGGTATTCACCCGCCGCTCCACAGAGGCCGTCATATTAAGATGGAACCAGACTCTGGTAGGTATTGTCACCGTATTACCATTAGGTATCTAGTAATTGGGCTTCTGACGCCTTTATTAAACCCGCAAGTAGAATTACCCATCACATTAGTAGAATAATTATTAGAGGTACCTAAGTTCAGTCTGTAGGTAATATATAATAGTACTACGTATTTTGTAGATAACTGTATCGCTGCAGGTTTAGTCTTCAGAGCACGTATTTTTGACTAAAATGTCTCCACTATTCTTCAGGCATTATTAGTAACTAGCTGCACCCCCGGTTTCACCCGCGGAAGTGAATAACGCGTTGTCAGTTGTCCGGGCGCGGGCGGCCGAGCGTTTCTCGAGCGGTTGCACTTTTTCGTTCATTACTCGGGTTCTGCTAATTGGATTTCGATGCAAAGTATACCACGAACTTCCTCGAAAATAGAACTATTTAATATTAAAAACCAGATTTTACTCGGATTAGTAGTTTTAATTGTTTAAGGAACAGACAGACATGAATTTTAAAAATTATATTTTTTTGTTCTACTACTTATTCTAAGTCCCCTAGACCACTTTTTTTTTAATTTACTTTCAAGTACAGACTTTTTGTCTGTACTTGAACTGTACTGTACTGTCTGAACTTGAACTGTACTGTCTGTACGGAAGTGAATAACGCGTTGTCAGTTGTCCGGGCGCGGGCGGCCGAGCGTTTCTCGAGCGGTTGCACTTTTTCGTTCATTACTCGGGTTCTGCTAATTGGATTTCGATGCAAAGTATACCACGAACTTCCTCGAAAATAGAACTATTTAATATTAAAAACCAGATTTTACTCGGATTAGTAGTTTTAATTGTTTAAGGAACAGACAGACATGAATTTTAAAAATTATATTTTTTTGTTCTACTACTTATTCTAAGTCCCCTAGACCACTTTTTTTTTAATTTACTTTCAAGTACAGACTTTTTGTCCTCTCTTCCTTTATCATAAGTATATAGACTCTCAAAAACGGTTCAGAAATTGTTGGTAGGAATGTTCACTAAAGTGAAACTTTGCTCAATTTCCGAAACTTGACATATTTTCAAGAAAAATATAGCTATACTGTGGCATTGTAGAATTAGAGCCCAGAAAAGGAGGTATACGTTTCTACGAATTTTGTAACAGCTGCAACTTTGTTAGTTAAACTTTTCAAAACGGAACCTTAGAATGTCAAGTGCGCAGTAAAGTTCAAGTCCTATCAGGTGAGAGTTTTGGATAGCATTAATTCAAAAATTAGTTTCTTTCACAGCGTTTGTGTGAGACAACGCAAGACCTGAAAACTGGACGCTGTTTACTATTTGGCGCAGAGAATCAGCATTGCCATTCAACGTGGCAATGCTGCCAGTATTCTGGGCTCGCTGCCTAAATATGACTAAGATTTATATCTCACTGTAGGTATTATAAATAAATACATTTTTTTTAAATATTTTAAAGGAATAAATCATTTTCAAAAATTCACTTACAACGAGATCGCGGTACTGACGCAGAGTTCAAATCTCGTCGCGAGTGAATTTTCGAATATATTTTTTATGTCTAGTAGATATGCCTTGAGCAATAAAAACAAATTACGAAATATTATTTTTTTCTCAAACATTCTTGGAAATTTGAGCATTATTTTGACAACCTTCTTCGAGATAAATTAAACTTCCTGTACTAGTCGAACAGCGGCCGGCAATAGTTGTATGAAAATCCATATCTGTCGTGTTTAGCGGCCAAATAAATTACTATGTAAAATCAGAGATAAGTAAAATCATATTTGTCTTGTAATTTAAAAATGAAACGATCTTCTTCTCCGCAAAATGGCGACCAAAGAGGTAACTTATCAAAGGTTTAATTTTAATTTCGAACTGGCGTGCACATAGAAAGCTGTTTAGTAAAAGAAAAAAACTTTTGTGCGTAAAAGACTAATTGTTATTAGTTGTTCGTCAACTTCGTCATTGGTTTTAAAGTTCTGAATTGTACTTCAGTTAGAATTAGTTTAATTTCCGCGCATTATTTGAGAAAAGTACTATACAAGCTTACAAGTTACTATTGTTTGTTACCCCTATCAGTTAAATAAAATTAAAAGTGTAAAATAGGAGCCATGTCTGCAATTAATTACCTACTTAATTTTATTTAAATAATATTAAAAAATAAATATCATTTCACAAATTCAAAATAACTTACTCAACAGCTGTAAAACTTGTAAAAAGAGCTCCCATAAATGGTCAAAACTCAATAGTTTTTCAGCCGCCATCGTGGCGCGATGCCAACTACAGTTGTTTTCTCGTTTTATTTTAACACTTGGAAAAACAATATAAACATTTACGATATAAATACGTTTCTAGTGCCTATTACGAGGTTTAGTGTTAATAGGGAATTTTATCTGAAACCCTGAATGGAATGGTAGTTTTATTTCACGAATAGGATTTTAGTGAAAACAAAAAAAGTCTAGATTTTTTCAAATGTTTCCCGCAATCAGAAAATTTAGTTTGAAATAAAATGAATTTTGTAAAGCATTTTACTCTTAAGCACTATATTTTGTTTAATTTTTAAAATGCTTCACAAAATATAGTTATATTTAACACAACTGTCACTATTTAAGCCGCGATCCCACAGCGGCGCACGCTACGCACACGGCCGGGTGGCCCACGGAACAGGGCGAGCGGAAAACGTGCGTAGCGTGCACAGCGTGCGCCGTGGTGGGTCTGCGCCTTTACTCAAACTTCATCTTAAAGCTAGCCCATGGATGGCGTACAGAATTATTGTGACTGTGTCAAAATTTCAACATGCTTTTAGCATAGAAGTAATACAGTATTATTACTCGTATAATGTTTACTTCGTCAAGAAAACGGTCCCACTTAATATTATTGTGACTTCTAGGAGGGGACGCCAGCGCAAGATGACGGGTGAGCGCAACAGACGGGTGATCAGTCCTCTCATTTTGGGACCATTTAATCCAGTTCCCCAAGACCCTTTTAAGGTTTTAGTTAACTTGATTTCACTGTTCTTTTTTCACTTTAGTGTTCGTCGGTTAGTTACTTAAGGACAGACGAGGGTGTATAAATCTTCAACGGGACCGTTTCGATATATCAAAGCAAAAACTACCTTAACCTTATAGAGAGTATGATTAAAATTGATATTTCCAAAGTTGTCAAGTACACAGTCTTCTAGGAGCGAAGACGACGATGTAACATGTCTCTGGCTATTGTTGCAGCCGTTCCTGAGAAAATCGGTGTTGGCAAACAAACGGACGGACGCGAAAGTGATTTAACAAGAATTCCTTAATACCGGTTCAGGAACGGAACCCTAATAATTAAAACGGTCACGACACGAGAGACGCGAATCTCGCAAGTGAATTTTTGAAGATTAATTTTTCCTTTAAAATATTTCAAGTAGATATAAAGCAAGTGAGCAATAAAAACAAATTACAAGATACGACTTAAACAAATTCGAAACTAAGTGAGAATCATTTAACAGTTGAAAACCAAACACTTCTCGAAATGTAAGAGTACCTACTGTCTTTGTAAATATCATTCCGTCACGACTTGCTAAAGTCGACAGAAATCTCAATATTCACCAAGTTTAAGTCAAGCCACCTAGGGCACTAGAAATTGATAAAGTTAACACAGCCATGCACTGAGTAAGTGGAGAAAACTTAATTACTAATGAAATCGAGTTGTGAGATCGCCAGCGAAGTACCTACTGAAGGTAATTCGATTCCGTTGATTCTGAACATTTACCATAAATCAATTGTACTAATTTTACAATTTCGTGAGTGTCGTACCGTCCGACGCGAGGTTCATTCGTCGGTCAGTGTAATTACTGCTGTATTTAGCAGGAGAATTCACGATCCGATTTTTAATCTGGATTTTCCAATTTTTACTTTTACATTTTATTTTATTTTGTCGTTCATTCAGCTGTAGGTAGATAGAATGCAGTTTTTACTGAATCATGGAAATAAGGATATGTCCCGCAGATCTTTGATTTGTGATAATGTGTATTAAATAATATTTTAATTGAATTCTACACTTTCCTAAATAGATTCGGAATCGTACGCAATTCCTAAGTTAGTTTTTCCTTATGTTTTCCTAAGCGACTTTCCATTGTAATAAAACAGAATATTCGGTCAAACAATTTTCGGTGAAACGAACCATAGGGAAAATGAAAATTCGGAGAAATAACCATTCGGTAATGTAATCTTTCGGTCAACTTGTTACAATTCTTAAGTTTCATACGTTTCCTTTGACATTAAAATATGATATAAATGGTGGGCCCAGACATTGCGAGGCGTGCGTCGTGAATGCTTCCACCAGGCATGCTCCAACCTGAGGTTAATTCGTCGGTCAGTTCAGTGTAATTACTGCTGTATTTAGTAGGGACACGAGAATTCACGATCTGATTTTCAGGTCCTAACACAAACCTCATAGATTGGTTTCATAGTACCTTATTAGTTAAATAAGACGTTTTGTAAGTGTTTTACTTATCAATAAAAAAAAACTGAATTTTCCAATACTTTTACATTTTTACTAGCTGCGCCCCGCGGTTTTACCCGCGTATAAAAACTTGGAATATAGGCAGTTTGATACCGGGAATAGCACATAGGCTACTTTTTATCCCGATATTCCTGCGGGAACGGGACTTACAAGGTCGAAACCGCAGAGCACAGGCCGCAGCTAGTCTTATCTTACCTACTTACTAATATTATAAACGCGAAAGTTTGTATGTAGATATGTATGTGACTTTGTTACTCATTCACGCAAAAACTACTGAACAGATTGCGCTGAAACTTGGAATATAGGTAGCTGGATACCGGGAATACCACATATATACTACTTTTTATCCCGATCGATGTACCTGAGAGATCGGGACATATGTCAGTGAAGCCGCGGGGCGCTGCTAGTAACCAATAACACAAAATCAGGTGGTTATATTTGCCATTTATTTACCAATATTTATAAATTGTCATTTTTTTAAAGGGTTTTTGCCTGAAGCCAAAAGAACTCTAACAACAATAGACAGAAACCGTACAAATAATTTACATAGAAAGGAATATCAGCTGCTTTAAATAATGCCACCTATTTATTCTTTGCGTAGGAATTGCTACTGTAATTGAATAATTGTCTGGTTTTCTCATGAATATTGAATATTTATATTACTTATCTATTTTCTTGCGTATTTAAATGTTACTTATAAGTAATTAAATTTTGTGGCTGATTTTTCAAATCCCTAGATAGAGATATCTGACAAATAAAATGTAACACCACCGAATGAAAAACGTCACTATGATATTTAAATAGTAGAATAAAAAAAAACTAAATTTAGAAAATCCAAATTTGAAGGCTTTTAAATTTGGTTGGGTTCGAACTTATTCCACAGATATCTTTTATCCGTAGAATGAAAAATCAGACATTACATGACTAACATTAAAGGGCTATTCAGATCTGAGCGGAATTCGCGACCGCCGTGGGTAGAGGTACTTACCGCGCGGATCTCGTTCAGGTATTTAGTATCAAGTTCCGCAAGCGCGAGCAGTATTCGCTGCCGCTGTGGGTGGGTACATACCGCGCTAGTTTCGTTTAGGTATTGTATTAAATTCCCGGGTAGAGCGGAATTACCGCATAGGTAGGTACGTATGTTTTGTTCGCACGTTTGGCGAAACAGATTTCTGTCAATTATTATTTTTTATTATAAATTTGTTTTTCTTACCTCTAAGCGTTCTTCAGGGCATATGGGTTCTCGATATTTAGTGAACGATTTGCTGATTTTTTCCTTTATTAAATTTAATTATTCATTAAAGTTCTCAGTTGTCATTCTAAATGCATTAAAAGACCATCTTCATCGCTATCGATCACTGAAATCAGATGCTCTGCAGAAATCACAACGTACTCGTACAACGTTCTTTGGCAACACAACAAACTGAATGACTAACTCGCGAAAACTTCTTACCTTCCTGAACGAAACTTGGTACCGCGCGGTATACCCACCACGCTGTATTCTACCCACAAGGTTAGCGAAACCCGCTTTGGTGTGAACAGTAATATTACCGCATACCCAATGGGTTTTCTCTGCCGCAAACGGCAGCGAATACCGCTTAAGTCTGAATACGCCTTAAAGAAATGTTTTCCAAAAATTTGTTCTTGACAGGACTTGAACCTGCATCAGTGGGGATGGCCCCAACGCCTTATCCATTTTGGATGAAATTAAGGAACGCATATCTTTTTACACGGTTCCAAGGAAAGGGTTATGTTTTTTGCGCCTATCTTGGTTTGTATGTATGTACCTATGTATGTAATATTCTTCCTCAGCACTTATCTGCCAGACCACTCGATGGTTTTCTTTAATTAAGGTATCGTTAGATTCGTATCATTTATCCAATAGTTTTTAAATAAGTGACATAAAAATAAAAACAAAATGGCGCCCACCAGGCGCCATTTTGTCTAAAAGAAAAAAATATACTGGACTGACTATATCAAGTGGTGTCTCATCGAATAGGTATTTAATAAAAATCATTAGGTTTCTTCAATCATTTTTCATTTAATGAAACCATTAAGGATAAATAAATAAATAAGAAATAAATTCTGTGACCAGCACACAGCGCCATCTAGCCCTATGGTAAGCTGCTAAGCTTGTGTTACGGTGACTAGACAACTGATATACTACTTATGTTTATTTTTTTTTTGTAAATACATACATATTATACATATACAGGGTTATGGGTTTCGAATCCAAAACCGTTCAGGGGGTGATTTTCCACATCAAAACGAATAACTTTTGTTCTACGATTTTTGGAAATTCGTTTTTTTTTTGCAAATTTTAAGGTTATATCTCACTGAAAAAAGACGACTGTTTTTGAAAATAAATTCAATTTAAGTTTTTATTGTAGTAGACCAAACTAAAAGAAAGGACATCTTAAGGTCAATGACCTCTAACTCTATGAAACAGCTGATTTTCAAGTAAACTTTACACTTAAAATTTTCGAAAACTACTTTGAATTTCAAAAAGTCGTAGAACAAAACTTATTCGTTTTGATGTGAAGAATCACCCCCTGAACGGTTTTGGATTCGAAACCCATAACCCTGTATATATACACCCAGACCAGATACAAATATTTGCACCCAGCGGGAATCGAACCCGCAACCTTCTGCATCGCAGCCTAGCGTTCGCCTGACGCGCCACAGAGGTCGTCAATGATTTAAAAACCAATTATATTTTTTTAACATAGGTAGTTGTTATAGAGTTCCGAAAAATAACGCCTGATTCAATCAATAAATCAATCAAATTACATACATTAATTTATAAGACAAACACACCAACAAACACTGTATACCTACCTTACCTATCTATAACTAATCTAATAACATATTTGATAGATCGTCAAATTAATTGCAACCGTTGCTTTGGCTATCGTAAATTAACACAATCTGTGACCCATTACAATACAAATTAATATCTACTAGCCATACCCGCGACTTCGTCTGCGTTATCCCTTTATTTTGCGCTGTAAAATCCCTTTATTCCCTTTCTCTTTATTATGTGAAACGTCGAGGTATGAGAATTTAAAAATAACAATACGCAAATAAGACCCTGGTAAAATATTACTCCCCCCTCCTCCCTCCCTCCTCCCTCCCTCCTCAGTCGTTCCCTCAATGATGAGGATCGTGACTCCTCTGGTGCAGTCGATTGACCGCCCTTTTCCACTGCCCTCTATCGATGGCTTGATGTAGCGCAGTGCTTAGTGGTACATCCAGATGTTCAGATATTTGGTCGGTCCAACGCTTGGGACTCCGTCCACGTGGCCTTTTCCCCTCAACCTTCCCTGTCACCATCAGGCGCTCGAGGTTATTATAGAATATTACTATAAAAACAAAAAAAGTTTTAAATTAACAAACATCGCGTTTAATGCTCATACTGAGCACGTCCCAAAATCGCGAGGCACGCGTGGCGAACCATGTGTAGCACACGCCTGGCGATGTCTGTACGCACCTTTACCTTTAATATAATTATTCAGTCTCAGCATCACCATCTTAGCCTTAGGTCTTCCAACACTCCGTTTCGCATTGCATCGTGGTCGCCACTTAAGACGGCGATAGATGATAATAATTATCGGTCCTTGTCCGATTGCTTATAAATGAGCGAGATGGAATTGCATGAAAAAATCTACAATTTCTCGTAAAATCAATCATTAACGAAGATTAAAATAATATTTTTACACGACTGCCAAAGGAAGTGTTATGTTTTTACACGACTGCCAAAGGAAGTGTTATGTTTTTGCCGTGAGTGTATGTATGTATGTATGTATGTGACCTATTTTTGTGCCGTCGTAGGGCCTAAACGGCTGGGCCGATTTAGATAAACGATACGTCGTTAGATTCGTCATGACCGTGAGAGTGACATAGGGTACATTAAAATAATAAATAAATAAAAAAAAATGATGTAAAACGCTATTAACCTAGATTTGTAAAGACCATAAAAAAACAGAGAAAACGCGTAACATTGTTCACTCAAACGATATGTTTTATTCTTTCGTAAATTTTCATTTGAAAAGTATTGCTTGTAAAGTTTTACAATTAATTTTAAAATAATTAATTATAAAATTATCGGAAGTCGTTTAAGTAGGTTGTCTTCATTAATATGTCACTTGCCTTCGGCTCGGTTGTCTTGTCTTTAATGACGTTTATATAATTCTTTTTACTTACTTCAATTTATGGCTTGGCACTACCTCTGGATAGGGATTTTTGAATTCTCGCAAAGAAATTCAATATTCGCATGCGAAAACAATCCGCGTGTAAATAATGTATTCTAATAGTAATTCTAATGGTTAACTTCGAAAGTTATGTTGCTACTACATGACATTATGATTACGCAGGTAATTTTCGCAAGAACAACGTAACGTTAATTAAAAACTTTTCGATTTGACTCGTATAAATATCTCATCTATGGATTTGACTTTGACGCCGAGTTTGAAAGAATTGGCAGAGATGACATGACATAAAATACTTAAGTATCTTCTTACTAGTCTGTGGACTTAAATAACCACTTTGTTTTTCAAAGAAAACAATACCTAAGTAATAATCTAAAATTAGAAAGCTAAAATAAGTTGTCAGCAACAACAACCCGAGGCATTGTGCCCAAGATGCTGGCGGCGTTCCCGCGCTGGATAGGAAACCGCCAGCTCTTGTACTTATCACCCTGAGTAAGCAAAAACAAGCAATGCACGTCCTCGCTACTGGAGTATATACATCTAGAATTAATAAATTTCTTCTGGTGTAATTAAATCTGATCTCTAAAAACTAAAAAGCAATAAATAAAAAAATATTTAAAAAAATAAAAAACCCGACTGCTGTTTTAACAGAAAAGTGAAAAACAAGATGCTTCTAGTAGCTTTAGGAATGGTGGATGCAGTCGGGTGGGACTCCAAATAAAAGGTGAATAAGTTTAATAACACCAAATACTTAGTGTTATATAATTAGGTATACTTATCTTTATGTTATTTGGAGTCCCGCCCGACTGCATCCACCATTCCTAAAGCTACTAGAAGCATCTTGTTTTTCACTTTTCTGTTAAAACAGCAGTCGTGTTTGTTATTTTTTTAATTATAAAATGCGATGAAGAGGTTCTAGGTATTGTATTTTTTAATATTATGATGCCTATAAGAAAATATAGCGGTTAAGGATTTAGAAGAAATATTGATTTATTTTGTAAAACAGGGGTAACTTTGCCTGTATAATAGTGGTATTTCAAGTTATTTTCTATTGTTTTTGTACAACTACTTAATACGTCGTTTAAAGATCTATTTGATACCGGTTATGAAAAAAAATATTCAATCAGAAGGGATTTCACATCAGTCGCGTCCTTAAGGACTTTTACTGTATTATAAGTTTTACGGCGACGACGACGGCCTCTGTGGCGCGTCGGGCGAATGCCCGATTGCAATGCAGAAGGCTGAGGGTTCGATTCCCGCTGCGTACAAATAACTTAAAAATAAAAATATTTGTATAAAATATGGTCTGAGTGTCTATCTATGTATAATAAATGTATGAACTTACAAAAAAATGTATGGTTTGTAGTATATCCATTCCATAGTACAAGCCTAGTGCTTAGTTTGGGGCTAGATTGCGCTGTGTATAATGTCGAACAATATTTATTTGATTGTTTATTTTAATTAAATAGAGTCGTTAATATGTATGTGTATGTTCAAGATTAATTTGATAAATCGAAAACTAACAATGAAACATTAAAATAAAATCAGATTACACTTTTATATGCGAAAGAGGGTTGGAACGTGTCGATATTTTTTAATGTCAACATATCGATAATTTTTGTATCGACAAAGAAGACCATAGACGGTCTAATTTAGATGTCCAATAAGTTAAATATATAATAATAAGTTAAATATATAAATATAAAGTAAAAACTGTCCTTCAAAAAAAGATTTTACAATATCTTTTTCATATAAATATTATTAAGTGCTTGATTATGTTAAACCACTTCAAATTTTCTAATGAAATAATTTAATTATACATAACTAGTTTGGTATACACTACACTGATACAAGCCAATACTTTTATGGCCTTGCCCTATCAAAAGATTCCTGCTTATGCTTAGGTACCTATAGAAAATCTGATCTTGAGTTTAATCTTAGAATTTTACATAAGGCGAAGTTATCGTTGGAGTTTCGGTAAAAATACGATATATACAATAAATCGCTCGATAAAAAAATGATTGTGATTGCTAGCGAGACCCAATATTTATCCTAAGTTTGAGTCCCTGTAAAATTAAAAACAATAATATTTTTGACTACAACAAAAACGAGTGTATTTGTACACATAAAAGCTTTCCTGTCACAGACTTTCACCTTTGGGAATACCTATTAACATTCGTCATTCTAAAATATAACATATGTTTAATACATAATAAATGTAGGCGGCCTTGTCGCTTAAAGTGATATCTTCCGGGCAACCTTGCATGGAAAAGGAATTGTTTAGTTGTACTGGTAGGTCGCATTATGATAAATAACACTTTACCATGTAAAAGAATCAGCTTAGTTTAAATGGTTCGGAACATTCCTTAGGCTGTTTACTATTTATTGTTATAACCGTACTATAGCAACATCGTTTTTAGGGTACTGGACCCAAAGGGTAAAAACGGGCCCCTATTACTAAGACTCCACTATCTGGCCGGACGGACGGCCTGTCTTCTTCTTCTTTTTCTTAGTTAGGGCTTCTGTCAGCAATATAAGACAATTTAGCCAGTTTCTCGTACTAATAGTGAACTATTATACTGTAATCGTTTGAAATAATTTTCAATGCGTGAAGGCTGCAGAAAAAAATGGCGACGATTTTTCTCCAACCCCATGGAACATTTGTTTGTAACGTGCTAATTTTGTGATTGGCACTGGTATTTTTATTTTCACTTAACTCGTTGAACTTCGCGTAACTAAGTTGATAACATGCCGCCGAAATTAAACAATTTAAACGCAATAAAACTTGGTTTTGCAAAAATAAAAATTCATGACGACGTTCCACTAACGCGTCAAAAACAAAAGTCGTCCGTCTGTCACCAGGCTGTATCTTATGAACTGTGATAGTTAGACAGTTGACATTTTCACAGATGATGTATTTCTGTTGCTGCTATAACAACAAAAATAAACAGATATTTAAGGGGGTACCCACATAACAAACGTGTTTTTTTATAAGAATGGTACGGAACTCTTCGTGCGCGAGTCCCACTTACACTTGGCCGGTTTCTTATTGTGTTACAGTGATACGGGCCCGGGCGCCTATAAATCTTGAGCTGACTCCTTTTCCGAAAGGGAATGCGAAATACGAATGTAATAGACTACAAATATTTTTTATTGCGTTCGTCGGTTTTATGTTATTATTGCTCGAGGTATTTTCGCGTGAAAATGGTAGATGTGAGATTGTGAGGAGATTAAAGAAAGCAATGTTGTGGATTACAGGCACAATAGACATTCCATCTTCAAATATCAGAGAGTTTGTTGTTGCTTTTCGGAATAATTCTATGTACTAGTATCGGAAATGCGATAGTTTGTATCTAAATAAGAGATCCGGGAAAAATGTATTGACAAGATGTACTTGTAAAGTAAAGCGTCCACCTACCGGCATCGTATGCATTCGTACGCAACGGATCGTAATATTCGTTTTAAAGAAAGTCCAATCCGCATCGTACGGATCGCTCGAATCTAATCATGCGCCGCGCCGTTGCTTTGTGCCGATGACGTCATTCGATTGCTTAGTTTGGCTCGGTAGTTGCGTCGGCAAATGCGATTGCCGCCGATCATTTGATGCGATACGTCCGATGCTAGTAAGTGGACGCTTAGGTTAAGAGTCATCTAGCTTTTACAGTTCACAATGAGAAGAAAACAACTAATATTGAAAATTAGTTCTCCATATTCTCTGTCAAAAATAAAAAAAATACATGTGAAAGAATTACTTCGATACGTTAATACGTTTCCGATTTATAGAAGTAAACGTGCGATGCGAAATCGTACTCGGGTGTGACGTCATTAAACAGCACTCGCTTAGCACGGTGTCGTCTTCGTTCTATTAGCGAAGCGTTGTAAATGACGTCACGTGACTGTTAGCGTGCCTCAATATTTATCGTAACTTTAAATGCCTGTAAAATCAAAACTAATAGGTATTTTTGGCTCCACCAAAAACTAGTGTATTTGTACACATACAAGCTTTACTGTAACAAGTGTTTAAGCGATTTGGCAAACCTATGAAGATTCTTCATTAGTGCGTATAATTTCGATACAATATAACGAATAGTTTGTGTACCTGTACATCACTAGACGCAGATCATAAACGAAAACCACTCATTATTTCCAAATTTAACGATGATTGCACACACGAAGCGAGCAATTTCACCGTTATTAGTCGATGAACCTTACTCCGGCTGTAAATGGGTGACGATATTTCCTTTCATCGCCTCTTTTACTTTTAGACTGTAGACTCTTCGATCGGTTGATAGTCATAGAAATCCCCTCCCGTGGTTTTATCTGTGGAAATATCCACAGAACAGAACAGAATCTTGTTTTATTCTAGGTTTCCAACTATCTACCATGAGTTTCATCGTAATCTGTTGAGTGTTTTTTGCGTGAAGGAGTAATAAACAAAGTAGTCAACTTACTAAAAAAATAGCATATGACTAATGGATTTGGGGTAGTATCGCGAACTTACACTTAGTCTCGCCGTGAGGTGGCGGATAAACTGCTTGGTTCCAAAATATATCTTTAGAGAAAAAAATGAGAAGAGAAGAGGTTCTCTGGTGTAGTAGTATGGTCAATGTAGACTCATAGTAAACTAGGAGTTCGCCCCGAACTGAGACCTCACGACCCCCTATCTCCCCAACCCCCCTACCGATCCGGCTCATCTCCGAACTCATAAATTATATTGACCTAAACTACGCGCATACCAAAATTCATGAAGATCGGAGCTACGATACTCAAGTTATCGTCGAACAAACATACAAAGATACAAAGTTACAAAGATACAAGCGCCAGGCCCGTCTACACTGGTCAATAAGTCTTTATTGAGCATACCTACTTAACCAACCCTTCTTTTGGAACCAAGCAGTTTACCCGCCACCGCACGGAGAGAACTATAAGTTTTACATACTACCCCAGCCATTAGTTAGTCATTAGCTATTAGTCGTTATTCACGGCACCGCGACGGGTTGAAATAGGGTGGCCATATTCTATTTTATTTAGTACACTATAGCCGTAAGCCGACCACACCCAAAACAATTAAGGAAAAAGAATAATTTCAAAACACGAAAATACACAAATTAAAATCTGCCAAACGGTCTCAGATCTGCTGTCACCTCTAGCTCTAGAGCGATTATTACACGACATTACACCAAAGTAGAGTACGTCAAACGATTTTATCGATATCAACGTTCGGGTAAAGATATGCACGGCACTAGTTCTTCTTTGTTTTTGAAGGAGTTTGGGGCTCTTATGATGTCGAATTGTTGTACGATTAACTTAGTACGGTTTAGTAGTTTAGTTGACGTTTCTACAAAATATTACTTATCTTAATAAAACACTTTATTTATCCGGTATAATCGCGCTTTTATTCATGGTTTTAAAACGAACCGAGCTTTCGCCAACTTTACAGTTCGCTTCTTCAAAGCGGTTAAACCGGATGAATAAAGTGTTTTATTATGCAAAATCGCGAAAACCATAGAAGAAATTATATTACTTATCTTGCTAATATTATTATCGAGAAAATTTGCAAGTATGTTTCTATGTCTGTGACTTTGTTACCCGAACACGCAAAAACTACTGAACCGATTGTGATAAAACTTAGATTAGAGGTAGTGGAATACATATAGATTTATTATAGATTTAATATAGATTACATATAGAGCTACATTTTATCCCGATTATCGCGCGGGAACGGAACTGACACTGGTGAAACCGCGGGGCGAAGCTAGTATGTAATAACTAATAATATTTAAAAGAATAAAATAACCCGTTTTTGATATATTTTAAAGTGTTTCCTACACTTGGATGACTATTACTTAAAGAAATGCTTTCCAAAAATTTCGCACCCGACAGGACTCGAACCTGCATCTCTGGGGATCCGTCCCAACGCCTTTTCCAATTTGGCCAAATTGGATGTCGGGTGCGAAATTTTTAGAAAGCATTTCTTTAAGTATAGAATAAAATAATTTTGATTTGATTTCATTGAGTTTACCCGCTAAGTACCCGCGCTGAGGCTTTACCCGCTAAGTATTCATTACTTACTTACGCGGATAAAAAGTAGCCTATGTCTTAATCCGATTTCTAGTTATCTCTATACCAAGGTCCATCGCAATCGGTTTAGTAGTTTTGGCGTGATTAAAACACTAATATCTAAACAAGCAAACATCTAGACTTCCGCATTTATAGGTACTAGTAATTAGCTGCGCCCCGCGGTTCCCGAGGGAATATCGGCAAAAGATATTAGTATTAATCTGGACTTAACGCGAGTGAAACCACGGGGCGCTGCTAGTAATCTAATTAAAGAATTATGAACTTTGAATGAATGAAAGAGTAAATTATTTATTTTGAACACCAATTGTAGATAAATAATAAGAAAAAGAAACACAACTTAAAAATAGATGGCATAATGGGCGGCCTTATCGTTTAAAGCTATGTGCTAAATGTCAAAATGTAACTTTGCTATGTTCCAAATGTTAATTCGCTAAGGAGACTGGGTAGTTTTGGCGGGAAAACGCGTTGAGGAGATGTGATGCTAAATTTTCGTTTTTGTGAAACCTAGTTCAAATGCATGTAAATTGTTTAATTTCGGGGGTAGGTATATTAAACAAGTGTAATGAAAGTGAAAATCGGTGCAAAACATAGATTTTAGCGTTGTCTCCAAAACTCCGTGAACAATCATTGTAAATGACCGCCGTTGTACAATGATTCCCTCGACTTGACTACGACGAATTGACTATTTCGGTGCCAATAACTTGCAAATATTAATAATACTTGACACTGGCTACTTTTTAAATGGCCATAATCTGTTCACAACCGATAAGAAATAAATAAAAATAAGTAGACAGAGGATAGACGATTTATAACCATTTATAATTACGTACAAGACAGATAGGTACTGAAAAACACAATATAATTGCTTACCTATGGACGTGACAATCCTACTAACTACGCAATAAGCGAAAGAATTCACATTGTGTTAGCAAACACTCTCTAATAGAGAAAATAACTGCTAAACTTCATGCAATAACTCACTTTCTCAACTAAATATTTATTGTTACACTTAACGTTGAAATACCACACGAAAAACTGACAGAAAATGTCTCATTTTATACCTAGACTGCCATCTGAAACGGCGCTTAAAGTGAAAAATAATTATAGGAAAATTAGGGCATATATGCAAGACATATGAAGCCACTATTTTAAGAAAAACAAAATTGAATAGTGAAAAATAAAAAGTATTCGAAATTTAAATCCAATAACCTCGAGGATGTTTGAAAAATTGTGTTCGAAATACAAATATTAAAATGGAACTTTAAAATACAATGGCCCGGTGACAGAGTTAAAAGAGGTTGGAACGTGATTAAAAACTTTTTGTTTGAATTGGAAGAATAAAATGGTTTCAGTTTCCACTTTATGGTGTTTATTGATCGTGAATCTAACCTATTTGGTGGAAGGTATGGATGGAGAGAATGGATTGGTGGAAGGACGAGGAAGCAAATATGCGCTGTGGAGTAAGTATTTTAGAATGAATGATAAATAATTAGAGAAACATAGTGCCAGCAGAGCAGGGCCAAGGCAGGCTAATTTTGTATGTTGACAGGCTTTGTTTTCCATTTCGTCATGCCCCGTCCGGGCCACGTCCGTACTATTTCTGTAATGATTTATTTTTCACAGACCAACAACAAAAAAAAAACAAATTAAAACATTTTATAAAATAAATCTTTACCAAGAATTCACCACCTGTGGCCTAATTGGTAAAGGGCGTTGACTCGAAATGTTAGCGGTGCACAGGTTCAAGTCCAGTCGGATGCATTTAAAAAAAAACCAATCCATTTCTTTAACTCTAAAATCCAATTGTAGATGTAACGCTTAATTATAATTAATATTACATAGTAGCTGTATAAAAAAAATTGTTTGTATGTATGCTTAGATCTCTAAAATTACGCAACGGATTTTGATGCGATTTAGTTTAGTAGATAGATTGATTCAATAGAAAGGTTTATATTAATAACACATCCTGATTTTCCCACGGGAACAGGACTTCGCGACTAAAACCGCGGAGCGCAGCTAGTTAAAGATGAAATAAAATAAAAACATGAAAATATTCCTTTATGAAACACAATATTTACTGAGTTTTACTCGCGTTTTATTTAATTACGGCATTATTACAAAGTACCGAGCTGTCGCTAACTTCACAGTAGGTACATCATCATCATCATCAACCTGTTGCAGTCCACTGCTGGACATAGGCCTCTCCAATTGCACGTCACCTAGATCTATTTTAGCTTCTCGCAACTTTACAGTTAGCTTTTTTTAGTTGACTGAGATGTAACGCGAGTAAAAGCCGGTAAATATTGCGTTTTATTATGCAAAATCTCGAAAACCTTATACAACATTAAATATCTCGTTATTTGGTAATACTAACTGCGCCCCACTGTTTCACCCGTGCGGGAATATCGGGATAAAAAGTAACAAACACACAAACATACAAACTTGCAGCTAATTTTAGTACGATTTGTAACAACATGTTTTGTTTACCATCATAGAAGTATGTACATTTTCAGCAAGTTCTCAGAGTAAATAAGTTTTCGAGTGAATTTCCGTAAGTCAAGCGCCGAGTTTTCGACTTCAGGAAGTAAAAGCTTTTACATTCAAATGGCTGATGTAGACAAATTGTTTTAGGAAATGTTTTACAACTTATTAATGACGGCCTCTGTGGCGCGTCGGGCGGACGCTTGACTGCAATGCAGACGGCTGCGGGTTCGATTCCCGTCGGGTGCAAATATTTATGGCTTAAAAATAAATGTTTATATCTGGTCTGGGTGTCTTTCTATGTATAAAATGTATGTATTTACAAAAAAAATTAATATGTAGTATATCCGTTGTCTAGAACCCATAGTACAAGCCTAGGGCTTAGTTTGGGGCTAGATTGCGCTGTGTGTAATGTCGTGAAATATTTATTTATTTTGTACCTACACAGTCTCAAGTTTCTTTGTACCAGGGGGTTGTACTGTACTTTGTAATGGGGTTGGAAAAAGCTACCGCGCAAGGAGCGAGCAGAAACTGTCTGTGGCTTTAACGTCGACAATTTCTGCTCGCTCCTTGCGCGGTAGCTTTTTCCAACCCTGGTAACGACAGCATCGTATTCCCAAAACGACGTCGAGTTGAACTCGACGGGGTTACGCGGTAGGGTTGAAAATATTATAAGGGTACTTTTACTCTGCTTTTCGTCTGTCTTTAAGCCGTGGGTTTTCTCACCATCTCTTCCTTCACTCAAACTCCGAAATTACACTCATTACGGCCTAACATGATCGTTTCTCGTTGTTTTGTCGTCCTTTTGTCGCTCAAAAAAGTAAAGTTAATTTTAAATACAAGCATATTCCGACTTCTTCAATAAACCACAGATCATTTTTTTTTTTAATTTGAAGTTTGTTTTTATTTTTTCCCTTTTTTATTTCATTTAAGTAATGTGTTATTACATTTATTTTTTAACGATATAGCAGCTACTTATCGATGACTTATAATAAGAGATCATGGTAAGGCGAATGGTCAAATTTCATATAACTGTGTGACCGGTACTAGGCAACAAAGTTTAAAATCTGGGCAACTGTAAGAAGCGCCGAAACGCCAACTATTAGACTGTGGCAAACCAGTATACATAGAAAGCCTAATTAAAGCAAAATTCCATGTCCCAGCCTAGAAGTGGTTGCCAAGGGTTCACCCACAGAACCTACAACTTAAGCTCATAACATTGTCACTAATTACGAAGTTGGTGGGAAACGTATGTAAGTTACAACTAGAGTTGTCTCCGTTTTGAACCTTTATTGTCTTTATTTACATAATGAGCGTTTAATCATAGTTTTTTTTTCTTTTTTTTTTTATAAATTCTGTGACCAACACATAGCGCCATCTATCCCCATGGTAAGCTGCTAAGCTTGTGTTACGGTGACTAGACAACGGATATACTACTTATATTTATTTTTCTTTTGTAAATACATACGTATTATACATATAAATACACCCAGACCAGATACAAATATTTATTTTTAAGCATAATTATTTGCACTCGCAACCTACAGGAGGTTGCGGGTTCGATTCCTGCTGTGTTTCCATTAAAATATTTAATTTTCTAGTAGATATGCCTTGAGCAATAACAAATACGACTACAAATAGCTAATTTTGTACTAATTAATAAATTGCACTAATATAATAGATGAAGCAGTTCACCTCACATTAAAATTTGTTACGAATTGATAAATTATACTATTCAAAATTTTGAACGAACTGCTAACAAATCACTAATTGTACTAATTTGAACGAAATGGCGATGCTCCACATAAAACAGGTAAACAAGCAATATTTAAAGTAGAAATAGGTTATGGCAATAAGTACTTGTACACAATATTTACCGGGTTTTACTCCCGTTTTATTTATTAATGGCATTGTCAGTCAACCTTGAAAAAGCTAACTGTAAAGTTCGGTACATTGTAATAATGTCATTAATAAATAAATCGGGAGTAAAAACCCGGTAAATATTGTGTAACATTTATGCAAAATCCAAACAAAACAATACTTAAAATTAACCATCTAGTTATAAGAATTGGTACTAAAACAATAGTTTTTGACAAAAGTTGTTCCTATAGGCGTGTAGAACAAAACCTTTCGTTTTAAATTACCTTCCTCGGAAAACATTTTAGAACTACGTAAGTAATACCAATGCATTCATTTTCAAGCTGTAAAACATAACTAAATTAAAAAATTCTGCTCGCTTAGAATTCTTGCAATTACCGCCAGAAATGTGCAATTAATTGATACCAATTAGTAAACTAACCGCTGATAAAAACAAGATAAAATCGCGTTTGTATTAACAATTATTGCAGAATCAATGATGCGGTTCTCAAACGCCCCGCCTTATGCCGCTGTTCGGAACGAAATACACAGGAATGTCTTAGTAAATATTGTAACCTTACTTAGTTTATTTCAATGAAAACTCATTTTTAAGTCGTCTTGCTTTTATTATTGACAAGCTGCACTCCCTGGTTTCACCCGCGGAAGTCCCGTTCCCGGATTATTGGCATAATAAGTAGGTAGTAATTTTGTTATTCTAGGTATCCAGCTATATAATAATACTAGCTGCGCCCCGCGGTTTCACCCGCGTAAGTCCCGTTCCCGCGGGAATAACGGGATAAAAAGTAGCCTATGTGTTAATCCAGGTAACCAGCTACCTATATTCCAAGTTTCATCGCAATCGGTTTAGTAGTCTTTGCGTGAAAGAGTAACAGCCTCACATACATACATACAAACTTTCGCGTTTATAATATTAGTAAGATTCCAAGTTTCATTGCAATCGGTTAAGTAGTTATTGCGAAAGAGTAACAAAGTCACATCAGGCGCAGGTAGCAATATTATAAATGCGAATGTAACTCTATTTGTTCATCTGTTACGTTTTTCGTTTCACATTCGAATTTTCGAATTTTGTAAAAGTGATAGGGAGTTTGGAGAGATAAGCTTTTGATGGTTTTTAAATTTATATAGAAAACGAAGCGTCATCTGGGGACCTGGAGGACCTGGAATAACACATTTTAAAGATATACTTCAATTATAAAACTTAAATAAATAAAGGAAATCATTGGTTCTTCAAAAAACATAAATTTGAAATTTTTTATGGCGTACAGACGCAACTATAAAGTCAGAGTCTGCAGTTAATATCAATACTCTAATATCAATACATTTTCAATATAAACAACTCTAAGTAGGTATCCAGTATTTCATACATTTTAGATTTATCGTTTCATTTCTTATGTTTTCCAATAAAGTATTTTGTTTTGATTTAGTATTGTTATGATTTTGCCAAAGCTGTTTTAAATTAGAGAAAGTATTTTAACGACTTCAATAAACCTAAAGAGCGTTTGCGTACATTTACCTATATGGTTTTTTTTGTTTAGTTGCTTTAGAATAATGAAACGCAATATTTACCGGGTTTTACTAGAGGTTTTATTTGCTTATCTTATTTAAGGCCACAATTTCCAAAAAAAATCCTTAGTAATGCACCTACTTCACCTATACTTCACGCACGAACTTCAACATATCCCTTTCTTTTGTTACAGCAAACCTCACAATTCTATTATTTCTGAAATTTGGACTCTACAAGATTTTCATATCCATAGCACTAGTACTAACTGGTCTAAAGTTTCTTCTAATACTGGCTTTAGTTTTCACATTTTACCAGTACCTGCCAGACCAAGATCACGGGCCAAATGTGGCATATCCTCTCCCTTTTACTCACAGTGAATATGAAAGGGAGGGTTATAGTGTTACAGATGGGCAATTTGGGCATTCCTTTTTAGACTTCATTTACTCATATTTTCAACGTCAGGTGTGTACATTTTTTCCTTTCAACTCTATCCCAATTGAGCTTCATCTTTTCTACAAAACATTTCTTCTAAACTTTAAAGTAAAATAAATTGAATAATATTAGATACAAATAACAGTGAAAACAAAAATTATATCTACATAAACATGTAGATATAATTTCAGATGATAGATGATAAACATCATCCTTACTAATATTATAATATCCCTCATTAATATCTTTATCTTTAACAACAATTTCCTTTTGTCCACAGTTCACATGATCTACGCGATGGCAACAAAGATATTTCTCCTCAAAGTGATATACGGAGCTCTTCTCTATGCCCTATTGCTCAAAGCATTTAAATTTTCCTACTGGGTCTTCAAGTACTTGACTCATCACCATCCCCATCCCCACAATGATTATCATCATCATCTTGATGATTATCACGATCTCCAGACCCCGTGGCACCCACCAGATCATGATTCTCATCATCATGAAGACTTCGGCCCTCATAACAGTCAAGGAAACCATTATATTAAAGGCTCTTATGATGCTGATGGATCGTTTTCTGTCGTAAATGTTTTGGTTCATTAAAATTTTATATAACTTTGGTGTTTTATTCAATAAACGATATACGTATGAATTACTTGGTCGGCGTCACCTGTTTCATAACAACTAGTGATTTTTGTAACTAGTTATTATTACCTATTTAGCTACTGTAGTTGTTTGCTTAAATACCCCTACAAACTATACAGTTACTTAGGAAATTAAAATAAAGTTTGTAGCTAGCTATAAAGTTTAAAGCTGCGAATTACACGACTCAAAACTAGTTATTTTACGTAACGTACGTAACGTTACATGACGTAGGTTCCGCCGATAGTCGTCGCGTCGCCTCGCTCGAGTGACGCATTACAAAAATCACTACTTGTAATTGGACTCGAAACTAGTGATTTCGTTACATGTCTCGTCACTAGTTATTGTAATTAGTGACGTGAAATAAAGCCTACATCTAATAAACTATAGATTAGCCTTTGAACTACTGGTGAGATAGTTGTTACCTGATAATTAAATGGTATAAGATGTAGCATTCTCAACTAGGACTGTCGTCAGACATTGGACATAGAACCGACCCCACTTCCTATTTTATTTGACAAAACATCTATATTTAGATAGGATTCGTAGTTAGTGTACTGTTTCACACAGTGTTTTTTTTGTATATTTTGGTTCCGTAAGTTGACGTTTAAAAAATCTTCACGATCGTACCTAAACCGGCTGTGAAATCCGTTAACATACCTACAAAAATCAAACATCTCAATTGATAACCCCTTCCTTTTTTAGAAGTCGGTATAAGATTGCAAATACAGAAGTTGACGTCATGGTCGCAGTGTTACTTAGTAATGGTAGCTGCAATTCACTTCAATTTCAGTCTAATGCATCTGCCATCGCCATCTACACAAAGCAGTGTACTTACATGAAAAGTTTCAGCACTTTAGATACGTGGAAGTTGAAACAAGAACGAATTTATGTAGGTACGGTACATAAGTGAAGATTAACTCCCTTACTTATAAAAGATTGTTTTTATGCTTATGAAGTACTAGCTGCGCTCCGCGGTTTACCCGCATAAGTCCCGTTCCCGCGGAAATATCGGGATAAAAAGTAGCATGTGTGTTAATCCAGGTCCCCAGGTACCTATATTCAAAGTTTCATCGCCATCGGTTCAGTAGTTTTTGTGTGAAAGAGTAACAACCTCACATACATACATACATACATACAAACTTTCGCGTTTATAATAATATTAGTAAGATTATTTACACATGACTAAGTTATGTGACATTTGTCTCTGTCTGTCAACATTGAAACTTCATGTGACAGTAAAAGACAAACGATGCACAGATATGCAGCGCATTAATTAGCGTTTATAAGTAAGAGGGTAAAAGTTGATTGTACTTTAGAAATAATTTTACACTAGGTGAAAAGGCCAATTACAGAAATGTTACTTGGTAAAAGTACAGAGCAATGTTCGCTAGCAGTCGTTGCGATTACAAATTAGCAGCAAATCTCATACGCCAGTCAGTCAATAAAGGCCACAATTATTATTATAAAGACCACAGATAAAGACCAACCAATGACACGGTGCTTTTTACTTGTTAAATAAATTAAAAAAAAATGCAGGACTATTGCGCCATCTAGAACTAAACCATGCTCCTTAACTAAGCAACTATTTAGGCTTGTACTATAGATAGATGGATAGTGGATGGAGATAGTGGATATTTTACTCCATTATTATATTTTCTTTTATTTTGAACCCGCTAGATTTGCAGGGGCTGCCACTGAGCCAAAATGGTATCTAAATTTTGTCTCAAAGAGAGAGTGTCAACTACTGTGGTGTCAGGCAGACTTCTCATGTAAAATTTTTGCTAATTTTATGTGCAGTATATATAATAAGACGTCAACTCCAAAGAATTCAGAGTTTATTTTCATATGATTTATTGATTATAAATTCATTACAAATAATTTAACCTGAAATTCATAAATTACGTTGGTAAGTAAGTAATTATTTGTATCAAAAATGCATTTCAAACATTTACTTTATAGAAAACTTACTTTACAAGCTTACACTCGTGGCCTTAAAGATTCCCTCGTATTACATGCATGCGGCCAGATACAATCGAGAAGGCACTAGAGTTTGTTCAAGAGGAGATGAACACGCTGTATTTGCAGAGTAGTAAAGTGACTAATCATTCAAAAAAATATACCTACACAACCACGAGTAATTCAACCGGGAACATCGCTCAGAAGAGCACCTAGTACCGGGTAAAAAGGGATTATTTTGTGACAGCATACCTACCTAACTATGAAGTGACAACCCCACTTTATGACAATCAATATGCCATATAAAAAATATTTATTTCGAAGTAAGTTGAGAAATAAAAATTATATCTTCGAAAAAATCTAAAAACTTATCACAAAGTATGCCCAATTTACGTTCCTAGATTTGCTCAGTGCAATTCGGAAACATATCAATGGCCCATTACAAAATCTTCCTCAAAACTGTAGGGTCGGCAGAAAACTTGCTAAGTCAACTAAGCGAAGGTTCTAAAAAAGGCTTTAAATGGAATATTTATACAGCCCTAAGTAAATAAAGTTTACCTTAATTTATTAACGGGCACTATTTATTGGGTTTCGGAGGCTTTTGCCTTCGAAGGTATGGGATATATATTTTGAACTGGTTTTTGTAAGAGGACTATTTGACGGGAGATTAGACACTTATTCTTTCATACAATGAATGTAAAAAAACACTTCTTTCCCCCCCCTTAATTTTCTGATTCTCGTTTTTTAGTGTAACCTCATAGAAAATCTCTTTTACAGTTTTATAAACAACGTAAATAAAAGCATGAGTATCTAACTATCCTACTAATCCCACTAATTAGGATCCCACTAATAATGATTTCTTTGAAAATATATTTCCTACCTTGCGAAAAAACATTATTATTAAATATTAGATCCTCTAGGATCTAGGGTCTAGATCGCGCTATATCAACAAAAATATTTTAAATTTATTAAATAAATTTAAAATTACCCCGACGTTGCGGCAAACGGATGACACCGGCCGTTTATTTACTAAATTTAAAATATTTTTGTTGATGTAACGCGATCTAGACCCGAGGATCTAATATTTAATAATAATGAACGGAAATCGTGTAAGTTTAAAAAATTTCTTGCGAAAAGTATTTCTAAGTTTCAAATATGCCTTGAGCAATAAACAACAAAGACATATTTTTCTTTCAGGATTCGAACCTGTGCCCCTCGCTATCCAGATGAGTGCTCTAACCACTGAGCTACACGGGAATCACGTGATGGGACTAATTAATAAACAAATTACCCCTGCTAACATATTAGATAATAAAGCTAGTTGGTAAATTGTAAGTAGGTATGTGTGTTATTTGTTCACGCAAATAACTACTAAACCGATTGCGATGAAACTTGCAATGTACTGGAGTACTGCAATAGCACACTTTCTACTTTCATTTTCTACGTGACATTACTTACGCGAGTAAAACCGCAAGGCGCAGCTAGTTTCGAAATAACAATAGGTAAACGGCGAAAACAAGACCAAATTGATATGATAGGCTTTTTGCTGATATTAGGAAATGTAGACGCTGTACCAATTCCCGGCAACTGTATCATAATTTATTCATAACAGTGACATAAAAAACGGGTACATAAAACCAAAATATTGTTCCAATACAACCTGACAAGGATGTTTTGAACTAGGTAAATTAAGAAAGAGCGTTAAATCCATAGAAAGGAATTTGATCTTTTAGGGGACGAATCGAAGAATTTACAGATTTGTTTGTCAGTAATATCTCAGTAATTAGTAATTAAAATACATACGAAAACTATGAGGTATTTAATTTATCCTTCTTTTGCCTTTAATTTGGTAGTTTTGTTTACAAGATGGGTAATGTTTACTTTTGTGAACTTTTACAACACAAAATAAATGATTAAAACATAGTTTTACGTTTTTACAACGAAACGGTATAATATTTATGAGTTATACCAAATTAGCAATATAATTATTATTAAACGAAATACACTGTTTTGGCGCTTATGAGACGTCGCGAATCGAGCTAGCTACCTATAGTAAACTATTAAGAGTTTTTAGTTTATCAGTCCTTCGCCTTAAGGTACCCATTATATATTCTGTGCTTATATGAAATGTATAGAAATAGTTTAATTAACAATATAAAACACAAAACATAATTGAAGCTGCAACTCTATTGTGGTCCTGTATAGTGTATCTATGTGAGTAACGTTTAGTTGTAGTGTAATGGCCACGCATTTGGATAGCCAATATTTTTAACTCAGCTACTATTCATACCTCTGTGATGAAACATTACCCATTGCAACTGATATTTGCAACAAAGATTCGTAATAAGGCCCTTGGTAACAACTCGATGCTTCCCATTTTGATACAGTATCTTTCAATACTTCCGGTGTGGTTTCATTAAACACATTGAATTTTGGGAACAACCCATTTTTAGTATCGATCCCTGTTGTCCGTAACTAACTACCACCCCACTCCGTAACGAAATAAAATTTTATAGTCTATAATAAATAACCTTTATTGAAACAACTTAATTTCTTATTAGTACGTCACATAGCACATTCGATATCACATGGCGCCACTTAAATCTATACGACTTTCGAGCCGATTCAGTCTTGGTTCTATTGAACTACTTTCGTTCGTTATTCACTACTCCAACTCCAAAACATCCAGCCTATTATCTTCTTTGATCACTTCATTTTCTTTCGTGGTCTTCGTCGTGGTCTTCAGATCCTTCTTTCTGATCTTCCCGATATGTGTGGTAGCTTCTACTGAGTCTAACTGTTCTAGAGGAGGCTGTGTTGTTGTTATCTTAACTGCTTCAATTAAGTCATCTTTTTTCTCTTCTTCCACTTCTTTCTTCTCTGTTGTTGTTTCCACTGCAACTGGTCTTCTAACTTCGATAGTTATTTCTCTCGGAGGTGTTTGTGGATATTTAGGCGCGGAGATTGTCAGAATACCATTCTCGTATACAGCGACGACTTCGTCTTCATTACAGTCAGATGGTAAAGCCAATTTTTGCACGAAACGGTCTGTGAAGTGAGAATCAACGCCGAGCATCTTCCGCCGCCCCTGAACGGTGACAAACCGGTTTTTCACTCTCACTTTCAAGTCTTCCGGTGCGAATCTCTTCGCGAACACGTCTATTTCACACTTGTCTCCGTCAGAGATTAGTTTAGGGTCTTCTAGAGGGTTCGCTCCTGAGAACCAAGGCCATAGTTTCATCGGGACGACGTATTGGACAAGTCTGTCCATTAACTCGAAGGGGTCAGGTCGGTTTACTGATTTGTTGTCTTTGTCTGTCGCGGAGACAGCCGCGAGCGCGAGGAAAACCACGCACGTGTGTTTGAGCATGGTTATGATTTTGTTATGGTGGGACGGGCCGCGTGGGGGCTCTTTTTATACCTAACCAGGTGAGGTTCGAGAATGTACGCTGTCCTCTATTGATGCCGGCCGGTAAGCCAGAAGCGGTAAACAATTGTGAAAGTTTATGCGTTCGTTTGTCTCTGACTCATGTTTGTTTGTTTTCATATGGAAAATCGTCCCATTTCGCGGAACATAATATTAGCAGACGCATAACATCTGTTTATATTTATTTTGGTGAAAGATTGAGTCATAAATAGGGTTTATGTAAGTGGTTACGAATGATTGGATAGAAATAAGGATAGAAAATTCAAGAACGTTCTTGGAAAAGACATTCTGTTTGTTTGGATTTATTTAAGGAAAACATTTTAAAGTAATTGGAGAAAGTTTGTTATTTATGTTTCTCAAAGGAATGGAACAAATCTCCCAATTTGCATACAAGTAATCTAGTAATAACAGCTGTTTGTTAGCGGAATGCATTTTTATGCAATACTTTACTGTTCTTTTAATGATTTTTTAATTAACAGTTTAAGTTTTTACTTTATGTTTCCGCAACTAGCTCTTTAACTAGGCCTCTTTGCGTGACTTTACGCCGTAAGTTTCCTCACGATGTTTTCCTTCACCGTAAGAGCGATGTTTATAGCTCACTTGATTTTTTCATAAAGAAAAAGACATTGGTGCCTTGTCAGACGGGATTCGAAACCTCGATCTTCGAAATGAAAGTCGGGGTATTTTGAAATGAATGACTAGTTTTTTGTAGTAAGTATTGAATTTACTCGTAGATATTTAGTTAAAATTTAGTAGGTACTTCATCATAAGGTTTCATACATTTATTTTGATCTTGGACAAAAAGGATATTTAAAAATTATTTATTTCAAAAAGGATCCCTACTCTTTCTCTATAGAAACGAACTCCATTGTTTCCTCCTTGGATTAAGACTGAATTAAAATCTTATTCTACTAATATTATAAAGCTGAAAGTTTGTGAGTATTGTGTGTTGGAGTGATTGTTACTCAATCACGCAAAAACTACTTAACCTATTGCGATGAAACTTGGAATATAAGTAGTTGGATACCGGGAATAACACATAGGCTACAATTTATCCCGATGTTCGTAGGAACGGGAATTACGCGGGCGAATCCGCGGGGCGCAGCTTGTGTTCCATAAACCTATATATGCCCCGCCATGCAAGTTGAACTAAATAGAAAAGTGGAGACCTGAAATAATTTGAGAATTTGTCCCGAAATTCAAACGGGATCAGGACTTACATCTACGTACTTACCTATAAGTATGGTAAGTCTCTATTTACGTAAGTAAGTTATTTCCACTAATTACATTTACTGAGATTAGACTCCACGTCTGACGTCATTTTAAATTAAATTATCTACTTATCGTCTAGTTGTCTGTTCTTGAAAACGACTGCGTAGGTTAACATTCCCTCTTACGTATAAACGCTGGTTAACAGCTGCATAACTATGTATCGTTTGTCTTTTACTGTGACATGAAGTTTCAAAGTTGACAGACAGAGACAAACGTTACATAACTTGGTCATCTGTTTATCATCGTTTATTAGTAAGGGGATAGTAGTACATATTCTGGGTTTATAACAGGGATGTATTATGTCATTTTAAACTGCATATTATGCGCCCTCTTTGTTTTTTCATGGTATGGACTTTGAGTTTGAAGTAAGACAAATATGTACTTATGTCATATTTATAAGAGAGATTTAAAGCAAAATTAGAGAGCGATTTTTAAAGTTTTTAAGGCGATTCACGATTCTGATAGAACAAAATTTGTTTTTTGGTGTTTTTAAACTCACACGATTTCTGCTTATTACTAGTTTTATTAAAATACGAAATCACTATTTTTATTAAAAGTGTAACGCGATCGAGATCCGAGTTTTAATAAAATTAGTAATATTTTTGGTGTGTGTTAGAAAATACGAGATAGAGTATTTTGAATTTCAGGACCTAGCCACAGTACATAGAAAGAGCAGTATGGAAACTGCATACACACACTCACACAAACGTGCAACTCGTCTCGTGACGAGCACGCGGTCGTGACGCGGCACTCAGTTCTGACTGCACCGCGAAGCATACTTTGGGTCCAATTGTAGTTTCCTTACGCCTCTGTTACAACCTGTACTGTGACCTAGCATTTTTAATTGAATGACAAATTTTCCAAATTTCGACTTAAGCTTTTTTTAAATCGAATTTTGAATATGTAGGTATATGTATATGGTATATGTCGAATTTTGAATATGTAGGGATGTAAATATCTGAGAATAAATGATTTCAATTCAATATCTAAGGCACTTTCTTTTGTTATTATAGTTCTGCAATGTACAACGATTTATTAACTTTTATATCTTTGTTTTGAACACTCGAGCGAATGTATTGGGGTGTAACAATAATAAGTTACAATATAAGTTTGACCTCTAAGTACGGTTTAACTTAAAACAGAAAGAACACATTCCTAATAATGTAGTGCGACGCGCTAGTATAAATGGATCTTAGAGGTCAAACTTTTAAACAAAATAAAATAACAAGTTGTTAAAATTACTAGGTAAATAAAGTAGTTCCACAAGCGTAAGTCCCAATCCCGCGGAAATATCGGGATGTGTTATACATTTATAAACCTTTCTATTAAATCACTCTATCTACTAAAAAAAACCGAATTTATTGCGTAGTTTTAAAGATTTAAGCATACAATATACAAACAGACAGATAGTTAAATTGTTAGGTCAGTTAGCAAGATTGATTTTTGTATATACAAGGCATAACGGGTATGCCCTTTTAAGCCGAAAGGGGGTTGTTCTAGACATCTAGGCGAACAACTTTTGTTCTACGACTTTTAAAAATTCTAATATTTTTTGAAAAATTTTGAGGTTAAATATATGTTTCACTGAAAAAAACAGCTGCTTTTGAAAATAAAGGTAATTAAAGTTTAGATGGTCGTAGACCAAACTAAATGAAAGGACAACATAAGGAATGACCTCGAACCCTGAGAAACAGCTGATTTTCAAGTAAACTTTTTTGTGTTACGAAAATCGATAGAGTCACATATTATTATGTCACGGACTAAATAATTGGTTGTCGACTCCTGCGCATGTCGGTAGCGTACGCACACACCCACACACACTATGGACTTGTGTGCAATAGCTACCGTTAGCAGGAAAACCAACAAAGTTTAGATTTGGTAGTTAATACTTCAAAGCATAAAAAGTAGAACTTACGTTAAATTATGGACTTTAGTGTGTCAAATGACCTACGAAGGGAAGAATCCTTCCTATTGTAATTTTTAAATTCTCTTACCTCGACATTTTGACTATGTTAGAATAGTCTTTATCACGTGGAGACGCGAATAAGACCCAGGAAAAATGTTAATATGAGTACAAATCGTGTAAGTTTAAAAACTGTACAAATCGTGTAAGTTCCGTTTCATTTTTAGATCAGTTCCATGATATTGCATACCTACCTACTGTTGTCACAAAACACAAAGAATAAACTGATCGCGAAGAAACTTGGTAGGTACTTACTAAAAGCTGGAAATCTGTATTAAACTACTTATTATACTTAATTTTACTTTGTTATTGAAATATTTCTCCCAGACTTTAGTAAAATATTCGACTGCTACTTACTTTTTCCCCCATTTTCGTGAGTGTCTGGTGCCCCCTAATTAAAAGTTTGTTTCCAAAATGTTCGTAAATCATTTTCACGGTTCTAATAAAGTTTCCTCGACGCAAAGTAGGTATTTATGTTAAGAAAAGTTCATGAGAATTTGTGAAAATGCGTAGCAACTCGCTCCTACATCAAATTCTAAACCATTATTTGATTACCATCAAAAACATTACAGTCCGAAGGCTGGTACAAACTTTTGATTCCCACTCTTGGCACTTAGCGTGATTGAACGCAGTAGAGTAGATACACACAGACTACGTTACTGCACCACTACCACGAGTTGAAACTGTCCAATTGTTTTTAACTAAACTGAGATCGCCTTTTGTTTTTGTTTCGATCGTATTTTTGTGCCTAATCGATCATCTTTTGGTTTAGTTTGGATCTTTGCCTTTATTTTACATAATCTTTAGCAACTTTTTGCTTGTTTTTAATATCTATCTGATATCAATACTTCCAAGATACAGAATGATTATGTTACTATGTTTTACAAATACGAGTATGTGGAGACCACACTGTCTGGCAATGAGGAGTGGCCGATGGGAATAAATGGAAGATATACGAAATGTATAAGAGGTCATGATGTTATGGTAAGGCTTAAGCAAATAAATCCAAAGAAGACTAAACATTTATAGGGGATTTCCGTGCCTATAGTAAAGTATGCAAAATCGCGAATACCTTAGACAAACTTATATAGTAAAGTAGTAAAGCTTAGCAGTTTTCTATGGAGCTAGATGACTCTGTATGTTAGTCACAGAATTTATTAATTTTATATTATTGTAGTACAAGTCCCAGATTTTTAGATTGGCGCTAGTTTCTTGAACTGAACAATAACCGCAGTAACGTCAATTCAAACAGCTCACCTCATGGTAAGCCTACAGCCAAGTACTACCTACTCAGGCTTCCCCTCGCAATCCTGTAATAATAAGTAGATCTACAATTGAATGATACACTGAAAAAAATAAATAACAAAAATGATTTAGTTAAATTACTTTTAACCAAAAATTGGTTAGTCACTACTAAAGTTGGTTTAAAATAATAAAAGTGGGTAATTAAGGAAACACAAAACAGGTTTTGTTATTTTTAGTTCGGTTGTGTAGAACTAAACTTTAAGTTATCGTTAACTAAAGTAATTTAAACAAACCCCAGTGGTTACATGTTACAAAATCAGTTAAATCAATTAAAAATATTTGAGTGTCTAAACGTTACCAAAACATTGATTTGCCATCAAACGATCGTTTTTGTTAAGCTATAGACAAAAGTTTTACAGCTAATCACCTGTGAAGTTTGACTATTTTTGACGAACATTTCGAACAATTTAGTCTATTTTTTGGCTGCATAGAACAAAACTCAATTTAACAGTTAACAACAAAGCCAGACTTTGATCTCGAACCAAATGTTATCTTATGGCAGTCATTTTTTGTTTAAACGAAACTGAACACATTTGTTTAAAACAGGTTGATTCCTGTTCGTTCATTTACATAGGTATAAGTTATCCATCGTGTTTGTAAAACTATTAAAGATTCGCGGACTAAAGGCATGGCCGAAGCTCAGCTCATCCTCTGGCAGATTATTTGCGTCAATGGGGACTGGAAATGTACATACCTACATTTCAAGGTAAATTTATTTTATTTTTGTGATATGTTACGTACTTTGATAACAAATTGTTAGATACTTACCTATTTACTTACTAATTGAAGTGTTTCGGACTGACAAAGGTATAGTTTAGGAAGGACCTGTTAGTAAAACATACTAAGTACCTGTGTATTTTTTTCCAGAACAATCCATAGATTTGGAAACCTTACAAATGTTATCCGAAAATGATGTTAAGGATCTCATACCCATAGTAGGCCATCGAGCCAAACTCAACACTCAAATCAAATTATTAAGATCTATAACAGGATTGCCATCAGTAACATACAGAAGTAATGAAGAAGAAAATACTACTATTTCGTTAGAAATGGTAAAAAAACAATTGTAATGATACCTTTACCTTTAAAATTCTATTCATAACCTGTTTTTATACGATTTCTAATCAATTTTGGCTTTTTAGGTTTCTTCTAAAGAACTGATTTTACAAAGTGCTCCAGATCCAGGCGTGGCAATTGAATATGTGGTACAGCCATTAGATACAAACTTTGAGATAGATGCTGAGGAACCTGGACATAGTGAACATTCGCAAGCAGCCATTGACAGGTCTTGTGTAAGTTCATTTTAATTTATTTTAATTACCTCTTCGAGTACCTGTTTAATTTATAGTATTTTTATGTATAGTTGATTGCGCGGGCTCGCAAATTGTAGGGATAGAACCTACCGTTTTGTTATGATAATTGATTCTTTTTGACAATTGTATACCTAATTATTTCATGTCATTGTGAACCAGAAAAATCACTTAGTCTTGTCACTTGGGTTAATGTAAAAGCGACGAAATACGAGCCTGGGTCTGTTATTATTCATGATGTTGAAGATCCCACTGACGTTACTTTTATGTTTATTAAAAATATATGTATACTGGGTGAACCATTTCGATGGACTTTCAGGGGGATATCCTAATCTAAAATGCTAAAAGAAATCGCGTCACCGATTTTGACAAAAACTAATATGGCATCATTATATTTTTGAAAAATGTATTACCCTAGCCAGGAATCGAATAAACATCCTATATAATTGTACCGATTGATAGTGTTGCTGACAAAGATCAAATTCTGGAAACATAGTATGGTAAATCGACAGAAAAATCTCTTGATTTAACACACTGTTTCCTTCCAGGATTTGATCTCTATCAGCAACATTATCGATAGGTACAATAATTTAGGGTGTTTATTTTTTTACAAAATGACAAGGTTCGATTCCTGACAAGAGAAAAACATTTTTCAAAAATCTAATAGTGCTATTTTAGTTTATGTCAAAATCGGGGACGCAATTCCTTTTAGCATTTTTCTCTATCTCTTATAGTTTAAGATATCCCCCTGACAGTCCTTTGAAATGTTTCATCCTGTATATATTTTTAATAACCATAAAATTAACGTCAGCATGATCTTCAACATCATGAACAATGACAGTATTTCGTCCCTTTTACATTAACCCAAGTGACAAGACTAAGTGATTTTCCTGGCCCTTAGTGTGATGTTACTTTGATTTTAAATAAAAATAAATGTTGTATGTAACAAAAGTGCATTTTATTTTTCAACCATATGATTAGCTACTAGTAACTAAACATGTGATAACACTACAAAACATTTTTGTTATTGTTATCACACTGTTTTGTTACCATTAACTTAAGTATAGGGTTATAAGTAAAACAAAAATCTAGTTACTTATCACAAAATTAGTTGGTTCAAATCAACAAAATTAATGGCAAATTGTAATCAAGCAAGTACAGCTAAAACAAGCAATCAGTTTTGTTAACATTAACCTAACAAATTATTTACATATGAAATAAGTATGTGGTTATAAGAAAACTAAGGATCTGGTTAGTCAATACAGGGCAAATTGATTAGTATTAACAAAACAGAGTGAGTTAAGTAACGATATGTTACCTAAAAAGTTAAGATAGAGGTAACTAAACTTAAGCTGAGATACAACTCAACTCGTTCGTTTAAATTAGACATCATTGCGATTAGATTATTACAAAACATATAGTTAAAAAATTTAACCGAATCAATTTGGTCATGCATTACCATAGTTTTGTAGTCACTTTTTTTATGTTACACATAAACGAAAGTTTGGTTGCACACAACAATATATTTTTTTCAGTGTAGCTGTAAACAACTCCGGTGTTGCGTCTGCGCAGGTCCGACCGTAAACGATCGGCGAACCTAGCTTCACTATGAGATCAGCACCCGTATAAGGTATCTGGTGGGAACTATCAACTTTTTTCACTGTTTACGAGGTATCGTTTATTCCATAAATACTTCACAATTTACACAAGAGCACTTAAATGTTACAAAATAACAATATTATTCCGATTTCTATTCAATCTACCCACCCGCGTTATTTTCGTTCCCGCAGGATTATCAGGGGAAACATTCATATCCTGCTCGAGGTGGGGACTCGTGTAGTCTAGTTGGATACGTCGCGGCGCTGCGACACTGACGCAAACCTCGCCGCGTGTAAATTTTTGGAGACGATTTTTCCCTAAAAATATTTATTTAATTCTCATTTGCCTACATATCAACACTTAATAGCGTATGGATAGCTAAGCTATTTTGTGAGACCTAAAGATATTGACATGTGCCTTGTTTAGGCATTGCGGAGACTATACGTTTACAAATTTATGAGATAGATAGATCGAGGAGGAATGAGGGGGAAGTGATGGGGGTGTGGAAGTGGGAGGAGGGTAGGAGAGGGGGGGGGAAGGGGATAACAATATTTAAAACTTAACGATGTCATACTCTAAAATTGGTTATGTAAGATTTTTTTAAAGGTGTGAAAATAAATTTTTATACAGGTATACGTTCATTTTTTTATTTCTATCGCTTCAGTACAAGAACCGTGTAAAATGTATCCAAATTCATTTTTTCAGTAAGATAATACCACATTATCGCAGTCAACTACCGTGTCTCCGGAAGGCGACTTCAAATGAGAAGAAGACACAAGAAACTCATAATTAGGGCTACAGGGGAACTAGAGCAAAAGTCTACCATAATCTTTACTGACATTAAAAGTATGAAAGTAATTCTATCTATCATCGGTTAAAATAAATTGTAAAAGAAAAGAAAAAACACGATCGCATCAACAAACACACAACCCACCCAACAACATCCGATCCGCCCACGGACCTGCCTGCGGACCTCCTTGAAGCCATTTTTCCTCTCGAGAGGAAAGATGGCTTCCTTCTTACACTCTAGAATTTATTCAAGACAGTGCTTTAGTTAAGGACGCGACTCATGTGAAATCCCTTCCGATTGAATAGTTTTATTCATAACCGGTATCAAATAGATCTTTGAACAATGTTTAATGTTATTGTACATGATACAAGAAGTGTCCTCTTCATTTCAAAAACAATAAAAAATAACTTTAAATACCACTATTATACGGGCAAAGTTACCCCTGTTTTTACCCGACTGCGCGACGCAAAGGAGGGTAATGTGTTTATCGGTCTATGTATGTATGTATGTATGGATGTTTCTATGTGGCGTTCTAGAGGCCAAACGCGTGGACCGATTTTGATGATTCTTACGTCAATCGATTTGTCTTAATCTGGCGAGTGTGGTTAAAGACATGACAGTAATCCAAATTAACTTTTGTCACAACCAGACGCCATATTGTCAAAACTAAAAAATCCAAAATCGTCAAAGTATGTCAAGATGGGTATCGTTGAATAGATTTTTAAAAATAAATATTAGGTTTCTTTCACCATTTTTCATTTTAAAGAACCGTTTAGGAAATATAACGGTTTAAAGTTAACTTACAATTAGGTATTCTTGCTTTTTATTACCAACGAACAAGTTTTTATTTTTGTTACGTAGTTACGCTTAGAACTAACAAGATATAAGCCATGATGATACAGGTGACAGGAATGTATTGATATAAACTAAAAAAATCTTATCTCACTAATATTATAAACGCGAAAGTTTGTATGTATGTATGTGAGGTTGTTACTCTTTCACACAAAAACTACTAAACTGATTGCGATGAAACTTGGAATATAGGTAGCTGGGGACCTGGACTAACACATAGGCTACTTTTATCCCGATATTCCCGCGGGAACGGGACTTACGCGGGTGAAACCGCGGGGCGCAGCTAGTATTTACATAAATTGTACCTACCTACTGAATAAAAGCCTAATAACACTTAGGTACTTACTTACCTAAAACGTTAAAAGAATAATAATAAATTTAAACAATAAATAACTAAACCCTAACTGAAATAATAGGGGTTAAAGTATGAAATTGCCGTTTTATTGCAATAGGTTCTTTGAATTGACATAGAATCTTCATGGTTTGAGGTTTTCGAATGAAACTTTTTTTAAATGGTTTCTGTGATGTTCTTTTTTTAAAAAATATGAAACATTTGAATATCGACTTTCAATTGTTTTTGTTATTCAATTTAGACAAGAAAGATGGATACTGCGAAAATTCGAGTGATTTTTGAATACGAGTTCCGACGCGGATCTAACGCGGCAGAAACAGCCCGCAATATCAATGCTGCGTTTGGAGAGGGGTCTACTAATGAACGCACCGTGCGATTTTAGTTTAAACGCTTTCGTGATGGAAATATCGACTTAAAGAACGAGCCACGAGGAAGACCGCCCACACAGGTGAATAACGATGAATTAAGAGAGATAGTGGAAGCCGATCCTAGTCAAACTACCCAGGAATTAGCGGCATGGTTTAACGTTACCTTACCCACTTTATTGACTCACTTGCGTCAAATCAATAAAATAAAAAAATACGAAAAATGGGTGCCTCATGATTTGACTGATCTGCAGAAAGAAACGCGTGTTGAAACTTGTGTTGCCTTGTCGAACCGGTACAGAAATGAAGGAATATTGGATCGAATTGTAACATGTGATGAAAAGTGGATTCTTTATGATAACCGGAAAAGAAAAATGCAATGGCTGACCCCAGGTCAAATGCCACAACAGTGTCCTAAAGCAAAACTTACCAATAAAAAGGTAATGGTAACTGTTTGGTGGTCTCAGCATGGTGTTATTCATTATAGTTTTCTTCGATCTGGTCAAGCAATTACGGCAGATGTCTATTGTGCCGAACTTCGAACCATGTTGACAAAACTAGCAGTAAAACAGCCCCGACTCATGAATCGATCTTCACCATTATTGCTCCACGACAACGCGAGACCTCACACAGCACGAGAAACCATTTTGACCCTTCAGGAACTGCACTTAGAAACCATTCGTCATCCTCCGTATTCACCAGACCTTGCTCCAACGGACTACCATTTTTTTCGTGATTTGGACAATTATCTACGTGACAAGAAGTTTTCTTCCCAGGAGGCAGTACAAAATGCTTTCACACAGTTTGTGCAGTCTAGATCGTCGGAGTTCTATCGCAAAGGCATTAATAACCTTCCCATTAGATGGCAGCAATGTATAGATAATAATGGCAACTATTTTGATTAAATAAATTTGTTAAAAATTTAAAAAATAAACAATTAAGATTTTCAGTACAAATCGGCAATTTCATACTTTAACCCCTAATATAAATAAAAAAAATTGGATCATTAAGTACCTACTTTCCTACTTAATTATAATAATAGGGGTTAAAGTATGAAATTGCCGTTTTATTGCAATAGGATCTTTAAATTGACATAGAATCTTCATGGTTTGAGGTTTTCGAATGAAAATTTTTTCAAATGGTTTCTGTGATGTTCTTTTTTTAAAAAATGTGAAACATTTGAATATCGACTTTCAATTGTTTTTGTTATTCAATTAGACAAGAAAGATGGATACTGCGAAAATTCGAGTGATTTTTGAATACGAGTTCCGACGCGGAAATAACGCGGCAGAAACAGCCCGCAATATCAATGCTGCGTTTGGAGAGGGGTCTACTAATGAACGCACCGTGCGATTTTGGTTTAAACGCTTTCGTGATGGAAATTTCGACTTAAAGAACGAGCTACGAGGAAGACCGCCCACACAGGTGAATAACGATGAATTAAGAGAGATAGTGGAAGCCGATCCTAGTCAAACTACCCAGGAATTAGCGGCATGGTTTAACGTTACCTTACCCACTTTATTGACTCACTTGCGTCAAATCAATAAAATAAAAAAATACGAAAAATGGGTGCCTCATGATTTGACTGATCTGCAGAAAGAAACGCGTGTTGAAACTTGTGTTGCCTTGTTGATCCGGTACAGAAATGAAGGAATATTGGATCGAATTGTAACGTGTGATGAAAAGTGGATTCTTTATGATAACCGGAAAAGAAAAATGCAATGGCTGACCCCAGGTCAAATGCCACAACAGTGTCCTAAAGCAAAACTTACCAATAAAAAGGTAATGGTAACTGTTTGGTGGTCTCAGCATGGTGTTATTCACTATAGTTTTCTTCGATCTGGTCAAGCAATTACGGCAGATGTCTATTGTGCCGAACTCCGAACCATGTTGACAAAACTAGCAGTAAAACAGCCCCGACTCATGAATCGATCTTCACCATTATTGCTCCACGACAACGCGAGACCTCACACAGCACGAGAAACCATTTTGAGCCTTCAGGAACTGCACTTAGAAATCATTCGGACCAATGGCAATAAGCAATTGAATCAGATGTCGCATGCCTCGTTCTCGGGTGGTTTTGAGCTAGAAGCACTGGTGTCGCAAAGGAAAACCAACTTTAAATCTTTCGTGCTTCGGTTCCCAGCACCGCTTAGGGACGTCTTCTTTGCCGCCGACTTCTGGCCAGCTGGCATAGTCTACCGACGCTTTAGGGAAGCGCGACCGAAGATAGAAAGCCCTAAAACCTAATTTTAGATCTATTTATATTTTATATGTATGTTAGTCTGTAAGGTATATATTTACATTTTGAATTATTATCAAATGTTTTGTGTTATTGTATTAGTATCTCAGTTCCTGCAATACAAGCTTCTGCTTAGTGTAGAGCCGATTTCTAATGTAATTTAATAAATGTTTGGTAAGATTTCATATTAATAAATAAATTCTATTCTATTCTATTCTATTCTATTCATCATCCTCCGTATTCACCAGACCTTGCTCCAACGGACTACCATTTTTTTCGTGATTTGGACAATTATCTACGTGACAAGAAGTTTTCTTCCCAGGAGGCAGTACAAAATGCTTTCACACAGTTTGTGCAGTCTAGATCGTCGGAGTTCTATCGCAAAGGCATTAATAACCTTCCCATTAGATGGTAGCAATGTATAAATAATAATGGCAACTATTTTGATTAAATAAATTTGTTAAAAAAAAACGATACACACAGAACACATAATAAATGAGTAAAAAATGACTCACAGTCGGGACCCATTGGAAAAATTAGATTGGTAAAATGAATGGGTCCCGACTGTGAGTCATTTTTTACTTATTTATTATGTGTTCTGTGTGTATCGATTACAAAACTATTATTACTTAGCGTAATTTCAAATTACTGGGCTTGTTTTTTTCTTTTTCTTTTTATTGTTGTTTCTATGCGTATTTTTTAATCGAGTTTTTTACGCAGTCGGGTTTTTTGTTTTTTTATAAATTATTTTTTTTATTTACAAAATAAATCAATTTTTCTTCTAAACCCTTAACCGCTATATTTTCTTATAGGCATCATAATATTAGAAAATACAATACCTAGAACCCCTTCATCGCATTTTACAAAAATATTATTTTAATCTTCGTTAATTATTGATTTTAAGAGAAATTGTAGATTTTTTCACGCAATACCATATCGCTCATTTATATGCAATCGGACAAGGACCGATGATTATCATCTTTCGCCGCCTTAACTAGCTCATGTTTCAAACGCAAAAAATCCAATAAGTAAGTACCGATAGGTGTTCTAGGGTACCTACTTACATTCAATAAATATAGTAGGTAAATATCGCAAGTAAAAGTCGAATGTTAAAGGTACTTAGTTGAAACTTGTTTATTTTTGAGTCTTCATTTGTAGCTCTCGGCTAGCTTTCAATTGAACTTAAATGTTTTTCCAGAAAAAGGAAAAGAGAAGTAGAAGTGTGGTTGTGCACAAAAGTGGTAATATTAGCCTTTACGACCAAATTGTCCTTAAATGTTGATTTTCCTCTTGCTTATCGGGCTAGTTGGCCCGTTGCGTCTCATGGAAAAACCTATTATAAAGTTATAATAGGTTAATTACTTATTATAAGTACAACAACTCCCTGTTTGTTTTTCGACTAAGGCCCAAAAGTAGTATTAATATTATCTACAGTTCGAACTATTCCTAGTCATAGCCTACAAATATTTTCTAAAATACAAATTACCTTTAAAGAAAAAAAAAAAAAAAAAATTCTGAGAACAACACAGCGCCAAAAGTAGCCCCATGGCATCGACAAAACAGCTGTTTTGTCGATGCAAAACAAGATAAGATACGAATTATTATTGTATTATTATTCTCTATAATTATTCATCGTATAATTCGTTTAATTCTTCATTGCATAATTATTATTGTATTATTATGAATAAGAGGATTTTTTAATAAATACCTACCAAGGAAAAATACGTACCTATATCTTTTAATGAAAATTATACTTCTACCGTCTGAAAAAAAACTCCGTTTAGTTTTCAATCACGCCAAATTGACTCTATCTATATATCTATATATATAAAAGAAAGTCGTGTTAGTTACACCATTTATAACTCAAGAACGGCTAAATCGATTTGTCTGAAAATTGGTGGGGAGGTAGCTTAGAACCAGGAGAAGGATATAGAATACTTTTAATCCCGCGGGAACTGAAACGGGAACGGGACTTACGCGGGTGAAACCGCGGGGCGCAGCTAGTCTCTGATAAAAGCCGCAAAAAGCTGCCAATAAAAACCGGTTCTATTAACAACAAACACTTTTTTCCGCGAGCGTACTCGAATCTCAGTGAAAGTAAATATTGTGAAAGCAATCGCCGCTTAGATATGATGGAGAAAATAACGGTAGGAATAACAGTTCAGTATTTATTTTAAAGTGGTACCTTTACCACTTTAGCCGTGCCATTCAGGTGCCTCAGGTATATAAGAATATTGGAGACTACAAGTCTACAGACTATTCAATTTCTTAAGCAGGCTACAGACGTTATCATTTACATTTTAGATTATCTGACATTTTAAATGGCAGTGTTATCCAACCATCTGCCGTACCATGATAGTTTCTCGATGTTTTGTCAATAAGAAAATCTTAGTAAAAACTTTAAAAAAAAAAAACTTTTTTTAAAGTTTATTTTTATTATGATTTGATGTTTATTTAATGTTATGTTTTTTAGCTCAATGATATAGCGACTTATTATAAGAGATCATGGTAGTCTAATTTCCGGTTCTATCTTCAACTGTACAATTTTTAGTTTTTTTTTTATTTCTCGGTTGTGAACCGATTATGGCCATTAGGGAATCATTTGTAAACACGGCGGCCATTTACAAAGATTTTTCACGGAGCTTTGGAGACAACACTAAGTCCATGTTTTGCACGGATTTTTACTTTCATTCCACTTGTACACCTACACGAAACTAAATTGATTAATATGCACCCGAAATTAAACAATTTGCACGCATTTGAACTAGGTTTCACAAAAATGAAAATTTAGCAACACATCTCCTCAACGCGTTCCCGCCAAAACTCACAGGTAACAATGACAATAATAGTGAATTTGTCACTTCCTCTTTCACACCGAGTAGGTACATCCAAATGCACAGCTTTCGTGGCAACAATTTAGAAGGTTTATCTTAGCTAATAATTATTTTAAATTGTTATCAAAGGTAATAAAATAAAGTGGTTATTTTATGGTAGAGAATTTTGACTGTGATTGTATCCACACTGTTTTCTTTTGGCAAAGGTCTTTTGGTATTTTTTTCTGCAATCCAATAATAAACACGAAAGTTTAGATGTTTGTGTTTCAATCACGCAAAAACTATAATACTGAACCGATGGCGATAAAAGTTGGTATGCAGATAGCTAGAGACATGAATTAAATCATACTTATGATATGACATTTTATTATTCATCAACTTTCATGTTATATTAAATTTTTATATCCATTAGTTTACCTACTTTATTTCATTAAATAAGGAACAAAACAATAAAACACGTTAAAAGCTAAATTTAAAACTAAATATAACCTATAATAAAAATGTCCTCACTAGGGCGTCGAGGGCGTCGATGTCCTCGAGGGCGTCCTCACGAGGCTAGCAACGTTTCCCATCTGAATACTAAACGAACCCTAATTATTTATTAGTTGGCAGACTAAACATTATTACATCTTTTTTTCGAAATTTTTGATATTTAGCTTATGTAAGTATTTTCTCGTTTCTATAATACCGGCGGTTTCACCGGCTAAAGTTCTGATTCCGCTGAAATATTGTGATGAAATTAGCCTTCTCCAATGACCCATATCTTATTCTACCAAAATTAATCAAAATAGATTCTGCAGTTTAGGCGTAAAACGTAATAGACAGACAGAGTTATTTTTGCATTTATAATACCATATTTAGACGTACCAGCGTCGGTGGTCTAATTGGTTATGTCACTAACCCCGGATTGGGTTGAGATGCGTCGTTGGTTCGAATCCCGCTCGACGTCGGCCGTGCGCTGTGTTTTTGTAGCTATTTTTCCTTTGAAACAGTTTTTTTTATTTATTTACCAGAATAAACAATAAAACTAGATTCACATAGTATTACTTAACATCAATAAACCACAGAGGTTTGAGCGGATGCTAAATATTATATTCTAGTCAGTCCATATCTAATGAAGGTAGGTTAACACAATTCATACGAATTAACATTAAATAAAAAAAGTAGGTGTAGGTCACTTGGCAGGTATTTAGTACAAAAAATTCTATGAACGCCCAGTGCAGGCTTAAAAGCACTTAAAAATTTATATATAATCTACTTATAAGTAAGTATATAAAAATGAATCCCTATTTCGCGTGGTCACGGCATCACGCTTGTACGGCTGGACCGATTTTGATAATTATTTTTGTTTGTCATTATGAGGAGAAGGTTCTTATTAAAAAATAAATCGGGACCGCAGGTGAAACCGCGGGGCATAGCTAGTTTGTAATACTACTTATTAGTTAGTAGGTAAGTAATTATTAATACTGACTGATCAGGTAAAGCGGCGGGGTAGAGCTAGTTATTAATTATAGACTGCCCTTTACACCAATCCCTAGCGCCCTATTGCCTAATCATTAATCAATATCAGACTCAATAACCACAATTTCACACCCCCATCAGCAATAAATAAAAGCCGGGAAAACAATTCACAAGCTGTGGTTTGTTCTAAATAACCCTTACGTTTGGGATTCATTGAATTTTTACAGCAATTTTCACAAATGGTAGCACTGAAAAATATCTAATGGGTTGTAGGTAGTAATTGCAAAAACTAAAGTTTGTTTGTTAGTCTTCTTTTTATTTTTAAGTGGCTTACGCCTGCATTTGGCTATCGTCGAAAATTAAATGTTTTAACGAAACATACATAGACAGCCACAAACATTACCTTTCCTTTTGGCTTCGCCGTAGTCGGGTAAAAATAAATCTATATCCTTACTTCTTACTTAATATTATAAACGCGAAAGTTTGTATGTATGGATGTATGTATGTGACTCATTCACGCTAAAACTACTAAACCGATTGCGATGAAACTTGGAATATAGGTAGCTAGACACCGGTAATAACACATCGGCTACTTTTTATTCCGATACTTCCGCGGGAACGGGACTTACGCGGGTGAAACCGCGGAATAAAAATAATGTTGCTTACCACAAACGTTTCTCGTTTTTTTATTTATTGGTAAGTCTTTTTTATTTATTTTAAACTGAGATTTTGAAGTTATTTTTGTTTTATAATTTGAAGAGTTGTTTTAAATATTCATAAGTTTTTATTAGCCGGACAGTTTAGCCCTTAGGCTGAGAACGACTACTTCCTAAAAGGACAACTTCCGAAAAGGACAATTTCCTAAAAGGACAATTTCCTAAAAGGACAACTAGGAGGTCCTGCAAAAAGGATTGCATGGTAAGGGCCCAATATGTATAGTAAGTTTTTTAGACTTTTTCCACCTACAGATGTGTCGGTACATTGCGGGAGTAAATTCAAGTTTCTAAATATTGAAAAGCAACATTATTTTTGAATTATCTTAATTGCCATTTCCACCCGCACCTGCTGACAATAAATTTTCACAAAACGTAATGGCGCAGTGACTAGTTTGGGCCAAACTCAACATCGGGATTTACCATGGTCGCCACTTTGCAAGAACTAAATCGTCCAGCTAATTAAAAATAAATAAATAGTACCTAAATTAAAAAAAATAACAATAAATAAAATTAAATCCAATAAAAGATGTTATTTTTTTCAGTTGTAGTAACAAATATACATACATACCTTCGTATACTCATAAACTTTCAGCTTTATAATATTATGAGTAGAATAGGACAGGATAGGTTACCAGGTACCCAACATGAATTTTTTACATTGTTTCCTAACCTCTTAAAAAGTTGTTAAAAACTATTTGAGCCGCCATTTTACTTTCTTTCATGACTCTTCATTTAATTTACGAATTAACTATGACAATTTGACTGCTTTTCATCTGTATCATTTATAATATATTATTTAATATGTATCATAAATATCTTTATCATAAATTTTATTATTTTTATCTAATCCTGTTTAGTCTTGTAGTTAGTTTAACAATGTGTTTGTGTTTGTTTGGTATTTGTAGCAAGTTTGTGTCGTCTCAACAAGAAAAAATAAATAAAATAAAAGTATAATCGAGGAAAGTAGATCCTAAAATCCTTTGTACTTTCTTCACTACGTGTCATTGGTAGAATTTGTGATCACATAAAGCCAATAAACTTAAAAAAAAACTTATTTTATTTCTTATCGGTTGTGGACCGATTATGGCTACTTGGAAAGTAGCCAGTGTCAAGTTATTATTAATTTTTGCAAGTTATTTGCAAGTTGCATCAAAACAGTCAAGTCGTCGTAGTAAAAGTCAAGTCAAGGAAGTCATTGTAAATGGCGGCTCTTTACAATGACGATTCAAGCGAGCTTTGGAGACAACGCTAAAGTCTATGTTTTGCACCGATTTTCACATTCACTACACTTGGACCTTCACGAAAATAAATTGATTATAATATGCCTCGAATTTTAACAATTTACACGCATTTTAACTTGGTTTCACAAAAATGAAAATTTAGCAATACATCTCCTCAACGCGTTACCGCCAATACTGTAAATAATTTGTAAATAATAATGAAAAACTTGACGCTGGCTTATAAGTTATTACCTAATGGCCCTAGCTAAAAAACACACCTAACAGTAAAACTGCAGGGCAAAGCGAGTGGTTTAATAACAAAAATGTTGAGTTTTCAAATTGAATTGGCAACACTCACGTATTGTTTTGAACAACATTTACTATTTCATTAAACTGGGAAATAACTGGAGAACAGGCGAACCGAATTGATATCATACTGCCCAAGATATTCAATGTCCGCGAAGCCAAATGATTACATTGGATGAAATGAATAACTAAATTTTTTAAAGGATAGCTCTCTGAAAAATCACACCCAACAGCATCTTTAGACCTTTGGTCACAGAACACTATTACTCCTAGCGGCCTTTGGTGCTCGTCTCGTCGAGTTGACATTATGGATTTTATTTCTTTTGATGAGAAACATCTAGGTACTAAAAACTGCTTAGTTTGGGGCTAGATTGCGCTGTATTTAATGTCGTGCTTAATTTATTATTCTATTGTTTTTTTTAATTACTGTTATTTTATAATGAGTGGTGTATTTTGTGTTAATAAAATATATCTATTCCATTCTATGCTATATAAGATGCTTCAAAGCTTTTGAGCCAAAATCTAATATTTTTACACGACTGCCAAAGGAAGTGTTATGTTTTGTTAACATTTTTTTCTGTGTTGCCTCTATTTCGCTGATATTTAGTAATTCCTGGATACTGTCAATTGTAGCTATAGTTTTGTATTTCATTTTGGTCGGTTGAGCCTCTATCGTTATGGCGACCTTTTAGCTTTATATTGAAAATATTTTAGCACTACCTACCTACTTCTGATGATTCTAAAAGTATTTTGACATCCGAATAATAAAACTTATCTACATATTCTTGAATTTGCTGCTCGGATTAGAACTCTTGTATTGTAATGGCTAGCACGCTGCGACGGAAACGATGAAACGCGAGTCCGAGCCTCGGCTGTTAATGAATTTTTGAACATGTCAAACTAAGATCGTTATTTCTAAGTAAATTATAAAAAATTACAATAATAGTAACCATTATTGTTGCCTTTTTATTTTGTACCAAATACTTGCCAAGTTACCTATACCCACTATTATATTTTTATGTTGATTCGAAAGAATTATTTGCGCTTACCTTCATTAGATTGGATATGGATTGACTATTAGACTATTAGATATACTAAGTATTCTTAGCATCCGCTCAAACCTCTGTGGTTTATTGATGTTAAGTAATACCATAGATAAATGATTACTGGTTATTGTCTTTGGTAATACCTTGACAATTTAGTTAAAACTGGTAAACAAATTTAAAAAAAATGTATGTTTCTAGATCTTTCTTCTGTTTCGCTGATGTTTGATCGAAATTAAATTTATTTTTCGATTTCTAGGTACCCTCAGGAGGAGATCGATAAAATTAATTAAATACTGAATTGCTGATAATTAAATAAAAAATGAGGTTAAATTAAATGTTATATTTCATTAAGTATTTTAATGGTATTTTATTATTAAATATCTGGCTGTATAATATGCTGCAACAAGGATGAAATTGGCACGAAGGTCAATACCATCACGTCCCCACTTGTCCCACAAGGGGGAGCTGGTCCCGGGCCGAATAAATGTCACGGAAAAGGTCGTTCGTTGCTTCTACTCATATACTCGTACCTAACAAGGGGACAGAGTTGAGAAGCTAAGAAATATTGATGCGGTTCATATTAACTATATTAAAAATTAATATTTATTTTTTAGTCCCGATACCTGACTAGTATCACTACGTATCATGCGGTCTGCCGCGTGCAAAGAACACCTCCCTCCTCCCGCTCCTTGCATGCGACAGAAAATTAGATATTAAGGGGATATTATTTTATTATTGTGATAAGGGAATGCGACTGAACGTGTTGGAACAGAAATTTTGGAATCCAAATATTCACAAAATACACTGCTGAACGAACAAACATCGTTCCATTTCCCCTGCTAAGGGCACTGGCGAGGTGTGGTGGGGGTGCTGACGACGCACAACAAATAAGTACTAAAACTGAATAAAATAAATATTTTGGTAGGGCTCCCTTACAAAAAGGTGTTTTTTTTGTCATAATGGACAGGAACTCTTCGTGTACGAGTTCGACTCGCTCTTTGTCGGGTTTTTCTCTTCTTTTAAGTCGAATGGCTTAGTTAGAGAAGTATTGAAAAGTGGGTTTTGAAAAGCCAGTTCTGCCTGACCGGAATATGGCTTTTAAATTTACCCGTGATTTATTTCGCACTTTATATTTAGGTGTTAGCAACAAAACAATGTTAAATTCTAACTCGATGAGTGGTGATTTAACTTGATGAGTGGTGATAACTCGATGATTTAAAACATTTTAACTGTAAAAAGAAGCCTTCTATTGTATTTTGTGCGGTACATTCTGCCTTATTTTAGACTTCTCACCGACACGTAATGGACGCAACAATTTGTAATTGTCATAAGCAATTGGAACAAAACATTTGTCAAAAATTAAACCTGCAAACACAACACTAGGTAGGTAATACCACAGGTAACAAACTCTAACTACAGTGCGCAATATGACGCTGCACCCAGTACTGACATTTACACGAAACCCCATTGTGAGCAGTTTTCGAGCATTTGTAGGTAGTTCCCAAACTGCTGTGCCTTTTATGTACTGTGTATGACGTGGTTGTATTGCCACATCCATTTTTCTTCACTCTCGGTATATTATTAGAGATAATGTTTTTCAGTCCATCACTCTACAGGGACTTGTCAGCTAAATACTCGGAATTAGCAGAATTTTTCGTGGACATGACATTTTCATCACCTTGATCTTTTCATGGACTAATTACCCAGTTTTATTCATTTAAATAGACGTTTTTATTGGATTTTCATTTTATTTCGTTTCGTATGGAGTATTCACTCGGGGCATTTAGTCTAGAAATGTCCCAATTCTACTTGATTGTTTTGCGAAAACGGTTCAGTAATTGTGTGTAAATTTACAAGAAATCACTAACAGGTTTGAGGGAGTTGTGGCGTTTTCGTATATGAGGCCAATGTTCAGCACTGTATGGTTAAGGGTTGAGATTATAAAGAAAACGAACCGTTTTCAGAAAGAAATGAACTCAGGCTTAATTGAGACATTGTCGTTACAGAATATAAAAAACAGCGCACAGAAAATAGACGCATTCGAAATGTGGTGCTAGTGACGTATGCTCCGGATACCTTGAACCGCGTTCCACACGTTCTATACTTACAGAGCTTCGCATTGAGGACCGTCTCTCAACGATATGTCAGTGACGCATCATTAGATATTTCGGACGCATTATTAGGTGCCAGGATGAGAACCTAGACTAACTGATCATCTGCGCAAACATAGAGGTCAAGAGGTCCCGCGGAAGATCCTCCATGAGATGGTCAGACCAGCTGAAACCAAAGAGCTCAGGTTTGAAGAGGTTGTTCGAATGGCTGCAGACCGCAATAAATGGGGGAGCTTTACAAATCACTGGGTGAAAAGGAGTGGTGATCACGATCTTCAGTCAGGAAGGATCGACTATAGAGAGAGACAGACACACAAGGCAATAGGCTACATTTTTATCCGGATATCAACTCCGGATATCCGGATAAAACATGAAAAATTGCGTAATTTCGTGGTTTTTGAATAATAGGCATCCATCGTCATCTATGTCATCCATCGTCATCGATCGTCATCCATCGTCATCAGAACTTTTTTTCATAACTTCACCTACCTACTGGAGTGCATTGCGGTAGGTAGGTGTAAGAACAACGCGGTATCGCGACTTGCGCGGGTGTAACCGCGGGGCGCAGCTAATAAATAATAATAAATTCTTTGACCAACATACAGCGCCATCTAGCCCCATGGTAAGGTGCTAGGCTTGTATTATGGCTACTAGACAACGGATATACTACTTATTATACTTTTTTTGGTAAATTCATAAAATTTATGTGATAATTGATGTGAATTTATTATGATACATAGAAAACTCCTAGAACCAGAAACAAATACTTTTATAAGCATAAATATTTGCACCCGACCGACCTTCTGCATTGCAATCGGGCGTTTCCCCGCCGCGCCACAGAGGCCGTCCGAGTATTACTGAAGCAAGTGGAGACAGCACGTGAAGTCACTCCCTCGGGTCGCAACACATAAGCAAACTTCCGGCGGAAGTCGCTGATACGACGTCAATATTCTCAACTTTAATGGATACCGACCGACCGATACATCGCTTGTTTTGAAGTATTGCAATTTTATTAATACCATTTTCAATTAAGGGGTAGACATATACGAACTAAACTGAAAATCCCTTTTCTGATGCAATGTTTTAAAATATTTTCGTTTGTAGCGTTTGTAAATGACATTGTTCGCTACATTTTGGTGTAGATTTTAAACAAAAATGTCCAAATGTGTTGAAGCCTAATACAAAAATTATTGTCTAAAATGTCCTAAGGCTTCGATACAAACAATAAAAAGTTTTTGTCTTAATACTACACCAAAATGTAGGGAACAATGTATGGATAACGCAGGGTTCACCTGCGTAAGTCCCTTTCCCGCGTTAATATCGGGATCAAAAGTAGACTATGTACTTTGCCAAGTTCCCATCTATCTCTATAGCAAAATTCATCAAAATCGGCTCAGCGGTTTGGACGTGTAAGCGTTACAGACGGACCGAGTTACTTTTACATTTGTAAAATTAGTAAGCATTAGGTACTAAGGATTAAAATGGGTTCAAAACTCACCATAATCCAAATGAAACCAATAAAACTCAGTTTTCAATTGCAAAATTAAGGTTACAAATCTTGCTTACCTACCTAATTATGTAAAATTCAATAAGTCAAGGAAATTTACTTCTGCGAATGAATTAAAGCCAATTAAAACCTCTCGTATTGTGCTCGTCGTTGGCGGCGTCGACAGTTACCTGAATTATGTTTTTATACGCTGTTTTAGAGTCGTTACGATAGGTTACTAAAATTTACCTTTTTGGTTGCAAAATAAGAACCATTTTGCAGTATCGGTTAGCTTATGGCTTTAAATTTTATTCTTTCTTTCCCCAATTGGCGGTGAATTTCGGAAAACTGTTTCTTAGTGGATACCTACACTTGACAAAGCCCTCACTTACCAATGAATATCGGCGTTTTTCCTCAGACCTAGAGGTTAAGGGTACATGAAATTTTAAAGGCATTCCTAAAACACAAGATGGTTAATTCAACTGATTTCCGCGATCTAAAGCTACGGTGTTAGTATTTTCGTTTAGTTTCCGCGAAATCAAAAGATATTGAATATTAAAGTTTCACGGTCAGGAGCACCAAACCTAAAAACGGTGGCTCAATCTCTCCTAACTTAGGAGAAAAGTGTAGTGCTCCTAACTGTGAAACTTTAACATGCAATATCTTTTAATTTAGCGGAAATAAAACGAAAATACTAACACAGTGGCTTTAGATCACGTTATTCTATTAAATAATCCATATTTCTTCTTTTAGGAATAAAACAACTTCGTATTAAAAGTTGATTGAAGTGCCCAATTTGGTATCTGTGGAACTTAGCTGGTCCATTTTGAACGGTCTTCTTTTATGTCTCTGGAACAAGCAAGCGGTTTAAAGGCTCTGTGAAGATACATAGTTCAAACAATCAGTCAGCCATGCCAGTCAGGACATTGAATTTTATATGTATAGATAGGCATTAAGGCGAAGGATTGATAAACTAAAAACTCGCACTAGTATATTAAGGATAGCCGTTTAATATATGATTCGACCGGCCTCTGTGGCGTGGCGGGCGATTCCCGGACTGCGACGCTAAAGGTTGCGGGCTCGATTCCCGCCGATAACAAATATTTCTGCTGACCATAAATGTTTGTTTCCGGTTCTGGGTGTATTCATAATAATATGTAGGTAAGTATGTATTAACAAAAAAAAGTACATTATGTAGTATATCCGTTGTCTAGTACCCATTGTACAAACCTAGTGCTTAGTTTGGGGCTAGATAGCGCTGTGTGTAATGTCGTGTAATATTTATTAAAAAAATATAATCAATTTTATTAGCATAATAGCATAATATTAATAATTAGGTAAAATTATACTACTTATTTAAAGTGCAAATTACTACTAATCAATACAGGAAAAAAAACAAGGTTCAAATATATCTCGTTTTATTGTAAAATGGAAAATTTGTTTTAAATTTTTTGTTTTATTTATTATTTTTTGTGTTGTAAAAGTTAACTAATCGTCTAAAAAAACTACCAAATTGAATGAATGAAAAAAAAAAGGATAAATTAAATGTCAAAATATAGTTTCCGCATGTTTTGTCATTACTGAGAAATATCGACAACCAAATCTTTAAATTCTTCGATTCGTCCTCTTAACTAAAACCTGGAAATCCAGTCGCAACTTGACACTTAATTAGTCCATACTCAATCGACACAAAGGTGTAGTTGACAAATCGGTATCAATTTGGAAGGTAGCCAGTTCGATTTCCGTTGCTATTGCGTTGAGTCATTTGATGGATACTTGTGCTTTATTGGCACGGATTCCCGTAAGCCTGCTCGTTCTAGGTGAAGGTATTTCTGACATCAAATACTACGTGCTGGGGCTCGATTCGGTAAGGACATGCGGAATGCCGGCGGAATGCAGGCGACGTGCAGGAGGTGTACGTTGTCACGTTGTTTGACACTTTAGAATAATAGACATTATTCTAATTACATATAATATAACTACTTAACAACATTATTATAATAAACATTAAAATAAGAAATAAAATCAGTAGAACTTATTAATTAGAATTATTTAGAGCGACATCTCTGTCGTAGTATCGGTCCGTCTCCCACAAAAGGTGAACCTTTTAGACAGACTCCGTATCGATATTGTAGTGACAATTTAGGTTAGATACACATCAATGAACGGTAGATGGCGTTGCTTGTACGGCAGTAGAATAAATTGAAATACTGTGACTATATGTACGTATACTTAGATAGCCGTGTGACGTACGCCGTCCAGTGTTACCATACTAAGAAAATAATTACATTTGATATAATTTTCTAGCCACAAATCTTCTATTTAGAATTATATTATAAAATAATAGTTTGCAGTTAGATTAACGCATCCTTTTAGTACTCATTCAAAATAATGTGAGACATTACCTAAAACAGCGGCGAAAGGGTGTTTGAAATGGATTAACCACAATTCATTTCCACCTTGTCCCAAAATGTCACATATTTTGGTGCTGGAAGGAGGCTTTCGAAAATATAGTATGACAACACTAAAAGAGCCCTTTTTTCCTCTGCGCGTCGATCACTCTAGACCCATTGAGAAATATAAATTATTAAATCCAAAAATAATTCAATAAATATAACTAAAGCTAAAGTTCCCGTAATAGGTGAGTTGTAGAATATAATCTGATATTATTGTTTTCACAAGTGATATTTCCTCAGCTCACGTTTCGGAAAACACTCGGAAAAGCTGCGTTTTCGATTCCCACGTGCTCAAGCTTGGATCAGTAGACCAGATTGGTTTCAGAAACCATGTTTCCTAGTAGAATCAATAACTAAACTAAGTGAACAACTATGATCTACGATCGCCTTGCATTTTTGAGTAGATTTTGTGTACTTAATTGTAAAAAACACATGCTCAAGTTACCATGTGGCAGTTCCTATTGGAACTGGTTCTGGTGTTAAATGTTTGAACCTCTGAATAGGATTTCAGTATATACTTAAGTAATTAGAACAAACTGTGTCTGAAATATTTCTTTTACTTTTGAGAACTTAAACTAAAGATAACCTAACAAATAAACTCAACTTAACTTATCTAAACCAAACTAAACTATTTTGACTAAACTAACCTAAGAAAACTCAACTCTCAAAACTTAACTTTTGTCATACTTTTGTTAAAACTTAAATTACTGAAAAAACAAACTGTCGCGCCTTGCCTTATATTATCTTGCTTAGCCTTTGCCTTGTTTTCTTAATAAAAACTAGAATTTTATACTTTGGACTTAAACTCATTTAAACAATATTAATGTAACCTTTACACAGGTACATTCTTAAACCTTAAACTTTGATAAACGAGAACTACCGGTTTCCTTGATAGGGCGGTTAGTGTGGACCCTTAAAATAAGCCTATAACACAACAATTCTTGATAGGGCGGTTAGTTGTGGACCCTTAAAATAAGCCTAGAACACAATACTTAATAGGTACTTATTACACTGTAGGTCTCTCTTAGGACACAGGTAATCTATAGGTACTTACTTGACTAATACTCTGATAGTCTCTCTTAGGACTCAGGTATTCTTAATGTGCATGGGACTCTCTTAAACCCCATGTACACTTAAACTAAGGTAGTTTCTCAATTATCAACTCTTATCACATATTCTAAATTTGAAGAAAACCTAAAAATTAACCTAGAATAGGTAAACATAAACCAGACAGGCTGGCAGGCCGGCAGGCTGTCAAGGTAGTGTAGACATGTTTGCGTTGCCCATCAATTGAACATTCAGCGACTTAATCCGCACTCGTCTTCTCTCAGTGATATTAGACTAGGGAAAGACTTTTCTTATGAAAGGATGCGACACAAATTGATAAATAATTTGTGCTGCTGCTATGATTTAGATGAATTGTATGATAGGTTGAATGGTAGATTGTGTGATAGACAGTATGCTAGTGCAGGCGTGGTTAGGTCCAGAAAGATTTTACCATAGGGCAAAATCTTTTCCCAAGGCGGCGGGTGATGTCGCGTTGTTTCACACTTTAAATTTACCCCCCGGACAAACTTCCCCCCGGACAAACTTCCCCCCGGACAAACCTGATAGTATGGAAGTTTATATAACATCACTCCTGGGCGAATGAAAAAAAAAAGGAATGGATTTCAGAACTGAAATAGCTGATGGAATGATACGACATGAAAGAATGTCTCTTAGCTAGTAAACGTAGTAGTAATAAAGTATAATTAATATTTTTTTAATAGTACTAGAGGTTATAACTAATATAACAAACTTAAAAGAGCGGTCATTAGGAACTCGTAAAATAAGCCTTAAACCTAACAAACTTAAAAGAGCGGTCATTAGGAACTCGTAAAATAAGCCTTAAACCTAACAAACTTAAAAGAGCGGTCATTAGGAACTCGTAAAATAAGCCTTAAACCTAACAAACTTAAAAGAGCGGTCATTAGGAACTCATTAAATAAGCCTTAAACCTAAATAAAAAAAAACATAATCTGTGAGTATGCTTAAAAACTCATGGGTTATCTCAAACCATACCTTGGGTCTCCCTTGAAAACCCAGGTAGTCTAACCAAACCTAGCAATCTTAATAGCGTTGCTGAACCCTTGAAAAAACTTCTAAAAACCAAACTTAGTCTAATGAGTAGTCCTAGAAACTCATGTCTAATCAAAAAAAACACTTCATAAAACACGCACATTACCCCATTTCGCATATAACAGCAACCTACCTTACAGCCTTGGTCAAAAACTTAATAAATAGTAGTTGACCATTTTTGACATCGGCGCGGCATCAAATAGCTAACATTTGACCAAGCCGATAACCATAGAGACGTATGATAGAAGAATGAATGATAGAGTAATGATAGAGCAGGCAGTTGGTAGCGTGGACCTTTATATTAACATGTTGGCAAGGTCACAAAAGATTTTACCATAGGGCAAAATCTTTTCCCAAGGCGGCGGGTGATGTCACGTTGTTTGACACTTTAGAATAATAGACATTATTCTAATTACATATAATATAACTACTTAACAACATTATTATAATAAACATTAAAATAAGAAATAAAATCAGTAGAACTTATTAATTAGAATTATTTAGAGCGACATCTCTGTCGTAGTATCGGTCCGTCTCCCACAAAAGGTGAACCTTTTAGACAGACTCCGTATCGATATTGTAGTGACAATTTAGGTTAGATACACATCAATGAACGGTAGATGGCGTTGCTTGTACGGCAGTAGAATAAATTGAAATACTGTGACTATATGTACGTATACTTAGATAGCCGTGTGACGTACGCCGTCCAGTGTTACCATACTAAGAAAATAATTACATTTGATATAATTTTCTAGCCACAAATCTTCTATTTAGAATTATATTATAAAATAATAGTTTGCAGTTAGATTAACGCATCCTTTTAGTACTCATTCAAAATAATGTGAGACATTACCTAAAACAGCGGCGAAAGGGTGTTTGAAATGGATTAACCACAATTCATTTCCACCTTGTCCCAAAATGTCACATATTTTGGTGCTGGAAGGAGGCTTTCGAAAATATAGTATGACAACACTAAAAGAGCCCTTTTTTCCTCTGCGCGTCGATCACTCTAGACCCATTGAGAAATATAAATTATTAAATCCAAAAATAATTCAATAAATATAACTAAAGCTAAAGTTCCCGTAATAGGTGAGTTGTAGAATATAATCTGATATTATTGTTTTCACAAGTGATATTTCCTCAGCTCACGTTTCGGAAAACACTCGGAAAAGCTGCGTTTTCGATTCCCACGTGCTCAAGCTTGGATCAGTAGACCAGATTGGTTTCAGAAACCATGTTTCCTAGTAGAATCAATAACTAAACTAAGTGAACAACTATGATCTACGATCGCCTTGCATTTTTGAGTAGATTTTGTGTACTTAATTGTAAAAAACACATGCTCAAGTTACCATGTGGCAGTTCCTATTGGAACTGGTTCTGGTGTTAAATGTTTGAACCTCTGAATAGGATTTCAGTATATACTTAAGTAATTAGAACAAACTGTGTCTGAAATATTTCTTTTACTTTTGAGAACTTAAACTAAAGATAACCTAACAAATAAAAATCAACTAAAATTAAGAACTAAATATAAACCTACTACTGTACCTAACTTATATCTAAGATACTAATCCTAAAATGTTGGCCGCCCTGCGACAAGTCTGTGTAAACGTCAGCCAAGGAAATTATTTATATTGTAAACTCATCTCTCGGTGGCTGATGTTCACACAGACTGGCCTGACAGTGCCTTTACTGATTTGTCTCTTCGACTGGTGTAATTCCAGGGTTCTACGTTCCGGTCTGGAATTCAAGAGCAACCGACCCACAGGACTCTTAGCGAAAATGGCTGCCGGACCAGAAGCACGGACAGAGTGGGCCATGGAAGATTGGCACAGACCACCTTCCTGGCTGTGAACCATCTTAGATTTACAAGTTACCTAAACCATCACCGCTTCAAGGAGTTGCATCACCACTACCAGATGAGTCAAAGTTAATCATCGGTTGTACCCCTGAAATCCAGAGAGACATTACTGCATCAACCTATAGCTCGAACCTTTCTTAAAAACATGACCCAACCTTAGTTAGGGAACAGTTTCATGTCTTAATTTTATAATCCGACCTTCAGTCTAAATTGATGTTGTTTTCCAAATTCTAAATTATTTACATAACTTACTATTACTAACTAAATTAAATCTATACTTCTCAAATACCTAATTAACTTATAAACTAGAGTAGTGAAAACTTATAGTTCTAAACCTAGACTTTTCTAAATAACTAACTAAATATAACTTACTACAGATAACCTGTTCTGAATTATAAAATCTTATAGATCTAGACTTTTTTCTAAATAAACTCAATTACTTACTATTGTAATATTAATTAGGCTTAGTTTTAAATAAATTCATGTGTCACTACCTATATCGGTCTAAATCTTTTATTTCGACGTTCCCTGTCTCAATCACCGGATAGGTAGGCGACAACGTTAATTCGTATTCTATAAATGTTATTTTACATAACTACTACTTAATTAGTTAAATAGCCTTCAAAATTAAGGGTTACTTAATTATTTAAATAGCTCCCATTGTTCCTCAGCCAATCAATATTGAAAAAAGTTATAGAATAGATATTATTTTTACTCCTGCAACAAATCGAGTTCTACAATGCTCATGCATCCCGCCTGTTTGTCGCATGCTATGTTTTTAGAGAATCAGGGCCCTGGTGCTGCGTTTAGGTTTCAAGAAGTACTTGTGCAATTATTGGAAGGTTCAATAATTTCACGATTATTCTGACTAGCTAGCCTAGCATGACAGTACGAGAAGTATTTTGTTAGATCGATAGGTTTCGTGTCTTTTTCTCCTTGTTTGAGAGACATTTATTGAACTTATATGTCGACAAAAGGTTTCTCGTGCAGTCATGCTAACTTAGTGTTGTCGTCTTATAAGTAAACATACTTTCACTTATGAATATTATTAGATAACGGGGTATTTACCATGTTGTCTCGTGAACAAGCTGGTCAATGTTACTGGCGAAATGGTAAATAGGTACCTCGTTATCTAACAACATTCATAGTGAAAATAACCATGAAGTTTAAAATCGTATACATTTCACCTGTATCCAGAGATTGTCTGGAAGAGTTCGTTCCAGACGACAATGACAGCTCAGGGTGCAATTTTTGTTTTTAATTTGAATTGTTAATTATTTCTCGGTATTGTGTACATAATGAATAAACATTCATTCATATTATAAAAACATATTTGCCATTGGATGCGGAGCCAAAATATCAAAGAGTAATCGAATTATGTGATTGTGGAATATGTTGTCTCGTAAACTTGTTTGTCTTCTGAAATCGAACCCGCAATCGTTTGCATTGCAGTCGGGTATTCACCCGACGCGCCACAGAGGTCATCAACTTTAGCTTAGAGGGCGTTCCAGATAATCTGCACACGATTGAGGGCGCCACTGCCTAACGTTAGGCACAGTTTACCTAGTAGTTAGTGCGCCTCGTCAGTAGACAGCAATTAGTTCCGATTTTGACCACCTGCAGACTTATCTGGTAGGTACCTAATTTGCTTCGTATTTAATAGTGCATTCTTTAACAATTGAAACATAATGGCTCATCAAAAGGATCGTTGATTTTTAAAGTTTGTAATATTAACGTGAATAAGACTATTTTTTAACATCGACAATAGATTTAATTTAAAATTTTAAAGTTATTAACCACCGCATTAAATTGGTCCCAATCAAAAATGAATAACTTATCTCAGGTCTATAATAAAAGGGATGAGCGATATAGTCTTCTTGTTTTTGGGTAGTGGTGTGGCTCACCTATAAGTTTTTGGCTGAAATCTATAGTCCGTACTTTGTCTTTGCAATAAGCAAAAACTTTGACTTTTTGGTAGGTATTTATAAAGCGATCTTCGCAACTATCCTAAATTTTTGCTTAGTAAAGTCGAAGTTTTTAAATTTTTTGGTTACTTTGCATCTAATGGTTAACACTTTGGAAGCTTTAGTGACATAAAGTGTGCGTTCCCCCAGCGGAAAATTATCGAAATTCTTGATTTTAACCACACACCAGGGGCTCGATTCGGTAAGGACATACCTAGCATGCGGAATCCCGGCGGAATGCAGGCGACGTGTAGGAGATTTACGTTAATTAATTCGTATTCTGTAAATGTTATTTTACTTAATTCTTACTTAATTAGTTAAGTAACCTTCAAAATTAATGGCATCTTTATTATTTAAATAGCTCCCCTTGTTCCTCAGCCAATCAGTATTAAACTAAGTTATAGAATAGCTATTATTTATTTATTTGTTTATAGTTAAATAACACGATTATGAAACCAATTACATTAATTGACTAGGAAAAAGTTATTAGTTAGTTATTATTGTTACTCCTGTAACAAATCGACTTCTGCAATGCTCATGCATCCTGCCTGCTTGTCGCATGCTATGTTTTTAGAGAATCGGGCCACTGGTACCTTTAGTCGTATTCTGACTATACAAATCGTAAAATTAACTGTAGTTTCATTTCTTGTACCATACAAAAAAGTATTGTAACACTGTTTCCAGACCACCTGAACCAAAACTAGATTAAACATTAATTACAAACCTGTCCCATGACAGCATGTAACAAATACAGCTTTGTTTGACATTCATTATCCGTGGTCTGTAGATAGAATAGATAGATAGATAGATTCTAGGTAGATTGCTGGACGGGATAACCTGTAGTAGGTATAACTTATTGTAGTTTATTTCACAGAACTGCAAAGGTTGCCTGGAACAGATCGCTTTAAGCGGTTTTTTTTGTTACTCGTCGACTGTATGTTACTTCTTAACTTTGTTACTCTTTCACGCAAAAACTACTTAACCGATTGCGATAAATCCCGACATTCCCGCGGGAGTGGATCTGACACGGATTAACTTAGAATCTGATTATGTTACGTGAAATACTTATTAAAATTTAAGTCCCAATTTTACAACAGGAAACACGACTGACAATCTTATATAATTAATAGAACAATAAATTGACAAGGGCAACAGTATTATCACTGGATCAAAGGGCTCAATCAAGTTGATTATATTAAAAAGGTTGGTTATAAACAATTATGTATATTATCTTTCTATACTTACTTATAATAAAAGAAGAAAGGACAAAAAGTTTGTACTTGGAAGTATATTTAAAAAAGTTGTCTAGAGGACTTAGAAAAAGTAGTAGAACGAAATTATAATTTTTACAATTCATGTCTGTGTTTTTCTGTCTGTTCCAACAATTGAAAACTACTAATCCGATTGAGATCTGGTTTTCAATATCGGATAGTTCTGTTTTCGAGGAAGGCCGTGGTATACTTTGCAACGAAATCCAATTAGTCGAACCCAACGAAAAAGTGTAACCGTTCGAGAACCGCTCGGCCGCCGGTACACGTGATAACACGTTTCTCACCACCGCGGGTGAAACCGCGGGGCGCAGCTAGTTAACTATATAATGCTTTGTTCTGACTAACTGATAATCAACGCACTGATAGGAGAGGGATGAAGGTATGTACGTCGAATGTAAATTTCTACGGAATCTAGACTTGCACGAGTGAAACTATGGAAAGCAGCAAGTAATTACTAAAATAAATAAATTGTTTGACAACGACGATTAAAATTGATTATCTGTCTAGACATTCTGTCTAGTTTTATTTCCATTTTAGTTTTTAACAAACGGTCCTAAGGATAACATTTAAAAAAAAAACAATGACACAAAATAACCTCTTCGACTACGTTAACAAAATCCAAAACATAGTTTGCATTTACACAAATTTTCAACAGTTCAACAATTTAAGTAAAATTCTGATAATCATGCGAATAGTTTTTGAATGCTCACTGCTATTTATTGTTACTTCTTTCTATTTAAAGTACTTAAAACTGGATCTTCTATTTGTTCCTTATCAAGTAACCATGGTTTTGCTAAACATTGTTACACTGCTAAGTGATTTGTATACTTTGATATCTGCAGTAATTTGCAGTGAAGAATACCAAAATTTATACAGCAAACTTAGCTTAATTCATAGCCGTTTCATATCGGATCAAAAACTAACATCATTGAGAATCAAAAACGCGTTACAGTTCTTTATCCTCATCTTTCTTTTAGTAAGATTTGGAGTAATGGTCTGGGGTTGGCTTCTTACAGTTAAATCGACGGCAACCTTTATCAAATTCATTGTAATAATGTATATTGAAATTTTTCTGCAATGGAGATATCTACTCACACATTTCGTATTCGCCGTCTTAGGCACGATTACAGTGAAATTGTTAAAGTTGTTAGAAAAAGAAATATACGATACGAAGCAGTATTTTACTAAGACGAAAGTGGTGAAAAAAGATAATGTCTACATTTTGTATTTACATCGTTTAAAAACTTCAGCTGATAAGTATAGAAAATTGGCTCAATGCGGTGGTTTGATTAATAATTGTTTCTCGGAAAAGGTAAAGCTTAGTTTACATTACGAAACTAGTATCATGCATTATAAAGTCAATTTCACAATGGCAGTTTCACAGCAATGACTGGGAAGAAATTTTATCAAATATATACTTAAATGTAATAGTAGGTACCGCTGTGTCTACGCATTTTATTTTTGTAAAAATGACTATGAATTTCACGCTACTTACTAGTTTTGTAATGTTAATCCCACTTAAACGCCTTCCTTATTTAAAAAATATTATTGACACATGCATGACTAAGTTATGTGACGATTGTCTCTGTCTGTCAACTTTGAGACTTCATGTGACAGTAAAAGACAAACGATGCATAGTTATGTAGCGCATTAATTAGCGGTTATAAATAAGGGGGTAAATACTTCCGTTAGTTGACTCAATATTACCTACAATGGTCTTACATGATTTTAAGATGCGAGTTTCCACGCGATCTATATTTTTTCTTAAAGAAAAAGACATTGATAGGCCGCTCTGCCGGAATTCGAAACAACGGTACTGGAAATGAAAGCCAGCTATCACTTACATCTAGCTAAGTCCCTAAATTATGTAAACATAATACGTACATTCACACACTCACGGCAAAAACATAGGTGAACAGTTTTTTTTCACATTTATCCCACTAATAAATTTTCTGTTTTTTGAAGGTTCTTTATTCTTTTATAATGGCCACGGTAAATTATTTGAGGATATTTTTTTGCATTATTTCTTCGCTAATTTTGAAGGTAAGAATTAAACTTTTTGTATAAGGAACTACGGTGAGATGATGGTGGGTAAGGTAATAACTCACATTACTATATACGATATATAATAACATGTTATTTATCAACAGAAAAAAGCTTGGTCCCTGACTGACTATAGGATTACTATTGGACTTAACCCATTGAAGGCTAGCGGTCATAATTTAATACCTAATGAGGAAAAATAACTAATTTTAAATATTAGCTGTATATATTAAAAAATAAAATAAATTCTGTGACCTACACACAGCGCCATCTAGCCTCATGGTAGGCTACTAAGCTTGTGTTACGGTGACTAGACAACGGATATACTACTTATATCCATTGTTCTTTTGTAAATGCATACATATTATAATTTAGTCTATGATATTATTGATATTATACATAGAAATACACCCATAGCAGATACAAATTTAAATATTTATTTTTTAAACATGATTATTTTCACCTGGTGGGAATCGAGCCCGCAACCTTCTGCATCGCAATCGGGCCTTTGCCCGCCGCGCCACAGAGGCCGTCATAATATTAGTATGAATAAGAATAGCATTTACTTTTGAACCTTTTATTTCAGAATGAACTAATGATAACTTATGCCTATATATCTTTGTACTTTCTCATCTACCACACATTGATACTTCTATGCGTTTTACTTGTAACACAGAAGATGAGGAATGCGATGCTGAAGTTGAATATATTGTGTGCGAGGCTGGTGGTTCACTTGTCTTCGGGTAAGTACAAGGGAACCTACTTTTTATTAGGGTTCCATATCTAGGGGTAAAAACGGAGTGCTATTACTGAGACTTCGCTGTTTGTCACCAGGCTGTATCTTATGAACCGTGGTAAGCTAGCTACACAGTTGAAATTTTCACAAATGATGTATTTCTGTTGCCGCTATTCAACAAAATACGATACCGCGATGCATTTTTACCACTAGCGCCATCTAGTGATCAATTAAAGTAGATTGCGTTTAGGGCTTTGGCTTTGTCCAGAGTGTTTATTTGAGGGATTTCGTTTTTTATTTAAGGTTTCGGTATTCCCTTAAGTAAACACTGGACGAGCATGCTGTGCTGTGACTAAACTATTCCTGTACCAAATTTCATTTAAATCGTTTTAACCAAAACAAAAAACCAAAAGTAGCCTTTAACCTTCCTCGATAAATGGACTATTAAACACAAAAAGAAGTTCAGCAGTTCCTGAGATTAGCGTGTTCAAACAATCAAACTCTTCAGCTTTATAATATTAGTATAGAGTATAGATTATTTTCCACAGATTCGGACAGCGCAGAAATGACTTTAGCTAAAGACCTAAAGCGCCTAATGAACTCGGATCCTGTGGAGATAAGAGTGCTATCTCGGAATACAGTCAGTATGCGCTACGTTCCTTCGATGTTGTCGTATGTTTGCTCCTATGTTGTCATCATGTTGCAGTTCAATAATTTGATTTGAAGCAGGTGCTGCTATGTACAGAACAATATGGAAATTAAATAAGTTATTCAAATCAAACTTGTTTTTCCGATTTTAATCGCTTCGCTTTGATTACTTCGAGTTTAGTTTTGTCTATGGTTTTTGCGATTTTGCATAATTAAACACAACATTTACCGGGTTTACTTGCGTTTTATTTATTAACATCATTGTTACAATGTATCGAGCTTCCGCTAGCTATACAGTAAGCTTTTTCAAGGTTGACTCGTAAGGTTGACTTCGAATTTATTTTCAATGCAACATCGTGAACACATAAGAAAATAAACTTTTTAAACTAACACTATTGGAACTCAGATTTACACATTTTCCCGGGTCTTTATCGCGTGTTTTTAACTTTTTAATTTTCTTTTTTTTTTAATATACCTATTTTAATGTTTTTGAACGACAAAGCAACGACAAAAGATCGTAGTAGCGCTGATTATTTCTTTGTTTGTTTTGATCTTAATGCTTTTAGTGTATCTATCTGCTTTATTAGTAAATAGTAGTCTGAATAAGCTATTTTCTTCTTTTTCTTTCTTCAGCATAAAAAAAGTATGTTATATAAGTAGACAATTAGACATGAACACACCGTTATTTATAAAATATTATTTACACGTGACTAAGTTTTGTGACGTTTGTCTCTGTCGGTCAACTTGAAACTTCATGTAACAGTAAAAGACAAACGATGCATAAGTAGTTATGCAGCGCATTAATTAGCGTTTATAAATAAGGGGAAAAGGGAAATTAGTAACATTCTTTGACAAACATTTTATTTTAATAAAACACTTTATTTACAGTTGGCTTTAACCTTGGCAGTCAACCTTGATAAAGCCAACTGTAAAGTTGGCGAAAGCTCGGGTCAAATAATGAATAAAAACGCGATAAAACCGGATAAATAAAGTGTTTTATTATGCAAAATCGCGAAAACCATAGAAGAAATTACATTTTATTTTGTTATCGTAAGAGTTTAATATCCGGTTTCACGAAACTTCCTAGAATATAAAAGAGGAAAGCTTAAAAATTCCGCCGTTTCTTGAAAGCTAAACGGAGTAGCGAGTTACCATTAGTTTCAATGATCTCGAACATTTTAACGAAAGCTTCCTACAGCCAAAAGGGTAATGATTCTGGGAACCTAGAGTATAACATCGAATATATTGGTATTTCATGTATTTAGCAACCTACAGTTCTACGACAAATAAATAGAGTAAGTTTATCTAATCGGCGCTCTGATAAAATATCTACTTAATTAAGTGATAAATATAAATAATTTAATAAATATTGCACACATTAACATATTTACAAAAAAAGTATAATATGTACATACATCCCTTATCTAGTACCCGTAGTATAAGCCTGGTGCTTAATTTGGAGCTAGGTAGCGTTGTGTGTAATCTCGTGCAATATTTATTTACTAGCCCGCGGCTTCACCCGCGTGAGTCTCGTTCCCGCGGAAATATCGGGATAAAAAGTAGCCTATGTGTTACTCCCAGTATCTAGCTACCTATATTCCAAGTTTCATCGCAATCGGTAATAGTTTTTGCGTGATTGCGTAACAAACACACATACACACAAACTTTCCGTTTTATGATAAAAAATAAATATTTCGTTACATTACCTACACATAGCGCAATCTAGCCCCAAACTAAGCACTAGGCTTGTGCTATGGGTACTAGACAACGGATATTCTATATACATATTATACTTTTTTTTTGTAATTACATACATTTTATACAAAGAAAGACACCCAGACCAGATACAAATATTTATTTTTAAGCATAAACATTTGCACCTGACGGGAATCGAACCCGCAGCCTTCTGCATTGCTGTCGTCGAATATTAGTAGGATAGGATAGTAGAAAGTAGGATTTATATTTATTGTAAACTCGGCAAGAATCGGGCCCCCAAACCCATAGACACGTCATGGTTCCCGGCACTAGCTGCAGCAGGGTTATTGGAAACAAACGACTTGTGCTCGCCCGACCGCTTCCTAGAATCAATGGACCAACTTCACACGTAAAGGGTAAGACTGCGTTTGTGTAAGTTGTTTTATATGGGAAATGTATTGAAAACAGCCGCTTGGTTTGGTAGACAAGTTATTACATAGTATTCTTCAAGTTATTACATAGTATTCTTCATACTATTTTGGATATTTTACTAGTAGCGTACCGTGGTTTTACCCATGTAAGTCCAGGTTTCGCAGGAATTTTAGTATAGAAAGTAGTTTATACAGGGTTATGGGTTTAGAATCCAAAACCGTTCAGGGGGTGATTTTCCACATCAAAACGAATAACTTTTGTTCTACGATTTTTGGAAATTCGTTTTTTTTTTTGCAAATTTTAAGGTTATATCTCACTGAAAAAAGACGACTGTTTTTGAAAATAAATTCAATTTAAGTTTTTATTGTAGTAGACCAAACTAAAAGAAAGGACATGTTAAGGTCAATGACCTCTAACTCTATGAAACAGCTGATTTTCAAGTAAACTTTACACTTAAAATTTTCAAAAACTACTTTGAATTTCAAAAAGTCGTAGAACAAAACTTATTCGTTTTGATGTGAAGAATCACCCCCTGAACGGTTTTGGATTCGAAACCCATAACCCTGTATATTAATAGCTGCTGCCCGTAGTTTTCCTCGCGCAAATCCCGTTCCCGGAATATTGGGATAAAAAGCCGATGTTTTATTCCAGGTCTGCAGCTACCGATATTTCAAGTTTCATCGCAATCGGTTCAGTAGTTTTGCGTGAAATACTTAGTAAACAATTAAAAAACCGACTTCAGAAAGAAACAAAAAATAATTTAAAAAACAACCAAAAAAAAAGAATTGATAAAAATGACCAAAATAACCTCTACATAATATAATATAATGTAGAGGTTATTTTAACAATTAAAAAACCGACTTCAAAAAGAAACAAAAAATAATTTAAAAAATAAACCAAAAAAAAAAGAATTGATAAAAATGACCAAAATAACCTCTACATAGGTACAGAGCCACCGACTAATTAATCTGTTTTATTATCTGAAGTCGGGCAGCCAAACTAAGTACAATATGGAACCAACCAGTAAAACTGCCCGACTTCAGATGATAAAACAGATTAATTAGTCGGTGGCTCTGTACCTATGTAGAGGTTATTTTGGTCATTTTTATCAATTCTTTTTTTTTTGGTTTATTTTTTAAATTATTTTTTGTTTCTTTTTGAAGTCGGTTTTTTAATTGTTAAATTATTTTTTTATTTTACCCTTTTTAGTATACTTACCTACCTAAAAATCAACAATATTGTTACCGTAATTTTCATTATTGAGGAGTTTGCTGATGAGAAGGTGGTTTCAGGTGTCCCATCAATCTGTACTTAGTTCTTTAGGGGTCTATTCTTTTTGGTAGAAGTCCAAAAATGAATAATTTATTGAATTCTGGGATGCTATCCTGTCCATCATTCCGAAGATGCTCATCAGATCCTTACCAAACGTTCATGGGACCACCTCGTAGCTTCCACCTTTCCATTAAAAAAAGAACTATATCAATCGGTTATGCCATCTTCGTATAATCGATGAACAATTGAATTGAATACAGCGTTTTGAGGAGCATTCCCGGTCCTCACTTCGAAGATCCTCATCAAATTTTTATCGGACCATCTCGGAGCTTCCACCTTTCCATTAAAAAAAGAATCATCTCAATCGGTCAAGCCATCTTCGAGTAATCGATAATCAACTGGATTGATTAATGCGTTTTGAGGAGCATTTCCGTTCATCACTCCGAAGACCCTCATCAGATGCACATCAAATTTTTATGGGACCATCTTGGAGCTCCTACCTATCCATTAAAAAAAGAATCATCTTAATCCGTCAATCCGTCTTCGAGTAATCGGTAAACACACAAAAAAAAAAAAAAAAAATATACATACAGACGAATTGATAACCTCCTCCTTTTTTTTAAGTCGGTTAAAAAGTACATATAAACATTCGCGTTTATTATATTAGTAAGAAGTGAGATTTTGGGTTTCCAGCTAAAATAAAAAAACCTATTGACGATAATAATAATTATCATAGTAGTATGTTTAGTTTTAAATCTTAACAGTTGGATTAATAACTAAACGTTCTTTATCTTCTCTTAAATATAAAAATGAATCCCTATATTTTTGCGTGGTCACGGCATCATGCCTGAACTGCTGGACCGATTTCGAAAAACATTTTTGTTGTCTTCGTTATGATCAGGATAAGGTTCTTATGAAAGAAGAAATGGTATCTAGCTACCTATATTCCAAGTTTCATCGCAATCGGTAATAGTTTTTGCGTGATTGCGTAACAAACACACATACACACAAACTTTCCGTTTTATGATAAAAAATAAATATTTCGTTACATTACCTACACATAGCGCAATCTAGCCCCAAACTAAGCACTAGGCTTGTGCTATGGGTACTAGACAACGGATATTCTATATACATATTATACTTTTTTTTTGTAATTACATACATTTTATACAAAGAAAGACACCCAGACCAGATACAAATATTTATTTTTAAGCATAAACATTTGCACCTGACGGGAATCGAACCCGCAGCCTTCTGCATTGCTGTCGTCGAATATTAGTAGGATAGGATAGTAGAAAGTAGGATTTATATTTATTGTAAACTCGGCAAGAATCGGGCCCCCAAACCCATAGACACGTCATGGTTCCCGGCACTAGCTGCAGCAGGGTTATTGGAAACAAACGACTTGTGCTCGCCCGACCGCTTCCTAGAATCAATGGACCAACTTCACACGTAAAGGGTAAGACTGCGTTTGTGTAAGTTGTTTTATATGGGAAATGTATTGAAAACAGCCGCTTGGTTTGGTAGACAAGTTATTACATAGTATTCTTCAAGTTATTACATAGTATTCTTCATACTATTTTGGATATTTTACTAGTAGCGTACCGTGGTTTTACCCATGTAAGTCCAGGTTTCGCAGGAATTTTAGTATAGAAAGTAGTTTATACAGGGTTATGGGTTTAGAATCCAAAACCGTTCAGGGGGTGATTTTCCACATCAAAACGAATAACTTTTGTTCTACGATTTTTGGAAATTCGTTTTTTTTTTTGCAAATTTTAAGGTTATATCTCACTGAAAAAAGACGACTGTTTTTGAAAATAAATTCAATTTAAGTTTTTATTGTAGTAGACCAAACTAAAAGAAAGGACATGTTAAGGTCAATGACCTCTAACTCTATGAAACAGCTGATTTTCAAGTAAACTTTACACTTAAAATTTTCAAAAACTACTTTGAATTTCAAAAAGTCGTAGAACAAAACTTATTCGTTTTGATGTGAAGAATCACCCCCTGAACGGTTTTGGATTCGAAACCCATAACCCTGTATATTAATAGCTGCTGCCCGTAGTTTTCCTCGCGCAAATCCCGTTCCCGGAATATTGGGATAAAAAGCCGATGTTTTATTCCAGGTCTGCAGCTACCGATATTTCAAGTTTCATCGCAATCGGTTCAGTAGTTTTGCGTGAAATACTTAGTAAACAATTAAAAAACCGACTTCAGAAAGAAACAAAAAATAATTTAAAAAACAACCAAAAAAAAAGAATTGATAAAAATGACCAAAATAACCTCTACATAATATAATATAATGTAGAGGTTATTTTAACAATTAAAAAACCGACTTCAAAAAGAAACAAAAAATAATTTAAAAAATAAACCAAAAAAAAAAGAATTGATAAAAATGACCAAAATAACCTCTACATAGGTACAGAGCCACCGACTAATTAATCTGTTTTATTATCTGAAGTCGGGCAGCCAAACTAAGTACAATATGGAACCAACCAGTAAAACTGCCCGACTTCAGATGATAAAACAGATTAATTAGTCGGTGGCTCTGTACCTATGTAGAGGTTATTTTGGTCATTTTTATCAATTCTTTTTTTTTTGGTTTATTTTTTAAATTATTTTTTGTTTCTTTTTGAAGTCGGTTTTTTAATTGTTAAATTATTTTTTTATTTTACCCTTTTTAGTATACTTACCTACCTAAAAATCAACAATATTGTTACCGTAATTTTCATTATTGAGGAGTTTGCTGATGAGAAGGTGGTTTCAGGTGTCCCATCAATCTGTACTTAGTTCTTTAGGGGTCTATTCTTTTTGGTAGAAGTCCAAAAATGAATAATTTATTGAATTCTGGGATGCTATCCTGTCCATCATTCCGAAGATGCTCATCAGATCCTTACCAAACGTTCATGGGACCACCTCGTAGCTTCCACCTTTCCATTAAAAAAAGAACTATATCAATCGGTTATGCCATCTTCGTATAATCGATGAACAATTGAATTGAATACAGCGTTTTGAGGAGCATTCCCGGTCCTCACTTCGAAGATCCTCATCAAATTTTTATCGGACCATCTCGGAGCTTCCACCTTTCCATTAAAAAAAGAATCATCTCAATCGGTCAAGCCATCTTCGAGTAATCGATAATCAACTGGATTGATTAATGCGTTTTGAGGAGCATTTCCGTTCATCACTCCGAAGACCCTCATCAGATGCACATCAAATTTTTATGGGACCATCTTGGAGCTCCTACCTATCCATTAAAAAAAGAATCATCTTAATCCGTCAATCCGTCTTCGAGTAATCGGTAAACACACAAAAAAAAAAAAAAAAAATATACATACAGACGAATTGATAACCTCCTCCTTTTTTTTAAGTCGGTTAAAAAGTACATATAAACATTCGCGTTTATTATATTAGTAAGAAGTGAGATTTTGGGTTTCCAGCTAAAATAAAAAAACCTATTGACGATAATAATAATTATCATAGTAGTATGTTTAGTTTTAAATCTTAACAGTTGGATTAATAACTAAACGTTCTTTATCTTCTCTTAAATATAAAAATGAATCCCTATATTTTTGCGTGGTCACGGCATCATGCCTGAACTGCTGGACCGATTTCGAAAAACATTTTTGTTGTCTTCGTTATGATCAGGATAAGGTTCTTATGAAAGAAGAAATGGTGAACTGATTTTGATAAATTTTACGAGGGTGAAACCGCGGAACGCCGGTACGATGTGCCGAAAAGTAACGGCTATCCAATCAAATAGTAAAAATTAAAAATCAAATAATAAAAATAAAATTTATTAAAAGTTACCAAACAGCAAGGTTTAATTAATTTAAATAATAAAAATTACGAAATTCTATAATGACGCGACATTAAAATAGTTGTTACTTCGCTTCTGAATTGTCCCTTTGAGGAAGGTAAACCCTTTCAAATAGTTCACCCATTCTTTCACCGTTCAGGCAATAACCAATGACTTGGCTATCATCCCCGAAAGATTTATTACCCCCAACGTTATTTCCTTTATCACAATGTATTAAAGGCGAAAATTCATTGTCGTAGCTTCGGTTTTGATTACGCATAGTTTTCGAAAATTGGTGGGTGCCCTGTGAATTGATGTTGTCGCTCGGTATTCCGCAGGCCGCTTGCAATATCGATTCTAGAGACATTTGATCCTGCATACGTCTCTGTATAGCTGTAGCTTGAACGTTCGCCACAATTTCCTTGTATTTGGTCTCTAATTTGTCCAAAGCTGTAACCAGCTCGGCTTGGTTCTCATCAGTAACTTCGTTAACGACCTGAGTTCGCTGTCTGACCATTTGGAGTTGAAGCGAACACTCAGCTAAATGTTTTTCGCGTTGCATTTGAGCCAATTTAGCTTCGTATACTCGGGTACTTTTTATTTTATTTTTCTCCATCTTATTTAATTTCTTTTCCAGCTGTTCAGCTTTGAACTTCGAAGTGTCTCCATTGTAATTTGTCGATGGATTTGAAACAAAATTTTCAAGAACAGAGTGTAAATGGCTTTTCAAATCGTCGATTTGATTTTTTAATTGCTTTATTTCGATTTCCTTTAAGGAAATAGTTTTATTTTTGTCCTCAGTCACAGTGTCTTTTTCTGTTTTTAGGATTTGAATTTGATTGAGCAAGTCTCTGAGTTTTGTCTCATAATCACTTTTTATCTCTTCTAATTTTCTTTCATAAGTAGCTTTCGCATCTTCTTTTACAGCGGATTTAATGTTAATAATTTCCAATTTGTGTTTCGCTTCGATATCTTCAATGTCGTTATTTTTTATTGCATTAAAATTATCTACTTGTTCTTGTAAGCTGGCTATTTTTTCTATCAAATTATTTCTTGATTCTTGAACCTCTTGCAGTTTAAACTTCAATGATTTTAATGTAGCACTACTTTCATTTTGTGTGACGTAAGCACTTGTAGAGTGATCTACTTTTGTGACTTCATCTTCGGAATAATTACTTTTAGATTCTTCTTTAAGAGCTATCAATTCATTGTGTAACAGAACGTTTTCATGCTTTATCTCTCTCAATTTTTCGATGAGATTCTTGGCTCTGTCTTCGTAAAACTCATTTGGAAATTTTGTATAATTCATTAACATTTCAGGGCACGTGTAACAGAGTACAGTTTGTTTTCTAGATGGTTTGCTTGTACTAGACGTTGTTGTTCTATTTGCTTCGACAAAGCTGTTGGTTGTGTTTTCATACTCATTGCCTTGTGAAAGATATTCCGTATCAGAAAGAGGCGACTGTTTCTTATAAATAACATCAGTGGTAGTGCGGTCGTCACCGTTGACTACCATACACTCGATTTCAGTAGATGATTCATCACTGTCGATGCTTTCATTTATCGGTAGTAGATTTCCGTTTGGAGGTAATGTAAGGAAAGGATCTTCAAGGTTGCCTCTAGCTAGTTGATAGCATAGTGTAAACACATATTTATTCCTAAGGTTCTTGTCTTGTTCTTTACATTCAGAGAGCCTGCATATCCACGCATTGCATATAGAAATCACATCATCGTTCGTCAACTGAGCGAGGTAAGGACGTAATATTTGTAAATATCTTTTGAATTCTAAATCTAGACCTAGCTCATCGTCCATTTTTGTTAATTTGTGAATTATCAAGGGAGAATAATCCGAAACATTTTGGATCTACTTATATAAATAAGTTCTTTGTAATGAATTGATTTTTGTGTCAGTCAAGAATTCTGTCAATTGGTGACAGAGCCTCATTAAAAAAAGAAGAATGCTGGTATGTAGGTAGGTTTGTTAAAAGCAAAAGAGGTAATGTAAATTTTAAATTTCGGCTGAAAATATCCACTTTTTATATAATCGGCGAACTGAATATCAAATGAACTTCTAAACATTAACACAGTAGGTAATATGCTCATCCTCACCAACTTTCGCTTTTAAAATATTAATAGGATATGAGCTGTGTGTGAGTTAGTACATACATACAGATATAAACAGACCCTTTGTTCTTTAAAACCCTCGTAAATAATAAACTGAAATATATAAAGCAAGCATATAACTTAAAGCTCGTTTCACAATACCCAGTCTGAAAGCTATACTTGGTCGGCAGTAAGCGCCTTAACTTTTTTCAATTTGACGGGTACCTATTCGCTTTTGCTATCGTATTTTTATTATACGGAGTACCTACTCGCAACACAATTATTGTGCTCGTCGCGCTACAATAGTCGCTTTTAACCCCGACCTAGGCCAAGGTTGTAGGTTCAATTCTGGCACAACAAACAACATATTGAAACACTTTAAAGCCAATTGTAAAGTTGGCGAAAGCTCTGTCGTTTAAAAATCATGAATAAAACGCGATTAATCCGGTAAATAAAGTGTTTTACATAGAAGAAATTATGCAACATAATATTTTTAAGTTTTTCTATCAAATTTTCATTGCAGGATACAGCTTTCTATCTATTTTTGTCGATTGCTTTTTGAGTGTATTAGCATTTAAAATTTGAGAGCTACTTAAATAATTAAATAGCTCTTAAATTTTAAGTGCCCTCAAATTTTAAGTGGCGATTTAAAATTAATTAAAATTTGAGGCCACTTAAAACTTGAGGTCTACTTAAATATTAAGTAGCTCCTAAATTTAAAGTGTGGTAGAAATGTAGAAATAAGAAACCTTTTCTAAGACTACCCAAGCAGCAAACTGGTCCAATAATTTCAAAATCTGTCACCAAATAGCTCTGAAAACGATTTATAATGGTTTTAGTTAAGACAATGCGTTTTATAAAAGTGTTCGTTGTTGTAAAGTGTACATTGTTGCTCTAAAACTTATAGAACCAAAATGACCAATAACCGATCGATATAAACGTTTACAACGCATTTTTATGCAGCGTTTATAGTATGGTACTTTAACATAGTTAAATATAACTACTACCGGAGCAATTTGCTTTATATACATTTTTACAGGTGCTTTTATTGGCCATATTTGAGCTAAAAAAGGTTCCAAATGAACTGTTACACGTAGTTTGTTATAGCAGTGATGAGAAATCAATTAGACGACAATATTGTGCTATTATGTATATAAGGAGTATTGTTGTAGTACTAGTACGATAATAGTTACAAAATTCTACTACAGAGCGTTTTTGACGTGTAGATGAATTTCAGGTTACGCTTATGTGATTTAATTGTACTTTGATCAGTCTTATGTGATCTATTATAGGTCGCAGGTAAGCATGACAAAAATCTACCTTTTTAGAGCAGAACCTTTTTAGAGCTTTATACCTTTATAACACACTTAGTACTGTTAAGGCTTCTAAATCTCTTTGATAGTACAAAAAGGTTGACCAATGTTGTTATTATATCACAATTAAATTCTAAACAAAAGATATCTATTTCGCTTATACAACGTCATCCATCAGACATTTTGTTTTAGTGTAATTCTATATAAATTAAACAATATTTTAGATTATAAAATATATTTGATATAATAAAACAAGCTTTGAACAATAAACAATATTTAATTATTTAAAAAAATATCCATCAAACCCGAACTGCTGAACCCTAATTTCGCTGACAACTTCGTTACAACGAGAGGTGCTATAACGGTGTTTATAAACTTCATGTCATTTTAATTAATAAATATTTTATTAAAAACTAAATAATTCGAGGGGGGCTCTTAAAATTCATTGTAAACATTACCCTAGTTTGTCAGTAAAACTGCGCTCCCACATTTAGACTTCCATTTCTATCGTAGGTGTTACAATTTAAAACATTAATAAAAAATCATGGCTGTCGACACCTCAAATTATGTTTCATCTTTCAATATTTTTTTAATAAATTTTCACTCTGCATACATTTTTTGTTAAAGAATGAAAAGTAAACTGTTCAGGCACGGAAAACTCTTCTATAGTTTATGTATAGTATAAAAAAGTACCATAAAAGTTCCTTCGGTGACTAGTACGTCATCATTTTGAAACGTGTTGCTACTTTTACATACTTTGTATATGACTGATACTGCTATGAATTCGTTTTAACTCTGTTCAGTGATAAAAATGGTTCACTTTCGAATAAAGTGAACGTTCTTAGATGTTTTACAGAACTTAAAAGGTGTTCCCCAAAACGTTCTATGTCCTTTAATATGACCATAAATTGCTGCTTGGGTATGCTAAGCTTGAGCCCTTGAACTAAACAAGTTGCAAAGATCGCGTTATAAGTACCAAAATTGTTTTAAGTCAAAGTTTTTGCTTAGCTCAAGCTAAGGTAAGTCTGAGCTAAGACAAAGTACGGACTATAAATTTCAGCCTAAAACTCTACAACCTTAGCTAATAAAAAGCGCTAAAGCATTGTAACTAAAATGTCGTATACCTATAACCGTATAAGCATTAATAAACTAAAGTTTCGTTTATGATCTCGACCGTACCTAGTAGTATCGAAAGTGGCTAATAAAAGTCTTCCATCAGGTAGTTGAGATTCATGCCCGCTTTTGGCACGAGGATATCATCAGCGAGCTTTCAATACCAGCTCTTACAATGAACACCTAAACCTAAAGCTGGGCTAGAATAAACGTGGCTATTGAACAGGCGTCAGGCAGTAAGCGATTACGCTAAGGAAAACCCTTTGTCGGAACTCCTATCATGCTTAGCTGATACACGGCTTCACCCGCGTAAGTCCCGTTCCCGCGGGATTATCAGGATATAATGTAGCCTATGTGTTATTCCAGGTCCCCAGCTACCTATTATTCAAGTTTTATCGCAATCGGTGTTATAATATTAGTAGGATAACATAAGAAGTAAGATTAGTATTTCCCAGCATTTGACATTAATTTTCTTACTACCCTCATTCCGAAAACATTGAATTCCATCCCGTTAATTTTTGATATTTGATCACTGTTCGTCGGGTTTTTTGCACGTTAGTCCTGTCTTCGCGCGAATGTGTTATTCCCGGTATCCAGCTACCTATATTCCAAGTTTCATCGCAATCGGTTTTGTGGTTTTTGCGTAAAATAGTAATAAAGTCACATACATACACACATACAAATATTCGCGTTTATGATATAAGTAATAATATAGCTATGTTTTCATTACAAAAATAGTGTCGCAAAAGTTATAGTCAACTTCACAAAAAAAGTCGCACAGCAGTTTACTGGAACTAGTTTTATCAAAAAATGAATGAATGAATACAAACTTTATTGCACCAGAAACATAAATTAACAAATATTACATATACGAAAAACTTAAAACTAATGTGGTACAATGGGCCTTATCGTCTAGGGCCATCTCTTCCAGGCAACCAATGAATGGACAAGATTTAAGGAAGGGGATAAAATCGCTGGTGCTACGCATTTTTTTTGCAAAGATGACTATAGCTTTCGCGACATTGTTTCCGAAATGTAAACACGTCTCATATCCGTCAACCTCATGACCACACACTAATGCAGGGTCGTAACATAGTCGGTAACGGTTAACTGGTGTCCTCCATATATGCACTTTGAGACTAATGTGCTATTCAGAGGTTCACCTATTTCGTAACACTGTTAATGGTCTGATGAACATGTTTTAGATTCGGGAAAGCTTTCGGAGAAAATTAGTTGGGTACGTACTGAAAATGTCGTGTCGCACACGGCTAGAATTTAGTGTTATCTAACACAGCGCTTTATAGCCCTGAGCTAAGCAGCAAAGCGTGTGATATTGTAACCATGCAGGGGATATATATTATGCTTCTTCAGGGGTCCATCCGTCCATGCCTACTTAGAATAAAAACTAGTTCGCAATAAATCCACTTCTCGTTTTATCTACGTAGCATTAGAACGACATCGCTAAAAGACGTAGTAGCAAAAACACTACTTTTTCGAAAGCCGCATATGAAACCAGAGGTTCGTAACCAGTCACTGAAAAGTTCACTACGCCTATCCAGTACAAAATAATCACACTTCATATCTTGCTTCTTACAAAAATGAACCGATTTTGGTGAAAATGAATTGTGTAGAGACAGATGATACCTTGGAGAAGGGCCATAGGCTACTCTTTATCCCGATTCCGGAACTTATGCGAATGAAAAATCAAATGTTTCTTGAATATGCTTAACATAGTTTTTTGTTACACTGTCTAGTTAAATTGTTATTAGCAAATATTTGATTTTAGCTTTAAAGTTTCGCATAATCGCATCTTATTCTTGTACACATCTGATAATTGCTGACGCTATCCGTGTCACTTTAGTTTTCTGACGGATCACCTCATTTCTGATACGATCCCTCAGAGAAACGTCGAGCATAGCTCGTTCCATAGCCCGCTGAGCGACTTTGAATTTGAGGACCAACCGTGCCGTTAGTGTCCACCGTGCCGTGTTCTAGAGTAGAGACCGCGTCTCAGCAAACATAGTGTAGGACGTCCTCAGGCACATTGGAGCAACGATTTGCGCAAGACGGCTGGCACAAACTGGATGCGAGAAGCCAAAAATAGATCTAGGTGGCGTGCAATTGGAGAGACCTATGTCCAGCAGTGGACTGCAACAGGCTGATGATGATGATCCGTGTCACAATTTAAATTAATTTGACGTTATGGTACGCCCTTAACGAGAATATGGAAACAATATTACTAGTTAGATATAGAATCGTGTTATTATTCCCGTTGTCTGTAACTCGTTTTACAGTCCATTACGTTTTTATTGCTGTTACAATTATTTGTATGCTATCTGTGAAGAGAAATGTATATTATTATTACACCTACAACTTTAGCTCTAGTTTGTTTGTAGTATCGGAAATTTCCCGATATTGTAAATACCGGTTTTCCTTTGTAATCGACTTCAAACAAAGGAGGAGGTTCTCAATTCGACTTGTTATTTTACATTGTTAATTTGTATACAGGGTGTATACGAGGAAAACCTTTCGTCAAACGAAAGGTCATCCTCGTATACATATACCCTGTGAGGAGATTATTCTAGACGTCTAGGCCAACCTATGTTCTATAACTTTTTTAGCATAAGTCTGTCATCAAGGTCAGTCTTCCCTCGACCACGGCCGGTGTAACCCGTTTTGCCGAAACGTCGGGGTTATAGTGGTTATAGTGCATAAACAGGATCGAGACCCGAGTTTTTATAAAAATAGTAATAAGAAGTCCGATTACGATATTTTTTTTTATTTGGAAGGTTAGTGTCTCAAGTTACTCCCATAAAACCTTGATAATTTTCTTATAGGTAGGTATCTTCGGAATGATGAGCAAAAAAGCATCCCAGAACGTGGTAAAATCAAACTAAATTTTAGTTAGAACTAATATAATCTTGTTATCTGAATTCGGGCAGTTTTACTAAGTGGGTCCAATTTGCAGTTTAGCTGCCCGACTTCGGATTACATAACAGATAAGTCGGTTGTGTAGGTGAGGTTATTTTGTGCTTTTGTCGGTTAAAAAACGCTATTTTTTGAGTCAGCTTTCAGGAAATGGCGCGACGAGCAAACTCCCGACTGCAACGCAGATAGTTTCGGGTTCGATTACCACCGAGGAGAAGTTGATGCTGGCCATAAAAGTCGTCATTTTTGAGGAATTAATTGACCGAACGAACGAAGCGAGTGAGGTCTAGTGTAGACGGGCCTGGCGCTTGTATTTTTGTAACTTTGTATGTTTGTTCGACGATAACTTGAGTATCGTAGCTCCGATCTTCATGAATTTTGGTATGCGCGTAGTTTAGGTCAATAGAATTTATAAGTTCGAAGATGAGCCGTATCGATAGGGGGGTTGGGCAGATAGGAGGTCGTGAGGTCTCAGTTCAGGGGAACTACTAGTATAAGATAGGCTTACAGCTAAGCTTTATTGCATCGAGAAGGCACACAAATGGTTACAATCAAAATAAGCTTTAACAATACAACACAAACTACGAAACCTGGCATAAAGTAAAAGCTAGAAATAACATGTGGAGTGGAGCAGAGTGCCGCAGTGATTCAATTGGGCCTATCTCAGTGACATGACGGCCTCTGTGGCGCGTCGGGCGAACGCCTGACTGCAATGCAGAAGGCTGCGGTTTCGATTACCGCCGGGTGCAAAAATTTATGCTTAAAAATAAATATTTGTAGCTGGTCTGGGTGTCTTTCCATGAATAATATGTATGTATTTACAAAAAAAGTATAATATGTAGTTTATCCGTTGTCTAGCACCCATAGTACAAGCCTAGTGCTTAGTTTGGGGCTAGACAGCGCTGTGTGTAATGTCGTGAAATATATTTTATTTTTATTTTTTTATATTTGCCTGTTAGGGCAAACCACCACATTTACCGGTAAGTATATTTACTTTACCTATCTAGGAATTTGCAGTAGGTATGGTATATGATGGATGACTGACCAGCCCCCAGATTATCTAGCCAATGGACGTCTGACAACAGTGGAAAATAACAGGCACTATGCAGTACATTTCTGCTTTGAGGTAATCACCGGTAATAAGCACGTCAAAGCAGAAATGTACTGCATAGAGCTGTAGCCTAGCTAAATTATCAATACACCTACCTATAGCTAGCTACGCATAATATACTCACCCGGCCGCCGCACTCGCGCCGCGCATCATCGCTGCTACATCTACCTGTATAGCTACGTGTATAGGTACTTACCTGACCGTCCGCCGCTGCGCCCGCGCCGCTGCAACACCCCGCGCCGCCGGCCTGCGCCACCTCGGTGCACATTAGTGAGCCGCACGCATCTATCGCGAGCTCACGTCGCCTTGCTTAAAATAATACTTACGCTCCGCGCTTTCGTATTGTTTACATGCCTAAATATCAATGTTTAACTATCCTATATCTTTCTTCCAACTGTGACCTGTACTATTTTCCGTATTTCCGGTTTCCGTGTCTTGTGTACCTACCTTCTGTGATTGAACATTATAAAAGTGATAGCTAAAGAGTGTTGTTATTGATAGACTATAGACTGACCTACCTGTTAGGAACTAATACACCTACTAGGGTCATAGATAGGTATATACAACCCGCAAATAGCTACAGTGGTGACCTTATTTAAAACACGTGTTGGAATATTCTACGCAAGTGAACGGATTCAACGAAATGGCTACCGGTACAAAGGATGGAGATATAGACGGGGAGCAAGGGACTTTGAACGCACCGTCATCTGAAGTTTCGAGAGTCAGTGTTCGCATGCCACCTTTCTGGCCTAGTAAGCCTGCACTATGGTTTGCTCAGGTAGAAGGAAGCTTTATTATTTCGAACATTACGTCAGACGTCACGAAATTTTATTATATCATAGCGCAACTCGAGCCGCAGGTGGCGTCAGAAGTCGAAGATATTATTACTTCCCCGCCCTTATCGAACAAGTATGAGAAACTCAAAAGTGAGTTAATCAAAAGACTGTCAAAAAGTAAAGAAAACAAAGTTAAACAACTTCTACTTCATGAAGAATTGGGTGACAGAAAACCATCACAGTTTCTGCGACATTTACGGCATTTGGCTGGAGAAGATGTACCACAAGACTTCCTCAAAACAGTGTGGTCAAGCAGATTACCGAATAATATAGCCACGGTAGTAGCTTCACAACCCTCACTCGACCTGGAAGCTCTGGCCGATCTCGCTGACCGTGTTCACGATATCGCCGTGCCTCAACAAATCGCATCCATGGCTTCAACTTCGTCGATTACTATGGAACAATTGGCACGACAAGTTAGTGAGCTGACGAAAAGTGTTCAACGCCTATCTAGGAGTGAAAATCGATCTCGACCGAAAGAAGGTAATAATAATAGAAGGCGTAGTACGAGTCGGTCCCAGTCAAGTTATCGTAAGTACCCTACCTGTTGGTACCATTCAAAATTTGGACCGAAGGCCAACAGATGCATAAAGCCGTGCGATTATAAGCAATCGGGAAACTCCAGGGGCAGTCAGTGATGGCGGCTGAAGACTGCTCCACCTGTAAGGGCCGCCTGTTCGTGACCGATAAATATACGAAGGTACAATTTTTAGTCGATACTGGTTCCGATGTTTGTGCCTACCCTCGCAAACTGTTAAGAGACAGATGCTGCAAATCGAAATATGAGCTTTATGCTGCAAACGGATCAGTAATTCCTACGTATGGAACTGTGGAACTTAGCCTCAATTTAGGTCTACGCCGCAATTTCACCTGGAAATTCATCATAGCAGATGTTTCTAAGCCAATTATAGGCGTCGACTTCATAAGTTTCTACAACCTATTAGTTGACTGCCGTAACCATCGCTTGCTAGATTCTGTTACCAGTTTATCAGTCGACGCACCACCTTCTCACACTCAAGCTCACGAGTTAACTTCAATCAAAGTGCCCACAGGCGACTCTCCCTATCATGAACTTCTGAAGCGCTTCCCTGAGATCACAAGACCTGCAGGATCAAACAGGAAAATAACCCATGGTACTAAACACCACATAAGAACTACTCCTGGACCACCTGTATCTTCACGTCCTCGTCGTTTGGCACCAGATCGTCTTAAAATTGCCAAGAAGGAATTCGAAGAAATGTTGAAGGTTGGAACTGCTCGACGCTCTGAAAGCCCGTGGTCTTCACCTTTGCACATGGTTCCAAAAAAGGACGACAGCTGGAGACCCTGTGGTGATTACAGAGCTCTCAACGCGAGAACAATACCAGACCGTTACCCCGTGAGACATATCCATGACTTCGCTTATCAGCTTTCAGGTGCTAAGATATTCACAAAAATTGATCTCATAAAGGCCTATAACCAATTGCCTCTTGTGGAGGAGGATATTCCGAAGACGGCTATAACAACACCGTTTGGCCTCTTCGAATTTCCTTTTATGACGTTTGGTCTCAGAAATGCAGCACAAACCTTCCAAAGGTTCTTAGATGAGGTTCTACAAGGCCTAGATTTCACGTACGGATTTCTCGACGATATTTTGTGCTTTTCAAGATCAGAATCTGAACACCTGCAGCACCTGGAAATGCTATTTGAACGTCTGAAAAAGTACGGAATACTTATAAACACTTCGAAGTGTGTACTCGGCATGGAACAAGTGACATTTCTCGGCTACAATGTATCTTCAGCTGGAATACAACCCCTGCCAGAGAAGGTTCAAGCAATTCAAGCCTATCCTGTTCCAAAGACCGCAAAACAGCTTCGTAGATTCCTGGGTATCCTTAATTTTTATAGGAAGTTTATACCTAAAGCTGCGGAAATACAAGGACCCTTGAATTCTGCTCTTGCCGGACCGAACGTCAAAGGATCTACACCTATCCACTTTACACCAGAGCTCCAGAAGTCATTTGAAGACTGCAAAACCAGCTTAGCTAATGCGACTCTCATCTCACATCCTGATCCGCAAGCTGAACTAGCCCTATTCACCGACGCATCCGACGTTGCTATAGGTGCAGTAATCCAGCAGCGTAGTCATGGAACCTGGGAGCCGCTAGGATTTTTTTCGCGCAAACTAACTTCTGCGCAAACCAAATATAGTCCTTATGATAAGGAACTCCTTGCTATTTATGAAGGAATTAAATATTTTCGGTACATGGTTGAGGCCAGAACTTTTACAGTGTTCACCGACCATAAACCAATCACCTTCGCCTTTAGCATAAATCGTGACAGCTGTTCACCACGTCAACATCGGTATTTAAATTATATCGCTCAGTTTTGTACTGACATTCGACATGTATCCGGAAAGGACAACATTGTAGCCGACGCATTTTCTCGCGTTGAGAGTATAGCGAGCTACGTCGACTACAAAGCGTTGGAGAAGGAACAAGAAGCTGATCCAGAGCTAAATAACCTGCTCAAGTCAGGTACTTCAATGAAATTAGAGAAAGTCTCCACTTCTGATGGCACACTATACTGCGACGTATCAACACCTTACCCAAGACCATATATCACACCAGCCTTTCGTTATCAGATATTTGAGAGCCTGCATAATCTGAGCCATCCAGGGCCGTCTGCTACAGAGAAACTAGTATCAGAACGATACGTATGGCCTGGAGTTCGACGGGACTGCAGAAAGTGGTCACAGACATGCACAGATTGCCAAAAAAATAAAGTAACCCGTCACACTTCCTCTCCTTTCTCATCATTTCCTTTACCCTCAGACCGATTCTCCCATATCCATATGGATATCGTCGGCCCCTTACCTTGCTCTTCTGATTACAGATACTGCCTAACCGTCATCGACAGGTTTACTCGATGGCCAGAGGCGTTCCCGTTGGTCGACATCACCGCCGAGTCGTGCGCCCGAGCATTCATTTCTGGTTGGGTTGCGCGCTTCGGTTGTCCTCACACAATCACAACGGACAGAGGACGGCAATTTGAATCCCAGCTGTTCAAGAGTATCTGCAGCCTGATCGGTGCTACCCATCGCCCCACTACAGCTTACCATCCTGCCTGTAATGGGATGGTCGAGAGGCTACACCGACAGCTGAAGGCGTCGATAAAATGCCATAACAACTCCCAGTGGTCCGAAGTTCTTCCACTCGTCCTGCTCGGTATCAGGAGCGCCTGGAAGGAAGACTTGAAGACGTCCGCTGCAGAACTCGTGTACGGTGAACCCTTGAGACTACCTGGTCAATTCTTCTCGCCGAGTCACAACACTGAACCTGACATCACCAGTTTCACTTGTCGTCTCCGCAACCACATTGCAAACCTGTCTCCAATTTCAACGGCCTGGCATGGTAACAAAACCTTCTACGTACCGTCGGATATTTTCACCTGTGCCTACGTGTTTCTTCGCCAAGGTCCAGCTAAGATGTCCATGGAATCGCCATACTCCGGTCCCCATAAGGTTCTGGAAAGGAAACCAAAAACATTTAAAATAGATGTAAAAGGAAGAGGGATTACCGTTACCATCGATAGGTTAAAACCGGCTTACCTGGTAGACGGTGTTCCTCCATCCACAACTAGTCCACAAGTCAATGATCCTCAACCTGTAAAAAAGACTAAGAGTGGAAGAGTAGTAAGATTTCCAGATTACTATCGACCGTGAACCGGTCTCAGAGGGGGAGTGATGTAGCCTAGCTAAATTATCAATACACCTACCTATAGCTAGCTACGCATAATATACTCACCCGGCCGCCGCACTCGCGCCGCGCATCATCGCTGCTACATCTACCTGTATAGCTACGTGTATAGGTACTTACCTGACCGTCCGCCGCTGCGCCCGCGCCGCTGCAACACCCCGCGCCGCCGGCCTGCGCCACCTCGGTGCACATTAGTGAGCCGCACGCATCTATCGCGAGCTCACGTCGCCTTGCTTAAAATAATACTTACGCTCCGCGCTTTCGTATTGTTTACATGCCTAAATATCAATGTTTAACTATCCTATATCTTTCTTCCAACTGTGACCTGTACTATTTTCCGTATTTCCGGTTTCCGTGTCTTGTGTACCTACCTTCTGTGATTGAACATTATAAAAGTGATAGCTAAAGAGTGTTGTTATTGATAGACTATAGACTGACCTACCTGTTAGGAACTAATACACCTACTAGGGTCATAGATAGGTATATACAACCCGCAAATAGCTACAGAGCCTATTATTTTCCACTGTTGTCAGACGTCCATTGGATAGATAATATTGGAGCTGTTGTGCCGACATCAAATAAATAAATATTTCACTACATTGCACATTTCATTGTACATTTCACTACTATGAGTACTAGACAACGGATATACTACATATTATACTTTTCTATGTAAATACATACATATTATACATAGAAAGACGCCCAGACCAGATACAAATATTTATTTTTAAACATAAATATTTGCACCCGACATGAATCGAACCCGCAGCCTTCTGCATTGCAGTCGAGCGTCCGCCTGACGCGCCGCAGAGGCCATCAAATAATTATTTGGGATTTAAGTGAACCCCGGGCTCCGGAAAGGGATGCTTCCGGGAATATCGCTCTGGTGGGGATGTTACAGTTTACTTACAACAATAAATCCTCAATCATAGCCGGTTAATTCAGAAACTGAAGGTATTAAAAACTATTGAACGCAAATAAACATGAACGTTAAATGAACCTGAAATCGTGAAACTGAAATCACCGGTAAATGCCGATGTAGTATGAATTTACGGCCGAATTTGAAATTTGTTGATAAAAATAAATATAATTAATTATAGGTATGTTTATCGTCCTCCTCCTCGATAATCAAGTAAGTATACAATTTGTAACGGGTATGCCCTTTTAATCCGAAAGAGACGTCTAGGCGAACAACTTTCGTTTTACGACTTTTGGAAATTCGAAGTACTTTTCGAAAATTTTAAACGTAAAGTTTCTTGAAAATCATCTGTTTCTCAGAGTTCGAGGTCATTGACCTTATTTTGTCTTTTAATTTAGTTTGGTCTACTACAATCAAAACTTCAATTACCTTTATTTCAAAAGCAGCTGTTTCAGTGAAACATAACCTCAAAATTAAAAAAAAAGTTCAAATTTTCAAAAGTCGTAGAACAAAAATTGTTCCCCTAGATGTCTAGAACAACCCTCTTTCGGCTTAAAAGGGCATACCCTATATAGTATACTTAAAATAAATGGTGTTTCAGTATTCGCAAATAAAAGAAGATTTATATTTATTGTGACAAGCACGCTGACACTTTAACTGAAAACAGTGATAAATACGTTAATACTAAATTATTGACCATTCACCCAAGTATAAAAAATACTCTAAAGGTCCTAGATATGGTTCAAGTATAGTAACCCTCATTACCTTAATTTGGGCAGGTACACGGTCCGACAGACCGACAATGACATGTTTGAGATACTTTCGACCCAATTTGGGCTATGGAACACTGACAAGTCGTGAACACTGGACACGGCAACTTGAAAAAGTTCTGAAGACAATTTCACGAAGCAAATCTGACATTTCCAGAATTTTACTTAGTTTAGTTGGTGCACTTTTTTATAATCGCATTGCCGTAAAAAAAACAGAAATTGTCATTTTTCCCAGTCGCGTTTTAATTTAAAAATCTTAAAATTATAGGAAACGAGAAAACATGCGATAAGTTTCTTGCGTCTTCTTCTTATTAAAGGTTGCGTCTTTAACCTCTGGTCGCCTACGACCTAATGGACTCCCCCCACCCCCCCCCCCCCCCAATTCGGCCCCGCAGAAGGACTATTACACTCTTATTAAAAATAAATAATTATTCTCAAAAATGAAGGTTCTCAAATCAAGGCGTATTTTAGTTGCGTTTTATCCATACTCTGAAGATAAATACTTACACAAAATGCCACCACAAAACAGTGAACAGCTACAATACGACATACATATGGATAGGTACACCGCCGTACACCTAATGGTATCATGTATTTGGTAGATATATTAATATATTCTAGAAACATGAGACGAAGAGAAACTTTGATAACGTACCTACACAACTACAATGCTAGTTATTACGATATTATGAGAATTTCGTACCGGATGCCCACTGAATTCAAAGCAATAAGTTTTTCAGTCACGTAACTTGTTAAAAATCTAAATTCTCGATTAAGTAAGTAATTTTCTTTTATTTTAAGTTTAGATGATTAATACAGCGCAAGCAACTTTGAATCCCTTTTTCTTTTTACCGGAAATAGATCTAGGTGGCGTGCAATTGGAGAGGCCTAAGTCCAGCAGTGGACTGCAACAGGCAAAAGATGATGATGATGATGAACTTTTAATCCATGCTATTTTTGGTGCTGTAGTGCCCGGGACATTGTTTAAGTGAAATACGCTCAGCACCTATCCCACCCTCCCAGCTTAGTCAGCATGCCCAGAGGAAAGAACTGGTCTGTACGTCTGGAGCTAACTAGTGGGTGTAAATAAATAAATTGAAAAATATCAATAATAATAAATAAATTATGTGACCAACACACTGCGCCATCTAGACCCAGCTGCTAAGCTTGTGTTACGGTGACTAGACAACGGATATACTACTTATATTTATTTTTCTTTTGTAAATACATACATGTTAGACATAGAAATACACCCAGACCGGATACAAATATTTATTTTTAGGCATAAATATTTGCACCCAGCGGGAAACCTTCTGCATTGCAACCAAGCGTACGCCCGACGCGCCACAGAGGTCGTCAGTAATTTTAATTGTAAATCTTTTAATAGTTTTAAAGTAAAAAAGAACCCGGGTGGGGTATAGGAAAGCTTAGATTACAAAAAAATATTATCGTAGTATGTTTATCAAAATTACTTTTTCGAATTCGGCGGGCATCCGGTACGAACATTTCCTAAACACAAATTCTGAAACTTAGTATAATGAATAAATGATAATACCAAATAGCTGTAATTGGTACTAAATAATTACTCTCTAACTTTATAACAACTACTACCTAACTCTGCACTTAGATGCATACGGGACTAATTCCTGCTTAAATTACCAGTTTTACTAACAACTTATTTCGAACTCTATCTAGTTGATTTAAAGTTAACATTCGATTGAGTAGTAATGGGTAGTGCCTGATTGAAAAGTCAATACGTTTAGATACGTTGTGTTGAATGAGCGTCAATATTGTTCGGTATTTGTAGGGGAGTTTCGAGTTCATTCATCATTTAGAACCTAAATGTAGATAGGAGAAATTGGATCGCTGAATTCTATGGGATAGTTACGTACATTTTATAGTGATTGTGCTGAATGGTAAAAGGGATTTACGGTACGAAAGTAGTGGCATGCAATTTATTAGTCATTCATTCATTTATGGTTCTTCTGTTAGCATTAAAGGACAATTTCAGCCAGTTTCACATGTTTAACAGACTATCAAATCTTTTAAAACATTTTTGCAATGCGTGAAGGCTGAAGTGAAAATAGTGAAAATTTTCAACCCAACCCAACCCAACTGGGACATTTGTTGGGAACGTGCTAGTTCCGTGTTTTGCACTGTTTTATTTTTATTTTTACTACACTTTTGTGTAGTCACACTACACACTACACACTACACACTACCACGTTGAACTTCGCGTAACTAAATTGGTAATAAAATATCGCCGACATTAAAAAATTTACACGCATTAAAACTAGGCTTCGCGAAAACGAAAACTCAGGCCACGTTCCACTAACGCTTCGAAAACAAAAGTCCCAGTTTTATAGTCATTTTTACGAAAAAAAAATGCGTAGTCACACCTAATATTTATTTATTTGACGACCTCTGTGGCGCGTCTGGCGAACGCTTGGCTGTAATACCAGAAGGTTCGATTCCCGCTGGGTGCAAATATTTATGCTTAAAAATAAAATATTTGTATCTGGTCTGGGCGAATTTCTATGTATAATATGTATGTATTTACAAAAGAAAAATAAATATAAGTAGTATATCCGTTGTCTAGCCACCGTAACACAAGCTTAGCAGCTTACCACGGGGTTAGATGGCGCTGTGTGTTCGTCACAGGATTTATTTATTTATTTTGCTTCCATTAACAGCTGCGAAAATGCTTTTGTAAAATTGACTCTATAATGCATGGCACCAGTTTGGGTACCTATGTTGTTGAGTTGAGTATAAAACCTGTGGCTCGATTCTCGTAATGCAGTTAAGGAAATTTCATTTCAGGATCATTTCAGTTGCAAGAATGACAAATTATCAATAAGTATATTATGTGTCATTCTTGCAACTGAAATAAATGTGAAATGAAATTTTCCTCACCTTATTACAAGAATCGAGACACTGAATGCGTTTCTATGGTTCTATAGTCTTCAGTCATCTTGGGACAGTCACATTTTCCTGATTTAGGTCTTTCAGTGTGGACCCATTGTACGTGAGTGTTGGCTGTGATGTTATTCCAGCCAACCCAGTTTTTCCATGGATAACCTTGTCAAATCTATACAAAATACAAGATATTTGGAAAGTACCTACTAATAAACATTTTAAACTCACACGATTTGAACTCATAATTATTTTTCCCGGGTCTTATTCCCGTAATATTATTTTTAAATTCTCGCATTGATCTTGGTCGCGAGAGAACACGCGTAACATGATCGAAACGTCGAGGTAAGAGAATTTAAAAATAATATTACGCGAATAAGACCCAGGAAAAATAATTATAAGTACCTACTACTTATCAAATATCTTTTGTATGACATACGTATTACTTTTTATAGTATACTATGTATTATACTTTTTATATTGCAATAAATTTACTTTTTTTTTTTTAAGACATTTTTATTCTGATTTGAAAATCTGGACTGGAGGATGGGGTCGCGAATTTTTGTTATGGTCGAAAGGGGGCGTGTCTCCAATAAATTTAGGAACCCCTGACTTAGAACGATTGTTGTACATTACTGCTTTGTGGTGCTCTCAAACCCAAATAGCTGTTTGCTTTGAATATCGCTCCGTCTAGGTATGAAGTGCTAGCATATTACCTATGTATCTGGTGTAATGTAAGGGGACCATGATGTGGTCTGGGATAGGATATTATCTTGTATATATTTATTTTATATAATACACAGAGCGCAATCTAGTTCCAAACTAAGAACTAGATATTTATCTGGGTAATTAGACAACGGATATTCTACGTATTATACTTTTTGATATGAAACATCTATAGGCGGAGGTGAAACTGATTTTTAACGTGGCGAGGTCGTGGCAAGATCGTGGAGAGTCCTATACGAAAACATATCTGTCAATGTCAAATGTTTTACATCTGTCAGGCGTCCCGTGACGGCTCACATTTTTATTTATTGAGGGGTTTAAAATATTATTTACACATAACTAAGTTATGTGACGTTTGTCTCTGTCTGTCAACTTTGAAATTTCATGCGGCAGTAAAAGACAGACGATGCATAGTTATGCAGCACATAAATTAGCGTTTATAAGTAAGGGGGTAAGTAAATGTATTTTTAAAGTAGCTATAACTTGTATAGTAGCGTTAACAATTCATAGTAACTTAACACCAGCTGAACTCTTAATTTATTTTACTTTAAAAGATTTTAATTGGTTCACTATTGGGGTTTCGTCGTGGATTCTTTTAATTGAAATTTGAACCGCTTTGTCTAAACTATGGATCGAAATTTTGCAATCTTCATTAGTTTCAGTGGATGTTGAGTCTACATTCGTTTTGCAAAAGAGATGTATTCGAATTATCTATAAAATGTACAGAACTGATTCCCTCAGACAGGTATTTAAAGATAAATATTTGTTAACGTTGACTGGCATCTACATATTAGAAATCTGTCTCTTTGTTAAAAATAACCTTGAGTATTTTACTGCAAGATCAGATAGACGCCAGAACATACGTAATAAGTGTATTAATGATCTCTGTCTTACTAGGATTAATAATATGATGTTTCATAAAAGTGCTTTCATCATGGCAATACTTATATTTAATCATTTGCCTGCTGACATTAAGTCTTTAAATGGACCTAAATTTAAAATTAAATTAAAGAATTGGCTGATTGACAGAACATTTTATAATCTTGACGAATATTTTAAATTTAAATAATGTGTATGTTTGATGTCTGACTATTATTATTTTCATTATTTTAACATAGATTAATTGACATTTGTTATATAGTTTGACATTTTTTATATTGTTTTTTTTTGTAATAATTTAATGGTAAATAATTATTATTATATTGTATGCCCTATGTGGTAAACTATTGTGACTACCCAATTAATAGCACTATTATCTGCTGATGTACATAGTTATGAACAATAAACGATTTCTATTCTATTCTATTCTATTCCAGTTCAGATTTCATCTTAAATTTGTGACTTAAAATGAAACGATGCATTTGTGTTAAAAACATGACACTACTTCCTTTGGCAGTCGTGTAGTAAAAATGTTGCAAAATATATTCCTTTGTTTTAATTTTTGTCGCACTAGCTTTTCAACGAAGATGCGATTTCAGCATTTGCGCAAATTCGATAAAAACGCACTACGATACACGAACAAAGCGCCATTGTTCCAAGACTGGTGTACTAACACTATATGACTCAGTGGTTCTCAAAATGGTGGACCACGATCCATGTTCATTAAATTGTTAGGGTCCACGGTGCCAAATATAGGTGTGTAATGTTTGATATCAAATATATAGGTTCTAATATTGCATTGCCGCAGTAATTTATTGTGTAGTTTTAGTTTTTCTTAAACTCCATAAAATTAAATCATTGGTATTCAATTGGTACCAAAAACTTGCAGTGAGAATTATATCTTCTAATTCTTCTTCGTACCTGTAACATACACTTGTATCCCACGAATCTATTTTGTCTGTGACTAATTCTTAGTCCGGAAAAGTTCTCGGACCACCAATCCCTTTTGCAGATGAAAGAGCATAGTGGGTAGACCAGGTCAAGGCTCATATTGACCCTGATTTTCTACAGCGGTCTACCCCGGAACAGAGTCGATTTAGGGACAAATACAGGGACATAGGGACAAATACAGGGACAAAATTCGAGGAGATGGATTAACATAAAGTTCTTATGATAATCAAATTCTGTTAATACTTGCTGATGATACGAACCATCATTCACTGAGTAATTTTACATGCGACGCGAATGAGATCCTACTTTGAGCTCTGGGTAGCCATAGTTTGAGAAACACTGAGTAACTGATAAATTGTGTACTTTACTAGAATTATACTGCTATTTAACAGCTTTGTTTTCCTTCTCTCTCGCATTAGAGTGTCGTTTGAAGACATTAGGCATGTGAGAATGTATATTATGTAGGTTCTGTTTGTCTACCAAAGTGTCTCAAATAGAGATTTGGATTTTAGAACATTACGAATTCTGTCTAAGGTTTTTGCGATTTTGCATAATAAAACAAAATATTTACCGGTAAAACCTAAGTGTATAGTTAGCGAAAGCTCGGTCTTTAGTAATAATGCCGTTATTAAATAAAACGCGAGTAAAACCCGGTAAATATTGTGTTTTAATAAGAATTTTCACAAGTATTTTATTTTATGATATTTTAGTTTTATCTCAGGTCAACCATGGAAAGGTAACTGTGAAGTTAGCGAAAGCTCGGTACATTGCAACAATGCCGTAAATGAATAAAACGCGGGTCTTCTTCTTCTTTCTTCTTCTTTGTAGTGGTGTGACTCACCTAGTGTTAGAGTTTTCAGGTCGCCCTAAGGCCTTTAACTTGACCTAACGACTGCAATCAGAGAAAACAACCGGGACCAACTGCTTAATGTGCCTTCTGAATCATGGAGGAGCTCGAGAAAGCGTAAATTTTTTGTCACACAAATTTTCGGTCGCCCATCCAAGTATAATGACCGCGCCTACCGTTGCTTAACCCGCACGACCATTGCAGATAGGCAGGTGCAGCTGGACCAATGAGCTCCTCAAACGCGAGTAAAACTCCGTAAATAGTGTCACAGTAAAGTAGGAACAGTAATTCACTTCATACAAAGTGGCCGCCGCGGGTCTCAATGTGCGTACACGGCAGCGGGCGCTGCGGCGCCCGCTGCCGTGTGTACGCACGGAATGTTAAGTTTTACGCACACACCCGCATCTCGCCAGGCCTCGACCGGCCGCAGTACTGGCTGCGCCGCCGTGCGTCTGATCGCGCGCATTCCGTTTTGCGCTACACGCCCGCTCTGCTTTCTTCCCCTGACTTTATTTGTTTAGTTTTTTAATTAAAATATTAATTATGACTTCCAAAAAAGCAAATAATTATTGTAGTATCTTCGGGTGCCTCAATTACTACTCCTCAAGCCCGGACTTATCATTTCTTCATTTTCTTTATATACTGAATGTCTTTTATTTAAGTATTAAAATTGGTAAAACACTTAATTAAAATACTTACGTAATTAAAAACCTAGTGCTGTCATTCATAATTCACAAATAATATTTGATTAAAATAAAAGTGACAACCTTAGGCGTCAACGTAGAAGTATGAAATTGACTCGCCGATCGGCCTCAGTTAGCCTACTATTCTTTCTTTCTTTACTATGAAATTGTGTTTTATTATGATGTTCTAACAAATAAACTGTAGGTAGGTACCTATCTATAAAAAGCTTTGTTCCGACCGACAGTCTAAGCCGCTTATAGTAGGGTGCTGGCTGAAACTTTGAGACTGGGTTCCGTAGATAATGCAGGTATCCGATAAAAAGGATTTCTTAATATGTCTACTTGATCAGGACTTACGCGCGTGCAACCGCGAGACTCAGCTAGTTTGGTATAAAACCAAATTATTTGTCCCCCGAAGTTACACGGGTGTTATTCCCGGTACATTTGATTTAAAAATATCGTATTTCTCGGTCGGTATACCCAAAAGTAGATATAATTTATTCAACGCCTGACTGTATTATGTCAGCAAAGTGACATTTCATTGTCTGAGTGCAAACTGAGAGTGCAAATATCTTGCTTTATAGAGTTCCGTTCATGAACGGTTAAAACGGGAACCTGGACTCCGCTGTCTGTAACCAAGCTGTAAGTCGTGTAAGTACCATGATGATTTTTTTCCGTAGTCAACTAGAAATTCTTATAGTTTCAACACGTCCGTCCGTCCGTCCGCCGCGGCTTTGCTCAGAGACGGTTAGTAGTAAGAAGCTGTAATTTTGCATGAGTATAGCAATGAGTCTATTAAAGTTATAGAGACGCCATTGCAAAACAAATCATTATTGAAAGGCGGCCCAAAGTATGCTATACAACCTCATTATTTATATTCATTCACATAATTTAAAGAAGAAATAGACGAAACTATTGTTATCTCTTTCTAAAAACATAAGACTCAATGCTACTTGCATGACGTAAGAAAGAGATGTCATAATATCATTATGACATCTCATAATATTATTATGACATCTCATAGTGGTTAGAAGAGAATGATATAACGTCAAAGTCAAAAATGGGATGGAACTAAGACTTCTCTGGCTAGCTAGCTTGCATTTGTGTTGCCAAGAAATTTGCCCTATTACGTATCTAGAAGTTTTTACATATCTCTGGAGTATAGGTACATATTGTTCACTCCAAGAAACAAAAAAATATAATATACTGCGCCCTGCGGTTTCACCCGCTAAGTAAGGGAATATCGGGATAAAAATTAGCCTATGTGTTAATCCAGGTCCCCAGCTACCTATATCACAATTTCCATCGCAATCGGTTCAGTAGTTTTTTGCGTGAAAGAGTAACAACCTCACATGAAGAAGATTTAAGGGTACCTCCCTAAATGGGGTACCTATGATTTTTTTTTGCTTACCTCATCGTGTGGGGTAGGTATCGTTAGATAACTCATTTTTTTCATTTTAGGGTTACGTTTTCAAAATAATATTGAGCTCATGCCGCCGGTATTAGGTACCAACCAAATGACGTATCCAAATATAAACTTTGGCTGTTAGAGGGGGGGGGGACACATAACTCTAAAAACTAGTAAGTACTTTAAAGTACTAACAGCCAAAAGTTATATTTGGATACGTCATTTGGTACCTAATACCGGCGGCATGAGCATTAAGGTGAATAGTTATAGTACTTACAGCTTTGATTTAGTCTATGAAGTTGGTGACCACATAGCTTAGGTGAGAGAGCGTGTACCAAACCAAAGGTCACGAGTTCAAAATTTAAGTGTAAATTCCATTAATCCATCACAATGTGCACTGCAGACAAATAATCCTCTTAAAAGTTCTAAAAAGGATAAAAATCCTACACAAACTCGTTGAAACATATTCAATCTCCAACTCTATTGTTAAGGTATTAATACTAAAACCGGCTAAGTGTGAGTCGAACTTGCGCACTAATGGTTCCGTGGTATTATCACAATCGGATAAGGAACCCTAAAATGGACACTGGACCAACCGCACCCTTAGTGTGGAGTTTTTCGTAAAAAAACGCGAACGTGATGGTAAAGTTAACGCGTATTTCGTGAGAAAACTCAATAAGCGCCCCTAGCGGACGATATCGAAGTTACCAGTTTCCATACAAAATACGCGTTAATTTAACCATCACGCTCGCGTTTTTTTTTACGAAATAACTCACACTAAGGGTCCCGATCCGTGAACGCAACGCGAACGTTAACATTTATTTAACCACTGACGCCAGTCTGACACTAGATGGCGCTAGTAGTAAAAATAAATGGCGCTAACACTTCGTTTAACTATTAAAAATCACGTTTGTTGTATGAAAGCCGCCTATTAAATATTTGTTTTATTATGTTTTGGTATTGTTACGGGCGGGGGCTATAGAAATAAATACCTACATCATTTAATTTTGTGAAAATTTCAACCGTCTAGCTATCACGTTTCATGAGAGGTACAACCTGGTAACAGACGGTTAAACAGACAGAGCAGTCTCACTAATAGGGTCCAGTTTTTAACCTTTGGGTACGGAGCCCTAAAAAGCAAATAAATAAAAAATATCATCTAATATGAGCCAATAAACTTGTAAAATATGATAGACTTTTTATATTTAACTTATCAACAAGTTACTTTGATAATCTGGGCCCTGATTCGGTAAAAACATAGCATGCGACAAGCAGACGGGATGCAGGAGCATTGCATGAGTAAATTTGTTGCATGAGTAAAAATAAAAGCTATTCCTTAACTTCCTTAATACTAATTGGCTGAGGGACAAGAGGAGCTATTTAAATAATTAAGTAGCCCTAAAGTTTGAAAGCTACTTAAATAATGAAGTAGTAATTCAGTAAAATAACATTTACAGAATACGAAATAACGTACATCTCCTGCACGTCGCTTGCATTCCGCCGGAATTCCGCATTCTATGTACTTAGCATTACCGAATCAGGGCCCAGCTTTACCATGATTATTTCTCGTTATTTAGTCGCTCAAAAAAAACACAAATAATAATAAATAAATAATAATAAATAAATATTGCACGACATTACACACAGCGCAATCTAGCCCCAAATTAAGCTCTAGGCTTGTACTATGGGTACAAGACAACGGATATACTACATATTATACTTTTTTTTTTGTAAATACATACACACTAAACATAGAAAGACACCCAGACCAGATACAAATATTTATTTTTAAGCATAAATATTTGCACCCGGCGGGAATCGAACCCGCAGCCTCCTGCATTGCAGTCGGGCGTTCGCCCAACGCGCCACAGAGGCCGTCAAATAAAACAAAAGTTGTTTTTTGTCGTTTCGTTTTTTAACCAACTTCAAAAAAGGAGGAGGTTCTCAATTCGTCGCGTATGTATTTATTTTTTATATTTGTTCATTTTATTTATTATTTGATGTTTTATTTTTTAGCGATCGATTTATATCCTGCAAGATCATGGTAAGGGCCAATATGAGAAAAGTCAAAGGTAATTTACGACCTATGGATGTCTTCAGTTGGAGACCAGAAAAAACACATAGGCTACTTTTTATCCCGATTTTCCCGCGGGATTGGAACTTACGCGGGTGACCCCACGGGGTGCAGCTGGTGTTAGAAACGCGAAACTTTGCAAGTGTGAATTTATGTAAGTTTGTTACTGTTTTACGCCAAATCTACGGAACCGATAGCGATAAAACTTGGAACATAGGTAGCTGAAGACCTGGATTAACACATAGGCTACTTTTTATCCCGACATTCCGGCAAAGACGGGACTTACACGGGTGTAACCACGGGGCGGAACTAGTATGTATTTAAATGAATAAATACAATAACTTTAGCTACAATATCACATTAAGGCGGCGATAGATGATAATCATCGGTCCTTGTCCGATTGCATATAAATGAGCGAGATGGAATTGCGTAAAAAACTTTCCAATTTCTCGTAAAATCAATAATTAACGAAGATTAAAATAATCTATACTTATTACTTTACTTACTAATATTATAAAGCTGAAGAGTTTGTTTGTTTGATTGTTTGTTTGTTTGTTTGTTTGAACGCGCTAATCTCAGGAACTGCTGGTCCGATTTGAAAAATTCTTTTTGTGTTTGATAGTCCATTTATCGAGGATGGTTATAGGCTATATTACATCACGCTACGACTGATAGGAGCGGAGCATCCATGAAATATGTTGCAAAAACGGGAAAAAATTCCCCCTTTTCCGAGATTCTGTCGCGTGCGCTGAGTAAACGGTCAAAGTTACATAAAAACCATTTATGAGAGAATTCTTCCTTTAAATAGGATCTAATAAATAGTCCGCGACAGCATATGTCTAACTCTTAAGGTTGACTCAATATAACATCTTTTAGAGTAATGAAATTTATTGTAGAACAATTCATTGTTTCCGAAGGTAATTTTGTAAATATGATATCAATCCTTATCCAAATAAATACGTTATTCATTAAAAGTATTTAATTTTAAACATAATTGTCCTTAACATCACTTGATTTCAATGAATATCTCACGAGATATTACAGTTTTAAAATAACTCCACAATAAATAATTAATAAGTACCAAGCGTACATATAGATACGTATACGTAGCGGGCGACGATGATGAGGGTGGCCAGCCAGCTCTGTGAGGCATCATGCCGCGCGGCTCAATCGGTCGGCTCCATGCGAGACGGTAGTGTCACCAAACTGCAGTGCTTTTTAATAATTATTTTGCAATATCTCATTGTACTTTTGATTCTTAATATTTTGTTTTATGTTGGTAATTAATATTTTAAAGAGGTTACGTTGGTAACATGTATGTATGTATGTATTTTGGGGGTCATCTCAGAAACATTTAGACCTATTTCAAAAATTCTTTCATTAATAGGAAACTACATTATCCAGATGTGACATAGGCTACTTTTGATCCCGATATTCCCTCGGGATCGGGACTTACGCAAGTGAAACTGCGGGACGGCAGCTCTGAAAAATAAAGTCGTGTATTTCTATTTCTAACTCAACAACCCGTAAACCGATATGAATGAAATTTGGTACAGGGTAGAAATAATATATAGGGTACTTTGAATGATCGCACGGGTTAAGCAACACTTGGTACAACATACGTGATGGGTGAAAAAGAGCGGGTGACCCGATATTCATAAAACTTGGTACAGGGTTGGTTAAGAGGTAGAAATATTATATAGTACTTTGAATGATCGTTAAGCAACACCTGGTATGACATACGTGAGGGATCATTAACGTTACGGGATAGGAAGTTACGCGGGTGAAACCGCGGGGCGCAGCTAGTATTTTTATAAAATACGATGAAGGGGTTCTAGGTATTCTATTTTCTAATATTATGATGCCTATAAGAAAATATAGCGGTTAAGGATTTAGAAGAAAAATTGATTTATTTTGTAAAACAGGGGTAACTTTGCCTGTGTAATAGTGGTATTTAAAGTTATTTTTTATTGTTTTTTAAATAAAGGGGACACTTCTTGTATCATGTACAATAACATTAAACATTGTTTAAAGATCTATTTGATACCGGTTATGAAGAAAACTATTCAATCGGAAGGGATTTCACATCAGTCGCGTTCTTAAGAATGTGCATGACTTGTTTATAAAACCAAACGTGATTCATACGTACGGTTTATTACGCGGCTCAGGGCATTTGAAAGAAAAATAACGTAGGTACGCCTACATTGGTTTTACGTGGTTTTAGCCGTAAGGAATCTATTTGCAGTAGGTATGGTGCTAAGACTTAGACTGAAATCTATGGTGCGTAAGTACTTTGAATTTGTTCAGACTGAGCTTAGCATGAACTAAGCATAAACTTTGAACTGGAATTTATAGTCGAAATTCATTTTGTAATTAGAAAAATTTAGATTTTTTTAATTTATCTGTGGTTTTTAATAGTAGTCGGGGTATTTTTTATTTAAAATTTACTTTATTTTTTTGAGCGACAAAAGGACGACAAAGCAACGACAAAATGATCATGGTAGAGGAGATTGTGTACTACACCGATTGCGATGAAACTTGGAGTATGGGTAGCTGGATACCGAGAAAAACACATAAGTTACTTTTTATTATTTTATTTATTTGGAAACCTAACGGCTAAAAAACAAAAACATGAAAAACAATGTAAAAACGGAAAGCCAATAAGGTTTCACGGCTAAGAAACAACTTAAAAAAAACCCATCATGTGCAAATCAAGTTCTAAGGTGTGCATAGTTTGCACTGCATACCTAAATGTACATAAACAAAACTAAATAATTAGAAAAATTACATTTTAAATTATAAATACATCATATATCAACATAATATCCCGACATTCTAGCGGGAACGGTTCTTACGCGGGTTAAACTGCGGGGCGCAGAGAGTATGAAGTTTGTATGTACAATATTATGTATGTGACTTTGTTACTTTTTCACGGAAAACTACTGAACCGATTGCGATGAAACTTGGAATATAGGTAGCTGGACGCCCAGAAAACCACATAGGCTTACTTTTGTGCCGATATTCTCGCGGGCACGGTACTTACGTGGGTGAAACCGCGGGGCACAGCTAGTAAAGTATAAAAATACCTACATAAAGGAACTATGTACTACTAACGTCGGTTACATTGATTTCACAATCGAATGAGTAATATTAGTTTCCATTATTGATTTTCTAGACCAGTGTAGAAAATCCATCATTTCCAGTAACTCCATATTCGACTTTACCTCGTTGCAATAGAGTTAAAATTCCAACAAAAAAAGTGAAATGTCACTAGCGTGCTAAGGAGTAGCTATTGCTAACCCAAATATTTGATTTATAATGTTCCAATGTGTCGATTTTGTTTGATTTGCACTTTAAGTTATGCTGATTACATATTAATCGGTCAGCCGACACTTGGATGATCGGCTGATTCATAGAAAAACGGGCCAATAATGAGTCGAACTCGCACACAAAATGTTCCGATAGAAAAAAAACATACAATAAATAAGTTTGTGGTATAGAAGCCCCCACTGTGGCATAATTTATTCATTTTTTTTTAGTATTTGTTGTTTTATCGGCAATTTAACAGATAAATTATTATCTAAGTATATAAATTATCATGAATATTAATTCATTATCTTTGAAAATTTCAACCATCACAATTCATGAAATACAACTTGCTGACAGACAGAAAGACAAATGAGCAGTAGAGTCTTAGTAAAATATAACAATTATAACAAATAACAATAACAACAAATAACAACGCCATTAGACAAAACGCAATCTAGCCCCAAACTAATCACTAGGATCATACTATGGATACTTACAAGACATCAGATATAGGTCTACATATCTGTATCATGTCTGTTTTTTGTAAACATACCAACATAATTATGATACGTAGAAAACCCCCAAATCAGATAAAAATATTTATTTTGAAGCATAATTTTTTTTATCGATCGCACGGGAATCGAACCCGCAACCTTCTGCATTGCAGTAGGGTATTCGCACTACACGCCACAGATGTGGTCAATATTCAAACGTACAATTACTAACAACGTGAAAGTGGAAATAACACGTTATCACGTTTAAAAGCGAGATTTCACTAAATAAGAACTAGGTAGGTATATCTAATCAGAATCACGTAGATAGATGAATCTAAGATAAATCATGTAAAATGTATAGCTACTAGACAATGAATTAATTACAAAATAATTCTTTTTTAACATTCTAGGTATTCTATACACTCCGAACTAGGAGGGCTATTAAGAAACGTACCGACCGACCAACAGAACATCAGTGGGTAGTTAATGTTCGTTCTGAACTAATAATGCTCAATATCTTCTTTGTTTTTTTTTTCGTCTTGATCATCATCCGACTGTTGCAGTCCACTGCTAGACATAGGCCTCACCAATTGCACGCCACCTATGGCCCGATTCTGTAAACACATAGCATGCGACAAGCAGGCGGGAAGCAAGAGCATTGCAGAAGTTGATTTGTTGCACGAGTAAAAGAAAAGCTATTTTATAACTTCCTTAATACTAATTGGCTAAGGGACAAGGGGAGCTATTTAAATAATCAAGTAGTCCTTAAATTTGAAGGCTACTATAATAATTAAGTAGTAATTAAGTCAAATAAGATTTACGGAATACGAAACATCGTACATCGTACGTACATCTCCTGAACGTCACCTGCATTCCGCCGGCTTTCCGCATGCTATGTCCTTACCTTACCGAATCAGGGCCCTGGATTTATATTTCGGCTTCTCGTATCCAGTGTGTGCTAGCTGTCTTGCGCAAATCGTCACTCCAATGTGCCTGAACGTCTCGTCTTGAATGTATAGTAATTATTAGTTCAGAACGAATATTAACTACCCACTGATGTTCGTTCAGATCAGCCGACCAAAAACCTCCTGAATCTTCAGGAAAAAATAATTTAAGTAGGTCACCATAAATAGTTGTCCCTGGCGGAAGCCCGACGTCTTTCTGCATCGCAGTCGAGTATTCACACGGCACACGCCACAGAAGCCGTCTACATAGATGCAGAATCTATATTATAAAACTAGCTGCATCCCGCATGATCATTTATGGTATTCTATATCCTATTCCTACTCCTAAACTAACCCTGTACTAAAGTTAATTCCAATTTTTGACCTATCATGTATGTCATACCAAGCGTTGCTTGACCCGTACGATCATTTAAAGTATATTTTATAATCTACCCCTAAAGTAATCCTGTACCAAATTTCATCCCAATCGGTTCCACCGTTAAATGTCACCCCTAATGTCACTTTTCGAATCAGTGGAAGAATTTTTAAAATCGGTTCAGTGCTTTCGGAGATTATCGCAAATTCTTACAATTACATACATACATGTTATACCAACGTTACTTCTTTATAATATGTATAGATTTGTGGTAAATAATTACGCATTTTTGAATTCTTGTAAAAAATAAACTTTACTATCGAAAAAGACACAAACGCTTCCAATATTTTTAAAGATTATAACTTATCAGCATTTTTATAATAACTTTCAGAAATACTTTACCCGGTATTTACTGAAAATAACTAGGTATTTACGTAACTTACGTGTCGAAGAGGAGAAGAAAATAAATAATAATATGTATTGATCATTGTTTTTCACTAGCTGCGCCCTGCGGTTTCATCCGCGTAAGCCACGATATTCAATTTAATTAGCATTTTTTCTTTTATAAGAACGTTCACATGTTCACAACAAATAAAACAAAAGAAGAATTAGCGAAATCGGTGTTGCCGTTCAGGCGTGATGTCGTGACCATGTGAAACAGGCATTCAGTTTTATTTTTGAAGAGAAGAACATAATGTAAATCTTACTTCTTGTGGGCAATCTTTTTTTTTATCAGCTCATTAATTTGTCCCACTGCTGGGCAAGGGGTTTGGCAGTAAGACGCCACTTTTCTGGGACATGTCGGTTTCCTTACGATGTTTTCCTTCACCGTAAGAGCTATGTTATTATTAAAATATATAGGCTATAGGTATTACGAAAATAGAGAAAAATATGAAGGAAAATACACCTACCTAAAATGTTTTTAACCCACGTAGGTATATATTTTTAGAACAAAAAACAATAAGGTACCTACTTAAGACGTAATTGGTCTGCTAAATTTTATTTCTGAGAAAGAGGTTTGAGCTGTCTGGTTCTTTGGTAGCTTTGCAATTTTCCTTATCATTAAGATAAAAATAATACAACTGAACAAGTTTTGATATGATAGGTACTGTTGGTGTATAATGTAACTTTGATAATAAATAAAAACTGACTAACAATAAAAACTCAAAATCAAAATGTAAGTAGGTATTAATTCTTTATGATTTCATTTGATCATTAATTTGAATCTTCAGCTAACTAGTCTGTCTTCGGAACGCGACCTTCAATAAGAAGAAGAACCAAGAAACCCATTGGGACTTATTTGCTATGATCATTATTGTGGTATGAATTAAAACAACAGTAATTATTGTAATAAGTACAAAAAATTACTTTTACACATCAACTCTACAAAGTTCAACGTATAGCGAATCATTAGTCTCTAGGTGCATTAAGTGCACATTATTGACCTATAGACATAGGCTGAAAGTAAAATAAATTTGGAACGAAATTCATGAAAGCTGAGGTCAAAGAGGACATAACCACTAAGGTTCTGATAGCATACGGCCATTTCACACTGGCCACCTAGACATAACACATAAAAAAAGAAAAAACTGCGTTAGTAGCCTTTTTATTTTCTCGCAGTAGATGTGAAAGAAGAGTATTCACCTCGGTAATAAAGCCTGTCTTTATCTTGGGCGCTTGAATCCCACGCTTCACTCAGGACTTTAGGTACATAACTCCTTCGCTTCGCTCGGGAGTTAACTCTATTAACCTTCGGATGCTTTGGATTCATTAAGACACACGAGAGACATTAGGTACATACTCGTACAATTTAACACTCTACGGTTAATATTTTTTATGTTTATTGCTCAAGACATTTTTGATGATGCATTTCTCCTTGTAAAATATTTAGTTCTACTTTACCTACCTTCGGTTGATCTCCAATAACTTACAATATAGAAATACATAGTTCAGCTCAAGTCAACAATGTCAAACAAATTATTTTCCAAAACATTTCCAAAGTTACCTGAACCGGAAGTTCTGGTTAACTTCACTTTGTAAAAGAGGTTTTTACTTCAAAAATGCATTATTTAAGCATACACCAAGTTTTCACGAAGCGAGCTTCGAGCAACTGTTTAACGTGTTTTGGAAGCTCTTTTATTTTCAAATGGTCGCTGTGTTGATGCAACACGTCACTGAGATTGCAGCCATAATGCAGTGCAGCTATTCGGTAGGTATACTCGCACACTAGCTCGCACATTATCTCGAACGCTAGCTGGCACTATGTAAACGAGCCATAAGTTACCTAATGCATTTCCTAAGGCGAAACGTTTCTTTGAAAATATAATAAGTTAACATTGTATTAGCTAGAAATGAAACTACCATAGATTTTCTTAGGTAAATATTTCTTTGTGTACAATCAACATTTTAGACGATCTTTACCCGACTGCAAGGGAAAGGTTATGTTTTTCGGGCTTATACTTGCTATATATTGCATTATATCATCCAAGTTGCATCAATTAGGGTATCGTTAGTACTATTATAATTAGTCCAAGTGTCCATTATTAAATAAAAAAGCGTGACAGCTGTTAGAAACAATAAATACAAAATACTTTTAAATCAAAGGACTGTAATCACTGTAAAAATGCCAAAACTATATTTCAATTAGGTACTTACTGAACAGTGTTAATAAAAAATAAATGATCAAATAAACAATTTACGTCAAGGTGAAAAATTCTTAAGCAAATAACTGTAATAGTTAACTTTGGAAACCCCAGAACGTCCATTTTCTAAATTTGTAAGCGATAATCACTAAAGCAGATTCATGTATCGAAATCACGAGTGTAAGGCTTTCGACTAACGTAAACAACTAGTCGGATCTACAAGCTTGACTTTTACAGTGTTAAAGTGTTTGCAGAAATGCTTTTAAAACTTCTTATAAGCGTCATACAACCGTGTTTGTTTGGTAAAAGCCTCATTCAATTTGGAATACAAAACAACACAATTCTCATTTAGCATCAAATATAAATTTCGGTGAAGTTAGAATTTTAATCTGAAAGTTGAAATATCCTTGAAGTTGTTCAAAATGACAAGTGCTACTCGGAGTGGCGTACGTAGGGTTCTATACCATTCTTCTTCTTTAATATGGCTTTTCCATTTTTACATTTGCCCGTGTCAAGTATTATAAATTATTTGCATTGAGATAGTCAAGTCAAGAAATCATTGCAAAATGGAGGCCATATTTTAGGTACTTACAAAGATTATTCACGGAGCTAAAATCCATGTTTTTCACTTGTACACCTTCACGAAACAAAATTGATTAATATGCCCCCGAACTTAAACTATTTAATTTACACGCATTTGAACTAGGTTTACATAAATGAAAATTTAGCAACACATCTCCTCAACGCGTTTCCGCCAAAACTCCATTATCACAAAAAAACACGTACCTGCGTTTGTTGTATGGGAGCTTGGAAACAATAAAAATACTTAAATATTTATTTTATTCTAGTTTTAGTATTAAAATTTGTTATTTCGAAATTTGTTTTTATTGCTCAAGGCATACCTACCTACCTAATAAAAATATTTTAAAGGTTTTTTTCCTTCAAAATACTTCTAGTTAATATTTGTTGTTAAAGGGGCAACAAAAATCATTATTTATTAATATACCAGCAGGGCCCCGCGGTTTCACCCACGTAAGTCCCGTTCCCGCGGGAATATCAGGATAAAAGTAGCCTATGTGTTATTCCAGGTTGCCAGCTACGTATATTTTAAGTTTCATCGCAATCAGTTTATTGTTTTTTGCGTGAAAGAGTAACAAAGTCACATACATACATACATACGAACTTTCGCGTTCATAATTTTAGTAAGATTTATAAAAGCGTCTTGTTTTTACCCTCTAGTTGCGGAATCCTAGAAAGTAGGCACTTGACTTGTTTTTTTCGTGATGTTTTCTATTATTGAAGAAAAGTATGTAGGTAATTGGACTTTTGAACTTTTTACAAGCAAAAGTAGAGGCAATATGTTTGTATAGAGTTGAACAGGTTTCCAGAGTTTTTCCTTAATGAATAATTTGTGGTTCTTACAATTCTTAGAAAGGTCTTATTCCTTCCTCATTTTATTGTATCTAAGTAGAAAAAGGTATTGGTTCGTGCAGCCATTAGGTACATATGTACGTAGGTATTTATTATGTAATGGATTATTTATTTACTTGCTGGGTCCCATGGTAAGTTCTAATCCTTTGGAGATTTCGAAAACCCTTTCATAACGGAAGATTACAGAAAAAACCTCGCTGCGCTCGGGAGTTAACTCTCTGGATTCCTTCGTAATAATTATGAATAAATGATTTAATTTGAGTTTATTAATAACTAAGCTGCGCCCCGCGGTTTTAGCTGCGTAAGTGATAAACGCCTTGTCAGTTGTCACTAGCGCGGGCGGCCGAGCGGTTCTCGAGCATACTTTTTAGTTCATTACTCGGGTTTTATTAATTAGATTTAGATGCAAAGTATACCACGACCTTTCTCGAAAATAGAACTATCCAATATTGAAAATCAGATTTTATTCGGATAAGTAGTTTTTAATTGTATAAGGAACAGACAGAGAAACAGACAAACTGGCAGACAGACTTGAATTTTAAAAATTATATCATTTTGTTCTACTATAGTTATTCTAAGTTGCGTTATTTCTTATTTACTTCCAAGTATAGACTGTTTGTTCTCTCTTTCTTTACTATAAGTTTAGATACATAGATAGATATGTACTAATTATAAAGGTTAACAACAAAAAGAATACATTAAAATATTAAAACACAAAATAAATAAAAACTAAAATAAATCAATCCCAAGCGCTCCCGCTGCAAAACTGCTCAAAATGCTGGCAGCATTCCCGCGCCGAACCGCAATGGACAATCTTTGCAGGAGGAACGCTCCGGAACGGACATCAAGACCCCCCGGAATTTAATTTGATTAGGAAATTCTACTAATATTACAAATTACTAGCTGCGCCCCGCGGTTTCACCCGCGTGATTACCGTTCCCGCGGGAATATCGGGATAAAAAGTAGCCTATGTGTTAATCCAGGTCCCCAGCTACCTATATTCCAAGTTTCATCGCAATCGGTTTAGTAGTTTTTGTGTGAAAGAGTAACAACCTCACATACATACATACAAACTTTCGCGTTTATAATATTAGTACCTATAGATCTTATAGATGTGAAAGTGTGTGTGTTTGGATGTTTAGATGTTTGGATGTTTGTTACTTATTCACGCAAAAACGGCTGAACGGATTGCGATGAAACTTGAAATATAGATAGCTGGATACCAAGCTAACCAAGAATGGGACTTACGCGGGTGAAACCGCGGGGCGCAGCTATAGTCAATATGGACAGAAATACTACACGTAGTCTTCCTATCGGTATTATACCGTTCACCTTACACAGTGTTTTCGAGAAGATATAAAGAAATCAAATCACTATGAACCTCTTACCACCTTATTATCGTTTGGCGACTATTTCTATCAGTTTGTCCAAAGCCTTATTTATCGACGTAATGTGTAAGTAAAATCCAGTTTCGTTAAATTTAGCTTATTTAATACCTTTCTTGAATCCAAGTTCAGGCCCTTGACCTCAAAAAGGTCAGTGAGATGAGTCGAAACTTGTTTTTTCGCCGGATACATCGAAAGTAAAATATTTATTGCAATTGCTTTTTCAAGACGAAAAAGTATTTTGAAGTTTGTTTAAATTTATTTTAGGTTCCTTTGGATGGCCTTTTATGCAGGGTTAATAAGACAAAAATAGACGACTATTAGATAATTAACAGGTACAGTTTAGTTAGCTTTTCAACTACGGCTCGATTGAGACGCCATCTACAGGATCACTTTCCAGTGGTTTACCTGCGCCAATAATTAACTTTACAGTTAACGCTTTGGCCAAGAGATGTCACTCTTTTTCCTAATTAATATTTCGTAAATTTGTTTTTATTGCTCAAGGCATATTTACTAGAAATATTTTTCAAGGAAAAATTCATCTCCAAAAATTCACTTGCGGCGAGATTTGAACTCGCGTCCCTGGATCAATATTCCAGTGCCTGGTGCAGGTTCAGTTTGCTTGGCAGCTTTGTATCAGGAACGTTGTTGGGAGCCGGCATATTTGGTTAAGTTATTTTATATTATTATTGTTTTTGTATAAAATGTAAGTACTTAATTGTAAATTGTATTTATGTAAATAAACATATTATAAAAGTGTGAACAATTGTAGGTATATATATCTAGTAACAACTCTTTAAGGGCTGGAATATTTGATACACATTCACGGGAACCTCATACATGCAAATAATTTGGGCCGAAAAGAAAATGTGGTGTCCGTGGTTACCGCGGAAAAATTCCAGTTAAACACGCTAAGGCCGAAATCTACAGAGCGTGCTTAGACTTTGCTAAAACTAAACTTTGACTTAAGACAATTTTAGTATTAATTATAACTATCCAAAGTTTTTTGCTAAGCACAATTTAAGGTTTTCAAATTTAGAATTATACCATTCAAAAATAATTATCTGAATTTTGCTTCTCTGTTATGTAAACTTACGTGTATATGAAGATCTTTTTTTATTTTATTCGTATTACAAAATGTTGCCTAAATTCCAATTCTGTTCAATAAGTTCTGTCAATTCCGTTTCTGCTAAGCTTAGTCTGAGCTCTGAGTAAAGTCAAAGTAATAATTGGCCTTTTGATCTTATTTTTGATGACTTATACAACACAAGCAACTTTTAATTCATGCTATTTATGGCGTTGTAGTGCCCGGGACGTTATTAGGTGGAGTAGGCTTGCCCAGCACCTATACCACCCTCCCAGCCTAGTCAGCCATGCCCAGAGGAAAGAACTGGTCAATACGTCTGGAACTAACTAAGCCGTGGGTTTCCTCACGATGTTTTTCTTCACCGTATGAGCGATGTTATTTACGCACATAACTTTTCAAAGTCAAAATACGCACTACAGATTATAGCCTAAGATTAAAGTATTGTGTCATGAAAGTGCTTCTATTGTAGTTTTATGCTATCTATTGGCACATTTTTTATTATTAAATATGTATGTTAGTATATTTAGTAAACCTATGTATTTTAGGTGTATTTCTATGTATAAGATGTATTTACAAAGTAAAAATAAATATATGTAGTATATCTGTTATCTATTATAGACACCGTAATATAAGTTTAGCAAACTATGGGCCTGGATGGCGCTCTGTGTTGGTCATAGAATTTCTTTATTAATTTATGAACCATTGTTGCCTGAAATAAATTGCTAATTATTTACTCATAAAATTATTGTTGGTTGATTGAAAAAGTTTATAATTGAATTTGTGTTGAATAATAAAATAGGTAATTAATCTAAACCATTTTCCGTCATTAAAACTTAATGTGTTAAAATGTTAAGTTGAAATTAATTATGGGTAACCACATAACCGCAGATTATCTACTGGTGGTTATTGTACATTGAAATTGTATAGTACGTACTAACATGTCTCTTGGCCCGTGGTTTTACCCGCGTTAATTCTGATTCCGTGGGAATATAGGAATTAAAAATAGCGTCTTAATCAGGATCACCAGCTATATGTAAAACAATTTTCATCGGAATCGGTACAATAGTTTTTGCTTAATAGAGTCACAAACACACTCGTTTGCTTACTTAGGAACATTTTGAAACCTATAAAATTAAATTATTGCGTTGTTTAAATTATGGCATTCTATCAATGCCCAACGTTTCCAGATCTCTTCCTCAGACAAAAGAACAAAACAATAAAGATCTGGAAACGTTGGGCTTTAATAAAATACCAAACATATTACAAACACTAAGTAACGCAATAATATTATTTTGATTATTATAATAAAGATATTCCTAAGTGAGTAAACGAGTGTTTTTGTAACTCCATCAAGCAAAAAATATGTCGATAAAATGATTAAAAATAATATTAAAAACAACGTGATTAAAACTGAAAAATGATTTTAATTTTACACTTAAGTCATAGTTATAAGTTGACGTATTAGAGTGAATTTCTCAAGCGTTATTTTTACGCGGCGAGGCTGAAAATCATATTAAGTAATACGAAAATAGTTACGATTTTTTTTTCATAACGAAATACAAGAAGTTCATTATAAAGCCATACAAAAATAAGTGTAGAAATCTGGTTAGAGATTAGTTTAAATATAGGTTTTTCTTCAAATTTCTAAGTTTGGTGGAGCGTCCATAAACCTCGTCACTGGATATAATCACTGCTGAGTCGAAAGTTTATTGAGTTACTTGAAACAAGTTATATTAATTCTATTCTGTTGGAATTTATGTATTTAAAAATTGATTAATTTATAAATTTAGCATTTATATAAATCAAGGAATAGGTCTCAAAGCTCCGTCCGCGCAAAATTTATAATTTTGGTGTGAACTGTAAAACACTTGTTTTAACTGGTATAGAACGAATCCAAACGCCCCGCACTTCTTTAACTTCGGCGTTAGCACCCAGTGGTGATTGACGTGTTCCATGCTGCTTCGATTTCCCGCCAAAAATGTAAGTATTATAATTTTTTGATCAACGGACAACATTTTGCAATTTCGGTGTGTCCTGTTTTATGGGAGCTTATTCGTGTTAACGCTGTGACACGTAGAATATAATTTAAAGGTATTATTTAGTGTCAAAATAATAGGTATATTATTATTGTGATACTAATAGTTTTATTTCTATTAATGTTTTTAGGCACGTTCCTAATTTTGGTGTGTCAATTTTGGTGGTTTTGGTGGTAATTTGAGAGTTAGTACTAGCCACCAAAATTGTTTGATTACACCAAAATTAGTGTTTACAATTTTTTATTTATACTATGTAGATTTGTAGAGCTATATTCTTTACATTTATTAGTACAAGCATGTATTTAGTCAAGTTTGAGCTTATTGGGCTTAGTTTTTTAAAAAAGTTTAAATCTTGTTTTTGGATTGTGTTCCGAAATAGTTGATGTAAACCTTTATACATTTCAGGAAACCAAAGAAAAAAGCAAAACAACGTCGGGACGAGGTGTTAGAAAAGAAAAGAATAGCAGAGAGAAAGAGAAAAGAAAAAAAATCGAAACGACCCTGTGAAACTAGAAGAAATGCGAAGAAAAGAGAGAGAAAGGTATCATCAGAAGAAAGCAGAAGAAAAAATCATTCCTTTAGGGGAAATGCCAGCACGTGCTCGCAAACTTAAACAGAAAAGAAACAGGATTAATTTCAAAGCTTTCTATGAAAGAAAGAAAGAAATTATGAAATGAATAATATAAGAAAATCGCCTTAAATATTACGTCGCTCTGAAAGCCCTGCACCAAGTACGTCTATGTCACAGCCACACTCTCTGGACATGCTTCACCGCAATTCTCGAATGCTTCGCTCTCAGAAACGACTCATAGAGAAAAAGTCTGACGAAACTTCTATTGATTGTACCTTGGACATTCATTCAGACTTAGATACAATAGCTCTACCTACAAATTTTACAAGTACACCAATTAATGTGCCATTTTCTGAACCAAATATCTCTCCCAATGTAATCAGCATACATTTCCCATTACAAACTTTTGCGCCTAATAGTCCTAGTTCAGATATTTTTACAAACTCTAATACACTAAGAAGAGGACTTAAATATAAATTAAGAAAATACCAGAAAAATAAATCCACTGAAATTAAGTTACATATTTCAGATACAGCAGATCAGTTAATTGCCTTTGGAAATGACATAACAGATATCGACAGTCTTGTTCACCATTTAAGAACTGCTGTCAAAGGTGTAAAAATTAAAACTGTCCAAGAACACGAAATCGTTGAAAAGGACTGGCTATTACCTGATAAACTCATCGCCTTCCCTGTATCTATGAAGGTTCATCAAGTAGTATGGACAAAAGCTACTACTAGCACGTTAGCCATGCGTTCCTTGTCTTGTGTTGATCCAGTGTGTCTCTACAATACGATTAAATGCTGTCATGGCAAGCATTTGGGCTTCTACGATTTGCCAACTAAAGCTACAGTTTTAAAAGAGGTTGACACTTCAAGTAATGCCATTACCTTTCCAAGCATGGAAAAAATACACGTATTGATAATATTAAGCAACCCAAGGTTGATCGTTTTAAGGCAACTAAACGTTTTTTCTTAAAAGGAAAGAGTATTCCTAAATATGAAGTCATCCAACAAATTGCAAATTCCTACGATTTGGAAAATTTAGACTATGAAAATAAAATATGATACATAGTTCTACATTTTTTGAAAATATAAATAGCTAAATATTTTTACAGGTTGAAAAAACCACAGAAGATGTTGAAGAAAAGAAAACACCGGGCTGTGAAATAAACATTGTTGAAGACGATGAATCAGATGATGATTCAAATATTTTTTTAGATTACATTAATTTAGATTTAGCATAAAAGTGTTAAGTATAATGTAAGTAAAAGTGATATACCAAGATTTTAAAACATTTTCACCAAAACTGTTATTTATAAGTTTGAAGTAGATCTTTATTGGCGTAATTCCATTTTATACTTAATAATTGTTAACGAGTATGTTCCTATAAGCAATGTTTCTTTTGTTAGTTGTCATGAATAAGTAACATGTTATAAGTAAATATAATATTATGATTTTAAGGTTGCTACATGAAAGACTGTTTAATGATAGTTGTTGTTGATTATTATATTAAGATATTGATTAAAAAAGAAGTTTAAAGGTGTTCTAGTTAATCTATGTTTTTTAAAATTAAGATTTTGATGTGATAATATAAATTAAGGCAATATTTTTCAAAGTTTTCACATTGTAATACACTGCTTTATAAAAACTCTACGTAATAAAACTGTTTCCCTATAACTTGATTTTTTATAGGTAACAGTAGATTTATCCTTTCATTTTAATTTTGGTGTATCAGCAAAATTTTGGTGTCAACAATTTCTAATTTTGGTGTTTTAAGTCAACTTTGGTGTCTTGAAAATTTTGGTGTTATGCATAAATGAAAAACTTCGAAGAAACATGAAAGTATTCTAACACATAAAGTTAAGAAACGCGTTTTTTAAGTGGTTTTACCCATAACAATAATAAAACATTTATAAATTAAAATTTCCACCAAAATTAGGTATAAAATCATAGCTGTTGAAATTCACTCATTAAGATTATCATGTACTAGCTGCGCCCCGCGGTTTCACTCGAATAAGTCCCGATCTCGCAGGATTATGGGGATAAAAAGTAGCCTATGTGTTATCCAGCTACCATATTCCAAGTTTCACTGCAATCGGTTTAGCGGTTTTTACGTGATTGAGTAACAAACACATTCTCACAAACTTTCAGCTTTATAATATTAAGTAGGATAGAATAGTAGGATTAAGATGTTCTACTTTCTAGCAAAGCTGGGTAAAGAATAGATATACCTACCAATGCTAATTGCGCACAACAATATCTAAAACAATTTATTGTTGACAGCAATAAAAACATAATAAAGTTGATTTATTGCTACTGAAAGCGTTTGCGAAATCGTTAGGACCCATTGTAAAGGTTTGAGCAATGTATTTATAAGATAATAATAAATAAATAAATATTGCACGACGTTACACACAAAGCAATCTAGCCCAAAACTGGGTAGGTTTGGCCTATGGACTTGACAATGGATATACTACAATAAATAGAAGACACCTAGACCTGGAGCCTTATTTTTGAATCGCTCGTTGCACTTTGTACGATTTTAAAAAATCGAAATCTGCTGTTTTTCGTTCGATCTCGGAGTTCTACGAGAAACAAGAAAAATTACAGAAATCAAAAGAAAATCGGTAGAAAACAAGATATTTCAATCGCTCGAAATGGCACATTTGATTCAGAGCCCCAGAAACCAATATTTAATTTAAGCATAAATACTTGTACTAGATAGTATCTAGTAGAGAGGTTTGAATCACGTTCGCTCATAGCTGCATACGTTTGCAGAACAGTAATAATACTGTACCTACAGAATAGGCCTTTTGTCTACGGATATTACGTTGATGGCGCTTTGCTAGAACCACCTTTTCATCACAACCTCAATCCTCACAGTAGTTTCCAATAAAGTGCTCCCGAGCTCAACTGTCTCCACAGAAGTAATAAGTAAGGATTGATACGAATATAACATATCAAACATCACAAAAATTTGGTCCAGCCGTTTTTACGTGATTGCATTTCGAACTAACAAAACTTTGAAGACGCAAGTTAAGCTTATGCAACGGAAAACATTTAAAACTTAAATGTTAAAATAAAAAAACATAACCCTAGCTTGCAGTAGCTTTATTATTATTAATTTCTTTAACTTTCCTATGAGAAAGCAAGTTATGTTTGACAAAACCGCAGGAAATTATGTGAATCATGTTACGTTAAGCAGTAAGTCTGTTTAGATTACTCTAGAATACATATTTCAAGGTTATCTGACAAAGAGTGGTTGTTTATTTGAATATTTTCCATTGACAGAGTGGACACTGATATTTTTAATGCGTACTAGTATATTTCATCCAGTACAAGAACAAAACTTATTTATTTTTATTGCAACTGTTGTTTTAAGTATTTTGAAGAATTTCAGTCATTTTGCAATCACAAAAAAAGACTTTGAAATACTTATAGGTATACACTGATTCCCGCGGTTTCACCCGCGTGAGTCCCGATCTTGTGGGTATTTCGAAATAACTGTTTTCGATCGGATGCCTCCATGATATTATTAAATATTAAATACCTGTCGAATACCCTAAGTGATGATTTAATGTAGCATCAGTTAGACCTAATTAATAATTTATTAATTAAGAAATTAATTAAGTAACCTATGAATCCTGATCATAATTTAATGGTATCGTAATCAGTTGTGTCAGAAAACAACATCAACTTTTTATTAGAAACGTATAATTTCTTCTATGGTTTTCGCGATTTTGCATAATAAAACACTTTATTTATCCGGTTATATCGCGTTTTAATGAAAAATAATGAATAAAAACGAGATAAAACCGGATAAATAAAGTGTTTTATTAGAAACGTATAGTTATGAAATTACCTACTTACTTTTCTTATCAGTAAAAGTTTACATCGTAAACTCAACTTTTCCAGACAGCGGCTTTGGGTTTTATAGCTTTCATAATATAAATGATTATTGTAAAGATTACAGTAAACTAATAACACATACCTACTTTTTAGAAAACACACTTTAATAAGGTAATTCATAAGACGTTTCAGGTTGACTCATTCAAATATAGTAGGTATTTTTACCGTCTTTATCGCGCGTCGTATTCATTAGAATGAATTTCAACTTGAATCATCTTTCCGTAACTTACTCATCACAAAGCAGGAAAATATCGTGTCTGTGGCTGTTATTCTATGTATTCCGTCATCGTGGGCAGCGATGCGCTTACGCACCCCTGCCCCCCGCCACATCTATAAAGCCTCCACCGCGCGTGCCCTCCTCAGTACTCATTGCATCACCGTACAGTGCACACGCAAAATGTCCACAATACGCTCTCTGGCGATCTTCGCACTGATTGCCGCGGCTGTCGCGCTACCGGCACAGGACAAACCTCTCCCGAGACCGATCACGACCATCAATGATGATGAATTCATTTCCGCGGCGCCAGCTCCCTGGTTCAACGTGCCATTCTTCGGCGATATCTCCAAGTTATTCTCGCCCTTATGGAAACTGTTCCCGAGCTTTGAGGACCTGGGACCTAGAATACTCGCCGATGACAATAAGTTCCAGGTGATTGTGCAGGTCAAAGACTACAATAAGGAGGATTTGAAGGTGAAAGTTAAGGGAGACTTTATCTTCGTGCAGGGTACGCATGAGTCTAAGCCAGATTCCCATGATGTTTTCGCCAGTCAGTTCTTCCACACGTATACACTGCCCGCTAATGCTAGCGCCGCGGATGTCACAGCTGAGGTGACCAGCGATGGATATCTACTCGTCAACGCTCCAATTAATGGAGCGGATGATAAACAGACCCAGATTGATCGTGAAGTGCCGATCGTTGAAACTGGTAAACCGTACAAAGAAGTCAACCCTGTAATTCCTGAGGAAGTAAGTCCTTCAAGCACTCCCAGACTCCCTCAGCCTGAGTCACCAGTAGTTCCAGAGAGCACAAGCCAACCCGAAGCTGACGACAGACGAGAACCCACGACTCCGTCCGAAAAAGAAGAAGTCACTGAGAAAGACAATGTGATCCCACATGGAAACGAAGTAACGCCTTAAAGTGATATTATATTATTCTTAGGATAGCATTTAAAGTTTAAAGTCTCAGTATTTTAATAAATATTTTTTTATTATTTAAGTGTGTTTGTCTGCGTGTTGGTATGCGATTAGCAAGATTCGTTTAATGGTCAAAGCAGGGCTTGAATACAAATTGGCTTACGCGACGTGCGGAGTCGTATCGCAAACAATGGTCTAATGTTCTTTAGCTTGTTTTGGTTTTAATTCATTCTTGAACGATTATGGTATGCTGTGTTTTGTTATTGTGTATTGGAGGTATTGGAATTGAGGTTTGTTTCGGACTACGGACTTCATAGCTAAAACCATAATACAGAAACGTCACTTTAAAATCTTAGGGGTAACAACTTAAAAATTGGAGGTGCTCGTAAATTTAAAATTTGTATGGAATTCTTTGAGTTTGAGAGCAGTTTACTCGTTTAAGTTGAACTCATTTTGAGTAGCGCTTCTGTTTAGGCCGTAAATCAATTATTTCTCATACGATTTTATCTTCTACTTTTTACTTTTATTTTGCTTGCATTTTGAAATGATTTATCCAGCTAACTTGTTTCAAAATCACGGTCGGGTTCAAAAAACCAATCTACCGTGGAGCTACAATCACATACAAGCATACTGTAATATTTAATTTTCCTGATTAGAATCGTATGTAATGTTATCGATTCGACGATGTTAAATTCAATGTTAATCAAGTTCAAGTACCTTTCTACCTTCTTGCTTCGATTTAGGAGGCTCTACGGCTGTTCGATATATTTTTAAAGCCCTCTACAAACTGAATCAAAACCAACTCAAAAGACTCAATTAAAAAAAAACCATTTATCTTAAATAATATAATGTGAGTGGAACATTTCAGGTGAGATAATTTAAAAATATTAGATAATTTAAAAGTAGCAATTTGTTTCAATAGTATGAGAATCTGATTCCGAGCACATCAGATTTTGTTTTGGTGTTTTTACAGATGTTGTTAGTGATTAAATTTAAAATAGAACTCGAACAGTTCGACTGATTATTTTGAGTCTGCGAAAAAAGTTGTTTACAAGACTTACCAAGGTCTGTGTTATTTTTTATTTTATTATCAATTAATTCATTCGTTAGCGCTATTAGTTCGATAACTTGTAGTATGTACCAATAAAATAATAATGGTTATTTTCTTGAATCAATAGAAAGGATTGGACATTACGAAAGGAATCGGCTTTGCCCAGATACGTGAAGGTATTCTTTTTCTTTTTGTGTTGGTAGTAGTGTGGCTTACCCAATGTTAGTTTTCAGGTCACCCCAGGGCTGTAACTTGACCTAACGATTGCTATTTGACATATCAGCTTGCTCCGAAGCACGGAGGAGCTCGATAAATTGATTTTTTGCCACAATAACTATCATCCAAGTCATGACCGTGCCAAGTGTTGCTTTTGCCGCACTATTATACAAGATCGGTGGGCACAGCTAGGCCGATGAGCTCCGGGTTAGGGGTGAAATCCTTCCCCTCGAAACTGGAACCAGGAACCACTTGCATCCTTTCGAATTGGATAGTAGTCAACTAGGCCCAAAGGTAGTATAGACATTGGGACGTGTTGACAACATTTATTAATATTCTCTAGGGGTGAAGTGGTCGCATTAGGAATTGGTGTGGTCTAAGCGCCAGAAAACCCAATCCACGAGGATCGAGCTATAATCGAGTAGCCATTTTTGTTTACCGGTTTGTGTGTAGCTTAATTTAGATCTATCTGACATTCATTTCATTACCCGTCAAGGTTGACAACACAAAAACTAGACCGGGCTGTGATTAGTTAGACTCATCTGCCGAATGTTAATCAATCTTTGGCTTGAGCAGTCCTTTATTTAAGAACAATGGCCTTTATTTCGATTAATGTGGAGATTAATAATTTCGATGGAGATTAACGATCTATAGACGAGTATAGTAATAACGAATAAATATGTCAGTCATATTTTCCCTGACGTTGAAAATACTTCATAAGAACAAGACAATGCATTACTTAGTCAAAGTAATTACTTGGACATGTCTATAAATACGAGTGTAAGTGTAAACCTGGTTCAAGGTGAGATAACGCGCAACGGAAGGTTTCCAGCAGGTGAGATATCTACATGTAAAATGTAATATGGGGATGGGTTTATGTAATATGGGATGTTCTCAACCGATCTTCACAAAACTTGGTGTGTAATGTATAATATACTTTGAATTTTAATTTTATTTTCGCCGAGGCGGATATGTAGGATATTTTGCCCTCTAAAAGGACTAAGTGCTTGGGAGGTCTACCTTTCGCAGAATTTAATATTTAAAAAAAAACGTATATGGGTTACGATTTTGAAAAATATTACTGACATTGGACATTGAACGGGTCGTAATGAAGACATTAACAGAAAATTTCCTTCAAATAAATCTTGTTTAAAATTTATAAACACTGGATAATTTAAGCATAATAATGTCTTAAATAGTTATATTTGGTAAGTTTTTTTTAACGCAGAATGCTGTAATGTGATGCATGCATGCACGTACTTAATATCAAGGTCGTAGGTACTAACGTTGAGTTTACTCAACAACTGAGTAAAAATTTAGTAATAGATGATGTTGTAAAGTAAATATAACGAAAGATGGATTTATCTGCAATAGTATAATAGTGCTTTAACAGCCTTAAACCATGGTCGGTTTTTGCAGAGTCTACACTTACATATGCTTAAAAAGAGTTCTATATTCTAAAAATAAATTTCAAACTTTTTATTTAATCTCAAGGACTTCCTTCAACCAGACGGTCTACTATATGATGCTATAGCACAATTGAGATTCTTAAGCTGAGGGGCTTCTGTACACCTGCCTAAACTTCAATCAACACATCTGCAACAACAGTCCAGCATTATAGTTGCTGGACTGATCGCTAGATGATGACACAAAAAAAACTCCATGACTTATTTTAGTCCGAGCAGTTTAGGCGTTTTTGGCCAAAAACTTGTCATTGAGTGAGTTAATAGTAAAAACCGGTCAAGTGCAAGTGGGACTTGCACACAAAGAGTACCGTAAATTTGTTGCAAACGGCAAAAATCACGTTTGTTGTATGGGAGCCCTCCTTAAATATTTTTTGTTGACCGAACGTGTGAAGTAAGTAAGGTCCAGTGTAGACGGACCTGGCGCTCGTATCTTTGTATGCTTGTTCGACGATATAGCTCACCGATCTTAATGAACTTTGGTATGCGCGTAGTTTAGGTCAATAGAATTTATGAGTTCGAAGATGAGCCGGATCGGTAGGGGGGTTGTGGAGATAGGGGGTCGTGAGGTCTCAGTTCGGGGCGAACTCCTAGTTAATTTTTGTTTTTAGTATTTCTTGTTACAGCAGCAACAGAAATACATCATCTGTAAAAAAAACAACTGTCTAACTATCACGGACAGCAAGCAAAGTCTCAGTAAAGGGTCCCGTTTTTACGCTTTGGGTACGGATCCCTAAAAGGCATAAAGTGAGTTCGCGGAAGCGTTACTAAGATGGCTGTTTACAACCGTCTTCCTTCTGATTCCATCTACTGTTAAGGTTGAACTGTGGTTGAGTTCAATGTCAAAACTATATCTTATCATCATCCTTACCTTTTGGACTTTATACGAACTCAGGCAGGAAGCTTAGGCGGCACCAAAACGAGTTCTGACCCGTCTTCCTTAGTAGTTATTTTCTCCAAAACTCATTACATTGAGGGGTAATCCATTATTGCAATAAAAACGAGGTCTTCTTTTACTTGAGAATACTTTTGTCAGAACATTTACATAGCATATTTAAGGAAAACACAGATATTAACATTTTTTTCACATTTATTTAAATTATGGAGTAATATTGGAATATTCAACAAGATTTTTCGTATTTTATCAGATGAGTCAGCGTTTAGTAACAAAATCGAGTGAAAATATTCTGACACTTTTTTGTAAAATATTAAACGGGTTTTACTCGTTTTATTTAATAACGGTGGTATTATTACAAAAGTACCGAGCTTTCGCTAACTTTACAGGCACAGTAGCTTTTTCAAGGTTGACCAAGCAACAACTGACCAAGCAATTAGTAGCAACTCAATTTAATATTTATTTTGTTGTTGTTTTCAAAAGGTTGTATATTAGTGGATATAGTTTTATTGCTTAATCGTGCCTGGTTTTTAATTAGATAATACGTATATTTACATTCCATCTAACCCAAACGGCCGAAAACAGAAAGTCTATTCTAAAATTGACAGCTACTTAAATAATGAAGCAACTTCTAAACTCAAAAAAACTCAAACTAATTATGTATTAAGAAGCTGCTCACATATTCAAGCAGCCCTCAAATTTTATGTGGGAGGTTCTGTATTTGGCCGGAAATCTCTTACCTTACTAGCGGATTCTAGGCATAAAAAACACGAACGTGATGGTTAAGGGCCTATATAACCCTAATAGCGTAACAAGGATAAAGTTAGCGAATTTCAGGACGTAAAATGCGACTATCCAAAATTTTATTGCGTAAAATCAAACAATTGCTAGTTTCAAGATAACTAAACGGTAATCTTGAAATTCTAAACATTTACTGCCTGTATTGAGCTAAGTTCAGTTCTTATACAAAGTTTTATTAGTTTTCGTACAATATTAACTGAGTAAAATCACTTATTTGTACAATTTAGAGGGAAGTTTGGATTTTTTTTTCTATCGAGAAATTTTTCAGGAATCGTGTTTTCACTAGACATGGGGCGGGTAGTGGTTTTGCCGGGTACTCGCTGAACGGGTACCCGACACATTCTGCGCCGGGTACTCGTGGGTACCCGGCAGCGGTAACGCGTCGTGACGCGTGTGTCTCCCTTGCCCGCTCAGGCGCAACTGAAGTGAAATAGAGATGGCGCTGGCGTCTTTGATAGCTCCGAATCGCCGTGTACCGACTGGCTAGCGCATGTTCCCGCGGGGTGCGAAAAGTATCGGTGAAATATCTATGCACACCATCTAGTTCTGTATACAGCGAACGCCTGTTCTCAGAAGCAGGGCTAATTTATGACAAGAAACGCAGTCGCCTAAATGCCAACCGCGTAGAAAAATTCTGTGCCTCCAGTGAAAAACGATATAACTTCAAAAACACTACTTTTCAGGAGTGACAATTAAAGATTTGAATGTCCATAAAAAAATTACTATAAATATTACCATAAAACTGTTAATGTCAATCGATTTCTTACCATGTAATGTATAATTTGTCACAACTGCATCTATTTCCATTAGAAAATTAAGGAAATATTTAGGAAAAACTGTCAGGTACAACTATTTTCAACAACAAGGTGACAGTGTATTTTAATATTTCTTTACAAATATCAATTTACACAGCACATGCTACTCTCGTGATAATTGATATTGTTGCATCATCTTTACAGTATATTGTCTAAATACGGCAGGCTACAAAAAAGTGTTCAAACAAAGTTTTGATATTATTTTGTGAAAAATAACATTTTTAGATGAAAACATGTGTAACTGTATATTTTTTTAGAAATATTATTTTACCAGCACTTTCATTGTAATTTGTTTAGTGTAAACTAATACAAGTAGACATTATTTAGGGTTTAAGAGTAAACAGATTATAATAATATTTTTTACGACATCATGACGTTCCACATATTTACATTGAGGAAATTAATACAGAAGGCCGAAGAATATAATAGACCACTGTATCTACTCGTAACTTATGTTGATTACGAAAAAGCGTTCGACTCCGTGGAACACTGAGCAGTTACAGATTCTCTAAAGAGATGCCACATAGACCAGAGGTATATCCAGATTCTCAGAAATCTGTACAAATCTGCAACCATGATAGTATAACTACGGGAAAACACCAACCCAATCCCAATTCAGAAGGGTGTTCGTCAGGGAGATGTAATTTCGCCGTAACTATTTAACAATGCGCTGGAGGACATTTTCAAGACACTTGACTGGAAAGGGAAACGAGTGAATGTGAACAAGACGTACTTAAACCACCTACGATACGCCGACGACATAGTTGTCATATCGGAATCGGCATCAGAACTGCAGACGATGATAAAACAGCTTAATAACGCGTCACTCAAAGTAGGTCTGAAGATGAACATGAATAAAACAAAGATAATGGCAACTGCCAATTCAACACTGAACCCCATTTCATTGGATGGCCACGAACTTGAGAAGGTGGACGAGTACGTATACCTGGGGCAAAGAATCACTCTGGGTCCCTACCCAGAGTGATTCTTTGCCCCAGGTATACGTAGAAGAAGAAGAAGAAGAGTAGAATCCCTATTCTATGGAGGCGGAGATGAGTCGTAAAAGACAGATGGCTTTGGCAGCTTTCGGAAAGTTGAGTGAAGTGTTCAAATCTAGAAAACTTCCACAATCACTGAAAACGAAAGTCTTCAATCAGTGTGTGCTTCCGATAATGACCTACGCTTGCGAAACCTGGCCCCTGACGGTAAAACTAATCCGAAGGCTAAAAGTGACACAGAGAGCCATGGAACGGATAATACTCGGAATTACCCTACGAGACAGAGTGCGCAATACTGCCATTCGGGAATGCACCAAAGTGGTAGACGTAGGGTACCGCATCGCAAAATTGAAGTGGGCGTGGGCTGGTCATGTGTGCCAAAGGGAAGACGGCAGATGGAGTAAAGCGGTCCTAGAGTGGAGACCTAGAGTTGGAAAACGAAGTGTAGGCAGACCACCTGCCAGATGGTCGGATGATATAAAATCGCATGCTGGGGCGATTTGGAATCGGAAAATCAGCGACAGAGCTGTGTGGAAGAAGATTAAAGAGGCATATGCCCTGCAGTGGGCAAATACATGCAGCTGAAGAAGAAGAAGATATTGATAATTATCACATTGTTAGTGAAACAAAATAAGTATACTTAATCAAAACTGAAATAAGATCTTCTCTTCACAATGATAATCAGTCTACCTTCAACAGTAGTAATAATTATTTTTCCCGGGTCTCTTACCTCGACGTTTCGATCATGTTACAATGATCTCGGTCGCGAAGGGACTCCCTCGAGAGAGAGAGAATTAAAAAATAATAATACGCGAATTAGACCCGGGAAAAATATATATGAATTCAAATCGTGTGAGTTTTAAATGTATTTTTTTTCAACAGTAGTATCCACAATAATCACCTTATTATAAAATTACTTAAATATAGAACTCTTTTATCATAGGAACCTTGCTCATAATACCCACGAAAAACAGATTCCAACATACGCTTAGGGATATTTTTCTTACACTTAGCCCGAGAATTCTGTAAGTCTCTTAAAGCCTTCTCTTGTACTAATCTACAGGTTCTTGTAAAATAAGATTTTCCTGCGTGTCTTAACTTTTAATGATTATTTCTTTTTATCTCTACTCTCCACTAAAGCATCTCTGGTCTTTCTTTCTCGTCCATCCCAAGTTATATTTTTATCATCCCAAAATGAGAAACATAGTTTATTATTTTCATGTTCTTCAGTTTCATCTTCTTGGAGGTTTTCATTGTTTGGTATACTCGATGAATTGGCTAAATTATTAGAAGAGCTATTATTTTGGACATTTGATGAAGATGATGGCATGTTATTATCAGGAAGGTCAATTTCCTGCCGGCTTATATTAGGTTGAGTATTGGATAAACAGCTCAAATTAGAAGAACCTTGGCCTTCCTTGTTTTTTATGGCTCTTTTTTGATAAACTGGCTAAATTAAAAAGCCTTGTGCTTCTTTTTTCATCACAACAGCTGTCACTAGAGTCATCGCAATCCGTCCCAGGATTTTTTTTTTTTTAATTATTTTAGTTCTCATGTTCATTATCATTAAAAACTTTAGGTTTCTTACGTCTTGAACCTTTGGTTCACAGTTATTTGAAACATTGATCTCCGCGAAATGATCTTTGTTTATTAGAACCGTTTGCCCACTGTCGAGTGGTTTATTAATGCCATTATTGATTTCTTGCAAATGTGTGTAAAACAATATTACTCTACTTATATTATAATCAGTGATCGGAGTAGGTAGATTGAAATGAGGTCAACGATCTGAAACGTACATGTTAATGTGGACATTCCTCTGAAAATCCGGATTTGTAATTTTATAACCCGGAATTCAAAAATTGAAAGCTGTCATATAAAAACTAGCAGAATGCTATACCTACTGAAATGAATAAATACTTACCTACCTACATTCTGCCTATGTAAATCTCGTATTTATTATTTGAAATTTTTTCAAAGGAAGCCGTCCGCACCTGCCGTGGATATCCTATGATCTATTCTAGGAAAATATCTTTTGTTCCAAATAATTGAATAGAAGGCAGCTCGATTAATACAAGTGTAGCAACAACAACCCTAGCTTGACAAAAATGTTTCTCGGTCTTTGTTTTGTTTAAAAATATGAATCGCAAGAGTACGCGCTCAACTTAGCCCAACGTCCAATCAGAGCACAGGAACGTGGATGGTGCACTAACCGGTTATCAAAACAATGGGCGGGCTGTTTACATGCCAGGTACAGATTGTATGTATGTCACTCGTTTACGTAAAAAGGAACAGGTTGAAAATTGAAAATATAGAGAAACTGATAGTCATTTATTTCAATTCTGTCGAAGATTACGCAAATGATGAAACAATGACGGAAGATGATTAAAATGTGAAAAATTATTAAAATATTTTTGTATATTTAAAATAAACGATGGTGAGTTTTATCTATATATTGTTATTATTATACCTTTGTTGTTAAGGAATAATATAAAATGTTTTTTGTTAATGTTACGATTAAAAGCAATGTGCGGCAACAACAAGTTTTTACCCTATAGAGGCATTAGATTATCCGATAACGTGTGACAGGCTCCATCTAGTTCTTTCCGGCTAAAATAAAGTATGACTGCAAGCGGATTGTTTTACACGTCTAACACACTAAACAGTAGAAAGAATACTTTGCCGCGCCGCTCCACTATAGTGTAGCTCTAGTGCGGTTCGACCTTTAAGGTAAATGACCTCTAAATATAAAAACAATAATTCACTTTCATATTAAATCTTCCGTGCCTTTTTCGGTATATACTATAAAATTATGCATTTTTCAAAAGTTATATTATAGTTTGAATGTACTTATCTACTTACGATTAAATAAAAATAAATAGCTACTGAAAAAATATTCACAGCAAAACAGAAAACTATTTAAATTACGTTGATTTCTTTCAATGTTTATTCAATCAAACTGTAGTAATCTACCAACATAAACCATCTTTGATTAAGCCTCGAAATAACGGGATGGCTTTCCGGAAAAAAGGCTTATCCACGTTAATTTTTCTATGAACATTTCCGTTTACAAGTACCAAAATCAATCTACCTACTCCGATCACTGATTATAATACACCGACCTCTTTTGTTCTTTAAGTTTGTGCTAAATGATACGATTTTAGATTTATCAATGTCCACAAAACAATTAGAAAGTGTAAAATGATACTATTCAAATTATATCAGAAGACACAGAAAAGACATACATTCTACTGGGTGTTTAATAATTCATCTAAAGATGTATTTTTTAACACAAAATATTTTCGTTACAGTGAATATTGCAAGCGATACATGTGGTCTTATATTAATTTACACTGCACAAATGTTAGAAGTACGATTTTTATGCCCTACTTATATCAGACTATATCAGGCAATATGAGTCGTATGAGACTGTCGATTAGATATAAATTTGCGGAATTCCTTTCTTATTCTTGTGTCATAAAATAGGTCTAATGATATAACTCAAGTAATATTACTTTTCACTGGAGGCACAGAATTGGCATTTTTACCCATTTATTACTTCATAATTTTTACATCACAACTTACCCATCTTAAACTACCAATATTAAAATAAAATATATATTTAGTTTTTTTAGTTCTCTCTGATAAATTAGTGAGCAAAACATAATTATAATTATTACCGTTTGTGTTCAGCGTAATAAAAATTTAAAAAGTGTAATATGTTTCATTATTTTTGGTCTATCAAATTACCCGGCAGAGCCGGATACCCGGCACCATTACCCGGTACCCGGCCGGATCCTAAAAAAAGTGCCGGATCCGCCGGGTACCGGATCCAAACCGGGTACCCGCCCCATGTCTAGTTTTCACGACATTCACGTGTTAGTAAATATCCTCGACTTTAATAAATATGGTTTCAAAAACTTTTATTTCAATTAACTTTTGTAGTAATTCACCTTAGAAATATCAGTTCTGGCCTACTACGGCCCATTAAATTAACGCGTATTTTGTATGGAAACTGGTAACTTTGATATCGTCCGCTAGGTGCGCTTTTTGAGTTTGCATACAAAATACGCGTTAACCTAACCATCACGTTCGTGTTTTTTTTTTACGAAAAAATTCACACTAAGGGTTCAGGTATGGAAAACACGTTCACGGAAACCCGTTCCCGTCTGAAGCTCAGTGTAAACATAGTGTGATAATCATTGTTAGTGATATGATTAGATTTGAGTTTTGGCGGGAACGCGGTTAGGTTAGGTTAGGCTATATTTTCTTTTTTTGTTAAACCTAGTTCAAATGCGTGTAAATTGTTTAATTTCATGGGCATATTGTGTGGGGGGACAATGTAAATAACTTCCATAAATTAATAATACTTGACACTGGCTAATGTCCAAATGGAATAAGCCATATAAACGAAGAAGATATGATAAGACACTAACGCCCGCATTTAGCAATGACCCCATTCGTGGCCTCATTTTTTTCCACGTAAATACGGGCGAAGAAGTTTCCTCTAGGCGGCTTAGGTCTATCTAATTTCTTCTATGGTTTTCGCATAATAAAACACTTAAATTAACGGGTTTAATCGTTTAATCCTTTTAAGGTCAGTCAACCTTGAAAAAGCCAACTGTAAAGTTGGCGAAAGCACGGCTCGTTTAAAAATCATGGATAAAACGCGATTAAGCCCGATAAATAAAGTGTTTTATTAGGTCTATCTGATAAATAACCATATTTTAGGTACTTAGCTTATTTCTACATTTTATCGACTTAGGTACCTAAGTATACCCTTTTTCAGAAACTTAAATCAAAAATAGTATAAACACATAAAAATTCTTAATACTTAGCATAAAAGTTTGTTTGATCACGTAAAATCTACTGAACCGATTTCTATGAAACTTTGATTGTAGTTAGGTGGAGTTTGTCAGTCGATAATATGTAGAAATAAATTAAATACCTAAATAAATACTTATTCCTGGAAGTTGCATACAACGCCATCTAGCCCCAAACTAAGCAACTAGACTTGTACTATGGGTGCTAGATAATGAATATACTATGATTATCTTTGTAGATACTTGATTAAAGCACAATAAAACACCAGAACTTGAAACAAACTTTTATGGTGAGCAATAACTTAGTCCCCGGTGGCAATCGAACCCCCAACCTTCAGCGTTGAAGCCGAAAGTTCGCCCGACACACCGCAAAGACCGTCTATTCAATTAGGAACTCCTGACAATATTTTTACGTAACTTTGTAGAGCTCCAGGTGACTCCTGTTAGAAATTTGTCTCCTTTATTTTGTCAAACAAAAACTTACTCTACAGCCTTGTTTGAAGGATCGGTTTTAATTAACAAAGTTTATTATGAACTATGTTAGTTGGCTGAAGTCAGAGTTGGAACTGTCGATGTCAATTCTGTTTATTTTTGTCCTCTTGTTTTGTACAGAAACTACAGAAAAAATATCACGTGACTTTACAGCGAAAACGTCAGGTGTTTTTCGGTCGCAGAATTTTAATGGTTTGGTTTTTCAAAAGCCACTACCTTCCAAATCAAAAAGAATAATTGAAATAATTCGCACCCTCGTAACACGTAACATATTATTATGTTATGTACTTCGTGTTTAGTTATAATAATAATTTATATGTATGTTAGTTTATAAGGTATATATTTTATAGATTTATTAGTCGTCTATCTATATTAAAATTCTTAGAGGCAGAATTAAATGCTCACATCTTCTAAATAAAGTCTGCCTATCAGTCCCCAGTACGATTCCTCGCAGCCCCGTAACGAAAACATTTTCTCTACCCTGGTCCAGGACCAACCTTGGGCGTCAACATTTCTTTGCTAGAACTTGTTCCAAATACAATAACACTAAGATACCCAACCTTGACATATTCCACGATTCTGCAGCCGGGTTCAAAAGTAAATTGATGAAGTATTTTGATCAGTCTGTTTAGATCTGGCCTGTTTGTATTTTTCTTATCTCAAATGCTTATGGTTTATTATCGGTTACTTAACTCCCTGTAAAGACACCGAGTAGGTACATACAAACTACGTAATCTTTTGTTTGTATCAGAAATGTTATAGGAAACTTTAATCGTACTTTACTTTTTATGGTAACGTTGTGTACACCTATAATTGGTAAGCGTACTTGTCCATCTTTAGAAAAATGTTACTTTCTGTATTAGCTTTAATGTATCTTACTGTTGGTGAACCTAATAAATAAATAAAATAAAATAAAATATATTGCATTATATTGGTTCCTCGGTTACTACGATACAAGCTTGTGCTTAGTGTAGAATCGATGCCTGATATTATGTAATTTGAGAAATGTCTAATAAGTGTCATAGTTAATAAATAAATATTTAATTTGATTTGATTTTGAATTGTGGGAAAATTAGCATAATATACCCCCAAAATTCTATACTTATAGTTAAGGCTCTACTTATCAGATGCGTACATCATAAAGAACACAGTCTCCAAACTAGAGCTCTTACTTCGTTCAGCCATCAGTCAGTCATCTGGACATAATATTTTATTAACATAAGTACCTAGCAGATCAAATGTAAAATGAAAAACTGTGTTTTTAAAAGTTGTTTTTTTTGGGCTGTAATAGTTAACTAATCGTGTAAACAAGACTACCAAATTAAAGGCAAAAGAATGACAAAATTAATACTAAAATATGGTTTCTTTATTATCCTAATTACTTAGAAATATTGACACCAAATCTACAAATTATTCGATTCGTCCCTTCAGAAAAATAATCTGATTCAGAGTAATTAATAGTTCAATAGTTCATCTTACCTTATCTTACGAGTGAGCGGTGTTGGTCTAGTGGTAGATACCCCGACTTTCATTCCGAAGGTCGTGGTTTCGAAACCCGGCCGCGTACCAATGTCTTTTTCCTTGCGGAAAAGTTATGTGCGTTAATAACATCGCTCATACGGTGAAGGAAAACAACGTGAGGAAATCCACGGCTTAGTTAGCTCCAGACGTATTGACCAGTTCTTTCCTCTGGACATGGCTGACTAGGCTGGGAGGGTGGTATAGAGGTGCATAGGCAAGCCTACTCCATCTAACAACGTCCCGGGCACTATAGCGCCATAAAATAGCATGGATTAAAAGTTGCTTGCGCTGTATAATTCATCTAAAAATTAGATGAAAAGGCCAATTATAGTAGTTCATCTTACCTAGTAAGGTCGCAGGTTAAATACAAGTACCAAACGACTCATTGTGTCGTCTAATAATTAATATCGTCATAAGGAAAATAGCTTTACTAGGTACCTATTACTGCCTACGCATCTGACAGCCGTCTAGTCTTCAGCATCCTATCTTGGAAATGTCATATTATACTTCATCGCTTTATTCTTCAGATAATGATATAACTAGGTAGTCCCTTTAACCTACAGGCAACATTCGCACGTTTTTTGTTTAGAGAAATCGAGCTTTAATCGATATACCTACCAATACTGACCTCACTAGCATCCGATCATCCTAGCTCATTCCTTTTTCGTGCGGCAACACGACACGACGCGCGCTGCTACCTTCAATTATGCCGAAACGCAGCGCCGAAGAAAAGTTAGAAAAATACCGACGAAAAATAAGAAAAATAGAAGAAAAATCCAAACCACGAGGACGTCGTATACGACAAATCATAGATTCGTCCGAGGACGAAGAAAATCGTACTGGTACGTACTGACATGCCTATTTTGGTAGGTCTAATAGTTCGAAGATCGGGATTGACTGCGAGTCAATTGCGATAACGTGGTTAACTGCGAGTTACCCACGAAAGCAATATGCAGAAAATATGTAAAATCTAATTGATTTTCATGCAAAATCTGCCAATTTTGTCTGCGAGACAATTTAGTTTCTCAATAAATTCCGAACTACCCGCATCAAGTTTTTTATACTTTACTGCGCACAAAATACAACAACTATCGTATTTATTTTTAGATACAATAAACGAGGGTGTGTTGGTGGACCGGCCGACATCGGATGAGCCGGAACAGCCGCCGCCGCCCGCGCCAACTTTGACTGAAATTGAAGCTCCAACGGAAGATGGAGCTCTGGTCGCCCCCACGCCCGCAGAGGACACCCCGGAGGTGGCTTTGGATCCCGATTTACTGTCGGCGCTGGGCGCCTCCACTTCCGATACGCCGGACTTCGGAGAACCAATCCATGAAAGCTTAGCTAACCTTTGGCTCCCATTATTAAGAAAAGGCTTGCCTAAGGAAGAGAAAAACACTTTATTGAAGGAATACCTAGTACCTTCCAACTGTAAGTTACTGCAAGCCCCAAAGCTAAACGCCGAAATATCGGCCGCAGTAGCCGAGGTCGTCCGCAACCGGGACAAAAAGATAGAAGGATTTCAGCAGGCCCTCGGTGCCAGCACTTCTGCAGTTAACCGTGCTATGGATACACTTTTAAAAACGGATAATAAGATAAACGCACTGAAAGCGCTTAGCGATGGATGCCGCCTACTCTCAGACCTGCATTACTTATTTTCTTCTGATAGAAAAAGGTTAATCATGCCTAGTTTAGAAAAGAAATTTCTCCACGTCATACAAGAAACCGAAAGAGACGAGACTCTCTTCGGCACGTCGCTCGGCGAAAAAATAAAAGCCAGCAAGGCTATCGAAAGGCAAGGCCAACAAATAAGAAAACCGAATTCGAAACCGGCCACCGCTTCCCAGGCGCCCGCGCCGGCCGTCCGATCTCATCAGGGAAACTGGACGGGACCTCCTCGTTACCCGTCGAACAGGGGGGGGCGGGGAGGTCTACGGAAGGCAGCTGCACCGCCCGGGCGCCGCCCGTACCACGCGTCTTCGACGCCGCAACCGGCGCCGAAGGGCCAGGGACTGAACAAATCACGTGCCGACGCTCATCAATAACTCAGGTACATGCAGGTAGGCTTACTTATTCATATAACTGTTGGTTAAATATAACCAAAAACAATGTAATCTTAACATGGATTAGACAAGGTTATACAATACCATTTGGTAGGAAGGTAACGCAGTCTGTAGTACCGCGTCCTAAACTATCTAAAGAGGATAGTCAAGAAATGCTATTGGCTATACAAAAACTTGAACAACTGGGAGCTGTATCACCTTGTAACTCCAGTAAAGATCAGTTCATATCTAGTACATTCTTAGCGCCTAAGCCAAATGGTAGCAAGAGATTCATTCTGAACTTGAAATCACTAAATAAATTTATTTCAACTACACACTTCAAAATGGAGGACCACAGAACAGCAGCAAAATTAATTCCACAGGATGGATTTTTAGCTACCATTGATTTAAAAGAAGCGTACCTTTTAGTCCCCATTGCCCCTACTGATAGAAAATACCTAAGATTCGAATTTCAAAATCCTAACCTTAAAAAATGTAATAATATAACATATGAGTTCAATGCTATGCCATATGGCTTGTCTGTAGCTCCACGAGTATTTACAAAAATTATGAAGGAGGTTATAACCTACCTTCGTAGACAAGGGCATAGGTCAGTGATATATCTTGATGATATTTTGTGCATAGGGGATAATTACGAGGAATGCGCTAACAATGTGCAATCAACTTTACAATTATTAGAATGTTTAGGCTTTGTAATAAACTATGAAAAAAGTTCACTATGTCCTAAGAAAGTTACTAAGTTTCTTGGGTTTATGTATGACACAAATAATATGACCATGTCGTTACCGATCGACAAACGTAACAATATCGCCCAATTGATACAGAAATACTCAAAATTACCTACATGTAAAATTAGGGACTTAGCTAAACTAATTGGAGTACTTATCTCAGCATGTCCCGCCGCTAAGTATGGATATTTATACACTAAAATCCTAGAACGTTCAAAATACCTAGCTTTACAAGAACATAGTAATAACTATGAGGCTAAAATAAAACTTTTAAACATAATTTTAGAAGATTTAAATTGGTGGCAAGCTAATATATTTACAACATGTCTGAACTTTAAACCACCTATTTACAAATACGAAATATATAGCGATGCTTCAAGAAGTGGTTGGGGCGCCGTCTGTAATCGCGCCAAAGTAAATGGCAAATGGACATGTAGTGAAAAACAATATCACATTAATTACCTTGAACTACTGGCGGTATTTTTAGGCCTAAAGAGTTTTTTAACTAATGAACGTGATTGTGCAATATTGTTACGAGTCGACAATACAACGGCTATAAGCTACATCAATAGAATGGGAGGTATCCAATTTCCACACTTAAATAACTTGACGCGCAATATTTGGCAGTGGTGCGAAAACCGTAATATTTGGTTATTTGCTTCTTACGTCAATACTAAAGAAAACTGTGCTGATGCAGAGTCTAGAAAAATAAATCCAGATACTGAATGGGAATTATCTAGCGATACCTTCCATACTATAACACAGCTATTTGGTCAACCTGAGATCGACTTATTTGCTTCTCGTAGTAATACTAAATGTGACACTTTTACTTCCTGGAAACAAGAACCAGACGCTTTCGCCGTAGATGCATTTACAATAACTTGGAAACACAAGTATTTTTATGCTTTTCCACCATTTCCTATAATTTTAAAGTGCTTGGGAAAAATCATAGACGATGGAGCGTCTGGTATATTTATTTTTCCATACTGGCCGTCGCAGCCATGGTTTCCTCTGTTAGAGAGACTACGAGTATCAGAGATACACTTCTTAGACCCTAGTAAATGTTTGGTACAATCTCATTTCAGAGAGCATCACCCTCTTCATGTGAACCTTACCCTGGGTGCCGCGAAACTCTGCGGGCGGCGTTCGCGCGACGTGGTTCCCCGCCTCAGGCACTCGACTTGATGTTGGCGTCACTGTCTGACAATACCCTCAAGCAGTATGGTGTTACCTTGAAGCTCTGGTGGCAGTTTTGTACCGACAATAATAGTAACGTATTGAACGATTCAATCCCACTTGTTTTAACTTTTTTATCGGAACAATTTAATAAAGGGTGTTCGTATGGCTCTCTTAATAGCCACCGTTCAGCACTGTCATTGTTGTTAGGTGACAAAATAGGTACAGATGATCACATAAAGCGTCTCCTTAAAGGAGCTTACAAAATTAGACCTAATCTTCCCAAGTACACTTCTACTTGGGATCCACAAGTTGTACTTAATTCAATTTCTAATTGGTACCCCAATTCATCACTTACCTTAGAACAAATTACAAAAAAGTTAGTTATACTCTTGGCACTATGTACAGGACATAGAGTTCAAACACTCTCTTTGATACGTCTAGAAAACATTTCAATAGAACAGGATGGTATTAGGATAGCCATAACAGACCTAATAAAAACATCGGCACCCGGTCGGGACCAACCGTCGTTATTTTTACCATATTTCCGCGAAAATTTAAAAATTTGTCCCGCTTCCGCCCTCAATGATTATATTTTGATAACAAAAAATATGAGGGCCTCGAACGTGGGCATACTATTATTAACTATAAAACAACCACATAGAGCAGCCACGGCCCAGTCCATTAGCCGTTGGATCAAACAGGTATTGTCAGAGAGCGGTGTGAACACAAACACCTTCAGTGCGCACAGCACACGGCACGCGAGCACGTCCGCAGCTAAATCCGCGGGACTTAGCGTAGACGTAATAAGGAGGACTGCCGGCTGGACCGGTACATCCTCGGTTTTTGCCAGATTTTATAACCGGCCAATTATTGCCGAATCTGGTGGTGATTTCGCTAGAGCTGTGATTCTGACTTAATTGTGAAATTGTATCCATTTCCTATAAGAAAATAATCCTAAGTTAGTTTGAGAAGTCTGTAAGTAATTAAGTTGAATTTTTTCTTTTCTAATTAAAAGAAATATCACAAAGACATTTCTTTTATTAATAAGCATAAGTAAATGACATACAAGTAGCTAAGAAACAACACTTCGATCTCTAAATATCTACCTAGTTATATCATTATCTGAAGAATAAAGCGATGAAGTATAATATATGATTAAACGAACTCCAGAGTGAAGTTCGATCAATATTATACGAATCGCTTTATTCGAAGATAATAACTATTACCCAAAACCCACCCAAATCATATAAATAAGTATATAGTTATTATATGATCCCTAAAAACTTGGGAAGTATTGTTTCAAATCTCTAAAAAGAATGAGCTAGGATGATCGGATGCTAGTGAGGTCAGTATTGGTAGGTATATCGATTAAAGCTCGATTTCTCTAAACAAAAAACGTGCGAATGTTGCCTGTAGGTTAAAGGGACTACCTAGTTATATCATTATCTTCGAATAAAGCGATTCGTATAATATTGATCGAACTTCACTCTGGAGTTCGTTTAATCATATATTGTATTCTATATCTTACGAGGGTTTATTTGCCTTTAATTTTGATTACCTTTAACTCAATGAGAATAAAATTAACCAATTTAAAGTTATAATTTTCAGAATTTATAAGTACCTATCTATTTTGCGTGGGCTGTAAAATTCTGTCCGCATAACTGTCGCTAAACCTAGCGATAATAGTTCACGAAAAACAACCGTTTTTCGTGAACTATTAGAGTAGACTTTTATATCTTATTATGAAAATTATTTCAACTCTATGTCAGCAAAGGACTTAGGACACAAGATGCATATTTTGAAGTTTTAATTTTATCAATAGCGGTTTAGTATTTTTTGGATATTCTACATGGAATTACTAACAATTAGGACGCTTTACTGATATCAAGCAGAATTATCAATAATCACTGAGCCATTATTGAAAATCGTAAAACTTTAAAATGTGCACCTGGTATCCTCAGGCCTTTTCTGACCCTACCAAATATAGTGTTAGTTTAATCTCTTTGGTAGGTATCAATAGATTCTTGATAAACAGAATCAACTGAAATATTTTCTTGAACTCCCGAACCTAGATTTAAGAGTATACAAGATGGGGCATGCCCTTTTAAGCCGAAGGGGGTTGTTCTAGTCATCTAGGCGAACAACTTTTGTTTTACGACTTTTGAAAATTCGAACTTTTTTTTGATAATTTTGAGGTTATAGTTCACATAACCTCAAAAATATTTAAAAAAAAACAGCTTCTTTTAAAAATAAACGTAATTGTAGTTTCGATTGTTGTCGACTAAACTAAATAAAAGGATAAGATAAGGTCAATGACCTCGAACTCTGAGAAAAAGCTGATTTTCAAGTAAACTATAAACTTCAGATTTTCGAAAACGACTTCGAATTTCCAAAAGTTGTAGAACAAAATTTGTTCGCCTAGACGTCTAGAACAACCTCCTTTCGGCTTAAAAGGGCTAAACTTGCTAATAATTCGGCAATCAAGACACCTATACAAATTGAAATTAGAGGATAAATGCTATTATCTCCTAAGCGTGAACACACGATTATTTAAAAAAAATACGATAGAAAATAATTAGGAAAAACACGTGTTTCTATCTTTGCAAACCAGCAGCCATTATATTTCACTATGTTTTTTTATGTAGGTCGTAACTATTCTTGAATATTATGCTTAGCATATTATTTTGTTTTTTTTTTAAACTGTCTGCTTAGTTAACTTTTAATAAGCAAATAATTAAAGCACAATATATACCGGGTTCTACTCGCGTTTTAAGGGAAAGTGTCAAGGGACAGCACGCTACATGCCGTCCCTTTCTAACAGTGTTATTAGAAAGGGACAGCTGCATGCTCAATGTAGCGGAACACTTTTTAGTTCTACGTGAGCATTCTAGTTCTAGTAATTAGCTTCTTTAGATACCTATTAGTCATTAATCCATCTTCTTCTATATTATACTTATAATAAAGGAAGAGAGGACAAAAAGTCTGTACTTGGAAGTAAATTAAAAAAAAGGTCTAAGGGACTAAGGATGAGCAGTAGAACAAAATTATATAATTTTTAAAATTCATGTCTGTCTGTCTGTTTATCTGTCGGTTCCTTATACAATTAAAAACTACTAATCCGATTGAAATTTGGTTTTCAATATTGGATAGTTCTATTTTCGAGGAAGGTCGTGGTAGACTTTGCATTGAAATACAATTAGTAGAACCCGAGTAATGAACGAAAAACTGCAACCGCTCAAGAACCGCTCGGCTGCTTGCGCCCGTGATAACGCGTTTTCACTTCCGCGGGTGAAACAGCGGGGCGCAGCTAGTTACTAATGAATTAATAAATTAACCTTAATCATTGTAGGAAAATTCTTTGCATAATAATAAAAGTAAGTCACACTCGAAATAAATGAAATTCCTACTGAGTCATTATTTTCAGGTGTTATCGAAGTCTAGAGCCTTCCTTACTGCGACTAGTCACATAATTTCTTAGGAAACTAGCATAACAAAGGAAATCATAGGTAAGTATACAAAAACTAAACACTTTGTTTTAGATGACTAAGAAAATGTTCGTGATGCCGATTCAAATTTTTGTTCAGCTATTTTTAAACACTATAATTATGAATGCATAAGTACTAACCTAGACGGAAACAATGACAAACCATAATGGCCCCTGTCGTCCTAATTGCGTCGAGCGAAGGCCCGACTGCAATGCAGATCGCTGCGGGTTCAATTCCCATCTACAACATCTAAACTGACGTAAAATATTTGGACCCGGTGCAAATATTTTACGTCAGTTTAGATGTTTGCTTGTGATTCGATCACGAAAAAACTACTGAACGGATTGCGATGAAACTTGGTATGCACGTAGCTAGAAATCTGGATCAAAACATAGACTACATTTTATATTCCGATATTTTCGCGGCATCAGGACTTACGCAGGTGAAACCGCGGGGCACAGCTAGTAATACCTATATATAAGTAAGTTTATGTGTATTTATTTTATTTACCATTACATAAACATACTTAGCTTTAGGTCAAAAGTCAAAGTCAAATATCATAGTCAAAAATTTCTTTATTTAATTGGATGTATTGATCACTTTAAACACGTCGAATGTTCTTACAGCTATGACTCTAGTGTGGAACTTCGGAACGCGCCCTCCGATAAGAAGAAGCTATAAGAAACTTATAGAGTTTTTTTGTAATCATGTTTTTATTTACAATCATCAAAATATATACAAGATGTAACGGGTAAGCCCTTTTACTAAAGTCCTTTAAATAAAGTGTTGTACTATACTGGACTACTGTTTTTAATTTCGTATATTTTGTAGTAGTAGACTAGTGCTTCGGTTCCACTATAGCCCTTAAATATGGGACAATGTGAATCATATTATGATCATTGTAATTTTTTTTTAAAATATATTCAAGATGTAACGGGTAAGCCCTTTTAATCCGAAAGGGGGTTGTTCTAGACGTCTAGGCGAACACCTTTGGTTCTACAACTTTTGAAAAATCAAACCTTTTTTTTTTAATTTTGAGGTTATGTTTCACTGAAAAAACAGCTGCTTTTGAAAATAAAGGTAATTGAAGGTTTGATTGTAGTAGACCAAGCTAAATGAAAGGACAACATAAGGTCAACGACCTCGAACTCTAAGAAACAGCTGATCTTCAAGTAAACTTTACACTTAAAATTTTCGAAAAGTACTTCGAATTTTCGAAAGTCGTAGAACAAAAGTTGTTCGCCTAGACGTCTAGAACAACCCCCTTTCGGCTTAAAAGGGCTTACCCGTTACATCTTGTATATATTTAAAAAAAAAATTACAATGATCATAATATGATTCACAATGTCCCATATTTAAGGGCTATAGTGGAACCGCAGCACTAGTCTACTACTACAAAATATACGAAATTAAAAACAGTAGTCCAGTATAGTACAACACTTTATTTATCGGGTTGAATCGCGTAGGCCAGTAGTCCATGTACTAAAATAACCAGATGCTTATTCACTTGTAAAATACAACAATCACACCTATTGCTTGACCTGATTTGATACCCATCTGTCCTGGTCTCTTGTAGGTAAGTAGATACAATAATCTTTGCAAATTACATAATACCCAACCGGTTGTCGAGTCTAGTCTAGTCTACTTGGTAGGTAAGACTCGGCTCACAAATAACTTAATGAATAATTCTAGATAACAAATTTGACTCGATTGGTGACGTGAAGTGATATTAACAGTATTTTTCTGTGTTCGTTTGAGACGTCGTCGTCGCGTCATTGTTCCCTTGTTCTTTGTGGTATGTTGATAATATATAAGGTGTAACAGGTATGCCCTTTTAAGCCGAAAGGGGGTTGTTCTAGACGTCTTGGCGAACAACTTTTGTTCTACGACTTTTGGAAATTCGAAGTACTTTTCGAAAATTTTAAGCGTAAAGTTTACTTGAAAATCAGCTGTTTATTAGAGTTCGAGGTCATTGACCTTTTGTTGTACTTTCATTTAGTTTGGTCGACTACAATCAAATCTTCAATTGCCTTTATTTTCAAAAGCAGCTGTTTTTTCAGTGAAACAACTTCAAAATTATAAAAAAAAAAAGATTTCGAATTTTCAAAAGTCGTAGAACAAAAGTTGTTCGCCTAGATGACTAGAACAAACCCCTTTCGGCTTAAAAGGGCATGCCCGTTACATCTTGTATATATTTTGATGATTGTAAATAAAAACATGATTACAAAAAAACTCTATAAGTTTATAAAATATTGACATTTATTTATTAATATGAATCTTACTAAATATTTATCAAATTACATTAGAAATGGGTTCTACACTGTGTAGACTTTTCGATATACCCAGCAGATCCGGACCTAAGCAAGTGTAGTCACAAACTTATTAGTTGAGATTGGTGTGTTATTCTTCTTCTTTTCGTATAGTGGTGGGACTCACCTAGTGTCAGAGTTTTCAGATAGCTTTAAGATATTTTAACCGGGACCACCTGTTTAACTTAAACAGATGGTTTCATCTTTATGAGTTCAAGAAAATGATGTTTTTTGCCTCACATTGGTCACCCATTCAAACATGAAGCCGTTTTTTTCTCTGGGCATGACTGACTAGGCTGGGAGGGTTGGTTTAGGTTACAAACAGAAGTCCGAGCACAACAACGCCGTAAAAAGCATGGGTTAAAAGTTGCTTGCGCTGTACAATTCATCTTTTATGAAATGAAAAGGCCATATAATATTATATGTTATGCATCCTGGTTCATATTTTGTAGTTCAAGTGCCGAAAACACATTTCATCCACGTAAAGTAAATATTATGGTTTCCATAGGTTATTGTACTAAACAAGGTTTACCCAAATATCTATTTCTTGTCCAAATATTTGCTATCTTCCGTCCATAGGGTCTAATAACAAAAACCAATAGATGGAGTCTCAAACGGTACATTGGACACGGTCGCAATTTTGTTTCTTTCTTGAATTTAAGGTGATGTTTAGATAGCGAAAAATACTAGTTGCGTCCCCGATTTAAAAAAAAAACTAACATGCCATTATTAGTTTTTTTTTAATTCGGTCCTGTCATAGATGGCACTTTTAAAAAAAAAGTAAAATGCAGAAGTTATTAATAAAAAAAACCCACCTGCCTAGAAAAAAATAAGTTAGTAAAATTTAAAAACTAAAAAAAAAGTTTGCGAACATATACCGTGAGTGTGGTCTGTCGAATGCAGGACCGAGTAAATAATGAAGTTAGTGACAATAGTAGGGGACCGATAACCAGACGTTCAACTCGTGTCAGAAAGCAGGTAGTCCGATATGGACGCCTCTAACTGTCATCACCTACCCGCATTCTCCAGTATCGTGAACAAGTTGGTTGAAATAATATTAAACATGGTAAACACCCCGTTAATAAGTAATTTTAGTAGTAAAAAAAAATAACTGATAAAATAAGTCCAGCCAAATAAAATATGACCTAAAATATACAGCTACTTTGACAGTTGTCGGGACCCATTAAATGTCTAGAATCTAGACCATCATAAACCTCTCCGATAATGGATTTTAAAAAATTTATTACATTCACAATTGATCACAATGGCTTCATCCGTCTATTCTATGCTAAAGAAAAATCTTTCTCAAACAGTTTTTCCTAACAATTTCGCATCAAATTTTTTAAAATGATTAAAAACTCAGTTGAATTTTATTGAAACCCAATCAAAACAAAATACCATTTAATTTTCACATTAGATCATAATAAATATAAACTCTATCGTTTATTAATAAAGTCTTATTTTGAATAACAAGTTTTATGACCTATACTAACAGGTTTACGGAAACTCTTCAAGGCCGTTACAGTTGATTAGTTTGACGATTATCTAATAGTGGAAATCATTTAAAACACAAAGAAAATATTATTTTCCAGGCTGTTGCATATCCTACTAATATTGTAAAAGTGAAAGTTTGGGAGTATGTGTGTTTGTTGGTCTTTTAGGCATAAACCGCTAATTTTATTCTATCTCATTTCAAGTGAAATAACATTTTATATAATACAAATTGTAAATAGCATTTAGTTCCATCTCTATACCTCATTCTCTTTTAATAATAAATTAATTTATTTCAGGCTACAAAACCCCATAAATATATACCCTATAGACTAACATACATGGACTTATAGACTTTTAATGCACTAGTCTATGTATCAGAACACGGACGAGTCCGATTGGTGTTAAGAATTCTTGGCTTATATGGCCGTTAGCTGCGGCCAAAACCGCACCACTATTCAGCATGGCAGAATATAGGCATGGTGTCATGCCAATCCCTTGGTAATACCACGCTGTCGCTATCAAATCATTAAGGCTTCCCAGGCTAAACGGCAGGTTTGTTCTGAAGCTCCGCACTCCCATTGGGCTACCGCCGCGTCAATCATACCCTAGTATAAATGAACCAATATCAACAAGTCCACTCAGTACTCATAGCATACGAGTATACATGCGTGGTTCACTGGACTGTGACGCGTTTCACCGTTGCATTAGCTGTCCGAACACAGAACCGAGTGCGCAGAAGTATTACTTCTTACCTGTGATGCAGTCGGTCCACGATACGACTTGCAAGCTTCCTTAGTTCAAACTAACGGCATACATCTAAACAAAATGTTGCTGGGTTAAGTAAAAGTTAAAGTTTTAACTGTATGTTACGGCAAATAGCTCTACAACTGGGCCTTTGTGCGTGACTTTAAGCCGTGGGTTTCCTCATGTTTTATTGCTTCACCGTTAAAGCGATGTTAATAGCGCACATAATATTGTTTTATTAAAGAAAAAAACATTGATGCGCGGCCGAGATCCGAAACCATGTTGATGGTTACACGACTTTCCATAATTGTTTGACTGTCGGGCTTGACATATCAGATGGTGTAAAGGCTGATTTTAGATATTCCACTTAATTTATTGTACCTTTTAAGACATAGCAAATATTTGATCTCAAAACCTTTACAGTAGATATAACATCAGAAGGAAATAAGCCACAGACATTCCACGTCAAATTCAATGATACTTACGAATACAATGCAATGATTGTCATTCCATTTTTTACGATAGATAGCCGTCACAATATTGTCAGCGGCTTTTATGCTTATTTCGCGTAAAAGAAACATGGTAAAAGTTTGAAACATCACCTACCTACATGATCATTGAGATATTGAGGTCTACCATGATGTCCTTATAATAATAATAATTGCACTCTACGTAATGTGAAGTCGTGCAGTTTCGTGTTTTGTAGTTTGACTGCCCAAATTCAGATTCTGTAGGTTATCTATTATGCACCTATTATGTTATTTAATTATAATATTCATTATTATTAATTATAATATAAATACACATAAAAAAAACTAATAAATAAAAACAAAACAAATAAAACTTAGAAACAAATAAAAATAATTAAATAAAAATAATATATAAAACAACACTAAACAAAAGGTCCACTCCTAGAAGCCCCCGGTCCGAAAGAAGCCAAAATGCAAGCCGCGTTGCCCCGCTGAATGGCTATGGCAAGCCTTTGGACCAAGAATTATAATATTAATTATTATACTATTATAATATTAAATATTATATTATTAAGCAATCGGTGATTTTAATTAAGTGTATGTTTATTAGCAGGACTATTTAGGTCCTGCAATAATGAGATAATGGTATACCCGATTATGTCCCAGACTAGTAGGTACATTGTCTCAATGATTCCAATTCAATATCAGTTCTGCAAGCATATTTACTCTTTGTCTTCACACACCATATCAATATAGCGACCAGCGACTGTTGACGTTTGCAGTACTAATCTACTTATTGAATGCAAAACAAATTAGTAAGGTTTTTTATTGAATTTGGCCTATTCATTCATTCCATTTGCCCATTCGGATCCGCTAAAAGGTTTTGCCTTTTGTTGTCAATAATTTAATTTGGTTGAGTTTTATTTAAATTCGGATATTTTGCGGAGCATATTTTTTCGTGTGTTGCAGTGCAGTACGAGTATCCATTAAGTTGTATTGCAAATAATGTTAAAAGTAAAGCCTCGATTTTTTTTAAACATGTTTTTAACTTACACGCGGGATTATTCCCCTGTAACTACAGCCTTGGGGGTCTAAGGCTGAAATCTATAGTCCGTACTTTGACTTTGCTAAGCAAAAAATCTGACTTAAGACAATTATTGGTACCTTTGTAAAGAGATCTTCGCAACTATCCAAAGTTTTTGCTTAGTAAAGTCAAAGTTTTTCAAATTTAGAAGGTTTACATTCTAAATTTGAATAAAAAAAATATTTAAAAAAATAAAAAACCCGACTGCAGTTTTAACAGAAAAGTGAAAAACAAGATGCTTCTAGTAGCTTTAGGAATGGTGGATGCAGTCGGGTGGGACTCCAAATAACATAAAGATAGTATATGCCTAATTATATAACACTAAGTATTTGGTTTATTTAAACTTATTCACCTTTTATTTGGAGTCCCACCCGACTGCATCCACCATTCCTAAAGCTACTAGAAGCATCTTGTTTTTCACTTTTCTGTTAAAACTGCAGTCGGGTTTTTTATTTTTTTAAATATTTTTTTTATTTATCGCTTTTTAGTTTTTAGAGATCAGATTTAATTACTCCAGAAGAAATTCATTAATTCTAGATGTATTATACTCCAGTAGCGAGGACGTGCATTGCTTGTTTTTGCTTACTCAGGGTGATAAGTACAAGAGCTGGCGGTTTCCTATCCAGCGCGGGAACGCCGCCAGCATCTTGGGCGCAATGCCTCCGGTTGTTGTTGCTGACAACTTTTTTTAGCTTTCTAATTTTAGGCTATTACTTAGGTATTTTTTTTCTTTGAAAAACAAAGTGGTTATTTATGTTCACAGACTAGTAAGAAGATACTAAAGTATTTTATGTCATCTCTGCCAATTCCTTCAAACTCGGCGTCAAATGCAAATCCATAAATGAGATATTTATATACGAGTGAAATCGAAAAGTTTTTAATTAACGTTCCGTTGTTCTTGCGAAAATTACCTGCGTAATCATAAATGTAGTAGCAACATAACTTTCGAAGATTAACTATTAGAATGACTATTAGAATACATTATTCACACGCGGATTGTTTTCGCATGCGAATATTGAATTTTTGTGCGAAAATTCAAAAATCCCAATCCAGAGGTAGTGCTAAGCCATAAAATGAAGTAAGTAAAAATAATATATTATGAACGTCATTAAAGACAAGACAACCGAGCCGAAGACACGTACATATTAATGAAGACAACCTACTTAAACGACTTCCGATAATTTTATAATTAATTATTTTAAAACTTAATTGAAAAACTTTACAAGCAATACTTTTCAAATGTAAATTTAAGAAAGAATAAAACATATCGTTTGAGTGAACAATGTTACGCGTTTTCTCTGTTTTTTATTGTCTTTACAAATCTTGGTTAATAGCGTTTTACATAATTATTTTTATTTATTTATTATTTTAATGTACCCTATGTCACTCACGCGGTCATGACGAATCTAACGACGTATCGTTTATCTAAATGGGCCCAGCCGTTTAGGCCCTACGACGGCTCAAAAATAGGTCACATACATACATACATACATACATACATACACTCACGGCAAAAACATAACACTTCCTTTGGCAGTCGTGTAAAAAACTTTAAATAAAAAGAATGATTAAAACTTTGCTTCTATATTATGTATGCCTGTGAATTTTTTTTTATTTTATTCGTATATTACAAAATTAATTTCGACTACAAATTCCAATTTAAATTTTATGCTTAGTTTTTGCTAAGCTCAGTCTGAGAAAAGTCAAAGTACGCACAATAGATTTCAGCCTTAAGTCTAGGGTAAATAAGTTTCTTTTAGACAAGCATATTACCTACAGCGTTGTCGACTTCATTTCGACCTCGTCGATTCGAAACCACGACCCTCGGAATAAAAGCTGAGCTACCACTAGACCAACACCGCTCTCTCCTTGGTTAAAGACATATATTAAGGTAAATAAGTTAATGCTATAAAACCTAATCATAAAATTTTCGTTTTGTTCATTCCATTTCATTTCATTCATTCATTCTTTTTTTCCCCTATTTATCCTGGGAGGAAACAGTCGACTTTGTTTGAATGGAGAAAGAGAAGATATCAATCCCTTAAGTTTTGTTTAAAACCATTAATTAAACCAGATAGTAAGTCACTTTGCTACAACGGGCGCTAACAAAACAATGATTCATATACCTACTTAGTCTGCAACCAACAGGTAAGTACTGTAATAATACCTAACCTACGCTGCAAAATGGGTCAGACAGTAGAAGTCGGAAGTGCGGAGTCACCGCATGTTTTGCAAAGTTGCTATTTTCTATTTACCTTTTCTGGGTACCTAACTAACTTTTACACTTTGTATTATAATAATCTAGATGGAGTCTAGATATAAGTGCTTTAGTAACATTAATAAGATTTGGATTTGATAAGATAGATTAATTAGATTGCGCAACAAACATAACATAATTATAAAACATACACGATAAAAACATTTAAGAAGCTGGTGTGTTTTTGTTTTTAACACCTTATTTTTAACATTTTGGGTAGGTTAGGTAATCAATATTTTGAGAAATAAACATTTTAGGACTTCAATATTTTGAGTAATTAAAAATTTAGGGAAGTTAACATTTTGCTAACTTCGACATTTTAGGTATTTAACATTTTAGTACTATACTACATAGTACATAAATTTGTTATATAGTTACACATTCTTCTTATTTTCGCGATGTTCTATTTTCAGGTTTCCGAAGGAAGATATCTGTATAATTTCAATTTTATTTTTAAGCATAGGCTCTATTTTGAACAAAATTTAGCGCATTTAAATACCTCGTTTTCTACTGATTTTCGTTTGATGTCTGTAATTTTTTATTTGAATAGCACGACCACAACGAGTGGTATTAACCACTCGCCGCAGGAGTCCGAAATCAAACAATCATTATTTAAATCGCCTGAAGTGCAACGAGCGAAGGCTTCTGACCGCAGAAAATAATAAATGACTTTTCAATTATAACAAGTAAACTGTTGGACTATCAACTATAAACCGCATCCTGTCACCATCCTAAACACACAACTCGGTAATCTGAAGTCCCCAGCCATATCCTTTTACACAACAACATATTGGAATACATCCAAGTTTGTTCATTAACGTTTTAATTAAAAGCACAGGTGTTTGTGCTAGTCTTATGGGCTATGGATGTGCGGTCCCCATGATTTATGGAGTCAATTTAAATAAGGTAAACACCCCATCTTAGGATAAGTGTTTTAATTTTATTAAGGGTCATAAAAATATGAAGGAGTCACTCGTGTAAACAAGACATTTGACAACGCTGGACGGATGTACTTATCAACTAATCGATTCTTTTACCAAAGCTAAGAGTGGATTTAGCTTGGGTTATTCCTGAAGTATTTCTCTTCCAGTTTCTCTCCCAGTAAGTAGAATGTAAGGTCAGATAGTGGTAATCAAAACCATAGTAGGAAAAAACACAAATTATTATATAAGTAGTATGCAAGCTTTGACTTTATTATCATCTATGTACATAGATGATAATAAATGGGATTAAGCGGGACGTAGCTAGTAAGTACTTACTAGCTACGTCCCGCTACGGCGGGAATTTTGGGTTAATAAGTAGCCTATGTTGTAATCCAGATCTCCAGCTACCAGCATACCAAGTTTAATCGCAATCGGTTCAGTAGTTTTTGCGTGATTAAAACACAAACATCCAGATAAACAAACCTCTAAACTTTCGCATTGATTATAAACACCCGCGTAGGTCCCGTTCCGCGAGAGTTTTGTAATAGAAATTAGTCTATGTGTTGTTCCATGTCCCCAGCTACCTATATTCCAAGTTTCATCGCAATTGGTTCAGTAGTTTTTGCGTGTTTGAGTAACAAAGTCACAGACATACATACATAAGCGAGCTTTCGCGTTTATAAAATTAGTTAGATAAGATATGAAAGTTAAGATCCGGAAAAAAATTGTATGACATAGCTGGCAAAGGGTCGATTACTCAATAGTTTTCAAATGTGACAGTATTTTTTAAATCACAGTCAAGGTATACTAGGTATGCCACAGAGCCTACATAACTACAGGTTGTAAACGTGGTGAAGGTGTATTAGTATAGATGTCAAAACCACAGACTAGATATCTTGGTCTGTGGTCAAAAACGCTAATATTACTAACTCATTTCACGTACTTACACAATACAAGAATTGTTTTCACCAGTCATAAGGAAATACTGAACGCAAATAGCTTCTGTTTGTCTGATTGTTTTGTGTAGACAATCGTATCGGACAATGGGTAAGCAAAAGTACCTAGAGTACCTACTTGGTGCATTCTATAGACAGTTCATGTGAACCAAGTTCAATGCACTTGTCTTCTTTTGAACAAACTAACAGAAAAAGCTCATTTTCTGGGTTTTAACCGTTTTAAAATTACGTCTCAGTCAGTCTTCCTCTGAGGAAGAGATCTATAATGATCTGGAAACGTAGGGCATTGATTAAATGCTACAAGTAATAGAAGGAACACGATTAATACCGGAAAAATGTGTTTTATTTTAATCCAACATGGTGAAAACAGAATACAATCTAAACTACTGGGAATGAGTCTTTAGAACCAAAAAATGTTCAAAAATCAAAAGTATTTATTGTGGACCAAGGTACAGATGTAACATAAAATAGGCGAAATCCTGCCATAGAGGCACACAATACATTTTTTATCTAAAAATAAAATATTTTTTAAATAAAAACATAAATTAACGGTTACGGAAAGTCAATTTAATTGATTCATTATTGAATAATGACATACTGCGCAAATAATATATATAGGTACCTAAGAATATTTAAAACATTTAACTATATTTTTAAAGAAGTAAGACAGATCATTATAGACCATCATACTACATATAAATAAAATTATTTAAAATTTAAAAACCAAAATGGGTCCCGACGTATGGTAGGTACCTACCCAAAAAGCTGACCACATTGCCTCTTTGAATTGCTATAGGTAGTTCGTAGTTAGTAAAGTAGCTGCCAGCCCTTTTGTCACCCGAAACAATACCAAGTACACAAGGAAAAATGTGTCCAAAATATAAATCTATAAATGTAGAATTTTCCAAAACTGTTGACTCGCAAAACGTGAAGAACGCCAAACGTCTTTTTGACACAAAAGTATTGTGTCAAAAAGATAATAAAATATCGAGCGAAGTTTACAAAGAAAAAAAGTTTGGGGCTAGATTGCGCTGTGTGTGATGTTGTGCAATATTTATTTATTAATTTAATTAGGCGAAAATAGGTGCGAAACACAAACCTAACCATTTCCTTGCAGTCGGGTAATAAAAATAACAGAATCAGTCCGAATTCCAGTAGACTAACTCAGCGTGAAGAAAGACGTCTGAAATAACAGACAAAAGTCTAGATTAAATCGAAACACAAAAGGATTACTCGAGTTTAAGCTCAAATATCTCTTCCAATATTATTGCTAACGTACTTATAGGCTAGAATAATTTTATCGGTTAACGTGCTTCTGCACGCGGCTTCACCCGCGTAAGCTCCGATCCAGTTATTTTGTAATACTCTTTCCTATTGAATACCTACACACCTCAATGAACACACACTCCAAATTTCATGTCTCTAAGGCTGAAATCTATAGAGCGGAAATTGACTTTGCTCAGACTGAGTTTAGCAAAAACTAAGCATAAACTTTGAATTGAATTTTATAGTAATTCTTCTTATAAATCTACGAATAAAATAAAAAGAACTTCATAGTTGGTTTACATTCTTCGACTTCGACTTTACTAAGCAAAGACTTTGGATGATTGCGAAAATCGCTTTATAAATCCCAAAAATTTCTTTACTTAGCAATAAAACTAGTTCGCAATAAATCCATTTCTTATATTACCTATCTATATACATAGCATTAGAACGACATCGCCAAAGAGGTCTAGGTAAAAAAAAATCCTTCTACGACTTTTGGAAGATCAAATTTTTTCATAATTTTTGAGGTTTTGTTTAAAATTTTTGTAGGTAATCTAATATAATTTCAACTAATTTAGTAGTATCTAGGGTGTCAATGTATGTATTTAAAAAAAAAAGTATCTTTAATATGTAGTATATCCGTTGTCTATTACTCATAGTACAGCCTAGTGCTTAGTTTAGGGGTTGGATTGCGCTGTGTGTAATGTTGTGCAATATTTAATTATGTCTTTATAAATTAGTATTAATATGAATCACTTTTTTCTAGACACCCTGTATTAGTATGTTTTGTACGTATAAAAAGTTGGGTTTTTATAGAAATCTTGTTTAATTTGTAGAAAGATTTTCTTGTGATTTCTGTCTTTTCTTGAGTTTGTTGTCTGATTTAATTTCAGTGTTTTCTATATTGAAAACTTAGTGAAGAATGGAACTGTATTTTTATGTTTTTAAGAATCTTGCGTCTAGATTCTAGATACAATCTATTACAATCATTCTCAGAACACGTTCCTTGCATAAAGATAGATATAATGTTTGAACTATCTCTTGTATTGTCATGTTCAAATCCGATATAGTCACGTTTCAGCAACTTCGACGTTTCTTTGTAAATCGGAAATAAAACAATATTATTTAAATAGTATGAATACTGTTTGTGTATACAGGGTTATGGGTTTCGAATCCAAAACCGTTCAGGGGGTGATTCTTTACATCAAAACAAATAAGTTTTGTTTTACGACTTTTTGAAATTCAAAGTAGTTTTCGAAAATTTTAAGTGTAAAGTTTACTTGAAAATCAGCTGTTTCATAGAGTTAGAGGTCATTGACCTTAAGATGTCCTTTCTTTTAGTTTGGTCTACTTCAATAAAAACTTAAATTGAATTTATTTTCAAAAACAGTCGTCTTTTTTCAGTGAGATATAACCTTAAAATTTGCAAAAAAAATACGAATTTCCAAAAATCGTAGAACAAAAGTTATTCGTTTTGATGTGGAAAATCTCCCCCTGAACGGTTTTGGATTCGAAACCCATAACCCTGTATATTTGAAATTTCTAACTTTTCCAAGTTATTCTCATTTGAATATTTTAAAGTACTACTAGCTGCGCCCCGTAGTTTCACCCGCGTAAGTCTTTATTCTAAATTAAAAAATCGGGCATAAGATCTTTCTCCTGACCATAACAATCACGACAATTTTTTTTTATCGAAATCGGTTCAGCCGTTCAGGCGTGACGCCCGTGAGCACGGGAAATAGGGATACATTTTTATATAGGTATACTCGTATAAAAAGAAGATTAATAACCCGAGATATTTCTAAGTGTTTTTAACGTCTTATGAATTCAGATTTTGGGAAATTTAACATTTATAATTTCGCTATGAATTCCACATTTTGGCGCTAAACGTATAATAATAATACCTAATAGTATAATTTCAATATTTTCGTAAATCGAGCACTGTGTGTTACCGTTCAACGAGCCTGGATAGGGAAACGTAAACATTATTAATTAAACCTGTTTTTGGTTCATACTCGTACGACTGATCATAATATCATAACATTTAATTAAGGCGAAGCATTGATAAACTTAAAATACATACTAGTTTAATAGTGGTACCTAGCTCAAATCCCGAGCGACGGACGTTTCGTGAGCGCCAAAACTTCAAAACAGTAAGTATTTGTCGTTCAATTTTAATTATGTTGCAAATTAGGTAACATTATTCTACCAATTTGAAGTGCAGATTACTATTAATCAATACAGGAAAAACCTTTGATCAAATAATATATCCCGTTTCGTTGTAAAATGAAGATACGATTTTGCATTCGTTGCACACCGATCATCACAGTAAACTCTTACCACTAGCTCCAAGTAACAACTAGTTCCTGAGTTTAAACGGAGTAAATACGAAAGTTTGTTTGTAGGAATTTTAGTTTGTTTCCTCTTCAGGGTCTAACGATTCTACCCGATTTGGAGGAAAATTTGCATTGTTTGAGTGACGAAGAGTGATCTCCTTCCTAGAATGATCCCAATAATCCCGCAGGATCGGGATTTACGCAGGTGAAACCGTGGGCCGCGAGAGAGACCGTGAGAAAATATTTGATTCTATATTAAAATTATCAAGTAAATTCCACTCGATTGAGCTTGAATACCTACCAATTTAGCACAGACATCGTCACATTTAATTCATCACGGGCTAGACGAAATACTATTATCTATCTATCTTATGTCTCGACCCACTCACAGACATTATCCTACTATTCATTCTGATACCGGGTAAAATGGGGTTATTTTGTAAACTAGCTTCGTGACCAGGCGACACTACCTGGTTATTCAGACAGGTACTGATGCAATAAAGCCGCTTACCACTCATACCTCAGTTAGGTGCTGAAGATCAATTTCGCTGAGGCTGGCAGAGAAGCCACCTCCCACATCTCCTGTGTGATACTGGAGCTGTTAAAGGCGCGCTTTTTTCCAACATTAATCCATATGCCTACAATCCTCTCTGGGCAACAGGTAGTGGTAGTGTTAATTGGGCACTAATGGGAACGTGACAGCCCTCTATAAGTGAATTGAACACTAGGGTTGGTGACTCGATCTGTCTATAACTGATCCCAGACGGCGTTCTGCTAAGTACCTTACGGTTCAGCGGATCCTGTTCTTTTACATATATTGAGAGGTAGATAAATAGGGACGTTATATCATGAACAAGGTAGGTCAGTTTGACGGAGAGTTGAACAGCAATGTTCCAGGTTCTAATCGTTTCTATATGTATCATATGAAAATAAGATGAATTTGAAGTTATCATTGTGCTACCTTGCCTGCAACTAAGGATGCAAGTGTACTCAACAAGTTGCTCAGTATACCTATACTTTAGGTACCCTTTATACTTTCCGTGTGTATTGTACCTTACAATAACAGTTTCCGACACAAATTCCGAACAATAGACGAATATAGGCTCACTGCTGTGAACTGAACTGCATTGTGACATTCAATATTTATGTGCTGTCCGCTAATATTGGATGTAACTCATTATTATTGCATAGAATGATAATAATGTTCATGTAGACCGTGTCATTCATACAGTCAATTATAAAGGACTTAAACGGAAAATCCGTTGTATCAATTTTCATTGGAAATTGTTGATTGATTATTTTCTGACGCAACGTTTTTGTTTTATGCGTTTGTAAACTAAATTGTTTCCTACATTATGGTGGAGTTTAACAGCTATGCAGCACCTTCTTTTGTATGTCCCTAAAGCCCTAAAAAATAGGCTGGCCTGATGTCAGACGATGAAAACGCCAAAGACCTTGCAAAATACTGAAGTTTTGATGAATCATCATCATCATCATTTCAGCCCTTATCCTTCTACTTTTAAGTCCAGTTGACTACAATGAAATTCGAAAGCGTACAAGTAGTCCCTGGTCCCAGTTTCGAAGGGGACGACTTAACATCTAACCCCCCACATATGACGCCAAAAATATAGATCGCTAGCTACCTCCATCCAACGACTTCTTGCGACCGCTAAAAAGTCGTCAGTCTACCGAGTGGGGGCTTGATGAATCACCTTTAGAAAAATGACGATTTGTTTTTCTCTCCTAAAGATTTTTCTGTGTGTTTCCTTTTTAACCGACTTCAAAAAAAGGAGGAGGTTATCAATTCGTCTGTATGTATAATTTTTTTTTTTTTGTATGTTCACCGATTACTCGAAGACGGCTTAACCGATTAAGATGATTCTTTTTTTAATGAATAGGTGGGAGCTCTAAGATGGTCCCATAAAAATTTGATGTGGATCTGATGAGGGTCTTCAGAGTGATGAACGAAAATGACTTCAGATGATAAAACAGATTAATTAGTCGGTGGCACTGTACCTATGTAGAGGTTATTTTGGTCATTTTTATCAATTCTCTTATATTATTACTTATATTATAATATTAGGGGTTAAAGTATGAAATTGCCGATTTGTACTGAAAATCTTAATTGTTTATTTTTTAAATTTTTAAAAAATTTATTTAATCAAAATAGTTGCCATTATTATCTATACATTGCTGCCATCTAATGGGAAGGTTATTAATGCCTTTGCGATAGAACTCCGACGATCTAGACTGCACAAACTGTGTGAAAGCATTTTGTACTGCCTCCTGGGAAGAAAACTTCTTGTCACGTAGATAATTGTCCAAATCACGAAAATAATGGTAGTCCGTTGGAGCAAGGTCTGGTGAATACGGAGGATGACGAATGGTTTCTAAGTGCAGTTCCTGAAGGGTCAAAATGGTTTCTCGTGCTGTGTGAGGTCTCGCGTTGTCGTGGAGCAATAATGGTGAAGATCGATTCATGAGTCGGGGCTGTTTTACTGCTTGTTTTGTCAACATGGTTCGGAGTTCGGCACAATAGACATCTGCCGTAATTGCTTGACCAGATCGAAGAAAACTATAGTGAATAACACCATTCTGAGACCACCAAACAGTTACCATTACCTTTTTATTGGTAAGTTTTGCTTTAGGACACTGTTGTGGCATTTGACCTGGGGTCAGCCATTGCATTTTTCTTTTCCGGTTATTATAAAGAATCCACTTTTTATCACATGTTACAATTCGATCCAATATTTCTTCATTTCTGTACCGGTTCAACAAGGCAACACAAGTTTCAACACGCGTTTCTTTCTGCAGATCAGTCAAATCATGAGGCACCCATTTTTCGTATTTTTTTATTTTTGATTTGACGCAAGTGAGTCAATAAAGTGGGTAAGGTAACGTTAAACCATGCCGCTAATTCCTGGGTAGTTTGACTAGGATCGGCTTCCACTATCTCTCTTAATTCATCGTTATTCACCTGTGTGGGCGGTCTTCCTCGTGGCTCGTTCTTTAAGTCGAAATTTCCATCACGAAAGCGTTTAAACCAAAATCGCACGGTGCGTTCATTAGTAGACCCCTCTCCAAACGCAGCATTGATATTGCGGGCTGTTTCTGCCGCGTTAGTTCCGCGTCGGAACTCGTATTCAAAAATCACTCGAATTTTCGCAGTATCCATCTTTCTTGTCTAAATTGAATAACAAAAACAATTGAAAGTCGATATTCAAATGTTTCACATTTTTTAAAAAAAGAACATCACAGAAACCATTTGAAAAAAGTTTCATTCGAAAACCTCAAACCATGAAGATTCTATATCAATTCACAGAACCTATTGCAATAAAACGGCAATTTCATAGTTTAACCCCTATTATTATTACTATTATTATTTTATAAATTATTTTTTATTTCTTTTTGAAGTCGGTTTTTTAATTTTTTGTGTGTTTCCTCACGATGTTTTCTTTTACCGTAATAGCGATGTGAATAGTGACAATATATTTATTTATTTAAATACACCGGTGCACGTTTGACTCGGATTCGAAACCATGAGCTTCGGAATAAACATATACCGCTAGACCGCTTTTTACCCTTTTTTAATTTAATTAATTCATTGATTGATTTTAGGGTTTCGTTCCAATTACCGTGATTGTTTGCTTAAAACATGAGGTCCGTTTTGTCATTGGAACTCGTATCGTGTTATTGTATCAGATAACGAACCTGCAGTGGTGTGCTTATATTTCTATAATTACTAGCCACTCGCGCTGGCTACGGTATATTATGCGCGCCTCTGTGGCAAGTCGCGTCGGGTGAAGGTCCGACTGCAATGCAGAAGATTGCGCGTTCAATTCCTTTTTAATAATCTGGTTATCACGCTGAGGAGATCTATCTTCATCTTGCAAATATCTTCTAATTTCAGATATTAAATTTTTTCACTATACAAGGTGTAACGAGGAAACCCATTTAAGCCGAAAGGGTGTTGTTCTAGTCTGTTCTGTTAAATTCAATTAAAGTTTTGATTGTAGTAGACCAAACTAAATGAAAGGACAACTTAGAATTAATGGCCTCTAACTCCAAGAAACAGCTGATTTTCAAGTAAACTTTAAACTGAAAGTTTTCGAAAACTACTTCGAATTTCCAAAAGTCGTAGACCAAAAAATGATCGCTAAGACGTCTAGAACAAACCCTCTTCGGCTTAAATAGGTATCCTCGTGATACCTGTATAGGTACCAATTGCATGAATGCCGAATTATTTACAAGTTGACCGGAGCAAAATTTGTTATATAGCACTGTTACTTAAGTGATATTAAAATAATATTCAACGGAACCTTTTACCATAATGAAATAATTGATCAGACTCTACGTACAAAATTCATTCAATGTTGGTATAAAAACACCGAAGCCGGCCGCTGCGGGCGGAAATTGTATTAAATTGACCATTACTGCACCGATTTATGGTTTCATACCACCGAGGTCGGTGGATGATATTGACATTATTTTCGTGTAATTACATCCACATATTACCTTTAGTGGTGTTAACATTGGATACAGCGCCATCAAATATTTCTAAATTAAACTCGTTTTTCGGTTTTAATCGCGTTGGAACCTTTCTAACCTACCCCGAGGAAAAGATATGTAAAGATCTCGAAATGTTGGACACCATCGCACCACTCTTCTTCATCTTTCGTGTAGTGGTGTATCTCACCTAGTGTTAGAGTTGTCAGGTCGCCCTAAGGCCTCTAACTTGGCCTAACGACTGCTATCAAAGATAACAGACCGACTGTTTATCGTGACTTCCGAAGCACGAACCCATAGGCGGTAGTAGGTAATCTATTAGTATTATAAGCAAGAAAGGTTATTTCTTTGTATGTTTGTAATGAATATACTTCAAAACTACTAACCCGATTTCAAAAATTATTTCGCCAGTAGAAAGCCATATTATCGAGGAGTAGTAACTTTTGGTCCGAATTTACACGGGATCGGCTATAAATGCGACGCAGCTATAAATAATTATGTGCAACTATTATGAGTTATTCTTTGACGTTCGGCCACAGTACGTACATAATATGCAAAGAAGTTATATTGCTAGAACTAGAACGCTCACGTATATAGAACTAAATAAAAATGATCCGCTACATTGAAAATCCTATCTATTTCTAATAACACTATTAGAAAAGACAGCATGCTCAATGCTCAATCAATGCAAATCAAACAACAAACTTGTGTCTGTGAGGGTATGTGTTTCGTTGTCCTTCACGCAAAAGCCGCCAAACGTATTGCGATAAAACTTGGTGCATACCAAGTTTCATCGCAACACGTTCGGAGGTGTTCTAGTAGTCCAGCTCTACGTCCAGGAGTTCTAGGTCCAACACAAAGATCACTTTATAACCCGATATTCCCGCGGGATCAGATCTTACAAGGGGTACACTATTACAACTTTTGGTCTACGACTTTTGAAAATTATAACCTTTTTTTGAAAATTTTGAGTTTATGTTTTACTAATAAAGCAGTTGCTTTTAAAAATAAAGTTAATTGATGTTTTGATTATAGTAGACCAAACTAAATGAAAAAAACAACATTAGTTCAATGACCTCGAACTCTAAGAAACAGCTGATTTTCAAGTTAACTTCACACTTAAAATTTTCGTAAAGTTCTTCGAATTTCCAAAAGTTATTCGCCTAGACGTCTGGAATAACCCCCAACTTAAAAGGGCATATCCGTTATACCTTGTATAATATATATTAACTATTTTTTTGCAGTCATTTTTGTTTTAAAATTGCGTGGACACAGCGTACTATTTATCCAAGTATAATAATTATAATGAAATTGCTTCCAGTAACTGCTGCGAGACGTATTCTGTGAAATTGACTCTAAAATCCATGACACTAGTTTCGTAATGTAAATTAGGCTTTAGGTCATAATAATATAGATAAATCGAGAGTATAGGTAACTGGCACTTGAGTGGGTTTTTCCATAATCTTTGTTATACCTACCTAAATTATAACTGGAAAAACCCAGCAATGAAACGTAGGTAGGTACAATCAGCATCAAAAGTCAAAGAAACGCGGTATCAGGTACCAGCTCGAAAAGAACCCATCACCACCTTGTAGTTCTTATGTCTGCTGAATATGTGATAGGTAGTGTAGCTCACGGATCGGCCCTCTGGGCCACGAGGGTAAGTATCGCCACTCAAGGTGCTGTTAAAAACATCTTACGCAGATGACACTGTCCTGCTGCATTCAGATATTTTGAATTCCAAGAGAACGACGAGGGTTGAAGTAATTCTAAAAATAATCAACACTGTCGAAAAATTAGTTTAATGTAACTATGCGAGACTATAGAGAACTCTTGTCAGAGTATCTGTAGTGTTTTGACATCTCCACAGTTATGATCCACCTTCAATTCACCACCTTCTTCTCTCACTTTCACTCAGCCTATTGCACAAGCTATAACGACTTCCTCCATACAAAGGTTGCCTGGAAGAAATCGCTTTTTACGATAAGGCCGCCCATTGTGCAACGTGTTAATTTTGGTAACAATTTTGCATATGGGTATTAGGCTCGATTGAGTCGACATCTACAGGATCACTTTCCAGTGGTTACGAAATAAATAAAGTGTTAATCTATCTATCACTATTTGTGGCGGGGAGGCCTATGTTCAGCAGTGGACAGACAGTAGTTAAAATGATGATGATGACGACAGTACTGATATAAAGCGATTTCGAAAATCTGAAAGTGGTCTACAACTTTTGATGCTGATTGTACCTATGAATGTCGTGATTCTATAAGATAAATAGGTCACGATTCTGGGTGTAGCCTCGCTGGAGGAAACAAGTAGGTATAAGCTGGGGATAAAAAGTAGCCTATGTGATGGGAAATTTTGGATTCTTCAGCTATCTACATATATACAGAATTTCGTCGCAATCGGTCCAGCGGTTTGTGCGTTAAAGAGCAACAAACAAAATCATTTACGAACAGTTAAGTAGGATAGTGGATCCCAATTCCCGTAATAGCACTTGGTGAGGGCCTTTGCGGCGAATTGTCCGTGTTCCGATACATAGACCAGTGCAGCTACTGTGGACAAGTCTGTTTACAGCTACACAACTTCCTGACCTATCTGCCCTTACAGTCTTTGAAAGAATCACGTTTTAATAATTAAAGATTTCGCTTTAAAAAATGAAAATAGTTCATCTATAAAAGCGTGTGAATCATAAGAAACGGACTTAGTGGATCATTCATATGGTGCCGTTCCTAGGCTATTTCATTAAGCCACTGTTACATTGTAAACGGTTTAACAATTTTTAGGATTCCGTACTCCAAGGGTAAAAAACGGGACCCTTTTACCGAGACGTCGCTGTCTCCAACACTAGTACTCATATTATCTATCTGTTGACGTCTGACAACAGTGGAAAATGGCAGGCACTATGCAGTACATTGCTGCTTTGAGGTGATCAGCGGTAATAACCACGTTACGTCAAAGCAGCAATGTACTGCATAGTGCCTGTCAAATTCTACTGTTGTCAGACAGCCACTAGATAGATAATATGGGTACTGGTTGTATCTTATGAACCGTGATAGCTAGACAGTTAAAATTTTCACAGATGATGTATTTCTGTTGCCGCTACCACAACAAATATTAAAAACATATTTTTAAGGGGGTTAACATACATCAAACGTGATTTTTATACTCACTTTTTTGAACATGGAAACTGTTTGTTTTTATACTGTTGCTATGGCAACAAGAATTGCTTGGCAATTAAGTTGCGACTCAGATGTCACTTAAATCGCATTGTAATAAATCGGTTTGTAGTTTTTTTTGAAGTTTTTCATATTTTTTACGTTCTAGATACCAAATTGTGATAATGGTACGGAACCCTTCGTGTTCGAATCCCGCACTTGACCGGTTTTTTTACTGGTCACTAGCATCTGCCTGCGGCTTGGTTCGCGTGTCCTCTAAGAAACAGTATTAAAATTTGACGACCTCTGTGCCGCGTCGGGCGAACGCTTGGCTGCAATACAGAAGGTTGGGGGTGCGATTCCCGCTGGGTGAAAATATTTCTACTTAAAAATAAATAGTTATGTCTGGTCTGGGTGTTTTCTATGTATACTATGTATGTATTTACAAAAGAAAAATAAATATAAGTGGTATATCCGTTGTCTAATCACCGTAACAAGCTTACCAGCTTACCATGGGGCTAGATGGCGCTGTGTGTTCGTCACAGGATTTATTTATTGTATTTTATTTATTAGGATACGAGTAGGTTAGAATTAAGACTTTCCCGTCCCTACTGTAGGTAAGTGTACAGTTTTTATCAGTATTTAGTATCGATTAAGAGAATAATAAGGCTCGCATTTTTTATATGTAAAGTTATATTAAAATAAATAAATAAATTCTGTGACCAACACACAGCGCCATCTAGCCCCATGGTAAGCTGCTAAGCTTGTGTTACGGTGATTAGACAACGGATATACCACTTATATTTATTTTTCTTTTGTAAATACATACATATTACTGGAACTAGAATGCTCACGTACAACTAAAAAGTGTTCCGCTACATTGAACCTGCTGTTCCTTTCTAATAACACTATTAGAAAAGGACAGAACGCTACATTGAAGTGGAACAATTTTTAGTTCTACGTGAGCAATCTAGTTCTAGTAATATCACTTCTTTGGTATATAATAAACAATCATTAAATTTTGTGGTACCAATTTGTAAATCGACACCGTGTAAATGGCGCATCATTCGATTAATTAACGTCGATTGTATGGTTAATAGGTGAGACAATTATAATTGATTGACATTAAATTAGTTTCAAACAATACGATCATGAATCCGTTTATTGTAAGCAGGTAGCTACTTACAATACGTAATATTGTCAACAAGGTAACTTGATTCATTATGAAAACATGTCCTTTAAATTATCAATAATTATTTTTTAGTCAGCATTTGACTTCATCTCACCTGATGGGAAGTGAAGATGAAGTACACGGTGTAACATGCTTGCCTAGAAGCAATCTATTCATGTCTCTAACACCAGCGCAGGTTTGAGCTCTGCCTTGATATACATATATTTCAGCCAATCAACCAGTCAGAACTTTGAATTTTTATATGCATAGATTGGCAACATCTCTTGACTAGGTACCTATACTTAGATGAATATACCATGACGGATCAAACTCCACGTTTATCTATAACTAGCAGCGCCCCGCGTAAGTCCCGATCCCGCAGGATTATCGGGATAAAAAGTAGCCTATGTGTTATAATAACACAACCTATAAAGGTTTCCAGCTATCTGCTTACCAAGTTTCATCCCAATCGGTTTTGTAGTTTTTGCGTGAAAGAGTAGGTAACAAAGTCACATAATTATAAGAGTTATATGTATAAACTTTCAGTTTATAATATTAGTAAGATTTAAGTAAGTATATAAATAACTGTTTAAGCAAACAGTAGGTTTAAGATGTCCATTATGAATTCACATCTAAACTTTATCGGTAGTAAACTAGAACTAGAGTTACTTTACTACATATGTAGGAATTATCGCTTTGTTTACGTACCGGGGAATTTCCTAAAGTGTTGTGAATATATCCAAAAACATCGTCTAGGAGTTTCACTCGCATAAGACCTGATTTTGTGTAAATCTATATCTATACTTATAATAAAGGAAGAGACGACAAAAGTCTGTACTTGGAAGTTAATAAAAAAAAAAGCGATTATTCCCAGTTGTCCCCTCTAGTCCTGTCCCCCGGGAAGGGGGGGGGAGCAGCTGGGAATTATGGGGTGACAATTCGTGGCGACTGTCACCTTTGAAAGCTGGCTAGAGCGGACAACTGGGAATAATCGTGTAAAAGTAGTCTATTTCTCTTACTTTGGTTTTCAATTTTGGATAGTTCTATTCTCGAGGAATGTCGTGGTATACTTTGCATTGAAATTTGGTTGCATTTTATAGTGAAAGGGATAATCACCGACTTGATGTCCACCTTCATAGTTTGCGTTGAAATTGTTATTGAATAGCTTCCTTAAATCTGCTTGCCTAGCAATAGTTATTTGCAACACACTTCGAGTGTCTTGTTCATACGAAAGACTAGGCGTTTGTGTATGATGATGAGATTCAGAATGTCTCGTAAATACATAACCAATTTTTTCAGCATTTGACCTCATCTCATAATATAAATAAGTGCCAGCCATAACCATAATAATATTCTACTATGAAATTAAATATAATTTAAAAAAAACAATTCTATTTGCTATAACGTAATACAAAAAAGAACTTGTACCTACTAACTAAATGCTTAAACATAAATAAAATAAAATAATGTTATGGGTATAAGTTACAGCGACTCCTGCACTGTGACTTATACCCAAAACCTTATTTGGTAATAAGTATGTAAGTAACTTAATGTGTTCGTAAATGAAAGTGTGTTTCTCTTTATCCTTCAAAGCACATTGCTATGAATTAAACTTGGTAGGTAGGAAGGTAAGCTACTGTTTACGATGAATCTAGCTGTAGTAGTTTTATTAGTACCCTTTCAGCCCTGTAATATCTATCTTTTACGTTCGTTCTTATATAGTCGGGCACTTTTGGCAGAGTTGTTGTGGCTGTCGAAGGACAGGATTGCGTCTCGTTATCATCACCGGCTCCCTGGGCTGCTGCACGTCGCGCGACTTCTCTCCATTTCTGGCGATTTTTCATCGATTTCTGGCGATCTGGCGATTTCAAACTTTTAAGTACACGTGTATTCATTTTCTTTTTTAGGTTCCGTACTCAAAGGGTAAAAAAGGAATCCTATTACTGAGAATTCGTCTGCCTGTCCGTCCGTCACTAGGCTCTATGTATCTCATGAACGGTGATAGCTAGATAGTTTAATTTTTTACAGATAATGTATTTTTGTTGCCGCATAACAACAAATGTAATCAATGTATGTAATCACGTTTGTTGTACAATCCCATGCAGCAAACGTGATTTTTCAAATTTAAACGTAATGTTTTTTTACTACTGGTGCCATCTAGTGATAAATTAGCGTACCTAAGTTGCGTTTAGGTATTTCGCTTGGTCCAGTGTTTATTTTAGGGTTTGGTACCAAATTGTGATAATAGCAACGGAACACTTCGTGCACGAATTCGACTCGCACTTGACCGGTATTTTTATAGTATCGGTCATCTTCATAATGTGGTGACTAAGTTTTCGCTATAGGTAATTATAACCCAACACAACCGTATAATCTGTAATATTTATAAAATGTTAATTAACCTTTAAGTGCGTACCTAACTGCCTTTAGTTTATGTTTTAGATAACACGACAAAAATGTATGGAGTACTAGCTGCGCCCCGCGGTTTCACCCGCGTAAGTCCTGTTCCCGCGGGAATATCGAGATAAAAAGTAGCCTATGTGTTATTCCTGGTATCCAGCTACCTATATACCAAGTTCAGTAGTTTTTGCGTGAAAGAGTAACAAACTCACATACATACATACATACAAACTTTCACGTTTATAATATTATAAAGTATGACAAGACTTACATTTTTTTTAAGTGATATCACCGACCTGGGCACGTAGGTATTCTAAATCATATAACGTTTCAACAATGCCTCAGCATTGCTATACTTTTCTCGCAAACAAAATTTTTTTTAAGTAGGTAAGTTTCGCTAAGCTAAGTTTTGCGAACTATTTCCGATAGACAATAATTAACAATGCCTATCTTCTTTTCTTTTCGAAAAACATAAACGATCAATGTTTAAAAAAATTGCACAACATTGCACACAGCTTAATCTAGCCCCAAACTAAGCACTAAGCTCTTACTATGGGTACTAGACAACGGATTATACTATACAAGATGTAACGGGCAAGCCCTTTCAAGCCGAAAAGGGGTTGTTCTATACGTCTAGGCGAACAACTTTTGTTCTACGACTTTTGAAAATTCGAAGTACTTTTCGAAAATTTTAAGTGTAAAGTTTACTTGAAGATCAGCTGTTTCTTAGAGTTCTAGGTCATTGACTTTATGTTGTCCTTTAATTTAGTGTGGTCTACTACAATCAAACCTTCAATTACCTTTATTTTCAAAAGCAGCTGTTTTTTCAGTGAAACATAACCTCAAATTTTTCAAAAAAAAAGTTCGAATTTTCAAAAGTCGTAGAACAAAAGTTGTTCGGCTAGACGTCTCGAACAACCACCTTTCGGCTTAAAAGGGCTTGCCCGTTACATCTTGTATATTATACTTTTTTTTGTAAATACATACATATTATTATTATACATAAAAAGACACCCAGACCAAATACAAACATATATTTTTAAACATAAAATACTTGCACCCGACGGGAATCGAACCCGCAGCCTTTTGCATTGCAGTCGGGCGTTCGCCCGACACTCAGCCGTTTAAAAATATTTATTTACATTTGCTGTATAATGAAAAATCTGATAGTGCTGAAGCAATGTGGAGACATTCCAGTTATAGAATACGCGAAATGACATGTGCCGAGAGTGGTCATAAATCAAATTTTAATAGTATTAGTGCAGTAAGTACTTAGATAAGGCATTTAATGAGTTTTTATCAGTCCACAGGTAGGTATCTACTTGTCATACACATTCTACACCACAAATCACCTCTATTGGAAACTAATGGGGTGCGATAAAATCAAAAATATACACCTACTTACCTATATTTTCTTACTTTGTATACTAATATTATAAAGAGGTAACGTATATACTCTATGTATGTATATTAGAGGTACTCTCCGAAACTACGACTAGTCCCCTACACAAAAATATCAAAAATATGTACTAAATATACCTAATGTAAACTTCATTTTTTAAAAAATGAAATTAAACATTGAAGTAGAGTTTGATTTTGAATTAAAATTAGATAGCCAGATAGAAATGACACTGACATTGGCAATACAATATTGACAAATTTGACGGCCTTTGCGGCACGGCGGGCGACGCCCAAACTGCAACGCAGAAGGTTGCGGGTTCGATTCCCGCCGGGAACAAATATTTCTGCTGACCATAAATGTTTGTTTCTGGATCTGGGTGTATTCTATGTATCATATTTTATGTATGTATTTACAAAAAATATTTATAGTATTATAATAATAATGTAGTATACCTATATCCGTAGTCTAGTACTCATAGTACAACCCTAGTGCTTAGTCTGGGGCTAGATAGCGCTGTGTGTAATGTCGTGCAATATTTGTTTATAAGAAGTATCAAAATGTTTAAGTGAATAATAAACGTATTTCATACCCAATCTTGATTTTTCTATTAGCAGTATTCGCTCAACAGAGTGGGTATTTTAGTTGAAAGAGAACAATTAGTACTTACGACCAACCTCAATGTTTGTCTGTTGTCTGTACCCAGCAGTATTGTGCTAACAGCGATTGAATCACGCCCTTGGGACCGATTTACGTTTCTATGATAAATTGAGAGTTCACAACGAAAGACGCGTGCAATACAAACGGTTACAAAACTTCCTGGAACTGGAACCTTCTGAGTTCCGGAGGTGAGAACTTTTCCGTTCCGTTCCGGATCTTTCCTTATGCAGAGGGTTGTCGCTGCCATTCAACTAGGTAAAGCGTTATGGGCACCTTTGCACCTGGAACCATTAGAATGAATTGAGGAATAAATTAAAGGCGTACCTAAACGTCAAATTATGACATAAATTGTGACAGGGATAGCGATCGACTTTCAGATATGAACAAGTAGATGCGACTATGCCAAATTTTAGAGCAACAAAATCAAATAATTACTAATTATAAGTTAACTAGACAGTTTATTAAAACATTACGCTCCTTTGCGTCGTGCGGTCGGGTAAAAAGACGTTAAACATTTTTAAGAAATAGTTAATACTTACATAATATAAAAAATATTATGCCGGCCGGTTTCAAAGTCATTTAACAAATCATTTCTGAAACACGAAATATTTTCTATCATTATTAGCGGCGACCCGTGGTCCTGATCACGGAATGTTGGGATTTAAAAAGTAGCGTATAGGTCAATTCAGATCGTCACCTACCTGCATACTAAGTTTCATGGCAATCGGTTCAGTAGTTTATGCGTGAAGGAGTAACAAATATACTCGTTAATTTACTTAGAAAATTTCTCATTATTATTTTAATATTAGTATGTTTGAGTTTTCATACCCTTACGTGCACACACAGATCGGTGGTATCTACTTTTATGAACGAACAATAATTTGAAACGAACATTCTTTTAATAAAGACTCTAATATTATAATAAATATTTTTAAAAAAGAAACGGGTGCAGAACATTAAAAAGGAACAGCTTGATGAACTAATTCCAGTTCCTTTTTTTACACAAGACTCTTCCCGTGGTAAGAAATTAATTCGTGGAAGTGACTCCACCGTATTGCAAGCGCCTCAAGGTAGTTGATTATGGTACATACGTTTTAACAGATTAATGAATGATACACTGATGAACTTTTTCATCATTTTGCTTGCATTATTTTCTTTTTAAAATGGCCGTTCTTGTTGATGCGGTAACAATTCTACGCAAGATTTTTTAAAGGTATTTATTACTTTTACAACAAATTATTTAAAATATCCTAACTACTGAAGTAAAAACGCGTTATCACGGGGGCGGGCGGCAGAGCGGTTCTCGAGCGGTTGCACTTTTTCGTTCATTACTCGGGTTCTCCTTAGTGGATTTCGATGCAAAGTTTACCATGAAAACCAGATTTCAATCGGATAAGTAGTTTTTAATTGTATAAGGAACCGACAGATAAACAGAGAAACAGAATTACATACATACTTGAATTTTAAAAATTATATAAGTTATTCAGTTCTACTACTTTTTATAAGGCCTCTAGACAACTTTTTTTTTCCAAGTACTGACTTTTTGTCTGAAGATAATGTAAGAAAATAGATAATAGTTTGTGTTTTTGCTTCTTCACTCATTAACAGCTGAACTGATATCAGCTAGATAATATAAAAAATTAAGTAAATATTACAGACCGTTTTGAGACCGTTACACACAGCGCCGTCTAGCTACAAACTAACCACTTACGCTTTTTCTGTGGGTACTAGATAAACTAAAATAAAAAACGCCCAGAACTATTAATGTAGGTACATACCACATAAAGAAAATTCCCAGAATGAGAAACAATCACTTATTAGCATAGGAAAAACTTATACCTGGCGGGAATTGATCCTGTAGCCTATTACATTGCAACCGGGTGTTTTCCCGACTTGCCACAAAGGCCAATTATACAGCGAAAGTTTGTACGTATGTATGTATGTATATGACATTGTTACTCTTTCACGCGAAAACTACAAAACCGATTGTGATGAAACTTGGAATATACGTACCTAGCTGTCGACCTGGAATAACACACAGGCTACTTTTATCCCGATATTCCCGCGGGAACGGGACTTACACGGGTGAAACTATGGGGCGCAGCTAGTTTCCTAATACATCCAAAATAACAGAAATAATATTTCCCTTAAACAAATCTAATCAAGCATCAAAACGTCGTTTTCGTGATAAATAGTCAGTCAACCGAATATAACGTTTTTGGGGACAATGAGAAAATAAATCGAATAACATATATAATAGGGAAGGCAGGAAAATAAATAAACTTTTGTATAAAAGAAATAGCCGAAATTGAGCATACACCAACCAATATCCATTGATGTTTTTACATGAAATAGAGATTTTCTTGCATTACGTAGAGAACAAATTTATAAAATATTGAGGTATTATTTACCATGTTTAATTAAAGTAGGTACCAGGTAAGTTTAAAATCGTATACAAGTTTTAATATCTTGCGGTATACAGTTTTAATGTCTACGCCCGGCCGCGGTGGGTGAAAAAAACGCAAGAAATGCTGGACGGACTCTGTGGTGCGTCGGGCGGTACGCCTGACTGAAATGCAGAAGGCTGCGGGTTCGATTCCCGTAAGGTGCAAATATTTATGCTTTAAAATAAATATTTCCATCTCGTCGGGTGTCCACCTATGAATAATAATTGTGTATGTATATACAAAAAAAAGTAGGACGTAAGTAAGTATTATAGGACTTACGCGGGTTCAGCTATAGTCCATTTATTTATATTACAAAACTAGCTAGAAGAATTCGCGTATTCCAAATTTAATATTTTATTGCAGTATTCGAGTGATATTGTTTCTTTTGTCTTGTTGTGCCCATCAAGTACTGCCTGCAATATCCAAAACCTTTATGATGCAACAGTTGGCACTGTAGCCATATATTGCTATATTGCATATACATATTAATTTTAAACCATAAAAACTAATGTATATATTTGCATTTAAGTAAGTGTCTATAAATATTAGTATGTGTGTATGTATATGGATGTAATATATAAAATGATATACATAATATATTAGGAATCGACACGATAAGAAGTGTCGGTACATAGCCGTAGCTAGGTGTTTAAACTTCTAAAACCTTATCAAATTGGCCTCGACACGGGCCTGTTATTTCGTCCCGATAATCGCTTCAGAGTTCCGAACCGCCGGCAATTCGGTTAGGTTAGCCTAACAAGCTGTATTTAGATACCAACATCATTTTACCTATCTGACGTTTCACGCGAAATGTGAATAGGATACCTATACTGGAAATTTTGATTGGAGATTATTCCTGAAATAGAATCGGTCGAAACTTCATTTCAGTATTTTCAGTAATTTCATTCTCTTAGTTATGGCTTTTCTATCAGCATTGACGGAAAATTTCAGCTAGGTTCACGTATGATTAATAATGTACTATTAAATCGTTTGAAACAAAGTAGATTTTTGGCATACAAATTATCGTTCAGCCATCCAATATGAGACCGCGCCAAACTTTGCTTAACTCGGACCTAAGGCCTATAATACTGCAAGTTTCCTTTATTTATTAAGTTACTCTAATTTAAAAATCTTTACAATTCCGTGCTAAACTGCTTTAAACGAGATATTACTGCTTAAAATCACGCGAAACGTTGTACAATCCCTGCTTTTCCATATTTCAAAGGATTTTTATCTTTACTTGGTAGAGTAGCTGTAGACTAGCAGACTTTATTTAATCGTATGGCATCTTAAACTGAAATCCAGAGAGCGTGCTTAAACTTTGTTAACACTGAACTTTAACTTAAGACAATTTTGGTATTTATAAAGCGATCTTCACAACAATCCAATGTTTTTGATTAGCAAAGTTCATAATTACATAGTATATATTCAATTCAGGTACCTACCTGATTTGAGGGTGCGCGGTTGCTTACGTTTGCCTGATTAGTATTGCTTACGTTTGCCTGATAAGAATCACGCAGACTACCTACATCCACCCAGTGATTCTTATCTGTTGGTACTTTTTATACTTGTTTATTAGAAATCTTCTTCTATTTCTTTTTTTTTATTCAGGCTTGCTTTGTTATTAATACGTTGTTTCTATTTGTGAATGTCCGTAATTGGCTTTGTGTTATCTATATTATATTACCTTTGTATTATAGCTGTGAATGTTCCTCAAATAAATAAAATAAAGCCGCTTCTCGCTGTTTGTCTGTTTGTATGGATGATTAGATTTTTAAAACCGCGCGACGGATTTTGTTCAAAAATATATTAAAATTTATATTAGATATTTTAATTCATACCATACGTGCTTTGATCTGTCGGCCGATTGTTAAGTTTGTAGTCAGCGGTCGCCCTAAGGATTTCAAATTGCCAGTTTTGCCAGTCAGGGAGGCATGATATCAAAATAACAGGGTATACGGGGAAATTAGAGGGGAATGTGTTATTAAGTTTTTGGGTCGAGCGGAAATCTATGATGGATGGCTTTTGATGTAAATGTTTAGAGTATGATTCAATAGATGTAAGTAAGGGGTCATGATCGTGAATCAAAGAGCCAAGATGTTCCAATACATAATATACCTACATACTTGTTTATTACTACCATGTGGTTTTACCCATGTTATACAGTGTGTTTCGAGAAAGGCGATTTAGGACGAAAAAGAGCTTAGGCAACCAACTTTTGATCTACAATTACGGAAAATATTGGGTTATAATTTATTATTAAAACACAAAAAAAATTAAAATTAAAATACAAATAAATTAATTTAATACAAATAAAACATTGGAATCAATTATAAATAAATATATAAAACAATACTAAACAAATGGTCCACTCCTAGATGCCCCCGGTCCGAATGAAGCCAAAAATGAATGAAGTTAAATTTTGAGTTAAACTCTAAAGCTTACTTGAGTTAGAGTTAGAGGTAATTGAACTTAAGGTTTTATTTAGCTTGGACTACTATCCAATCTAAACATTAATAGACTTATCATTAAAAATCAACAGTTTTCAGTGAACCATACTCGCAATTAAAAAAGACAGAGCAATCCGAAAAAACAATAAAATTCGTTGTAAACAATAAAATAAATTACCTACCTAATTTTCGAAACTTACTGCTCAAACACACGATATTTTTTACTGGCTATTTAATTTCTGCAACATACGTTGCAGAACGTGTTTTATTATGCAAAATTGCGAAAATCATAGAGAAATGACAACTGAATAGCCCGTAAATCGAGCGAGAGGCCGATCAGGGGGAAAGTCGTCCACCTTGAAACTGGGACCATGGACCAATTATACCCTTTCGAATTTTCATTCCAGTAAAGGAGCATAAACTTTTCACATTTCATCGTGCATGATGCAACACTAGATTGTGCAAGATAATATTTTAAAGTTACGGGGTCGTTTGACAACCCTGTTGGCGTAAAGCCAGGGGTGGCAGTGATCTAAGATAGGCTAAGATAGGCTGATATTTATACTTCTTCATACCTATTTATATCTCAATATTTTTTATGTTTATTCCCACTAGAACTAGTTTACAAGGAGAAATGTTTTATCAAAGATTCTCCGCGTGACATGTTTTGACGGCCTCTGCGGCGCGGCGAGCGATTCCCGGACTGCAACGCACAAGGTTGCGGGCTCGATTCCCGCCGGGAACACATATTTCTGTTAACCATAAATGTTTGTTTCTGGTTCTGGGTGTTTTTTTATGTAACGTATGTATATATTTACAAAAAGAAAAGTATAACATGTAGTATATCCGTGGCCTAGTACCCATAGTACAAGCCTAGTGCTTAGTTTAGGGCTAGATAGCGCTGTGTGTAATGTCGTGCAATATTTATTTATTTATTTATGTGCCATTCGCTGGCTTGCAAACTCACTCATCCTGCAAAGCAGGGGCACATTGTTTCCCCTCATCATTTACGAGCTCAAAAGCTCGAAAAAGAATTTGGAGCAATTTCCAACAAAATATATCCAAGAATTCAAAATATCGGCCTGTATTTACACAAAATTGATCTTAAGTTTGTGAGTGTAGGTAGGTGTACCTACCTTTTACCCTAATCCTGTAAAAAACCGAGTAAACCGACTTGTGATTGACAGATGTATAGGATTAAGTTATCTTTCTGTGATCAATGCGATCGCTTTATTGTAAGGGCGCGGGATGAAAAACTGGGGAGGCGGATTAAGATGAAATAAGACATGATTTACCACAAAACATGGGTAAGGTTAAAGAAGAGATAGGTATGCCTGACGAATTTATTTTATTTTCGAACAGAAATAGTTATTTATTTGAAAAATAAAGTTACTTTCTATTCAACGTACTCGGTTTAAGTATGTAAGCTATATCGGTACCGAATTTAGCCCAAAATTTGGAGATGCGACTATGGGCCATATATAAATTACTAGCTGCGCCCCGCGTTTTTACCCTCGTAAGTCCCGTTCCGGCAAGAATTTTGGAATAAAAAAGTCTATGTGTTATTCCCGGTATCCAGCTACCTATATTCCAAGTTTCATCGCAATCGGTTCTGGTTCTGTAGTTTTTGCTTGATTGACAAACACACATACACATATACTCACAAACTTTCAGCTTTATATTATTTGTAAGATAGGATAGGATTTAGTAGGATTTGCCTGTGGCCAGTATTTTTCACCCCGGAAAAGGGAAGTTTAACATCCCTCTTGTTTCGTCGAGGATTCAACGTGTCTGTTTGACTGCGTCATCTGTGTAATGGTCTGTATAACCTAAGTTTGGTTTTGTTTAACATTAGAAGTCGTTTTTTCTTTTTAATTTTTAATATTATAATGTTATAGTCGGTATTTGTCCATGTTTATGGCACTGATTTTCATTTTCACTATAGATACACATTCACGAAACTTAATTGAGAACACTAGGTCAAGGCAACGAAATCAAAGAATTTATTTGCATTTTAATTTTAAATGACAATAATAATAAAGTCAACGCGTTCCCGCTAAAACTTCAAATTGACGCTTGATTTTTATATTGTTCTTCTTCTTCTTCTTCGTTTATATGGCTTATTCCATTTGGACATTAGCAGTGTCAAGTATTATTAATATAAGTATAGAAGTTATTTGCATTGCATCGAAACAGTCAAGTCGTCATAGTTAAAGTCAAGCCTAGGGATTTTCATTTGTAAACACGGCGGCCATTTACAAAGATTGTTTACGGAGCTTTAGAGACAACACTAAGTCCATGTTTGGCACCGATTTTCACTTTCATTTAAGCTTGTTACTTTCACGAAACTAAACTGATTAATATTCCCCCGAAATTAAACAATTTACACGCACTTAAACTAGGTTTAACAAAAATGAAAATTTAGCAACATATCTCCTCAACGCATTCCCGCTAAAACTCTTTTATATTGTTGAATATTTAAATAGTTGACACTTCCTATCCGCATGCAGGTTATCGTTCAATGTCAAAATAAATACGTCCAAAGTAATATTTATGCCTCAATTACAGGTCGAAATTTCCACGTCGCTGTGAAAATTTGTTATATTACACTGTAGACGTACAGACATAACATCGCCCGACTCGACGTTCACTGTGAGCATCTTCTTCTTTCTCGTTCTTTCCCACTTTTTGTGGAGTCGGTTCTCCTAATTTCTTGGCGACTAGACAATACGTAACACGTAACATGTTATGTAGTTCATGTTTAGTTATAATAATAATTTATATGTACCTATGTTAGTTAATAAGGTATATATTTTTATGGATTTATTAGGCGTCTATCTATATTGCATTATATTGGTTCCTCGGTTACTGCGATACAAGCTTGTGCTTAGTGTAGAATCGATGTCTGATATATTATGTAATTTTAGAAATGTCTAATAAGTGTCATAGGTAATAAATAAATAAATATTTGAATATTTGATTTGATATTTTGAATACGCTGTTCTGGAGCTCGGTATTTCGCCAGTTATTGCAACATCCAGTCTCGTGAACAAGCCAATTGCAACTGCAAAATATCGAGCTCAATAAAAACCAAATTAAATCATAATAAAACCCAATATTAACCGGGTTTTACGCTCTTTATTTAATCACTGCATTATTACAAAAGTATCGAGCTTTCGCTAACTTTACAGTCAACTTTTTAAGGTTGACCAGGCAGCTTTGAAAAAGCTAACTGTAAAGTTTAAGTGCTACGCAAAATCGCGAAAACCTAAGCCTAATTTAATTATAAACATGATAAATACCTAGTGTTTTAATAATATTTTGTGTGGCAAAGAATTGCCACACAACGATCGTCCGACAGTCTGTCGAGAGATCGATTAGAATTCAATCTGTCACCAGCTTTAAAATTTAAAGCGACCTATAAAATCTATTTTATGGCACAATACTTTACGTTAATCATAGTATTACTTTAACAAACAAACGAATAAAATATATCCAAATTGCAGTTTTATCTGTTTGTAGTAGATAGTGGAATATAATGGGTATTAATGATTATTATTCTTTACTAGCCACCCGCGATTTCAATGGCGCATGTTCCAATTCTGCGGAAATATAGTGGTGAAAATATATTTTTTTTCAAATTAATCCAGATTTCCAGCTAGCTTACCTATTGGTAACTAAACTTGGTGTTTACGAGGTTGGAACCTGGTTAAAACACTTTGTCCTTGTCTAATAGTGTTAGGTATTAGAAAGGGACAGCATGCTCAATATAGCGGACCACTTTTTAGTTCTACGTGAGCAACCTAGTTCTTGTAATATAACTTCTTTATTACTAAGTTTTAATTGTGATTTCTACTTAATTGTCAGAATATCTATCTACTTACTACGTTCCCCTGGTCCCACAGCTTACATTTCTTTTTATTCTCTATTAGTTTTCGTGCTCTCATGCTGTTATGAAAATCGGAAATAGTCAATCGAATCTGAGATAAGTCGAACAAAAGGGCTTCGATCAAAAACGAGAGACCCGTACCACTATGGATACAGACTTCCGAAATACGAGACGGAAATTGGAAATTTTCAGAACATTTCACCTGTCGATGAAAATACCAAATGCTAGCAAGGTTTTATGTATTCCGGACAATTTTTCTTTTAGTTCTTATTGGAAATACTAACTAAGTTCTCCGGTTTCACTGGTCTTGATCTGGTGGAAAGTTCTGAAAACCATTTCTCATTTCAATAGCATGACCTTAAAGTTTTTTTTCTTATGCCTTTAATGTGCGACGCCACAGAGTGTATAAGGAATGGTAGTGACGGTTCGTTGCGGGTTCGATCGTCTGTAACGGCTATCAGTGCATCGTCTAAAGAGGTCTCTTATAAAAGACTTATTAAAATGCCCTTGTAATGTTCCTATCTTAAGTTAGTAAAGTTTTAAAGGTGAAAAGTTTGTTTATTTGTTTGTATAACTAGCTGCGCCCTACGCCCTACGGTTTCACCCACGTAAGTCCCGTTCCCGCGGGAATATTGGGATAAAAAGTATCCTATGTCCTTCTCCTGGTTTTAAGCTACCTTTCTACCAATTTTTAGCCAAATCAGTTCAGCCGTTCGTTCTTGAGTTATCAATTATATTGTAACTAGCACGACTTTCTTTTAATACAAGGTGTTACACCTTGTATTATTAAGCCCCTTTAAGCCGAAAGTCGGTTGTTCTAGTCGTCTAGGCGAACAACTTTTGTTCTACGACTTTTGGAAATACGAAGTACTTTTCGAAAAATTTAGGTGTAAAATTTACTTGAAGATCAGCTGTTTCTTAGAGTTTGAGGTCATTGACCTTATGTTGTCCTTTCATTTAGTTTGGTCTACTACAATCAAACCTTCAATTACCTTTATTTTTAAAAGCAGCTGTTTTTTCAGTGAAACATAACCTCAAAATTTACAAAAAAAAAGTTCGAATTTTCAAAAGTCGTAGAACAAAAGTTGTTCGCCTAGACGTCTAAAACAACCGCCTTTCGGCTTAAAAGGGCTTGCCCGTTACATCTTGTATACCTACCCATTGATATTTTTGTGCCTATACAATGTTTTTGTAACATTTAACAACTTACAATTTACCTGAAACACTTTGAGACCTTCAATTTTCCAATACAGTGTTATTAGAAGCAGTTCTCCAGAAGGTTCGCGCCATTATTACGTGGACCATTTGAAAGGCAAGCACTTTGCATGCAGTTGCTTGCTACCTCAACGTCCCGTTTTAAAATTGAATTCGGAATGTTCTTCGAAAATCGACTCGACAGAATAATCCAAGAAATTAGTTCGAAATTTGAATTCTTTGAAACAATCTGAATAAGAAGGTGGGTTGGTGTAAGTGTACTACAAATTACAACTCCAAATTATCAGAAATTGTAATAAAAAATAACTTGCAAGATTTCATCACAAACGAGACAGGTGAAAGCAAATAAGAGCATGTAAATAATGGTATTTTTTTATATAAATTACTTTAATTTACTTTTATATAACTAGCTGCGTTTTTTGGTTTCATATCTCGTTGGGAATATTGGGTTCAAAAGTAGCCTATGTTACTCCTCGATTGATGATATGACTTTCTATTGGTGGAGGACTTTTTAAAATCGGTTCAGCAGTTTTGGATAATTACAAACAAACAAGTAAATCTTTCCTTTACTAAAAATAAACTTCTGTTCTCGAGCACTATATAGCACAATACAGCATTTTGTTTAAATCTATTTTTAAACGACTGTCAAAGGAAGTGTTATGTTTTTAGCTACATCAAAGAAGTTCTACCAATCCTGTTAGACAATAGGTATATGTCAGGTCTGAAAATGGTTATTTGATAATTCATCCATAGGTGATGGGTACAAAACCACTGATTAATTCAAAACACGGAGCCTCCCTCGTAATCTAGTACATTACTATGCAAACCTATTACCTATAAGTAATAAGTACCCACGTATCGTACCTATGTACATATTATACCATAAGTACATAGATATATACATACATACATAGATGAATTAGGTACCTAATACATTTACACAGTACCTCTGTTATTAGCTTTTAGTTAATTAAAGACAGAAATTCAATATTTAACAGGTAGCTGTAGATTTATTAGAAACAAATACAGATAGAACTATCTTATTACCCGACTAATTTGGGGTTGTTTTGTGACAGTACGACTGTTGCGAAAATATCTTTTTATTTTAAATCCAGTCAATGATATTTAAAAAAAAACCTATTTTCTAATACTACTATTAAAATCTTGTCATAAAGTATCCCCAGTATAACATAATATATCGTAAATTGCCAAAAGGAAGGGTAATGTTTTACCACTTTATTATATTATATAATATAGTTAAAGTATGAAATTGCCGTTTTATTGCAATAGGTTCTTTGAATTGACATAGAATCTTCATGGTTTGAGGTTTTCGAATGAAACTTTTTTAAATGGTTTCTGTGATGTTCTTTTTTTAAAAAATGTGAAACATTTGAATATCGACTTTCAATTGTTTTTGTTATTCAATTTAGACAAGAAAGATGGATACCGAAAATTCGAGTGATTTTTGAATACGAGTTCCGACGCGGAACTAACGCGGCAGAAACAGCCCGCAATATCAATGCTGCGTTTGGAGAGGGGTCTACTAATGAACGCACCGTGCGATTTTGGTTTAAACGCTTTCGTGATGGAAATTTCGACTTAAAGAACGAGCCACGAGGAAGACCGCCCACACAGGTGAATAACGATGAATTAAGAGAGATAGTGGAAGCCGATCCTAGTCAAACTACCCAGGAATTAGCGGCATGGTTTACCGTTACCTTACCCACTTTATTGACTCACTTGCGTCAAATCAATAAAATAAAAAAATACGAAAAATGGGTGCCTCATGATTTGACTGATCTGCAGAAAGAAACGTGTGTTGAAACTTGTGTTGCCTTGTTGAACCGGTACAGAAATGAAGGAATATTGGATCGAATTGTAACATGTGATGAAAAGTGGATTCTTTATGATAACCGGAAAAGAAAAATGCAATGGCTGACCCCAGGTCAAATGCCACAACAGTGTCCTAAAGCAAAACTTACCAATAAAAAGGTAATGGTAACTGTTTGGTGGTCTCAGCATGGTGTTATTCACTAGAGTTTTCTTCGATCTGGTCAAGCAATTACGGCAGATGTCTATTGTGCCGAACTCCGAACCATGTTGACAAAACTAGCAGTAAAACAGCCCCGACTCATGAATCGATCTTCACCATTATTGCTCCACGACAACGCGAGACCTCACACAGCACGAGAAACCATTTTGACCCTTCAGGAACTGCACTTAGAAACCATTCGTCATCCTCCGTATTCACCAGACCTTGCTCCAACGGACTACCATTTTTTTCGTGATTTTCGTGACAATTATCTACGTGACAAGAAGTTTTCTTCCCAGGAGGCAGTACAAAATGCTTTCACACAGTTTGTGCAGTCTAGATCGTCGGAGTTCTATCGCAAAGGCATTAATAACCTTCCCATTAGATGGCAGCAATGTATAGATAATAATGGCAACTATTTTGATTAAATAAATTTGTTAAAAATTTAAAAAATAAACAATTAAGATTTTCAGTACAAATCGGCAATTTCATACTTTAACCCCTAATATTTCACCGTAGCGCTTAAGCTACTGAACCGATTTTACTTAATGAGGTGTCAATAGATTCGTAATAAAATAATAGGCCATAGGTTATAAATTTTAGCAACATTTTATACAACGGAATTTAAACCTTAGATTCTAACTTCGAAAAAAAAAACTGAGATACTTAATCATCACGTGTTTAGTATCAAAACAAAGGTCTTCGCGAGCATGTTACAAAATTAAATGTAATATACATGAGCGGGAAAGGAGGACTAAAATAAAAATAAAGTTTAAAATTTACAACCCGACTACCTACGTGACACAAGGGGGTCTAAAAAGGACGAAACAAGAAAAAATGTCAAATAGAAGTCCAAAAATGCATAGCTACAAAAATAGTGAAGTGGGAGTCGTGATCGGGAATTACGCATGTGTAACCACGGTGCGCAGCTAGTAGAATAATATTAATTAGTTTAATAATAATAGGTATATCAAGAAATGTAGACGACAATGGAATATATAGACAAACTAGCTGCGCCCCGCGGTTTCACCCGCGCAAGTTGCGAACCCGCGTTATTCGAACACCTACCTACCGCAATGCAATAATCCATACTTAAACGGTCGCCCATTGAAGTACTGTTGAAGCCAGGCGCTACCGCGCCTGGCATCATCACTGCTTCCCTGGTCGTCCGTTTAAGTGTGGAGTTTTGCATTGCGGTAGATAGGTGAAGTAAGGTAAAGTTTGTTTTTCATCAGTAAGTGACGATAACGATGACGATGACGATGATGATGATGCCACTCTACATCACTTACCCTACCCCTGTGTCGATTTTCATTCATTGAATAGTTATCACCCGCGTAAGTCCCGATCCTCCGGGATATTCGGGATCAAAAGTATCCTATGTTACTCTCCATCATTTAAACTATCCCTATGCAAATTTTCATCCAATAAATAGTTATCACCCGCGTAAGTACCGATCCCGCGGGATTTTCGGGATCATAAGTATCCTATGTTACTCTCCATCATTTAAACTATCCCTATGCAAATTTTCATCCAATAAATAGTTATCACCCGCGTAAGTCCCGATCCCGCGGGATTTTCGGGATCAAAAGTATCCTATGTTACTCTCCATCATTTAAACTATCCCTATGCAAATTTTCATCCAAATCGGTCGAGCCGTTTGACCGTGAAGAGGGAACAAACAAACAGATTTTCGGATTTATAATATTATATATTAGTAGGATTTCTCGGTAAAATAAATAAGTATAATTCTATATACCTATTTATCCTACTAATATTTTATATGATGCTTGTCACCCACCCTTATATTCGACCTTGTAATAGGTATAGTCATGTAAGAGATTCGATCTAAGATGTAGCATGATATCCTTTGGAAAACGGCAGTGAAACAAGTTGTGTTAAATAAATAGATCAAGGGATTATTGCATCAAAAATCACAAACAAAATGTAATAGAGAAAATAAACAGAAATTAAAGTTACGCAACTCTAAAAAGTGACAACGACGTGGACGCACTATTACCTAATGTTACCCAATACTTAGACGATTTATTGATTAAATAATGGAAATTAACAACATTTTCAATACCGTAGGTTTTTTAAAAGGGCAGATTTCACGATCTTCGGTTATGAAGATAAGTTAATCGATTTGGCTTCCTGCCTAAGTAATGTTTGATGGTCGACCGATAAAATGAATTTAGCCTTAAATATGTCGTTAAGGAATATTTTATCAGTTTAATAAAAGTAAAAATATAGCCTTACTTTAGCATTACGGTTGTAACACAATATTCCGAAGTAAAGACAGCAAAAGTAGCTGAGACAAATACAGTTACGATGTACTTTATATTAACAATATTTTATTCATCGTGCAATTTTTGTTTCAGGTAGTTTTATGCTGACTATACTATACCTACCTCAGAATATTAAATATAAGTTAGAAGCCTTGAAAACTCTACCGGGTGATTTGAGGTTATTTTGTGACAGTATGCCTAGCTTTGTGATACTTCACTTTTTGACAATAACATGACGTTACGTATCACAAAAGCTTTTTATTTTGAATGCAGCCAATTGTCTTTTACAAAAAAAAACATTTTTTATTAACTACTATTAAAAATCTTGTCATAAAGTATCCCTAGTTTGTCACAAAGTACAAACAACACAACGCACAACATAGCGACAACATAGCGTAAATTGTTACGGTAAATGTTATAGTGTCCCCGCTGGCAACTAAAGTCAGTATTAGATTAGACTAAAAATAATCTAAATTATTTTTTAGTTTACTCCCGTAATATTGTATTTTATTGCAATGCAAAATCGCGAAAACATAAAAAAACAATATTGGTGCTCTTAGAATCTTATCATCACAAACTGCTCACTTGAAAATCTCCTGTTTTTTTTTAAATTCAAGATTGTTAAATATCTATTTTGATTCTTCCACTTCCTAGATGGTGGGTAATAGAACAACGACGTTCAAATTTTGAGTCAACTTTTTAAAAGTGTGTGAGCAAATTTCCGAACAGTTTAACTCTGGAACAAATGAAACTCGACCGACAGAAAAAAAAACTACACACTATCAGGCGGGTTTTCTTCTTCTAGTCTCTAGTAAATACCAGTCCAGATCTATAGTCCTTCCAATAATGTGCTCGCGAGGTCTAGTGCTCGTGGAACTTCTAGTTCTTTTTCTTTTTATTTAAATTTTTCGCACCTCACTTGCTCCTCCTTAATTACTCGCATAACAGTTATTAAAATTAAATCAATAATTCATAAACGAAGAACGTTGTTACACTTTGATCACTTTAAAATCTCAATTTTAATCATAAATTCATCCCTAAACTCTGACCCGAAATTAAACCGAGGCCCGGCTTCACCATTCATTGGACCGTTTGATAAGTTAATCAAATATTAATTTCAGTTTATCCGAAAAGACATTTCCTTCGAGTCAAGATTCTGACGTTTGATCGAATAAGTAATTTCGGTAAATTTCTGGTACCTGTACCTGGTACCTGGTGATTGTGAAAGTTTGTGTATGAGTAAGTAAACAAGTACTTAGTTCTTTATTTCGTAATTTGTTTTGATTGCTCAAGGCATAAAATATTTCTACTATTTTCCACTACAAAAGCTAGTAAGCAAGTGGGGAAAAATTATTTTCAAAAATCACTCGCGACGATATTTAAACTCGCGTCTCTGCGTAGAGACGCTGTAAAAATAAAATATTTCAAGTAGTACTTTACTTACTTACACACAAACTTTCACGCAAAAACTTGTTTGATACTTCACGCAGAAACTACCGAACAGTTTGCAATGAAACTTGGTATGCAGATAGCTAGAGAACTGGACTAACATATAGACTTCTTTTTATCCCGATATTCCGACAGGATCGGGACCTACGCGGATCCTCAGACGTAGCTTAATTGAGTGCGCCATTTGCGAGTCTGTCTTCTAGAAACACCAGCAAACCTTACAGTTCACTAAGCATGGAAATGATTGCTATTTTTGAATCATTGCTAATGCTAACAAATTATTTTAAATGGCAGTGTGAGCTGCTATTTTGAATGCTATTTTTCACTTTCAAAGGTAACAATTATTTTTAATTTTGAATGATGGTCTGTTAATTGTGCTAATGGAAATGTTTTTTTACATTATGATTGTAATTTTGTATGTATTTACAAAAGAAAAATAGATATAAGTAGTATATCCGTTGTCTAGCCACCGTAACATAAGCTTAGCAGCTTACCACGGGGCTAGATGGCGCTGTGTGTTGGTCACAGAATTTATTATTTATTTATTTAATTAATCGGCGATTTAAATGAATTTTCTTACAATATAGGTATGTATAATCATAAATCAGTAAGCATTAGTCATTAACCGAACTATACAAGATGGTGATTGCGTTTTTTTTGCAATTGGCACAAAAATAGCAGTTTCGAAAATTTGCACTAGCAGTTCTAATGTTTAACTTTTTAAATTCACACAATTTGTCAACATAAAATATTTACGTTTTCAATTTAATTCTTATGTCTTTTTTAGATCTGCTATTTGGGATTTTTTATCACACTGGGAAATAAAGAGTGACTTGCTATTTTTGCTTTGCCTATAGATCACCGCGTTTACATGCCATAGCGGTAGTGAGGCTGGCTCGCTATCCTAAGGTCGGAGGATCCTTGACCGTGACAGTGAATTATTGTAAAAAAACCACATTATTTTCAATAATAATACCAACTCATTTTTAAACTAAAGGCTTGAATCGAAATAAATATCGTTGAGAATTCGTTAAATATTCACTAAATAAAGGGTCTGTGAGATTTAATTAAATTCGCCAATTAAATTCAATTTAAGAGCCAATCGTTCACCTTTATTTATACAAGTTAAAAACGAGATCAGACTACCGACTGAATAGTCGGCCGACTCGACGATCGTCACATTAGAAAGTTAAAAAAAAACTAGAAAACATTCACCTACTTTAATTTAACCGATTAATAATTATAATGAACTAGCTGCGCCCCACGGTTCGCCCGCGTAAGTCTCGATCCCGTGTTAATATCGGAATAAAATTATAAAATTTGTAATTCCAGGTTTTCAACTGTCTACGTTTGAAGTTTCATCGCAATCGGTTCAGTAGTTTTTGCGTGAAAGAGTAACAAAGTCACAGACATGCAAACATACTTGCCAAACTTTCGCGTTTATAGATAGTAAGATAAATTAAGATGTATATGCTTACAACTAATAAGTTGTTGGGCAAAATATCCGACTGCAATTGCAGGTTGGATTCCCGTTGTGTGCAAATATTTATGCTTAAAAATATTTTTTTCTAGTCTGAGTGTCTTTCTATGTATAATATGTATGCATTTACAAAATAAAATCATTATAATTTAGTATTTTCGTTGTCTAGGAAGCGTTATGCTTAGTTTGGGACTAGTCGTGTGTGTAATGTCGAGCAATATTTATTATTATTTAAGTACATCTCGAATTTTAAGTGATGTTTCAGTGTTTGCTAGTCTATTGGCCGATTAAAATGCCGTAGTCTGAATTTAACCTATGAGATAGGTATAGCTTAAAAGGGTTAAATTGGATCCTGAGTTAATGGATGTTGATAAAAAATGTATTTTGAGTAAGAAGTGCCTACTCAATCGGGAAAATCATGACCATTTTATATTTTTAATCAATTTAATCGTGGACCCTGGACAACATTCTCGTTCGGGATTTAATATAGTGCTTGCTCCAAATTATTACGTATATATTCTACCAGCGGTTTCACTTACGTAAGTCCCGTTTCCGCGGGAATATCGGGACAAAAAGTAGCCTATGTGTTAATCCAGGTCCCCAGCTACCTATATTCCAAGTTTAATCGCAATCGGCTCAGTAGTTTTTGTGTGAAAGAGTAACAACCTCACATACATACATCCATACATACATACTTACAGACTTACATACAAACTTTCGCGTTTATAATATTCGTAAGATTATTTAAACACATGATTAAGTTATGTGACTGAAATAATAATAAATGCAGCTCATTAATTAGCGTTTATAAGTAAGGGGTTAGTAATTAATTACTCTTACCAATAATATATTATTAGCATGGATATAATTACTTTCATACTAATATAATTTTACTTCTAATTGGATCACAATTTTGTGAGAACAAGCGGCTTCTTTGATTCCATTTCTCTCAGTCGGCACCGCTGCCGGCTGCCACGGGCGTCTGCTCTGCGGTTGCCTCGCCAAGTGCATCCGATCGGAAGCGGTTACAACCTCCCGCAGTTTGCTATCGAAATGGAACGATATTCAGATCTGGATTTCTGATACAAATGTGTTTACTGAACCGTGTTCTGAGGTTTACGTTTTAGGTTAAGGATTTATGGTTGGCACCATGAATTTCATAGAATTTTCTTTAGTTTTAGCGACGTTCTTGCAATTTAACACATTGATTTTGTTCTAAGCATTATTGTCGTTCCGACTTCAATAGATTTCTTTAGCAGATTATTATTGTTGTTTATAAAACGGCAGACGGCTAAAGAAAATAATATTTTTTTATTTTAATGAAATGCTTTCCAGAATTTGCAACCTACAGGATTCGAACCTGCATCTTTGGGAAGTCCGGTTCAACGCCTTAACCATTTTGCTCACATGTGCTCGTTTAGTCGAGTTGAAATTAAGGATCGCATCTCTTATTTGTTTACACTTAGGACGCGCAAAGGAAAGCATTTCATTAAAAAAAATAGTGATCCAAGTGTAGGAAACACTTTGTTTACCGATTACTCGAAGATGAATTGACCGATTGACATGATTATTTTTAAATGGCAAGTTTTGAGCTATATAATCTTACTAATATTATAAACGTGAAAGTTTGTATGTAGGTATGTATGTGACTTGGTTACTCCTTTACGCAAAAACTACTGAAACGATAATAGGCTACTTTTTATCCCGATATTCCCGCGGGAACGGTACTTACGCGGGTGAAACCGCGGGGCGCATCTTGTATTTCATTATTTATTACATATTTTGATAAACTTTTTCGTAATTAATTCAAAGTTATGTAAGAATTCAAACATTTACAAAATCACAATTAAATGCCCAACATCTTTTATCAAGTACATAATATAATGAAGAATTTCAAGTCTAAAATAATTTAAGGAAAGTTAAGTGAAAACGTTGGGATAAAACTAATGACTTTCAACAGGAAAGGTGAAGGTAGCTAAATTGGTAAACAACGAAAATTAAATTAAAGTCATTTATAAGTTGTCCCCCAAGTAGGTCGATTAATTTTGTATGTACCTGCCCTTAATAACTGGATGGTTGAACAGTTGGTACCGATTGTTATCTTTGATAGCAGTTGTTAGATCAAGTTAAAAGTCCTTAGTGTGCCTCTACTTTAACCTTTCGTTTACCGGGGTTAAGTAGACGAAAGGTTAATTCTACAAACGAAAAGAAAACCTGTCACGCAAAAAGAAAATATGTCGTAATGGCAACGAACCCGAATATACTTACCTATACGGAAGTAGCAATCCTTTGAAAAAATGTTCCACGCAAACAGAGGTTGCGGGGCCTAGAACGATGATTTGACCGCCAGTCTGTCGCTAAAGATCGTTCGCCATTGGTCGATCATACGTAATACTGTACGGAACATGACAGTGTGTGCATCTGCTGCTGTGTGACCGTAGAACATGTTATTTTTTAAAATTTAATAGTAAAATTAGATCTCCATTCTATTGTATTATTTATATTATCTATCTAAAAATACTTACACAAGAAATAAATACTTTACCCCGTTGTATTTATTCCTCTTAGCATTATGCCCTATTTTAATGACAGATTTTCTTTGGATTTCTCCTTCGTTTGTAGAACGAACGAGAAACTCTATTATTTGTCTTATGTATATTATATCTTATATAAATCTTATGTAGTGTAATCGTATGTCTAAACTACCGTTGGGCCCAGTTAACTATTATCAAATTAGAAAGAGTATAATTGTACACTGGTCCCAGTTTCGAGGTGGACGACTTCTCCCCTAACCTGTGGTTTAGCTGACGAATAGCTACTGTTTTCCAAAACCTTTTTTAAGCCAATTTCATGTGATGATTCAAATGATTCAGGTGAGATCTAATTTCGGTACTATTAACGCCGAAAAAATAGTTACTAAAAATTTGAGGGCTACTTCAATAATTAAGCAGCTCCTAATCCTTATCGTTTCTATCATCATCATGATCACCAACCAGCATCAGCCTGTTGCAGTTCACTGCTGGACATAGGCCTCTCTAATTGCACGCCACCTAGATCTATTTTCGGCTTCTCGCATCCAGTTTGTGCCAGCCGTCTTGCGCAAATCGTTTCTATACTGATGTTGAATTTAGAAGCCGCTCAACTATTTTAAGAGACCTCAAACTTTAAGTGGCGCTTTAGTATTTGGAGTTAGGTATTTGTCATTTTAGTCTGTATTACAATGAGAATTTATAGCTCGATCCCATCTGCTTCTCTATCTACGGTTTAGTAACCTATCTTACTAATTTTATAAATCTCACTTCTTACTTATATTATAATCGCAAAAGTTTGTGGATGTATGTATGTCTGTATGTGACTTTGTTACTCTTATATATTTAATACTTTTTATCCCGATATTGACGCGAGGTCGGCACTTACGCGAGTGTAACCACAGGTGTAACCGAGGAGCGCAGCTAGTTATTATTTCAATAAATCTGAACAATTTGAAACGTCAACGTCACTTTGACAGCTCGGTTTCCCGCCGTTGCTCGGTTCATCATCGTGCGTTCGGCATCGGGCGGCTTGGCGTGCGGCCAAAGCCGTAATAATGCAAACCATTACTCACCAAGGAGATTGCCTATCGACGTAGTTTAATTCTACTTTCCTGTGCCAACCTTTAACCCCAGTTTGGCTATTATACTGTCGATAACTTGCCCGGAACAATTCCGACTTTCGATTGCAGTACTTTATGGAAAAAAAACTGTAACTAAATAAAGTAAGTAAATGTCAAGATAGTCGGGGTAGATACCCCGACTTTCATTCCGAAGGTAGTAATTTCGAATCACGGACGCGCAAAAATGTATTTTTCTTTAAGAAAAAATTATGTGCGCTATTAACACCGCTCTAACGGTGAATGAAAACATCGTGAGGAAACCCACGGCTTAAAATCACACACAAAGTCCCAATAGTAGGGCTAATTGCGGAAACACACAGTTAAAACTTTTACTTTTAGGTAAAGATAATGATTTGGTCAAGAATTTCGTATACAGAAGTTGTTACTTACAACAAAAATTATAAAGTTACAAAAATTCTGCTTACAGGCGTCCAAATATTTTTAGATACAATAGGGAAATCTTAGCATGAATAAACTAAGTAAGAATAATAATCACATTTAATCAACAACATTTAGGTACCTATGTAGGAAACGTTATTAACGGTATTCTTAGTAAGTATTCTTATTTTATGAAAAAATTCTTATACTGAATAGAAACAATGGAGAAGAAATAGTAGTTTATGCACCGAGATACTAAAGTCCTGTCTTATATAGCGGGCGTCATATTGAATCCAAAGCGTACGAAGGACTCTAGAGGGTTAACTCCCGAGCGCAGCGAGGGTGTTAAAAACTTAACTCCTGAGCGAAGCGAAGGAGTTATGTACCTAGAGTCCTGAGTGAAGCGTGGGATTCAAGCGCCCAAGATAAAGACAGACTTTAGTACCGAGGTGAATACTTTACTTTACACATCTACTGCGAGACAATAAAAGGGCTACAAAAATAAGCATTTAACTAACAACATAAAAATAGATTAATGCAACGTATATGAAATATATTGACAGCTCTATATTCATTAAATTTAACAATGTTACATCAAAATGACGAAACCACACATCGGCCTTAGCTGATGAAAAAAAAAGTTGGGGCTTTATACTAACCAAAACTTTTTGCTTTACCCTTCCGTCCATGAAAATTGGAAAAAATAACCAAGTTTTTATTTTTTTTATGTGTTAATGTCTAGGTGGCCAGTTCGAAATGGCCGTATGCTACCAGAACCTTAGTTACAAATTTAAATTACTTTATGCCCTAGGTGCATAATTAGCACTTTATGCACCTAGGGAATAAAGAGTCGCTTTACGTTAACCTTTTTGGTCAAATAAAGTAGCTTTGTAGAGCAGTGGGTGTGTAAAATCTATTAAGTTCTTTTTTTTAACATTTTGAATAAGAAATTTTTGAATCTGTCGATCTTTAAGAAAGGGCATCTATAAGTCTTTATACGAGCTTTGGCGGGAATGCGTTGAGGAGATGTGCATGTTGCTAAATTTTCATTTTTGTGAAACTTAGTTCAAATGCGTGTAAATTGTTTAATTTTGGGCGCATATTACTCAATTTAGTTTCGTGAAGGTGCACAAGTGTAAATAAAAGTAAAAATCGGTGCAAAACATGGACTTTAGCTTAGTGTTGTCTCCAAAGCTCCGTGAAAAAACATTGTAAAAAATGGCCCCCTTTTTACAATAATTCCCTCGACTTGACTGTTTCGTTCAATGCAAATAACTTGCAAATATTGATAATACTTGACACTGGCAGATGTCCGAAAGGAAAAGCCATTTTAAAGAAGAAGTCTTTATACGAGCGTTATACTAAAAAAATACACATCTTTTTATTTATAAATCAGCTTGAGGTTATTGTAATTTACGACTATATCTTCTACTGGGTTGTGCCATTTTTAAATTAGCCTTAAATATTTTTAGGTTACAAGACTTGTACAATTTGAGCTATAACTAAGCAAGAGGATAACTAAATCAACAATCAAGGAGATTGGACTTCAAAAAATATTTACAAGGTTAACAAAAAAAGAAGCGAAAGACCGAAAGCTCGGTCGTTTAAAAATCATTAACAAAACGCGATTAAACCCGGTAAATAAAGTGTTTTATTATGCAAAATCGCGAAAACCATGCAAGAAAAAAACGACTCTATTCAAAATCGGAAAATGCATTTAATTTCATCTAGGTAGGTAATCTTTTGTTCAGAATTGAGAGAGAAATATTATCATGAAGCCGATAACAAAGCAGATTCCCCTATAAATGAAAGGATATATTTTCATTAAAAATAACCAATAACAACCAACTTTTTCTTTAAAAAGCGAGAGCACGACAATGGATTTTAAATAGTGCAGCTGCAGAATTCATTTCTGAGACGAATACCATTGAAAATTTTCATTTAAAATTTATAAAGTGATTTATTTCCGGGCTTCGAATGGATCGCTCATCTTAGGAAATTGGATTGGCTGTGTTCTGAGCTGAGAGTGGCTTTGGTCGATAGTGAGCAAAGAGAATAAAGTCAAATGACCGCTCATACCGCGATTTTTCTATAAAACAACTCACCGTTGCGGGCAGATTGTGAGGTTATAATTAAACTTTGTGATTCAAAGTCAAAGTCAAAAATGCTTACTTAAATAAAATTTTGGTACACAATACCTTGAAACGTCTGATAGCTATGATTTAAGTGTGATTTTGGAACGAGCCATCCGATGAGAAGAAACCACTCTAACTCATGGGGTTTTTTGTAATCATGTGTAGGGGACTCCCCGGTGGCGCGTCGCGTCGGGCGAACGCCTGACTACAATGCAGAAAGCTACAGGTTCGATTCTCGTCGGGTGCAAATATTTATGCTTAAAAATAAATATTTATATCTAGTCTGGGTGTCTTCCTATGTAAAATATATATGTATTTACAAATAATAATAATATGTAGTATTTTTTGTACCCATAGTACAAGTCTTGTGCTTAGTTTGGGGCTAGATTGCGTTGTGTGTAATGTCGTGCAATATTTATGTGTTCAATTTTACAATCGTCATTATCGTCAATCGATTGACCATTGCATTTCTTAAAACTCTGTGATGGGCCGATGCGTTACCTATCTAAACATAGACGCTGTGATTACCGGTCTTGCACAATAATGCTACCAAAAAGATGTATCTATTTTCGTGAGGGAGGAAAACTTGAATGAGCAGTCAACTGGTTTTATCGTCTTTGATAGTGAGGTAGGTACGTCCTCACGTCTATTCTCTTGGGTAATTGAAAGATACTGTGGTGAAAATGTAAACAAAAGCGGATGAATAATTGAATATGCGCGGACAGATTTTAGATAATGTATTGACGCCAGATAAATGTAATCATAGAGGCGTCTTGTTATAAAAAAATGTATTTTAAATGGTAGATTTACTTAATTTACACCACTGTCTGAATGCATTTTACTGCCTAACTCCTCTAAGAGGAGGCTCTTGCCTTATAGCGTAAAAAAATTGCGGGCTAACAAAAAAACATGAAATGCAAGCCATTTTACTTTCTACTTTACAATTTGTAACGGGTAAGTCCTTTTAATCCGAAAGGGGGTTGTTCTGGACGTCTAGGCGAACAACTTTTGTTCTACGACTTTTCCGTTTCACCTTGTATACAAAGTGTAACGGATATGCCCTTTTAAGCCGAAACGCGGTTGTTCTAGACGTCAAGGCGAACAACTTTTGTTCTATGACTTTTTAAACATCGAACTTTTTTTGGAAATTTTGAGCTTATGTTTCATTGAAAAAACAGTTGCTTTTGAAAATAAAGGTAATTGAAGTTTTGTTTGTAGAAGACTAAACAAAATGAAAGGACAACATACAGTCACTGATCTCTAACTCTAAGAAACAGCTGATTTCTAAGCACCGACCAATAAACCAATCGGTGTTTGTAAGCATTACATTCAAAATTTTCGAAAAGTACTTCGAATTTCCAAAAGTCGTAGAACTTTTTCTCTTAGACGTCTAAAACCACCTCCTTTCGGCTTAAAAGGGCATATCCGTTGCACCTTGTATGTAATGTGTGTGCATAATGTCTGTCTGTATATTTGTTAATCAATCACGCAGAAATAACTGAGCTCGGAATAAAGGTAGCTGAAAACCTAGAATAACACATATGCTACTTTTTATCCCGACATTCCCGCGGGAACAGGGCTTACGCGGGTGAAACCGTAAGCGCAGCTAGTGTTTAAAAGAACTACTAAAAATAGACATATTTTTTTTAAATTAAAACTTGTTTAACAAGCTCAGCTTCTATCGAAATATTACAAAGAAACTGAGCGTAAAACGATTTAATATAAAAATATCTCGATATTAAATTCAATTCTATATTCATTCATTCATATACTTAAAGCCTGAATATTCACTGGATTATAAATATTAACGCTCAGTTCACTAACATGGTTTCACTAATAAAATTGCAAAATTTAATTTGAGACGATTTGAGATGAAATTTAAGGTTTTAAATGTGATTTTGATTTCTTATTTAGTTTTATTAAAAAATATAAAGCTACCTAATGTCTTAGGTTTATTTCTCATTGCTATCTTCATCTTGCCTGGCAAGCGAGGGTTCGAATCCTGTCACTAAAGAATTTTTGAAGACACATTTCTTCTAATCTTATACAATATTTTAACTGTATAGATACCTACCTAGTTTCTTTAATGCTTGCCAAAATTCAGCAACCGACGGGCCTTACAAAACTTGAACTTTGAACCTCCAACCCTTACAATTAATCAGTTGTAATGCGCCTTTCCACTTGCGCCACAGGTGCCTCATCGTGATGAAATTAATAATCGCATTCTTTCGACTGAGACACGAAATAATTTGTGTGTCCATGTGTATAAAACATCTTAAAATCAAGTAGAACAAAATATTTTACAAAATATAATTTTTGTGAGCTGTGCCAGTAAGCCAATGCAAGATCTCAAAATAGTAGGAAATCATTTTTACTTCGTAGGCATCCAGTACTGTAAAACTAGCAGGCGGCTTGCTTGGCGCCAAGCGCTCAGTGCGGCCGATTGCGAACTTTCTAGACAGTTCGTTTTAGGTGACTCTAGCAGCTAACCGCTAAGCCAGCCTCATGCCTATGCGGCCGAAGCCTAAGTAAGTATACCAAGTGTATGCCAAGTATATGGGTAAATAGTACATAATCCCTACGTTTTATCTTACTTAAAATATTATAAATCCGAAAATCTGTTTGTTTGTTTGTTTGTTTGTTTGTTTGTTTGTTTGTTCCCTCTTCACGGTCAAACGGCTCGACCGATTTGGATGAAAATTTGCATAGGGATAGTTTAAATTATGGAGAGTAACATAGGATACTTTTGATCCCGAAAATCCCGCGGGATCGGGACTTACGCAGGTGATAACTATTTCTTAGATGAAAATTTGCATAGGGATAGTTTAAGTGATAGAGAGTAACATAGGATACTTTTGATCCCGAAAATCCCGCGGGATCGGGACTTACGCGGGTGATAATATTAATGGATGAAAATTTGCATAGGGATAGTTTAAATGATGGAGAGTATCATAGGATACTTTTGATCCCGAAAATCCCGCGGGATCGGGACTTAAGCAGGTGATAACTATTTAATAGATGAAAATTTGCATAGTGATAGTTTAAGTGATAGAGAGTAACATAGGATACTTTTGATCCCGAAAATCCCGCGGGATCGGGACTTACGCGGGTGATAATATTTATTGGATGAAAATTTGCATAGGGATAGTTTAAATGATGGAGAGTAACATAGGATACTTTTGATCCCGAAAATCCCGCGGGATCGGGACTTACGCGGGTGATAATATTAATGGATGAAAATTTGCATAGGGATAGTTTAAATGATGGAGAGTATCATAGGATACTTTTGATCCCGAAAATCCCGCGGGATCGGGACTTACGCGGGTGATAATATTAATGGATGAAAATTTGCATAGGGATAGTTTAAATGATGGAGAGTATCATAGGATACTTTTGATCCCGAAAATCCCGCGGGATCGGGACTTAAGCAGGTGATAACTATTTAATAGATGAAAATTTGCATAGTGATAGTTTAAGTGATAGAGAGTAACATAGAATACTTTTGATCCCGAAAATCCCGCGGGATCGGGACTTACGCGGGTGATAATATTTATTGGATGAAAATTTGCATAGGGATAGTTTAAATGATGGAGAGTAACATAGGATATTTTTGATCTCGAAAATCCCGCAGGGTCGGGACTTACGCGGGTGATAATATTAATGGATGAAAATTTGCATAGGGATAGTTTAAATGATGGAGAGTATCATAGGATACTTTTGATCCCGAAAATCCCGCGGGATCGGGACTTACGCGGGTGATAATATTAATGGATGAAAATTTGCATAGGGATAGTTTAAATGATGGAGAGTATCATAGGATACTTTTGATCCCGAAAATCCCGCGGGATCGGGACTTACGCAGGTGATAACTATTTAATAGATGAAAATTTGCATAGTGATAGTTTAAGTGATAGAGAGTAACATAGGATACTTTTGATCCCGAAAATCCCGCGGGATCGGGACTTACGCGGGTGATAATATTTATTGGATGAAAATTTGCATAGGGATAGTTTAAATGATGGAGAGTAACATAGGATACTTTTGATCTCGAAAATCCCGCAGGGTCGGGACTTACGCGGGTGATAACCATTCAATGAATGAAAATCGACACAGGGGTAGGATAAGTGATGTAGAGTGGCGTCATCATCATCATCATCGTCATCCATCGTCATCGTCATCCTTCGTCATCGTCATCGTCACTTACTGACGAAATACAAACTTTAACTTACTTCACCTACCTACCGCAGTGCAAAAATGCCCATTGAAGTACTGTTGAAGCCAGGCGCTGACGCGCCTGGCATCATCAGTACTTCCCTGGTCGTCCGTTTAAGTGTGGATTATTGCATTGCGGTAGGTAGGTGTTCGAACAACGCGGGATCGCGACTTGCGCGGGTGAAACCGCGGGGCGCAGCTAGTTTATATTATAAGCAGTTGGCGAAATGTGCTCGTTACTAACAATCCTTTCAACAATCTTTGTAATAAATGAACAATAGTCCGTTAGTTCATCACTTACGTTCCCCCGTCAAAGTTTGAAATTAAAAAAAGTTGATCTTATGCATCACATGAATACATTTCGTATGTATTTATTACAGCTTGACGTAGAATACTGTAATGCTTAACAAATTGTGATAAACACAATGAACCTACCTGTTGCCGTGTATGCCGTGTATAATATACGGCAAATTATATACGAATATTCAACGGTAAAGAGGAAAGAAAAACAAATGATGCGCTATTTGGCTAATTGTTCAGAAGAGCTCTCTAAATTTAAAGAAAAATGAAATTAAACTTTTTTTTTTTTAATGTTGTCTGCCTACACTACTATACGAAAAGAAGGTCAAGTTTTTTGTGCTCTATATTTTATATTAATTTTAATGTATCAAATTCAATAATTTAGGAAAAAAGTGGCGTTATGAACGTGACTCTGCACGCCATTATGGTGGAATGAGCCTGAAATATCTAAGCGGAGCAGAATATCGCATGTGCAAAAATGCAATAGTGCGAGTGAAGCTAAGTTAATGATGTGTCAGTTCGAACCGAAGAGAATTCAGCGAGCTCATTTTTGCTCTTTTTGTTCACTTTGTGATTTCCGCTCGATTCTTTAATAGTGGAAACACAACGTATACAGTATTTTTTATGCCTTAGTAAAATAAAAAGATAGATAATAATTTATTTGATCAACAACAAAAACTTAACAAATATAATACAACACACTAAAAAATAAAATTTAAAGCTAAATAAAGCATTAATATTATACTTCATACAACTGAATAAGTCGTTATTGGATCCGTTTTGCTCACGGTAGTAACTAAATAAGTTACAAAGTTGTTATCCTTAGGTCAAGTAAAAAACCTTAGGGCGACTTGAAAACTCTAACACTCTGTGGTGAGCCACACCACTATACGATCTTACAAAAGCTAGCTCTAATGAATCCAACGTAAGTAACAAAACCACTAGCTTCCAGTCTAAAACCCTACTTCTCTCGTCTTATCTTACAAACACATTTCCAGGATAACAATTTCAGTTAGATATTACCTCCTTTCAGTTATTTCAGTGCTGCAATCTGTGTTTATTTCTTACTTCCATCCAGCGTTATGATAATTGCTCAATATGTTAACGGCATTTTATCTTAGTATACTACTTGTGGTTACTTCCATGAGTAAAGCTAATAGAGAAGCGTAGTTTGCTGATGGTGGTTGAAAACTAACTGGACTCTGTGGTTTTACCCGGTTCTGCGGGTTATCGAAATAAAAAGTTAGGAAATCTATGACTGAAAACGTACATATTTTGATTTTGCTCACAAAATTCAAAATTTCTTTATTCAGTTGGATGTATTCGATCACTTCAAATACGTTCGTTCTTACAACTATGACTCTACTCTAGTGGCTTCGGTCACACTCAACTTGGCAAAAACTTATGCTGAGAATAAACTTTGAATTGATAGCCGAAATTAATTTTGTAATACAAATTAAATAAAAAGATCTTCTAAGTCATAAGAGAGAAGCAAAGTTTAGGTCATTCTTTTTGATTGGTTTACATTCTGAAAAAAAAACTGGTAGGTATGTATGTTTATTCGACACGATTTGAATAATCAAACTAAATTTAGGCACTATTATATAATATTATAAGCTTTAGGGTTCAAAGTCTACATTAACCGACCTAGAGTATTTCTATGCTAAACACATCTATTACTAGATCTAAATACTGCAGTTTGTAATCTAACCAATTTGAATTCTACTTTAGTTGACCTACAGTTGAATTTACCTTGATACAATCGGAAAGATGGTCTAACATTACCATATGTATCTAAAGCTGGCATATTGCCGAAATACATTAGGTGAAGTGTAGGCATAATTTTGGCGAATGGTCGGTGTAATTACCTTTTTTAAGGATACCTTGTTCGGATAAGAGGGGTGTTGGTATATGGGTAGTGGTATAATATATACCACTAGGTTCGGGGTATACCCCGACTTTGATTTTGAGGATCATGGGTTCGAATCCAGGTTGACGCGCACTAATGTCTTTTTCTGTAAGATAATGTGCTCTTGTAACATCGCTCTTACGGTGAAGGAAAACATCGTGAGGAAACCGAGGACTCACTACGGTCCGAAGACATGGGACATTCACCAATCCAGAGAAGGTTCCCGTGGCGTCTTCCTGCCTAACCCCTCTAAGAAGAAGCCCAGCAGTAAGACAAATTAAAGGGCTGATTATGTTAAATTATGTCAAATAAAAAAACGAAATGTAAATCTATTTTTCTACGAAGACACACTGGGACATTGTGAGGAAACCTACAGCTTAGTCCCTTTAGAAATTAAAAAAAAAAAAAAAGAACTAGGTTATAGGGAAAGTTGCGGAAATTTCTAACGAAAACGCCAAATAAATCTAACCAAAAAAAATTATCAATTATTTTTAAATTTATATCAAATTACTACTACTTACTATCCCCCCCACCCTACTTCCTACCCCCTACTCCGCTACTTACTATATCTAGTATAGGATATTTTTCAATCTATCGAAGTCTCCGATTCGTAATAATAAAGAGCTCTTTCTGGGAAGGTTTCGATATACTTAACATCGAAATCCATCAACTAATATACAACTAAATAATCGAGAAAAGCTATGGCCGCTTGTTTCCCAAACGGTAATGTGCGGCTTTCTTAGATATACCCCGTTTTTCCCACAGGATTTCTCAAAGTACAGTACCTATTACTTCTAATCTGTACTAATAATAAATAAAGAAGTAAGTTTTGTTGGATTGTAACGAACCAACTATAAACATACTGGACTGATATCAAAAATTATTTTTAACAATAGATAGCTATTGAGGAGTAATTTTTCAAGGCTATTTTTATCCCGATTTTCCCGCGAGATAAGGACTTATGCAAGTAAAACCGCGGTGTGCTGTCAGTTTTCAGATGAATTTTTAAGCCATGCAACCACTAAAACGAAACTAGGTACTTGCCTCTTAAGAGCTTTTAATATTTACGAAATGTAGATACTTTGAATAAAATACTGGTAACTAGTGGTTGTTGGTATACAAGGTGTAGTGGAATAGGTGTGTGGTCGTGAATTTGTTCTAGACGTCTAGGCGAACAACTTTTGTTGGGATACGAAACTACTATTGGGAGTTCTTACTTTTTTCGATAACGTTAAAAATCTTGCTTTTACTAATCTTACTAAAATTATGCACGTGAAAGTTTGCATGTATGTATGTGGTTTTAAAACTCTTTCACGCAAAAACTACTCAATCGATTGCGATGAAACTTGGAATTTAGGTTTCTGGATACTGGAAATAACACATAGGCTACTTTTTATTCTAAAATTCCCGCGGGAACGGGACTTACGCGGGTAAAACCGCGGCGCGCAGCTAGTAATATTATAAACTCGAAAGATTGCATGTATGTGTGTCTGTGAGTTTGTTACTCAATCACAGAATTCGATTTCGCAGGAATATCCGGATAAAAACTAGCCTATGTATTATTCCAGGTCTCCAGCTACCGATATTACAAGTTTCATCGCAATCGGTTTAGTAGTTTTTTTGCGTGATTGAGTAACAAACTCACAGATATACATACATGCATATTTTCACGATTATATTACTAGTAAGATATATAATTTAGTCTAAGGTTTTCGCGATTTTGCTTAATTTAACACAATTTTTACCGGGATTTACTTGCGTTTTATTTAATAACGGCATTATTACCAATGATCAAGTTTCGCTAACTTTATAGTTAGCTTTTTCAAGCTAACTGTTTAGTTAGCGAAAGCCCATTCTTTAGTAATAATGCCCTTTTTATTAAACGAAACGCGACTAAACCCAGTAAATATTGTATTTTATTAAGTACTAGCTGCGCCCAGCGGTTTCACCCGCGTAAGTCCCGTTCCCGTGAGAATATCGGGATAAAAGTAGCCTATGTGTTATTCCAGGTCTCCAGCTACCTATATTACAAGTTTCATCGCAATCGGTTCAGTAGTTTTTTACGTGATTGAATAACAAACACACATACTGACAACCTCTGTGGCGCGTCGGGCGAACGTTTGGCTGCAATGCAGAAGGTTGCGGGTTCGATTCCCGCTGGGTGCCAATATTTATGCTTAAAAATAAATATTTCTATCTGGTCTGGGTGTATTTCTATGTATATATATGTACCTATTTACAAAAGAAAAATAAATATAAGTAGTATATCCGTTGTCTAGTCACCGTAACACAAGCTTAGTAGCTTACCGGGGCTAGATGGCGCTGTGTGTTGGTCACAAAATTTATTTATTTATATAATTTATTATACTCACAAACTTTCAGCTTTATAATTTTAGTAGGAAGATTTAGTTCTAACAGCTTATTACTTTACAGTTAACACCTTGTATTAGTACCAATCTGTGGTATCGGTATCCCAGCAATGCCGATACTAGCCTCGTAGCTATTTGATAAAGTATAGTGCGAGTAACTCCCGAGATAGTAGTAATATTTAATATCACGGAAACCGACTGAGGTAGAAGCTTCCTTAAAGCATCTCATACATTATTCTGTTTTGTAAGAATTCGAAGGATTTTTGTTCATAATTTCTTGGAGTTTACAGTGTAATGTGTAATGTGCTTTGAAGATTTATATGGCTCTGTTTTCCGTGGAAAGGCATTAATATCAATCCTAATTAATTGCATATCTTACTAATATTATAAACGTGAAAGTTTGTATGTACCTATGTATATTTTATGTATGTGACATGCAAAAACTACAACTTACTAGGTACTACAAAATCGCGAAAACCTTAAACAAAATAACCTCTTCCTTTTTCTGAAGTCGGTTTAAAATAACATTGGAATCGTAACGCTATCAAACCTGAAAAATTAGTTTAATTTCGATCGAACATCGCGAAAACAGAAGAAAAACCTAATCAATAGAAATGGAAGACTAGCTGTGTTCTTCAATTTCCGCCGCATGTAAATATGTTACATTTAATAAACTATCACCTTTGTAATATTAGTTGGACTAACAAACCAACAAATTAAAAATCAAACAAATGAAAAATCTAAAATCTCCTATTATTTACCTACGTAAAAAAGATTTCGATTGTGTAATAAAAAGCAAATAGTAGGGGTCTCGGGTAATTTTCAAATCACAAGCCGCTTGGCCGGACTGCACGCATCGTATTTTATCACGGCTCTTGTGGAATACCTGTGCATACCCTGCAACGAAGCCCCTTTGTAACGTACGACATGAATTCTTACTGTATACTAGATGTAACAGGTATGCCCTTTTAAGCTGAAAGGGGGTTGTTCAGTACTTCTAGGCGAACAACTTTTGTTCTACGACTTTTGAAAATTCGAAGTACTTTTCGAACATTTTAACTGTAAAGTTTATTTAAAAATCAGCTGTTTCCCAGAGTTCGAGGTCATTGACCTAATTTTGTCCTTTCATTTAGTTAGGTCTATTACAATCAAAACTTCAATTTCCTTTATTTTCAAAAGCAGCTGTTTTTTTAGTGAAACATAACCTCAAAATATTAAAAAAAAAGTTCGAATTTTCAAAAGTCGTAAAACAAAAGTTGTTCCCCAAGATGTCTAGAACAACCCCCTTTCGGCTTAAAAGGGCTTACCTGTTACATCTTGTATATACCTTATATTCCTCTATATAAATTTATGTGAAGTCGTCGGTCGTTTCATCAGTTCTAACCACCGAATACAGAAACGGTACTCAAAATTTCAGTTCCACTCAAACAAATAGGGAGCAGCTTTTAAACTCAAAATTTCCCTTAAAAGTTTCACAGTTAGAAGCACTACACTATTCTCCTAAATTAGGAGATATTGACCCGCCATTTTTTAGGTTTGGAGCCTCTGACCGTGAAACTTTAACATACAATCTCTTTTAATTTAGCGGAAAATAAACAAAAAAACTTACACCGTGGCTTTAGATCACGTAAATCAGTTGAATAATCCATATCTTGTGTTTTAGGAATGCCTTTAAAATTTCACTAATGTACCTCTACCCCCTAGGTCTGAGCTCTAAGGAAAAACGCCGATCTTCATTAGAAGCTGCTCGTACCTGTCAAAAGTGGTGTTTCTTTTAAGCGTCCTACCGACGGACCATATACAAAAAGGACATGCTTTTATCAAGTAGGCCTCGTGACACTCCAAAACGTAAGGGCCTACCGACTAAACTAGAGTTTAGGGTAGTTAAACTTCAGAGTTTGACTACGTTTTTCATATTACGACGTAGAAAGTCAACATTTTATTTTATTTTATTTTATTTTATTAGGTATAGTTACAGGTCTCAGACTACAATCTTATAACTAAAACAATTTACGACAAACTGATCTATAACAAATCTGGGACCCACTTATAAACTACACACAACTTGCACAAAAGAAACATGCACAGTTAGACTTTCTACAGACTGTTAATACAGAACTATTTTGAAATAGTTAGTAGAGAAGCCTGCCAAATGTGTACATACATAATATAAACACTAAACAGTTAAACAATAAGGTACAAGAGGTCTGACTAAAGTTTGGATTTCAACAAAGATCGTACTTTTAATTTGAATGAACAACAGCCAAGATGAAACATATCCTCCTCGCTCTGGCATACATTATCATTGTAAGTTCTACACATTCTGCTGATAGGGTCATTGTAAGAGACATTGTTGTTTGTATATGGTGTGCTGAACAATTTAGGAATACGAACCGATCTCGAGGGCACTCTAAAGTGGACAAAACTCAGCAGCTCTCCATTAATGATCCCGTTACATATCTTGTAAAGCAGTGTCAGATCTATCAAATCCCTACGTAGTTGCAAGCTCAATAAATTAAATTTTTGCAGCCTATCACTGTAATCGGGGATTTTCCTCCTCAAACCTAGCCGACAACATAGCCTCCGAATAAACCGTCTCTGTAGTGCTTCAATTCTATCAATATGGGTAATGTAGATAGGGTACCATACTGAAGAGCAATATTCGAGTATAGATCGTACCAGGGATATGTACAACGTGATCCAGGTGTCGGAATTTTTAAATGGTTTCAATACTTTTGACAAAAATCCTAACATTCTATTAGCCTTCCCGGTAATGTAGTCGTAATGATGTCTGAAAGATAATTCGCTGTCGAAGTAAACTCCGAGATCACGGACTATGTAAACTCGCTCTAAAGGTACGCTATTTATATAATAGGAATACTCAATGATTTTCCTGTTTTTAGTAAAACTTATAATTTGACATTTTTTCACATTGAGCTCCATTCCATTTACCCTACACCATCGATCGATGTGACTCAGATCGTTCTGCAGAAGACAACAATCTGCAAAACTCGCAACCCTGCCATATATTTTGATATCGTCAGCATAAGCCAAGCATCTACTTTCGATGGAGTCTAACAGATCATTTATAAAGGCCAAAAATAGTAATGGTCCTAAATTTGAACCTTGTGGTACCCCTGAAATGACAGAAAACGGTGCCGAATCATATCCCGCCAGAGCCACCAACTGAGAGCGATTGTGTAAATAAGATGTTATCCACCTATGCAAGTTTCCGTGAATACCAAGATGGTACAGTTTCGTCAAGAGTATCGAGTGATCCACCCTATCGAACGCTTTGGAGAAGTCCGTATAAATCGCATCCACCTGTATTTTATCGTTAAATGCTCTGCAGAGGCTATGTGTGTACTCTAGAAGATTTGTCTCGGTAGACTTACCGGATATAAATCCGTGTTGATTATCGCTAAATCTGGGCTTGAGGTGATAGTATATATGATCATAGATAACGCCCTCAAATACTTTCGCGAAACAGTTTAAAACACTAACAGGCCTGTAATTTGACACATCGGATTTAGCGCCACATTTGTGTATAGGACTAATCTTTGCAATCTTCCAGAGCTCCGGAAAGGTACCCTCACGCATTGACTTATTATATATAATTGTTAATGGTTTAACCAGAGCCTTCGCGCATAGTTTTATAAAGATAGGAGGAATACCGTCGTATCCCGCAGATTTCGTTACATTTAACGATCTCAGATTATTTAGTACCGTACTATGTGGAATATCAACGTGACATAGACTGTAATTTACCGACGGAAAGTCCGGTTCATAGGTAGACCGTGTAGGGGAATATACTGAAGAGAAATAGTCAGCAAACAAACGTACTATCTCAGGACCCGTTGTTGCTTTTCGGTCTTTGTAGGTCATAGTCTTTGGAATATCGTTGGTTATGCGCTTACTTTTGGTATACCTCCAGAACTGTTTCAGATTTGTTGACAAATCCTTTTCGATGTTTGCAATGTAATTCCTAAATGTTATTTTCATTAGCAATTTACAATCAGAGCGCAATTCCGAAAAGCTATCATAATCTCGGGGATTCCCAAAGCGTTTAAAGCGTCGATGTAGACTATTTTTCTTTGTAAATAATTGTTTAAGTTCTTTGGTAAACCACACTGGATAATTTTGATTCCTAGAACGCACTCTAGGAGTATATTTCTCTATAATTATATACAATGTATCATAAAAAGTGTGTACGAATTCATCAATATCCATTCGATTGGCCAACTCATCCCAGTTTTCCCGGTTTAGATCCTCCATACATTTTACAAAATTGGTTTTACGAAACAACAGTCTCCCTACCTCAGTACTATTTTTTAATACACCTGTAATTCTCAAACGAAATACAAACTCAAATGGAGGATGATGCAAATCAAGACGAGAAATAGGATCAGCTGGTTTGAAGCTATGAAACAGCTCGGGACTATCCGTCATAGCCAAATCCAAAATACGCTCATTATGATTTTTAATTTTATTTAATTGTACCACGCCAGTTGAACTTATTAAGCTGCCCAATTGCTCCGATTTGTGACACGTGGAGACTATAGGACAATCTCCATCAGTCGGCCACTGTACGTCACCTAAGTTGAAATCTCCCATTATACACACAGAGCCCGTGTCAGAAGAACCACCCAATAACGCATTTTTACAGTGTTCAATGAATTTGTCAAACACACTATCAGGAAGATAATTGGGAAGATACACCACACACACTATCAAGGAGAAATTGTTACTTAATTTTATACGTATCCAAATATCTTCTGCATATTCAGACGTCAGCTCAGACAGAATTTCATACTCCAGTCTCCTATCGATAGCAATAAGCACTCCCCCTCCGTCCTCCCTATTAAATCTATCCTTAAATTTCCTATCACGATCCCTTCTCAGCACACTATATCGCTCATCAAATAACTGTGATGAATATACTGAATCATTGAGCCAGGTCTCACAAAGACATATCACATCATAGCTGCCGCATAATATTGATTTATAAATATCATCATATTTAGTTCTTGTACCTCTTGTATTTTGGTAATAAAATGAAAGTGTCATAAACCTAACCACAGTATTAATATAATTAACTAATTAAACTCAATCTAGTAGTAGAGAATAGATGAAAATATATTAAATAAAACCTGTATGATTGATTACTTATCAACACAGAATAGCAAAAACTTAATGTTAGACTAACGAAATTATACACTCAATGCAGAGCACAAATACAAATTCAGCCGATAGAATCCAAGCTCTTAAGACTCTTAATAAGTATGTATGGCGAGATGCTATCCTTTCTAACGTATATTCTGCTATTACGAATCCACACGTATTTGTATCCCTTTTCCTTAGCTTTCTTTCTCGCAGCGGCATGTAGCTGTTTATTCAGTGGAGACAGGTGTTCCGAAACATACACGGGTGTGTTCTCCTTCATTCCCAGCAACGATGTATTGAGTTTGGCCGTCGGATGTGATTTATTATATCTAAACACCGAGGAATAGAACTCATCCCGACGTTTCACCGAGTTAAATTTGACAATGACCGTACGCGGCAGTTTACTTTCCCTGTTAATTTTCGCCACCCTCGTACAGTGAACTATATCATTGTCGCTGATCTTGAAGTCAATAGCGACGGCGCATGCCTTTATAACTCGTGTTAGATCTTCTGACTTGTTTTCTGGAATTCCGTGAAACTCCAAGTTATTTTCGCGAAGATGTTGTTCCATATTATTTAACCGACTTGATAATTCGCCAACTGTCTCGTTCAGTACATCATTTTCCGCTTTTATCTGTTTAAAATCCCGTTGTAATTCGTCGGCTTCTTCTTTTAAGTCCTCATAAATCCCGTTAAGATGTGTAATTGATTGCTTTAACTCGCGTAGTTCACTTCTTAATGGAGATAGTTCTTTTTTCACGATATCCGATAACAAGCCAGGTAACTCTGATCTTATTATAGTTAACACACTGTCCGATATTGCAGCAACCAAATTCTCACTGTTCGCGGTAGTTGGCGAGTCATTTTTCGTGTTTGTGCGCGCACCCGGACTAGGTGTATTTGTGTTGTCCTTCTTGGGTTTTTTAATCTTGCAACCATGGCAACACCACGAGCTTATCTGTTCTTTCGACATCTTAATAAAGGTTCCTCTTTCGGAAATGTTCGCACAGATTAGGTGAAAGTATTTATTGCATTGACTGCATTTTAGGTGACTGCCTTCTATGATATTGCGACATTCTCCACATTTAATTATCACTTTTGAAGCCATTATATTTATTTAAAAAAAAAACATGGGCCGAAGCAATCAGTTTTGCTATTGACCTGTAGATGAAAAATAAAAAAGTTGACGGATCTTAAACCTCACACTCAACCGCAATTGCTCACGCGTTGTTTCATAGATAAATCTGAATGCAACATCTCTTCTCTATATCTGCTCTGTGGTCCTATCGGCATCGCACGCATCGGACGGATCGCATCAAACGGATGAATTCTTCACAGTGCGCCCACCTGATTGGCTGCGATCGCATTTGCCGACGTAACTACCAAGTCGAATAAGCCTGCGTGAACTAAGCAATCGAATTACGTCAGCGGCACAAAGCATGGGCGTCGGCATTGCCGGTGAACAGATTCGAGCGAGCCGTACAATGCAGATTGGACGCACTACGTTTCATCCCCTTTCTATGAGAAAATAAATAAAAGACGGAGTTTTGCCTAAATGAGAGTGGGACTCGCGCTCGAACGGACCGTACTATTACCCAAAAAAATCATAAATTATACCATATATCGCATCGTACCGTATCGTATACCGTACCATTCTGACGACCTCTGTGGCGCGTCGGGCGAACGCTTGACTGCAATGCAGAAGGTTGCGGGTTCGTTTCCCGCCGGGTGCAAATATTTATGCTTAAAAATAAATATTTGTAACTGGTCTGGGTGTCTTTCTATGTTATGATATGTATGTATTTACAACAAAAAAAAGTATACCTAATATGTAGTAAGTATATCCGTTGTCTAGTACCCATAGTACAAGCCTAGTGCTAAGTTTATAGTTAGTTGTATAGTGTCGTGCAATATTTATTTATTTTATTCTAGAAGAACAGTGCGATAATTTTCGAATAGAAGGGATAAAAAAATTGTTTTGTAGTCGTATGTTGTAAAAAGTTTTCACGTTAGCTACCAGAGTGGATGGCCTGAATTTATGTCTACTCGACTACTGAAAGTGGGTACCTACCTACCTTCGTCTTAACGCCTGATGGAATTGCGACCGTAAACGGTTAATAAGTGAATTGCAAGCGTTTTAAACTGCAATTTTAAAATGAAGATTTTTTCGTTGAGTTTAAAGATATTTTTAGGGTTTCGTAGTCAACAAGAAAAAAATAAGTTTAATTTAAAAGAAAGTTTAATGACATATTGGCTGCGCCCAACGGTTTCATCCGCGTAAGTCCCGTTCCCGCGGGATTATCGGGATAAAAAGTAGCCTATGTGTTATTCCAGGTCTCCAGCTACCTTTCTTTCAAGTTTCATCGCAATCGGTTCAACGGTTTTTACGTGATTGAGTAACAAACGCACATACATACAGTCACAAAATTTCAGCTTTATAATATTAGTAGAATAGGATAGGAAGTAGGATTGGTTTTTCATAATTTTCTTTTTAGAACATTAAAATTGACATGTTACATCTCAGTCTATCTTGATAAAGCCGACGGCGAAACGTTGGTACAGCATCGTAGCAAACCTGTTAATTATTAAAACGCGAGTCAAACCGGAAATATTGTGTTTTATTACAATGCAAAATTGCGAAAATATGAGAAAATAAACTTTTTCAATCACGTTAAATTTTAACTTGTTGCCTGTCGACCTGTGTGGCACGTTGTGTGAATACCAGATTGAAATGCAGAAGGTTGCGGGGAATAAATATTAAAGCTTAAATAGGTATTTGATTCTATCTGGGTGTCTCTCTAACTATAATTTTACAAGAGAAAAATACATATAAGTATTAAATATAGTACAATATCATATTATTATTTTGTTACCAAAGGGTTAGATGGCGCATAAGGTTTCACCAAACCTTTTCATAAAGGGCGTTGTAAAAAAGCTTGGCAATTGGGTACAGGTAGGTTACTCTCTAATCCACTAGAGAACTTGGAAGTATCAGAAACGGGAATCACCTCCGTCCTCCGTTAACTCAACTCTACAAACAGTTTGTTTTGTTTATCTAACAAACAAATTCAATAATTCAACCATCATTGACCGAGCGAGCGAGTGAGGTCCAGTGTAGACGGGCCTGGTGCTTGTATCTTTGTAACTTTGTATCTTTGTATGTTTGTTCGAAGATAACTTGAGTATCGTAGCTCCGATCTTCATGAATTTTGGTATGCGCATAGTTTAGTTCAATAGAATTTATGAGTTCGAAGATGAGCCGGATCGGTAGGGGGGTTGGGGAGATAGGGGGTCGTGAGGTCTCAGTTCGGGACTACTAGTTATTATTAAACTAGTTGTAAAAACCATAATTATCAACAACGCAATCTGAACCCGTAGTTTAATAATAATGATGGATAGAAATCGTGTAAGTTTAAACCACTTGAAGTTGTCGTAAACTATGTTAGAGTGCGCACCGCGCCGCGTCTTATCTTCCCGCCAAATGTACAACGTGTAAATAGGATATCGCCTCAGAGGTATTCGAATTAAAAATCAGTTCTCCATTTTGCCATTAAATATAATTGTATAATGTAAACTAATAATAATTCACCAAAATCACAAATAATCTTAGCACTAACCTTTGTCGACGTCGGAGGCTCGTTCACAAGTGACTCGAATGTCGGTACCCACAGAATAGTAATTATTGATGTGAACATAGTCACATTTAAAATGACAGTGACAGTTAACTGACAGTGACAACAATTTGTTTATGTGATTGCTAGTCTTTATCCAATACCAAAGGGTTTGTTACAGTCGGCCATCCTATGAGAACGAGTCCCTTCGTTTTGATTAGAAATTAACAATTTATTACCTTAATCAACTTACTATTACATAATTTATAAGCATTTAAGTATCTATGCATCTAATCACAAATAAAACTCCATTATCACTAAGTCAAAGTGAACCAGACCACTCCTGGGCGGCAAGTTCATATGCCAAATCCTGCCCGGTCTGATAACACTTAAAATAAACACTAGTAATCATGTTAGTATCTAATATCACTTAATCATATTAATCATTCCTACATGTATCATGTTCATGAGACTGAAGTGTACCAAACCACTCCTGGGCGGCAAGTTCATATGCCAATCATGCCCGGTCTGATTCACTTAATCATATTAATCATTCCTACATGTATCATGTTCATGAGACTGAAGTGTAACAGACCACTCCTGGGCGGCAAGTTCATTATGCCAATCATGCCCGGTCCGATTACACTTGCAGTTTAATAATATTGGACCGAAGTGTACCAAACCACTCCTGGGCGGCAAGTTCATATGCCAATCATGCCCGGTCTGATTACACTTGCAGTTTAAATAACACAATAATATAACAGTTACTTCCATTGCTATCGGATTGTGTCATAACTCACTGTTTGGAACCACTCCTGGGCGGCGAAGTTCTACGCCAATCATGCCCGGTTCACAATCACTCAATTCAATCGATAATTCATTTAACTTAATACATAGTCACGCATATAATTTTCTCATATTAATATAGCTAATTTATGTATGGTAGATACTTATTTAAATTAATATTAATATGTGAAATATGTGCTCATTAAGTCTATCTATCCGGGGGTGAAGTATAACGTTTCATTAATAATTATTTTTATCAATCCTTATCACTTTCACTATCTTCACTGGAAGAGCAAGCAGGTGTATTGTAACTCAACCAAGGAAATATTTTGTCGATAGAAACCACAGATTCGTACCTAGCCCCTTTTCTAGTCAAAGGAGTATCTTCAACAAGGAACCTATCGTTTGGTAGTACCTTTTTGACCCTATATGGACCCTGACATCTAGCTTCTAGTTTCTTTGATTGACCTGGTCCTGTTACTACTGCCCTTGCTATCCTAACAAGATCACCTTCTTTATAAACCCTACTTTCTTTTCTATGCCTATCAAATCTCTTTTTATTTTCAGCTTGATTCTTCTCAATTAACTCACTTGCTTCAACCCTAACTTCTTCAAGAGTTTTTTCTCCAACTTCATCTATTTCACCCGCAATTTCGTTTAATATGCCTTGGGCAGGGTTAGTAACGGTTCTACCTAAAAGGAGTTCAGTAGGAGTTTTCTTGGTTACGTCTTGAATGGTTGTATTTATTCCTAATTGTACGTCTGGGATGAGTTCATCCCAGGAATTCTTATTTTTACCATGAGTCATAGAGCCAAGTGAAGCTAAAATGTACGGTTGTACCGCTCCACTTGTCCGTTTGCTCTAGGTGTTGCTACGGAATTAAGGATGTGTTTGGTGCCAATCGAGTTAATGAAGGCCTTAAACTTTTTGCTTGTAAAGCTCGTACCCCTGTCAGTTATGAGTCGTGACGGGGAACCAAAATAGCTGAACAGGGTCCTAAGTGCTTTAATGCTCTCTTTAGTCTTTGTACTTCGCACTGGTGTTAAACTGACATACTTAGTAAATGCATCTACGACTACGAGCAAGTACATAGAGCCCCGTTTGCTACGTGGAAATGGGCCGAGATGGTCGGCATGTAACGTGTGAAACGGTACATTAATTTTTGGTATCGGGTGAAGCAATCCCTCCCTTGATCCCGACGGTACTTTATGGTGGGCGCACTCGAGACAAGCGGCCACGTACTTCTTAACAAACTTTCGCATCTTCGGAAACCAAAAGAGGGAGCGTACTCGATCCTAGTGTCTTTTCAAACCCGAAATGACCAACTTCATCGTGGTTTGATTTCAAGATATGCCATCGAACACTCCTAGGCACCAACCATCTCGTGTTGCCATCATTTAATACACGAAAAACACGCCCATTCTTAATCGTATATTCTTTATACATTTTAACTATTTTGGGTGTCTCAGGATCCTCTAAAACAGTTTTAATGCGTCTAATCTCTTCATCAGCGGACTGAACAGTAGAAATCCAATCCTCTGTATTAACGGTCAAAATGTCTACTATGTGATTGAGTTCCTGTTCAGTTTCGATAGGACTCCTACTAAGGGCATTCACGTGCGCCATTTTCTCACCCGGCCGATATTCTATGTCGCAGTCGAACTCTAGAAATTGGATCCACCACCTTGAAATGCGAGGGACTAAATCCCTTTTTGTAAAAGTTGTTCTTAAAGCATTACAATCGCTGATGATTGTAAATTTGATCCCTAATAGGTAAATACGGAATTTATTTAATGCACTAACAACCGCTAGAGTCTCCAACTCAAAAGAATGCATTTTCATTTCGTCAGCCGTAGTCTGACGACTGAAGTATGCAACCGGTCTCCAAGGTTCGAGTTCCTTCCTTTGGAGGAGAATACCTGCTACACCTAGTTTGCTTGCGTCAGTATGTAGTTGGGTGTTGGCGCTATGATCATAAAGAGCGAGAATCGGACGATCCGTGAGTGACTGTCGAAGAGTTTCAAAGGATTGAGTTTCCGAGTTTCCCCATTGCCATGGCGTATCCTTTTTCAGGAGATTCGTCAAGGGTCTAGCAATGAGAGCAAACCCCTTGACAAATCTTCTGAAAAACCCAGCAAGACCAAGAAATCTTCTAACATCATGTATGTTACGAGGGGTTGGAAATTTTGACACTGCCTCTATCTTTTGAGTTCCGGGTTTAATGCCGTCTTTATTTATTTCAAACCCTAGGAACTCAATCTGAGTCTGAAAATATGTACACTTTTGCATTTTAAGAGTTAAGCCTGCATCACGCAGCAGTTTAAAGACTTCTTCGAGCCGTAACAAGCCTTCTTCTACGGTTTTAGATGGAATCAATACGTCATCCATGTAGATGATAACATACGGAACGCTAGACTTTTTCAAGACTTTATGAATCGCCCTCTGGAAGACTGCAGGCGCATTGGTGAGCCCGAAGGGCATCCGGTTATATTCGTATTGCCCATCGGGCGTAACGAATGCAGTTTTATCTTTAGAACCACTTGCCATTGGAATTTGATGATATCCGGATGCCAAATCCAAAGAGCAAAATATGGATTGACCTGATAGTTGATCCAACAAATCATCAATCCTTGGCAGTGGATAATGATCCCTTTTGGTACGATTGTTTATAGCCCGGTAGTCTACACAGAGTCTCTTCTCCCCTGATTTCTTCTTAACCAACACAATTGGACTGGCATAAGGTGAGTTTGACTCTTGGACTATGCCATGCTCTATCATATCATCTACCATGCCTTGAACTAATCTACGATCTGCATAGGATAGGCGATACGGTCGATACGTGACTGGAGTGGAGTCTTTTAATTCAATTTCCATTTCCACTACGGTTGTAAAACCTAAGTCGTGCATGCCAGTTGAAAAACATTCCTTATACTCGTATAATAACTCATCGAATCGTTGTTTTTGTGTAGGAGTTAATTGATCACCACATTTAGGAATAACTACATCACCCGAGATCAAATCACTAGAAATAGCTAAAACATTTTTATACGGCTCGACCAGTCTAGCTCTAGTAATAAGGGTATTTTCTTTAAAATGTACAGGATTATTGGAAACATTCTGAATCAACAAAATACCTTCTCCATTTCTTAATTGATATTCGCCAGGCAAAAGGTAGTACTCATAATTTACACGACCTCTCACCGATCCACCTACATAAATACTACCCGTATGTACAACACTCGATTTTATCGGAACAGAAATCATTTCTCCTATATCAATAGTAACATTAAAAGCGACTGAAAGGTATAATTTAGGGTTCTTATCCTGATCAAATCGTTTGAATATCAAATCTAAAGGTGTTTTAACTATTTTTAAATTAGGTCTCTCTGTGTAGGTATGTCCAAGCAACACACTACATTTTATCAGGTGATCGTCAACCACGAGTACTTCGACATCTTTTTCTAAAATACCTTGAACTTCAATATCTGCCAACACGCTACCTAATGGTAAGTATGGTATGTTACCTAAACCTCGCAAATACGGTCCATCTACACCATGCCACGTTAAACCTAAATACGAGGCATCACTCTTACGCACTAAAGTTGCTTCACTGCCTAAATCTATCTGGCAAGTTATGGGTACATTATTAATTTTTATTAAGGTTCTGTATTTATCATTAGGATTTTCGCTAGTCGAAACTTCTAGAACACTTTTTTCTTTTGTAGAATCTTTAGTGTTACTTAATTTAGGACATTGTGTTGATTCATGACCAATAAAATTACAGTTAGAACATTTTACAATAGGCTTAGGGCATTTGTAGCTCGGATGTCCAGTACTACGACAGTTAAAGCAGGTGTTCAATATTATATATCGAACGGCATAACAATTATAAGTGTTTGTAAGTTAAGTCAAGAGATGGCGCTAGCGTCGAGTTAAATCACGCTATCGTTGCGTACTGTATGTTTACCTTAGGGAATGCGATCTTTGAATATACATCGACCTTTGTACCTACATTTGGTTGTTTTATTTGGATTAGTACCTTTTGGGACGTGTACATGGTCCTTCGATATTAGCCTATGGTGGCGACACGAAGTTTGACCTGCACAGTCCACTCGGTTCGAGAATTCTTAGGGATTGGCGCGGCTGTGACAATTATTGGTGGCCAAGGTTGCTACCTAATTACACAGCAAGGCCCGAAGACAAAGAAGTACGAAACCTAGAAACGGGCTAGGGAGCCCCCCCCCCCCCCCCCTCAAGGAGTGGACCCCGCAGCGGTGAGCAACGGACGGTGTGAGTGACGTAAGATAAGTGTTGTGGTGAAAAAACAGTGAGTACAATTTCGACCTTAATTTCAAGTGATAATAAACTTAACGATTTGTGGCATGATTAATGAAGATCAGAAACTTTAACTTTAGAAGCTTAACATAGTGCATGGACTTGTAATAAATTCGCAAAAAGTGTTCAGACGGGGAATCCACGCCGGTTTTCATAGCGAATTATTACATGTTCTAAACACTTAGAAAATTTCTGAACATTTTAACATAGCCGAATAACAGTGTATTTGGGTCTTGGAATTTGAAATTATCTTGGATTTAAATTTTTTCATCATTTTGAACTTGTAAAATTTTTGCAAAAATTTTTGTTTGGTTCATTACATTGTGTGTACAGTAGGGATTCCCTTGTATCTGGGACTTTGTTAAATTTAAGGGCATACTAGTTTGGTTTGTTTTATTGTAAGGGTAGTGTTCGACAAATATGACAGCGAATTACTATAAAATGCAAGATAACCTTGCACACCAAATTGCGAAAGGACTCACTAATTTTAAAAAGTCCCCCAAAGAACGCATTACGCTTCCGTATGTGTCGACACGGCTCGAAACGCTGGAGGGACAATGGAAAGAATTTTCGTCCATCCACCGTAGAATTGTATGTGAAGCAGACAAGGTTGAATTTGATGCTGCTCCTTACACCGTGAATGAGGTTTTTGATAATACTGAAGAGTGTTACATAGATTATAAATCACTTTTAAGGGAAAAAATGACACAGTTAAAACCAGAGCCAGAGGCAATTGCGGTGAGGACTGATAGTGAGGACAAACACTTTGTTAAATTACCTAAGATAAATATTCCCTCATTCTCAGGTGACTATATGGAATGGCCTAGTTTTAGGGATTCATTTAGATCATTAATTCATAAACAAAACGGTCTAGACAATGTTCAAAAATTGCACTACTTAAAAGGGTTTTTAAGCGGCGAAGCTGAACAGCTGCTGCGGCATTATAAAGTCACGTCTGATAATTATAAAAACTGTTGGTCCGTATTAGAGAATCGGTACAATAATAAGAGACATCTTGTTAATTGCTATTTGAAAAAGCTATTAAGTCAAAAAGTTTTACCAATCGAATCGTCTAGTGCCATTAAAAATTTATCAGATACGACCAATGAATGCCTAATTGAGCTTAAAAATTTAGGAGTCGACGTTGGTTCATGGGACGTTCTGTTAATTTATATACTCAGTCAGAAACTGGACTCTGAATCTCGTAGGCTATGGGAAAAAAAAGTTGCAAAACATGCCGATGAACTACCGTCGATGAAACTGTGGAATGAGTTTTTGGAAAAAAGATATAGATCCACCGAATATAAAGATCCTAAGATGCAGAATTTTGATAAGGTTTCTTCTCATGTTGTTACTACCAATGCAACGGTATCGTGTGTATTCTGTACAGGGAGCCACAAACTGGCAAATTGTAAAATGTTCGCAAAACAATCTGTAGACGAACGGCGTGACTTTGCCAAAACAGAACGTTTATGTTTTAAGTGCCTAAACTCCGATCACTCTGTCTATTTATGCAAAGTTGCTACAAAGTGTCGCCTTTGTCAAAAAAATCATCACTTTTTATTACACCCCAAAGGTTCCAACGAATCCAACAAGACTAACCAGTCCGTGAATAAAAGCGTAGTTGCTACCGCGACTGCGTCAAATTCACAGACTTTATGCGATGAAGATTCTACTTTGACTTCAGATGACCCCGACATAACTTCGTTTCATGTCAACACGACCAGTCAAGTCCTACTGGCTACTGCATTGGTGAATGCGGAGCCGGACAAGACACCCGTGTTATTAAGATCTCTGCTGGATCAGGGATCTCAGGCATCTTTTGTCACTGAATCCGCAGTTCAGATGTTAGGTCTGAAGAAGGTCGCGGAAACTAATTTTATTTCAGGATTAGGCGGTGACCCGAGTTCAGCCATCGCTTCGAAGGCGGCAGTTATGTTGAAAATTCAGTCACGTCTAGATCCCAGCTTTACCTTATCAGTTAAAGCATATGTTTTAAGCAAGTTAACTTGTTTCTTGCCTCGCAGCAAGGTTAGTATCCTGCCAGTGAAACTCTCGTCTTTGGAGTTAGCGGATCCATCGTTCGGTGTTCCGAATAAAATAGATCTGCTCCTGGGGGCGGAGGTGTACAGTCAGATCTTGTTAAAAGATTTGGTCAAAGATCCAACCGGTCTTGTGGTAGCTCAAAAGACAAAGTTGGGTTGGATCTTGTCTGGCAAAGTGCCAACGCCCGGTGGTGATACTAGCAACCAAAGCGAGAGTCATTTTGTGAGTTTGCATGCGGTAGAGTCAAATGATGACCTTTTAAAAAAGTTTTGGGAGATGGAGTCAGAACCATCTCATAAAACCAAACATCTCACTGTAGAAGAGCGGAAATGCGAAGAAATGTTCGCTCAAACAACGCTTAGAGATGAGTCTGGCAGGTATGTAGTCAGACTCCCACTAAGGGAAAAAGATCCCCCATGTAAGTACGGGAATTCCAAATCGATAGCCGGAAAACGATTTCTTATGTTAGAACGACGCTTACTTAAAGACCCAAACCTAAAAACGGAATATTCGAAAGTTATTCAAGAGTATTTGGAAATGGGTCATATGGAAGTAGTTAGCGATCGCGACAACCCAGAAGCCGTGTATTTACCCCACCATGCGGTGGTCAGGCAGGATAAAACAACAAGTAAAGTTCGTGTAGTCTTTGACGCTTCTTGTTCCGGCTCTAATGGTGTGTCGTTAAACAATGATTTAATGACGGGACCAACGCTACAACCTGAACTGCGCCATCTAATAATGCGTTGGCGATGTTATCCAATTGCTTTAGTGGCTGACATTGTCAAAATGTACCGACAGGTAAAAGTTAGCGCACGGGATGTAGATTATCAACGCATTTATTGGCGTGAAAACCCGGGCGAGGAGCTGCAGCACTTGCGCTTGCTGCGAGTAACATTTGGTACGTCATCGGCTCCATTTTTAGCGGTTAGAACACTACAACAGCTGGCTCGTGATGAAGGTGATACTTTTCCACTAGCAAAGAGTCGTGCTATGAACGAGTTTTATATGGATGACTTAATGACGGGTTGCTACTCTGTGTCTGAAGGAGTTCGGGTTTATGAACAAATGAATCAGCTATGTATGCGTGGAGGATTTCCACTCCAGAAGTGGGCGAGCAATAATAAGGAGTTGACGGATTGCATGATAGAAGAAAAGGAGAGCTCAGTTTCAGAAAGGGAGATTAAATCAGATGAAGTTCTGAGAATTCTAGGCGTGACTTGGCATAGAGAAGCAGACGAGTTTCAGTGCACCGTTAAACTTCCACCAATTGAGCGACCAGTCACTAAGCGTCGTGTTATTTCTGACATTGCTCGTTTGTTCGATCCTTTGGGTTGGATGGCACCAGCTATTACTACTGCTAAAGTGTTTATTCAGAGACTCTGGCTTTCGGGAATTGATTGGGATGCTGAACTTCCATCGCAGTTGCTTGAAGATTGGCTAAAATTCCGCGATGATCTTCACCGACTGGCAGAAATTCGAATTCCTCGTTGGATATACTCTGGTAGAACTAACAAGATCATGGAAATACACGGGTTCTCGGACGCGTCCAATGCAGCATTTGCTGCTGTAGTCTATGTTCGAATCATAGATCAAGATAATCATATTCATGTTAGCTTAATCACCTCCAAAACCAAGGTCGCACCTATAAAACAGGTATCAATTCCACGTCTGGAATTGTGCGGTGCTGTTTTGTTGGCCAAGCTTCTTCACGAAGTGGCTGAGACTCTTTCGATTCAGAAGCAAAATCTACATGCGTGGACGGACTCATCAATAGTACTTGCTTGGCTTGGCAATCATCCCAGCCGATGGAAAACTTTCGTTGCTAACCGAGTCTCCGAGATACTTACCCTTACGGATAGCAATCAATGGTCTTACGTTGCATCGAAAGAAAATCCTGCTGATCCGGCATCTCGTGGGATCCAATCGTCGGAGTTGGTGAACTTGAAACTTTGGAGTCACGGTCCTGAGTGGTTGTACGTGGAGAAGATTAATTATAATAAAGGTAGTTTTACGGAAACGAAACTGGAAGAAAGGATAGCAAAAATCAAGACTCACACACTCACCTGTATTCGTAAAGGGGAGACGAGTTTCTTGCAGAGATTTTCTTCATTGCGGCGACTCATCCGAGTATTAGCTTGGTGTCGAAGAGCGTACTCACTCGAGCGTCATCTTAAGCCATCCTGGCTAACTGCAAAGGAACTACAGGACGTGATGGTCCTTTGTGTAAAGTTATGTCAGGACCAATACTTCGCTAATGACCTGAACGACAAAAAAGGCAAATTCTCCTCCCTCAACCCTTTCCGTGACTTAAATGGTATTTGGCGAGTTGGAGGCAGACTTCAGAGAGCTAAATTGTCTGAAGATCGTAGGAATCCTGTTTTAATACCTCGCGAGTCCCATTTGGCTAAACTAATAATTGCAGATGCGCACGAACGGACGCTCCATGGAGGTCCCTTGCTTACGATTAATTACATCCATACCAAGTATTGGATAATTAATTTGCGAAGTTTAGTAAAATCGTACATTCATAAGTGTGTAACTTGCATACGATACTCCTCTCAGCCTATTCAACCATTAATGGGCCAGCTACCACCATCACGAGTCACAGTTGATAGACCCTTCCGTCAAAGTGGTGTAGACTACGCCGGTCCAATAGCTGTCAGGACAACTAAAGGCCGTGGGCATCGTGCTACGAAAGGATACATCTGCCTTTTTGTCTGTATGGTGACACGAGCTATACACTTAGAAGTGGTCAGTGACCTGACTTCGGAAGCCTTTCTGGCAGCATTCAAACGGTTTGTTGCTAGACGAGGCCATTGTGCCGATTTGTGGAGTGACAACGGCACTACGTTCGTGGGAGCAGATCAAGAACTTAAGGCATTGTTCGCGGCAGAGAAGGCTAGTTTTAACATGGAGATAGCGGATTGGCTCGCCACCAACGGAACCACCTGGCATCGGATCCCAGCTCACAGTCCGAACTTCGGAGGATTGTGGGAAGCTGGAATAAGGTCCACAAAAAGCCACCTTAAGAGGGTAATCGGCATGACTACTCTCACTTTTGAAGAGCTTACTACTGTGCTGGCTCAAATTGAGGCGTGCCTTAATTCGAGACCAGTGACCAGATATAGTGATAGCACGTCAGAAGACCCATTCCCATTAACTCCTGGTCACTTTCTTGTTGGAGAACCCTTAGTTCTAGTTCCAGACTACAACTACGAAGAGACCAATATTAATAGTCTAAAACGATGGCAACTCACACAGCGTATGGTTCAGTCTTTTTGGAGACGTTGGTCTCAAGAATATCTCACACAATTCCTTCAGCGCTATAAATGGAAGGAGCGGAAGCCAGAGCCTGAAATTGGTGATGTAGTACTCGTCAAGGAAGACGACCTCCCACCAGCTAAATGGCTCTTTGGTATTGTTGAGGCAAAACATACTGGTTTGGATAAAGTCACGCGGGTCGTCAGTCTACGTTATAAAGGACACGTTTTCAAGCGGCCAGTGTCTAAAATTATAAAGTTACCAGTAACGGAATAACTTTGTTATTTTTTTTTCTTAAATAATTTCTTTTCTTAATTTTCTTTCTAATTCTCCTCTGTTTTATCTCATAGTTAAGATGAACTTGTTGTGTTATTCTGTTAAATAATAGCTGAATATTTTTAGTATTTTACTTGTAAGCTTTAGTAGTTATAAGCTTGCACCCATACGATTATTTTAGTAGCAAATAAACTGTTTATTGGGTATTTTTTATATATTTTATTAGCCATGTTATGGATCGACTAAGTCGTCCATGTCGGCCGGAATGTTCAATATTATATATCGAACGGCATAACAATTATAAGTGTTTGTAAGTTAAGTCAAGAGATGGCGCTAGCGTCGAGTTAAATCACGCTATCGTTGCGTACTGTATGTTTACCTTAGGGAATGCGATCTTTGAATATACATCGACCTTTGTACCTACATTTGGTTGTTTTATTTGGATTAGTACCTTTTGGGACGTGTACAGCAGGTCAGAGTAGATTTTGTGGTATTAGATTTAGATATTTCGTTTGGTTTTATTGCATTACTATTTGCATTGGAAGGCACATTACGTCTATCTCGATTGGAATCTAAAAAGTTTCTATTGTATAATTTAATTTTCTTAAGGAAATTAAGTACGTCCTCAGGTCTATCGAATTTAGCGGCCTGAGCACCAACACGAACCCCTCTATCCTCGATACCGTAGAGTATACAATCCACCGCTTGCTTCCCAAATATTTTACATCTATTTAATAAATTGATCTTAGCAAAATAATAAATTTCTAAAGATTCACCTAGGCGAACACGTCTATTAAGCATATCAGTAAGTAGCTCTGCGTAATTTTCTGACGATGGAAATGATTCTTTAAGCATGATCTTCCATTCTGACCAGTTATGCTTGATAGACGGTAAGCCTTGATACCAAAGTTTTGCATGACCTATAAGTTTGGGCAGGGCATAATGAACCGTTTGTTTATCACTCCAGTTGTATATTTCAGCACATTCATCAACTTTATCGATCCAAACGTTGATAGTCTGTTCTTTAGATAACGGATCGAATTCTGGCACTACATTATTTAAAGTAGCAAACGGTTCTCTATCCCCTGCCTTCACATTCTTCAGTGCATTTATAAATTGCTCGAAAAGTTCGGACGTTCCTACTTCAGGTTTTCTATTGTCATCTAAAGGTTTATTGTCACTACTCAAAGGACCTCGTTTAGTCGGAGTGACTAACGATCTATTTCTATTGTCGCGGTCATCATGACCTGTGTTATTTCGACTATTACTACGGTCCCTACGTCTAGGTTCGGAGGTGTTACGCCGTCTACAAGACCGACGTCGCTCACGCTCCCGCAGTTTCTCTTTTTCCCTCAGTATCTCCCTCTCAAGAACTCTCAACCGGTCATTAGAAGGAGAAGACGTTCGGTCGCGAATCGTGTGTGAACGACTTTTACTGCGATGGTGTCTACGATTTTCAGATCTATCCCTAGGATCCGGTCGATTACTTCGTCTCTGACTACTATTTCGTACCTCTCGACTTCGACTCCGAGATGCATCACTGCGCCTGTCTCTGTTGTACACGGAGCCACGACGCGAGCTTTCTCGTCGTGTCTCCGTCCCAGTTGTCTTCTCGCTCATATTCTGGAACTCGAAATGGATTCGGCTTATCAAATTATCTTAACTGAGTTTACACTATTGAGAACTATACTAGTAAATCTAACTCGTAATCTACTAAACCACGTTTTTTTTTTTTTTTTGCAAAATTTGATCGTTTGTGATTATAATATTTAAATGTATGTACGCAAAATAATATTTAAATCTTTGTTATCAATTATCGTTATTCATAATTCTAGAATAAATCCATTTCCATCGCAAAAACCGTTTGATATTTGTCTGATATTTTGTACTTGAAGGTAATAGCATAAATCAATTTATCAAAATTTACCACTATTTTACAGAATAAAACTGGATTCCCCAATTTAATCCATTAACATCACGAAATGTGTCCCATATTTTTAAATTATTTTAACACTATTGCATAATAATAACGGGTGTTAATTCGTTACCAAGCGTATTTTTTTAAAATGAATTGCACTTTTAATAAAGCACTAATATATAAATTGTCAACAATATGGCGATGATTTGCGTGGGCGCAACAACGAATTCGTTGTTTTTGAGTTATCGCACTTCTGAGATGTAAATAGGATATCGCCTCAGAGGTATTCGAATTAAAAATCAGTTCTCCATTTTGCCAATAAATATAATTGTATAATGTAAACTAATAATAATTCACCAAAATCACAAATAATCTTAGCACTAACCTTTGTCGACGTCGGAGGCTCGTTCACAAGTGACTCGAATGTCGGTACCCACAGAATAGTAATTATTGATGTGAACATAGTCACATTTAAAATGACAGTGACAGTTAACTGACAGTGACAACAATTTGTTTATGTGATTGCTAGTCTTTATCCAATACCAAAGGGTTGGTTACAAACGTAAATGAAATGGTTGCTAAAAAATTAAACTATTTGATATTACTTACACTATTAAACATGTGAAACTGGCTAAAATTGTCCTTAGATGCTGACAGAAAAACCATAACTAAGAAAATAAAATGTCCAAAACTGTAGACTATCACCTTGATCTGTCCAGTCGACTTTTACTAAACTGTTCACACGATAAATCGAGATTCTGATAAAACTTTCATGATTTACGGCCATGCGATGTTCTAAAACTTTATACGAGATTAAGATGACGATAGAAAAAATACTTACTCTGAGTTTTTTACTAAGCTTTACTTAGTAGGGACTTAGGTGGTACTTAGATATTCCCAACTTTGATAAGTTTGTTGTTTTAGGGAAAAAAATATAGAACACAAAATACCAGTAGGCAAAATTTAGTATCGGATAAGCGACCATTCGAAAAGTCGTTGTACATTGGTATAATAATTAAATACAAAATAATAATGACAGATTAAACAGAAACACACATACATTCCTTATTCTTAAACGAAGTCAAAAGAATTTGATATAGAATATGCATTATGCACTAAGCACACGGCCATGACGCTGTGAAAATAAATTATTAAGAAATTTATTATATTTTCAGTTACGTACGAGTAAGTAATTGCCAATTCATCATCGATATGGTGTGTAGCGAACAAAAATATCAGCTTTAGTGCAATCTTTGTATTATTCATACTTGACCGGTAGGTACTCCTACCATGAGTTGGTACGTAATAACGTAAACGGTAACGTAAACAGTTTGGGCATGTCCGCAACGCAAGATATCGGGTTGCGCGGCCGACGTGGCCCGACGTGCGGCAGGGAACACGCGGTGAGGCCGCGCTGTGCTCAAAGTCAAACTGTTAACTGACCGAACGAGCTAAGCGAGTGAGGTCCAGTGTAGACGGGCCTGGCGCGTTTATCTTTGTAACTTTGTATCTTTGTATGTTGGTTCGACGATAACTTGAGTATTGTAGCTCCGATCTTCATGAGTTTTGGTATGCGCGTAGTTTAGGTCAATAAAATTTATGAGTTCGAAGATAAGCCGGATCGGAAGGGGGGTTGGGGAGATAGGGGGTCATGAGGTCTAAGTTCGGTGCGAACTCCTAGTTATTTATGTAGCAACTCATGGTAGGGGTACGGTTCTGATTTCCGATTTGCCTCAGTTTAAAAGAAATTTACAGTTATATATTTAGATTTAGGTACCTACCTACCTATATTACTTAAATCTCAATCTAAAAATACATTGGTACTTAAAAACAAAATTACCCTTACAGACATTCCTAATATTTACTTACCTTTTCAACCAAGCATCCATTAGTTGGTTCTTACGAGCTCATTATCTCAAAAGGTTTGCTTTAATCTTTATAGACACGCAATAGATATTTCTAATAGATTATGGCAATACGAAATTAACCATCTGTTCGACCTAGAACGTCTGGATGTCTAGCCCTAAGGTCATGAGACAATCTGGCAAACTTGAGATTGAATAGACAAGTTTTCAATTTGTTGATATCGACTATGTCTTGTATAAAATGGTTAAGCTTCTTACGATGGTATCGTATTGTATTTAATCCGATTTTTACCCGGCTGCAAGGAAATGGTTATGTTTTTCGCGCCTATCTTGTATGTATGTTTGTAATATTCTCCCTCAGCTCGTATCTTCCAAACCACTCGATGGATTTCTTCGGATGAGCACGCTGCATTTTAATGAAACACGAAAATAATAACTAAATAAAGAACTAATAACAGCATCATTAATGAATAAATAAATTAATATATTACAAGTCAAAGTTGATTTGCCACAGAGCTGGTCAACTCATCACTATCGTGAAGTCTCCATCTCCAACCTTTCATCATTTATGGGCACACTACGCTCTACTCGACTATTTATATAAAATATGTTATAGCATCCCCACCGACAGTCAAATGCAGGCATTCCGTGCGGGGCCGCTATATACCCAAGCGAACACCCCGAAGGGCGGCGTTAGGGATCGAGTTTAAGACTGATCAGCATTTATGGACACACCACTCTCTACTCGACTATTTATATATGTTATAGCGTCCCCACCGACAGCCAAATGCAGGCATTCCGTGCTGGGTCCGCTATACCCGAGCGATCACCCCGAAGGGCGGCGTCGGGGATCGAGTTTAAACCAAAATATGACATTTTTGTCATATTTTGGTTTACCTCTTTATTTGGGATCGGCTTACCCAATTCTCTTTTTTTCATTCTTGAGAGTCCTGTGCAATATTAGATATTTTTGGGTACCTTTAACCAACGTCAATATTAGATATGTTTAGGTCCTTTTAACCGACGTCAACCTCGCCTCAAGATGGGCTAAGCTGCTAAATTAATCACTGATACAGCAACTAAGTTGTCGTCAGACAAAAGTTCACCGTCCAACCAAAACCAGTTTCCATTATTCTTCTTTATAATAGTTGTTTGGAATAGCCCACGCGTTAACAAGCTATTCAGATTGCTTAAGAAGTTTAATTCCTCTGTATTGCTAGCGAAACTAATTGAATTATTTTACTTGACTATAGTTCGGCTTTCCAAACAAGTCTTTGATAAATAAAGAGTAGAAGTCAACGCCTTCGAGCTATTCCTTTTTAATTAAATGAGAGATTGTAGACCTTTGATAGGTAAAATTAAGTAAATTGTCTGTTTAGTGATCAATCAGTTATCTTTGACGTCATTGCAATTTCAATAGGGTTATCGAAAATGAAAGAGAGAATTGGTTGACGAATTATTTGTCTGCTTTTGATTATACCTATGGACGAATTTGTATAGGGTTTTACCTGTAAAGAATTTTATTTTAACCACAGCGGGTTTAAATTCCGATATTGAATTTTGAACTGAATATTATTTTTGTTTTCTCTTTGCAGTTAACACGGTGAAATATACCAAAGTATTTTTGAAATTAAACTTTTTTTTTTGGTTTTAATTCGATGGTTCCGTGGAAATGTTAGGATATTTTGGATTTTTGGGCGCTAACTCAGATCTTCAGCTATCTTCTTACCAAGTTTTATAAAAATCGGTATACTAGTTTTAGCGTGACTGAAACACAAACAAAGTGCGTGTAATTCAAAATCAGAATCGCGAAAACCGAAGAACCTAAAGCATTGAATTTAAAATTGATTTAAATTTGATTCGCAAACCCTTTCTAATTCGATATGCAATTTACATTTTATTTCTAACCTATAGTACTTAGCTAACTCAGTTTCCCAAGTCCCTAAAGTGACAAAACATCTTTAAACACCTCGGGCCTAAAGTATTCTTTACACGTCCCCTGAAACCCATACATCGCTTCCTGTAAAACTGGGGACGTGAAGGTGTTGCCATTACTCTCCCGAGCTCGACAATTTAGGAAACAATTTTGTTTTATCATTCAAAAACATTGTTGTACAATTGTATTAGATGTTAAGGGGCAATGTGATTTGTTTATTTCGCTGTATTGTTTTTGTTTCTTTAATTTTATTTGTTAAGCTGCCGTTTACGACGACGGAGGTACTTATTAGTTTTTTTTTTCGGTTTTACTTTTGACTGATTAATTGAGATAATTCTGTTGTACACACCACAATAATTACAAAAACAAACAATGTGACCATTTTAAATCTAGGTGGGTAAAAAAAATCTATCTCTCATAATTATTCTTGTGGCTGATATAAAAATCAGCGAATTCATGATTCAAAAAACATTTCTCAGTACATGTAACGTACCAACGTATGTATGTGAAAAAAAAACTGATTTTGACTTTCTAATTTTCTTTACCTCGACGTTTCGATCATGTTACAATGATCTTGGTCTCGAGGGGACTGGAGAAAATAAAAAAAATAAAAAAAAAGTTAAAATCATGCGATCAAGACCAGGGAAAATGTGTAAACATGTATTTATTGGAAGTAATCTCTAAAACTGCTTAACCGATTTCAAAAATTCTTTCACCAATATAAAGCTACATTATCTAAAAGTAGCTTAGGTTACTTTTGATCCCGATATTCCTACGAGACCAGGACTCACGCGGGTGAAATGTTATATATTTAGATAAAACGCAGAAAATCATTTGGATAGTGAGTCAGCACTCTTAAAAAATACCGACCGTGAATTCTAAAGGTTTTATTTGCTGAACCTTTTGTAGAAGTTTTGACTTACGACTGTAATTATGCACAATACCTTTTGTTAAAGGGTAGCCTGTAGCCTGCTCGTCCAGTGTCTACATTTGTTTGCTGTCTACAGAATTTTACATCGGCTGATAAATGAGATCAACAGCCTGATTATGTCTCTGTTGCTAGCACATCTCGATTGAAACAATTTTTAGTTTTTGGCGGAAACGCGTTAAGGAGATGTGTTGCAAAATTTTCATATTTGTTGAACCTAGTTCAAATGCGTGTATAGGTATTGTTTAATTTCGGGGACATATTAATCAATTTAGTTTCGTGAAGGTGTACAAGTGAAATGAAAGTGAAAATCGGTGCAAACATGGACGCGTTGTCTCCAAAGCTCTGTGAACAAGCATTGTAAAAATGGCCGCCGTTTTACGATGATTCCTTCGACCTAACTTAAATTATGACGACTTCACTGTTTCTATACAAATAACTAGCAAATATTAATAATACTTGACACTGGCTAATGTCCAAATGGAATATAGCCTTATAAAAGACGAAAAAGAAGAAGATTGAAACAGTTAAAATTAAATATTTCGTTATTTGTTTTTACTGCTTTTTTTTTTTTTTTTAATCAATTTAGAAATTGGGGACCTTTGTCAAAAGCAGAACATGTCGGTCCCATTATAACAAAATAATTATTAAACTACAACATAAACATTTACACACTAATTAAATCATAAACTAAATTAAATAACAAAACAGCCACACCACTCATAGGCTCAGCTAGGACCCTCTGTAGTGCACCTACCTGTCTCAAATCTATACCATACCTATGAAAAAGCTGTGTTCTCAAAAGCTGGCTCCGTTCACATTCAATTACTAAGTGATAAACATCTTCTGTTTTACCACACGTATTATAATATTTTTACTGCTTAAAGCATATTATTAACTAGAATTATTATAAAAGAAAAAATCATCTTCAAAAATTCACTCGCGACGAGTTTTTAACTCGTTTCATGTCGTCTCAATCGAGCCTTAGTCGAAAAATAGTAGACAAAAAAAGGAAAAATTAGGAAACATTCATATTCTTAAATTCGTCGCTCGAGAGAATAATTACTAACTCCCTTATTTATGAAATATTATTTACACATGACTAAGTTATAATGACGTTTGTCTTTGTTTGTCAACTTTAAAACTTCATGTGACAGTAAAAGACAAAGAATACATTATGAATTATTGGTTCAGAACGAACAATCCAAAGAAATAACCTGCGCGGTGTAAACCACAGCGTTCATTTGCATGCATTTGAAGTCGAAGCCTTCGATTTGAACTGTCATTAAAACCGGCAGCTGAACAGACGCTGGTTGGTTGGGATTGGGATCATTTTCCTGTCCTAAACAGAAAAATAAGTTTTAGTCATACTGAGTTACTGCAGCATGGTACATGGACGCTATATGGGTAGCGGCTACCAACATGGTACTACAGAGTAACTCAATCTAGCGCTAGCTTGTAATTGGATACGTGTAGGCAACACTTTTGACCTAGTCCAGTACGCAGTTAAATGTTTCATGCAAATTCAGAAATTGACTTTAGCTGGTCACACCAAAAGTTTGGCGTGCGCTGCGTGGCGTACCTAAGTGTATTGAGAATCATGTCATACCGACTTGGAACACTTGACAGACTTGGTATGACTACAGTTTTAACTTTTTAAATTCACACCATTTGTCGACATATTGATCTGTCTCGGGTATTGAATACCACGCCCGATAGAACGATAGTTGGCGCCTCAGTGCGTTATGTGCTTACGTACACATCTCATGTCTTGTGTAGTATTTATCGTTGATTCCTTATTGTAGGGAGGGGGGTACAGTACACTTATCAAAAACTAGCTGCGCCCCTCGGTTTCACCCGCGTAAGTCCAGTTCCCGCTGGAATATCGGTATAAAAAGTAGCCTAAGTGGTAATCCAGGTCGCCAGCTACCTATATTCCAAGTTTCATCGCAATCGGTTCAGTATTTTTTGTTTGAAAGAGTAACAACCTTACATACATACATACATACAAACTTTCGCGTTTATAATATTAGTAAGATTACCAAAACAAACAACATCTTTCACTTAAATCTATTTTAAAATGTATTGTTATGTTTACACAAAAATAGAGTATCGCGTATTCACGCCACGCCACGCCACGCATTTACACGTTTTGGTGTGACTTGGCTTTTACTTAAATCGTATAAAATAAAAACAAACAAAGACTAGCGAACTGGGCAGTTCAGTTCCAAATCATTTAGATGTTCTATTTTTTTGTGAAATAGATAGCCTAAATGGCCATAGTGCTGACAACATGTGCGTTTTATTCGTTTTAGTGCAGCATCGTATTGATACGGTTTACCTATTGTTTTATTAAATTCGTTGGATAGGTAGATAAGTAAGTATATACTATGGTTGTATATACAGTGGTGGTCATATAATTAAGAACGCTGATATAAAGGGAAAATGTTTTTCAAACTAAGACGCAAAAACAATTGCATATATTTATTTTTTAATTTTCTCGGTATCGTAAAACTTTTCCACAATATCACTGCATGCATTGATACACACGAATTAGCTATAAATAAATAGACAAACTTTTTACACTACTTCTAAACATAGTATTCCTATTTACTGGCTGGTAACGTAATTAAGAACGATAGATAGTTTATATCTTTATTCAAATTTAAATAGAGAATACTCGGTCGATTTATTACTGTTTGTATAATTTTGGCGCCATTTATTGCTGTTTAAGATTAAAAGTGATTGCTCCTTATGAAAAACCATGGAAAAAAATCAAAACTATGACAAATCTACACAGGAAGTAATAATAAAACTTCGCCGGAAGAATTGGTCTAAGCCCGGCTTGCTTTTGCGAGAAAGTATTTTTAGGGTCCAATGAACTGAGAAAAGAATATTTTGGTGAAAACAACCCTTCAGCAATCTCAACACGCACTAATCGAAGACGTTGTTGTAGTAGAAAAATTGCACAGTAGGATATCAATAAAGGTACCTATGTTGAAACTTTGCCACAGGCAAGCCCGGCTTGCTTTTGCGAGAAAGTATGAAAACTGGACTGTGCCACAGTGGAAAAATGTTCTTTTTTCTGATGAGACGAAAATAAACAGAGTATGTTCTGATGGACAACGATATGTACGACGTCCCCCAAATAGAAAGAAAGAAAGAAAGACATTATTTATTCGCAACGAAAAAGTTACAAAAATAAAACAAACTACGAACTAACAATATCTATATGCAAAACTGCAACATTTTTGAAGCGAAAAGGTCTTCAACTCAGCATAATGCGAGCCTTTCGACTAGCGCTGGTCTTCCGTACAAATACAAATTTTCCGTTCAAATACAGCATTCGACCCTAAGTACACGAAAGTTACATAAAAGTACGGTGGTGAAAATGTGAAAATTTGGGGGGTGCTTTTCTGGACATGGTGTAGGACCTGTAAAGTTGATAGGAGATAACATGGATCAGTTCCAATACAAAATTATGCTGGAAGAAACAATGTTACCCTATGCTGAAGACGTTCTACCGGTTATTTGGACATTCCAGCATGACAATGATCTAAAGCACACTGCACGTACCGTAAAGGATTTTTTACAGCGCAATCAGTTTCTGTCTTAGACTGGCCAGCTAACAGCCCAGATCTAAACCCAGTAGAGAATCTGTGGTTCGAACTAAAGAAAAAGGTTTCAAATACAAAGTGTGAAAATTTAAGAGAGCTTTACAACGTTTTTTTAGAAGAATGGAACTCTATTTCTCTTGCGAGATGACAAAAATTAATAGAGTCAATGCCTCGCCGGTGTAAAGCAGTAATTAAAAGCCGTGGATATGCTATTAACTATTGATTTCAGTTAAACATGTATTAAATAGCTTTTAAAATTTTCCGCGCTACATATTATTGTAATTTTTTTAATGTAAGTATCATAAAAAGCAATTCCCTTGCAGCTTAGTAAATCGTTCTTAATTATTTGTCCAGCTTCAGTACTATTGGAATGTGTTACTTTGGTAAAATAATTAAAATATAAAAAAAATATATAAGGACATTATATTTTTTATTCCTAAGTCACGTTGCTCTATTAATGTAGCTATTTTATAACGTAATTAGTTGCTTCTCAGAGGGTTCACATCTCTGTGTATTACACGATTTCTATAGAAAACTTCTAAAACTTCAAATCGTTCTTAATTATATGACCACAACTGTATTTAAGTAGTTGCGCCCCACGGTTTCGGGTTCATTAATTCGGGTTTAATTAACCGGGTTAATTTAAATGTAGCTTAAGTGATATTCCAGGTCCCCAGCTACCTATTTTCCAAGTTTCATCGCAATCAGTCAAGTAGTTTATGTGTGAAAGAGTAACAAAATCAAATACAGACATATTAGGGGTTAAAGTATGAAATTTCCGATTTGTACTGAAAATCTTAATTGTTTATTTTTTAAATTTTTAACAAATTTATTTAATCAAAATAGTTGCCATTATTATCTATACATTGCTGCCATCTAATGGGAAGGTTATTAATGCCTTTGCGATAGAACTCCGACGATCTAGACTGCACAAACTGTGTGAAAGCATTTTGTACTGCCTCCTGGGAAGAAAACTTCTTGTCACGTAGATAATTGTCCAAATCACGAAAAAAATGGTAGTCCGTTGGAGCAAGGTCTGGTGAATACGGAGGATGACGAATGGTTTCTAAGTGCAGTTCCTGAAGGGTCAAAATGGTTTCTCGTGCTGTGTGAGGTCTCGCGTTGTCGTGGAGCAATAATGGTGAAGATCGATTCATGAGTCGGGGCTGTTTTACTGCTAGTTTTGTCAACATGGTTCGGAGTTCGGCACAATAGACATCTGCCGTAATTGCTTGACCAGATCGAAGAAAACTATAGTGAATAACACCATGCTGAGACCACCAAACAGTTACCATTACCTTTTTATTGGTAAGTTTTGCTTTAGGACACTGTTGTGGCATTTGACCTGGGGTCAGCCATTGCATTTTTCTTTTCCGGTTATCATAAAGAATCCACTTTTTGTCACATGTTACAATTCGATCCAATATTCCTTCATTTCTGTACCGGTTCAACAAGGCAACACAAGTTTCAACACGCGTTTCTTTCTGCAGATCAGTCAAATCATGAGGCACCCATTTTTCGTATTTTTTTATTTTATTGATTTGACGCAAGTGAGTCAATAAAGTGGGTAAGGTAACGTTAAACCATGCCGCTAATTCCTGGGTAGTTTGACTAGGATCGGCTTCCACTATCTCTCTTAATTCATCGTTATTCACCTGTGTGGGCGGTCTTCCTCGTGGCTCGTTCTTTAAGTCGAAATTTCCATCACGAAAGCTTTTAAACCAAAATCGCACGGTGCGTTCATTAGTGGAACCCTCTCCAAACGCAGCATTGATATTGCGGGCTGTTTCTGCCGCGTTTGTTCCGCGTCGGAACTCGTATTCAAAAATCACTCGAATTTTCGCAGTATCCATCTTTCTTGTCTAAATTGAATAACAAAAACAATTGAAAGTCGATATTCAAATGTTTCACATTTTTTAAAAAAAGAACATCACAGAAACCATTTGAAAAAAGTTTCATTCGAAAACCTCAAACCATGAAGATTCTATGTCAATTCAAAGAACCTATTGCAATAAAACGGCAATTTCATACTTTAACCCCTATTACTTACATACAAGCTTTCGCGTTTACAAGATTAATAAAATTTATGGATTATCCCGATAATCCTGCGGGAACGGAACTTACGCGGGTGAAACTGCGGGACACAGCTAGTAATAAATAATCCTTTGTTATTTGAGACTGTTTCTAAGCAACGACGAGACGAAGGGAAAGAAAAAATATTAAAATACGGTTACCCACCTACTACTTATTTTGTTTACGGACTTCAAAGAATTTATTAATACACCTACAGTAGAAGAACAAGCACAAAATATCTTCATTTACGATAATAATATGTGATACAAAAGGTATGTTTAGGTAAAGGATTTCCTCCGTTTTATATAAGTATTATATAATAGACTGGCTGTGTCACGCGGATTCAACCGCTTATATTGCGATCCTGTGAGAAAATCAGGTTAAAAAGTAGCTTATATTAGGTCTGTACTCCTTGATAATGTAACAGTAGCTTTCTATTTTTTGCAATCGGTCTAAATCATTCATTCATTCATTTTCTTAGTTATGGCTTCATGTCAGCAATATAGGACAATTTAGCCAGTTTCACGTACTAATAGTACTACCACTATTATACTGTAATGATTTGAAATATTTTTTAATGCGTGAAGGCTGCAAACAGAATGGCGACAATTTTTCTCCAACCCCATGAACTTTAATAATTTTGAGTTTGGCAGTGGTATTTTATTTTCCCTACACTCGTTGAACTTCACTTAGCTAAATTGATAACATGCCGCCGAAATTAAACAATTTAAACGCAACAAAACTAGGTTTTGCAAAAATAAAAATTCAGGACTACGTTCCACTAACGCGTCAAAATCAAAAGCCCCAATCGGTCTAATCGTTTTACAGAGCCTATTCGATAAAAAAAGAGATATGTCTTTCTGATGAATTTTCCGCCAAAGTCATCCATTAAGAAATCCCTTTACCACCAGAAAGGGATATCACAGCCATTCACAGCCCACAGATTTTATTTTAATTCAAAATCGTGGGAGTTAAAAGTTACCGAGTAATTAAACCCTGAACCGAAAAATCACTACCGCATTCCACAACAACAAATTACAAATTGACCATATAATTACCCACTGTGAATTTATTAAAGTCCGTATTAATGAGTAACCGCCACCGTATGCCGTCAGTGGTTTCCTCGGGCATTTAATTATTACCGGTAGGTATTGGTTTAAGGTATACAATATACAACTCGTTTCATACATATAACTTTGTAGGGTTCCGTACCCAAAGGGTAAAAACGGGACCTATTACTGAGACCTAACTGTCCGTCCGTCCGCCTGTCTGTCACCAGGCTGTATCCAACGTAATTTAACATTTAACCTTAACTCCCTTATTTATATAAAATCCCCTCCCCTTTCCCCCCTTCCCCCCCCCCCCCTTTTTAATTGTATATCCGTTGTCTAGTCACCGTAACACAAGCTTAGCAGCTTACCACGGGGCTAGATGGCTAGATGCTAGATGGTCACTGACATTTATTTATTTAGTATACAAGATTATTTACACATGACTAAGTTATGCGACGTTTGTCTCTGTCTGTCAACTTCGAAACTTCATGTGACATTAAAAGACAAATAAGTGCAACAAATAAGCAAATAAGCTGCATAACTACATCAAGCCGATGTAATGTGTAATTAACGTTTTTAAATAAGAGGGTTAATTTCATTAACATAAACCTTGTGCATAAACTGTGAACCATTATTTTCTAATAATAAATTTGTAATAGGTGCCTAAGTAAATTATAAATAGTTCTTAAGTTTTCTGCAATAATTGTACGGAACCTTACGTGCGCAAGTTCCACTCTCACTTGACCGGATTTTTATTAATTTGCAAGAGTTGGATGAAGATCATCCAAAAGTCAAAAGTCACAATAGTTTATTTTCTTTAGATTCTCGTACAACATTAAATGCACATGATCATTTGGTTACGTCTTAGGTGTATTGATTTTAGTGTGGCTTCGGAACGCGCCCTCCGATGAGAAGAAGTCACAAGAAACTCATGGGTTTTTTTTGTGATCATGTGTTAAATTATAATCGTCATAATGCAGATATCTTACTTCTTACTAATATTATAAACGCGACAGTTTGTATGTATGTATGTGAGGTTGTTACTCTTTCACACAAAAACTACTGAACCGATTGCGATGAAACTTGGAATATAGGTAGCTGGGGACCTGGATTACCATATAGGCTACTTTTCATCCCGATATTTCCACGGGAACGGGCTTACGCGGGTGAAACCGCGGGGTGCAGCTAGTTATCTATAATTCAATCAATATAATATTATGTCAATGGTTTTTATTTTCATTAAGATATGACGACGTCTCATAGTATGTACCTACGCCTTTTTACACAATTTATGTTTAATTTTTTTTTTTTCATATTGTGATGGCTTTAGTAATTGTTCTGAGTGTGATGGACATGTCCAATCATCTCCATCAAACCCTATTAATTAAGTACTAATCAATATATTATAAAGTGCTGTTGTGTCTCACATTTGAGTATTCAACCAACAAAATAGGACATAAATAAGTTACTTTTGAAAAAGCTACGAATTCTGTTCCCAGTATCTTTTCACTTGCATAATTTATAAACAGAACACGTCCCAATTCCTTAATGGTTGAAAGATGTTTCACTTTGGGCTCACCTTGAGTCCAAGAGACACAACTTTAAAACTAGGTACCTACATCACCGTATTCCGTTTCCGTCTTATGTTTCAATCGTCTTTTGTTTCAAATTTTGATTGATCATCTTTTGTTTTTATCTAGTTTGACAGTTGTTATATAAAAGGAAGGTTTCGAAAAGCTGAGTTCTGTAAAGTAACTATTCTATATTCCCTTTTTCGGAAACTTAGATCTAAAAAGTAAACAAAGAACTATCAATTACCAAAGAATAAGGAAACAACGAGCTGTCACTTTTAAAAATAATATGACTTTTGTGTTTACCTTTTTGATCTTAGTTACTGAAAAAGGGTATGGGGAAGTTTAGGCTCGCATTTAAGATTATTCGTTTCTAAAGTAGATAAGTGTTGGCGCAAACGCCACACCAACAAAACGCTGACTTTTCAAGCTAGAAGCTACAAAAATAGCTAGCACGTCACTTGGGCCCAAAACATAAACAGTCCGTTAATTTATCCCACTGCAGGGCAAGGACCACTTCTTAGAGGGGATAGACAGTAAGTCGCCACGGGATCCTACCCCGGTTTGAGGAATGTCCCATACCTTCGGATCGTAGGAAGTCCTAGAACATGACCGTGGTGAGTCCTAGGACATGATCGCCCAAGAGGACCTCTAAAATACCTACAGTCAGGTGTGCGCCGCGCCGTCCGTATAAGTTTAGACGTTTGTGATATGTTTACGTTAATAATAATTTCTAACTGCCACATTTGAAGTAATTACAAAGTAAGTAAACGTAACAAATAACGCTTGACGTAATCAAAAGACAAGAAATTAGGAAAGTATTAAAGTTAAACGTTACTTGTCTCCGGCAATATTATTCATGGAAAATGATTTTCATATTATTTATTTATGTAACTTTAATGGTTATTAGTAGGTATTTGATATTTACGTTTTGTATCTCATATTTACGTAGTAATTAGTACCTACCTATTGGATAACGCTGACTGTTAAATGGGTTATTCCTATAATGCCCACTGATAATCCCCACCAGTGGGGATTTTTGAACTTTTTGTCCAATAATCCCCATTTTTAGCCGATTTGTGTAAAGTGGGGATTTTTGGACAAAAAGTTCAGAAATGTCCACTGCTTAAAAAACTTGTTTCAAAATGGGGATTCGTAAAACAAAAGTTCACGAATGCCAATGGGCATTCGTGAACTTTTGGTTTACGAATGGCTTAAAAAAATATTTAAAATAGGAATTTGAGGACAAAATGCACAGAAAGTTTCATCATTAACTGCATAAACTGCTACAACTTACAGTGTGGGTTCATAATAATTTTGATTAGTGGACGGAATGATAGGAACTAATATAGGTACATAACTTTCTTACACATTGTTATTTTATTCAACATTGGCAAGACGTTTTAGATCGCTTATTAAAATACCAAATAATATTAATTATAATAATACATACACAAATGTAAGTATTTCATTCCACATGTTACTAATTCCAGATAGAATAAAGTAAAACTATTTACTTGGGTCAGATATTTCAATAAAACAATGAAATTGTTAAAAATATATGTTAATTGCTATTTTATATTAATAGGTACTTCTAGGTTAGTTTGCTTCATCTTGGACTGCATCGACACTTTAATCATTTAATCAATATAGATAAATAGCTAAAAACTATAATTCATAATAATTTTAAATAAAATAGATACCAATCACAAACAACGATGTTGTTGTTTGTCAATTGTTTATAAAATAAATATAATAGGTTTACATAATTTGTCTAATTAATCTTATCACATTCCCAAATAATAGAACCATTCTTATATTTTATTTTAATATGGTACACTTATTTGTTTATTAAATATACTCTAATGTACTTATACCGCTTGAGCTACCGGCCATTTTAAATCAATTCACTCAATAACAATAAATGACGAAATGATACCAAATGTGTATATTGCAGAACTAATTCCAGACAATAGAAAAACTAGCCAATTACATGCAAGTCCAAAAAAGTGTGCTTTTGTGCTGGCAACTGTGAGTTATATAATCTTCTTCCATCTATACTATAATAAAGGAAAAGAGGACAAATAGTCAGTACTTGGAAGAAAATTTTAAAAAAAGTGTTCAAAGGGACTTAGGATAAGTAGTAGAACAAAATTATATTAATTTTAAAATTCATGTCTGTTTTTCTATTTATCTGTCGGTTCCTTATACAATTAAAAACTACTTATCCGATTGAAATCTGGTTTTCAATATTGGATAGTTCTATTTTCGAGAAAGGTCGTGGTATACTTAGCATCGAAATCCAATTAATAGAACCCGAGTAATGAACGAAAAAGTGTAAACGCTAGAGAACCGCTCGGCCGCCCGCGCCCGTGATAACGCGTTTTCACTTCCGCGGGTGACACCGCGGGTCGCAGCTAGTCTCAAAATAATGATTTATGATCCAAATTCAAGTACATTTTTAAACTAGTAACAGTCGGCTTTTATCAAAGGATAGTTGTTTTACAGCCTACCTAAATAGTTTACTTAGTAGACTTATGAAATGAAATACTTACATTTGTATATGTATTATTTTAATTGTTGGTTATTTTAATAAGCGATGTAATACGTCTTGCCAATGTTAAAAAAAATTTGTAAATAAAATAACAATGTGTAAAAAAGTTATGTACCTATATTAGATCCTATCATTCCGTCCACTAATCAAAATTATTATGAACCCACACTGTAAATTGTAGTAGTTTGTGTAGTTCATGATAAAACTTTATGTGCTTTTTGTGCACAAATTCCTGTTTGAAATAAGTTTTTAAGCAATAGACATTCGTGAACTTTGGTTTACGAATCCCCATTTTGAAAGAAGTTTTTTAAGCAGTGGGCATTTCTGAACTTTTTGTCCAAAAATTCCCACTTTACACAAATCGGCTAATAATGGGGATTATTGGACAAAAAGTTCAAAAATCCCCACTGGTGGGGATTATCAGTGGGCATTATAGGAATAACCCTGTTAAATCAGGGACACGTTGGTACAGCATTAAAACAATACTGTTATATAAAACGCAAGTTAAACCCGGTAAATATTGTGTTTTATTACAAGTAGCAAAGACCATTAATCTTATAGACTGTCAAACGCGAACAAATTTTCGTCCATCAAATAAATGCTCAAAATACACCTCGTGGCTAGATGGCGCTACCTGGCGCTACACCTCATAATATGAAAAATCAGTTGTATTTTATTTTTAAGGCAATAAATAATATTCAGATCACGTCTCAAAAATTAAAAAAGGAAAATAATAATTTTTAACTAAAGAAAAACTTTTTAATTCAACAAAAAAGTTACTCCAAAAGCATTTATTTTATTTTATTACAACACCATCTATGTTATGAACTTTCAAAAGTTGTTAATAGACTCTTGTTAATCGAAAAAAATTAAATAAACAAAAGATGGCGCTTTAGTCAGTTTTTTTTTTGGTTTACGTATTTTTGTCCATCATGTTGTCAATGTCCCACTGGAGTTTTGGCGGCAACGAGTTGAGGAGATGTGTTTTTGCTAAATTTTCATTTTTTTTCCACGTTTTTATACACTCACAATTATTAATCTTGTTTGTTTATTTATTTGTCGGTCCGGGCGGAATCTTGCAACTGCGATTTGATTTGAAAATTTATGAACGCAATGAACAGAAAACTTTCATAAAAAAACAAGAAAAGGGTTTTAAAATATATTAAATCATTATAAACAAATTTATTTCAAAATTGAAGTAAAACTAAAAACCTAAATTTTGGGACCTTCCGGAACATTCAGATATGTGACCTAATTTTTCAATTTAAATTAATGTACCGAAGATTTATTTCTCCAATACTGGCATCACCATGCTGGAAACTTCTTAGTGAGTGATCTTTTATTTGGTCAGTGTTTAAATATTGCTCAGAAAAGGAAATTGTGTTTGCCGACGAGATTGGACCACGTATTTTTATTTAAATATGTGACCATAGTTTGACGTTTTTTAAGCTATTTATGTCACCGTATTTAGTAAATTAGATGGGTTATCTTGTTGGTTAAACAAGGTGTAAGTAAAGGTGAACCCTTTTAATCCGATAGGGGGTTCTTCAAGACGTCTAGGCGAACAACTTTTGTTCTACGAGTTTTGGAAATTCGAAGTACTTTTCGAAAAATTTTGGTGTAAAGTTTACTTGAAAATCAGCTGTTTCTGAGAGTTCGAGGTTATTGACAATATATTGTTTTTTTATTTAGTTTGATAATTTACAATTAAATCTTCAATTATCTTTATTTTCAAAAGCAGCTTTTTTTTCAGTGAAACTTAATCTTTTTTAAACGTTTCAAAAAAAAAAGTTTGAATTTTCAAAAGTCGTAGAACAAAAGTTTTTCGCCTAGACGTCTAGAACAACCCCCTTTCGGATTAAAAGGACTTACCCGTTACAAATTGTATAAACGGAACCAAAAGTCACAACATGCCTGAACACGTAAAGAGCGGTTTACATGGCTCTACCCGCGGCGTCGATCTCAAGGAATATTTCATCTTGTAAACTTTAATGACTACACAAATAAAGTTTGAATTTGAAAAGTCGTAGAATAAAAGGCGTCTAGCCCTCGTCGAAATATTGGCTAAGATTTTTCTTCCCGCGCAATTTATTTCGCTAAAATACGAAACTATTTTAATGTCTGAGGGTTGATTAGGTAAAACCAGCTTAATTAAGTATTATTCTAATGCGCCATGTAACCGCATCCTTATGATTTGTGACTGTCCCCTAAAAATGTTGAACTAAAAAGGATTTTTATTCATTTAGTTGTTTTATTTTTACCTTAAAAATAGTTTTTCCCAAATTGTAATGTATGCCTTATTGTTATTATTGTAGTGTTTTCTTCTAAAGTATGACTATATTTTATTGATAATTTAAATATTTAGTAAGGCTAGAGAACCCAAAGTCACACAATAGATGATTTATTTGTTTTTTAAGTATGTTTACATAAGAAAAATTTGTAGTAATTTATCTTTTTTTCATAAAAGAGATTATTTCCTAGAAATTCAATAAACAATTTCAAGCTTATTTTAATATTTTATTACTTTTACAACCACTAAATATAGTCACACAAGTGAAGTAATTTTTCGATACTTTCCATTTAGTTTTCATAATTTTAGCATTAAATTCATTTTAATTTCTTTATTTTTTAATATTACCATAAAGAACATTTAGGCCGGCTTGCATAACGGTTCCTAAACATGTTTAAGCTGTTAATCGTATTTAAAATCTGTCAAACTGTCAATGTGTGGCAACATTTATCAATCGTCCACTTAATGAAATAGAGTCCAATGTTCGATTTTCCATAAATTATTTTTAAATTGATTTAGTTAAATATGTTTTTAAATTTTGTTATGCAAGTCGCCCTAAATATACGTCATATGCATGCCAAATAAAACATTAAAATAACGACTTTAAAAAAAACATGATATTTTCAAGTGTGTGTACATTTTTTTAAAAATTCTCATGTCTTCATTAATTTCGGCACTACAACTAAGGAAAATTCAGCCTAGCGGCTGCAAGCGTTGCTTTGCACGCCGCAGTATGCGGTATCGATCCTCAATACTGATGGGCATCTTTTTGTTGGAAGAAATTTATTTTATAACTCACTCCACTATTTAAATATTGAATAGAAGGACATTTGGGATCGCACCGTGATGTAATTCGCATGGACCATCGACATACAAGTAACAACTGAGATTCCGAAATCCTTTTTTGTGACTGTATTTTATATGAGTAATTATTGTGAAATGTGCAGATAGGGGTACGATGAACGTGGTGGTAGGATTCCCGGAAGAATCCTCCTGGCGTCCAGACTTGTAAATACGTAGTTTTAGGTGTTAGAATTTAAGGTTTTTGTAATATCGTAGATAAAATCCTATTAAGAACACAACATCCTGTGTTTCCTTGGAAAGCAACCCGTAATAAAATAACTATATTTTGCGAAACTACATCTAATAATAATTCATCGAGTGCTACGTTGAAATTACTTCCTACTTTTTATATTTCCTATTTTGTACCTACAACAATCTCAAATGCGAGCATGAAACTGTAGGTAATACCTCTACAAATATTATATATAAGTAGTCATATTGCGAGATATTCTTTACTGTTAGTTGATTAGTAGCCTTACTGTGATATTTCCTTTACACTGTGGCTCAGCGCCGGCCGCCACGCGGGTTACCTACCTAAATGTGCGGAATATGATTTCTTGAACTATTTTGTATGTGTCTTTGCCTACCTATCTACTGTGGTGACATCTATGCAAGAAAGGAGAACTAATGAAGTCGTCATTTATATACTAATAGTAATTATCCAAGAGATGGCAATTTTCGACAGAAGAATGTTTGCGTTATTTCGAGGTTGGATACAGCTAACGCCATCTTTTGACACTGTTTACGGCTGGACGCCAGTTTATATGGACGTTAGCAATCTATAACCCTAATAATTTATCTATGCAAGTAGGTACCTTTTGTATTTTTTATTTCATCAAGAGGATACCAAGCGTTGTGATTTACAATACAATACAAAAGTCATTTATTGGGACTAAAACACACACATATTACAATAAAAAAAAAGTAAAAAACAAACAAAAAAAATCTCACAAGATACAAAAGTTTTCATAAAATGTGTGTGTCGCAGTAGGACCAAAGGGCCATGACTCAGTGTCTACTTCGTCCTTTCGAACGAACACTGATCTTCCGTCACCACCCTTATCGAAGGAAACCAGCGAGATAATTAATTTATGTATTATTTAACTATAAAAAGGAAATACAGACAAATAACAATGTAAACAAGTGAAACAGCATAAATATGAAAAACTGCGAAACAAAATAATAAGGAGAACAACAAATAAGTATACATAATAAAAAATACGCATAGAAACAACAATATTTAACAATAGTTTTTTTGTTGTTTCTATGCGTATTTTTTAATCGAGTTTTTTACGCAGTCGGGTTTTTTGTTTTTTAATAAATTATTTTTTTTATTTTACGCTTTTTAGTTATTTTCATTTATTGATGGTAGGGAAGTCTCGTAATCTATTCATTTCATTAGAGGGTTATAATGTACTAGCTGCGCCCCGCGGTTTCATCCGCGTAAGTTCCGTTCCCGCGGGAATAAAAAGTAGCCTATGTGTTAATCCAGGTCCCCCAGCTACCTATATTCCAAGTTTCATCGCCATCGGTTCAGTAGTTTTTGAGTGAAAGAGTAACAACCTCACATACATACATACTTACATACAAACTTTCGCGTTTATAATATTAGTAAGATTCTATTTCAGTTAGGGTTTAGTTTTTTATTGTTTAAATTTATTATTACGTTTTAAGGTACCTAAGTGTTATTAGGCTTTTATTCAGTAGGTAGGTACAATTTATGTAAATATTTTTTTAGTTTATATTAATAAATTCCTGTCACCTGTACCATCACGGATTAAACTTTGATAGTTCCAAGCGTTACTACGTAACAAAAATAAAAACTTGTTCGTTAGTAATAAAAAGCAAGAATACCTAATTGTTAATTAACTTTAAACCGTTATATTTCCTAAACGGTTCTTTAAAATGAAAAATGGTAAAAGAAACCTAATATTTATTTTTAAAAACCTATTCAACGATACCCATCTTGATATACTTTGACGATTTTGGTTTTTTTAATTTTGACAATATGGCGTCTAGTTGTGACAAAAGTTAATTTGGATTACTGTCATGTCTTTAGTCACACTCGCCAGATTAAGACGAATCGATTGACGTAAGAATCATTAAGGTCGGTCCACGCGTTTGGCCTCTAGAACGCCACATAGAAACATCCATACATACATATATATATAGACCGATAAACACATTACCCTCCTTTGCGTCGCGCAGTCGGGTAATAAGGAGAATTCATAGTAGATTTCTTCCAAAGCCACAACATATGCCGTGGCAAATCCTCGTTGGCAGCAGACAACCAGCTATTTGGACTTTTTTATGTATTTAATAATATCTCTTTTTATTTATGTTGCTTTTTCTTTTGTGTATTGTCAATAACCCCCTTACTTATAAACGCTAATTAATGCGCTGCATAACTATGCATCGTTTGTCTTTTGTCAACGACTGTCACATGAAGTTCCAAAGTCACATAACTTAGTCATTTGTAAATATTATTTTATAAGTAAGGGATTTAATAATGTTTCTTTTTGTAATCTAATTTCCATGAATAGTAAAAAGTTTATCGAAACAGGACTTAAACTTGCACTATATAAGTTCTGTTTGTAGAAAAATAAAACCTTTTTTTTTCCAAACGCTACCAAGTTTGGCTACAATGGAGCCGAGGGTCAATGAAGCGAGAAAGGACACCTCCTTTGATGCCGGTAAACAATTTACGTTGTCCCAAACGATTCTAGATCAAATATTCCACATCACGGTACAAAAAGGCAACCAGTCTGTTGATCAAATTGAGTAGGTACACCTGAATGAAACCATTATCTAGGAATTTCTGATGTAGTGAGATGTACACTGGTACACTGGTATTTTTGATAGGTATTGTAATGTAACCGTACCTATACATTAACAAAGTTTAAGTGTATTTTTTTACCTTGTCTTGGTTGTGACCGAGCCTGTTGCAATAAAGTCAAAACGTAGAGATAATAAAATAAAAATAAAAACTCGAGGAAAATATTATACTTAGTCTTAAGTAAACAAGAACATCTTTCATGTTTTCGATAATATGAGTTACGAAAAAATCGACTCTCGCAGCGGCATGATTCGATCCCACGACTACGTTCCATTATCACACTATCAACACGTTAAGGACGCGACTCATGTGAAATCCCTTCCGATTGAATAGTTTTCTTCATAACCGGTATCAAATAGATCTTTAAACAATGTATTATGTTATTGTACATGATACAAGAAGTGTCCCCTTCATTTAAAAAACAATAAAAAATAACTAAAAAAAAACCACTATTATACAGGCAAAGTTACCCCTGTTTTACAAAATAAATCAATTTTTCTTCTAAATCCTTAACCGCTATATTTTCTTATAGGCATCATAATATTAGAAAATACAATACCTAGAACCTCTTCATCGCATTTTATAAAAATATTATTTTAATCTTCGTTAATAACAACGTTTCCCCCCGAAGGGTAGAAAACGTATATTTAGGTTCCAGCCGAAGCTTGACCCACTGTGAGATAACCTTTTAACGTGACGTCACGTTCCACGGAATTTGTCAATAGCAGCGTCAAGGCAGGCACTTGTTTTGTGCTTCTTCAGTACTCACAAGCCAGCAAGAATGTTAAATGTTAGTGGGTCAAGCTTCGGCTGGAACCTAAATAGGTATACGTTTTCTACCCTTCGGGAGGAAAACGTTGTTATTTAGGTGTCCGAGCCTTCGCTTGACCCACTGTGGTGTGCCTGCCTTGACGCTGCGATTGACAAATTCCGTGGAACGTGACGTCACGTGCGATCAGTACAGTGGGGTGTTTAGCTGCAAACCAGTGTTGCCACACGTAAAATCCAAAAAGTTATCTCACAGTGGGTCAAGCTAAGGCTCGGACACCTAAATGATTGATTTTACGAGAAATTGTAGATTTTTTCACGCAATTCCATCTCGGTCATTTATATGCAATCGGACAAGGACCGATAATTATCATCTGTCGCCGCCTTAACTGCTTTGCTATATGGGCCTTTCAGTGAGGTTCGCATTCTGATTCAATTAAATTTCAAATTAGTATTCGAATTAGCACTCCTTGTATGAGTGGACACTTTTATAAATATATTCTTCAACTTAATGATAAATTATTGTACAGGACAATATCGAAAAGGAAACCAATTTTACTAATATTACAAGAAAATTTCAACGGTGACACAGTCCAATGACAAAATACCGAGGAGGCGAGGACCTTTTGCCTTTCGAATCCATGATTTATGAACACAGAGCGGCACAGACGATTTCACATTAGATGATAACGGCAAACCGCACAGCACGTGTATCTTTCAGTCAAGTGCAAGTGCAGAACAAAAAATCATCTTTATCATCAACATCAGGAGCAGCCATGATGTCCGAGTTGCAGTCAAATCGTAAGTATGCCGCTTACGGTGGACGATCAGTTGTGCGAAAACCAACTGCTTACGTCTTGCTGTGTTGCCGCCGCCTGGCTGCAGCAGATTGAGACAAAGTAAGTAGTTTTGTCCACTGGCTAAACGTCTAGGAGCTTTAATTTAGTGGCCTAACTACACCGGTTGCTAAAGATCATTCGAAGTGGAGACGCATATAAGAGCAGGAAAGTAGACCCCGAGCTCCAAAAGATATGTAACCAGAACATTGCTCGGATGATGATACCAGAAAAAGGCGTTATAATTTAAAATACAATACTTAACCTTGGAAATTTTCATTTAAATAATCATAAAGCAGCCAAAGGGCCGTAAAAGCGTGGGCAGCGTAGTCAGCAAGTTAGTAACTTGTTTATAGTGCGTGCGGCATGCAATAGGTCACTATCACGTGCCGGATGTTGTCTCCGACTAGTAGGCAGACACCATAGAGGACATATCACACATAAACGGACGGAGATGTCGGGCCCTAATGGACGGCTAACGTTATTTATGATACTAATAAAATTGGTTTTACTAAGGTCAATTTTTCTAGAAAAGGATCCTATTTGAGTTTTATTGCAATAGTAATTGTATCATAAACAGTTTCAAACATGTTTTATTATTTCATTAAACTTCGATGGAAGAGAGTTTTAATTACTTGAACTTTGTATTAGTAGTATTATTAGTACTTACAGTATTACAATGTATAGGGCATTTGTGTGTAAGGAGTAAACGAGTAGGTATGTTTGTTACTTCTTCACGCATTAACTACTGAACAGATTTCGATGAAACTTGTCATGTAGATAGCTGGAGATCTGACCCAATGAAAACTGTTGTATTCATGCCATTTTTCATGTCATTCAGTAGCGAAAACTGAGAAATTGTGACAAATTCTCAAAAATCTATACCTAAAATCAATTATTGTTTCAATCGATATTTGTTGACAACAGAGTTACATAATCAGCTTGCTTAATTAGGTACCTAACATTAAGGTTACTTTTATTCAAGACTAGCTGCGCCCTGAGGTTTCACCCGCGTAAGACCTGATCCCGCGAGTATATCGATATTTTTCTAACATATTAATATTTTCCTGATGATAACAAACACAACACAAAAAGAATTATCGAAATCGGTCCAGTCATTTACGAATGATGTCGTGACCAAAGTACATATTATACTCTTTTTAAAACATACATAATATGATATAATATATAGAAAAACGTCCAGACCAGATACAAAATTTATTTTTAAGTATAAATATTTGCACCCGAAGGGAATCTAACCCTTCTGTATTGCAGTCAGGCATTCGCCCGACGCGCCACAGAGGTCGTCAAAACATTAACTAATAATAAATAATAACAATTAATGCAAACCAAACCAAACAACAACAAGGGAATTTACATAAATAATGACATGATATCAAACGGTAACATTAACCAATAATTTAGTTAGGTAAACGATTTGTATTGCTTGTTCAGCTTTGATGTGCAAACACTTTGACTTATTGACAAGTTGAATAAGTACATCTTTACTATTCACTACCATAGTTGTATGGACCGCGAATTGGAAGCGACTCTGCTTCAGACCCACTTTACTTATATTTACTTACAGTGGTAATGCGTTACCCTTAACGCGCTAGTTTGACTCGCACTTCCCCAGTTTTTTGTGATTTTGTGGCTAAGTAATTTAAATAGTTAAATTAAAAGTAATACATTATAGTATGCTTAAATAAATTCACCTAAATAACCGTCGATAACATAAAATACACACACACAACACACAAATCGTGGAAGTTTAAAAAGTATGGTCGATAAACTTTAAGTTACACGAGGGTTCATAATATCGAAATGGTTATTTTTACTGAACTGAAGAATGCTGCTGGTAAGGGTAATGTTGTCACAGGTGTCATGTATGATATCACCAGTAATAAGCTATTAAACCACCCCACGGATTTACCCGCAAAGGTCTTAATCCCACGGGACCATCGGGGTAAAGTCTAGCAGGCAGGCGAACGAGGTTCCATTAGATTTAATAATTTAAAATAGATTTAAAAAATCTAAAACCCAAGTTTTTAAAAGTCCTAAAACCACTCAAAAAGTGTTTTGAGTGTAAAGCGTCAAGATGCGCCCTCACGTTTTGAATGGCCCGTTATTTAGCCCTGCAGGGTTATTTTACTCTTTTTAGGACATTTAAAAAGGTGGGTTTTTAGATTTTATAAAATCTTCTAGCTGCGCCCCGCGGTTTCACCCGCGCAAGTTGCGAACCCGCGTTGTTCGAACACCTACCTACCGCAATGCAATAATCCACACTTAAACGGTCGCCCAATTGAAGTACTGTTGAAGCCAGGCGCAACCGCGCCTGGTGTCATCAGTACTTCCCTGGTCGTCCGTTTAAGTGTGAGATTTGCACTGCGGTAGGTAGGTGAAGTAAGGTAAAGTTTTTATTTCATCAGTAAGTGACGATAACGATGACGAAGGATGACGATGACGATGGATGACGATGATGATGATGCCACTCTACATTACTTACCCTACCCCTGTGTCGATTTTCATTCATTGAATAGTTATCACCCGCGTAAGTCCCGATCCTCCGGGATTTTCGGGATCAAAAGTATCCTATGTTACTCTCCATCATTTAAACTATCCCTATGCAAATTTTCATCCAGTAAATAGTTATCACCCGCGTAAGTCCCGATCCCGCGGGATTTTTGGGATCAAATTCCGCGGGATTTAAGGGATCATAAGTATCCTATGTTACTCTCCATCATTTAAACTATCTCTATGCAAATTTTCATCCAAATCGGTCAAGCCGTTTGACCGTGAAGAGGGAAGTAACAAACAAACAAACAAACAAACAGACTTTCGGATTTATAATATTAGTAGGAAGTAGGATTAATATATTTCTTTTAATTTCTTCTATGGTTTTCGCGACACCTAGACGAAAAACAAATAATTGACTAGAAATATTAAAAAAAAAAAAATATTTTTAAAAATTCACTTACGGTGAAATTTGAACTCGCGTCCCTGGATGTTTTGAGTTTTAATCTCGCCGCGAGTGAATTTTTAAAGATGATTTTCTTCTTTAAAATAGTTCAAGTAAATATGCTACTACACTAGAGTCATAGTTGTAAGAACACTCGACGTATTTAAAGTGATCATTTCATTTCATTCATTTTCTTTAGTTAAGGCTTTCTGTCAGCAATATAGGACAATTTAGCCAGTTTCACGTAGGGTAGGGTGGTCTAAGACTACGCGGTCGTTAAGACTGCGCATGACTCATACCTCAAAAACAGAGTGACGTTCGTAGCTAACTTCAGTGTTGTAGCGAAGTGTCTAAACACCTGTTGTTATCCTCGGAAAATTATAGGATTACAGTGAAAACACGAGATCTCAGGTAAGTTCAAAGTTTATATCACAGTTTGATGTAATTTTTCTTCAATTTGAATGCATTGTAACTCACTTGTTTTAACTACCTACATCGAAAATTCTAAAGTTAGTTTTGGTTGACGAATTTAACCGGGAGAATGTGAAGGTTGAGTTAGTACAAGTTATTTTGCAGAGATGGCGACACGGGTCATTAATAGCAGAAATGGGACGATTGTGTAAGACTGCGCATGATACGGATTTGTAAAAATGCGCGCGCAGTCTTACACAATATTTAAAAAAAAAATACATATATTGTACCTGGGGCGCTATGGAGAAACCTCGTTGGAAGGAGGTATTTGTCCAGCAGACTCTAACACAAAAACACCAACAGCTGCAATAAGTGATGATGTAATTATGAATCAACCAGACTCTGCTGAAGGATTAACTGAAATGTCAGCAAGTGACGCTGTAGTTACCCCAAAAGCTACTAAGATATTGAACCAACATAATCAGCAACCTGGCGTAGCGGAAATATCACTTAAACACTAATACCACAACATCTCCACAAGCACTTATTAAATTATCCGATATTTCTCCTTTACCAAAGTTTTATGTTACCAAAAACATAAAAGATCCGAAGTCATTTGTAGTTCTACATATAAAAATGAACTAACACGTAAAAAATTAAGCTCGAGGTAGCTGAAAGTACTAGCGACAAAAATATTAGAATGCCTAAACTAAAGACGACAAAAAATACTGTAAATAAAACTAAACAAAAACCTACTTCTAAGAAAACTTGGAAATGTGGCTGTGGAGAAATTTATAAAGAACCAATACTTGAAGATTGGATTAAATGTCTTATTTGCAAGGAGTGGTGACATGAAAAATGCACAACATATTCGAATGATATGGTTTTTATATGCGCTGCATGTCCAAATTAGCATTTATTATCAACTGCGTAGTCTTATACTACCCGCGCATTCTTACAAATTTTACTGCGCAATCTTACAGTACCGGTTGTGTAAAAATGCGCATTTTCCATTTTTTAAATTTGTTTCTATATCTCAAAAACTATAGTTCCTATGAAAAAGTGTCTATGTAATAATATTCCTTAATGTATATGGCATAAAACTAATTAAAGATTGTTTCTTAAATTTAAACAGTTTTTATTTTATAGCTTTTGATACATTAAGTGCGCAATCTTAGACCACCCTACCCTACTAATAGTGTACTACCACTATTACCTTAAAGTGATCGAATACATCCAATTAAATAAAGACATTTTTGACTTTGACTTTGAATTATGCCTTGAGCAATAAAAACAAATTACGAAATAACAAATTTATTTTTTAAAAGCATAAATACTTAATCCTGGCGGAAATCGAACTCAAAACTGCATTGCAGTCAGGTATTGGCCCAAGCCACAGCTACATATTTTTAAACATACCTATAAAGGAATTTAGACAGCTAGTGTTTCGGATAGCATATTTTTCATGTTGGCATTTTCTTCCCGAGACTTATTTATACTAATAAAATAAATAAATACTAGCTACGCCCCGCGGTTTCATCCTCCCAAGTCCCGATATTGCAGGATTATCGCAATAAAAAGTATCTACTCCCCGTCACTCAAACTATCCCTATGCACATTTTCATTTAAATCGGTCCAAAAAATAAAAATAAAATGTTACAGGTGGACAACCCTTATAACAAAAAAAAACAAAAATGTATATACTTAGTAGCCTATTATCTGACGAGTCTACAGATATGTATTTAAAATTTCATAAAAATCGGTTAAGCCATTATGGAGGAGTATGGTAATTAACATTGTGACACGAGAATTTTTTAATTTATTAATAGGAAACATTTATTTATTTGATTGCAACGATTAGGCTCAAAAACTACTAGACCGATTTTCTAAATTTTTTTCACCAAAATACACCTATATTATACCGCCCATTGTACCATAGTTATAAAAATTAGGTTAAGTAAGTATATGTTTCTTAATGTCATGTTCTTTTTTTTTTTAAAGTTTTTTTTATTGTAAATGTTTCTTTTGGTACAATAAAGTTTTATCTTATCTTATCTTATCATTATCGAGGAGTAACATAGATTACAATTCATTCGATTCAAACCGCGGGACACAGCTATATTGAAGAAAACTAAAGGACGCCCATAGTTTTTACATAAAACTTTATATCCTCATGTCCTATTGAACGATCTAATGGCTTGGAAACGTAACACCGACGTAGACCAATATGTTAATGATGTCTTTACGATCGTAGTAGGGCGTAAAACTGTAACGAACATAAAACATTGAGAATGGACCGTAATATATTGGGGCGCTAAGGAAGTGCCCTTTAGTGGATCTTTGGATAGTTCCGAGGAAACTGGGCCCGTGGGTCCACTTGCATATTTACTGGACACGTGGGAATTTGTAAGAATCCCTTCCGAAGAACTACGATTTATAATGGTTTCCCTTCGATGTAGGTGTCTAACACACTTTTTAAACTCACACGATTTCTGGTCATTACTATTTTTATAAAAACTCGGGTCTCGATCGCGTTTGCACACTTTTTATAATTCGTAAATTTGTTTTTTATTGCTCAAGCCATATTTACTAGAAATATTTTAAAGGAAAAATTCATCTTCAAAAATTCACTTGCGGCGAGATTTGAAATCGCGTCCCTGGATCAATATTCCAGTGCCTATACCGCTCGGCCACGCAAGTTCCCAAAAATGGGAACTGGGAAAATGGGAAAAAATGGGAACCTTCATCCAGGGACGCGATTTCAAATCTCGCCGCAAGTGTATTTTTGAAGATGAATTTTTCCTTTAAAATATTTCCTTTTTTTATAAATTTATAATTACCCCGTAATTGACCGTAAAGGAGAAAAACGAACTTCCTGATTTATAGAAGTTCCTTTCACCCGCGTAAGACCCATTTTTTCTTTCATAAGAACTTTCTCCTGACAATAGCAAATATAATAAAAAAATAATTAGCGAAATCGGTCCATCCGTTCACGCGTAATACCGTGACCACGCCAAAATATAACATTTATGCTTAGAAAGCTCGGGAAGCTCGGGTCAAATAATGAATAAAAACGGATAAATAAAGTGTTTTATTTATGCTTAGGTTATAAATGCACCGATAGGTCGTGACGGAGGTGCGTCATCATCGCGTTGTGATTTTTTTCGACGTGCCTCTTAGACATATATAATTTCACAGACATTCTAAAGAATTTTAGAAAATTTTCTTGTGATCGGAACTTATCCGAGTAAAACCACGAGACACAACTATTACCAATAGCATTTGACAGTGTTCTGCATGTTGATTTAAAATTGTTTTAATAATACATTTACTTTTATCTACACTGCGAAAAATAGAAAGAAATCTAACTTTATATCACGAAACAAATCCAATATTCAAAATATAATGCAAGTTTCGAACTGACGGAGAATTCAATATCACCTTGCACAAAAATAGCTAAGGGTAGCTCGCTTGGAAGTTGCAAGACGTCTCCCGTTTGCAATACATCTATAGTAGCTATCTACTACCTACTATCACTATCTGTGAGAAAGGAATGCAAAAGAAAAAGCCCGTACACTTGGAAACAACATAATGAAGACATCGAGTCTAGAGATCCTAGAAAAAGTTGTGAAAAAAGTTTAGTAGTAGTTTGAAAAATAATTAAAAACGTCTTTCAGTCTGTTTTTAGAGTTTTATTCACAGGAAGTAAAAATATAGGTACTAAGAATCCGATGTTTGTCTATCTGTCTGTCTATCATCAAGCTGTCTCTCATAAACCGTGATAGAAGATGTATTTCTGTTGCCACTATATTATTATTTAGCTAAAATATAGACCCTATAAAATACTAATGCCCGGTTTCTGAACATCAGACATAAACTCTCACTACCTATTGATTCAATAACATAACCTTGAGATAAACTCTAGTTATCTGTCTCCGTTCTATGCATGTGACAAGCCGTCACTGTCACTCCGCTGTTCGGAAACGCATTGACGCTAGTTATCGAACCGATAGCGATATCCAATGGATAAACCACCGACAAACAGACTTCAGAAACCGGGTATAAGTTTTATAATAATGGAAAGAACTCTTCGTGCGTGATTCTGACTTTCACTTGGCTGGGTTTTTTTAACTACCTACATACAATTTGTAACGGGTTGCAATAGGCGAACACCTTTTGTTCTACGACTTTTGAAAATTGATACTTTTTTTTTGTAAATTTTGAGATTGTTTACTGAAAAAACAGCTGCTTTTGAAAATAAAGGTAATGAAAGTTTTGATTGTAAACCATCAAACTAAATAAAAGGACAACATAAGGTCAATGACCTCGAACTCTCAGAAACAGCTGATTTTCAAGTAAACTTTACACCTAAATTTTTCGAAAAGCACTTCAAATTTCCAAAAGTTGTAGAACAAAAGTTGTTCGCCTAGACGTCTAGAACAACCCTTTTTCGGATTAAAAGGGCTTACCCATTATACCTTGTATATTTTACGGCCTCTGTGGCGCGGCGGGCGAAGCCCAGACTGCAACGCAGAAGGTTGCGGGTCCGTTTCCCGCTGGGAACAAATATTTCTGCTATGTTTGTTTCCGGTTCTGGGTGTATTCTATGTATCGTATGTAGTATTCACAAAAACAAGTATAATATGTGGTACCTATATCCGTTGACTAGTACCCATAAACAATACGCTGTGTTTAATATCGTGCAATATTTATTAATATTATTATTTATGTAAACAAAAAAGCTAATTATTTTCACACGACTGCCCAAGGAAGTGTTATGTTTTTGCCGTGAATATATGTATGTTTAATATGAGATACGTTGTCGCAATTAGCGAGCAGGAAATATCGATGACGACGTTCGTCGCTCGCTATTGGATATTTTATTTTTAATGAGGTCTTCATGTTTCTTGGAAATCAAATTTGTACTCTCTATAGTGCTTCGCCTTCGATTTCACCTTATTTAATCACTATTTCACCAGAAGGTTGTGAAGTAGTCTAAGATTTAGCAGGCTTACTTAGAAGATAGAACCTATTCACCGTAACCTGGTGGGAGTCCGCTCGGCACTACCCATCAGTCTATGGTGGGTGGTAACAAGAAGCGCCAGCGGCATGCCAGGCATACTGTAACCATATCCTGATAGACCCTGGCTATAAAGCCCTATAATTGCGTTGCATTCGGCCTATTCCAAATAAGCTTGATCTTAATGCGTGTCTCTCGTTGGGCGAACATTCACAAACAAACCCAATATTTTCGCGAAAATACCTAAATCAACGTCAATTTGTATACGCGTGAGTTATATTTTTTTAGTTCAGTTGTCAAGAAAAACAGACAGAACAGCACACAATGAATTGAGCGATTTTGGTTAAATTTTTGCTTGACTGAGTGGATTCAACAATTCCTGACCAACGACCACAGAACACTATTACTCCTAGCCAAAGACTTATTTATTACTCTGATTCCGTATCATCCAGCCTTCAATCAATTCCTTGACTTTCTGGTAATTGAAGTTCTGGCCTGACAAAATACGTGAAAAGAGTTTTTTTAAATATCGAACCTTTTTATTCCATACTTTTGTGTAGCGCAAGTATACTTTTTTTATTTCTTATCGGTTGGCCGTTTGCATAGTAGCCAATGTCAAATAGGTATTTTCTAATATTTTTTCGCAAGCTAATTGCATCATAAAAACAGTCAAGTCAAGTTGAGATAAGGATAAATGGTAGCTATAATGACGGTTTAAGCGAGCTTTGTTTATTTCCTATGAATGGATCTTTTTCCCCGATTTAAGTATGGAGTCCATTTTTAAAACGTTGATTGCTCGGGAAGGCTTTATCAAGAAGCCATACATCCAATGGACGACTGTCGCAGAAACTAGGTAGTGGCCAGTGTGAACTGTCTCAAAATCACTGAGACGTATACAAGTAGGTGAGTATTCATACAAAATGGACCAAGTTGTTCATCGTGTCCAATTCTTCTTCGATTGATATGGAGGCATTACTTCTTCATGAATAAACAACATTTAAAATGAATCTACAGGGAGATTTTCGTACACAAAGCTCTCTCTCTGTCTCTATCGCACCTATTTCAAATATTACGCTTGCAGGAGAGGCAGTAACCTAATATAGAATAGGTTTGTAATGGCCCATAATTATTATGGTTCCAGCACTCAGCACAGCACAAATTAGGTTCGACACAGTTCGAGGTCTGATGTTTCACAAATTAGCTGTGTCCCACGAAAGTTTCTCTTATTTTGCCTTATCGTATGCCTACATTACATAAAAAAACACTGCAAATTTCAGCCTTCTATTGCTGCAAATTACATCTAATTAATTTCTTGCTGTACATGCAAATACATGCTGAAAATTCAGTTGCTATCTACATAATACTATGGAGATAAATATAGATGATGTGTAAATGTGGGTAGTCACTCACGTACGTTAAAAAATTATTTACCTATCCACGGGACAGTAAACAATAACGGTTATAAATAGAGGTGCACCCGCCGCAACTCCAGTCCCCTCACGACCAAGATCCGCGTAACATGATCAAAACGTCGAGGTAAGAAAATAAATAAAAACACCCGACCCAGTAAAATGTAACTATGATAACAAATCGTGTAAATTTAAAAAGTTTATTTGATAAATTTTAATGTAGATAAGAGATCGTACAAATTCTAAGTCATATTATAAATTCAAAGAAGGTAATTTGAAATTACCCGTTTCCTCCATACGACCCTGGTCCGTGTAACACCTGTATCTCAAAATGGCTTCATTCAATGAGTTGTTACAACGTTAAGGTGAAGATATTTAAGTTAGAAGGGGATTACGTTACCTATAGAGAGAACATCTCAATATTATTTCACAATCTCAGTGAGTTTTCAGGGGTATATTCTAAACTATAACAGATAGCGAAAAATATTCAAAGGAGTTGCTTCCCTGATTTTAAGATATACTAAAACGGGATTACGCAAATTGTATTAGATTTTTGAATAATTTATGACCCTAGCCATGAACCTTGTGTTTTTGCGAAAAGTCGGTTGTCCACCAAAGTTATTGTTGCTGGTTATGTCCTTCCATCAAGACATGAATGGCACAGTAATTTACAACGGTCAACCATCTGAGTCGTTCCGCATGCTTAGGGGTGTCCGACAGGGTTGTGTCCTAGCGCCAACCTTGTTTGGGATATTTTTCTCTTTACTTCTGAGACATGCATTTGGTGATTTCCATCAGGGCATACATCTTCACACAAGAGACGACGGTAAGCTATTTAACATAGCGTTACTCAAATCCCGTCGCTACCGTAAAGATATTTTTGTGGACAGTCTCTTGTTTGCGGATGATGCAGCCTTTGTCGCCACTACCCCAGAAGAGCTCCAAGTCATTGTGTCAAAGTTTGGAAACGCATGTGCTCGCTTTGCTATGTCCGTGAATGTAAAGAAGACCGTTATAATGGCGCAAGGAGTCACGGAAAAACCAGTAATTTTGTTGGATGGTGCTCCCTTGGAGGTTGTCGACAATTTTTGTTATCTAGGCTCAACGGTATCGAGCAATCTCTCGCTTGACGCAGAGATCAACTGTCGTATCGGCAAAACGTCGACGATGTTCGGGAAGCTTAATACAAGAGTATGGAACAATAAACATCTTACAACAAGAACAAAGATGGCTGTTTATCAGACTTGTATCTTAAGTATACTCTTGTATGGAGCTGAGACCTGGACATCGTATGCCAAACAAGAGCGAAAACTAAACAACTTCCATATGCGCTGTCTCCGTAGCATTCTAGGACTGACCTGGAAAGACAAAGTCACAAGCGAAAAGATTCTCAGCATTGCACAGCTTCCTAGCATAACCGCCTTATTACGTCAGAGACGATTGCGATGGCTAGGGCATGTGTACCGTATGGAACCCGGTCGTTTGCCTAGACAGACGCTCCTGGGCGAAGTGGCTGATGCCAAGCGTCCAGTTGGACGACCGATGCTGAGGTTCAAGGACAGTGTGAAGCGGGACATGTTGTCTTTTAATATTAATCCAAATACGTGGGAGGTGGATGCAGAGGATCGTGGAAACTGGCGCAAAGTTGTTGCTGAGGGTGTATCTGCACACGACAATACCTGGTTCGGGCAGTTAGCTCGAAAACGCGCTACGCGGCACGTTCGCGCTCTTATGCCTCCTCCACCACCATTACAATCTGGCACTGATTTGGTCTGCCAAAAGTGTAGCCGTATCTGTCGGTCACGGATTGGACTGGTCAGTCACCAACGTAGGTGCTTATCTCTACCTATATCACCAACGGACGCTGCCTAAATCATCTCACATAGATGTTACTTGCCAATGATGATGATGATGATGATTCTAAACTATAACAGATAGCGAAAAATATTCAAAGGAGTTGCTTCCCTGATTTTAAGATATACTAAAACGGGATTACGCAAATTGTATTAGATTTTTGAATAATTTATGACCCTAGCCATGAACCTTGTGTTTTTGCGAAAAATTAAACTCTCTATATTATCGTACCAATCGATAGGCTTCAGCTTGCTAAGATAACTGAAGCCTTCCGGAAGGCTATCTCCTGTATTCAGATACCGTGCTAATTTGTTTGCTACATGCATAATAGATATAGATAGATAGTGACCAGTGATATCAACAAGGCGGGTTCTAATCGAACGGGAGCCACTCAGGTTCATAAAAGTAGTTAAATTTTTACACGACCAAAGGAAATGATATTTTTTTCGTTAAATCGTTTTATTTATAATGAAACACAATATTTACCGGGTTTTACTCGCGTTTTATATATCGATAGCATTGTTACAATGTACCGATCAACTAACAATGTACCTACCAGTAAACCTTGAAAAAGCTAACTGTAAAGTTAGCGATAGCTCGGTACATTGCAATAATGCCATTAAAAAACAAAACGCGAGTAAAACCCGGTAAATATTGTGTTTTATTATGCGAAAATCTAAGACAAAACTATGTTTTGTTTATATCCGAATAACTATAAATGTCCTTCCTTTTAGGTAATTTCAAACGTAATAACACCTTTCAAATATTTCCTTTATTGCCCAGTTTAACTGCTGGCGTTATTATTAAAATTTTATGTGAAATTAGTGCTCATTTTAAGGTGGATTTCATCCATTTCCGCTCGTAAGAGTGTAAGTATAATAACGCCATCTTACCGGTGGCGTTATTTTATGGAACAGTTTTTTATTATTTAGTGGGTACGAATCATAATGATGGGCCCTACCTTGATGTCTTATAAGTCGTCGCGTTGTCATCCAGCTAAAAAAAAACACATGAAACTATTTAAAAAAAAAGAAAATTTTACTTCAAAAAAATAAAAAGATTTTTTTTAATTGTCTGTGGTTTTTAAAAAAATTCGGGGTATTTTTTATTTAAGATTTACTTTATTTTTTTTAACGTTAAAAGGACGACATAGCAACGACAAACGTAGCGCGGAATATAGAAATAAAGAAATTTATATTAAAAGCAGTTCGAAGCTATTCGTAGGAGAACCAAAGTCACCGACAAAGCTCTCAAAGGGCTGATAATCGTTGGGGAGTAAAAGACCTCGAGTGGCGACTTCGCCATACTCTGCGATTCGGTGGACCTACGATATTGAAGCGGTCGCGGTGAGTCGCTTTATGGAGGTAACTCGCGACGCGATCGCTATTTGTGGCATCGCATGGGGGAGGCCTAATGTTCAACAGAGGACGGATTAAAGCTACAACCAAAAAATACTAAATCTTTTTTTCAAATACTGCACGACATCTATATCTATACTTATAATAAAATCGTAACTTAGCGGTGTCTGTTTTTGAAAGATATTTTGAAAATAACTATTTTTGGGTTCCCTACGCTACTTCGAAACACTATCCATCGAAACACCTTTCGCCGAAGACGATTGACCAAAAGATTACTTTACCGAATAGTTGTTTCACCGATTGTTCGTTTCCCCTATGGTTCGTTTCACCGAAAAATTTTTGACCGAAGCTCGCTGTACCGAAGGCTCGTTTTACGTAACAAATGTCATTTCCAAACACGCAACCTCCTTTCATTTACTTGACACATGTGACCATAGAAATAAGAGGTAGTAGTACAACTAGAAAGTTCACTGAGGCAGTAAAAACGAGCCGAGGGAGAGGGCTTAAACTTTACACGTCCTTGTCTGAATATAGCTCGAGAGCTAGCTCCAATATATTTGGGTTTCTAATTGGCCCTCTAATTTTAAGTAGCCCTTTAATTTTAAGAAACTTTCTTGAAATTTGAGCAGATCTTCATATCCGTATATTAGGAGAGGTATATTACAAGTTTTTAGCTGCCTCAAATACCTACCCAAATATTGGCGCTAGCTCTCGCGCTATATTCAGACAAGGACGTGTAAAGTTTAAATCCTCTCCCTCGGCTCGTTTTTACTACCTTAGTGGACTCTCTAGTTATACTACTACCTCTTATTTCTATGGTCACATGTGTCAAGTAAATGAAAGGAGGTTGCGTGTTTGGAAATGACATTTGTTACGTAAAACGAGCCTTCGGTACAGCGAGCTTCGGTCAAAATTTTTTCGGTGAAACGAACCATAGGGGAAACGAACAATCGGTGAAACAACTATTCGGTAAAGTAATCTTTCGGTCAATCGTCTTCGGCGAAAGGTGTTTCGATGAATAGTGTTTCGAAGTAGCGTAGGGAACCCCTATTTTTAGGGGTATGTACTAACGCAACAGAACCCATTTCCGTATTTAACTTTTTGTCCGTTTGTCTGTGCGTTTGTGTGCGCTAATCTCGGAAACGGCTGGACTGATTTCAATGAAATTTGGTATGCAGGTAGCTTAAGACTCCGATTAACATATAGGCTACTATTTATCCGGACTTGATTCCCGGATAAAATTTAATTTCGTTGTTTTTTAACCATCGTCATCGATCGTCATCTAGCGTCATCCATCGTCATTCATCGTCATCCATAAGAACAACGCGGGATCGCGAGTTGCGCGGGTGTAACCGCCGGGCACAGCTAGTAATAAATAAACCCCATGTTATAAGCACCACAAATAAAACGCAAACCGCAGTCATTATTCATACCAATACAATCCAATAATAACTGACAACACTTAATTTCAAATATTAGATAAACCATTATTAACTAACAAAACAACAGTAGAATATTCTGCATGCGATTACAACTGGCATATCGCCAGCGTTTTATAAAACTATGCAGTTTGCACTAAAATTGTGAAACGTTATCGTTTAAACAGATCGACTTCATTGTTGCCGTATCCTATTTATGCAGATAATTATTGCATCTGTTAGTTACACTATTGTGTTTGATTCAAACAAATCTATTAATATTTAGGCTAGGATTTTTTAACTAAATAACATTTTGTGGTTTTCGCGATTTTGCGTAATAAAACACTATTTTTACAGAGTTTTACTCGCGTTTTACTCAATAACAAACGAGCTTTCTCCAACTTTATAGTAGGCTTTTTCAAGGTTTCAGTCAAACTATTATTGTTTTGAATAATATTGTTCTAAATAACATTTGTGTACCTATTACGTATTTTTCTAAGAATACTAAAATTATATTTCTTAGTCGCTCAGCAAGCTATGTAGAGAGCTATGCTTGGAGTTTCCCTGCATGATAGAATCCGAAATACGGAAATCCGTAGACGAACAAAATTAGTCGACTTAAGGACAGGCTATATGGCGTCGTATGGGGCTGGCCCATGTTCAACAGTGAACGGATAAGATGATGATGATCATTTCTTAGTTATGGAATGATAGCCAGGAATATACTGCAATTTGATTGACTGACGGCATCTGTGGCGCGTCGGGCGTACCCCTGACTGCAATGCAGGAGGCTGCGGGCTCGATTCCCGTCAGGTGCAAATATGTATGGTTAAAATAAATATTTGTATCTGGTCAAGGTGTCTTTCTATGTATAATTTGTATGTATTTACAAAAAAAAGTATAATATGTAATATATCCGTAGTCTAGTACCCATAGTACAAGCCTAGTGCTTAGTTTAGGGCTAGATTGCGCTGTGTATAATGTTGTGCAATATTTCTTTATTATTTATTATTAAAACTATTTTGGAGCATTTGTAGGAATGCGCTAATTCCGTGTTTGGTATTGATTTTTTACTTATTTCCACTACACTCATCTTTCCCGGAAATAAATTTAATTAATATGCCACCGAAATCAAACAATTAACACGCAACTCAACTAGGTTAATAAGTCGTTAGGTACTTAAGCATCTACATCATAAAAATCAATAACAAAAATACACTCTTACACTGTTATTTTCACTATGAATATTATTAGATAACGAGGTATTTACCATGTTTATTTTTATTTACAAGCTCGTCTCGTGAACAAGCTGGTTGAAAATACTGGCGAAATGTCGAGTAAATAAAAATAAACGTCGTAAATACCTCGTTATCTAATAACATTAAAAGGGAAAAATACACTCATTCACCAAAACCATTGAATCAATAAATAAATAATAACAAAAAATGTAACTGACGCTATTCAGCCGCACAATAAAGAGAGAAACAATGAAATAAAAACCGATATTGTGACAGTATCGCAAGATCTGGACGGGATGGAAGCTGTTGCTGCCCGTGGGAACGATGATTTATCTTACCAAAGGTAGGTATGACTGTAATTGACAACTGCTTGGCGGTCGGTCCCGGGAGAGGTTGGAGGCTGTGGATTGTATCAGGTCGGTCGTCGAGGAATTGAGCGAGGTACGACGAGGAATTAAGCGATATATTTAAATAAAACGAATGATATCTTAAATAAATGTATGATCTATAAATTTATTTAATCAAGATGGTCGCTCTATAAAGTCATATCGACCATCTTGATTTTATTCGATCTTTTGTCAGACGACTAAACCTTTGATATGTAGATTATTATTTGTTTTAGATAATGCATAATATTATTCTAACAACAACTTTCGAATTTCGTTCCGACTTTTTTTAATGTGTGGAAGTTATTTCCCGAAAAGTTAAATTTGACTTTGGAACTGATGAAGCGGAAGAGTCGAGATGAAATGCTTTACTCTCAAGCGACCCTTAACCCTCTAGTCTCATATAGGAGACATGTCTAAATTCTTTGCTTATATAGGTACCTACTACTTTAACTGAAGACACCTAAATAAACAGAAAACATTCCCCATCACATGGTGTCCTTAAACTGATACATTTTGGAAGCAAATGAAGACTTTGTTACACTTTACCGGGTATAAATCGCGTATTATTTTTTAATATCTTACCTTGACGTTTCGATCATGTTATCATGGTCGCGAGGGAAGAATGTAAGACCCGGTAAAATGTAACTATGTTAATAAATCGTGTTATTTTTAAAATATTACTAGACTTTGTTTGAAGTTTATGTAAAACGCCAGAAAAATACGTATGAAACCACATACACTTTGCCTTCCAACCATGCTTCTCAACCGTCATTGTATAAAGTTATTCAATGGCTAAGAATCAAAATTGTCTAAATTGTGATTGTTATAAATAAATATTTGTATCTGGTCTGGGTCTATTTCTGAAAAACTAAAAAAATATTTTGAAAACTGAAAAATATTTATATAAACTTTATTATTTATTTATTTTATCTTCTATCTATAGGTATCTATCTTCAAGTAAATTAAAAAAAGTGATATAGGGGACGTAGGATAAGTTGTAAAACAAAATTATATAATTTTTAAAATTCATGTCTATCTGTCTGTTTGTCTGTTTCTCTGTCTGTTCCTTATACAATTAAAAACTACTTAACCGATTGAAATCTGGTTTTCAATATTGGATAGTTCATTTTTCGAGGAACGTCGTGGTGTACTTTGCATCGAAATCCAATTAGTAACCCGCTAATGAACGAAAAAGTGCAACCGCTCGAGAACCCGTCGGCCGCCCGCGTCCGTGATAACGCGTTTTTCACTTTCGCAGGGGAAACCGCAGGGCGCAGCTAGTTGCTGAATGAATCTCTCTATCTATCCCAGAATTGAACGGTAATCGATAAGCGGGTCCCTATCTTGAGAACTTCTAAAGATCTTATCTCTACTAACTTTAACTCTCAATAGTCTATAGATATTTATCTTACGATTGCATTGTCGATAGTGTTTCTGGTAACCGTACGCTCAAGGACTTTCAAACACTCTGGTGCAGCTTACGGTGGCCATGAGTTTTACGCTCTCTAGATATTTGCGGTTCATGATAGTCTCAGAGATCTGTGCGTTTTGCGTTATCATTTCTTTTACGCATTGCGCGAGATCACCGACAAAGCTCTCAAAATTAGTAGACAAGTGGCAATAGGCAGGCCATATAGCTCGAAGGACAGATAACCGATGGGGAGTAAAAGTCCTCGAGTGGCGACCACGATGTAATGCGAAACGGAGTGTTGGAAGACTACTCAGTGGACCGACGACATTGTGGCGGTCGCGGGGAGTCATTGGATGGAGGTGGCTCGAGATCACTATTTGTGGCGTCATATGGGGCAGTCTATGTTCAGCAGTGGACAATTAAGGGCTGAGATGATGACTGCGAGAGATTAGAATGACACCACATAAAGTGGGAAAGAGCGAGGAAGAAAAAACCACGAGAAATTGAAATCAGTTGTCTTAGTCTTCCTGGCAGGAAGTGCAGGAGTCTTCAAGTTTTTTCGTATTTTCGTTGGGTTCGTTTTACTTAATAGTGAAATTCACAAGTTTTTGGGAACGGTTAAAAGATACAACAATATAGATACTTCGCCAGTTGCGGTGTTTTGGAGTATGTTTCGAGGAGAGACTTTAAAAGACTCGGGGACAGCACCCTTATAGTTTATTAATGAAGAACTATTTTTAAATGAAGAGACTATTATACTTACGCTGGTCTTGATCGCTAGGGGACGTACTAACACCATTGTAACATTATTGAATTTGAAACGTCGATGTGAAATCATAAATCCTAATAATATTATAAAGTTTGAGTAAGGGTGTTTGTATGTATGTATCTGTGTATGTGTGTTTGAAACTCAATCACACAAAAACTACTGAACTGATTGCGATGAAACTTTGAATATAGGTAGCTGGGGACCTGGATTAAAACATAGGCTACGTTTTATCCCGATATTCCTTACTTACTTACTTACGGGACTTACGCGGGTGAAACCGCGGGGCCCAGCTAGTAATATATAAACGCGATTAAGACGGGGTATATAAACGTTACAAGTTGCCAATCAAACCTCGCTTCCAAGTTGTCCGTGTAAATTGAAACTGATGGCTACCCATGACAATCGCTTGCACTCAATTTTCTTTCACATTGTTCATTTTAGTCGACTTGTGTGAGATTTTGCGAAAGAGTGGTTCGGAATTTAGACTGCATTTTGTATTGAAACTGGCGTTGGAAGTAAATTATTTAAAGTGTAACTCAATAAATTTTAGCGTCCAAGCTAAAAGGCGATACTGTAGTAGTTTTTATGGAAATACATGCATATGATACGTTGAAAAGACTCAGACCAGAAAGACATATTTATTTTTAAGCATATACTTACTTTCACCCTGCGGTAATCGAACCCACAACCTTTTGCATTGCTGTCGGACCTTCAGTGCTTGCGCTACAGAGGCCGTCATACACACCATAATGAGGTGTGGTGAAATTCGACACATTTTTCACAGCCTAGGTGTGGTGAAAGTTTACTAACCCCTCCCAAAACATCAAAAGAGCTTTAAAATAAAACAGATATAAAATATGAAAAACTTGGATGCTCTTGTTTGGGAAATGGCAGCGATTCTTTATGATGGAGTTGTGTGTTAAAACTCTAAGTACGGTCCGGAAACAACGCAGGTCTGATACTGTGGGAGCGTACTTTTCGACCCTTATTCATTTCTTGTGAAAAATTTGTACCTACGTAAGGGTAAATTTGGGATGAATATCGGTCAATCGACAAAATATACGACTTTTCATTTTTAAGGTAGTTATATTTATATAATGCACTAGCTGCGCCCTGCGGTTTCACCCGCTAAGTCCCGTTCCCGCGGGAATATCGGGATAAAAAGTAGCCTATGTGTTAATCCAGGTCCCCAGCTACCTATATTTTAAGTTTCATCGCAATCGGTTGAGTAGTTTTTGCGTGAAAGAGTAACAACCTCACATACATACAAACTTTCGCGTTTATAATATTAGTAAGATTTGTAAAATGTTACAAAATGCAAACCCATTTCAAACAATACTGGGTCCCACGTTTACACCCGGGAAAGTCTTGACTCCGTGGGGATTTCGGAAAACCCTTTCTTATCGGATATCTACCCCTTTACAAAGAACTCACTCCCCAAATTTCAGCTTTCTATTATCAGTGATTTAGACTGACACTGTGCATTGATCCCTTAATAAGGTAGGAAAAGGTATTTTATAGATATTACAGATTGTTTTAAGTACCCATATTATTAAAGTTAAATCAAGTTATGCGAAAACTATTTTAGGTATTATTAACAATATTTTGTTATTTACGAGCACCTTTAGAAAATATTAAGTACTGCGTACAAAATGAATACAAATTTTTTTGTTGACCTTTTGATAGTATCGAAGGACCTAAAAAATTCAGCGCCTACCGCCATTATTTCGTTGAAAATATGAGAAGAAAAACTAACAAAAGAGAGAAAAAACGATGTCGAAATAATATCATGAAGAAACATGACGTTCGGGTCAAATGTAGACTAAAAACACTAGATCGGCTGATTGAGTAAGTTTTCCCATTCTAATTATTTATACACAGATTTAAAGAAACTAAATTTAGTTATTAGAAATATTTTTAAAGGAATAATTTATATTCAAAAATCTTCAAAAATTCATCTTCATTCATCCAGGGACGCGAGTTCAAATCTCGCCGCAAGTGAATTTTTGAAGATGAATATTTCCTTTAAAAAATATTTGTAATAAATATGCCTTGAGCAATAAAAACAAATTACGAAATATTAAATTCAATTAAATTAAGAATTAAGCTATAAAAGAAAATTGTAAGTACATACGTAGGTATGTGATGATGATGTGTCATCATCATCATCATCACAGTACTTATCCATCCACTGCTGAACATAGGCCTCTCCTATACGACGCCACAAATATCGATCGCGAGCTACCTCCATCCAACGTCTCCCCGCGTCCGCTACAATGTCGTCGGTCCACCGAGTACGTGGGTGGTCTTCCAATACTCCGTTTTGCATTACATCGTGGTCGCCACTTGAGAACTTTTACTCCACAGCGGTTATCTGCCTTCGAGCTACATATATGGCCGGCTCATTATAAATTGCCACTTGTCTACTACTTATGAGAGCTATGTCGATGACTTTGGTACTACTCCGTATTTCGGATGTATTGTTTGAAATGTAATATCTGCGAATAATGTCCGTGGGTAAGTGTAAAGCTATATAATCATAAGCATGATAGATCAGTCAACGTTGAAAAATCCAACTGCATAGTTGGCGAAAGTTTGGTTGTTGAAAAATAATAACGTTATTGAATAAAACGCGAGTAAAACCCGGTAAATATTGTTTTATTATAATAGATTAGATCGACAGTGTAGACTGATCACGATCGATGACGGTGATCGTTGATCTATCGGTCGATCATTAGTCAACAGTCTACTTGATCTCGGTAAAAAATGACGTAACATGAACACAAATTACAGTAAGCACATGTTATGTTCCGGAAACATTGACATTTTATCTCTATTAGAATTTACGGAATGTTTCTTGTTTATTTTTTTACTTTCTGCGTCAAATTATCGCGTACTTTCTCTGAGAATTTATCGTGCAAAACAATGGTTTTTGTTGTTTTTTTTTTCGACCATAACAAATTGTACTAATAGGTATAAATGTGAATGTTTTTTGTAGGTAAGTAACGAGTATGTTTGTAACTTCACTAAGCCAAAAATACTGAACTGAATGCGATGAAACTTGGTACCTATATAGGTAGATTGCTGAAGATAATATACTGTTTATTCGAAGTTTAAATTTAGAAGCTGCTCAAATATTTAAGTGGCCCCTTGAAATGTACTGAGGCTGAGGCGGCGCTGATGTGTTATTCCTGGTATCCATCTACCTATAATCCAAGTTTCATTGCAAACGGTTCAGTAGTTTTTTCGTGATAGATATATACATACAAACATTCGCGTTTATAATGTTAAATAAGAAGTAAGATAAGATAAGAAGTAAGATGTAGATACATATTATAAAAAGACACCCAGACCGGAACCTAATATGACTATTTAAACGAAATAGGAATGAGAAAGCGAAATTGTTAGGGCCAAAGTCAGTCTGGTGCATCGCACCTACCTCGAAGAATCTAGAATTACTAACTAGTTAGACTAACACACAATCACTTAGGAACTTACCCCTTTACGCTACCCCACTAATCTTATACTACGACTTTCTGACCCACCCTGAAGTTTGATAAGCCATTCTCTAGTTTACTCAACTAAGTTAGTTAAAAACATAGCTCTCTAGTTTTTATAAGTAGATTTCCAGGTTCTCAGCTACCTATATTCCAAGTTTCATCGCAATCGGTTCAGTAGTTTTTGCGTGAAAGAGTAACAAAGTCACATACATAAAATTTTTCGCGTTTATAATATTAGTAAGGTAAACATAGCATTCAAGCGGCATTTAACGCGTTAAAAGTCTCCATACAAATGTTTAATACCTCTCCATGAAGCTCCATGAATGAATGAATGAATAAATTATCTATTGTACACACAATATAAAATTACAACATAGAAACAAATACAGCTTAAATTAGGAAGGCACAATGGGCGGCCTTATCGCTGAAAGCGATCTCTTTAGGCAACCTTTAGATGGAAAGGAAGCTAAGAAAGGTGAGAGGTAGCCATTTGTCCCATGGCGTTTATATAAAAATTGGCAATCAAAAAATCAGTAAAGTTATCAAGCGCGTACCCGCCATCAAACTGTCTGGTTTGGCGGGATTTATTTTTTTGATAATGTGTGCTTATCTTGAATAAATAAATTTTAAAAACACTCTCCATGTCCCGAAATGACAAACAAACTAATAAAATTGTTAGTGGTTGTGTACCGCATAGGGTACACTGACTCGGCGGTACCGCTTGGCATGTACCCGATAGGGTACACTGGACTGAGACATAAATTGTTCCCGGCGGGAGTCGAACCTGCCTTCTGCGTCACAGCGCCACAGAGGTCGTCAAATAATTCAACTGTTCACATTTTCGAGAAGTCATTCAGGTTTTATTAACAAAGTAAATACTGAAAGCACTGAACGGATATTTAAGCATGGAAGTATTTCTTACGCTTTAAAATTTTATTTATTTTTCACACTTATGTCTATCTTTACAGGTAAGGTCCCATTACGATAGACCAGTAATAAGAACATAATATTAATAAACAAAAGAAATCTAATACTAATTTTACTTGACTTGAAAATAACATAACCTAAAATAGGCCGCGATGATTAAAAAGTGTGCCGCGACTAGAATCTGTCACTTCGGTTGCACTCGGATCGGGTCATTCAATGAACCAATCACGTTAGAGAATAGCGTATTGCCACCGGGCCGTCCTCGTTGTGGATTGGTGAAAACATTAACAAAGGTCCAATTGCTTAGCTAGTAGCGTGGTGTGTAGTTTGTGTATATGCATACTTCGTATTTGAGTAAGTTTTGGCGCTACTATTTGAGATGAGTTAGTATGGAAAGGCTTCTTCCATGCTTATATCCGTTCACTGACTGAAAGTATCTCTTTGTATAATTTATAGAGGTCGTGAGAATATTTGCCTAAAACAAAGGGCTTTTAACTGGCTTTTAATAACGCATTGCTAAGCTTTCAAGCATCTTCAAAGTTATTAGGCAAGTACAGTTAGGTAATAAAAGTAGATAGACAGAATTATTTACGAATTTTTGCATAGTTGGTGCACATCGATTTTGGATATTACTAAATAAACAACTCTCGATCCCTTTAAAAATATTATTTCGATTGTACGCAAAGATGGAATAAGGGCCCAAAGTTATTCTTTTGTTAATTGAACCCTGAAAAACATATTCTCGGGAAGCTTCAGAATTTTTTGTAGGGTGACAATGAAAACTGAATAATATAAAAAGTTACATTCGTTTCATTACAGAGAAGTACTGTTATCAAAAAAGTTACACCGAGTTTAAAAGGGTGGAAATTGTAACTTGGAGGTAGAATAATGCTGACGGTACTTAAGAGGATGTCACATGAATTTGATGTTTGTAGAGCGTCTTATCACGCCTTTGTTGTAAAAAAATAAACCAAAAAAGTTTGAAGTTTTATCTACAATTAAACCATGCATGGACCTGCTAGCAACGCCCCGCGGTATTACTCGCGCAAGTACCGATCCCAATAGATCTGCCATTCATATTTGCCTATCTCCATACTAAGTTTCATCGAAATTGGTTCAGTAGTTTTTACGTGAAAGTCTAAACAGATTTTTATATTTTGTTTATTTACACACAAACTTTCACATATATTAACATTATAAATGTCAAAGTTTGTGATTACCAACTAGTCCAAAAGATAGACAGACATACAGACGAATCGTAAAGTCTTAGTAAAAGGGTCCCGATTTTACCATTTGGATACGAAACACTCAAAGACAGGTGACATTTTGTAATTTGTTTTTCATTGCTCAAAGATTTTCATTTCCACTAGAAATATTTTAAAGGAAAAATTAATCTTCAAAAATTCACTCTGAGGTGAGGTTTGAACTCCCGTCTCTTGGTATGTACGCAAACGTATTAACGAACTAGACCACGCGAGCTCCCGACGCGAGTGAATTTTTAAGGATGCAGTTTTCCTTTAAAATATTTCTAGAAGACCTTTAAGAACTCCAACTTGGCCAAGCGTTGCTTAAGCATGATCGAAAATGATAAACGTTATTACATGTATTCTAGTCCTATACGAGTACAAGTATTAATCTAGTATTATGTTCAAATGTACCTAGAATAGCCGGGTATCTAACAAAGCTAGGAATTAAAATGCGGTGGTAAATGTCACGCTTGGAATAAGTTTAATTTATCACAGAATTTTATGTAGGGTTACTATGTTTTATTGATAATGTGGGACAATAAATGTAATTTTTTCTTGTTTGTTTTTCAGCTGAATCCCTATTATTTATAATTGCGTGCATATAAGATTTTTTTAAAGGTGTGAAAAACAAAAAAAAACCATTTGGAGATATTTTGGTAAGAAGCTGTATTTTCTTATTTTGAGCTCGAAATAGTAAAAAATTACAAATAATATCGAAACACCAATGACGAGGATGTGACGTCAGATTGTTGCAGCGACCATTACAACCAAATATAGCACGACCCTATATTTTACGGCATGTTAATTCAGGTCGTACATTATTTGGCCCCCATATTATCCATCCAGTGGACGTCAGACAGTATAAACAACAATAAACAACTTTTGTAATATTAGTACGATAATATCTAAATTATTAAAACTCATAGTCACTCTACAATACACAACACAACCTCGGACCACGTCAGAATTTTACTTTAAATCTCACAGTTGATTTAATCTGCGCAAAATACTTCTTGTTTTATGTTTTTGCTGACAAAACGATAAAGATTTCGTGCTGTATTTCCCGTTTCACAATTTTCAGCATTATTTTAATAAGGGATTTTCTTTTTACAGGTTTTAGAAATTATGTTAATGATGTTGAACAAGAATCTTGATATTTTGTTACTTAATGGAGTTTTATGTTCTGAAAGTTTTAACTGGATAAAATGTTGATTTTATTTTCAAAAGTATTTCTTACAATTGCGGCTAAAGAAATGGGACTCAAAATTTAAGGTCTACTTAAACAAGTAAGCAGTTCTCGAATTCAAAAATGCTCATACTGTTTTTGAATTTAGAAGCATTTATATGATAAAATTTAAGTAACCCACTGGGCGATCCTGTTTTTGATTGTTGTAAAATTAGTTTTTTTTTTAATTGCCTTCCTAACTAAGAGTATATACTAGTAGTTCGCCCCGAACTGAGACCTCACGAGAATCCATTTACAGAGATTTTAACACCAACAGCTTTATTTTATTTTTATTACAAAATAAGAATTATTATTAAACGAATAAATATAACGAAAGACAATAAAAACGATAACATAACAAGAATTATTCCTTAATTACGACAATCGATCACAATTTGTAACATTCCCTACAAAAATGTCAGATCTTGGAGTATATATCGCAAGCAAACGCAACGATACCGCGATCTAGGAGGTATGTTGAGCGCCATCTATTGACAAATTTTTAGAACTGGATTATTTTCTCTTTTTGCACCCCCTATCTCCCCAACCCCCCTACCGATCCGGCTCATCTTCTAACTCATAAATTCTATGAACCTAAACTACGCGCATACCAAAATTCATGAAGATCGAAGCAACGATACTCAAGTTATCGTCGAACAAACATACAAAGATACAAGCGCCAGGCCCGTCTACACTTTACCTCACTCGCTTCGCTCGTTCGGTCAATTACTACCAGTAGTAAAACAGCCGATTATCAACCGATGGATAAAACAGAACTTGAGGTTATTAAAAACTTTTTAAAGAATGAGATGTTCTTTCAGATAATTAGAGTCATCAATCAAATCAATCAAATGTCAGAACACAAATCAATAATAAAAAATGATCAGATAAAAAATCGAGTTCAATATATTTATAACGAGCCATTGAAATAAAATTATGGCTGAAAGAAACCAGGCATGTTTTCCATTGCCGCTTTTCAGGAACTTGGTAAGTCTTCTCTTCTTTTTGGTATAGCGGCGTCGCTCACCTAATGTGACCTGAAAGCTCTATATCAGGTCGCCCTAAGGCTACGTTCTTATAAACAGGAGGCTAGGTTGTTTCGCCAACCGTTTGTTTTAGTTAGGTGATTCGCCAGGTGACTTACTAGGCGACTTACTAGTCTCCAGGTCCTAAAAAGGCCTGTATATCCGGATTTGGCATAAGGCCTCTCCTGGCAACTGCGGAGTAACTCTCACTTACCACTTAAGTTTAATAATAATAAATAACAATAATAATTGGCCTTTTTATCCAATTTAAATGATTTATACTTACAACGCAAGCACTTTTTATATAGTATAGACTAGCTGTATCCTGCGGTTTCATCTGCGTATGTCCCGTTCCCGCGGGAATATCGGAATAACAAGCCTATGTGTTTTCTCCGGTCTCCAGCTACTTATATTCAAAGTTTCATCGCAATCGGTTTAGTAGTTTTTGCGTGAAGGAGTAACAAAGTTACATACATACAAACTTTCGCCTTTTATCTTACGTTTGTATAAGACTAGCTGCGCCCCACGGTTTCACCCGCGTAAGTCCCGTTCCCGCGGGAACATCGGGATAAAAAGTAGCCTATGTGTTATTCCTGGTATCGAGCTACCTATATTCCAAGTTTCATCGCAGTCGGTTTAGTAGTTTTTGCGTGAAAGAGTAACAAAGCTACTTACATACAAACTTTCGCCTTTTAACTTACGCTTATAATATTAGTAAGAAGTAAAGTTATTGCTCTAGTTCCACTATAGTACTAAATATACGGCAATGTGAATGACATGATCTTTGCTAAGACCCCATAAGTTTTTGTGCTTTTTTCTCATCGGAGGTCGCTTTCCGAAGATACGGTAGTATGCTGACCTTTCAAAACGCTAATGCGAATGCCTTACCATTGAATAAATTCATTTTGGATTTAGTTAAGATGTTAGGAGACGTAGCCAACTAGATTTTCCCAGTTTCCTCCATGCTTTGAAGTTTTTGACAATGAAATACTGGCGTTTCTTTCTGTTTAATGTACACGTGTTTTGGAGTAAAAATCTAAAAGTTTCTAGTGAATCCGTATTAAGTTTTCTAATCTTGAAAATGCCTGGAAATCGACGTCGTGAGTTAATGATAAGTGAGGTATTAAAACACTTGATATAATGTTATTTGTTGTAAGAATCTCCTCTATGATTTGCCCGTGGTTTCGCCTGCGTAAGTCCAGATTCCGTATGAATTACCAAAAAAACACTTTTAGTGAATAGTACACGGCATAATAAACACACCCTTTGTATTTTTTTCCTTTAGAAAGTTTAGAGCCAGTGATTTAGGTTTTGCGAGATCGGAGTTTGGTTTTTATATGTTTAGAAATATGAAATACTAGCTGTGCTCCGCGGTTTCACCCGAGTAAGTCCCGTTCCCGCGAGAATATCGGGATAAAAAGTAGCCTATGTGTTATTCCCGGTATCCAGCTACCTATATTCATGTTTTATCGCAATCGTTTCAGTAGTTTTTGCGTGATTCAGTAACAAACATGCAAACACACACACTTTCACATTTATAATAATTTCATACTTTAACCCCTAATATTCGTAGGATATTAGGATGTAATACAAATAAACGTCGATGACATTTGTACTTTAAGGGTACTAAGTATTTTACATTGAACACTGCAAACAAAAAAAAAAGCTCTTTTTCACCCCTTAAAGTTATTCGGTTTCGGTGTTTTTTTTTCCCTTTTGTTCATATTAATAAAATGCATTTTTTCTTTAACTGCCTGTACCCTAGTTAGAAGACCAGTTGTTGGTGATTTGTGGGTTCAAACACCACTGGGTTTAAGGAATTTTGGAAAAAGCATCTTTTTAATTCAATTGTCGTTTGTCTATTCCATGTTTTAATTATAATTTTGTCAAAATTATTGTGTTTGGTTCCAGAGAGGCGCAAATTGAGTAGAAGCTTGTATTTATCTCTGTATTTCACAACAGATATGATAAATGAGATGGCCCGTAATATGCATGCGGATCATCGCGATTGGCAAAGAACTATTTTAGGGCATAGTGTTAGTAAATGTTTTACTATTTTAAATACGACGCGAAATACTAACTCGCGTTATTCTAACCTAGTTCAACAACTTTAAGAATTTAGAAAAAATGATAGGCAAATTAATAAATATTATAATAAATCCTGTGACGAACACACAGCGCCATCTAGCCCCATGGTAAGCTGCTAAGCTTGTGGTACGGTGACTAGACAACGGATATACTACTTATATTTATTTTTCTTTTGTAAATACATACATATTATACATAGAAATACACTCAGACCAGGTACAAATATTTATTTTTTAAGCATAAATATTTGCACCCAGCGGGAATCGAACCCGCAACCTTCTGTATTGCAGCCAAGCGTTTGCCCAACGCGCCACAGAAGTCGTCGTTAGTTTTAATTTACATCAATTAATTAGTTCCAACACTCAATGCTGGAACTGAACTGCTGGAAGGCTCTGCTGGACTTGAACCCACGGCTTCCCAGGAAAGTGCATAAATTTGGCTCAAGCGAGAGGATTTAATATTATGATCGCATTATTCTTATTTTTTTTTATACGTAATAGGCTAGCATTTAACCTCATCTCACCTGATGGGAAGCGAGGATGAGGTCGACGATGAGTTAGGTTTGTGATCGCGCTTTTCCAGATCGCCAGCTACGTATATTCTAAGTTTTATCGCAATCGGTTCAGTACCTACTTGTTGCGTGAAAGAGTAACAAAGTCACATACATACATACATAATATACATACATACTTTCGCGTTTATAATATTAGTAAGATTAGTAGGATACGTTAGGTACCTCAACTAAAATTCCCTAAATAAAGATGACTTATTTTATAACATTAAAAATACAATACTTATTATGGTAGTCCATTTAGTTCATACTTTATTTAAAAAGCTAGGTCACGAACAGTACTCGATTGTGTCACTGTATAGCCATTAGGTCCCAAATGGAAATAAATTGACCTAAATTATATTCAGTTGCGTGAAATCCGCAGTTATTATTAGCACAAAAGGTAAATGATTACGATGAGTTTCGTATATGAAAATTTTGGGGTACCGTATCTCAAATGATGGAAAATAACCTTTAATTGTCCTTCTGTAATTTTATTTAAAACAAATGTTTGTTCTTTTTTTCCACCATCTCATCTGACGTGATGTATCCATACCATATTATATGAGATGAGATTCCCGGTTGCATCCCTCTCGGGAGCCCAGAGTAAAACCCTACTGGGCTCGACATAGAAGATAAGTCACCACTCATCACTATTGGTTGCCTGGAAGAGATCGCCCATAGGCGATAAGGCCGCCCATTGTGCCACTTCAGTTTTTAAGTTTTTCTATGTCTAATTCGTTGTTATTTGTGTTTTTGGTACAATAAAGTGTTAATCAATCAATCAATCATCATTGATCAAATTCACACCTATTAACATAGATTTGACAATACAATATGGCCGCTTATCTGACACCAATCCTCATTGGAACCAATTTATTTGTCACCACGCAGAAATAACTAGTTTCCCACATAAAGGGTGTCATAAAGGCAACTAACCTTAGTCAGGTTAGTTGCCTTTATGACACCCTGGAAAGAGAATACTATAGCCACGGTAGCTGATACGTAATCAATAATCATCCAAGCAAAATTCGTGATTTCGTCCCTCTTGGGAGGCCGAGCTTTATCGTTAGCAACAATAAATAAATGTGTTTTTATATTAAACCGTTTCTTGTTATAGTTTACTTTACCAACATCCTGTGATGGATACGGAGAAGGCTGCACTTTGGTGAACGGCTTCCGGGCCTGGTTGAGGACTCATGAAGAGGCACAGGTAACCTATAAGGGCCATTCCACTAAAACAATTCAGTAAGGATGACTTGCGATGCTATACTCAGCCCTTACTAACCAACTAACGTGCTAACTCTTGTGATTAGTTGTGCACATTTGTGTCAGTGCCTTGGTGCTTGTGGTGCCTAAAAGCAGCACAAGTCCACCTAAGCAAGTTAAAAGCTACGCGTGGTGGACTATACTTTTTTTTTTTTTTTCGTGGGTAAATCTAATTAAGACCATCAGGACGCTCTCGGGGGAAAGCGGCCCTGGTCTAGATGGTGTGCGCCAGGGGTATATCCACTAAAAACCCACGGTGTCCGCCTGTCCGCGAGTGTCGGGGACTGCGGGATTTTGCTGCCGCAGGACGGCCAAAGTTCCCGACAGCGGTTGGTCGCGTCCGACCTCTTCCCAGCCCTGTCTTCCCGGGGCTCTTCACGCCCGGCGGCGTGTCCACGCCGCCGCCATCTCGGGCTCATTTGTTGGCGACGGCCCCCCCCGAAGCCGACGCCATGAGCAAGAAATTAAGGTGGACTATCCTAACCTAACCTAAAAGACTTTAAAAAAAATGTCTGCAAGTCTGTAACAGAAACGCAAAAACTCCATAATAGATTTTCAAGCAATTTTTAAAAAAGATAGTGCGGTTCAAGAGGAACGTTCTTCACAAGACTAGTACTGTACTTGTACAGGTTTATTTTCCAAGTAATGTAAATACATAGATCAAAATATAGAGATAATTTTTGAAATGTTGGAAACGATTATTCAATTTTTCATGCAAACATACATGTAATAAATAAAGGAAGATTATATGTAAATAAGTTGCCCACATATTATGCATTTTGTAACTAACTGGATTCCTTTTTCAAACACAACTCTAACCGGATACGAAGTTTTTTTTTCTTCAGTTCATAACGAGGGCACCTAATTATTTGTTTCCATAGGTGATGATAGCTAGCATCCTGGTCGTGTTCGGTCTCTGGTGGATTGTGAGGACTATTCTGACTCTCCTTATCAACCTGATCTTTCCTCTCTTGGTCGTCTTGTTTGCTGTTGTAAGTACCAATAACTTTCTTTCTTTCTTTTTCTTAGTTATGGCTTCTGTCAGCAATATAGGACAATTTAGCCAGTTTCTCGTACTAATAGTGAACTACCACTATTATACTGTAATCGTTTGAAATAATTTTCAATGCTTGAAGGCTGCAGAAAAAAAAGGCGACGATTTTTTTCCAACCCCATGGAACATTTGTTTGTAACGTGCTAATTTCGAGTTTGGCATTGGTATTTTTATTTTCACTTAACTCGTTGAACTTCGCGTAACCAAATTGATAACATGCCGCCGAAATTAAACAATTTAAACGCAATAAAACCAGGTTTTGCATAAATAAAAATTCAGGACGACGCGCGACGTTCCACTAACGCGTCGAAAACAAAAGTCCAAGTTCTAATATCTATCTTCTGTAAAACTTTTGTTTGACATTGTTTTTATAATTTTAATTCATTTTAACTTTATCTATGACATTGTATTTATTAAAATCGATAAGTTTAATAGTAGGTATTATTGAAAATCATTAAGTTGACATTAAGATTTAAGTATTTAAAATAATTCATTTCTACTATTTGCATGTTAAGTGCTGGTGAAATATGTTGAACTGTACCTACTAATTAATAACATCTGTTGTAACCATATTTCGTGCAAATAAATGACATTAATTCATTCATTCAACTAACGACCTCTGTGGAACATTAGGAATCACCTAGGCCCGTATTATAATGTCAAATTAAATTTCGTAATTATTCTTTCAAAAATTCGCCAACAGCTTTTAAGTCCCTTACTTAAAATTGATATTGAAATGGTCGAATAACCGTTGATCTTTCTTAGAGATTTGTTGCAAAATTATCAACTATCGTTGAAAAAAATGAAACAAAGCTGAGGTATAATTAAAACATTTCAATTGCGGAAAACATGAATGTGTTGGCGATAGTTCGCCAATACAGATCTTTGGAGGCAGAACCATCCGTCAAAACTCTCTGCAGATCAAATGACGAAAATGGAGTTGGGTCAAACTCAAAGTCAGTAAAACTCTGACGGTTTTTTTTTTGACCAACACACAGCGCCATGGTAAGCTGCTAAGCTTGTGTTACGGTGACTAGACAACGGGTATACTACTTATATTTATTTTTCTTTTGTAAATACATACATTTATACATAGAAAAACACCCAGACCAGATACAAATATTTATTTTTAATCATAAATATTTGCACCCAGCGGGAATCGAACCCGCCACCTTCTGTATTGCAGCCTAGCGTTCGCCCGACGCGCCACAGAGGTCGCCGTCATATCTTCAAATAAGTCCCCATATTTGTACCATGTAGCATGCATCTAAAATACTATGTCCACGGCATTTCTTACCCTTAATCAAACGCAACCTAAAATGGTGTTTTGGTCGCGGCTTGTTACCTAAATAAATTTCATATTTTTCACAGTCTCAATCGCAAGACACACGGGAAAATATGAAAATATGAGTTCCAATCGTATTAGTTTAAAAAGTTTATTTGTTACCTACCGGCCTAAGTCGTAGCGCCAAGCAGACTGGCTACTAAGGAGCAGCTACTAAGGAAGTCGGGTCGGATCATTTGCCGTCTCACTATCCTAACCATCTACTCTTGCTTGTGCCCTAGGATTTGGAGAGACAAAGATTGTAAAAAACGAGACCTGATTGCGACGCAGAAAATTGTAACTGCAAATGGCGATTTCTTTAGATATTTAAAATGTTGAAAACAACTCTTAATCAAAACTTAGTTCAGAATAATACAAATGAAATGCAAAACTACAAATATTAAATAGGTGGAAGTTTATGGTCTATTTTTGTGTATGTTACTCCTTTACGCAATAACCACTGAACAGATTGCGATGAAACTCGGTATATAGCTGCGGACCGGCTACGGCACATAGGCTACGTCTTATGAGACTGTTTGGTGTTATTATATTATTGTATCCAACTCAATAGGTATTAATGCACGCGGGTGAAACCTCGGGGCGCCGCTAGTCTTAAAATACAGCCTAAGGCATTGACTCTTTTTCCAGTTTTTTTCCATTCTCCATTGTTGTCTGCCATTTTATAACAATAAAACACAGCAAACAATATTTTTCCCAGAAATTCATCTCAAAGGTTTCCTTCAAGAGAACAATTAATATTTTTTCACATTTTTTTGAAATTATTTTCAAAGGAATCAATTTAATTCCATTATTATTTTATTGTAAAAATGTCTCGGCATCTACTTAGTAAAGTTATTTGGACGAAATATGTATTTTAATTTATTTGGTAGTCATTTTCTATTTTCAGCTAAGGTATTGACATTGAATACAAATTTTATTTAATCAACGTGAAATATTATCTTAATCAAAGTTTCTTGCCAGCTTTTTTAATTAAATATTTCTTGTAGGTAGATACGGAAAGTTAAGCAATATAGGTAGGTACCTACTTTATAAAACTATATATTTTTTTCGGTTTGAATTCCGTTTTTACCCGACTGCGCGAGGCAAAGGATGTTCATTTTATTATGTTTATTATTAATCTTTTACAGCTTCTAATTAATTCTTACTTAAAAGTTAAAGTTTGTATGTATGTGACTTTGTTACTCTTTCACGCAAAACCCACTGAACCGATTGCGATGAAACTTGGAATTTAGGTAGTTGGGGACGTAGAATAATACAAAACACAATATTCCTACGGGATCTGGACTTACGCGGATGGCACCGCAGGCCACAGCTAGCTTAGAATTACTTTTACCGCTATTTACTTCATAATCCTAATACTGTTTATTTATTTATAAATCGTGTTATACTAACTCGGTTCAACTTCCAGCTTTGTTGAAAAATTCACTCGTAAAACTTTACGGGTAAGTTATACATAAACTTCGCTATATCACTGAGATGAAATATTTTACGGCCAATTTCGTACCGACGAGAATGTTTCGACTTCACAATCAGACGAAGTTAGAAGTCGGTGCTTACGTTACGTAATATAGGTACTGTAGGTACACCGGTCTATCTCCTCGCGATTAAGACTATTCTAACATAGTTGAAACGTCGGGCTAAGAAAATTAATAATAATGTGCGACTTTGAGTCGGTGTGTTGGACTCTTTGTTTTGTAGGCATTTTCGAAATTCTACCCTTAGCCCAAGGTTTATTTTGAATGAAAATTAACACACATACTGTGTAGGGGGCGGGATAACCCTAACCTTGTAATCTATTGTAATCTTAAAATGAAACACAAAATTCTATTGTAAAACTATTGTAATCTTAAAATGAAACACAAAATTCACGAATATGATTACGTTTGAAGAAAGAATACAGTCTTTAATTGTTTTTCAAAATAGGTACCCACGGTATCAGGACTTATGCGGGTGAATCCGAGGGAAGCTGCTAGTTATTTGATATAGGTAATAATAGTCAGTAAAAGTGAACTTGAATTTTTCTTTAAAAAAATTCATTGCGTCTAGGTTAGAACTCGCGTTCTTGGATCCAGAGAGTTCAACCTCGCCGCGAGTGAATTTTTGAACATGTATTTTTCCTTTGCAATATTTCAAGTAGATATAGGTACCTTGAGCAAAATAAACAAAACACTTAATTTACCGTGTTTAATAGCGTTTTTTTCATGATTTTTAAAACGAACTGAGTTTTCGCCAACTTTACAGTTAGCGTTTTCAAGGTTTTTAAAAATCATAAATAAAACGTGATTAAACCCGGTAAATAAGCGTTTTATTATGCAAAATCGCGAAAACTAGAGACGTCAATATAAACAAATTACGATATATTTACATTTTGTTTATTTCTAGATGTGTATTCCCCAGCTGCGAGCACCACTACTGGGACAAAACTATCCGATGGTAGCAAAACTGCTAAAAAGCATCTTCTTGAAGTTGGCCGAGAATATAAATACACAGTGATATTTAATTTTTGTATTATTAAATTGTAAAGTGGGATCAGTAATATAAAATGGAAATCTATTGCAATTTTATTCTTTACTAGCTGCGCTTCACGGTTCTACACGCGTAAGTCCCGTTCCCGCGGGAATATTGGGATAAAAAGTAGCCTATGTGTTTTTTCAGGTCTCCATCTACCTTCAATTCAACTTTCATCGCAATCGGTTCAGTAGTTTTTGCGTGAAAGAGTAACAAACTTACATACATACATACAAACTTACTATTAGTAAGAAATAAGTAAGATCTGCCTACGTAACTAGGAATTAGGAAGCATTGAACTGAATTTAATTAATATCTGCCCGCCAATCTTGTAGGTACAGTGTTTGGCGCGGACATTGGATTTGGATGGTTGACCAATAAAGTCTGTGTAAAAACTTGGATAATCTTATGTACAAATTGTATGAAAACGGACGGACATCGCGCCCTAAAGCTGAGCGTCCACCTACCGGCACCGCACGCACCGGACGGATCGCATCAAACGGATGAACTTTCCACAGTGCTGGACGCACTGATTGGCAGCGATCACATTTGCCGATCGCAACTACCAAAGTCAACTAAGCAAACGAATGACGTCATCGACACGAAGCAACGGCGTCGGCATTGCCGATGACCAGATTCAAGCGATCCGTACGATGCGAATTGGCGGACACACTTGTGAGTTTCTATTAGTGGCAAATTTTGCCGACTATAGTTGTCTACAAACAATTATGCACTAAAACCAATATTTATTGAATTAGTAGTACTGTTATAAAATGGGTAGTCAGAAAAACGTAAACGAATATCTCACAACCAAGGCGCACCTTAAATGTCTCAACATGTTTCTATATTGTTTTTGTAGGAAAACAGTTCCACTATTTAAGTTTAATTATTGATGACGAAACACCCGAATATCTTCGAATTATAACAATTTGCTTTGCCGACTAGTCGGCAATTTTGAAACCGACCAGTCGGCTATTATTTTAGTCGGCAAAAACCATAGTCGACCCATTTCTACTTTCTATACAAAGTATATTACGTACAATCCGTATGATATGCGATGCGTCGGTTCGTGCGATGCCGGTAAGTGGACGCTTAGCTTTATTCTGTCCGAACATTGAGATACAAGATTAAATCGAGATCAACGTGTCGAAATGACCCAGAAAACTTCGATTAATCTCCTTAAAGTTAATAGCTACAATATAAATCCAATTCAACAATGTCATTGCAAAAGGATAAGGAACAAAATGATCCAATAAACCGCATCATACAAGATAAATTGTTGCTCTGATTCTTCTGTTAGCTTTAGCTTCACAGATATTTAACATTAGAGTAAGATGGACGTAAGTATTATATTATCGTTTGAAATAAATTTACAGGGTTCCGTAGCCAAAGGGTAAAAACGGGACCCTATTACTGAGACTCCATTGTCTGTTCGTCTTTCTATCACCATGCTGTATCTCATGAGCCGTGATAGTTAGACTGTTGAAATTTTCACTAATGATGTATTTCTATAGCCATATACAAAAAAAAATTACGAATATTTTTAGGAGTTTCCATACAACAGTCGGGATTTTTTAAAATATTAACGCAAAGTCAACTGCATTTATTTTTATAACTAGCTGCGCCCCGCGATTTCACCCGCGTAAGTCCCGTTCCCGCAAGAATATCGAGATATTTTATCTCGTAGCCTATGTGTTATTTCCAGTATCCAGCTACCTATATTCCAAGTTTCGTCGCAATCGGTTCAGTAGTTTCTGCGTGAAAGAGTAACAAACTCACATAATATAGGTAATAGGGGTTAAAGTATGAAATTGCCGTTTTATTGCAATAGGTTCTTTGAATTGACATAGAATCTTCATGGTTTGAGGTTTTCGAATGAAACTTTTTTCAAATGGTTTCTGTGATGTTCTTTTTTTAAAAAATGTGAAACATTTGAATATCGACTTTCAATTGTTTTTGTTATTCAATTTAGACAAGAAAGATGGATACTGCGAAAATTCGAGTGATTTTTTGAATACGAGTTCCGACGCGGAACTAACGCGGTAGAAACAGCCCGCAATATTGATATATTGCTGCGTTTGGAGAGGGGTCTACTAATGAACGCACCGTGCGATTTTGGTTTAAACGCTTTCGGGATGGAAATTTCGACTTAAAGAACGAGCCACGAGGAAGACCGCCCACACAGGTGAATAACGATGAATTAAGAGAGATAGTGGAAGCCGATCCTAGTCAAACTACCCAGGAATTAGCGGCATGGTTTAACGTTACCTTACCCACTTTATTGACTCACTTGCGTCAAATCAATAAAATAAAAAAATACGAAAAATGGGTGCCTCATAATTTGACTGATCTGCAGAAAGAAACGCGTGTTGAAACTTGTGTTGCCTTGTTGAACCGGTACAGAAATGAAGGAATATTGGATCGAATTGTAACATTGTGGTGAAAAGTGGATTCTTTATGATAACCGGAAAAGAAAAATGCAATGGCTGACCCCAGGTCAAATGCCACAATAGTGTCCTAAAGCAAAACTTACCAATAAAAAGGTAATGGTAACTGTTTGGTGGTCTCAGCATGGTGTTATTCACTATAGTTTTCTTCGATCTGGTCAAGCAATTACGGCAGATGTCTATTGTGCCGAACTCCGAACCATGTTGACAAAACTAGCAGTAAAACAGCCCCGACTCATGAATCGACCTTAACCATTATTGCTCCACGACAACGCGAGACCTCACACAGCACGAGAAACCATTTTGACCCTTCAGGAACTGCACTTAGAAACCATTCGTCATCCTCCGTATTCACCAGACCTTGCTCCAACGGACTACCATTTTTTTCGTGATTTGGACAATTATCTACGTGACAAGAAGTTTTCTTCCCAGGAGGCAGTACAAAATGCTTTCACACAGTTTGTGCAGTCTAGATCGTGGGAGTTCTATCGCAAAGGCATTAATAACCTTCCCATTAGATGGCAGCAATGTATAGATAATAATGGCAACTATTTTGATTAAATAAATTTGTTTAAAATTTTAAAAATAAACAATTAAGATTTTCAGAACAAATCGGCAATTTCATACTTTAACCCCTAATACATACATAGAAGCATACAAACTCTCGCGTTTATAATATTAGTAAGATAAGATATAGTAGGAGTAGGATAATAGAGTCATAGACTGGTAGCAGTGGTAAAATAGTAATTGGTTGCGGAGCTCATGTGCCTAGCTGCACCTGCCGATCTTGAATGATCGTGCGGGTTAAGCAACGCTTGGTGCGTGTCGCGGCAGCGGTCACCAAAGCGCCTAATTCTGTGAAAAAACACGTGACTTGTTCAACCAATCAGAGCGCACTTGACACACACTTAACTATTTTACGCATGAAGTCGGTAAGTTTTTAATTTGCGAAAAAATTGTGGTCGAAAAATAATATAATTTATCTTTTGTTTAGAAGCCTACGAAAGTTTATAAATTTCCTAGAAAACTTATAAACTTATTGTTCTTTTTATTTTCCGATGACATTAATGTAGGTTTGAAGGTTTTGATGTAACAAACTTTCAATCTTAGAGTATACATAAGCAAACTATAGAGCTTGCCTATGGGTATTTGCGTATTTGCCTACTGTGTAAAGTGTAAGCAGATGCTCTATACATAGATATTCAAATGTTGAGGTTGAATAGTAATCCGCGAATCTTTTTTTACACCGCGATACTGAACATTTCACTATAAGTAATAAAATTATTACTAGAATAAATTCTAACGAGAGAAACAGTCAATTCCCGTAACCCTAGGTGACTGATGACATCGTTTTTGTCATTTTTGACTGTTCATACCGGTGCTTACAGTTCATATACTCCCATACCAGCGCTCTACTTTCAACCGATTTAGCACACCTATTAACATTCTTTATTCTAATCAAATTCTAATGCGGAAATAACCCCATGACTGCAATGGCTTTCAAAAGTAAACATTCCTTAAAACAAATAAAAACGTCTCCTAAACAAAAATAAAAGTAAAACAAACACAGCTTTCCAAATGGGCGTCTTAATTTCAAGTCTAAATGTATCCATCTTGTCCAAGGGAAAAAACGTCGCTATAGTATTACGTGACTAAAAATATACAGCCCTTATCTTGGGCCCTGGGGGTTGGGGCTTAATTTGATGGGACTGGACGTGCCTTCTTATTCCGATACTGTACTGTTGATAGACGGGAGAGGGGGCGGTTTTTGTTTTGGGTGGGTCGCTGGTTTTTTGTTTGTTATGAACTAGGCGACTAGGCTGGCGTACTTTGTTATAGGTATAGCCGTTGGTTATCATCTTTACATCTTCCTTATATTATAAACTAGCAGCGCCCCGCGGTTTCACCCGCGTTGGTCCCGTTCCCGCGGGAATATCGGGATAAAAAGTAGCCTATGTGTTAATCCAGATCCCCAGCTACCTATATTCCTAGTTTCATCGCAATCGGTTCCGTAGTTTTTGCGTGAAAGAGTAACAACCTCACATACATACATACTTACATACAAACTTTCGCGATTATAATATTAGTAAGATGTGATAGTTTGTATGTATGCATGTCTTTATGTCTGTGACTTTGTTACTCAATCACGCAAAAACGACTAAACCTATTGCGATGAAACTTGGAATATAGGTAGCTGGGGACCGAAAATAAGCACTGGAGCACTGGAGTCACAAAGGAAAACAAACTTTAAATCTTTCGTGATTCGGTTCCCAGCACCGCTTAGGGACGTCTTCTTTGCCGCCGATTTCTGGCCAGCTGGCATAGTCTACCGGCGCTTTAGGGAAGCGCGACCGAAGATAAAAAACCCTAAAACCTAATGTTAGATCTAATCTCAGTTCTTGCAATACAAGCTTGTGCTTAGTGTAGAGCCGATTTCTCATGTAATTTGATAAATGTTTGGTAAGATTCATATTAATAAATAAATTCATTCATTCATTCCATACTTTTTATTTCGATATTCCCGCGGGATCGGGACCTACGCGGGTGAAACCGCGGGGCCCAGTTTTTAGTATATAAAACAAATATGGGGACGCGTTCTCTAGGGGAGAAGTGAAATATATCTGTTAGGTCACCATGTTCAAATTTGTTATTTACGTTTAAATATGGTGATTACCCCGTTTTTAGGGTATTCACCATATTTAAACTATAAGGGCTTCTAGTTTTTAATTAAATAAATATTTTAAGTACTTGCTACTCCGATTTATGTCGGACTTCATGGATGGACTCGAGGAGCTGAACCAAGCTAGTTCGTTGGTCGCATGTCACAATTAAAATATCATAGACTTTTTAAACGAACGCAATTGGAACATAAAATATGCTTTTTTTATTTTAAGTGCTTTACTGTACGTTCATATAAATATTTTAAAGGAAAAATACCTACCTACATCTTCAAAAACACATCGCATGTCTTTTCTACTGAATTCTTCTTCTTCTTCTTATTTCACACTTGTTTCACAAAAATGAAAATTTAGCAACACATCTCCTTAACTCATTCCCGCCAAAACTCCTTTCTACTGAATTGAAAAATTTACGTAATTAAAATTAAAAACACATCAAAAAAAAAACAACTTAATTTTTTTTTTATAAATTATGTGTGGTTTTTTAAAATAACCAGATGGGTATTTTTTTTTAATTTACTCAATTTTTTTGAAGCGTCAAAATGACGATAATAAACAAAAAAAAACGATCATAATAGCGCGGATCATAGAACACTTAAAAAATAATTCCTCAAATCAATCAAAGATTAAAATCTAATTACCCGAAACGACTGTAAATAATTTTGGAACCGTATTCTAACCTAACTAAAATTCGATACTTTATCAATTGTTCTGAAGAAGAATGAGTTCTCGAATTCGCAATCGAGTTTAATCTTCAACCGAATGGAGTAGGAATCGAAGTTGCGAAACGATATAAATAAGGAACTTTCGAGAAGTTTCGAGAGGCTTCCAATGAATGTTATGAACTTATGAAGGATGGAGTGCTAGTCATTAATTTGCTGAGAAATTTCGGTTACTTTGTACTTACAATGTATTTTTTTGCGAAGTTTATGTAAACAGAGAATTAGATCTAAAATGACTAATCGCGAAAATGACGAGTTGAGTTTGACGACTTTGCGTTTATGACGATATGCTACTAATCCATATCTTCACCCTAACACAAGCTTAGTAGCTTTACCACGGGGCTAGATGGCGTTGTGTGTTGTTCACAGAATATTTTTTTTTTCATTATTTATTTTATTTATCTTAGGCCTGATGTTTTATTATACGGATAACAGATATCTATCGAATAAGTTCGAACCCATCCAAATTCAAAAGCCTTCAAATTTTGATCTTCTAAAATTTGATTTATTTTCTTTTTGAATAAATAAATATATCTAGGGATATCTCTATCTAGGGATTTGAAAAATCAGTCCATAGTAAGTTAACTCATTTTTCCAGTTCATTTTTTTTTCGTTTTTTTTATTAATGAACTTACTAGCGGTTTCAACTGCGTAAGTCCCGTTTCCGCGCAAATATCTTTAAAAAAAGTAGCCTATGTGTTATTTCCGATATCCAGCTACCTATATTCCAAGTTTCATCGCAATCGGTTCAATAGTTTTTGCGTGAAATAGTAACAAAGTCACATACGTATGTTTGTATGTTCAAAATCGCGAAAACAGAAAAAAAATTATGGAAATTACATTTAATGTTTTATTATTTGAAAACAAGAGTTTCGATCCCGATATTCGCACGAAAGTTACGCAGGAGAATCTTTTTTCGGATTTAATCATGTTAGTTTTTTTGAGTTAGCTAGAAATATAAACAAGTTAGAACGAACAAAATAGAAACAAACAGTTAACTAGAAATAGAAACAAAACGTTCCAGTGTCTGCTGCGTACACTGGAACGTTTTGTTACAAATAATTATGAGATGGTAGTTTACAGTAACTTTTTAAAATAGACGAATTATGTCAGCCAGCCTTGAAAAAGCGAACTGTAATAGCAATAGCTCGGTACTTAATAATGCCGTTATTAAATAAAACGCGAGCGCGGTAAAAAAATATTGCAGGACGTTACACACAGCTCAATCTAGCCTTGAACTAAGCTCTAGGCTTGTACCATGGGTACTAGACAACGGATATACTACATACTATACTTTTTCTTATAAAGAGGTACATACATAAAATAATATGATACAAAGAAAACACTAAGACCAAAAACAAATATTTATTTTTAATCATAAATATTTGCACCCGGCGGGAATCGAACCTGTAACCCTCTGCATTGCACTCAGCCCCTTGGCCTCGCCCGACGCGCAATAGAGGTCGTTAAATTATCAAATTATAGTTAGTATCGGATAGGCACCTAATTTGCGCGCCACATTATATACCTACCTACCTAGTAATACCACAGTAGAGTAAGAACAGTAGTTTCACTTCATACAGTGACCCCCGCAGGTTTCAATGCACGCGTGAGCAGCGGGCGCTGTGTACGCACAGAAGTTTCACCCACACACTCGCATAATCTCGCCAGGCTTCGACCGGCCGCAGTAAGGGGCTGCGCCGTGCGTCTGATTTACGTATTACGCTGCACGCCCGCTCTGATTTCTTCCCCTTACTTTATTTATTTAGATTTTTAATTAAAATATTAATATGATTTCCATAAAAAACAAAATTTATTGTATTGTCTAATAATACGCGAATAATATTTTATCCTACTAATATTATAAATGTGAAAATGTGTGTGTTTGGATGTTTGGTTTTTTGAATTTTTGTTACTTAATCACGCAAAAACTATTGAACCGATTGCGATGAAACTTGGAATTTAAGTAGTTGGATACCGGGAATAACACATAGGCTACATTTTATCCCAATATTCCCGCAGGAACGGGAATCAAGCGGGTGAAACCGCGGGGCGCAGCTAGTTAAAAATGACAACCCCAGGCGTCAACGCAGGAGTAGGTAATAACTCGCCGATAGGCCAAAGTTAGACTACTATTCTTTCTTAACTATGGCAATACCTATCTATCTGTCGAATTTGGATACTATTATCAGCAATTCAAATTGAGCTACACTGACGAATACCATCAGGGATTGCATGTTGATAGGTATCTACCGTCCAACTAGATTGAGTGCGGTTTCACATTTCAAACTAATGAGCATGTACATTATTACTCCATAAATTTGTTGATTACTAATTATTATTTAATGCTGCGCCCCACTGTAAGGGATGATTTATATTAGACCGTCACGAGCGCCGGCCGGGTCCGAGTTTCGTTGTCCATTGCGCGGCCACCATCACTCGGTTGCAACAGACCGATCGACTGCTCGCCGAGCTATGGACAACGAAGCTCGACCTGTGACGGTCTAATATAAATCATCCTTAAGTCTTGATTCCGCGACCAAAATAAAATGGTGGACTCGTCCCGCGACAAAAATAAAAAACCATGGTTCTAAAAGGCGAACCAGGGATGTAGCTTTTATTATACAGTAAAATCTATGTAATCCCATGGTTATGAATTAAATGAATTATGACAATATTACTATCAATAGTAGTCTATACCCTCTCCAAAAACGACGGTCGCGCCCTCTGTCGCACGGCGGGCGACAGCCGTTCTGCAACGCAGAAGGTTGCGAGTTCGATTCCCGCCGGGAAGTTTTTTTAACTTTTGTGTATACGCACCTTAATGAAAAATAACATGATTATTACTGTTTCAAACCTCAAATTACGTTTTGTTTGTTATATTTTGGTTTATTAGGTAAAATAATTTGACAGTTGATAGCCCGAGGCGTGTCGTAATTAATATATTTGTGGCTCCGTTGTTTAGTACTTAGGTACGTAAATAAATACAAACAAATTCAGTGGATTAGAGTATTCTAAGATAAATAAATTACTCTATTCTTTATATAAAATTTAAAGAAATGCTTTCTGAAGAAAGAACCTGCATCTTTAGGGAATCCGTCCCAACGCCTTATCCAATTCGGCCATAGGTGCTCGTCTCGTCGAGTCTAAATTAAGGATTGTATCTCTTTTTTTATTTATGCCTAAGGTCTAAAGCCAATAACCTGTTATTCAGTATCCGTTCCGTTGTCTTACACAGTATGGCGGTAGCTGAAATTGGCCGGTAGTTGGCAAGGTCAGCAACGTGCAACTGCCTTTTTTGGGCACCGGTTGCACGTTGGCAAGCTTCCACGTTTTCAGAACCTGAGCAATTGTCATTGAGAGGCAAAAAGGCGAGTCAGAGAAGAAGCGAGCTCAGGAGCGCAGGTCTTGAGCACAATCGCTGGAATCTCATCAGGACCACTGGCTTTATTCATGTCTAGTTTTTGCAGTGTTTTAAGAAGCTCAGTCAGACGGATACAGATTTGCGGCAAACATTCCGGTAGACTAGGAGGTGTTTCGCATGCAACGTCTAGACGCGAAGATTCCCCAAGCAGAGAAGCAAATAAATTTGCTTTCTCCGCAGCAGTGTGCTATATATAACCCATCCGGTTTGAGCAATGGAGGAAGTGAGGGGCGGCAGAAGTTTGATTCGACCGCCTTTGCTAGGAATTAAAGAGCCCTTTTATTGTAGGTATTAACCAATTCCTAAATATCCTCAATGTTTTTTTTTTTTGATAAACTGTCTAGTTAACTTGTAATTAGCAATTATTTGATTTTTTGCTCCAAAATTTTGCATAGTCGCATCTTGCCCTTCTCTGAAAATCGCTGGCGTTATCCCTGGCCCAAATAACTGACCGACAGAGCGTAGCGAGCAAAGCGTCGAAGTATAATGCTTCTCCTCTACAGGTAGATTTTTTTTCAACCGATTTGATGAAACTTGGTATACCTACATGATTTTTTTATATTATGAGAAGGTATTATGTACTATGAGAATATGGATTTTTTTACGGAACATTTTGATATCTGGGGTGTTTCTTCCACAAATAGGGGTAGTAGATATCTCAGTACTAATCACTTGTTTTTTTAATGGTCAATGATAAGTGTTCGCGAGGTTTACTATTCGCTGTGCTACTAGTTTAATTTGACTTAATGGTACAACCTTAAACTAGCTTAATACTAGAGTGCGTGTTATAATAACGCCCTCTACTCTGTTACAAATGTAGGTTAATCCTTAATCCACTGCTTGGAACTGTAAAGCTTATTTCTAAGTTGATTTAGTTCACAAGTTCATTGTTAATCAAAGACAATGAGACGGATCTGTTCGCTTTGACTACGGATAATAACCATATTGTAATTTGAATTTCAACCCCTTGAGTTGCTATAATCTTACTGTTTTGAAATTTGACAGTTACTGCATCCAGAAAGATATAACGGGAGTTTTGGCGGAATCGCGTTAATGAAATGTGCTGCTTAATTCTCATGTTTGTGAAACAGTTCAAATGCGTCTTAATTGTTTAATTTCGGGGGCATATTAATCACTTCAGTTTCGTGAAGTGCAATGAAAGTAAAAACCAGTGTAAAACATGGACTTCAGCGTTGTCTCCAAAGCGTAAACAGTCATTGTAAAAAGCCACCATTTACAAATGACTCTTTTGACTTCACTGTTTTGATTCAAATATCTTGCAAATATTAATGACTACCTGCGCCCCGCGGTTTCACTCGCATAAGTCCCGTCCCCGCGAAATTATCGGGATAAAAAGTAACCTATATTTCAAGTTTCATCGGAATTAGTTCAGTTGTGATTGAGTAACAAAGTCACAGACATACATACGTACTTGTAATCTTTCGCGTTTACCTATTAGTGAAAAGTAAGGATACTTGACACTGGATCTTTCCAAGGTGTGAAAATAAAAAAAAAGAACATTTGGAGATATTTTGGTAAGTTGTCGGACAAGTGTTGCCAACATAAGATTTTTTTTGCTATTTTCATTTATATACAAGATCCGTTTGCGAGCCGTAAAAAAAACGAATAGTTACCGATCGTGAAAGCGTGTCAAACAAACACTTGACGGATTTGGATAAAAATTTGGCTGACTGATTGACTGGAGACAAAGGGCGTTTTTTTGTTGATTTCATATATTCTGTTTAAAAAAAAAACCCGACTGCGGTTATAGCTGAAAAGTAAAAAACAAGATGAACAACCATTCGCCTTGGGGTGAATCAGTCATAGTCAAGCTGGTCTTATTTGGCTATTCCTCTGATCTCGTAGCTTAGGCATATCTAAAGGTAAAGAAACCTTAAAAATCGTTTGACGCATCTAGGAGCCAAAGAAATGATGGATGGAGTCGGGTGGCTTCATACGTCCTTCGTATTATCCATGTGGCGGAGACCAGATGACGTAATCAACCTTTTTTTTTTTCAAAAATTATATAAAAATAATTACTAATCTAAAGAACAAAAGAATGAAATTTGTTTATTTAAATTACATTATTCTTTGATATCCTACTGATATATTATAAGGCTGAGTATGTGTGTATGTATGCATGTGTGTTTGTTACTCATGACGCAAAAACTACTGAACCGATTGCGATGAAACTTAGAATATAGGTAGCTGGATACCGGGAATAACACATAAGCTACTTTTTATCTTGATATTCCCGCGGCAACGGGACTTACGCGGGTAGCTAGTAAGTAATAAAGAACGGAGCTAACAAGCCCTTTGTGACTTTTGTGTTACTGTGACTAAACAATACATATAGTAACCTACCTAATTAGATTTATCGAGAAGCTCCTTGACCTACCTGCACCAGCCGATCCTAAATGGTCGTGCGGGTTAAGCAACGTCTGGCGCGGTCATTATTTGGATGGGCGACCGCAAAGTTTGTTTGCAATAATCATATTGAGCTCCTCCGTGCTTCGGAAGGCAAGTTAAGCAGTTGGTCCCGGTCGTTATCTCTGATAGCAGTCGTTAGGTCAAGTTAGAGGCCTTAAGGCGACCTGAATAATCTAAGACTAGGTGAGCCACACCACTACACGAAAAGAAGAAAACTTATATTTATTACTAGCTGCGCCCCGCGGTTTCCCCCGCGTAAGTCTAGTTCCCGCGGGAATATCGGGATAAAAAGTAGCCTATGTGTTAATCCAGGTCCCCAGCTACCTATATTTCAAGTTTCATCGCAATCGGTTCAGTAGTTTTCCACCTCGCATACAATACATACATACTTACATACAAACTTTCGCGTTTATAATATTAGTAAGATTCTTTTGTAAATAAATACATATTATTTTTTATTTATTTATTTGGAACAAAACACAGCTAATAAAACACGATTTGTGTAACCTAATTTTACATATTGATAGCCAATTAAGTTTGTCCACATATTATTAATTGTAACAGTTGAAGATGAGATGAAATATTAAAAAAAAAGTTTATAATTATTTTAGTTTCACTTACAAAAGGTGACACATTCACGGCATATTTAAAATATAAAAAAAATAAAATAAATATAAATATTTATTTATTAACTATGACACATGTAGGTTATACTAATATTATATTATTATAATATACATAACATAAATAAAATTTTATAAGAAAAGATGAAGCTATGAATACTAAATATTAATACATGTATACACATAGTATAAATACTAAAAGTAAGTAAAACACCATCAAGGCATTTGAGGCGATAGTTTTATGACAGGCAGGTTTACTCATTACCAGTGTTAATTAGGTAGGTACGTGGATAGACAGGCAGTAGGCGCCACGCCGACGCTAGCGCTCGCGCCGGCAACAATAGGCAGGTTCCCCGCAGCCGGGCCGCTCGCGCGCGCGGCGCGGTCAGCGGCGGTGACGACTCGACGTGATAGAAGCAGATTACGACACTCAGTGTAATGTCAAATACCACTGTGTACGTAAGTATCGATCCAGTAAATAAATCACTCTATTATTATACATAGAAAGAGACCTAGACCAAAAACAAATACCTATTTGAGCATAAATACCTGCACCCGGCGAGAATCAAACTGGCAGCTTTCTGGATTACAGTCGTACTTTCGCCCGACGCTCCACTCAGCTAACTATTTTATTAGAACAAAGCGCTTTTATTTTTACATTTATCAGTGTTATACAAATGGTTTTCAGCCAAGAAATTCCTACTTAATCGTACATAATAACAACATAAGAAAAAGAAAAACGACTTCTTATTTTAAAAGTGTTTAATTTACGGGAAAAAGTCAAGAGCTTTTTTCTGTTACTGATGAATCCACTCGCCTACATTATTTATGACATTTCAGATTACGTTATTAATATTTAAAGTTTGAATGCTTGTCTGTCTTTGTATGTTAAAAAAAACTTAATAAACGAAGGAACCGATTTAAATGAAATAATAGAAAGAAAATAACTTTTTGAAGGACAAAAAAAGACCTCGCCTTAACTCTACTAATTTTATTTTTTTACGGGAATATCGGAATAAAAGTAGCCTCTATGCTTTAACTCAGATCTCTAACCAAGGTTTACCGAGTTTTATCGCAATCGCAGTTTAGCACAGGCCTTATTACGTATAAACGTTGCAAATGTCATTTCAATAGAATTGGTGGTTTTTCATTACAGAGGTATGAATAATAGAAGAGTAAACACAAACGTCGTCAAAGTTAGGATTTCTATTTACAAAATATTTGAAGCTGCAACCTCATTACGGCCCTCTATTACGTGTTTGTGTCAGTAACGTTTCTTTGTAGTGTAATTGCCACACATTTGGATAGCTAATGTTTACTCTGCTACTATCCATACCTCTGTTACGAAGTTATGAAACATCACCAATTTCAATAAACTGACATTTGCAATAGTCATGCGTAATTAGGCCCCCAGGGCACGGGGTGGAGACTGGAATCCTGTCACGCGAGGGTTTCTTTGATGATTTCTCCTAGTAAAATATTTCTAGTCTAAGCTACTTTTGCATTAGGACTTAGGTATGCGAGTAAATCCACGGGTCACAGTTAGTAGGTCATTATTATAGCTGCTACTAAAATGAAAGAAGCCCACGAAGATAAAAAGTATGAAAGTTAAGTGACGTGAATTTTGAGGACATTTTCTGAGTTTTAAAAATAGAGGTTAACCAGCGGGGTTAGGGTAGACTGGGTACGGTTGAAACAATTTCACTTATTTTGTTCATGGTTTTACTATTTCTTAATTAAACGTTGTAAAATTTATGTTAAATGAAACTTCAGGGTTTTGTCTACTAATGGATATGATAAGTTTAGTTCTATGTATAATAATAGCTCTATTTAATATTTTTAATAATAGCTCTATTTAAAAAAATAGTAAAATTTGTTTCAATCGTCCCCAACCCAGGGGCGGTTGAAACAGTGATTAGGGTCAGTTTAGGGTCATATAAATGATACAATTTACGTTGTTATAAAAGGTTTTAATGAATATTAATCTAACGCATAGAATAATTAAGGAGATTTTCGGTTAAAAAACACAGTCTTCAATACTTTAAGTACTTCTGACTATCAAATTATTAAATCTTAGTTAAAATCTACTTAACATTGTTTTAATGCAAGATAACAAAATAAACAAAACAAAAAGCATTATAACTGTTTTTTAAACCAAATGACCCAAACATAACGGAGGTTTCCTCTCATTCGAATGTGTCTATGGAGCGGAAAATTGTTAAATTATGTTTTTTGCCATTTTTCACAATTAATTTCCTGATTTAACCTCTTCATAAGTGACTCTACGCGTTATCATGTCTATTTGTACATTAAAAACCTTTCTTATATGTTATTATACTATCTAAAATTATTAAAAAGGAATCAATAAAATGTTTCAACTGTACCCATAAAAATCGTTTCAAGTGTACCCAGTGCCTACTTTAAATATAAAGTCGTAATATTTTTTGTTACAAGAATAATATTTAAAAACCAGTTGCAGTGTTATATTCTACAAGCTTCATAATACACACAAGCACGCACTCAATACCGTCACTCAAATAGAAACGAAAATAATTGAAAAACTGTTGGAGTAAAAATACTTACTTTTGGTTGAAAAAATACAATAGGGTCCCCTAAAAACAACCAGAACGCGCGAAAAGCGACGCATAAGACTCGTGCTCGCGCGGGCCGTCCCCTTCTTTCTCCCCTTGGAACCTCCTCTGTTCCACTAACGGTTTGTAAGATATTCGAGTTGTTTCAAACGGCCCCTGTTTCAACCGTACTCAGTCTACCCTACATTACGAAACTAGTGACATACATTTTATTTTTTGTGAGAATTCGATAAAAATATCCAGAAATCTATGACGAGGCACATGATGCTTTTTTAGTGGCTGAAAATTAACAACGTGTGAGTGATCCATTACAGTCATTTCCATTGCATAAAGTTTATTATTGTGCTATATTATTACATATTGTGGGTCTTTCATCTTATTTTAGATGATTTATACGTAATTATTACTTATTTTAGGCGCTGTAGTGCCCGGGACATTGTTAGGTAGAGTAGGCTTGCCCAGTCCCTATAACACCCTCCCAGCCTAGTCAGCCATGCCCAGAGGAAATAACTGGTTAATATGTCTGGAGCTAACTAAGCAGTGGGTTTTTCTAACCATGTTTTCCGTCAACGTAAGAGCGCTATCATAACTTTAGGGAAGAGTAGAAATAAGGGTTACCAAATTGAGCAATTTATTCCAATTTGTTTTTATTATCTATAAAGCAAAGAAAATTGAATAAAAAAAAGTTATTATATTAATGAAATCTTTAATAAAATCTTAATGATAACGTTGATCCTCCGGCATTAGTATTCTAGTCTCGAAACATAATGGACTTATTTAAGGCCAAGAACTGGGAGATTGCACAGCTCTCCTTCCGCGATTCATTGTCAAGGTACGGAATGCGATGCGAAAAAAGCCTAGCTGAAAGGCTGGTATTGTGCTGTGTTGAAGATCTATCTATTCGCAACTTGAATGTTTTGGGAGGTATTTTTAGGTCTTGTCTTGGAAATTTTATTTAGTCTATAATGAAAGCAAATACTTGAATCAGCTGTGCTTTGAAACAAGTACACATTTTATAATCATTAAAGGTTTTTTTTTTTGTAAAATACTTGTTTATTTTTTTCTGCCTTCTTAAAATAGCCAATCTTCGAACACCGAGCAAGTTACCGTAGTTTAGCTCTGCATAGTCGAGCCAGTGCGTCCACTGCAAACTAAATTCATTTTTATGTAAATATCGCGAGCTAAGTTAAACTTACGGTCGAAACGTTACCCAAAAAATAGAATTGTGTATTCAAATCTACCAAAATGTAGAAACAAAACGGTGCAATAATTATATTAATAAGAACATCATATTTTCCATATTATCGTTAGCAATTACTGAGAAAATTGAAATTGAAGCAGTCAACTTCGCAAAGCTTCGCCTTAATAAACTTATTTAATATGCAACCCGGAAGGGTCCCGAACGATATACTTTAAAAAAGTTTCGGTCAAGAATTTTGCGGTCTAGTTGAACCGACTTAATGATTTTCTAGTGGAATTTCTAAAGTATTTGGATTAAGTTTATAGATTTGGGACTTATCTTTAGGCGAACTAAACTTTTCTCGTGCTATCGTCGCAGTAATTAGCATAATTCTGTAGCCTCATTATTACAAATCGAAGTCTAAGTATTCTAAAGCCAATAAGGATCTCATTTAAAAATATAAGTAGTATATCCGTTGTCTAGTCACCGTAACACAAGCTTAGCAGCTTACCACGTGGCTAGATGGCGCTGTGTGTTGGTCAAAGTATTTATTATTATTATTATTTGTTGTTACTATTTTGGATTCTCGGGGCTATGGAGCACCCGAACCTTTAGAAGGCGTGCGTGGGGCCGAAGCCAACACGTAGAGGCCCGTTTTAGTAACATTTTAATTTAAAAATATGTGATGGACACCAAACCGGCGATTATCCCTGTCTGCACTATAAAATGCAGCCAAGGACAACCCCCGGGTCGGATAGAACTATGAATAAACTACGGGTGAAAACTACTTGGGCTACTCCCCGACACCTCGCCTCAAGGTGCCCTTTATTATTATTTGTCTGTGGCGCGTCGTGCGAATACCCTACTTCAATGCAGATGGTTTCGGGTTCGATTCCCGTCGGGTGCAAATATTTATGCTTTGAAATAAATATTTGCAACGCTTATCCTCTGAGCCAATTATTATCCAGCATTTTGATTTCGCGTTGTATTGTAATTATAGTAATTTGCACTTGTGGTAATACAGGTTTACTTAATTAAAAATATAATCAATAATAACCGAGAAATACTGTATTGAAGCTTACGAGACATCGTAACCACTAGCCATAGTAAACTATACAGTTTTTTCGAAACTTAGATTAAAAATGTAAGCACACAACTGTCAAATATCAAAGGAAAAAGTAAACAAAGAGCTGTCACTTTAAAATCATTATATAAGTTTTTTGTTTACGTTTTTGATCTATGTTTCTGAAACAGGGTATGGTATAAGTTTTTAGTTTATCAATCCTGCTGCCTTAATACAATAACATATGTGTCTACTTTTAACCGAAACTGTATAGATAGGTAAACAATAAAGTTACATCTATTTCAACTTCAATAAACATTGAGCAGTAAGCTGCAATCGTTACTTTAAACTATCCATTTTATAAAATCTGTTTTATTGACCTTAAAATGTTTACAATTACGAGCAAGTTAAATAGGGACAAATAAACCTGTTGATAGATCGAAATTGACAAAGTTCAGTTGTTTAATTCAAAGATATTTGATAGGACTTTTAGTTTAGGTATTTATGTTCTCTTTTTTTTCTTTTTTTCTGCTTTTCGTTTAGTGATGTGGCTCGCTTAGTATTAGAGTTGTCAGCCCCCATATTATCTATCCAGTGGACGCCTCACAATAGTGGAAAATGACAGGCACTATGCAGTACATTGCTGCTTTGAGGTAATCACCGGTAATAACCACGTTACGTTAAAGCAGCAATGTACTGCATAGTGCCTGTCATTTTCCACTGGATAGATAATTATGGATGCAGGTCACCCTAAGGCCTCTAATTTGATCTAACGACTGCTATCAGAGATAACAACCTGAACCAACAGCTTAGCATGCCTTCCAAAGCACGGGGAGCTCGAGAAAACGTTTTTTTGTCACACAAATTTTCGGCCACCCATCCAAGTATTAACCGCGCCGAGCGTTGCTTACCCCGCACGACCAATTATGCGGCTGAAACCGCTTGGCGCCAGTAGTTATTAAACCAATCTATAAAGTACACATGTCCTCGAGATCTGATTATATTGGTCGCAAGTGTATTTTTAAAGCCTTCATAACGGCCTATACGTGATTTCTGTGCAGAGTTTTATAGGCGCTCGGTAAGGCGGCCCCGTAACAAATTGTTTGAACAAAATTACTTACCAATAATGTGAAAATATATTGTTATCTCGGGTATAATAAACTGTTATATTGGTTTTCACCTTGTTCCCTGCATAAAGCTTGCCTTTTTGTTATCTGTTTGGTTTTGGTTTTAAAACAACTGTCTTGATGTTGAATTTGGTGATTATAGTAGCCTAGGGACAATAGTTTCCGAGATATTGATGTTTAAGCTGTCATTCAAAATGAAGATCTTAAATTAATTAAATAGCTCTATATCACTTATGCTAAAAAAATAGTAGTGGTCTAGTTTCAATAGTTTCAGAGTTATCATCGGTTTAAGTTTGACTATCTATTTCCCTGTCTGTCATATCTTTAGTCTTTTGTTTTCATTTCGATCGTCTTTTGTTTTTCACACATCAAAAAACAAAAATAAAAACCAACTTAAGGATTTTTTTTTTCTGTGGTTTTTAAAAGATGTCGGGGTATTTTTTTATTAAAAATTAACTTTATTTTTTGAGCGACAAACGGACGACAAAGTAGCGACAAATGATCATGGTATAGAGCGGAATATTATAAAAAGTGGTCTTTTGTAAGAGTTTTACGTTTTTTTTAGCCCAAAATAGGCAAATAACTATGTGACTAAACTATAAAAAAATGAAAAACATCTATCATGTTTTTTGCAAAATTAAATTGATTTTGTTAATAGGTAATGATAATTATGTATTTTTACTTATCTATTTCTTAGATTTAAAATTCAACCGTGAGTTACGATAATACACACATTACAATAATGTAGGTATGTATTTTTTCCAAAGCAATAAATAAATAAATTCTGTGACCAACACACAGCGCCATCTAGCCCCGTGGTAAGTTGCTGAGCTTGTGTTACGGTGACTAGACAACGGATATACTACTTATATTTATTTTTTCTTTTGTAAATACATACATATTATACGTAGAAATACACCCAGACCAGGTACAAATATTTATCATAAGCATAAATATTTGCACCCAGCGGGAATTGAACCCGCAACCTTCTGCATTGCATTGCACAGAGGTCGTCAAAAATAGGCAGTCAGTCAGTTAAAATATAAGTACCCATATTTTACTCTATAATGTAATCTTTATTTTTCTAACAGAAAATCCCATTAAGAATCCGAATCATCATGCAACAAAATTAAACCATAACCGAATGACGATTGAACCATCAAAAGTTACAACTAGGTTATAACCAGTGTAACCAAAGTTCAGAGACAGGTATCCCGAGGGAGACGAGATGGGTTTTTCTACTGGCATATAAAATCGGATCGTTCTAAAGACATTCAAGACCAAGTCAATAGACAGCACATCTTAATGTTTAAGGAGCGCAAACACGCGTGATAGTAAAATAATTAAAATAGATAATAAATTAGTAGATGATAAAACAATATAAGTTTATGGTTTACTTATAAGTGTAATGCTAATTATGTGAAATGTTTAAAAAAAATGTGCTTGATTATCGCATTAGGTATTATTGCCTGTAATGGTAGTTTTTAAGTTATGATGAATAAAAAACCGGCCAAGTGCGCTATTCCTACACGAAGGGTTCCGAACCCCTAAATTATGACCAGTAGGTCTGTTCTTCTAAATAATTACAATACGATTTGAGTGACATCTTAGTAGTAAGCTGGTAGTAAGTAAATTGCAAAACAATTATCGTTGCCATGGCAACAGTATACAAACAAACAGTATCCATGTTCAAAGAGGTAAGAATAAAAATTAAGTTTGTTGTATGGGAGCCCCCTTGAATATTTGTTTAATTTTGTTTTTAGAATTTGTTGTTATAGAGACAACAGAAACTCATCATCTGTAAAAATTTAAACTGTCTTGTTATGACAGTTTATTAGATACATCCTGGCGACAGACTGACGGACAGCGAAGTATCAGTATTAGGGTCCAGTTTTTACCGTTTGGGTATGAAACGCTGAAAAGACAAAGTGTCGCGTCATTATAATCACTCATCATGTCGTGCTGTGTTATGCTGCGTTACATTACGTTACGTTGCGTTATGTTTTGTTTAATTTCCAGTTCGGACTGGAGAAGCATCTGACGTTTCCTCTATCTACTGCAATGTTACATTTCTTGGTTCGTTTCGGCTTAAAAGTCAATTATAGCGTCAAAGGTATACGAGTTGTGTTTGGTTCAGAATGCAAACCTTGTTTACTTTACTGACTTCTGTCGCTCCTTAAATTTAGGCACGAATCTAAATATTTTATTTAAAAACCTTAGTATTAGCGGTAAATAAGGTTTGGTCCAGTGGTATATTCCTCAATTTTCATACTGTAGGTTGTGGTTTCTAATCCCTGCTGACCGCGCACCAATGTATTTTTCTTTAAGAAAAAATTATGTGCGCTTTTAACATCGCTCTGCGGTGAAGGAAAACGTTGTGAGGAAACCCACGACTTAGTTAAGAAAAAGGCCTAGTTATAGAGCTAATTGCGGAGATACACAGTGGAAACTTTCACTTTTTACTAGCAGCGTAGGTACTAGCGTAAACCTACCGGGATAATAATTAGCCTTTTTGTTAATCCAGATCTCCAGCTATATACATGCATAAGTACGTAAATTGCATAAATGTTATGACAGTAGTTTTTTTGTGAAGGCCTTTTTCCATCGAATTTTAGATGATTCATACAGCGCAAGCAACTTTTAACAAGGTTTTGTCTAGTGGTATAAATATACCTCAATTTTCTTCTTTTACCTCTTTTGATCCATGCTGTTTTATGGCGCTGTAGTGCCCGAGACGTTGTTAGGTGGATTGCCCAATACCTATACCATCCTCCCAGCTTAGTCAGCCATGCCCAGAGGAAAGAACTGGTTAATACGTCTGGAGCCAACTAAGCCGTGGGTTTCCTCACGATGTTTTCCTTCACCGTATGAGCGATATTTTATTAACGAACATAACTTTTCCGAAAGGAAAAAGATAAGAAAGGAGGAACAAACATACTTACTCACTTACACACAAACTTTCACCTTGATTTCGCGGTGCTCGATATTTCGCTAGCAATTTCAACCAGCTTGTTCACGAGCGAAATATCGAGCACCGCGAATAAATTATTAAACATGGTAAACACCCCGTTAATAAGTAATTTTAGTAGTGAAAATAACCATGTTAGTTTAAAATTTTATGAAATTGGTAGAATAAATGCCTGTTTCCGGCAAGGATCGAACCTGCAAACTTCAGTGTTGCTGCCTGGTGTTCTTTCGTCGCGCTAGAGATCATCAAATACATTGTAGGTAGGCGTACGTACCTAAAATATAACCCTTCCTTGTAGCTTCAACGTATTTGGGTAAATAGAATGTCACTTTAGTATTTAAGATGAAGGATTGATAAACTAAAAACTCATTATACTAGTTTACTAAAGGTAGCTAGCTCGTTTTGCGACGTCTCGACAGTATTTCTCGTTTAATTTTAATTATATTGCTAATTACACGACTGCCAAAGGAAGTGTTATGTTTTTGCCGTGAGTGTATGTATGTATGTATGTGACCTATTTTTGAGCCGTCGTAGGGCCTAAACGGCTAGGCCGATTTAGATAAACGATACGTCGTTAGATTCGTCATGACCGCGTGAGTGACATAGGGTACATTAAAATAATAAATAAATAAAAATAATTATGTAAAACGCTATTAACCAAGATTTGTAAAGACAATAAAAAACAGAGAAAACGCGTAACATTGTTCACTCAAACGATATGTTTTATTCTTTCGTAAATTTACATTTGAAAAGTATTGCTTGTAAAGTTTTACAATTAAGTTTTAAAATAATTAATTATAAAATTATCGGAAGTCGTTTAAGTAGGTTGTCTTCATTCATATGTCACTTGCCTTCGGCTCGGTTGTCTTGTCTTTAATGACGTTCATAATATATTATTTTTACTTACTTCATTTTATGGCTTAGCACTACCTCTGGATTGGGATTTTTGAATTTTTGCACAAAAATTCAATATTCGCATGCGAAAACAATCCGCGTGTGAATAATGTATTCTAATAGTTAATCTTCGAAAGTTATGTTGCTACATTTATGATTACGCAGGTAATTTTCGCAAGAACAACGGAATGTTAATTAAAAACTTTTCGATTTCACTCGTATATAAATATCTCATCTATGGATTTGCATTTGACGCTGAGTTTGAAGGAATTGGCAGAGATGACATAAAATACTTTAGTATCTTCTTACTAGTCTGTGAACATAAATAACTACTTTGTTTTTCAAAGAAAAATAACCTAAGTAATAGCCTAAAATTAGAAAGCTAAAAAAAGTTGTCAGCAACAACAACCCGAGGCATTGCGCCCAAGATGCTGGCGGCGTTCCCGCGCTGAATAGGAAACCGCCAGCTCTTGTACTTATCACCCTGAGTAAGCAAAAACAAGCAATGCACGTCCTCGCCACTGGAGTATAATACATCTAGAATTAATGAATTTCTTTTGGTGTAATTAAATCTGATCTCTAAAAACTAAAAAGCGATAAATAAAAAAAATATTTAAAAAAATAAAAAACCCGACTGCACTTTTAACAGAAAAGTGAAAAACAAGATACTTCTAGTAGCTTTAGGAATGGTGGATGCAGTCGGGTGGGACTCCAAATAAAAGGTGAATAAGTTTAATAAACCAAATACTTAGTGTTATATAATTAGGCATACTATCTTTATGTTATTTGGAGTCCCACCCGACTGCATCCACCATTCCTAAAGCTACTAGAAGTATCTTGTTTTTCACTTTTCTGTTAAAAGTGCAGTCGGGTTTTTTATTTTTTTAAATATTTTTTTTTAGGTAAAACTGTTCTACCAATTTGATGTGTAGATTACCTACTACAAAGCAAAACAGAAAAAAAACAATGTTCAAATATATCCCGTTTCGTTGTAAAATGGGAAAAAGTACTGAATAGATTGCGATGAAACTTGAAATTTCTGGAGACCTGGAATAACATATAAGCTACTTTTTTATCTCGATATACCCGCGGGAACGGGATTTACGCAGGTTAAACGGCGGGCGCAGCTAGTAGTTAAGAAATCGTGTAAAGAAAACTACGAAATTGAAGGCAAAAGAACGATAAATTAAAAACCTTACTTTGCTTTCGGTATGATTTGTAATCACTGAGATATATTGACAACCACATATACAAATTCTTCGATCCGTCTCCTTAATTAAATTGTCATTAATTTGACATGAGTAACAAACAAGAAACCGCAGTAAACAGCTCGTGTATTTATAGTCTTGAAATTGATGTTAAAGTGAAAGCAATAAGTATTATTTACAAAATAATTCCGACTCTCAGTGGTCTCATTAAAAAAGTATTATTCAGTCTCAATCGTGGTCACAGACGACAAGTGTCGTGGTCTAAGAACGTGGTTTAAAACGGGTTTTAACCTTAACTAAAATATTAGTGTGAAAAGTGCTCCTTCACGAGCATTCACTTGTAATGTTTACTAGCTGCGCCCCGCGGTTTTATCCGCGTAAGTCCCGATCCCGCGGGAATATCGGGTAAAAAATAGCCTATGTGTTATTATTCCAGGTCTTCAGCTATTTACATACCGAGTTTCAATCGGTTTAGTGGTTTTTGCGTGATTGAGTAACTAACACACATACATACACACATACTCACAAACTTTCAGCTTTATAATATTAGTAGGATTCACCCGAGCGATGTTCCGAGATGAAAAAAAACGATTCGTTTTCCTCTCTTACTTGATGACCAATTGATATTTATTATTTTAATTTTATTTTTGATTTCCATTATTATTTTTGACATTGTATTTGTATTTTATTGAGTTTTAATGAAAATTTCCTGATTTTATATTTTTAATGCCTTTTATTATTATTGTTTTTTAATGTGAGTTTGTAATCATAATATCATGTGTGTGGGCCACGTTGCCTGAATAAATAAACATTTATTATTATTATTTACTATTGTTTGCTTTGTGCCGTGACCGGGCGCTATGTTAAGAACATTTTTGTTTTAAATTTTAATACGTTATAGCATTTGACCTCATCTTACCTGATAGGCAGCGAAGATGAGGTCGACGATGAAGCATGCTTCCCTAGAAGGTACCTATTCCCTCTGGATTTGAAGAACCCAAGGTTATAGGTTTGGGGAAACAGCGAAGCAACATAATCTTAAATTACAATTTTGAAATCTCGATAATCTTATAACTTAAAACGCTTTAAGTCATGACCGATGTCCAACTAGTGCAAACCCCTTATAGTGGTCTTTTCTACACGAATCACCGAACCTGCCTTTTTATTTGGTGCACTAAACTTACCTAATATTTTACTTTATACGCGAAACAATTTACGGTTCAAAGGAAAGAGTAGTAAATACAAGATATTTGATGGTTCCATACCCTAAGCGAGAACGGGAGCTTTTTACTAAGACTCTACTGTCAACCGATGTATCTCATGATATCCGTGATAGACAGTTGACATTTAGAAAAATAAAAAAGTTGGTTACTCCTTCGCGCAAAAACGACACAACTGATTGCGATGAAACTTGTTATACCGAAAGCTGGAGATATGTATTGACAAATAAGGTACTTTTAATTCTGTTATTTTTACAGAATCAGGTTTTACACGAAGCAAACCGCAGGGCGCAGCCATTTTGCAATATAAATGAAAGTTAGACACGTACCCATGTATTTGAAATCTCGTTCAATGGCGGTGCAGACTCTCAAATATTTCAACGCGTGATTTAATTTCGATTCACGGTTCACGGATCGTTATGCGTACGATGTCAAAGGACTGAGTTTTTTATTTGGAACTAGCAACGTCAGACGGTTTTACCTTTATTACTTTCGATTTAGTTAGAAATGATCATTTCCAGGAACTGGTTGGGTAATTTAAAACTGAAGTATATAATACTAGCTACGCCCCGCGGTTTCACCTACGTATGTCCCGTTCCCGCAGGAATATCGGGATAAAAAGTAGCCTTTGTGTTATTCCCGGTATCCAGCTACCTATATTTCAAGTTTCATCGTAATCGGTTCAGTAGTTTTTGCGTGAAAGAGTAACAAACTCACATACATACATACAAACTTTCGCGTTTATAATATTAGTAAGATAAGATATCTTAACTAGCCCGCGGTTACACCCGCGTAAGTCCCGTCCCCGGGAGAATATCGGGATAAAAAGTAACCTATGTGTTATTCTCCAACTGTCTACTTTCTAACTTTCATCGCAATCGGTTCAGTAGTTTTTGCGTTAAAGAGTAACAAAGTTACATACATACATACATGCAAACTTTCACGTTTATAATATTGGCAAGATCTTATTTTCTTGCCATAAAATAAAGAGGGGTGGCCCACCTTAGTTCAGGTATCCTATCCTACTATTTATAAAGGTAAAAGTATATTAATAGATCCAATTAAAAGAAGACACAAGTATCTCATGGGGTTTCATGCAGTGATCATATGATTCACATTGTCGTAAAAAGTATTTTCTATAGATGCTTAAAAAAAAATAGAAAACTTCCGTAATTTACTTTTATTGCTCAAGCCAAAAAAATCATCTCCAAAAATTCACTCGCGATGAACTAACAGAAAACGAAATAAAATAGAATTTTAATGTAACACGTTCTTTGCAATCCAGCACAGCACATTTAAAAAGCTCTTTTCCAATCACTCAAGGCCTTTTAAAACTCTTCACCCGTATTTTATACCTTAAACTTTCCTTACTATACTAGTTAAATAAACAGCTTCCATTTATCTCTGTCATAGTTAAACAATAGTAGGTACACTACACAGCAAATGTATTTAGTTAATGTTAGAGTTAGCCGGTTAAACTGACGTAGCCCGGTTAGTGCGGTTTTAGTTTAATTAGGTTTAAGTTTCTACTAGTGACGGGTTGAGTCTGCAAATTTTGCTGACTAGTCGACAACTAACAAATTTTACTTCTTATCTTACTTCTTACTAATATTATAAACGCGAAAGTTTGTATGTAAGTATGTATGTATGTATGTGAGGTTGTTACTCTTTCACACAAAAACTACTGAACCGATTGCGACGAAACTTGGAATATAGGTAGCTGGGGACCTGGATTAGCACATAGGTTACTTTTTATTCCGATATTCCCGCGGGAACGGTCCTTACGCGGGTGAAACCGCGGGGCGCAGCTAGTATGCAATAAAACCAATATTTATTAAATCAGTAGTACAATATTTAGAAGGTGGGTAGTCAGAAAAAAGTAAAAAAAACACGTCACAAACAAGGGGCACTTTAAATTTCTCAACATTATCAGCTCTTTTCTATTCTTTCCAAACATTCAACCATACTTTGGAAGTTTTGATGACGAGTAACCCGAATATATCCGAATTATAATGATTTGCATTGCCAACTAGTCGGTAAAATCTCGGTCCATCTCTCGTTCGTACGGATGTTAATTTAAATTTCAAACATTTGTCTAGTGGAAGTGAGAGTGATAGCTGCAGGTGATCTTTGTGTTTGCCCAAATTGCCTATTTATACCTCACCAACTGCGTCCCGTGGTTTCACCCCGCGTAAGTCCCGATCCCGTGGGAATATCGGGATAAGACTATGTGTTGAAATTAGAATTTGATCGGTCGCAAAAAATTAAATCAATTACAAAAAACGTGTAATCATTAAACTCAAATAATTTTATATAGTTTTATTTTTTATTAAATTGACATTAAGTTTGATAAATTAAATTCATTTTATTATTAATATTAATATTTACATGCCAAGTTAAGTGCTGGTGAAATATGTTGAACTTTATTTTTTTATAACAACTGTTTTGACCATATTTCGTGCAAATAAATGACATTCATTCATTCAAGTCTATTGTTAAAATTAGAATTTGAACGGTCGCAAAAAATTGAACTTGCCATTGGCTCCAAAATTTCGATGTATGGAAACCGTAATACCGCAGTGGCAAAAATCATTTTCTGGAACTCCTCCGTGTTGCAAGGTACGTAAAGCAGCTGGTCCCGGTTGGTATCTCTAAGGTAGTCGTTAGGTCAAGATAACCCTAACTTACAGGAGCCATACCACTATCTTCTTCTATACTTCTAATAAAGAAAGAGAGGAAAAAAAGTCTGTACTTGGAAGTAAATTAAAAAAAAGTTGTCTAGAGGACTTAGGAAAAGTAGTAGATAAAATTCTATTATACTTACCTAAGAAATAGTTTCATACATTACGTTATACATCATACATACACTACTGAATATAGCGCAATGAAATTCAGGCGATTTAACGACTATATATTAAAGTTTATACGGTCAATAAAACTTTATAGAACTTCAGTGTGCCATCAAAAAGTCCTGAAATTTTAATAAGAAAGTGTCTAACGGTCGTTAAAAATTTCGAGAAACCGACGCTTTGTAGATGTAGGTAGGTGGTGAGATAATACGGTTTTTTTTAATAATAAAAAACATATACTTACTTGCTTTCCAATTTGGCCACGGATGCATGGTTAAATTCCGTGGCCAAATTGGAAAAGGCGTTGGGACGGATCCCCAGAGATGCAGGTTCAAGTCCTGTCGGGTGCGAAATTTTTGGAAAGCATTTCTTTAAGTATAGTCATCCAAGTGTAGGAAACACTTTAAAATATATTTAAAAAAAATAACATTACAAAATCATCTTATTAATAGTAAACTATAATTACAGATATTTGTATTAGTAAATAGTGAATAGAATATAATTATGTCATATATACTAGCAGCGCACTTTGGTTTCGCCCAATCTCGCGAGAGTATCGGGAAGGAGGAGCCTTCTAATCTCCTAATCTCCTAGTTTTGCTAGTGTAACGTGTTTTGTAAATTTTGGAAACAACAAAGTTTTTACTAATCTAGTCTAATTTAACTATCTACATACCGAGTTTCATAGCAATCGGTTAAGTAGCTTATGAGTGATTGAGACACCAACAACAACATCCAAACAAACAATCATATACACTTTCACATTTATAATATTAGTGGGATGAACTTTTGTATAAGTACCAATTCTGTTAAAGTTTCATCCACATATAGCTTATGCACGAAGCCAATTCATTAAGGCAGTAAAACAAACATCGTGTGAAAGAAAGTGCTTTTTATTGCCCCCTTTGCGTACACGAAAACTGACTTTGTCGGCTGATGGCGGCCAGAACTGCTCGGACGAGTAACTCGGACGGACGTATACGTGAATATACCAGTGAACGGATATAAAAGCATGGAAGTATTCCTTACACTTCAAAATGACACCACGTAAAATAGGCCGCGATGATTAAAAAGTGTGCCGCGACACGAATCTGTCACTTCGGTTGTACTCGGATCGGGTCATTCAATTCACGTTAGAGAATAGCGTATTGCCGCCGGCAGTCCTCGTTATCAACACACAATTGGTGAAAATATAAACAAAGGTCCAATTGCTCAGCTAGCGTGGTGTGTAGTTTGTGTATGCATACTTCGTATTTGAGTAAGTTTTGGCGGTATTAGTTGAGGTTCTTCCATGCTTATATCCGTTCACTGGTTTACACTGAATCAGTGTAGTCTATACTTGTGCCAACACTAGACGTTGCCGGTATTTATTCTTATATTCTTGCAATATTTCGTAGTACGAATAGATATTTTATCTCAGTACGAAATATCCAATTCCCTTAGTAAACAGAACCCGGAAACAATTGTTGAACAAACAAACGAGTAACTTGATTAAAATAAACAATAATGAACGGGCGAGAGTTGAGCTGGATTTTGACCTTAGTATTTGTGTGTTTGCAAATAAGAACAATTGACAATTTTTAGGTGTGAGGAAATTTTGTACAGGAAAGAGATAGACCAACAAACTTACTGAAAATACAGGAAATCCAAGCTGGGACGGCCGTCCTTTTAACACACGATGATTGTCGCACAATAACGTTTTGGTTTTCATCCGATAAGCACAGTTTTAATCACTTTAACTAATAAATTTAATGAAAATGACGCAGGAGCACGTTACTCAATTTGTAGTTCGTAAAATTCACCATTGCACACTTGCAGCGCAATACTAGCGCCACCTGTCCTATCGCTCATTGGTCTAGGAGAGACGGGAGATAGGGACAGGTAAATACGGGAGTAATTAGGATAGAGTGAGAGAGGAATAACTATCAATTGTAATTTGCAAACACTTTATCCTATTTAATTTAGGTGCGTAACCAATTGCATAGCTATACGTATAGATAGATTTATTGTATCTCTCGCCTTACCATCTCCCCGGGGTTGACAGGATAAAATCCTTCAACTTTAATTAAAATGAAATAGAACAATAATGAGCTATCCTAATTAACAGCTTGTTACCATTTTAACTAATTACTGAAATTAATATGTAAAGTTGTAACTTATTTAACAATTTATGTAAAGTTAAACTTATTTTAACAACAAACAAAAAAAAAAGGTATTTTTTAAGTTTACATTAACCTAGATTTATTTTATTATCGAAAGTGGACTGTAAAGTTTATAATAATAGAGAAATGATTTTATTGACTTGGAAGAGGAAAAACCTTAACCACTGATCGGCGATAAGTGCCAGACCGTGTCGTAACATCGACTACGCGAACAATCCCGTCCTTGCCTGGATACAGCTTCACTATTATACCTAACGGCCAATCCAAAGGAGCACTGTTATCTGATTTAAGCAGCACAACAGTACCCACCAAAATGGGCTCATTAGAGCTAAGCCATTTGTTACGTACTTGTAACGTGTTGAGGTATTCTACCTTCCAACGGTTCCAAAAACTCTGTACTATTTGGTCAACATGACGTTTCCTATTAAGAAGATTAACCTTCATATTACTAATATCCTCAGCAGGCAAGGACTTTAGTGGAGTCATGACTAAAAAGTGTGCTGGAGTTAAAGCTAAGGGCTCTGAGGGATCATTACTCATTATCGATAAGGGTCGAGAATTGAGAATTGCCTCAATTTGGGTGAGCACGGTAATCATTTCTTCAAAGGTTAATAGTCGTGTTCCAATAATTCTGGAAAGGTGACTCTTTACACATTTAATATTACTCTCCCAGATTCCGCCATGATGCGGAGAACTTGGGGGAATGAACCTCCAATCAATCTCATTTTCCCTTAATTCATTGGCGAATCTATCGGTATACTGTTCAGAATTTAGTAATTGATACATATTATCCAAATATGATTTAGCGCCGATAAAATTTGTACCGTTATCAGAGTACAGAACAGAGATAGGACCTCGGCGTGATATGAAACGCTTGAGCGCATTTAGAAAGCATTCAGTCGACAAATCCGAGGCTAGTTCTATGTGCACGGCTTTCGTGACAAGACATACAAACAGACATATATATGCCTTTTGACTACGTACACCTCTACGACGGTATGGCACAATAGACAGAGGCCCCGCATAGTCAACGCCAGTATGACAAAAGGCTTTAGCTTCATGGACCCTACAAGCCGGCAGGTCGGCCATTATAGGCACCGTGTTTCGAGGATTAGCCTTGAAACAGATGTTGCATTTCTGCACTCTTAGTCTCACTATATCACGCGCAGACAGTATCCAAAATTTCTGTCGTAGCAGTGAAATTAGTAATTGAGGACCTGTATGAAGGTATTTTCTGTGATAATAGTCAATAATAAGATTTACCACGTGATCTTTCCGAGGTAACAATAGCGGATGACGACTATTGAAGTCTAGGTCCGAGTTACATAATCGACCACCAACTCGGAGGGCTCCATTGTTTATGAAAGCTTTCAGCTTCAAAAAGGCAGGGGGCAATGTACCTCCATTTTGAGAGGTTTTGATTTCATTTGGAAAATGAACACGCTGTAAGTCCCGAACTATATATTCTTCGGCCGTATCTAATTGTGAACTATTAAATTGCCTCGGAAGTTTCTTAATAAATCGTAAAACATAAATCACTATTCGGAGCAATTTAGGCCACGAAGAAATCCGAATAGCAAGTTCATAGAACACGGGCGAGCTAGTTTTCTCTACCGAAGTCGTAGTTAAAACTTTAACCTTGCGTTCAGGTACTTCTATTTTAATAAAAGAAGCGTCAAACCCACGTATTTGCCATTTAGAGACGGGTTGACGTGCAAACGGAGGTCCACTAAACCACAATGGGTGTTCGATGAGTTGTGACGGCGTGAGACCTCTTGATAGACAGTCCGCGGGATTCTCCTTTCCACTAATATGATAGAAGTGTCGAGGATCTAGTTCATTATGTAGCATGGCCACTCGATTGGCTACGAAGGTTTGCCAACGAGTAGGGCATGAGTGAATCCACGCTAACGCTACTGTACTATCAGTAAATGCTAGAATATGAGAAATTTTACATCTCGACGAGTACGTATCAATTACTACACGCATTAATTTCGCCAATATGAGATTTGCACATAACTCCATTCTAGCCAAGCTAATGACCGTCTTTGACGGGGCTACTCTTGACTTAGCACAAATTAAATTAATTACCGAGCGATTTTCGTTCGGGTATGAAACATGTAAGTACACTACTCCGCCATAGGCGCGTTCCGAGCTGTCAGCGAAACCAACTACGGAGATAACACAGTTATCATTCACACCTATATAACGAGGTATCTTAACAGTTTTTAATAAGTGAAGTTCCGATTCAATCGATTTCCAAAGCATTTTTATGTTAGTGGGGGGACATTCATCCCAGTCTATTTGCATTTCCCACAAAGATTTTACAATTAATTTCGAAAGAAGTGAAACCGGAGCGACATAGCCCATTATATCCCACAGCCGCGCGATAGTAGACAATATTGTTCTCTTAGTACACTCACGAGGTTCCGAATTTATTGTAAAGGTAAGTACATCTTCCGCTGGCAACCATACGAGGCCCAATATCTTCAGTTGACTATCTGAACTAAACTCAACCGCTTCGCTTAAGCGATGAGACGCGGGAATATTAGACATGACTTCGGATGAATTACTTGAAAACTTTACTAACTCGAAGTCGGCACTTTTAAATAAAGAAATTAACTGATCAGCTAGATCACTGGCTTGTTGAGTAGACAGACAGCTAGTAGCCAAATCGTCGGTATAAATTTCTGACTCAGCCACTTTCGCTGCAGCCGGGTATGCATTACGCTCTTCACTAATCAGCTGACGCACGGTACGTATAGCTAAGAAAGGGCTGCACGATAAACCAAACGGGACCCTAGTCATTTCGTATACCATTACCGGGTCGATGTCATCAAATCGATACAGCAGTCTTTGGTATTTTACGTCATTATCATTCGTTAAAATCCGTAAATACATTTGACGGATGTCCGCGCTCAGTGCAATTGGAAATAGTCGAAATTTCAATATTATTTTAAATAAATCATTTTGTAAGTTAGCACCAACGTACAGTAGGTCATTTAAAGATTTTCCCGTACTCGTAGGGTTGCTAGCATTTAAAACCGGCCTAACCTTAGTCGAGCACTTATCCTGCCGAATCACAGCATGATGAGGTATCACATACTGATCGGAATGATATCCTACTTCCGCTATAGTACCTACTGGTCGCATGTAATTTTTCTGCAAATAATCCAGAAAAACAGCGTCGTACTGCGCTTTTATATCTGGTCGAGCCTGTAATCTACGTTCTAATGATAAATACCTACGCTCGGCGGAACGCATCGAGTCACCTAACGCATTTGTATCGGATTTAAAAGGTAAAGACACGATAAAACGTCCATTCTGATCGCGTCGCGTCGTATTTATATAGTGCATTTCGCACGCTTGTTCATCTTTAGTTAAGTACTTAGGTACATTAGAAGGTACCTCTTCTAATTCAAAGAAACGATTCAAGCATTTTTCTGAAGTCTCATTAGTAATCACGAATGAACGGGGTATATTGCACACGGGGTCAATAACCGGAGCCTGGCCTACTACAATATACCCTAATGAGGTATTAATTGCGACAGGTTCACGTGTGCCACGAGATATTGTATCCGGGCGCAAAATACGTGCAAACAAATCGCTACCAATAATTAAATCGATAGATCCTGGAGTATGGTACATATTATCCGCAAGGTCGATATTATGTAGATATTCGAGTTGCGAAATATTTACTTTATCGGAGGGCAATTTATTTGTTATTGTCTTCACTACAACTGGTTGCAACGTAAACCTAATTGAATCATGAAAACGAGATCGGATAGTAAGGCAGGTGATCCCTTCAATGGGATTCATTACGTCACCTACACCCGAAACATACTCGCTATCAGAATTAACTATGTTTAGTTTCAATCTGTTACAACATTCGGTAGTTATTAAATCCTTTTGAGATCCACTATCCAGTAATACGCGCAGAACAGATATGTTTCCGAACGAATCGACCACGTGACAAAGCGCTGTACCGAGTAAGACGGAACATTGATTAGAATACAACGTACTTGTAGCAAGCGCTTCGCACTTTTTACCTATCGCGCACAACGATACGGCAGGGGCGGACTCAGACTGAGCAGAATTTACGACGCGTTTCACTTCACTCGATTTTTGTTTTGGAAAGTGTAGCAAACTATGGTGTGACTTATTGCACTCCCTACATTTTTCATTACTTTTACAGTTATGTATTGTATTGTATGACTATTTTGAAGACAATTAATACAAATTTTGTTCCCTTTAGCGAATTTATACCTATCATTCGGTATCATCGACAAAAACTTCGTACACATGGGCAATTGAGAGTGATCTTTCTTCCCACAACACAAGCAATTTGTGTTGTATTTTTCGTGCACATTAACAAAAGTCTTGACATTACTATTAGTAGTACGCGAGACATTAAACGAGGGTGATGACATTGTAATATTTTTACGAACTTGAGTATTGCCCTTAGTACTAGCCTTCGTACTTACAGTTGACTCGTAGTTGCAATATGTACTCGAAATATTAGAACTTTGAGCACGCAACTTAATACGAACCTGATTTTGGACAAAGCTTATAAACTCTGAACATTTAGGAAAGTTATCATATTTTTGATCAAACGACTCCACTATATCTGAACCAACCTTTTTCGAGGCAATATGGACAAACATAAAATCTTCTAAACTATCTAATTTTAGCTGTTTTAACGAAGAGTGTAAAGCCGAAAATTGATCAATGAAACATTCCAATTCAGTAGGTAGACAAGTTGTCACCGCAGGTAGATTCAATAACCTGTCAAAGTACATGTTAGCTAGTACCTGTTTATCATTGTACTTATTAACGAGTGCATTCCAAACCACAGAGTAGTTTTCTGCGGAAGGCAGAATTCCCCTACAAATATCTAAAGCTTTTCCATGCAATTGACCCATCAAATATTGAATTTTATCACCGTCATTAAGATCGGGATTTAAATGGATTGCAGTTTTGAAATTCTCATAGAATATCGGCCATGTACTTAACTCGCCATCGAACGAACGAAGTTCTTTTCGCGGTAAATAATTAATAGTTGACTTTTCATACTTAGTGTCGCCATTTTGATTCACCTTATTTATTGACTGTTCCGAAGTCAATTGATGAATACGATATTTAATTTTAGAATACAACTGTTCTACAACAATAAGCGAGCTGTACGTAGGCAAGGGACCCTCGGGCAGAGATACCTGGGCGTCATTACGCTGTTCAATAATTGATATAAAATTATTTCTCAAAGTATCTATTGTATAAGACTCCGCAAGGAAATTCTCTATTCTAACGGGATCATTTTCTATTTGCAACATTGCGTCGTGTATTTGTTGAATACGACCGAATACAGCGTGCAATTTATTTTGATATTTCTGAATTAATCTCTCTGCTTCTGACTGTTCCTCTTTAGCAGGGGCCGCAGTAGCCATGTTGAAAAAGCCACGCGATACCTAATTGTTCTAACAAGATTCTAATTCGCAAAAATTACCAAAACAATGGCCAATCCCGGGTCGATTGGACCAAAAATGAACGGGCGAGAGTTGAGCTGGATTTTGACCTTAGTATTTGTGTGTTTGCAAATAAGAACAATTGACAATTTTTAGGTGTGAGGAAATTTTGTACAGGAAAGAGATAGACCAACAAACTTACTGAAAATACAGGAAATCCAAGCTGGGACGGCCGTCCTTTTAACACACGATGATTGTCGCACAATAACGTTTTGGTTTTCATCCGATAAGCACAGTTTTAATCACTTTAACTAATAAATTTAATGAAAATGACGCAGGAGCACGTTACTCAATTTGTAGTTCGTAAAATTCACCATTGCACACTTGCAGCGCAATACTAGCGCCACCTGTCCTATCGCTCATTGGTCTAGGAGAGACGGGAGATAGGGACAGGTAAATACGGGAGTAATTAGGATAGAGTGAGAGAGGAATAACTATCAATTGTAATTTGCAAACACTTTATCCTATTTAATTTAGGTGCGTAACCAATTGCATAGCTATACGTATAGATAGATTTATTGTATCTCTCGCCTTACCAAATAAATTGTTCAAACTTTCGAACAATCCCTGGTTATTGGACTGGACACTTTTTGGGATAAATGTCTATAGTGATTAAGTTAATTGTTTGTGGTTAACTTTAAGTATTAATTAAAAGTTTGAGAAGATAGGGCAATCTAGGGACATGAAAGGCTTTTTTCGCTTTTTATTTTCGTATATTAGGTGACCAGTAGGTATTATCTCATCCAACTGAGTATAACTACGAAAATTTAGATGTTTGTGTTTCAATCACGCAAAAATCTACTGAACCGATTGCAATGAAATTTGGTATGCTAGAGATCTCGATTAAAACATAGGCTTTTTTAATTATTATCCCGATATTCCTGCGGGATCGGGACTTACGCGGGCAAACCCGCGGGGCGCAGCTAGTAAATGAATAAATAAAATTACACATTCATTACACAGCGCAATCTAGCCTCAAACTATGCAACTAACCCCCCGCCCCCGTGAAACCGCGGGGCGCAGCCAGTCTGTAATAAGGATGGTACATTTGCACAATCTTTTTTAACAGTTTACCGTTTTCCTATCGACATCGTGTGAATATTCCATTTAACAATTACTTAGAACCTAAATACCCAACTGTATAACATAATTATCTAAATATTCAACGAAATATACTGACTGTTATTCCTCTTGTTTAAATATTAATATTCATTATAAGGAAATTCATAATCTTTATATTCTAAGCCGAGGAGAACGGTGTTTACCGAGTCGTAGCTTTTATTAGAAAATCTTTTTAATAAACTCGTAAATGGAAGGTGAACCGTCTGACCGTCTGTGAGTTGGGTGGGAAGTGTTTCCTACTACCGCATAATGGCTACGAAACAGCAGGTATGTTTTGTTTAGTCATAAGTATTTTAGACTAGTCATACCTCGCGATTTCACCCTCTTTAAATAAATAAAGCCAGCGTTCGCCCGACGCGCCACGGAGGTCGTCTTTAAGTACTGATCTCGAATGTCGGGATCAAAATTATCCTTTGTCTTTCACCAAGGTCCCATCTATCTCTTTTATTTAAACCAAAATGTATTACAATAGGAAGGGAGGCCTATGCTGGGTAGCAAGACAATCTGAGTAAACAGGTGTCAATAATTAAAATGTATAAAATAATATAAAAATTAAAAAACCGACTTAAAAAAAGAACAAAAAACAATAAAACACTTTATTTATCCGGTTTTATCGCGTTTTTATTCATTATTTGACCCGAGCTTTCGCCAACTTTACAGTTGGCTTTTTCAAGGTTTTTCAGTCAACCTTGAAAAGGGTCTCGGTCTTGCTCGGGTCAAATAATGAATAAAAACGCGATAAAACCGGATAAATAAAGTGTTTTATTATGCAAAATCGCGAAAACCATAGAAGAAATAACAAAAAACAATTTAAAAACCACCAAAAAAAAGAATTGATAAAAAAGACCAAAATAACCTCTACATACAGCGCCACCGACTAATTAATATGTTTTATCATCTGACGTCGGGCAGCCAAACTAAGTACAATATGAAACCATACTACCAGTAAAACTGCCTGACTTCAGATGATAAAACAGATTAATTATTCGGTGGCGCTGTATGTAGAGGTTATTTTGGTCTTTTTTATCAATTCTTTTTTTTTTTGGCGGTTTTTAAATTGTTTTTTGTTCTTTTTTTAAGTCGGTTTTTTTAATTTTTTTATTTTTGTTATTTCACCTACTTTCGACTGCCAAATAAATTAACAATACCTATTGTTACCGTAATTTTAATTATTGAGGAGTTTGCTGATGAGAAGGTGGTTTTAGGTGGCCCATCAATCTGTACTTAGTTCTTTAGGGGTCTATTCTTTTTGGTAGAAGCCCAAAAACTAGTAATTTATTACATTCTGGGAAGCATTACATTCATCATTCCGAAGATAATTATCAGATCCTTACCAAATTTCTATGGGACCACCTCATGGCTCCCACCTTTCCATTCAAAAAATAACTATTTCAATCGGTCAAGCCACCTTCGAGTAATCGGTGAACAAGTGAATTGAATACAGCTTTTTGAGGAGCATTCCCGGTCCTCACTTCGAAGATCCTCATCAGATCCTCACAAAAATGTTATGGGACTACCTCGGGGCTCCCACCTTTCCATTAAAAAAAGAACCATCTCAATCGGTCAAGCCACCTTCGAGTAATCGGTGAACAAACATTAAATATATATATACGCGACGAATTGAGAACCTCCTCCTTATTTATTATTTATTTATTTATTTTTGTACACAAGGAAACATTCACAATATAACAGTCATAATTAGATACAAATACAAAGGTGAGTCTAACCCTGTTTAGAGTTTTTGAAGTCGGTTAATAATGTAAAAAGTGTTAGACTTAGGTTGTTAAATAAAGGCTATTATTATTATATTATTGCAATAGGTTTATGATATAGGTAGGGGTTGGGGTATTTTATAATATTTCCTTATTTTCTCCATAACAAATTGAACAACCCACCCACCACCTCCACAGTTCTTGTCCATCCAAAGGTTGTCTGGATGAGATCGCTTTTAGCGATAAGGCCGTTCATTGTATCATGTTCATAATAATTATTTTAAGTAAATTTTCTTTGTGTCATTTTTCTTTATTTTAGTTTCTATTTTTTTTTATTGTAATCCCATTCGGGTGGTACAATTAAGAGCTTTCTTAACTTATCTTAGGTTCAATGATTTAGAGATGATTTATATTAGACCGTTACCTAGCCGTGACGGGTCCGAGCTTCGTTGTCCATTGCGCGGCCGCCACTCGGTTGCAGCAGACCGATCGCCTGCTCGCCGAGCAATGGACAACGAAGCTCGGCCGGGTGACGATCTAATAATTATAAATCATCCCTTAGGCGTGCAAACGTATCTGACAAACATGGTAACCCTTGCATTTATAATGTTAGTAGAATGAGTGCGTTGCGTAATTAATAGGGTTCTGTACCCAAATTGTAAAAACGGGACCCTTTTGCTAAGACCCCACTGCCCGTCTGTCTGGCTGTATCGCAAGAACCGTTACAGCTATAAATTATGTATTTTATATTGTCACTATAACGTAGCTTCAACAGTACTTCAATGAGCGACCGTTTAAGTGTGGATTTTTGCATTGCGGTAGGTATATAGGTGAATTAAGGCAAAATTTGTTTTTCAGTAAGTGATGATGACGATGGATGACGAACGATGACGATGGTTAAAAAACAACGAAATTACGCAATTTTCATTTTATCCGGATATCCGGACTTGATATCCGGATATCCGAATAAAATTGATAAAAAGTAGCCTATATTATGTTAATCGAAGTCTTGTACTGAAAAACCGAATAAAATAAATATGAGATAATGTTTTGTGATTGGTACGAAACCCTTCATGCACGAGTTCAACTCGCTGTTTGCCCGTTTTCTTATAAACGAAAATTGAGTTTCAGCATCGCGAAAACCGAAGAACAATCTAACTTACAATTACCTAAAACATCAATAAAGATACCTACAGTACACTCTTGTTAAACCTTTCCCTGTATGAATTGTATCAATTTCCAAAATATACCCTAAATTCGCTGTCTAAAGTTCCAAATAGAACAGCAAGTCGCCGCAATCTAACTTACATATTTCATTACAAGACAAAAACACTTGAAGAAGAAAAGAATTGGCTTCGGTATTATTCTTTACTAATAATAAAATAGAGAGACAAAACGTCTGGTCTGTTCTGAGAAGTAATAAAAAAAATGTTTACCTACTGTTCTCCAGTATCGCTAATTAGACATAAAAGTTGCCTATTATCACCTACCTAGGTGAAACAATTCCAATGGATGATAATTCGACGCTTAAAAGGTAATAGGGGCTAAGCGACAAAAACCAAATTGTTCAGGAGAGCAGTTTAAAGTTTCAAATTTCAGAAAAATGGCCATAACTTTTAAATTAATTGTCTTATCTGTAAGATGGAAACAGTTTTGAAATCTAGAGAAAGCCAAGCATTAATTGGCATTTTCTTTTATTTGATTAGACATTGTATTACCTGGTTTGATGGCGCTTAAATCAAATGGTCTTGATTTTCATTTGAGGTAATACGGCATAAGTTACATCTACCCAGAAAAAACCAAAGAGTACAGAAGCCTTAGTATCATTTGATATCTACATACGATAAGGTAACAGGGCATAAGTCACATGACTGTAGAATAGCTTAATTAGGTAAAGAAGGATACGAGACTATTCGCATTATTATGCCACAGGGTAATAAAGGACAAACTACAGTGCTTAGCAAAAACATTTTAAGGAAGTTAGACATTAACGACACTATAAGTGTCTTAATTAATAAGGTAATGTGGTACATCCGCACATCAAAATTTCTATACCAAGAGGAAAAGAAGGATATCCTACATACGACATTATCAGGGCATATGGTAATGTGGGTTAAACGTTAAGTCTTAAAAACACTAGACTCACAAGCGACATTATTCTTCCTTAAAATTACACCTAACCCAGATACACCTACTGTCCTATATAGCGCCGCCGACACTCCCTCCGTACTTGGAAAAATCCAAGGATGGAGAAGCAGGTGTTGCCTAATATTAAAGTTAGTTAATGAAAACAAAAGTACGTTTTTACTAATATTATTAAAGAAAAGTACCTAAAGACACGGATACCGGCTTAAGAAATGCCGCGGGTACCGGCTTTAGAATGTCTCTTCCCGTGGGAGACGTAGGACTCGTCTGAGGGACAAACACTAAAAGATTAGCAGCAGCGTCTTCCGGCGTATTACATCGCATCATTTACTGCGCTCGCCAACCCGCCTGCCAAGCGTGGCGAGTACTGCAACCCCCTTCATGATTATGCAGACAAGAAACAGGCCCCGAGTCCCCGGCGGACTCGCTATTTCTGACTACGGTGGTGGCCACGGTAACGGCGGGACTAGGGGTGCTAACAATCTCCGGCAGATGCTGCGCTATCACCCCCAACCGAGACCACTAGCCCTGGCAACACACAACATCCGCACTTTGAGGGAAGGCGAAAAGATAGATGAGCTGGAAAAAGAAATGAGAAGGTTAAAATGAAACATATTAGGTTTATCGGAAGTCCGGCGAGAGGGATACGATAATCTTAAAGTCCGGCAACCTGCTCTTCTACCGGGAAGGAGACCTAAAATCCCAAAATGGGATAGGGTTTCTCGTTCACCAATCCCTCGTTGGCAACATTATTACCATCGAAAATGTGTCGAGCAGGGTCGCATACCTAACACTTCGAATATCCAAAAGATATTCCCTTAAAGTTGTTCAGGTATATGCACCGACCTCGACACACCCAGATGAGGAAGTTGAGACCATGTATGAGGACATGATAGCGTTACCATATCGCTAAAACTCACTTCACTGTTGTTACGGGGAATTTCAAACTCAAACCTGAGTAAGAGAAGCGATGATGAGTTGACAGTGGGGCAATTTGGTTATGAGCAGCGCAACCATACGGACACAGGCTGGCCGATTTTCTGGAGAAGGAGGGACTCTTTATGATGAACTCGTTCTTCTAGAAGCCGCCTCAAAGGAAATGGACCTGGATGAGTCCCGATGGTTCCACGAAAAATGAGATTGACTTCATCATGACCAACAAAAAACGAATAATTATTCAATGATTTATCTGTGATCCACAGAGTGAAAACCAGCAGCACATTGAACGTTAAACTTGAACGGTCTCGGTTGATGAAGTCCACGCTCCGTCCTACTTGTGCCCATATCCAAAACCTCAAAAGCTTTCAACTTGAGCTGTCCAACCGCTTCGACTGCCTAGCTAATGTTGCATTGGTGAACGATATAAATAGCAAGTTTGTAGAAACTGCCCCTACGGTGGGGTCTAAGTACTTTAAGACCCGCCGTACAAATAGGCCTCAGAAACTCTCTGATCACACCCTTAACCTCATGGCTGAGCGGAGATCACTGCGACTGCAGTCTCCCGATGATGTGGACTCACATAGGCGGCTCAATAGACGAATTTGGAAATCCTTACGTCACGATATTGGTTCGATACGATCGAGTGGAACAAGGGCTCCAAAGTGTTCGCAATTGATATGTCTATTGGGCAAAGCCAGATGACGAAGCTGAAGAAAGATGACGGCAGCTTAGCCTCCACTAAAGCCGAAGTGTTGAGGGAAATCGAAAGGTTCTATGAATAGTTATACGATTCGGTCGCTAAACCTGCTAGCAGTTTAGCTAGAGACCCGATAGTTAAAATGACCCGACACTACACCGAGGATATCTCGGACATCAGTCGTACAGACTGATGTCCGAGATATCCTGAATAGGATATCCGAGGCCCTGAAGCATAGGCGCCGGGCAAAGACGGGATAAAAACAGAGCTTCTGAATGGAGCGCGTGGATCACCGGTACTTAAAGTCCTTCAGAAACTCTTCAATGCCGTCTTGCTTGATGGTACAACGCCAAAAGAATGGAACAAAAGCGTGGTGGTGTTGTTCTTTAAGAAAGGTGACAACACCTTATTAAAGAACTAAAGAACCATCTCGCTTTTGAGCCATGTTTATAAGTTGTTTTCAAGGGTCATCGCGAATCGTCTCGAGCGCAGGCTTGATGACGTCCAGCCGCCCGAACAAGCCGGGTTCCGAAAAGGCTACAGTGTCATAGACCATATCCATACGCTTCGGTAAGTTATACAGAGGACCGAAGAGTATAACTTGCCACTTTGCTTAGCGTTTGCGGACTAAGAGAAAGCTTTGATTCGATCGAGACATGGGCTGTGCTCGAATCTCTCCAGCAATGCCGAATTGACTATCGACACATCGAAGTGTTGAAGTGCTTGTATAAAAACGCCATCATGCCAATCCGAGTACAGGAACAGACTTCGAAGGCCCTTAAAGAGACGCGTCAGACAAGGAGATGTCATATCTCCGAAACTGTTTACGGCCGCTCTGGAAGACGCCTTCAAGCTCATAGACTGGAAAGGACTTGGCATCAACATTAACGGCGAATACATCACTCGACATCGTAGTCATGGCAAAGACGATGGAAGAGCTCGGCAATATGCTAGAAGGCCTTAATCGAGTCTCCTAAAGGATAGACCTTAGGATGAACATGGACAAGACGAAAGTCATGTTAAATGACCATGTTGTGCCTGCCCCCGTTATAGTTGTGAACTTGGTTCTCGAAGTTGTTGGCTTACTTATACCTGAGACAGACAGTCCAGCTAGGTAGGTCCAACTTAGAGAAAGAGGTCAATCGTCGAATCCCACTCGGATGGGCAGCGTTCGGGAAACTTCCAACATCTTTTCGTCCAAAATAATTCAGTGCCCGAAGACAAAGATCTTCAATCAGTGTGTGTTACCAGTGATGACATACGAATCTGAGACGTGGTGTTTCACCATAGATAGGCCTTATGTACAGGCTCAAAGTCGTTCAACGTGCAATGGAGAGAGCTATGCTTGGTATTTCTCTACGGGATCGAATCAGAATTGAGGAGATACGTGGAGAAACAAGGGTCACCGACATAGTCCAACGGATTAGCTGGCTGAAGTGGCAATGGGTAGGTCATTCAGTCTTCAGTCTTCTTGGGCTCCCATTTTCCGCACTTAGGTCCTCCAGTGGACCCATTGTACGTGACTGTAGGCTATGGCTGGGTAGGTCATACAGCCCGGAGAACGGATGGCCAATGGGGCCGCGAAGTTCTCGAGTGGAGACCATTAACCGGAAAACGACGCGTCCGTCCACCGACGCGACGGATGACTTGGTTAAGACCGCAAGCCAAGGGTGGATGCAGGCTGCATTTAACCGCCTTGGCTGGAAATCGATGAGGGAGCCCTATGTTCAACAATGGATGTCATACAGCTGATATGATAATGATGACTTAAAAACAATTATAAAAAGTAGTTACAGAGTTCCAAAAAATAATGTTTTAAATAATATAATGTACTTATTCAGGCGTATCTCATTAAAAGGTACTTCAGAAAAGGCGTGGACACGCATGCATGTTTGCGTAAGCACCAATGAGCGAATTATCATTACGAGGTAGTACAGCAATAGCGACAATATTGTATGAAAATAGTAATTGGTAGTAGGGTATAACCAACACTTTAACATTAAATTATATTTTAGTAATAGTGGATAAACGTCAACGGTGTTGTAACGTTGCAAGTGGTAGTAGGGTATAAGTGACAGGTCATTACTAAATTCGATTTTGGTAGTTATGTATAAGCGGCAACTATATTGTAAACTTATGAATGGTAGTAGGATATAACCGATGCTTCATACTTTTGATGACAAAGGTAAAGAGGTATAAGTTCTAACTTTTCAAACACATGTTTATGGTAATGAAACATAAGCACCCCGAATCTCAACACCGGTAAAAAGTAAAGAGACATTACCGACTACAAGTCAAAAATAGTGCTATTTTTACGATGGTACAAGCACCTTTATGGTAAAAAAGGCCTAAAATACGGTCGGTAATACCAAAATGACATTTAAAAGTGCTTGGATTCAAGCGACAAAAATATCAACGTAGAGCTACGGGAGTGAGCGCATTCGATAGAGCGGAAAATTTCAAGTAAGACTGCATTTAAAAGTCATTTTGGACCAAAGTGTCGCTTATCCCCTATTACCTTTTAAGCGTCGAATTATAAAGACACCGCTGTAGTCGACTTATTTCACCTGGATGATATCACCTAGGTGAAATAATTCTAAGTTGATATGAAGACACCGCTTTAGTTGACTTCTTTCACCTGGATGATATCACCTAGGTGAAATGATTGTAAGGTGATATGAAGACACCGCTTTAGTCGACTTATTTCACCTGGATGATATCACCTAGGTGAAATTATTCAAAGGTGATATGAAGACACCGCTTTAGTCGACTTATTTCACCTGGACGATATCACCTAGGTGAAATGATTGTAAGGTGATATGAAGACACCGCTTTAGTCGACTTATTTCACCTGGATGATATCACCTAGGTGAAATGATTCCAATAAGGTGATATGAAGACACTAACGTGTCGAATTCTATCAGATCGAATTCTATCAGTACCAGATAAGGATGCACACGACTGGTTGCGCCACTGCCTAACATTAGGCACAATTTACCTAACACAGTGATTAGTTCCGATTTTGACCACTTCTGTATGCATTTTGCCAGACATTCTAGCTCATTTATCAAATAGGAAATGTTAGACCGTAACACATTTTCACTTGTTTGCTTATATCAAACATTGGACACAATTTACCTAATACAGTGATTAGTTCCAATTTTGACCAGTTGCATGTAAGTGTTTCTAGCTCACTTATCGAATAGGAAACCGTAACGTATCTTCACTTGTTTATTTATATCAATGGGGACACTTAAGTTTTGTACCAACTATAGCGATTGCACAAACGAGGTAGCGGGAAACAGCTAGCGTAGAATAAATGAGTAGACCTTGAACAGAAAAGATTTTCTTTGAACAACACACACGTTCGTATCTTATTGGTCCATTGTACATTGTGATGTGGTACATTCACATACATACATTACATTCACATACATTAGAATGTGCCGTAAGAACACATAAAATGTAAAGGAGATGAAACGGTTCATCTCCTCTGAAATCGATATACATAGACGAGGGCTACTTTTATTCTACGAACAATCGAACGAATGAAAAAATACCCAGAAAAAAAATCTGCCATTTTAATAATAATAAATTCATTTAGGACTCGCACCACAAACGCCTTGAAATTGACGTTCCGATGCGACTCCAGTCCTGCACTTGCACCCTACATACATTACATTATATTACCTACCATATATTACATTCACATACATAGAATATACCGAAAGAACACATAAAATGTAAAGGAGAAGAATTGGTTCTTAATTGGTCGGTTTATAATTTACAATAAAACTTTGTAATAGCGTACTATAGTGTCAAAACGAATTATTGTAATCTGATATGAGGTGTTGGTCTAGTGGTAGATACCCCGACTTTCATTCCGAAGGTCGTGGTTTCAAATCCCGGCCGCGCACCAATGTGTTTTTCTTTAAGAAAAATTTATGTGCGCTATTAACATCGCTCTTACGGTGAAGGAAAACATCGTGAAGAAACCCACGGCTTGAAATCACGCACAGAGGCCCAATAGTAGGGCCAATTGCGGAAACACACAAGTTAAAACTTTAACTTTTTAACTTTAACCTGCTAAGTGAGCTTTATTAAATAAAATAAATAAAAATTTCTTTCCTTTAATCGTTCGTATAACCAGAGTAGGCCCCGAGGTACCTATGTGTTTTATTTTGGTTTAAAATCGCTATTTATTGTACTTACGTATTCCACTCGCTTACCGACTTAAAATGTTTTTTTTTTCAATACTTGCTTGGTGAAAGCAACATCACTTTGTCTTTAGAATTTACTCGAATCCGTTCTTAGCAACTTGAGATTTATTTATAAACCGTATAGGAGTGTTTGCACCATTATCTTATGATGATAGGTACGGTGTAAGATGTAGCACACTCCACTAGAAGCTAGGAAGGCGGCAGTAAATCAAGATCCGATCCGACATCCTCAGGTTGAAATCTATAGTGCGTACTTTGACTTTGTTCAGACTGAACTTAGCAAGAACTAAGCATAAACTTTGAATTGGAATATAGAGTCGAAAATCATTTTGTTATATGCAATTTCCTCGTGGGTAGCCTGATTCCCCAGAGGACGCGTCCCCGGGTGGCGGATAGGGGAATGCTCAATGGAGAGGTGCAAACCTCCATAGGGTAGGAGGGAAATAAAATACCTCCCGCGGACCACAAGGCCGGAGAAGGACACTCCGTTATCAAACCCCTGCCTGCCGGCTTGCCCCCGGGCTTCTTCGACATATTCGGAGTAGAGACCGAGGGCAGTGCTGCGGGTCTAGGCTGGGACACGTAGAAGAGTCGGCGGCGGATGAACCCCTAAGTGTACCTTTGAGTAAGGTAACAGCCTTGATATTTGGTGAAAACCACCTCTACAGGGGAGTCAACCCCGAAAAGAAAAACACAAACAGACAGGTTCAGTGCAGGCCTTGGGAGAAAAGCACACCCAGAAAGAGTACAACCCTAGCAAGAAAAATGGACGCGAATTTTAAAACTACAATACCCCAGGAGGGTACCGGAAACGGAGAATCCCTCCCCGAGTCTAACTCGGGCAGCCCCACCGTATCTGGGGGGGGCACAAATTCGCAAATGACAGCTACTACTGAGAAGAAGGAAACTAATGGCAATAAAACCCTAACACAACAGATATTCCACAAAGGGATGTTCTCAAACTCTAGAGCTCGCTCTCAATCACTAACTGAAATAAACCAATCAAAGAACACTGATGAGTCAAAGCAACCTAATGATAATTGTAACCATAATACTGCATCTCCTATAACAAATACAGACCAAAACAACAGAAAACGTCCCAGAAGTAGTCCCAACAATCATGAAGAACAAGCACAAAAACAGACAAAATACTGGCTTAGTCAACCCCAACCAATACCCACATCAAATTCATTTGAGACCCTTAGCTTAGATGCAGATACCGACACAATGAAGCCTGAAAATCACGAAAAACAACAAAAACCGCCTCCAATATTCGTCGACCGTGTCGAAAACATCAAGCCTTTGCAGAATTTTCTGGATGAGAATGCAAAAGGAAACTATGAAATTAGAATATTAAACAATAACAGAGTCAAAATACAAACAAAAATACCAGAAGCATTTAGAAAAATTGTTAAAGAATTAGAAACAAAAGAAACCGAGTTCTACACCTACAAACCCAAGCAGGAACGCTCATTCAGGGTAGTACTTAAGAATATGCACCCATCTACTGATACAGATGATATTAAATCTGCTCTAATAGAACTAGGGCACAATCCTACGAACATCTGGAATATTAAACAAAGACATACGAAAACACCACTGCACATGTTCATTGTAGAATTAATGACAAAAAGCAATAATAAGACGATTTATGACACACAATACCTCCTACATTGTCGTATCAAATTCGAACCACCGAGACCAGTACGGGCTTTACCACAGTGCGCAAACTGCCAGCAGTACGGCCATACAAAAAAATATTGCCACCGCAAACCTAAATGCATAAAATGCGCCGGCGACCATCAATCTTCAAATTGCAGTCGCAAAGAAAGATCAGATTCCGTAAAATGTGTCCTATGTGACGGAAACCACCCTGCAAACTATAAAGGGTGTATTGTTTATAAAGAATTACAAAAACAAAAATATCCTCCCTTACGAACACCCAATCAAAAACCCCGGCTAACCAAAGAAACAGAAAATCATGTACTTATTCCCTTAAACCCGACACAAAACAACGAAAAACAACCTGTTAGCTACGCAAATATACTCAAAAAGCGAGACGAACCCATCCTAAACCAAGATTTCTACCATAACAACCACAACCAAGAACAACTAACTGATATGAAACAACTAATGCAGATGTTCAGAGAAATTATGAACCAGATGTGTGCTATGACCAACCTTCTTACCAACCTCACGTCTGTGATAGCAAAAAATTCGATCAGTTCAAAATAGTTCTTTGGAATGCCAATGGGCTGACAAACCACTTTTTGGAAGTGAAAGTATATTTAGAAACAAACGACGTTGACATATTTTTGGTATCAGAGACTCACTTCACAAATAAAAGTCATTTTGAAATTCCCAAATACAAACTATATCATTGCATGCACCCAAATGGAAAAGCCCACGCTGGTTCGGCGATCCTAATAAAGGAGAAAATAAAACACACCGTACTGGAACCCTATCACACGGAGAAAATTCAAGCTACAAACATATCAATCGATGATCCTTTTGGCCCTCTAATTGTATCAGCTCTCTACATTCCTCCTAAACATAATATGAAAAGTTCTGATTATGCTTCTTTCTTCTCAACGCTTGGGCACAGATTTTTAGCCGGAGGCGACTATAACGCAAAGCATACAGAGTGGGGTGCGAGATTGTCGACGACAAAAGGTCGCCAGCTGCTGCAAACCGTCCACGAACTTAAGCTAAAGGTAGCATCAACAGGCTCACCAACTTATTGGCCTAGCGATCCTAAGAAAAAACCAGACTTGGTAGATTTCTTTGTAATCAAAGGACTGCACACCAGTAATCTAAAGTGCAGTTCAAGCCACGACCTATCTTCGGACCACACACCAGTTATGTTGGAGCTGAAAATTAATGTAACCAACAAACCCAAACCTTGCAAGTTATGCAGCAAAAGAACGAATTGGCCCTACTCTCGAGAATTGTTAGAGGAATCCCTTGTCACAAAAATCTCCTTACAATCAGACTCAGACATATCTGAAGCCATAGAATACTTTAACAACATAGTACAAAAAGCTGCCTGGACAGCAACACCCGAGGAAACCGATAATAGTAAGCCATATACTTGTCCACAATCAATAATGAAACTGATAAGTGAAAAGCGTAAGGCAAGAAAAATTTGGCAGCAAACAAAATATAAGGAGGATAAAACAAAATTTAATAACTTAGCTAAAAGCCTAAAGATATCCCTACAAGCCATTAGAAATCACGGAATTGATAGCTATCTAAAGGGCCTAGATGCATCACAAGCAACAGACTATTCTCTCTGGAAAGCAGCAAAAAAACTAAATAGACCAGAAAATCACCAACACCCAATCAGACAGCCAGATAATGCTTGGACTAAGACTGACTCAGAAAAATCAAAAACCTTTGCTATACATCTAGCCAATGTATTTACCCCTAACGATGATCTTGGCTCCACGAAAACGGACGAAATAGCTAACAAGCTAAAACAAATCCACCAACTAGACTTACCCATCAAAAAATTCACTAAGCATGAAGTAATTTCTGCTATAAGGAAACTGTGCATTCACAAAGCCCCTGGATACGACCTCATAACTGCTAAAGTACTAAAAGAACTTCCGGAAGTTGGTGTCAAGTTCCTGCTACAAATCTACAATGCAATACTGCAAAGAAGCTTTGTACCACAACAGTGGAAAGTGGCCGAGATAATATTGATCCCCAAACCTGGTAAAGATCCGCATGACGTAAAGTCTTACCGACCCATAAGCCTCCTTCCAACAGCCTCAAAAATTCTAGAAATTCTATTCATAAACCGCTTAACACCAGAAATTATCAATACAAAGATGATTCCAGACCACCAGTTTGGATTTAGACAAGCTCATGGCACGATAGAGCAAGTGCATAGACTAGTAAAACTAATAAATTCCGCATTCGAACACAAACAATACTGCTCTGCAGTCTTTTTGGATATATCCCAAGCGTTCGACAGGGTGTGGCATGAGGGACTTTTATACAAAATTAAAAAAAAACTTCCCATAAACTATTACAGATTTATTGAATCCTACCTAAATGAGAGACATTTCTACGTAAAACACGGTGACAGCACGACGGGCCTACATGAAATAAAAGCAGGCATCCCACAGGGGAGCGTAATGGGTCCAGTATTATACCTTATTTACACTTCAGACTTACCTTGCTCCAGTAGCTGCCTAACAGGAACGTTCGCCGACGACACCGCTGTTTTGGCAGTAGACAAAAACTCAGTGGAGGCCTCTGCAAAGCTACAAAAAAACTTAAACGATGTCTCACAGTGGCTTAAGGATTGGAGGATCAAAGCAAACGAGTCAAAGTCGGTACACGTTACCTTTACCCTAAGACGAGACACGTGTCCAGAGATTACTTTAAATCAAGTACCAATTCCACAGTCTACAAATGTTCGCTACTTGGGCATTCACCTGGATAGGCGACTCACTTGGTCAGAACATATACTTACGAAAAAGAAATCACTTGGTCTAAAACTCCATAACATAAATTGGCTCCTGGGGCGAAAATCGAAGCTTAGTTTAGAAAACAAGCTACTGGTATATAAATGCATACTCAAACCAGTGTGGACCTTTGGTGTGCAGCTATGGGGTACAGCCTCAAATTCCAACATTGAGATACTACAACGCTTACAATCGAAAATCCTGCGACAAATAACACAAGCTCCTTGGTATCTCACAAACAAGCAACTGCATCACGATCTATTGATCAAGACCGTAAAGGAAGAAGTATCAGACTCCATAAAGGCATACAGCAACCGAATCAAGTTTCACCCAAACCCACTTGCCAAGGACTTAATGACCGAACCACCCAACACAACGTTCGCAAGGCTAAAGAGACGAGCCCCACAAGACCTCATATAGAGATATTATGTTGATATATGGGCCCATCACTGGATGGAGTACCATACACGCCTTGCACTAAATACTTAACCTCTAGCTAAATGTCAATAGACAGATCGCCAGAAAAGAGGAGTTTAAAAAAAAAAAAAAAAAAATATGCAAATTAAATAAAAAGGACTTCATAGTCTCAACTACATAGGCTTTACTCAAAAACTTTGGATAGTTGCGATGATCGCTTTATAAATACCAAACATTTTCGTAAATTAAAGTTTTTGCTCAGCAAAGACAAAGTACGGACTATAGATTTCAGCCACAGTGCCTGCACTGATTTTAAGATAAGTGCGCATCTACTCAAGCTTCACCATTATACTACATATTTTTCTCATGTATATATAAAAATATGTATAATAAGCAGTTATGAATAAATGATTTGAATTGAATTGATCACGGCGTCACGCGTGAACGGCTGGACCGATTTTGCTAATTCTTTTTTTGTTAAAATTAACGGAATAAATGGAAACATTTCTATTAATCGGAAAACTAAATAATTGTAATTTATATAATACCGAATATACAGCCATTTATGTCCAATCCAATAGTTCAAAACTTAGTTCAATTCGCCGGAAAATAGACTTCAATTTACGAAATATTAATGATTTTAATCAGTTTTGTAACTCTGTGTCGCCGTTGCTTACAATTTATCAAAACTTTTTTAATCACACTCCGAAATTAGGTCCGACTCTTGATATTTATATAACTTGTTTATCGTCGATAGAGTATTTTGTATATAGGGGAGGGACCTTCCATTTATATCCTTCGTGGGAGGGACACTGGGCAATACTATTTATACCAACTAATTATCCTACTAATATTATAAATATGAAAAATGTTTCATGTAGTCTTATAGGTTATATTTTTATTTTTATGTGTAAATTGTAAGTAGCATTTTATTTTACTACGAATATTAATGTAACTGGATTATTTGTGTGAGAATTGAAGTAATATATTAGTTAGTACCTATAATATTTTGAGAATGTGAAAGTGTGTGTGTTTGGATGTTTAGATGTTTGACGTTTGTTACTTCACGCAAAAACTACTAAACCGATTGCGATGAGACTTGGAATACAGGTAGCTGGATACCGGGAATAAAACATAGGCTATTTTTATCCCGATATTTCCGCTGGAACGAGACTTACGCGGTTGAAACCGCGGGGTGCAGCTAGTAATATTATAAAAGGGAAGGGTAGAGGTAGGAAAATGTTGGTAACATTTATGTATGTATGTTAACCAGTTGAGCCCCGCGGTTTCACCCGCGCAAGTCCTGATGCCGCGTTTTTTCGAACACTGAGCACCGTCGCGTTGGTAGGTAAAGTAAGGTAAAAGGTAAAGTTTCCATGATGATTACTTATTTAAGTGATGATGATTATGAAGATGGTGATGATAATGGTGGTGGTAATGATGATGCCACTTAACATTACTTACCCTACCTCTGTGTCGATTTTCATTCAGATCTGTCTCGATTTAATTTCTTCTAAATAGTTTTCGCGATTTTGCATAATAAAACACGTTCTGTATCGGGTCGAATCGCGTTTTAATCATGGTTTTAAACGAACCGATCTTTCGCCAACTTTACAGTGGTTTTTTCAAGGTTGACTTAAGGTTGGCTTGGTTCGTTTAAAACCATGAATAAAACGCGATTCAACCCGATAAATAAAGTGTTTTATTCTGTCTCGATTTGTTAAATATCCCGATATTCCCACGGGATCGAGACCTAGGCAGGTGAAACTGTGGGACGTAGCTAGTAGGTAACGTTGGTAACATGAGTGTAATGCTTTGGCTACATGAGCGAGCTACGGCGAATATTCGTGTTGGTTAACGCGATGTATGTGACGCGGGTATAGATTGTTGCAACGTGAAGCATTCGGGCGAAGACGATTTACTATCGGGGCGCTCGCGCTGTCAGTATAACGCCTGCTTAATGAAAACAAGAACATCGCGTCAGCCCGACTACGATGTTTTTGTGGCGACAACATGACCCGAATATTCGGGTTAGGGGGAAAGTTTTTCACCAGCTAATGTAGCCTAAACAATATGAATGTATATTGGGATAATCTCCGAAACTACTAAACCGATTTTCAAAATTCTGTAACTAATAGAAAGCTACATTATTGAGGAGTAAAATAGGCTCCTTTGATCCCGATATTTTCACGGGATCGGGACTTACGCGGGTAAAACCACGGGGTTCAGCCAGTTCATAGTCATAAAAAACAGACAGGTATGTTTATATACAAAAAAATATATAAGTAGAATATCCGTCACCGTAACACAAGCTTAGCAGCTTACCATCAGGCTAGATGGCGCTGTGTGTTGGTCACATAATTTGTTTATTTATTTGAGTATGGCTCTACAACGTTGGGCGGAGATCTTTATACAAAAATTACCTTACTTTATCATCACTTTAACATCTATATTTGCTCGAAAAACTCAGCCTTGGCTCGCAGTTCTTTCATGAAATATCTTGTGACATTTTCGCATTTTCCTGAAAACGAGACGTTTCACCATGTTTATTAGTTGACCTTAGATTATGGACTGAAAGCCGGCTGTAGGCTGTAGACTGGATATCGCTCGATCAAATATCATCATCATCATTATCCGAGCGATTTCCCGATCGCACCACTGTTGGGGTTCGCTTTTATCGATTGATTGATTAACGTACCAAAAAATGTAGAAATTATTCAAAATACAAATAACTTATCGCCTATGGGCGATCTCTTCCAGGCAACCAATGAATGGAAAAGACTAAATAAAGGGAATGGGTAATGTTTTCTTGGAAAATTGTCTTGTCTCCACTTTGCACGGTCATTCCTTATAGTGAGGCCATTTGCAGAAATGTTCAGCCTTCTAGCCAGCAGTTCTTGGGTTTTTGAATGTGTCGTGTGCGGATCAAATGGTTTAAGCGTTTTATGGCTTTTATCCACCGGTGCTTGTAAGTTTTTGTATGTGTCTTTTTGGAATAATAATATAGGTACGTGTAATACTGTGATATTATCACGATAAAAAATATTTTTTTAATTGAATGCAACCATTTGACACTTATTTCTATAGTAAAATTGTCAAATACAAGGAACAAAAACGTCAGATTATTGCCTGAAATTAATAAACTGAGTATAGAGATGTAATTTCACATAGTGTCAGCCATTTGGATACAAGAGTTGTAGATAACAACCACAATTTGAGGCCTAATCAAACGATTGAGCGGCTGTTAAACTTTAACGTTCCCTTACTAATCTCAATTAATTGACCTACCATCAAATCTTGAGTGATGTTACAAATCGGCCATGGCACATTAATCAGTACATAAAGATGTAACTGAGCGATGTTTGATTTTGAAAAATAGTTACTTAAAAAAAGCTACTTTTATGAATATCACCATCTCACTCTATACAGAACTAGATTTGTACTACCTGCTTCCAGATTATCTATCTAGTGAACGTCTGAAAACCGTGGAAAATGACGGCACTATACAGTACATTGCTGCTTTAAGGTAATTACCGGTAATAACCACGTTACGTCAAAGTAGCAATGTACTGTATAGTGCCGTCATTTTCCACGGTTTTCAGACGTTCACTAGATAGATAATCTGGAAGCAGGTAGTACAAATCTAGTTCTGTATAGAGTGAGATGGTGATATTCATAAAAGTAGCTTTTTTTAAGTAACTATTTTTCAAAATCAAACATCGCTCAGTTACATCTTTATGTACTGATTAATGTGCCATGGCCGATTTGTAACATCACTCAAGATTTGATGGTAGGTCAATTAATTGAGATTAGTAAGGGAACGTTAAAGTTTAACAGCTGCTCAATTGTTTGATTAGGCCTCAAATTGTGGTTGTTATCTACAGCTCTTGTATTTTCCACTGTTGTTAGACATCCACTGGATTCATAATCTGGGGGCTGGTTACAGAACCATGATCAAAAGCGAGTCAGAGTAGGTAAGGATGGCTTCACAGAGCTCCGGAGGCGGGTACACCACTACACCGGGTCCCGGGGTGTGTTGGGTGTGGTTGGGTGGATTGTGTGTTTGTAGATGCGGTTGTGTATTTTTTATTTTTTATTTATGGTATAATATTGCTCCAGTTCCACTATAGCCCTAAATGTGCGACAGTGTAAATGAAATGACCATTGCAACAAAAAAGAAAAAAGAAATAACCCCATAAGTTTCTTGTGTCTTCTTCTCATTGGAGGGCGCGTTCCGTAGACACGATAGTTTACTTGATATTTCAAAAAAACCTATCCTACTTCCTACTATATATTAAAGCTGAAAATTTGTGAGTATGTGTGTATGTGTATATGTGTGTTTGTTACTCAATCACATAAAAACGACTGAACAGATTGCGATGAAACTTTGAATATGGGTAGTTGGAGACCTGAAATAACACATAGACTATAATTACGCGGGTGAAACCGCGGGGCGCAGCAAATATGTAATAATTTATAATATTTTGATTTCATTTGATTTGAGTCTCGTGAACGCCAGTCAATCGGTCGATAGTTTAGTTCTCAATCCGAACTTCCCCTTAGATTATAGACCGAGCGGTGAACGCTGAACGCTTCAGAACACAGATTCAAAAGAGCCCTTTTTAAGGTTATTAAGGAACATTATCCTTTAGTATCTTTTTCAGGATTTGAGCTTGAAATATGAGAATGTGTGCAGCGAGTGGAAATTTGTTGAAAATTGTTTCGGAGTAGCATTCTGGATGTTAAAGGTGACTGAATTTCGTATTGGTAAAGGGGTCATTTTCTGACACGGCGTTAATAAAAGATAACAACTGGTTAACAAGGAGTTAACATCAAGTTGTTAATTAACTCTCTGCATACCGCGGATCATTAGGAACCGTCTTCACGAGCGTTAGAATCGCGGCGATATTAACTTACTTACTATACAACGCACCGGCGGCGCGTTAACATCGCCGTGTGGAGTGAAGACACATTCATAGAGATTGTACATCTATACAACGTACCGCCGCGCCGCGTTAACATCGCCGTGTGTAGTGGAGACACGTTCATAGAGATTATACTTCTATACAACGTACCGCCGCGCCGCGTTAACATCGCCGTGTGTAGTGGAGACACGTTCATAGAGATTATACTTCTATACAACGTACCGCCGCGCCGCGTTAACATCGCCGTGTGTAGTGGAGACACGTTCATAGAGATTGTACATCTATACAACGTACCGCCGCGCCGCGTTAACATCGCCGTGTGTAGTGGAGACACGTTCATAGAGATTATACTTCTATACAACGTACCGCCGCGCCGCGTTAACATCGCCGTGTGGAGTGGAGACACGTTCATAGAGATTATACTTCTATACAACGTACCGCCGCGCCGCGTTAAAGTCGCCGTGTGGAGTGGAGTCACGTTCATAGAGATTGTACTTCTATACAACGTACCGCCGCGCCGCGTTAACATCGCCGTGTGGAGTGGAGACACATTCATGGAGATTGTACTTCTATATAACGCACCGCCGCGTTAACATCGCCGTGTGGAGACACGTTTATAGAGATCGTATAGAAATAAGTGGCTCGACGATGATATCGCCGCGATTCAAACGCTCGTGAAGACGATCCTTTAAACTTGGGAGCGGTGAGGAGAGTAAGTGTTACGCTCTATCTGTCCCACTCGTAGAACTCATGGGCCAAAGGTGCAAAAGTTGCCTGGATGAGACCGCTGTAGGCGATAAGGCTGCTCCTTGTGGCACCAAGATTCAAGTGATTTTTACTTTGTATTGTAATTTTATTTTGATGTGTTACAAATCTTCTATACGTATAATAAAGGAAGAGAAGACAAAAAGTCTGTACTTGGAAGTAAATTAAAAAAAAAGGTGGTCTAGGGGACTTAGGATAAGTAGTAGAACAAAATTTTATAATTTTAAAAATTCTTGGTTGTCTGTTTCTCTGTCTGTTCCTTACAATAATAACACTTCCTTTGGCAGTCGTGTAAAAAACTACTACTCCGATTGACATCTGGTTCGAAAAAGTGCAACCGCTCGAGAACCGCTCAGCCGCCCGCGCCCGTGACAACTGACAACGCGTTTGTCACTTCCGCGGGTGAAACCGAGGGGCGCAGCTAGTTTACAAAAAAAAAAAATCTACCTATCTCTAAGCGGGCGTAATGCTGCGCATTATTGCAACCGATAAATGTAATTCTTTAATGCAACATATTCACAAGTTTAAAATGTTGCCACGCGTGGAGAAAAAAATTGTACTTACAATAAACCCTATAAAAAAATTCGTTACCAAAATAAAAACAAAACGAATTATCAATTATTTCTTAAAAGTGTCAAGGAATAAGCTACTCTTTATCTTTTGATTACGGTGTATATTTAATTCCCGGAAATTAAAAAGCGGTATACCTACTTAAGCAAGGTTTGGGAAGTGCTAATCTCTTGTTTGGTTTTATAATATTTTTGTTTTGGTCGATATTTGGAGCTTCGGTACACATATAATCATTGCCAGCCATTATAATTAAAATTTTAGGTTTTTGAAGTCACCGTTGATTTAAAATCTTTGTCGATCTGTACGCTAAGTAAGTAATCAATTACTCACCTGTGATACCTACAGAAAATATCCGGTTCTATTTCCGTGTTAGAACCAAGTTAGAACGTATTGTCAACACAACTTGGTGTAATTTCTTCTGCGGTTTTCGCGATTTTGCATAATAAATAACACACTTTATTTACCGGGTTTAATCGCATTTTATTCATGATTTTTAAACGACCGAGCTTTCGCCAACTTTACAGTTGGCTTTTTCCAGGTTGACTGCGACTGTTAAGTCAACCTTGAAAAAGCCAACTGTAAACGTTTGTTTTACAACTTGGTGTGTTAAGCATGATATTCCGCGCTACCATGCTCGTTTGTCGTTGCTATGTCGTTCAAAAAAATAAAGTCAATTTTGAATTAAAAATACCCCGACTGCTTTTAAAAACCACAAACAATTTTATTTTTGTTTTTAATTTTTTGAAGTATGATTTACTTTTTTTTAAATAGGTATTTGATGTGTTTTTAATTTTATTTTTTTCAGCTGAATGACAACGCGACGACTTCGCGACGACATTAGACATCATGGTAGGGCCCATTATTATGCCACTTCGACGGAAGGCGAGGTTCCCATTGGAATTTCACAAAATAGACTCTGTTTGATTCAATCGTAAGTAATCGTTAACTAATTTTTTTGTTCGAATAAAATCATATTAGGTATACTCTACATCGAAATCCAATTAGTAGAATCCGAGTAATGAACGAAAAAGTCGGTCGGGGTCTTTGCACTATTTCTACGCAGACGAAGTCGCGGGTAACAGCTAGTATACCTACGTAATTTTCTTCTAGGATTCTCCGCGAGTGTTGTCACCATGAAAAACACAATTTTCCAATCTACTCGGTCTCATCTTCGAGAACAAGTTTCGATATAACCTCTTTGCATAATCGAAGGTTCGAATACGTCAATCCTTTTTGCATAAGGCCTTTTGTACAGACATGATTTTTATTTATTTAACCCCTGATTTTTGACTTTTGTTTTTGACGCGTTAGTGAAAATGTCGTCCTGAATTTTCATTTTTACAAAACATTGTTTTATTGCGTTTAAATTGTTTAATTTCGGCGGCAAGTTACCAATTTAGTTACGCGAAGTTCAACGAGTTAAGTGAAAATAAAAATACCAGTGCCAAACACGAAATTAGCATGTTACAAACAATTGTTCCATAGGGTTGGAGAAAAATCGTCGCCATTTTTTCTACAGCCTTCACGCATTAAAAATTATTTCAAACGATTACAGTATGATAGTGGTAGTTCACTATTTGTACGAGTATTTGGCTAAATTGTCCTATATTGCTGACAGAAGCCATAACTAAGAAAAAAGAACCCCTGATTTTGGAGTTTTGTCGGGAACGCGTTGAGGTGATGGGTTGCTAAATTTCATTTTTATAAAACCTAGTTCAAAAGCGTGGATATTGTTTAATTTCGGGGGCATAATAATCAATTTAGTTTCGTGAAGGTGTACAAGTGAAAATGAAAGTGAAAATCGGAGCAAAACAGCGTTGGACTTTAGCTTTGCCTCCAAAGCTCCGTCAACACACATTGTAAAATATGGCCCCCTTTTTACAATGATTCGTTTGATTTGAATTTAACTGTGACAACTTGACTGTTTCGATGCAAATAACTTGCAAATATTAATAATTCTTGACATTGGCCGAATGGAAAAGCCATATTAAAGAAGAAGAAGAACAACCCTTGATTTAGAAATATTTTTGTAAAGAGATACATTATCAAAAATTTCCCATGACAGGATTCGAACCTGTGCCGGCCCCACTCGCCTGAGGATATTTTGTTAATGTATTTCCTAATAAAACACAATATTTACTCGTGGTTTTACTCGCGTTTTATTTAATAACGGAATTATTACGTAGGACCGAGCTTTCCCTAACTTTACAGTTAGCTTGACAACCTTGAAAAAGCTAACTAACAGTCTTTAGTAATAATGCCGTTAATAAATAAAACGCGAATAAAACCCGGTAAATATTGTGCTTTTAGTGATATCACTTTTAAAGGTTTTTATTTTAGTTCCATTCTTGCAAATAATTTAATACTTTCAAAATCATCCATCTATTTTATCAAAGATAAAAATAGAATATTTCGTAATTAATTTTTTATTGCTCTAAGCATTATTATTAGAAATATCTAAAAAGAAAATTACAAAATTTCAATCTTCAAAAACTCACACGCGGCGAGGTTTGAACTCGCGCCTCTGGGTCAGCACCCCCAGCGTCCTTACAAGAGCCCCGACTCGTCGCGAGTGAACTTTTAAAGATTTATTTTTCCTTTAAAAAATTGAAAATACGCGACGTGAACTGGACAAGAGCCCTAAGTATTTTCCAACAAATCATCTTTAGAAGCCGATATGATGATATTTTGATTGAGATGCTTTCGGGTCGAAGAAGGTCGATTGTCGTAAATTGCGTTTAATGTGGGTAGAATAAATTAGCTATATGTTTGGTGGCTTCATTTGAAGAGTCTTTTAATAGTAAACTACTAGCTGGGTCATGCGGTTTCACCCGTGTTCCCAATTCAATGTTTTTTTTAATTCCTTTGTTTTCCGATGCCTATTTCACTTAAGAACACACTTTTTAAACTTTAGCTCTTTACTTTGAGAGGTTTATAGCTGAATACAGAATCGTCAATTAAAAATTGAGGGGTACTTAAATAATTGAAAACTAGAATGGAAATAATTTTGTCCAACGTTTTCGCTGTTTTGCATAATAAACCACAATATTTAACAGGTTTTACTCGCGTTTTATTCAATAACGTCATTAATATTTTTAAAGTTGGCGATAGCTCGGTCGGTCATAAAATGACGTTATTGCATAAACCGTAAGTAAAATCCGGTAAATATTGTGTTTTATTACTATGGAATTTTTTTATTTTGAGACCTACTTAATCGTTTAAGTAGAACTCAAATGTTAAGTAGCGTTTATGTACCTATTCGGTCGTTAGGATGTGTGTTGTTCCATCAAAAAGGTAGTCAAGATATTGAATTTTGTAGATATCGGTATAGACAAGTCGTATTTAAACTTCATTAACCGAGGATCTTAAAAGGCTGAAGCCAAACTGTAAGGCAACCGCGCATCTTCCGTCGTAATAGGCATCGAAACCGACACGTAAATCAACACTGCCATTTACACCGCGCAAGTTATTCCTTTGCGCAGATTTCGGTGTCGATTACGACAGAAGATGCGCGGTAACTTCGCTGATCGCAGAAATAATTATTTTACTTGTATTACTTTTGTGGCGGTCGCCCACAGCACCTCCTAGATGGCGTTGCTAGTATGAAATCCTGGATCGCGATATCAACTTTCTTTCTGAGATTAGCTCATATACAACTACCGACGAGACATCGTTGGGCCGCGGCCTACCGGGCAAAACCACCTTATAGTGGAGAGCTAATATTCAAAATAAGTTCTTTTACCCCATCACACAACGTGAATTAAACGAATTTGAATTTACAAATATGCGACATAGGTAGTTCTCTAAATTGAGAAAGATTTATTTAAGTGAGAATGAAGTGGCAATGAAAATGTCATGATAACTGTTGGGAAGTAAAAGTCCTCGAGTGGCGACCACGATACAATGCGAAGACATTGTAGCCGCGGTCGGGGAGTCGTTGGATGGAGGTAGTTTGCGATCACTATTTCTGGCGTTGTCTGAGAGTGTCCTTTGTGGACGGGTAAGGGCTGAGACGATGATAAGGATATCTCCCTCCTCCTCAGTCGTTCCCTTATTGCTGAGGATCGTGACTCCTCTTGTGCAGTCGATTGACCGCCCTTTTCCACTGTCCTCTATCGTTGGCTTGATGTAGCGCAGTGCTTAGTGGTACATACAGATGTTCAGATGTTGATAAGGATATAAGGACATAAAAATATCAAATGTTTCGTTTAAATTATTTATTATTCGATCAACATTGCATCTTCGTAACTGAGAACTTCTCAACTTATTCTTATGCATCACAATACAATATTGCACATAGTATTTAGCATTCATTATAATATTTATACTTCATAGTTATTATTTACAAAACTTTTGTTTATAATATAGGAAGTTGATTTAATGTTAAAATGTGTTGAGTAAAAAGCCCATATAAGAAAAAAAGCCTTCCTTTTTCGTTTCTTTTTTAATAAATAGTAGGTAAGTTTATTAAAATGTATTGTTTTCTCGAAATATCGAATTGATAATGTTCAATAGAAAATCAAAATTCATGTTATATTTTCTAATTTATCCAGGATAATTGATAAACGTGGAGTAATTAATAAACGCTGGAGTAATTATACCACTTTTTTGTTTCTGTCTGTCAATTTTAAAAGTTCTTGTAACAATTAAACGACAAAGCATATGTTCACTACATAACTATTATATAGTTTATTGTATGGTTATGAAATAGTTTATTATATGGTTAATATACACATAAGATATAATAATATGTTAATAATGTTTAAAAGAAACACTACGTTTGTCATTTTATCAGTTTCAATGAAAATAAACCATCCAAAAAACCAATAACAGTATTAAACATAAATAACTTGGAAATGTTCTCGGTTCGATATTTATAGAAAACAAATAATCCTACCTAGAAATACGAAGAGAAGGTCGTTTCCCTTAAATATTTCATAAGAGGGCTCTTAAATAAACAAATGTATTTAGAATATTTATTCGTATTATTGCAAATTATATTACACTAAATCTATCAAGTTTTTGTACAGAGATATTTACATAGAAATCACTAGATGTCTTTCATTGAACATTATTTACAGAGAAAATTTATTATAATACAACTTGAACGTGGCAGAATACACAATTTTATCGCTTTGCCGATCTTTTTTCGATTTTCGCGATTTAAATAATAGTATTTTTTTCGGTGGTTGAAATCGCGTTGCCCGACTACGGCAAAGCAAAAAGGAAGGGTAATGTTTCTTGTGTGCGACGTCATAAATTGTGGAGTTTGCTTTAGAAGCTCTTCATTTAATTACATTTCAAACTTATAAATATCGCGAAAATCAATAGGAAAGATTATTAAAGTAAAACATTTACTTACACGCTGAAAGAATGATCATAGAAACCTACTTAGGTATGTAGGTAAGGCCACTGATATACATAGCGGCCAGGACATGCGGCCAGGTAGCCTTATTTTGAACCACTGGTATTGTATTTGTATGCGAAAGTTCGAGTTCCACATGCTCGCTCTCGCTCGTTGCGTATGTGCGTGAGCAAGACCGAACCATTTTTTTGCCCATTCGTATACAATGGGTTTCCTAACAGTTCAAAAATACCACTCCAAGATTATCTTAAAGTAAATGTTGGTATAGAAATCGACCGTGCGCCCGCAACGCCTTGTTTATTTCGTTGGGACCTACTCGCCATACATTTAAAAAAATCACGTCTCTGGTAGGAAGGCTGAGAGGGAGCAGCAACGGTATCTTGAGGGTCGTGGCAGAAGATCCGAGTGCGCCTGTATTCCGAAATCTTAGTCGAACGATGATAGCCGTGGAAACACACTCATGCGGTGGTCGCTCGATTGATTCGTCGGTCAGGTACACAAAATTCTAAGTATAGTTTTCTACCTAACATAGTCTTAAGTTGTTGTGTATTATTAATATTAAATGAACTTTGTTGTCCGAAATAAAAACTTTGAATTTGAATTTAAAATTTCAGTTAAAAGTTGGTTGCAACTAAAATGAAATTGCAATGAAATATTTAAACTATTAATACGGTGATGTTCGGATTGGCCGCTTTGTATATCAGACCTCTTTAGGGACCGTTGGCAGCAGAGCAAGGCTCGGCTTTCATTAAGACGAAGCTCCAATAAAAAATATGTCATGAACGGCCCGCCCACTTACCCCTACATCCACGAGTCACACGCACACGTATGCACTTTCGAACATCGCAACTTTTTTGATCTAGCGCCCAAGCGCGCGAAATCAAAACTGTTATTTATTTTTTCATAGGTTGTAAACCGATTATGGTCGTTTGGAAAGTAGCCAGTGTCAAGTATTTTATAATACGACCTCATTGGTGCGTCGGGCGACCGCCTGGCTCACGGAACACTATTACTCCTAGCGGGCCTGGCTGCAATACGGAAGGCTGCGGATTCGATTCCCGTCGGGTGCAAATATTTATGCTTAAAAATAAATATTTGTATCTGATCTGGGTGTCTTTTTATGTATAATATGTATGTATTTACAAAAAAAAAAGAGGTATAATATGTATTATATTCGTGGTCTAATACCCCTAGTACAAGCCCAGTGCTTAGTTTGGAGCTAGATTGCGCTGTCTGTATATGTCGTGCAATAATTTTTATTTAATAATTTGCAAGTTGTTTGTTTTGTATCTTCAAAACTTGTATCGTCCGATTATTCCTAGTTGTCCCCTCTAGCCCTGTTCCCCGGAGGGACAACTAGGAATTTTTCCCCAGTTGTCCCCGGGGCGACAATTCGTGGCGACTGTCCTTTTGAAAGCTGGCTAAAGGGGACAAATGGGAATTATGTTTCTCAGTTGTCACGGCGGGCGGGGGGGACAGATAGGAATCTGTTCTCCCATTTCTACCCCGCATGTTGGTGTTATAATAGAACTAGCTGCGCCCAGCGGTTTCATCCGTGTTCGTAATAAGTACCCTAATGTACCATTATTATTTTAATGAACTTTATAAACGCATACGACTTGCATTTATAGCAATATTTTGGATTAGGGGTGAAGTCGTCCCCTTCGAAACTGGGACCAGGGACGGTAGTTTAGACATTGGGACGAGTCGACTACATACATATTAATATACTCTAGAAGTGAAGTAGTCCCACTAAGATACTAAAAAGACTTTGTAAATTTTTGGGAAAAAAAAGTTAATAGAAGAGATTAGTGGAAAACAAAAGACGATCGAAGTAAAAACAAAAAACGATCTAACCTAACTCCGAAACTATTGACACTAGAGCACTAGTTTCTCAGCCTAAGTTATATAGCTCCTCGAGATCATCAGTTTGGTTGACAGCTGTCAAACTTGAGCCGTCAATATCTCGGAAACTATTGACACTAGACCACTAGTTTCTTAGCATAAGTTATAGAGCTTCTCGAGATCTTCATTACAAACTTCACCCCTAACCGACGAACCCCTTACGACTTGCATTCATAGTAATATTTTGTACTATGAATGCAAGTGGTATGCGTTTATAAAGTTCATTAAAATAATAATGGTACATTAGGGTACTTATTACGAACACGGGTGAAACCGCGGGGCGCAGCTAGTTTTATTATAACACACATGCGGGGTAGAAATGGGAGAACAGATTCCCATCTGTCCCCCCCCCCCGTGACAACTGAGAAACATAATTCCATTTGTCCCCTTTAGCCAGCTTTCAAAGGGGACAGTCGCCACGAATTGTCACCCCGGGGACAGGGCTAGAGGGGACAGCTGGGAATAATCGGCCGCATCCACACCGGACGATCCCCGCGCTAAAGAATATTTTATCTTATTCGCGCTCAAGCAGCGGAGAGGGAGAAAATAGGATAAAAGATTCTGGAGCATGTGGATCGTACAGTGTGGACCAGGCTAATGGCATGTTTGGAAAAATTCATAACTTGTCGATAGTGGACTTGACCAATTACCTATTTGACTTATTACAGACTTGACCATTGTCGTGCCATTCTCACTTTTCTTGTTAGTTTGTCTGTCCGGAGTCCGGGCGTAATCTTGCAAATTCAATTTGATACACTTTCCAATTATCTAGCGTGCTGAAACTGTGTTTCGGTTTGAATCGCGTTTGTTTTGTTGGCTTTATAATACAAGCCCGACGTTTCGGAGCCCTTCCGGCCTCCCTCATCTGAGGCAACAAACGCGATTCATACCGTAATACTAGAATGTCTACCTCGGGAGCGAATACTATTTTCGAATGAAAAATATTCATCGCCCACTATGAGAATAGTTAGTAGATTGTATTACAATGAAGCAAAATAATATTTTTACGGTGAGGGTGGTTTTTTGAATCCAGAGCGAAGTGAGGGATTCTAGAGTAGTGTGATACACTCTACTTTTTATTACCCTCTATGAGAAAATAGAAGGCGCCTCATATTTATAATTTGAGAGCTACTTTATTATTTAAGTAGCCCTCAAGTCTTAAGTGGCCTCAAATTTTAATCAGTTTTAAATCCAATTCAAATTTGAGGCCATTCAAAATTTAAAAGCTACTTAATTATTTAAGTTTCCCTCAAATTTTAAGTGGCCTCAAATTTTAATCAATTTTAAATCTACTTTAAATTTGAGGCCTTTCAAAATTTGAGAGCTACTTAATTATTTAAATACCCCTTAAAATTTGTCAAATAGTTGCAATAATTAAAAATTATTTTTATATTTCCACCCTAGGGATGAAATGAGCTACTTTCAACCCGGATATCTACCCATGAAAATTAAACTTTCCGAACGGGAGAGATGAAAAATTGGTTTTGTTGCAACTTCATCAAAAATGTTGTGATACATAAATATCAGCGCAACGAACAGAAAAACTATGGAGTTATTCTTATTTTTTTCATTTTACAGTTTTCACAAATAGGTTTTTAATATTATTACTATTTACTCTTGCATTAAAAGTTTCATTTGTAAACAAAACTGACTCCTTTTTATTTACAAATAATTAAGTATTTACATTTCATGAAATTCCAATTTCCTACGTTGAACTGGTGGTGTAACAATTATTGAATGGTTATCAATAGGCGAAAGTAGTCGTTTTCTCGATGGAATTTCAGATTAAGAGGTTTGACAAACACTCTTTTTGACGGTTATGTAATCTGGATCGAGAATTGTTCTTTTTCTGGGATGGCGTGGATCTATCAACTCAGGCAGTAAGCATTCCATGTAAAAACTTGTTAACTTCGGTTCCATCTCTTTTTTCCAAAATTGATCGTCTTTTTCCGGTATTTCTATTTTCATTTTATTATCACCTTACCATGCGGCCAAAAGACAATTATTTTTGTTTGCAATGTGCATTTGGCCCAGAGCCTGAATGTACCAGTCTGATTTTTATTATTAAATACCTGTAATACAAGCAAATGTTAATGTTCCAAATTTAAATTACTTTATTCCCTAGGGCTTAAACGCGCATTTTACATCCCAGATATCACATTAGATATTTAGCGAGTCATTACTCGTTTTACGTTGACCTCTTTGGTCAAATAATATTAGTTTATGCACCGAGGTACTAAAGCCCTGTCTTATATACCGGGCGTCATATTGAATCCAAAGCATACGAAAGACTCTAGAGTTAACTCCCAAGCGCAGCGAGGGTCTCAAAAACTTACTTCTGAGCGAAGCGAAGGAGTTATGTACCTAGAGTCCTGAGTGAAGCGTGGGAATCAAGCGCACTTATTAATTAATTAAGCCTGTCTTTATCTTTTTCAAGATAAAGGCTTAATTACCGAGGTGAATACTCTACTTTACTTTATATTAACTAAAACTTTTGCCTTACCCTTCCGTCGAAATAAAATAGAAGAAAAATAGCCCAGTTTTTATTTTTTTATGTGTTTTGTCTAGGTGGCCAGTTCAAAATGGCCGTATGCTACCAGAACCTTAGTTCCAAATTTAAATTACTTTACACACCTATAACTGCTCAACAAAGTTACTTTATTTGACCAAAAAGGTCAGCGTAAAGCGATATTATACACCTAGGGCATAAAGTAATTTAAATTTAGAACTAAGGTTCAGGTAGCATACGTCCACTTGGAACTGGCCACCTAGACATAACACATAAAAAAATAAAAACTGGGCTATTATTCTTCTATTTTTATTTCGACGGAAGGGTAAGGCAAAAAGTTTTAGTTAATATAAAGCCCCAACTTATTTCATCGACTAAAGCCGATGCTTGGTTTTGTCATTTTGATGTATCATTGTTAAATTTAATTAATATAGAGCTATTTCATAATTTGTTTTTATTGCACAAGGCATATCTACTAGAAATATTTTAAAAAATTTATCTTCAAAAATTCACTCACGTAGAGACGCGAGTTCAAATCTCGTCGCGAGTGAATTTTTGAAGAAAAATTTGTCCTTTAAAATATTGCTAAAATAGAGCTGTAAATATATTTCATACACGTAGCATTAATCTATTATTTTGTTGTTAATTAAATTCTTATTTTTGTAGCCTCTTTATTGTCTCGCAGTAGATGTGTAAAGTAGAATATTCACGTCGGTAATAAAGCCTGTCTTTATCTTGGGCGCTTGAATCCCACGCTTCACTCAGGACTCTAGGTACATAACTCCTTTGCTTCGCTCAAGATTATTTGTTGATTTGTCCATGGATTGGTTGAGCCAAGGCACAAATATTGTTTGAGATGTTTCTCTATTCTAGTATTAGCTGATTGATTTTGAAGCCTACCTAGTTTTAGTTAAATGTAATTTATGTGATTAAAAAAATATTTTTAATAATTATTTGTAATTATGGTAAAATGGCTTTCAGACGTTTTGGTGTTTAAATGCTGTAAGTCTGAAAGTGTTTGTTATATAAATAAATAAATAAATAATAAATAATAAATAAATAAGATACGTACGCTTTGGATTCAACATGACGCCCGCTATATAAGACAGGGCTTTAGTACCTCGGTGCATATACTACTATTATGCCCTACTTAGGTGTATAATGGCACTTTATGCACCTAGGGAATAAAGGCTCGCTTTACGTTGACCTTTTCTTATCTATATCTATCTATACTTATAATAAAGAAAGAGAGAACAAAAAGTCTGTACTTGGAAGTAATTTAAAAAAAAAGTGGTCTAGTGGACTTAGGAAAAATAATAGAACAAAATTATATAATTTTTAAAATTCATGTCTGTCTGTTTGTTTCTTTGTTTCTTATACAATTAAAAACTACTGATCCGATTGAAATCTGGTTTTCAATATTGGATAGTTCAATTTTCGAGGAAGGTCGTGGTATACTTTGCATCGACATCCAATTAGTAGAATCCGAGTATGGACGAAAAAGTGCAACCGCTTGGCCGCCCGCGCCCGTGATAACGCGTTCACTTCCGCGGGTGAAACCGCGGGGCGCAGCTAGTGGTCAAATAAAATTACTTTGTAGAGCAGTAGGTGTGTAAAATTACTTTGTTGAGCCGTAGATGTGTAAACTTACTATTTTTGTCGTGGGGGTTTTTTGATTGGTGGGGTGATTCTCCCACTAAAAGCGGTAACAGCTATCTCCGCACTATGAGATCCGATTTTAATGAAAGGTATACAAGTTCTATGAGTAAATAGATTTTATTTGTTGTGGGGGATTTTAATTTTTGGGGTAGTTCCCCCACAAAAGGATGTACTAGATATCTAAACATTATGTGATCCGATTTTTCTGCTCTATTATGATGATATAAAGAGCCCTTTCAATAATTAGTTCCCACGAGGTCCACTGTTCGTTGAATCACTTGTAATAATATTATTATCAGATGCCTAGATCACAAAGAACACACCTTCCAAATTTCATCTCTCTCTACCAGCGGTTCAGTCAGTGAGTAAGTCAGTCAGGACAAAGAGTTTTATAGATATAGATAGATTACAGAAGTATAGATTAGTAGGTATGTAAGTACTAGCTGCGCCTTTCGGTTCCACACGTGTAAGTCCCGAACCCGCGGGAATATCAATTTCAAAAGTAACCTTTGCCAAAGTACCATCTATCTTTGAATCGAAATTTATCAAAATCGGTTTAGCGGCTTGGGCGAGAAAATGAACCACAGCCTGGTAGAGTTACTTTCTCATTTGTAATGGTCGATTATTAGCTTGCATTACCTTGATGAAGTGTAGATACTTATTATATTAATTCCGCAAAATCCTTGTAGGTAAGTACCTATCTCAATTTTCATTTTGACAATGGAAAAGGTAAATAGATTTATTTTTTCGCCTCTCTTACGATATTTAGATTTCTTTTTGATGTTTTAGCAAGCTTTCGTTTGGAAAAAGCTTTTTTTATTGCAAATTGCTAGTAAATACAGTTACTCTGATTGCAACACTAAGTACAAATAGTATCGTTGGCGATTCAACGGGGTAATGCCACCAGTGTGATGGGCATTTTTGGACTCAATGGTCATTCACCTTAGATTATTTATATAGTTTATTATCTTTGTAGTAAGTATTTATTTCTTGTGTAATTATTTAGTCTTTCTTTTTTTAGTACAACAACAATCAAATATCAAAGATAAATAATCACTACGTTTTACCAACAATCACAACAATGCTAGACAGTTTTATGACAGTAGGTATGATTTGACATGACTGTCATAACATAACAATTATTTTCATATTGGCCGGAAAAAATGTAAAAAGTTCGAATCTATACGAAATATAATTTAAAATAGATTACGTAATTATTTGGGAGCGAAAACTGACATAGGTCCACCTTCGACGGCGCCAGACGGCGGACTGAGGTTGGCGCAACGTCTACTTAGATGCGTTGTAATACAGTTGATTTTAGATTGAAGGTTTTCATGCTTTTAACACGAAACTGAAAAGGCGTAAGTCTCAAATCATTTTTCAATAATTTTACGGAAATTACGCAATATTAAAAATCATCACATAAGCAGTTTAAAGTATTGATTATTTCCTTTGTTTTAAATAAAAAATTGTTTCGATATATAGTATAATAGAGAAGAAAAGAGTAAAATATAGAAAATACAGCACAATTTTCAAAGTAAAAAAGTATCGAACAAAACTTAATGAATCGTGATTCTGTTATTTGCAGACCTTAGAAGAAGGTTCAATAAAACATGTATTTGAATTTCACATTCGCCAAACTTGTGGCTGATGCAGAATATGCTTCGCAACAAACAATATTTTTCTTCTGCTTAGACTTAAACCAATCGCACTTTAGTAATGGATTTCTTAGTATAATCTTTTTAAAAATTTTGAGTTCAGTTGTTAGTTTACCTTACAGGTACTTAGTTATTACGTCACTTTTTAAACTTACACGATTTTTGTTCATTATAATTATTTTAAAAACTTCGGGTAAGATCGCGTTTGTACACATTTTTTAATTATTGGTTAAAATTCACCACGGCCCGTTTGCCGTTTTGTTTGCGAAACGTCGGGGTAATTTTTAATATAAAAATTTGTACAAACGCGAAAAGAAGAATCGGAATAGATCGGAAGTTTTAACAATAATAATAATTAGTTATCGCGTGTTTTTAATGTTAACCAACAATGAGTAACTGTGGTATGGCATAACTTTGTTTTGATACCATAGGAAGTTATAGTTTTTAAAGGGTTCTATACCTAATCGTAATAAAATATACCCAAATGAAGATCAGCCTATAGACTTAGGCCACAAATAATTTAACATTAAAACTCTACTTACACCTAATGGAATAAAGTTTGTTAAAACTAGCCGATATTACAATACAAGTCGACTATTTTTATCTTAGTTTAATTAAATGTGAGAGAAATAGTTGGAGGCGTTTAAATCTATTAATTTTTGGATCATTTTTATTATTATTTAGTAAGTATGACAGTCAAAATCTAGGTAAATTTCGGAATTAAAACAGTTGGAAAAGGGGTACTAATGTAAAGCTTGAAGATGATTGGGATGATATTGTCAAGTAGGCCTTTGCTGAGTTGTGGAAGGAGTTAAAATCTGTTTTAGGCATAGTTTGAAGGCAAATATTGTTCGATTTGACGTTTTAATTCGATTCATAAAGTTGGATTCAACTGCGACATGACGCTTTAAAGAACTTTTAGTTTCATTTAGAAACTTCATAGGCCTTTGTCTCGGGAACGAGTCACTTTAAAACATCATGTGATGGAATATTTTTTGTTTATTTAGACGTCCTCTAACCGAATATATTTCATTTCTGTCTGAATTTCTGAATTTCTGGTCTCATCGCGCTATAACATAGTGAAAAATAAAATAAAAAAACAAAATGTCGGACGCCTACTATGCCTGAGACTTAATAGGTTGCTTTGCCAAGTAAATTAAAATGGTGTTTTATACCTTTGTACTGCCGAGAAATAAAAGTTACACATTCCAGTCCCCATTGTTGTGAAGTTTCAAAAGAGTAGTATTGTGAAGATGTTTTGTACTTACAGTTTTATAACAGTGTTTAGAGGACGATCATTGACAAAAAGAGGACGATTGTGTTTTAGCAGTCAATGAGAAACAAATATAGCTTTTAATTCATCATTTCTAGCGTGTTACTTTTGTAGTTTGCCGTGCAACAATGGTTTATTTAGTTGGGGATGTTTCGGCTAGTCAAGTTTCAAATTTCGATATCGGGCGATAAAATAATTTGTAGCTCGTAACATCCCAATGTTAACTGAAACATCCCCTTTCTCCCCTTTTGTCGTCCCCTTTTTGTCTTAACAAAAAGGGGTTATTCTTAGTTCTAGACGTCTAGGCGAACAACTGTTCTACGACTTTTGGAAACTACATTTTTTTTTTAAATTTTGAGGTAATGATTCACTGAAAAACAAGATGTTTTTGATAATAAAAGCTAAAGTTTTGACTAGTATTTTTTTTATTTTTTATTGTTTCTTTATTTAATATAAATACAAAATCTCACAAAACAGACATAGTCAATAATTGTAGGTACACTAAAAAATTCACTGACGATTAGGCTAAAACACCTTAATTAATCACAACAAATACTTGTTTATTCAGTCCATTTTAAATAAATTATAGTTCTCGATTGAAGTAGAGTAATTAATGTAAGAAACAGCTGATTTTCAAGTAAACTTTAAACTTAATTTTTTCGAAAACTACCTCGAATTTTTAAAAGTTGTAGAACAAAAGTTGTTCGGCTAGACGTTTAAAACAACCACTTTCGGCTTGTACACCCTGTATTATATACCTATGGCATACATATGGATAGGAGGTACCCTCTTCTACCATGTTTGATTTGCACCTATTTTCATATGCCCCTGCGATATTATTTCGTTGGCCTTTACGTAATGTAAAATTGTTTGTAAATGAACGTTTTAGAAAATATTGGAATTCACAAAGGTAAATTTTTTTACAAAAAAGTCTAAAAAAACAGTTCAATTTGCATGGTTTTAAAAAACTTTTATATTTCCAGTATCACGAGACAATGGAGCCCCGGAATGGACCTTTGGAAGGTGTGCGTAAACCCGAAGCCAACACGTAGAGACTCTTTTCACAAACAATTTTACTCGCAAACTATGAAGTGAATACAAAAAATAACTATAAAACTGTTGTTATTAGTTTTTCAAATTGAGCTAAGTGAAAAACTTTAATAAAACACGAAACTTAACGTCGATGCAATCGCATGCACGTACATCGAAATTGCAACGAAATCGTTCGAAACTTCGCCAAGCGAATGCCAACAACCAACTATTGCAAACCATGATTGGAGTTTCGCAAATATTCATAGACAGAAACGTGAAAGTTTCGTGAAGAATTGGCGCTTAGCTTTTAGTCGAAACTGTTTCAGTTAACATTGGGATGTTACGAGCTACAAATTATTTTATCGCCCGATATCGAAATTTGAAACTTGACTAGCTGAAACATCCCCAACTAAATAAACCATTGTTGCACGGCAAACTACAAAAGTAACACGCTAGAAATGATGAATTAAAAGCTATATTTGTTTCTCATTGACTGCTAAAACACACATAATGTTTACGATTTTTATTCAGCCGTTTGCAATTTTTCGGTTTTGCATTTGATTTTGCGAATTGCAATGATAAATGTCTGCTGTTAAGAAGTTGAAAAGATACCGATATTAACAAAAACATTACATCATCCGTATTATCCATCTAGGGGACAACGTGGATAACCGCGTTTTATGGGAACTATGCAGTTTTTTTCTGATTTAGGGTAGTCACACCACGTTACGTGACATACCACACCATGTTACGAGACATTAAAAAGTGGACCGGGTAAAAACACAACATGGGATCGCAGAAAATGTTGACCTCCGACCTTCAATATGAAGATGACACTAAATGATGATGACACTACGTTATGTCAAAGCAACCTGTACCTTATGTACCTGCCGCATTGTGAGTCATAACTGAGTTATCTACTAGAGAGATAATACTGGTGCTGGACGTATGAGATATTTACAATTAGAAACTTGAACTGCGAACAAGCTCCCTTACTTATAAAAATATTTTTTACACATGACTAAGTTTTGTGACGTTTGTCTCTGTCTGTCAACTTTGAAACTTCATGTGACAGTAAAAGACAAACGATGCATAGTTATGCAGCGCATTAATTAGTTTTTATAAGAAAGGGGGCTGATGTCTATCCGTTTAATAATAATTGTCCATCTTGTTTATATTCCTCAGTTATCAAAGCCAAATTTTATAAAAATATCAAATTATTAAATACAATAATTGATGTTGGCTTTGTTGTTTATTTAAACGGAATAGACTAATAATGAATGTAATAATGATTCGATGACTATTTTAATAGTGACTATAGAATGTAGGTATCTTTTATATTTTATTACAGAAACTAAAAAAATATTTACACTAAAGTGAACGACTTATAATAAGTATAAATTTAAAATGAAAAAAAGAAGTAAGTATAATTGTAACTTTTTTTAAACGAGATTTTCAACTCTACTTTAAACTATTTCGATCATACATACACTTCACTGATATGCATTGAAACTATAATAAATCTAAGAATCACAGTAAAGACTAGCATTTACACAGCTATGGAAACATAAGTACAGTCTTCTAAATAGTAACTTCCTCTTAACCTGTTCATTAACTCTTGCATTAGACTTAGTTCAACTGAGACACAATTTGACTTAACCATCACTTTTGAGTGAAAGTAATTTCCTCTAGAAGCTATAGTCATCAATATTTATGACTATGACACTCATGGATCTTATGGGTATAGATAGACCAAATTAGTAAAGCGAGATTTACATTACGAAACTAGTAACAAAAGGCAAACGACGGTTATCATGATCGGCGGATAAAAAAACTAATTTGGTTTTTGTTTGAAACTCATCACAGTATCGTAGGATAAAACTTAGCAGGATCAGTGACTAACTTTACTTGATCCCAAATATCCGTGGAAACAAACCCCGATTGACTAAACGTTTTGAACGTCAAGCGTTTTCATGTTATCTTGCATGAGCTTGCTTTCGCGATGATGTCCTTCTGGTTCTATTTCTTTTGTTGGAGCTTTCGTTTGCTTTTGCTGGTTTGGTTTTTATCCCGCCTTAAGCTTTAGGGGACTATTAAATGATTCACTACCTCTCTCAACGACTTCGTTTATAAGCCTGTCCTCGTCAAAATTAATTACTTTAATATGAGTTTCAGAATGCCTTGATCTTGCAGTTTATATGTCAGTTATACTTAGGTTTGATTTTGCCTAATTAATGCTTTAGTACTTTTCTTGACTAACTGATCATTATTACTAAGAGTGTTGAGTTTTACTATGGCATTATTTCTTACATGACCTGTTCTTACAGGTTTATTAGTCTCAGATGAACTAGAACTAGATTTTACTTAATCATTACCTTAAACCGTGACTTCTTCCGTAAACCTACTTTTATCATCAAGGTTGATGACAATAGCATGAGTTCTAGCATGTCCTGATCTAACACCTTTTATAGTCTCCGTTGAACTTGGACTTGATTTCACTTCACTATCACTTTTACTCAAGCCATTCCGATTGGTCACTTCAGGAGGTCTAATATCACTGCAGTTTGCTTCACCAGATATTTTGAACACGCCATTCTGAGTGTCTTTCTGTGTTTCTTCTGGTTTCTTTTTTGGAGAGTCTGTAGTTACGTCGGTGTGGTTTTGTTCAGCGTTGCTGTTTTCAACGCTTTTTGATGGGGAGAAGGGTTTGTGTTTGTAAGCTGGTGGGGCTTCGAAGGGTAAATCTCTACCACTACTACTAGATTCTTCTGCTGGGGTTACTGTGCACATCAGGCGATCTGCCACAGCGCTGAAGACGGTATTCAGTTTAAGAGGAGCGGACTCTGTCGTGGGAGGTTTTCTGTCGTGGATGGCTGCGGCGTCCTGCATGGAAGAGATTCGTCGAGCGACCATTGCACAGGTGCCACAGCGCTCGCGTAGTTTCTCGAGCTGATTACAGATTTTTCTGAATTCCTCCTGTGAAAATTTAGAGTCAGTCAACTTTGAGTTAGGTTACATAATTGAAATAAAATAACACACTATTTATCCTGGTCAAAACACGTCTGGACAGAAAATAGGGTACTTAGTAGTAATGTACGAATATCAATGGGTATCTTTTTACACCCCACAGGTCGCCCATTTGTACAACTTATACTTTTAAGATTTCTGTGTATTTGTCTTACTTTGAATGTAAACTGATTGTATTGTTGTTGGTTGCGCAAATAAAGTATTAATATATCTATCTAATCGTATAAGTATATATTTATCCCGATATTAACGCAGGAAGGAGACCGTGGACCGCAGCTAGTTTAAAATATATCTTTCACCTTCCTACCTACGCTTACAGACACAGACTTTATGAAAAAAGTTAATGTTAAGTTACTTAACTCCCGTCTGGTCGGAAACTATCCCAGAAGTAGGTACCCTCATTTTGTAGCGAGCGAGCGAGGTTTCGCTTTTTCTACTTAGGAAACCCAACTTAACTTATTTAAGATTTTAATCTCTAATTTGTTTTTAAGTAGCCTGTGTTCAAGCAGCAATTATGTTGGATGAAGGAAGATAGTTAATTAAGTTTTTTAGATACTGTTATACTCTGTAGTGTCACTAATGTTTTTATGACATTTCCATTTTTTTATTATTGAAAGGTAAACGTTTGATAACTATCTCACCCGATGGAAAGCGACGATGTGGTCTAAGATAATACACGCTTACCTAGGAGATACCTGTTCACTCGTGACTTGAAGACCCCAAGTTGTAGACATCCGGGAAGACATACTTAGGCAACCGATTCCATTCCCTCGCAGTGCGAATAATAAAGAATGACGATGCGAAACGCTTGGTTCGGGTGACGGGTATTTACCATGAACCGGTGCCACTTGTCAGTTCGCCATCGGACACGAAAAAAACCACAGAACCGATTGGGATGAAACCAAGAATATAAGTTGCTGGAAGCCTGGAATAACACATAGGCTACTTTTTATCCCGATATTCCCTCGGGAACGGGACTTAAGCGGGTGAAACGGCGGGGTACAGCTAGACAAAAATAAATGCAGGAAAACCTTAACCGGTCATCCGGTAGGTACCTAATAGTGGCAGCATTTTAACACTGGGTCTCTACTTTAATTCCACGACCGAACGGAAGAAAAACCAATTGATATGATCTAACTTAATGCATGTCACTAACCTCCAATTCCCTTTCAGTCATATTGTCACAGAATCTGGCACTTCTGTTCGTGGTCATAGTGTAGGTGGACTGGTCCGGTCTGGACCGGAACTTGCCTGTCTTCTCGCGTTCGTCCTTCCCGTGACCTTTGTATACCATGTATGCCTGTGGAACGAAAAAGAGGGTTATGCAAATTGACCAATCACTCTAAAATATACATTTAGATCGTCCCTCACAACGACTACGTCACTGAATGAATGAATAAATTAATAAATTCTTTATTATACACACCAAATAAAAATACGTAAAAACATAATAAACACAACTTAAAAATAGGTAGCACAATGGGCGGCCTCATCGCTTAAATAGATTTCTTCCAGGCAAACTTAGGATGGACCAGATGTTAAGATAGGTGAAAGGTTGGGTGTTTACACAGGAAAGAGGTAAGTGAAATACATATAACTCAATTGAACCCGATCTTCAAAATCATTTTTCAGTTAGCCAATTTCGAATTTCGATTCTGTATAAACTTTACGGACCTAAAGGGATTTTTCTTTGGATAAGTAATCTCAAGTTAAAAATAATCTAACAGATAAGCGTTTGACCACTGTCTCACCAAATGCAATTTAAATATTATTTTTTTGATTTATTTCCAAAATCAGCTTTTTTTTCAGTGAAACAACAATTTTTGGAAAAGAAGTTTAAATTTCCAAAAGCCGTAAAATAACAACTCATCTCCTAGACCTCTAGAACAACCCCTTTCCCCCTAAATTACCGTCCCCGAAACTACTGTACTATACATAAGATTCGAAACCTTCGTTTGGCTAAACCGAATCAAGTTCATTGGCACCTATTATCAGATTATCCAGGGCAGCAATTACGGCGGGCCACAGTCCAAATGTGCCCATTAAATACACAAGACAAAACGATACCTACTGGCACTAGCTCGTATTTCAAAACTCACAAGTTGAATCGGTACCAAAAGAAAATTAAATATTTTGCGTAAGAAACATATAAAGTTCTTTCTTACGTTATGTTGGCTATAGTATCTGCAATTTGTAATTCACGACAGTGTGTAAAACTGGGCCATTTTTGACATGCTCTCTCACTACAAGCATTCACTTGTAATGTAACGTTACATATTCGTACAGCAAACACCTTGTAATGATGATGTAAGTCTAACACCTTGATACAACTTGTAATATAAATGCGTTTCACTTGTAATAAAATGTTGCATTACACGTGAACGCTCGTTAGTCAGGCAGGTGGTATTAATTGTAATGTAATGCTCAAAGTCGAATTTATATTTTTACATTAAAAGTATAATGGGGGCGGGATTGTCGAAATCACTAATTCTGTCCCAATCCTATCTTGATTCTGTTTTCTGTAGGATAAGTCAGCAAAGCCGCAGCTAGAAGCTAGTACAGTATTACGACTTCGAAATTGCATTCAAGCCAACCCTTTTAAAATACTTTAAGAACTGCAATGCAGTTATTCCATTTAATTAGCACTAAAATACAGTCTTCACGAAACTCCAAAACTAAAACGCAAAACTTTTTCAGTTTTCTAAGAACTTGCACACTTTATTCTTTGTAATGCTGCATTAATTTTCATAAACAAAGCAAAGTAAATTATTATGTTAAATTAATTATTTTTGTTTTTACTTTGTTGGATTAGTTTTGTTCAATGTAATTTAGAAGTGGATAATTCGCTTTGTCTACACTAATATTATCAAGAGATAACGTTGATAACATGTATGTATCTTTATGTATATTGGGTGTCTTTCTATGTATAATAATATTATGTATGTATTTACAAAAGAAAAATAAATCACCGTCACCGTAACACGAGCTTAGTAGCTTAACACGGGGCTAGATGGCGCTGTGTGTTGTTTGCAGTATTTATTTATTATTATTTAATCTCCGTAACTACTGAACCGATTTTAAAATTATTTATAAAATAACTAGCTATGGTTTCACCCGCGTAAGTACTGATCCCGTGAGGATATCGGGATCAAAAGTAGCTATTATATGTTTGTATGTTATTATATGTTATTTATTATTAAGGATTTATTAATCAAATTAACATTTATTATCATTCAATTTTTGAAATCGATCTAGTACCTAATTTCAGAGCATAATATTGTACTTTTTTTTACCTTCTTACAAAATTAGAATCTAGAAAAAATAAAAACTAAAACTAAATTTATTCCCGTTAGGTTTGAATGGCAGTCGCTATATTTTCATATTTTTTCATTTGATAAAAGCGCTGCAGCGCTCAAATGAGCTCAAAAAGCAATTTAAAATAAAATTCACAATTCATTAATGACTAATAATGACAAAAACTCTGCTTTCCCTAACATAATACTTATATAATTTTACAAAACTTTGTATCCCTATAATCAATGATTAAGTCCAAAATTTTAAGTCTCAAAATACGAGTTAATAATTTCCGAATAACATAGCCCAAAATGTTCCTTACAAAATTATTACAGTTATAAATTTAAAAACTTTATCGTACCTAATACTCCAATTAAAACAATCGCGATTTCAAAAACTAATAAAGCCAAATCTAGAGTTACAAAATTATACTGAACTTTAATCTAAGGCGGTACCACATTATCGGAGTTCCGTTTAACTTTGTGAGTCTGATTATCATAGATTAAACTGTTTTTGTTGGCCGTAGTTATAGTAGAACCATTGAAAATACTCCCTCGTAGCTACCTTTCTTTACTAATATTATAAAGAGGAAAAATTCAGTGGTTTATAACGCATAGTTTCCGAAAATACTAAACCGATTTCAAAATTCTTTCACCGATAGAAAGCCACATTATCGCGAAGTAACATAGGTTTTTTATCCAGATATTCCCACGGGATCGGGACTTACGCGGGTGAAACCGCAGGACATGCATTTAGGTATAGTTACGGACTAGATACATAATGGATGATTCTTTATGTATTTTCCGTCTTATATCATATTGACCTGTTTTGTTTCTCTGGGCAAGGCTGACAAAGTTGGCTGGGCAAACCTTTTTTTTTTTTTTTTTTTAACGAGGGGAATCTCCTTAAGACCGTCAGGCCGCTCCCGGGGGAGAGCGGCCCGGTGTGTGGGGGTCCCTCTGGCCTGGGTCCGTGTTTCGGCCAGAGGTTTACCCACTAAACCCCTCGGTGTCCCTCATCGCCGCACAGTGTCGGGGTCAACGGGACGTGCTGTGGCATACTACCGTTGACCCCAACCGCGGATGGCCGTGTTCGGCCCCTTCTCAAAAAACCCCAGTGAAGGGGAAAAAACCTTCTCGAGAGGCGGCGTGAGACACGCCGCCGCCATCTCGGGCTCAGTATTTGGCGACGGGCTCCCCCGAGCCCGCCGCCAAGAGCAGAGTTACGGTGGTAACAGGTCATTACGCACCCTTCGACGATTGCGCCTGGGGCAGTGAGTGCCAGCAAGTAGCTCCCGTGCACGCTCGTCTTCCTCTTTCGTGGCCATGACACGCTCGCAAAAGAGTCGCAGCGCCTGCCACGCATCGTCACCACCGAGTATGCCCACAATAACAGCCGGCAGTGACAAGTCGCGGCCAATGGCGCGCGTCAGTTCCTCTCGGGGTGCAGCCCAGGCAGGGCAGACCGCTAATGTGTGTTGGGCGGTGTCACAATTACTGGGGCAATGGTGACACCGCTCATCCATCTCCCTTTGGATCCGACACAGGTACTTCCCGAAGCACCCATGTCCGGAAAGCACCTGTGTCAGACGAAACGAAAGGGACCCGTGGGACCTCTCCGTCCATTCGTCTAAAACGGGCCGTATGGCCGAAATGGTCAAGTGGCCCGCTCCCGGCTCTTGCAGCCGCCGCCGCCATTCCACCAGCTGGACCTGGCGGAGTTCTTCCCGGCGCTCCTCAACCACCCTGAGCGCCGGACGGTCCCCTCGGCTCCGAGCCTCCTCTCGCCACTCATAGAGCGACGCGAGGGCTCTCGCCTCCAGGTCCCACGGTATGGAACCGGCCAGGACGGCGGCAGCCTCGGCCGACACGGTGCGGTATGCCCGCGTCACCCTGATGGCCATCAGTCTCTGCACCTGCAAGAGTCTGCTGATGACGCCACCAGGGATATTCGCGGCCCACACCGGTGCGCCGTACAAAGCCATCGAGCGAATCACCCCTAGGTACAGACGTCTCGTTGAGACGCTTGCCCCCCCGATGTTGGGCAGGAGCCGGGCAAGTGGCCCCGCCGCTCCCACCAAACGTGGCACGAGACGCCCGAAGTGGGCATCAAAACGCCACCTATGATCGAGCACCAAGCCCAGGTATTTGTGGCTGGGCAAACCTATTCCATCTAATAATCTATTTACATATTTAATCTCCATGTCTTCTGACTATGTTGAATCCTAGGGCGATTCTTACGATATATTCCTTCACCGTAAAAGAGATGTATTAGCAATTTTTATCAAAGAATTCGAACCCTCGCGATGGTAGTCAGGATATCTACCACTGGACTAACAGCTATCTCGATATCAGCTATAAAATAAAATAAAAAATAAGATCACGAGGGGTACGGTTGGTCGCTATCCACATCTGGTAAACGTTCCGATTTCGCGTACAAAGCGTCACGCCTTCACCTTTCTTGTACGCACTGCTAAAAAGTGGAATTCTCTGCAAGCTTCGCTGTTTCCCCAAAGCTATAACCTTGGAGTCTTCAAGTCTAGAGTGAATAGGTAAGCATGCTTCATCGTCGACCTCATCCTCGCTTCCCACCAGGTGAGATGAGGTCAAATGCTAGCCTATTGTATAAAAAAATAAAATGAACTTTTGGATCCACCTATGGATAAGGCACTTGGTGTGTAACAGCGTTAACCATTAATATACGTAGAGTGAACTAGACTAGTTGAAGAGATCACTGCTTAAAATTCTATGTTAGTTTCATTACTGAACTTAGTTACTTAGCGAAGCTATTCTGAATAATAAATTGATAATGCCTAGGGAGTCTCTTACGGTACAGATACAAGATCTAAGATACATGAGGGTTTCCGGTGCAGCTTCTAAGAAAGATAGGTACAGGAACTTGATATACTGCGGTCTTTCTACGTTGACATATCTCTACATATTATAAAACGAATTAGTAGTTTTTAATATTATTATTGTAGGACGTCCTCAGGCGCGTTGGAGCGACGATTTGCGCAAGACTGCTGGCACAAACTAGATGCGAGAAGCCGAAAATAGGTTCAGGTTGCGTGCAATTGGAGAGGCCTATGTCCAGTAGTGGACTGCAACAGGCTGATGATGATGATGATGAGATTTATTTTTATAAGGAACAAACAGAGAAACAGACAGACAGACATGAATTTAAAAAAAATGTATAATTTTGTTCTACAACTTATCCTAAACTTTTTTTTTTAATTTACTTCCGAGTACAGACTTTTTATAAGTATAGATAATTTAAATATAGATAGAAGATAATGCTATTATGATCTTACCTTACTACCAAATATGAAGCACAGTAGGAGAGTAACAGTCAACTGCGTGTGACAGAAGAATATTATGTACAAAAGGTCAGGATTGGCTGGTGATTGTAGAAATAACCTGAAACAACGGCACGTATTAGATAAATTTAGAAACTTCCAATCTCTACCTACATATTTCAAAACAAAGTCCTTTTTTGTTTGAGATGTAATTTGTTGTACTCATAGTTTTAAATGTTAATGTAAACTACCGTCCAATCTAATACTAATCATATCAAAACGTTCATATGTACGCAAACTTGAGATTGGCTCTGAGACACATTAACAATTTTATATTTTTATATACGTAATAGGCTAGCATTTGATCTCATCTCACTTGATGGGAAGCGAGGATGAGGTCGACGATGAAGCATGCTTACCTAGAAGGTACCTATTCAAATTTAAAATTCAAAATTAAACTCATATTATGATTTTATCAACATTGCTTTTATAAATGATCTGCGTTTAGGTATCTTTAAAGACCTCTTCCTTAGGAGTAGTCTATCCTATTACTGGATAGTTTAACCGGAGACCCCTCAATTGGAAAAATTGGTTTTCAATTTCAATCCAACATCGCAAAAACAGAAGTAATGAAGCAGTGTCTTCGACGTCTTAAATCGCGAGCGCAACGAAGGACTCGAGGTTTACTCCCGAGCGTACGAAGGGTGTCAAATATTAAAATCACGAGCGAAGCGAAGGATTTAAGACGAGTCCTGAGTTTCTTTTTTGGAAAACTAAACAGCTGGAGTAAACAAACAATGACATGACTTAATTTAGTTGTTTTTTAATGAAATTATGGTTTCATTAATTTTGCGAATACATGTTGTTATTCAAATCGTCATTGTTTTGAGATTAATAATATAGAATTGATTTCAGGTCAGTATAAATTTCGGTAAGTAACAAACTTAAAACACATTTTCTCCCTAGAGGATAAATGGAATTCAATACAATTTTGTTTCCTTGTTTTTAATAAATTAATAATGACTATTGTTATGTTCGGTTTTTGTTGCTCCAGTTGCGAGCATTCGCTTTTATGTAATGTCATAGATTCGAGCATTACACAGGGCGCACCTTGTGATACAATGTTACACTACACACATCAGTCAGGCTGGTGGTAATGTAATGTTTATTAATAGGGGTTAAAGTATGAAATTGCCGTTTTATTGCAATAGGTTCTTTGAATTGACATAGAATCTTCATGGTTTGAGGTTTTCGAATGAAACTTTTTTCAAATGATTTCTGTGATGTTCTTTTTTTAAAAAATGTGAAACATTTGAATATCGACTTTCAATTGTTTTTGTTATTCAATTTAGACAAGAAAGATGGATACTGCGAAAATTCGAGTGATTTTTAAATACGAGTTCCGACGCGGAACTAACGCGGCAGAAACAGCCCGCAATATCAATGCTGCGTTTGGAGAGGGGTCTACTAATGAACGCACCGTGCGATTTTGGTTTAAACGCTTTCGTGATGGAAATTTCGACTTAAAGAACGAGCCACGAGGAAGACCGCCCACACAGGTGAATAACGATGAATTAAGAGAGATAGTGGAAGCCGATCCTAGTCAAACTACCCAGGAATTAGCGGCATGGTTTAACGTTACCTTACCCACTTTATTGACTCACTTGCGTCAAATCAATAAAATAAAAAAATACGAAAAATGGGTGCCTCATGATTTGACTGATCTGCAGAAAGGAACGCGTGTTGAAACTTGTGTTGCCTTGTTGAACCGGTACAGAAATGAAGGAATATTGGATCGAATTGTAACATGTGATGAAAAGTGGATTCTTTATGATAACCGGAAAAGAAAAATGCAATGGCTGACCCTAGGTCAAATGCCACAACAGTGTCCTAAAGCAAAACTTACCAATAAAAAGGTAATGGTAACTGTTTGGTGGTCTCAGCATGGTGTTATTCACTATAGTTTTCTTCGATCTGGTCAAGCAATTACGGCAGATGTCTATTGTGCCGAACTCCGAACCATGTTGACAAAACTAGCAGTAAAACAGCCCCGACTCATGAATCGATCTTCACCATTATTGCTCCACGACAACGCGAGACCTCACACAGCACGAGAAACCATTTTGACCCTTCAGGAACTGCACTTAGAAACCATTCGTCATCCTCCGTATTCACCAGACCTTGCTCCAACGGACTACCATTTTTTTCGTGATTTGGACAATTATCTACGTGACAAGAAGTTTTCTTCCCAGGAGGCAGTACAAAATGCTTTCACACAGTTTGTGCAGTCTAGATCGTCGGAGTTCTATCGCAAAGGCATTAATAACCTTCCCATTAGATGGCAGCAATGTATAGATAATAATGGCAACTATTTTGATTAAAAAATTTGTTAAAATTTTTAAAATTAAACAATTAAGATTTTCAGTACAAATCGGCAATTTCATACTTTAACCCCTAATATTATTTATTTATTTTATCAAAGGCTAAGTTACAATACTCTTACTCCTGAGATAATGCACTGACATTACTAAAATAATACTTTTAATAAATTATAATAAAGTAACAAATTAAACCTAATGATTTTCAATGCATCTACTTTTATGCCATTTGTGTGAATATCGGCAGGCTACAATTAAAAATGTCGTAATCTCTCGCGACGTCATACGATTCGACTTTTAATAGCGTTATGTCTACTCTCTACCTTTAGAATTAAATTAAAAGACAGCTCTATTTATAACTACTTCATTTCAGTATTAGTTGAATGTTTCGAAATAAAATACAAAGCAAACATTTCGAAATAAGCAACCAAAAATTATTGAGGCGAAGGATTGATAAACTAAGAATTCATAATTATTTACTTAGGGTAGCTAGCTCGAGTAGTGGCGCCAAAACAGTGTATGTCGTTTAATATTAATTATTTTGCTAATTAAGTTAAACTGTATTACTAATTTGAAATGCAGACTACTACTAATCAATACGGGAAAAACTGATGTTCAAATATATCCCCTTTCGTAGTTAAATGAAAAACTTCCTTGAGGAATGTTTTTTTTTGTATTCTAAAAGTTAACTGAACATGTAAGCACAGAAATGATAAATTTAACACCAAAATACGGTTTCCGTACGTTTGTAATTACTGAGATAAATTGACAACCAAATTATATACAAATTCTTCGATTCGTCCCCTTAACATAAACAAACTCACGCTATTGTTTCTCACGTGCAAAACTCAATAAATCAGAGGCTTCAGAAACTTTGGTTTGAAATTTGATTTATTATAGTCCAAGTCAACAAAGTAGAAACCAATGAAATATTGCACCCTTTTTTTTTCAAAACTACCCTTTTCGTTGTTTAGTTAGACCTCTCAAGTCGACCCTTGAGGGGAACAATAAGTCGAATTGAAAACTTTTACCGTATTTGTATTCTTTATTTATATTTTTTAGTGAAATTATTAGCTGTAAGTTTTTGTTTATGTTATTTGTTTTGTAATATTTTGGTACTTATATTTTCTTTTTTTAAGGGAATTGTTAAAGTTTATAAACTATTTAAAAAATAATAGTATTGTAATTTACTTCATTTTTTCGGTTTTAATGGCGTTTTATTTTAATAAAACTCGCCGCGAGTGAATTTTGGAAGCTGAAAACAAATGACAAAATATGAAAAATGTATCTTCAAAAATTCACTCGCGGCGAAACGAGGCCATTTAAAATATTTCTAGTAGGTACAAATGCCTTAAGCAATACAAAACAAATTACGAAATATACATACGATTTGTTAATGTTTCTGACGCACGGAGCTCGAGAAAAAGTTTTTTTTACACAAATTATCGGTCACCGTTCACGTAATAAGAGCAACGCGAATAAAATCTCAAAATGAGTTTCATACAGGGTGTTCCAACAAGACCATTTAAGCCAAAAGGGGGTTGTTCTAGATGTCCAGGCAAAAACAACTTTTGTTCTACGACTTTTAGAAATTCGAAATGTAATTCGTAAATTTTTAGTTTAAAGTTTACTAGAAAATTAGCTGTTTCTTAGAGTTAGAGATTATAAACCTTACGCGATCCTTTCATTAAGTTTAGGCTACCATAATCAAAACTTTATTTTCAAAAAGAGCTGTTTTTTTTCAATGAAAAAATTTCATTAAATTCAAAAAAATAAATTAAAAAAAGTTGTAATTTAAAAGTCGTACAACAAAAGTTGTTCGCCTAGACGTCTAGAACAACCCCTTTTCGGTTTAAATTGCCATCCTTGATACAACCTGTACAATATCAGCACCGCAAAAACCGAATAAATTAATTTATGAATCAAATTGTTGCAAATATAAGTACTTACATAGAAATATTAAGGAAGACAGACAGTAGAAACTCGTTGTATATTGCCATCGATATAAATCTGCTCTCGTTGAATTCGGAAGGCGCTTTCCGCACCATTATGCACAGGCGGATGCCCCACATTAGGAATATTACTTCCACTGGGGACAAACATAACGATTATTGTAAAACGAAGCTTATTATAAACTAACTGTTTCACCCGCGTAGGTCCCGCGGAAATATCGGGATAAAAAGTAGCTTATATTTGTTACCTATTTACATTTTACCGGGTCTTAATCGCGTAATAATGGGCCCTACCATGATGTCTTTAAGTCGTCGCGTTGTCGTTCAGCTGAAAAAATTAAATTAAAAACACATCGAATGATTAAAACAAAGAAAAACAAATATATAAAAAAAGTTTTTATAAAATTGTCTGAGGTTTTTAAAAGTAGTCGGGGTATTTTTTAAAATTTTCTTTACTTTTTTGAACGACAAAAGGACGACTTAGCAACATCAAACGAGCATGGTAGCGCAGATTATTTATTTTCTCAGCTCGACGTTTCGATCATTCCCCCCGCGACCAAGATCATTGGAACATAATCGAAACGTCGAGAAGAAAATAAATAGTTATACGCGATTAAGTCCCGGTAAAATGTAAATATGTTAACAAATCGTATGAATTTAAACAGTTTCCCAGTTACCTATAATCCATGTTTCATCGCAATAGGTTCAGTAGTTTTTGCGCGAAAGAGTAACAAACATACACATCACATCACATACATACAAACTTTCGCGTTTATAATTTAGTAATATATAAATAACAAAAGTTTAATAAAATCGCTTTGACGGTAAAGGCAGTGATGCCATGTCATGTCATGGCATGTCAAAAAGTCACAAGCGTTTGGTTGAAAAGTCGCTAGATGTCGCTAGCCATGGATAAAGATCAAAAGTCACTAGAAGTCGCTAACTTCCTACTTCAGGTACTTAAAATTAGTATGCGAATTTTCGAGTTTAGGAGCTGCTTAATTATTTAAATGGCCCTTAAGTTTTAAGCTGTTTTTCTGTGTTCGGCCCTATTATCCTAGTAGACTGGACGCTAAGAAACTAAACGCAATTATTTCACGTAAGTCTAATTCTTTATTGTTTTACGCACTGTAGATTAAAGCACAGTTTTTGAACTCGATCTATTTCAGTGAGACTATTTAGGAGGTTAAATTTAAAGTTTAAAGTCAACTTATTTAAAATAAAAGTTTCTAATGTGATTGTTGCTCCTGCATAATACTTGAAGTTATCGTAGATGTGCTACAGTTTCCTTCGTAGCTGCCGTAGCACCTCTACGAGAGATACATTCGATTTTATGAAATCTTCTAGGTAGCTGTGCTTTGTGATTTAAACCGCTTTAGTCCCGCGAGAAATCGGGATAAAAATAGCCTATGTGTTATTACCGGTCACCAGCTACTTATATTTCAAGTAGTTTTTGCGAGAAAGAGTAACAAAGTCACATACAGACATACATACATACAAACTTTCACGTTTTTATTATTAGTAAGATTTCAGGATAGGTAGGTACATGGTGTAAAACATTAATTTTCTAGTCTTAAGAGTTTAATGTGTAAAAATTATATCTCAAACCTCTTTAAATAATTCAAACCTGTTTAATACTTTTTAAACATAACTAAAATCGTTTAAAAAGTCGTTCAAAACTTAATACAAGATAAGAAAACTTAGATAAGGTAAATTAATTTTTCCTCTATATTTTTTACTGAGTTGACAAGCAAATTATGTTTGACTGGTAAACAATGAAAAACGTCTAGATCAGGTGAAAAAAGTTAGGAGAAAATTGTTTAGAAAGCTGTGAAGGTAATTTAAACTTTTCTAGCAAAGAGTTAAGGTTTTGTTATTAAATAAATATCGCAAACGTCGCCCACAGCGGCATCTTGTCGCAAACTATATCCACACATATTTTTCATTTACTAAATATATCCCGCGGTTTCATCAACGTAAGTCCCGATCCTGCGGGATTATCGAGATAAAAACTAGCCTATGTGTTATTTCCGATATCCAGATACCTATATTCCAAGTTTCATCGCAATCGGTTTAGTAGTTTTTGCTATAAAGGGTACCAAAGACACAGTAAGATTTACAAAAGCAAAATTTAAATAAGTAGTATATCCGTTGTCTAGTCACCGTAACACAAGCTTAGCAGCTTACCATGGGGCTAGATGGCGCTGTGTGTTGGTCACAGAATTTGTTTATTTAATACTAGGTGTTACGAGCGACTTCGTCTGCGTAGAAATATTGCATAGCCGACTTTTTCGTTCATTACTCAGGTTCTACTAATTGGATTTTGATGTATACCACGACGTTCCTCGAAAATAGAACTAGGTATCCGATATTAAAAACCAGATTTCAATCGGATTCGTAGTTATTAATAGTATTTATTTATTTATTTAAGGAACATTCACAGCTATAATACAAAGTAAATATATATGTATAGATAACACAAAGCCAATTACGAACATTCACAAATAAACAAAGAAACAGACAGACATGACATTAAAAAATTGTATAATTTTGATCTATTACATTTCCTAAGTCCCCTAGACAATTTCTATTTTTAATTTACAGACTTTTGTCCTCTCTTCCGTTATTATAAGTAGTATTATAGATATAGATAATTTATTATTTTACAACAAACTTTTTGTATAAAATTGTATTTAAAGACTTGGTAGGTATTTTAGAATGCTGGCTTAATCTAACTTAAGAAGCCACACTAGAGTCATATTTGTAACTCTCGACGTATTTAAAGTGATCAATTACATCCAATTATATTAAAAAAAAGAATGACTTTGACTTAACGAAATCGGGTTAGTTATCAATTCGTAACTCGAAAAACGTTAGTTATTGAAACGAAACATTGAATGCCGATATCTGGTATTCCAAATCGGTGGCTCTATGCGGGTGAAACTAGTAGTTCACTAGTATTTTAGTATCTTATCTCCCAATGAAACACAATATTTACCGGGTTTACTCGCGTTTTATTCATTAAAACCTCGAAGCTAACTGCAAACTCAGCGAAAGCTGGTACGGTTAGTCAACCTTGAAAAAGCAACTGCATTGTTAGGCAAAGCTCGGTACATTGTAAAAATGCCATTAATAAAAAAACGCGAGTAAAACCCGGTAAATATTGTGTTTCATTATGTAAAATCGCGAAAATCTAAGAAAAAAAACCCTAATAGAGCAGTTTTACTAAGACAATACTTTTACGGAAAAATACTGAACAGCCACATAAACATAGGTTTTTCTTATGTTCTCGCGATTTTGAACTGTAATAAAACACAATATTTACCGGGTTAAACTCGCGTTTTATTTATTAACGGCATTGTTTCAGTGCCCATACCAAGGTTTTGCTGACATAAAGTCAGCTTTATTAAGGGAGACTGTCCCAAGAAATATTTGTATTTCATTACGCCACTTAAAACTTAAAGTAAGTACTTAAGTAGCTATTCTCTAGTTAGAAGAGTTTAAATTCAAAATGAGTACTGAAGCGAATTATTGCGTTTAACGGTAAAGTAGTTAAGTTATTTGTTTGTACATCTTCTAAATGTAATATTTTGATATTTGGATTTTTTTGAAAGTTCCTTAATTGCAGCTCGATTGAGTGCACGTAACTACCTACTTGTCGGATAGTTAAACTTGTTTCGATTGAGTGCATCTTATTATTTTGTACTTACCTATCTATGTTGTTGTATAATATACTTATTTTAGTTATGTAAACATAATTATGTGTGATCTACAGTGCAATAGCACTAGGGTACACACACACATAGGGTAGGGTACATTAGAGAATACTCTAATGTACCCTACCCTACCCTTTAAATTTTGAGTAGAGTTTTTAGCTGTATTTAGCCATAAGTTTCGTTTTTGGGGTTGTAGAAACGTAGTAATAATAATATTTACATTATGCGAAAATTAATAAATGCGAAAGTTAAGCTGTTTGTTTGTTTGTGTTTTAATCATGCAAAAACTACTAAACTGATTAAAAAGAAACTTAGTATGCAAATAATTGGAGTTTTGGATTAAAATCTAGGCTACATTTTATCCCGACATTTTCATATGATTATTATTTAATCGTATGACGTAGGCAAAATACATAATTAAATTGATTATTTATTATACAGACGTCATTAGCAAAAAATTAATACAAATGTCAAGTAATACAAATAACAAAAATAAATAAAATTATAAAATTTGAATCATAATAATTATTTTCATATGATCAGAATTAATGCGGGAGTGAAACCGCGTGCGCAGCTAGTCAGTTACAAAAGCATTTTCCTTATCCAGGACCCACTTAACCAGGTCCTACTGTACTAAAGGATATAAAAAATTACTTACACGTAGTAAAAGAGTGGTCCCACCAATCTGTATTACACAGATAGGCTTTCAAATCGTCCTTCGTCCTCCCCACGATGACGGCAGGCGGAGCCACGAGCGTGCGTATAGCTAGCAACACACAGGCGACCCCCACAATGATTCCGATCCGTCTTAGTAGATACATGTCGGATATTTTCACTGCTTTTGCTGACCGTACTTGGAAGATCACTGATATTCTGTAACAAAGTTTTTTTTAAATACATTTTCTTAGATAAATCACAAGAAAGTAAGAGTCCTTTGGCCTACTTGTCAACCCCTCTAAATCACAAGCGATAATTGTAGGAAATACTTTTTATCAGAACCTAATCATTAGAGGACCACTGCCTGCAATTGTGTAAGATGGCTTTGATATTCCTTACACCGACAGTGCTAAAAATTTGGGGATAATATTAGACAATCGTCTATCTTGGGAGAAGCATGTCAACCTAATAAGCCAGAGGGTGTTCGCGACCTTCCATTCTCTCAAAAAACTTCAAACCGTTTTGCCTCTGGACACCAGGATTACTTTAGCCCAGTCTCTTCTTCTTCCTCTCCTGGATTATGCCGATGTGTGTTTCCTGGATGCCACTGAAGACCTCCTGGACAGACTCGAGAGACTGCAGAACGTCTGCATCCGATTCATTTTCGGCTTGCGTAAGTTCGACCATGTCTCCGAGTTTCGTGCTAGGCTGAAGTGGCTTCCTATTCGCCGTCGACATGATCTACATGTCCTCTCTTTCCTCTTCTCGGTTCTATTCATTCCCTCCTACCCCTCTTACCTCCGTGAGCGTTTCAGTTTCTTTGCCCGAGGTGTGTCCAACAGACCATCTCAACAACTTATTCATAAATGTCCTCCCCACACTTCTGCTAAATATAATGGCTCCTTCACAATTCATGCAGTGCGGCTCTGGAACAATCTTCCACCTGACATTCGGGCGAGTTCATCTCTCAATGTCTTCAAAAAAAGAGTTAAGGAGCATTATCTGTCCTCTCTGTAGGTATATGTTATTTTATTTATGTATTTAGGTATGTATTTTTGTGTGTATATATGTATGTATATTATAAGTTATTTATGTATGTGTATGCAAATGCCTGTTTGCTTGTATTTTTATTTCCTGTTCTCTCTTTAAATTATAGTATATTATGTAGGGTTATAAAAATTGTAATATTTGTTTTTGCTGTATTCTCTGTACACTTAATTACCTTCCACTATATTCTTTCCTTTCCACTGAGGTTTGTCGGCAGAAAACTCTCAACAGGGTTAGACTCACCTTAGTATTAATTTGTAATTTGACTGTTTTTTTGTGAACGTTTCTTGTGTACTGAATTAATTAAATAAATAAATAAAATAAAGAAAGTGATCAGAACATCATCTCATCTCAGCCCTTATCCGTCCACTGCTGAAAATAGGCCTCCCCATACAAATAAGGATCGCGAGCTACCTCCATCCAACGACTCCCCGCGACCGCTACAATGTCGTCGGTCCACCGAGTAGGTGGTCTTCTAACACCCCGTTTCGCATTGCATCGTGGTCGCCACTCGAGAACTTTTACTCCCCATCAGTTATCTATATCTATCTATAAAGCCTATGTGTTATTTCAGTTCTCCAGCTATCTATATTCCGAGTTTTATGGTAATCGGTTCAGCGGTTTTGACGTGATTGAATAACAAACATACATTATAGGTACATATTTACTCACAAACTTTCAACTTTACAACATTAGTGGGATAATTTTGTAATAAGTATTCCCACGGAATCGGTCCTTCAGCCAGTAAATCCAACTCACAGCTACTAAAAATAAAGGTCAAAATCCTAAATCAAGTGAATGGTACCGTTTCATCTTATTAACCTAACCTTATAAAGGCAATCTGGTTTCATGACAATTTTCAATTTCTCGCCAACTCATTTCGTTCCGTTTAAACTGGCCACCATAATTATAAAGTTTAGGGTCGTCACTAACTAGCGACTTGAAATTGGTTCAATCGAGTTTTTGATGTGAAACATCTATAGGTGCGGGTAAACCTAATTGTTGGCGTGGCGATACAGGCCGTGGCGACGGATCGCCACGCAACAGGAAAACAATTTTGATGTTTCACATCTGTCAGGTAATCTGTGATGGCTCACATATCCAGTAGGTAGTAGGCGCCTTTTTACAGTTGCCCATGAATTTCGTTTTTAGGGACCGATCACATAAGTTGTAGGAAATCAATTGACTTGTCAAAGAAAACAGGCGTACATATTTAGGTATCCGATAAAAAATAATTTTTACTTAAACATATTTTAAGGGAAAATACATCTTTAAAAATTCACTCGCGGCGAGGTTTGAACTCGTGGCTCTTGGTCTGTATCCAAGCGTCTTTGAATGAACTGTCTAGTTCGTTAAAAGGAGCTCCCAAATATTTCTGTAAAAATGCCTTGAGCAACAAGCAAATTACGAAACATATTTTTTTTTGATAAAACTGTAACAACAGTTGTGAGAATTGTGAATAAGATGTTTGTTACTCGTCTACGCTGTAACTATACTAACACGATTACGATAAAACTGAGAATAGAGATAGATGATTTCCTTTTATTCTAATTTACTTAATTCCCAAACAAATTATATACTTATTAAAAAACAAAGAGCAACGCCAAGAGCAAACAAAAAAATGGTTTTTTATTCCGTAATTTGTTTTTTTTTTAATTTTAAAGGATTCAACTTATCGGTCGACAGTTTTGTTTTCAATTTGTATTCACCCTTAACTTTTTACGTTCGACAATAATAGGGTGAAATTCTTCATTGTTCACCGTCAAAATGCGAAAATCGTCTCCTTTAATTTCGAAGTTTGTTTTAATATTCTAATTAACAAAATTGTCAGGGATCCTGCTACGAAGGGCGAATGCTTGATGTTAACTTTTTGTTTAGCCTACAAAAAATGCAGGAAAAATATTATTTATTAGTAAACTAAGAAAACTACGAGATTGTCCATATTTTGTTAATATTAACCCCCGATGGAATAAGAGGACTTAGGCGTAAGTGTTTATAGTTATGGTTAATTAAATCGGCTCAGCCGTTCAAAAGACATGGGGGATCTTCGCCATCTTAGTACTTATCCTATTCATCCATTGCCTCACATAGGCCTACCCCATACGACGCTACAGATTGCGATCCTAAACCATCTCCATCGAACGACTCCCCGCAACCGCTACGTTGACATCAGTCCACAGAGTAGGTGGTGTTCTAACACTCCGTTTGACTATGTGTAATTACTGTGTTTGTTTATTTTTATTAGATTCAATTAGCACATACTGTCGTTTGTATAAACATACTAACAAGAATTAACACTATTCATAACATTAATTATTATTCCGCGTCTTGTTTCTTCGAAGGCGAGTAAAAATTCACCTAATTAGGGTACATAAAGTCAGCAAATTAATGTCTAATGAAGCAAATCATTTTGACTATTACCTACGTCTACTCAGACGAATTACATTAAATATTTATATAATAGTGTAAATTTAATAAACAGAATAAGAATAATTAGTGATTCAGCATCATACTGAGCAAATTGACAGAGTTGTAGAGATATTTTAGGTGGTAATTAGTTATACTAAGTAACTAGCAATTCAACCCTGTTTTACGTAAGTGAGTACTAGATGTTATTTAAAAAAATGTTTAGTATCGCAAAGTAACAAGTACATAAAATAATAGGCAGATGCGAAATTCTACTAATCCTACTTATTATAAAGCTGAAAGTTTAGATGTTTGTTTGTGTAACAAACACGCTAAAACTACTAAATCGATTCCGATGAAACTTGGTTAACAGATAGCTGGAAATCTGGAATAAAACATAGTTTACTTTTTATTCCGATATTCCCGCGGGATCTGGACTTACGCGGGTAAAACCGCGATGCGCAGCAAGTACATTTATATTTTTCTATAGTGATAGGAAAATATAATAATAACTTTTGTTCTACAACTTTTGGAAATTCGAAGTAGTTTTCGAAAATTTTAAGTTTAAAGTTTACTTGAAAATCAGCTGTTTCTCAGAGTTCGAAGTCATTGACCTTATCTTGTCCTTTCATTTAGTTTAGTAGACAACAATCGAAACTACAATTACCTTTATTTTCAAAAACAGCTGTTTTTTCAGTGAACTATAACTTCAAAATTTTCAAAAAAAAGTTCGAATTTTTAAAAGTCGTAGAACAAAAGTTGTTCGCCTAGATGTCTGGAACAACCCCCTTTCGGCTTAAAAGGGCATGCCCGTTACATCTTGTATACCTATTTGATACAGTTATGTGTTGCTTCATCATTGCTGACAGCTTTTGTCATATTAACTCTATAATACCAACATGTAATGTAGGTGAATGTTGCTAGTGTTTCAGTTTTTTGGCTTTGTCATACAAGATGATGATGATGATCAAAAGCCGTATCACATTCCGCTGACGTTGATATCCCTCCCAAGAGCAAGACAAAGCATTAAGTCGCGGAAGGGTCGCCTAAGAATGTGATTGTAAGATAATGGGCCCTACCATGATGTCTTATAAGTCGTCTCGAAGTCGTCGCGTTGTCGTTCAGCTAAAAAAAATATAGTAAAAAAAAAAATATTTTTTTGAATTGTCTGTGGTTTTTAAAAGTAGTCGGGGTATTTTTTATTTAAAATTTACTTTATTTTTATGAACGCCAAAAGAACGACATAGCAACGACAAACGAGCAGATGTAAATAAACAGGTTGTCATCTTTGAAACTTCAATAAAAACAATAAAATAGTCTTGAGTTTTTCCATGTATAAAATACTAGCTGCGCCCCGCGGTTTCACCCGCGTAAGTCCCGTTCCCGCATGAATATCGGGATATAAAGTAGCCTATGTGTTAATCCAGGTCCCCAGCTACATATATTCCAAGTTTCATCGCAATCGGTTCAGTACTTTTTGCGTGAAAGAGTAACAACCTCACATACATACAAACTTTCGCGTTTATAATATTAGTAAGATAAAAGAAGAAATAAAGATAAGTATTTAAGTGTTGTATCAGTTGCCTATAGTCATCGTAAAAGAAGAAAAGCTTAGACGATGGTGGGTACTAGATTAAACCTTCCTAGATGGTAGTTCGAATTTTGAGTCAACTATTTAAAATACAAATACAATAATCATTTATTCCAAGAAAGTAGGGTACATGGTCTTAGAATAATTGGCGAGTCTCTTACATCTTATCAAAACAATGACATAGAACAATTGACTTGTCATTGGCAGAATATGTGATCACATAAAGCCATTAAACTTAAAAAAAAAAAAAAAAAAATAACAATTGACTTTATTAGTCAAGAATTCATTAGACAAGACAAGAGTTTCACAATAAGTTAAAAAAAAAAATATTCAATTAATGTCAACAAACAAACAACAATTTGCAGCTAGATGGCACTATCTAATGTGTAATGTTCACTAGAATTTATTCATTTATCTGTTAATCATAAAGTAAACGAAAACGAAGGCGTCTTACATGTCACATATTATAACGAATACAATTAATAATAACCTGATATTTATTTATAAATCTGAAGTTGAATATCGGGGATTCTTACCCGATTGACATTCAGGGCTCACTCCGGCCCGACGTCTAATCAATGTTTCATATAACCTCGTGATCAAATCTTATACACACCACAGTTTACCTAGTAGTTGGTACTTCGGTGCTTTATACAGTTGCCTAACTGTCTTTAAAATTTATTTCCGGGAATATAGCTGACCGGACTATAGACTTGTTACATAGTCGTTTTCGTTCCTAGAAGACTGTGCACTTGACACCTTTAGAAATATCAATTTCAATCATGTTCTCTAAAGTTAAAGCAGTTTTGCTTTGATATATCAAAACGGTCCTGTTGAACCCAGATGGTCCAAGTCTGTCCTTATCTAACTAACCGACGAACACTAGAGTGAAAAAAGAACAGACTGGGTGTCTCAAACGTCAAGCGGGACCGTTTTTTTTGACGAAGTAAGCTTCCTAGTTACTTCGTACTATTTCTATGGACCGGACAGTTCGTTTTGCCAAACACATGACTTGTCAAAGCCCGTTTTCAGAGAAAAAGCAAGCTTGCATACCTATGCAAGTTTGCTTTTTCTCTGAAAACGGGAACAGCCAGTAATAATGCCAGTGAACGGATATAAGCATGGAAAAAGCCTTTCCATACTAACTCACCTCAAATAATAGCGCCAAAACTTACTCAAGCACGAAGTATGCATACACAAACTACACACCACGCTACTATCTAAGCAATTGGACCTATGTTTATATTTTCACCAATTGTGTGTTGACAACGAGGACGGCCCGGCGGCAATACGCTGTTCTTTAACTTGATTGATTCTTATTGAATGACCCGATCCAAGTACTACTGAAGTGACAGATTCGTATCTCGGTACTTTTTACTCATCGCGGCCTATTTTACGTGGTGTCATTTTGAAGCGTAAGAAATTATTTCATGCTTATATATCCGTTCACTGACTAATGCAAGTAGTGCTTCTAGGAACCTACAGCAGAGCCCCTCGGTTTATCCTACGAAAGTGCCTATTTTTAAATAAAGGAAGAAAATGTGTTATTCTAAGCCGAAAAAGAAACCTGCAATTATTATCAAGCTACTGTAAACAGGTTTTTTACGACACCCTACCCTGAGCATGGCCCAGCAAGGTAAGCACTTGGCTAATTTGTTATAACATCAAATTTAAAAAAAGATAAAAACCAGAATAGTTCACTATTAAGTAATAAGAATTACACAAAAAACAAAATCATACAAGACATGTTGCGCGATTTTTTTTCTTTATGACTTTTTTTGTATGAAAATTCATCGCAAACTTGCTTTGAGTCACAAAAACTTCAATGCAAACTTGTTGCATTGAGTTTACATTGAAGATTTTTATAACGTCTATTGAAAGACCACCTATACTATGTGAATTGATAACATTGTAGCGGTCGGGTAGTTTAACGTTTAACGTTAGCTGATATCTATGGCGTCGTCGTGTGGAGGCCTCTATATTCAGCAGTGAACGAAGTAGTCGAAGAATCTTTCGTCGATACATCGAGCTTCGCTGTTAAAGTGTCGCATACAATTCTGTTCAATATTCATTCAAATTAATGTAAATCGCAGTTGAATATAGAACCCAGTGCTGATGATCCTCTACTTACCTCCAGGTCTTCAACATCAATGCTCCATACGTGAGGCAGAAGCCGACTTCCCTCAACCAGACCCTTGCAGTACAAGTGAAGACAGTCGGCCGTCCGTACATGACCAGGGTAGTGCAGTATATGAGGAGGGCTCCAAGGACGATCACACGGAGTAGGGCTGGACTTGCAGCTCTAACCACCTGGTGGTAAAGACAAAGATCTGTAAAATCTATAAAAATACAGCCAGTTACGGAAACTTAGATGTCTAAATAGAGCAAATAATACTTTTCATGTCATTATTAGAAATTCACCTTCTACTTATAACAATTATGTACCAAACCATTCCAAGAGTGGATCGAGTTAAATTAGTAAAATAACTTAAACTATCCCTATGCAAATTTTCTTCTAAATAGGTCAAACCATTTGACCGTGAAGAGGGAACAAACAATCGAACTTTCAGATTTATAATTTAATATTAGTAAGAATTGATGTAGACATCCAGTGAAGAAGGATTTTTGGAAAAGTTCCACGGAATCATGACTTATGCGGGTGAAACGGTGAATCTTAATCATCTTACTAATATTATAAACGCGACAGTTTGTATGTATGTATGTGAGGTTGTTACTCTTTCACACAAAAACTACTGAACCGATTGCGATAAAACTTGGAATATAGGTAGCTAGGGACCTGGATTAACACATAGGCTACTTTTTATCCCGATATTCCCGCGGGAACGGGACTTACGCGGGTGAAACCGCAGGGCGCAGCTAGTAATTAATAATCCGAAATCATTACTAGGAGTAATAGGTTAAAATCATTACGTATAGTAACGTAATGACGTGAAACATAGAGATAATTATCATTAGATTTATTCAATGAAAAAAATATTTTAAATAAATTGTTAATAGTTAGAACTTACCCTGACATGCCCATACTTTATAGTAAAGTACACGATAAAGGGCAAGATGGAGATGATGAGGCAAGCCAGAGCAAAGATACTGGTCCTCAGCACCCAGTTTAGAGCAGCCACGCAAGGAGAGCCATCCATGCAAGCTTCACAACCTTCGGCACAGGGGAGGCATTCAAACGCATCTGGTAGACCGTAGAAGGTTTCATGTATCTGTGTTCAAATCATATTACGTAAATATATTACTAGTAGTTCTGCAAACAGTTGACCTCGCAAGCACTAATTATTGGAAGGGCCCACACAGTATCACCGTAAAAAGCGGAAGATTAATGGTACGGGGGTATCTAGTAACCTCCTTTACACCCCAATAAAAAACTCCACTATAAAATAAACCATATGCTCATAAAACTTGTATTCCAAGTTTTACCCAAATCGGTTGAGAAATACAACCTCTAGAGGAGAACCAACATACTGGCTGACGATAGAAAATTTGGCCAGAATTGAAGCAGAAACGCTTCACTCGCTACACCCGCTCGGTCAAAAACGGGGTACTCCAGGAGTAACAGGGATTCAAGAACTAGGGTAGGTAACTCATTTGCTCTAATGAGCTATGTAAATAAATAAATATTGCACGACACTACACACAGCGCAGTCTAGCCCCAAACTAAGCACTAGGCTTGTACTATGGGTACTAGACAACGGATATACTACATTTATACTTTTTTTTTGTATATACATATATAGAAAGACACCTAGACCACATACAAATATTTATTTTCATGCATAAATATTAGCACCCGGCGGGAATTGAACTCGCAACCTTCTGCATTGCAGTCAAGCGTTCGCCCGACGCGATGTGCATATAACTCTAGAATCCTTTGCTTGTAAAAATAGTATTTTCTTCACTTGGACAATGTTGGATATTCGTATGAATTCTTACCGACAAATGCTTTTCATACTCTTCTTCAATGTCGCTGCCGTTGTAATATCTATTCTCAGCCGTGGTGTTAGGGTAATAGAACCCTCGTCTGCAAACGCAGCGGTATGAACCTCGACGGAAACCCAGCCCTGGGATTGGTACACACTGAAACAAACAAAACATACAAGATCAGCGAAAATTTCAATTTTTTGGCTATCACGAGTCACAAACTTTGGAATTCATTGGTTACAGTCTCCTCCAGACCAAGATCATTGTAACATGATCGAAACGTCGAGGCAGGAAAATTAAATAAAAATAAAATCAAGCGATTAAGACCCGGGAAAATGTGTAAATATGGGATCACGAGTCATGAAATGTAGCCTGGTGTCAGAAAGACAGATAATCAGACGAACAGTGGAATCTTAGTAAAGGGGTTTTCTTTGTACCCTTTGGGCACGGAAATCTAATGATAAGTGAGTTTTAGTTATTGGTAGGTTTCTGAAGGCAAATTTTTGGATTCCTTTTTTTCCTGAAAGAGTTTATCATTTTCAATGATTCGCTGCTTTTGCTCGCTCGGGTGTTCTTTCCCATGCACAACACTGTCTCTCTGCCGCCTCGCACTTTGTTTTTAATGGCAGGTAAAATATCTAGTCATATTTTATTATCTATTGAGTTATTTTAAGTAGCTCGACGTTGCTGAATAAATACTTCTCCCATTTTTATAAACGTGGGATTCTATTATTCTAATCATTTTCTGAGTCGTTTATTAAAAATACAAAATAAATCCGCGAGCTTCTTTGCGTAACAGAAATACATAATAGGCAATAAAAATATTTCGAAAACGTCTAAAATCTACCAAAGAATCACACCACGACTCAAACTAACAAGAGTTTGAAAAGGGATTCTTGTAAAAGACATATTTAGTCGCATGACTTCCGCTGACTTTCTAACAATGTATCTAGACCAGACCATTACAAAATGGGTCTTCAAACAATTTCAGCAAATCATCTCCGAAAGCTACGTAATTATCTTCCGCGTAATAAACGTAGAACCATTAAGGTATATTGTACGTAACAATACGATATTCCATCCATTATGGTCGGTTACTCACGGTTTATGACCATTACGTGTTTAAAATGAGATAACTTCAGATTAGTGTCTACAATGATACGACAAACAGACCCTCAGTCCAACAACTAATATCCTCATACATAGATTAAAAGTTGCGCTGTGGCATAACATCATCATCTTCATCTCAGCCCTTACCATCTACTGCTGAAAATAGGCCTCCCCCCTCGACATTGTATTGTGACTTCCCGAACGCAATACAATGTCTATGGTTCATCGCGATAGATGGTCTTCCAACACTACGTTTCGCATTTCATTTCATTTACTTGAGGACTTTTTATCCCTAACTGTTATAAGTCATTTGAGCTATGTGGCTTATACCCATTGCGATTTCATTATGTTGTTCTTCTAGAATCTATGGATTTCCGTATTTCGGATTCTACCACGTAGAGAAACTTCAAGCTTAACATTGTAAAATCACATTCACGAGCTCTTAAACTACTAACCAATAGACGATTGCTACGTCTGCATAAAAGCAGGCTTGCTTGGCGCCTAGAGGCTTGCGGGTCACCTAACTAAGACCGACTAAGACAAACGGTCTTGCATCGAGCGCATGGCACCTAGTTAGTTGCTTGGCGTGTATCGTAAACAAACAGGTTGGTTTCTTGTCACGAAGCGCGAAGCAAAGCCACTAGGCGCTAGGCGCTATTCAAACCACCTGCCTATGCGACCTAGCCTAAGCGAACTAAGCCAGAAATTGTTTAAGATACTTCATTCTACAGTGAACCCAAGGATATGATTAATGTATTTCATTATAATAAAACACAATATTTACCGGGTTTTACTCGCGTTTTACTTATTAATGGCATTGTTATACGTTTCGCTAACTTTACAGTCAGCTCTAACAAGGTAGACCGAAATGTAATTCGTTAATTTTAATGTTCTACCCGGTAATTATTGTGTTTTATTTTAATTCAAAATCGCGGAAACTTAAGACAAAATTAATGTATTTCACTTAAGGGCCTGTTGCAGTACCGAGTAAAATTCCTTTGCCTTGGACGACGCCAAACAACAGAATACGAGAATATTTGATATAGTACAATATATTATCAAAGTGTTAAACAAATTTTATATTTAAGAATTGTAACCAAACACATCCATTATAAAAGGTAATACCTACGATTTTACTTTTTTTATAAATAAACGTTCAATATTCTATTCTATATTCTTTGAATACAAACGAAAAAATACAAACGAAATCATGTATCGCACCCAAGAAAATGACAGTTTTCTGAGATGATTATCAACCGAAGTTGCTCATATCGTGTATTGAACCAAATATTTCATATTTTAGGTTTTTTAACTACGACATATATTTTTATCCGAATAAAAAAATGAATTGATGATTACTTACTTTTGAATCAAACAAAGGTCGATTATGGAAATTACAATGAGAACTTCGCCTTAACATCAGACTGTTAGTGTGTACATTAATAAAACAATTACTAAGGTCCCAGACCTCAGATTAATTGGTCATTAACAGTTTAATGTGTATGTAGTTTAGGTACTCGTCCGTTGTAATATCTCACTAATATTATGGACGGGAAAGTTTAGACGTTTGTTTAAACAATGCCATGCCATGCAATGCAAAGGTAGTTGCGAACCAGAAATTCGGCGTAGGATTGGCATGGCAAAGACTGCAATGACCCAACTCAAAAAGATATGGAGACAGGAATATCAAGAAAAGCACCAAAGTACATATAGTGCGAACCCTCGTCTTCTCCATATTTTTATATGGAGCAGAATCCTGGACATCGAGGCCCGCAGACAGACAAAGAGTGGATGCTTTTGAGATGTGGTGTTGGCGTCGTCTTCTGCGGATACCATGAACCGCTCACCGCACTAACGTCTCTATTCTGGAGGAGTTGCAGATGGCAACATCACCAAGGCTATCCACCATATGTTTGCAGCGGATGCTTCAATATTTTGGTCACATCGCCCGCAGAGCTTCGGATAACCTCGAGCACCTGATGGTGACAGGGAAGGTTGAGGGGAAAAGGCCACGTGGACGGAGTCCCAAGCGTTGGACCGACCAAATATCTTAACATCTGGATGTACCACTAAGCACTGCGCTACATCAAGCCATCGATAGAGGACAGTGGAAAAGGGCGGTCAATCGACTGCACCAGAGGAGTCACGATCCTCATCATTGAGGAAACGACTAATTGGGGGGGGGGGGGGGGGGGGGAAACAATGCCATGGATGTTTGTGTTTTATTTAATCACGTAAAAACTACTGAACTGATTTCAATGACAATTTTAAAATAACATGGTGATTTTCACTACTAAAATTACTTATTAACGGGGTATTTACCATGTTTAATAATTTATTCGCGGAGCTCGTGAGTTTAAAAAGTGTGTCCATATACCTATGCGTACGTTGTATTGTTTGTTGATATAATGTTGTATACTTACTAGATATACTGCGCGTCGACATCAACACCCTGTTAATATATAGTATTTACCCGACTGCGCGACGCAAAGAAGGGTAATGTGTTTATCAGTCTATTTATGTAAGTATGTATGTATGGATGTTTCTATGTGGAGTTCTAGAGGCCAAACGCGTGGACCGATTTTGATGATTCATACGTCAATCGATTCGTCTTAATCTGACGAGTGTGACTAAAGTAGTAGTTAAAGTAGTAGGACAGTAGTCCAAATTAACTTTTGTCACAACCAGACGCCATATTGTCAAAATTAAAAAATCCAAAATCGTCAAAGTATGTCAAGATGGGTATCGTTGAATAGGTATTTAAAAATCAATGTTAGGTTTCTTTTACCATATTTTTAGTAGTGATTTCAATGAATCTTTAACACAAACTACTTTTTATTCTAATAGTTTAGCAATTGAAATATAATAGTTAAGCCAAGGCAGGCAGGCAGGTTGGTCAAATGGTCAAACTCTTATTCTCTAAATCTACTAGGTAAAACTTATTTAAGTACAAAAAAACTCCTCTTGAAATTCTCCACATAACATTTATTTAGACACTTCATGGATAAAAGCTTTTTTGGCATTAAGCTAAATACAAATCAATACAGAGCGGTCTAATATAGGTAGGTATCTCGAGAAAAAAACCAGGAATATATGGCAGAAACCTTTCAGTGGCTTATGTTATATCGACTCCCCCAGACGGCAAAATAGCAAGTAAATCTTTTGATTTAGGAGGTTAGGGACGGTCTCTGTACAGATTCGTGCTCGCGAGTTTACCTATGTATACTATATAGAATTTAAGAAACATAATTTTAACGACTTCTGTGGCGCGTCGTGCGAATGCCCAATTGCAATGCAGAAGGTTGCAGCTTCGATTTCCGCCGGGTGCAAATATTTTTCTTTAAATTTTAAAGATCCATCCAGTTACAAATATATTGGTTTTAAGTTTTAAACAATATTTGTAACTTGGTCTGGGTCAAACTGGATGCGAGAAGCCGAAAATAGATCTAGGTGGCGTGCAATTGGAGAGGCCTAGGTCCAGCAGTGGTCTGCAACAGGCTGATGATGATGATGGTCTGGCTGTCTTTCTATGGGTAATATTATGTACGTATTTACAAAAGAAAAATAAATGCAAGTATTATTATCGTTTCTACTCACCGTAACACAAGCTTAGCAGCTTACCATGGGGCTAGTTGGCGCTGTGTGTTGTTCAAAACATTTATTTTATTTATTGGTATATCACAATATTTCGTAATTTTATTTGAAATTAATATTAAATTAATTTATTGGTACTTTTTTAATCGTAAAATTTGAGTAGTATTTAGACACAACACTACTAATACACCTATAGTGACTTTGTGTGAATGTGTGTTTGTTACTCAATCATGTAACAACCGCTGAATCAATTGTGATGAAACTTGGAATATAGGTTGCATATAGGTATAGGTATCTGGATACCGGGATAGGCTACTTTTTATCCCGATATTCCCGCAGGAACGGGACATACGCGGGTAAAACTGCGGGGCGCAGATAGTATATTATAAAACTAAGTAGATTCAAAACGGTTTCAACACAAAAGACACAGTTTAAAGTCTAATCAACCGTAATCTAAACAAACTAAGTTTTTACGATCGACTCGGAATATTCTCCGAAGTATCAAAGTAAAGGGTCTCGATGTTTATCTAAACGGTTCAAATTGTCCAGGCAAAAATTAATGGTTGACGATAACATGGAATAGATTTTTCTCTAAAGAACGTTATGACTATTAAGTATTAGATTTTCGGGTCTAGATCGCGTTAGTACACAAAATTATTTTAAATTTAATGTCCAGTCTTCCCGGGACCACGGTCCGGGTTATTCGTTTGCCGAAACGTCAGGGAAATTTTAAATTTATTAATTAAATTTAAAATAATTTTGTGTATTATCGCGATGTAGACCCGAAAATCCAACTCTATCCTACTAATATTATAAATGTACTTACGGCTAAAGAAAACATCGCGAGAACACCTGCGTCTTAAATTCACGTAATCACTTAATTATAAAGCTACATACAGAGAACCCGCAGCGAACCCTTAACCTTTACCCCCAAGATCTAAATTGTTTTTCGGTATTACATACGGCATTAAATCATAAAGGAAATTCATTCAAACATAAACTAACGTTATTATAACCACAATTCGCATTAATCTCCGGATTCGGGAAAGCAATTAGCGGCCCACAACAATTATACAAACTGCCTTCAGCAAAAACAAAGTTGGCAAAACAACAGGAACTAACGTTACCTAATGTGGGGCTAAGGAACTAGGCAATTAGTGATGTGACTCATTATATTCAATATCGATATTGTTTATCGATATTCCTTAACGATTTACCGATATGCTAGCATCACCTAGCGCATAATGCGTGTGGCGGAAAATATTTTTCGCAAGCGTTCTACGTGCTTTAGAAGGTAAAGCTTACTTAATCCCTCCTACCATGAAAAATAGAGTAAATTTAAATAAAAAAATAGCCTGACTACTTTAAAAAATAAAAGATTATTAAAAAAAACTATTTTTTAAGTTTTTTATTATTATTATTTTTTTATCTTTTTTTTTAAATTTTACTTTTCTTAGTTAAACGATAACGCAGCGACTTTGCGATGACTTATAAGACATCGTGGTAGGGCGGACTATCATAAAAACATAGTTTATTTAACCGGTCTATGAATGAATTGCTCAAAAACCTTTAATGCAATTTTACTTTTTTTTTAAATAAAGATAGGATATCTTTCAGTAAAATTTTTCATCAGCGTTGCTAAGGGTACCTTTCCTCTAACCGCGGTCTTTTTTCCACCCTGTTTGAATTAAAAATTATGATTGATTGATTGATTATTTATTCTTTATTGCAACACACCAAAAATAAACATAATACAACAAAAGAAAAAATAAACATAAAAAAACTTGAAACTAGGTGGCACAATGGGCGGCCTTATCGCTTTAAAGCGATCTCTTTCAGGCAATCTTTGAATGGAAAAGAAGTGAAAAATTATGAAAGGTAGGGTGTTCACACAGGAGAAAAATACTTGATAAGTATTACAATAATAATAAAATATGAGTGTGTTCACAAAATATTATTTTGTTAGGACCTATATTTACTGTACACTTATTACCGAAATTTGTTTTTGATAGTTACGAGTATAATTTTTCAATTTCGTGAAGTACTTTAGGTAATTTGTAAAAATTCGATACAGAATCTAAATGTTTTTGTTATTGTTTGTTTTGAAAATTATAGTGTTATTTGATGAAATTACGATAAATTTACTTATTTAATATTCATGGGTTTGAACACCATCTTAGGCTGTAATTCCTATTCCTAATAGTAGAACATTTAATGATATATTGCATTTAAATACAAATTAAATCGTCAAAACAACTTATCAGTAACCAGATAAATTATGTTGAAGCTACATTATGTTAAAGAACACATGGTAAAACACGATAGTCAAAATGAGATCAGGAAAAAATCCCGACGGTAAAAATTTGTTCGAGGCTGCAAATCGTTCGTCTTTTAAATGATCACATAAAAACCGCTGAACCGATTGTGATGAAATTTAGAATATAGGTAGCTGGAGACCTGAAATAACACATAGGCTACTTTATATCCCGATAATCTTGCGGAAACGGGACTAACGCATGTAAAACCGCGGGGCGCAGCTAGTATAAAATAAAAATTAAATTTGTTTTTTCATGAATTGGATTAGAGGTCACGTTTTGAAGACACTGTAGTTTTAAACCATAATATGATTTTTTTATGAAATAAATGAATAAAATAATTAAAGTTCAAATTAGTGACACACTCATTTAGAACAAATAGAGTTTTAAGAACCATCGACAAGAAACTATCGACACATTCCCATCACAGTACTAAATTAACAGCTACCTCCTTTTGTTATTGCAAGACGGCTAGTCAAATAGAGTTCCTTTTATGACGCGACTGGATTGTGTGGAAGGGATTTCTTTGATCCGATTTGAGAATTTGCTAAAGAAAATATTGTTTCCGAACTTCTGTAGGTAGCCGAGTTACTTTTCTCGCGTTTTCCTTTTCTAATATGAGTAAGGGAGAGATACCCTACCCTTATAGCTATTGATCCTAAATCTGTTTAGTAACTCAAAACTTAACATTAAATGAAGACTTTACCAACACTGTAAATTAACAAATCAAAACATAATACTAAAACAAAAATCTTATTAGAAAAAAATGTAGGCAGATTCCCATAAAACTCAATATGTAGATCACACCAATAACACTACTTTTGACAAAGTAAAAGCATTGTGAATTTGCGAGATCGAGTATAACTCGAGTAAAACCATAAGGCGATGCTTAGTTGTGAAATATTATAATGCTCGGATAGAAAAAAAAATGTACATATAGTTAGTATTTGCATGTTTACTACAGGTTACACGACTAAAAACTAACCAATAATTTTATTTTGTTCACAGTATTTGGTATTGACTTGTGAATAATAGTTTTATAGTTTAAAAGAACCTAAGCAGCTATAAAAAGCTTTAACTCAGGATCCATAGAACAATATCGGTTTTCTTTATTTGGTTTGTGGACCTACCTAATTTTGCTCTCGAATCGGTTAAAGACATGCAATATATTTACAAAAGCCGATGATACTCCCTTGTTTCACTTAACAGAGGATAAGATACCATTTTTACGACCCCCTATACTACTTCCGCTGTTTGCTAAAGAGTAAGGGTAGCAAACAACTAGGAAATTGTTTGTTTCAAGCAAACATTGTTTCAACTTATGGAAGACTTTGTTTTCGAAGTGTTATTTATTTTGATAGTCAAGTTGGGATTGGTATAATAGAACCCTCGAACTACAGAGTTCGGGGAGACAACTTCTGTAACGTTGTTGGGTTTTTTTTTACCAAAACAGCTAAGCAAACCACTAAAGAAGTGTGGGGGATCTTGTTACGCTGCCATCTTCCTTCTTCTAAACGAGAATGCTACATTATAATGGACCATGTCATTACTTACTATCTACGCGCATCTATCATGTTTTAAAAATATGTAAGTTTGGTATCATCTTAATTCAAAGTCGGGAAAACAAAAATAAAAATAAAAAAACCGGTCAAGTGCGGGATTCGCACACGGAGGGTATAACAATTGGGTAACAAACCCATCAGTGGGTCTATTCTTCTGAATAATTACAAACCAATTTGTTACAATAGGATTAGAGTGACATCTTAGTCGCAACTTAATTGCAAAACAATTCTTGTTGCCATATCAACAGTATACAGACAAACAGTGTCTATGTTTGAAGAGGTGATATAAATCACGTTTGTTGTGTGGGAGCTCCCTTAAATAGTTGTTTAAAAAGTTTTTAACTGTGTGTTTCCGCAATCAGCCCTATACTGGGCCTTTGTGCGTGACTTTTAACCGCGGGTTTCCTTACAATGTTTTTTTTTCACCGTAAGAGCGATGTTATTAGCGTACATATTTTTTTCTTAAAGAAAAATACATTCGTGCGCGGCCAGGATTCAAAACCGACGACATTCTAAATGAAAGTCTTGTTGAAATTTTGTTTATAGCATTTGTTTTTATAGCGGCAACAAAACCCTTAAAAACTAAATTTTGTAATTATTGAGAAAATATAATATTTTCTTTCGCCCCATACCCTCCAGTATTCCAATTGAAAGTGCTACAAATAGGGGCTGCCACGGTCAAGTTAGGACGTATTTATTCGTATCCAATTTGTGGCTCTCAAAGTAAACTTTCGAAATAAAACTTAAGAAAACCAATATGCCCTTGATTCTATCTACAAAAGTTTCGTAGATTTGTTGTTACCATTTACGAAGTTCACCAACTGATTTTAGACTTTACTCTCTTAGTTTTAAAATGGATTTTAAAGAGATACTTTGCTAAAGTAGATAGGTTAAAATGTCGTTTGGTTTTTTTTATTGTATTAGTTTTTGTTTAGTGAGTTGTTAATATAGGAAAAACAATAAGAAAAAAACACCTCGTTACCAGAGCAGAGTCATTCAATTTAACATACAACTTGCAAATTTAAACTTGCTAGATAATCCAGTTCCAGAGAAGACAGACAGACTGGCTAGTGATCCTATAAGGGCTTCTTATTATTTACTTCTTGAGGTAAAACCCTAAAATCGGTTACTAAGAAAGACACTCTCTCCCTCCCTCCACTCCCTCTCCTCTACCTCTTCCTTTTTTGAAGTCGGTTACATAAAGAAAAGATCGTCAAATTCAGCGTTAGAATTACTCTATTACTTTTACAAATGTACCTACAGAATTATTAGTCGCAACACAGAACTTAGTTGATTAGTAAACTGGCTAAAACAAGACTTATGGGCTAAACAGAAGGTGCAAATTTCCAATTCATTCCACCAATGCTCTATAATGCTTTAAAAAAGCTCGATGAGCTTGTAAAAATACATCGTCTAATTAATCTTTCTCTAGTAGCAAAGGTACTTGCCTTGTTTTGCTTTGCATTCGAAGAACCATAACGATAAACCGAACCAAGATTGCTTATACTGTGATTTTTCTCCAAAACACAACTGACCGTTGCGGGGGTGAGTTAATAAAAAAAACTTTATGATTGGCTGTTTATTTATACTTAAGACTCTTTATGTTGGCCGTTCTCGCATGAGAGTGCTATTAAAAAGACGTGCTATTCTCGTGATAGGGCGAATACTCATGATATGTCAACTGGTTTTATCGTCTTTGTTTGCATCTAATCCGTTCCACTAATAAGGCCTATTAGCTTGACTTAGAGCCAGTTGGCATCGTACAAATGGTCCATTACAATGGTTCTCGGTCCCCCGTTTCCCGTTTCCACCGGTCAAGGGCCAGCTGGGGTCATTACAGAGAGTGCCTTACAATTTATCCTGTTACTTCCTCCTCCTTTGTTGTCTCTTTGTTAAAGGAAATACAGACCAATGATTAGAAGAGTCTTCCGATGGTTATTGGCATTTAAATATATAAGATATCTAAATACCATTTTATGCTGGCTATATCTACTCATTACCTGAGCTAGATAGAGACTCGAAGGTATCCCCTTTTGGATCAGTATACCGTGAATTTGGTCAAGCTCGTAGGGTGCATCTATCAACCACACTGATGCAAGCCTAGATACCGACCTAGAAGAGTCAAAAGGAGAAAAAGAAGATCTAACCTACGGTTGGAGGATAAGTTGCCTCACATAGCAGGTCCATTTTGGATGAGAGTTGTCTGGGACATGAAACAATGGAGTGCGTTGGAGGTGCCCATTATTAAGAAACAAACTTCAGGTGATCCGAGGGCTGGTGGTTTCTTGTCCCTTGATTAGCCTAGCTATCCAGCGCGGGAACGCTGCCAGTATTTTGGGTATCATGCCGTGGGAGGGTGGTGTCGACAGCTTCCTGTTAATTTAGGTTTTACTAAATTTGTTTATACTGGTTTTTATTAATATGTTGTACTTTTTTTAATAGAAACAAACGGGAATAAGAGACATTACTTTTTGAGCATTTCCTTGTAAAAAACGTACCTACTGTGCCGACTCTAAATAATTGGGATAAAACAGTCGTCCAATGAAAAAGTGCCAAGTCTCCGCATCTCCCTGTAATGTTAACAATTTATTCTATCTTGCTCGTGTCGGCCGCGTCGCCATCGAACGGATTGAACGAACACAGTAAAGGACGGTCAGAAACAATTTGTCTTCGCAATTTGTTCAAACGAAAGTTTAGTTATTCTGTTTCTAGGTAAGTGCAGGTTTTGCAACTATTATTCGGTTAATTTTTGGTTTTGGTTCTTTGAAATGAAAGAAACTAGATATGTATTTTCCCTTACTATGACCTTGGAGCATACAATGAATAACCTTCTCGAAGACGAAGCCGTGACATGCTCGTCTAGAAGACTAGGCAAGCATGTCACGCCATGCAGCTCCTCAACACCTGTGCAGCGTCTTGAGTACTGTAACTTAAGCCGAAATGGGTTTCGAGAAGTCTAATAGTCCCTTTTTCCGAATTTTACAACAAAAATGTACACAAAAACTCTTACAATTATTTGAATGTGACAGCTCTTTCTTTAAGTACCTTTTCCTTTAGTTATTTACAGTTCTATGTCATAAGTCAAAAATCTAAAGGGTATAGCCGAAAAATTCAAAATTCTTTTGAAAGTTTATACTAGATTTTAAAAACTTGCCAATTTGGAGATTTAAAAAAAAACTCCAGTTAAAAATCCAGTGGACATATTCAATTAATAGGAGTCAAGAGTGGACTAAATGGTGAAAAACTCGGATTAAGATACTTTCACATCTAAAAATGTGGAATTGTGCATAAGGCCATTGTACCACACTATGAGGCTGTGGCCGCATGACCGGAAGCTGACTAATGCCCCGTTTCTGAACAATTGACATAAACTCTATTGATTGAATAAAGATATCCTTGAGATAAACTCTGGTTATCTGTCTCCGTTTTTCTACAAATGTGACAAGCCGTTCACAGCACTCCGCTGTTCGGAAACGCATTGACGCTAGTTATCGGACCAAAGCGATATCGAATAGATAAACCACCGAATAACAGACTTCGGAAACCGGGCATTAGCAGCTAGAAGCTACCGAGTCACCTAACTAAAAGGAACGGTGTAGAAAGTTCGCGACCAGCCGCACTGAGCGTTTGGAGGCACCAAGCGTTCAGTGCAGTGGGTCGCGAGCTATGTATCTTGTCAGAATGCTAGTCGGTAGGCGCGAAGCAAACCTGCCTAGTGCCAGTTGTGTTCCGATACAATAAATCATTTATCTATCTATCTGTCATGTCCACAGTTTCCTCAAAATTGGTCACGTAAACCGTTCCATTAACAATGTTATCCCTTATTCGACAATAAGGGAAACTAATGCGGAACTCGAACTCTATTTGAAGATCGCATATTACGACTTAGGTTAAGTAAATAAATATAATATTGCATACAAGTACCTACCTACTAAATATAAATAAATAAATGAATAAAAATTTCGAATATATTCATCTATAACTATACTTATAATAAAATCGTAACTTAGCGGTGTCTGTTGTTGAAAGATATTTTGAATAACTATTTTTAGTTACTAACGTAACAGACCCCATTTCCGTGTTTAACTTTTTGTCTGTTTGTCCGTTTGTCTGTGCGTTTGTGCGCGCTAATCTCGGAAACGGCTAGACCGATTTCAATGAAATTTGGTATGCAGATAGCTTAAGACTTCGATTAACATATAGGCTACTTTTTATCCGGATATCAAGTCCGGATTTCCGGGTATCCGGATAAAACATAAAAATTGCGTAATTTCGTTGTTTTTGAATAATCGGCCTGACAAACAACTTCACCTACCTACTGCAGTGCAAAAATCCATTGAAGTACTGTTGAAGGCATCATCAGTACTTCCCTGGTCGTCCGTTTTAGTGTGGATTTTTGCATTGCGGTAGGTAGGTGGAAGAACGCGGTACCGCGACTTGCGCGGGCGCAGCTAGTTTTAACAATAAAATCCAAACCAATTTAAATTTATTTACTAGCTGCGCCCCGCGGTTTTACCCGCGTAAGTCCCGTTCCCGCGAGAATACAGGATAAAAAGTAGCCTATATGTTAATCCAGGTCCCCAGCTACCTATAGGTCCAAGTTTCATCGCAATCGGTTTAGTAGTTTTTGCGTGAAAGAGTAATAACCTCACATACATACATACAAACTTTCGCGTTTAAAATATTAGTAAGATTTCCACTAACAAAAGTCACAAATCCATAACTATGTTAATCAAATAACCCAACCCTTATCGCTCCCGACGCAAAGGTACACATAACACTGGTAGCATTGCCACGCTGAATGGAGATGGATAACCTCTACACCAGAAACGACCAGGAGCGGGAGTCACCTCCATTTTGACAACAAAATTAAGAAAACACAATATGTACCGGCTTTTACTCGAGTTTTATTTAATAACAGCATTATTACTAAAGACCGAGCTTTCACTAACTTTACAGTTAGCTTACCCTTAAATAATGTGATTAATAATACAAAATAGGGAAACCTTAGACAAAATAAAATAAAAGTAAAAATTATATTTATTGTCATCACTAACTGCGCCCTGCGGTTTCATCCGCGTAAGTCCCGTTTCCGCGGGAATAGTAGCCTATGTGTTAATTCAGGTCCCCAGCTACCTATATTCCAAGTTTCATCGCAATAGGTTTAGTAGTTTTTGCGTGATTGAGTAACAAACACACGTACACACATACACACAAACTTTCAGCTTTATAAAATTAGTAGGATAGGATAGGATAAGGTTTCTGTTCGCGCCATTCCGTTCGTCCGTACGTCCGTCGCTGTGTCTATGCCGTACAGCGGCCGGGCCCCGGAAAATGTGATATTATGAGTTCCAATCGTGTTACTTTTTTTTTTTTTTTATTTCTTATCGGTTGTGAACCGATTATGGCCATTAGGAAATTAGCCAGTGTCATGTATTTCAATATATTATGCAAGTTATTTGCATCGAAACAGTCAAGTCGTCATAGTTAAAGTCAAGTCTAGGGAATCATTTGTAAACACGGCGGCCATTTACAAACAATCTTCACGGAGCCTTGGAGACAACACTAAGTCAATGTTTTGCACCGATTTTCACTTTCATTCCACTTGTACACCTTCACGAAACTAAATTGATTAATATGCCCCCGAAATTAAACAATTTTCACGCATATGAACTAGGTTTCACAAAAATGAAAATTTAGCACCACATCTCCTCGACGAGTTCCCGCCAAGACTCCCGTGTTACTTTAAAAAGTTTATTAGATGACATAAGTACGACACAGACAATCTCGTTATTATTTAAATTTATCGCAGAAACAATATTTACACAAAATCTCAATCTTTCGACGCCCAAACAAACCCAAAACTTTAGGGGGCGACCATAAACACTACTCAAAACGGTTATACTCTGAACCCCCATAATTTTCCGAAGGAAAAATCACGAACGAGATGTCTCCGAAATGAAAATAAACATCCTTATCACAGTGTAAAGAACAAATCTCGAACACGCGGAATCACGATTCGTAGATAAATCCCGGTAACAGCCGTTTTATATATTGTCCAATCAGCGATATTGGTGCTGGTCGTAACTGCTTCGAACCGGTTTGATCCGGAATGTAAAGATGTAATAGGTTTATAATACACTAGAGAGTACTCAGTTGATCTACAACTTTTATTGAGATCTTAAAAGTAGTGTGAAAATTTTATGATATACAAAACGTAACGGGTAAGCCCTTTTAAGCCGAAAGGGGGCTGTTTTAGACATCTAGGCGAACAACTTTTGTTCTACGACTTTTGAAAATTCGAAGTACTTTTCTAAAAATGTAAGTGTTAAGTTTACTTGGAAATCAGCTGCTTCTCAGAGTTCGAGGTCATTGACCTTATCTTGTCCTTTCATTTAGTTTGGTCTACTACAACCAAAACTTCAATTACCTTTATTTTCAAAAGCAGCTGTTTTTTTAGTGAAACATAATCTCAAAATTTTCTAAAAAAAAGTTTGAATTTTCAAAAGACGTAGAACAAAAGTTGTTCGCCTAGACGTCTAGAACAACCCCCTTTCGGATTAAAAGGACTTACCCGTTACAAATTGTATTGGTCGCGAGGAAACAAGATCGAAGCATCGAGGTGGGAGGATAAATGATAATACGCAATCAAAACCTGGTAAAATGTAACAAGATAACTCAATTAAAATTTTAATGTACTCGTACGATAGCTGAGCCCCGCGGTTTGATCCGCCAACGCGAGCTTCCTCCATCCAACGAAATAGAGGTATTCCTTTTTATTTTGCATGGGTGTTTTATGTCTATTAAGGTTCGAGGAGTAAAAGAGACATAATAGGTAACTTCCAACTGTTTATTATTGTGCGTCCATAATTTGATTCAAATTACTTTTATAGTACAATTTTGTCTATGAAAGACGTTTTATCTGTGGCTCTGATAGCACAGCAGAGTTTTTTCTTCAGTTTCGCCTGAACCGACATGTTCGCCTTAATTCGTATAAAATAATAATAAGTACAGTCAGCAGCAAAAGTCGATGTTCACGGTTCAGATTTTCAAAATCGCTTTACCATTAATAAAAGTTGCAAAACAGAAAATATACTCGTATTCTTGAAAAATGAGTAAATTGTTTTCATACCCCACAAATAATTAAAAGTAGCGATAGTCTTTTTTCGATTTCAGCGATATTCATTCAAATGAAATGCATTTCATTTTTTCGGTTTTTATTATATTACTTGCAGCGTCCCGCAATGTTACCTGCGTAACTCCCAATCAGATAGAAAGTAGCCTATGTTAATCCGGATCACTAGCTATCTGCATACCAAATTTTATCGTCATCGGTTCAGTAGTTTTTACGTGATTGAAACAAAAACAAATTACGTTAGCGGCAGTTGGAGGATCGAGACAAAGCCAAGAAACGATTCATGACTCATTTATTGAGTTAAATCCTAAAACTATTTTACATAATTACATATAATTAATTAACCTAAGGTGAGACCTAACCGATATGAGGTGTAGGAATGCTCGATACATGACGGTACGCGGCTACTGCGATCGAGGTCACTGCAATTCAGCACTTTTCGCCTGTGATTATTGCGACATACAAAGTGGCGTGACTTCGCTTGGACGATGGATCGCTTTGTAAAAAGCTGGGATATAACAAACATGCAAACAAATAAATAAACGAACAATCGTCTGAACTTTATTTACCAATTCATCTAAATTAGTGAGAAGCATTTATCAACGCCCAACGTTTCGAAGTCTTTCCAGACATCTTGCTTACGAGTAGACTGATAACCAATTTGAAAATGTAAATATCGTCATCATCTTTTGATGCTGATTGTACTCGTATGGGTACATGCCAGGGAGAGAGAGAGAGGTGTGTAGAGTATAGAGATATTTGGTTAACCTAGTCAAAGAAGTTACATTCCTAGAACTAGAATGCTCACGTCGAAATAAAAAGGGTTCTGCTACATCGAGGATGTTGTCCCTTTCTAAAAACAATATTCTAAAGGGAGAGAATGATACATTGAGCATGTTGTCCCCTTCTAATAACACTATTAACCTTTGGAGCATCAATAAATTTTAGGTAAAATTATAGCATACGTAACAGCTACGTCATGTGATTGATAAGATATGAAATGGTAATAGATAATTACGACGTACTTTACATAAATACGTATAAAAACTAAACTAGACCACCTACCTTCTTTTTGTAAAAAATATCGTAATTATGAATGTTTTTTCTGTTACTTGGTAATATATTTGAGATTTAGTAAGCAGTAAATAATTATTTATTTACTTTGAAGTAAAAACTTTCTCCCAACTTCCGACTTTCTCTACTTCCGACTTTCTTTACGAAGCTTGTTTCACAATGACTGTAATCTAGTCCTAGGTCAATTATTGTAAAAAGTGTCCATTACAGTCTACCGATCACCATAAAATAACTTTTACATATAGCTACCATAGGAAAATAATAAATAATTCAAGTTGAAATAAAAGTACCGGAAGTATACTTCCGGTATTCCTACCAAACTACATTCCATTGTGACCCTTACGTTCATGACGCTAGAGCTCAACCAAACACGAATTTTACGTATTTTATCGAGCGGTTTTCTAACTCGTAAAAAAGTGTTTCTACAAAGAAAATCGATATTTTGATACAATACATACCAAAAGACTGAACCAAATAAACGAAATAACACTAGTTTTTCACTAAATTCACCCACTTATCACTATTTGAAACAATTAATTTTCACTTTCACCCGCACGGCATAAAAAAATGGCGAAACTGAAAAAATCTGACAGCAAAAATTTGCAAATCCAATTATTTATTTTTTTTCAACTGGCGGTTATTTTACTGTCAATGCCAAATGACGTAAAATATATCAGAGTTGCCAATGAACAAAACTTGTTCTAACAAAAATCCACTCTATTTCGATATGTTAGAGTTTCAAGTGGTCTGGGTAGGATGTGCCACCGGGGGGACATCGACGCTCGAGTGCGGTTTTGAGTTTTTATGAGCGTGTCACCCCGGTGGGACATCGACGCCGGACGAGTTAAAAGCGACAGAAGCTACATTAAAGCATGTTGTCCCTATCTAATAACATTATTAGAAAGGGACAGAAAGCTAAAATAAAGCATTCTGTCCCTTTCTAATAACGTAACTAACGTAACTAGTAACTATTGAAAACGTTCTAATTACACTATTCGTTTACACCGCATTACACCAACTTCGTTCTAGTTATGCTGAATGCTACATTGAAGCATGCTGTCCCTTTTTAATAGTGTAATTAGAAAGGGACAGCATGCTCGACGTGGCGGAACACTTTTTAGTTCCACGTTAGCATTCTAGTTCTAGTAGTATGACTTCTTTGGTCCTTTAGCATCTACCTTTCAACGAAATGATGTCAGAATTAAAATTGGTAATCCTCTTACCTCTTTTGTCTCGTTGAAGGATACAAACGTTTCATTTAATATTAAAAATGGAAACAGTTCAAAGCGAAACCGCGTTTCATATAGCAACAACGAGTATGGCAACCATATTTAACCAAAACAAGTTCTGTCCAAAATAGCTGGATTATGAACAGACCGCAAATTATATAGTAAACCGATTGGATGGGGGTCGCCTAGTTATATGTTACCGAGACTGTTGTAACATGGTTGAATCGTGGAGGTAAAATAATTAAAAAAACACACTAACGAAACAGAACGGTAGTATTCAAAACAGGATAGTTTTAAGTACCAAAACTATCCTGTTTGCAAAAGAATTCCGTAAGAATGCAGAAGAATAAAAAGTTGTCTAGATTAAACTAAGTTTCATACAAAGTGTCAGGAAAAGCGTCAAGAGACTGCAAAGTTAAATGTTTGGTAGCCGATCGGCCGTTTGTTTTGTCTGTAATCTAATATCACATTCATATTGAAATTCCCGAGACAATTCATGGGAACATTAATTTTGTAACAAATATCTGTACTTATGAGAAAACACATTTTCACCACATTCTGTATTCAAAAGACTTTGGAAGCACAAATACGATGTTAGAGAAATGTGCTACAGGCGGCTAATTTGACACGTGACTTTACATACGAAGAAAAACCACGATTCCACCCCCTATTCATATAATATAGAATAGTTCCTATTCCTGTGACTTTTATGTATGTAATATAATTATTAATCTACAGCATCTATTCATACCCATTATACTTAATTGTTTTAGTACATTTAATAAAATATTATGAAGTAGTCTATTGTTCTCCACGTTCGCAATGCTGAATTGAAATTAAACACATTATTCGTTTTAGTCGCGTAGTGTTTATTATTTTTAGCATTAGATAGACTTCAGAGTTTCAAAATCACCCAAAATTTCGTTTTAACATCATTTCAATATCGTTGAAGTCAATCTTCAATTTCGAATTTGACGTTTGTGAAATACCAATTGACATTTGTCGATAAATATTTCGTTGGACCGTACCGTTTGTATATAGATAGATATAGGTAGATATGTACCGTTTTCCACATATTTTGAAGTCAACAAAGTTTTGATTACAGTCCAATCGCAACTTATAGTTTTTTTCGTTTGCAGTAGCAATGATGTTGACTTTTTTTTTAATTTAAATAAGGGAATCAGGTCTCTGATCTATCGTAAAGAAAATACTTATAAAATTTTCAAAACGTTGAGCGTTGAGACAATGTTACAAACAACAAACACCACGCTATTGAAACCGAAAAATACGTATAATCTCCTTTTTTCCTTCAAAATATAAAGTTCACATCATCACTATAAAATGCACTTTCTTTGCTTTGATTCTTTTAATCACTCTTGCGGTGAAGGAAAACATCGTAAGGAAACCCACAGCTTAGTTAGACGTATTGACAATTTTTCTCCAGACGTATTGACCACTGTTTTCTCCGGACATGGCTGACTAGGCTGGGTGGTTGGTATAGGTGCTGGGCAAGCCTACTCAACCTAACAATGTCTAAGGCACCATAGCACCATAAAGGGCTTGAAACAAAAGTTGCTGGGACTGTAATATTACCTAAAGTTAGATAAAAGGCCAATTATTGTAATTTGTTTCGAAGAATCCATTTTATAAATCGTGAAATAGCCAAGTTATTGGTAACCTAAGCTCTATAGATTCCATCCCTAGTTGCGAAGACAATAATGCGCCATAACCGAAGATGCTTGAACAAATATGCTGCCTTAATGGAAAACGCAGGTAGAAATGCAATGGCAAATAGAAAGGAATTTCCAGACTAACATGCACACATAATACAGAAAGCATTTTATTGATTAAAAAAGTGCACGTTTTTCGTACCTACGTAGCTTAATAATTGGTTCTTTGTACGGATTTTCCTTCATCCACGCCTTTCCTTTAATTCAAGTAGAGGTTTTCAAAAAATCCTCATTTTCACATCATCATAATAAATTATTAAAGCAGGTCTTTGTAAAACTAGGTTGATTTTGTTTCTCTATTATTTCGTGTTTCTTAAGTAACTTATTTATAATTTTTTCTTATGTTACAATGTAATAAAACACAATATTTACCGGGTTTAAATCGCGTTTCATTTATTGACAGCATTGTTTTGATACCGTGGCAACGTTTCGCTGACTTTACAGTCAGTTTTATAAAGGTAGACTGATGAGTCTGCGAAACGTTGGTACGGTATTGAAAAAATGCCGTTAATAAGTAAACCAAGAGTTAAACCCAGTAAATATTCCGCGCTACCATGCTCGTTTGTCGTTTCTATGTTGTCCTATTGTCGTTCAAAGAAAAAAGTAAATTTTAAATAAAAAATACCCCTTTTTTTTAAAAAACCAAAGACAATTCAAAAAATCTTTTTTTTTAAATTTTGTTTTTCTTTTTTTTTAATTATTTGATATGTTTTTTTAGCTGAACGACAACGCGACGACTTCGCAACGACTTATAAGACATCATGGTACTCGTAGCATTGTGTTTTATTAGAATTTATTTCATTTCACATTTTAGGTAAATCAACAGCTATCAATACATTCTATCAAGACGATAAAACTATTAAAGCTAATAACAACTACTAGCAACTAGGAATAACATTTCAAATCCTATTAGTTTTTCATTTGCAATATTTTGGTACCACAGAACATTAATCTATCCGTCATCTAAGACAAAGTCGCAGAAGAAACCGCAGTACCCAGCTAATTAACCCATCAAAAGTTCAACCAATTAATCAATGTATTTTGACAATGGTTCGAAAACGTCTTGACATTTTGTAAATTGACATTTCTATTGCACAATGTGATATTTGAACGATATTATATTCTACAGAGAGGGTGCCTACGACATTGTTTCGGATAGTTCAGAAATGGGCCCTGAGAAATCCATTTTCTCCGCTGTCGTAACCAATAATGCTTTGATCTCCTTTCCCAGAGCCAGCCTGTTAGACGAGGCGTAATTTATCAATAACAAGGTACCTTTAACATAATACATGTTGTCATGCCTCTCTATTTTACCTGGAGAAAGAACCGCGACAGTTGACAATGAGTTTAAAATATTAAGGCTGAAATCTATAGAGCGTACTTAGACTTTGCTTAGACAGACTTAGCAAAAGCTTGCCAACGTTTTAAGCATTAAATAATTTACAGTCGAAATTGTCTAAACAACATTTTGTAATACGAATAAATTAAAAAGATCTTCATAGTTATAGCAAAGTTTAGTTCATTATTTTTGATTGGTTTATATCTAAATTTAAAAATGTAATTAGCATCGCTGCCGTTTCAACTGTCTTCCAGCTGATGAAATATCTATTGTTAAAATTGAGATCAAAGCTTCCTATCCGGTCCGCTGATGTATATTTTATCGAATATCAATCAAGCATTTTATTGCTTGTGATCTCGAATTCGAAGACTCCTCGAATTCGTTATAATGAGTAAATCAACCCACAACCTAAACCATTCAGCCATTCACACTTGGTTATTGTTTAGTAGTACTTTAGTAATAAATAATATTAAGTTCTATTACTCGTAAAGTTTTAGTGGTTTAATAGGCGTGTTTCATATTGAATATGACAGGGTTATCTTCAAAATATGTTCGAAGTTGTAAGTTGGTAGGATTAATAGTTTCCTAAAGTCCTTAGGTCAATCATTTTGATAGGTACGGAGTATACCTATATTAGATGGTACATTTGCTATATGGATGGGTATGGATATATCGATTTTAATCAAAATTTCACAATGTTCAATTCACATTGAAAAGTCGTGTGGAGTGACTTCTCAGCGGAGTAAGTAGAGATTTTAGCAAGTTTTGTATTTGACACATGACACTTCGTAATTATTTTTTAAATATGTACTACAGATAAAATGACATGACTTGACTGTTTTGTTCAATGCAAATAACTTGCAAATATTGATAATACTTGACACTGGCAAATGTCCGAATGGAAAAGCCAATATAAAGAAGAAGAAGAAGTACGTCATTTTATCTGTGCAGATCTTAGACAGTTATGCATCCATATACCTAATAATTAAGACCAACTTTATCTGATACGATGTGTAAAAATTTCAATCGCTGAATAAACATCCTAGCCCAAGGTAAATTAAGCACTAAATTAGGTAGTAGCTAGCATACTAGAACACCGCTGGTTTGCTATTATGTTTCATAAAACATAATAGCAAGCCAGCGGTGTTCCGGGCTTTTGAAAATTGTTACCTACCTTCGCTAAATTAGGCTTGGCAATACAATAAAAAATCACTACAAATATTATTTTTAGAAACAGGGTATTCAGCAAGTTTTAATTTATTTTTACGTAGTCTCAATCTTTGGTCTGAAATTGGAATTGGCTTGTTAGAGAGACAAGTGAACAAACCATTTACAGTTACGGGCGAAATTAATATTTGTAGTGTGAACATGTTAGTTTAAAACAGTATACAGAAAATGTATTCCAAAACATACCTCTGTAGTTTTCTTTTTGCATTTATCAGTGCCAGCGAAGATGTTGAGCTGTGTCGAGCCCGGCTTCAGGGGGCACTGGTCGATGTCCACTCTTCTTAGATCAATGTCTATGCCACTCGTCCCTCTAAAAACAAAATAATTAAATTATAATGGGGTCTACCATGATCTCATTACTGCAGAACCCTAAATGTTCCATCTCATTAAAATATATATTTGAAAAAAAAAAACCTTTTTAAAAAATCTTTTTTTTTATTATGTGTGGTTCTTTAAGAGATGATTTATCTAGACCTTCACGGGGTGACGCGTACCGTGTCCGAGCTTCGTTGCCTATTGCTCGGCTACCACTCGGTTGCAACAGACCGATCGACTTCACGCCAAGCAATGGACAACGAAGCTCGGGCACGGCACGGTCCGGTGAATGACGATCTGATATAAATCATCCCTTAAAGTTCGGATTTCGAACTGTGTTTTTCGGATTGTTTTTTGTTTATGTAACGTGCCATCTATGTAGAAATTTATAAAATCGCTTTTGCCCTATCCGGTCATAGATGACACTTTTTAAAATTAAGTAAAAAGCAGAAGTTATTAAGAATAGTCGAAAGTTCCTCAAAGTCGAAATTGCCCTGCTGGAACTTATAAAAATTAAATTCACTTCATGATTCAACTTGGGTTAAATTGGTTAGCAATAACCTTCTACAAAGTAAATAAGTACCTACACAAATCCGCCAGACTATATCTAAACGTAGGTAGGTTTAAACCACATAAACGACAGAAGATTATGCAAATCCGTGACAATGGATAGTTCAATGTGACTTCGCATTTCTCATTCTAATTATAAGATCATAACTATGGTGGGTTATAGGATATTTTAATTGAACGACAATATTCAGATTAACTTGGTTTAGGACCGGCTTAGATTTAGGTGACTTTATCGGGGTAAATTCAGATGTCATTTTTGGTATAACTAGCAGTGTTCCGTGGTTTCGGGTAAATACTGATTATGATGGAATATTGGGGTAAAAAGTAGCTTATGTTTTAATTTAGATCGTCAGCTATCTGCATAGATATGTATGTATGTGACTTTGTTACTCTCTCACGCAAAAACTACTGTACCGATTAAAAGTTCTGGACTGTTAATAATTGCATTTCTTATAATAATATAGGGTGCAGAAATATGCACTAGGGCTATCTCCGAGGAAAGTTAAAAAAAAAACAAAAAAAACAGCATCGAACTCAGAGAAATAGATAAGTAGGTATTAAAAACGGTTTAGGTATTTAAAAACCGCTTTGTAGCCTTTGTATGATACTCAAGCTAGATAAATTTCGATCTACAAACACAAGCAAATTTTATTAGATCGATACCATACAATACAAAGCTTCATTTGCTAAACATTTTACGGTTACGTAAAACATAATAGTTTCAAGAATACTAGACTCAGTCTGAATTTCAAGCCATTTCCAAGCATATTGTCATAAATAAGTTTTGCTATGCAAACAGCATGAAGAAAACGTGCATTGCAAATAAACTCACTGTCAGTCAACTGCAGAAAACATGTTACATTGCAGTGCAACGGATTTCGATTACAAAAATTGCGATAAAAATTTACCCGTGTAGAGTACGGTAAACGAAACCCTTTAGTCCTGTAAATTAATACATCAGCGTTTGCGTTAAATCTTAAGATCAATGACCTGTAACTTTTTTTGATCTTACGTTGTTTTTCATTCAGTTTGGTCTACTATTTATTTTCAAAAACAGCTGTTTTTTTCAGTGAATCATAACATGAAGATTAAAAAAAAAAATGTTTTCGAAATAAGTATGGTGTCGAAGTAAACAACTGTCAAATAATATGAAGAACACATTCTCCAAATATCAACGGTTTAGGCTGTGCATTAATTCATTAATCAATAATTCGGGGCAAATCATTATATAATATAATAATAATAAAAAGTTTCGTAAATTTGTTTTTATTGCTCAAGGCATATTTACTAGAAATATATAAAACGGCCGAGCGTGCGTGAACTTGCGTAGCCGAGCGGTATAGGCACTGGAGTATTGATTCAGGGACGCGAGTTCAAATCTCGCCGCAAGTGAATTTTTGAAGATGAATTCTTCCTTTAAAAATATTTCTAATAAAAAGTTTATTTACTAAGATCTTTACAAAGATTACCTTAAACTATGGTCCCAGCACAAGGAAAATCCAGAATCGCGGGATACCCAAATACAGTTTTAATTTCAAATAATGTTCAGAGATGGATTAGATAGATAGATCGATTATAGGTTTAGTCATCAAAAATTTAGTAAACAAACGATTCGATTGCACTGCACTGAAGTGTAATTCTATTTTAACCCTCTATCTCCACATGAATAAACTATTAGTAAGACTTGGCGATATCTCTGACCCCATCTATGTTATTGCTGACGTTTTCTATTACTTTACCTATTTCTATCATAATTTATTACGATCTATGAAACTGTGATATTTGTTGGTTTTATCTAAATTTTGTCCCCGGGGGAGTATCGCGATAAAACTGGCCTATGTATTCCAACTACCCATATTAATTCAAGTTTCGTCGTAATCGCTTGAGTAGTTTTGCGTGAAAGAGTGAAAAAGTCACATACAGACATGCAAACTTTCGCGTTTTAAATATTAGTAGGACATGGGCATGTGAAATCCTGTAGGAATTTAAAAATTAAGAATACGAGTTATTTCTTCCTACATTATGTGCCTATAAAAATCTTCAGCTTTATTATTTCAGATAGTCTAACGGTTTACTTAGAAAATCAGTACTGACATATTGAATATTTTTCTTACTAATATTATAAACGCGAAAGTTTGTGTGTATGTCTGTGACTTTGTTATTCAATCACGCAAAAACTATTGAACCGATTGCGATAAAACCGGCATAATACATAGGCTTCTTTTTATCCCGATATTCCCGCAGGATCGGGACCTACGCGGGTGAAACAGCAAGGCGCAGCTAGTGTCTTATAACTTCTGTGTATACGCTTCATAAACTTTCTCTACTGTAGTGGTTAAGTATTTTTCGTTTCGTCAAAGTCCAATATATTCGTAAGCGTTCAAAAATACTATACAAACTTTCCAGACGTTTTTTAAGCTTGAATAGATTTTGTACTAAACTTTTTGATCGGTCTATTAGACAGCTTATTGGGCAGATTGTCAAAGAAACCTGTTATTTGTTTAAAAACATTTTACTAATATTATAAACGCGAAAGTTTATATGTTGTATGTACGTGAGGTTGTTACTCTTTCAAGCAAAAACTACTGAACCAATTGCGATGAAACTTGGAATATAGGTAGCTGGATACCGGGAATAACACAAAGGCTACTTTTTATCCCGATACTCTCGCGGGAACGGGACTTACGCGGGTGTAACCGCGGGGCTTAGCTAGTTCTTTTATAAACTTGATGCTCTAAGAAGAATGAGTGCACAGTTTGTTTTCTACTTTCACAAGTAAAGTCTGAAACGCTCTCGCGGAAAATATTGAGTTTTATTAACTTAATAAAACTGAATATTTTCCGAGTTTTACTCGCCTAATAATTGACTTAAAAGTTATCGTAAATTGGGGATACTTTGTTTTCCCCAATAATTGGGAATACTTAGCGACAAGATTTTTCGAAGGTATAATTTTTGTTCTTTAACTAACATCGAAATAAATGTTTTTTTTTAAAGGATCATTGGGTGCGTACAAATAAAAAAAATATGATTCCATTATGTTGATTTTCAAACAGTGGGGTGTCATGTCACAAAGTTAGGCATACTGTCACTTAAAAACCCCATTTTACCCGGTAGTTAGAAAAAACGACTTCATAAATTATTCATATAGTACCACCGACTTATTACGTTATGTAATTTGAAATCAAGCACCCAAATTACAGTCTAAATTTACTCATTAGAATAATTACAAAATCAATAGGGTGACAATAATATTATTTGTACTGATCTGATAATGGATCTGGAAAGTATCCATAGTAACTAGAAGGAACAAGAATAAGACTTACATGCCATATTAGAACTTGTTAAAATCGTCCCTATTCTTTTATATTGATACTAAACGTATTATTTGTGATAGTACTCAGTAAATTTTTTTTTTTGTAATTTATGTATATTTAAACTTTAGCCCATTTACTTGTAAATTATGGTTAACAGCTGCACGAACTATGCATCGTTTGCCTTTTTACTGTCACATGTTTGAAAAAACAAGCCCAATAACATATAGTATATAAGTATAGTCGCCTATACAGCATACCATATGTACGTCTTAATACACTCACAGCCATTAGAAGTTGCGCACTAAAGGTGCGCACCAAAAACGTGACACGATTTTCGTTACTTGTTAGTAGGTTTTACCCCTCGGATTTTTCTCATACCTATTCTTTTATATTGATACTAAACGTATTATTTGTGATAGTACTCAGTAAATTATTTTTTTTTGTAATTTATGTATATTTAAACTTTAGCCCATTTACTTGTAAATGATGGTTAACAGCTGCACGAACTATGCATCGTTTGCCTATTTACTGTCACATGTTTGAAAAAACAAGCCCAATAACATATAGTATATAGGTATAGTCGCCTATACAGCATACCATATGTACGTCTTAATACACTCACAGCCATTAGAAGTTCCGCACTAAAGGTGCGCACCAAAAACGTGACACGATTTTCGTTACTTGTTAGTAGGTTTTACCCCTCGGATTTTTCTCATACCGGGCGCCTTATATATGAAAATCGATTCTTAAGGAGTAACCTCCAATAAACTCCAAAAAACTAAAAAGAGCAGTTTAAATCATTTTGTAAATGAATGTTCATAAATGGCATTAAAACACTCATTTTATTTAATTATGTTACTCGCTTTTGAGTCATGTAAAGCACATCATTATGAAACTGTAAACAAAAACTATTAACTTAGTTGTAAAAAACAGTTGGTTTACAGTTGAAATACCTACCTTGTGTGGCATGTAGCATAGAACTATCTTATCACTATTTTTAACGACTTCACGTTATATTACAAACTTTATTATTTTAAGTATAAAAAAACTGAAGTAAGAAATAGTTTTATTAATTTGTGTTTATCGTAACGTAAACTCATGTTTTATTTAACCAAATCAAACCATGACAAAGCCATACAATAAATTGTTTATAATTGTGTCTTTACTAGTTCAATGTAAATATTCAAATCAAAATCTGGTGAATAAAAACGTTGTTAATAATGTATCGGTGATAGATGACGTGCTAAAAGAATTTAAAGCCACTTTAAATACTATGGAATTTGAAAAAATAGGCAGCGATTTCTTGTCAGATGCTGACGAGCTATTGAGCAACCACCTCGGCCTGACAATGGAAGATAAAGACCTGGATGGATTCCAACTCCTCACCAAATACGGGTTCACTTATCAGGAGTATACTGTGGAAACTAGTGATGGATACTTGTTGGAACTAGTGAGGATACCGGATAAAGGATCTACGGTCCTCATCGTTCATGGTTTATTATCTAGCTTTGAAGATTTTATTACCCCTGGTCCAAATTATGGCCTCGCTTACTTGTTATCCCGCAGAGGATTTGACGTATGGTTGTTAAATTGCAGAGGTAATAAATTCTCTCGTAAACACATTTCATTATCTCCAGAGCAAAAGGAGTTTTGGAATTTCTGTTGGCATGAAATCGGTACGAGAGATATACCCGCCACTGTTGACAAGATCCTGTCAATAACTGGACAACGAAAGATTATTTATATTGGTCATTCTCAAGGAACTACTGCGGGTTTCGTCTGGTTGTCAGAATATCCTGAATACAATAGTGTAGTGACTCTGATGATCTCCTTAGCGCCTATTGGCTACATTGATCATGTTAAGAGCCCCGTAGTACAAGCTTTGGTTCCATTCAGGAACGAAGAATATTTCGTATTCAATACTCTGGGACACGGCGAGTTTTTGCCGAGGGCAGGGTTCACTGAGATTATAAAACAACTGGTTTGTTCGACGACTGTAACAGCTGATTTCATCTGCAGTAATATTCTTTTCTTGCTTGTTGGATTCGACTACTCTCAGTTGAATTTGAAAAGTTTTCTGGTTGAGTTTTTTCACATTCCCTCCGGATCTTCCGTTAAGCAAGTGATACATTACTTTCAAGAAGTCGTATCGGGCAGGTTCAGGCAGTTTGACTACGGGAAGAATGAAAACTTGAAGGTTTATAAATCGGAAGAACCACCAGACTACAATATTTCAAATATTGTTGCTCCTGTAGCTTTTTACTACGGCGCAAATGACTGGCTTGCAAATTCCAGGGATGTCGAAAGGCTGTCTAAGGAACTGCCAAATTTGGTTGAATACTATTTAGTTTCATTACCAAAATTTAATCACATAGATTTTCTTTTTGCTAAAGATGTCATCCCCTTATTGTATAACAAGGTATTTCAGTTATTAGATAAATATACATTATGAGACATTAGAATAACACACCTTATCAATAATCAATGATTTTGTCGGGGTTGGTGTACAAAAAAATGTTTGGTGCATGATTTTAATCTTTTAATGTCTTTTTTATTAGCAAAAAAATACCATTTGCTTTGTTTCATATTTTTTATTTTAGTTGTTTTTTTATCTATGTATACATAAAAAAATCAAAGACTCGGTGATTGACTGACTCACTGATTCAATGATCTACATAAGAGACAGAGCCCAAACAGGTAGTTTTAGAGACAAGTACAATTGGAGAGTATGTTATGGGTGTGTAGTGTAGGTATCAACTAAGAAATAGATAGTGACAATTTCCGCGGCATCGGGCTTTACACGAGCAAATCCGCGGGACACTGCTATTACTTAATAAGAATTTAAAAATTTCACATACTCATAAACATTATAGATGTAAAAACTAAATAGGTAAGGGTACTCAAGGAAACGACTAAATAATTTTTTACTTGCTTTGGTTTTTCGTCACAAGAACGTTAATGGCTATAAGAACGGAGGTAATCAGCTACCTAGGTGTACCAACTGCTTAACGTGCCTTCCATAGAGGAGCACAAGAAAAGGTAGGTAATAATAAAAGTCACTTACTTGAAGAAATAACTTCCATTACTATATCCGAAGAAAGGTACGGTATAGGTCAACATCCAGATGTTGCCACCTCCGCAGTCGTAATAAGGCTTCGACCACTTCCCATCTTCGTAGTTGACTGAGAGGATCTCGTCGGGTTCCCGCGCTGTGTGGGCGGTATCGTTGAACGTGTAAGTGTGATAACCTGATGAAAATAATAATAATAATTGACCTTTATTTAATTTTAGATGATTTTTACAGCGCAAGTAACTTTTAATCCATGCTATTTTATGGCGCTGTAGTACCGGGACATTATTAGGACATCATTCGTAGGCTTGCCCTGAATCTATACCACTTAACCATGCACAGAGGAAAGAACTGGTCCATACGTCTGGAGCTAACTAAGCCGTGGGTTTCCTCACGATGTTTTCCTTGACGGTAACAGCGATATTATTATCGCACATAACTTTTACATTAGGATGATGAACATATTACTAGAATGAAACCTAATAACTGATGACACCTGGTCCACAGACAGAACAGATCATGTCCTCAAAGCTAGTATTCGGTTCTCTTAAGGTGAGCTTCCTTGTGCCCAAGTGACACTACTTGATTGTCCGGACAGGCACCGGAATAATAAAGCTGCTCACCATTTGCACCTTAGTAAGGAGCTCAGACGATCGATCGATATGCCTATACCTGATCTCAGACGGCGTTCTGTAGAGCATCTGACGGCACAGCGGTACCCGTTTCCGATACCGAAGAGTGGATAAACGAGGACACTACGTCAGAAGTATGATATATTAGTTTCAATAGGAGATTGTGTGAACTCACAGATTACCTGTACGTGTCTGGGTATCTGGAAACCCAAGTAGTGTAACCTTGGGGACGAGGTAGCGCCTTACAAGAACTGGGCACTAGCTTGGAGACATGATTTGTCTATATCTAATCTGATCTGCGAATGGATATAGCGGCCATTTCTCGAATAGACATTTGGTCGAACGTTTAAGACGTCTTACATTATATCATATACTGTATTAGGAGTAAAGAGTGGATGATTGGCTCCATTGATTTATCCGTTGTTACATGTTTACTACATGTATAGTGTAAACAGCTTCATTATAATGTGGTAGAGGGACGTCATTTAATGCATACTCTCACGAGGCATTACCAAGGTTTTAATATAATTTTGAAATAGCCTGAAAAATCATCTCAATATCGACCGAACATTTATAAAAAACCGACTTCAAAAAGAAACAAAAAATAATTTAAAAAACAGCCAAAAAAAAACAAGAATTGATAAAAATGACCAAAATAACCACTACATAGGTACAGTGCCACCGACCAATTAATCTGTTTTATCATCTGAAGTCGGGCAGCAAAACTAAGTACAATATGGAACCAACCAGTAAAACTGCCCGACTTCAGATGATAAAACAGATTAATTGGTCGGTGGCACTGTACCTATGTAGAGGTTATTTTGGTCATTTTTATCAATTCTTGTTTTTTTTTTGGCTGTTTTTTAATTATTTTTTGTTTCTTTTTGAAGTCGGTTTTTTAATTTTTAAATTATTTTTTTATTTTACCCTTTTTAGTATACCTACCTACCTAAAAATCAACAATATTGTTACCGTAATTTTAATTATTGAGGAGTTTGCTGATGAGAAGGTGGTTTCAGGTGCCCCATCAATCTGTACTTAGTTCTTTAGGGGTCTATTCTTTTTGGTAGAAGTCCAAAAATGAGTAGTTTATTGAATTCTGGGATGCTATCCTGTCCATCATTCCGAAGATACTCATCAGATCCTTACCAAACTTTCATGGGACTACCTCGCAGCTTTCACCTTTCCATTAAAAAAAGAACTATATCAATCGGTCAAGCCATCTTCGTGTAATCGATGAACAATTGAATAGAATACAGCGTTTTGAGGTGCATTCCCGGTCCTCACTTCGAAGATCCTTATCAATTTTTTATGGGACTATCTCGGAGCTTCCACCTTTCCATTAAAAAAAGAATCATTTCAATCGGTCAAGCCATCTTCGAGTAATCGATAATAAACAACTGGATTGAGTAATGCGTTTTGAGGAGCATTTTCGTTCATCACTCTGAAGAACCTTATCAGATCCACATCAATTTTTATGGGACCATCTTGGAGCTCCCACCTATTCATTAAAAAAAGAATCATCTTAATCGGTTAAGCCGTCTTCGAGTAATCGGTGAACATACAAAAAAATAAAAAAAATATTATACATACAGACGAATTGATAACCTCCTCCTTTTTTTTGAAGTCGGTTAAAAATGGAAACATAACTGCAACATATTCTAAGTAATGAAATTGAATTTCAACTTGTATTCAGTATAATATCATTTTAATAATGTTCTTTAATACGCAATTTTCACCAACCAAGTGCTTTCCATGCTCCCTCAAAATGAAATTAAAGTGTGCCAGAAATTAAATAATTAATTTTAAGTCAACGAGTTAATTAGTAATATCAAGCCAAGGGCAGATATATTAATTTAGTAATTTTGTTTCGAAGTTGGCATGAAGGTTGACTTTTTCAGACAAATTAATTATAATGATCTAAAAGTAAGTAGATATCTATCTCTACATACCTATTATTATAAAACAAAGTCATTTGCTGCGTTTCTCTGTCTGTCGGGCTGTCTGTAGCCGTTAAACTCAATACCTACTGAACAGATTATCATTTGGTTTTCAACAAGATAGAGTTGATTTAAGAAGAAGAAGAAGGTTACAGTTTTAATTTTGCAAGGTTTTAATGGCACTATAATTAATAATAATAATATAATAATAATATATATTTATTACCAAAAGAAAATATACATTTCTTACATACTAGAACATCGTTTTGTGTTTAAACTATTGTTACAATTTAACAATTTTTGGTTACCTATATATATAAGAACAGATAAACAATGATCCCTGCACTAAGCGAAGCTTGTGTCGCAGGTGATCTGATAAATTGCCGAAATATTGCAGAAAAAGAGAGAACAGAGTTTAGGACTGATTGATTAAATAATAAAAACTAAAACAGTCATAGTATAGCACAGATGCGAGTGTGTGTATAATGTGTATAAGGAAGACATACGAGCGACCCGCTTACATAACACGAACCCTGCTTGGAACCCAATAGTTTACCAGCCACCGCAAGGAGAGAACTCTAGGTTCACTAGTCTACCCCCAGATCCTATAGTCGCCTTTTACGACACCCTCGGAAACAAATGGAGTTACCCTATTCTATACCAAAGCTACCCGGCACCAGCACTTTCTCTGTGCTATAAGCATGAAATCGACAGAGGCTTGGGTTCTGTCATCTCAAATTACCCCCTGCACAGGGTCGTTTATCAAAATTATTCGAACGCGTAAAGATGGTAAGTAGGCTGTAATACAACGTACAGTGAAATATGGAGCTAATCTTTCAGATGGCTTACTTAATGGAAATTTATGCTGTTATTATTCCTTACCTACTACGTACATATCTACCAATTATATTAAGTGTAGATATCTGCAGCGAGGTTATCGTTAGACGAAAAGAGGTTTTAGAAATTTTCATACTCCAATTTTTAACCAATTTTGAACATTTTAAGATGTTCAATTGAAATGAAATTAGTTTTTGTTATTTTCAGCATTGTTCCGACAACACGTTTCGAAGCATCGGCTACGTCGGCATAGCGATTTTTAACTATGATATTTTAATTCACGCGTGTAATATTTCTAGTACAGATTTTCCGCGATTTTTTACGGCTACTTCAATAAGATTCGATGTGTTATATGACTGCGAAAAAACAGCGCGCGCCACTCAGGCGAAAAATCAATAAAAGTCGGACAAAACCTTAAAATTACTTAATTAATTAAAAAAATATAGGAATCGTATTTATAAAGGATTGTTGAGTAATAAAAACACGATAATGATTACTTTTGACATTTTTATTATACGTTCTATGTAATATTTGGTTCTTCTAGTAAGTCTAAAACATCTTGGCACATTTGAAGCGATTTTTTTGGGACTAATTTTCGTAATCCCGTTATATATGGATCGGAAGACACTAAAAGTCTCTTGAACGTGTCTTCCATTGCTAACTGTATAGAAAATTTTCTTGAAAATCGCTCCCTATAATTCCTTACGTCTTTGTTTCTGCTCTCTTGTGCATCTTCACTCATTAAGCCTATCGCTACTTCACAATTTTCTATTATTCTTGACCCATGAATGAGTACTTTGTGGAGTGTAGTTGGCATATAGTACCATGGGTAATTCCACACAAAAACAGCCGCTGTTTTGGTGCAAAATTTTTGGAACTTCACTATATTAATTTTGTATCCACAAGACATTATTCTTAAAATAGTATGTAGTCTATTTATGAGCTGCAGATTGACACCCGTTATTTCATGAACTTCTTCTGAATGCTGAAAGATGGCGCGCGCCGTGTTGCCATCAGTAGACGTGCCTCCACCTTGTCTTGGTTTGTCGACATGCAAACCAAGTTTTTGCCAAAATTCATTTTGAATTCGTTGCTTTTCAGCGGCTATCATAGCGTTGCTTTCTGTATTTCTAGTCTTCCATTTTCCCACCTTCAATTTGTAACCCAAATGTAAAATAAATTCCGCAAATCTTATCCAGGCATGTAATGATGAAATGCCATATATAAGGTTTTCTTCAGGAGTGGCCTTGGAGACACAGAATTTAATTCTGTTAAAGTCCTTGGATGTGGCTTTACAAATAAAGCAGCGCATGGCAGATTTTGTGTCCGTTAATGCGTTTATCATTTTCCCATCCACCATTGTCATCATTAATTGATGCTTCACTGTATGCACTTCTTCAACTAATGTTGGACTTAAATTTTCAATTTGTGTTTGAACATTTTGGGCCAGAGATCTTGACAGTTCTGGTGTTTCATGAGCCATCTCTAACTTCAACGGACGACAATATCTTGGTGATGATGGCCGTGAATTTTGCCAGATGATCACAGTTTGTTCGTGGTCACATACCAATTGAATTGGTACAATTGAAGTTATAACCATGTTGGAGTCTGACTACTCTGCATTTTCAAATGTCTGTTTGTACTGGGAATGGCAACCTGAACCGTCACAGCCCCATTTCGATATTAGGCGAAGATTTTTTAACTGGTCTGCTGTAAGCGATTGCAAAACTTCATTTATAGACAAGCACAATCTTTTTGCAGTGTGGTCCATTAAACTCTGAAGAGGAACTTCAGCAAAGGTTTCCGTGCAAATAATGCCTTCAGGGTAACTCCTTTTTTTTGCTTCAGTTATACTCTCATAATTTGGGTACAGATTACAGTTCATCTCCATTGCTGAGAACCGTAACGTGTTGTACTGAAATTTAGTCAGTTGTCCTTCAATCACCAAGGACAAAGATTTGTCTGATGAAAGGCTTTCATGTTTTTCGGAAACGTTGACAAAGCTACTGGGACCAGCAAGAGCAACTTGTTTTATTAGTTTCGTCTGGATATCACCACGTGCACGATATTCCACCTGGGCAGCAAAAGCTAGTTCTTTAGGTTCTAGTTGCTTTCGAACTTCTTCCGTCTTCCTGCGTTTAGTACGTTCGGTACATTCTTCAAAATTTTTGGTAGGTCGCCCGCCAAGACTACCACTTCGCTTTCGGGTACGAATCGGCACGCAAAAATTAACGTACGTTTCAAACCAGTTCTTGTTTCTGCTAACACATCGAGAAAAATTACGATGTGCCTGGAGAAGTTTTGTCTTATAATCGCTTACTAATTTTCCAAGACAACGTTTTATTTCCTCTGTGAGCTCATCCACTTTCAAAGCGTTTCGTACTTTGTCGTGCAGATGTAACACTTTATCTTGCTCCTTTCGGGAAGTTTCTTCTCTATAGAAGCCGATCAAGGTCATTCTGCTGAAGCTCACTTCTTCATCAGTTGATCCTAGAACAACATTAAATGACATTTAAAACCAATAATCTAACCAATTCGAAATACAAAAACACGAAAAACGCTTTTTAATGCTATGCGAATAAGTTACAATTTTTACTTAGTCCTCTCTTCAAAAGAAATTTTTGTTAAAGCGATGCACACGGACGCATAAAACAGAGTAGGTGTTTTATAAACAAAAGTCAGTAGTTTCTAAAACTGCTATTATAGAAGCCGAATCTATCAGGAAATTGGACTTTTGAGACGATGTAAAGTGAAAAACATGTAAAAAATGCATGTGTCTTAGAAACATGTTGTATATTACACAAAATATCAGGCACAGTTTAACAATAATAACTTAAAAAAATAGTCTCTTACCTCCTGGAAGGGAATCCATTGCAAAAATCCAAAATAGTTCACAACAAAAAATATAGAGCCGCAAACACTTAGATAACAATTTAAGCAGTAAACGCATCCGCCGTTGAACAAGTCGAACTTTGGAATGAGACCAAGATGCCTAGATGACTCATGGGTCGCTTTACCTGTGCGGGAGAAATGCATTGTTTATCGGATAAACCGTTAGGGATTATTTTGCATGTCTAAAGTACTTAAACATTTTTTTGGTTATGTCCGACTTTTATTGATTTTTCGCCTGCGTGGCGCGGTGTAAAACTGGATGTGCGGACGTAGCCTTACAAACTCCTTTCACAAGGGGGAGCATCGACATCAAGGTAGATCAAAATTTGCGGAGCTAAGCTACTAGAGTAAGATCCCAGAGATGCCATGCCTACGTCATTCAGACGGCTCTGGGTTCTTGGACTATACAGTTACCTTCGCTAGCCAGATTTTCATACACGTATGTCTACCGTAAACTAAGCCAGCTATGACTGTAAATAAACTACTTAAGTATAGGTATCAACTCAGTACAATCTTAACCAGCAATAATAATGAACTTGGATAAGTTTCACCATATTTTCACTCGAATTAACAACTCTCTAACAAAACCAGGATCGATGGAAGTTCCAACCGCGTCCCGAACTCGATTCTCTTCGACAAAACATAGACATTAAATAGTTACGGCCTTTTAGTTTCAAAGGGCAACCAAATAAACTCAAAAGGAAAGAATAAACAAAAGAAAAACCAGGTTGTTATTAAATGACAAAGTATTACCGTGGAATCAACAACTTAAAGGTGTAGGACTGAGAAAATGTACCACTCACTGTAGGACTATGCGGTCATTTTATTATGCAAAATGTTTACTAAGGTGTACATGAAAAATCGACTGGTTAGTTGCATAACGTTTTTGCCCTCGTTACTTTGCCATATCGGATAAACCAACCATTTCGAAGGACAAACGGTTTTTCAAGTTTATAATAACGAAATCTTAACATTTAAATAAAAAACTAACGGTAATCAGACAATTTCGACACTCCACCAAATTGACACGCAATACCTTAGCGACCTCTATCTAAAAATTTGATAGAGAACAGGAGGAGGACAGAAGGGCCAGGCAAACCGAAGCTACTCAGTTAGTTATTAATTAGAAGAAAAAAACAGTATAAGGGATCCTGGACTATGTATTTTATCTCTAAGCAGCCAAAACAATGGAGGTAACTGAGCACAGGAAATTGTTTCTCAACTTTTGGTAAAGCCGGGCTAAGGTAGTATACATTGAATTTCAGATTTAAACATTGTTACCTATTGGTAGGTATAAATAAGGTTTTGATGCTAAAAAGACTACAGACTACAGCTGTCTTGTTCCATTGATCAAAGTGAAATAGATGATTATTTTTAGGCCGAGCCGGGGTGGGGACCGGCTAGTTTTGTATGAAGACAGCTTTTGATTTGCTTGTTGTTCACGCCGCGTCCGCGAAAGACATTGCCTTAATCTCAACCTTAAGTAGATTAACCTACTATAACATCAGATTCGAGAAATTCGAGTTTTTGAGAAATTTGTCGCAAATGGAGGTTCTGTCTGTGGAGCTCAAAGGATTTCATTTCTTTCAATTTCTTAGAGTTAAGTACTTAAGTATTTCAGTTTTCTCCACATTCGTTCTCACTTTTCTAGAAAAGGTAAAACATATATATGAAAAGCTTAATGTTTATTATGTTTATTGGTCAAGGCATTCATACACTTCTCATTTCAGAGGAGTTTACTGAGAGAGGAGTTAACCAATTGAGCCAGTCAATTACTGTTCTTCTAGATAACCTTCAAATTAAGACTTAGGTGATAAACTAAATGGGAGATGATGCAAATCATTAATTCGCCGTTTGTCTTGTGGCGCAATAGTTAGCGCTTTCGCCCGGCAACCGAAGGACTTAGGTACGAATCCTGTCACAGGAGAATTTTTGATAATGTATTCCTCGTTAAATATTTTAGGAAAAATTATGAACTTACCTCTCCTAAATTGATTATGATTCCTAATCACTTTCTCAGCATTCTTCCTCGCTATATAAAACCACTCGGACGTATTACTCAAATACTTGTACTCCACAGCCAAATCCTTCGCCAAAATCGGTCCTTCGGGCAGTCTATACGCAAACGGACAGAACAACTGATAATTCTTATACTGAAATTGGTCGTAGCAGTTTCCAGCTGCAAAAATATCATCATCAAACTCCACCATTGAGAAGACACTCGCATGAAGCAAATATTCGTTATGCATTACTGAAGGACCTGCGTATTTCCACAATCGAGTCAACATATTCGCTCTATTTACAGCTACGTCAGCTTCTATTCTAAATCTTTCTTGAGCATATCTATCTACAACACCTTCTCCTAAATTTAAATGAGTACCAGCTGTACAATTTTCCCCCAAAAGATGCTGTGTTTCTATCAACCTCAGGAACTTGGTTACCACGTCTTCAAGAACAGGTTTGGCAGTAATAGTAACATTCTTTTCTTCAGTAACTTTTGTATCGTTGTCGTAACTATGTTCTACGTTTAAGAAGTGATCTACAAGGGATACTTCTGTAGGCTTCTGGGAGAAGTTTCCGAAAAGCTTTTGGAAGTCGACTTCTAAACCGTCTTCGTCGTCGGGTGCTCCATATGCCCTTAATGCTGACACGACTGGATCTTCTCCGGATTTGTCTATGCTTTCTGTAACAACGAAAAGTTGATTTTTAATATTTTTGTAATCTTATCTTTATAGTGCACTAGGTGTATCCAGTGGGAATGTTGGCATCAAAATTACCTTTCTATTTGTAAAAGATTTTTTTAAATCGGCTTATTTGTTTCGTAGCTTATTCATTACAATCAAAGTAACAAAGAAATAGATCTTTCCTTTTATACTAATAGTGTAATTTCAAATGAATCATATTTTAATAATAACGATTGACAATTGATAGTTTACGATAGAAAATTGAATTGCAACATTATTTAGGACGGTAATAAATAAATAAATAAAATAAAACAACCCACATTTATGATGTATACCGATTTTGAGAATTTCAATGTGGTCATCGGCTTTTGATATCGACTGTACATACAAAGGTTGTAGATATGTTGATTCACAGTTTACGGAGTGCCGCGAGGCGTACCTACTATTAATAGTTAGTACGCCTCGCGGCACTCTGTTAAATTGTTAACCCCCGCTTAGTGATCACCTACGTACTGTGATGCATATATACTGACATCAAAGAGGTTAAAAGCTTTAAAGTTTATACACATCTACTGGCATATCATTACATACTATATAACAAAGTTGCTTCCGCTGTCTGTTTGTATGTATGCTTAGATCTTTAAAACTACGCAACGGATTTTGAAACGGTTTTTTAGTAGATAGTGTGATTCAATAGGAATGTTTATAATGTAAAACACATCCCTCGGAATCGGGACTTAAGCGGGAGAAACCGCACGGCGCAGCTAGTGTAGTTTATAATTATTATATTCTTGTTTGAAAACAGCTTAAAATATTACCTCTATACTGTATTTACATGTTTATTTCAAAGCGTTAATAAAAGGCGTTAAATATTTAAAAAGGTACGGAGAGCTTTGAAAAAAGGTCGTAAAGGGTTTTAAAAGGGGCGATTTGACTTGTTAGATGTAAACGTTTCCGGTCTCACAGCTTTACGCCGACCCTTTTTTTAATATTAGATAGTAGATTGAAGACATGTTAAACTATTTATCGTTAGAAGCATCGATCTCTTTTTCCTTTATAAAAAAATGTTTCTTGGATGTTATTCATTCCCTGATGTAGTGAAACCAACGTTTTTGTATTTACGTATACAAGGTGTAACAGGTAAGCCCTTTTAAGCCGAAAGGGGGTTGTTCTAGACGTCTAAGCGAACAACTTTTGTTCTACAACTTTCGGAAATTCGAAGTAATTTTCGAAAATTTAAAGTTTAAAGTTTACTTGAAAATCAGCTGTTTCTCAGAATTCGAGGTCATTGAACTTATCTTGTCCTTTCATTTAGTTTAGTCGACAACAATCGAAACTACAATTATCTTTATGTTCAAAAACAGCTGTTTTTCAGTGAACTATAACTTCAAAATTTTCAAAAAAAAAGTTCGAATTTTCAGAAGTCGTAGAACAAAAGTTGTTCGCCTAGATGTCTAGAACAACCCCCTTTCGGCTTAAAAGGGCATGCCCGTTACATCTTGTATATAAATGTAAATCTTTGATTATAAGTTTGTAGTTTGTATTATAAGTTATCAGATATGTAAATATAATGAAATAAATGTAAATATTGTGCAACTTAAAAAATAATCATATATTTTGTGTAGGTAACGATTGAAGCCGCACGTCTACCGCTAAGCGCGTTTGGAAGATTTTGTTGGCAAACTATTTTAGCCAATACCGATTCAAAGTTAGTTTTGACTTCTTTCGAGTTTTGACTGCATTATAATGAGCATACAATATACCAACCTACCGTTCTGTACTGGAGACGGTCTTCTGCTAGACAGGTTTTCACCTATCGCAGAGAGACAAGCCTTGTTACAAGCCGAAAAGATCACTTGTATAGTATGTCTGTAAGTTGCTAGAAATGTAAGTTTTGGTTTGTAAATTATTCTTTTTTGAAATAAAATTATTCTTATTCCTTATACCTATGTAACCATAAAAGACAAACATAATTATAAAGTTCCTTCTCCGAATTGTTCGGAGTGTCAAATAAAATAAAGAGAAGACGCTACTCAATTAAATTTAATTATAATACGTATCTGGTTGGAGGTGTAATAGGCGTTCTGGTATGCCCTCTGTCAGATGAAGCATTAGCGCTTAATAGACTTGTTTTTACTAGCAGTATTTTTAAACAAAGATTCAATTTCAACAATTTACTCCCGACGAGATTTGAACTCGCGTTCAAATCTCTGCGTTGTTGTTTGATAGCTTAGACGTTGAGTTGTAATGATAGCCTTAATAGAGCGAAATTATCGTTTACTCAGTAAAGCTCCTTATTAATAAATTTAAAATATATAAGTATCATTTTTTTTACAGGCTTTTAGACATAAACACTTATTCATTTACACAATATTTTTTGTTGGCCTATTGAATTGCTTTGATATTTGACATGATGCGAAAACTTGATTTGACTGGATATGAGAAGCCGAAAACAGATCCAGTTGGCGTGCCATTGGAGAGGCCTATGTCCAGCAGTGGACTGCAATAGGCTGATGATGATGATGATATTTGACACAGTATGAATGGTCCATAACATCAGCTACGAAGTTTCTCGCTTTTGTACAAGTGAGATAATATGACAAAGCATTCCTTAGTTGAGAGGTCTCTCGAATCGCCTCTGAGAGGCTGTTTGCAGTGCAGATAACACTGAAAACGTTTGTCACAGTCACCCTGACTTCGCTTCAAAGAAAACCGTTCGTTTCTTTGATTCTAGATTAATGGCGTTCATGATTTTCCTCAAATAAAAGTCTAAAGCTACTTCTTTGCGGCTGGGCCCTGTTAAATGACGCAATGCCATAGACCAATAAATCACTACGTAAGGACAAGCATTTAGGTAGAAGAAGAATGGAGTAAAACACAAAATTGATTTTTTACTTCATTCTTTCGGTATGTACTCATCATCATCATCATCAGCATGTTACAGTCCATTGCTGGACATAGGGCTCTGCAACTGTACGCCACCTGGATCTATTTTCGGCTTCACACACCCAGTGCCTCTTCTTGTTCATGTATAATAGAATTGAAACACTTTGATTGACAAAACACACGGCACAAAATTGAAATCTATACGAATATTATAAAGCTGAAAAGTTTGTTGCTTTGATTGTTTGTTTGAACGCGATAATCTCAAGAACTACTTGACCAAATTTAAAATTATTTTTTTATTTTGTAGTCCATTTATCGAGTAAGTTTATAAGCTATGTAACATCACGCTACGACGAAATGTTGCAAAAACAGGAAATAGATGACCCTTTACAAAGCTTCTCTCGCGTGAACTGAAGTACGACGCAAACGTAGTGATTATATTATCCTTGTATTATGCGTGCGCGGCGACGACGGGACCGGGACTTAGGCAAGTAAAACTATAAAAGAAAACCAACAATACAACATACAGATACAACTATAAAATTATAACAAAAACGTGTGCAAAGCCAGAAGATCTGCCATAGGTTGCGACTTGCGACTACAAGGGCAGCCACAACGCCGGTAGTGTGGTGTAGTGTAGTGATGTGTCTCAGTCTAGTCTGTCTAGTTAGGAGTTTTCAGATGGCCCTTAAGTCCCTAGTTTGGCCTCACGATTGCTATTGGAGATAACTAACCAGAACCACCTACGTAAGTTTCCCTTCTAGCTTGGAAGATTTTGTTCAAACATTGCGAGTTACTGGCATGCAGTTCACACGCAAACCCTGCATTGTGTATACGAGCTATTACATCAGGTGAAAAGTATGATTACCTACCACCTCTTCAAAAAGTCTCTATAAACGAATCAGTGGCTACCTGAATGAAATCGCATATAGCCGCCCATTGTTTTAAGTATTACTTTACATAAAAAAAAAGTGTTTAATTTTCCGTGTTTCTTTTCTAAGTTTGTTTATTTATTTTGTAATAATTTGGTACCATACATCATTAATTTATTTATTTAAAACTGAAGGCTAGTCCTTACGAAGTAATCGATATAAGTCTATGCGAAACACTCGTTTTATTTATAAAATACGAATGGTTAGCGGCTCTCTTTGGACGAGAAACTTAATTGTGTGGAAACCGCAGGGCTCATGCGGCTTGATTCACGTTCTCTGTTTAAGTAGGAACGTACTACTTAGTTAAGTATTGGTGTTGAAAAGGATACTTAAGTGTTTCGTGGGTTTCGCAAACGTTTGGTGAAATTTAAACAAGGAGTTGGTTAATGTCTATTGTTTTAAGTGTAGACAGAAGTGTTGTTTTTAACGTTTGGTCTCGTTTATAGACTTGTTCTCGGCGTGCCTATTTAACTAGTGAAAGTCATCATCATCATCATCCAGGTTCCAGGTTGCATCCCTCTTGGGAACGTATGCTTTCCTACTTTAACGTTTTCATTCCGCACGATCATCGGCTTCCCGTATAGTGTGGCCATTTGCATGCATGTCAGCCCTTACGATATCAAGCTAGCATTTTTGGCTCTTGCCAATCTGTTTTATTTCACTACTCCCAACTCACATTGAAAATTTAAAACGTAAAAATTGCCAAGTCCCAGTTTGTTGGTAGGTACGTTTTTTACAGTTAAACTGAACGTTCTAAATTCAAATACATATTCCATGTTACTGTGCTACTGTTTTATGTCACGAACGTTATTACGGGCTATGTTACGAGCTTGTTTCACGTTTTCATGCAATATTAAAAAAGAGGAATATCATCATATTATTATATGAATAATCTACAATTGGTTAGGGTTTTTTTTTTATAAATAAGTGTAGGTGAGCGGAGTCGGAGGAAATGAGAATGCAGCGAGGTTCAAGTCTATACTAGTATATTTCAGGAGGTTTCAGGTCGTTGGTTACAGTTTCAAGGCTTTCAGGAGTCTTAACGCGGTCAGATCCCACACTGTGTTCCAAGTAGGATGCAAAGGCGGATGCTCTGTTACAGAGTTTCGCCGCGCGGTGTAGTGCGAAAGGTGGGAGAACTTCATCCTGTCACGCTTTCAGCGTATTAGACCGAGGACGTCGAGTTGACGCGATGCGTACCTAAGCAACCTTTAGGTTTTTTAAGGATTAAGGATGCTGGGACAAAGTTCATGTCCGAGGTCTATACATCGAGGAGACGCAACGATAGCGCGATTTGGCTTGAGGTTTGTTTCCTAGAAAAGCGCCATCTGTTGGTAGTGTCTATGAACTACTTTTATTAGGCGATGCGTTGTATTAGGTACATAAGGAAATAAATTCTGTTAACAATTATAACTGTTAACAGAATTTATTTTTACATGGTTGGCATGGGCTACATGGCGTTGTGTATAAATACACAACGCCATGTAGGCCCATGGTATGCTACTAAGCTTGTGTTACGGTGACTAGGCAACGGATATAATACTTTAATGTATCTATCTTTTGTAAATACATACATTTTATACATAGAAAGACACCCAGGCGCAGATATACAATGTTATAAACAAAAGATATGGATTCGAACACTAACTCACCTAATGGTAAGTTATGATATGGTCTAAGATGTACCATGCTCACATAGAGCAAGATTGGAACAAGATTTGACTGCGTTCCTTAGTAGTTACATCGTCTACGTATCAGAACGATTTGATTCAACTCTGTCTCAACAAAGTACTTATCTTGTACATACCAGACGACATTTTTGTTGTATATTGTAAAACAATCTCTAATACGGTGCCTCATAAATGTATCACTAAAACTAAGATATTCGTGCATTTTATCAATGTCTTTTGTTTCGAGATTTTTACAGATTCTATCCGAATTTATTCCTATCCAACATTGCGAAAATAGAAAATATGTATCACTGTCAATATTACAATGTATTACAAAAAGAGAATTGACATTTCAAACAAAATATCAAGAATTATTCTACGGCTCATACATAAAACTTCGTTGAATTCGTCCACTGAGTAAAATACATTTGGACAAAAGCCACTGGTGCAATTTTAATTTAAATAATATGAGATTCAGCTGTCATAACCATTATAGTCATCCAACTAATGTGGAGTACCTATACTTAAACTGAACAGTTAAAATTACCACATTAATTGTCCCGCGGTTTCACCCTAGTACCTAAGTACCAATGCAGTGAAACATTTTTAAACCCCTAAAACAACACATACTCTTAGAAACACAACGGACCAATGATTTCTTGCAAAATAACCAACATTAAAATAAAATAAAAAAATATCTACGGCTCTACAAAATTACTTTAACTTGACCAAAAAATTTAACGAAATGCAAGTCATAAGCGCCTAGAGCTTAAACTGCGAGATTAAGCTCTAAGGCCGGCTTGCATAACGGTTCCTAAACATGTTTAAGCTGTTAAACGTGTTTAAGTTCTGTCAGAATTTCAAGAACTGTCAATGTGTGGCAACAAATTGTCAATCGTCCACCTAATGAAATAGAGTCCAATGTTCGATTTCCCATCAATTATTTTAAAATCGATTTAGTCAAATATGTTTTTAAATGGTGTTATGCAAGTCGCCCTTAGATAGGCGATATAATATATTACCACACATTGACAGTTTTTTAAATTCTGACAGATTTTAAACACGTTTAACAGCTTAAAACATGTTTAGGAACCGTTATGCAAGCCGGCCTAAATCTCGCAATTTGAGTAATTAAATAATTTAAATTTGAAAAGTCAAAATTCAATTATGTTCATCGCTAAGAAGAAGTTATTCCATAAATCGAAATAACCAGTTTGACATAATATTCTAATATTTTTATTTTGACGGAAGGGTAAGGCAAACAAGTTTTAGTTTATAAAGATAGAGCCTAAAGTTAGTTATAATCTTTAAAAACATCTGTAATTTATTGTTTTGTTGTTTGTTAAATGCTTGCTTTTGTAGTCGTTTTATTATCTCGCAGTAGATATGTAAAGAAGAGTATTCATCCCGGTAATAAAGGCTGTCTTCGTCTTGGACGCTTGAGTCCCTTCACTTCGCTCAGGAGTTAAATTTTTGAAACTCTCGCTACGCTCGGGAGTTAACTCTAGAGTCCTTTGTCACGCTTTGGTTTCAATTTGACACCTTCTATACAAAACAGGGCTTTAGTACCTCGGTGTACTATTAGAAATACGCCTGGTTACTTATCTAATATTTTGACTGTACCGTACCAAGTACAGCACTGTCATTTCATTGGCTACAAAATAAGATAACATTCTGTGAACACAATAAAGGTCTGAGTTAGTAGACGAATAGGATTAATCTGGCTCTCGCTCCATTGGCGGATAAAACCTAGATTTCTAAAGATAAAAGCAAAAACATTTACTTGAAAGGAAGGACGGACGCAGAATGACAATTTAACAATCGGTCGATGCACGGTTAGAATGTAATTTTAATCGAGTTTGTGAAACCGGAAAAAGCTATTTAGGTTTTACACGAAGGAATTTCACCTTTGTAGAAATATTTTTTTAGCGAAAACATCATCCAACCTTGTCGCGAGAGGATTTTTGATGATCCATTTCTCCCTCTAAAATATTTCTAGTAGGTAAAGTGTCTTGAGCAACAAACATAAGAAATATTAGTTTTTTTTTTTAAGTACCTATTTTACATGCGATATAATATTATGATTGTTTGACTACATACTATCTCACTTGTTAGGAAGAGATAATATGGTCTACGATGTAGCACGCTCATCTACACGAATGTAGATGGAATAAGTTAGATCCGACCCGTCTTTCTCATTTCGTGGGTAATACCTTTTTTCTATTTTCGCGATTTAAAATGGGTATTTATTTCAACAAAACATTTATTTTACTAAGTCCAACCCGCGATTTTACCCGCGTGAGTCCCGTTCCCGTGGGAATATCGGGATATAAGTAGCCTATGTGTTATTCCAGGTCTCGAGCTACCTACATTCCAAGTTTCATTCTAATCGGTTTAGTGGTTAAGTAACAAAGTCACATACATACAAATGTTGGTAAGTAAACACCTACATTACCTACTTTATTCGTTTGATAGGAATTTATTGTTATAAAGAATTAAAAAAAAAGCCTGTTACGAAATAATTAATATACCTTCCAAATCAAAAAAATTCGGTAACAAAATACTACTATCGGCTGCAAAAATCTTACCATTTTTCAGTCTGGGACAAGAAAAGAAACCCTAAAAAGAAGGATTAAAAAATGTCATTTGATAGCGACAAATAAAAATGAACGCTGGCATCCTTTGTTCAACCTTCTTTGTGTACGTTCTCTTCCTATTGCCTACTAAAACCTTTGAAATCATTGATTTTGAAAAGATTAAATGCTTTTGTGATCCACTTTTAATTACGATCAATAAAAACATAACACTTCCGTGGGCAGTCATGTAAAAAGGCGTTAATATTTTAAACACAGGTACCTGTGGTGAGAGAGAAACCGGTCTGGTTTTTAGTGAGTAGGCCAGTCGCTTCACGACCGGAGAGCCTCACATACCCTATCGCTTCCCTCGAAGACGGTAGGGATGCAATTTAATGCATTTTCATGACCACAAAAAAAAAAAAAAAAAAAGGTTCCTAATAGGTACCTGTGTTACATATTTATTATTTTTGTTAAAAAGGATCGATTAGTAATTCCCTATATCGATCGTTTTTATTTAAACTTTAATCATCTCTCATTTTCGAATCGACAGTCTTTTTCTTTGAACCAATTAGGAACTGCAAAAAAGTATAGCGTTAAAATTACTTGTACAAGATTTGAATCAATCATATTCTAATAATATACAATAGCAAAATGTGAAAAGTATTGTATATCCTACACGGATATATATTGAAATAATATGGCGAAAACGACCTTTCTTGTGAAAAATACTTTGACGTCCAAACGTCAAAGTCTTTTAGTAAAAATAAAATAAGGAATAAATATCGGACGTTTTGGACATCTGTTATTTTATTCAATATGATAGGTATCAATTTGAATATAGTAAGTATTTGTAAATATCATTAATTATTAAAAATAACTCATTTTGAATAATAGCTCTCCATTATTCTCTGTCAAAAATAATAAAATACTAGTGAAAGAATTATTTCGATATCTTAATTCGTTTCCGATTTATAGAAGTAAATATGCGATGCGGAATCGTACTCAGGTGTGACGTCATCAAACATCACTCGCTTAGTCCGCTCGCGCTGTCAGCACGGTGTCATATTCGCTTCGTGTCTCAATATTTTTCGTAAATGCCTGTAAGTCAAAACTAATAGGTATTTTTGACAACAACAAAAACTAGCGTTTTCGTATAAATACAATACAAACTTTACTGTAACAATCTTTCAATCGATTTAGCATACCTATTAACATTCTTCATTTAATTGTTTTATCTCTGTATTTAAATAGGTGATTATTTTTTAAATTATTTAGAAATTAAAACTTTAAAAAGAAGGTAATAAAACACTATATTTTTCAGTTTTAATCGCGTTACTCCTTGCAACCTAAAGTTCTACGTATACAGGAACGTTTTGGGACAAATTAAAATGACCCGGTAGTTTTCTAATTAAAATTGAGGATTTACTTCTCTGCCTACCTTGATAAAGCTGATTGTAAAGTCAGCGAAACGTTGGTACAGCATTTTAACAAAGTTTGAACGCGAGTTACGCTGGATAATATGGTGTATTATTATAATGCAAAATCGCGAAGAGAGAAGAAAAAAACTATAAAATTAAGTTTATAGGCGAGTTACAAAAATAATTTAAATCAAATTCCTTGTTTCAACCCAAAATTCTTCAAAACTTTAAGCGATGTAAAACTTGAAAATATATATTTAGTCACTTGTTATTAATTGACCAAAGGAATTTATTTCTACTGGAAATCTGGTAGAATGCATTAAGCATGGTCTAGTTCGTTAAGACGCTGGGTACTCAGATCAAAAGACGCAAGTAAAACCTTGCCACGGGTAAATTTATGAAGAAGTATTTTTCCTTTAATAATATGTTTCTACTTGAAACTGCCTGCTTAAATGCTCGATCATTCTGCGACCCCACACAAAATATGACTACAAAAATAAATAAACACCCCGGCGATATCGATACAAAACTCATCAGCTTCAGCTGAAACAAGTAAACTGAATTTGATGTTTGGCTGTAAACGGATTGGCCTTTGTACAAAGATATTCAATAATAATATGTTGCTCTAGTAAGATTTATTCTGATGCTATGCGTTGAAGACTAAAATTTCTCAAATTGACTTAATAGTCATAATTTTTTTTTATTGAATTATATATTTGGTCGAATGAATAATTATCCTTTTAACTCACAAAATAATTTCTAATCGAATTACTTGCAAATAAAAGAAAACTTTTGTTTAATTAATTCAGTGATTTGAGGTCACTAACTCAGTCCGAAGTACGGAGAGCTGTGAGCTTATCTGTAAAGCGTGGATCCTTTTGAGGAGATTGAATTTTGAACCAAAAACCTTTTATCCAACTGCTGTTTAAAATCAAAATAAAACTGCTGTTTTATTTTGATCGATCGATCAAAACGATCTATCTGTAACTGATCCCTGTAAAGGCGCGAGACGGCAGCAAACGGTACAGTGGCCCTCGCCGATATACCGAAAGGTTGGGCAGTGGGGGACGCTTCATAAACATGATGGATTAGTTATAACAGATGGTTGTAATTTTATTTGACAAAAACTATTTATGGCTGTAAACTTCATAAACAAACATGATATTTTGTTCTCATATTTATATTTAATCAAGTCTTATTATCTTATGTTACTATATTAAAATAGTAGCTCGACAAACAGTTCTGTAAATTATCAAAGTCGTTTCATCGAAGTAAGATAATTTAAAGACCTTAATTAATTTAATTATTATAAGCCTGTATTGTTTCACAACAGGTCAACTAACTCTTTACTTTTCTTCCATATATTGCAGTCTAGGGCTATTGTGGATCACTTACTTTTGAAGTGGCCAAAATCGTCCTGCCCGCCGCCTCGTCTTGTCTGCCGCGTGGTCGTATCCCAGTTGGAGAACAATCAGCCCAATAAACTCCAATTAATATAACAAATTGTTACAGGTTTGATGTTCTCTCTACTATTTATATAACATTGAATATCTTTGACAATATAGCGGAACAAACCGGATTTTGTTTAGGAGGACGACAAATCGTGACTTTCGTTACTTACACGAGAGAATTGATAGCTCGGCTCATTTATACGAGCAATTCCAGCTGAATACATTTGCGAGAAATGAATTTAGGTTGTTTGCATAAGTAGTAATAAAGTTTGTTAACAAATTGTAACATATTTGTATGATGGTACGTAAATAGAAAAGCTTCTTAAGGTTATAAAACATTTTGGATCTTTTTATTTATTTTAAAGTTTTTCCTACACTTGGATGACTAATTTTTAAAGCAATGCAACATAGTAGTGTTTTGGAATATTTTTTATTACGCTTTTAACAAATCAGTTAACAGTTGGTGTTAGCTGTGTTGTAAGTTTTGTTGGCTCTGAACACGTGGTCCGACTGATAGTTTGACTTCAAATTTTTGTGGTGGTTAAGTAATATATAGGAAAACACTCACTATAGAGAGTCTGAGAGAAAAAATTGCCTTTTTAACCATTTTTTTCAAAAACCGAAGTAAGAAAATAACTTCTGGCCGTTATATTTATATAAACCACTATTGCCCTTTCCGTGAATACATTATATTTGTACAAGTGACATCAAGCGACATTTGCCTACGATTTTTTCATAATCAATTATTTACATTGTACTTTTGGATTCTACACATAGATAGAGTTCAGTATGGCAAAGTCATAGGTGGGTATTTCTGTCTGAAGTCGGGTAGCCAAACTACAATAAAGACCAAGCCAAGCAGTTTTGCACCAAAAAGGGGCAGTTTTACTGCCCCTTTTCGACGTATAGGTACCTACCTACCTACTTTCGACTGCCACTAAAAATCAGCAAAACTGTAACCGTAATTTTAATTATTGAGAAGTTTTCTGATGATAAGTTGGTTTCAGGGGTTGGTAATCAAAAGGTACCTAGTTCTTTAAGGGCCGGTTCTCTTTGGTAGAAGTTCTTAAATGTGTAATTTACTGCATTTTGGAATGATATTCATAAATCATAAATCATAAATCATTTATTTGTGATACACAGGTAATTTCTGTCCTATCTATTCTGTCTGTAATATTCTGTCCATAATTCCGATGATCATCATCACATCCATACCAAAATTTTACGGGACACCTCGGAGCTCCCTCGGAGTACCTTTCCATTAAAATAAAAAAAAACATACAAAACAGTTCATAAACAAAGAAGTTAGGAACATCCATTAAAAAACAACATAGCCACAACCGAATTGAGAACCTCCTCATTTTTTAGAAGTCAGTTAAAAGTACCCTAATTTGACAGCTGAAAACCCAAACGTGTGTAATGAAACACAATATTTGCCGGGTTTTACCCGACTCAGGTTGGTCAGACAACTTTGAAAAAGCTAACTGTAAAGTTGGTTGCGAAACGCGAAACGTTGGGACATTGTAACAATGCCGTTAATAAATAAAACGCAAGTAAAACCCGGTAAATATTGTGTTTCACTATAATGTTAAATCGCGAAAACAAAAGACAAAACTTTAAACCTGTGTGTTTTCTTATTAGATTAATTTAGTGTTCATCTCCAATATGGAAAAATCTTGCAAAAATATGGATTCAGACGTCCTTGTTTTGACCCAGACGTGTTTCGGTCCATAGATACGCAAATTTATTTGCCGAAATTATTTCATATCCCTGTAGGTAGGTACTCAATTCAAATTGGGTATTAAAATTAGCACATATATGAAAAGACCTAATTTCATTGTCCTTAAATTGAAGTGATGACACCATTTTCAACAGGTGCTTAAAGTTAAGCGAACGACAAGATGTATTTTTGGAATTACTTCAAACGATTAAACTTCAAAGCGGGGAGGATGACATCGTTTAATTTTATTTTAAAGGGTGTAATGTGTAAAAAGGGGTGACGGAGTATCTACTCGTAGGTATGAGGGGTGTAATTTCAAAACCCTTTAAATCGTCCTAAAGAAATTATTCACAAGATGACATTTTGATTTTGATTACAACTTAAGCTTCCTAAAATTACTTTGACCTTGCATATTTTTGTTTTTTATTTAGAATTTTCTTAGCGGAAGTCAAGTTAGGGAATGATTTGTCTTGCTCTTATCAATTATATTAAACATCCGGGAAATTGTGAGAAAGAATTCTTTAGATTACGATGCCCTTAAGACAAAAAGTCTGGCGCACTTACAGTAGACCTTTCTGTATACATAACTAGCAGCGTCCTGCGGTTTCACCTGCGGAAGTCCCGATACTTTACTTAGATCGTAGATATATTCAGATATGTAGATCCCAAACAAATTTACGCTAGTGAAATCGCGAAATTTAAACCTTAGTAGTAGTATTGACAATTTTGAAATGCATCAAACGGGGCTTGTACCTGTACTCTGGGGTTCCGTCCCAACGCCTTCTCAATTCGGCTATAGATGTCGTCTCTTCGAGTCAAAATTATGAACTGAATCTTCTGGTTTTTGCGCGAGAGGCACGTAGTGACATCTACCGGCCAGCTTTGTAGCTTATCTTATTACTCGAGCAGAAGATACTCGACCAACAATAGGGTATTTAGAACCATCTGTTTATAATCCAACACTTTTTTACACAAAAATAACAATTGGAGATGAGAATAATCTACATCGCTTTACATAACAATTCGCCTATTCAAAAGCTTGAAAACCCGCAAATATTTCGTGCAAAAATTAAATAATTATAAAAACGGTAGGTAAGGACTTTCGCAATCCATTTTCTCGTCGTACTCAGGCTACTGCGCTAATGCAATTGGCCGACAGCGGTTAACAAACAAAAACCAAATTTCGGTCTCGGATTTTTATTTACAGTTTTATTTACAGTATTGTGAATGTTAAATGCATATGACCGGAATAGTCGATGCTTTGTTTTTGTTAGGGCTTCATACGTAAAGGGTAAAAACCGGACATTTTCATTTGGACCACAGTGTACGTTAGTCTGTCTGTCATCAGACAGAAAGTTTGTTTGTATGTATGTATATGTGTATGTGACTTTGTTACTATTTCAGGCTAAAACTACTCTACCGATTGCGATGAACCTTGCAATATACGTAGCTGGCGACCTAGAATAACATATACGATATATTCCCGCGGGAACGGGACATACGCGGGTGAAATCGCGGGGCAATAATTTTTTCTTAAAGAAAAAGACATGGTGCGCGGCCGGCATTCGAAACCACGACCTTCGGAATGAAAGTCGGGGTATCTACCACTAGACCAACACTGACATCCGTTATTATATTATACAAGTTTAAGTTAAGTTAAGTTTAGCCTGCCCCCAGGTTCTGGTCTACAGTGGCCTGTCTGGCGAACCCTCAACAGACTTCGCTCTGGGGTAGGGCGTTGTAGATCGAACCTGGTACAGTGGGGATACTCCTCCAGACCGGAGTGTGACTGTGGGGCGTTGAGCCAAAATATGTCGCACTTACTCTCTTGCCCTTCATGCCCGACCACCTGCACAAGGAAAGACCTAATGGAAGCCACAGAGGCCGCTGTGGATGTGGCTGAATACTGGTCCACCAAAATTTGACATGCCTATTGTTGTTTTTATGCCATTGACACGAAAAGAAGAAGAAGAAGAAGAAGAAGTAAAAAAATACAGCTCGTTTTTCTTCTTTTCAGACCTCTTGTTCATGGTAAGACTACCCGGGTATAATAAAAGCAACGCGATTAAAACAGAAATAATGACTTGTGCTTCTTATCAACATCGCAATAAAAAAAAAGAAAAATGATAAAGATCTTTCATAATTAGAAAAAAAAAACATTTCCAGTAAAGTTTATTAAATTAATTTTATTCAACATACCTACCTACCTAAACCACCAGACTAGAAAACAGTTTTCGCGAAATATCTTCCTTAACTTCCTTTCGTTTTTCTTAGAGGCAATTAAGAAAAAAAAACCTTCGTTCAGTGAACCTTGCTAATTAAGAAACAAAGCGGCCTTAGTTTGAAGAAGTTTTAAGAAAAAAGAAATATAGGTAGAACGAGGGCAGGTGCTGACGGGTTCTATTTAAAATGTTATACCGTACACAATTACAATTAAATTATAATTTTATTTAGGTATTCTTTAATTTTATTTTATACTTAACAACGGTTTGATCCGCGTTAGGCTGTTTTAGTGTCATGCATATTTAAGCAAATAAATTTGCACGAAATTACACACAGCGCAATATAGCCCCAAACTAAGCTCTTGGTTTGTACTATGGGTAATAAATAACAGACATACAACTTTTTTCTTTGTAAATACGTACATATTATACATAGATAAACCCAAACCAAATATCAATGACTATTTGCACCCGGCGGGAATAGAAACCGCAGCCTTCTGCATTGCAGCCGGGCATTTGCCAAACGCAAATGGGAGAGGCCGTCAAAGTCATATTTGCTTACGCACTCCTCATATCCATTCAAATTCCTTAAGCATACGGAGTTGGCCAAGGCAATCGCACGTTCGAAATAGAATACGTTCACTACAAACACCCTGAGTCCCGATTCCGCGGGAATATCAGGATAAAAAGTAGCTTATGTGTTAATCCAGGTTTCCAGCTATCTGCATACCAAGTTTCATCACAATCTGTATTGCAGTTTTTGCGAGATTGAAACACAAACAAACACTTAAACTTTCGCATTTATAATTCGGGGTACTAACTTGAGAACAGAGCACTCCGAGAATATGTCTATTGTCAGTGACAAGCCATAGCCGAAACTTCGAGAATTTCACTACTCCATCATTGTTATAAAACTACACGGATACACGATCTACATCGCGTTGCCGATAATTTTAGATTGAAACCTGGGCCTCTACATGAATTCTACTAAAGTACGAACGAACGCAAAAAAAACTGTCATCCAGAAAGAAAATATAAACCATTTTCAAGGCACCATCCGTCTAAAACTTAAATGTTCGTAGACAGAAGTAAACCTGCAGAATCGTTGAGGTAATTTAAATCTAGAATATACTACAACGCAATATAGACCAAGTTCTACTAACAATAATGGACGGAAATCGTGTAACTTTAAAAAGTGAATCACAACTCCATCCAAAACTAATTAACCGCAGTAAGTAACAGAGTTTCTCCATTACTCATACTCGAGTATCTATAGAGAGCTGCTCAGCTGTTATCTAAGGTTACCACACGTCTAACTATCATCAATTCTCGTCACACATACTCCAAATGACAAATTATTGTAGGCGTGACAGCCTTTTATGTACTTTCAGTGTAGAGATGATGGTAAGTTGTACCTTTATAAAGCTATGTAAAACGGAATAGCAGGGTGCATGCTTGTTACCTGCATACAAGTATTTTCAAACAGATATTAAGCATTTATTTAAAGTACCTTGAATATATCTTTGATATGACCACAGATTTTGATATTTTTTTTGCTAATGGATAAAACAACGATCGATTTTTAATTCATATTTCTAAAGGTGCTGGAGTGATTTCCCGTACAGTTTGACTTGGGAACTAGTAGTTTTTAATTGAGAGCAGTCATAGTTCTATGCTAGTAAATATTAAGTGCTTTTTTTTGGCCGAGCTAGCGAAGCGTCTCTGTTTCAAGTCTGATATAATTAGTTTTTATCTGTCAGTAAGAATGTATGTTGCTTCTCCTCTACAAATCGCATTTCTCAACCGATTTGATGAAACTTGGTTTATAGTGAAGTAATATATACCTATGTGTGTAGTAAGTAATCGTTATGTAAGCTTAGTAATCATCAGATGATTATCCTACCATCCAAACGATCTAACTAAATTCGACCGCATTTTCCTCCATCAACATAAAACGACACAAAGGTCAAGCAACAGCCATTCCGTGTCTTATCAACCTCTTTCGGTTTTTTAATCAATTCGCTAACAACAAACAACAATGGCCGTTCTTACATCAAAGACAACAACCCAACAAGAACCACAATATCAGTCCTGGGACGAAACATAACAATAAAACTGAATGGTTTCAACAACTGACTTGCTTGTTCGGAAAATTGAGTCGGCTATCTCTTTAGACATCTGCTGTTTGAGACGGATCGGGTTTCGATTCTGGGGCGGAGATCGGTACATATTACAGTCTGTATTAATAAGTTCTTTGCTGTCCTATTGCGAGTTCCAGTAGATTGGTTTTAAAAATGAAATGATTTATTTGCTTGGAAATATAGTATACAGCTGAAAAGGTCTAATTAATATTAGTCACACATATTTAACCAAAAAATTGGCGAGCAAATTTTAGATTTGTAATATAATGATGAATAAAACGAAATAATAATTAATAAAATAGATCTATAGATTCTCAATTTGAGCAATATTTATATTCTCAATTATAAATACATTGTCATTGTTTATTTAACATAATGTTTGAGTAAGTATTTATTCCTTCGTTGATTAATTATTAACTGTTTTAGACGAGCTATTCTGATGCCCAGTGGTGTGGGCTGTGCGTTGATAGAGCACTATGTCAGTCAGTCAGTCACCTTTGAGTTATATATTTGAAATTCTTATTTCATAATATTTAATGACACACAGGACCTTGCAATTTTATGTACTTACGTTGCATTACAAGCAAAATGTATAAATGGGACATGAAGACATACTATAACTTGTTGGGGTATTTAGGTATTTATACTTATTGTTTTTGCATCCGATTCATTTAGCGTATTGAAAATATTGCTCCGAAGCCAAAACTTTTCCTAGAATTTGAAGTTTTATCTATTTGTAAGTGACACACGGCTATCAAATAGTACTCGCAGTTCCATGAAATAAAATGTTTCTGTTTCCTGCATTTTCGTAATGGAAATACCGAAATTGGATTTCGATATATTTTCCCGTCCGTCGTTTCTCTTGTGGTTTTATGAAAAGCTAGCTCCGCCCCGCGGTTTCACCCGCGTAAGTCCTGATCCCGCGGGATTATCGAGATAAAAAGTACCGTATGTGTTATTCCAAGTCTCCAGCTATCTACATACCGAGTTTCATGGTAATGGGTTCAGCGGTTTTTACGTGATTGAGTAGCAAACACACATACACATGAACTTTCAGATTTATAATATTAGTAGGATAAAATAAACTGACAAATTCTCGGCTTAAAGCCGCCATGGTGAATTAGGTACGGCGAATCTATTAAAAATAAAAAATCGGTCAAGTGCCGGATTCGCACACGAAAGGTTCCATACGGGTTCCATCCAATCGGGTATCGAACCCTAAAATTATAACCGTTTCCGTGTTTAACTTTTTGTCTGTTTGTCCATCTCGGAAACGGCTGGACCGATTTCAATGAAATTTGGTATGCAGATAGCTTAAGACTTCGATTAACATATAGGATACTTTTTATCCGGATATCAAGTCCGGATATCCGGATAAAACATAAAAATTGTGTAATTTCGTTGTTTTTGAATAATCGGCATCCATCGTCGTCTATCGTCATCCATCGTCATTCATCGTCATCGATTGTCATCCATCGTCGTCATCATCACTTACTGACATACAAATTTTTCCTTACTTCACCTAACTACTGCAGTGCAAAAATCAACAATACTTCAACAGTACTTCAATGGGCGACCGTTTAAGTGTGGATTTTATCATTGCGGTAGGTAGGTGTAAGAACAACGCAGTACCGCGACTTGCGCGGGTGAAACCGCAGGGCGCAGCTAGTTTAAAATATGAACACTAACGCGATCAAGACCCAATTTGACGCTTGGCTGCTGTGCAGAAGGTTGCGGGTTCGATTTCCACCGCAAATATTTATGCTTAAAAATAAATATATGTTTCTGTATTTGTGTATTTCGATGATTAATATGTACCTATGTATTTACAAAAGAAAAATAAATATAAGTAGTAGGTATATCCGTTGTCTAGTCACCGTAACACAAGCTTAGCAGCTTACCATGGGGCTAGATGGCGCTGTGTGTTGGTCACAGAATTGATTTATTTATGTATATTCTAAATATAATAATAAACAAACGTGATTTTTGGTACGGAACCCACGGTACGCGAGTCCGAGTCGACCTTGGCCGATTATTTAAATATTTTTCCTTAGATGAGAGAAAATAAATGATGAAATTACCGAATGTAAGTACAAGCAACCTTTCCCCACATTAGATGTAGTAGTTGTTAAGCTCGTATAGCCCGACAGCCATAACGGCGCGCGCACACTGATTTAATGATAGCACATAAATTTGTCCTTACATTAGTGTTTACATGGCCTTAGTTAGTCGGGGATTGTAAACCGGGTGCGCTTGAATTATTAAAATAAGTTGTTTTTCCTTGTATTGCAACTGTTATAAATGCTTTTTTTTTTTTTTTTTAACCTGGGAAAATCTTATTAAGACCTTCGGGCCACTCTCGGGGGAGAGCGGCCCGGTGAGTGGGGGTCCCTCCTGGTCTTGATGGTGTGTGCCAGGGGTATACCCACTAAAAACCCAGGGTGTCCTTCTCTCCGCTATGCCAGGGCATCGCCGGAAGCTGCAAGCAGTACATCGGCTAGCCCTAGCGGCGGGTGGTCCGCTCCGGACCTCATCTCTGAAAAACCCCATACAGGGTAAAACCCTCGCGAGAGGCGGCGTGGACACGCCGCCGCCATCTCGGGCTCTCGTACGGCGACGGACCCCCCCGAGTCCGCCGCCATGAGCCGTTTAGGGTGGCAAGTGGTCATTTCTGACCACTCGCCGATTTCGCCTGGGGCGCTGCGTGCCGCGGAGCAGCTCACGTGCTCGCTCCGCCTTCTCTTTTGAGGACATTACGTCTTCGGCGTAGGTCCTAACGGCCTGCCAGGCCTCATCACTGTTGACCATAGTGCGAACTACGGTCGGCAGCGACAAGTCGTGGCCAATGGCCGCCGTCAATTCCCGCCGCTGTTGGTCCCATGCTGGACAGGCAGCGAGCGTGTGCTCGGCGGAGTCGCAGTCCGACGAGCAGTGATGGCACCTCTCGTCCGCCTCTCTGCGTATTCGGCAAAGGTATTTGCCGAAGCAACCGTGTGCCGTCAGCAACTGAGTGAGGCGAAACGAGAGTGCCCCGTGGCTGCGATTCAGCCACTCTACCAACACGGGCCTGATGACCTCGATGGTCCATAGCCCTGCCCTCGGTTGTTGCAGTCGCGTCTGCCACATCTCCACTTGGACCTGTCGGAGCTCCGTCCGGCGCTCCTCCACCTCCCTTTGCGCCGGTCGGTCGCCCCGACTTCGCGCATCCTCGCGCCACTCGTAGAGTGACGCAAGGGATTTCGCGTCGAGATCCCAAGGGAGGGACCCAGCAAGGACGACGGCCGCCTCGCCCGACACTGTTCTGTAACCTCGAGTCGCTCTGATGGCCATCAGTCTCTGCGCACGACAGAGTGTGCCGATGACGCCACCAGAGAGACTGGAGGCCCATACGGGGGCACCGTAGAGCGCCATTGAGCGCAGCACGCCCATGTACAAGCGCCTGGTATAGGCGCTAGGGCCGCCAATGTTGGGCAAAAGCCTGGAGAGTGCCCCCGCCGTTCCCAGCAGCTTCGCTCCTAACCGGGCGAAGTGTGTTCGGAAATTCCAACCACTGTCGAGGACTAAGCCGAGGTATTTCAAAGTCGACTCGACAGCGATTGGTGTTCCACCTACCACCAGGCGGAAATTCCGTGGCGGTTTGTTTCGCGGGCTGTGAAACACCACGGACTCAGTTTTGCTTAGGGCTACTTCTAGCCCCAAGCGCCGAATTCTGTGCACAGTGTGTGCAACACCCGCCGTTGCCAAAATGGCCGCTTCGCGGTGTGTGCTCCCCCTGGCCGTGATTAGGGTGTCGTCCGCGTAACACGTCACGGCCAGGTTTGGGAGCAGGGCACCGCGAAGCACCCAGTCATATCCAATATTCCACAGGAGAGGTCCGAGGACCGACCCCTGTGGAACACCGCACGACATTCGCCACGTGCGTGGCCCATAACTGTTATAAATGCTTAAATTGACGATAGATATATATTTCTGACTTTTGCAATCGAGAGCTTGGGTCCGTGGAAATTCTTGGATTTCTGCATAATATTTTTTTTTTTATTATAAGGTAGTTGTAAAAACTATTGCACTGAGGTAACGTTACAATAAACTCAATGATGGTTTTCATATTTTAATCACCGACTTCATCTTACCGCCCCCAGCAATACTCATTTTATTATTCAGAGGAGAATTGATAGAGGAAACAATATTATCAACGCTATTTTTAGCAGTAGCGGTATTTTTTATTTATTTGCAGTAAAAGGTACAAGGGATATGTTTTAAAACATACTAGTACCATTAGTAGAAAGAAGTTATAGTAAAAAACTTGCCTAGCTGTTTCTGAAAACAAGCTTGGTGATGATAATTCATTTTTCGAATTGCCTACAACTTATCTGACCTTTCCTACAAATAAAAAACCGCACCCTGGAAACTTTGCATGAATGACGGGCTGCTGTTAGAGCTCCGCGAATCATCAACTACTACTCATGATTATGCAATACAAACTTAAAACTTAAACTAAACTATTACTATTATTTAATATTATATTTCAATTACTATAAATTTCTGTCTAAATTCCGTGCTCGGCAGGCTCACAATCACCTAATAACAGTGAGGCATGTTGTTCACTTATATTTCGGCAGGATAGTTCGCGGAGTGAAAATGGGTCATTATTGTTATAGTAGCTAATATTGTCCAGGGTTGTTTTTGTTTGTATTATTGTTAATTATTTCTTATCTCGAGTAGTAGCGTAATTAACCTAACCTATTAAGTTAAGAGCTTTTAAAGCCCCTCTAAGGCCTTTAATTGGACCCTTTAATTGGTTTATATCCATTTTTTCTCCGATAAACTTGCGAATAATTTGGTATTCTTGGTACTATTAATATTGGAAAATCTTAAACTAGTAGTTCGCCCCGAACTGAGACCTCACGAGGATCCATTTACAGAGATTTTGTTTTTTGTAGGATTTTAACACCAACAGCTTTATTTTTTTTTACAAAATAAGAATTATTATTAAACGAATAAATATAACGAAAAACAAGAAAAACGATAACATAACAAGAATTATTCCTTAATTACGACAATCGACCACAATTTGTACCATTCCCTGCAAAAATGTCAGATCTTGGTGTATATATCGCAAGCAAACGCAACGATACCGCGATCTAGGAGGTATGTTGAGCGCCATCTATTGACAAATTTTTAGAACTTGATTTTTTTCTCTTTTTGCACCCCCTATCTCCCCAACCCCCCTACCGATCCGGCTCATCTTCGAACTCATAAATTCTATGGACCTAAACTACGCGCATACCAAAATTCATGAAGATCGAAGCAACGATACTCAAGTTATCGTCGAACAAACATACAAAGATACAAGCGCCAGGCCCGTCTACACTGGACCTCACTCGCTTCGCTCGTTCGGTAAACTAGTAGTTCGCCCCGAACTGAGACCTCACGAGAATCCATTTACAGAGATTTTGTTTTTTGTAGGATTTTAACACCAACAGCTTTACTTTTTTACAAAATAAGAATTATTATTAAACGAATTAAACGAATAAATATAACGAATGACAAGAAAACGATAACTTATCAAGAATTATTCCTTATTTACGACATTCGACCACAATTTGTAACATTCCCTACAAAAATGTCAGATCTTGGAGTATATATCGCAAGCAAACGCAACGATACCGCGATCTAGGAGGTATGTTGAGCGCCATCTATTGACAAATTTTTAGAACTTGATTATTTTCTCTTTTTGCACCCCCTATCTCCCCAACCCCCCTACCGATCCGGCTCATCTTCGAACTCATAAATTCTATGGACCTAAACTACGCGCATACCAAAATTCATGAAGATCGAAGCAACGATACTCAAGTTATCGTCGAACAAACATACAAAGATACAAGCGCCAGGTCCGTCTACACGGGTTCCCTACGCTACTTCGAAACACTATCCATCGAAACACCTTTCGCCGAAGACGATTGACCGAAAGATTACTTTACCGAATAGTTGTTTCACCGATTGTTCGTTTCCCCTATGGTTCGTTTCACCGAAAAAATTTTGACCGAAGCTCGCTGTACCGAAGGCTCGTTTTACGTAACAAATGTCATTTCCAAACACGCAACCTCCTTTCATTTACTTGACACATGTGACCATAGAAATAAGAGGTAGTAGTATAACTAGCGAGTCCACTAAGGTAGTAAAAACGAGCCGAGGGAGAGGATTTAAACTTTACACGTCCTTGTCTGAATATAGCGCGAGAACTAGCGCCAATATTTGGGTTTCTAATTGGCGTGTAAAGTTTAAGCCCTCTCCCTCGGCTCGTTTTTACTGCCTCAGTGAACTTTCTAGTTGTACTACTACCTCTTATTTCTATGGTCACATGTATCAAGTAAATGAAAGGAGGTTGCGTGTTTGGAAATGACATTTGTTACGTAAAACGAGCCTTCGGTACTGCGTGCTTCGGTCAAACAATTTTCGGTGAAACGAACCATAGGGGAAACGAACAATCGGTGAAACAACTATTCGGTAAAGTAATCTTTCGGTCAATCGTCTTCGGCGAAAGGTGTTTCGATGAATAGTGTTTCGAAGTAGCGTAGGGAACCCGTCTACACTGGACCTCACTCGCTTCGCTCGTTCGGTCAATTAACCTACACAATGTAAAAAAAAGCTAACATTAATGTATTAACATTGTGTTAGCTTGTAATTATCAAATAATTGATTTTTATTGTTGCCTCTAAAATATCACACATCTTTCGTTCTTCTTGCACTACCTACACATCTGAAAATCGCTAGCAGTCGCTATCACTATTTAATTTAATTTGACATTTAGTTAGGCTCTTAATAGCTGCGTTACACCGGTAACTCAATACCGGTACCGCCGCAACACCGGTAACCGGTTCGATCTTAGGTTGAAATCTATAGTCCGTACTTTGATTTTGCTAAGCAAAAACTTTGACCTAAGACAAATTTTAGTATTTATAAAACGATCTTCGCAACTATCCAAAGATTTTGCTAAGTGAAGTCGAAGTTTTTCTAACTTAGAATGTAAACTAATCAAAATGACCTAAACTTTGCTTCTCTGTTATGACTCTGAAGTTCTTTTCATTTTATTCGTATATTACAAAAATAATTTCGACTATAAATTTCAATTCAAAGTTTATGCTTGGTTCTTGCTACGCTCAGTCTGGTCAAAGTCAAAGTACGCACTTTGGATTTCAGCCTTAGATGTAGCACGCTCACTTAGAGGATATCTATAATGGTTTTTTTTACAATTACCGTAAATATATTATCATACGAATATCATAAAAGTGAACTAAATAATGTAAAACACATTAAAAACTTATAAATGTGTTTGTTACGATTGCAATGAAACTCGGTACGTCAATAAACATCACAATCGGTTCTGCAGTTTTTACGTGAAGACATAACAAAAATATTAGTTTACTTATCTATTTACATGCAAACTTTCACATCCTACTAATATTATAAAGCTGAAAGTTTGTGAGTATATGTGTGTATGTTGTTATGTGTTTTACTCAATCACGTTAGGACCGCTCCGATTGAATTTCTTCTATGGGTTTTGCGATTTTGCATAATAAAATACTTTATATACCGGGTTTAATATCGCGTTTTATTAATGATTTTTAAAACCAACCGAGCTTTCACCAACTTAACACTTAGCTTTTTCAAGGTTGACTGCTCGAAAGCTCGGTTAGTTTTAAAAATCATGAATAAAACGCGATTAAACCCGGTAAACAAAGTGTTTCGCTGACCGATTGGTAAACTTGGAATTTAAGTAGCTGAAACCTGTTTTTTTTATTTTACTTTTATTCCGATAATCCCGCGGGAACGGGACTTAAGCGAGTGTAACGGCGGGGTATAGCTTGTTTACAATATTGGTAAGTATTATTTCAATTTTCTTCGAATGGACAACTTGCAACAGTTAGGTAAAGTTTCCAGTACCTAGCATTGACAAATATAGAATTTACTCGACTACGACGACGCCCAAAAGGAGAGTTATTGCAAAAGTTGTTTTTGCCTACCGTAGAAATGTCCGCAACAGCCGTTCACAGCGAACAAAAACATAAACCTCCCTTCTCGTAATCGGGTAAAAAGTTACAGAAGAACGTTTAACAATTCAAAGAGTTTAAAAGTCCCTCATTATTTTTAGAATGTTCGTAAATTAAAACTTACTTTTAAAGTATTTAACAATTAAAGACTTCATTTAAACTTTTATTTAAAGCGATAAAGTTAGGAATGTTTGAAGACATTTCTTGTATTTTTAATTCGAGAGATTTTTTGTATGAAAGCAATCTGTAAATTAATTTAAATCCCACAAAATTATTATAAATTACATTTCAATATTGTAGCTTTCTATTGGTGAAAGAATTTTTGAACGAAAGAACGAAAAAATCGGTTCAGGGGTTTTGGAGATTACCTCTAAAATATAGCTAACATAGTTAGTTACATTTTACCAATTACCTCTTTATAATATTAGTATAGATGTGAAATTAATAATAGATGTTTGTTTGTAATAACAATAAATACTCCATCTAACAACAAACAAAGAAACTAGGCTGATATTATGGGTACTAGACAACGGATATACCTAGTACATAAAAAATCATCAAAAAAAACATTAAATTATGGAACAAAAAGCATTTTTAATAAAGTGAAAAAGTAGTAAGTATAATTTCTAAATCCCAAAATGTCTAGCGGGTGCAAATTGTCCATACCCAAGAATGTCTATATAGTAGGTAATAAAGGAATAATGTGGTCAAAATCATTTAAAAGATCGCACACAAAACTCAATTCAGCCTAACAAAGGATCCGAATTCAACTAACCAGATTTCATGCTCGGAAGTCTAATAGAAAATAGCAATGGGCTCTCGACTCATGAACCTGACTCGCCTAAAAGGATAGCCCCCATATCCGATAAAACGGATGGCAAACCGTATGCAATTACCGAATTAAATACAATATGGGCCTTACTCATAAAAGATAATCAAAGTGGCGTGGTTTGGACGTCTCTCTGAAGGGTAGTTTGGGTAATGTTTGATGTTTCCATTTCTTTCATGACCGGTGAATGTTTTTATAATAGCTACGACAGTTTTGTTTCGGTGACGGTAATCGGTGTTCGACGACTTTCGGAAATTCGAGAAGTAAGAATTAAATTTAACCTGAAGAAGAAACCTGTAAAGATCTCGAAACGTTGAGTATTAAAACAAATCTTTAATAAATAAACATCACGCGATTTAAACCAAAAAAAATGTTTTTAAATTCGACATCGCGAAAACGGAAAAGAAATACTTAAAACTTTTGTTTGTATCAGTTAAAATGTTTTGTGCATGGGCATTGTCTGTATAAAGGGAAAGGCTTTTAGTCAAATACACAATCTATTGTTTCTTTTAAATGTATTCCTACAAATCATAGATATATGAAGTGTTATTGTGAATCATTGACGCTAGTGCTATATAGCTTTTCTAATGATGGTTGTGTTGTTGTTTTGGAATAAAAAGTTGGATGGTAAATCTCATAATATAACCAACCGACCCCCTAGGTATATTATGAGATTCTCCATAACGACCCCAAAGTTATTGTCTTTTCAAACCACCCTGACTTAACGGCTAATCGTAAACCCAAAGTTTTGCATAAATATATAAGTGGGGATTAGTATTCACCAATATTAAAGTCTCATCTATTTCTTATCAGGAGTTTATTGGCCTAGCTTCATCTGCTGATCTTTAATGGTCTTGCGGGTTAGCAGCGCTTGGCGCTGTCATTACTTGGACGGGTGACCGAAAATTTGTTTGGCAAAAATCATTTTCACGAGCTTTCCCGTGCTTTGGAAGGCAGACTTAGCAGTTGGTCCCGGCTGTTATCCCCAATAGCAGTCGTTAGGCCAAGTTATAGGCCCTTAGGGCGACCTGAAAAACTCTAACACTAGGTTAGCCACACCACTATACGCGAAGAGAAATAATGTGTTAGAGTTTTTGGGTCACCCTGAGACCTCTATCTAACTAGATCTTTCAAAGATATTTCAAGAACGATAAACAACCAAAGAAGCAAACAACTAAATACGTATGATTTCGGAAACACAGGTACACAAAATGTTCTCTTTATGCAAATCCAACCAATTTTCTGGACTCTGACGTGACGAAGTAGATCAAAATCCAATTTTCACGGAATTGCGAAACTCAATTTAAAAGACCGTCATTACAAATACTGTTGATATAAGGCAGGTCGTTTATTAAAGCATTTTTTTTCCTTTATAATATTTGGAAATATGTTTTTTACGATTGCGGAAGCAGATTTCGAGATTCGCGGAATTTAATCTCGTCCTTTATTGTATGAATTATTTATTAATATTTCTACGTCTTCCTTTAATGCTTCTAGGTGAACGTGAATCTAAATAATGTGGTATTGTATTGATCGAAATAGTTGTTGAAACTTTACTTCTAGTGGTTTCCCTAATGTTCTCTGGTTTTGCGAATGAATAGGACGTATGTCATGTAGACAATTCTAGTTAAAACTAACACTAATATTAAAAGCTATTAAAAATAAAAAAAACGACTTCAAAATAACCATTTGGCTGTTAGAGGGGGGAATACACATAATTAACTCTAAAAACTAGCAATTTAAAGCTCAATATTTCGACGGAACCCTAAAAAGAAAAATTATTTTCGAAAACCTACAATGATTTTAAAAGTACCTATCTAACGATACCCCACACGATGGGGTAATCAAGACAAACAAAGTCATGCCCCATGTTACATGTGTGGGAGGTACTCTAAAAAGGTTAAAAAAAATAAAAAATATTATACTATTTTCTTGCTGTGATCAATGTTTATTAATGAAAAATTACAGCTTCCTAGTACTAAGCGTCTCTGAGCTAATCCGCGGACGAATGAACGGATGGACGGACATGCCGAAACAATAAGGGTTTTTTGTTGACTACGAAACCCTAAAAACGACAAAACCTTTCCAACGAACAACAGTTTTACCGACTTATCTGTTAACTAAGCATTCGAGCTACCATCTTCCGGGAGTGAAAAGTAGGGGGATAAAAGTAGCCTATGTGTTATTCTAAGTCTCCAGCTACCTTAGAGTAATAATTGATACTCTAAGCCAGCTACCTATATTCCAAGTTTCATTGCAATCGGTTTAGTAGTTTTTGCGTGATTGAGTACCAAACGTATATATATATTATATATATATATGTGTAATGATATTATATATATGTGTACATTTCTATATATACAAGGTGTAACGGGTAAGCCCTTTTAAGCCGAAAGGGGGTTGTTCTAGACGTCTAGGCGAACAAGTTCTGTTCTACAACTTTTGGAAATTAGTTTTCGAAAATTTTAAGCTTAAAGTTTACTTGAAAATCAGCTGTTTCTGAGAGTTCGAGGTAATTGACCTTATCTTGTCCTTTCATTTAGTTAAGTCGACAACGAAATCGAAATTGCAATTACCTTTATTTTCAAAAGCAGCTGTTTTTTCAGTGACACATACCTAACCTCAATATTTTAAAAAATTTTTTTTTTCAAATGTCGTTGAACAAAAGTTGTTCGCCTAGACGTCTAGAACAAACCGCTGGGCTTACCCGTTATACCTTGTATACATACAAACGTTCTGCTTTATAATATCAGTAGGATGTCTTTATCCAGTCGGCCAGTTTTAACGGTCCACTACGAATGTATGGAGATGGCCTAGTCATCCCGGTGACAACTGGGAAGACAATTCCCAGCTGTCACCCCGGGGGACAGGGCTAAAGGGGACTACTGGGAATACTCGGGTATGGGAAGTATTTAAGACTTTACCTACCTATAGACAGCCTATTACATTACAAGCGAGTAAATCTTCAGTACTTACAATCCTCATCAACTTTAAGCTCTCATCTCAACAAATTGAGGAAACAGGCGTATCCTTATGGAAAACTTGACAAGCTGTTAATAAGGGTGGTTACATAAAGAAACAGGTTTTCAGTACTGACAAATCTGTGCGGGTCCGTACCGACCAGTGCAGGTATCATCATAATAATATTTTAATGTTATCACTAGCTGCGCCTCGCGGTTTCACCCGCGTAAGTCTCGTTCCCGCGGGAACATCGAGATTAAAAGTAGCCTATGTGTTATTTCCGGTATCCAGCTACTTATATTCCAAGTTTCATCGCAATCGTTTCAGTAGTTTTTGCGTGAAAGAGCAACAAAGTCACATACAAACATTCAAGCTTTCGCATTCATAATATTAGTAGGATAGGATAATGCGATCACATATAAAGGAAAAGGTTTGTTGATACCGACTACCTGGACCGAGCCGTACGCGCCGGTTCTACCCGTAACAAATTTACCTGTTTAATAAACACTTTAAGGGATGATTTATATTAGAACGTTTCCCGACCGTGCTGAGTCCGAGTTTTGTTGTCTGTTGCTCGGCCGCCACTCGGTTGCAACAGACTAATGGACTGCTCGCCGAGCAATGGACAACGAAGCTCTGACCCGTGACGGTCTAATATAAACCATCCCTAACTCTGGATCAAAAGATACCGATCCGCACAGGTTTGTCGGTACCGAACTGTAAAACTGTTTCTTTATGTAACCACCCTAAGACCTTGTCAAGTTGTTGATAATACCTGGCCATGACGACCGCAAAGATCCTCTACTTATTATAAACACGGTCTAAGTCGGTAGGTGAAAAGCGTAGCGAATGATTCTGCTTAAGTAACCGCGAAAACTTGAGTTACACCCTTAGTTATAGATGATACTAACTGCGCCTCGCGTTTTCATCCGCGTTATCCTGTTCCCGCGGGAATATCGAGAGAAAAAGTAGCCTTTGTATTACCTCACGTCTCTACCTATATTCCAAGTTTCATCGTAATCGGTTGAGTTGTTTTTGCGTGAAAGAGTAACAAAGTCAGATACGTACATACATAATTGCAAACTTTCGCTAATAATAATAGTAAAAAAAACAAGATTGTGATCCTCAATACAAAGGATACCTAAAATAGTGTGTAGTGATGAATATTGTTTTAAAATTTTAAGATTCCCTAAGTTTTATTCGCGTGTTGTCATTTTTAAATTCTCTTACCTCGGCTATATTACAATAGTCATGGTCGCAAGGAGACTTACCTCCAAACGGACTATAGAGTGTTTTCCCGACCAAGACTTTAAAATGTTTTTGTATTTTGCAAAAGTAGGTACCATATTTTGAAAAGACATTTTCGAGACGAATTTAACATTGCTGAAGCCATGTTAAAACAATTTAATTAGAGATTTTGAGCCATAGAAAATACTACTCCATCAAAAAATCCCATGACAGGATTCGAACCTGTCTCTCGCTTACGGGACGAGCGCTCTATCCAATGCGCCACACGTTACCCACGTGAGACGGTAAAATTAACGATTTTATCATAGAAACCTTCAAAATATTTTCCAGACTCCTCTATAACTCAAGCCTTTATAATAAACAGAGCGAGACGCAACTTCGCAAGTCGATTTACACTGTTTTTCAGATTTATCCTTGACGGGAAATTTAATAAGGAAATTTAATTAAGGGATGATGCCTTTTGGGTAATGAAGGAATTTCCTCATTTAGGTAAATGCAAGTTCATTCAAAGGCACGTTGACCTTTTGATAATTTGAGATGTTAAAATCTACGACCATACTCACTCTACAAGGATGAGTACTTTCATCTTTGCAACGTGTCCTAAAGAGAAAATTGGAAATCGTTACATAGTATAAAACAATGTCGCTTTCCGTTGCTGTCTGTTTGTATGTATGCTTAGATCTTTAAAACTGCTACTACTAATTTGTGTGGCAAAAAATCACTTTCTCGAGCTCTTCCGTGCTTTGGAAGGCACGTTAAGTAGTTGGTCCCGGTTGCTATCTCTGATAGCGGTCGTGACGTCAAGTTAGAGGCCTTAGGACCTGTCCCATATTATCTATCTGTTGGTCAGACGGACCACAGTGGAAAATGACAGGCACTATGCAGTACATTGCTGTTTTGACTTTGACGTAACGTGGTTATTACCGTTGATCACCTCAAAACAGCAAAGTACTGCATGGTGCCAGTCATTTTCCACTGTTGTCAGACGTCAATAGATAGATAATAATTATGGCTACTGGAGTTTTGGCGGGAACGCGTTGAGGAGATGTGTTGCTAAATTTTCATTTTTGTGAAACCAAGTTCAAATCCGTTTACATTGTTTAATTCGGGAGCATATTAATCAATTTAGTTTCGTGAAGGTGTGTACAAGTGCAATGAAAGTGAAAATCGGTGCAAAACATGGACTTTAGCGTTGACTCCAAAGCTCCGTGAACAATTTTTTTTTTTCTAAGTAGATATTTGAAATTAATCATTTCTTCACGTTTACTAGATACAACCATATTTATTGTATTTTATTTTATAACGTGTGTACCATGAATAGCGACTTATTCACAAATCTATCGTAGCAAATTGACTATGGTTCACAGTTAATAGGGACCCTGAGTGAGTGCTGATCGCCTACTCTAATTAATACATGTTGCATAGTACAGCGTTCTTAATGGCTTGGATTTATGTTGCTCGCCCTTACAACTCATCTATATTAAATGTTAAGGCCACACACAAAAAAACTGTTATCAAAGTTGAACAAACGTGTAAAAAAACTACCAAAGTAAAGATAAGGGAATGAAAAATAAAAAACTAAAGTAGTATTTCCAAATGTTTTGTAATTACTGAGAAATATCTAATATATAATAATTGAGATCCCAGCCGCCAATACCGTCAGTGTGTCACCTTATGAACATAAATAGGTATTTCTTATGTTTATTGCACAAGGCATTTTGCTAGATATATTTATACAAGGAGAACGCATTATCAAAATATCACCTGTGACAGGATTAGAACCTGTACCTCTATTAGGTTTGCCGAGCGAGCGCGCTACCATTGGGCCACACGTGAACCCACACAGCGAAATTAATAATTATGCTCTTTTTTCTCCCTGTTTTGTTTTTTATAAGATTTATAAAATGTTTAGGGTTCAGTACAGAAAAGGGTAGAATATGGACCATTTTACTGTCTGTTAGTCTGTCACTCACTATATCTGAAGAACCGTGTTGGCTAGCCAGTTGAAATTTCCACAATTTCAATTATGAGAGACTCCTATACTTCTCCTACCTTACTTATAAGATACTAGCTGCGCCCCGCGGTTTCACCCGCGTAAGTCCCGTTCCCGCAGGAATATCGGGGTTAAATGTAGCCTATGTGATATTCCCGGTATCCAGCTACTTATATTCCAAGTTTCGCCGCAAACGGAAGTAGTTTTACGTGATTAAGTAACAAACATCCGAATATACAAACATCCAAACACACACACTTTCACATTTATAATAATAGGGGTTAAAGTATGAAATTGCCGTTTTATTGCAATAGGTTCTTTGACTTGACATAGAATCTTCATGGTTTGAGGTTTTCGAATGAAACTTTTTTCAAATGGTTTCTGTGATGTTCTTTTTTTAAAAAATGTGAAACATTTGAATATCGACTTTCAATAATAATTGTTTTTGTTATTCAATTTAGACAAGAAAGATGGATACTGCGAAAATTCGAGTGATTTTTCAATACGAGTTCCGACGCGGGACTAACGCGGCAGAAACAGCCCGCAATATCAATGCTGCGTTTGGAGAGGGGTCTACTAATGAACGCACCGTGCGATTTTGGTTTAAACGCTTGCGTGATGGAAATTTCGACTTAAAGAACGGCCACGAGGAAGACCGCCCACACAGGTGAATAACGATGAATTAAGAGAGATAGTGGAAGCCGATCCTAGTCAAACTACCTAGGAATTAGCGGCATGGTTTAACGTTACCTTACCCACTTTATTGACTCACTTGCGTCAAATCAATAAAATAAAAAAATACGAAAAATGGGTGCCTCATGATTTGACTGATCTGCAGAAAGAAACGCGTGTTGAAACTTGTGTTGCCTTGTTGAACCGGTACAGAAATGAAGGAATATTGGATCGAATTGTAACATGTGATGAAAAGTGGATTCTTTATGATAACCGGAAAAGAAAAATGCAATGGCTGACCCCAGGTCAAATGCCACAACAGTGTCCTAAAGCAAAACTTACCAATAAAAAGGTAATGGTAACTGTTTGGTGGTCTCAGCATGGTGTTATTCACTATAGTTTTCTTTGATCTGGTCAAGCAATTACGGCAGATGTCTATTGTGCCGAACTCCGAACCATGTTGACAAAACTAGCAGTAAAACAGCCCCGACTCATGAATCGATCTTCACCATTATTGCTCCACGACAACGCGAGACCTCACACAGCACGAGAAACCATTTTGACCCTTCAGGAACTGCACTTAGAAACCATTCGTCATCCTCCGTATTCACCAGACCTTGCTCCAACGGACTACCATTTTTTTCGTGATTTGGACAATTATCTACGTGACAAGAAGTTTTCTTCCCAGGAGGCAGTACAAAATGCTTTCACATAGTTTGTGCAGTCTAGATCGTCGGAGTTCTATCGCAAAGGCATTAATAACCTTCCCATTAGATGGCAGCAATGTATAGATAATAATGGCAACTATTTTGATTAAATAAATTTGTTAAAAATTTAAAAAATAAACAATTTAGATTTTCAGTACAAATCGGCAATTTCATACTTTAACCCCTAATTTTAGTATGATTATTTACACATGTCTAAGTTATGTGACGTTTGCCTCTGTCTGTCAACTTTGAAACTTCCTGTGACAGTAAAAGACAAACGATGCATAGCATTAACTATGCAGCGCATTGATTAGCGCTTATAAGTAAGGGTGTTGATGTTTATGTCATTATTGTACGGAACCTTTCGTGCGTGAGCCCGACTCGCCCTTGACCAGTTTTTTTGTGATTGAGTTACTATTAAGTTACTATACCTACCTATATTTAAATGTAATCTATAGACAAATATTGGGTTGTCAAAAGCATTCAATGTTATATCAAATGAATATCCACTTTATATTTACATAGTAAGCATTTTATTAAATCATGAATTTTATAATAGAGGTCGAATTTTATTTGTTCCCAGAACAATTCAATAAAAAATATCATTTTTATTTTTAAAACTTCTAGTATGTAAACGCACCAAACTGAATATCCGCTGAATTGTGTAAACATACGGCGGCGTGGACAAAATAATTTAACTATTTATCACAATTAAACTATATTTTGCTCCGTCAGGCATTTTATACGTATGTACTTTGAATTTTTGCTATTAGTATTTTAAGTCTTTCATATGTTTCTGTTATGTTTTATGAGTTGTGTCTTGCGGTTTCACGAAGATTTACGTGAAAACTACCAAAATGAAGGCGTTATTTATGTAGCGCAGTGGTTAGCACGCTCGCCTGGATAGCGAGAGGCACTGGATATATTTTACTTTAAAATATATCCTAAAAGTTAATCTATCTGTCTGTCTATATTTTGACTCAAACTGCAATATTATCGGTTCTGAAAGTTTACAACTCCGGTCTCACACATCAACTGTATTAATCTAAACTTTCCCCGATCAGTAGATACATCAGCTGCATTGCAACGCTTGTCCGCAACTTAGTCGGACACTCCCGCGGCCGGAACGACTAAAAGCTAAGTTTTAAACTTTAAGTGGAGGGACTTTACCAACAAAGTTCGATCGAATGCCGATATTGAAGACTGCTGTTTCATTTTAAAGCATACTTCTTATTGCAAAAGTTGAGCAATGTTGGTAATATGTTGCGTCGGTAATTGAAATTGTTTAGTGTCGTTTGTTGTTAGTGAGAGTTGGGGTTATAAAGATTTTTTATCGATTTTAAACTAAAATTGTTAGTTGAACTAAAAATATTGTCAAAAACAATTTTTTTTATATACGGAACTTGATAATTCGTCAGTAATTACAACTGGCTTGTTCACGACTGGAAAATGTGGGTAGGTAATGACAGTTAGGGGCGTCCATATCGGACTACCCGCTTCCTAACACGATTACTTATCGAGCTCCGTAAATACCAAATTTAAATAAACATGGTAATTAACAATTTTTTTTGTGATTATCGGTCTCAGACCGAAAGAGAAGAAGAAGTTGGTTTTGGGGGGTTGAGTTTTATTCGGGTGAAACCATGGGGTGCCGATAGCTAGTAAGTAATAATTGTTTTTTCTATTGCATTGTTTTCCGTCCAATGCATTGGATAAAAGTTCCGTTTGCGTTGTTGGTTAAATCTTTTCTTTGTCTCAAAAACAAAAATTGAAAATAGACATTTTTTTAAATTATCTTCATGTATTTTTACCCAACTGCCAAGGAAAGGTTATGTTTCCTAAAATTCTCTACACACTAGAAATATTTTAAAGGTAAAATTAATCTTCAAAAATTCACTTGCGGCGAGATTCGTACTCGCCTCCCTGGAATAAATATGCCTTGAGCAACAAAAACAAATTACGAAATATTCTCTACACACGTTTAACAAAAAATACAAAACTCAATGATAAAATTAAAACAATTTATGTATGTGTAGTTTTTTTGTGTTGTTTTGTATTTGTCTGTGTATTTGTCACATAAGATAAATTTAATAAAGAGCTGCAAATTTATCGTTTAATTTTACAATTAATATTTTGTACTTTAATCGTTTGTTTAAAACATCAAAGGGAGATTAGTATTGTACAAAAATGTTTCTATAATGTCGGTCAGATTATACGGTCGAATACATTAATTTCCTAAATATTATTATATCATTTGTAATTTACCCGAAATAATTTGAAATTAGGACGATCCCTCATTACGCTGGGGTTTCCTGGCAAACCATCTTTGAAAAAACAAAATGAGATTATAAAAGTATATTTTTATAATGATGTTGATATTATTATTTTTCTTTATGCCTAAAAGTTAAGTGACTATAAGAATAAAAAAACAATACTACATGTGGATAGACACAAAAAATAATCTCCGCGTTTAAAATTCCTTATGACAGACATTGATATTAATATTCTAGCTAGTACATATAGATATGATTATGAAAAGCAGACAATATTGTCACATTTTCTGTGTTATTCACTACTAGCTGTGCCCCGCGGTTTCACCCGCGTAAGTCCCGTTCCTGCGAGATTATCAGGATAAAAAGCCTATGTGTTATTCCAGGTTTCCAGCTATCTATATTCCAAATTTCATGGTAATCGGTTCAGCTTTTTTTACGTGATTGAGTATATAACAAACACACGTCATGCATATATACACACATACTCACGACCTTTCAGCTTTATTATATTTGTAGGATAGGATAGGATATAGTAGGAAGCAGGAAGTAGGATAGACATTTTACAAGCTACGGTTTCATCCCGATTTCGCAGGAATATCGAGAGATGTATGTGACCTAATTTAGATCAACAGCTGCTATCTGCACACCAAATTTTATCGCAATCGGTTCAGTATTTTATGCGTAAATCAGATAAAACAAAAAGTAAGAAACATTCTCGTTTACTTACTTAAACAGAAACGTTCATCTTTATAATATTACCAGCTGCGCCTTGCGGTTTTACCCGCGTAAGTCCCGTTCTCGCAAGAATATCCAGATAAAAAGTTATTCCATGTCTCCAGCTACCTATATTCCAAGTTTCATCGCAATCGATTCAGTAGTTTTTGCGTGAAAGAGTAACAAACATACATACATACTCACATACATACAAACTTTCGCGTTTATAATATTAGTAAGATTAATCATCATCTTAGCCCTTATCCGCCCACTGCTAAACATAGGCCTCCCCCATACAACGCCACAAATATCGATCGCGAGCTACCTCCATCCAACGACTCTACGCGACCGCTAAAATGTCGTCGGTCCAACAAGTAGGTAATATTAATTATTGGGGTTAAAAGGTCTTTGATGTATCGCATATATTCGCGCCATCCATAAGTACGGTTTACATATAAGTGTGTTTACACACTTTGGTTCCCGTAGGCGCTTTTTTCACAGCTTTTATTCAGAACATTGTAATATGAATATCTATTCCGACCTGGAAAGCTAGAACAAAGGGTAAAGAAAAAAAAACTCACCCCTTCATTTGGATTTGAAACGTTTTTTCATAACTTTCAACCACTCGGTTTTCCTGTTATTTTTAATCGATTTGTAACAATTTAGGATGGTCGACAAAGGTATCGTTTTAGGCTTGATTGGGGAACTCCAAATTGGTTTATAGTTTTAAATTTTAATTACTGGTTTTCCTATCCTACTAATTTTATCAAATAAACTTTTACGTTTATAAAACAGCAGTGTTCATAAAACACTCTATTTATCCGGTTGAATCGCGTTTTTATTCATGGTTTTAAACGAACCGAGCTTTCGCCAACTTTACAGTTGGCTTTTTCAAGGTTGGTATTAGTGTTTTTCTTAGGAGTTGTTACTCCTTCATGCATAAACTGTTGTTCCAATTCCGATGTAACTAGACAAGTAGATGGCTGGAGATCTAGATTTACACACAGGCTACTTTTTATCCCGATATTCCTAAGGGTTCGCGACTTATGCGGGTGAAACCGCAGGACGCTGGCAGTCTTCAATTATGTTCTTTTTTTACGTACCTACTTTGTTCGTTAAATCCAATGATACTTACTGTATTTCTTTTCAAACAAACGTCCTATTGAGAGGCCCAATGTACATTATGACATAATAATATTCTCTTTGATTAGATTTGACCCTGAATATTTTAGATCAATTTATCTACTATCTGTCTGTTCTGTCTGTCAGTCATTGTCTGTTCATTATTATAAGAACTTCGGGTCTAGATTTTTGGGATTTGTACACTTTTTTTTTAAATTTAAAACTACCCCGATGTTTCGGCAAATGGGTTACACCGGCCGTGGTCGCGGGAAGACACTCCGAAAAGTCTTGATTCTGAGACTTCGTTCCAACTTTTTATGTTTTGCACAATTTCTCTTATATAAACGACCTTTGACGACCTCTGTGGCGCGTCGGGCGAACGCTTGGCTGCAATGCAGACGGTTGCGGGTTCGATTCCCGCTGGGTGCAAATATTTATGCTTAAAAATAAATATTTGTATCTGGTCTGGGCGTATTTCTATTTATAATATGTGTATTAATATGTATTTACAAGAAAAATATATATAAGTAGTATATTCGTTGTCTAGTCACCGTTCCACAAGCTCAGCAGCTTACCACGGGGCTAGATGGCGCTGTGTGTTGGTCACAGGATTTATTTATTTATTTATTTTATAAAGTATATTAAAAATTAATATTTAGTTTTTAGTCCCGATACTAAAATTAATTTTTAGTTTTTATTCTTGTCTTGTCCTGTAATAGTTGCCCTTTAGCAGAATTTACATTTCTGGATTTTTTATTGTGTTATCACAATGTTGAATTGAATTGAAAGTCATTTTCCGGTTTTTACCGCGTTTCGGAGCGTTACGTGGCACGTCACCATCTTGGGAGCACACCTTAATCCGAAAAAGGGATCTGTAACAGCTCCGAAACATATAGGAACGGCATTGCAACAATGCTGAAAATAATAAAAGTTCCGCGATCGAAACCTGAAAATAAGTTTCATTTTTTTACAATTCTGATTGGATCCACTTACGAACATCTATCATCCAAAACTTTCGCTACATTCTTGTAGGATAAATTGTCCACTCTGACATTCACAAAGGAAAAAACAACAAAATAAATATAAAACATTCAAGAAAAAACTAATCCCTTCGAAGATAATAAAATTACCGCACCATTTCCATGAATTGTTATACATTTTACATGAGAGACGTAAATAATAAGGTCACATAAAGATTCCTCAGTAAAACAGCTTCTCTTTACGACCATAGACTACATTATGATGTATATTGAATTTTGTATCGTTATTTTCGGGTTTTTTCGGGTCGAAAGGTGAGGGTTGAGGTGAAAACCAAGTGAGGTGTTAATATGGACAGAGCCCGATCTTGTTCGATCTGGAAAAGTCGGCTTTATATGTTTACGGTTCCCTAAATATGTTTGCTTGAACTACAAATGCTTGCCTATTTATTTATTTATTTATTTAACTAAGATTCTACAGTCAATACAATACAATATAACTTATAAATTAATACACTAAACTTAGACCAAATTGAATCTTCATTTTGTAGTTTGCTCATGTAAATTTAAAATCGATGCTGCAGGATTTAATTTAATTGGGTAGATTTACAAGCAGGTACATTTAGCTCACAAATTAGAAAAATTAGAAAACGGTTAAAAAAAAAAAAAATATATATATTAAACAATTATATTTTGCCCAAGCATCGCGTGAATGCGTATGTATGTTGTGTGTGTGTGCGTGTATTAGTTGTGTGTTGTGTGTCAGTGTGTGTAAAATTGTGTATTACACACACACACACACACTATTTTATTTATTTTCTCTTCTATATAAGAACAATGTATCTATTTTTATTTACACCCCGGTCTTATAATTATAATTGTTAGATTACGTACTTTACAAGCTTACTCAGGCCCGTATCGGTTAAGTAATAAACATTTGAAACTCACACGAATTGAACTCATATTATGAGTTCAAATCGTGTGAGTTTAAAATGTTTACCCGGGTCCTAATCGCGTTTTGATTTTTACTTGAATCTTCTCGCGTTAAAGACTTTTGTTACATACCAAGTCGAAATGTCGAGGTAAGAAAATTAAAGTAAAGTTCATTCGAATAGAATATAATTCATTATCACAGTAAATAGGTACAATTAATTGTTTAAAATTACAAGCTTGAAATTTCCAAATTTTTCAATTCAATTCCAATTTTTTACATAGGTACCATGAATGCCGAATTATTTGCAAGTTCAACGGAGCAAAATTGAATATAGAGCTTAAGAAAACCGAGTACCAGTGTCGGTTGGTCGATTGTGAATCGATTGATTAAAAAGCTTCTGGTCTAATATTCTTTCATTAGCTAGAAGTAAAACAAAACCTTACAAACCTCAAAACTTTCTCAAGACAAAAGCAACTATATAAATTCCCTGTCTTACATCCATAAGTTTGGTTCGAACAGAGTGAGAATAACACATTTTTCGTAGTTTGTGAGAGGTACGTGACATGTTGGCTGGCTGGCTCGGGTTTTCCGCAAACAATGGCGAAGTGGTAGGCAAAAACGAATGTTGATCGCTGCTTGTTATTGTGTACTTTCGGGGTTTCAATCATCTTTTATACTATAGTTATGGAAAAACGTGATATTGTCATGTATTTCCTTAAAGAAAAGTTGCTGAAAATATCTTGTTCTAAAACACCTTACCTATAATTATATTAGAACTTTTTGACGGAATTGTTTATTATGATACTAGCTGCGCTCAGCGGTTTCACCCAAGTAAGTCCCGTTTCCGCCAGAATATCGGGATTAAAATTATCCTATTTGTTATTTCAGGTCTCCAACTATCTATATTCTAAGTTTCATAGCAATCAGTTTGGCGGTTTTAACGTGATTGAGTAACAAACGTACTCACAAACTTTCAACTTTATTTTAGTAGCATACAGAGCTGTCTCTTGCTTAGCTTGCGTCTGCAGAGGCAGGCGGCTTGTCTCGCGCCTAGCACCTAGTTGCTTGCATTCAGTCAAAATACACAGCTAGACACTGCGCTGAGTGCGGCCAGCGAAATTTCTACGACGTTCGTTTTAGTTAGTTGACTCGCTAGCCTCTAGGCGCTAAGCAAGCCTCTTAGCTATGCGGCCGCAGCCTTAGGAATCAGAAGTTTATATAAGTTCTGTAACATTGTTCTGTATTTTGTAAAAATCTGTTCATCAATAAATTACTAATTCACTTTGGATACTGGAAAATTTGAAAACGATTTTTCTAATTAATTAAACAGATATTATTGGCTAAATTTGTGTTGTTTTAACTAGATTAGGCATTTTTGAGCGACCGAAGTTTCAAGATCTCTTGTCCATGGGGCTTTTAATATCATATCAGCATCGCGAAATCCGAAAAAAAAAAGGAAATAGTAGCTCCTAAAGTTTAGTTTTTTATGTAGTTTAGCAACTGTTTAATTGGTTAAGAATCATTGGAAACATTGAAAATTTTTTCCATATACGGTCGTGTACTGTTTTAGCAAAAAATACTAATTTATATAAATCTAACTAGCTGCGCCCCGCGGTTTCACCCGCGTAAGTCCCGTTCCCGCGGGAATATCGGGATAAAAAGTAGCCTATATGTTAATTCAGGTCCCCAGCTACCTATATTCCAAGTTTCATTGCAATCGGTTCAGTAGTTTTTGCGTGATTGAGTAACAACCTCACATACATACATACATACTTACATACAAACTTTCGCGTTTATAATATTAGTAAGATATTAGGAACTTAACTATGCATGCAATATGCCGATCGCATTGATTTTATTTATACTTTTTAGTATTTCGCGTATTCGATCTATTTGTTCAGTCCGGACCAGACAGTCCGGTTCAATTTTGAAAATGGAATACGTTTTACAGCACAGTAAACTAAAACTGACTGACACATTTCATTCAGTGATGTGTACAGCTTTATAATGCACAAACATTAGATACAACTTTATTTTGATATTTTAATACCCTTTACTTTCATGTAAATTAAATCCGAGTGATTTTAGTTTTAGTAAATTAAGTTGGTAAATTGTTTGTGTACAGTATGAGGGAAATTGTTCATATCCAGGCCGGACAGTGTGGCAACCAGATCGGTGCCAAGGTTAGTACCTATTCAACTCCATTCAACCAAAACAGAAGCGATGAGGCCCTATTGGTTGGAGGTACGGGATGTTATCCCATACAACGAATGTAAATGTTAAAACATTTACTCCGTTATTTATTTTATTGACACATGACTAAGTTATGTGACGTTTGTCTCTGTCTGTCAACTTTGAAACTTCGTGTGACAGTAACAGACAAACGATGCATAGTTATGCAGAGCATTAATTCGCGTTTTTAAATAAGGGGGCTTTATTTTACACCTTCAGTCTATAAAGATTTGAACGCTACAACCTGGATAATTAGGTGTGCAGTCAGTCTAAGATGAAGCACGCGTATCTAAATCCTGTTTCAGAATCTTAGATCAAAAATCTAGGTAAACATAGAACTGTCAATTATCAAAGCAAAAGGTAAACAGAGGTCTGTCACATTCAAGTAAATATAATGACTTTTTTGTTTACATTCTTAATCTAAGATTCTGAAACAGAGTATAGAAAAAGGAAAATAACAGTGAAACAAGATTCAACTTGAGTATTTAAGTGGCTGAACCGGTCTAAGTTAGTCATTCATCAAAAGATAGAAGATTCCATCAGACTTAACTAGAAACTAGGAACCATCTCATCTCGTGGTAAAGCCAACTTTCTCTATAGAATGAATCTAAACGGATAGTCCATTACATTTCTAAGCAACGAAGAAAGTATTCTAAGTTGAAGCTCATTTAATAACATAGGGACTCTGCTTTCCAGAATAAATAATACTGTAGTAAAACTCTGAATCCTAGAAAGTCCACTCCATTCAACTTACGGGTTGTTTATAAGAAATCGCTTTAAGCGTTACGACTGCCCATTTGTACATCAATAGTTTTAAGCTTTCTGTGTATTTGTCTTACTTACGTATACATTTTCATATATTGTATTTTATAACAATAAATGTAATTTCTTCTATGGTTTTCGCGATTTTGCATTATAACACTTTATTTATCCGGTTTTTATCGCGTTTTTATTCATTATTTGACCCGAGCTTTCGCCAACTTTACAGTTGGCTTTTTCAAGGTTGACTCAACCTGACCGACTGGTCCAACCGACTGGTTGGTTGAGTCAACCTTGAAAAAGCCAACTGTAAAGTTGGCGAAAGCTCGGGTCAAATAATGAATAAATACGCGATAAAAACCGGATAAATAAAGTGTTTTATTACAATAAATGTATTTATCTGTTTGATAATAAAGTGAATAACTGAGATCTTTTGTTGTAGTTCTGGGAGGTGATATCCGACGAACACGGTATCGACACATCAGGTGTTTACCATGGCGAGTCAGATCTACAGCTGGAGCGTATAAATGTATTTTATAACGAAGGTGTGGGAGCCAAATACGTACCTAGAGCTGTGCTAGTTGACTTGGAACCAGGTACCATGGACTCAGTCCGCTCTGGACCTTTCGGACTTATATTCCGCCCCGACAATTTCGTTTTCGGCCAATCTGGAGCAGGCAATAACTGGGCCAAAGGACACTACACTGAAGGTGCAGAACTTGTCGATGTAGTTCTTGATGTGGTTAGAAAAGAGGCTGAAGGATGTGACTGTCTCCAGGGATTTCAGCTCACTCACTCGCTTGGTGGAGGAACTGGATCCGGCATGGGAACCTTACTCATCTCCAAGATCAGAGAAGAGTATCCTGACCGCATTATGAATACGTTCTCTGTAGTCCCAAGTCCAAAAGTTTCCGATACCGTAGTCGAACCGTACAACGCGACATTGTCAGTTCACCAGCTAGTGGAAAACACTGATGAAACTTATTGTATAGATAACGAAGCGCTGTACGATATTTGTTATAGAACATTAAAACTCCAGACCCCAACGTACGGTGATCTGAACCATCTAGTCTCGGCAGCTATGTCGGGGGTAACAACATGTCTTCGTTTCCCTGGTCAACTGAACGCGGACTTACGCAAGTTAGCTGTCAATATGGTACCATTTCCTCGTCTCCACTTCTTCATGCCAGGCTTTGCTCCTCTCACGGCGCGAGGAAGTCAGCAATACAGAGCTCTGACAGTTCCAGAACTGACACAACAAATGTTTGACGCCAAGAATATGATGGCGGCATGCGATCCTCGGCACGGTAGATACTTGACAGTAGCAGCTGTCTTCCGTGGACGCATGTCCATGAAGGAAGTCGACGAACAGATGCTAAATATTCAAAATAAGAACAGCAATTATTTCGTCGAGTGGATTCCTAATAATGTCAAGACAGCCGTATGCGATATCCCTCCACGAGGCCTTAAAATGTGTGCGACTTTCATTGGAAATACAACCGCAATTCAGGAGTTATTCAAAAGAATTTCGGAACATTTTACAGCAATGTTTAGGAGGAAAGCCTTCTTGCACTGGTACACAGGCGAAGGTATGGATGAGATGGAGTTCACGGAAGCTGAAAGCAATATGAACGATTTGATCTCAGAATACCAGCAGTACCAAGATGCAACTGCTGATGATGACGGCGAGTTTGAAGAGGAAGTGGAAGAAGCAGAAGAATAAAATGTTAATTTGTGTGTCCTGTCAATGTATTGTTTTGGTGTGTAAATCAGTGTCCTTGTTTTAGTGTTAGGTGTAACTTGTTTTGTAACATTTCATTCAAATAAAATGTTTAAATGCATCTGGAATATACTTCTAGTCTATGTTTATTTGTATTTCCTGTAAAAACGAGTAGAGATATCAATAAACTGACATACTCACTTTTTATTTGTGTCCAAATTCAGACTTTTTGTCCTCTCCAAGGAGTGCCTACACTCAGCGGGACCCGCTATCCAAAAACGACATAAGTATGTCCAGAGGATCTAGTTCCAAATTACTTCTATCAAATCCAAGTTCTCTCTTCTTTTAAATAAATTATATAGATTTACGCTACTGAGATATTATTGATGTCTCTGTACCTAGCGGGTTTAGTTAATTTTTTTGGGAATATTGATACGATCGTTTGTAGGACGACGGTTCTACATACCAAAGTCACAATTTCTCAACACAAAAACCTATTTACTCTCATGTTCTGCTTAAGTAATTTAGTTGTGAAAGCATCTCAAATGGTTGTTTTTCCACGTATCTGGTTACATACACCACATAATTGATGTAATGCTCAAAGTGAGCATTTTGTGGGTATACAAAGGGCACGTTAACACAATAACTTTGAAGCTAAGGTTTCATTGCGACTGTATTTAGGGTTCCGCAGAGGGTAAAAACGGGACCCTATTACTGCGGCTTCGCTGTCTGTTCGTCTGTCACCATGCTATATCTCATTAACCGTGGTAGCTAGACAGTTAAAATTGTCGGATGATGTATTTTTGTTGCCGCTATAACAACAAATTCGAAAAACAAAACTAAACAAATAGGTAATTACCACACAAAAGACGAATTGCCCATATCCCAAAATGACCAAATCCCAGAATGACCATATACTTAAATGTCCATATTCCAGAATGTCCATGTCCCTAAATGTCCAAATCCCAGTATGTCCAAAATTTGGACATACTGGGATTTGGGATTTGGACTCCAAATCCCAGTATGTCCATGTCCCAGAATATGTTTATTTTAAGGTTCGGTACCCAACTGTGATAACGGTACGGATCTCTTCGTACGCGAATTCGATTCGTACTTGACCGGTTTTTGTTTAGTTAGCAGCAAAGGTTTTTACACTAAAATATAAATTATATTTCAGTGTTACTACATAAAAAAACGCCATGAATGCAGCAATCGAGGGGTAAAAACATTTCACTTGTGATTTTACTCACAGAAAAATGTTTGGCCGCGGTCGTGTTGTCGGAGGTGGGTGTCATGTTCGACTTTAGTCATAATCTGCTCTAAGGACAAAAAGTCTGTACTTGGAAGTAAATTAACAAAATAGGTGTCTAGGGGACTTAGGCAAAGTAGAAGAACAAAATTGTATTATATAATCCTTTAGTGCCAACTTGTTGAATTCCCAAAATTTTGAAAAACACTTTGAAAAACATTGTGTTAACAAGACTTAGAAAGTTTCAAGCCTAGCGACTTTCGTAGGTGTAGGTAGGTATACAGTTTACACGCAAGCTGCTTGGCGCTTGGTACGTAAGATTCGCACACCTCGGCCTCTAGAGCGAGACCTCTCGGCTAGAGTTGACGAAAGCAACTATCTCTCTCGATAAGAGGTCTCGCCCGCCGTCCACTATCGCACTCGGCATGTCTCGGGATGTCTCAACGAGAATATACAACCACTATGAGATATACGGCTGAATACAGAAACGTCATCGTTCATCGTTTGAGAACTACCCACTACCGCGATACAAAGCCGCCGCGAATCTCGAATGTTAAATGACGTTTCTGTGTTTGGTTGTTAGCCTTATAAAAGACAGATGGAAAATACGGTCACAGTACATAGAGGGAGCAGTATTTAAACTGCACATACACTCGTGCATACTCGTCGTGACGCGGTCGTGACGCGGCAATCAGACCTGACATTTACGCGAAACCCTCTTAGGGGCTCGTCGACGCGCATGTTTGTGTGAGTGAGCTGTATTCGAGCATTTGTAGGTAGTTTTCATACTGTTATGCCCCAGGCCTTTCTATGTACTGTGGGTACGGATACCTAAAAACAAAGTATGTAAAGGGCAAAGTTACTTACTTGAAAGTTGTACAGAAGCCTTCGTGTTAACAAAATTTATCCAATTTTGAGCAGCCTGTAACTTGTATGGTCTTTAGTTAACTGAGTTCCCAAATAGTGTAGTGTTTAAATAGTGTTAAGTTAAGACAACTCGTTAGGTATTGTGTTTCCGTTATATTAATAGGCAGTTTGGAGTGGTATTTATTAAATATATAGCAAGCTAAAATATAATTCATAGAACTGGACTGGTCTTTATCAGAGATTAGAATTAAAAAGATCGTCCGATAGTGATGCTAGGTTCAATACGAAAAATATTTTTTTTTTAACATAATTCAATTTCTTTTTTATTATGAGCATATTGCATTTATTACTTACTAGCTGGCCCTGTGGTTTCACCCTCGTAAGTCCCGATCCCGCAGGAATATCGGTATAAAAAGTAGCCTGTTTTATTCCAAGTCTCCAACTAAACAGCAGCAGAGCTACTCCAGCTCTCTATCTATTTATTCCAAGTTTTATCAGTACTTTTTGCGTGATTGAGTAACATCACTGACATACATAAATAATTGCAAACTTTCGAGTTTATTATTCGAAGGTAGGAAGGATTCGATAGGAAGATTATCACCTGATTTTCCAATGCCTCCTTATTAACTCTTGACACGGGTAGAGTGATAATTTTCCTTCATAATAAAGTTTTAAATTGTTTCCAAAACATAGAATTAGCTAAAAACTTGACAGAAGTAAAATGTGAATCCAATCTCACAAACTGATAAACTGGTAAATTACTGACAGGATGCATGTAATTATTTCATTGAACTCTATTGGGTTCATAGAACGGAATCTGAATCTGTTATCTATTGATAGAGATGTAGATTATTATTTGAACTACGGGTTTAATGGCGTTGTAGATAACTCAAAATTAAAATTATCTCGACAATAATCAATATTATACATACCATGCATAAGCTGATAGGAAGTGCGTGTTACATCTTAGACGAATATGTAACACGCTCATTTAGAAAAAGGGAAACGGCAGTGGAACAAGCTGGCGTGACTTGTGTAGTGGAGAAACGGAAACAGGAGACCGATCATAGGCACCCTCTACACTCCCACGTATTTCCGCAGCAGCACCTTATTAGACGCAAGAGTTTCATGCGATCCAACCACTGGACTGTACCCCCGTGGAGGGTAAAAAAGTGGTCTGCCTAATTTCCCCCTCCATCAGATTTTATCGCCCCGGCAGAATCCTTGCCTGCTGGAGGCCACTGGCAGTGGCTGATCTGAAGATATCTCAATCGCCTGCAAACCCTAGTCGGCCGATGCAAAAAAAGTGGGGGCTTCTATGGGCCGGAAGCGGTATGCGACTGTGGTGAAGCCGCCCAAACGATGGCGCGTTTGATAGCCTGCTCTGTGTGCCCTGCTAGCTGCTCCGCAGACGATCTCACCAAGGCAACAATGAGGCGGTTGCCATGGCTAAGTTTTGGGCCAGATTTATGTGACCTTGACCAATGTTTATAATCGTTGACACGAAGAAGAAGCAGAAGTGATACAAGATTCGATCTTCTTTCTTGGCTGCACTAGACCACGTATCGAAACATGCACGAGTTAAATAAGGCATATATTTTTCAAAAATATAAGTAGATATATTTTATCTTAGGCGAAAATATATACACACGCAAACCGCTTCAGACTCGTGACTGATGTAGGCACTTCACAATTACTACATATTTCTCTAAGGGTCTTATAAAAACTTGTACCAAAGAAAAGAAACTGTCAAAACTAATCCACCTGTACTTTATCAAGAAAAAAAACCGTATTTTTTCCAACACATTCCACATTAGGTTCTGACAGGGAAGGCGTAACAGAGTTATAAGGGTTACTGTATTTTATTACAACTGCCCTGCAATAAATAATAGGGACCTTGTTTAGGCCAGTATAGTTATTGACAGGGGTTTTTATGTTATAAAATACTTGTAGTGGCATGCGGTTTTACCCATGTAGGGCCGTTTTTAGTGTCATGCTATGCGGCCTTATGTGAAAAGACACTAAAAACGTGCCCGAGATCAAGGCAATTCCGCAGAATCCACAAGATTCTAAAAACGCCTTCAGTCCTGTAGGGGTATTCAGACAGGTTCGGTCCGAATTCAATGTCGGAAATGATATCTCCATCTCGGTCAGCGCGACAGGCATGTCAAGTCGATCTTCGGATTCGGTCCGAAACTCTCTGAATAACCCAACTGATTCTGTGAGGATCCAGATCCTTCGGTAGCTTTCGTGTTATTTCAAGTCTTCAGCAACATTATATACGAATCTATATTATTATACCTACATATTTATAATGGATATTCTAATATGTATGTAGGTATTATATCCGTTGTCTAATACCCATAATTACTAACCAAGTGCTTTGCTTAGTTTAGTGCTAGATTGCGCAATCTGTTGACGATTCCTGCAAAATTATTTATTTATTATCCTTTCATGTCTAACTACTACGCTTTGAGATACAGCCAGATGGCACACAGACAGTGGAGTCTTAGGAAAAGGGCCAAGTTTTTACTCTTTGCGTACGGAACCCTACAAAGGAATCTTTATAAGATCATCCACTTATCATTCTGTCTGTCTATTTGTCACTATACATCTGAATTTCTTGGCTGCGGCCATATAGGCAGAAGGTTGGCGTGGCGGCTAGAGGCTAGCGAATCACTTAACTAAAACGAACGGCCTAGAAAGTTCGCAACCAGCTGCACTGATTGGCGGCTTCTCAAAGTCAAAGTCAAAGTAAAAAAAAAATTATTTAAGTAATTGGATGTATTAATCACTTTAAATACGTCGAGTGTTCTTACAACTATGACTCTAGTGTGGCTGTGTATCTTGTCAGAATACATGCCACTAAGTCCTAGGCGCGACGCAAGCCTTCTATGCGTAGACACCATCAGAATACTAAAACGCCATTTAAAATTTGAGCGATGTCAGAATGGAACAGCTTCTACATATAAAATTGGACGTAATACTCAATTATTTATAAAATTATGTGTTATGTAACGTGACAGTAATTATGCAGCGCATTAAATAAGCGTTTATAAATAAGAGGGATAGAGGCCGATATTTTGAGTTTGAAATCTGCGGTTTAATAGAGCTCAAATTTTGAGTACCGTTTCTGTATTAAGCCATAAATATATATTTTTTCCAAGATTGAATATGGTTACGTACAAGATTTCTTTACTGTTTTATTATTAGATAGAAGTCATACGAATTCAGATCCTTTTGTTTATGTTAGTTGTTGGTTCCCAAATAGAGTAGTAAAACTAGTTCATGTTCATGGTAGTAACTTCACTCCTTATTACAGAGAGATAGGTAGTTTTTTGGAGCGCACCTGTTTAACTGATTTTCGAAGAGGAGCAGGTTATCTATTCGGATGTTTTAAGTCGCCTAGCATGTAGGTTCTTGGGATTGTTCAGCGCTCTGTTTGGCGTAATGCGCACAGCGAGTGTGCCCTAGCTCTAACTTGATCTAACGACTGCCATTAAGAGATTTCAACCGGGACCAACTGTTTAATGTGCCTTCCGAAGCACGAAGGAGCTCGAGTAAGTGATTTTTTGCCACAAAAATTATCAGTCACCCATCCAAGTAATAACCGCACCAAGCATTGCTTAACCTGGCCACTCAAGATTGGCAGGTGCAGCTAGGGCAATGAGCTCCTCATTGGCATACCTACAAGTCTACAAGGTAGCTATATACAGGGTGCTCCGACGACGACCATTTAAACCGAACGGGGGTTGTTCTAGACGCTTAGGCGAACAACATTTGTTCTACAAATTATTGGAGATTAAAAGCAATCTTTCGAAAATTTTAAGTTTAAAATTACTGGAAAATCAGCAAATTTTAGTTTTAATTTTTTTTATTTGAAAGTCATCTGTTTCTTAGAGTTAGAGGGCATTAATCTTAAGTTGACATTTCATTTACTTTAGTCTGCTACAATCAAAACTTAAATTGTCTTTATTTTCAAAAACAGCTTTTTCAAGTGAAACATGACATGTATATATAAGAAAAATGTTCTAGTTTTCAAGTCTTAGAACAAATTTGTTCGCCTAGACGTCTAGAACAAACCCTTTTGGCTTAAATAGGCATCCTCGTTACACCTTTGTAGAAGTAGGTAGATCCTGCCTTCAAGCTTCATAATAATTAACTTAGACAAGTTTTCACATAAACTGTATCTATAGAACGTTCAATGAGCCGTAGTTGTTTGCTTTAACGAAGGGCGGAAGTCGACGACTGATTTTTGGTTGCTCGATCTTTTTTATGGTTTATGGTTTAAGATATTTATTTCTCAAAAAAGAATTTACAATTCACTTACATTGAGAATTATTAATCTAAACAAAATTTTTATCTGCTAGGCATACAAACTATTAATTTAAATGAAAGTGGGTATATTTCAAAAGTGTTGCAATGAATCGATCGCAGTCCAATATCCGGAGACCAAACTCCTTGTTCAGTTGACAGTGGCGCTAGTTGCTACGTCAAACTTTTCTTCAAGTACTCTAATTGCTTAGTTTCACTCTTTGTCCGCAAACCAAATTAGCTGTTTTTGTTGTAAGGAAGTGGATGGGCAACAAAGATATATGGAAATCACTATGCTATTTTTTAACTCGACTGCAAGGATCGGGTTTTGATTTCCTGTGGCTATCTAGTATATTTGTAACATTTTTATTCCCTCATGTCTTCTAAACCACTCAATTTAAATTAGTTAAAATGAAACCAATTTAATTGTTTTAACATTGAAATTATTGTTTATATTTTCGTGATCGAGACCAAAGAAATTATATTAACTAGAACTAGAATGTTCACGTAGAACTAAAAAGTGTTCCGCTTCATTGTGCATGCTGTCAATTTCTAATAACACTGTTAGAAAGGGACAGAGCTCTGCATTGATCATGCTATCTCTTTCTAATAACACTATTAGAAAGGGACAGAACTTTGCATTGATCATGCTGTCCCTTTCTAATTACCCTATTAGAAAGAGATAGAATTCTAGTTTGAAGCGACTAACTTTCTAGTTCTAGTAATAATATATTTCTTTGCTTCCTTGTCATGCCATATTTACCGTTTTAAACGTAACAGACGATCAAACCGCATCGCCGTTATTATTATTAGTGTTCAAAGACACCCCGACTTTCATTCAGAAGGTCGTGATTTCGAATCACGGTTGACCGCACCAATGTCTTTTTCCTTGCGGAAAAGTTATGTGCGTTAATAACATGGCTCAGACGGTGAATGAAAACATCGTGAAGAAGCCCACGGCTCCAGACGTATTGACCAGTTCTTTCCTCTGGTCATGGCTGACTAAGCTAAGCTCCACCTAACAACGTCCCGAGCAAACAGCACCATAAAATAGCATGGATTAAAAGTTGCTTGCGTATAAATCATCTAAAATTAGATGACAAGGACATTATAATAATAATGAGTGACTATTATGACGTGTTTTCTAGCGTTCAACCACAGAATACATAATAGGTACAGTCAGTATATAATTTGACGGTACGATGCGGTGCGGTACGATGCGATTGCCTGTTACGGCTATTAAAATTGATATCAATGGCTGGACTGGTTTATTGAAAATAATTGGAAATGGGCGTATGTGAATGGCTGCTAAACTATCGGCCGACCATAAAGTACTCCGTCAACACAATCTAGAAGCTAAACAGATGTAATCAGGGTGAATTACAGGGAAAGAGGAAGTCTGTAAGTTTCAGTAATGTTTATTGATGAACCTTGTTTGTGTTATTGTTCATATTGTAACGTTTCAGTATAATATTAGCTTTATCTTCTTACAGAGCTGTGTTGGGCTAGTGGTAGATACCCCGACTTTCATTCCGAAGGTCGTGGTTTCGAATTCCAGCTGACTTTTGACCAATGTATTTTTCCTTGCGGAAAAGTTATGTGCGTTAATAACATATCGCTCATAAAATAAAGGAAAACATCGTGAGGAAACCCACGGCTTAGTTAGCCTAGACGTATTGACTAGATCTTTCCTCTGGACATGGCTGACTAGGCTGGGAGTATGGTATAGGTGCAGGGCAAGCCTACTCCACCTAACAATGTCCCGGGCACTACAGCGTCATCAAATAGCATGGATTAAAAGTTGCTTGCGGTGTATAAATCATATTTTAAATTTAAAATTCATCTTCAACAATTTCTTGGCATCTCTTGGCGAATGTGTAAACTGTAAAGTTAATCATTAGCACAGGTAAATCACTGTTACGTGATCCTGTAGATGGCGTCTCAATCGAGCTATAGTCGAAAAATAGTAAACAGGGGAAACATTCATATTCTTAAATTCGCCGCTCGAGATGGGAGCTCGGGTGGTCTAGTTGGTTAAGGCTCTGCGGTACTGACGCGAGTTCAAATCTCGTTGCGAGTGAATTTTTGAAGATTATTTTTTCCTTTCAAATATGCCTAGCAGATGTGCCTTGAGCAATAAAAACAAATTACGAAACATACATATAAGTAAACATTATGAGTAAACACCACAATATGAGCTTTCTACTAGCATCGGTTGCGTGTTGATCAACAGTCAGCCAGAACGAGGAATTTTATAGAAACAGTTTATCTATCTATCTCTAATATAGTTATATTTTACCGAGTCTTAATAACGTATTATTTTATATTTTCTTACCTCGAAGTTTCGCTCATATTACATGATCTTGGTCGCGAGGGGAATAGAGTTACGGATGTTGTCCTCTATATAACCGTTGTTTTTGTCCGTTAAAAGTTTAACAGTATCAATATTGCTACATGCGCTCACATATTTATTACTTATGGTTTACATGACTTATACAAATTCTGTTCATTAATATTATTAAACTACAACATTTTGTGAGGTAATTTAAACCAACAAAATACTTTGTGAAATCTATATGAACGCAATATAATATAGTCTGAATTAGTCTGGCTACCGATTCTTGTCACTGGAATAATTGTTTGCAAACTTTTCTCATCACAACTCTATACGGACGCGGGACGTCAACGTCAGTCAAGATGACGAATTTTTCAGGTTAGTTCGACAATAGTTTTTGATACTTTATTCGAGTTCCTACGTGCGTAATTTTTGTTACTTAAAAATTGTGTTATTTTGATTCATATTCATTCATAAACTACCTTAATAATATCGAAACTATTATGCACAATCGTATCTTTAATTATCATAAACTATGTGTATTCCAAGTTTAATTAAAATCAGTTCAAAAGTTTTTGCGTAAACGTGTAATAAACATCCATGATCCACATCACGTTTTGCAAACATACTTTTGCATGTAAATTAACTAGTTGCTCCTGAGGTTTCAACCGCCTAGATTACGATCCCGCCAGTTGATCGGGATCAAATTTAAGTATCCTACTCGCTACGTCACTCTCCATTACCAAAACTACCTACCATTATTACCAAAGTTTCGTTGAATTTGGTCAAGCCTATTGACCGTGAAAAGAAGAACTAAAAAAAAAGAACTCTCGCATTTTTGATGCTAATTATGACATGAGTATACTTTTAAAATAAAAATTCGTTAATTATCAAGTATCAAAACAGGTTATTCCAATTATCCAACAACGTTATTTTCATGTTTCCATATGTAGATTTTTTAAATTTGCCGCCTTTATTCAGGGCCGACATTCGATAGCCAGACTAAAGCACATCACACAGCAAATAAAAAAGCTGACGATCCATCAATAGAGATATTCATTCGGAGCAAGATTGATTAAACTTCGTCCAACGTACACGAGTTGGGAAATAATATCGTTCGTACATTCGACGACGGGTTGATTCCTTCTTATTTTGTTCATCGAACTCTTGTTATGAAGCGTAATAAAGATCAAATTAATGAAATGAGAGCAAAACTTTGTTTTAATATTTTCTTCTCAATATTAAATCAAAATACAATTTTGTTCGCTTGTCAAAAAGATCTCGCTTTTTACCCGACTATGGAGTGTTTTTGACCACGATGTTTGTACGTATGTTTGTTTATGCCCTTATAATGTCAAAACTACTTAACGAAACTAGAAATATTTTAAAAGAAAAATTCACTCGCGACGAAATTTGAACTCGCGTCTCTGCGTCAGTACCGCAGCGTCCTAACCAACTAGGCCACACGAGTTCCCATCTTCAGCGGCGAATTTAAGAGTATGAATGTTTCCCCTGTCTACTATTTTTCGACTAAGGCTCGATAGAGACGCCATCTACAGGATCACTTTCCAGTGATTTGCCTGTGCTAATTTTTAACTTTACAGTTAACACATTCGCCAAGAGATGTCGCTCTTTTTCCTATTAAATATTTCTTAATTGTTTAATTAACATATTTTTTATACTTGACTAATTCTACAAATTATGTTTCTTAAACCAAACCAAGTTAGTAACAAAGGGTTTGGTCCCTAGGCGGGTTTGTTACCAAGAACGGTTGGTGTCAGGCAGGCGGCCGTAAAAATATTGCCAAACCTACACGCTGTAGTGTTAACTTACTAACTGTGCGGATTCGACTCCAAGTAAGTTGGAGTGCAAACGGGAATATCCTTCTCGAGAGATTTATTAACAAAATTTTATTGGGTCTCCTAAAAAATAAACTTCATCGATGATCAAACAAAAAATATTTGCCCAATACAAAAACCTCATTAAAACTGTTAAATACATTCGCTGAAGTTTCTGAATTACTTAAAGGTAAATCCACACATTTTTGTGTACTTAGGCACTTTCCATAATATATTATCTACACACTCGCAGTAGGTACCTATAAAGTGAAAGCGAACTAGAGATTTTTAGATCGGCCGATCTTAATCTGATAACAAACTATTCATAGACTATAATTGAAACGAAACAAACAAAGTGACAAACTATTTGTTGTAAATTCAGCCTCAAATGTCGGTAACCAACCATTCTGGTTTTCGAAATCGCTATACCTACCTCACAATAATAATTTTCAGTATCCAAACAGGACAGACTCTCTATATTGTATTTTATTTTCTGGATGTTTGTTTTGACACCCAAGAATTAGGGGCCATCCATAAATGACGTCACACGAATTTCATGATTTTTTTGGCCCCCTGTCGTTATTACAGCTGGTCACATTTGTGACACTCCCCCCCCCCCTCCCTATCGTGACGTCACATAGCTGCACCCCGCGGTTTCACCCGCGTAAATCCCGTTCCCGCGGGAATATCGGGATAAAAAGTAGCCTATGTGTTAATCCAGGTCCCCAGCTACCTATATTCCAAGTACTTTTTGTGTGAAACAGTAACAACCTCACATACATACATACATACTTACAAACTTTCGCGTTTATAATATTAGTAAGATTAGAAACTGAGATTGTAAAAACAGATTTGAAAATGTGACGTCATGAAGTTTAGTACCCTCCCTACTCTTTGCCATATAATGTCACACTTAGTCGACCCCCTCCCGCCCCTTAACATGTGACGTTATTTATGGATGGCCTCTTATGACGTAGTTTTAATAATCTGAATGTGGTTATAAACATTTGATGCTGACTGCATGTACCACAGACAATTTCATTGCCAGGATAAGTACATAAAGAAAACACTCAGAATAGAAGCAAATATTTATTTTAAAAAACATAAATACTTGCAACCGGCGGGACGCACCACAGAGGCCGTCACAATAATTGCGCGTAGTTACTTACAAAAAGTTTGTCTGCGTAGGTACTCCATAAAGTAAACAATTGGAAAGAAAAATTCAACTCTTCAAACAAACTAAGTAATTCGAACTCAAAATTAGTAAAGTTCGCGTTGCTTGACGAGCATAAACTCAGGCACTGCCGTTAGGGTTGTCAACCGTGCCATACTCGTATAAGCTACTTCTAATACTATGTATACAGCTGCGCCCCGCAGTTTCACGAGCGGAAGTATGGAAATATCGGGACAAAAAGTAGCATAATTATGTGTTATGCCTGAGCTCCAGCTATCTACATACCCAGTTTATGGTAATCGATTTAGCGGATTTTACGCGATTAAGTAACAAACATAACCACAAACTTTCAGCCATATAATATTAGTCGAATTTCAGCTCAGCGAACGATAATAATTATACTTAAAAAAGACACAAAGTACACATAAATACTATGTTTCTTTATGATGTATGTGCTTTATTTTTACTCTAAAATAATATATTTTAGAAACAAAAGTGCTAGCATGCTATTTTAATTTACAGAAGGGAGGGAGGGAGGTTCATAGAATTATTTAAAAAGAAAAGTACATCTTCAAAAAGACGGCGGGAACCACAAATCTTTTCTCAATCCGGGATAAACAACTTAAAAACCAATTACATAGTGTAAGTACACACCTGCGTCAGTGACTTATTGCCTTAAATCTATGCATCTGTTTTTACCATCTACTACAAAAAGCCAGTCAATCGAGCGTCTTCCATGCGTTGTGTTTTTGTAGTTGTATTTTTAAATTATGTGACTACTTGGTTATATTGGTCTCTATAAAATGCAATTTTCATAATAATGTACCTACTTGGATTGAAAATGTCCGATCAGTTACATTAATGTAACTACGATATTACTAATCGGAACAGGCCGTATTTTTCCTTTACAATGTTTGATACTTGGATTGCAAATGTCCGATCAGTTACATTAATGTAACTACGATATTACTAATCGGAACTGTTTCCTTTAAAATGTTTCAATGTGTTGGCAACCCTAACCGTCGTGTCGACTTTATGGAAATGAATTTTGTTGAGTGTATGCTATGGCTGCCTTTGTCAAAACTAAGGTGTCTCTGTAACAAACGTGCGTGCGGTTCCGCTTCATTTTGACGTGTCTTAATTAAACCAATCAGCGGCGGAACATGAGTTATGGTGAACAAACCTCTGTTCTACAATTGTCTCGTTGATTACAAAATTTTAGAGGATTTTGTGATTAACGGAAGGAATTTACGGCTAATGGCGTTTTCCTACGACGCTACACGACACACGGCAAAATGCGTACCTACTAACTGCATCCCGCGGTTTCACTCGTCCCGTAAGTCGTCCCGCGGATTTCGGGATCTAGATCTTCAGCGGCACATCAAGTTCCATAGCAATCAGTTCCGTAGTCTTTGCGTGATTGATACACAAACTTCTACACTACATGCAAAGAAGAAATGACCCGCAGTTCTAGCGTCGCCTATGAACTTACGCCATTTACCTCTACGCTTACGCTCTATGTTACAATTATTCTTCTATTAAAAAGACCCCTAAAGAACCTCCTAGGACGGTGTGCTTGCATCATGTGAGATAATAATCGACTGCCGACTGAATCGCAGCCACGGCCAGTGTAAACTGTTTGCCAAAACGTCGAAGTAATTAGAAATCATGTAATCTACAATGCGTTCTGAACCCGTAGTTTAATGCTGTGTTTTCACTACGAAAGTAGTGTCGCGAAAGTTATAGTCAACTTCACAAAAAAAGTCGCGCAGCAGTCTGCTACGCATTTTTTTTTGCAAAGATGACTACAACTTTCGCAACAATAATTCAGTAATTAAACCACGGCTTAATAATAATGTTGAATCAAATGCTTACTTAAATATTATAATGTCCAAAGGTATAGAATTTTTACAATATTTTTTCTAAGTAGTATAATAAATCAAGAAATGTCACAAATCCACAAAACGCAAGAACTAAATAAAAACGCTGACATTATCAAAACTTTACACATTAAGCTCTGGCCAATGTAATTTCTTATCTTTTAATGATTTATTCACCCACATCGCTCGGATATAATGTTAATCCATCATTTTGGACTTTCTCTGTTTTGACATTTATTATTTTTTCTCCTACTCCCCAATGTTTACTGATATAAGGACAATAATTTATAGAGAATAGTTACCACTATTTTGTTTGTTTTTTTGTTTGTTTTAGGTACCTAAGTTATTTTCCGTTAATTTTATACGTATATTCTCTCGGTACTTAAACGCGTGATTTTTACTTTTTAGTTTTCTTACCTCGACGACGTTTCGTTAAATTATGAAATTATGAGTTCCAATCGTGTTGGTTTAAAAAGTTTATTGTTTTCTTTTTTTAAATAAAATTAATCTCAGGCTTAATTATTTTTCTTGATTTATTGTAGTGGGGTTAGAGCGGTGAGAAAATTTTAATATCTGTAAAGGTACCTACAATCAAAGGTACCTACCTACCGCTTATTAATAGCAGTAATGCGCAGCACTGCGCCCACGAGTATAAGAGAGGTTAAAACACTCTACCCACAAGTACGCTTAAGACCCAGTGTTTGCAGCGAGTGAAACTGTACCTACCTGTAATAGAAACGTGGATATACTTTAATTAGTATCTATTAATAATGATATCAATTGAATTGTGATTGTATGGAATCACTCCACGTTTTACGACCCTGTCGTTGTGTGCTGCGACTGATAAACTGTTCCTTTTATATTAGAGAGTTGAATTTATGTTAAAGTTAAAGTTTTTACTGTGTAGTTCCGCAATTAGCCCTATATTTCTGCGTGACATTAAGCTGTGGGTTTCCTCGTGAGGTTTTCCTTCACCGTAAGAGCGATGTTGTTATAAGTATACTAACTTTTTCTTAAAGAAAAAGACATTGGTTTGCGGTCGGCCTGGATTCGAACCCGGAACCCTTGGAATGTAAGTCATGAATGAATTTATTTTAAGACCGGAGTGCTGGCCTGTATTTTGCCCAGAAAATAAGTATTTGCATACAACGGGTCAATGCAGCATTCTGGCCACTTTTCCCTCTACCAAGGGTTTAGCTGATTTAGATATAGTTTAGTTTCTAATTAGTTTAATTTTATATAAGTAGTTTTTATTTTAGTTTTAATATTATTCGTTGTATTGGTTGTGCAAATAAAATAGTTGTAAATATTTAAATAAAAAAAATATTTTAATTAGATAATAATGTAATGTATTAAGGTATTTATTTTACCTTCCTTATGTGTAGCTAAAGTGTCTATATTTCTAACCAACGTAACGTAACATGTTCTTGCTAAATGTTTCATTTGTTATCGTCTGTATGTATGTCGTGTCGTAGCCCTGAATAAATGTTTTTCTTTCTTTGTTTTAACCCTGTTTTTCTACGCCACTGCTTCTAGTCTGCCTTTTATATACTCGTAGTAGGGTGGTGTTAATAAATAAAGGAATTAAGGTTTAGGTTTTGTGTAATGTAGGGAATCTCTTTGCATTATGATAATTGGTGCTATTTATTTCATTTGAGTAGAAATCTTGGGATCTTAGGATGTACTACGAGTGATTCGTCTCGCATGCCTCGCGCTGTCTGGACGGTGGGTATTCGTATATGAAATCACTACCATGGTTTACTATGCCTTTGAGAGCCGATTTTTATTCTACGGATAAAAGATATCTATCGAATAAGTTTGAACCCAAACAAATTTAAAAGCCTTCAAATTTTAGATTTCTTTTTTTAAACATCATTGGGCGTTTTTTATTTGGTGGTGTTACATATCTCTATCTAAAGATTTGAAAAATCAGCCCTATATAAGAAGTACTTACATAAATTGTATACATCGCTATCTAGCCCCTAACTAATAAAAGCTTGTACTAAGGGTACTAGACAACGGATATATTACATACTAGCTGTAACGCCCCGCGGTTTCACCCGCGTAAGTCCCGTTCCCGCGGGAATATCAGGATAAAAAGTAGCTTATGTGTTATTGCAGGTCTCCAATTACTCATATTCCAAGTTTCATCGCAACCAGTTCAGTAGTTTTTGCGTGAAAGAGTAACAAAGTCACATATATACATACAAACTTTCGCGTTTTGTATATTCATACATTTTAGATATTATGAATACGGCAAGCACTGAAAGCCATCTTATCAAATAATAATATAGACAAAATGAAATAAAAAGCCTTTTTATTTGTTCCGTTAAGAAAATGTACATAAAAAAAAACTTATCAAATAGATAATAAATATAGTACCGCAGTGTATGCTCATTGTTTTTGTAAATATGGCAATAACACTTTCGTAATGTAAATCCCGGTTTATAGTCAGCATAAATACTTGTCCCCGTAATAAACAGTTCCTTATTATCCATACAAAAGGCTTTAAATATAAGTTTTTTGGTACCAATACCTTGACATGAACGTCGTCAATAAGAACTCAATCAGCAAATTGAATCACCTTCACGATAACCCCCACATGGAGCTTTTATGACGAAACGGGAAGTGACGTCAGACAATCAATTCCGGTAAGGGAGTAGGTTTATTGGGTAAATGAACGAAAGCAAATTTTATTTATGTTTTTTACGGTTCATTACCATGCATTATTATAAGAGGCTTTTAAGAAAATATTTGTAATAGTAATATGGGAAATTTATTTCACTTATTTGTTCACTAGCTGCACCCTGCGGTTTCACTTGCGTTAGTCCCGTTCCCGCAGAAATATCTGCATATAAAGTAGCCTATGTGTTATTCCAGGTCTTTATCTACCTATATTCCAAGTTTATTCGAAATCGGTTAAGTAGTGTTTCGTGATTGAGTAACATAGATACAAACTGTCAGCTCTAAAATAATAGAAGCAGCACCCCGTGGTAACACATAGGTTACTTTTATCCCGAAATTCCCGCGGGAACGGGACTTACTCGGGTGAAATCGCGGGGCGCAGCTAGTTATTGATAAAAGCAACGCGATCAAAGGCGGTAAAATGAATTTAATCTTAAGACAACATCGCGAAATCTTGAGAAAAATCTACACGCTTTATCTCTTTAGAAATATTACAACAGATAGTAAAGATGAAACTGCCTGAGCTAGTACTCAAGTAATAAAACCCTATAAAAATAAAACAAGAAGGTATATAATAAATTGTACATTTCTATTATAATATTATCATACAACTGTGTAGAAGATACTAAATTGCACCCCGGAGGGTGTTTCAGGCACTTTTTCACTCTCTGGTACAAATCCTTTTTGTACACTCGTATTAAAATTATTATACCTTCAGATATACTTTATCTTTTTCCATTTGCTTTATGTTTATGAATAAAAATTTAGGTACTAATAATATTGTTGTTTTTTGTTTCCTATTTTGTTTTTTAAATATGGTTTTGGAAATTTTGTTATTGGGAATTTTATATGGTGGCTGGTGCGTACATAAAACGCGAGTAAAACCCGTTAAATAGTATTTTACTTAGGTACTTACTTAAGACGTGTTTTTGACTTAATTCAACAAATGATGTTAATGAAAACTGTGATACTATATTTTCTTCTAAGTGTTAGTATTTTATTCAATACCTACTAGACGGACAAACAGACAAAAAGTTAAACACGGAAATGGGGTCTGTTACGTACATACCCCTAAAAATAGTTTTTTCAAAATATCTTTTAAAAACAGACACCGCTAAGTTACGATTTAATTATAAGTATAATTATAATTAATAATAACTTTAATTTTATTATCGATCTTTCATTGCAATAAAATAAATAGAATAATCACCCAGGTCACAATTTCCAGTGGTCTACATGGAAGTCGCTTAACAGACTCCGGACTGAGGTAGGCCGCTGCAAACAAAACGTGAGTCGTTGGGGCGCCGGGCGTGATGCCGCCTCGAAGAAGTGTAATTGTGGGGCCCCAATAAAGTCCATGGAACATCTTCTTCAATGCCCACTATGCTCCAACACCTGTTCGATAGACGACCTTAACAAGGCTAATGACCCTGCCATCGCTGTGGCACAGTTCAGCCCCCAGATTACATAATCCAGTGGATGTCTGACAACAGTGGAAAATAACAGGCACTATGCAGTACATTGCTGCTTTTAGGTAATCACCGGTAATAACCACGTTACGTCAAAGTAGCAATGTACTGCATAGTACCGTCATTTTCCACGGTTGCCAGACGTCCACTAGATAGATAATCTGGGGGCTGGGCGGATATAATATAATTGGCTGAACGCTGACACGTAAAGAAGAAAATAGAATACATTTATTTCGTAATTTGTTTTTATTGCTTAAGGCATATCTACTAGAAATATTTTAAGGGAAAAATTCATCTTCAAAAATGAAATAAAATTGAGTGAAAATAATTTTTCTTTTTATATATTTCTAGTATAAATGTTATAATAGAGTTAATTTTATTGCAATGGTGTACACAACACACAATTTATTCCTCGTAGTGTACACAGGATATAGTTTTAAATACGTACCCCTAACGTACCCTGATCGATAGCAAGATATTAAGTTTTTAGCCATTGTAACCCTGACTATTCTCAGAAAGAGAGCTTCGAGTAAATCTACAATAAAAGGCACCTAAAATGCCGTATAAAAAATTAACTTATCACCATCAAAACAGAGATGATCTTTAAGTAATAATTTAAACCTGTACAGTGTTCACAATGAAAGCCTCACCCACGCTTTACATAAAAAATTGACGACATATTACATACTCCCGTACGAGTACCTACAACACATATACAGGGTGTTGGAGTTAATCGAGCAGCTACTTATATAAATTCTACACGCCTAAGCAAACAACTTTTGTTTTACGACTTTTGAAAATTTAAAATGGTGAGTTAAAAATTTAATTGAAAATCAGCTTATTTACTAGAAATATTTTAAAGGAAAAATAAAATTCATCTTTAAAAATTCACACTTACAGAAGTGATTTCAAACATCGCCGCGATTGAAATTTTGAACATAATTTTTTCCGTTAAAATATTTCTAGAAGATATTATGCCTGGATCAATAAAAACAAGTTACGAAATAATCAGGTATTTCTTAGAGCTGTAGGTCATTGACCTTAAGGCAATCTAAACTTTAATTGTTTTTACTTTCAAAATCAGATGTTTTTAAAGTCAAAGAATACCACAATTTTTTTTGAATTTCCAATGTCGTGGAACAAAGTTGTTCGCCTAGACGTTAGGCTTAAATTCTTCTCTGTCTTCTTTAGCAGCATATATTTGCCCACTGCAGGACATATGCCTCACAGAGTACATTATATATAATATGCCTCCCCAGTTTCCTTCCACACAGCTCTGTCACTCTGGTTTTCCGATGCCAAATCGTCCCAGCATGTGATATTATGACCATCTGGCACCTGCCAAATCAAATCTGCCTGCCATTTCGGAAAGCGCTATCCGACTCTAGGTCTCCACTCTAGGACCGTTTTACTCCATCTGCTTGCATAGGCTAGGCTAGGCCTAGGCTTAAATTACCGTCCCCGAAACACGCTGTATGTATACATGTTAGCTCCTAAAATAAACCTAAGTATCCATAAAATGGTTTACGCTGCGGAACGAGTATACAATATTTTGTTACATGTTATCGACAAAAAATAAATGAGACGTAACAAAACAATTTATTTTGTAACTAAAACCTTGACTTTGTGAAATGGCATTTTTCAGGCTGAAATCTATAATAATAAATAAATAAATTCTGTGACCAACACACAGCGCCATCTAGCGCCACGGTAAGCTGGTAAGCTTGTGTTACGGTGACTAGACAAGGGATTTACTGCTTATATTATTTTTCTTTGGAAATACGTATACATATTATACAAAGAAATCCACCCACACCAAATACAAGGTGTAACAGGTAAGCCCTTTTAAGCCAAAAGGGGGTTGTTCTAGACGTCTAGGCGAACAACTTTTGTTTTACAACTTTTGGAAATTCGAAGTAGTTTTCGAAAATTTTAAGTTTAAAGTTAACTTGAAAATCAGCTGTTTCTCAGAGTTCGAGGTCATTGAACTTACCTTGTCCTTTCATTTAGTTTAGTCGACAACAATCGAAACTACAATTACCTTTATTTTCAAAAACAGCTGTTTTTTCAGTGAACTATAACTACAAAATTTTAAAAAAAAAAGTTCGAATTTTCAAAAGTCTTAGAACAAAAGTTGTTCGCCTAGATGTCTGGAACAACCCCTTTTCGGCTTAAAAGGGCATGCCCGTTACATCTTGTATAAATCTTAAAGTTAAAAATCAGTTTATGTCATTAGTTTTGATTGGTTTACATTCTTTTACAATAAAACTAGCTGCGCCACGCAGTTCCAGCCGTGGAAGTTCTGATTCCGCGGGATTATCGGGATCTAAAATATCCTAGGGAAGGTACTCTCCATCACTTAAATTATCCCTAGGCAAATTTTCATTTAAATCGGTCTAAAAATCAAAATAAATGCTAGAAGGAATATATGAGAACTAAACACAGAGACAATATTTTTACATATTATCTTACTTAGTGTAAATTATCGTATTCAATACAATTCCCTTAGGTAGCCTTGTTACAGAACGTTGTTTTTATTAAAGTCTCATACCATTTAAGTACGCCAGGGAACTGAATACAAAACAGAACAGAGTCGTTGATATGCAGAACCATTTACATTTATAAATGGTTTTTTAAATGAAATCCAAAGATCTCTCTTTCACGTGAACTGATAAGACTCGATAGCTTTCGATGGGTTGACAAAGAGGAGGGAATTGACAGAGTTCAGTTAGAAATAATGCACGGTTTTTTGTTGACATAGCTTGATTAGCTAATGGGATTTAAATAAATGTTTTTTTATATTTTTTTTTTTTAATAAAGTTCGTAAATAAGTCTTAATTTAAGGTAGTACCTAGTTAAAAAGATCCAATAAATCTGATTGGGTTTGATTTGGTTCCAACATTCGTAATTTTAGACATAATTATTAAAAATCACAGTGAACTCATGGTGTTCCAAATAAAAGTAGGTACCAATTTTATTTCAGCATGTAATTTATATTCAGAAATGAATAAGCACTTAATCAATGTAAAGAACTAAGGTTGCGGCCGCATAGACCGGAGGCTGACTTAGCGGCTAGCGAGTCACATAACTAAATCGAACGGCCTAGAAAGTTTGCCACCAGCCGCACTGAGCGCTTGACGCCTAGCTTTGTATCTTGTCAGAATGCATCGCGCCTAACGTCTAGTAGCTTATATAGGTATCTTACAGATACTAAAAAGAGAAAGATAAATTGAAAAGATCACATTTAACACGTAAGTTAAACTTTCAAACTCGTAATTACTTAAAATCCTTACATCACAATTTGCTTCACTAAATAAGACGAATAATATTATTTGAACTAACTTAACACAGAAGCTTTATAATATTTACACAGTAAATATTACAAAATGCAAATAGAGTCATCGGTATCTATATACCTACTTCTTCTTCTATACTACTTATAATAAAGGAAAAGTCTGTACTTGGAAGTAAATTATAAAAAAGTTGTCTAGGGGACTTACAATAAGTAGTAGAACAAAATTATATAACTTTTAAAATTTATGCTTGTCTGTCTGTTTGTCTGTCTGTTCCTTATACAATTAAAAACTTCTAATCTGATTGAAATATGGTTTTCATTATTGGATAGTTTTATTTTTGAGGAACGTCGTGGTATACTTTGCATCGAAATCCAATTAGAAGAACCCGAGTAATGTACGAAAAAGTGCAACGGCTCGAGAAACGCTCGATGACGCGTTTTTCACTTCCGCGGGTGAAACCGTGGGGCGCATCTAGTAAGATGATTTAGGTATCGATATGTGCCCTATTTATCCAAACCTACAAGTTAGCATGTTCTGGTGACTCGGCAATTGGTTTACTCAACCCCGTAATCCTCATATTTCAAAGGAAACACTTCTGAAATAGAGAGGAACATTCTAGGAATTTTAATGGTTTTCTACAAGTTGTAAGTTTATTTTACAAAAGCTTTTTACGTTTGAGTTCATGAAAAATTCTCCTTGGAAAATTCTTAAGTTGTTAAGTTTGACAAATTGGGCTCTGGTTTGAAATGCAACGTTACCTAGATGTAAGACGATAGCGAACAGTCAAGATCCGTTTCAAGGGTTCCGTCTAAGGCAGGAATGGGCAAACTTTTTCCTTTGCGTGCTCATATTTACGTCTAAAAGTCTATGGCGGGCCAAGTGTTTGAATCCTATTATTTTGTTTAATATCCTATCCTATCTTATTTTTACTTAATATTATAAACGCGACAGTTTTCAAGTGTCCTTATGTGATTTTGTTACTCTTTCACGCAAAAACGACTTATGCGATGAAACTTAGAATATAGATAGTTTTTAAGTTTCATCGCCTAGACCTGGAATATCATGGCTACAATTTATATCCATATCCCCACTTCTGCCATTGTGATTTTTTTTTACGGACCGCAAATCGACAGCGAGATTTTTACTCAAGAAAGTTAGCACTTGATTTTTAATTTAATAGTTGCGGGACGGATTCGAGCCATTCGCGGGCCGGAGATGGCCCGCGGGCCGTTGTTTGCCCATCACTGGTCTAAGGGGTATAAACGGGATCCATATACGAAGATTCCACTTTTCGTCCGTCTGTCACCAGGCTGTCTTTAATGAACCGTGAAAACTAGACTTTTTAAATTTTCTCTAATTATGTATTTATATTGCCGCTATATATCAACAAGCACTAAAAATAAAATAAAATAATTATTTATTGACGACGCATGCGGAAGGTTGCGGGTCCGATTCCCGTCAGGTGCAAATATTTAAGCTTAAAAATAAATATTTGTATCTGATCTGGGTGTCTTTCTATGTATTATATCATATTTACAAAAAAGTATACTATTTGTAGTATTTATTTTTATCTATTTATTTATTTTATATGTAGTATATCCGTTGTCTAGTACCCTTAGTGTAAGCCTAGTGCTTAGTTTAGAACAAGATTGCGCTGTGTGTCGTGCAACATTTATTTATTTTATTTAAAGTGGGGCTCTCAATTTCCATACTTTAACAAACTTGATTATACGATTTTAAACTAACATGGTTATTTTCACTACTAAAATTACTTATTAACGGGGTGTTTACCATGTTTAATAATTTATTCGCGGAACTCGATATTTCGCTAGTAATTTCAACCAGCTTGTTCACGAGACAAGATGACAAGACGAGATGTTGCTTTTTTTAACTTAATTGTTGAATGATATGATGTTTTTATTCACTGATTGCACTAGCCTATACTTTTTAGCATATATATCACCTTTGTTGTTATATGTATAATTAAACACAGTGAACGGATATAAGCATGGTACAAATAACTCTGCTTTTAAAAGGTTGTCTTTTTTTCGTTTTGTAAAAGTTACCTACCTGATCGTAATTGGCGAGCGGACGACACGGAATGTCTGGGTAACAGCTTCAAGTCCTTTCGGGTGCAATTTTTGAAAGGCATTTCATCAAAACAAATAATCTTACAAGCGTAGGAAACACTTTGAAATAAAAGTCAAAGTTATGTAATCGTATAAACCAAAACTAACAAAATGAAGCCAAAAATAAATAAATTAAATATCTAGATATGATTTCCGTATATTTTGTAATTACTAATTACTATATACTGTCAAACAAATCTGCAAATTCTCCGATTCGTCCTTTTAAAGACACACTCATGGAATCGGTTACCAATCGCTTAGGGAAACTTTGTGTAAGGTGGATGAAACTTTAACTCGCCGATGTGCGATACAAGCACCTAATTTCGCTAATAACACCGTTCATTTGGGTTTCACTAAATAAGACGGTACCAACTTAATTCTCTGATTAATTACAGCCGTAGGCACCGGCAATTACGTGGCTTTTAATAGAAACCAAAAATATGAGTCTTCAAGAGGATTAATTTCTTAGTTTAGAACGGGAGAGGCGGGTGTTCTTGTAAGATTTTGCGTCTAATTTTTAGGGCTTGTTGAAAAGTTTTTTTAAGTAGTCCAAAGTATACCATTCATCTATAATACTTTTACCGTTAAACTTAAGCCTAAAGGTCGAAGAAATGGGATCAATTTTATCAATTCAATTTCAATCCAACATCACGAAAAAAGATTAAAAATCAATATACATCGGTATTGATAAAATCCCGTCAATAAATGCAATATGACCCGCCATCACCGCCGTTAAGATGTCAAAAAAGTAAACCCCTATGAGTTACTATGATTTCTCTTCATTAGAGGGGTTGTTCCGAAACCACACTAAATTTAAATTTAAAATAATCATGTATATGATGTATAAGTAGTACAACTTCTATATTTAATTAATATATTCCAGTCTTAAGCATCTAACTACCAGGCATCTTCTTCTTCTTTAAAGATGGCTTTTCTTTTCGGACATTTGCCAGTGACAAGTATTATCAATATTTGCAAGTTATTTGCATTGAACAAAACAGTCAAGTCCTCATAGTTAAAGTCAAGTCAAGGGAATCATTGTAAAAAGGGGGCCATTTTTTACAATGTTTGTTCACGGAGCTTTGGAGAAAACACTAAGCTAAAGTACATGTTTTGCACCGGTTTTCACTTTTATTTACACTTGTACACCTTCACGAAACTAAATTGATTAATATGCCCCCAAAAATTAAACATTTTACACGCATTTGAACTAAGTTTCACAAAAATGAAAATTTAGCAACACATCTCCTTAACGCATTCCCGCCAAAAAACTCCAAACCAGGCATCTAAGCATCTTTCTCCGTGCGTTTTGAATTTAGAACGAAGCCGATAAGTCAAATTGTCATATTGCAACTTTGACGTTCTTATCGTAATCCTCTAGGAATAAAAATAGGGTACTAACACATTTACTACCATTATCAAACTAGTAGCAGGTCAGCAGGGCTCCAACACCCCTGGGGCAACTTAGATTTATCATTGAACAAATCAGCTCAGTCTGGAGTTTACTGGATATCGTTGTGGCTAATTTATATCACGACCTTCTAAGGGTAGTTCTCAAAGGAATGTTGGGTGATATCGGAATTTATTACTCAAGGATGGTCAATTGGGATTTCGTTAGAATATATTGGCTCTTAAAGATGTTAAAATGGTGAATATTTAAAAAGGTACCCGATGTCGATTAGGCTAAAAGCCCTAATGACTTTGTAGAGATGTAAAAGGCTGGAGTACCTACACTTCTGCCGTATTTATAGACGAATCTAGAAACTATGTATGTCGAATTTTCTCTGACGTCGAATATTCTTTATAAGAACGAGACAAGGCGTTACTTAGCCAAAGTAATTACTTAGATGCGTCTATAAATCAGGGTGTAAGACGCTCGACAAACACAAGCGATTTTTAAAGAAATCCATATACTGATTTGGTAGAAGGGAATAAAAAATATTTTTTTAATAAAAATAATAAAAAAAACACGGCCAATACGAGTAGAACTCGCGTACGAAGGTTCCATTCGTTACTGCTCCTAAACCAATCACATTTATTGTTTGAAAATTTAAATATTTGTTATTTGTTGTTATAGATGTAACAAAATAAATCTGACATTCAACTGCTTAGCTAAGATGAGCATGAAATACAGTTAAGTGACCTCCAGACGGACGTTGAAATCTTAGTAAATAGGTCTTGTTTTTACCCTTTGGGTGGTAGCCTTGGGACCCCAAAAAACAAAAAGGTGAGTAAAAGTCACCATTAAAATTGATTTTGTTACCATTAAAATAACATAAGTTGTAACGACACATTACTCCCTAAATGTAAGATTCGAACACTCAATTCTAAAACAAAGAATCAATGGAAACGGAATTTCACCAAATAGTCGAAGTTCAATTGCAATTCAAAACGTTCGGGATTCCCTTGAATTTTAATGTCAGATAAACGGGGAAAAATCGAGGAAATTTTACTGTAGTTTTCAGTTTAGAACAGAGTTGTTTAGGAAATCTTTTTCACTCGATTTTTTAGGGTGAAAATAAAAAAGTTTTTTTTGTATTGTATTTTGCTTTGTACATTTTTAACCTACCTCACTAATATTGTAAAGGTTAAAATTTGTTAGTGTGTTTGTTGCTCCTTCACGATAAAACTCGGTATGTAATAATAATAACTAAAGAATTTGAATAACACATAACTTCTTCTTCTCATATGAGCGATGTCCCAGGTTGTATCTTTCTCAGAAGCTCAGCAGTTATTAATATTAGAGTAGGTAGCTACCCTTCATTTTTTAATTTAAGACCACAATTTGACACTTCTTTCTGAAGAAAAAATGTCAAATACAAAGACAGAAAACGTCAGATTACAGTCTGAAATTAAAAAAAAGAACTATACCAATGTCACGAGAAATGTCATTAATATTAAATAGGTAATCATTCTGCAATTTGACAAGGCGTAATCAATTTTGGTAGAGAAAAGGAAATATTTGAAAAGGAGAGATTTTTTTCTATGGTTTGTGCTAGGGGTATTGCTTTTTTGTGTCTATAATATTATAGATAGATATGAATTAAAAAAGTATTAAAATGTATCCATCAATATAATTAGCATATTTTTGACAGCCCCTGTGGCGCGTCGGGCAAACGTTTGACTGCAATGCAGAAGGCTAGGGGTTCGATTCCCGTCGGGTGCAAATATTTATGCTTATAAATAAATATTTGTATCTGGTCTGGGTGTCTTTCTATGTATAATATGTATGTATTTACAAAAAAAAAGTATAATATGTAGGATATCCGTAGTCTAGTTGCATAGCACGTCATTGCACCCATAGAAAAAGCCTAGTGCTTAGTTTGAGGCTAGATTGCGCTGTGTGTAATGTCGTGCAATATTCATTATTTTTAATATTCGTTATCTTGTACCCATAGTACATGTCTAAAGACTGAGTTTAGAGGACAGATTGTGCACGTAGCACAATCTATTTAAGTAAATAATAAATAACCAAATACTTACCTATTATTTACTTAATTTTATTCGTCACTTAATAATCCTACTTTAAAGCCAATCACAATAGCACAGGGCCCTGATTCTCTAAAAACATAGCATGCGACAAGCAGGCGGGATGCATGAGCATTGCAGAAGCCGCGAAGAAAAAAAGTTCGCGGCGCTGTCGTCACGTAAACATTGGCTCCGCACACAAAAAATATTAAAAAATGTAAAGCTATCTATTTTCAATATATAAATAACGTGTTTTGAAAATCAATCATTTAAATTGAGTGTAAACGTGTTTTCATAGTGATATCTTATTACATTCTGCCGAAAAACGATATATGACATTGTGATTTCAATTTATTTCCAGTGCATTAATATCAACAATTGCTTGAGTTGCCGTAACAATTATCGTTGAAAATCCGTCTAGAAGACTTTTTACGTGAAATCACAGTGAAAAACTATATTTCTTATTAATAACAACGTTAAATGTGTTCAAAATAAAAAATCAGTAAAGATCAAATTCGTCGGTAGTTTTTAAAAAAATATTTATTTAGCTTCACTGTCCCGTTGTGGCCAGTTACGTACATATTGAAGCCTAATTTTAACAATTTGACAAAGTGTCTGGTGGCGTATGGTGTTAAAAGACTGGTCAACTAAAAAAGTTAGTTAGACAGATGGTTCGATACCTGGCCATGTAAAATTGTTTTTGCTTAAAAAGTTTACTAGTTTCTGATTTTTAATAACATCAAGCAAAGGGATTACAAATTGGGAAACATAACTTGCGATATTTAACACAACCACAGAGGGCGCACAAACATGGATAATTCTATAATACGTAATGTCACACTCAGGAAAAAACAATTGAGGAAGACTATTTCACTGGACAAACTAGATAATAATATAGAAAGAGACACGTCGTTCAATTCGCCGTGTTCTGGTGAATTACTTAGCAAAAGTCTGGACCTGTCCACGCATGTAATTACATCGGATGATGATGAGATTAAAATAGAATTGAATACATTAAGGTTGGACCTACAAAGCACGCAAAATGAACTTGAAAATGTTATATTGGAGAACGGTGACCTTAAGAAACAGCTATCTGTACTAACGCAAGAAATTCAAATTCTGATGCAGATATGTACGAGTCCAGTGACATATAATCAGAGGAGTATTTCGAAGTCCATGAGAAAACGTAGTAAACGTCGAATCACAGACTCCTTCCAGAGTAGTCCACTAATTTTTAGTAGCAAGACGTCGCCTAGGGTTTCAGGTGAAAATATAGCATCAAACACTCCGGATATTGACAGAGAGAATAATCGGAAATCCAGAAAAACCGAACAAAATGAAAATATATCTGTTGTACAACAACAAATTGTTTGTAATAATTCGAAAAAAAGTATCCTGGCAAAAATAGATTATAAACCACGGATTTCGACTGTTTTCCAAGATAAACGTCTGTTTATTTTTGGAGGAGAGCAATGTAAAAACTTGTCGTATCACCTTAGGAAATCTAGAATTAATACTTGCTATGTTCATTATAATATAATATCATTTGTTAAACCATATGCGTCAACTGATTAAATACTGAAAAGTATCAAACTGTTTGATATTAACAAGAATGATCGTGTCTTGATGTGTGTTGGTCAACATGACTCAAACCCCATTCGAATTTTGTCAGAATTATGTGTAGTTTTGAAGTCTTTGGATTGTTCTATTATGTTACTGAAAGTATATGAAAATCGGTTTCTTAATGAACGTAAATTAAATGAGATGTTACGTGTGATTTGCAACCAATATGAGAATGCTCTTTTTGTTGATTTGCAGTCTTCTAATGATTTTAATAATCGCGTGGATATTGTAGGTTTATGTCAGCAAATCAATTCACTGTTGGACAAGCATGATTACGCCTCAAAGTACTTGACAAATACTAGACGTGGTATTAATGATAGAACTGCTAAGCGTGTTAGTAGCTTGGATCACATGTCGCATGTAAAAATAAATAGAAGTACACAAACAGATGAAAACCCAGAACAAAGTTATGGGTCGGCCCAGGTAGAACAAAGTTCCTCTCTAGAGATTGAAAACAAAAATAGTAATCAGTTTTTTCGTGAGTCAAAATTGTCTTAGAGTTTTTCATCAAAATGTAGCAGGTTTCATCTCTAAAAAAGATATATTAGGTATTCATATCGAGGAGCTTTTTAGCCGGAGCTGTGAACCGGATATTATTTGCTTGACGGAAACATTTGTTGAAAAGGATTGTGAGGATTTAATTATATTACCAAATTATAGACTTGCAGCATGTTTTTGTAGAAATAAAAAACAGAAGCGTGGGGGTGTTTGCATTATGGTCAAAAGGGAGATATTATTCAAAGAAATCATGTATTGTAAACAACAAAGCAGAGATGTACACTTTGAATGTTGTGGGATCGAGTTGTTGGCTCATGGCTTAATAATAATTGTTTTATATCGTATACCTACCGCAGATTTTAACATTTTTTACCAGAAACTAACAACTGTTCTGTTTAATATATGTGTAAAACATAAGAAAAAGATTATATTGGCTGGTGATCTCAACGTTGATACATTAAAAACATATAAACATTCAAGAATGCTTCAAGAGGTAATAGATAACTTTAATTTATCGTTTCATATAGTTGAAGCAACGCGTTTGAAAACTTGTATTGATCATATCATTAGCAATATGCGGTCAGCAAAGGGTGAAATACTCAATCTAGATATCTCAGATCATAATACAGCACAGATGTTGAGGGTGCCGGTAAAAGGCAAGGAGGCTCCTATAGATTATTATTTTTATAAAAGAGACTATAGTTATCAAAACATAGGTTTATTTAAACGGTGTATTAAGAGCCTCTCTTTCTCCGAAGTATTTTCTGAGTTTAGTCTTGATAAAGCATTCTCTAATTTTTACGATTTGTTGTTAACCTTTTATAGCCTGTGTTTTCCTTTAATAAAATCTACAATTAAACATAAGTTTAAAAGAATTAAGTGGATTACTAAGGGGTTACGAACTAGCTGTAAGACTAAAGGTAAACTAAGATATGCATATTATAGAAACAAAAATATTACCAACGAAAATAAATATAAAGTGTATTCGAAATTATTGAAGCAATGTATAAATTTGTCTATAACATTAGATAATTGAGACTTAATTAATAAAACAAAGAATGTAAGTAAAACCGCATGGCGCATCATAAAAAATGAATCAGTATCATCAAAACACTCTCAACTTATAACTAAAATTTTACATAATGACATCGAAATTAATGACCCCCAAGAGATAGCACAAATATTCAATAAATATTTAATAGAGCTGACGAACAACAAACAGTTAAAGAATTCAAAAAATACCTTGAATAATCGCCAAGGCAACAGTATTTTTTTAAAGCCATGTGGTCATGATGAAGTATATCGTATAATTATGTCCCTAAAAAACACTAACGCTGTTGGATACGACAATATTTCTACAAAAGTTCTTAAGGAATGCGCTTTGGAACTCACCCCAGTCATAGCCTATTTGATAAATATTTCATTTGAAGAGGGCGTTTTCCCTAGACAATTAAAAAAATCCATAGTAAAACCATTACATAAAAAAGATGACATTATGAAATTAGACAATTATAGACCTATTACGCTCATACCTATAATGTCTAAAATATTTGAGAGAGCAATGCATATCAGACTTACTGATTACATCGATAAGAATAAATTAATTAAAAATGAACAGCACGGTTTTCAAAAAGAGAAAACCACAACGTCGGCTTGTTATCATCTCATTAATAATATACTTGTTCCTCTTGATAACAAAAGGAAAGTAGTCGGTATATTTTTTGATATGTCGAAAGCCTTTGATTTTGTGTCTCACAACATTTTACTAGATAAATTAGAAAAATACGGCATTAGAGGACCTGCAATAAAATGGATAGAGTCATATTTAAGAGGTAGAATGCAGGCAGTGGAAATTTCGAGTATTACCAAAAACAAAGAATTAGTAGCTAATATTTCTGACTACAAACTTAATTCTTGTGGAGTTCCACAGGGCAGTGTTCTCGGCCCTCTCCTGTTTATATTATATATAAATGACATTTCAGACGTAACAGATTATAAATGTACTTTATTTGCAGATGACTTATCAATTATAATAACTTCTAATAATGACATGAATAAATTTGCTTTTGACATTAAACATACTATTCAGTTGATAATTTCTTGGCTTAATAATAATAATCTACAAGTTAATCTAAAAAAGACAAAACTAATACATTTTAGTGCATGTAGTTGGAGAAGAGGTGTATTGGAAATAAATCATAAAGACGAATCATTGGTTTTTGTTGATGAGACGAAATTTTTAGGTCTCAATATTGATTATTGTTGCAATTGGAAGTCTCACGTCAAACAGGTCTGTAGTCAGCTACATAGGTTTGTATATGTCTTGTATAGACTTAGAAAGGTTGCAGATCAAAAAACTGTGTTGACTGCATACCACGGTTATGTGGCTTCTGTGTTGAGATATGGTCTTATTTTGTGGGGATACTCTACGGACAAGGAAAAAGCATTTATTGCACAAAAAAAATGTGTGGGGGCTATTGCAGGTATACCTCCATGGGAATCCTGTAAACCAATTTTCCTAAAGTTAAAGATATTGACATTGCCTTGCATGTATATTTTTGAGATGGCCAAGTTCGTTAGAGAAAATATGAGTTGTTTCACAGTGGCTAGTGATATATTTCCGAGATCAACAAGGAACTCAGATAGGCTGGTTTTAGCTAAAATCCCAAGAACACAACTATATATGAAAAACTGTGCAGCAATGTGTGTGTATATTTATAATAGAATACCAGACAACATTAAACAGTTACCTACTAAGTTGTTTTATACAAAACTTAAATCTTGGCTATTGGAAAAGAAATATAATTCAGTTAATGAGTTCCTGGGTGTTGTATAACTTGATCTTTTATGTGAGTAATTATATAATGTGAAATGTTGCTGTTTGACATTTATATTAATTTAAATTACTTTTTGAGGTTCTAATTCGTATATTATTATTAAATTTTTTTTTATTATTTATTGATGATTATTATAATGATTTAATTTTGAAGAATTTCAATGTTTTTATTGTGACAACCTGTAAAATTTTGCATGTCAATATATTGACTAAAGTTGAGAGACTTTCTATTTTATAAGAACACCTATGTACCTTTGTTAATTGTACCAACTTTTATGCAAATAAAGAAACTGACTGAACTGCCGATTTGTTGCCGAAGTAAAAATAATAGCTATTTTATAACTTATTTTAATACTGATTAGCTGAGGAACAAAGGAATTTAAATCATTAAGTAGCCCTTAATTTTGAAGGCTACTTAACTAAATAAGTAGTAATTAAGTAAAAAAAAATAAAGAATACGAATTAACGTACATCTCCTGCACGTCGCATTGTCGCTGTGTCCTTACCGAATCGAGCCCCTGAAGTAATTGTATCAGAAATTACACTTCTTTTTCAGTTTTACTCACTTTACTTTTATTATTTTAGCATCACGAAGAGATCTGTTAGGATCTCGAAAGTTGACATTGATAAAATGCTTCAAGTAATAAAAGCAACGCTATTAAAACCGAAAAATAATTTATTTTCACCCAAACATCGCAAAAACCGCAAAATCTAATTATATCGGTCTATTTCGCAGCAATACTACACTCGTCCACACGAAATTAGACGAGAGAAAAAAAATCCAAATTCAAAACGAAATCCAGTGAAGCACGACAGGTTATTTCCGTTCCACTCTCCATTCGTTCTTTAATATTAATCACTTCATTTCGATCTGTCACTCTCTGGAGTGAAAGATTAACATAATTTGAATCCATCCGATACTATATTGTAATTGGATATTTTCGCAAATAAGTCGAGTTGACGATTTTGCATTAAGGAGGATTTCGAGAACACTTCAAGTGTAAATCTTGTATTTTATTTCAGAGTGTTGCAATGTTTTGTCATTTTTTATTATTTCATACGAAGATCTTATAGTATATTGGTTTAGGGGTATCCGTTCCTAGCTGCTTGGTGGAACGTCGACATTGTGGCGTTCGAGAGGTGAATTGAGGGTTGTAGAGGTGGCTAGGGATTTCATAGTGTGTGTTTTTATTGCAATTAGTAGATGCTAAAAACAACATAAGGACTGCTAAGTGCTATCTTTTGAAATCGCTGTTTTTTGTAGCAATTCTAAATAAAATCGCAAGACACAAACCACAGGGCTGCAATGAGGTTGCGGCCTAAAATATTTTGTCATTAAAAATCTAAAATTTTGGATGAAAATTTGGATAGGGATAGTTTAAGTGATGGAGGATACTTTTAAACCCGATAACCCTGCGGCATCGAGACTTACGTGGGTGAAACTGCTTAGCGCAGCTTGTTTTTAACAATTTTTGGAACAATAAAGCATTAAACTATCTACCTATCTAGCAAACCGTAACCAAATCATCCCTCCAATAATGCTTTTAAAACGCTTAGGGTTTTAGGACTCCGAAGGTTCAGAAGGATTGATACTTAGTCTAGGTGGCCTACCTAAAAAGGTTAGGAACCTACATACCTATGTTTGGCTAAGTGTAAACAATAGATAATTTCACAGGTTTATTTACAATAAATACGTTAAAAGATTCAGTTCATCTTGTCTACCCTAATGCTTTTCGAGCAACCACAACATATTTAGTAATCACCCTTAGGAGTAGAATTCCTCTTCACAACTTCCACTTATCAGAAGATATCTTCAAGTTGATTAACCGCAAAGACGATAAAACTAGTTGACTGCTCATAAGAATCCCTCCTCACGAAAACAGGACGTCTTTTTAGTAGCACTCTTGTGCAAGAATGGGTAATCGCAAATAATCTGGGTACAGATAGGTAACTTATTGGCCAATTACATTGAACATTGGCTTTAAATGTCGACAAAGTTTTGGATTGACGAATGGAAGCTGGCAGAGCATTCCACAATTGCATACCGCGAGTGGTAAAAGAAGCTGAGGCTGAGAAAGCTGAGTTATGTTTTGAAGAAAATTTCGCGGGAGGTATAAGCGATCAATTGGCTTTATTGTTTTGATTACCCGTGACATCACGTAAGGGCTGGTAGTGCCTCGGAATCTTAGTAATATTATAGATACGAAAGTGTATATGTGACTTTATTACTCTTCCACGCAAAAACTATACTTAACCGATTGCTATGAAACTTGAAATATAGATAATTGAATACCGGGAGTAACACATCCATTTTTATCCCGATATTCGCGCGGAAACGTGACTTACGCACGAAAAACCTAACTCACAGTGATCAAATATCAACAATTAGCGGGATGGTATTCAATTTTCTCAAAAAGGTACTTAGTGTCAAAATACTGAGAAATACTACACACCACATCTTACTAATCTTGCTTTATCTTACTAATATTATAAAACCGATTGCGACGAAACTTGAAATATAGGTAGCTGGGGACCTGGAAAAACACATAGACCACTTTTTATCCTGATAATCCCGCGGGAATGGAACTAACGCGGGTGAAACCGCAGGGCGCAACTAGTCAGTAATATAATAACAAATACAAGTCATAATAATGTGTAAGTGGTGAGACATGGGCTGAATTAGCAAAGTTCCTTGTTGTGGAAGGTCTACCACCCGGTGGAGTAACTCCATTTAATCTCATATTTACATTTTATCGGGGCCTTACTATAGAATTGTAAAATTACTAAATAAAAATATGAGTTCGGGTAGTTTAAAAAACAAAAAATGGAATATGAACCAAGTCGCGAAAACAAAGTCGCAAAATCAAGACTATTTTACCGAATTAAAAAAAGGGAGTTTTTTGTTTGTTTAACATTTAAAAATAACAATACGCGAATATTTCTGCTGACCATAAATATTTGAACCAGACTTCTGGAAGTTTGCTTTGTATAATATACAAGTAGGTATATGAATTTACAAAAGTCAAAAGTTTAATAAATTATAAACAAAAACTTACAGCTAATAAAAACAATTGAAAACTGAAAACTAACTGAAATTAAATCAATCGAACAACCCTCCCTGGACCACCCCCGCCGCAAAAGAACCCATCACACTCGCGGCATTACCCCGCTGCACCGCGATGGAAAGCCTCTGCAACAGGAATGACCCCGAGCGGTAATCCAATCCCCTGTCTCTGAGTCGGCGGCCAATCTCTCTAAAGAAGTCCAGAGCCTCCACACACCAACAACCTGTCACCTCAACAGCCACGGGAACAAATATATACTGCCGCTCCAAACCGGCATACTTTTTACAAAAAAAAGTATATATATGTAGTTTCAGTTTTATAACAAAAGACTGTCGAAATATATAGGTAAGCTCAGCGCAACAGTCAATGATCACATTAAATGTTTATTCTACGCTTTATTATTATACAAGATGTAACGGGTAAGCCCTTTTAAGCCGAAAGGGGGTTGTTCTAGACGTCTAGGCGAACAACTTTTGTTCTATGACTTTTGGAAATTCGAAGTACTTTTCGAAAATTTTAAGTGTAAAGTTTACTTGAAGATCAGCTGTTTCTTAGAGTTCGAGGTCATTGACCTTATGTTGTCCTTTCATTTAGTTTGGTCTACTACAATCAAACCTTCAATTACCTTTATTTTCAAAAACAGCTGTTTTTTCAGTGAAACATAATCTCAAAATTTCAAAAAAAGTTCTAATTTTTAAAAGTCGTAGAACAAAAGGTGTTTGCCTAGACGTCTAAAATCCTTTCGGATTAAAAGGACTTGCCCGTTACATCTTGTATACATCATAATTGTGGGGTGGCAAAACAAGACAATTATTACCCTTTGGGTACGAAACTCCTAAAACTATTAACTCTTTGATTGCTAAATCGCAAATCATCGCAAAATCAAACTCAAAACCGAAAAATTAAAAATCGTTAAATAAAAATCGCAAGCTCAACGTATTTGTTTTTATCAGTAAAAGGGTGAAGTCTCGATAAGCACAACCAAAATTCAAATAAACATTTTAAGACGAAAAGATCAAATGTTATCTTAGACGAAAGTCAATCTGTTCGGAATTTTGTAACTCATTTATCACAACTCAGTATCGTAACATTATATTGAATGTACATATTAACTCACAGTGTTTACCTGTCTCTTTGTAGGTAAATACAAATAACATAACACTGATATATTTCGTACTTCCATTTAAAATTATTTTAGTTGAAGATCTAAGTCTACTGTAAATAAATTTTCCCAAACATGCTTGGAAATTAGAGCATTATTTTGACAACCTTCTTCCAGATAAATCGAACTTGCTGTACTAGTCGAGCAGCGGCCGGCAATAGTTTTATAAAAAATCATATCTGTCGTGTTAAGCGGCCAAATAAATTATTATGTAAAATCATGATCTTCTACCTACTCTAATTTAATGTAATTTAAAAATGGAACGATCTTCTACTTCTAATGGAACAATTCTTCAAAAAGGCGACCAAAGAGGTAACTTATCAAAGGTTTCATTTAAATTTCAAACTGGCTTGCACATAAAAGGCTGTTTAGTAAAAAATGGTATTTTCAAATAAAAGTTCTGAATTGTACTATACTTAGTTTAATTTCCGCGCATTATTTGACAAAATAACTATACAAGAATTGGCCGCAACTAGGCATTGATGGACTTACGTATGTGTGCCTCGGCTTCGTCTCGGCCCACATTCACACGTTCGTCCATCAATGCCTCTCTTGCCGACCGCTGCAGTAATGTACTAGGTAATTGCCTTGAAATAAGTTCAGAGGACTTATACCACTTTTCTTTTCCGCCTGTCAACTTTGAAAGTTCTTGTAACATAAAAAAACCCAACGCATGCTCTCACTAATCCTGCCGTTTTCACTACTCCGACCTTACGAAACGTTTATTAATTTGGTTATAAGTGTGTAGGCAAAACTTTGAACTGTACAGTTGAACTGACAATCTAATCAAAATAACATTAGATAATTGAAACCTTTGTTAAAACAGAAGGTCCGTAGCTGCCAACAGCGGGGTTCAAAATCAATGTCAAAAATGCTAGTACTCAATTCATGTACATGATCACCTAGAAACCTAGTTTCGGAACGTGCCCTCTGATGAGAAGAAATCAAAGGAAAATCATGGGTTTTTTTGTGATCATTTGTTAAATTACAATCGTCATAATACAGTCCATAATTTGAACAGGAGCAATCAATAATCATGTCCATGGATTCTTTTCATTAAAATATGATGGTGTATCATAGTACGGCTTTTTACACAATTTACGTTATCTTCGATCGTCTTTTGTTTTCGCACCAATCACTTTTTTACTTTAAAATTTACCAAGTCTTTTATTAACTTGAGTAGATACTCAAGTTCAGTTCAAGTGGGCCCACTAAAAAGATTTTTAGTGGGCCCACTTCATCCCTAGAGAATATGAATATGTAGTCAACTCGGCCCAATGTCTAAACTACCTTTGGGCCTAGTTGACTACTACTAAGTTCTAAAGGGTACAAGCGGCTTCACCCCTAACCCTTTATATATACCATGCTAATTTCTTCTATGGTTTTCGCGATTTTGAATAATAAAACACTTTATTTATCGGGTTGAATCGCGTTTTATTCATGGTTTTAAAAAAAACGAGCTTTCGCCAACTTTTAAATGGCTTTTTCAAGGTTGGTTGGTCAACCTTGAAAAAGCCTACGGCGAAAGCTCGGTTCGTTTAAAACCTTGAATAAAACGCGATTCAACCCGATAAATAAAGTGTTTTATTATACCATGCATTAGAAGAACACCTGTACAAGGAAGAGATCAACTTATCAAAGAAAATACACTGAGCTGAGTATTCTTATTGTCTTAGATTGCTAATCCGCTGCGCTTTCATTATCCTTGTATATCTACACCATTTGTTTTCGTCAAACAATATAATTAATTTTGTGGATTTTGCGGGTTTTGCATCAACGTTGTTTTTCGTGATTAATGTTTTGATTCATTGTGTTTTATTTAATGTTGAACATTTTGCGATTTTAAACTTACACATTACATTTTACACAACAACATTTTATTCCATTTCTTAACTGTTTCGTAGGTCTTGCCTTTAAAAGCAGAAGTCCATTGAAACCACAAAATGTAAAAAAAGCTGACTGATTCCCTTTCCTAATTAACCGATTCAAATATAATTAATTCGGGGTACCTATTCACCATGTTTTTGATTTATTTTACGTAGAGCTTGTTATTTTGCCAGTAATTTTAACTGACTTATTAACGATACTATCAAAAACATGCGCGTTATTTAATACTATTTGTTGTACATTTGGTTGTACATCTAACCTAGAAATAAGTCACTAAGCTTTTTATGAAGAAACATTGTATACGTGAATTTTTGTATGTGTAAAATCGTTGAACCGATTGACATGAAACTTGGTATGTAGAGAGCTGGAGACTAATTTTTCACCAGATGAGTATTAAACGGTTCGTAACATGATTTTAAACTAAGTTTTATGATCCTTAAGAAATGAAACGTCCCATTTTTGTTTTGAAAAGTCCCGTGAGGATGAGGTTTTACGCGGCTGAAACCATGTGATGCTGCCAGTTTCACCATATGGTAAGAACATTCCTGAACTAAGCTCAAACTAGGTTTACATGGACTCTACATTTTTATCATCTTCTGTCTATACTACTTATAATAAAGGAAAAGAGGACAAAAAGTCTGTACTTGGAAGTAAATTTTAAAAAAACGTGGTCTAGGGGACTTGTAATAAGTAGTAGAATAAAATTATATAATTTTTAAAATTCATGTCTGTCTATCTGTTTCTCTGTTTCCCTGTCTGTCCCTTATATAATTAAAAACTACAATTTAAAAATTTGAAATTTGGTTTCTTAATAATTGATAGTTCTATTTTCGAGGAAGGTCGTGGTATACTTTGCATCAAAATCCAATTAGTAGAACCCGAGTAATGGACTAATAAGTGCAACCGCTCGAGAACCGCTCGGCCGCCCGCGCCTATGACAACTGACATCGCGTTCTTCACTTCCGCGGGTAACACGCGGGGTGCAGCCAGTACTAGTAAGAAGTAAAACTTTTTAGCGTAACAAATGCGGTTAAAAAATCAGTTTCCATCGAGTGCCTACTTACAAAGAATGGCTGAATTATAGCCTCAATTACTATAATGACCTGATTTATTTACCTACATTTGAAATCCGCTTGCTTTGTTTGACAAAATAAATCAAATTTAATGGCTATTCTGTTTCATACGCAATTGAGTCTATTTATCAAAGTCTAGCATCAAGGACTTGGTAAGAAGTTAGGTCGATAGCCAGCTGTTACCAACCGAACTTTAAGTAAGTAATTGATTTACCTTAAGGCCCTTATACGAGCTATACTGAAAATCCCTGTCGGGTTCATCGAAAGTTGTAGATTATTTTCTGACGCAATATTTTAGAATATTTTCGTTTTGTTCTGTACATTTTGGTGAAGTTTCTAGACAAAAACTTCTAATTGTTTCAAAGCCTTAGGACATTTTGGACAAAAATACTATTAACATAGAAATATTTTTAACAAAAAAAAACAAAAAGAAATAAAAATATTATTTTTTGTTTAAAATATTCTAAAACTTTAAAACCTTACGACAAATTTATTTAAAATCTACACCAAAATGTAGTGAACAATGTTATTTACAAAAGCTACAAACGAAAATATTCTAAAAAAAATTAGTTTTTTAGATTTTTAGTTTAGCTCGTATATATCCCTTAATACGTTACTGGTATGCAAAATAGCAATAAGGTTATTGTTAACACGTTATGAAAAGGCATTTTTTTATATATTTTTAAAGTATTTTCTATACTCTAATAACTAAATTTTATAGAAATGCTTTTTAAAAAACAACGGACAGGGATGCAGGTTCAAGGTGCGATTTTTAGAAAGCATTCTTTTAAATGTATAAAAGGTAAATTTATAAAATTGAAGACTCGTATTTTTTAATTTGTTTTATTAGCTATTGTGTTTTATACATTGGCTTTCACGGCTTAAGGCATGGCAAAGATGCGAAAATCTAATTAATTTTATAAATAAGACCGATTGCGATTAAGCTTGTTCAGGTAAGATAGCTGAGAATCTATGGCCACATAGGCTTATTTTTATTTCGATATTCTCAGACAAGGAGGGTAGGCTAGGATTAATCCTTTCTGAGGTAAATTCGAACGTTATGTGCGAGCTTACAACAACTTGGTATTCTACAACTACAACGTTTCAACATCGGTTCAGAAATTGTTGATAAGTATTTTTGTAATAGAATACGTAGCCTAACTGGTATCAGGTGCTGTCAAGTAAGTTTCCATATCGTTTCCTAGTTTCTAACAAATTAGATTCCAATTACAGACTAGATCAAGCTATTAGTGAATTGAAAGCTTCATCCGATCTTATCATCAAAATGCCATTCACAAAATGAACGTCAAATCCAAACGTCGCGCGTCGCTGTAATCAACTAACCATTCAGTTTTACTGATTATAAACCACAAACTTTTAATCCATTGGGAGTTATTACACTTAAATATTGCTTTTATTAAGGTGTACGACGACTTAATAATTATAAAATACCATCAGGTATAAACTTTTTAAATTCACACGATTTTGTTTTTTCTATGGTTTTCGCGATTTTGCATAATAAAACACTTCAACCTTGAAAAGGCCAACCTTGAAAAAGCTAACTGCAAAGTTAGCGAAAGCTCGGTTCGTTTAAAACCATGAATAAAACGCGATTCAACCCGATAAATAAAGTGTTTTATTTCACACGATTTGTTGACATATTTACATGTTACCGACTCTTAATCGCGTACTATTTTTTATTTTCTTACCTCGAGGTTTCGATCATGTTACAATGATCTTGGTCGCGAGGGAACTGAGACCAAGATCAAGACAAAGAGCCCGGTAAAACATAAATATACCATTATGTTTAATTTGTATATTTACATCGATTTAGTCACAGGAAATTGACAGTTCTAAGAAATCAAAACACTTTTGAATGTATTGTTCTTTCTTTTAAAAAAGACATTTGACGTTCTATATCGCTTCCCCACACAAACGGTTTTTCTGTGATATCCTGAATATTTTTTCTAGTGTTTTTTTTTTAATTATCTCGCCGAGTACGAATTATTAAAAGATTTTTTTTGTATTCATTTTGGTGGTTAACAAATAATGTTTTGTTACTTTATCACTTTTCCATTAAAAAGAACTATACCATTATTTTCTACTGCTGCATAAAAATATAACCGACTCAAGATAAATCAAAATAATTACGAATCTATTGACATTTAAATTGATTTAGTAGTTTAGTCGCTACAAAGGAAAAAAAAACAAACATTCAAACATAGAAAAATGATAGTTTGTGTGGCAAAAAAACACTTTCTCGAGCTTCCCCGTGCTTCGGAAGGCAAGTTAAGTAGTTGGTCTCAGTTGTTATCTTTGGTAACAAGCTTTAGGCTAAGTTAAAGGATTGCAAACTCTAACGCTAAACTAACAAAAGAAATTATTCGAACCTTTGTTATTTATTATGTCAACCACTTATTACACACCCCGCTAGGTGAGCCACACCACTACACGAAAAAAGAAGGAAAAGCAAAAACAAAAAATTCTCTTAGCTACGCTGTAGTTGATTAATTAACGGAATACTGACCGAGTACGATATTCCACGAGTACAGTAGACGCAGTCTTTAATCCCTAAATTAATAAGGCAAATCCGTCGGAGAATGAAAAACGCTCTTTGAGGTAGAGCTTCGTGTTTATAATTAGTTAAGGGACTTAAAAGATATCACTTCTTGAAAGGATTAGATGGGATGACAAGACGAGATGAAAAAAAAAGATATTAATTTTTGTTAACAAACTGCTCAAATAAATACGAAAAATCTTTTACAAAACAGATTTTTGTCTCTGTTTTACGGTGCTGATATAAAATTTTAACTCAATAGCCCCCAACGGAGAAAGAGGATTTTTATAAATTTGAGGTGTCTGTGTGTTTATCTGTGGCATCGTAGCTCACAAACGTATGTAGCGATTTTGATATGGTTTTTTTTTGGTTTAATCGTGTTGCCTTTATTATTTTAATATCTTTCAACGATAAATGTTTTGAGGACTTTACAGTAACTCTAGGTCACAGGTTAACTCGTGATCTATACCGATAATAAATGCCTAACACAGATCATATTCCTAAGTTCCAATTCTTATTTACTAGCTGCGCACCGCGATTTCATTTTGCTAAGTCCTGTTTCCGCGGGATTACCGGGATAAAAAGTATCTTATGTATTATTCTCGGTGGGTACCTGATTTGATACCTTCCAAGTTATTATTAAGATATTCCAACTTTTATTGCAATCGGTGAAAATTTTTTTGCAATACATCCAAAATTTCTCGTTTAAAATATTAGTAAGATTTTGCAAAAGTTCAAATTAGAATTCAAAAGCAAACTCAAATGTTTTCGATGGAGTTTAAATCCAGACTATCTGCGTTATCTTTTTTAAACAGTAAATTTGATAAAATTTGAAATTTTAAAATTATGAAAAAGTATGAAAACTAGATTAAAATTTTGTTCAAAATTCTGTATCAGGAATTTTGAAAAGGCGTGTTTAAAATATAAGAATTTTCAGATCTAGGAAATACTCACAAAAAAATTAAGTGTTCAAAATTATCAAATTGATTTTTCCAGATAATGGGTTTGAATATAATTGCTGTAGTTTAAATTTCTATCACATCGATGTCGCAGAAATTAAAAATTACAGCACTAAGGTTTCCTAAGTGTGGAAAATTAAATGTTGCACATTAAAAACCTATCATGTTCTTAAAAGTATTTTGATTGAAAAAGTTATGGTCAACGCCGTATATAAGTTATAAAAATTAATTATACTTAAATTAATTCTGAAATATCCAAGAAGTGTAAACTTGATAAAACTTAATTTTCTCGTCGCAATCGTTCTGCTACTTGACCTTTTTGGGTACTCTTACAATCTTTATTGAGTTTTCTTAAATTCAGTTTTCAAAAATTAAAGACGCTTGTAAGCACCCTTAATATAATTATGTTTTCAGTAGATTAAACTCAAATTGTCTGTTGACTAAAAGCCAGTCCCAATTAATTTTTATTTCAAGAATTTTCAAGAAAACTTTTTAAACACTACGCTTTATAAAGCCATCCATTTATTTCAACGATATTTTCTTTATTACTTTTATGTTCTTAAAAAATCTACTTCGCAATTTTAAAAAGGATTAAGAAGAACCTACCTACCTCAAGAAAACCCTTAAATTATCTTTTTCCTGAAAAGTATCCCTAATTAATTTTTATTATTCAAACAATTTCCAACCATCTTTTTGGACTCACAAAAACCATCGTTTACTTAGATGACATATATTTTCTTTGTATTCATTTTTTATTTCATAAATAAGTAGGTACGTAATCCATCTTAAAAACTACGAGAAAACTTTAAAAACCTACCCAATTCACTACTTCTTTCAGCCTCGATTTGGGCAACCAAATCTCTGGTCCTCGCATGCAGCCTTGCAAAGTGAACCCTGGACCGGCCATGTCTGATTAAGGGTCTACTTCTCCTCACTCTTCCCACTTCACTTCTATAACACTGCACTAGGGTCGCGAAGTAGAGGAGTAAAATCGGACGCATGGTCACGGCGGCATCGTCATGACACGTCCGCTCCTCACGCGTGCTAAGCGGGTACTGGGGTGCGCGAGGATGTGTTATCAAGGTATCATTGATGGAAGGTCATTCGAAATTTGAAAGATTAGAAGCCTTAGAAGGGACTGTAGCTTAATTGTTTCTTTGGAGAGTTTTTATCGGTTTTTTATTAGATAGTTTAGACGGACGTGGAGCCACGTGCCGCAACTTATTCATTATCAAATGTAAAAGAGTATGATAATTAGCCCTCATATAACTATTTATTTTATTATGTATTACATATAAGAATGGTTTACCGAATGATTTACCTAATAAAATTAACAAATAAGAGGATAAAAGTTATGTATACCTGAAAGCAAATAAATATCAAATCTATAAGTCTTAAGCCCATCCTAACTAAAGTAGTAAAACCTACGGACACTAGCAGAGTTTCGTGATTTTACTCGTGTAAGGCCTTATTCCGCGGAAATTTCCAAACACCTTTCTAATAGGATACCTATACGCCACAAAGAACACACCCCATAATTTTATGTCTCCAGGTAGAGTGATTTTGGCTGTGTGTTGATACATAGTTCAGTTTAGTGAATCAATCAGTCAAGACTTTGAATAATTTTAACTAGTACCTACTAGCTGTTACCCGCGACTTCGTCTACGTAGAAATAGTGCATAGCCGGCTTTTTTGTTAATTACTCGGGTTCTACTAAGTTTTTAATTGTATAAGGAACAAACAGAGAAACAGACAGACATACAGACATGAATTTTATAAATTATATTATTATAATTTTGTTCTACTATTTTTTTCCTAAGCCCTCTAGACAACTTTTTTTCTGATTTACTTCCAAGTAGGTACAGACTTTTCGTCCCCTCTGCCTTTATTATAAGTATAAAATAGACATAGAGTATAACAGCTGAATGGATTTCCTTAAAAACTTATGTCTCTGAGAGAACTCAATTCGTTTTCCTCATTTCAGTTACCATTTACCATGAATGTAATAAATTGCAATATTACTTCCTCCATAATTTATCAATGTCATCGAAAAATATAATATTATTTTCCAGTTTATCGGAGCGCTGGAGATTCTTATTGCTCGCACAAGTGAGATTTAACCCAGAATTGTCTTACATTGTACTATTGGGTGTGCTAAAGGAAGAAATTGTTCTATTGGATGGGAGGTTTTGGTCGTTAATTGTTACATTTTACCAGACTAAAACTGGACATCTTACTACAAACTTAATAACTAAGATAAATGAAAAATACAGACTCATAACATAAAACTTAACTTAAAAGAAAGAGCACATCAAACACAAAATTAATAAAATTTAAACTAAAATAACTCATCTCCAAGCGCTTCCGCTGCAAAACTGCCCAAAATGCTAGCAGCATTCCCGCGCTGAACCACAATGGACAATCTTTGCAGCAGGAACGTTCTAAGATAAGATAACGGAACTGAGATAAATTAGCTTCTTCTTCTGTTTGTGTGGTGGTTTGGCTAGTCCAAAGGTCAGCCCAAAGCCTCTAACTTGACCTAAAAACTGCTATCAGCGATAACAATTGGGACTATCTTCAGTTAAATTGCTTACTGAGACATCAATAAATTCTATGAACAACACTCAGCTCTATCTAGCCCCACGGAAAGCTACTAAGCTTATGTTACGGTAACTTGATAACGGATATAATACTTTATTATTATTTTTATGATGTACCTATAGAAAGACACCTACACAAGATAGAAATATTTATTTTTAAGCGTACGTATATATTTGCACCAGGCGGGGATCGAACCCGTTACCTTCTGCATTGCAGTCAGGCATTCGCACAACGTGCCACAGAGGTCGTTTTCATATAAATACTTCGATGGCTTAGGTAGTTTTGCCTAGTAGTCAGTTCTATTAGTTCTACATACTCGTATTTACTGATGATTCCACCGCAAGCTAAGTTAAATAAGCTCAATTTATCCCTCTGATTTTTATATTATTGTAGAATATTGCTTCTGTTTCACTATAGCCCTAAATATACGACAATATGAATCACATTATCATTGCAACAAAAAAGAAACAAAAATAACCCCATGAGTTTCTTGTGTCTTCTTCTCATTGGAGGTCGCGTTCCGAAGACAAGGTAGTCTACTTGACGTTTCTAAAAAATATGCAGGTATAACATATTTAAAAATATATATATATTGTGATTTGATTTAACTCATTTGTGATAAATTCAGACGAGCTAAGCTAAACTAGTTTTGCTTAGCTTTGTTGACTGTGTAGTCAACTAAGCTAAGCAAAACTAGTTTAGCTCCGCTTAGTTCCGATGAGCGGTACAATTGCAGCTGTACATACACATGTACCGCTCATCGGACACGTTGGTTTTCCGATACTTAAGCCAGTGCAGTCTTTCTACCTTTGTAACTTTTAAATGAACAGATTAAACTAAATCGTCAGTAGCGATGGGATCTAACGTATAGCACGCTCATCTCGACGACCATTGTGTCGCGTCGGGCAAATATTTCAATCAACAATAGCATTGTAAATGTAATCATACTGTTTTTTATTAACAAAACATCTTATTTCTAGCTCTGCGTCGGTTCAACAAACATTGTAATGAATCGAGATTGCTCACTTTTTATCGGGCTTCTAAATCTTTTGACAAATTGTGCCTTTTATTTATGAACGGTGCCTGAAAATTAAGGGTCAAGGAGAAAACAATCGTGTTTCGAACGAAATAATTCATTAACTTTTGATTAATTTTAGTTAGTAAGATGCGCGGCGGAGATATCGCCGAGTTTAACTTTTTGAGAACAACAAATACCTACTTAAAGTGGTATATAACTTGTCATGCGGTTTTTTGGATTTGACGAAGTTAATGATTATGGAATTTCGCCAAAATAGGTTTTTCTTTTTTCGAGAACTTGATATGTAATATTTTTTATGTTTTAATTGCTCAAGGCATTTTACTCAGAACACGCGCGCGCTAAAACCGTGCCTCAGTCAATTTAGATAGAGCAAAGAAACATGATAGAAAATTACACCATGTCACGTAGGTTCCCGTGTGGTGGACACAGGTTCGAATATTGTCAATTAATTTTTTGGATAATATTCATCTCCTTGTAAAAATATATTTCTACATGTTAGTAATAAAACTAAAATGTACCTACCTAATAAACGTAGTTGAAAAACGCTTAAATAAAATAAACATAATGAAAGTAACCTATCAAAACCGAAATAATTAGTTTATTGCGTTTTTCAAAATACTACAGTTTTTTACTTAGTCGTGCTAAAAATTCTACATGTTAGATTCTTTCTAAATTTCATTCAGAGATTTTACAGGTGATAAAATATAAAATGTATGTTTGCAAGTACATACATTATCTGACAAGCACAATTTACAAGAAAATTAAATACTTCTTATTGTTTTTTTTATGTCATTTGTATAAAATAATGCGATAGACAGAAACCGGTGGCGACAAGCAATCCACGCGAAAAACGGACAATCCACTGATGACTGATGATAAATAAATAAATAAATAAATGACCACGATCTTTAGACATAAGGGAACGACTTCAGAGAAAGAGTATAAAATAATACAACGAACTAAACAAGGTGTAACGGGTATGCCCTTTTAAGCCGAAAGGGAGTTGTACTAGACGTCTAAGCGAACAACTTTTGTTCTACGACATTTTTAAATTCGAAGTACTTTTCAAAAATTTTAAGTGTAAAGTTTACTTGACAATCAGCTGTTTCTCAGAGTTCGAGGTCATTGACCTTATGTTTTCCTTTCATTTAGTTTGGTCTACTACAATAAAAACTTCAATTACCTTTATTTTGAAAAGCAACTGTTTATTCAGTGAAACATAACCTCAAAAATTTTAAAAAGAAAAGTTCGAATTTTTAAAAGTCGTGGAACAAAAGTTGATTGCCTAGATGTCTAAAATAGGTAATAATGAAAAAAAGAGGAAAAAAGAGCTTATAAGGGCATACTCGTTACACCTTGTGTATAATTTTTAACTTTTTTTAGAAATTCAGATCAAAAATGTAAACAAAGATAGAGCAATTAACAATATAATTAGAAATAGCAATTAAAAAAATAGATTAACAGTCAATTAGGAAAGCAAATTAGCAAATTCACTTTCTGTAAACAAAGAGCTATCACTTCAAACAAATATTATATGAGTTTTTTGTTTACATTGTTGATCTAAGATTCTGAAAAACGTTATAAGTGGAATCTCTTAATCTATTCCATGTGATCGCTTCGACGTGATAACCAAAAATATGGCTTTCTCACCTAGAAACACTAGTCAGCTAAGAAAATATTGGGTAAAAAAATGTTTTAAAGATAGGGTCAAGTTTTCTTTGGCCCAAGTCAAAGGTAACTTGGTTTTTAAGTAAAATTTGTAGTATATCCGTTGTCAAGTACTCATAGTACAAGCCTAGTGCTTAGTTTGGGGCTAGATTGCGCTGTGTGTAACATTGTGCAGTATTTATAATTTTATTTTATTTTAACTACCCACTCAATGTTTTGTTCTCTTACCCTAACTTGTGTAAATAAGGATATTTACACACCTACTGCTCTAGAAAGTTACTTTATTTGACCAATAAGGTCAACGTAAGGCGACTCTTTATTCCCTAGGTGCATAAAGTGCTCTTTGTAAACCTAGGGCATAAAGTAATTTATTTTTGGAACTAAGGTTCTGGTAGCATATGGCCATTTCGAACTGGTCACCTAGACATATCACATTAAAAAATAAAAACTGGTCTATTTTTCTTTTATTTTTATTTTGAAAAAAAAAAGGGTAAGGCAAAAAGTTTATATAAAGCCCCAACTTTTTAATATAGAGCTGTAAATATATTTCATATACGTAGGATTAATCTATTGTTTTGTTGTTAATTCAATGCTCATTTTTGTAGCCTCTTTATTGTCTCGCAGTAGATGTGTAAAGTAGTAGAGTATTCACCTCGGTAATAAAGCTTGTCTTTATCTTGGACGCTTGAATCCCACGCTTCACTCAGGACTCTATAAATAATAAATAAATAAATCCTGTGACGAACACACAGCGCCATCTAGCCCCGTGGTAAGCTGCTAAGCTTGTGTTACGGTGACTAGACAACGGATATACTAGTTATATTTATTTACTTTTGTAAATACATACATATTATACATAGAAATACGCCCAGACCAAATACAAATATTTGTTTTAAGTATAAATATTTGCACCCAACGGGAATCGAACCCGCAACCTTCTGTATTGCAGCCAAGCTTTCGCCACAGAGGTCGTCATCTAGGTCACTCTAGGTACATAACTCCTTCGCTTCGCTCAGGAGTTAAGGTTTTAACACCCACGCTGCGCTCGGGAGTTAACTCTCTGGAGTCCTTCGTACGCTTTAGATTCAATATGACGCCCGCTATATAAGACAGGGCTTACCAGGACAGCTGTACCCTGGTGGTGCATAATCTACTATTATCTATCAACATTTAAATTTGAAAGTCATACTTTTAAAATACTACTATATCATACTAAGCTAATTTCCTCGGGCACGGAGTTTCCAGGAATATGGCTGGGATGAAATAATCGATCTATTTATGTAACATGTTACGTCGCTATTTGCTACGTCTTACCACAGTACATAGAAAGGCCTAAGGGGCCTGGGCACGGCAGCATGGAAACTACCAACAAATGCTCGAAAACGGCTCACTCACACAAACAAACAAGCGTGTCTACGAGCCCCGGTTTCGCGTAGATGATTTTAACCGATAGATAGAATTACTTTGGAACCTTTTTTTGTTAAATATTATAGTAGAATATTGCTCCGGTTCCACTATAGCCATAAATATGCGACAATGTGAATCATTATGATCATTGTAATAAAATGTAAAAAAATATTTGTATTTTGACGATTGTAAAACATGATCACAAAAAAAAAACCCAAGAGTTTCTTGTGTCTTCTTCTCATTGGAGGGCGCGTTCCGAAGCCATACTAAAGTCATAGTTGTAAGAACATTCGACGTGTTCAAAGTGAACAACACATCCAATTAAATAAAAATAAAAAATTGACTTTGACTTTGATGTCAGTACTGAGTGCCGCGTCACGACCGCGTGACAACGAGTGTGCACGTGTGTGTGTGCAGTTTCCATTCTGCTCCCTCTATGTACTGTGGCCTTACTCTTTTGGGTTTCTGATATCTGAGACAGTTTAACTAACTGTCAATAGCAGTAATTGATTCAAAAGTTTAATAACAAAAAGTAAGTATGGGAAAAAACAGAAAAAAACATTCTTATTGATAACCGTGAATTTCTGAAAGTTGTAGAACAAAAATAGTTCGTCTAGACGTCTAGAACTACCCCTTTTCGGCTTAAATGGGTATCCTTGTCACATCTGGTATAATTTGCGTAATTGAATATTTTGTGTTCAATTAGTTTTATTGTCCTCTCTCTAGAGTCAAAACACTAATCTTCCCAGTACATAACAACCAATTACATACGTCAATATCTCAATATGTAACTTGACTCCCCAATTAATTGGGCGTGACGTCACTAAACTAGGTTCAGCGGGATAATATAGAGATTAGCACCCATACAAAAACTGACTAATCAAATCATTCTAGGGTCGATACAGGTTTATAATTTTAGGTCTCTGTAGGCTGTGGCTCCAAGTTTTAGGTTTTTTCTCTACGTTTTATAACTATATATAACAGCTGTGCCCGCGGTTTTGCCCGCGTTACTCCCGATCCCGCGAGAAATTTATGTTTTTGCGGGTTGTGTTATGCATATAAACCTTCCTAATGAAATACTCTATCTTCTAAACAAAACGCATTAAAATCCGTTACGTAGTTTAAAAGATCTAAGCATATTATATACAAACATTCAGACACTATACTATGTAATAAAGATAAAGAAGGCAAAGATGAATTACAGAAAATAAACTGGTTATTGCGTTTGAAGAGCATTTCAGTTCGTAATTTCGAAGACTCTCATCAGATCCTCACCGAATCTTTATGGGTCCACCTCGGATGTTTCAACTTTTTGCTAAAAAAGTACCATCTCAATCGGTCAAGTCATGTTCGAGTAATCGGTGAACAAATATTAAAAAAAAAAAATTGGCGACGCATTGAGAACTTCCTTCTTTGTTTGAAGTCGGTTAAACAAGAATTAAAGTTAGTAATAAAATCTATATATAATACTTTGTTTTTAATTTACACACACACATCACACATAGAAAGTTATCCGCACAACATTATATTCTGTTCACTAGCTGCGCCCCGCAGTTTTACCCGCGTAAGTACCGTTCCTGCGGGAATATCGGAATAAAATGTACCCTATATGTTATTCCGGTATCCAACTACTTATATTCCAAGTTTCATCGCAATCAGTTCAGTAGTTTTTGCGTGATTGAGTAACAAACATCTAAACACCCACCCACACATATTAGTAGGATAAAGCGAAAAAAACACACATCTGTGAAATATCAACCGTCTAGCTATCGCAGTTCATAAGATACAGCCAGGTGACAGATGGACAGATCAACAATGGACTCATAGCAAAAGCGTTCCATTTTTAATATTTAAGATACAGAACGCTAAAAACGCTAATCTGCTTTTTTGCAAAAAAAAACAACAATAAAACCGCTAAACTCTCCCACCTTGTACCACCAGCACAATGAAGACCCTCAAAGACCTGATGATTCAGGGATCCAATAGTCTGAGCAGATAAGCCCTGGAACTAATCACAGGCTCTAAGGCTACAGAGAACTCTATATTCAATAGTGACGCCATAATTAGTGGCCAGGTAAAAGGAAAGGGGTTGCTAAAAGAGGGTGGTAGTTCTTTTACCTTTTGCCATTCAGATATAATGGACTAGAAGTGCTTTTTCAAACATGTATTTTACGCGAAATAAATATAAAAAGCCGTTGCAACGCTGATAATATTGTTACGTTTTAAACTCACACGATTTGAACTCATAATTATTTTTCCCGGGTCTTATTCGCGTATTATTACTTTTAAATTCTTTTACCTCGGCGTTTCGATCATGTTACAATGATCTTGGTTGCGAGGGGACTGCGTCTCCTCGCGACCCGAAAAAAATAATTATGAATATTGTTATGTATCGTAAAAATGAAATGCCATTCGCTACGGGTCCGAAGATGTATTCGATGAATGACGTTTCAATGAATTTGAGGCAGCGTTACTTTAGCAATTTGTTTCAACTTTCGTTCATATGATGCTGCTAACGATCAGGTCATTTGGTGACTTTAAAGTGAATGTCTATGGAATAACGGGGTGGCGCCTCGGCGCACGAAGCCACGGCGTCAAAGGAGCTTTGGTTTACTCCGTTTGAATTTACACGAATTTTCCGAAAATTTCGGAATTTCCGTGATTACAAGCGACGTAAACAATTAAAAAACAATATAGAATGCAGATAGTAATGACTTATTTAAATCATGCTCAAACCAGAGACATGTTACGTCGTCGTCTTCGCTCTCCTACAAGACTGTGCACTTGACAACTTTTGAAATATCAATTTCAATCATGTTCTCTAAGTTTAAGATAGTTTTTGCTTTGATATATCAAAACAGTCCGGTAGAAGATACACACACCCTCGTCTGTCCTTATCTAACTAACCGACGAACACTAAAGTGGAAAAAGGACAGACGACGGTCGACTCTATTTTCTCTAACATCAAACGGGATTGTTTTTTGAGGAAGTAAGCTTTCTAGTTAATACTGCTCTATTTTATGGCTCGAACTTTAACAAATATGAGTAACCGTAGCAGCTGCTACGAATTTGCTACGAACTACGATGGTGTCGTAGCATATTCGTAGCAACAACAACTGCTATTTTAATGCAAAATGCGCCCAAAACTATAGTCCAGTCATCATCTACGGGAATGGATAAAAAAAAACACTGGGTACATTGCAATTATTATTATTTCAATTCCTCGTATATTTAAGTAAAATAAATAACCAACCACAACCGCGTAATTGCGAACGAAAGCGATATTTATCGCGATCGAACCACAGAAACGTTTAACTTATGGCTTTCGATTGAGTGTCTTTGAAGGTGGCTGGTTTAATGAAAGCCTCCGGTTAGCTGTAGGGTGACAATGGGTTTTTAAAAAACAGTTCATCATAGTCGGATACCCGGATACGCCTTTTGTGTCATTAAATATTATAGTAAAATAATGCTCCGGTTCCACTATAGCCCTAAATATGCGATAATGTCAATCATATTGTGATCATTGTAATAAAATGTACTTTAAAAAAAATTTTTGACTATTGTAAATAAAAACATGATCACAAAAAAACACCCATGAGTTTCTTGTGGCTTCTTCTCATCGGAGGGCGCGTTCCGAAGCCACACTAGAGTCATAGTTGTAAGAACATTCGACGTATTTAAAGTGATCGAATACATCCAATTAAATATAAAGAAATTTTTGACTTTGACTTTGATTCTGAGTCCATTTTCGTCGATAAATCTGCGAATAAATAAATGAATACAAATAAATAAATATTGCACGACATTACACACGACTCAATTTAGCCCCAAACTAGGCACTAGGCTTGTACTACGGGTACTAGATAACGGATTTACAACACATTATAGTTTTTTTTGTAAATACATACGTAATAAAACACTTTATTTATATCCGGTTTTATCGCGTTTTTATTCATTATTTGAACCGAGCTTTCGCCAACTTTACAGTTGGCTTTTTCAAGGTGTCAACCTTATATAAATAAAGTGTTTTATTATGTACATATGAAACAAAGAATACACCTAGAACCAGAAACAAACATTTATGGTTAGTAGAAATATTTGTTTATTTGCTTTTGTATCTTGTGCGATTTTTTTTGTTTGTGTTATTTACTTTTTTTTATTGTAATATGTATGTGTTTTAGTCCCAATAAACGACTTTTGTATTTGTATTTGTTTCCGGCGAGAATCGAACCCGCAATCTTCTACGTTGCACTCCGAGCTTCCCCGCCGCGCCACAGAGGCCGAATGCCGAATGCCGAATGTATCTGTTGTATAGTACCCATAGTACAAGCCTAGTGCTTAGTTTGGGGCTAGATAGCGCTGTGTGTAATGTCGTGCAATATTAATTTAAATATTTATATTTAATTCATAAAATCATGGTTACCCATCACCCACCCTACTCTTTAAAACCTTTTTCGCTGGGCAATAAGCAAGAGTAGAAAATTAATTACAAGTGGAAGGTTTTATTTTACGATATTAATGTACCAGCATTTATATTACAGTAGCGGTGATTTTATTTTAAAGGAACCGAGAACTGAAAATTATATTATATTTCTGTTTCAATGAACTTTGGACTTATATTTAGAATTTTTACAGAATTCTACTAATATAATAAATGCGGAGATGAAACCAGTCTAGTTATCTAAACAAGATGCGCCCGCGGTTTCAAACAAAGAAGCAAACGAACTCTCTAAAATATATCTTACTATGTGATTTTGTTACTCTTTCACGTTACAACTACTAAACCGATTGCGATAAAACTTGGAACATAGGTCGTTGGAAACCTGAAATAACACATAGGCTTTATCCCGATATTCCCGTGGGATCAGGACTTACGCGGGTAAAATTGCGGGGCACAGCTCGTATTACATAGATGTCTAAGAAAGGAGGTAATTCTTAATCAACTGTTCATTTGAATAATTTCCACTTGAGATTAGCATGAAGTACGTAACCGCTTTATCACAAGAAAAGGATACAGTTCCTTATAAATATTCAACTAGCTGCTTAGGCCTATAATGACGCTCGGGTTTCGTGGGAGAAACCTGCCAAGTAGAAGGGTGTTCTATTCCTGCTGTGATGTAAAAACTTAAGCTATTTAGAAACGTGCGTATGATCCATGTTTTTATTTTGTAGAGCTCGATATTTTGCTGGTCGTTACAATTATTACCGCTTCAGCCGCGTAAGTCCCGTTCCCACGAGATTATCGGGATAAAAAGTAACTTATGTGTAATTCCAGGTCACCATATTCCAAGTTTCATCACAATTGGTTCAGTAGTTTTTGCGTGAAAGAGTAACAAAGTCACATAGGCTACTTTTTAATCTAATATTTCTGCGGGAACGAGACTTGCGCGAGTGAATCCGCGGGGCGCTGCTAGTACCGTATATATTTTATTCCTGCTTAACTAAATGTTTGTGAAAGGCAATAATGTCAATGAATCTTAAGGCACTGCTGTAATAGTTACGTATTTTCTTGAAAAAATGTTTTCTTAATTTTGCACCGGACAGCACTTGAACCTGCAATCCTTCTAAAGCGGAAGGCGCTCAAGTTATGCTGCCAGTTCAAGTTTTTTATTTTAGAATTTTAAAAAGCATTTTACGTTTGTCGCAGAGAAGTAGGTATACCTTTTATTGTGTAGAGAACATTGTTAAAATAAAAAGTTTTTATCGAAATTCATAACACATTTTGAACCATAGAACTTATATTACTAGAACTAGAATGTAGAACTAAAAAGGGTTTCGCTACATTAAGGAATAACACTGTTAGTAAGGGACAGAACGCTACATTGAAGCATTCTGTCCCTTTCTAATACTGTTATTCCTCAATGCAGCGGAACACCTTTTAGTTCTACGTGAGCATTCTTGTTCTACTCGTAGTAATATAACTTCTTTGGTTTGATAAAACACAATATAAATCGGGGTCTACTCGCATTTTATTGCTTACTGTCTTGTTTTTGTTTTGTACAAACATCATTTTTTTTTTAAATATCATGAATGATGATTGCAATGATTGTTGTCACCTTTTTAAAGCCTTTGGACAAGTCGTAAATGAGACTTGAGCTTATTAAACTTAGGTAAACGATTTCTGTCCATTATTTTTATTAGAACAACAGGTTTCTCGTTTGTAGGTTATTTTATTTAAGATTTTTGCCTGAACACCTTCAAAAGTGACAAAAAACAATACTTCGTTTTGGCCGAGTCTGCGGGCCTGTGCACTTTTTTTGTTGTTTAATTGTTTTTCTGTTTATTTTTGTTCCAATAAATTGATTGTTTTGGATTAAGGGACATCTGGCCCACGCAAAAACTGATCTACGGGCATTTGGGTTTTCTCTTTTAAGTACTTTAATGTATAGTTGTGTGTTTGTCCGAAAAAACTTATTTTTCATTACTTTTTTTTTCAGTTTATTTATGCGCGTGTTTTCACGTTTTCACCCGCGCAAGTCCCGATCCCGCGGGATTTTCGGAATACAAAGTAGCTTATGTGTTATTCCCTTTATCCAGCTACCTATATTCCAAGTTTCATCGCAATCGGTTCAGCGGTTTTTACGTGATTGAGTAATATACATACATACTCACAAACTTTCAGCTTTATAATTTTAGTCGGAAGTAGGATTTCGCCTTAACAAATACAGAATTGTATCGAAGTCGAATAATTATTTAATCTTACATCCTTATCAAGCTATATTACATAGCTGATACTAGGCACGTCGCTGACGAAGTAAGAATACTAATGCTTGGATAACTGTTCTGTAAGATGGAAAGAATGTACACGGGATATTTTCTACAGTTCCGTGAAACACTGATAATCCTACTGATATTAAAAAGCTGAAAGTTTGTGAGTATGCGTGTATCTGTGTAACTCAATCACGCAAAAACTACTGAACCGATTGCGATGAAACTTAGAATATCGGTTGCTGGATACCGGGAATAATAAACCCGGGACTTACGCGAGTGAAACCGCGGGGTACAGCTAGTTTGTAATATTTATCAAATGTTTATTTGTAATTTGGTACAATAAAGTGTTTTTTCTTATATCTTAATACATTGGATACTTTTTATCCCGATATTCCCAAGAGAACAGGACTTACGTGGGTGAAACCGCGAGGCACAGCTTGTTTATTCTAAAGCCTATATTAATAACTTCGGCTGCGTAAAAATAGTATATAGCCGACTTTTTCGTTCAATACCGCGGGTTCTACTAATTGGATTTTGATGTAAAGTATACCACGACGTTCCTAGAAAATAAAACTATCAAATATTGAACACCAAATTTCCATCGGATTAGTAGTTTTTAATTGTATAAGTAACAAACAGGGAAACAGACAGACTACATTAATTTTAAAAATTATATAACTTTGTTAAACCACTACTTTCGTTCTCTAGACCACTTTTTTTTTATTTACTTCCAAGTACAGACTTTTTGTCCTCTCTTCCTTTATTATATCGTAAGTATAGAAAAGTAAAGAATGTAGATAGAATAGATACCTATAGACTAGCAGACCCAGTGAACAATTGGTCATATTGATATTAAATAATTAAAACACTTGTATTATCTATCAAGTTAATCACTGAGTTTGATATGCACTTTGCAGTTTGCTTTTTGTACAGTTTTGCACTTTCCTGCTTTAATAACGTTACGTGGTAATCGTCAGTGATTATCGGTCGCTGGCCCCTTATTTCACTAAATTTTTTGTTTAATTATTGCCTGACTTAAAGTTACTAGTCTAAGGTCTTTCAAGTCAACAGTTTATAACCAAATTCAGCTTGGGAGATAATATTAATGAAGTTATTTTGAAAAGAAAGGCCAGCAAAAATTAAATTAGTCTTTGTGAAAATACAGAATATTATACGAGTTCTCTAAAAATTTATAGAGAAAGTTATTTCAAGTTTATCTACCTTAATGTTATGAACACATTATAATGCGTTCAAAAACTGCAACTAAAGACCTGCATTAAACTAAACTGTTTTAATACAACACTTTTTATCTGTGGTAATGTCATACATAAAGAAATGCTTTCCAATTTCGCACCCGACAGGACTTGAACCTGCATCTCTGGGGATCCGTCCTAACGCCGTGTGGTAATGTTTTATTAATAAATCGAATTCGATGTTTTTATGAAATTCGAATTTTGAACATACCGGGTAAAATGGGGTTATTTTGTGACAGTAAAGCTAACTTTATGTAAAGTAAAGCCCACTATATAACGTACCATTTTTGTCAATATCAACGCATCCGATCCTTAAAACATATTTTTATTTGGTTGTAAGTTTAGAAACATAAATTATATATTCGAAAGATCTTGTCACAAAGTATCCCCAGTTTGTCACGAAGTATACTCAATAGGCTACTTTTTATCCTGATATTCCCGCGGGAACGGGACTTACGCGGGTGAAACCGCGGGGCGCAGCTAGTTTATAATAAGCCTGGATGTCATACCTAAAAAAACAGCCGCTTGCGCTAAATACACAATCACTTAAAGCGCAATAGAGCGCTCTAACATACCTTCGTAATAAAGCGCTTTAACATACCTTCGTAATAAAGCGCTTTAACACACCTCCGTAATAAAGCGCTTTCACATACCTTCTTAAAAAAGAAACTACCATTTCTGTTTGTCGGTTAACTTAGTATTTCGTGGAAACTTTACAACTTATTTTCATAATCTCGTTTCGCCACAAACTCAGATTTAATTTACTTTAAAACTTAAACTTGACTTTAGTATTTAGTTAAGCATTTGCTTAAGCTGCAACACTGCTTAGATATTTTAATACATATGCCGCCCTACCATGAGTGTTTCTTGTTCTTTTATCGTCCTCTTAACGTTTAAAAAAATAAAATAATTTAAAATAAAAAATATCCCACCCAATAAAAACACAGATAGCATATATACTTTTTGAAGAGTAATTTTTTCGACTTCTACTAGGTGTACTCCCCGCGGTATCTGCCGCGTAAGTCCTGTTCTCGCTGTAATTTTGGAATTAAAGTAGCCTAAGTATTATTCCAGGTATCCAGCTACCTATACACCCAGTTTCATTGCAATCGGTTCAGCGGTTTTTACGTGATTGAGTAATAAAGTCACATCATACAAACTTTCAAGTTAATAATATTAGTAAGATTTCTACTTACAAAGAACTAAGATAGGTATCTTATAAGAGACTAGGAGGTTAATGGTCGCTTGACAGTGATGCATTTCAACCTCGGCTCTGACAGACGAGCTTCATCAATTCGAAAGTCAAATTGTTCGGAAAATTACTCACATAACTTTAAAGAAGTCGGAACAAAATTCGAGCGTTTGTTGTTAGAATACCCACTATCTATAATAATCTAAGCGTATGAAATTCAAAATCCTGACCACAGAGCAGATAATATTTTAGAGTAGAGATGTTGGTTCCAGATTTCTCTATTATACTACACGTGACACATTGCGGTTGAGCGTGAGGTTTAGAGCCTGCGCACACAGAGAGCGGTCAGAAGTTCTGAGTTCCGAGTTCCGCGTTCGGCGTTCATTAGAATGTACCGATTCTGTAACAACAACGCACACAGCGGGCGGTCAGGTCGCGGCGGTCAAAGCGGAACAACGCGTTCAAAGAGTTCTTTCGCCGCCGACACAGAAAACGCCTGAACGCCGCGATGTCTGAGGTTGCAAACACGGAAAAATTAATTAAATTGGTTATAGAAAGAAGTTTATTATACGATTTAAGTGATAGAGATGATCATCTTTGAGTAAATCCTGAAAAACACTACTAAATTTGCCTTATTTTTCTCGCATTGTGTAAATTGAGTGCACCCAATACTTCCTATTCTTTTTAGAAGCTGCTAAGCTTCACAAGAGCAATAATTCTTCGTCGGACGAAGAACTTCTAGTGACATGTTCAAGTGCAAAGACCCAAACGAAACTAGAACGCGAGAATTTGAACGCCGCTTATGCGTGTTAGAACTCTTGAGCGGTCAACGGTCACTAGAACGCAGAACTCTGAGAGAGAACTCGCAGAGCTCTATGTGTGCGCAGGCTCTTAAGATCCGTCCACTATTTGATTTTTCATCTACAGGTCAAAAGCAAAACTGCTTGCTTCGGCCTGTTGACTTTGCTACGTAGTAACATCAAAAACAGCTAGTTAAACTACGGAGTTTGACAACAAACTCTAGTTTAGTAAGTAGACCCTTACGTCTTGAAGTGTCACGAGGCCTACTTGATAAAGGCATGTCCTCTTTGTATATGGTCCGTCTTCATAACTATTCAGTCAGACTGAACTATTTATGAACGCAGAGCCCAAACCGCTGGTCCTATAGAGTGTGTTCTTTTTCCACTAAAAACAGTTTTTGGAAAATGTATCGAGACTTAGGGTCGGTCGGTCTAATATAAATCAGTTATCTAGCTAGTTTATCCATATTGTATTCCAATTATTCACGGTTTAACTTGTGAAGCCGATGCAGTGTTCATTAAACGAAACCAATTTGAGCGGCTATGTAATGTTAAATTGCGAAAAAAGAACCTTTCGCTATAAAGAGCAGACAACAACCATAAAACGATGACCTCTGTGGCGGGTCGACCGCAATGCAGAAGGTTTCAGGTTCGATTTTCGCCGGGTGCTAATATTTATGCTTAAAATTAAATATTTGCATCTGGTGTCTTTCTATGTTTATGAAATATGTATTTACTTACATAAGAAAAGTAAATATTAGTGTTATATCCGTTGTCTAGTCACCGTAACACAAGCATAATAGCTTACCTTGGGACATCTAGATAACGCTGTGTGTTGTTCACAAAAAAAAAAAAAATTATAAGGGCTTCAGGTTTCAACCATGATTTGTTACCACTCAACGGCCTAAGGCGCAGTGCCAAGCAAATCCGTGTTACGCGATATGTAGACCAGTGTAGCCACTAAGAGAGACGGATCGGATCTTATTTCACTGCCCATGTTAGAACATAGGCAGCCAATTACAGCCCATACAGCCCGCCAATTCCTAAATTGGCGGGCTACAAATTAGGCGAAACGTAAACAGAATATATTAAGTGACGGATACGCCGCACATACTAAAAGTATAACAATTTAAATTAAACCTTTAGATATGTGGAATTCGGTTGAAAATAGCGTGCTTAGGCGAGAGACACGCCGGCCGACATGCTGTCATGAGCGTTCACTATTTTCAACCGAATGTTATTTAATAGTTAGTTAGTTTAATAAATTGTTTTGTTTTCGGTATCTTTGCGGTCGCGCTCTATGTGCGGTACACCTTAGATCACATCCCATCAGAACCCGCAACCTTCTGCATTGCAGTCGGACCCTCGCCCGCCGCGCTAAAGAGGTCTTCATGGTTCATAAAATACAGCACAGACCGACAACGGAGTCTTAGTAAGAGGTTTCCATTATTAACCTTTTCTGTACCCTAAAAGTTTTAAAGTTAGCTCTTCCTCATTAGCCAACTACGAATGACGTCAAGCATCTTCTGCTCGAACCCTCTAGAAACCCACGGTTTCCTCCTTCCAATTGAAAATACAAACTTTACCCTACAAATACCCTACAGGAACCGTCTCGGTAGACTCTTCTTGATAATGATGTTTAAAATCATAGTAGAATAGAGACACCGTAAAGATTGGTGCTGTGACAGGATATAAAAGTGATCAAGGTATTTTAGGATTCCCTATTTAAAGGGTAAAAATGGGACCCTTTTACAAAGACTACACTGTTCGTCTTTCTGTCTGTTCATCTGCCACCAGGCTGTATATCATGAAACGTTCGTAATAGTATAAATACCCTCAACCTCCGTCTCGTGAACAAGCCAGTTGCAGAATATCGAGCACTGTTAAAATACAGGTCTCCGGCTATCTGAAAATCAAGTTTTATAATAAAATCGAATCAAAATATTTTTTTTTTTTAAATATTATCACTTTTTTTTAGAAACGTCAAATAAACTATGACCGCGACCTCCTATGAGAAGTAGACACGAGAAAATCATGGGGTATTTTTTGTGGTTTTCGAAATACTTGATGCGTGAAGGACAATCAAACATACTCGTTTACTTAGGTACCTACTTACACGCAAACTTACACATCTTACTAATAATATAACAAACGCTAAAGTATGGATGTATGGATGTGACTTTGTTACTCTTTCAGGCTAAAACCGCCAAACCGCCTGCGATGAAACTTGGAATATTTATAGCTGGGATCTGGAATAATCCGCAGGACGGAGATTTATGCGGGTGATACCGCGGGGTGCAGCTAGTTTATAATATTAGTCGGATGAAACGTTCTGAGATGTTCGCTCTTTAGTAAATTGCAAAAATTGCACCTCTTTGATTGTTGTTCTTGTTATCAGTTGTTTGTCGACATTGCCGACACGTCCTGTCGACATTCGCCGACACTCACGTAGACAGCTAGTAATATCTCAAGGTGTTATTGTAGAACGGTACATTCGGTAACTGATCCAAACAGTTTTCATTGTAACACGTTTGGAGATATGGAAGCCATTTTTGTCGTGTTTGTGGATAAAACGGTATATAAATAAATAAATATAGCACGACATACACACTGCGCAATCTAGCCCCAAACACTTGGCTTGTACTATGGGTATTAGACAATGGATATATGGATATACAGGCATAGGCAAATACATACATATGATACATAGAAAACACCCAGAACCAGAAACAAACGGATCGTTCTAACTAGTTCTAGTCCATATCTGTTCTATGGAACTACTGAGACTTTTTATTCTCACTAGTTCCACAGGCTAAATGCAATGGAATTAGTGTTATGATCAACAGAAATATTTGACTTTGGCGGGAATCAAACCAGCAATCTTCAGCGTTGCAGTCCGGGCTTCGCCCGCCGCGCTACAGAGGCCGTCAAAATCGTCGTATTTTTAAGGTTTCGTAGTTAACATCCTTGGAAAGGATTCGTCATGACCGTCAATGCGTCTTTGCTTACGTACTAAGTCATGAACACTGTTAACCATAATAGGACGTCCTCAGGCACGTTGGAGTGACGAATTGACGATTTGCGCAAGACGGCTGGCACAAACTGAATGCGAGAAGCCGAAAATAGATCTAGGTGGCGTGCAATTGGAGAGGCCTATGTCTAGCAGTGGACTGCAACAGGCTGATGATGATAATAAACCAAAATAGGTATAGATAGCAGGAAACCTACAGGATTACCACACGTACACGACGTATCATTCTGATGAAACAGATGTTTTTCTTCGTCTAATAGTTTGTCGTAATAATTCATAATTCATTTATTTAGTTCGTATGGAGGGTTATTCCTATAATGCCCACTGATAATCCCCACCAGTGGGGATTTTTGAACTTTTTGTCCAATAATCCCCATTATTAGTCGATTTGTGTAAAGTGGGGATTTTTGGACAAAAAGTTCAGAAATGCCCACTGCTTAAAAAACTTATTTCAAAATGAGGATTCGTAAACCAAAAGTTCACGAATTGCTTAAAAACTTATTTAAAACGGGAATTTGTGCACAAAAAGCACAGAAAGTTTCATCATGAACTACACAAACTACTACAATTTACAGTGTGGGTTCATAATAATTTTGATTAGTGGACGGAATGATAGGAACTAATATAGGTACATAACTTTCTTACACATTGTTATTTTATTTACAAATTTTATTCAACATTGGCAAGACGTTGGCAAGACGGCATTACATCGCTTATTAAAATAACAAATAATTAATGATTTTTAAATTGTATTTCTTTTTTCATAATAAATATAAAAACAATATTACTTTAAGTTAGTTGTTAATATTAATGTTGTGTGTGTATTGTTAATAATTGATTTTTTTTATTATGAATTGTATGTGTAGGTATGTTTGAATTGTAATTGTATTTTTTATTGTAAGTACTGTAACTTTTATGTTTTAATGAATAAATACTTAATTACTTTAAATAATACATACACAAATGTAAGTATTTCATTTCACAAGTCTACTAAGTAAACTATTTAGGTAGGCTGTAAAACAACTATCCTTTGATAAAAGCCGACTGTTACTAGTTTAAAAATGTACTTGAATTTGGACCTTAAATCATTATAGCTGCGACCCGCGGTGTCACCCGCGGTAGTGAAAACGCGTTATCACGGGCGCGGGCGGCCAAGTGGTTCTCTAGCGTTTACACTTTTTCGTTCATTACTCGGGTTCTATTAATTGGATTTCGATGCTAAGTATACCACGATCTTTCTCGAAAATAGAACTATCCAATATTGATACCAGATTTCAATCGGATAAGTAGTTTTTATTTGTATAAGGAACCGACAGATAAATAGATAAACAGACAAACAGACATGAATTTTAAAATTTATATAATTTTGTTCTACTACTTATCCTAAGTCCCTTTGACCACTTTTTTTTTTAAATTTTCTTCCAAGTACTGACTTTTTGTCCTCTCTTCCTTTATTATAGTATAGATGGAAGAAGATTATATATGACTCACAGTTGCCAGCACAAAAGCACACTTTTTTGGACTTGCATGGCTAGTTTTTCTATTGTCTGGAATTAGTTCTGCAATATGCACATTTGGTATCATTTCGTCATTTATTGTTATTGAGTGAATTGATTTAAAATTGCCGGTAGATCAAGCGGTATTAGTACATTAGAGTATATTAAAGAAACAAATAAGTGTACCATATTAAAATAAAATATAAGAATGGTTCTATTTTTTTGGAATGTGATAAGATTAATTAGACAAATTATGTAAACCTGTTATATTTATTTTATAAACAATTGACAAACAACAACATCGTTGTTTGCGGTTGGTATCTATTTTATTTAAAATTATTATGAATTATGGTTATTAGCTATTTATCTATATTGATTAAATGATTAAAGTGTCGATGCAGTCCAAGATGAAGCACACTGACCTAGAAGTACCTATTAATATAAAATAGCAATTAACATATTTTTTTAACAATTTCATTGTTTTATTGACGACCTCTGTGGCGCGTCGGGCGAACGCTTGGCTGCAATACAGAAGGTTGCGGGTTCGATTCCCGCTGGGTGCAAATATTTATGCTTAAAAATAAATATTTGTATCTGGTCTGGGCGTATTTCTATGTATAATATGTATGTATTTACAAATGAAAAATAAATATAAGTAGTATATCCGTTGTCTAGTCACCGTAACACAAGCTTAGCAGCTTACCACGGGGCTAGATGGCGCTGTGTGTTCGTCACAGGATTTATTTATTATTATTATTATTTATTATTGAATTATCTGACCCAAGTAAAAAGTTTGACTTTATTCTATCTGGAATAAGTAACTTGTGGAATGAATTATATTTGTGTATGTATTATTTTAATTAATATTGTTTGGTATTTTAATAAGCGATGTAATGCCGTCTTGCCAACGTCTTGCCAATGTTGAATAAAATTTGTAAATAAAATAAAATGTGTAAGAAAGTTATGTGCCTTTATTAGTTCCTATCATTCCGTCCACTAATCAAAATTATTATGAACCCACACTGTAAATTGTAGCAGATTGTGTAGTTCATGATGAAACTTTCTGTGCTTTTTGTCCACAAATTCCTATTTTAAATAATTTTTTAAACCAAAAGTTCAAACTTTTGTTTTACGAATCCCCATTCTGAAACAAGTTTTTTAAGCAGTGGGCATTTCTGAACTTTTTGTCCAAAAATCCCCACTTTACACAAATCGGCTAAAAATGGGGATTATTGGACAAAAAGTTCAAAAATCCCCACTGGTGGGGATTATCAGTGGGCATTATAGGAATAACCCCGTATGGAACTATGTTCACGATTAAAGCCGTGGAGAGCTGCGAGTTGTGAACTTATTGTTCAAAACTTTCTAAAATTGCCTTATACTTATTCTAAAATATTTTATATAAAAACACGGTATCTCTTAAACAAACCGGTTCCAATTACTGACATACTATCGAGCTTCGTAAAACAACAAATTAAAACATTGTAAATTCCCCGTTTTGTAGTGAATACAACCATGTTAGTTTAAAATTGTTTAATTTCCAACTTTCATCACTCACACAGAAACGACTTATTCAGTACACACTCAAAGGCCCACTCAAACTTATCATGTCTGAGTGAGAATTTAAGTGTTACAGTGCAACACACTTCTAACGATTTCGCTTAAAAAAGGTCTGTGTCTTTTTAAGTGTTGTAATTTTATGACTTTGCTTCGAGGCTGCACTCTTTTAAAGCCAATTATGCGCGCCAACGCCAACTGTGACTCAAAATGTACATAGAAAACACTTTTATTTATTTATTTTATTTAATAAAGCTCACATAGCAGGTTACAATTCTTTTTAACACTAGAGTACGCTATTACAAAATTTTGTTTTAAATTATAACCCTATACTGTGAACATAGCAAGATTAATGTTGCAAGCATCTAAAAAAAAATTACCCTAGTAACAAATTATTACTAAAGTTAATAAGCTAGTTAAATTATATTAAATTTTTAACAAGTTTGAACACACAACTTTTAAATTTGTTTAAAAAAGGTCTGTGACTTTTTAAGTGTTGTAATTTTATGACTTTGCTTCGAGGCTGCACTCTTTTAAAGCCAATTATGCGCGCCAACGCCAACTGTGACTCAAAATGTACATAGAAAACACCTTTATTTATTTATTTTATTTTATTTAATAAAGCTCACATAGCAGGTTACAATTCTTTTTAACACTAGAGTACGCTATTACAAAATTTTGTTCTAAATTATAACCCTATACTGTGAACATAGCAAGGATTAATGTTGCAAGCATCTAAAGAAAAATTACCCTAGTAACAAATTATTACTAAAGTTAATAAGCTAGTTAAATTATATTAAATTTTTAACAAGTTTGAACACACAACTTTTAAATTTGTTTTTATTACAATCGAAAATATCTATAGTTATGGAATCCATACATTGATTTTTAGACGAAGTAAGTTGGTTATACAGTTGACACATTCTGGTTAAGGGATTAAAGTAGGACTTTAAATTTCATGTCTCTCGAACCAGCATTGATAAAAAATGTAGTCAATAAATATAAATAACCCCAAAACTAATCACTAGACCTGTATTATGGGGACTAGACAACGGATATACTACATATTATACTTGTTTTTGTAAATACAGTCATACATATGATACATACAAAACACCCTGAACAAGAAACAAACATTTTTGGTCAGGGAAAATATTTGTCTCCGGTATCGAACCCGCAACCTTCTGCGTCGCAGTCCGGGCCTCGCCCGCCGCGCCACAGCGTCAAAAATCATTTAGGACTTTAGATTTAAATGTATAGATTATTTTATTGTAGACTAGCTGCGCCCCGCGGTTTCACCCGCGTAAATCCCATATTTTTCTTTCATAAGAACCTTGTCCTGATCATAACAAACACAACAAAAAAGAATTAGCGAAATCCAGCCGTTCAGGCGTGATGCCGTGACCACGCGAAATAGGCATTCATTTTTATAAGATTTGTTTGTTTGTTTCGATATTTTCGAAAAACTCTCAATCTTCTATGCAATACATTTTAAGGCAAAGAAACTCGGACAAAGCGAGTACCATTTCGGCAATAGCATGGCTCTCGAAGGTTCACTAAATCCTCTTTAAAAATAAATAAAACATCCAATCCAGTTTCAAATTATAGCTAAGTACGTGAACACACGTGGTTCTGGTTCGCCAGATTGGTGTGCCACTTGAAAAATAGTCGAGGATACTTGTTCACGAAAAATGTACGAGCTTTAAGGTACATTCACAAAGAAGAATCATTCCCAATTGATCCACATACAGATATGGGATCCATCTTCCGTCGGCATCGGCATCGAAATCCGCAAAGGAATAACGTGCACGATGCAAACCACAGCGTTGATTTGCATGCATCTGTAGCCGACGCGACGTCGTCGAGTTGAACTTTAGTTAATGGTTACAATGAGAGTTCAACGTTATTCCTTTACATGTTATTAAGCGAAAATAAGCGGTTGGGTCAGTACTACAATGAATTTTGTTTTGCACAGTGGGTGGTGGTTTGTTGGAACTGTGAGACCAAAAAATTTTGGAAATGTACATTCGTCTAAGAGAGGACATACAAACCACCAGATCGAACATGGATTTAGTAAGTGTTTATTCAAACAAGCACACTTCAAACACAAAATAAAGACTTGGTTGTTTGAAAAAACTAGCTGCGCCCCGCGTTTTCACTCGCATAAGTCCCGATCCCGCGGGATTATCGGAATAAAAATAGCCTATATTCTAAGTTTCATGGTAATCGGTTTAACGGTTTTTATGTGATTAAGTAACAAACACACATACTCACAAACTTTCAGCTTCATGCGCAATGTAACAGAAATCTACATTGAGCATGCTGCCCCTTTCTAATTAAACCATGCCTGCTCGACGTCGGCTGGGCACTGTGTATTTGTAGATGTATTTTTCCTTAAAAAAATCATCCATTAACCATTTAAAATAAAATCACGAGAAACTTATAAAAAAATAAATTACAAGTACATAATTTTACATTGCTTAAATGAGTGCAGTCCCAGCATGAATTTAATAACAGATCGGGTATTTCTACCATTTTTTTATATGATATTTGAGAGAGACTCGCCTGCTCGTCGTGTGACTGTAGCCTTACGGACTGGAAAATACCTACTTTAGTTTCTGCTGAACTGCTCAAACTGTTTGAAATATTTTCTATGAACTGGTTTTCAAGTTTTAATGAGTTAGTTGTAAAGGGAAAATTTAGCAGACTAAACAATGATATTATAGCCTAATTTGTTATAAGTTTCGGCCTCTGTTATGTCCATGTAGTAGGTAAGTACCTAAGGGAGAGCGTAACTCAGTAAAAAAAGATAATTTAGATGCGGTTGTAATAAAACACAATATATTCCGGGTTTAAGTCGCGTTTTATTTATTTACCGACTTTACAATTTCGTGAACCTAGTTTTAACGCGTGTAAATTGTTTATTTTCGGGGGCATATTAAATCAATTTAGTTTTGTGAAGGTGTAATGAAAGTGAAAACCGGTGCAAAACATGGACTTTAGCGTTGTTTCCAAAGATCGCGCGGTCATTGTAATAAACTATCATTTACCGCTACCTCAACATGACTTTTAACTACGATGACTTGACTGTTTTTATGATGAATCCAAAAAAGTCAAATTAATAGAACTAGAATGCTGACGTAAACCTAAAAAGTGGTCCGCTACATTGAGCATGCTGTCCCTATTTAATAACAGTATTAGAATGGGACAGCAAGCTTCAATGTAGCATTCTGTCTCTTTATAGCAATATTTAACTTCTTTTAGATGCAAGTAACTCCTTGTTCTTTTTTTTATATGGCTTTATTCCATTTTGACATTAGTCAGTGTCAAGTATTATTCATGTTTTGCAAGTTATTTGCATCGAAACATTCAAGTCATCATAGTTAAAATCAAAATGGCGGCCATTTAGAGTGATTGTTCACGGAGCTTTAAAGACAACGCTAAACTCTATGTTTTGCACCGATTTTTACTTACACTTCACTTATACACCTTTACTAAACTAACCCTCTTACTTATAAACGCTCCATAACTATGCATCGTTTGTCTTTTACTGTCACATGAAGTTTCAAAGTTGACAGACAGAACCAAACGTTGTATAACTTAGTCATGTGTAAATAATATTTTATAAGTAAGAGAGGAAATTGATTAAACGCCCCCGAAATTAAACAATTTACACGCATTAGAACTATTTTAGAAAAGTTAGCAACACATCTCTTCACCGCGTTCCCGCGAAAACTCCCTAAAAAGTAAACTTGCGCAACAAAGAGAAAAGTTTGGAATAAATGGTTCGATATTTAAAAACTCTGATTGTGAAGTAAAAAGGTTTATACACCTACTGCTCTACAAAGTTATTTTATTTGACCAAAAAGGTCAACGTAAAGCGCGTCTTTATTCCCTAGGTACATAAAGTGATCATTATTACCCTAGGGCATAAAGCAATTTAATTTGGAACTAAGGTTCTGGTAGCATACGGCCATTTCGAACTGGCCAACTAGACATAAAAAATAAAACCTGGCTATTTTCTTCAATTTTTATGTCGATGGAAGGGTAAGGCAAAAAGTTTTAGTTAATATGAAGCCCCAACTTTTGTTTCATCGGCTAAGGCCGATGTTTGGTTTCGTCATTTTGATGTAAGATTGTGAAATTTAATTAATGTAGAGCGTTTATATATTCAAACACGTTGCATTAATATATTGTTTTGTTGTTAGTTAAATGCTTATTTTTGTAGCTTTTTTATTGTCTCGCAGTAGATGTGTAAAGTAAAGTATTCATTCACCTCGGTAATAAAGCCTGTCTTTATCTTGGGCGCTTGAACCCCACGCTTCATTCAGGACTCTAGGTACATAACTCCTTCGCTTCGCTCAAGAGTTAAGATTTTAACACCCTCGCTGCGCTCGGGAGTTAACTCTTTAGAGTCCATCGTACGCTTTGGATTCAATATGACGTCTGCTATATAAGACAGGGCTTTAGTACCTCGGTGCAAAAACTACTATTTTGTTTTTGCATCTCGTACCTTTAAAAAAGGTTAAAAAATGAATAGAATAACGAGAAAAACACATTAAAATAAAGAGAAACGATTGTGGTAAGCATCAATATCTGCCATTATGTCTAGTATCTATCCAGTATCCCAATGCTATGGAGCGTCTCACATTTGAAAGCTTACATGGAGCCGAAACCGACACGTAGAAGCCTTTGCCAATTACATTATTACTCGCAAACTATGAAGTGGACACCAAGCCGGCGGTTATCCCTGTCTGCACTATAAAATGCAGTCAAGGACAACCACCGGATTGGTTAGAAGTATTTAGAAATGCACCTAGCTACAGATGAAAACTATGTACTTAATTGGGCTAGTGATGTGGTGGTAGTGGATCGGGTAGTGTGGAAACTATGAAGAAAATGCTCCTTTTCCTTTCTTTGACTTAGATTTGTCATAAGTCAAAGCATTTCGTTGGACAAAGGACATTCAGAGTTTTGGCTGGAACGTGGTGAGGAGATGTGTTGCTACATTTTCATTTTTGTGAAACCTAGTTCAAATGCGAGCAAATTGTTTAATTTCGGGGCATATTACGATACCTCGGGGCTCAAAGGGCGTAAGCGCCAAAACTCAACTTTACAGGAGAGCCAAAAAACAAAAATAAAAAAACTATTTTTAACATAACTTTTTTGATTTTTGGCGTAAATGAACCATTCAAAGACCAAAAGTCCTATTTTTATTTGGTGCAGAACACTGTCAAATAATAATTCTTAATACATTGAATAGTAACGAAATAGCATTCCTATACGCCCCGGAAAATGGAATGTTTGGGGCGTTTACACCCTAAAAATCAATGGGTGTGTGATGATCGTTGGTTGTAACAGTCAAATTGCCTACTAATTCTATTGATTTGTTTACATTTTCTTTGTTTTTCTTAGCTAATGTCTTCTTTTCTCTCTTGTTTTATATTTGATTGCCATTTATATGGCCTTTACTAACTTATCTCACATTATTTATCAACTCATATGACTTATTATACAAATAATTATAATTGTTGTATATTTTTTGTCGTACAATTCAATAACTTATCTTACTTATTCATTATAAATGTATGGTGTATGGGGTGCACTAAGGTATTTGGGCCCAAGCCAACCTCACCTACTAGCTTGGTGCACCTGTTGAAGAACGGACGAGGCTCTGGCGCAGACTTTCCCTTCAGGGTTGGGAGATCAGACGTCAATCGCTCCCGTAAGAGTAAAAAAATTGCCAAATCTTTATGGAGAGTACTACTAAGAAAGGTTGCAAGAGTTTCTCACGACTCCTGTGGGATGTAGACGAGGGCTACCGTGGTACAAGTGGGCACGGCCAAAGAAACGAGCCCCTACACATAAGAAACTTCCTTTTGCAACGTGAAACATAGGCACGCTAACCAGATGCGCAAAGGAGCCAGCCAGCCGACGTACTTGGCAGGCGGAAGGTGGCCGTGGAGTTCCTTAAGGAGAGTATTGACTCCGAAATTCCGGCTCATTGGGAATGGTTTACAAGGTAATCGACATGGGTGAACCATGTCGGCGCCGAATTAGATGGTGGATGGTTGTTGAAGCCAAGTCCCGGATGCACTCCTAGCAGTCGATAACAAATGTGTTAATGCATAAGGCAAATCGCTACAGAACCACTGAGATAGGATTCAGATATCTATCACTAATTCGGTGCGGGCGGTGCTGAGTATGTCTAAGGGAGGACGCGGGCGTGACAAAGAAACATGGTAGTGGAACGATATAGTCCAGAAGAGACTAGGGTGAAGAAATCCCTCTTGAAAAAGTGGCAAGCGTCCAACTCTCCCGAAGATCGCAACGCATAAAGGACTGGCAAACGCGCCACAAAGAGAGCAGTAGCCAGATCCAGACGAGACTACTACAGCTATTGTAAGATAAGTGTTTGTCTGAGGATGTCTGAGGAGCAGAACAGAAGCTTTTTATACGTTCTGGTATCAAAGCGGCGCTGGATATATCCAAGTGCCGCTGTGTAAAAGATCCTGATCGTAACCTGCTATGCGAGGACCTGGCGGTAAAGAAGAGATGGCGGACTTGTACCACTAATTATGCAAGGCTCTTCGACGCATGAAGGATGGTTAAGCTGTCGGCACCGATGGAGTCCCTATCGAAGTATGGAAGGCGGTAATACGCCTTTGCATTTTATGTTCCTGGACTAAATCTTACGATCCGTCCCAACTTCATTCCTGTTTAGCGTAATACTGGACAAATTCATTGTCCGTAGTTATTCGGAACGCACACGAGCAGCCCCCGTGGATGCTAATGTATACTGATGGTATTGCTATGGCGGATTCGGATAGGTGAGGGCTTGGAAGACGCGTAAATGCATAGAAAGTCGCTTGAGATCAGAGGTTTGCAGCAAAATGTAGAGAAGACTGAATATTTGGCTAGCAATACCACAGATCTCACACCTGTCTGCATGTTATATTATTATGGTCAAACGGACAGACCAGTTTAAATACTTGGGGTCTCATCCGTCGGGCGTTGTCTTGACTTCCCAACCCTCTTCCATAGCATCATAGCTATCTAGATTGAATGCTCAAAGGGCGCATTGAAACAATAAATAGTGAATTGTTAGACGTAATGAGTCACCTTATTTTAGAGTAACAAAAATGTCGAGCGTATTGGCAAAGTTAATTCTATAAAAATGAAAATACTCGGGCTTAAGCACCATACCGTTACTAGGCCTGTTGTTTACTACCCTCATATTTATTGCTGAAAATCGAGTGATTGCTTTTACGCCCGAAAACAACGCAAACTAAAAATATTTTTGATGAAAAATGTTAGGTGTAAAAACCTTTGTATTATCTATGATGTCGTTTACCACCCTCGCGTTTAGGATCATCAACAGTGGTTGCTGTTACGACACAAAAACTCAAAATATCTGTTTTACTTTCCTAAAAAAATTGGGGTGTAAACGCCATTTTTTGGCGAATTGGAAGATTTTAAATATACAGATCGATAGAGAATGAAAAAATAAGTAGAACTGCATTTAAAAGTCATTTTGGCCAAAATGGCGCTTACGCCCTTTGAGCCCCGAGGTATCGATTAATCAATTTAGTTTCGTGAAGGTGTACAAGTGTAGTGAAAGTGAAAATCGGTGCAAAACAAGGACTTTAGCGTTGTCCCCAAAGCTCCGTGAACAATAATTGTAAATGGTCGCCGTCTTAAAATGATTTCCTCGACTTGACTTTAACTATGACGATTTGACTGTTTCGATGGAAATAACTTGCAAATATTAATAATACTTGGCACTGGCTTATGTCCAAATGGAGTATAGCCATCCTACTTCTTACTAATATTATAAACGCGAAAGTTTGTATGTATGTGAGGTTGTTACTCTTTCACGCAAAAACTACTGAACCGATTGCGATGAAACTTGGAATATAGGTAGCTGGGGACCTGGATTAACACATAGGTTACTTTTTATCCTGTTATTTCCGCGGGAACGGGACTTACGCGGGTGAAACCGCGGAGCGCAGCTAGTAATATTATAAATGTGAAAGTGTGTGTTTAGATGTTTGGATGTTTGTTACTCAATCACGCAAAAACTTATAAACCGATTGCAATGAAACTTGAAATATAGGTAGCTGGATACCGGGAATAAAACATAGGCTACTTTTTATCCCGATATTCCCGCGGGAACGGGGCTTACGCGGATGAAATCGCGGGGCGCAGCCAGTATAATATAACCCTTTCTTTTCAACCGGGTAAAAGAAGAAGAATAAGTCAAAGCAAAGTCAAAAATATTTTATTCAATGGAATATTTCAACAGAGAGAATAATATACTTGTACACAATCTGTGTACTTATCACTTGTCTGTCCTTACTCCACGTTTATTAAGGGGCCATAAAATTGGAAGTGCTGACTGATTGATTGACTGACCAAATGACTAAACTAAGTAAATTATATCGACGCATATGACAAAGAACACATTTTGCAAAATCCATCCACTGAGAAAGGATTTTTCTAAATTCCCACAAGATTGGGAATTACGCGGGTGAAACTTCGGAACACTGCTAGTCTGCAATATTATTATCACGTACTTATTACAAGTGCTTTGAACTTGGTTTTTAGACAAAATGGCCCTTTAGACAAAGTTAATAGCGTCTAAAATATAATAGTACCTAATTACAGCCCCCTTAATTAAATATCTATAGAGTTTCCCCACAAAAGAACGGGCGATTTGTGACGAAAAAAAGATAGGATAATTGGAACCGAGGCCCGTGGGAAATCTGACATAATGAGGGTGGGTACCTTGTACGAGATGTCAAATCTTGTGGAAACAAATTGAATTGGGGTTTTTTTCTAGGTTAAAGTTTTTTTATGAGATAACTAGCTGATGTGGAGCGTGCAGCGTGGTCCAGGAAAACTGGCGATAGAAGGGCGTGGAGAGATATTGGAGAGGCATATGCCCTGCAGTGGGCAAATACATGCTGCTAAAGAAGAAGAAGAGAAGAAGAGCTGATCTAGCGCCACTTCGTATCGCTATCGAACTCGCCACTTAACACTGGCAGGATGCATGAAGCAACAAAAACAACTTTTCCGCGCCCGATTATTCAATCTTCTCTGATACGAGTATATAAAAAATAATCCCTATTTTGAATGGTCAGGCAATCACGCGTGAACGGCTGGACCGATTTCGATTATTCTTTTTGTTATTTTCGGGAGAAGGGTCTTATGAAAGGAAAATATTGGTATTCCCGCAGAATCCCGCGGGAGTTACTGAAACCGTGAAACCACGGGGAGCATCTAGTATTTGATAAAGAAACTTAGATATTATTTTTCGTATTTTTTTCCACTCAAAACTGCTTTTGAGTTGATTTCAAATGATTCCGTTTATAGAAATAACCATTCCACCAGAAGGTACGTGGTAAAGTGCCTGAACTAAACCTTAGACCTATTGTAGGCAACTATAACAATTTCAAGTACCTACTTATCTACCTAGATCTTATATTCTCAGCGTATGCAGGGTTATTGGAAATTAGTTAATGGGTTATTTTGTTCTACGACTTGCGTAAGTCAGGATAAAAAGTAGTAAATGTGTCTATGTCTATAAAAAGTAACTATTTGCAAATTTTGCCATCTAAGCTTTCATGTGCGCCGTATAGTAAGTGTTCATGTATATGCTACCCGGCTAGGCGAAACAAACATAATTAAGTATTTGCTCTACACTGTAGAAAACATGTTGTAGAACAACAAAAGTGTGTGTTAACAAATTTCCGATAGCCCTGTATAAGAAACCCTAATAAGATAAATGAAGGACATTAGAGTACGTTGCCTCGTAAATATCTGATGGTAAGACACGCTTTAACTATTTGCAAACTTTGCCCCCTAGGCTTTCATGTGCGCTGTTTGATGTTAAGTGGTTAATTAGGGCTGAAACGCGACAGTCGCGTAAATAACCTTTTTTTTTAATTTTTATTATGTTATAATATTTTAAAAATAGTTCATATAGCCAGTGGGATATTTGTATCAAATTGTATTTGTTTTATTCATTGGTAAACAGCTATTTATATGTGAATATCAAACTTTGGTTGCTTACCTCAGGGCCAGTGTTTGTTGTGATTATTTTGGTAAGTTAGGTAATTCAAATAACAAAAATGTTGTATTTCGTAAATTTGTTTTTATTGCTCAAGGCATATTTACTAGAAATTCCTTTTCCTTTAAAAATATAAAGGAATATTCATCTTCAAAAATTCACTTGCGGCGAGATTTGAACTCGCGTCCCTGGATCAATATTCCAGTGCCTATACCGCTCGGCCTCACAAGATCCCCACTTGTTCCCACAGGGGAACTTGCGTGGAGTTCAAATCTCGCCGCAAGTGAATTTTTGAAGATGAATATTTCCTTTAAAAATATTTCTAAAAATGTTGTAGTTAAATTTCGTTCGACACGCATATCTGGTAGCCCCCTGTTACCACGTTTTAGTGTGCCATTTTGAGGTATAAGGAATTTAATATATGGACGAATAACATTTAGGTTATGTCACTGAACAAAGCAGGCGTAAAGTAGCTGTTCACTCAGAGATGCACACAGATACAACGTGCAAATGTATTCCTATGTGATCTTATTAATTTACCTCAAAATAGTATATACCATCTTATATTGATCTTATATTCATCTTATATTGCCATCGGGATGCTTTTATACCATCCCGATGGCATAAAACGAAGGGCTAATTTATGCAATTTTTAAACTAGGACCATGAGTCTTATTAAGATTAACAAATAAATAAATAATCAATAGCAATCGGTTCAGTACTTCTTGCGTGAAAGAGAAATAAAGTCACATACATACATACAAACTTTCGCGTTTATAATATTGGTAAAATAGTAAATAACGACAAACAAACTTTGTTACAACTTTGTTCGCTTTGAACTAATACTATCACTACCAACTTACTTTATAACAAATCAGTTTCAATATTTTAATTAAATGTTTTGTTAATATTTAGTAAACATTTGTTCAATTGATCCAAAAAAAATTACGACTTATTACTTTTGTATTGTTATTATTATAAATTAAACAAACGAACACAAATCAGTTTTCTCAATGAATTTTTTTCTCTATAATTTTCTAAGCGGGCAACCCTAAGCCGTGCAACCAAGGGCGATACTCCGAACACATTCGCGTACCTATTGCAAGAATGTGATATGGCAGAAGTACAATATATCAATTGTTTCAGTCACATGTTATTATTTTATTACAAGTTAGGTAGAATGCGGTTTGCGGTAACTTTGCGATGAAATGTTAAGTACGGGTTTATTGAGTTACCCGATGAATGTCTAATCTTATTTGAACAGATTCGAAGGATTTAGGGCCAACGCCAACGTGAGTTAAGAATTATATAAAATACTGACTGCGCTCCACCATTTCACCCGCGTAAGTCCGGTTCTCGCACAAATATCGGAGTAAAAAGTAGCCTTTGTATATGTTATTCCCGGAATCCAGCTATCTAAATTCCAAGTTTTATTGCAGTCGGTCTAGTAGGTTTTGCGTGTTCGAGTAACAAATTAATATACATTACAGACATAAATACATACTTGCAAACTTTCGCGTTTACAATATTAGTAAGATAATATAACCTTCACTTCACTAAGTACAAAATAATGTCACCTACACACAATCATGTTCAGCCCATTTTCAGCAGTGGACGGATAAAGGCTGAAATGATGATGATGATGATGACATACAATCATCCTCTTTAGACTCCTATTTTAGTCAATGATATAGCAAGTTTATTATCGAAGTCCTGACTGATTGACTGACTGAACTATAATATCAACGCACAGCCTAAACAGCTGGTCCTATATCCATATTAAAATTTGGAGGCTGGTGTCCTTTGTGATGTGGTAGAAATAACAAAGGATAATCTGAAGTCGGGCAATTTCACGGGATAGATTCAGGTGTTACTTAACTGCCCGACTTCTGCAACTTATATCAATTGACCGGTCTAAATACAAACCTTAGAACAGGAACTACCGTTAGCATGTGTAAATGTGATATCAAGGAAGAGCCGAGTATTCTAATGGGAGGTACCTGCGTTGGTCACAGCTGGAAACTGCTCTATCCGAGACGAGATCGTGTTTAAATATGTGGCTATAAAACTAGCTAAGTATAGGTTTTAGCAAATAAACTGTTATAAATTCACACGATTTAATAAAACAAAATATTTGCCAGGTTTTACTAGCGTTTTATTCAATAACGTCATTATTATCAACAATCGAACTTTCGCCGACTTTACAGTTTGCTTTTTTAAGGTTGACTGTTTGTAGGTTGATTTTTTAAGTCAACCTTGAGAAAGATAATAATAATGACGTTATTGAATAAAATTCGAGTAAACCCGGTAAATATTGTGTTTTATTATTCAAAATCGCGAAAACCTTAAGACACAAATCGTTAACAAATCGTTTGAATATTTTTTATTCACACGATTTGTTAACATTATACATTTTACCGGGTCTTAATCGCGTTTGATTATTTATTTTCTCACCTCGACGTTTCGATCATGTTACAATGATCTTGGTCGCGTGGGGACTGAAGACGTGGCGGGCGGGTCGTCCGCTATATAAACCGTTGTTGTTTACTGTCCGGTGGTGGCTGGATGAAGAAATTTTGAAAGTAGGTACGTGAGTAACCGAAGTAATTAGCAAGTACAAAATTTACGATTTTAAACCAACATGGTTATTTTCTCTATGAATATTATTCGATAACGAGGTATTTACCATGTTTATTTTTATTTATAAGGAGTTCGATATTTCGCCAGTAACTTCGACCAGCTTGTTCACCTGCGCCAGTAGTCGCCGTTCCACACCATCTAATTGCACCGCGCGCGACGCACCAATCAATCAATCATTTATTTCATAAATATAGGTGTACAGTACAGATGTTAGTGTTAAAAATTATATATATTTTGAACTCTATATTTGGCCTATTTGGCATATGAAATGATATAGTTTTATCTGAAAATAAATGTCACCATTGCGGTATTAAATTATTTGTATTATTTAAGCAAGTCAGTCATATTTTTAAGGTTTAAATAAGTATGATCACGTAATCCGGAGGTAGGAACCTGGTGTTATGTAAAACATGTTATGCCTACTTCAGAAACCAGTTTCTCACAATTATTGTTAACGACAAAACCTAGCACTTAAATATTTCGTAAATAGATATTGTTATATGGATCTCAATTCAATAAATGTGAGAGTGCGGAGTGCGGTACGCGTTCCATCCTCTATTAATTTACTGTTGATTTATAAATTACCACTATCACACCTGATGGCAAGTCCAGACTTCACGTCAGGTCAAGTCTTGAAGTTCAGACTTTATCCAGATAAAGCACTGAATTAATAAACCTTTAAGATGACCCTAAAAAGGTTCATTAATTTGACCCCAAACACCCTAAACTTTAGTACTCGTCCGTTAATACAGACTCAAGAAGCTGATTGCAATAATCATATCGCAGTGCTAATTACGAATAAATATATAATGCAGGACTTTCCACACATTACCATCTAACCCCAGTAACTAGGTTTTTACTTTGGGTACTAGACAACGGATACACTACTGACCGTTTGCTAGTTTAAATCTCCCTATAAGTTCATAGCCACAAAAACACATTACCTACATACCTAGCGCTACCACGGTAAGTATACACTTTTACTGTCGCAATCAGATGGCAAGGCGTAGTAACACTACGTTACTCTTACGTCACTTTACGCATGTTACTTGAGAACAACAATTTAGGGGTTAACTAACTCTGTACCATGAAAAGCGAATTATAATCAAATTTATCGGAGCAAATTAACTGTGCTGAACTGTTAAAGTAGCTTTTTAATCCATCTTTGGTGGTAGAAACTTTTTTCGCATGTTATGGAAGTATTACTATAACTTGTACAATTCTGGTTGGAGGTGTAACAGACGCTCTTGCATGCCCTCTGTCAGAGGAAGGATTGCATAGACTTCGAGGCTTTGAGTATACATAAGCAACCTATAGAGCGCGCCTATGGGTATTTGCCTACTGCGCAAAGTGTAAGCAGATGCTCTATACATAGATATTCAAATGTTGAGGTTGAATAGTGATCCGCGAATCATTTTTACACCGCGACACTGAACATTTCACCGTAATTATTACTAGATTAAAGAATGAATTTGAGGAGCTCATTGGCCTAGCTGCACCAGCCGATCTTAAATGGTCGTGTGGGTTAAGCAACGCTTGGCGCGGTCCTTACTTGGATGGGTGACTGAAAATTTGTGTGACAAAAAATCATATTCTCGAGCTCCTCCGTGCTTCGGAAGGCACGTTAAGCAGTTGGTCCCGGTTGTTATCTATGATAGCAGTCGTTAGGTCAAGTTAGAGGCCTTAGGGCGACCTGAAAACTCTAACACTAGGTGTGTCACACCACTACACGAAAAGAAGAAGAAGACTAGATTAAATTCTAACGAGAGAAACAGTCAATTCCCGTAACCCTAAGTGACTGATGACATCGTTTTTGTCATTTTTGACTTACAAAATATACCGGTGCTTACAGTTCATACTCGCATACCAGCGCTCTATAGTTTGCTTATGTATACTCTAAGCTTCGAGGTGTATTGATAGCCTAATAGAGCGACATAAACGTTTATTCGGTAAAGCACTTTAATTAATAGCTTTAAAAAATCTATTTGGCTCACGTTCTAAGCAACCAGACAAGGATCGATAGTGAGGAAAATAACCAATTTTGAATATTTATTTATTTATTTGGAAAACCAACAGCTGTTACAACATAACGATAGCTTAAGCTCTCCATATTCTCTGTTGCAAAATACAAGTGAAATTTTACTTGTATTTAATATTAATAGAATAATTACTTCGATACGTTAATTCGTTTCCGATTTATAGAAGTAAACGTACGACGCGGACTCGTCCTCGGGTGTGACGTCATCTCACACTTGGCCAGTCCGCTCGCGCTCTATGTGTCGATGTCACAGTACATGTGGTCTAACGTTTTGAGTAGGGGAGCGTTGTAAATGACGTCACGTGATTGTTAGCGATACTTAATATTTATCGTAAGTTTAAATGCCTGTAAAATCAAAACTAATAGGTATTTTTGACTACAACAAAAACTAGTATTTGTATACATACAAGCTTTACTGTAACAAACTTTCAACCGATTTGGCATACCCATTAACATTCTTCCAGCACTTCATTCAAAGGAGGAGCGCGTTTTTCAACCTAAATGTACTTATCGCTTTATTATCTAACTAGCTGCGCCCCGCGGTTTCACCCGCGCAAGTCGCGATCCCGCGTTGTTCGAACACTTACCTACCGCAATGCAATAATCCACACTTAAACGGTCGCCCATTGAAGTACTGTTGAAGCCAGGCGCTACCGCGCCTGGCATCATCAGTACTTCCCTGGTCGTCCGTTTAAATGTGGATTTTTGCACCGCGGTAGGTAAGTGAAGTAAGTTAAAGTTTGTATTTCGTCAGTAAGTGACGATGACGATGACGATGGATGACGATGATGATGATGCCACTCTACATCACTTATCCTACCCCTGTGTCGATTTTCATTCATTGAATGGTTATCGCCCGCGTAAGTCCCGATCCCGCGGGATTTTCGGGATCAAAAGTATCCTATGTTACTCTCCATCATTTAAACTATCCCTATACAAATTTTCATCCAAATCGGTCGAGCCGTTTGACCGTGAAGAGGGAACAAACAAACAAACAGATTTTCGGATTTATAATATTATAGTAGGATATCAAATTCAGAAGTCCTTTCAACAATCTCTCCGATAACCCGAGCCTTTCTCGTAGTTTCAGGAAATTGAAAACCATAAAACAACACCAATCAGTTTAAGGCCCTGCACAAAGCAAGGCTTAGATTCGCATGTCCTACGGCCTTTTACTTGAGGTCAACTTAAATAATTTATCAAGTTTTCAATTCAATTTTAGAATCTATGTTTTTGAGTTTATGAGCTGCTTACTTGAGTAGTTCTTAGATTTTGAAAATCGTATCAGTATTTGGCCGCAACACAACTAAAAAAGTTTGATAATGTTACTCCCTTATTTCCTATTCCTGTGAGAATGCAAAAATGATACGAATAAAATCCCTTATTCAAGTTTGTAACTTGTTTTTGTAACTTGCTCAAACTAGGTTTTATAATAAAAGTTCGTGTTGTGTCGCATTGGTAAAGTCGAACGCCCACTAGTAGCAGTTTGTGAAGAGCTTTATTTACCATGGGATTATCTTACTGGAGAATATCTGTAACTTAACAGCTATTACTGCCAATTAAGGCGGTAGTTCATTATATGAGATGAGGAAATTTAAGTGATCGTGTTTCTTGGTGAAAAATAATGAGAGGCTCGATGACCTAGTTGCGCCCTTGTTCTACAGTTAGGCATCGCCTGTTGCGGTCGTTACTTGTATGGGGGAATGATAATGTGTGTAAAACATTTTCCCGAGGTTTTCAGTGCTACGAGTCTGCTGTTTACAGTTGGTCCCGGTTGTTATCTCTGACAGCAGCAGTTACGTCAAGTTTAACACAAATATTTTTGTACTCTAATAATAGGTTAGCCACAACACTGTACGAAAATAAGATAAAGCTCAAATAATGTTCTATTCATATATGGCCGATATTAAAAAATTTAATAGGTTTTAAATTGTTTCTAATTGATTTGAGTTACTTAGATTTATAATTTGATATTTAGACTTTAAGGAACTTTGTATACAATATTTTTGGAAATAATTTATTTATTTATTTAATTATAAGTGATAATTCTAGTTTCTATTTTTAGCCAATTTAGCCTGAGATATAGGATTCTCCTATTTCAGGCATTTGTGTTACTTAGATTTAAATCGTAATTTAGACTTTAAGCAAGTTTGTACACAATATTTTGGAAATAATTTATTTTTCTATTAGAGTTATTTTAATAACCCGGTGATAAATAATAAATGGATGACCTTTTTTACGGTATATTAACGAAGGGGTAAAAACGTGACTAACTAGGACTAGATTAAGGAAGTGGTAAAAACGTACTAGTTACATTAAAGCAGCAATGTACTTAATAGTGGAAATCAAACTCAGTTATCTACTAAATAGATAATACGGGTCCCAGTCTACTTAGGCAAGCAATATTGTGTATGTATAAATACCTACTAGACTACAGTTTGTAGGTAATATCGCCGACTCAGTGTTCACTTGGATTAGGGTTATCATAATTATGTCAGAATTTGTCGCGAGATTTTAGGATTTTTGGACTCTTCTCAGGATTGAAATCGCAGGTAAACGCAGATTGGTCCGAGCCGAAAGAATTTAATTTTTGTCGTCCACAGAAAACAATATACCTTATAATATTAGAGATAAAGTACATTTACCCATGGATTTATATATCCGATGACGTCATCAGATTCGGCCGACTCCGGCGAAGCGGTCGAATCTGACCGCTTCTGTCAATGTCAAATGTTTCACTTCTGTCAGGCGTCCCGTGACGGCTTACATTTTTTCTTGCATTTTTTAAATATTTTAGTAAAAAGCTAACAAACTTAAATATACTCGTCCTTTGGTCATAAATGCACGACTAAAATTAACACTTATTTGTCCAAGCGATTATTCCCAGTAGGCCCCTCTAGCCCTGTCCTCCGGGGTGACAGCTGGGAATTGTCTTCCAGGTTGTCACCGGGGTGAGCTGACTGTCCCCTTTGAAAGCTGATTAAAGGGGACAAATGGTAAGTCTGTTTCTAAGTTGTCATGCGAAGTGAATCGAGCAAGCGAGATCCATAGTGTATAAAAATGATAATATTTCGACATTTAAAATGGTTACTATGTGTGAGATAAAATGATGAAATTATCAATCTGTAAAAAATCTCAGGATCTTTTAACGGAAATCAGGCCTTTTCTCCTGACTTTTGTTTATTCATCTAGTAAAAATAAATAAAAATAAATAAATAATTTATTTCCGAAAATATTGTAAAAAACAAAGTTTCTAAAAGTCTAAATATCAAATTATAAATCTAAGTAACTCATATGCCTGAACTAGGAAAATCCTGTATCTCAGGCGAAAACCCCTAACTTGGATGGGTACGTGCCTAAGCACCTTATCACGAAGCGCGAGGTCAACAACCGACGGACGTAGGTATTTACTATTATTAATACCATATACCTATACCTATTCGGACCTATCCAATCCCAATTGTTTCAATATTCTAAACCAACAAACCGGGTGTAAGGAGTTTGTTTATTTTCGTTTTGATCGGCTTTTGTTCTCGTATACCAACCTCGGTTTTGTTTTGGTAGTCTTTATAAGGTATTTATGTTTGTATGTTTACTGCTGAAGCGATTTTAATGAATAAAGCGTCAATAGATTCATATTAATGGCCCGGGTAAAATAAGATTTTATTTGGATCCTTATTTTTGAATCGCTCGTTGCACTTCAGGCGATTTAAATAATTCGATATCTGCTGATTATTGTTTGATGCCGGACTCCTGCTGCGAGTGGTTGATACACGTAGAAAAATTACAGAAATTGAACGAAAATCAGTAGAAATCGAGGTATTAAAATGGCTCGAAATGCCTCATTTGGTTCAAAAATAGAACCCCAGGTCTCCAGCATACCAAGTCTCATCGTAACAAACATACTTAAACACGAGCTTGTACCTTTATAATATTAAGTAGGATTTATTCGAGTTCGTTAGTAGGATTGATATTATTAAATGTTAAAATTAGCAAGACAATACCTCTATTCAGCCACAGATTATATATTTACTATAGTCTGTGCGGTGTGTAACTAAGCAAGTGAATTAAATCCCTTTGTGTGGTCTCTACCAGATAATGTGGGAAGCATTAAGCTTCGTTGGAAATAGAATTAAATAAACTATCATAAATTAAACTTGTATTCGGTTTGAATGGAGTTTTCTATACTATTATATACGTAACGGAGTGTTGGAAGGCCACCTACTCGGTGGACCGACGACATTGTAGCGGTTGCGGGGAGTCGTTGGATGGAGGTAGCTCGCGGTCGCTATTTGTTTCGTCGTATGGGGGAAGCCTATGTCCAGCAGTTTACGAATAAGGGCTGAGATGATGATGATGATGATAGCTCAAGGCGAGGAAGCACCTTTAGTCGAATTATTATTGAAGATATTTTAAGTAGCTCCCAATCTAAATTCTCTCTCAGATGTTGTAATACAGAACCTAGATCAAGACAAAGACAATAAGCTCATTATTTGCTACGGAACAACTAACATTGTATCTGCAGTAGAGATACAATGTCGGGCAGTAATCGAGTAGCGGCATCTAGACCGGGACACCAACGGTGTCAGCCCTACGTCATCATCAAGTACAACAAGACAAAGAAAATAAGCTCATTATCTGCTACAGAACAACTAACATTGAATCTGTAGCTGACCCAGTGTTAAAGTTTCAGGTCACCCTGAGGGCCTCTAACTTGACATAACGACTGCAATCAGTAATAACAACCAGGACTAACTGCTTAAAGTGCCTTCCGAAGCTCGGAGGAGCTCGAGAATATGATTTTTGCCACACAAATTTTCTGTCACCCATCCAAGTAATGACCGCACCAAGCGCTGCTTAACCCGCGCGGCCGTTCAAGATCGGTGATTTTGTCAGAATGCAGACCAAATACTTTGAGATTGTGTATAGGTAAGGGTACTTGGTCCTAGAAGTGATGTCTCAAACAAATTCCATGTTCCTTTTACATGAAATAAAAAGATCCTAGTTACCCTATGACGTAGTGTTACCAACGCCCGCCTCCCGGTCTAATACTGCTGCGTCAGCACAATCCGTGGTTCGACAGCCCTTGAGAGCGGTGTCGACTGCTCTCGAGCGATGTCGTGTAGTGGTGCAACTCGGAAACTAGTCTTATGAGATATTGACCTAATTTACTTACTAACTAGCTAGTACAGTGAGCTTTTTTCCGAGTTGTTGTTATAAAGTAATTATTTTTATCTATCCTTACATATAATATTCAATGTCCCGACCGATTAAAAAAGTAAATATTAAATAGAGTACAATACCTACTGAATGATAAACTCAATTTAAAAAGACGAGAAATTATGAATTCTACAACACAGGCCCTGCCAATTGTGTGGAATCTTTTTGATGATAAAATCCTACTAATATTATAAATCCGAAAATCTGTTTGTTTGTTTGTTTGTTTGTTTGTTTGTTCCCTCTTCACGGTCAAACGGCTCGACCGATTTGGATGAAAATTTGCATAGGGATAGTTTAAATGATGGAGAGTAACATAGGATACTTTTGATCCCGAAAATCCCGCGGGATCGGGACTTACGCAGGTGATAACTATTTCTTAGATGAAAATTTGCATAGGGATAGTTTAAGTGATAGAGAGTAACATAGGATACTTTTGATCCCGAAAATCCCGCGGGATCGGGACTTACGCGGGTGATAATATTTATTGGATGAAAATTTGCATAGGGATAGTTTAAATGATAGAGAGTAACATAGAATACTTTTGATCCCGAAAATCCCGCGGGATCGGGACTTACGCGGGTGATAATATTTATTTGATGAAAATTTGCATAGGGATAGTTTAAATGATGGAGAGTAACATAGGATACTTTTGATCCCGAAAATCCCGCGGGATCGGGACTTACGCAGGTGATAACTATTTCTTAGATGAAAATTTGCATAGGGATAGTTTAAGTGATAGAGAGTAACATAGGATACTTTTGATCCCGAAAATCCCGCGGGATCGGGACTTACGCGGGTGATAATATTTATTGGATGAAAATTTGCATAGGGGTAGTTTAAGTGATAGAGAGTAACATAGAATACTTTTGATCCCGAAAATCCCGCGGGATCGGGACTTACGCGGGTGATAATATTTATTTGATGAAAATTTGCATAGGGATAGTTTAAATGATGGAGAGTAACATAGGATACTTTTGATCCCGAAAATCCCGCGGGATCGGGACTTACGCGGGCGATAACCATTCAATGAATGAAAATCGACACAGGGGTAGGATAAGTGATGTAGAGTGGCATCATCATCATCGTCATCGTCACTTACTGACGAAATACAAACTTTAACTTACTTCACCTAGTCGCCCATTGAAGTACTGTTGAAGCCAGGCGCTTCCGCGCCTGGCATCATCAGTACTTCCCTGGTCGTCCGTTTAAGTGTGGATTTTTGCATTGCGGTAGGTAGGTGTTCGAACAACGCGGGATCGCGACTTGCGCGGGTGAAACCGCGGGGCGCAGCTAGTGTAATATATTTTTTTATTGATAAGTATTTTTTTAATTCATTTTTCATTAGTTGATTGTTTGAATGACTGAATACAAAATACATCGATGCAGAGCTTATACCGCTGCGCTGATCGTAAGACATGGAAGTTGGATCAAGTATTCCATGTGGTGTGCAGCCTCCACTCCACTAAGGGTTGTTTGAAATGCCACCCCTAATTAGGAAAAAAGAGGTTTTCAATTACCTATTCGTTAATTTTTTGAAGTTTTCTGTAGAACACACGAAGCGACCGGAGCTAGTTACGTCTATTGTAACATAAATCGTTTTTATTTATAATTGTTTTTAAATGAAGGTAATAAACGAAATACGAATACACGATTAAGACATGAAAAAATGTAACTTTAACTACTGTAGCTGTGATAATACCCTAGCCACTTAGTAAAGTAACAACCATTAGTTACACCTGCAACATGAACAAAATCCCAAGTGTGCTGTTATCTGTAAGCGCGGCTGTCGTCACAAGATAAGCTTAGAGATGACATTGCATCCACTTATTGAAACTAAGAACTAAGGTACTTTTTATTTAAAACACACTAGCTGAGTCTCGCAGTTTTACCCACGAAAGTTCATAGTTTGTGAAAATTATGTTAATGAGTGTCTTAATAATTACTATCGAGCGTTTGTTTGATTACCTCACCTAAACGCGAAAGTTTGTAGGTATGTATGTAAGGGTGTATTTATGTAGGTATGTAACTTTGCTACTCTTTCACACAAAATCTACTGAACCGATTGCGATAAAACTTCGAACATGTTTATCCCGATCCAAAGTAATTTATCCTGATAAAAAATAGCCTATCTGTTATTTCAGGTTTATTCCATTCCATCCCGTCCAATTTCACAAAAATTGGACTTAAATAGGTGAAACCGCGAGGCGCAGCTAATAAACCATTATGTTGCGAGCTGAAATGTCATCCAAATAGTAACTACAATTAGTACATTCATAGAGTCGTTATTTTCATCCCCATCACTCAAATTCTTCAAGCAAAAGCTAAGACTTTGCTGAGTCGGTACAGCAAGCAAATAGCCCGCGAAATTTCAACGGCTCCCGCCGAAGTTATATAGGCTGTATTACAACTGTCGATGGTTATTTTCCGCTGCGAATCACCGTGGTATAAAACCAGCCTCGGAGATTAAAGCGACCGCATGGACACTTGAACACGTCGGTTTGAGCAGTTCCTTTTTCCACGACACTGCATCGACGACAGCTGCATCGCTGCTATCATGCAGTAGGTATACGATACTATTGATACGTCAAAAACGATAGATCAATTATTGATCTTTTAAACGTTTTAGCTTACCAGATATCTATTATACAATGACCAACTGCGTTGTGACCATTTGTTTTACACGCTTCTAGACTAGATAAAAAAACGGGTCTGTGATTTAAAAAGAGTACGATGCAAAACCTTAGAATCAGTAATAAAAAAGAATTGAAATTTTTGCATACTGCACTTTAAAATTGCACGGCAGAATAAGTATCCTACGTACTCTATTTATTGTAATAAAACACAATATTTACCGGGTTTAACTCGCTTTTTAACCTACTTCAAAAAAGGAGGAGGTTCTCAATTCGTCGCGTATATATTTTTTTTTTTTTTTTATGTTTGTTTACTCGAAGGTGGCTTGACTGATTAAGATGGTTCTTTTTTTAATGGAAAGGTGAAAGCCCCGAGGTGGTCCCATAAAAATTTGGTGAGGATCTGATGAGGATCTTCGAAGTGAGGACCGGAAATGCTCCTCAAAAAGCTGTATTCAATTCACTTGTTCACCGATTATTCGAAGGTGGCTAGACCGATTGAGATGGTTCTTTTTATAATGGAAAGGTAGAAGCCCCTTGGTGGTCCCATAAAAATTTGGTGAGGATCTGATAAGGATCTTCGAAGTGAGGACCGGGAATGCTCCTCAAAAACCTGTATTCAATTCACTTGTTCACCGATTACTCAAAGGTGGCTTGACCGATTGAGATGGTTCTTTTTTTAATGGAAAGGTGGAAGCCTTGTGGTAGTCCCATAAAAATTTGGTCAGGATCTGATGAGTGTCTTCGGAATGATGGACAGGATAGCTTCCCAGAATGTAATAAATTACTCGTTTTTGGACTTCTACCAAAAAGAAAAGACCCATAAAGAACTAAGTACAGATTGATGGGCCACCTAAAAACACCTTCTCATCAGCAAACTCCTCAATAATTAAAATTACGGTAACAATGGGTATTGTTAATTTATTTGGCAGTCGAAAGTAGGTAGGTAGGTACTAAAAAGGGTGAAATAAAAAAATAATTTAAAAATTAAAAAACCGACTTAAAAAAAGAACTAAAATAATTTAAAAACCACCAAAAAAAAAAAAATGATAAAAAAGACCAAAATAACCTCTACATACAGCGCCACCGACTAATTAATCTGTTTTATCATCTGAAGTCGGGCAGTTTTACTGGCTGTATGGTTCCATATTGTACTTAGTTTGGCTGCAATGCAATATCGCGAAAACACAAGAAAAAGCGACTCAATTTATTTCTAACAAGCTGCGCCCCGCGATTTTACCCGCGAAAGTGAAAAATGACTTTTTCAAGGACGCGGGCGGCCGAGCGGTTCTCGAGCGGTTGCACTTTTTCGTTCATTACTCGAGTTCTACTAATTTGATTTCGATGTAAATAATACCACGACGTTCCTCGAAAATAGAACTATCCAATATTGTAGTTTATAATTGTATAAGGAACAGACAGAGAAACAGACAGACAGACATGAATTTTAAAAATTATATAATTTTGTTCTACTTCTTTTCTTAAGTCCCCTAGATAACTTTTTTCTTAATTTACTTCCAAGAACAGACTTTTTGTCCTCTCTTTTTTTATTATAAATATATAGATTTAGATACCTACAACATATATCTAATCGAACGGGCATGTGTTTAGTAACACAATAGCAAACAACGCATAGATTTTAGATACCCGGTGGGAATATCGATTTATCTTCGGACCTGTTTGAAGTATAATTCCACCGCGTGTACTTCTAATGACTTACGACTGCATTTATCATCTCTGTTCAGTTTGAGAGTTAGAAATAGAAATCATTTATTCGGAACACAGCAGGCTATCCTATAACTCATGTATAAGCTACTGTAATAAGTTACCCAAAAGTGTATGAATTACAATATTTTGTAAATTTAACTAAAAAAGGTTTGTGTCTGAAGGTGTAACAGGCGGCCTGCTGTGGTATCATCTAATTAGCATCCACCGCTACTAGTGGCTTACTTGCAGTATATTGCTGTTTTAACGTAACGTGGTAGCAACCGGTAATTATTTCAAAGCAGCAATGTAGAATACGAAATATGTTTTTTGACAGTTAGTAGCGGTGGATGGCTAATTAATGGACTTAGAAAATAAACAGGACTGATTAGTTGAACATTTTGCCTTACAAAAGACAGAGGCTAATCCGAGCCGAATGAGATAGCAATCGACGATGTAGTGTGTCTCGTTCTTTCATCTTGCCAGCCTACAAAAATTATCATATTTAAAAAAAAACATTAAAAGAGGTTGCAGTTATTGCACGGCCAGATAAAGCACGACCCGATAATGTCAGTTAATTGGACGCCAGGGTCTCGTTTTAACACTTCGTACAAATTGTATGGGATGTAAACAAGACGAATATCCTGGCTTCCATTTAACAGGTCGTATATTATCGGGTCGTGTAATACGTGGTCGTCAAGTACATTATTGGCTCCAATTTCCTTTTTAATATTTTAATGGTAACCCATGCCAGTGTCATGGCGGCATCATGGTAGTAAAATATTAGTTTTTTTATAAAATCGCTGCGTTAAATTCTATAAAATGGTGAAAACGTGTTGCGTTTTTACTTGTACAAGTGAATCATATGGTGGTTGCAATATATAATTTCATAGGTAAGCCAAAATATGTTTATTATTGTATTCTACAAATGTTTTGTTCTATTACAAGAATTTATGGTGACCATGATTTTTGGATTTTTGTATTGAGTTCGGGTAAGTTTTTTTTACTGTAATTTTATTATTTCAGCTTTCCGAAAAATGAACAAATACGACAATAATGACTCAGCAGTATGGATGTGAAGTAGAAAATTACAAAAAAATCAGTCGTATGCAGTCGTCACTTCGATCTTTCCTGCTTTTACTCCCGTCGATTATTGAAAGCCGATGAATACCAACAATTCCGCTGGTGGTACGAATACTGTTAGATATTTTACTACTTACCTGCTGAACATGAGTGATAATAAGTAATTAGTCAAAAAGTTTTATTTTTGAAATTTCCTCTAGTTTTACATTTGATGAATTTTGAGGAATGTACTATATTAAATTTAACGTAATTGACCGTCATGTCTGTTAAAATTTGATTTCGTCAGTCAGTATGTATATAGTATATTGTGTCTTTGCGTGTATGTATTTTCCTTCTTCTTCTGCTGCTGCTTCACACCAAAGAAAATTAATTTAATTTCTTCTTCTTTCTTCGAACCTGTGCCTCTTGCATGACGGGCGAGAGCGCTAATCTTTGCCTCACGGGAACCCGTCGTGATACGGTGATTTTTGATGATACATTTCTTTTTGTAAAATATTTATACTTATTAATCAAAGTGTTCAAAAATTAATAAGCATACTATAACAATTAATAAAACTGTTTTATACCGTGTCCTTTTGTATTATTTTATTAATCCTTAAAGAGCGTCTATTGCTAATGGAAATCTTCAATTTGCCAACACAGACTGAGACGTAAGTCTCAGTAATATTATAAACGCAAAAGTTTGTATGTATGTCTGTGACTTTGTTACTCAATCACGCAAAAACTACTAAACCAATTGCAATGAAACTTGAATATAGGTAGCTGAAAACCTATAATAACACATAGGCTATCCCGATAATCTCGCGGTAACGGTACTTACGTGGGGGAAACCGCAGGGCGCAGCTAGTAAATACAATTGCACTTGCATTATTAAATCTAAAATCTGTCACATAAAAAAAAATCTTATTGTCACCCTATTAGAAAATGACACAAGTCCTTTGCTACAACCATCTTGCTCAGCTCGTTTTTATTCTGACAGATTTTCCTCCAGTTATTTATTTTAGTTATTTATCTTACCTCCATGGGCTAATTAGATGATACCACAGCTGACATGCCCTCTGTCAGAGGAAGCTTTGGCGCTTTGCAAACTTGTTTTTCTTGGGTTACATGGACGTTAAGGTATACTGCACCGTAGACGTTAGACCACAGTGGATATTGACAGGCACTATGCAGTACATTGTTGCTTTGACGTAACGTAGTTATTACCGGTGATTACGTCAAAGCAGAAATGTACTGTAAAGTGCCTGTCATTTTCCACTGTTGCGAGACGTCTACTGGATAGATAATATTTGTGCTGATGTCGCAAGAGAGTGACATAATAATAACTGTTTATTCGGTAAAGCTCTATATTTAATAGATTAAAAAAAAACAAGATATGTTTGACATAATTATTTGGCGTATATTAGAACGTAGTCTTGATAATATTTTAAACGCGAAAGTTGTATGTTTACGTATGTATCTGAATTTGTTTCCCTTTCACGCAAAAACCACTGGAGCGATTGCGATATACGTAGCTGGGGACATGGAATAACATATAGGCTTACTTACTTACATACTTTATCTCGATGTTCCCGCGGGAACCGCAGGGCGCAGCTAGTTTTAGATAATTGTATAACGTGAATTGGCTGGTTGCAACGTCGATACTCTGAACACGGCCTAAGAGAGCAAAATAGAACGTTATTTCAACCTCGCCGTGATAACTGACAGAAAGGCCTCGCGAAAGCCTTGAGTTAAAGGGCAGATAGGGGGTATTTCTGTATAAAGATCCGACAGTTGTCGTCCAAACAAATTGATGAACTGAGATACTAAATGTCAATGTCCAAATGGAGCTGAACGATAGTGGTAATAGTTTGGAAAGAAAATTAGAAACAGTTATTTCTTCACTACCGCGCGGAGTAAAGAAGGGTTTCGTGTTTATTTATGTTATGTTTGTTTATATGTGGCGATCCAGAGGCCGAACGAATAGACCGATTTTTAGTTTTAGACTTTTAAAGATAAGAAAATTCTATCGATAATTATGGCCAATAATTCAAGTAAAGTTTAAATAAACAGAATTTCTACTATGGTTTTCGCGATTTTGCATATTAAAACATTTCATTTACCGGGTTTAATCGCGTTTTATTCACGATTTTTAAACGACCGAGCTTTCGCCAACTTTACAGTTGACTTACTCAGTCACGCAAAAACTACTAAACCGATTGCGATTAAACTTGGAATGTAAGTAGTTGAATACCGGGAATAACACATTTTTTTATCCACAGGCCACATTTTATCCTGATATTTCCGCAGGAACGGGACTGAAACCGCGGGGCGCAGCTAGTCATGAATGAAACGCGATTAAACCCGGTAAATAAAGTGTTTTATTAAAATAAACAGTTGGTACCCTATCTACTATAAGTACCAAGAAAATAAAGACGTAGGTAGATAGATAGATATTCTTCGGAGAAACTTATTGAGAAGCCGAATGTTCTTGACGTCAGCATAGAAATATAATATCATTCCTTAAGTTATATTATTATAATTCATTAAAGAGCGTTCATCAAAAATGTTAAAATAATTATCAACCAACAAATTGCAAACAATAAAAATACCCCCTTACCGACGACTATACCAGTCAAAAGAGTTATTCTTTTATTTTTGCATTCATGGTGTGTGTATATCATCATAATCATCAGCCTGTTGCAGTCCACTGCTAGACATAGGCCTCTCCAATTGCACGCTACCTAGATCTATTTTCGGCTTCTAGCATCCAGTTTGTGGCAGCCGTCTCCCGCAAATCGTCGCTCCAACGTGCCTGAGGACGACCTGCACTACGTTTGCCGAGACGCGGTTTCCACTCTACTTGGTACTTGATGTACTATCTATTCCACACATAAATATTTTATCTCATTGATCATTTCTCAACGGTCTTCTCATAGAAGCTTCGAAAGCTCAATTCAAGCTCATTCAAATCGTTTCCAAATGGAAATCTCTGGTGACACGTGCGGTAAACTACTCAACTTTTTCCGCGAGTTTTACGCGCAATATTCCTCTTCAACTGTATAAAACTATTTTAGTGAAAACTTAAAGTGGGATATAAAAACTTAGATTTATATTTCAGTTTACTGTTTCAGGATTTTTAGCTTGAGATTTTTCTTAAAGAAGTTAAAGTTTTGTATTTATTGGATGAACCAACTTTGTAGCGCGGTGGTCATACATCTATAACGGTTTGGATTCAATTTCTACTGTTGAACAATTATTAAAAATAGCGTGAACAAGTACAAATTTTTCACAAGGAATGCTTAGTTCAGGAGACGTTTTTTTAATTTTTATTACTAGTTGCGCCCCGCCGTTTCATCCGCGCAAGCCCTGATCCCAGAATATCTGGATAAAAAGTAGCCTATGTGGTATTCCAAGTCCCCAGCTACCTCTATTCAAGTTTCATTGCAATCGGTTCAAGGTATACAAAACAGAAGTTAGACCTGCTCTGCTATATGGTGCTAAGTGCTGGACCGTCAAACAAAGTCATGAACAGAAACTACATGTAAATGAAATGAAAGTGCTAAGAAGGTCAGGAGGTGACAATTAGGAGAGCTGATCCCACGTAAAGTGTGAAACGGAAAAGACAAAGAGAGATCACAATCGGTTCAGTAGGTTTTGCGTGATTGAGTAACAAACACATACAAACAAACTTTCAACTATATAATATTATTAATTATCAAAGTCCCAATCGCGCAGGAATAACAAGATCAAAAGTAGCCTATGTTACTCCTCGATAATGTAGTTATCTATTGGTGAAAGAATTTCAAAAATCGGTCTAGTAGTTTCGGAGTCTATTTATTACAAACTAACAAACAACAAGCAAATAAGCTTTTGAACTTATTCGACAGATATCTTCCTTAATTACCTAAATCCCAAATATCACAATCATTTCAAACGTCAACCATTTATCTCCAAAATATCCGGAAGTAATCAATTCATTTCAGTCAATCAACGCAATTTGTAACTTCCGCTCGTTGGATGCAAATCAAATCACTCTCTTTTTAACCGACTTCAAAAAAGGGGATTTTCTCAACTCAGTTTTCACTGACTTTGGTTTAGTTTTGACTTATGTTTTTTACGATTCGACATTAGTGAAACACAATATTTACCGGGTTTTACTTGCGTTTTATGTATTAACAGTATTGTTACAGTATACTTACGTTCGCTAACAGTTAGCTTTTTCAAAGTTGACAACTGATTATAATCTTCTAAATCTATAAAATGTTTAGTCCTGAATGATCAACACACAGCCGAAACCGCTGAACCGATTTTGATGAATTATGGTATAATAATAGGGACATTGGAGAAGGGCATAGGCTACTTTTGATTCTGATATTTTCGCGGGAATGGGACTTATGCAAGTGAAACCGTGGGGTGCAGCTAGTACTTATATAGGTCAAGGCTTATGTTGTTCTTTCATTAAATGAATGTAGAGCCTAAACCGCCGATCCTAGAGTCATTAAATTTAGTTTAATTATGTTCCATGTGGTTTTTGGAAAATCATGCGGGATCGCGACTTACGCGGGTGAAACCGCAGGACACTGCTATTATTATCTAATTAAGATAAATGACAGAGTTAAAGCAATGTTACTTCTAACTATTAAACATTCAAAAGCCGTATCAAATTACTTGTTCCAGACGAGAACTCGTTAAAAGTTTGAATATTACGCTGTGTTAACATTTTTGATTGAAATTATTCTTTAGATTATCTCTACATTCAACTTAGAATTTATGTTTTCATCCCATTGCATTGTTAGATATCTCAGAGCAGATAATCAAAGGGTAGAATCGACCAGTTAACAGTGACACATCCTAATTCCTATTTTTTTCTTTATATTTTAAACGCAAATGTTAACAAGTAAGTATTGTGACTTTGTTACTCTTTCATGCAAAAATTACTGAACCGATTGGAATGAAACTTGGAATATATAAAGCCAAAGACTTAAAATAACAATTAGGCTACTTTTTATCTCAATATCTCTGAAAGTACGGGACTTAATCCGCGTGCCAAAGGAGTAACAAAGTCACATACATGCGCACCATACTTGCCAAGTTTGGTTTTCGTAATTGCCCTTACCATGATCATATTGCAGTGCCTCATCAGACCTAAATCGTTCAGCTAAAAAAAATACATCAAATCTCTAATAAAATAAATAATTTTTTTAATTATTTATTTTATTTTAATTTTTTTAATTAAGTTACTTTTATTTATTTCTGGTAGTCGTGGTATTTTTTATTTAAACCTAGCTGCGCCGCGGTTTCACCCGCGTTTCAACCCTAAATATTGTACGCATGGTAAAGCCAAGTTTCTACTGGGAGCGGATCGAAGTATTAATAAGCGAAGGAGTCGTAACGGCTCGCTTACACATAATCCGGCATCGACCGAACACAAGTCAGGGAAAACTAGTCTAAGAGGGGATCGTTGGTAACCTAGCTCACTTAGAAGTATCACCAAGTTGGGACTAATGTGATGGAAAGAGAAGTAAAAGTTATGCTTAAAAAAACTCGGTCAACTGCGATTCAGCCTGAGCCTGTCTTGATTCAGCCCGTCTTTATAGTTGGCTACCCTATACCATCGAGTACTAAGTTGAGACTATGTTAGAAAACAGACTAAGTTATGCTTAAAAAACTTGATCAGCCTAAGCTAAGTGAGCTAAGTTACCAACGATCCCCTCTTAGTCTAAGGCCGGCTTGCATAACGGTTCCTAAACATGTTTAAGCTGTTAATCGTATTTTAAATCTGTCAAACTGTTAATGTGTGGCAACATATTATCAATCGTCCACTTAATGAAATAGAGTCCAATGTTCGATTTCCCATAAATTATTTTAAAATTGATTTAGTTATTAAATAAGTTTTTTAAATTTTGTTATGCAAGTCGCTCTAAATGTCAGTCATCGGCCGACCAAAACGGTTTTAGTGTAACTCTTTCGCGTTACGAAAACGATCTAAGGGTGTTACTCACACATTATTTACCCCGCTCATCTCGCTGTGTAACCCGGCTTATGCCTTTTGATTTTTACTATTTGATATAAAGAAAGAACAAAAAGTTGACAGTATTTTATCCGAATAGTAGTTATTCCACCCATTCGCAATAAATGGAATGATATTCCAGATCCCGGTTCACGTACGGAGCTGGGTTCCAAATTATTTAGGGGTCCGCTAACTCAGATTGGAGAGAAAAGGTTAAAATAGAAAATAAGACTTGAACTAGGGTGGTCTGGATTGTTGGAGAAAGATTGAGCCCAGCCGTGGGTGGTAAGACGCTAATAATAAAACTAAGTTATTCACATGATCACAGCAACATAAAAACCATGAAATTCTACAAGAATTTATTCCTCTCGTTGATATCGATTTATATTTGTTCCTTCTGTATTGTTGGAGAAATTCCTTCAGTATTCTGTATTTTCCTTCTGTCCCTCGAAGATACAGTAGTTCCTTTGCTAGTCTGGTTGGCCATTGCTACTTTTCAGTGGCACAGGTCCAACTTGTATACAAACCGTCTCATTGTTAATTGTTGCAGTAGTTCAGTGATTGCCTAAAACGCCTGATAATGTGAATGCTGTGTATTCGAATCCCGAGGAGAGCGCTCCTAAAATGTATTTAGGAGCTCACTTCTTATTACCTACGTTATTTTTTCTCTTTCCTGATGTTTGAGGTCAGTAGGTATCTGTGCAATACTCAAAGAAGGTAGATATCTGACAAAACGACAGGAAGCCCCTCCCATAAAATTGTCTAATACGGAACCCAATCGTCCATTTAGGATGTCCGTAATTGCCGGTTTTATTTTGGACCATACATAAAAGATGGGTTTTCCGTTCCGCCCAACCTTTTCACGCATTGTCTAGTCTCCGATGATTAATGTGGACCGCTGAATTCTGTGTCATCGTGATTTACTGACTTTACTCTTTTTAACGCCGATTTTAGGGTAAGCATTTTGATCCGAAAGGTAGATTCGTGATATTACATATTTTAAGAATAAACGAATGGAACGACCTGGCGTAAAATGTAAGGGAGGTCTGAGTAGTGGGAAAAGGGAAAGAAGAAATACATTTTTAAACAGTTTTTTAGGGGCATGGCGGTTAATTTTATATAGGCGTCCGGTCGCGACTAAGACCTATTTGACTGGATAGTATATAGGCGGAGTACCAAATAATGTATAAATAATGTATGCAATAATAATGTATGTATGCAATGTATGTCTATGGCATCAAAATAGGGGGCAGTAAGTTAAATTTTCGTAAGCTAGTACTCAGCCACATCCACAGCGACCCCAGTGGCTTTCATTAGGTCTTTCCTTGTGCATGAAGAGCAGGAAAGTAAGTGCGACCTTCTTTGTGATCCAATGTCAGAGCTCTAGATATAAAACCCCTAGCTTTAGTGATAGAGCACAGAATAAGTTTGTTCTTTAAAAGCATTGTAGAACTTTTACGATGTTAGGTAGTAATCAGAAATAACCAGCCATCAACAAGCCACCTAAGTATTCGAACAACCACGTGTTTTATTATGGTATGCCTTATGTATTTTAAGTTCCACGGTCGCCACAAACACTTTGCTCCGACCTCTAAAAACTCCAAGGGTAAAAGGTTGCACTTTTCGCTAAAGACTCTGACTATTGATGTTTAAAATCTTTGAATGTTCATAAAATATCTTAAATTTGTTTTTGTATTGTATTCTGTACAACATTTCACTCTAGTTTCCTCAAACACTTATCTCTTGGTAATTTCTTAATAAATTATTTTTTTCTTGGGTTTTATGTTTTAAGTATAATCTTATCTTACTAAGTTATAAAAACGACAGTTATATGTATGTATGTGACTTTGTTATTCAATCACGAAAAAACTACTGAACCGATTGCGATGAAACATGTGTATCTGGATACCGGGAATAACCCATAGACTACTTTTTATCCAGATATTCCCGCGGGATTGCGTGATTGAGTAACAAAGTTACTTACATACAATTCACGTTTATAATATTAAAGTTTGATTTTATTATTTGAACTTCGTCTCTAGATAATTCCAGTTTTAAGTTACATCGACGCCACGTTTCGATAATGTATTAACATTACAATACCTTTTCTACTGTTCAAACACTTTTATCTGTCTTCCCTTCTTGTCCATCCAAAGGTTGCCTGGAAGAGATCACTTTAGGCTATGAGGTCGCCCATTGTTTCACCTAGATTTAAGTTGTTTATGTTTTTTTTCTTTTTATTGTAATTTTAATTGGTGTTTTGTAATATAGTATTAATCTAACTATCTAAAATGGAAGAAAATCGTTTGAATAAAGTTTATACACTTAATTGAATTAATTTCAGTTTGTTAAAAATTTGTATTTCGTGCAGTTGCTAATTGGATACAGAATGCAGGATTAAGTTGATGTAAATATTTATACGGACTTTTGAATCCCTGATTGAGGTAACCCCACAAATATTTTATGTACATTTTATTTACAAATATTTGTTAAGGCAGCTTGTTTAAAATTATAATATTATTTTAAAAATAAATATGTTTTTATGTCGGTACTCATATTTGGTTGATTTTGTTGACTTTATTATCTGCGCCTCGCGGTTTCACTTGCGTAAATCCCGTTCCCGCGGGAATATTGGGATAAAAAGTAGCCTATGTATTATTCCCTGTATCCAGCTACCTAACTCGATACTACAACAACCCGATTTTCGAAGATTACTTGCTGGAAATCAGTTTTTAAGCCCCGACGGAAAAAGAGTCCGGTTGTGTGTTTCTGCGATGTATTAGGGGTTAAAGTATGAAATTGCCGATTTGTACTGAAAATCTTAATTGTTTATTTTTTAAATTTTTAACAAATTTATTTAATCAAAATAGTTGCCATTATTATCTATACATTGCTGCCATCTAATGGGAAGGTTATTAATGCCTTTGCGATAGAACTCCGACGATCTAGACTGCACAAACTGTGTGAAAGCATTTTGTACTGCCTCCTGGGAAGAAAACTTCTTGTCACGTAGATAATTGTCCAAATCACGAAAAAAATGGTAGTCCGTTGGAGCAAGGTCTGGTGAATACGGAGGATGACGAATGGTTTCTAAGTGCAGTTCCTGAAGGGTCAAAATGGTTTCTCGTGCTGTGTGAGGTCTCGCGTTGTCGTGGAGCAATAATGGTGAAGATCGATTCATGAGTCGGGGCTGTTTTACTGCTAGTTTTGTCAACATGGTTCGGAGTTCGGCACAATAGACATCTGCCGTAATTGCTTGACCAGATCGAAGAAAACTATAGTGAATAACACCATGCTGAGTGCCGTTTTATTACAGTTACCATTACCTGTTTATTGGTAAGTTTTGCTTTAGGACACTGTTGTGGCATTTGACCTGGGGTCAGCCATTGCATTTTTCTTTTCCGGTTATCATAAAGAATCCACTTTTCATCACATGTTACAATTCGATCCAATATTCCTTCATTTCTGTACCGGTTCAACAAGGCAACACAAGTTTCAACACGCGTTTCTTTCTGCAGATCAGTCAAATCATGAGGCACCCATTTTTCGTATTTTTTTATTTTATTGATTTGACGCAAGTGAGTCAATAAAGTAGGTAAGATATCGTTAAACCATGCCGCTAATTTCTGGGTAGTTTGACTAGGATCGGCTTCCACTATCTCTCTTAATTCATCGTTATTCACCTGTGTTGGCGGTCTTCCTCGTGGCTCGTTCTTTAAGTCGAAATTTCCATCACGAAAGCGTTTAAACCAAAATCGCATTGTGCGTTCATTAGTAGACCCCTCTCTCACCTCTCTCCACGCAGCATTGATATTGCGGGCTGTTTCTGCCGCGTTAGTTCCGCGTCGGAACTCATATTCAAAAATCACTCGAATTTTCGCAGTATCCATCTTTCTTGTCTAAATTGAATAACAAAAACAATTGAAAGTCGATATTCAAATGTTTCACATTTTTTAAAAAAAGAACATCACAGAAACCATTTGAAAAAAGTTTCATTCGAAAACCTCAAACCATGAAGATTCTATATCAATTCAAAGAACCTATTGCAATAAAACGGCAATTTCATACTTTAACCCCTATTATATCTGTTTTTTTTTTTGTTATTAATTGACAAGTTACACGGTTCACTTGCACGGTTAATGATATTCTTAATAAAACACTTTATTTACCGGGTTAAAAAGCGTTTTATTCATGATTTTTTTTAACGAACCGAGCTTTCGCCAACTTGAAAACCAACCAATGTCAACCTTCTTTGTCTTTTGTTTCCTATTCGTTATTTCTTTGTTTGTCTACTTTTCTGTATTTTTTTTTAATAGTTATTTTAGCTGTTTTTGATATTGTTTTGAGTGTTTCGTACACTTGGACGACCATAATTAATAAAATTGATTGATTGATTCATCTCCGCATCTCCGGGGATCCGTTCCGACGCCCTTCCAATTTCGCCTTTTTAAAGCATTTCTTTGATAATAGTTTTTTTAGTTTTATCAAAATTATTAATTAAATGGTAATCATTTCTCATTATTGAATAATAAGAAATAAACGTTACCATAAGAAATAACGTAACGTAAATCTAGCAATGAAAATGAATTCACGAGACAAGTCTCAAACGCCAAAAATCGCTATCAACTAAAATTCAATTTGCACTTAATATCCTATTCCAAAAGAGACCGACAATGCATTTCTGGTGTAAAATATTGAATCTAAAACGGAAAATATGTAAGTGTAATTCCACTGTAAAATCACCTTTAAGTATCAGAGATTGAGGTGCAGAGTTGGGAAGGTTACATTTTTGGCGAGTAACGTAGCCTTTTGAGGGAGTTTTCAATAGGTAGGGTTTTAAGTTATGTGAGGGTCTACGAGTAGAGGCAGATTAAGTGGACGCTTTGCCCGGATTTTAGTTTAATAGAGAATGATTGGGATATTGTTTTGTTACTATGATTTAGTAGGCGTTAAACGACCTGTGGTTTTTAGCTTCGTAAGTCGCGATCCCTTTGGAAACCTTTATCTAAACTAGATGGTATTTGATCGAGGAAAATGTTTGAACGGAATAAATGGTAGCCTATGTTTTATTCTATTACTCTTCATCACTATCTGCATACCAAGTTTCATCATAATCGGTTCAGTAGTACTGAGTAAAATATAATAAGTAGGTAGGTATGTTACAAACATAATTATTATTTACTTAATTACTTACACATAAATTTTCACATTTATAAATACAAACGTGAAACGGGTTTTAATCGCGTATATATTTTTTTTTATTTTCTTACCTCGACGTTGCCCCTCGCGACCAAGATCATTGTAACATTATCGAAACGTCGAGGTTTAAAAAAAATTAAAAATTACGATTAAGCCCGATCAAATGTAACAAGTTATGTCATATTAAGCGGTTAGTCAACGGAATGATAATTTATGGATACTCACTAGGTATTTAACCAATCACTCCAACCACAGATCATAAATATGCGTTAACTGACAAAAACTTCGTCGTACATCGAAAAATACTTAAAGAAAATACGTTAATGATACACAATTTAGCGGGTTATACTCACGTTTTATTTGTTAACGGCGTTGTTAAATGTACCGAGCTTTCGATAACTAAAGAATTAGCTTTTCCAAGGTTGACTGACATGTAATTCGTCTATTTTAATATTCTAAAAAAGTTACTGTAAGCCTACCACCTTGTTTTTATTTTTATCAACACTAATAATGAGGCTTTATAATATAATATTAAGAATTAATGTAATAGTTTAGAATTTAAATTATTTCTAGTTAACTCAAAACAAGCTGCCAAAAAAAATACTTTGCGAATAAGACTTTTACTTATAAACAGTGTTATAAAACGGCAATATTATGTAAATGGTATTTGAAAGAGAATTGTAAAATTCAAACATCATATCCCTCGCCTCGCTCGAAGAGCAACTCTTTAATTTTAAATCACCCTATACGAATAATACAGGGATGGACTTATAAACATTTACCCCATTATATTATCATGTACCTGCCAATCTTGAGCGATCGGTAAGCAACGCTTGACGCAGTCATTACTTGGATGGGTGACTGAAAATTTGTATGGCAAAAAATCGTTTGTCGAGCTTCTCTGCGCTTCGGAAGGCACGTTAAGCAGTTGGTCTCTGATAACAGTCAATAAGTCGTGTTAGAGGCCTTTAAACTTTAAAACCAGGTGAGCCACTCCACTACACGAAAAGAAGAAGATAGATTATCAAAGATAATGGGTATTCTAACAACAACGTTCGAATTTGGTTCCGACTTTTTAAAGGTGTGTGCATGATTAATTTGCCGAACAATTTGACTTTAGAACTGACGAAACTCATACGTTAAAACCGGCTTTGAAATGCTTTACTGTAAAGCGACCATTATGATTCTAGTCTCATAAAATAATAGACGTGTATCTAAATTCGTTTTGTTTACCCCGTAGATCTTACTTCTGTTTTCGCGATGTCAAATTGAAATTTAACTGATTTTCCGGTTTTAAATCGTAATTTATTAAAACTAAAACAAGTATTCAGAAAATATTTCAACGTTTACTCTCTAAAATTCTATAAGGTTTCCTTGTGCATATCTTCTTGTCAATTTGAGTGTTTGACCTTTAACGTATGATCCAAATTTTCTGTACGTAGCTCCATAATTGGGTCAAAGTACGAAAAAAACTGCCCTGGTTACTGCAACAAGTTGCTTTTCAGTTATGTATATGTATTCTGCTCCTTGTTTCCAGTGCCTGACAAGTGAAGCGGAGATTATGGGCTAATCCTCACTACGGCCCTGGTTTAATTAACACCAGAGCTTCCGTTGCTAGTTAACAACTCTAAATTTATGTTGTGTGTATCCTGGGACCTTCAGATGTAGGTACAATTTTCTTTGTTAATTTTTTTAGCTTAGATTTGTAGGTAGAATGCCTTTAGTTTTCAACCGACTTCAAAAAAAAGGAGGAGATTATCAATTCGTCTGTATGTATAATATTAGGGGTTAAAAGTAAAAAGGTTAAAGTAAAAAGGGGGGGTTAAAAGTAAAAAGGGGTTAAAGTATGAAATTGCCGATTTGTACTGAAAATCTTAATTGTTTATTTTTTAAATTTTTAACAAATTTATTTAATCAAAATAGTTGCTATTATTATCTATACATTGCTGCCATCTAATGGGAAGGTTATTAATGCCTTTGCGATAGACCTCCGACGATCTAGACTGCACAAACTGTGTGAAAGCATTTTGTACTGCCTCCTGGGAAGAAAACTTCTTGTCACGTAGATAATTGTCCAAATCACGAAAAAATGGTAGTCCGTTGGAGCAAGGTCTGGTGAATACGGAGGATGACGAATGGTTTCTAAGTGCAGTTCCTGAAGGGTCAAAATGGTTTCTCGTGCTGTGTGAGGTCTCGCGTTGTCGTGGAGCAATAATGGTGAAGATCGATTCATGAGTCGGGGCTGTTTTACTGCTAGTTTTGTCAACATGGTTCGGAGTTCGGCACAATAGACATCTGCCGTAATTACTTGACCAGATCGAAGAAAACTATAGTGAATAACACCATGCTGAGACCACCAAACAGTTACCATTACCTTTTTATTGTTAAGTTTTGCTTTAGGACACTGTTGTGGCATTTGACCTGGGGTCAGCCATTGCATTTTTCTTTTCCGGTTATCATAAAGAATCCACTTTTCATCACATGTTACAATTCGATCCAATATTCCTTCATTTCTGTACCGGTTCAACAAGGCAACACAAGTTTCAACACGCGTTTCTTTCTGCAGATCAGTCAAATCATGAGGCACCCATTTTTCGTATTTTTTTATTTTATTGATTTGACGCAAGTGAGTCAATAAAGTGGGTAAGGTAACGTTAAACCATGCCGCTAATTCCTGGGTAGTTTGACTAGGATCGGCTTCCACTATCTCTCTTAATTCATCGTTATTCACCTGTGTGGGCGGTCTTCCTCGTGGCTCGTTCTTTAAGTCGAAATTTCCATCACGAAAGCGTTTAAACCAAAATCGCACGGTGCGTTCATTAGTAGACCCCTCTCCAAACGCAGCATTGATATTGCGGGCTGTTTCTGCCGCGTTAGTTCCGCGTCGGAACTCGTATTCAAAAATCACTCGAATTTTCGCAGTATCCATCTTTCTTGTCTAAATTGAATAACAAAAACAATTGAAAGTCGATATTCAAATGTTTCACATTTTTTAAAAAAAGAACATCACAGAAACCATTTGAATAAAGTTTCATTCGAAAACCTCAAACCATGAAGATTCTATGTCAATTCAAAAAACCTATTGCAATAAAACGGCAATTTCATACTTTAACCCCTACTATTTTCTTTTTTTTTTTGTATGTTCACCGATTACTCGAAGACGGCTTGACCGATTAATATGATTCTCTTTTAAATGGATAGATTAGAGCTCCAAGATGGTCCCATAAAAATTTGATGTGGATCTGATGAGGGTCTTTGGAGTGATGAACGGAAATGCTCCTCAAAACGCATAAATCAATCCAATTGTTTATCGATTACTCGAAGATGGCTTGACCGATTGAGATGATTCTTTTTTTAATAGAAAGGTAGGAGCTTCGAGATGGTCCCATAAAAGTTTGGTAAGGATCTGATGAGTATCTTCGGAATTATGGACAGGATAGCATACCAGAATTCAATAAATTACTCATTTTTGGACTTCTACCAAAAAGAATTGACCCCTAAAGAACTAAGTACAGATTGATTGGGCAAAAATCGGGCAAAGTCGGGCAGCCAAACTAAGTACAATATGGAACCAACCAGTAAAACTGCCCGACTTCAGATGATAATACAGATTAATTAGTCGGTGGCACTGTACCTATGTAGAGGTTATTTTGGTCTTTTTTATCAATTCTTTTTTTTTGGTTGTTTATTAAAAAAAAATTTGTTTTTTTTTGAAGTCGGTTTTTTAATTTTTAAATTATTTTTTTGTCTTATGTTTTCGCGATTAGTCATTTTATTGAAACACAATACTTACCGGGTTTTAATAATAATTATGTATTTCGTAATTTATTTTTACCCGACTGCGCGACGCAAAGGAGGGTAATGTGTTTATAGGTCTATGTATGTATGTATGTATGTATGTATGTATGTATGTATGTATGTATGTATGTATGTATGTATGTATGGATGTTTCTATGTGGCGTTCTAGAGGCCAAACGCGTGGACCGATTTTGATGATTCTTACGTCAATCGATTTGTCTTAATCTGGCGAGTGTGACTAAAGACATGACAGTAATCCAAATTAACTTTTGTCGCAACCAGATGCCATATTGTCAAAATTAAAAAATCCAAAATCGACAAAGTATGTCAAGATGGGTATTGTTGAATAGGTATTTAAAAATCAATGTTAGGTTTCTTTTACCATTATTGATTTTATGCAACAGTTTAGGAAATAGAACGGTTTAAAGTTAAGAACCAATTAGGTATTCTTGCTTTTTATTACTAACGAACAAGTTTTTATTTTTGTTACGTAGTTACGCTTAGAACTACCAAACTATAAGCCGTGATGGTACAGGTGACAGAAATTTATTGAAATAAACTAAAAAAAAATTACGAAAATTGTACCTACCAACTGAATAAAAGCCTAATAACATTTAGGTACTTAGGTGCTAAAAACGTTACCTTACTTATCTTACTTAGGTGCTAAAAACGTTAAAAGAATAATAATAAATTTAAACAATAAATACCTAAAACCTAACTGAAATAGAATATATAAATAAATAAAGTAGGAACATAAGTACCTTCCTACTTAATTATGTTATTAGTTATATCTACTGAAAAATCCACATGATATTGGCCCTTACCACAATGTCTTATAAGTCGTCGCGAACTCGTCGCGTTCTCGTTCAGTCATGCGCAGTAGCGACCTTATAAGTCGTGCAGTTTTCACTGACGTTTAACGCGTTTTGTATGGAATTTCGTACCATGACCACCCATAAGTCGTGCTTATGTCGTTCAACTTTAAATGAAGATGCGGTCAGAAAAAAATATTATTTGTACATAAATATATTGTAAATAATATTTAATGATTTTTCAAAGCAGTATTATTTTAAATTTATTAGTGTTCAACGTTTAATACAACTAAATAAAATTTATGAAATAGGTTCAGAACTCGTTCAGAGACAAGCACTTATTCTATCTATAGGTTTTTTTTCTGTACTAAGAAGGTACCTACATGAGAAGATTTCTAAAAAGTTTTTATAATAGAGTCTAAGGAAACGTTTTGATGGTTTCATTTTTATTAAATAATTTAATTTTGTCTTAAGTTTTCGCGATTTTGCATAATAATAAAACACAATATTTACCGGGTTTTACTCGCGTTTTATTTAATAACGGCATTATTACTCAGTACAAGAGCTTTCGCTAACTTTACAGTTGGCATTTTCATGGTTGACTGAGATGTAATTATATTCTAAAAAGTTACTGTAAACTACCGCCTCATAATAATTTGTATCAAAAAGTTCCAATGTACGCAGACTTTAGAGTTATTATAGTACTTTTGAATTTTATTTTAAATTTAATTTAAAAATTTGAATTCTAATTTTCATTATTTCCAGTTACTTACCTCAAAAAACTACCATGGCTTCGGAACGCACCCTCAAATTATCTCGTGGCAAGAGCTTCTCATGTCTGTAAGGGCGCGATCCGAAGCCGTTATGGATAATAATAGTGTCACAAGTATTTACTACTCTAAAAATAAAAAAAATTTTGCTCATGCTCAAAGTTCATGCTCAAAATAAATAAAGGTTTAATCAACAAACTCTAATAAGTATAAATTCTATTTATTTCTCGTAGGGTTTAATAGTAATTTAAGAGTTTTGGCGGGAACGCGGATATTTAATGATAATTAAAAATTTAGCAACACATCTTCTGTGTGTTGCTAAATTTTTAATAAAAAACATGAAACTAAATTGATTATTATGCCCCCGAAATTAAACAATTTACACGCGTTTGAACTAGGTTTCATAAAAATGAAAACTTAGCAACATATCTCCTCACCGCGTTCCCGCCAAAACTCTGCAAATTTAAAATACTTATAAATAAAATAAAAGTTTATTCGAGGAAAGATTCTAAAATCTTTTGTACTTTCTTCACTACGTGTCCTTGGCAGAATTTGTGATCACATAAAGCCATTTTATTAAAAAAAAAAAAACTTGACACTGGCTAAAATCCAAATGGCCATAATCGGTTTACATCTCGCCGGTAAGAAATGAAAAACACGATGCAAACAAGGGCTCATTTTTATTTAATTACCTACATCGCAATTCATTCTTTGCATTGCGTTGCGTCTGGTTTTGTTCGGCATCGGACTTGTGCATTAGTTTGTTACAATTAAATTCAGTGCAGTGAAAATGTCTCGTCAGACTGTTTGCGTACTGGAGGTGGGCCCCACCAAAAAAGTCAGCCGGTTCATCAATAAGCCAGGACACAGCTGTACTCACTGATGTTAATTAGACAATAAAGAGTATAATGTTATTTGGCCCAAACTGAAGAGACTAATAAAGCACAGACTACAAGTATTTCTTCAAAAACTAGTAAGTGATATTGTAAGAAAAAATTGTTGCTCCTTCATGCAAAAAATACTGAACTGATTACTATGAAACTTGGTATGTATTATTCTCTTACTCCCACAGGGTTAAGAGCGGGTTTTTGAATCCATGAATCTGTTCTTGAAATATAATATAAATAAACACTAGTGATGCCTTAAGTAAACAAAAACTAATTTTTGGGTAAAAAGTAGTCAATATTGTATGATTCTAGATGAGTCAGCATCATCACTTCTATCATCAGATGAGATAGTGCTCATGCTCAAACACTCCTGTATCATTTATTTAAAAAAGTAGAATATTATATGATAATTTACCTAGATAATTTTATTTGTTTACATATAGTGTTTTAAATTAAACTAAATATATAATAAGTACAATTTTTATATTTGCCTGCATCATGCAGTCAGTGTAAAACAGACGTAAATTGAAAAAAATATAATTATAATTTATCTTTTAAGGAGAAAGAAATATTCAGGTGCAGATTTTTCAAGAGGAGTTTAAACCTGCGGGAGGCTACTTAAAAAAGGGAACAAGAGAGAGAATAGGAACTCCATCGATTAAAGCTGGCAGAGAGGAGGAAATGGATAGCAAAACTGTACAAAAAAACTTGCCTGGAACGGCAAGCTGCTCAATTAAAACTAGTTGAAATGAAAGAGAGTTTTATTTCCTTATTAGTTGCGCCCCGCGGTTTCACTCACGTAAGTCCTGATCCCTGCGGGAATATCAGGATAAAACGCCTATGTGTTATTCCAGGCAACTATCTATATATTTCGAGTTTCATCATAATAAGTTCAGCGGTTTTTATGTGGTTGAGTAACAAACATACATACAAACTTTCAGCTTTATAATGTTAATAGGATATCCTTACTGTCTATGTATTATGTATGACTCCTATGTAACATTTGTACCAAACTGATTACTAATTATTAATGTTATAATAATGCAGAATGTTAATATGCAATTTAGTACTTAATTATAGGCTACTTTCTAAAAGACAGAGTGCATCTAAAGATGTTTATCCAAGGACTTGTTGTAAAAAATCTGACGAAAAGTATTTATAGTATACATGTTTCTAAAACTACTGAATCAAAAATTTTGTAGTTTTTTGCCTGGTTGTAGTTTTAATCTGTTTGGGCTTAATACTGGAGTAAACAAACCTAGAAAAAGGCCTTGAATATCACATTTCTCAAGTCGCTTGCAACATGGGCTGTTAGCAAATATCCTGTATAGTCATGGACCGATCCTGGCCACCGAGCTACAAAATTTTGTAAGTTTGCCTCATAAACAATTTGTACATTTATAGAGATTCGCCTTTCCTATTTCTAAGTCTCTGTGTGTTGTCTCATGGGGCTTTTATAGGTAAGTATATGTGTGCAGTCAATGCAGCCAACCACTCCAGGAAACTGGGCAATCTCATATATTGCATTTTTTTTTACTGCACTGAGTTTGGTACTTGATGGAAACTTATTGAAACATTGTGACTTACTGTCAAACGTTTCATTAAGTTTCAGTTCTCTCCTCACCCCGAACTTGAAGGAGAGTTGTCCACTGTGAATACGATTTTTATGGAGTGAGGATAAGTAGAGTCGAGGGAAGTTGAAGGAATTGTTTAAGAATACCGGTGGAAGTCGTGGGTTACAGCTAGTATATATATAAACATTTTTGTTCGTTAGTTTTCTATGGCAAGTACCTAGGCAATTTGTTTTTATTACATACATAGGTAGGTACCTATCCGTTTTATGTGTTGTAAGTAGGAAGTTATTATGAAAAATAAAAAAAAAATTATGTGGATTTCTTTTATTATTAGCTTACAAGCGCCGAGGCGCCAACTACTATGTAAGCTGTGGCAATACTTTACATTTGGCCCAATGTTTCAATATCTGGAAAATGAGGTAAGTATCTCTATCTATGCAATAATCGAGTTGGTAGGTACTGATGCCTGGCAGCAATTGTTCCCTGGTTTTGCCGCGGCTGGTAGCTTCAATAGTTAGGGGCTTCTTGGGAGTACTTCTTTGATATAAGACATCGACATAATTATCTAATTACATTGTTTTTATTACTTAAGCAGCAATAGATCTATCATATCTCTGGGTATCAGCATCTAGGTATCATATCAGCATTGTTGCAACGCCCGCCGATTCTATGTGTTTTTAAGCCAATTTAGAGGCTCCATCCTCAGGGTAGACGAAAAATGAGTATTATTTCAACACAAAATCGCGAAAACAAGAAAAATCTATAAAATTAGCACTATATTCAACATAACACAACAGTCCAACAATTTTGTTTGTCAACTGACTGCCAAACAAAATTCAGTTTCGATGAGTTTGCAGGCCAGAGACAATAGAGTAGACCTAAATCGTTCAGTTTAAGCATGTGCATGGTACCGATTTTTTGCAGGACTGTTGTCGGGCTACTATCGCCCTGCAAAACAACGAGAAACGAGCATGGTAGGGCCCATTAACTCCCTTAATGAAATGAATAGATTACGAGACTTACCGTCAATAAATGAAAATAACTAAAAAGCGGCAAATAAAAAAATTAATTAAAAAACAAAAAACCCGACTGCGTAAAAAACTCGATTTACAAATACGTAAAGAAACAACAAAAAAAAACTATAAAGAATAAAAACAAGCCCAGTAATTTGAAATTATGCTAAGTAATACTGAATAATCATTCAAATAGTTTTGTTTACCGATATAATTTTTTTCCAATGGGTCCCGACTGTGAGTAATTTTTTACTCAGTGCTCTGTGTGTATTGATTACAAAACTATTTGAATGATTATTCAGTATTACTTAGCATAATTTCAAATTACTGGGCTTGTTTTTATTCTTTTTAGTTTTTTTTTGTTGTTTCTTTACGTATTTGTAAATCGAGTTTTTTACGCAGTCGGGTTTTTTGTTTTTTAATTAATTTTTTTATTATTGTTTAAGGCATATCCACTAGAAATATTTTAAAGGAAAAAGTAATCTTCAAAAATTCACTCGAAACTTGAGGTGTTTTCTAAAAAGAAATCTTTTAATTTTTTTATTTCAACTTATTCAGTGTTCTTTTCGCGATTTGACATTTTATTGAAACAATACTTACTGGGTTTTAATAATAGTTATGTATTTCGTAATTTATTTTTATTGCTCAAGGCAAATCCACTAGAAATATTTTACAGGATATTTCATCTTTAAAAATTCACTCGAAACTTGAGGTGTTTTCTAAAAAGAAATCTTTTAATTTTTTTATTTCAACTTATTCAGTGTTCTTTCCTACCGAACTACCTACCTACTTTCGACTGCCACAATAAAAATAAAATCAACAAAATTGTAACCGTAATTTTAATTATTGAGGTGTTTTCTGATGAGAAGGTTGTTTCAGGTGCTCCATAAATCTGTATCTAGTTCTTTAAGGGCCGATTATTTTTGGTAGAAGTCCAAAAACTCGTAGTTTACTGCATTCTGCGATAAAAATAAATATTGCACGACATTACACACAGCGCTATCTAGATCCAAACAAAGCTAGTGCTTAGTTTGGATCTAGTACACATAGTACAATTTTTTATTTTATTTTTGTAAATACATACGTGATACATACTACTATTATAAAGCTGAAGATATGATACACAGAAAACACCCAGAACCACAGAAACAAACATTTATGTACAGCAGAAATATTGATGCTATAGGAACTTCCTCCTTCTTTTAAAGTCGGTTAAAAACCATATCAACTAGTGTAAGTACACAATAAAATTCACCTTCTATTTCTAGCCGTAACATTATGTTAAACAGTAACTTTGATGATCCATACACGGTGTAGGTATTCCTCTCAATAAACGATTTCTATTCGTAGGTGTCTATTTTCAATACACTTCGACTTCTTTCCATGAATAGCCTTGATTACGTAGCGGAGGGAGGCGGATAAAAGCCTCGACAAGATGTCGTAGCGACTATATTTGGATATCCACTATCCACCTTTTATTTTGATCTTTATTTGAACTGGAAATCATTGATACTTGTATTAGAAATATGTAGTTTCTAGCTGCGCCCCGCGGATTCGCTTAATAAAAGTATCTTGCCTCTTGCCACCTCTTTTTTATTATGTGTAAAAAAAACAAATAAATTTATAATAAAACACTTTATTTATCCGGTTTTATCGCGTTTTTTCAAGCTTGGCTTTTTCAAGGTTGACTGGTCAACCTTGAAAAAGCCAACTTTAAAGTTGACGAAAGCTCGGTTCAAATAATGAATAAAAACGCGATAAAACCGGATAAATAAAGTGTTTTATTATGCAGAATCGCGAAAACCATAGAAGAAATTAAATAAATCTATACTACTATTATAAAGCTGAAGAGTTTGTTTCTTTGATTGTTTGTTTGTTTAAAAGCGCTTATCTCAGGAACTACTGGTCCGAATTGAAAAATCCTACTCGCAGTTAGACAAAACTCCGGCGCTTATTTATTTTCTTATAGAAAGGGGATGAAAAGTAGAGTAAATGTCTCGAGAGCAAATTATTTTTCCCTCGGGCGATGTACTTTGAATCCCTCGCTGCAGTCAGGATTCTACATTATTCGGTATTCTAGAATCCTTCGCTTCGCTCGTGATTTAAAGTAGCGCCCTCGCCGTAAAAATAATATTTTGTTCCCTTGTCATACAATCTACTGTCGTGTTTTATAGTTTATTTATCGAGATAGATTATATAAAGGCTATATAACGTCACGCTACGACCAATAGGATCGAAGCATCCATGAAATGTTGCAAAAACGGGAAAAATGCCCCTTTACAGAGCTTCTGTCGCGTGCCGCGTGCCCTGTTAGAACATAATATTATATGCTTCGTACGTACCTAACATTACAAAACTATTGATATCTCAAGACCAAATGGCACTTAAGTGGTTTTCTATGTTACTTGAGCCCTGTTATTTCCCAAATAAGTGTACTAACCCTAATAATGTTTATTTTATAAGCCTTTAGGGTTCCGTCGCTAAATAATTGGTTTTTATTAACAGAGTTCTCTTTCATTATTATAGGTTGTAACAGTATTTATCCATTATGTAGGTAGTAAAGTTGGAGTTGTTTCGTGAAGTATAGCCGTTGAAGTTAGTTCAGACTACAGCGAAAATAATCGGGCGATTTCGTACTTACCCACCATCAGACTACAATTTATTACAAACTAGCTACGACCCGCGGTTTAACATGCGTAAGTCCCGTTACCGCGTGAATATCGGGATAAAAAGTAGCCAATGTGTTATTGGTTTCCAGGTCTCCATATTCATATTCCAAGTTTAATTGCAATCGGTTCACTTGACCTGGAATAACACATACATACAAACTTTCGCATTTATATTATTGACCGAACGAGCAAAGCGAGTGAGGTCCAGTGTAGACGGGCCTGGCGCTTGTATCTTTGTAACTTTGTATCTTTGTATGTTTGTTCGACGATAACTTGAGTATCGTAGCTCCGATCTTCATGAATTTTGGTATGCACGTATTTTAGGTCAATAGAATTTATGAGTTCGAAGATGAGCCGGATCGGTAGGGGGGTTGGGAAGATAGGGGGTCGTGAGGTCTCAGTTCGGGGCGAACTCCTAGTATTATTGACTGAACGAGCAAAGCGAGTGAGGTCCAGTGTAGACGGGCCTGGCGCTTGTATCTTTGTAACTTTGTATCTTTGTATGTTTGTTCGACGATAACTTGAGTATCGTAGCTCCGATCTTCATGAATTTTGGTATGCGCGTAGTTTAGGTTAATAGAATTTATGAGTTCGAAGATGAGTCGGATCGGTAGAGGGGTTGCGGAGATATGGGGTCGTGAGGTCTCGGTTCGGGGCGGACTCCTAGTTAAGTAAGATTACAAACCTTCACGTAGTACAAAACAAAGTCGCTTGATTCCCTCTGTCTGTTTGTAGGTATGTATGCTTAGATCTTTAGAGTAAGCAATGGATTTTACCAGTTTTTTAAGGTTTCGTAGTCAACAAGGAACCCTTATAGTAATTCGCGAGTGAGGTCCAGTGTAGACAGGCCTGGCGCTTGTATCTTTATAACTTTGTATCTTTGTATGTTTGTTCGACGATAACTTGAGTATCGTAGCTCCGATCTTTATGAATTTTGGTATGCGCGTAGTTTAGGTCAATAGAATTTATGAGTTCGAAGATGAGTCGGATCGGTAGAGGGGTTGCGGAGATATGGGGTCGTGAGGTCTCGGTTCGGGGCGGACTCCTAGTTAAGTAAGATTACAAACCTTCACGTAGTACAAAACAAAGTCGCTTGATTCCCTCTGTCTGTTTGTAGGTATGTATGCTTAGATCTTTAGAGTAAGCAATGGATTTTACCAGTTTTTTAAGGTTTCGTAGTCAACAAGGAACCCTTATAGTAATTCGCGAGTGAGGTCCAGTGTAGACAGGCCTGGCGCTTGTATCTTTGTATCTTTATAACTTTGTATCTTTGTATGTTTGTTCGACGATAACTTGAGTATCGTAGCTCCGATCTTTATGAATTTTGGTATGCGCGTAGTTTAGGTCAATAGAATTTATGAGTTCGAAGATGAGCCAGATCGGTTGGGGGGTTGGGGAGATAGGGGGTGCAAAAAGTGAAAAAATCAAGTTCTAAAAATTTGTCAATAGATGGCGCTCGACATCCCTCTTAAATCGCGGTATCGTTGCGTTTCAAAATCTGACATTTTTGTAGGGAATGTAAACGTCCATTAATGTTTAATGTAAATAATTCATGTTATTGTTACAAATTGTGGTCGATTGTCGTAATTAAGGAATAATTCTTGTTGTGTTATCGTTTTTCTTGTCTTTCGTTATATTATTCGTTTAATAATAACTCTTATTTTGTAAAATGGATTCTCCTAAGGTCTCAGTTCGGGGCGAACTACTAGTTTATATTATGTACTAGCTGCGCCCCGCGATTTCGCTCGCGGAAGTGAAAAACGCGTTGTCAGGTTGTCACGCGGTGGCCGAGCGGTTCTCGAACGAATTGCACTTTTTCGTTCATTACTCGGGTTGTACTAATTGGATTTCGATGCAAAGGTATACCACGACTTTCCTCGAAAATAGAACTATCTATACAGATAGACCAGATTTCAATCGGATTAGTAGTTTTTAATTGTATAAGGAACAGGCAGCGAAACAGACAAACAGACAGACAAACATGAATTTTAAAAATTATATAATTTTATTCTATTGCTTACTCTAAGTCCCCTAGACCATTTTTTTTTCATTTACTCCCAAGTACAGACTTTTTGTCCTCTCTCCTTTATTATAAGTAGTAATAGATATAGATAACATATCCTGTTGTTCGCGGGATGGGTACTTACGCGGGTGAAACCACGGGGCGCGGCTAGTTTCTAATAAACACCAGTCCAGTTTAGAGCCTTTAGTTTTCGGTCTGCGTCGACGTCTTATGTAGTCGCATCAACGCCTTCGGGGGTGCCGAAACGATGCAGTTGAATCGCAGTCGAATGGCGAAAGACACTCAGAAGGTGGGATACGAGACGAACACAAATAAAATGAAACTAAAACTTTCATAGCACGTCAGCGTGGATGGATTCAATTCTATCTCTTTTACCCGACTAAGGCTACGGCCGCATTAGCACAGGGGGCTTGCTTAGCGCCTGGAGCCTAGCTAGTCTAAAAACCAACCTGTTTGTTTACTTCGATGCACCTAGCTGCTGTGGTATCATCTAATTAGCATCCACCGCTAGTAGTTGCTAAGTTGCAGTACATTGCTGCTTTGACGTAACGTGGTTGTTACCGGTGATTACTTCAAACAATTTGTAAACCTATACAGTGTCGAACCGCGTTTGGTCACAGATTTCTGTCATTCCTGGGACCATACATTTACAACCAAATCAACAAATTGCTAAATATTCACTCGATTACTAAAACTAAATGTAAAATTGAAGTAACACAATATCTGCAGTCTCTTCCTTATGATGAGACTGAACGTTTATTAAAAGCTATTAGCTAACATTCCTTGCATCATTTACTTTAAAAAATAAGTTTCATTAAAATATAATTCTAACACACCCTCTCACATACACACACACACCCCCCACTCTACTCACAGAGAGGACTTTAATACACCTAAATATAAGATACTTTTTAAAACGTTTTCTTTTTTATACTACAATTTGGCATTTTATTAAAATATTTGTCTAAATTTTCACTTTTAAATTTTATAACTTGGAATTTGTATATTTCTTAGTATAACAACAAGCTGTGACAACTTTATAAATAGGTATAGATAAGCTAATGAGATGTACATATAAGTCTGGGGTTTCGGCGCTGGATGCTGAAACACAAGCTCACGCTTAGTTCAGCAACAGAGGCTTGAACACTTTTTGGAAATAGCATGTTTGTATGTATTAGTTTTTACCTACAATTATGTTTGTATTTTTTTGGAAAATAAACTATTATTATTATTATAACAATGTAGAATACGAAATATGGTTTTTGACAGTAAATAGCAACTAGTAGCGGTGGATGCTAATTAGATGATACCACAGCTGGTCGCTTGGCGTGCACGTGATGCGCTAGGTGACTCGTCATGCGACTCGCTAGCCTCCATGCGCTAAGCTAATGCGGGCGTAGTCTAAGAGAGGGTTATGTTTGTTCTCCTCGTACGAGCGATGTTCCCAATTGCATCCCTCTAAGGAGCCAAGGATCCGCTTAAACACAGTAAGCAAGTCTTATGGGGTATGGCCAGGTAAGTCTTATTGTCCTCATAAAAATGAAAACATTCCAAACCAACAAAAGACGATCGAAACAGACACATTAGATGATCTATCGGCCGAATTCAGAAATGCTTCTCAACATTTGAGAACTACTTAAGGCGGCGATAGATGGTAATCATCGGTCCTTGTCTGATTGCATATAAATGAGCGAGATGGAATTGCGTGAAAAAATCTACAATTTCTCGTAAAATCAATCATTAACGAAGAAAATAATATTTTTATAAAATGCGATGAAGGGGTTCTAGGTATTGTATTTTCTAATATTATGATGCCTATAAGAACATATTATAGCGATTAAGGATTTAGAAGAAAAATTGATTTATTTTGTAAAACAGGGGTAACTTTGCCTGTATAATAGTGGTATTTAAAGTTATTTTTTATTGTTTTTGAAATGAAGGGGACACTTCTTGTATCATGTACAATAACATAAAACATTGTTTAAAGATCTATTTGATACCCGTTATGAAGAAAACTATTCAATCGGAAGGGATTTCACATGAGTCGCGTCTTTAAAACAAAGAAGCAACTCTCAAAGTCAAAAACTGCCATACTTATGTTGAATTTAGAAGCTGCTCAATAATATAAGTATCTCTCAAATTTTATGACGTTTCCGTATTCGGTGTACATGCCTCATAATCTAGATATGTGAGTTTCTTTATTATTAATAAAGTACTTTGATGAACCAAAGATTTGACAGGATAGGTTCTTATGGTCTCAATTTAAGAAGTGGAAATTCAGATTTTGGAGAATTTTCCATAATTTTTAGGTTATAATAATATTTTTAAAGCTGTATAGTTTTCATAGTTCCGTACCGAATGGGAAAAACTATTACTAAAACTTCGATGTCTATCTGTCTGTCTGTATCTCATGAACCGTGATGGCTCGAGAGATGAAAGTTTCCAAAAAAAACAACTCTATGTTGTGATGAAAGCTATAGGTACTAATCATTATGCCTACACTTAGTGTGACCCCCTATCCTAAAACGATAAGAGTATGTCAAGGATTTAGTTCCAAATTTGTTCTATCAAATGCAGCCAAAATTTGAAATTGTTCCGTCGTGTGAAACAAGGTCAATCTCAAACTATGTAGCCAATGAAGATAACCTACCTACAACAACCATCCCTTAATACCGAGCGGTAGTTCACCTGAACACTGTGACGTCATTACTCACGCAGGAACCATCGACCAACGGTCGACCACTAATCTAGTAGGTCATGTCACATTTGTCAACGTAAGCTGAACGGGCGTCGCGTCGCATCCGTCTTTGCTTTGCATAATCTGTAGGTAAATAGGTAAACAGGTAAAACATCAACAATTAACTGATTCTGTCAAACCCGGTAAAATTACTTCTTTGGTTTTTTGCAATTTTGCGATTTTGCATAATAAAACACTTTATTTACCGGGTTTAATCGCGTTTTTTTCCATGATTTTTTAAACGAACCAAGCTTTCGCCAACTTTATAGTTGGCTTTACAAAACCCGGTAAATAAGGTGTTTTACCAGTACAATTAGTTTGAGATCTACAGCCGCATAGACAGGCGGCTTGCTTCGCACCTAGCGCCTAGTTGCTTGCATTCTAACAAGATACATAGCTAGGCCGGTCACGAACTTTCTAGAAGGCTCGTTTTAGTTAGCTGACTCACTCGCCTCTAGGCGCCAAGTCAGCCTCCTGCCTATGGGGCTGCAGCCTCAAGATACCACAGTAGACTTATACTCTTTTTAGTGTTAGTAAAATTCTGAAAGATGCAGCATTTGTAGGTAAATAGGTAATGCTATGTCTATAGTTTCCGTTGATATTTAGTCTTATATTAAAGGATATTACAGAAAACCTTTACCTTTATTGGATAATATAAGAAAAATGCTCAAGAATCGTCGTGAAAGCCCGTCGCGAAATACTTTAGGCCACCAAGCCCATGGTATATTCTATGATACATTCTCATTTATTTTTGCCTGGCTGCAAGGAAAGGGTTATGTTTTTCGCGTTTGTTTTCGTATGTTTGTAATATTCATTATTCCATCATATCTTTCAGCTTTCTTCTCTTCTGGTCTATGCAAAGGTTGCCTGGAAGAGATTGCTTTAACCGATTAGGCCGCTTATTGTGCCACCTGATTTTTAAGTAGTTTATAGATTTTTATTTTATTGAGTTTTTTAATAGGTATGTGGTGTGTTGCAATAAAGAGTTAATCAATCAATCAAGCAATCTTCACTCGAAGGGTTTCTTTAATTACTTTATTATTTGTAAACGACGTTTAATGCAAAATTTTACAAAATATCTGCCACACTGCGTAACATAATACCTTCAATAAACACCCTCCCTTACATCATCGTCCATTGTTGATTCAGGTTACAAAAAATATTGAAAACTTTCTGCTACCAGCTTTTCTAAACCTAAAACAACTGAAAATCCTCAAATACTTCTCAGAACGGGGTTTTGTTACCAAATGTTCATTAATTTCTGGTAAGTAATTTTTGAATATTCAACGGTGTATTAATAATGAAATGGTTAATTAAGGCTGTGGATGAATTATTTCGCAAGTTTGACCCTCATGCGGGCAAAGTTTCCTAAAACAGTGAGAAATTCATTTAGTATAAAAAGAAATAGAATTAATGTGATGTCTATAAAATTTACGTTTGTTGTACCATATTTCAAGAGAATATCTGTCGAATAAGTTCGAACCCAAATGAATTTAAAAGCCTTCAGATTTTGATCTACAAAATTTAGATTTATTTTCTTATACTTAAAGAAATGCTTTCCAAAAATTTCGCACCCTTTTCGTCCTGTTGAATGCGAAAATTTGCAAGTATTTATATTATATGTGACTTTGTTACTCAATCACGCAAAAACTACTAAACCGATTGTGACAAAACTTGGCATATACGTAGCTGGAATAACACATAAGCAACTTATATTCCGAAATTCCCGCGGGGTAGGGACATACGCAGGTGTAACCGCGGGGCGCAGCTAGTATTCTATAAATTTACCCGTCTCTGTATCTGACGGTACACATAAAGATAGGCAGTAAAAGGCTTTACGGGCTATGAATGCTGCAACAGATAAAGTCAGTCGAAGACATGATTTGCTTAGCTCGTAGGTAGGACAAGACATAAACTGAGGCGAACTTATAAGTGGATATCTAGGCATTGGTCACTTTTACTTGATGACCTCTATGGTGCGTTGTGCGAATACCCGACTGCAACGCAAAATATTGCGGGTTCGATTCCCGCCAGGGCCAATATTTATATGCTGAAACAAATATGTAGCCAAATGATCATGTGCATTTAATGTTGTACAAGAATCTAAAGGAAATAAACAATTTTTATTTTTTTTGAAAAATAAATATTTGTATCTGATGGGACCCTACCACGTGGCTGAAAAAAGCTCCCGCTCAAGGAGCGAGCACGAATTGTCTATGGCTTTAACGTCGACAATTTCTGCTTGCTCCTTGCGCGTTCACTTTTTCAAGCCCGTTATCGACAGCGTCGTAATCCCAAACCGACGTCGAGTTGAAGTCGATGGAAGTTACGCTGTAGGGTTACTGGTCTGTGTGCTTTTCTATGTATAATATGGATGTATGTACTAGCTGCGCCCCGCAGTTTCACCCGCGCAAGTCCGATCCCGCGGGAATATCAGGAAATAAAGCTTATGTGTTATTCCAAGTCTCCAGTCACCTACCTATACAAGATGTAACGGGCAAGCCCTTTTAAGCCGAAAGGGGGTTGTTTTAGACGTCTAGACGAACAACTTTTGTTCTAGAACTTTTGGAAATTCGAAGTAGTTTTCGAAAAAATTAAGTTTAAAGTTTACTTGAAAATCAGCTGTTTCTCAGAGTTCGAGGTCATTGACCTTATCTTGTCCTTTCATTTAGTTTATTCGGCAACAATCGAAACTACAATTACGTTTATTTTCAAAAGCAGCTGTTTTTTCAGTGAACCATATCCTCAAAACTTTCAAAAAAAAAGTTCGAATTTACAAAAGTCGTAGAACAAAATTTGTTCGCCTAGATGTCTAGAACAACCTCCTTTCGCCTTAAAAGGGCATGCCCGTTACATCTTGTATATTCCAAGTTTCATCGCAATCGGTTCAGTAGTTTTTACATGATAATATTAGTAAGATAACCTTTTTTGACGGAATGAACTTGCTCATCTTATGTAACATGTACCACACATCGACCCCTATGCCGTTGATACGACATCCAAATCCTTTTATTGCTCCCTCTGGTGAAACAAAATCAACGACGATTCATATCCTGGAACATCGACATATAAATGTCATGTTTTACTTATATCTGTAAAGACAAAAGTTAAGCTAATAGAAATTTAATTGAAACAAATTAGAATCCGAAAATCGATTTAGGCCTGATTTTTCATTACACGGATAAAATATATCTGTCGAATAAATTCGAAGTCAAAGTCCCTCAGCGGGCTATGGAACGAGCTATGATCGGCGTTTCTCTGAGGGATCGAATCAGACATGAGGTGATCCGTCAGAAAACCAAAGTCTTCTACATAGCTCACCAGATTAGCAAGCTGAAGTGGCAGTGGGCTGGCCATATTAGCCGTAGAACCGACAACTGTTGGGGTAAACGAGTTCTAGAGTGGAGACCGCGTCTCGGCAAACGTAGTGTAGGGCGTCCTCAGGCACGTCAGAGCGACGATTTGCGCAAGACGGCTGGCCTGGCACAAACTGGATGCGAGAAGCCGAAAATAGATCTAGATGGCGTGCAATTGAAGAGGCCTATGTCCAGCAGTGGACTGCAACAGGCTGATGATGATGATCAATAAATTCGAACCCAACCAAATTTAAAAGCCTTGAAATTCTTCTATTTTAGATTTACTTTCTTTTTAAATATCATAGTGTTATTTTTTATTCGGTGGTGTTAAATTTTATTTCTCAGATATCTCTATCTAGGGATTTCAAAACACAACACAGTGTTCTTTATTATAATAAACTACCTAAAGACGTATGTGACATGTCCATCACAAGATTCAAAAAATATATTAAACATAAATTGTGTAAAAAGGCGTACTATGGCGTACTATACGTCGTCATATCGTAATGAAAAAAAACCCATGGACATAATTTATTGATTGTTCCTGTTCGAATTATAGATAATATCTGTATTATGACGATTGTAATTTAACACATGATCACAAAATAAAAAACCCCCATGAGTTTCTTGTGACTTCTTCTCATCGAAGGGCGCGTTCCGTAGCCACACTAAAATCAATACACCTAAGACGTAGCCAAATGATCATGTGCATTTAATGTTGTACAAGAATCTAAAGGAAATAAACTATTTTGATTTTGATTTTCAACCCTAAATAGAAAATCAGACAATCAAAAATCTTTTTCTCAAACGAATATTGTTAGCTCTAACTTTTCCGTCGACTTAGAATTTGAAGTTTAAAAATATCTTGTGTATTTTGCACTATTCGTTTTTTCACTCCTTGGCATCCTGTGAAACCGTTGCATTCTTACTTACATATTCTTAGGGAGACAGGACGTCACTCCTGTGTTACTATCTCTGATAATATAAACCTACCCTTCTAATAAAAAAGAATCAACGCGATCGGGTCTCAGACAGCAAAAATATCCAGTAACATACACACCAAAAACATACATTCAAATTGACAATCTCTTTCTTTGTAGAAGTTGCTTAAAAAAACTTAATCTAGCGCGATCTTTTGGGACCAAATATTATCCAATAAATGGCACAAAGAAAAGAGAAGAATAGGCATACAAAAACAAGTCTAGTTCAGGCATCATCCGAGCCACAATTCAATTAAATCCGAGTCAGCAAGCAACCACCATATGGGCATATGACAAAAGTTTCTTATTACGAAAGGCAGGCAATTTACATGTGATGTTGTAGGGCAGTAAATCTGGGACATTTAGCCGGTCGTTACGGACGTCCGCCCGGCTAGCTGGGTGGCTACCGTCCCTTGAGAGCCCGAATTGCCACTTCCTTACACGCCGAAACCTTGGCTGGTTTGGGGTCATGATTTAAGCGATTCGTGATAAATTAATTAAGATATTAATATAATGAAATATGAGGGTCTGTTATCCTCAAATACGGCTGATTTACTGATATTTGTGTAGATTTAGTGACTTAGGGAGAATACAAATAAATGGACCCATATAATGTTCAATTAAAGTGACGCTCTTTTTATTTATTTAGCTTCCTACACCTCTTTACATACGAGTTATCCTAATCAGCCTTTGAGATTACCACACAAAAAAGTACCATTTTATTCTGGTGGTGGTTATTGAGTGAATAAATCAATTCTTTATTATATACACCAGATACTACTACTTAAAAATAGGCGGCACAATGGGCGGCCTTATCGGTTAGAGCGATCACTTAAAGGCAACCTGTGGAGGTTCTTACAAGAAGTTATTCAGGTCGAACCTTAAATTAAAATTAACAAAGGCTCTTAGAGTTCTGTACCTTAATGTTTTTGCAAAATTCTGTCGGCAAATCGTTCGGCAGCGAAACGTTTGTCGGAGGTATGTTTCAGAAGCCATGGTGCTATCGGTGCTGCCTCAGCGATTTAGCCCATCAGGGATGATGTGTTTTTTTATCCGTTCAGTATTATCTAGCAATTACAGTAAGCATTCAAGACGAGGAATGTTCATAACTGGAAGCCATCACCTTTTTAACAAGAAAAAGAATCATCACGATCGGACCTTTGACGGTGACAGAGAAATCCGGTACCTACCCATAAAACATACACATAGAACATAATAATCTCTTTCTTTACAGAAGTTGGTCTTCTTCTTTGTCCATCCCTCGTCCCAATTTAGCTGGGGCTAGGTCTTCTCTTACGTCTGCGCCAGAGAGCTCTGTTTCGGTTTGTCTGCTCACCCAGGCTCTGGATCTCCGCATGTATGTCCACCAGGTGGTGGATGGATGTCTGTAAATAATGGAAAGTTTTAGGCTGCTTTTTAACATTTTCATAGCCACAACCGCCGTCCGAATCTCAGCAAAGAGACGTTTGAACTCTATGCGGTGTGAAATATCGCCAACGTTAGCTGGGTCAAGTTCGGAACATACGGCCGCTCGTATAAAACCTATACACTCGACTATAAAAACCTATATTTTCACGAAAACTATGAGGGACAAACGATATCTACGACTACTAGCGTCCCGCAGTTTCACTTGCGTGTGTTTTCTCTTCGCGAGTGCATTTGTGAAAGATTTCTGCTGTTACCTATAAAATGGACCGCGCTATTGAAATTGTAATGGTATCGAATTCAGGTTTCCTTTTTTAGGTTCCGTAGCCAAAGGGCAGAAACTGGCAGTCACAGGTCTTAATTTCCGTGATAGCCACAGAATTGTCGTTATAAAATATTGAAGGAACGAAAAGGGAAGCAATTAATGCCCACCAAAAATTTCAATTATCCTCTTTGTCAGGGACACTACTCCTAGGTGACCAGCCATATAGACATCAGAATGAACGGTCACCCTAAAAAGTTATTTTTCTGCTAGAATACGATGAAAGCGATTGTTCGAAGATAGGAAGCAAATAGAAGCAATTGAGAAGCAATTCATGGGCATAATTTTAATGCAAAATACGCCTAGTGATCGGACATCCTGATGGTCACTAGTAAATAGGTACCGTTTTTACCCTTTGGGTATGAAACCTATTTACTAAGACTTATGACGACTCATACGAGTATGTCCAGCTGTTCGTCTCTCAGCGAGCTGTTTCTCATGAACCGTGATAGCTAGAGAGTTGAAATTTATCTATCTTTCTTAATTATTTTGTGCGCCTTGTCGCTCACAAAACCTTACGAAAAAGGGGCGTTTTTTTTTAAATCTTTTTATAATCATATAGATCTCTATTCCTAAAAACCAAACACAATCGTTACAGCAGTATAGACAACGTTTAGACGTCAAGAGACACAGACAGAATTACTGTCGCGTTTTTATTATAAGTTTCGATAAGCAGATTGTTTTTACGACATGGATTTTCGTAGTACCTACGAATATCCAATGCTTCTACCTACAGCAAATGTGAAAGGGTGACGTTTGGTTCACTTGATGTTTATATTTGGATTTTAAGGGTTCAAGTTATGAGCAAAGGTCTCAGTTTATTTTATTTACGTAACTAGCTGCGCCCTGCGGTTTCCCTCGCATAAGTATCTATCCCGTGGGAATATTGAGATAAAAAGTAGCCTGAGTGAGGCGAAAGAAGGTTAAAGGAAAAGCTCGCTCTGCTCGCTCTTGATTACCTTAACCTACTCACATTTATCACTCCGATGACGTTTCAATGACAAAAACGCATTCGATGGGTTGTTTTTGTCGAATCACATTGTTGTTATCTTAATATCTTAGACATATTAGGCTTAATTGTAATAAATTTCAATATTTTTAGACAATCTTCGATATTTTAGGGATGATTAATATTAGATCGCCCGAGTTTCGTTGTCCATTGCTCGGCGAGCAGTCGACCGGTCTGTTGCAACCGAGTGGCGGCCGAGCAATGTACAACGAAACTCGGACTCGGCCGGCGCTCGTGACGGTCTAATATAAATTATCCCTTAAACGTAGTTATTTTAATACGATCCAAATATGTGCCACACTGTCCATAATTTGATAATTGTAGTGTAGATTGTCAAAAGATAGACAAACATACTGAAAATAAAAGAGAAGGTAGAAATATATATTTTCAGGAAAACTCCTTAAACCATGATGTTAAACGTGTTGAAAATCTAAATGTGATCTCCAATTATGATGCTGACCATACAATGTCTGACATAGTATTTCTTGCTGACCGTACCAGCGAAACATACAGGAATGACTATTTATTATTTTAACTCCTTAGTTAACTCCCGAACAAACTGCGGTTAAGCGGTAACTCAAACTTTGCCGTAGTCTAGTTAACTTTACGGTCAACCTGTGGTAATTTTGCTCATAAATCGTAACTAGGTGAATTAAAATTCTGACCCGGTTCTGAACTATCACAATATACTCAGACTACAATGGTCCAGTGTTTGATACTCCGACTTTCATTCTAAGGGTCGGTTAATGACGCGCACTAATGTCTTTTAATTTATGTAAAATATGTGTTTTTCTTTTAACATCGCCCAATACGGTGAAAACATCGCAAAGAAACCTGGCCTTTATAATCGCGGCCTAATTATAAGGCTACGGAAAACGGCAAAATAAAAAAAATTAAAATCCAACAATCTGAACCTAGTTCTTTAGAGCCGATTCTTTTGGTAGAAGTCCAAAAATGTGTTATTTATTGCATTCTAAGATGTAATTCTGTCCATCATTCCGAAGATACTCATCAGATCCTCATCAAATTTTTATGGAACCACCTCGGAGCTCTTAATTTTCCATTTAATCTTCGAGTAAAAACAAACTTTATAAAATACGCGACGAATTGAGAAGTTCCTCCTCTTTTTGAAGTCGGTTAATAAATAAACACTGCGTTCTGAAATATTTATTACTAACTGCGCCCCGCAGTCCCGTTTCCGCGGGGATTATAGGATAAAAAGTAGCCTTCTTGTTTTTCCAGGTCTCCAACGAAGTATCTTTATTCCAAGTTCCATCGCATTTGCTTTAGCGATTTTCGTCTGAAAGAGTTACATAGGTACATACATACATACTTGGAAACTTTCGCGTTTGTAATATTAGTAAGATTTATATGAAATCCCTAGTAGCTCCGTCTTAGTTGGCACAGTTGGTGTAGTTGGATCTTGGACCATCTTGCTCTACGGTATTCACTTCCAAGTTTCAGTTGGTCCATAGATACCTACTCTTCTGTTGACGTGACCATTCAAAATCAGAATCCTTCATCATCCCTTATAGAAATTCTGCGCCTACCCCTAAACTTGTATCAAGACGTCTCAGTTCAGTTCGTATCTTGTTAGAACCCGCCTCTCAGTCGAATCACGCGCCTCCGTCGATTCAACACCGCACCATCTCGTCGCGTCGCCCGAGATTATGTAGGCAGGTAGGTAGTTGTTCCTCCACGCCTTGTCACGGGAACCTACAGCTCAATTTGTGCTAACAAGTTGTTAGGGATGTTGGAAAACTGGATATGGCAAACGTTATACAAAAAACTGGCCAAGTGTCCGTAACATTATCGATCCAACATTAAAAAAAAAACACGGGAGCTCCCTTAAAAATTTGTTTAGTTTTCTTTTAAGTATTTGTATGTTATAATGACAACAGAAATACACCGTCTGTGAAAATTTCAACTGTCTCTATCGCAGTTCATGAGATACAGCTTGGTGACAGACGGACGGATAGCGAAGTCTCATTAATACTAGTAGTTCGCCCCGAACTGAGACCTCACGACCCCCTATCTCCCCAACCAAAACCTACCGATCCGGCTCATCTTCGAACTCATAAATTCTATTGACCTAAACTACGTGCATACCAAAATTCATGAAGATCGGAGCTACGATACTCAACTTATCGTCGAACAAACATACAAAGTTACAAAGAAACAAGCGCCAGGCCCGTCTACATACACTGGACCTTACTCGCTTCGCTCGTTCGGTCAATTAGAAGTTTAAATGCATGTCGATTGACATGACTTTATCTAATGCAATGCGTAGCACATGCAGTAGGTTAAAAGGTTATCTGACCACAAAGTTGTTCGGAACGTGGAAGTTCAATGAACTCTACTACTTAGTATGGCCACATGAGACCAATTATTCCATAACTAGCTGCGCCCCGCGGATTCACCCGCGTAGGTCACGATCCCTCTGCAACATCGGGATAAAAAGTAGCCTATGTGTTATGTGTATTTTTGATACTCAATCACGCAAAAACTACTGAACCGATTGCGATGAAACTTGGAATATAGGTAGCTGGAGACTTGGAATAACACATAGGCTACTGTTTATTCCGATATTATCGCGGGAACGCGGGTGAAACCGAGGGGCGCAGGTAACGTAACACAATAACCGGCCTTACCACTGAGAGCTGTCTCTTCCAGGCAACCTTGGAATGGAGAGGATCACCAGAATGATTAAGGATTGATTCCAAACTTACTTGTGTAATAAGTTCCACCTGCCTTCTCCACCGAACACGGATGAATGTAGCCACTATTCAGTATGCAATAGATAGTAGGCTCTGAAGATGCGAGTTGGTACCAATAAGTATAACGTCTTGAAAACGCGTCACTTGCTACAGGAAAATTGGAGCTTAGATTTTTATGACTGGAATATATTATGAACTACTGGGATTAGATCTATTTGCATCAAACTAAAAGGATACATACAAATATACGTAAATAAATGATATTGATTACTTGAAAACGTAGGTATTTCTTATTATCAACTGGTTCAGCGGTATGTTGGAAAATTTGTTTTCTGAACGTAAACAACCTAATCATTAAACAACCTGCGGCCTACGGTTTTATATTCATAAGTCCCGACCCTGTGGAATTATCGGGATTAAAAATATTGTTTATTATTCTACACAGTTTAAACTATTCATATGCAAATTTTCATCCAAATCGGTCAAACCGTTTGACCGTGAAGTGGGAAAAACAGATTTTCGAATTTATAATATTTGTGATATAAATAGTCAACAAAAAAAAACTTTAAATTATTATTGCTGCAAAAAAATTATACGTTTTGATTAAGGTTGAATTTATTAAAAATGGAAATATCTTTTCAAGTAGTAAAAATGCAGTCGATAAATGGGAGCTGATAGCATGAATGCAGATTATAAAGTTCAAAGAGTTCAAAACCAACGCGTGTCAGGGGAAAAAAGTATTTTAACCGACTTCAAATAGGAGGAAGTTCTCAATTCTCGATATTTTGGTTCTTTTTCTAAGTCGGTTTTCAAATTCTTAAAAAAAAATTATATAAAAAATTTGGTAGGTAAACAATAATATAAGATATCATAATTTAGTGAACCGTAGGAAAGTCAATTTTGAGTACTTACTAACAAATACGAGTTCAACAGAGAAACATTTTAAATACGGCATTTAAATCATAATTGCAACCAATAAATAAACAATCCTAGTCTAATCTATTTCCTAGTTGATAACAGAAAATAAAGGTTATCTAGCTTATTATAAATACTAAATCTTTCAGCATTTCCTAGTCAGTTTTGCGACATGGATTACCTAGTACTGGTCATACTTCTCGGAGCCATTTCAGGGTCCCTGGGCTGTGCGCCCATACCTTGCCATTGGAAAGAGCCAGATATGGCCCCTTTCTTTAATTACTTCAACGGTGTCGCCGACAAAGTCATCGCTTCTGACAGACTGGAAAAAACCTACTGCGAAAGTCATGCGAGTCCGCAAATCAAAGAAATACACGACCAAGATAAGTATAGGATAATTGTCGCAACCTCTGGAAGCGGGAGTTATGATGTCAAAGTGAAGAATCGAGTTTTAGTGATATTTGCAACGAACTGCGATCAGAAAGTGACAGAGATCAAGATTCTACCGCATTACGTTGACGCGTATAGAGCTACTTGGTCCAATCAGCCAGAAGGGCTGGTGATATCTATTCCTTACAAATGGGACGTAAAGCACGGAGGTACTACCTGTGGGGATCCAAGGCGAGATTCTGGATTAATCTTACAGAGACCAAACTGCAGATTTGGTGATTGCCGCAGAACATAAAGTTTAAAAAATATATACAAAAGGCTAGTGTGTAAGATGTAATTGTGCAGACTAAATTTCAATATTATTAAATCTAGAATTAAATTATTTAATTTTTAACACACTTTTTACTGTCTTGGTATTTAAATTTTACTATCTTAATTCAAAAAAGTACAGAATCATTGATTTAGTAGGTACAGTCAGCATCGAAACTGGATGGCCATTATTCAGATTTACAAGTTACATCATAATTGTGGTGTGCAACAACAGATCAGATATTCCGAAAATAAAAAAGAACGTAGAAAGATAGAGCGTTATTTTCAGAATCTCTGTCCTGTTTTAGTGATAACCACATTCTGATTTTCATCATACTATTTATTGATGCTGACGGTACCTAGAAGATGGAACAAACCTAAAATATTTTCTGCGATAAAAAAATGTTGATAACCCTCCTCCGTTATAAATACCAGATATCTCAGACGTCTCGGTTCATATCGCGAAATGTATTACCTAGCAGCATTTGTGCTCCTCGGAGCATTCTCCAGTTCTTTTGGCTGTCTTACGGACATACCCTGTCACTGGAAAGAACATCAAATGAAACCGATGTTAGATCACTTCGAGCAAATCGCCAACAAGATTATCAATGCAGATAGGAGCGAAGTAAGCTTCTGTCAAAGGCACTCCAGTCCACAAATCCAGGAGATCCACACTCAATCTGAATACCAAATTGCCATTCCGACGTCGTATGGGAGTGGTTCTTATGACGTCAGAGTGAAGAACAGAGTTCTGCTTGTCTTCTCACCAAACTGTGCTGACTTCGTAACGGAGATTAGAATCTTGCCATCTTATGTGGACAGCTACAGCGCTACATGGTCCAACATGAAACAAGGTCTCGTCATCACCTTCCCATATAAGTGGGACGTCGTCAACGGAGGCGGCTCTTGTGCGAATCCCAGAAGAGATGTAGGAAGTATAATGCAACAACAATGTCCTTCATCAGGTTCAGGTATCAACTGTCAAAGTATAGTAAAGTAAATGTTTGTGATACGTGATAATTAATGGTGAAAAATCTAAAATACCTACGAACAATGAATTAAATACCTTTAAGTACAATTGTGGTTGTGATTGTTAATAATATTGTATTTTTTGTTAAGTACGAGCACATAATATACAGAAATAGTGTCAAGAGTTAAAGTTTGTGCGCATTAAAATAAAAGTGTCCTATTTTCAAAAACTATAATATAATGACCAAGAAACTGCGCTTACTTACTTTTCCGTCATTAATGTAATAAATATCGAGATCTTTAGAAGGGTTGCAGAATGTTTGCAAAATTTCCTATAAAATCAGTTTATTTTCCAAAAAGGTATGTAATCATAATCATAATCATTTATTCAGGAATATAGGTTGTTTACAAATCTACATTAGGTGTTAGGTGTATAGTTCTCCGGCTATATTCTACCTAGAAGGTGTCTGAGTTATCTTATCCTAAGTGTATCCTATGTAATGCACTCTATTTGTCCTAGGTGAACGACAAACGTGGCAAAGCAACGCGATAATTTCAGATAGTAGATGTATGCAATTGTGGCCTATGTGTCGCTTAAATTAGTTTGTCAATCTGTTAATCAGAAGTATGGTCGCAATCAATTATTTCTTTGTTTGGCAGTAGCAGAAACAATGCGCTTAAAACTATTTCTATTTTATTTAACAGTAATTTAACTTAATATGATCATCGAGAAATAAACTTTATGCCGTTTACCTTATTAGATAGTCTACTGTGTTTTATTTCTGCTTCAATTACATCATGATCGGTACCAATTTATACAAAATATTGACGTAAGGAATCATACAGAAATACCGTTATTAGTGTAAACGAGTTATCATTTGTACCTATATTACAGTCAGAAAACCCAGGCTGGCCGCAAACACAATGTAGGTACGTAGCTCAAACGATAAATAATACGTTCAAATATTATGTTTATTATAAAAGGGAAACATCAGTTATTTATGGCACTCAACTTTTGACCTCAGTCACAATGTATCGGGTCATTTTGTTCCTTGCTTTATTCGAGTGCACAAAACAATATGAATTTAGAAAAAATAGAATTGGTGAAGAGGGTTTTGGTGGCTCAAACCAATTTATAAATTCAAATATTGGTCGTCCAAATGGATTCGCCAATACAAACAATCTCGGCGGCCAAAGCTATGCTAACTCAAGGAGCTGTAGAAGAAGACCTGGCTTTAAATCCAGTCTTGAAACCACAGGTTGCGATATAGCCAAAGGACTCGTCGATGTTGACAGAATGATACAGGGATATTGCATGGCTCACGCTGAACACTACATGAGGGAAAGCTATGGAGTTGAGTATTACAAGTTGATCCTGGCTGTCGACGACTTCGATGAAGACAGCATCTCAGTGAAGGTGTTACATAAAATGATAATTGTAAGCGCCGAAAATTGTGACTCGACCTTTGCCGACATTCGCATCTTACCGGATGTTATCAACTTAAACAGCGGCAAATGGAGGTATGAGCAAGGAGAGTTGACTATATACTTCCGTTACATAATGAGGGCACTTGAAGTATTGAAGTACTGTGGACCTAATATAAATACGAGTGTCAGAGAAGTGCCGAAAGCTTCTGATGTCGATATAATGGAACAAGATTTTGCGGTTCAATTCGGTGATGATACTTTCCGTGATTCAGTTAAGACATTTTATTCTCAGAAACAGAATAATAATTACGTTGTTAATGTAAAGTTTTGATTCGAGTATAGATTACTGACATGAGGATTTTCTTGGCGTGAATAATAGCATAGACAATGTTGATGCTGCACATGAAGCGTGAAATAATAGAGTAAATGTTCATATCAGTTACCACCATAATGTTTGTCAATTATTGCAGTATTTAGTCGTTTTAAAATACCTTTTTTGAATAAATTTATACCGAATATATTATGTTAATAATATTATTTTTATGATAATAACTAAACACCTCCTGCGCCCCGCGGTTTTACCCGCGTAAGTCCCGATCCCTTGGAAATATCGGGATCAAAAGTATCCTATGTTACCTCTCGATAATGTAGCATTCATGAAGTCTTCGGGAAGTAAGCCCAGCCACGCTGAATCGTAATGCTTATTCTTTGTGCCAAGTAAATAAATAATCTTCTTCTATCTATATCTATCTTCTATGATATGATTCTAAGTCTGTACTTGGTAAATTAAAAAAAAAGTTGTCTAGAGGGTTTAGACAAAGTAGTAGAACAAAATTATATAATATTTAAAATTCATGTCTGTCTTTCTGTTTCTCAATTTATCTGTCGGTTCCATATACAATTAAAAACTACTTATCCGATTGAAATCTGGTTTTCAATATTGGATAGTTCTTTTTTCGAGGAAGGTCGTGGTACACTTTGCATCGAAATCCAATTAGTAGAACCCGAGTAATGAACGAAAAAATGCAACCGCTCGAGAACCGCTCGGCCGCCCGCGCCCGGGTTTAACGCGTTTTTACTTCTGCGGATGAAACCGCGGGGCGTAGCTAGTAATAAATATAGTCAACTATAGTACCTACCTAATTACTTACCATGTTTTTATTTTTGTATGTGTTATGTTAACTCTCATACTGAGTAAAATGTAGAATAGATTGAAGTTTTTTAAAAGATTCTTCCTTGAATTTATTAGGTTTCTATTACGTCTACCTAATACCTTCCTTAAATTCTTATACGAGTGTCTAATAGAGACAAGGTGAGGTTAAAATACTGAAGTACTATAATTATTACTAACAATTTGGCGCAGAGAACTAAAATTTCATTCATCTTGGTAATGGCGCCAGTACCTTGCCCTGAATCACAGATCACACTTCTCTCTACCCACAAAACCCGAGTTATATGCCAGATATTTTACAATTCCCGGTTAATTATCTCAATAATGTAATGATAAGGTAATAATAACGAATAACCAAGCAGCATTTGTATACCTACTCAACTTATTACGTCTGCCCATCGCAAAAAGTATAAAATAAACAAATGAAGAAATAAAATTGTAATATTCTTTGTTTTTTAATGTACAAAATATGCAACAGTACCCAACTTGACTACACTCTTTTTACCAAATATTCCTTAAACTGGTCTCTTTGGACAACATCACCAAATTTGATATCAATGTCAGGCTCTTCCTGTTCTGTTTCACTTTTAGGAACAATTATAACATCAGTATTGACGTCAGCTCCACAACTCTTCTCTACTTGCATGTTGTGAACCGTAATGTAAGGGAAATAGATTGTCATTTGTCCCAATACATATTTCCATTTGCCTCTAGCAGTATCTACTACTTCAGGCAGTACTCTAACGTCAGCGTACGTAGCACTGCAATCTTCAGCTCTCACATAAACCAGTCTATGCATTACTTTGACCGAGATAGTCTCTTCATCGAAGTCATCTACAGAGAGAGATAGCTTATAGTAGTCCATTCCGTAAGTCTCCACCATGTCATGGACGGCATGACTGTTGCAAAACTGGCGTATATATGTTTCGGCTTTGATTACCTCTGTGGATACTTTAGTAACAGCTCTATCGAGGACTGTATGGTGTCGGGCTGCCATTCTTCTAACCCAAGGCCAGGTTTGTTTCTCGCTGTTGCATCTTCCTGATTGAACATAATCTGCCGATGCTCCAGTCAGAATTAGGAATAATAAATGTAGGTACATCTTTGATGCTCCGTGTTGCGTACTTAACTATAGATTGTTTTCCCCAAATACACCTTTTGGTTAGAACGTTTTTGCCTGAAGGAGGAAACCACGGGTAGAACCAGCCTGTGCTGAATGTTGAGTGGCAACTGCTCTAGAAGTGGTGTTGGACTTTGTTTTTATGAGGACGTGTTATCGTATTGAATTCTTGCTAGGGAAAATTGGTAGACTATCCTTATATCATCAACAGGATAATAAATATGGAATAATATAAGGAATATTATTATTATTTGTACACTTCAGTAGGTACAGGAGTACACCATTCTTGTACGAGAGTAGATTTATCGCAAAACTCAGAACTTTGGACTAAATTTTATCCTGAAAACAATACAACATCACAGTAATGTTACGAGCATTTTGGAAACGCTGTCTACCATAAACGATTTTTCAAATTTAATTGAAGTATTAATTCATTTAGTAGTTTTTATTTACATCTAGATAAATAGATGGATAGGTTAGAAGTTCTTGAGCCAAAAACAACAAAGAGATTAAATGTGGCGCAATCGGCGACTTTGGACGGCTTTATTCATCCATCATTGATGAGCAAGGAATTGTTTTAAGTTATCTCTGAACGTGAGATCTCCTAAACGAATATCAATATCATCACTAAAATCAGTATCTTCATCATCGTCACATTTCGGTACCACAGATACTTCACTGTTGATTAATTCTCCACAATTCTTTTCCATCTGCTCATCAGGTCTGGTGATGTAGGGAAAATAAATGTTTAGTTCTCCTTGTGCGTATTTCCACTTGCCTCTTCTTGGATTTACAACTTCTGGAAGGACACGTAGGTCAACGTAAGTAGAACTGCAGTCTTCAGCACCAATATACACCAGCTGATGTACAACTTTCACAGAGATACTGCTCTCGTCGAAGTCATCAACTGCAAGAGTCAATTTGTAGTACTCCATCCCATAGGTTTCCCTCAAATAATGATCCGTGTGGCTGTTACAGAAGTTCTGGATGTTCCTATCTGCTTTCACGTAAGCTGTGGCTATTTTCTCAACGACTGTGTTCATGTTGCTTCTGAGTATTCGGTTGTTTTGCGTTACCCATGGCCACAGTTGTTTTTGGGCATTACAGCGGCCTGTCACTGTCTGTTCTGATAACCCGATAAATAAAACGAAGACGAAAAGGTACAGAAGTCTGTCCATCGTAAAAACTTTTAGCGAATGCAATCTGCGCTAAGTGTATCGTCTTTATAGGGTGACAAGCTTATCTATAAACTTATTTTATTTTTGCCTACTGAATCATCATATGAAAACATATCAAGGACAGTAATCTGAGTATTTTGTATTTAAATTTATTGGTTCCTTAAGTTAACTTAATTAGGAATTATAAAATCCGCAATAAAATTTAAGTACACGTTGATTGATTGATTAATTAATTATTTATTGAACACACCATAACAATTACAATATTACTAACAACATCTTAAAAAATTTGGTGGAATAAAATACACATCTGAAGATTACTAAACTGTAGGGGTGATCAGAGAGCTTCGGTCCAAAACCGAAGATCGACTTTACATGACCGACGACAGTGACAGTATCATTTTCGACCTGTGATTCGGACCGATCCTCTCTGAATACCTCTACTGAAATGGTAATATATGTAAGGGCGTAAGTCGTAGAAACTACGGGTTTTTGAATGACTACCTTGAGACGAAATATTTAGTAACATGCTACCAGTAATCGCTGGATTAGCTCTTCGTCAGTCAGTGGATTTTCACCGGCTCAAACCATCAAAATAAGGAAGATGATTTTGTAACCTGACAGAAAATTATCCTTACAAAGTTACAGATTGGTTCTAGATTGACCTCGTTCATCATCAATGAACTGCCGATTTTTACTAGTTTTATGCTTTTTCAAACAGAAGTTTTCCATACCATTCCGGTAGGTAACTTATTTAGTACTCAAATGTTATTTCGTAAAGCTGATAACCTTCTTTGTGATAGCCTTATTTCCGCTGGCACTTAAAAATAAAAAAGTCTGGCACTCTTACTTCATACATCTACTGCGCAATATTGCATTTTGTGATTTACATGATGGCTGTGTAGCCCGGGCATAAAATAGGGCTTTCCCACGTCATCCCGTGAGTGTCGCAAAAGGCGATCTGCGGTAGACTACCGAATCTGGAAGTTCTCCCCTTGCTGTGGTGGGTAAACTACTTATTCCCAAGGAAGTTTGGAACCAATTAGTAGACGTCCAAGTAGGCCGTAAAAATGTCGCCAAATCTATTTGCAGTAGCTTTGATCAGTAAATACTTACTGTTTTGACCTCAAACAATTAGGACCTCAAGGAATTATTACAGTTTACTAATGCTTAATAATTTTTAATGCTTAAGGTTGAGTAATAGGAATTTTGTGTTTATTAAAAATAAATAAATAAATAAAAAAGCCTTATATTTCTTGCTAAAAAAAATGTACAGAAAGAAAAATAATTAACCTATAAGTATTTTTAAATTTAGTGTTAGTGTTTTATTTTGGTATTGGTTAGTGCTTTCATTTTTCTATGATTTTTCCTATTATTAATTTTTCTCGTTAGGTCGTGTAGGTAAAGGCCTCCTCCAAGGTGTGCCGATACTGACTACTAGGGGAACTATGGTGATTATGGTGCCTGCCGTAACAATTCAAATTCAAAATATTTTATCTTTCTTTCTTTTTCTTAGTTATGGCTTCTGTCAGCAATATAGGACAATTTAGCCAATTTCTCGTACGAATAGTGAACTACCATTATTGTACTGTAATCGTTTGAAATAATTTTCAATGCGTGAAGGCTGTAGAAAAAATGGCGACGATTTTTCTCCAACCCTATGGAACAATTGTTTGTAACGTGCTAATTTCGTGTTTGGCACTGGTATTTTTATTTTCACTTAACTAGTTGAACTTCGCGTAACTAAATTGGTAACTTGCCGCCGAAATTAAACAATTTAAACGCAATAAAACAATGTTTTAAAAATAGCTACTGCACCAGGTCCCCACGGTTCCGTTTATTCGTATATTTTCTAAGATTTTGCATTGTAATAAATCAGCCTACCTTGACAGGTCTTCCTTGATTAAACTGACTGTAAAATAAAGGTCAAACAATGCCGTTAATACATATAAAACGCGAGTTAAACCCGGTAAATATTGTGTTTCATTATAATGTAATCTAGCTTAACATGCAAAGCTGACACTTTTACATAATAGTTATATATAGATTACAACTTCCACATCCACGGAAAACTGCATCAATTATGTTTACTATAAGCTGAACTACCTAAAGTTTAGCTTAGCTAACGGTAGTCATAGAAAACGAAGTCTCCCCCAGACATCACATCGTCGAGTCTTGAGGTAGAAATTGACTTTTTAATGATTTTAAAAAAGTCAATTTTTAATAGATATGTGAAAATATTTCTTGGGATTTGAACACCCGAACCGTAACCGCCAGAATGGATAAATAACTAGCCTATTCCTTACACAACAGTTTTACTCACTTTTCTTGTAACCGTGAAATACCGGTTATGTTGTTAATCCAGGTTTTAAACTTTCTCAACCACAACCGTTGAGCCATTTCTGCGTGATTGACATGTGTGTCAAACACACACATTTAAACAATCAAATATCTACCGAAACTTTCGCATTATTAGAAGTACGCCGAGATAAGCCGAGTTTAATTTAGCCGATGATGTAGTGTTCAAAATATCGTATTTAAAAATGTTTTGAAACCCCTGCGTACACACACCATAAAACAGAACAGAAAAACATACCATCAATTTCGTTAAAGAGCCATCTGGTGCTAATGCTATAAACTGCATTACAACGCCATCTAGAATCACGAACTAAAAGATATTTAAGCGACATCTAGTCTTACTAAGTGGAAGATCAATAAAACGGTGCCCTCCGTTAACCTATGACTATGCCTGACGATCTTTGTGACGCGTCAGGCGGTTGCAGGTTCGATTCCCGTCAAGGACAAGAATGAGTTTTTAATGTGATCATAAATGTTTGCTTTTTGTTCTGTGTATTTTCTATGTAAATCGTATTATTACGTAAACGTATGTATTTACGAAAAAAAAGTTGAAAATATACAGCGCTACTATGATCCTTTCTCGTTTCTTTGTCGTTTTTATGTCGCCCAAAAAAAAAAGAAGATATAAAAAAAAAATAACCCGACTACTTTTAAAAACCACAGATAATTAAAAAAGTCTTTTGTTTTTGTTATATTACAAGAACTAGAATGCTAACGTAGAACTAAAAGGTGTCAAAAAAATAAATATAATAATAATATTTCTAATAGTGTTATTAGTATTAGAAATGGAAAAGTGTGCTCAATGTAGAGGAACACTTTTTAGCTCTACGTGAGCATTCTAGTTCTAGCATTAGAAAGAAAGAAAGAAAAACATTTATTGACAACAAACACACACATAAGAACAATGGGACATAATTGTTACATAGATAATAATATAAGACAAAACAAAGATCGTTTTGTCTTATTTATTTTTTGTCTTCGTTTTGCATTATAACTTCTTTGGCCGTAATTTCTTCTATGGTTTCGCGATTTTGCATAACAATACACTTTATTTACCGGGTTTTACTCATATTTTTTAAACGAACCGAGCTTTCTTTGGTCATTCATTATAGACCAAAGAGCATAAACAGCTCGTGGTGTTTGGCGTCACCTACTTGTATATACTCTAAGGACGTCACTCTTAGCTAAACTTGTTATTTTCACAACAACAAAACACGTACCTAAATGACAATTTTGAACGAGTTTAGCCAAGCGCAGCGTGACGCCAAGCGCAGCGTGACACCAAGCGCAGCGTGACGCCAAGCGCAGCGTGACGCCAAGCGCGGATGTGATCGGTGTTTTAGTCAAAATGACTGGCAATTTTTCTTTTAAATAAAACTGAACCAGAGTTTTAAATTTGGTGAATTTATATTCTCCCACATACATTTACACACCTGAACATCGTAAATTGTATGATAGTGTCAACATGTCTATTATTATAATTAGGGAACCTAGTTGGCAATATGTTGGTAATTGTGTTCCGTTTTTATTATTTGTGTACGAAACCCCTAACTAGACAAAAACCAGGAAAACTGAACAAGATGATAACAAAAACAGTGTTAAAGATACCGTGTGCTCTATATGATTCGACATCAACTAAAACCAGCATTCGTAACTAGTAAAACTCCAGATAAGACCGAAATTTGTTTTGCTAATGTGGTAATTAACACTAAGTGACGAAACTCTTATCAAGGCAAATAAAACAACAATGAAACTTTAGAACATTTTAAGTAACTAAATATTAAAGCTAAATTCTTACAAATTAATAGCGAACTGGTACAAATTCTACTTCATCTTTTAAATCTACGGCGTACGTTGTAGCTTCTACTCTGTTAATGTCGTATCGGTTATCGTTAGGGATCTCGTTCGTGAAGATCTCGTTGTCTTTGTCATTCGTATTGGCTATCTCTATATCGGCATCCTTTTCGTCAGACGAATGAGTCTCTATCACTTCTCGACTCCTGTTTTCTGTAACCGGCACCACCTCAGTCATAGGAGCTTCTGTGGTAGTTATAGCACCCTCTTTCAACGGGAAAGTAATTGTCAGCACTTGGTTTTCAAAGATCCAGTTGCCAGCAACATTTACTGATGTTGGCAGAGTCTTGATATCCAGGTAACTTCTTTCCCCACCTTCAGGTAATCTCTGGACCGCTTGCACCATCAAAAGACCCTCTCTCGCTTTCACAATAATGTCTTTCTCTTCGAATCCGCTCAGAGGAATTGTGATTCTGTACTCGTTGCCTACGACTTGCTGTGTCGATGTGATGGCTGGGAATTTCTTGTAGAAATCTGCCAGCATCTCATCGAGTTGTCGCATTTCGGTGGCTAGGTCTGACCAGAAGCGGCGCGTGTCGAAGATGTCGTCTTCGAAGTGGCGGTGGTTGCGGAAACCTGGGCTAAAGTCTGGATTGAACGCAGGTCCATGGTGGTATTGTGGTGCAGCCGCAGCCGCCGCGATTAGACAAAACAGCACGAGCATTATCACTTGTCTTGCTACCTCTATAGTTGAAATAACACTGCCTCCGATGAGTCGTTCCACCCGTATTTATACCCTTCGTCTGGGGTTGCGGGTTATCACGTTATCAGCACCTTCTGGACTGAGCGCGTACTGTCCCGATAAGTCATTTTCTTAGAACGTTTTAAGGAAAATAATATAATTGACTACTCTATTCCTGGGGATATACGATCTGGATTACAATGTATTGTATCCAGACATCATAGTCGGCAAATTTGAGTAGCATTTCACTTTAATTTACTCGTGAATTAACACTGAATATACTGTTTCTAACTTTACAAAACCACTCATAAAAATCGCACTAAAATGTGAAAGTTTATTAGTTTGTGTTTCCCTAAAAAAACACTGAACCAATTTCGATGAAACTTGGTATGCTGACGGATGGAAATCTGGATTAACACATAGGCTACTTATTATCCCGATACTCCCACGGGATCAGGACTTACGCGGGTGAAATATTAAAGAATAAGAAATAAGTAGTGCTTTGTATATAAACATCATGTCGTTTATTCATATACAAACAGTAGCGATAGTCATGAGTCATACCGGATGAAGTAAAGTAGACTCTTCTAGTATTTTTAAAGTTCCGTATCGAAGGGGTAAAAACGGGACCCTTTTCTAAGACTCCACTGTCCGTCTGCCTGTCTCTCATTAATGGCCCGATTCTGTAAAAACATAGCATGCGATAAGCAGACGGGATGCAGGAGCATTGCAGAAGTCGATTTGTTGCATGAGTAAAAATAAAAGCTATTTATAACTTTTTGAAATACTGATTGGCTGAGGGACAAGGGGAGCTATTTAAGTAGCCCTCAACTTTAAAGGCTACTTAAATAATTAAGTAAAATAACATTTACAGAATACCAAATAACGTACATCTCCTGCACGTCGCCTGCATTCCGCCGGCATTCCGCATGCTATGTCCTTACAGAATCAGGGCCCAGGCTGTATCTCATGAACTGTGATAGCTAGGCAGTTGAAACTTTAACAGATAATGTATTTCTGTTATACCGCTATAACAACCAATATTAAAAACAGAAAATATAAATATTCAAGTGTGGCATCCACACAACAAACGTGATTTCATTATATTATGTTGGGACAATCGGTAGGTACGGAACCAACTATGCAGGAGTTCGACTCATACTGTTTTTTTATTCTAATTACGTCAAAAATAACATGCCGGTTAATTTAATTATTGTGTCTTGTTTTTTTAATTCATTTTTGTATCTATCCAAATATAAATAGGTTACCTAACTAGGTATATGATCTAGAAACACATCATCATCATCCGAGCGTTGTTCACAATTGCATCCCTCTCGGCAGCCCGGGCACAGTACATAGAGGAACAGTATGGAAACTGCACACACGTGTGCATACTCATCGTGACGCGGTCGTGACGCGGCACTCAGTACTGACATCTACGCGAAACCCCTTTGGAATTATTTATATAAGACCGTCAAAGTCAAAAGTTGTTTTTTTTTATTTATTTTGATGTATTGATCACTTTAAATACGTCGAGTGTTCTTAGAACTATGACTCTAGTGTGGCTTCGGAAGCCACAAGAAACTCATGGGATTTTTGTGATCATTTTTTAATTTATAATCGTCAAAAACCCGTTTCCCGTCCGAGTCGGGGCCAAGCTTCTTTGTCTGTTGCTCGGCCGAAACTCTTCCAACAGACCGATAGACTGCTCGCCGAGCAATGGATAACGAAGCTCGGCCGGGTGAAGGTCTAATATTAATATAAATCATCCCTTAGGGGCTCGACGACGCGCATGTTTGTGTGAGTGAGCTGTTTTTGAGCATTTGTAGACAGTTTCCATACTGCTATGCCCCAGGCCCCTACCTTTCTATGTACTGTGCCCGGGATCCGCTTTCCTACTTTTACGTCTCCACTTCGCACGATCAACGCAAGGTATGTTCTAGAAATCATTCTAGAGCATCTAATTAGGTATTTACACTAGGTATATACGTACTTTAGGTATGCAGTAGTATGGATAGGTACATTACATGACTCATTTTACATTTACGAAGATTAGACTACAATCCGCGCTACCATGATCGTTTCTCGTAGCTTTGTCGTCCAAAATAATTAAATAAATCCTACAATCCTACTAATCTTATAAATGTGAAAGTGTGCCTGTTTGGATGTTTGGATGTTTGTTACTCAATCACGCAAAAACGGCTGACCGGATTTGGATGAAATTTGGAATGGGGGACTGGGACTGGGGACGTGGAATAACATAGGCTACCCGAAATTCTCGCGGGAACGGGACTGCGGGGCGCAGCTAGTTTTAAATAAAAAAACCTCGACTACTTTTAAAAACCACAGATAATTTGAGAAGATCTATTATTTTTTAAGTTGTTTTTTTTTATTTTGTTTTATTTGATGTTTTTTAATTTTATTTTATTTTTTGACGATAACGCGGCTACACTTCGCTACGACTTATAAAGACATCATGGTAGGGCGGATTATTCTTGGATTAAATGCTTGAAATAAAAGAAAAACCGGTTTATTACTCATCTACAAATGTTTTAAACAGTTTACCAAATTTTATTGGTTATTATTTGGATACCAAATTATATTGGTTATTATATACATTGAAAAATCTTTAGGTTAAGATCCATGTAAAACATATGCCTACTTACAAAAGCTTACCTATACAATTTGTAACGGGTAAGTCCTTTTAATCCGAAAGGGGGTTGTTCTAGACGTCTAGGCGAACAACTTTTGTTCTACGACTTTTGAAAATTCAAACTTGTTTTTTGAAAATTTTGAGATTATGTTTCACTGAAAAAAACAGCTGCTTTTGAAAATAAAGGTAATTTAAGTTATGATTGTAAACCATCAAACTAAATAAAAGGACAACATAGGGTCAATGACCTCGAACTCTCAGAAACAGCTGATTTTCAAGTAAACATTACACCTAAATTTTTCGAAAAGAACTTCGAATTTCCAAAAGTCGTAGAACAACAGTTGTTCGCCTAGACGTCTAGAACAACCCCCTATCGGATTAAAAGGACTTACCCGTTACACCTTGTATACAGGGTTACAGAAAAAGTCGTGCTAGATCCGTTGAGGGCGTGGAGTACCCATCATTTCTGACTTATTTCACTATGAAACACCCTACCCTAAACTTAACCCTTTTTGAGATATTCGACTTTTAATTTTTTCATTGAAAATTGCCGATATTTAAGCTACTAAATTTATTTTTGTTTATTTTGTGTGTCTTATTATTATTATTATTGCATTTTGACATGCGTAATAAGATGCTTAAAGACGTCAATCATTAAAATAGTACATTAGTTAATTGAATAGACCGTAGCAGACAAGTGAAAGTTAAGAAATAAAAAAATAAATTAGAAAGTTTATTTTTCTCTAAGGGATATCTAAAAAAAACTATAGGGCAATTGTTCGGCAGATGTTTTTTAAAATATCTACGTTTCATCAGCTATCTAACGAGGTATAATAATCAAGTGTTTTATTCAAATACATTATAAAAAAAATTAGTTTCATAGGCGACAGTGGAGAAGCAAATTTATACTTAGCCCTAAAAAATAAAATAAAACAATAGGTAAGCATGAAATGTTATTTATTAAAGCTTTTCACACAACTTTTTCTTGTTTACAGTTCATGTTCAACATGGCCGCCTCTATTTCTGATACATTGTCGCATTCTTCTACGGAGACCAGTCTTCACTACTCCAGTGGTCAATGTGGTCCTCATTTTGTTAGCTGCATCCACAATCCTTTGTCTTAAGTCTTCCACAGACGAAACTGGATTCGGCTCGCTGTATACTAGACTTTTCATGCACCCCCACACATGAAAATCCATGGGGGTAATGTCCGGACTTCTTGCTGGCCATGGCAACGGCCCACCTCGTCCTATCCATTTGTTTGGATAATTTGTGTCCAGCCAGTCTCTGACACTTCTTCTGAAATGGGCAGGGCAGCCATCGTGTTGGAACCACATGTCCCTGATCAGGTTGAGTGGCAGATCATCCAGCAAATCACTCAAGTCTGCTCTCAGGAAATTTTCGTAGCTTTCCCCATTTAAATTATCCGGGAGAAAGTAAGGTCCAATCAAATGATTGGAGATAATGCCCATCCACACATTCACGCTGAATCTACGTTGGGACCCCTTCACTCTTTTCTTATTGGGATTCCTTAGTTCTTTTGGGGCCCAGTAATGGGCGTTGTGATAGTTAGTTATGCCATCTTTATCAAATTTGGACTCATCCGTCCACAAGATATTTCTTAGAAAATCTGGGTCTTCCACATCAGCATTTAGCATAAATCTGCAAAAGTCCATTCTCCTCGCGGGGTCTCCTTCTTCAATAACGTGTACCGGCGTATAATGGTATGGGTATAGGCCAGCAGTGTGCACGGTAAACCACACTCTCCATTGCGAAAGTCCCAGATCACGGGCAACAATATTAGTGGAAGTAGTCGGATCCGCTCGAAAGCGTTGCACTATCTCATTGTCCTGTTCTTCGTCGTCAATTCGTGGTCTTCCCATGTCTGTATTTCGTCTCAAAACAGAGCCAGTTTCACGAAGTCTTCGATAAACTCTGTCAAAAACGGCCACATCCGGCACTCGACGACCGGGGTAGCGAGTTATGTATTCGTTGCGAGCTTGCGCAGACACACAATTGCAGTATCCGTAACAAATAAGCATATCAGCATATTCTTCAGGTGTGTAGGACGTCATCTTCAACACTTCCGTATCGCAGGTACAAATCAGAGTCCGGTCAACAAGCACAGTAGTCACAAATCAGAAGAAACAGTCCAGAATCACAGCCAAGTCGAGAAAAAGAGCAATACAATGTCACATCTACTATGTACGAAGCACAAAAGCAGACTGACTGACAACCAAAACAATACCCCTTGTTGTATTCACAGCCCTAACCGGTCTCTACACAGTTTTTCTTTCATTCGCACCTACATAAATCGTCACTTGTCTCGCTCGCACGGTGCGTCTTAACTTGAAGGACAATAGGCGCGGTACCGTTAGAACTACTACTACTACTGGAGCGTCCCTTTTTTCCACGAAATGTAATACAATCCCTAGATTGTTATACGTCGTTAGATAGCTGATGAAACGTAAATATTTTAAAAAACATCTGCCGAACAATTGCCATATAGTTTTTTTTAGATATCCCTTAGAGAAAAATAAACTTTCTAATTTATTTTTTTATTTCTTAACTTTCACTTGTCTGCTACGGTCTATTCAATTAACTAATGTACTATTTTAATGATTGACGTCTTTAAGCATCTTATTACGCATGTCAAAATGCAATAATAATAATAATAAGACACACAAAATAAACAAAAATAAATTTAGTAGCTTAAATATCGGCAATTTTCAATGAAAAAATTAAAAGTCGAATATCTCAAAAAGGGTTAAGTTTAGGGTAGGGTGTTTCATAGTGAAATAAGTCAGAAATGATGGGTACTCCACGCCCTCAACGGATCTAGCACGACTTTTTCTGTAACCCTGTATACATTTAATACCTATAAAATATACTTCTAGAAGTGTACTTAATACTACATAGTATAAAACAAACTCCCTTCCCTCTGTCTGTTTGTATTATGCTTAGATCTTTAAAACTACGCAACCGATTTTCATGCGATTATTATAGTAGATAGAGTGATTTAATACGAAGTCCCATTCCCGCGGGAATGTCGGGATAAATTATTATTGTAGCCTTTGTGTTATCCCCGATACCCAACTACTTATATTCCAAGTTTCATCGCAATCGGTTTAGTAGTTTTTGCGTGATGGAGTAACAAACATCCAAACACACACACACTTCCACATTTATAATATTAGTAGGATAATAATATAATAATAGGTATACTTATTATATTTATAACATATAATTATAAATTATAAATCTTTTATTTATCAACTTAATTTTACCGCATCATTCTTTTGTTTATCGAGGTCTAGATGGTAATTCTTCCTTATTCATTATCGTTATTTATATTTTTTAAGCCTTATTTTATTTTTAGAGCGTTACAGCAGTTTACCTAGTAGTTGGCGTATTAGCGCATCTGTATCACGTAGAAAGGAAAATTAACCGAAAGAGGGTTGTTCTAGACATTTTGGTTTTTGTTGTAAGTAGGTACCTACGCTTTTTTTTAAAGTACTATTCCCAAAAACTATATTACAATGGTGGAGTGTTTGTTTGCGCTGCTGTAATCTTCAGAACTCATGAACCGATTTGGATGAAACTTGATAAGTTGATAGATTGAATCCTTGACAGTAACATAGACTATTTTTAACCCGATATTCTTACGGGATCGAAACATACTTATTGTACAAAAAAAACTTGACGAATTCAAAACCTCCTCCTGTTTTTGAAGTCGGGTAAAAATGAAAGTTTATGTGTCAGTACCTAAGTAAGAAAGTAAACACGTAAATTTGTTACTTCTTCCTGCTAAAACTACTGAACAAATTGTGATGAAACTTGCTATTAGTAAACTGGAGATCTGTATTACCACTTAGATTGATTTTTATGTCAATACTCCTGCGGGATGGTGCTAACGCGGGTGAAACTGCGGGGCGCAGCTTGTTCGGTATACATTTATTTTAACTTTCTAGGTCCACCCGTTCCATAGAAAATAGGTACCTACCTAGTGATCACTTAAAGGTAATGAGTGATCTTATAAAGGTTCCTTCTTTACTTTTAGAGATACCTACGGAACCCTAAAAAGAGACAAAAGCTCTAAGTTAGGGGCAGGTCCTAAGGTTTTGCTAGAGGGAAAAGTAAGTCGTTAACCATCGTCAACATTATTTTTAGTTGTACCTAAAATTTAATTTAGCGCCATCTATTTGTAAGTTGAAGAACCAGGATAGCGAACTCGCAAAATATACCCATTCAATTTGTGTCAAAATTCAAAAAGTGCAAGACTTTAGTATCTTCTGGTATCTTCTTACTAGTCTGTGGGTGCAAGCAACCTACTTCAAGTTGGTCGTAATATCGATCTCAGACCGAAGTAAAAAAGAAAAAAAAACAACTTATTGAGTTTTGGCGGGAACGCGTTGAGGATATGTGTTGCTAAATTTTCATTTTTGTGAAACCTAGTTCAAATGCGTGCAAATTGTTTAATTTCCGGGTCATATTAATCAATTTAGTTTCGTGAAGGTGTACAAGTAAGTGCAATGAAATTGAAAATCGGTGCAAAACATGGACTTTTGCGTTGAAGAATCTTTGTAAATGGCCGCCGTGTTTACAAATGATTTCCTAGACTTGACTTTAACTATGACGACTTGACTGTTTCGGTGCAAATAACTTGCATTTATATACATTATTAATAATACTTGACACGGGCAAATTTCCAAATGGCCATAATCGGTTCACAACCGATAAGAAATAAAATAAAATAAGCAACCTACTATTTTTTAAATTGAATAGGTACAACCATTTGACATTTCTTTCTATAGAGAAATTGACAAATACAAGGAACCAAAACGTTAGGTTATAGCCGTAATTAAGAAACATAATAAATCTGCCTATAGAGGGAGATAGGGAAGACTTTTTCCAGAAGTGGCGCTGTGTATGGAAACTCAAAAAGCGCCCCCAACGGACGATATCGGAGTTATCAGTTTCCATACAAAATACGCGTTACTTAACCTTACCGTCGCGTTTTTTTTTTTACGAAAAAACTCACTAAGTATACTGACCAAGTATACTGACAACTCCAACACTAGAAGTCACTTAATACTTCTATAGTCTATACGAAAAAAAAACAAATTTTAATTTAAACATTACAATAATTTATTATACATTAAACACTCACTCTTCCACAAAATATAAATTAAGAAATACAAATCTCTCACACAAAATAAATGCATAAATGGCACAGTCTTTCATAAAAACATCACAGGCTTTTCTCATGCTCTTTACTGCTACTGCTGGCTTCGATTTGTGTCTTCACAGGTCCGGTCTGGATGATAGGAACCATTCTTTCATTTGCGATATTTGATGGAGGCTTCAATGGCGCCGTCACTGACAGAACACCATCCGAAGACAACTTAGAGGTAACTTGGTCAGCGTCAATGTCTTCAGGTAAAGCATACCTTCGAGTGAAGCTTCTGGAAATATATCCATGCTCATCTTGCTTTTCCTCGTGCTTTGCTTCAACTATTAAAAATCCTTCAGCGGTTTTGACAGAAATTTCCTCAGGAGCAAAGTGCTGAACGTCTAAATTGACTTGGAATTTATTCTTTTCTTGCTTGATTGTGGATTCGGTGTCTTGGGCTGATTGGATGTTCCTCCAGGGTCGGCAGTAATGTCTTCTCAATTGTGGAACGGCAAGTATGGTTAAATAATCCTGGGGTGTGAGACCTAGAGGTCCTAGGGCAAAATGCTGGTCTAGGTGCCGACGGGATCGCGGCTGATCGTATTGAATGTAGAATGGATACGACATCTTGATTTTTCACTTATTTACAATAGCTTTCACTTCAAAACAATAATTTAAATTTGGTACTCTCTTGGTAAAACAAACTCACTCGGTATCTCGTATCTTAAGATCGCGTTGTATTTGCAGAACACTCGTTGTAGAATGATGCTCGCTCTATCGAGTGCAGACGTTTTATTTAATTTCAACGCCATCTAGTATTGGCGAGAAAATTCTAGAAAGTTGCAGAGTGATTCAACGAGTTGCGTCAGCTTTTCAGTAGCAGGGGTTACAAACATTTCAAGTTAGTACTATCATTAATTATACCAATCTGAAAAATGGTAATTTTCTTTGTACGATATATTAATGTTATTGGAAAAATTATGTGTATTTTTATATACCACTTTAGGAATGTTTTTATTTTGATAATTATTTTATAACGCGGCTGTAGTTATTGTAATTAAAAGAAAATAAAAAATCACTCTTGGTCAAGCGATTTTGTTAAAACAATGTTTTATTTCGACATGAAAATAAACTAGTACATGTATGTATACATAGATATATCATACGTCCCATTACCTTCTACACTACAGTCAGACGGCCCCTGTGGCGCGTCGGGCGAACGTCTGACTGCAATGCAAATATATTTATGCTTAAGGACACGACTCATGTGAAATCCCTTCCGATTGAATAGTTTTCTTCATAACCGGTATCAAATAGATCTTTAAACAATGTATTATGTTATTGTACATGATACAAGAAGTGTCCCCTTCGTTTCAAAAACAATAAAAAATAACTTTAAATACCACTATTAGGCAAAGTTACCCCTGTTCCACAAAATAAATCAATTTTTCTTCTAAATGCTTGACCGCTATATTTTCTTATAGGCATCATAATATTAGAAAATACAATACCTAGAACCACTTCATCGCATTTTATAAAAATATTATTTTAATCTTCGTTATTGATTGATTTTACGAGAAATGGTAGGTTTTTTCACGCAATTCCATCTCGCTCATTTATATGCAATCGGACAAGGACCGATAATTATCATCTATCGCTGCCTTAAAAATAAATATTTGTTTTTAATGTTTGTTTGGTCTGGGTGTTTTTCTTTGCGTGTGTGTGTGTGTATTCAAAAAAAAGTATAATAAGTAGCACTCACATCCGTTGTCTAGTACTCATAGTACATACAAGCCTAGTGCTTAGTTTGGGGCTAGATTGCGCTGCGTGTAATGTCTTGCAATATTACTTTTTTTATTTTATCACTTTTAGGTAAGAGACCACTACAGTGCTAAAAATAATCGATGTATTGATTAATGTTGGACATGATTATTGATTTGTCATGTTCAAATTATAGAATCTACTAGCTGCGCCCCGCGGTTTCACCCGCGTAAGTCCCGTTCCCGCAGGAATATCGGGATAAAAAGTAGCCTCTGTGTTAATCCAGGTCCCCAGCTACCTATATTCCAAGTTTCATCGCAATCGGTTCAGTAGTTTTTGCGTGAAAGAGTAACAAACTCACATACATACATACAAACTTTCGCGTTTATAATATTAGTAAGATTATGACTTTAACGAATATAATTTAACACTGGTCCCCAAAAATAAAAAAATCGTCATGAGTTTCCTGTGGTTTCTTCTCATCGGAGGACACGTCCCGAAACCGGGTGGAGTAGTGAAACAAATTATTTGAATATTGATTCAAAAAAACCCTCACCAGCAAGACTATAATCCGATAACAGAAATATTAAGCAAAATAAAATTCACAGGCAAAATGTTTCGAACACCTGTGTTTTAACGCCATCTTTTATCGAATAGCAGAACTATTACGTAATACGAAACAGTGTTCCAGAATTTTCGAGATAAAGTTTAGTTCAGCTATTCAAACTTAGATGGCGATAGTAGATATTTGTTACGTCTACGTATATTAGCGAAAGTACAGTTTACTTAGCAGTAATGCGCCTTGGCGTTTTTGCGAAAATAAATTATAGCACATTAAGTATTAATGAACGGAAAGCGGGCGGGCTGTGTGATTTTAGGCAAGTAGCTAATGATTTGCCCATTGTCATGTTTTATAATAACTTCGTACGTAATTTAGTTGTTAGTTCCGGTTTACCCGCATCCCTATACCGCGAGAATATCGGTATAACAAATAGTTATGTGTTATTACAGGTCTCCAGCTGTCTATATTCCAAGATTCACTATAATCGGTTCAGTCAGTAGCTATGCATGAAGGAGCAACAAACACACAATCATACCTTTCACCTATACAAGATGTAACGGGTAAGCCCTTTTAAGCCGAAAGGCGGTTGTTCTAGACGTCTAGGCGAACAACTTTTGTTCTACGACTTTTAAAAAATCGAACTTTATTTTGTAAATTTTGAGGTTATGTTTCACTGAAAAAACAGCTGCTTTTGAAAATAAAGGTAATTGAAGTTTTGATTGTAGTAGACCAAACTGAATGAAAGGACAAAATAAGGTCAACGACCTCGAACTCTGAGAAACAACTGATTTTCAAGTAAACTTTACACTTAAAATTTTCGAAAAGTACTTCGAATTTTCAAAAGTCGTAGAACAAAAGTTGTTTGCCTACAAGTCCAAAACAACCCCCTTTCGGCTTAAAAGGGCTTACCCGTTACATCTTGTATAATACGAGTAATAGGATAAGCAACTGCGCCTGAATACTTACCTACCTACGCAGGAAACAGCAAGGTAAAAACCTAATATTTTATCTAAAAATATATAGTGCACGTAAATTAAAAGCCCAATTACATAATAGGACCTAAGGTAAAGAAGGTATTCTGTTAGCGTTTTAGAAGTTACGAGAAATAAAAAAATACCTACCTATGTCAGAAATTTATGGGCCCTACCATGATGTCTTATAGGTCGTCGCAAAGTCGTCGTGTTGTCGTTCAGCTAAAAAAAATTATATTAAAAACACATCAATTAATAAATAAAATAAAAAAAAAAAAAAAACTTCATAAAAATAAAAATGTTTTTTTAAATTGTCTGTGGTTTTTAAAAGTAGTCGGGGTATTTTTTGGTATTTTTTAGTGTAGAAGGGCCTGGCGCTTGTATCTTTGTATGTTTGTTCCACGATAACTTGAGTATCGTAGCTCCGATCTTCATGAATTTTGGTATGGTCAATAGAATTTATGAGTTCATGGATGAGCCGGATCGGTGGGGGGGAGGGGTTGGGGAGATAGGGGGTCGTGAGGTCTTAGTTCGGGGCGAACTACTAGTTATTTAAAATTTACTTTATTTTTTGAACGACAAAAGGACGACTTAGCAACGACAAACGAGCATGATAGGGCCGCCGGCCCTAGTCTCCCTTTCGACCTTGAATATACAAAGTTCATGTTCAAAAGGTTTATGATAGGGGTGACGGCTGATACTGAGTCACGAAATATAGACGCGATGTAGCTACCTATGTACCTGACTTCGCGATGCAAAGAAGGGTTATGTGTTTATCAATGTATTTTTTTGGAATTAGGATATACCACCCTACCATGACCGTTTTTCGTACCTTTGTCGTCCTTTTGTCGCTCAAAAAAATAGAGTATAAATTTAAAATAAAAACTACTTTTATAAAACACAGATAATTTAATAAATAGTTTTTTATTTAATTTGGTTTATAATATTATAATTTGCTTAATTTGCTTGAATTATTTTCAATAAATTCAAACGTTTTGTTTACAAACTTCAATCATAGAAACTTCGAAGTCAGAAAATAAACGTTATTTCTACTGACGTCTTCTTTCTAGATGAGCGTGCTACATCCTAGACCGTAGTATCACTTACCATCGAGTGAGATTGTGGTTCAAAAGCTCACCTATCGTTTATAAAAAAATAATGTAAATCATAAAGGATAGAAATTTTATATTTAAATATAGGTGGTAGGTACTTACCTACTTATTACATTACATTACTATTATCAATAGGTAACCTGAAAAAGTAAGAAAGAATGCTAGTCTAATAAGTGCTAATAAGAATTACATGCCTGCCAATAGTTTCACAAGGCGACCTGCCCCAAGATTATCTATGCAGTTGATGTCTGACAACAGTGGAAATTGACAGGCACTATACAGTACATTGCTGCTTTGACGTATCGTGGTTATAACCGGTGATCACGTCAAAGCAGCAAGGTACTGCATAGTGCCTGTCATTTTTCACTATTGTCAGATGTCAACAGATAGATAATATGGGTACTGGTACACACTATTGGTCATTCTCGGCTGGCTTTGCGGCCTCAATGTCTCCTCCTTCAGGGGATGGGCTCACCCCTTCCTGGGTCCTCACAGGTCCAGTGCGGACAATCGGGACCACACGCTCGTTGGCACCTCCTGGGCATTCCAGAGGCGCTATAACCGTTAGAACACCATCAGAAGACAGGCGAGATTGCACGTTCTCAGGGTTGCAACCCTCAGGCAGCGCATATCGCCTTGTAAACTGTCGGGAAACCCATCCGTGCTGATCCTGCTTCTCCTCATGACGACCTTCGATTATAACGAAGCCTTCAGCGGTTTTCACGTTTATATCCTCTGGGGCGAAGTGCTGAACATCCAAGTTAATTTGGAAGCGGCTCTTGTCGGCTCTGATGGTGGATCCGGAATCGCGAAGAAGCTGCTGCCAAGGACGATAGTAGTTCTTGCTTAATTGCGTTGGTTGGTTCACGAAAGTGAGGATGTCTTGAGGAGTGAGGGCTAAAGCGAAGTGCTGATCTGGCAGCCTGTTCGGCCGCTCCAATTCTAACAGAAAGGGGAGTAATGAAGACATCTTTGCCGCAAATCTCTAAAACGTAGTGTTTATATTATTCACTTTGCAAATCTTGATTTCACAATAAGCATGGAAAATAAATGCCGACCTGTATTTCTGCTATAGTGTCAACTGTGATGACAACTGCGCTGCGCAAGGCGGTCTGTCTGGCTGTCTGCACAGACTAGCAAAGAGAATATAATCACTACGTTTTGCAGACTAGTAAGAAAATACTGGCCAGTGGCGGAAAACACCGTTTTCCGCTACTGGCCAGACAGCTTTAAGACTTTAGGATAGGGTCCAAAACTAGTTTTGGTACAAGTTTTAATAGTAAGATAAGGTAAGATTTTATAACATATTAGATACCCAAGAAAAGCATTTAAAAGACTACGCCCGCAACGCCACACCGCCCGCGCCGCTACTTCTGCTGTTAGTGTTAAACGACACATTAACAAAAAGGAAGGGATTATATCTATCCGCCGAATGTTATTTCTATGTTGTGTAATACCGATTTTCTCCGACATCTGAGGTCCGATCGTGATGTTTTCTTTAGAATGATATTACTTGCTTCTATTTAGTCGTATTTAAAGGTGAATTAATGTTTCAAGAAAATTGAGCACGTATTCTGTAACTAAATTGCGTCTCAACTTCGTTTTAGCATTGTAAGATTAAGTGACATGTTTATGTGCTAAAATCAAGTGGTTACGCTTGGATGGACAGTAGTTATAACCCGGTTACTTTATCTGTGCACCTAGCCCCGCACAATATACCTTTAAATATCTTTAACATTTTTAAGTAAAATACAAAATAAATCATAGAAAATGTTAAGTTAAATTTGCATTTACAAACTTGCATTTTAATAAACGAAGCTGGTTTTAAAATACTTAAGATATAGGTACAAAGATTAATGTGAGGGCCAGGTGCACAGATAAAGCGATCGTGTTATAGGTAGGTACCATTCTTCTGTTTATTTTCTACGTGGAATGTAAGTACTTACAAACACGGAATATTATAAATTTCGAGGAGGATTTGGAAGAAAGTTAGATCTCCATTTCTATTTGTTACTCGTAGGTAGGTACTTATTTTAAAATTGTTTCGCTACCCTGGTAATTAACAACATAATATTTCTTACTGGGATAAAGGCGCAGTATTAAGTAGGTACTATCTTCTTCTATACTTATAAATAATATAGTCTAGGGGACTTACGATAAGTAGTAAAACAATATTATATAATTTTTAAAATTCGTGTCTGTCTGTCTGTCTGTTCCTTATACAATTAAAAACTACTAATCCGATTGAAATCTGGTTTTGAATATTGGATAGTTATATTTTCGAGGAAGGTCGGGTGGTATACATTGCATCGAAATCCAATTAGTAGAACCCGAGTAATGAACGAATAAGTGCAACCGCTCGAAAACAGCTCCGCCGCCCGCGCCCGTGATAACGCGTTTCTCACTTCCGCGGGTGAAACTGCGGGGCGCAGCTAGTCGTTAACATACATAAATGAAAACGACAGTTCTATAAACTAACAAAATTTATATTTTGGTCATTTGTATAAATTCTTAACAACAATATAATTTGGTCACTTGGTGAAGTCTTTTTTGTAATACACTTTTGTATATAAGTTTTTGGAACATTTTTGGTACAATAAAATGATAAATCAATCACTATCCATCGAGTCCTGTTCCGACCCATTATCATCGTAATCACTTTCATCATCTTCATCATCCAGGGTCCTATACGTCCGCTCTGATATCTCATCAATGATCTTATCAATTGCTTTTAAATTATTCTCTTCAGCTTCCGCTGTTCGACATGCTAACTTCCAATCCTCATCAGTCAAAGAATAAAGCTTTTCTTTAGCAATCTTCATAACACTTTCGAGAGCTAGATTGACGTCTTTACCTACGTAATTGACAACTAAGTACAACATTGTTTTAATAGGATTCAAATCGGGATGATGTGGAGGCAACCGCAGCACTGTGTGCCCGCATTCTCTTAACAACATGTCAATTTTGTAATCGTTATGTCTATCTTTGTTTAATAACACTAATTGGTATAATTGTGGTTTGTACATGTCTGTAGAATAAGGCACATTTCTTGCAGTCAAATAGTCCATCATTTCACGTTTCCTCGAATTAGAATGCGGTGTCGGGTTTGAGAGTCGATTGTGGAAAGTTGATCCTCCATCGACGACCACAATGCTTCCCTGTTTCAAGCTCGGTAGTAACTGAAATTTGAACCATTTATCATATTGTTCGAAGTTTTCTCTTTTATTTTCGACTTCCTCTTTCATATCTTTCTTGTTGCCATCGAACATATATAGAGAGTTCCGGATTACAGTTTGATCTCCCGCCAGTAGAATGATAAGTTTTGAACGCGCCGGCTGCTTCAGTATCGTAGAGCTCCCGTCGGGTTTAGGTTTCGAGGCCACGCGGCTATACTCTATGGCCGTCTCGCCGATGTAAACAATGTGTCGACCTTGAGACCGATAAGCTTCAATTTTTGTCAAATATTGTATTCTGCTAAATCTAGCATCGTGTTTCTCTAATAAAATACTGTTGTTATCCGCTTTCTCGACCCATTTGAAGCCTAGTTTAGCGACGTGTCGTCTTAAAGTGCACAGGGATCCTTGATAATCCAAATCACCTTTCAGTATGAGGTACAAGTCTTTCATGATTGGGAATTCTTCATCTTTCGTGTAGAAACTGTGTATTATTCTGCGTATAGCTTGTCCGTCAAAGTCGTCACACACGATGTTCTTCTTGCATCTCCGTTTCTTAGGTTTGTTCTCGCTCTTGATTGTGACGTGAGGTTTCTCATTTATCACCCGTCGGAGCGCGTACATAGATATACCTGTGGCGTGGGACACCAGCTGGCCGGCCGTGACCGTAGAGTTCGGATCTCTCTCGATTTCAGACTCGAAATATCTGTATATCTTCTGTAAAACTTCTTTAGTTTGATTCTTTAGAGGCTTACCGCGTCCTAGTTTAGACGCCGGTGCCATAATTGTAAACAAAAACGAAAACTGAACGATTTTTTTAACTCAGACAAAAGTGTTTAACACAAGTGTTGTTGATAATGAAAGGCGAATGACTGATGTAAAGTCGCGTAGTAACGATTGTGCGAGAGTGATAGCGAGACGTACGGACGTGTAGGTGGGACGGAGAACGGCAGCGGGCGGTTGTTTTGTCTACAAATGTTTTTTATTTGGCCAGTGCATGGTTCATCTGTAAGCTACTTCAGTTAATTGGGGAATGCTATTTTTGGCCTGTCAACAAATGCATCGTGCAAGCATGGAATTGAGTTATTGTGACATATTGATAGCTAATCTATTGTTTCGCGTTACTAATCCAATTCCATTCTACTATCACAAATTACAATTAAAATCACACATTACAACTAAACAAAAATACTTACCTAATGACCTGCGTTACCTAAACCAATAATTATATTTTACAAATCGAGATAACTAGAAAATAAAATACATACCTACCTAAATAAAGTAAGTAGGTACTTTGCATATACCAAGTCAGTAATATAAAGTATCTAAGTAGTTAGATTTTAGTATGATATCGGCAACTTACTTCTCTGTCACACACTATTCTGCAGTTAATAAGTTCTAACTCCGGACACGTATTTATTTTATAACTAAATTGTCTTTACATCGCTTCAATATCGTTAGTTTTCTTATTTTTTCTTAAATAACGATGTTGAAGCGATGATGAGACGATGTAGTTATAGAATACGTGCTCAGATGAGGATGAGAAGAAGAACTACTAATATTAGAAGATCTTACTAATTTCTTCTATGGTTTTCGCGATTTTGCATATTAAACACTTTATTTATCCGGTTTTATCGCGTTTTTATTCATTATTTGAACCGAGCTTTCGACAACTTTACAGTTGGCTTTTTCAAGGTTGACTGACAACCTTGAAAAAGCCAACTGTAAAGTTGATAATTTGAAATTATGCTAAGTAATACTGAATAATCATTCAAATAGTTTTGTAATCGATACACACAGAACACATAATAAATGAGTTAAAAATTACTTACAGTCGGGACCCATTGCAAAATTAGATCGGTAAAATGAATGGGTCCCGACTGTAAGTAATTTTTCATTCATATATGATGTGTTCTGCGTGTATCGATTACTTAGCTAACATAATTTCAAATTACTGGGCTTGTTTTTTTCTTTTTAGTTCTTTTTGTTGTTCTTTACGTATTTGTAAATCGAGTTTTTTTACGCAGTCGGGTTTTTTGTTTTTTTATAATTATTTTTTTTATTTGCCGCTTTTTAGTTATTTTCATTTATTGACGGTAAATCTCTTAATCTTTTCATTTCATTAAGTTAGTTAATATCATGTGAATTATTCAGTAGATAACTAATATTATAATTAGGTAGCAAGGTACTTAAGTTCCTACTTTATTTATTTATATATTCTATTTCAGTTAGGTTTTAGGTATTTATTGTTTAAATTTATTATTATTCTTTTAACGTTTTTAGCACCTAATTAAGGTAAGTAAGGTAACGTTTTTAGCACCTAAGTACCTAAATGTTATTAGGCTTTTTATTCAGTTGGTAGGTATAATTTATGTAAATATTTTTTTAGTTTATTTCTATAAATTTCTGTCACCTGTACCATCACGGCTTATAGTTTGGTAGTTCTAAGCGTAACTACGTAAAAAAAATAAAAACTTGTTCGTTAGCAAAAAAATTAATTGTTAATTAACTTTAAACCGTTTTATTTCCTAAACTGTTATTTAAAACGAAAAATGGTAAAAGAAACCTAACATTGATTTTTAAATACCTATTCAACGATATCCATCTTGACATACTTTGACGATTTTGGATTTTTTAATTTTGACAATATGGCGTCTGGTTGTGACAAAAGTTAATTTGGATTACTGTCATGTCTTTAGTCACACTCGCCAGATTAAGACGAATCGATTGACGTAAGAATCATCAAAATCGGTCCACGCGTTTGGCCTCTAGAACGCCACATAGAAACATCCATACATACATACATACATACTTACATACATACATACATAGACTGATAAACACATTACCCTCCTTTGCGTCGCGCAGTCGGGTAATAAACACATTACCCTCCTTTGCGTCGCGCAGTCGGGTAATAAAATAAAGTGTTTATTAGATCTTACTAAATCTTACTTCTTACTAATATTATAAACGTGAAAGTTTGTATATATGTATGTGAGGTTGTTACTCTTTCACGCAAAAACTTCTGAACCGATTGCGATGAAATTTGGAATATAGGTAGCTGGGGATCTGGATTAACACATAGGCTACTTTTTATCCCGATATTCCCGCGGGAACGGGACTTACGCGGGTAAAACCGCGGGGTGCAGCTAGTATTATATAAACGCGAAAGTTTGTATGTATGTAATTATGTATGTGACTTTGTTACTCTTTACTACTGAACCTATTGCGATGAAACTTGGAATATAGGTAGACGGATACCGGGAGTAACATAGGCTCTTTTTATCTCGAAATTTCGGTGGGAACGGGATTTACGCGGGTGAAACCGCGGGGCGCAGGTAGTTACTAATAAAACAAATTCATACATAAACACTGTTTTTATTAAGTAAATCGTAAATCTAAGTTTTTACAGAAATAACTTAAACTAAAATAGCACAAGATCCAAATCAGACTTTGAAAACATCAGTCTTTAAAATAAAAAAAACACAATACTTTACAACTTAATAAATTCTACGTTTTCATTCTTTAATCGAAGGTTCGCGTGAGATCTTGTTTATAGGTCCAGTGTGACTGATTGGAACGATCCTTTCACCAGTCGAAGGTAGAGGCAGTACCTTGGGAGCAGTCACAGTCAGAACTCCGTCCGAAGATAGATTAGACTGGACTGTATCAGGCAAACAGCCTTTTGGAAGTGCGTACCTCCTAACAAACTGCCTAGATACAAATCCATGGTCGTCCCGCTTCTCCTTATGTCGACCTTGGACTATTACTTTTCCGTCTATTACTTTTACTTTGATTTCCTCAGGAGCGAAGTGTTGGACGTCCACGTTGACTTGGAATTTGTCGTCGCCCAATGTTACTTTGTCGGCTTCGTTAAGGCCGAGACGCCTCATCTCATCAGACAGCTGTTCGAGAGGTTTTAGGATTTCCCATGGCCGAAGTGTGTCCCACTGGTCTTCGAACAAACCTCTTGGCATCATCTGGTGGAACGGTGAGAATGGTTTGAAGAATTCTCTGTCTACCAGGCGAAAAGGCTTCTCTATGTCGTAGAAATACGGTAACAGAGACATATTTTCGTGTTTTAGAATGATCACTTGTGAGCTTTTAATTTGAATTTGTTTTGTTTATTTCAACCTTAGAGAACGTAGTTTGTTTCCCGATCGCGTTTTTCGTATGAACTGCGGCATTGGTGCGCCAATCCCCTTTTATATGTTGTTGAAAATAACGCCACCTGTTGCCAATGACGTATACTGATTATTCAAGAATGTTGGACTACTTTCTAGAGAAGTCTTTGGAACTGTTTCTAGAAGTAAACTTGTAACAGCGCCATCTGTGATCGAATAGCAAAACTACGTAGGTAATGTTTTAAACGATAAATATAAAAGATAAAATTATGTTAAAAAAATTCTAATTCAAAAATATTACAACTGATTTCATAAAAGATAAAAATATGCTAACTCAAATACAGTGCTATCAACTTATCCGATGTTTATCGCATCGCCTCGCATATATTATTATGACTCGCTCCTTTAAAATTATAGATAAGTACCTAATTAAAAAAAAGTGGTAGTTTCATATATTATTCGTAGGTATGCAATAAAAATGTTGAAATAAGTCCTTATAATTCTGAAAAGCTATATACCTAGTTACCTAGCTATTTAGTTTAGTTTAGTAATAGAGCGATGCGATTACTCTGACGGTGAAGGTAAACATCGTGAGGAAACCCACAGCTTAGTTATCTATTTATATTTATTTATTTTTGTTTTTATTGGTTTTATTTTTTATTTATTGACCCTTCCTTTTCTCTGGACATGACTGACTACGCTGGGAGGGTAGTACCTACCAGTGTTGAACAAGCCTTCTCAGTGCAAAAACATTATTATAGCCCCATCAATAACATGGATTTAAAGTTGCTTGCACAGAGTAAATCATTTAAAATTAGATAAAAATGCTAATTCATTACTGTACTATGCATATGATAATAGGTAGAAATGCTGGCTTAAAAAACGTCGTAAGGCCTTCGTGTAATGGATGATTTATATATGTATTTATTTTAGAAGACCATCACGGGTTCGAGCTTCGTTGTCCATTGCTCGGCAGTCAGTCGATCGGTCTGTTGCAACCTAGTGGCGGCCGAGCAACAGACAACGAAGCTCGGATCCGGCCGGCGCTCGTGACGGTCTAAAATAAATCATCCTTACATGGCCTCACCGTACGGGGTGATATAGTTGATGCAATGTGAAGACGTAAAAGTAGGAACATGGCGCGGATGTTGATGATGATGATGATGATGATGATGAATAAGAACTAAGTGTGCTAAACTAAACTTACTAAGTGTGTCCCTAGTCAAATAGATACTTTGTTATGAATGAATGAACTTTAATCAGTGACATAGATAGTTCGCCTATCTCCTTACATTCACCTATGGATACAATGCCAAAAGTGTATCTTAATAATTGTTATACAGCGTGTTTCGGTGGTGATCATTTTCATTTAACACAAAAGAAGGTTAAGCTTTTTACACTTACACGATTGACCTCGTATTTACACATTTTTCCCCGGTCTAAGACCCGGGGAAAATGTGTAGATTACAAAAGAGGGTTGTTCCAGAGGTCTAGACGAACAACTTTTGTTCTACTACTTTTGGAAATTCGAACTTTTTTTTTCATCGAAAATTTTAAAGTTTATTTTTTGTGAAAAATACGGCTGGTTTTAAGGGTTTTACTATTCAACCACAAACTATATTTTCGTATGTCCGCTTGTTCGTGTGTCTGTCTGTCCGCGGCTTAGATTTTAAGTAATGTCTATATTGTAAAAGTCCAAACCAAACTTAAAGTCAACTTAACATCAATGACCTCTGACACTAATAAACGGCCGATTTTGAATTTGGAGTAAATTTAAAACTCAAACTTTCTAAAACAATATCGAATTTCCAAAAGTTGTTCGCCTAGACGTCTAGAACAACCCCTTTTTGCCCTAAATCACCATCATTGTAACATATTAACATTAGGTACCTTGTACATACACCTAAGTACTGAACTCAATAATTAACTTTATTATTGTGTTCCTATAGTTATTGTACTTAAATAAATAGTCTCGATGTCTTGTATGTGTAGTAAAAACGGTCAGAGGGTCGGCCGCATTGTCAGATAATGGACGTTCGATATATTATTGTGGTTATCCTTGTTTTTGCCGGGTAAGTGTCGTCTTGGTAAATTATTATTGTAACTTTCTCTACCTGTATTACATACCTACACAGTAAATTGAATGAATGAATGAATGAATGTCATTTATTTGCACGAAATATTATGGTCACAACAGTTGTAATAAAAGAATAAAGTTCAACATATTTCACCAGCACTTAACTTGGCATGCAAATATTAATAATAAAATGAATTTAATTTATCAATCTTAATGTCAACTTAATAAAAAATAAAACTAGATATAGAATTATTTGAGTTCAATTATTACAATGTCAATAATAAGAAAAGAAAATAATGATACAATTTGAAATAATTAAATCAAAAAGTTAACAATGTCAAGTGAAATAAAAAATTAAGAAAATGTCAAGATAGAAATTAAACTAAAAACATTTTAAACTCTACTCGATTTGAACTCATAATTATTTTTTCCGGGTCTTATTATACGCGAATAAGACCCGGAAAAAATAATTAGAAGAAATTGAACTATTTTAAAATTTATTAATGTTAATATAATGGAACAATTTCATTTAATTACATTTTTATCATTTAAAAATTCCTCAATCGAATAGTAAGGCTTTATTTTTTTTATTTCTTATCAGTTGTTAACCGATTATGGCCTTTAGGAAATTAGCCAGTGTCAACTATTAATATATTATGCAAGTTATTTGCATCGAAACAGTCAAGTCGTCATAGTTAAAGTCAAGTCTAGGGAATCATTTGTAAACACGGTGGCCATCTATTTACAAAGATTTTTCACGGAGCTTTGGAGACAACACTAAGTCTATGTTTTGCATTGATTTTTACTTTCATTCCACTTCCACCTTCACGAAACTAAATTGATTAATATGACCCGAAAATTAAACAATTTGCACGCATTTGAACTAGGTTTCACAAAAATGAAAATTTAGCACCACATCTCCTCAACGAGTTCCCGCCAAAACTCCTAGTAAGGCTTGTCGATGAGATAATTGTTGGCAGCACGCTTAAACTCCCCGGGAGACTCAATCATTCTTAATGACAGTGGGATTCCTTTGTATATTGTGTGTGGGAGCCATACTTCAGTATGGCTCCTAGTACTCATTAATCGAGTCTTTCGCACAATAGTCCGAAGATCTCCTTTGTTCCTTCCATTCTCTTTAAATTTTTGGAATAAGTGCAAATTTTCTTTCACAATTTAAAAGATAAAGATAAAACAATTTATTTGCCAGAATACAATACATAAATATGTTAAGATAATAATAGATCATGTATTCAGTCTGCAAGCAGACGTGCTAATATTAAGTCAAAATTACAGTATAAAAATTAATTGTATGATCAAAATGTCACTTATATTTAGATTTAACACAGTAATCCTTATAGACAATGATGGAGAAGCCAGTCAAATAATTATCTCTTAAAATTATTGCCTTCTAATGATTTAACAGATTTCGCTTGCAAACTTTCGTGCTGCTGCTTCTTTTCGTGTTGTTGTCATAGGCCATAACTTGGGAATTACACCTCAGTCCACCCTGATGTAACTGACTGTAAGGTCGGTGAAACTTTGGTACTTGGTACACCATTGTAACAAAACCAACAGCGCTGTAAATAAATAAAACGAGAGTTAAACCGGAAATATTGTGTTTTATTATGAGTATGAGCCTTAAGCCTTTTAACTAGCCTTTTAACTAGACCTAACGAACAGCTTTAATATTTAAAAAAAATATTTTAAACCTGTTGCTCAATTTTAGATTTCTATCAATAAGACCGAAATTTTAACATGGTTAAAAATTAATGGAATAAGTACCTAAAACTAACTTTATTCTATTAACAGAGCACTGCCATTCAATTTGAAATAGCACACCCCGCATTTTCGAGAACTTTATTGTTTCTGCCTTTTGTCATTTATTGATTTAAAACACTTTATTTACCGGGTTTAATCGCGTTTTATTCATGATTTTTAAACGACCGAGCTTTCGCCAATTTTACAGTTGGCTTTTTCGAGGTTGACTTTTCAAGGTTTCAAGGTTTGTTTTAAGTTAAAATAAACGAATTACATCGCAGTCAACCTTAAAATCATGAATAAAACGCGATTAAACCCGGTAAATAAAGAGTTTTATTATGCAAAATCGCGAAAATCATAGAAGAAATTATTTATTGATTTTTTGCATTTTACAGTGTGGGATGCGCCAAGAACAGCTCTCAACTATGTTTTCCATCACACTTTCTATTTGGAGTCGCCACCGCTGCTTACCAGATAGAGGGCGCTTGGAATACCTCAGGTAAATAGCCACACTCCGGTTTCACCCTCATAAGTCCCGGTACCGTGAAAGTATCGGGATAAAACGTGGTGCATGTTACTTCCCAAACTGCAATGTTTTTTCATTTAAAATTTCATCAAAATCAGTCCATTGGTTACGGTGATTAGCCCTATCTTACAGACATACACGCTACCAATGTCACCTGACTTAATTATCAGATTTGATTAATATAAATTCTTGCTAGAATTACACATTAGAATAGGCAAGTATACCTACTTATTCTAAAACTGGTAATACTTATATAACAAGATAACATTATTCATTCATCTCAGTTAACTTATTTAATCACATAAACACTCACAATCACCTACATACATCCGTCATGCGGTTACATAGAAAGTAGATGGTATGATCTATATTATGATGCCAACTTCAATGTGGGACAATTATGCAATGTTTCCTGAGAATTGCCTGAGATGATTGCAAGTACAAGTAGTATACCTATAACCTACCTTAACTTAGGGAGTCTACGTCCTCGAGTGGTGACCACGAAGCCATATGAAACGAAGTGTTAGAAGGCCACCTACTCGTTGGACCGACGACATTGTGGCGATCTTGGGGAGGCATTGGGTGGAGGTAGCTCGCCATCGCTATTTGTGGCGTCGTATGTTCGTATATCGGCCTACGTTCAGGTGGACGGATAAATGCTGAGATGATTTACTACCTTAGCAAGTAGTATTTTCTTAGAATTAATAAATAAAATAAATACTTAAATATGATCATTGATGTGCGGCTTACTCGGGATTAAAACTGACGGCCTTCGGAATGAAAATCGTTTTCCTTACTAAAAGTAAAATACTATTTACTAGTTGCACCAAGCAGTTTCACCAGCATAAATCCCGATTCTGATCGTCTATCGGGTAAAAAATAGCATATAAATGTTAGTACAGGTCCCCAGAATTCCTGCAACTAGGGGGACCTGTTTCATGCAAAAAACAGGTCCCCATAGTTTTTTGCATGAAGAATAACTAACATATTCACATTTAGGTTCTCCCAAAATTTCCATCCCTCGTACTTCCAGGCAAAGGCGAGAGCATCTGGGACCGGTACACCCATGAGCACGCAGAACGGATCTTCGACCACAAAACTGGAGACGTCGCCGACGACTCCTACCACAGGTTCAAAGACGACGTGGCGTTGATAGCAGACCTTGGACTGTCCTTCTACAGGTTTTCTATATCCTGGCCTAGGATACTACCAGATGGATTTAGCAAGTAAGTTTTTGTTGTTTCTTGTTAGGGGTTCCTACCCAAAGAGTAAAAACGGGACCCTTTTTCTACACTACACTGTCCGTCTGTCTGCCACCGCAAGCTGTATCCCACCCATGCCTATACATAATATATCTAAAGCAATAAGTTCAGATGCATAGATAAAACACAGATAGAAAGTTGATTTTTTTTCAAATGACGTAAGTATTTTCGATGTTTTAACAACAAATACAAAAAATATAACAAAATGAATTATTTAAGTTGGGCTCCCATTAACTCCCATACAAAAAACGTCAATTTTAATTTTGATAACGGTACGGAAATCTATTGAACGCATCCTCCCCACTATAATAATTCATGGTATTATGTATTTGTTATGCAAAGCCTAATAAAACCGTCTGTATACGCATCTTATCGTATTTTATAGATTTATTATGACTAATAAATGGGTGAATCAACTATTCTCTGTTCCGAATCAACTTTTTGTGTAAAAAAATAAATTGTATTTAATTTCATAAATTTTACTTGAAATTGCTTAAAATATTTGTGAAGTTTTTAAATCTATAACGTGCATCGAACTTTGGTGCGCTTTTCTGTCTTTTTGCGGTGAATTTCAATACCCGTTACGTGGTTATGTCCCCTAGCTCACATATCAAAGAAGCGGTAAAAAGTAAATAAAATACAATATTGTAATCAGTATTTGTGTATTAATAAAATTTTGTACTTGTAGCAATTAATAAAATGTAAGCTGAAACCAAAATATCTAATTACTTTGAAAAATATAAACATATTTCTGTCTCCTGAGTCACTTTCTAACTAAAATGGTAATATTTTTTCATTAAACTGTTGTCACAGTAAACACCACATATTTATTTTAATATTGTGTATATCTTCTTTAATTTTAAATGCTTGTTTCGTCAAAAAATTGTATGTATTACTTTATATTAAAATTAAAATAACACTACTCCTGTTTAATTTTTTGGGACCAATACGTTACCCAGGAGACAAATGCTGTGACTCAAGAGAAGTAAACTGATATTACATACAATTAAATTAAGAATAAACGATGATGGATTCACTTAAATAATTAAGCTGTACAAAATATAAAATTCTTACACTCCTTAGGCAATAATAATTGAGATCAAACATAAATCAAATTTAACTTAGTGTGTCTTTTAATCAAATTTAACTTAGTTTAACTTTTTTGTCTTTTAAGTCAGGTATTACATCTGACTTTAAAGACAAAAAAGTTAAAATATGCTAATACAGCAGTTTCAATTGAAGTACCTAGCACAAGTCAACACAAATTCATAATTAAAAAAAGTTAACTCTAATCTCACCGTCAGTCATCAATAATACAGGCATATTTAAAAATCTTACTTAATCTAGCTTTAACATGGACTACCAAAAAGTCTCCGCGTCTTACACCACGATTTTCTTTATCCTTATTTTGTATTGTCGTACTTGGTTGTTCTCTAACTGCAATAGATTAATCCTGAGAAGTTTCAGGGGTTCCATAAATAAATAATGTTATACAAAATCTTTGAACGCGATTGGCTTAATTTTTTGAATCTGATCTCCATAAATGGAGATTTCTTCTGAACTGAAATAGAGTAGCTACTAAGGGGTTGGTCTTCGTCAGGGCTCGCTAAAACATCGTCCATAATATTATCAATTAATAACGCTTCATATCGCTCACTCAACTACAACTTTTCTTAGACTTTTAACTTTAATATTTGTTCCTTAACTTATTTTACTGGTAGCTAGGGGGTGATATATATGGGAGAATTACAGTCGCAAAAGCCTCTGCTACAAAAGCAACGATGGGAACCTAAAACAAGTTCCTGTGTTTTAGGTTCCCCTCGAATGGTCGTAAATAAAGTAAAGATTTACTTTGCTAACATCCTTCAAGGCTTCATAAAATGTATATTCATTTGTTATATCATGACCTGCAGCTACAAGATCATCAGCTATTTCCACCCAAGACATATAGTCCTAGTTCTGTGGCGTTATTTGAGCATTTGGTGGCAAGTCTACATCACGTTCTAAGATAGAGGGCGAACTAGGCTCATTCTTTCTTTATAGGGTATTTGTCCATCAGCAGAGGGTAGTGGCATTTCCCCTAAAATAAATTTTAATACAAATTAAATGTAAGTAAATATAGATTGTAATTTAATTATGTTGATAATTAAGGTACATGACGAAATTAAACTGAACAATTAAAATTAATAGCAAACGATTTTACGTGAAACCTTACAACAAACATACGCATAAACACGCATAAGCACCATTTTCGAATTTTTATTATTAAATTTTGATCATTGTATAAGAAAAAAGGTAAAAATTCTCTTGGGTCACGGAAACTGTCTCTTGGGTCACCGATTTTGTGACCCAGTGGAAGTGTGACTCAGAAGAAAATTCAAAGTTTTTGTAAGGTTTGTTATGTTTTTTTTTGTTGAAACACCAAAATGCATGCTGATAATACATATCAGACTTAAAAGAAATAGAAATACAGTTGTAATTGCTATAGATAAGTTAAAACTCACCGATTTTTTGACGTGACCCAACAGAAGCACAATAAACACACTCAGTCTTCTCGAGAGCGCCGGACGAAGTGACCGAGTCAAAATATAGTTTTTAATTGGTAGGGCGTGATCACCCGATATTCAGATCAATATTCTATTGGCTAATTAATGCATGCGCTATTTCATTTGCACTTATCGGTACTTTTCACATCGTGACCCAAGGACAACGTGTGTTCATTTGATTTTGGGACAGTTATTTGAATCAAAAAAAATCTACCGAAAACTTAAATACCAAATCAGCAAGTTAGAAATTTCATTTAAAGATATAACTGGGTACCATATTAACGATTAATATATCAATATGTGAAGGAGAATTATTGAATGACATTGTATTATGTACTGACGGTACAGCTTAGGGACAGAAAAATATGTATGGAAATGAAGTTTTATCTCCTGGGTCACGAAATTATTTTGTATTATTTATTAAATAAATTACACATATTTTTATATGGTTCTAATTGTCAATGATCTAATCAGTTTAACACGTCGAAATATCTAGATTTTCTCATAAACATTACCTAATACTACAACATCATTATCAAGGACAGGGTTGTACAAAAAATAGTTGATCCACCCAAATACAACTATAGAAAAAATAACCTTTGTTCATGTTTACCTGGGTAGGTAGATACTTAGAATTCAGCTGGAAACTAGAAAATAATAAAGTACGGTTGAATTGAATCGAATTATTCGAATCCAGATTTGAATGTTTGAACTCTTCCACCCCGCCGCATTATATAAAAAGCCTTGTAATTACAAAAGATACGTCTAATAGTTTTATTATGTCTAATAAATAACACTATAGAAAAAAAGCTTATGTTCATGTTGACCTTAGTAGGTACTAAGAATTCAGCTGAAAACTAGAAAATTTACATAATAATAAGTTACGTATAGGTGTTAACACTAATTTAAATCAGGATATTAAAGTCGTTACAATAAATAATGAATAGCAAAGTCGTATTATTTTTATTGAGAAAAAAGGTTTATTTTTTAATAAATAGGTACGTGTTTTTTTTTAAATTCAGCCCTCCTAGGGTATATTCGAATCCAGATTTGGACAACATTTTTCAGTAATGTAAACGAAGACGGCATCAGATACTACGATGCTTTGCTCTCTGAACTCAACAAGTACAACCTAAAGCCGCTTGTTACAATCTACCACTGGGACTTGCCTCAAGCGCTGCAAGACCTGGGAGGCTGGACCAACCCGCTCATCGCTGATTACTTCGAGGACTACGCCAGGGTAAGATGCCTTAATCTCTTAAGTCTGAAAGCTCAACCTAATGCCGCTTGTTACAATCTACCACTCGGACTTTCCTCAAGCGCTGCAAGACCTGGGAGGCTGGACCAACCCGCTCATCGCTGATTACTTCGAGGACTACGCCAGGGTAAGATGCCTTAATCTCTGAAGTCTGCAAGCTCAACCTAAAGCCGCTTGTCACAATCTACCACTGGGACTTTCCTTAAGCACTGCAAGACCTGGGAGGCTGGACCAACCCGCTCATCGCTGATTACTTCGAGGACTACGCCAGGGTAAGATGCCTTAATCTCTGAAGTCTGCAAGCTCAACCTAAAGCCGCTTGTCGCAATCTACCACTGGGACTTTCCTCAAGCGCTGCAAGAACTGGGAGGCTGGACCAATCCGCTGATTACTTCGAGGGCTACGCCAGGGTAAAATGGGTGGCACGACAATGGTCAAGTTACTTTATTTATTTATTTATTTTAGGAACATTCACAGCTATAATACAAAGTAAATATATATATATATAACACAAAGCCAATTCGAACATTCACAGATAAAAACAACGTAATAACAAAAAGACAGCCTGAATAAAAAAAAAGAGAAATATATGAAGAAATCAAGTATAACACAAGTATAAAAACAAACGTACCAACAGGCAATATTAACGCAGACTACCCACATCCACCCAGTCAAGTAACCAAAGATTACCTAGTAGTTGGCGCCTCGGAGTTTAGATATTCTGATTAATTAATAAGAGCTAAATGATTAAGAAGAAAAAGAAGATTAAGAGATTCTTATAGTTCGGCAACTGTATGAAGGTCCGAGGCACCAAACCTTGTATTAAAGCTTAAGTTTTAGAAAATGTAGGTAGGCCATTTGCATACTTCTTTCTACAATGCAATAACGCTGTAATTAACTATAACAGATGAAAGAGATGAGAATATCAGGATACCTAATTAAACAAACTTTTACATCACCACTATCCAGTGGCCTCCGTAAAAACATGGCATGCGACAAGCAGACGGGATGCAGGAGCATTGCAGAAGTCGATTTGTTGCAGGAGTAAAATAAAAGCTATTCTATAACTTCCTTTAATACTGATTGGCTGAGAAACAAGGGGAGCTACTTAAATAATTAAGTAGCCCTTAATTTTGAAGGCTACTTAACTAATTAAGTAGTAATTAATTAAAATGACATTTACAGAATACGAATTAACGTAGGTACATCTGCTGCACGTCGCCTGCATTCCGCCGGCATTTCGTATGCTATGTCCTTACCGAACCGAGCCACAGTCATCAGAAAACACCAACGTGTCCATGCGATAATCTGCGATGTTGATATGGCAAATTTTCGGTCAATCGTACGATTTGCGATTTCAAGGTCAGCAGTCGAAGGGCTATTGAATGACTGCCTGCCTATGTTCAAGGTCTTATTCAACATCTTCGGCGACCGCGTCCAGCACTGGATCACAGTCAACGAGCCGTACTCGTTCTGCCACGAGGGCTATGGCGGCGACGACGCGCCCGGCGCGCGCGACTCCGGGATCGAGGACTACATGTGTGCGCACAACGCGCTCATAGCGCATGCTCGCGTCTACCACATGTATAAGAGGGAGTTTATTCATAGACAGAATGGTAGGTACAAAGACTTGAAATCACTAAAGAAGTCATTTGACCACCTCTTCCGAGATTGTTCCTATTGTCTTAATCCTGCTAGCTGATTACGTAACTCCTTTGCTAACAAATCTCGAATGAAATTGTTGATTTGTTTATTACAATCGCTAGTTTTAATGGCATTTGGCTTCTGAATGATATGAAAAATGACACAACTAATTCATTTGGCTCCAAATCGAGATTTGTTAGCAACAGAGTTACGTTATCAGCTAGCTAGTTTCCCGCACTCAGGATCGCTCTTGTGTGGGGACCAAATCTAATGTTTATAAGCTTTTTGGAAAATAAAGAATTTATGTAGAAAATTTAAACACAAGAGCATCTAGAACTCTTGAATAAGGTCTCAATAAATACAATGTTTTCTACTCGTAACAGGTGCTGTAGGAATAGTTCTTGATATTGGATGGATGGAACCAAATACCACGTCGGAAGAAGATGCTAAAGCTGCTGAAACTGCAATGCAATTCTATGTAAGTACCTACCTACCTAAATATCCAATTATAATAGAGCGAAGTCTTTAGCAGATTTTAAGAGCTATCAAAGGTTAATGGAATTATCCGAGCGTAGACTTCGTCTTTTCTTTTCGTGTACTCTATACTCTACTCTACATTGTATGTCCGGGATGGACAAACTGTTGATACCTTAATATAATATTTAATGTCACCTTAATGTACATAGTTATTCAATAAATTTTCTTGATTCTTGATTGTAGTGAAATGGCTCACCAAGTACTTATTATAGTTATAAGGTTTATAAATTGACCTAACTATTACTATGAGACATAACAACCGGGACCAACTGCTTAAATGCCATTCGAAGTGCGGAGGCTTCCGAGAAAGTGATTTTGTGCCACACAAGATATCGGTCACCCATCCTCCTGCCCAACCATTCAAAATCGGCTGGTGCATTGAGCTGCTCCTCATCAGCACAGGCTAACCTACTTCTAATGTTTTCAGTTGGGCTGGTTTGCTCATCCAATTTTCTCCACATCAGGCGATTATCCTCCGGTCATGAGGCAAAGAATTGATGAGAACTCTCACCTCCAAGGTAAAAACAGACTAAACGTCTTACGAAGTAAAGTGGGGTGCTATGCTATACCTACATATATTATACCTAACTAATGTAATGAAGTAGCAAACCCCCGATTGTCTTCTGCCTTCCGTAAACAAACTTTAAACTAGGTTTCCACTTGGACCTGGGACCTTATCGCGCAACTTCCGTCGTAAATTACAGTGCAGACAGGGATAACCGTCGACTTGATATCCAGTTCAGAGTTAGCGAGTAAAATTGTTATTGAAAAGGGCCACTACGGCTTTGGCTTCACGTACGCCAAAGGTCCAGGGCTCCATAGTACTGTGATACAGCGCTATGGAGACCTATATAACACCTTTTGTATAATTTGTGAAAAAATTAATCTAAAAAATGATTTTTAGGGTTCCGCCGCTCCCGGCTGCCAACCTTCACCCCCGAACAAGTGGCGTCCATCCGAGGGTCGTACGACTTCTTGGGCTTGAACCACTACACCACGTACGTGGTGACCCCGGGTCCAAAAAGGCCGCGTATCAAGCCGTCCTTCGCTGATGATTCTGGGGTGAAACTTACACAGAGGGACGAGTGGCCGAAGAGTAACTCTACTTGGTTGAGGGTTAGTTCCATGATGCTTTTGAGATAAGGATTTAGTTAACTAAACTGTATTTAAATTATATGTTTATTTTAAGTACTTAAGCCCGTACCCCCGCCTGACGTAGACCGTGCGCTGTGTTTTTGTAATTATATATTTTCTTTAAAAATAGTTGAACTGTATTTGTTGACAGAAGTATAATCAGATACTGATATCCTCAAGTCGCGATTTTCTCTATACAAGGTGTAACGAGTAAGTCCTTTTAGTCCGAAAGGGGGTTGTTCTAGACGTCTAGCCGAACAAATTTTGTTCTACGTCTTTTGGAAATTCGAAGTACTTTTCGAAAAATGTAGGTGTAAAGTTTACTTGAAAATCAGCTGTTTTTCGATGCAGCTGAGAGTTCGATGTCATTGACCTTATGTTGTCCTTTTATTTAGTTTGATGGTTTCCAATCAAAACTTTAATTAACTTTATTTTCAAAAGCAGCTGTTTTTTCATTGAAAATAAAATAAAAAATTTCAAAAAAAAGTTTGAATTTTCAAAAGTCGTAGAACAAAAGTTGTTCGCCTAGACGTCTAGAACAACCCCCTTTCGGATTAAAAGGACTTACCCGTTACAAATTGTATATTATCAGTTATAATATAATATATAACATCTCCTGTCCCAAAGCAACGGCTGGCCTCCTCAGACCCGTCTCAAAACCCTCATATGCGGGAGAAAATTCTTCTCGACAGGAGGCGTAGGACACGCCGCCGCCATCTCGGGCCCATGTTCTGGAGGTGGACCCCCCGAGTCCACCCCCATGGGCCACCTTATGGTGGCAGGTTGTCATTATGGACAAACCGTCTCCTGTTGCGCCTGGCGCGCATCGGTTCCACCGTGAGGAGCTCACGCTCTCTCTCAGCGGCCTCCTTTGCGGACATAACTGTCTCGCAGAACGTTCGAAACACTTGCCACGATTCGTCGCTGGCAACGCGGCTCCTCCCAAGCCGAACACTCCGCCATAGTCTGCCACGCTGTGACGGTTAAAGATGCAGTGATGGCATCTTTCCGAGGGCTCTTAATCCAACACAGAGTAGTGTGGCTTACCTAGTGTTAGGGTTTTCAGGTGGCCCTAAGGCCTAACGGTTGCCATCAAATATAACAACCGAGACCAACTGCTTAACATTCTCCAATCTTCTATTCCAGATAGTTCCATGGGGTTTCCGCAAAGTTCTCAACTGGATAAAGAACTCGTACAGCAACCCCCCTATAATAATAACAGAGAACGGCATCTCATCCCCGCCCGGACTACGCGACGTGAAGCGTGTTCAGTACATCGCGTCGTACTTGAAGGCGTTGCATGCAGCCGTCGTCAAAGACAATTGTCAAGTTTATGCGTACACTCATTGGAGTCTCCTTGACAACTTTGAATGGACTAGAGGACTTTCGTAAGTGCTAAACTTTTACCTCCTTATTTATAAACGCTAAATAATGCGCTGCATTACCATGCATCGTTTGTCGTTTACTGTCACATGAAGTTTCAAAGTTGACAGACAGAGACAAACGTCACATAACTTAGTCATGTGTAAATAATACTTTATAAGTAAGGGAGTCAGTATGTAAATCTTACTAATATTATAAACGCGAAAGTTTGTATGTATCTGAGGTTGTCACTCTTTCACGCAAAAACTACTGAACCGATTGCGATGAAACTTGGAATATAGGTAGCTGGGGACCTGGATTAACACATAGGCTACTTTTTATCCCGTTATTCCCGCGGGAACGGGAATTACGCGGGTGAAACCGCGGGGCGCAGCTAGTATAATATACGATTTTAAACTTACATGGTTGGTTAAACATGGTAAATACCTAGAAATATTTTTAAAGGAAAAATTCATCTTCAAAAATTCACTCGCGGCGAGATTTGAACTTGCGTCCCTGGATCAATATTCCAGTGCCTATACCGCTCGACCAAGCAAGTTCCCATCTCGAGCAGCGAATTTAAAAATATGAATATTTCCCTGTCTACTATTTTTCGACTACGGCTCGATTGAGACGCCATCTACAGGATCACTTTCCAGTGATTTACCTGCGCCAATGATTAACTTTACAGTTAACGCTTTGGCCAAGACATGTCAGTTTTTCCTAATTAATATTTCGTAAATTTGTTTTTATTGCTCAAGGCATATTTTACTACAAATATTTTTAAAGGAAAAATTCATCTTCAAAAATTCACTCGCGGCGAGATTTGAACTTGCGTCCCTGGATCAATATTCCAGTGCCTATACCGCTCGACCACGCAAGTTCCCGTCACGAGCAGCGAATTTAAGAATATGTATGTTTCCCTGTCTACTATTTTTTGACTACGGCTCGATTGAGACGCCTGTAGATGGCGTCTCAATCGAGCCGTAGTCGACCGTAGGGACGCGAGTTCAAATCTCGCCGCAAGTGAATTTTTGAAGATGAAATTTTCCTTTAAAAATATTTCTAGTAAAATATGCATTGAGCAATAAAAACAAATTTACGAAATATGGTAAATACCTACCCAGATATTAAGTAATTTTAGTGTTGTTTTTTTTTTTTGGTGTGGACTCTTTTTATTTGAGTAGTGTTGGTATAGTGGTAAATTCCCGACTTTCATTCCATTCCTACATCGTTCTTACGGTGAAGGAAAACATCGCGAGGAAACCCACGGCTTAAAATCACGCACAAAGGCCTATACTAGGGCTAATTGCGGAAACAAATTCAGATTGCCACGTTTTGACGACCTCTGTAGCGCGTCGGGCGAACGCTCGCCTGCAATGCAGAAGGCTGCGGGTTCGGTTCCCGTCGGGTGCAAATATTTATGCTTAAAAATAAATATTTATATCTGGTCTGGGTTTGTTTCTGTGTATAGTATGTATGTATTTTCAAAAAAAAGTATAAAATATCCGTTGTCTAGTACCCATAGTACAAGCGTAGTGCTTGGTTTGGGGCTATATTGAGTTATGTGCAATCTAGTGCAATATATATTTATTATTTATTTTATTTTCAGGGAACGCTTCGGTCTGTACGAAGTGGATTACCTATCTCCCTCCCGCACGCGTACGCCGCGTCTATCCGCTGCGTTCTACAAACAGATTGCTAAAACTGGCTGCATTCCGGACAACAGTCTCGATTTTTTGGATTAATTAAAACGTAAAACAAAAACAGATCCGATCCTTAATTTCAACTCGACTAGACGAGCACCTGTGGCCAAAATGGATAAGGGTTTGGGGCCGGACTCCTCAAATATATGCAAGTTCAAGTGCTGTCGGGTGCAAATTTTTGGAAAACGTTTCTTAGAATTTAATATTTGTTATTTAAGCGGCAACGGCATAATACATTATCTGTAAATTTTCGAATGTCTAGCATCATATCCAACTAATATTATAAAGCTGAAACTTTGTGAGTAAGTGTGTATGTGTGTTTGTTACTCAATCACGCAAAAACTCTTGAACCGATTGCGATAAAACTTGGAATATAGGTGGCTGGGGACCTGGATTAACACATAGGATACTTTTTATCCCGATATTCCCGCGGGAACGGGACTTACGCGGGTAAAACTGCGGGGCGCAGCTAGTACAGACATAGAGAGATATCTGACATACAGACAGACTGATAGTGGAGTCTTAGTAAGAGTCCGATATTTACTCTTAAGTACGGAACTCCAAAAGCTAAGATATCGAAAAAAATTAACGGGATTATGTTTTTTTTTGTAAAAACTCAAATAAAACAATTTAATAAACTTACAACGCTTTAATCAAAAATATTACAATTTAATTAACAATAAAATTATATTTGGACTTAATTTTAATATAATATTGGAAGACACGCTTCTAAGGGCACTTAAATAACTTGAGGTGATTTTTGACACGAAGGGAAAATTTTACTTACGAATCCGGCGGAGATTGACTTGTCCACGTTTTTTACTTTTAAGTTTTAACAAAAAAAAAAAATTTATTTAAAAGGTAATCCATCAATTTTCCTCACGATCAAGTCTATATAGTCGAAACGTCGAGATCAGAATACAAGGATCAGATAAGGATCGGTTAATCTAAAATTTTACCTATTCCTATTCCTTGCAACGCATCCTTAGCGGAAATGAAAAAAATATATTTAACAAAGATTATTCCTGAGTTTGCAAGTTGCTGATGTAAAATTAGACTTATTTTTGGGCTTCAACCCCGTGGTTGTAATTAATTTCGCTTTTTTTTTTTATATTATAAACCCTATTTAAATCCAAATTTCATTATCCTATAGGAAGAAAATATTACATTCTATTTCTTTATTTTGGTATTATGTGAGGAAATGGCAAATTCACACCTCCGCCGGTATCTTAATTTCCCACCAATTTATTAACTTACATTTAATACCTACATATTGTTAAGGAAACACAAGAAAGGGAAGAATCTTTCTTAAGACACCTTTTACTTAATGTTTGTCTATCATACTTCAGTTTATAAATAAGACATCGTTTTTTCGGAAAAAGTAATATAAGCTGAAATGGAGTTTTTCGAGTCTTCTAGGCAAATAGTATTTGTTCTACGAAAGTTAAAAAAAAACTAGTTAAACTTAAACTCAAAAATTTCAAAATCGTATTTCTAAAAATCGTAGAACATTAGTTATACGCCTAGACGTCTAGAAGAACCCGGGCTTGTATTTACCTACCAGAAATACATTGTATAAGTATGAAACAAAGCCGGTGAAACCAATTGCGATGAAACTTTGTAAGCAGATAGCTGAGACCTTAGAATAACATAATATAAGCTTAATTTTATTAAGAAATTCCCACGGTATGGGTAAACCACGGTTTTAGTGTTAATAAAAATAACGGTTTTGTTCGAAAACAAAAAAAAATATATATCTATCATTTTTTGGAATGTATAAGGCGACATCAAAAGGTGCGCAGGAAATTCACTTTGAATTTCCCGCTCATCCGGTGACAGGCACACTTTTAACTTAAATATAAGTAAATACTAATTATACTTAGTAATCATTATTTAAATAAAATTATTTTAAAATTGGATTATCTTTTTTTCACGTGATGTCATTCTTAACAATAGATATGACCTCAGAAGAATTATAGTTGTAACCAGCCACTGCGGTAACCTTACCGCAAACTCAATCAATCTTTTGACGTTTGAATCGTCATTGAACGACTCCATTTTAGCGCTGCAGCGAAGCTCATTTTATTATTACAATAGACGTAACAAACTTGTCAGCGCTGCAGCGGCTTTATTTATTTAATTCTCGTAAAAGGAACATGGAATATATTTGACATCACCTGTAGTATAGTAAAATAATATCTCAATGATATATTATAGCAAAATATAGATGAAAATTTGCATAGACATTTACAAATATATAGGTATGTACATTTTTGGATTTAAACAGAGCATCTTCATTAAAATATTTTAAAGGAAAAATTCATCTTCAAAAATTCACTCGCGGCGATGTTAGAACTCGCGTCTCTGGTTCAAACCTCTCCACGAGTGAATTTTTAAAGATGATTTTTTCTTTTAAAATATTTTTAGTTAACTTGCCTTGAGCATTTTCATTTTAATATCATTGATAAAGTTTATAATCATACCCTGTGGTTTATTTTCTAATGAAATATATGCCAAAACATTTTAAATTTAATATTTTAAATTATTATTAACTAATAAATAAAATATACAGGGCGAGTCATTTAGACCGGCTATCAGAGGACTTTGTAAACTATATAAAAAAGTGTTATTTTAGTTTTAGTCAAAACCTTGATTTACTTTGGCAAAAGCAAAAAAATAATTTCTTATACAATTTGTAACGGGTAAGTCCTTTTAATCCGAAAGGGGGTTGTTCTAGACGTTTAGGCGAACAACTTTTCTTTTATGACTTTTGAAAATTCAAACTTTTTTTTGAAAATTTTGAGATTATGTTTCACTGAAAAAACAGCTGCTTTTGAAAATAAAGATAATTGAAGTTTTGATTGTAAACCATCAAACTAAATAAAAGGACAACATAAGGTTAATGACCTCGAACTCTCAGAAACAGCTAATTTTCAAGTAAACTTTACACCTAAATTTTTCGACAAGTACTTCGAATTTCCAAAAGTCGTAGAACAAAAGTTGTTCGCCTAGACGTCTAGAACAACCCCCTTTCGGATTAAAAGGGCTTACCCGTTACACCTTGTATAAGTAGGTACAACATTTGTTTCCAGGATAGAAAATGGCCCATGGCCAAAAAGTAACAATTGTCTCTTTTTTAACAGAAAAACAACGCGATTTTATAACGTAAAAAATGGCCTACTGAACTGCATCCTCCAAATAGATTATCATTTATGGAAAAAAAACATAAATTTGGGCATACTCCATTGATAAATATCAAATTTCTCTATCAGCAACACTATCGTTGGATACAATACCATAGGATAGTTTTGACGGCCTATATGGCCCGTCGAGCAAACAAGGCATGGCATTTGGCATGCCATGCCTTGTTTGCTGAGGCATTTTGCACTGCAATACAACGGATAATATCTTATCTTATGGCATGCCAAAGGTACTTTGCACTGCAATACACCGGATAATATCTTACCTTATGGCATGCCAAAGGTACTTTGCACTGCAATACACCGGATAATATCTTATCTTATGGCATGCCAAAGGCATTTTGCACTGCAATACACCGGATAATATCTTACTTATCTAATGGCATGCCAAAGGCACTTTGCACTGCAACACATCGTATATATCTTACTAATGTATTTGTGTCGTTATGTCTGTGGCATCTTGCACTGGCTACAGTCCTCCATGCCGTCGCTGAACTCTTCGATTTGAAGCGTCATCTCGAAGAAGTCATATTTCTCATGAACAAGTCGCGTCGCTTGTTCTAGGACCTTTTGTGGACTTACTCCGGTACCTAGAAGTTCGAGAGATAAGTTTAAATACATAAGCGATGTTGGTCTAGCTTAGAGGTAGTTACAATTCCGAGGCTTCAAATCTCGGCCGACCGACTTTAAGAATACTGAATGTGCGCTATTAAGATATGTATAACAGCTCTTACAGGTAAGGAAACTATCATGCCCTAGGACTAACCAGGGTCTAGGGAAAAGGAGGGGGGGGGGGGCTAATTGAATTAACAGGCTATCGAAGTCAAAAAGTTTAAACACATGAGAACACTTTAGCCCTTTAGTTACTTATATGAACGCTTTCTGTCTACAACTTAAGGTAGTCACAACATATAAAAAGAAACACAATACCTCAGAAATATAATGTTGCACAAACTCTGACAGTCTTAATCAATCGTCAATTCAAAAGACTGGGTCTGATAGAATATAGCTAAGTGAGCCGCAGGTTGAGGGTCTACCCTACCCTACCCTACAACTACAACTCACGTATGGGAGTGATGGTGTCTTCAACACCAGATGTGTTGCTAAATTTTCAATTTCGTGAAACCTAGTCTAAATGCGTGTGAATTGTTTACTCGCTTGAACCGTTATTGTAAACAGCCACAATTTACCACTATTACGACTTGGCTGTTTTGATGAAAATTGTAAATAACTTGCAAAAAATTATAATACTTGAAGTGGCCAGTAAGCTACTTTCCAAATAGCCCACTGGCCACTTTCCAGAAATAAAAATAAAAACTCACGTATGGCGAGGTGCGCGGCGAGCGCCGTCTTGTCCAGCGACAGCGCCCACAGACGCAGGTTGTGAACCCGTACCACTCCTGGCAGCGACAGGAACGTGTTGGCTACCTCCTGGAATTCTATCCCGCGCGGAGATCCTGTGGGATGATATTTTTATAAGTGCAAAATGCCTCAGGACCGTTGAAGTGTAAGACGGTTGGAAGTTTATGCAGTGCAAAATGCCTCAGGACCGTTGCAGTGTAAGAAGGTTGGAAGTTTATGCAGTGCAATATGCCTCAGGACCGTTTGAGTGTAAGAAGGTTGGACGTTTATGCAGTGCAAAATGCCTTACGACCGTTGCAGTGTAAGAAGGTTGGAAGTTTATGCAGTGCAAAATGTTTTAGGACTGTTGCAGTGTAAGAAGGTTGGAAGTGACGACTTCTGTGGCGCGTCGGGCGAACGCTTGGCTGCAATACAGAAGGTTGCGGGTTCGATTCCCGCTGGGTGCAAATATTTATACTTAAAAATAAATATTTGTATCTGGTCTGGGCGTATTTCTATGTATAATATGTATGTATTTACAAAAGAAAAATAAATATAAGTAGTATATCCGTTGTCTAGCCACCGTAACACAAGCTTAGCAGCTTACCACGGGGCTAGATGGCGCTGTGTGTTCGTCACAGGATTTATTTATTTCTTTATATTTATATTAGGCAGTGCAAAATGTTTTAGGACTGTTGCAGTGTAAGAAGGTTGGAAGTTTATGCAGTGCAAAATGTTTTAGGACCGTTGCAGGGTAAGAAGGTTGGAAGTTTATGCAGTGCAAAATGTTTTAGGACCGTTGCAGGGTAAGAAGGTTGGAAGTTTATGCAGTGCAAAATGTTTTAGGACTGTTGCAGTGTGAGAAAGTTGGAAGTTTATGCAGTGCTTTGACTGCTGACTTTGAAATGCATTACGCAGTCGAGATACCTTCTTAGGCATAATTCGTGCTTGATGAACAGTACAAGATATCTTAAGCAGCAAATGTGAACAGTTCTAAAAATGAGGGATAATCCCTTTTAAGACTTTCTTGTAGCTACAGGCGGTTCTAGAACCTGTATGAACCCTAAGTTTTGAAATCCAGCTTATAACGTAGCAGCACGGGTTCGTCGCCCGTGGCGGTAGTGTACGGACGTGTCTTTGCCTCTGATTTATTTTTTGAATATTTTGAAGTGAAAATGACAACGAAGATAGTTAAATGTAGTTTATGTAATATCGTGATAAATGAGCTATTATGCTTCATTCAGAATAGAATAGATGTAATGGATAATGTGAGCTTGGCCCAAGTATGTCGTTCAAGTTTTAAAGAGGATGAGATTGAAGTCGCTAAAGGTCTTCTATATCAATCTATTCCTTCTACGAAGAAGAAATTTCTTACTCGGAAAGGAAAGGGAAAGAGTGATCGTGACTTCGAGGACATCATTGACTTATTCCAATCGACAGACACTGAGATTATACCAACGTTTGTGGCTCGTGACTTGAGGAAGCTCCCACCAATCACGTTTGACCATGTAGATGTTACAAGGCTATTAAAGGATATCCTCATCTTACAGAATGACATTAAGAGCCTGAAAGAGACGTGTGTTACAAAGGAGGTCCTGGATATTTGCAAGAAAGAGTGGCAAAGTATGAGATGCAATGATAATAATAATGTCTCCGCTGTCAGCTCTAATCTATCTATAGGCAAAAACTACGTGAATTCGAAGAGAGGAGCTTGTCTATTTAATAGTTTCGAGTGTAGAAGTGGCCCCATAGGATTCATTGAGAGACCGTTATTATCAGTTGCTGCGAATTCAAATTCAAACGGCGATCAGCTGACCGGGCGAACGGTCGACCTTGACAGTGATTGTGAGGTAGATCTGTGTGCATCAATGCAGGCGGAGCAAGCGCATCCAGCTGTCCCGCACCAACCTCAAGATAATGCGCATGGTACTGCCTCTTTCACGCGGGAGGCGGAGCTAGATAAGCAAGTGCCGTTACACAAGGATCAGGAGAAATTGCAATTAGGGGTCTCACTCGTGCAAATTGATAAACCGCATATTGATATCACTGTCATGCGAAATAAGGAGGATTCGTTTAGTGACGTAGTGAGAAACACTGACATAAAGTGTATAGATAATAATATTGATGTAGCATCGGAAAATAGGCCTACTAGTTCATCGCAACCTCAGCCGTCGGAAATTAGCGCAAACACGAAGATGCCGTTGAATGTAATTGTAAGCCAGTCAGTTAGACAAGGCAGTTCGGAACCTAATGATGATAAGGGAGGATGGACAACAGTGTCTAGAAAGTCAAAGATCAACAAGTATAGATTTATAGGCCAAAAGGGAACGGCTTTCTTAGACGCGGGGCGAAAGTTTAAAGCTGCGGATGTTAATATTCCCTTCTATATTTATAATATTGACCTCAATGTAACGTCGGAGGACATAGTGGATTACGTGAAAAGTAAAACACAACTACAAGTAACACCTGTAAAAATAAAAATGCAACATAAAAAGTATTATCAGGCTTATAAATTTTATATTCCACAAAGCAAGCTAGCTACTTTCATGGAGCCGAGTATGTGGCCAGAAGGAGTTAGATACCGACGTTTTATATATGTACAGTCTGAAGAAAGGCGACCTGGTCGTGCAGCAGTTACTAGAAGTGATAATTAGCGACCGTTATGATAGACACACTTAATATGATTACCTTTAACTGTAAAAATGTCATAAGGTCGGCGGATGATATTAGAAGGATTAGTCAGAATGCGGATGTAATCTGTTTACAGGAAACTTGGTTGATCCCGGGGGATGAGTCTTTCGTGGGAGGTATTTGCGATGATTTTGATTACACCAGTAAATCAGCTGTGGATACTTCCGCAGGCATATTGCGAGGAAGACCTCACGGAGGCGTGGCCATTATGTGGAGAAAGAAAATATTTTCTTCTGTAGCAGTTATTGCGTGTAACAGTGTGCGGGTGGCAGCAATCAAAGTTTCAAATGGGAATCGTTCTTTGCTCATTTTTTCTGTTTACATGCCGACGGACAAGAGAGAAAATGATGTCGAATTTATGGAAACTTTAAGTACAATTGGTGCGGTTGTAGAAAGTACTGACGTCGATTCTTCTTTAATTCTCGGCGATTTTAACGCCCATCCAACTAATAAGTTCTATGCGGAATTAGGTGCTTTTTGTCATGAACAAAAATGGACATGCGTAGATGTGTCTCTTTTGGGTATAGACTCTGGCTCTCATACGTTTATTAGTGATGTTCATGGAAGCACTAGTTGGCTAGATCATGTACTTGTAACGGAGGCAGCTAAACAATCTGTAATAAGTGTTGGGATAATGTACGACAGTTACTGGTCCGATCATTATCCTATTGTAGTAGAGTGTAGTTTTGACAAATTAAGTTGTAATGTACCTAAAATACAAGTTGTTGACAAGGTAATCTGGGGGGAGAGAACTCCCAGTCAGGCTGAATTATACCGCTCTTTATGTAATAATGACCTAAGAAACATTGACTTTCCAGATCAATTTAGATTTTGTTGTGATAGTTTTTGTAATGATATGTTACATCGAAAAATGATTGATGAAATGTATTTGAACATTGTAGGTACGTTAAGAAAGGCAGCACAGGCGAGTTGTGACAGGAAAAAGAGGAAAAAGAAAGGTAATTTGGCTGGATGGAATAGGTATGTAAGGGAAGTACATAGGGTCGCTCGAACCAGTTTTCTGAACTGGGTAGAGTGGGGGAAGCCTAGGTCGGGGGATATCTATCTAGAAATGGTGCGATCGCGAAAGGCATTTAAGGAAAAATTGAGGTGGTGCCAAAATAACCAGAATCAAATAAAAATGGACCTACTGGCTTCTCATCATGCAAATAAAGATTTTAAATCCTTTTGGAAGCACACGAATAAATTAAATCCCCGTCCAAGTTTGCCTGGCTGTGTGGGGGGAGAGTGTGATCCACGGAGGATAGCTGAACTATTTAGAAAGCAGTTTAGGGTGGAATCCTTACTGAAGGGTGCTCGTGAAGAAGTTGTGTCGTGTGTAGGAGAACGCGTTTTGTTTACGGTTAAGGAAACTAAGCATGTATTGAAGAATATGACACGAGGGAAATCCCCTGGACACGAAAGCCTCAGCATTGAGCATCTTCAGGCGGCAGGAGTGCATTTGCCACGTGTGCTCACCTTGTTTTTTAATTTATGTGTGGGTCATACTTACCTCCCAGCGGATATGATGCGTACAGTAGTGGTGCCGATTATGAAAAACAGGGCGGGGGATGCCTCTGACAAGTCTAACTACCGTCCTATCTCGTTGGCTACTATAATAGCGAAGGTTCTGGACGGTTTGCTTAACAATAGGATGGCTAAGAGTATAAAGTTAAACGACGCTCAGTTCGGTTTTCGGCCGTGTTTATCTACAGAATCTGCTATATTATGTTTAAAGCACACCGTCCAGTACTACACGGATAGGAAGACGCCGGTTTTTGCGTGTTTTCTGGACCTGTCAAAGGCATTCGATCTCGTCCCATATGAGATGCTTTGGAAGAAGTTGCGTGATGAAACTGAGGTGCCGGGTGAATTGATTTCCATCCTACAATATTGGTATGGCAACCAAGTCAACCAGGTAAGATGGAATGGGAGTCTGTCTTCTGAATACATCATGGAGTGTGGAGTGAGGCAGGGTGGCCTTACATCTCCTGGCTTATTCAATTGCTTTATGAACGGTTTGATTGAGGAGCTGAGCAGCACCGGAATTGGATGCTCAGTCGATGGAGTGTCATTCAATAACATTAGTTATGCTGATGATATGGTGTTGCTCAGTCCCTCAGTTAGGGGCCTGCAAAAGCTTTTGAATATATGCGTCACGTATGCGGAAACACATGGCCTAAGGTATAACGGTGGAAAGTGTGAGTTTTTGGTTTTTAGGGGAAGATCAAAACTTTACTCAGTTATTCCGGAAGTCTACCTGAAGGATGAGCCTATAATTAGAGTCTTTCGATTTAAGTACCTGGGACACTGGGTCACAGATGACTTAAGGGATAAGGATGACATAGACAGGGAACGGAGGGCGTTGGCGGTCAGATGTAACATGGTGGCTCACAGATTTGCTCGCAGCACTTGTAATGTTAAAGTGACTTTATTTAAAGCATTTTGTCAATCGTTTTACTCGTGCAGTTTGTGGGTTACTTATTCAAAACTGGCGGTCAACGCTCTGCGGGTTCAATACAATAACGGATTTAGAATGCTGATGGGACTGCCCAGGCACTGTAGCGCGTCGGGGATGTTTGCCGAATACGGTGTGCCTTCCTTTCAGGCAATAATGCGGCAAAGAATTGCTTCTCTGATGCGTCGGGTCCGGGGCGGTTCTAATAGTATGATTCGTGTTGTGGCGAACAAGATAGAGTCTCCCATCTGGAGATACTGGATAGGGAAACACAAAACTGCCGAGTAATGTTCTCTGTTAACCTTACCATTTCATCAATCATTTTCGATCAATTACTGTATTTTTATTTAAAAAAAAAAAAAAATAGTATTTTTATTTTATTTTAACTTTTAATTTATAATTTAATTATTGACATCTAGTTAAATTTGTTATATTTTTTGTTGACATTTAATTTAATTTCATAGTCTTAAGGTGGACTCTGTTCTTTTTTTTTTTTTTTTTTGACTTTATTTATCTTTAACATTCGGCTCTTTTGATTATTATTATTCACTAACTAAGATATGGACATAATTATAATTTGAATTCTCTCTTATGTAATCAATGTCTGAAATAAATGATTTATTATTATATTATTATAAGCTGCACACTGCATTCTAACCATAAGATAGTAAACTATCTAAGTAAAACGTGTTTTAAGACAACATTTATGAAGTACTTACCCTCCATGAGCACGAGCAAAGTGTCCTTGATTATGTTATAAGTCGTGATGAGAACCAGGATTGAGAACAGAAATGTGCAGATCGGGTCCACGAGGCTCCAACTTGGCTGAAATATATGCAACCAATTTTGCTGTAGTCAGGGAACAAAGACTTTAGTAGATTTTTGGAAACATTAATTAAAAGATATAGAAGGATTTGTTAGTGCTAAAACTCCCACTTTGAAAGGTCAATAGTGGCAACCTTAGGAGAGACGACCTCTTGGTCGCTCTAGATATCGCTGGATTGGCCATTGAAGCAAGGTTTTTCTTCTTTTTCTAGAGATTACAAGTAGCTTTGCCTCTGACTGGACCTAACGACTGTTATCGGAAATAACAACCAAGACCAACTGAAGAAGACTCGATAAAATAAGTAAGAATTATACACTTTCCCATTCAGCCTCTTGCAACTCTTATCTCAAGAGATAAGAGTTCCTAGGAGGCTTCCTACCCTATACCATACCTCGAAGTAAATCACGATCGCAGCGATGAGAACTCCGAAGCTCTGTAGGAAATCTCCTAGCACATGTATGAAGGCAGCCCTCACGTTGATATTCTCTTGGTGTTTAGCGGCGCTGACTTGCCCAGAGCTAGAGCTTTCCAAGTCTGATTCTGTATCCTTCTGCAAAATCCACATTTTGTTTTTAAAAGAATTTGTCCATACTTGGAGAAATAATTAGTTATGATCATCATCATCTCATCCTTTTCCGAACATTGCTGAACATAAGTCTCCCACATAAGAGACGCCACAAATAGCGATCGCTAGCCACCTCCATCAAACGACTTAGTTTTTAATTGCTTTTCAAAAATCTATTCTTACAGTTTTCGAAATAGGAAATAGGACGTCGATATAATATCGACGTCCTATTGCCGCAAGCAATAGGAAAGTATTTTTTAACTAAATCTTCAGGTAACTTCCAAACACCGCCTTAACTACAACCGTAAGATCCTATATCAAATTATCCTGTAATTTATCGTCTTATTAATTTATCTAACTGCATACATAATTTTCAACACAAATTAAAAAAAATTACATTAGATAGGCTGGCATTTGACCCCACCTCACCTAATAGGTAGCGGCGATGAGGTCGACGGTGTAACATGCTTACCTAGAATAAACCTATTCACTCTAAAGTTGATGACTCCAAGGTAGGGCCTTGTTGAAAAACCAGTTATAACCCCACATTGCAGTATCGGCTGTAGTGGTATATACTCGCCTTGTTGTTAAGTACAGGATTGCCTCCCCCGTGGCTGTGGCCGTGCCCCCCGCCGCCGTGGCTGTGGCCGTGCTGGTGCAGAGTCAGGCCCATGCTGGGGGGACAAGCGTAATCTATCAAGCAACGTTTGATGGGACAAATGTAGGATCCTGGGAATAAGGCATAGGATTCCAAGTCCGATTCAAGAAATATGGGACTAGATTTCAGGTTGGATCCCTGGAATATAGGACAAGATTTCAGGTCGGATCCCAGGAATATGGGACAAGTATTTAGGTCGGAATCTAGGAATATGGGACACGTTTTCAGGTCGGATTCCAGGAATATGGGACAAGTATTCAGGTCGGATCCCAGGAATATGGGACAAGATTCCAGGTCAGATCGCTGAAATATGGGATTTCAGGAATATGAGAGCTTAACGAAGAACCTTCGAGCAAACCACGAAGCTCGTCTTAGAAAACTCTCCAGCCCAAAGAGCTGTTCGTTGGCGACATGACATAGTCAAGGACCTATTATAGCATACAGGAATAGGCGGGGCAGTTCGACGATGCGATGCTAACCAAATGGCTTTTTTGGTGTTGCTGGCTTTAAATGCCATTAGGTTAGGGTAAGGATGGTCAGGAATTGTGTATAACTTTGAAATTCACGTCTTTAGCATAAGCAAGATTGGAACAAATAAGAGAGGTTGGTATTCGGAACGTTATAATGCATTTAAAGATGTATCTCTTGAGTCCACTGGCTGTCAGTCCCATGAATTGCAACTTGCAATAATCCTTAATATCTTCATAGGATCTTTAAGATCATCATAAGATATTTAAGATTTCATGGGAACTTTAAGATCTACAAGGGTCAGGAGCGAAGGCAGTAAAACGACAGTTTCTACAGAGCCTGCACAGGCTTACGTCTCCAAATCCTCGAAAAACAACACTTACACCAAGTTGACGGCAACACCAACAGCCGAGGTGATGAGCATGACAACCGCATCGATCTCGAAGTCTTGGTACATGACACGCTGCACCGCCATGTAGACCAGGATGCCAGTCACCACCCAGATTAAAAGGACGGAGGTTAGGGCGCCTATCACCTCCGCTCGGTACCAACCGAACGGCATCCTGGAACACAAAATTTAGATATTAGGGTTAGGGAATTTGTTACCGTTCAATAATCCGGCAAATACCAGCATGCTGTACGAAACGAAATAAGGTTTATTATCGCACATTCCGTTACACTATATTTTCCATAGAACTAAAGGCCAAGTCGGTAAATACAAGGCTAATTTTCCATTATTACTGGAACAATCTTTAACAATAAAATACTTTATCCTGACTGTCTGCCTGATGATGACTCAACGCACAGCCTAAACCGCTTATTGCAGAGATATTAAATGACATAAATGAGAGATATTAAATGCATGACGACCTCTGTGGCGCGTCGGGCTAACGCTTGGCTGCTATACAGAAGGTTGCGGGTTCGATTCCCGCTGGGTGCAAATATTTATGCTTAAAATAAATATTTGTATTTGGTCTGGGCGTATTTCTATCTATAATATGTATGTATTTACAAAAGAAAAATAAATATAAGTAGTATATCCGTTGTCTAGTCACCGTAACACAAGCTTAGCAGCGTACCGCGGGGCTAGATGGCGCTGTGTATTCGTCACAGGATTTATTTATTTATATTTATATTAAATATGGGAAGAGTGTTCTTTATGTAAAGTAGGAATCTGATAAAAAAGGGTTCTTCGAAATTGTCACTGAATGAGGAACTACACGTGGGTGAAGACACACCTAATAGTACCTTATTAAGATAAGATACTATCCCTTCTTTCTACTATGTTGTTACCTTCTAGTAGCTGGCCTGCTAGCTACCCACAGTGAGAAGAGCGATATCATGAAGCTGGCGAAGTCTGTGAGCAGGTGCGCCGCGTCTGTTGCTATCGCTAGACTGTTTGACAGTACACCACCTGAAGGTTAACGAAAAAAAACAAACTTAGAACCTCTTTGTCAGAGGAATATATTATTAAAGGAGAAATATGTCTACAAGATCAGATAACGCATGGCCGACACTGAGCGGGATTCGAATCACGCATATTTTTCAATCCTGGAGAAGCAACTTGACTATATTAGTCTACCGGGGCGTCGGTAACTCACATCCTGAGTTTTTTAATTTAGTAGATAGTAAATTACAGAAAAACATGTTTCCAATAAGGACTCTTCGTCAGTATAGGAATGATGCTGTGGAAAAGCGTTATTTAAAATCATTTTTTGGTATTAATCGCTTTGTTTTTAGCATTTTTCAACACTCGGCGCTTCGAGCCGTTCAACCTGCAGACCACAGGTTTTTATTTTTGTATCTATGGAGGCCATTGACATATAAGATACTTTTTATCTCGGTATTCCCACAGGAACTAAGCATTGCATTTAAGCCCGTGGACTCAGCCAGTAAATATTAAAACTACTGTCGCTCTACTTGGAAATTTCTAATGACTTGAAGCAATTCTAGGTATTAGGTACAATACACTCACGTGCACACCACTTATAATCGCATATTGCGCGCGTATCAAATTATAGACTTCGAGGTATCTACCTTTATGTTAGTGAAACAGTACATACCCAATCTATGTAGAGTATTGAAGAATTCTTAAGAGGAAAGGACTATTTCCTCCCTGGATAAAGACAGAGAATATGTTTGTTTATGCCATAAGACCTTTATACCTGCCATACATAACCAAGCCCCTATGTTTTTTTTCATACTTATTGTAATTAGGATGGGAAGAAAATGAGCAGAGTGCGTTTGTACGTCTTAAAGAGTTTGTAATGCAATTGTATCAGCGTTTTATGGTCCTACGAAGCCCATTGTGCTCTCGGTGGATGTGTCGAGTAACGCTCTCGGTTCTGTACCTACTGATACAGGCAGGTTTATTATCATAGGTTGTGGGCTCTATGATAATAAAAATATGAAAACTTTAACAAGTTTTATCCTTTACAGTTCTTAAGATGCTAAATCTAATCTGAATCTGGGAAGTTTGAAAATCATGCTGTGATGCTAACGATAATTCAATCAATTCCAAAGAAAATACATTAAATAGATTTTAAACACTTTCCTTATCTACGATTGGTAATGTTTATCACTTGTTTTTTTATATTTTCTATTAGTAAACGGTGATTGGTATATTGTCTCGGTAATTGTGTTCTGCGCTATAAATTAACTATTTATTCTGCCCGAGAAATTTGATATAAATTATTTTCTTTCTCTGTTTAGGCCTTAGTCAAGAATTGAGATGCCCCAATATTGGCGATAATCCAATAGTCAATCAAAAGTTGTAAAACCATTATATGGTAGATGACGTTCAAACCGAGCCTAAGTGAATAAACGAAGAGTAAAAGATGCATAATCATGAATTCATTATGTCTCGTTAACTTAGTGGTCAGAGCACACGCCAGCAAGCGGGGGTTCGAACCTCTTCTTTTGATTTTGATAATTTTACTGGAATGCCTCGAGCAATATAAATAAGAAATAGTAAATTGGTTATTTCTGCGAAAAACAAGAACAAAAGACATGGCTCAGTAGGTAGTTTACTAATACCACCTTAATTTTATTTTATTTTATTTTATTTTATTAGGTATAGTTACAGGTCTCAGACTACAATCTTATAACTAAAACAATTTACGACAAACTGATCTATAACAAATCTGGGACCCACTTATAAACTACACACAACTTGCACAAATGAAACATGCACAGTTAGACTTTCTACAGACTGTTTTTACAGAACTATTTTGAAATAGTTAGTAGAGAAGCCTGCTAAATGTGTACATACATAATATAAACACTAAACAGTTAAACAATAAGGTACAAGAGGTCTGACTAAAGTTTAGATTTCAACAAAGATCGTACTTTTAATTTGAATGAACAACAGCTAAGATGAAACATATCCTCCTCGCTCTGGCATACATTATCATTGTAAGTTCTACACATTCTGCTGATAGGGTCATTGTAAGAGACATTGTTGTTTGTATATGGTGTGCTGAACAATTTAGGAATACGAACCGATCTCGAGGGCACTCTAAAGTGGACAAAACTCAGCAGCTCTCCATTAATGATCTCGTTACATATCTTGTAAAGCAGTAATTAAATAATATCCTTACCAACAATTTCACCAATCATAAACACAACACATAGTATACTGGCTATGATCAGTTTTCGTCTCGCCCGTTTGTCTATTTCTTCGTTTCTTGATCTGTGGCAGTGCCCTGAAACAAACATATAATTTGATTACAAAAACGTCACAATCTGCCAAGCTATTGGCGAAAATGGGCTCAACCTTCAATTTCTTCAATTTGCGTTATTGATCAGTCGGAACAATCACCCAGCCTACACAGTTATTCGCTATACCTTCCAGCACCGTGAGGCACCTTCGGAGATCAGTTATAGATAGACCATGATGAGATGAGGTGTGGTATTTTAACCATAACATGTGTTTCCTACACTTGGATGACTATTTTTTGAAGAAATGCTTTCCAAAAATTTGCCCCGACAAGACTTGAACCTGCAACCCCGATATTCCGTATCATGCGCTCGCCAATTGCGCCACAGGTGCCCGCTCTGTCGTAGTGAAACTATGAACTGCAGCTCTTCGTTTTTGGCGTTGGAACTATTGGAAAGCATTTCTTAAAAAAATATAACAAGTAACCATAAGAAAATCTATTCGTACGCAAAAGGCTACAGGATTTTCTGAAATGCGGCTGAGAAGACTGGGTGCACTGTCTCGCTCACACATATACATAACGAGCGAGAGCACGCATGTGAAACTCGAACTTTCATAGACAGACCTACGAATTTAACACTAGATGGTTCAAAAATACGGCTCCAGATCATTCTGAGGCGGAACAAGGGCAGAGCATCGCTCATAGACCATCTGGCGAATTAACCGTGAAGGTCGACTCACTCTGGGTGTTTTCTTGGCTGTATTGGTACGCCTCAATAGGTTAGTGGCAAAAAACGCGATTAGTGACGCGGCGTAAGTGCTTAATGAACCATTTCACGTGGACGTTAACTTATAGGATATCGTAGTCGTTTTCAAGGACAATTATCAGCTCCTTATTATCGGCTTCAGTCGTGTATCTTGTTAATTTTGTTGTTATGTTTTTTATTTATATTTTTTCTGTGTCTCGGAAATTTGATTTAAGTAGCTTTGATGGTGTGCATGTCCAAATAAATGTTTCTTTCTTTCTTAATTAAAATTCAGATTTTATTTGAACATTCCTCGACAAAATCAACATCGTTTTAGAGGCTTAAAACTGGATGAACTATGTGAAGAGAATGATAAGCTTACAAATACTATTAAATAACAGGGTAGTAACCATATTTAAGGACGCGACTCATGTGAAATCCCTTCCGATTGAATAGTTTTATTCAAAAAAACCCGACTGCGTAAAAAACTCGATTAAAAAATACGCATAGAAACAACAAAAAAACTAAAAAGAAAAAAACAAGCCCAGTAATTTGAAATTACGCTATGTATTATTACTAGTATTACTATTACGCGTAGTTTTTACTAAAATTACTCACAGTCGGGACCCATTCATTTTACCAATCTAATTTTTCCAATGGGTCCCGACTGTGAGTAATTTTAGTTGGGTCTTTTATACGCTCAAAGATCTATAAGATCTAGATCTATATATACAAAGATCTATATATATATAAAGATCTATATATACGCTATATACTCAAAGAAAAGAGTTTTTTACGCAGTCGGGTTTTTTGTTTTTTATAAATTATTTGTTTTATTTTACGCTTTTTAGTTATTTTCATTTATTGATGGTAGGTAAGTCTCGTAATCTATTCATT